>OW203988.1:7948228-12948228 GCA_934047225.1 Ypsolopha sequella | reverse complement strand
TCAATCACAGAACATAGTTACTATATATTATTATACTTCATTATAGTAACTATGTTCTGTGATTGTAACTGAATTAAATTTTTAATACTTTTTCGAGTTTATATGTGTCAATTTTAGCTTTTTTTTAGGAATGGTTTTCGGCTTCCTCAACTTCATCTTAACAACCAGTATAAAACTCTTCTTTTAGCATTAGCTGTTGCGGAAGCCGAAAACTGGCGATAGTACTCGTCCATACGAACAACTTTTACTATGGAGCCAACCATAGAATCGCAAAAAAAAATCGACTCGTGGAACGGAGTATAAACATATGCCCGGCGTCTTTCAGCACTAAATCAGACAGACATCTTGTTCTTTCCGTTCTTTCGTTTTTTCTTTCTTTCTTCATCAATATTATCTGTAGAACCTGTTATTTACTTGAATGTAAAATTAATGTATTGGCTATTGTTTCGACGAGTACTTTTGTATGTGTATCTTGAAAACTGTTCAAATATTTGAACTCTTAGGTAAATGACCGGAGCGTCGTTATCTCCTTTTTTAGTATTATATAAATTATCATTTACATTTTGATATTTATTATAAAAAAAGCGTCTTATAAAAATGACGCTTCTTTTTATTATTATCTTTTTTATCTAATCTGTATTTTTAAATTTTTAAATTCTTAAGTAACCGCTAATTTTGTGAATTTTCTAAATGTAGATTTGGACTTCTTCCTAAGTAGCTCTCGATATCTGAAGGTCAAAAGTTATTTTGTTTTATTTTTTTCTCCACTTCGACTTTATAGGATAGTCAAAACAGTTCCTGGGTATAATGTTAGTGCTGGCTTATACACTTGGACGACACGTACTGGTAATGTAATTGTGAAAAAAATAAAACATTTCGCAAATTAAAAGAAATAGGAATTATATAGTTTGTCTTTTCTTATCATTCATTGAGTCTCCAGCATGAATTTGGCTTTACAACAATGTAAACTGTGACATACTGTAAAAACACAACTTAGAACAGTCAATTCTCCGGATTTGTATCAAAATATTAACAAATAATTATACCGGCCAAAATACAATTTTTAGATAAGGGCAATGTTTACAAATAGTTTACTATATGCATATTATGTTATGGTAGCTTCAAAGTAATTGGATTTTCCATAGAAATTTAATTTTTCTAACTTCACACTTATGGAAAATCCAATTATTTTGAAGCTACCATAATATCACTACATATAAATTGCTCTTAGATAAAAGTTGTATTTTGGCTGTTATAATAATTTCTTAATACCATTTTGTTACAAAATCCGGAGAATCGACACTTAATCAAAGGTTGTTCAGTGAGATCAGAAGAACATGTGATTTTCGAGACGGCAAACATAAATGGATACCTTACTTAAAAAGTAAGTGAATGTGAGTACAGTCATGCAGACAGCTGGTAGAATGTAAAATAGTACAAGGAGATCATTCGGGCCAGTCGGCGCGTACGCATCTTTGCAAGCAGTGCTCTACCGCGAACGAATTTTGAATTTGGAACTCGCGCTCGCATTTGATTTCGGAACTTCGATCGTATGGCGTGGACGTGCGAATTTGTAAACTTCATCTGGAGATGAATGATGTAATACAGAAATGTGTTTAATTTGAGGTAAGTGCTCACGTGTTCTTATTTCAATTCGTGGTAAAACAATGATCACGTGCTACAAGGATAACTTAGAATTTCAGTATCTACGTATTAAGATACAAAAAATAGTAAGATAAGTTTGGAAATTACATTACATTAATCTAATACGCATAGAAGTATCTTCATAAATATATTGTATAATTCTTGTTAAACTTGTTGAACAATGTAAAGGTCTTTTAACTAGAAAAAAAAAATTGGAAACAATACTAATTCTAATTTCTAATATTTTTTTTTGATATTCTTGGATAATGTTTTAGTTTCTATGTTTTGAAAAGTTTGTTTATGTTTTTAAATTTTTTCAATTCTACGTTACGGAACCTTCATTGCGTGTGTCCAGTAGTGCACTTGTTCGTTATTTTTTCAGGGCAGTACTTATTTAGGGTGTTGTTATTGTTAGGGGTATTGAAAATATCGTTACTTTAATAAAATCATAATAAAAATTACAAAATACTTGGGTTTTTGAGTAGCGGGCACGATTGGACAAAAACAAATTACAGGATATTTTCAGAAACCTAATTGAAAGCCTTCGTAAAATGCCTCTTTTGCATTTTATGTTAGCTGCAATAGTAACTTTCGTTTGATAATGATTACAAATAAAAAACAAAATAAATAAAAAAACATACTTAATAGAAAAATATTTTAAATAGTTTTTCTAAGACTTTGATATTTTGTTAGTCTCGGGATATTCATCGCTTCTTTACTAAAATATGACAAAGTTTTTTTGTAAGATTTTACGTTTAAATGTAATAGTTGGTATCAACGAAAATTTTGGCACCGACACCCATCCTTACTATCATTGTAATACGGGCGAAATGAAGGTCAGTGTAATTTGCACAGACTGTCTCAGAAAGGCCATTGAAACTAAAATACAAGGTACCTAAATGTTTGAATGATCCTCAGATTGAGAAGAATTGCGTTGTAAACTACAGCGTAAACTGTATAAAGGTAATAAAAAGGACGAGAAAAAAAGTAATTACAAAAAAAAATACGCTTCTAGGCTGAACGAGAACAGTTAACGTAGATGTAAAGTATCTTCAAAAAAGTTAAAACCTTAAAGTTTTCCATTTACCTCTCTCCCAAAACTTTTGTTTAACTTAAAAGCTATAAGGACAAATTCTTTTTCGATTCTTTCAATTTCTTTTGGACGATCGGGTGGCAATCACTAAGTTTTACTATTTAGCTCTCCGTCTTGAGCTTCATCCCTTTTGGTAAAAAACAGCGGTACTGACAAATTCCTTCATTGTACACTTGTACAGTCGCCTGCCGTTCAAGCTCCCTAATTGTTAATGATTTTAACGACTATGACGCTTCAATAAGAACTGTGAATAGGTAGCCTGTCGTGCTGGCGTCCTTACATGAAAACGAAATCCATTCTGCTCTGATGTTTTCATTTTCTTTTTATATGACTATGTAGCCTTCCGCCCATGCCTTCATTTGCACTGAGTTCCACTGCTCAACACCATTTCACCACAGAACGCATTTTCCAAGTGACGAAATGACAGGATAAGGGTCAATCGACTTTCAAATCAAACCATTTATTTCAGACTAAAATATTTACAATATTTGTCCTTGTAAATATAAAAAATATTTAAGAATACCAAATTAAATTTAAATCAGAATAAAAATTAATAAATATACAAAACATAAATAAAAATTGGATTACTATCACTTTACACATGAACATTAAAAAATTAAAAAGTTAAAAGGTTTTTACACTCATACCTCATTTACCCGAAACCTGAAATATGGGTGTAGATTGATAATAATCTGAGAAAAAAACTTAATAATTTCTAAATTTACAGTTTCCCATAACAAAATTTAAGTTGAAGATCGGAGCATTCTGCGTGATACATAAGGATAACGCCACCTGGCAGCCGACTAACTCAACTCTCCAGTTTATTATTCAAAATGTACTTTTTAGGGTTCCGTACCCAAAGGGTAACCAACGGGAACCTATTACTAAGACTCCGCTGTCCGTCTGTCTGTTCGTCTGTCACCAGGCTGTATCTCATGAACCGTGATAGTTACACAGTTGAAATTTTCACAGATGATGTATTTCTGTTGCCGCTATAACAACAAATACTAAAAATGAATATTTAAGGGGGCTCCCATACAACAGAAATGTTTTTTTGCCGTTTTTATAGATAATGGTACGGAACCCTTCGGGCGCGAGTCCGACTCGCATTTGGCCGGTTTTTTATATTCTTATGTCAATAGACGTCAGTGGTTTTCAAGAAAAATATATGTCATATAATATTTTTCTATTCGTTTGATGACGACCGCACTGAGGGGTCGAAATATAGCGCCTAGAACCATTTATTTAAGTATTTATATTTATGTGTAATACAACATATAAAAAATAAAAAGATTAAACGGTGTTTAAAAAAAATTCAAGAAATATACGTGAACCCGTCGTGTTTCTTTTTGTTTAAGTAGAGATTCACTTAAAACCTAATTTCTACTAAAAAAAATGAGATATAATATTTTTGAAGTTAGAAAACCGCTGACATTTATGGATATAAAAAATAGAAAATTAAAATATTTCCCAAAATAATGATTTGCACGAATATATGTCTTTGAAATGAGAATATTTTGTGGTTTCTGTACAAGGTAACTGTTTACAGTCTACCGGGTTTAATTAGGGTTTTCTTTTTGCTTCATTTTGATAGATATTTTAGTTTACTTTTTGCATGAATTAAAAAAAAAAACTTTTTCTTGCACCCTTGGAGCGTGAGCGTAGAAAAATTCCCAACATCACTTTAAAAGGGTTTTCGTATCTCGAAGAAACCCTAACAATAGCTTAAGCTTAATGGGCTTAATGGAGCTTTTAGTACCGTCGACGTTGCAGTAATTAATTATTTGAGTAACCTCACTATGCGACAAATTTATTGGACAACTTTAAAACTTGCGGAACAACTATCCTATGAACGGAAATAACACGAAAAATAAACAGATTTTTTACACCGACTGTACATGATCATCAGATGAAATAACTTTGTCAAAGAAACATCCCAGCGGAAATTAAAAATAATAAATATAAAAATAAACATTTCCTTACCAATTTTGAAAACATACTGTGAATTTTGTATGTATGCACAATATGTATATGTAATATGTATGCATGTAATTTTTTTTTTTTCATTTTTGCATCTCTCAGAAAATTGATCATTATGATCAGTAGATTGTGTGGTTACATTCAAATATGTATGTGCATCACCGGTATACAGGTGAAATTTATTTATACAGCATAATTAATACTGGAGGCTTGGTAAGTGATCAGTATCACGGATGAATAATATTATTTTTTGTGAAATTTGAAAAAGAAAATCTTAACTTTCCATTGTATTGAATATGGATAGTCAAAATTTCCGTATTCCTTATTCTTCCGTATTCCGTAATTTCCGTATTCTTCTTTTATTTATGTATTTTGTAAATTTGGTATCCCCCTCCACATTACTTTCTTCACCACCCAAAGGTTGGCTGGAAGAAATCGCTTTAAGTGATAAGTCCGCCCTTGTACAAAATTGTGTGTTCAAAACTCTGTACTCAATTTTTAATTTAACCGTGTACAATAAAGTGTGTATTCATTCATTCCATATTCTACACATTCCATAGGCTGGGCTTAAAAAGAAAAAAAAAAACGATTTCCCAAAAAGGGTGATCGAACCTTGATACCAACTACTTACCTAGTCTTCAGTATGAGTTTGGCTGTATAAATAAAAATGTCATAAGTTGGTAATTTTTTGAAAGTAAATTGTCAGGAAGTGCTCTAAAACGAACTTACCTATGAATACAATAAATGTATTTGATCATGGTAATTACACCAATTAAAACTGTTCTAGGAGGCCATTTGAGATTCAATTGAACATAAATTCATTACGTTTCAAGCTGTAAACGCATTTTTATCAATTGATGACCAATTTGCATAACTAGTGCTAATGCTTGTGTCTAGCAAGTTCTAATGTAGATACAAAAAAAGGTCCAATATATAATTAATAAATGTTTGTTACATTACAATGTAAGTAGAGAAGAGTAATATAAGGTCTTTCAATTTAAATGGAAAGTAATTTAGGACGTGATTCAGTATCGTTAATACATCACATTCCACTGCAAAGTACTTTTTTTTGCGCGAACTTTTTCTTCACTTGTCTTCACTATGCGAATTTTATTTTTGTCACTGTCACTCCAAGCGAAAAATCGCGCAGTGCAAGAGGGGCGGATTCAGGGCAAAAGGGAAAAAAGTTGGTTTTATATATTTATTAAAAAAAGTAAAATAGCTAGCAAAATTTTAAATTTCAAATTTCTAAATATTGTTAAAACACACTTAATAAAATATGTTTGAGTTCTGTATATGGTACCTATTCGTCAAACGAGGAGAAAAAGTGTGTTTGAAGATCTCATTTCAACAATTATTTCTATCGAGGAAAATTTATCCAAACATGTTTTCCAATTTCAAAACCCTAGCGGTGTTACTACAAAACCACACCCCCGACACTTCATAGTCAAGGCTCAAGTTATTTACCTACACTCTCACGCGCGCATCTGGCTTGTCCGCACACGCTTGTGTGTGTGCGTGAGCTAGTCTAGGGCTGGCAGCAAGCATGTGAGCGTCGTCGCCCGAGAGGGACACAATATAAGTCAGCAACTTATGTGATTCTCTTTCTAAATTTTAGCGTAGTCCAATTTCTGGTTCCCCGTGGATTAATCAGTATTAAAAAAATATATGTATATATATATATATATATATATATATATATATATACAAGGTTAAATTAAATTAGTTGGCGAAATTTGAAACATATGTAGAACATGTCCATATGAATAACTTTTTTTAATAGGATAGTGAAAAATTCTTAAAATTCGTTTTCACCTTTCCATACTGGACGAGTCAGCTGATCGGAGCAATTTGTATAGGAGGAAGTGAAAGAAAGTTGAGAATTTCGCTTAGCTCCCATACAAACAGTTGTCCATATAGACTAGTACTACCTTTGTTTTGAGTTTCGCCAAATAATGTTATTTAACCTTATATATGTATATAAATCGTCACGACCTGAATGCCCCGGGGGGTGTTGGATGTGTTCCGAGTGTGAACTTTCAAATGCAAGTCACAGTCCACCCACACTCGGTAAACCCGCGTTTCACCTGCAAATATTACGTCCCAACGTGATGGGTGGTGAGCCCTATCATCGTTCTTCGGGCACAAATACACTCTTTTTAGGGCATGCAGGTTTCCTTACTATGTTTTCCTTCTCTGTTCACAAGTGGTAAGTACCTATTAGCAAATACTATGCACGGTGCATGCCCGACCGGAGATCGAACCTTAATCTCAAGATTAAGAGGCCAGCGTTCTACCCCTGAGTTACCACTGCTTTTTCGTTACTTTAAAAGTAAATTATATATTTATATATATATATATATAGTATGCCTAAGCTTAGTAGGTACCTATATAGTTTCGTATGCATAAATGATCATCATATAATTAACAACTACTCAAACATAAATTTTGGAAAGAAAATGAAAACTTGTCAAAACATGGAAAGTTATAAATACTGATTTTATTGTTCCAAATGCGTTACTGAACGAAATTGTAAGGTTTGATCACGCAATCCTAATTTTTGAAAAAAAGTTTTCCAGGCATCCATAAACACTGCAATAACGCACCATACTGATTAAAAAACAGTATCGTGATAAAACTTTGTAACAAAACACGCGCGCTGCAAACGAGTGGTAATCGAGCTCTGCCTGACTCCAGATTTCCACTAACTTGCGGGGGACCGCGGGGGACGTTAAATTCGCGCGGGGAGGTGAGTGTCGCTTCTTTACGTAGTAATACTTTATATTCTCTGACAAAACAGTGTTTAACTTTAGACAGTGTTTAAATCTGTCGTTGTCACCTTTTTTTTCATATTGTAAAAGAGTGACAGCAACAGATTTAAACACTGTCTAAAGTTAAACACAGTTTTGTGGCAAGACCGTAGATTATTAGTCAAAATGCATATACCAGAAATTCATTATAATTTTCCGTGTATTTCGTGAAATACACAAAAAAAAAAACCCGTATTTTTTTCGCATATCGCCTTAAGAAATCGATGAGGGCATATAACAAAAAAGGGAACGTCATAAAACATACAGAATAAAATGAAGCTTCGCTCTCGCACTCGTAGCGTATAAACGTGCGCGACGCGACTTTCTTGAAACACAGGTGTGATGAGTGTGACACGATATTTTTGCGTTTAAACAGTATGTCACGCTCCTCGCACCTGTGATTCAACTAAGTCGCGCCGCGCGCGATTAAACACTGTGCTACGGAGCCGAAGAATTCATGATTTAAACAGATGGTCGACCTCACTTTGTATGTATTTTTTCAAATTACACCAGTTTAGGGACTTGAGGAATTATTTTGTTGGGCAACTCAGTGGCAATGTTTACGTGTGCCCTGTGTTTTATTGATATTAAAAAATAAAACTTTTTTTTAATTGGAATTGAAATATATTTATTTATGTAATGTAAGTATACCAGATAGACTTATTACAGGTAGGTTTTAATGTAATATAATTAAATAATCTATGTAATAGTTTTGTTTAATAATTATTAATATTGGGATACACACAAGGGATATACATAAAGGTTAGGTTAACTTAATTTTAATGACAAAATACAAATTAATAAAATAAAAAATGTAGGAATAAGGAATAAATAATACTACAAAATACATGCAATACATATAATAAATATATGCCTAACTCCGCCCATTCGATTAGTCTTGCTAAGAAGAAGGCCAAGAAACTTAGCAAGATCATTTCTTTTTTTTCATAATATTGGTTACTTACAAACAACTAAATGTAAAAAGTAAACCATTTAAATAAATTTTCAATTAAATAAAAAGATAAAAAATTCAAGGCTGGAGAAATTTAAGAGATGTCTGAATTATTCAGTCTAGATCAAAACAATACAAAATTCTTGTTTTTCACAAGTTTTTTATGTTCTCATCATTTGGATTGCCTGAGTGTGTGCTCTTAACAAAGTAGGGTTCGGGTTTCCGGTAATATAGTTTTATTTATTGTTATGGAGATTATTCGGCACAAGGATGTGTCCTTGCTTCAGCAATTACCCGTACAGTACAACAGCATCCTTTTAAATTATACAACACATTGGAAAACCTCTTTGTGCTCTTGGAGGGTTTTGAAAATAAGTTTACAACTATTTAGGAACACATCAAAGGGCTTCAAAAAAGTGTAAAGCACATACCTCTAAAAATAATAATAATAATAAACACTTTATTGCACACAAAACACAGATAAATACAGATTAGAATTAAGAGAAATACAGGACTAAGGTGGACTTATTTCTAAATTTCTTCCAGTTAAGGCGTAGTATAAAGCAAAATGCAGTTTTCACAGACAAATTTATAGGTGTTAAATTAGAAAATAAAAATTTCAAAAAAGTAAATATTGTTTTCAAGGATATGCTTTAATGTTCTGACGGGCCAAAAATTCAATTACGATAACTTTCCTCGATAGAAAAATATCACAAAAATGGGTCTCGAAACTATGGAAAAATACCTTTTTCGTCTGCTTTTTTGTGGATAGCCCCACGAAATTTTTTATAAATATTTTTTTTACACACCTTTAACGTTGTGACAGGAAATATTTGTAACTACAAGTCCTAAGTAGCCGCAAATTCAAAATAACTGTAGTTTTGCTTGCGCAGCAGTTTATTAGAGCAGGATAGACAAATCAAAAACAAAAGCGTTGGTGCAGGACGGAAGTTTAGCCTTAATACCGTACCGTTACTTGCTTACAATACCAAAAAATCAAATTCCAATAGTACCTATTTATAGCCTGTATAGAAAAACAATAAAATAACTCATGAAAAATATCAAATATTTACTAAACGGATTAGATTCTATGAGTCAGCTTGAAAGATTTAAAAGATAAAAGTGTTATGTTAAAACCGTAGTTCGTATCGTTTGATATAGTAATAAAAATAAACATAACAGCTGTTTGGTCGCCGAGTGTGCGGATATGTAAACTTATAGGTTGGTGAACCGAGACGAACCTCGATATATTATGTTAAGGCGAAGGTCTATCTATATGGTACGTATGATCTATGAAATATTTATTTATTTATTTTTATTTATTTATTTATCAAAAATATTGCGCAGCATTACAGACTAATCCAATTCACTGTGCAATTAAAAAGGTAATAATTAATTATAATAATTAACATTAAATATTAACAGAAACATAAAATCAACAAAAGTAACGATAAAAATACATATTTTGGTCTAAGGCTTAGAATCTAAGGACATCGTCATTGAGGCTTCACTCTCACAGAATTTCGAGCATTTCCGCACCACATCCGTCATCCTGTCAGAGAAAAGATCACACAATGGTTCTGATACCAAGAGTGCGTTGAGTTTCATGGGTGCGGGGACTAGTGGGGACTCCCAGATAAAAGTAATAAGTACTTATTCGAAAATACGAGTTAGTTTAGGATAAGCCAAATAATTATATTTTTGAGTGGCCACGAAACCTAGCAATTTTTTTTAAAATTCTGATTGGCAGACACCATGGGTCTTACCACAAAACTGTGTTTAACTTTACACAGTGTTTAAATCTGTTGCTGTCACTCTTTTACAATATGAAAAAAAAGGTGACAACGACAGATTTAAACACTGTCTAAAGTTAAACACTGTTTTGTAGTAACACCGCATGAAGCAACAAGCCAGCTTCATGGCAGACACCAATAGAAAATTTGCGATGGCAGCACACACAATACATAGGTAATAAGGTTTTGTTGTAACAGCTATTGAGCGAATTTTGAATTTCTGAGTTGAGTGAATTGCGTGAATTTTGAGTGAATTTTGAATTTACTGAATTTTGAGTGTCCTGTTTCGCTTAATTAGAAAAAGGCGAGCTCTTAAGGGGATTGATTCGTGTCTGGTGCGAAACGCACAACTTCAGACATCTATTCTTATTTTCGAATTAAAGATATTAAATAAATTTGAATTAATAGCATTTTGCGAACATAGTTTAATGTTAATTTGGCTTTTGCGACAAAATTTTGTTATTTTATGCATTATGCTTTAAACTGCTTTAAGGGGATCGAAAATACAAACAGAAATAAAATGTCAGCTTTCGGATGATTTTGTTGCAATAATTAGGTTACGTATAGCCATAAAAAAAATACATGTTTTTGTTTGAACTTTAAGGTATTCATTTTCCACAAACCACGTTAATCGATTCATATTTGTACTGTCAATGAATTTTTTTGTAACCCTCTATTGCACACTTTTTATCGATTTTGTTTCAGGTATCGCTTTCGCGATTTTGTTGGTTTTTTTTAAATAAAATTAGTGTGAATGATATCTATTCATTTTCCAAATACCACGTTATTCGGGTCAAAAAAAGCACCCCCTTTTTCCAAAAATACGTAAATCCACTGATGCAGTCAGCGGCAGCAAGATATTGTCAGTCTACGCCTAGCGTTGGCGCCCGTAAGACGTGGAACCTGTGCCCTTTTTTGCAAGCTATAAATATCTCCCAAAACTACTTCAAAACACATTGAAATTAATTTTATAAAGTAATATTTCGAGGAGCATCATATTCCTGCCGTTAAAAACTCAACAAAATATGCGTATGAGTGATTTAGCTACATCGTGCCATAGTCATAACAACAAAACTGAATGAATTTGGAATGAATTCATACTTTTATGCGGGAAAATAATATATGTTACTCTAAAAGAATAATTTTGTAATCGTTATTGAAACCCAAATTAATTTACTTATACTTACTGAGATCTGTAACAAAGGTCAATGACCTTTTCGTGAAATTACCCTGTAGTATTGGCTCACCATTTCAGGTCCAAATAAGTGAAGATTTTTGCAAATTATATAGGTACACTTACTTGGGATAAATCGCCAAGCATTTAAAATATAGAAATTTATTTTGAAATATTTACAGTGCATGGCAAAATTACTAGATCGTAGATAATCCTGTCGGTACATGTTCAGGTTCTGTTACGCAAAATGAAAACAATGAAACTCTTTTAGGATTAATTTGTTATCCCTATGTTTGTCTGTCTGTCCGTTTGTCTAGACAATTTTTTCTGGGTAAAATTAATAAATACCAATATTAACGGCCCTCTATAGAGCTGTAAAAACATACTTTTGACGTTTTTATTTATATTACGTTTTAGGTTTTTACGTTTTTCATACAAATTTTCTCACTATGAAAATGTAGGGATGAACACTTGAGATAATATTTTGCATTTAAAAGTCAACACAGAAAGGAATTGTTGAACAAATAATGTAAAAAATATGAAAACCATGTTGTTCTATTCTAAAGGGATTAATTATCTACTGTTCAATGTGGCGATAGCTTTGTTTATTTTTTTCCTTGAATTATTTTTTACTAAGATAACAAATAGTTTAATACAAGGTTTTCCTTAAGAGGTCCCTTTACCCCTGTATTTTTCTTAAAATTCATACAATAGTTATAAACTGAATGTGAAGTCTACAGCTTATTTTCTTCATATCTTTTTTCATGAGTATATTCTAGTGACATCTAACTACGTCTCTATACAGCCCAAAAAGCAAAATTTGGTAAAACACCATCATAATAGCTGTCAGGATATCGTCAATATTGCCTCGTTTTTACGCAAAGTTTAACAAGTTTGTATATTTTTATCTATACCGGAAATAAAAAAGACAGAAATACAGGCGTCGTTCATGTTAAGATGACTAAGTTTACACACTTTGCTAAGTATAAACAATTACCGTTTCATGGAAAACTGTTTTGACCTGAAACCATTTCACAAATTCAATTAACTTATTTTGAATATCTTGTCATTTTGCACTTCTTGATGAGAAATACAATTTCAATAAGTAAAAATACAACTTTTAGTTAAGAAAACTTATAGTTAAAAGTCTGCTGTATGCATTAACATATTTTTAATTATATTACAATAGTAATAAAATAATTGGCTTATCCGTCGTCGTGATACCAGCCGTAAATTTCTTAAATAATCTGATATCACGCTTATGGAAAACCCAATTATTTTGAAGATACCATAATATCATTAAAATATGTTTATGCATATAGCAAACTTTTAACAATAAATTGTCTTAGCTAAAAGTTGTACTTTACCGTTATAATTATTTCTTAATATTTTGTTACAAATTCGGAGAAATAGCCCTTAAGGAAAACGTTGTATGAAAATATTTGTTATCTTTGTAACAAAGAAAGAAAAAAATAATAAACAAAGCTATCGCCACATTGAACAAACAGTAAATTATTAATCCCTTTAGAATAGAAAGATATGGTTTAATATTTTTTACATTATTTGTTCTAGAGTTCCTTTCTGTGCTTTCTTTCAAACGCAAAATATTATGTAAAGTGTTGATCTCTATATTTTCATAAGGAGAAAATTTGTATGAAAAAGTTAAACAAAAGGCCATAAAAACGTTATAATATGTATATTTTACAGGGCTGTAAATATTAGCATTTATTGATTTTACCCAGAAAAATTGCCTAGACAAACGGACAAACAGACAAACATAGGGACAACAAATTAATCCTAAAAGAGTTTTGTTTTTTCATTTTGCGTAAAGAGACCTGAACATTTCAAACACTTGGCGATTTATCGCAAGGGTAAACAGGTGTCCCAAAAGTCAACTCTTTCCCTTGGAAGGCTGGTAGGCCAGCTCATGACTGACCAGAATATCAAATTATGACCTCAGCAAAAAGTAGATAGTCTTCGAGTTGATGGTACTTTTATAAATTCGAATAGATTTTTGAGAGTCAAAGCTAACCAGTTCTAAATTCTAAGAATAAAATTTTTGTTGCGCAACTCTGAATAGTCATGCTATTGATAAAGTTAAAAATAAACCTTGAAATGCTGTTACATCAGGAAGAAAAATAAAAACCCAATTTATGAGCAATTTTTTGTAGTTCGATACCACACCCTGAAAAAAAATGTCCTATGTTAGTTTTGCAAATTGTCTTAAATAGCGGCTCATCAAATATTGTTTTTCAAATGATCTGGCAATTTCTGTGTATTACTTTTGAAAAAAAAGTTATTGCTATTTTACTACCAAAGGAGCTGCGTATTTTTTAAAATAATTAGAATTTAGAATGAAAGAGTGGCGGGCAGTAAAAATATTTGACGTTCATTAGAAATGCCATTTAACACGCGTTAGAGTGAGATAAATAGTGACGCTATTTAAAATGAGTTGGAATGAGATAGGAACGCAGTTAAACGTGGTTGAATGAGAGAGGCATAATTGATATAGGCTACAGTGAGATAGGTAGTGACGTGGTGCATTCCTTCCGAGAATATTTGTTAGTTTCCACTTTTTGTAATAACAACTTAAGTAAAAATTTTTTGTAAAGAAATTTTTGGTCCAATTTATTTTCCCGCAAGTGTAAAACCAGCTCAACGGGCGAAAAATATTTAAAGAATGGGTAATGGTGACAATTAACCGCCACAATATTATTATGTATCTCTAAAGGAGTGTCTGAAATGTTCCGAGGGTCAACTGATAAATCAAACACTCAAAAAACCACTTTTAGCCGACCATAATAAATTTACGTCCCGACGTGATAGCAAGTAGGATCAATGCCGTGTGACGATGATCGAAATACAGTAATAAATTAGATAAAATAAAATACGTATTACTTTTGACCCTGCCTCGTCCACTCTATTCGTATTTTTGCTATGGTGACGCGAACTTAGAGACCGGGACGAATTTCCCCCCACGCGCTATCGTAAAATAGAATAAGCCACGCCCGGAACTGGTTTTTGTTTTGGCTATGTCATATTCTTAAAGTTGGTGTGCCTATATTCATTTACAACTTAACGCATAAAATAACAAACATTTTCCGGAAAAGCCTAATTGACATTAAACTAAGTTCGAAAATTGCCATTTATTCATATTAATTTAATATCTTCAATTCAAGAATAAGAAAAACAATCTTAACTTGTGCATTTTGTACCGGACACAAAACGTTCCCCCTTAAAGGGTTATTACACAATCGCGGGGCAAATCGCTTAGTTTGTAATTAGGATTTACAAATCATGTAATTTTATGCATTAGGCACATTTAATTGCATTCGATTACAACTGTAATCACGCTTTTCAGTTGTTAATGTATTCCAATCAAAATGATGCGCAAAAAATACATAATTTTCTTGTGGAAACCTAATTATTATTGAGATATTTCCGAAAATTATTCTAAAACACATTTTTTGCATATTTTTTATTCAAATGTAAGGAAAACGATATTATGATGTGCTTTTTGCACAGAGAAATTCAAAATTCAAAAAGTTTATTTTAAAAGTAGGTATATATAATACACGTTTCACAAGTAAAATTTTAATCTTATAAAAATATATGTAATAAAATAATAAATGTACATGAACTAGATTAAATGTTTATTTAATTTATGTAGCAATATATAAGCGATTAAAATTATAGGTGAAATATTATTATACAAGGTGAAATCCAATCAACCGCCCGAACCATACCGGAGACCCGGCCAGGGACCAGGAACAAGGTTCAATGATCATCAACCGAGCCCCCAGCACGAATCCAGGCGGCCGACCAAATCCCATACTATATACTACATACTAATAGGTTACATATATAAATACATGCCTACCTCCGCCCATTCGATTAGTCTTGCTAAGAAGAACGGGCAAGAAACTTGGCAAGATCATTTTTTTTTGTCAACATAAACTTATACTATACATCAAGTTACTTATATCTACTTTAACCAAGGGATAAGAAAATACAAGACAGCAGGAATTCAGTGTTATCCTCTTAATAAGCTTGGCCTTAACATAATGGCGATTTATCGAGCGATGACCAAAATTAATCAAGAACAGACAATTTTACGAGTACTCAAGATTCTCGGAGGAAGATAACGTTTGTCTACTAATTGCTGTGCTATGTATAGGTACTATCTGGGAGCAGTGGGCCTATAGAACTTTCCCTGATCATAGCTATAACTAATCAAACGCTGATTTTCTCTTTGTATGAAATATCATAGGCTGTTGATGGGAATAATCTTCCCATAGCTATCAGACGTGATCCCTCGTTACCTGCCTTCAAAAGATTAGTAAAGGATAATTTTATTTCCTTGTAATCTTTTATATATTATGTATTATTTTTATTTATTTACTTATGGTTCTCTAAGCTATTTTTGCACTTATAATATATTTATGAATATATGATATAATACATTAGTTTATTCCATATCACATGCTATTAAAGTACTATAATGACCACACCTTTGTGTTACACGTTGTATATGAACACACCTTTGTGTTAGACGTTGTATATGACCACACCTTTGTGTTACACGTTGTATATGACCACACCTTTGTGTTACACGTTGTATATGACCACACCTTTGTGTTACACGTTGTATATGAACACACCTTTGTGTTACACGTTGTATATGACCACACCTTTGTGTTACACGTTGTATATGACCACACCTTTGTGTTACACGTTGTATATGACCACACCTTTGTGTTACACGCTGTATATGATCACACCATATGACCATATATTATACTGGTTGGGATGAGATGGTTATATTGAGATGGCCATCATAGTTTTTTGACATCCTTAGTAACCTCCCTAACTGCGGTAGACAGGAAAACGAGTACCCCTGAATAATTATATCGACATTTTTGTTGGCCATCTCGACTAGTATTATTAAAACTCGCGTAAGCTGACATACTAAATTATGATTACATACGGCTTGAACACTCACGTGCCCGTTTGACAACGACGGTGAACGCCTCGTCGTCGTCCTAAGAACGACACTCGCCTTGATAATGCCGAAATTGTATCGGTGAAACGGTTGGCATATAGTTAACAACAATCACACGTGAGTGTTCAAGCTGTATGTAATAATAATTTAACAGTTACATACTCGTAAGTACTGAAAAAATCAACAAAATATTAACAAACGGTACAAAAGATCTTGAAAGTCTTCCTGAAAGGCTATTTACATACAAAATCTATCTATAGCCAGTAAAATATTGTTACGAGGAGAAGTACTACTTACGAGAAATGAAATATCTCTTACGTAGAAAGAGCTTTTATAAAAGCTTTACTATATAATAAATTCCATAAGACATGGCGATTTTCTGGCTCGCAGCGGGATACAATATTCAAAACATCAAGCCTACTTTTGTTTCTATGACGACTTGAAGAATGACCTTTCTTTCTTTTTATGGTGTGTCTGTTAGTCGCAATGTTCTAATTGCATTGTTCTTGAGCTATTGTCTGTCTCTAACCAGACGGTCCGTTTTAGATCAAATTTAAATGCCCATTGTAGAAAAGGTTTGTGTGACCGTTAACCAACCATGGTTTTGCACAGTTTTTGAGCAATGCAACTCCTAAAAAGAGTCAAAACAAAGTATTGTCCGGGTGAGATAACGTACAAAATGTTCTTTCTCGTTTTCTTAAACGGCAGGCACTGTGTAAATGTGGATCAGCGGACTTTTCTCAATAGTGCCTACCTTCTCTACCATCTTGTATCTCTACTAACATATTATATGAAATTGAAATTATTTATTTGTCTTCCAAACATAATTATTATAACACAGAAATTTGTTTTTAAAAAGTATGCGACAAAAAGGAATAAGCTCAGCTATGTGCTGTGATGGAAAAATAAAATGATTTCACAGCGCTGATTTTCAGCTTGTCCCCGTTCTCGCAGAATGTACACATATGCGGGTGGAAAATTGGGAAAAAAGATTTAACATTATGATATAAATATAGCATGCATTACGTTTAAAAATATAAATAATAAAAGAACATGAATACATTAACGAACAAAAAAGAAAAAATACGTTAATTGATATTCTATTTAACATCATAGTTTATAAAAAGTAATAATAAATTTTGAATATTTGAAAATATATTTATAGAATGTTGCACATAGGCAAATATTGAGTTATGCAATGGAATTTATTATTTAAAGCGGCTTTTTATCTCATCTATTGATGACTTTTTGATGAGATGGCTATCTCATTTTTCAAGCAGATTTTTCTTCAGATGCTTCTTAAAAGTGAAAGACGTAATATTCCCCCGTGAGGGTGGTGGCAGATCGTTCCAAATTATATGCCGACATAACCTGCGAATGGCAATTGAAACTATACCGTGTAGGACCATCAGTCACCCCAACTTCGAATTGACCGGTTGGTGGTGGTCGCCAGTTGTTTGTTACATCCGTAGAATGGTTAGATCAGTGTCACGTTTAAGGACATGTTTCTATTTAGTTTTTAAAGATTTTCCGTTTTTTCTTTCTTCATAATAAAGTTAGTGTATGTAACGATGTATGCAACCGTGAATTCCCATGGTAGGTATGCCATAACATAAATGTTGCCCGCTATACCCGTTGTGAAACAGATGTATGCAACCGTGAATTGCCATGGTAGGTATGCCATAACATAAATGTTGCCCTTTGTGAAACAAATCCTGCAGAGGTTGTCTGAGAACCTACGTCAAGATAGGGAGCGGAAATATTATGATCCCTGAAATCCTGGGTTTCTGTTGGAATACATCATCCCTTATCTTTTTATCTCTGTAAGAATCTTTTATACGCATTCTCATATTCGTGATATGGATGACGCATGTGTGGTACTTTTACGTATAAGACTAAATAAATTAAATAATGGCGCCATCTTTGGTAAATAAAATGGAAACTATGCCTGACACAGTCAAATGTTTTTAAAATACGTACGTTTACGGGATGTTACTAGATGTCGCTGCACGTTTATACATTGTGATATAATTTGACCTCCTATAAAAAATGCGAACATCGCCATATACAGTCATATGCAGTTTTCATTGTAAGTTAGAGCGTTTCTTCGGGAATTAGAATCATACTTTTTTAGAGACCTCTCGAGTTCGGGTTGTTTAATCGATCTTGATTGGGTCTGATGAGGGGACTGGAAGGTGGGTACGGGATCTCCTCAACGGACAACAGCAGACTTCTCGAGCTTAGGATTGTTTTTCGATCTTGATGGGTCATTTTGTAAAATATGGTGACCAGGATTTGATAATGTGACAATGTAGTCATAAGGCTAAAAAAAAACATGTTCCTTTTTTACCTTATTTCCATGAAAATTTCTTCAACGCGGGCGGAGCCGCGGGCAAAAGCTAGTATTTATATAAATAAAATGTTAAATTTACTGCAGATACTTCTTATTACCTACTATGATTCAAAAACATCTTTGGCACTATACTGTGACACTGTGTGTTAAGATAAAGTTGCGGAAGCCGGAAACTAGTGATAGTACTCGTCCATACAAAAAACTTTTACCATGGATCCAACCCTCGAATCACGAAAAAAAAAAACAGCTGTTCAATAGAAAAGTTACATGGCTACCCGACCAAAATGTATGAAACAATAGATTTTTTTTTCTCGATTTCTCGATTTTTTTCACGGAAAGTTGTTCGTATGTACGAGTACTATCGCCAATTTCCGGCTTTCGCAACTTCATCTTAACAACCTGTATAAACCTCCAACCAGATAACTTAGTCGTACCGAAAAAGAAAAGTGCTCTTTTTTTCAAAAAGTGCCATCGAATGGCTATCAAATTGTATAATTTACTGCCAGAATCTATTAAGACGTTACCAGAACCATTGTTTAGGATAAAATTGATTAACTGGCTCAATAGTCAATGGTACAAACACTCTTTATTTGAAAAAAAAAACATTCAGAATCTTTTTCAGCAAGATGTGACCAATCCGTAGTGTTGTAGAAACAAAAACTACATCAAAATAAACATGATTGGCTGAGCACAACCTGGAGCATTTTGTACTCGCTCATTGTACAATGACCCTAACGGGTTACCGATTGTACGCCCATAGTCTAGAACCCATTCATTATGGACGACGTTCATTTGACAGATTTTATTATTTTGCACTTCCATTTCAGATGCTTGACATTTGCTGGGTCACCCAAGTCCAGAGCCGAAGAATATGAATTGGTTCTACTTGCTCTACATTTTGTCAGCTGTGGAAGCTTCCCAACGACATCAAGTGAGTGTTCTAGGGTATTGTACTCTTTGTAGTTTCACTCTTAAGAGCGGTTTCGCAGCCCAATTTAGAAAAAGGAAACATTATTTTTTTTTTTTTTGAAATTTCACTCAATAGTTATTCAACAAAACCTTCCTACCTATGTATTGTGTATGTTTCCATGACAAAGTCTCTATTGGTTTCTGTAAATTAGAATTTCAATTTTTTTTAAATTAAATGTTTTTGATATTCTAATTTACAGAAAATAATGGAAGCTTTTTTTTATCTAGCGCAATATTGAAAAAGGTCTTGTAGTCACAAGATTGACAATTATCCAAAAGCAGATTTTCGTAATGATGTAACATTACGTGGTAAATAAAATTTTCACAACCCTTTTAAGGTTTTTCCTATTATGTGAAAGTTTCAAATCATATTTTTAAGAGAGTTAAAAAGATTTCTCATGTCTTCGAAAATAATATGTATTTTTTTCAGTTCTGTATTACAACACCTGGTTTTCTGAAAAGCTTGTTGGATTTTCCAACGCCCATTTCGCCTTCGAGTATTTTGTTTATTACAATCTCTTTTAATATCCTCACTATAATCTATAGTTGACATTTAACGGGCCGTCCAATTTGAATGAGACTTAGAGGTGGGGGCGAATAGTATTAATATCGAAAATATTTTATTTGTTGAGATTAGCAGACTACGCAGATTATTTGAAAAGTGTGTCTATGAAAAAATCAAGACAGGTGAACAAAAAAAGTTTTCATTTATTTTGGTCATCATTTTTATTTATTAAATCTTAACTCCGGGTCCGGGAGACCTATAATGTAAGATTGGTGTCGATTCGGTGTAACACGATTTATCTTATTTGACACGACTAAACGCGTTCTGTCTTTTTCTTTCTCTATCAAAAAGACAAAGAAAGGACACTTAAAATAAGGTTAGTTGACAGGCAAATAACTTATTATCTTTATTATAATTATTTCTAAATTTGGCCGATTATTTTTATTGCAGAAAGCTTTGTATTGCAGATCTAATTACTTTTTAGGGTTCCGTACTCGAAGGGAAAAACGGAGCCCTATTGATGTCAATATGTTGTCCATCTGTCCGTCCGCATTGCAAGGAAAAAAAAATTAAAAAAATTTAAAGAAAATAAAGAAAGCTGTCATTTTTAGAACATTTTTGTTTCGGTGTCAATCTTAAAGAACAAAGTAGTTAGGAATTTGTTATTTCTGTATAATATGTACCATATGCTGTATTTAAACAACAAATACAGAAAACGCCGATTTTTAGTTTTAGAGTTACGACTCCGAATACTCAACCAACTTCATTTTGCAGTTTTGCATCATACACTTTGTGGGTGTTGAGGAGTCTGTAATTTCTGTTTAAATAATTTAAGTATATTAATTTATTTAAATGGTACGGAACCCTCAGGGCGGGTGCGACTCCTACTCGAACTGGACCATTTTTTTTTAATAAGATGCAGTTTCCATTTCTATCTTCAATATTTAAAGTACTTTCCCTCCACGTCCCATTGAATTCGACAAATGGCAATTAGTCCACTAATTTTAATAGTTAAAATGAAAGTAAGTAAAAAAGGAATTTGTGTTTTACCTTTTCCCAAAATTTAGATTTTGAGATACATAAACTAATTTTTCCATGTTGGATTTTTAAACAAAAGCTATAGCTATTGTAGCATTCGCTACAAGTATTCAACCTTTTTCATATATTTTTAGTCTTTCTTTATCGTTGGTTGCTTTGCTGAATTTTCGAATTCGAATATTTGGAATATATTGTCAGATTCTTTTGTTATTTTTCTCATATCAAAGAGTATCGTGAGACAAGGAAAAGGAAATTTGCCACAAGAAATTTAAAATATCAAATTTTAAAACTATACCTTATCTATAACTTATATGAAACAGAGCACATTTACCATAGAACCGTGAAAGCCAGTTTTTTTCTGCATTTCCTGGTAAGTTTTGTATAATTTTGGTTTCATTCTCTGAAAATCCCTTTTGTCCCGTTTCCAATACGTTAATTTCCTTTCCCTGATTTCATAAGCATGTCTTGACGCTGTTGTTTTATTTCTTTACAGCGACCCTTCAGGTTTTTTTTAAGGGTTCTGGTTCTTCCCATTTTTTCCCCATTTCTACTTCAATTCCTCCCGCTATCTCGTACGGTTGTACCTATTGAAGCTGGATATAAGGACTACGTACCTTGGAGGGCTAAAGCTTCCGGTATTAAAACAGAAGTCGGCTTGGCTTCATCGACTACTCCCAGGAAGACTGGAAACACCCAAGTCACGAAGAGACCCTTACCAGGTTTTTAGTATCCGTAGCCTAACATCCAGTAGTCTGGATATCCAGCATCAATTATTTTTCTTCCTTAGTGTAAAGCTAGATAACGATTGCTCTTAACACCTTAATATTACGTTTTCTTTCGGATTAGAAGTTATTAAAACTTCCGTGTAATCTTAGTTTCTGGGATCCTATAAACTAGTTTCGTTATCCAAATTTAAATCCATTATTTTGTGAACAAATGCGTCGTTTAAGCTAAAGGAAAACAAAATCCTAAATAAGACGAATTAGGCATAATTTTTGTGTTGATTTAATAAGTTCCTTAGTACCCAATACTCTTCAGATATTATTGTGTTTTATACCATATTTTTCTTACTTCAGTTTTGTTATTTTTAGTTTATTTAAAGTTAAATTATACGGTTTCTTTATCCAGATTTACCTCTTTTTTTGGCTGTCACCAGGCTTGCCTGGTGGCAGTCCAAATTTAGGTCGAACCGACGAAATTACGTCCGTGATTATGTAGTGGCTAAAACCGATTTTTTAAAAAAGAAACGCTACACTATATAATTCAATGTATAGTTTAAGTTTATGTAAAAAAAAAGACATGATCTTGCCAAGTTTCTTGCCCGTTCTTCTTAGCAAGACTAATCGAATGGGCGGAGGTAGGCATGTATTTATATATGTAACCTATTACTATGTAGTATATAGGATGGGATTTGGTCGGCCGCCTGGATTCGTGCTCGGGGCTCGGTTGGTGATCATTGAACCTTGTTCCTGGTCCCTGGCCGGGTCTCCGGTATGGGTTCGGGCGGTTGATTGGATTTCACCTTGTATAATAATATTTTACCTATAATTTTAATCGTATATATATTGCTACATAAATTAAATAAACATTTAATCAAAGTAGTTCATGTACATTTATTATTTTATTACATATATTTTTATAAGATTAAAATTTGACTTGTGAAACGTGTATTATATATACCTACTTTGCAAAATAAACTTTTTGAATTTTGAATTTTGCTATTAGGCATAATGACTTTGCCAGTACCAATTTTGATATTTCAAATGTCAGTGACACTTGACATTGATAGCTAGTTTTTTCCATGTTTTTTTATTTATTGCTAGGCAAATATATTGTAGCCCTTTAGCCCATATCCATACATTTTGTTTTTTTTTTCAAAATATCTCTAAAACTAATAAATAAAATAATATATTGAAACTTGTTAAATAATAAGCATATAAATAGATCTCAATGGATTTTGTGGATTGTTGGTATATCAGCGTGATTGGTATGATAATTCGACCAGTTCCTTAAAAGGGGTCAGATCTAATTTGCAAATATTTTGACCCATAAACTGGAGGTCCAAAATCAGTGGTTTTCAAGTTATTGATGGTTTTTTTATTTTTTATTTTCTAACTTTTGGCCGAAAACTGTTAACTGAAAACAGACCGGTGAATTCTTCCATCATACTTGTCTACTGTTATTTTTGCTTCTGCCTGATATACTAGCTTGTACTGCACATATATAAGACTACAAACTTGTCGGTGGACTCATCACAATCAATAATGCGCTCTAATATTAAAGCATTATGGAACATCGTGATGCCACGGATATGTTTGTGGATTTGTAGTAGAAATCAAAATGTAATTTTTCCTTTTAAAACCTACCCGCTAAGATAAAATCATATTATGAACATTTAATTTAACATAAAACTTAACTATGTATTAACTTAGATTAATCAATTTACTTATGTGGTAGATTGTAATAGCACCGCACCGCAAACAAACCCCCAAGGGTTTAAGTGGTGTATATTTGAAATATGTTTGTGCAACTGTATGTGTGCAAATAAATAAAAATAAAAAAAATAAAATATAGAACGCTCACGAGAGAACTGTGAATTTCTTAACTGTCTGAAGCAACAATATTGTAGCGACGATAGCGCCATCTGTTTCTTAAAAACAAGGCGTGAAATCACATAACGCCCTCGTGAGCGTTCTATATGTGCAGTACAGGCAGTATATCAGGCAGAAGCAAAAATAACAGTAGACAAGTATGATGGAAGAATTCACCGGTCTGGGTAGGAACCTCGGTGGCGCAGTTGGTAGCGCGCTTGTCTTGATAACAAGAGGTCACAGGTTAGAATCCTGGCCCGGGGAATTTTTTCAAATTCTTGTCTTTGGGTTTGTTTCTGATTGATCTTTTCTAGTTTGTAATGCACTCTAATAATAATTAGAGTATTCATAGCGATGGATTTCGCAAAAATAAAAACATAATCTTAACTATGATAGCTGTTGAAAAGTTGGGTACTTTAGTAAATAAATAGCAAACTGTATGATAGATGAAGCCTTACGAAACCTCACTTTAAGAGACCGGCGGCGGGGCAAGCCTAGTTCATACAAATGAAATACCAAAACTATTTGTAAATCATGAATTTTCTTAAGGTAGTGTGTATATATTCCGACTGCATTACAGAATATCTAGGTTCCTAAATATGTATTAAATATGAACACTGATTTTAACATGAAATATGAGAAAAATAAGCTTTTTATCGAAATTTTAAATTGCTTATATGTCGTCTTTAAATCAGTGTCCTTTCAAAATATATATTTGGGAACCTAGATATTCTGTAAACCATTCGGAATAAACACACACTATCCTAAGAATTTTTATTATTTACAAACGGTTCTAGTATTTCGTTTGTATGAACTAAGATTGCTCCGCAGGCCTCTTAAGGGGAACGAAAATACAAACAGAAATAAAATGTCAGCTTTCGGATGATTTTGTTGCAATAATTAGGTTACGTATAGCCATAAAAAAAATACATGTTTTTGGTTGAACTTTAAGGTATTCATTTTCCACAAACCACGTTAATTGATTCATATTTGTACTGTCAATGAATATTTTTGTAACCCTCTATTGCACACTTCTTATCGATTTTGTTTCAGGTATCGCTTTCGCGATTTTGTTGGTTTTTTTTTTATAAAATTAGTGTGAATGATATCTATTTATTTTCCAAATACCACGTTATTCGGGTCAAAAAAAGCACCCCCTTTTTCCATAAATACGTAAATCCACTGATGCAGTCAGCGGCAGCAAGATATTGTCAGTCTACGCCTAGCGTTGGCGCCCGTAAGACGTGGATCCTGTGCCCTTTTTTGCAAGCTATAAATATCTCCCAAAACTACTTCAAAACACATTGAAATTAATTTTATAAAGTAATATTTCGAGGAGCATCATATTCCTGCCGTTAAAAACTCAACAAAATATGCGTATGAGTGATTTAGCTACATCGTGCCATAGTCATAACAACAAAACGAATGAATTTGGAATGAATTCATACCTTTATGCGGGAAAATAATATATGTTACTCTAAAAGAATAATTTTGTGATCGTTATTGAAACCCAAATTAATTTACTTATACTTACTGAGATCTGTAACAAAGGTCAATGACATTTTCGTGAAATTACCCTCTAGTATTGGCTCACCATTTCAGGTCCAATAAGTGAAGTTTTTTGCAAATTATATAGGTACACTTACTTGGGATAAATCGCCAAGCAATTAAAATATAGAAATTTATTTTGAAATATTTACAGTGCATGGCAAAATTATTAGATCGTAGATAATCCTGTCGGTACATGTTCAGGTTCTGTTACGCAAAATGAAAACAATGAAACTCTTTTAGGATTAATTTGTTATCCCTATGTTTGTCTGTCTGTCCGTTTGTCTAGACAATTTTTTCTGGGTAAAATTAATAAATACCAATATAAACGGCCCTCTATAGAGCTGTAAAAACATACTTTTGACGTTTTTATTTATCTTACGTTTTAGGTTTTACGTTTTTTTTACGTACGTTTTTCATACAAATTTTCTCACTATGAAAATGTAGGGATGAACACTTGAGATAATATTTTGCATTTAAAAGTCAACACAGAAACGAATTGTTGAACAAATAATGTAAAAAATATGAAAACCATGTTGTTATATTCTAAAGGGATTAATTATCTACTGTTCAATGTGGCGATAGCTTTGTTTATTTTTTTCCTTGAATTATTTTTTACTAAGATAACAAATAGTTTAATACAAGGTTTTCCTTAAGAGGTCCCTTTACCCCTGTATTTTTCTTAAAATTCATACAATAGGTATAAACCGAATGTGAAGTCTACAGCTTATTTTCTTCATATCTTTTTTCATGAGTATATTCTAGTGACATCTAACTACGTCTCTATACAGCCCAAAAAGCAAAATTTGATAAAACACCATCATAATAGCTGTCAAGATATCGTCAATATTGCCTCGTTTTTACACAAAGTTTAACAAGTTTGTATATTTTTATCTATACTGGAAATAAAAAAGAGAGAAATACAGGCGTCGTTAATGTTAACATGACTAAGTTTACACACTTTGCTAAGTATAAACAATTACCGTTTCATGGAAAACTGTTTTGACTTGAAACCATTTCACAAATTCAATTAACTTATTTTGAATATCTTGTCATCTTGCACTTCTTGATGAGAAATACAATTTCAATAAGTAAAAATACAACTTTTAGTTAAGAAAACTTATATTTAAAAGTCTGCTGTATGCATTAACATATTTTTAATTATATTACAATAGTAATAAAATAATTGGCTTATCCGTCGTCGTGATACCAGCCGTAAATTTCTTAAATAATCTGATATCACGCTTATGGAAAACCCAATTATTTTGAAGATACCATAATATCATTAAAATATGTTTATGCATATAGCAAACTTTTAACAATAAATTGTCTTAGCTAAAAGTTGTACTTTATCGTTATAATTATTTCTTAATATTTTGTTACAAATTCGGAGAAATAGCCCTTAACCTTAACTTTGTATGAAAATATTTGTTATCTTTGTAACAAAGAAAAAAAATAAATAAACAAAGCTATCACCACACTGAACATACAGTAAATTTTATTAATCCCTTTAGAATAGAAAGATATGGTTTTATATTTTTTACATTATTTGTTCTACAGTTCCTTTCTGTGCTTTCTTTCAAATGCAAAATATTATGTGAAGTGTTTTCATAAGGAGAAAATTTTTGGTCCAATTTATTTTCCCGCAAGTGTAAAACAAGCTCAACGGGCGAAAAATATTTAAAGAATGGGTAATGGTGACAATTAACCGTCACGATATTATTATGTATCTCTAAAGGAGTGTCTGAAATGTTCCGAGGGTCAACTGATAAATCAAACACTCAAAAAACCACTTTTAGCCGACCATAATAAATTTACGTCCCAACGTGATAGCAAGTAGGATCAATGCCGTGTGACGATGATCGAAATACACTAATAAATTAGATAAAATAAAATACGTATTACTTTTGACCCTGCCTCGTCCACTCTATTCGTATTTTTGCTATGGTGACGTGAGCTTAGAGACCGGGACGAATTTCCCCCCGCGCGCTATCGTAAAGTAGAATAAGCCACGCCCGGAACTGGTTTTTGTTTTGGCTATGTCATACTCTTAAGGACGATATTACAAAATGACGAAATCATCGCGATAAGTGGGCGTCTACCGTTAGTTGATAACTAATCTGAGAAAAATACAAAGTAAACTAAATCTTATTCCATTCAACATAAGATTCTCGCGATACAGCAAATTTAATGAAGTTTCTTTTGTTTTCCCACCGTTTGTTTCACAGAACATTTAAATCAAATAGAAAGGCTAAGTGGGCGTGTCACGCGCGCCACAACTACTGTTGAACATCAATACTTAAACCGAAACACGCGATCGCTGCCCATAGTCGCACGCGAACCGTGACTCTGTGAACAGCTCTGCCTAATCTAAAGAGAAATGCCGTCTTGTGCAATAATTACTTGCAGAATCACGAATAAGAAAGCAAACCGGAAAAATTGAGATATTTCCATTCACCTGTAATTATAAAAATTTTGTATAATATGAGAATTTTAGATAAATAACTAATTTACTCATGGTGACAACAAAAATATACATTACCGGCAATGTACGCTCACAATTTTGGCTAAGATGTAGTAAAAAAGTAATGTATGCTCTCCCTACTTGTCAAACTTGCTCGCTAGTGTTGTGCCGTATCGTGGTGTCACACAATCGATAGACGTTTTTTATTCCTTGATCGATATTCTTAAATTAAGATTTAAGATAAAACTTTTATAACATTCGAGAAACCGTTGTCAGTTACCCCAAAATCGACCGGATAAATGTACAAGCAAGGATTTTTTTTTATATAAAATGTATGAGAAAATATTTAAAAGTGAATAAGTGTGCGTTTATTTCCTCTACGGTGTAATTCTTGGCTATGCATAAATACATATTTTTCAAAATACATGAGATATTTGTACAGTCGAGAACAAAAGTATTCGTGTGAAATGTATTTAAAAAAAAAAGTCTTAAAGCGTATTTTAATTACTCTACAATGTAATTCTAAGCTACGTATATGTATGTCTGAAAACATTTATCAAAATATATGGGGTAAAATGTACAAACGAGGTCAAAAGCTTTGGGATAAAATATTTAAAAATGTATGAGTTTGTGATTATTTAATCTATAGGGTAATTCTAAGCTATGCACATGTCCAATTGATTATTTAATATTTATCAAGATATAGGCAATCTGTATAGTCGAGGAATAAAGATTTTGCTAAAATATTTAAAAGTATATAAATGTGTGTTTAATTATCCAACAGGGTAATTCTAAGCTATGCATGCATATCTTGAATATATATTTACAGTAGTTACAGTATCAGAGTTGGTATAATATACTAAAGGTTTTTACAAAATATATAGAAAAAAAGAGCTTGGAATTACACTGAAGAGTAAATAAACCCACACTTCCAAGGAAGACAGTCAAGACTGTGCAGATGCCTCTTATATGTTGATAAATAAGTATTTAATCATATGCATAGCTTAGAATTACCATATAGAGTAAATAAACAGACACTTATACACTTTTTAGACATACATATGCATACCTTAGAATTACGTTGTAGAGTAAATAAAATACACTTTTACACTTTCAAATGTTTTTTCATACATTTCACCCGAAAACTTTTGTTCTCGACTGTACAAATATATGATAGATATTGAAAAATAAGTATTTATACTTATGCATAGCTTAGAATTACACCGTAGAGTAAATAAACACACACTTGTACGGTTTTAAATATTTTCTCATACATTTTATATGAAAACTTTTCTCCTTGATTGTACAGTTACCCGATCGATTTTGGAGTAACTGTTAACGGTTTCTCGAATGTTATTATAACACCTATTTATGTCACCTAACACAAGTGTATTGGTGGTAAGGACCAAAACGCCAATTCTCCTTTGAAATGGGATTTTCCATAAGAGTGTTTATGAAAAATCCAATTATTTTGAAGCTACCATAATATAATTTAAAATACGTTAAATCTTAATATATTCGTCGGTGAAACGCGGTTGTACCGAGTGTGGACTGTAACTTGCATTTCACAGTTCACACTCGGAATACCTCTGATACCCCCTCGGGGATTCATGTCGTGACCATATATTATCATTATTACTGATCACTTACAAAGTTTTAAGTATGAATTTGGCTATATCAATAAAATCACCTTATATACACCTAATACACGTTAAAACAATTTTTCTAAAATGTGTAAAACAAGATAATAAAAATAGAAAAAAAAAACAACACACAAATTGTCTCAGAGCAAATTGGTTTCTCGATTGATTATAAAAAAAGTTAGTCGAAGTTTTACGTTAAGAAAATACATCTGTTCCCATCCCTAGCAATAAATCATCACGTCATATAATCAGACTGTGTTTAATATTAAGTTCTGTGACAGATCGTACCTCATCTGTTCACGTCTCAATTCACAAATAAATGTTATGATAATGGGCAGGAAGATTGTTGTATGTAATCAAATAAATCACGTTGAAATAAATAAAGCAAATTGAAATCGATCGCGTAGAATAACTGATTTTAAATGATAAATACAGTAAACTCAACCACCGGCCCAAACAATCGGTCCAATATGGAAGGAATTAAGAATAAACTTTCAATTTCAAACATTATGGTTTCCAATTATGCGTGAACCCTAAATTAGCTGTTGTTATCACGCAACTGCCAAGTTGTTGCCACGTAGACTAGATGACGCCTTAGGCTTGTCACCATGTGTCTATCTCTTTCACTCTTACTTGTATATTTTTGTCCTGTCCTGCTTACGCCGAGTATATGCTGTTGCCATGTTTTTGTTGTTATGTTGCCATCTCTATTACTCTTGTTTGGTTGTCTCACTTTTGTTCGTTCTGCACGAAAGCGCACATAACACCGTTAGCACCGTTTACGCCGATAGCACTGATAACGCTGATATCACACTTAGTATATAAATGGGTGAAATGTAGGGTGGGAGCTCATTCAATTTTACACCGCCGTCAGTGGAAGTGCTGCAAGAAGTCTTAAAGGAGTAGTTCATTTTCAAGTTTGTTTGGGGAAGTTTTTGTTTGTTTTAATAGTGATTTTGTTTTCGGAATTTGCGATTAAAATACGGAATGTGTCAATCTATCTGTTCGTTAGGTCTCGGGACCATTTCGCGTCGCGTTAGCTTTTAGGTGGCGGAATGCCCTTTTTTTCGTAAATAGATTCGGTTATGGTCAATAGTTTTTGACTTTTCCGACTCGGCGATTGACACAAACGCGTTTGAATTCGTGTAGGGCGAACGAGCGAACGAGCTAGATTCCGCGTTATGTAAAGGGTTCGATAATCGTCTTTTCAAGTTCCGAAATTAAAGTACGTTCCTAAATAATGTAATAGTGCATAGGTCGATTCAGGGGTTGATGGGGAGGAAGGGAGTATGGTCTCTTCTTAGTAATGCCGGACGTGGAAACGGGAAGATGTACCAGGGTAACAATGGCATAGGGCTAGTCGCTGGGATATCTTGAAGAGTCAGGCAGGGAGCTTACAGAGCGGAAGTCGCTCTGGGCTAGATTCAGGTCACCTACTGGTGTGAACGACAGAGTCTAGTTTTAACCTCCTCTGGAGGGAAGCAAGCGTCTGGGATGGCCTTTCGCCAGTTTTACATACTGGAAACACATCCTCCATGAAAGGCGATGTTTATGGCAAAGCGTCCGAGCCGTGAAGAGGCTGCGATTTGTTCTGTCCTTTGTCATCTGACTGAGCTGGTCATGGTCTCATATCTATATATTTATATATACACATGATCATATAGGCTATCCCAGCCAGCGGGGTGACGTCCTTTTTACCTACTGTATCACCCCCTGTCTGAGTAGGGCAAAGTTTTAGGGTGTTAGGCACACAGAGAGGTTTCAACTTGCCTCACTTCTTTCTGTCGATTAGTTGAGGGGTTGTATGGTGTTTGCTAGCACAATATACAACCACACACACGTTTAATTGTAAATGTGAGGTGACGGACCTCTAGCTTTGAAAATTCACACATTTAAAAGCCTAGGAACATTTGATTTTAGGGCCAAATGTTAGGTAGGTAAATTCCAAAAATTCAAGTCTATTGTTAGGACATTAATAGGTTTTTTTAGAAATTATGCATAGTGGGAGGTTTCAGGTAACTTTCTTCATTGTTCAGGGAAAATAGGTCAATAAATTCAATTATGATAGGTTACAAGTTTTCAAGTAGATAGGGACCTCTGAAAATTAGAGTTAGTGATTCAGGAATAGGTTGTTGTTGACTAGTTTGTCTGACAAATAGTTTCATTGTTTACTTATCTGAGAGGGCTTTAAAGTCCAAAGAACTCCAATTTTGAATGTAAGGACATAAGGCTTTGATATTCAAATAGTTTCATTGTTTATCTGAGAGGGCTTTATAAGTCCAAAGAACTTAAACTTTGAATGTAAGGGCATAGGGCTTTGATACTGAAATAGTTTCATTGTTTATCTAAGAGGGTTTTATATGCCCACAGAACACTAATTTTGAATGCTAGGGCATAGGGCTTTAATATTGGCAATAAATATGAAATGATAGGAAACATAAGTTTCACCACTTAATTATGTCTTAAAATATTGTATTTACTTAGGTATTTCTTTCAAGAAATAAAGAGACTTGAGTTTGGCACAAAATATGCCTAAATAACATAGAAAGCCTAGATTTAGAATTCAGGTTGATGAAATGTATTCTAGACCATAAAAGTTCATAACTGTAGTACCTATCAAACCCTTTTTAAGGTCAGTTCGTAGTAAACATTAAGTTATAAAGTAAAATCAAATAGTTTGGTATATAAGAATCCAAAATAGAGTATAGCAGACTGACGAACCTTTTAGTCAGTATTTACTTACTTACTCCCTTGTCGAAATGACTGCATTGATACAGAGTAGAACCTAGATGAAATATAGAATGTTTCGGATTTTCTTTTATTACTCAATTGAGTAAGTAACTAATAAACTAAATACCGTGAAAATAGTTCGGGAAATCTTTATTCAAGAGAATAATTTCAATTCTTATAAATGTTCAATAAACTTGAAGTACATAACATGATGTATTTGTTTGCATAAATGCTTTCCCTTGTCTGGCAAAATAAAAGCCTTAACTGATACTATACACCAAATATGGGGTAGTAAAAGTTGTTCTTCGTCAATGGAATTAAATGAATACATCTTTAGAACAAAAACAAAGTTCTATTAGTATTTTTAATACTACATTACCTAGAGCAGATTTCTCTTTCAAAATATATTGAAATTATTCTACTGAGTGTAGTTATAAAATTGACTACATAAATAACTGCAATACTGTTAAGGATGAAAGTCACAGTAGTTTCATATTACTAGAAAATCAATGATTTTTAAAGTAAACTTTCTTACATGAAATGAGGGTTGAAAGCCTAATTTATTGTATTCAAAAGTTTTAATATATTTGAGACTTATTATGTAAAAACCTTACTGAAACTTGGAGATTTTTAGAAAATGGGTAAAATTCCAACCTGGTAGTAATTTGTACTTATCTGACTTGCATTAAATACAACAAAAACGATTGTATTAGAGAAGTTTATTACTGAAACAACTTACAATTTTGACTTGATAGAAATTCTCTATTGAATAATAAACAGAATGACTGTACGCTGAATATGAAAGTCTAAGTTTTTTACTAGATAGTTTTGTCAAATTGACATAGCAACTTTAAGTTGAGTATTACCAGCAGTATCTAAGAAATTAATTTTAACTGTCAGTCACTATTTGAGTAGATCTGTTAAGAGGCCGAATCTTTGAATGGGACATGGTGCAACACGAGTGATTTCAATGTTTATTACTCAAATAAATAGTAATATTTGGTGTATTTGTATGAATGTACTTGTTCTTTTGTCAGGCAAAATTCAGCCACAAGCTAACTATACACTGAAATGGGGTAGTTTAGCTTACCAATGTCATAAGAACAAATAAAATATATTTGGTACAGAAACACAAGATAGCCATAAGTTAGAAATCTGAAATCATTCTGTTGGATTAGTTGTGTCATTTGTAGTTTTGGTTACTACGATGGTAGGGACGCTCTGGATTTCTTGTTGGTTCTTTACCAGAGCTGTGTAGTCAGGGAACCAACATAGGCGCGTAAAATTAAAAATAAATAAATAAATCTTAAATTTAGAATTAAAAAAAAGTATACACTAAAAAAAGTCAAGGGGGTATTCCACATCCAAGGGAAGGTACTTCTGAGAAGTTGCCAATATGGCTTTCTTTGAGTCTCTATTTTATTGACCAGATAATCACAGATGTGAGAATTTTACTCACTGTCCTATGGACTTATTCGAAGATTACCAGCTAAATAAGTAATTTTCGTATAGAAGTATCTATCGAGTAATAAGTTCTACAACATACATAAAGGTCAGCTGTTAGAATACTATTCAGCTTTGATCATCAATAAATTATTAAATTTCAAACTCAGAAATACCTCACCTCATCCATCCCCAATTACTGGTAGTGGTTATTAAAAAAAAAAATAATAATGCATTTTATTCATAACATAAACAAACAAAATATGAATGTGATGTATCATCTTAAGTAACGGGTATAGCCTAACATAGTAAATTCACATAGCCTCTTAAGAGGCTGACTGGCGCAGAATTGCTACAGAGATTTTATTCACCTTTTTATTATTTGAAACATTAATGAATTTTACATCTAGAATTGTTTACAAAGTGCTATTTATCTCTATGACTTTCATATATTGGCTTAACTGACAAACAGTGAAATTTCTAATCTGAACATTTTACCAATACTTTATATTCTCTGATTTTACTATCTAAATCTACGAATTTGGTTTTAATTATTTTATGTCCAATTTACTTAGCACGTGAAAGATAAGTTATATTTTAGAACAGGACTATTAATAAGGGTTTGTTAGCTATCTTCATCTCTGAATCGCTTCTAAAGAATTTGGGTTACTACTTAAGGCGCAACGTAAGGTTCTAATCTGACGATCACACTCTGGCCATATATCTGTTAAAATCATTTCTATTAAGCACCAAACGTTAAACTATGTAGGTTGTAAGTGGGTTGTTATTCGGGTCGATGGAGTTCAGTGTGAGCAGTGGGGTAGTTAAGGAGGTTTTAGTACAATATGGGTAACCGTGACCAGTATAGGTATTTTGGGCTTATTTTAAGTAATTTGGTGCTTTTAGAAATGGTTTGATACAGAAATGTCACCCAGTTTTGGGTACAATTTGCTGTTCGTGTAAATAGGAGAAGTGATTTAGAGTGTTACGATAGATAAATATTTATATTTATAAGAGGTAAACAGTATATTGTAAATTTGGTCCCGTGGACGAAGACAATGTAAATTTGTCAACAATGATCAAGGTAAACATTAGCTTCTTTGATAGGAAAGTTAACTTCTGACGGTTCCATTGACTGCGTCACTTGTCTTAGGTGTCAGGGGAAGTACTCCAGTACTGACGTACAGTCTCCGTCTTGGTTGAAGATTTAGGGACATCAATAACGGATCCAAAATCTGGAAAATAAAATGAGTCAATTATTATAATACTTTATCTCTAGCTTTTGCTTAGTACAGCGGGCTAAATTCTTAATTCAGGGTCTTTCAATGAACGTACCAGTATTAAGGGCCAACAATATTTTGACAAAGGTTATGTATTGTATTTTGCTTAGTTTATGGAGTCAAGTATTCAAATACAAAGATTGACACAAGTTAGTAGGGGTGAAGTAGGTTCATTAACAGATGTGATATAATCTATGAGGCTATAAAATTAAAGAGAAAGTTATTCTGCCAACACAGTAGTGTTAGTAAAAATTACATATCTACCGATTTGGTGCTTTGCAACATGGTTTTTCAAGTAAGACCTACGGCCAACTGTTTTATTGACCTTGAAGAGAATTACAATGGTCATTAATTAACAACTAATGTATGAAAGGCCTACCCCTCTGGGAGACAGGCATGAGTATATGTATGTACTGTATGGAACTACAGAGGTTATCACATGTATTGCGGGGCTATGGGACTTTAGTATAATTAAACGGGAACCTAATGATTGATGAATTGGATTTAACTTTGAAAGTAAGTCGAAGTATATAGGTACCTTGTATGCGTGAAGCCTGTTAGACGTACGGTAGATGGTAACATATCACTTTTACACGGAACTATGGGAAGATTCTGTCCATCCAGGTTATAGGTAGTGCTCCAACTTTGTACAATTCTTCAGAAGTTAAGTATGTTGTAGAGAACTCCGTAAGGCAAGTCCGGTGTCTTGCCCTTTTATCGACAGTGTGACCGACATCTGTAAGTAAATGAAAAGGTTTATGAAATGTTTGTTTATGGTGATGAAAGTTTATATTTGTACGAAGATAATTCAAGAATTTTAATGCTTGTTGGCTCTTAGAAACAACGACTATCGCATGAAAAGCTTCGTTTTCGTGTAATAATTAAGTGTAAATCTAATAATTTCGAAGTAGAATCCAACTGGAAATGTTTACGTTTGTAAAAGCGGTACATACCTTTCTTGTGAAATAATTTTGCGTCCGAGTTACAGTAGATATGCTCATGGATCATTTTCGATTTTGTTTTCGGTATCTTCTAAGTGAAGCTTCTTTTGCGGTAGGTCCGTCATGGAATTTAATTTTAAATTAAAGAAAGCGTCCGTCACTGAGCAAATGGCGTCTGTCAGCTTCAGTTTGAATTTGTTTTGTTTGGTATGTAGAGTTTGTCACAGGTTAGCGAGATTTTTAAAGCGCTAGATATATTAAAGCTGTTCATATATAGCAAACATTTTCTACATAATTTGATTTTACTTTAGGAGACATTTTAGTTTTATAAGTAAATTTGTAAGGTTTTATTTTAGTTGTATTTCATGTTATTTTAGTTTTTATGTTTCTGTATAAAGAGCTAAACCGAAATGTAGAATATAACCATAGAGTATATTGATGAATGTAACCACAGGGTCTGTTCCGTTTTGGAGACAATGATCATTGTACGCTGGGTTTGCGTTTGGACGTGGGTAGAAATTATTTAAAAGCTGGATTTATTAAAAGGTTTATGGTATAAATAACAAAACCAAATCAATAAATTAATTCAATTTGCACTTATGTCAGTTAAATTTAAATTATGAGAGAGTTAATGATTGTGTACCCCAACTTTATATTAATTTCGAATGTTTGATTGTTTAGACAGATAGCGTTTAAAGTAGTGGCTAGTGAGCGTACAAGAGGATCGTAATGCTTAAAAGGAATGGGGAAAGTAGAAAATTACCGAAGTAAGTTGAATCAGTGTGTAGGTTAAACTTTGTAACATTGTTCGATGTGTTGATGTGTCACATGGGTTTCTGTAAAATTGTTTGTCATATTCCTAGTTCTTAGATAGAAACACAAAATGAGAAGATATAGTACTTACCCGTTCATGTGTGTGATCCTGCAAAACCTAGTTCATACAACCGTCCTGCTTTATACGTTTGTCTCGTTTGCGCTACCGTCGAAACTCGTCGCTTTATCTCTGTCTTTCGCCGCCGGTGTTTTGATCAAGCAACAAGCTCGATATTCAGTTGACGATATAAGAATGACAAGTGTAGTATATTTCTTCTTTATGTCGATGGTTGTAGTATGGAGTTGAGTTATTATTAAATACTTAGGTATCTACAGTTGTTTATTTACGTTTATTTTCCATTAAAATACTAGCAGTTCCATCTAGTGCATGAACTAGGAACTTATTGGGTCGTCAAAATTGGGACACTTATTGACGAGCAAGCGTAACAAAAGATAGGTAGTTAGTACCGGAATAAATTTATAGATGGCGTTAATACATTATGTTTCATGACGAGTTAAAAATGTTCCAAATTCCTTTTATCAAATGATTATATTAATTGTTCTTATTACTACAGATTTATGTTAGCTTTGCAAGTAAAGTCATTTCGAGATTTGCTACTTGCCAAACAGTTTGTATTTTAAACTACTGGCTTTATATATGGTTTCATTTGTGTTGAAATAAATTACATAATATTCATCATTTACTAAAGTAAACTTCAATGTTTAGAAAAAATTTATGACGGGAGGTAGTAGGGGGGGGTGACCTTCAAATGTCGAATTTCAATATAACAAGAGAATTTTATTAATGTTGGAGTTTGTTTATTTACGCTAAATATATTATCTTATATTTATTTAGAATTCTGGATAAACCATGGCGAGAATCACATGGAATTACGTTCAGTAGGTACCTAGTGCAAATGTTGATGAGTGAGTTACAAATATATAGACGTGTAAAATATAGACGACGGTTATCTAAAAATAATTGGAAATTTATTGTACGTAATAAACATATTAGTGTGTGATATGTCTATTTATTGTATTTTTATGTTTTATGGTTAATTATCGATTCGCATCGGCAGGGATCCGTGCGCGAGGTTTAGATGTATTGTTTTGCTTTGTAAGCATAGACCACCTTCTTCATTAGGCAGTTTTGGGGATCCTTTGTGAAAACATAAGTAGATGCATGGGTTCCGACGATTGGTTTTCAAACTTAAGGTTGACAGTTACATGGGTAGATAAACTAAAGCTGTTTTATTTAAATAATTGTTTTCTTTTTGGTTATTCTCAAAGTAAATATGGGGGTGTTGTCTAAGGCGGTATTTGTAGTATGTACTGTATGAGTGTATTGTATATATTAGAGATTGAGCAGGTGTAATTTGCGTAGGTTTATATGCCAAATTTTGAGAAGGAGTTACAATTAATATTATGTCAGGACCAACGAAACAATTATGGAAAATAGTATTTATTTTAGTTAGTTGAGAATGGGGAAAGGTTAAATATAGTATAGTAGTTAAAAAATTATTTAAATTTAATTAATGTGTATTGATATTGTCATCATACACAAAGTAAATACCTACCTATAATGTTTAGACTTTGGATTTTACAAATAATAGATATGGAATGAAGAATGAATTGGTAATGGGTAATAGAATTAGGGTTCTGTATGTAAAGCCTCACTTTCTATTAGAGGGTCCAGTATGAAAAGTAATAAGTGTTGATAAATCAAATAAGAATGTGTAAGTGTAAATTTAAAATGGGAATAAGCTATTAGTAGAAAATCGGGTGCCTACCGAAGTGAGGATTTAGTACAAAAAGAGTAATATAAAATTAAGAGGTTTTGCTGATTTATTGATGGTCCAAAATAATGATTTCTGATAAAAATTGAGGGAAAAAGTTTATTGTTAGGTGAGATATGTAAGTACGTTGTTTCAAATAGAAAATAAATAATACCGTCAAAACTTTATTTTATTAAGGGGAAGTAAACTTTTCATACATACAAGAGAAAGGAGTAAATTAGTAGTACGACAAGGGATCGACGTGTTAATAGTACTGTAGAAAAGGTTATAGATTGCGTGTTGGTTTGGTTATAGTCTTGGACGATAACTTCAGGGTATTTCAGGGTTGCGTAATTAGTATCTTTAATATATGTAGACAGTGAAGAACAATTTATATTGATTGAAGATCTGGATGGCGAACTCACGAGGATCGCAACTAATGTGTTGAAGGGTTAGATCGAGAACTGAGTTGTACTATAAGTTATCTTTGTTGTACTTTGATAAATGCAAAAATCTATTGATCTAGAAGTTTTTCTTAAAGTGAAAGTAGATAAATATCTTATAAATAATGACTAGCTTAACTTTTAATTTTTAGAGAACAAAAAGAAATATAAGTAAATTAGGTAGTGTTTTAATCTGACTGGTGGATAGTGTATGTTATTTTCACACCAATAATCAAATGTCTCTGTGGCCGAGTGGTTGAATGGTCACCTAGGAAGTAGGAAACCGGAAGTTCGAATCCCTAGTGACGCTAACGTATTCCGAATTCATTTTTTGTGTTTTTATACTATCTTATTATTCGTATAGGTTGTTTTATTTATGTAGATGTTGTATTAAAAATATAATATTTATGTTTGGTATGATAGCCTTTATTTTACATTTGATTTCGCATAGGACGCATGCGTGACGTCAGCATTTATTTACTAGATTTGGGCTGTACATGCAACTAGTGCCTATGTGCTAGTATACTTTTATGAAGCTGAGGGCCCAATTAAATTATATATATCTTGTGAACGAAGTATAACTGAACAACCTACACTTTAGTTTATATAGCTTGAAGTAATCGGTTGCGAAATTTAAAGGTTTAGTCTATGAAAGTCAGGTTCCCTGACGATACCTACTGAATTCATTAGAATGATATTTTAAAGCAATCATTGCTACTGTTAGTAAAAACTAGAATAACTTAAAAATATTTTAAATAATTTAGCATCTTCTGGTTATAATTTGTAGGGTTGTCAATATTAATTATAGTATTTACTATTTTTGTTTACTTGCAGGGAAATAATACCTTCGGTCATTAAAAATTAGACAGTTTTTGATAATTAAATGAAAAAAAAAACTGTTAATGACTTTCAGTGGTAGTTAGAATTTTACTTTAAGGAATTAAATAAAATCTATTTAATTACAAAAAAGTCTTGTTTTATTTAATGAAATATTTAAGGACAAATGGAAAAGGAAGTAGACAGTACGCCACTGATGAAGTTTTATATTTTACAGGTAGATGAGGAAGAACTTACTTATTAAGTACAAAGGGAAGTAAGATTGGGGGAAAGTAGAGAAGAGAAAATTTAAGATTGGGGGGAAGTAGAGAAGAAAATTAAAAATTTATGAAATTTTAATATGTTGACTGTGTAAATGCTTTGTCAATTGATAGTAAATTAAATAAAAATAAAAAAGTACAAGATCGTATTTTAATAAATTAATTTATTAAGAAATGAAATGTAAAAATATTCGGAAGTTTATTAAAAGCAGTTTATTCCAATTTCTCGTTGTCTTATTGAAATAAAAAAAAAATATATTAAATTATAGAAATTAATTTGGGTTTTATTTTAATTAGTGGTAGTTAGTTATGTTATAAGTTAGTTTATAAGTTAGCTCAAAAGGTATTAGCTTAAGAGGTATTAAAAGATAATATTTTAAATAAGAGGTACTTAAATCATTTAGATTTGTCCATATTTGTTGAGCTGGTGGTTCGTTAGAGAAAGTGTTAGAGAGAATGAGGAAGGAAGTATGTTGTCGGTGGAAGAGATAGAAAGATACGACCATGACAATTAACTTTGTCTTTGGCAAAGAAAAGGGCTCTAGCGAGACAACAGTTTCAGGAATGTGGACTCATGTTTATTGTCGTGTTATCCTGGAGACATTACACTACACAACAAACTATTTAGTTGAAAAGGAGTTAGGTTAGAGTCATCTTGACTAATCAGCAGTATAAACTGCGATTCTAAATAGTTTCACTACACACGCAGCTAATGCATATTTCCTCGGCAACTATACATTCTCCGAATGGTTGATTAGAATTTAACATTGGAAGAGATTCTATACTGGGGAATTAGTTATTTGGGTTAAAGTGATAATAGCTATTAAAGTGATCTCGATTCAAGAAAGAGACACAAAGGCACATCTATTGTTCAAATTGAAAAAATAGAATTTGGCTAGAAGGTTGTTGTGTTACCACTAGGGTAGAGTTAATTCACAACTAACTTCTTTGAAGGATTGAGTTCTCCTTGTTTGATGGATATTTATCTGTAATTAATAAACCTATAGATTAGAATTTCAACTGATTTAATTTTTGATTAACCGTTTGGTATAAAAATTACACCACACATATTCATTCTGGGAGGAACATGATAATAAATACCGAATTTATTTAGTTATGGTTATTTTTTATGCAATTGTGAATGGGCATATTTGCCAATGTTGACAATTGTCGTATATGACACTTTATGTGTCTAGCACTCTGCGTAATTAACTTTGTGTAGATATGCACTCAAGCGTAGTTAAAAAATCAGCGAATGCTTGCATTTTGGCGTTTAAAAGTATTTTGCGTACATTTAAAATAAGTTATATTTTATTTTTTTATTCTTTATGTAATTGTGAATGGGCATATTTGCCAATGTTGACAATTGGCGTATATGACATTTTACGTGTCTAGCACTCTGCGTAATTAACTTTGTGTAGATATGCACTCATGAGTGTAAGCGTAGTTGAAAATCAGCGAATGCTTGCATTTTGGCGTTTAAAAGGACTTTGCGTACATTTAAAATAAATTATATTTTATTTTTTATTCTTTATGCAATTGTGAATGGGCATATTTGCCAATGTTGACAATTGTCGTATATGACACTTTATGTGTCTAGCACTCTGCGTAATTAACTTTGTGTAGATATGCACTCAAGCGTAGTTAAAAAATCAGCGAATGCTTGCATTTTGGCGTTTAAAAGTACTTTGCGTACATTTAAAATAAGTTATATTTTATTTTTTATTCTTTATGTAATTGTGAATGGGCATATTTGCCAATGTTGACAATTGGCGTATATGACATTTTACGTGTCTAGCACTCTGCGTAATTAACTTTGTGTAGATATGCACTCATGAGTGTAAGCGTAGTTGAAAATCAGCGAATGCTTGCATTTTGGCGTTTAAAAGGACTTTGCGTACATTTAAAATAAATTATATTTTATTTTTTATTCTTTATGTAATTGTGAATGGACATATTTGCCAATGTTGACAATTGTCATATATGACACTTTATGTGTCTAGCACTCTGCGTAATTAACTTTGTGTAGATATGCACTCATGAATATAAGCGTAGTTAAAAATCAGCGAATGCTTGCATTTTGGCGTTTAAAAGGACTTTGCGTACATTTAAAATAAGTTATATTTTATTTTTTATTCTTTATGTAATTGTGAATGGGCATATTTGCCAATGTTGACAATTGGCGTATATGACACTTTACGTGTCTAGCACTCTGCGTAATTAGCTTTGTGTAGATATGCACTCATGAGTGTAAGCGTAGTTGACAATCAGCGAATGCTTGCATTTTGGCGTTTAAAAGGGCTTTGAGTAAATTTAAAATAAGTTATATTTTAAGTTAGTTTTAAAAGGTACATAAAGGTGGTGTTAAAAAGGTAAAGGTGGTATTAAAAAGGTTAAGGAGGTATTAAAAGGTAATGGTGGTATTCAAAAGATAGTCATGTTAAATGGAGGTAATTAAAATTAAATAGGTTCATATTTGTAGGGCTGGTGGCTTGTTAGGGAAATTGTAAGAGCGGATGAGGAAGTCAGAGTGTGTCGGTGGAAGGAATGGAATGAAACGACTTTGACATATGACTATGACGTTGACAACAAAAAAAAAAAGGGCCCTAACAAGACAACAGTTCGAAGGTGTGGACTTAAATTTATTGTCATCATATCCTGGAGACTCTATACTACACATAAACTTTTAAGTTGAATTGGTGTTAGGTTAGAGTCATAAAGACTAAAAGACAGTATATACTGTGATACTTAAAGGTTTAACTCTACACGCAGCTAATGCTATCTTCGGCAACACTATACATTCTCCGAATAGTTGGTTAGAATTTAATGCTGGGAGAGATTCCAAGCTGAACAATTGCTCATTTGGGTATCTGGATGGATAGCTATTAAAGTGATCTTGGTTTATGAAAGAGGCGCAAAGTGGGTCTACTTAAATTGAAAAAATAGAATTTGTCTAGAAAATCTTTGCGGTGTCACTAGGACAAGGTCGTCTCACAAACGATCTCTCTGGGAATTTCAGATCTCCTTGTTTGACGGACAGATTATTCGTGAACAATTAAGCAATGGTTTGGAGTCTCAATCGGTTAAGTTTTGATTAACTACTAGGTATAAACACACACCACACGTGAACGGTCTGGGAGAAAGGTGATAATAAATTAATATCAGAGTGAACATTGTTATCGTGTATTTGTGAATGATGGGAGAGAAAATTTCCTTCGTTAAGGCTTGCTAATCTGCGTAAATTTTGGGGAAAGCGCTGTGACAGATCGTACCTCATCTGTTCACGTCTCAATTCACAAATAAATGTTATGATAATGGGCAGGAAGATTGTTGTATGTAATCAAATAAATCACGTTGAAATAAATAAAGCAAATTGAAATCGATCGCGTAGAATAACTGATTTTAAATGATAAATACAGTAAACTCAACCACCGGCCCAAACAATCGGTCCAATATGGAAGGAATTAAGAATAAACTTTCAATTTCAAACATTATGGTTTCCAATTATGCGTGAACCCTAAATTAGCTGTTGTTGTCACGCAACTGCCAAGTTGTTGCCACGTAGACTAGATGACGCCTTAGGCTTGTCACCATGTGTCTATCTCTTTCACTCTTACTTGTATATTTTTGTCCTGTCCTGCTTACGCCGAGTATATGCTGTTGCCATGTTTTTGTTGTTATGTTGCCATCTCTATTACTCTTGTTTGGTTGTCTCACTTTTGTTCGTTCTGCACGAAAGCGCACATAACACCGTTAGCACCGTTTACGCCGATAGCACTGATAACGCTGATATCACACTTAGTATATAAATGGGTGAAATGTAGGGTGGGAGCTCATTCAATTTTACACCGCCGTCAGTGGAAGTGCTGCAAGAAGTCTTAAAGGAGTAGTTCATTTTCAAGTTTGTTTGGGGAAGTTTTTGTTTGTTTTAATAGTGATTTTGTTTTCGGAATTTGCGATTAAAATACGGAATGTGTCAATCTATCTGTTCGTTAGGTCTCGGGACCATTTCGCGTCGCGTTAGCTTTTAGGTGGCGGAATGCCCTTTTTTTCGTAAATAGATTCGGTTATGGTCAATAGTTTTTGACTTTTCCGACTCGGCGATTGACACAAACGCGTTTGAATTCGTGTAGGGCGAACGAGCGAACGAGCTAGATTCCGCGTTATGTAAAGGGTTCGATAATCGTCTTTTCAAGTTCCGAAATTAAAGTACGTTCCTAAATAATGTAATAGTGCATAGGTCGATTCAGGGGTTGATGGGGAGGAAGGGAGTATGGTCTCTTCTTAGTAATGCCGGACGTGGAAACGGGAAGATGTACCAGGGTAACAATGGCATAGGGCTAGTCGCTGGGATATCTTGAAGAGTCAGGCAGGGAGCTTACAGAGCGGAAGTCGCTCTGGGCTAGATTCAGGTCACCTACTGGTGTGAACGACAGAGTCTAGTTTTAACCTCCTCTGGAGGGAAGCAAGCGTCTGGGATGGCCTTGCGCCAGTTTTACATACTGGAAACACATCCTCCATGAAAGGCGATGTTTATGGCAAAGCGTCCGAGCCGTGAAGAGGCTGCGATTTGTTCTGTCCTTTGTCATCTGACTGAGCTGGTCATGGTCTCATATCTATATATTTATATATACACATGATCATATAGGCTATCCCAGCCAGCGGGGTGACGTCCTTTTTACCTACTGTATCACCCCCTGTCTGAGTAGGGCAAAGTTTTAGGGTGTTAGGCACACAGAGAGGTTTCAACTTGCCTCACTTCTTTCTGTCGATTAGTTGAGGGGTTGTATGGTGTTTGCTAGCACAATATACAACCACACACACGTTTAATTGTAAATGTGAGGTGACGGACCTCTAGCTTTGAAAATTCACACATTTAAAAGCCTAGGAACATTTGATTTTAGGGCCAAATGTTAGGTAGGTAAATTCCAAAAATTCAAGTCTATTGTTAGGACATTAATAGGTTTTTTTAGAAATTATGCATAGTGGGAGGTTTCAGGTAACTTTCTTCATTGTTCAGGGAAAATAGGTCAATAAATTCAATTATGATAGGTTACAAGTTTTCAAGTAGATAGGGACCTCTGAAAATTAGAGTTAGTGATTCAGGAATAGGTTGTTGTTGACTAGTTTGTCTGACAAATAGTTTCATTGTTTACTTATCTGAGAGGGCTTTAAAGTCCAAAGAACTCCAATTTTGAATGTAAGGACATAAGGCTTTGATATTCAAATAGTTTCATTGTTTATCTGAGAGGGCTTTATAAGTCCAAAGAACTTAAACTTTGAATGTAAGGGCATAGGGCTTTGATACTGAAATAGTTTCATTGTTTATCTAAGAGGGTTTTATATGCCCACAGAACACTAATTTTGAATGCTAGGGCATAGGGCTTTAATATTGGCAATAAATATGAAATGATAGGAAACATAAGTTTCACCACTTAATTATGTCTTAAAATATTGTATTTACTTAGGTATTTCTTTCAAGAAATAAAGAGACTTGAGTTTGGCACAAAATATGCCTAAATAACATAGAAAGCCTAGATTTAGAATTCAGGTTGATGAAATGTATTCTAGACCATAAAAGTTCATAACTGTAGTACCTATCAAACCCTTTTTAAGGTCAGTTCGTAGTAAACATTAAGTTATAAAGTAAAATCAAATAGTTTGGTATATAAGAATCCAAAATAGAGTATAGCAGACTGACGAACCTTTTAGTCAGTATTTACTTACTTACTCCCTTGTCGAAATGACTGCATTGATACAGAGTAGAACCTAGATGAAATATAGAATGTTTCGGATTTTCTTTTATTACTCAATTGAGTAAGTAACTAATAAACTAAATACCGTGAAAATAGTTCGGGAAATCTTTATTCAAGAGAATAATTTCAATTCTTATAAATGTTCAATAAACTTGAAGTACATAACATGATGTATTTGTTTGCATAAATGCTTTCCCTTGTCTGGCAAAATAAAAGCCTTAACTGATACTATACACCAAATATGGGGTAGTAAAAGTTGTTCTTCGTCAATGGAATTAAATGAATACATCTTTAGAACAAAAACAAAGTTCTATTAGTATTTTTAATACTACATTACCTAGAGCAGATTTCTCTTTCAAAATATATTGAAATTATTCTACTGAGTGTAGTTATAAAATTGACTACATAAATAACTGCAATACTGTTAAGGATGAAAGTCACAGTAGTTTCATATTACTAGAAAATCAATGATTTTTAAAGTAAACTTTCTTACATGAAATGAGGGTTGAAAGCCTAATTTATTGTATTCAAAAGTTTTAATATATTTGAGACTTATTATGTAAAAACCTTACTGAAACTTGGAGATTTTTAGAAAATGGGTAAAATTCCAACCTGGTAGTAATTTGTACTTATCTGACTTGCATTAAATACAACAAAAACGATTGTATTAGAGAAGTTTATTACTGAAACAACTTACAATTTTGACTTGATAGAAATTCTCTATTGAATAATAAACAGAATGACTGTACGCTGAATATGAAAGTCTAAGTTTTTTACTAGATAGTTTTGTCAAATTGACATAGCAACTTTAAGTTGAGTATTACCAGCAGTATCTAAGAAATTAATTTTAACTGTCAGTCACTATTTGAGTAGATCTGTTAAGAGGCCGAATCTTTGAATGGGACATGGTGCAACACGAGTGATTTCAATGTTTATTACTCAAATAAATAGTAATATTTGGTGTATTTGTATGAATGTACTTGTTCTTTTGTCAGGCAAAATTCAGCCACAAGCTAACTATACACTGAAATGGGGTAGTTTAGCTTACCAATGTCATAAGAACAAATAAAATATATTTGGTACAGAAACACAAGATAGCCATAAGTTAGAAATCTGAAATCATTCTGTTGGATTAGTTGTGTCATTTGTAGTTTTGGTTACTACGATGGTAGGGACGCTCTGGATTTCTTGTTGGTTCTTTACCAGAGCTGTGTAGTCAGGGAACCAACATAGGCGCGTAAAATTAAAAATAAATAAATAAATCTTAAATTTAGAATTAAAAAAAAGTATACACTAAAAAAAGTCAAGGGGGTATTCCACATCCAAGGGAAGGTACTTCTGAGAAGTTGCCAATATGGCTTTCTTTGAGTCTCTATTTTATTGACCAGATAATCACAGATGTGAGAATTTTACTCACTGTCCTATGGACTTATTCGAAGATTACCAGCTAAATAAGTAATTTTCGTATAGAAGTATCTATCGAGTAATAAGTTCTACAACATACATAAAGGTCAGCTGTTAGAATACTATTCAGCTTTGATCATCAATAAATTATTAAATTTCAAACTCAGAAATACCTCACCTCATCCATCCCCAATTACTGGTAGTGGTTATTAAAAAAAAAAATAATAATGCATTTTATTCATAACATAAACAAACAAAATATGAATGTGATGTATCATCTTAAGTAACGGGTATAGCCTAACATAGTAAATTCACATAGCCTCTTAAGAGGCTGACTGGCGCAGAATTGCTACAGAGATTTTATTCACCTTTTTATTATTTGAAACATTAATGAATTTTACATCTAGAATTGTTTACAAAGTGCTATTTATCTCTATGACTTTCATATATTGGCTTAACTGACAAACAGTGAAATTTCTAATCTGAACATTTTACCAATACTTTATATTCTCTGATTTTACTATCTAAATCTACGAATTTGGTTTTAATTATTTTATGTCCAATTTACTTAGCACGTGAAAGATAAGTTATATTTTAGAACAGGACTATTAATAAGGGTTTGTTAGCTATCTTCATCTCTGAATCGCTTCTAAAGAATTTGGGTTACTACTTAAGGCGCAACGTAAGGTTCTAATCTGACGATCACACTCTGGCCATATATCTGTTAAAATCATTTCTATTAAGCACCAAACGTTAAACTATGTAGGTTGTAAGTGGGTTGTTATTCGGGTCGATGGAGTTCAGTGTGAGCAGTGGGGTAGTTAAGGAGGTTTTAGTACAGTTCGCAATACCGCTCCGGTCAAGTTATCAACCACCTAAAGCCGGTAGGTTTATAATGGTCATATGGTATCAAAACTAAAACGTCGTAAATGAAATCGTTTGTTTGAAAAATACACCGTTTTACACAGAGAAACGGTAGTTTTTTCATTTGATAAGTTTTCGATATAAGTCATTTGTTGTGCGTAGAAAGAACAACCACTTGGATTAAAGTTTTGATAGTATTTCAATTACGACAAGGTGTGTGCCTGTGGGTGTGAGGCGACAAAGGTTCTGGTACGCATACAGCTCCAAGGCCTTTCTAACTATTTAAATGTTCTGAGGTTTGTTTAAACAATAAAAATGTTCTCAAGTTGATTAATTTTTCGTCCTACAGTAATTGAAATATTGGTACATTATTCACTCTGTTTTTACGGGTGGAGGGTAGGGAAATTCGATTTTACTGTATAAAAATCTGTGATTTCGGAAAAAATAAATTCTGGCTATGTAGTTGAAAACGTAATTTATTATGTAACCTATTAATATGTAGTATATAGTGTGTGATTTGGTCGGCTGCCTGGATTCGTGCTGGGGCCTCGGGTAGTGATCATTGAACCTTGTTCCTGGTCCTGGCCGGATCTCCGGTATGGGTTCGGGCGGTTGATTGGATTACACCTTGTATAATTATAGATTTTACCTATCATTTACATAGTCTTCTTCTTCTTCTTGGTGGGCTCGGTTTCCGCACCTAATCTCTTTTTTGGACCTTTGTGCGTGCATTTACATCGTATATTACCACATAAATTAAATAAACCTTTAATTTAGTTCATATACATTTATTATTTTATTACATATAATTTTATAAGATTAAATTTGACTCGTAAAAAGTGTATACTTTACTTGAATTTGAATTTGACAAAATTTGCTGTATTTGTCAGAAATAGTACCGAAAACGTGTCTAAAAACAGAGAAAATGTAACATTTTGTAATAGCGTCCTTAGGCTGCAACATAATTTTTTCTATGCAACTTCTTTTCGTAGATATTTGTAATACAAGAAATTAGTTATCTATGGCATATATAATATAGTTAATGGCAAGTGTAAATAAGAACAGGTCCTATTAGGCATAATACACAATTTACAACATTATAGTATATAGATACAGTAAGTAAGGGTAGAGATAAAAGTATAGGGATTAATTGTGGCATTGTAGCCTAGACTGTAGATTAACTCAGGGAGAGCCTAACCCTTCCGCAAGCGAGCACTTTTTTGTAAAAGGTAATTAAGCGAAAATTAGGAAAATTATTAAAGTAAAAAAAAGACAGTTTATGTTATAAAACCGTTCCCTAAATTTTATGATTTTTTGTATAAGAACCATAAATGATTCATGATTGAACTTGCATATAAAATTTTTAAAGTTAAAGGAATACTTCCTATGACTGTTGGGGAAACTAACTTCCTAGGCTCTGTAGTGGTTGTGGAAACCGCCAACCAATGTCCACGTCACGGATCCGCAGGAGTTGACAGTCAGTTAGTTGAATCGCTCCAGGACAATACTAAAGGCAATGTCTAGGGCAGCAAATAAAAATCTCAAACTTTGTGTACTTTGAGCAAAGAACTCCGAAAGGCCAAGTGGGTAATACCTTTCAAATACTAGGTATGTAGTCTTAAACGCTGAATATTTTTTGTCATTTCCTTCTTATATTTTTAACGAGATCTTAAATTTCATGGATCATAGAAACCGAGAAGAAACAGATTGAAGGGAGTTCGAGGTAAATATTTAATCTTGGATGGAGATAATCTTAAAACCCTGTGTTTTGTAAATAAAATTCTTTCAAGTACATTACTTTTTTTAATTAAAAAGTTTATAAGTACACGAAAGCTCCAGTCCGTTGCTAGGATTGCATCGATAACAATACATTGACCATAAAAATCGTCTGGCGCAATGCCAAATTGAAATATGGCTTGCTGATCACCGAACGAATGCACCTATTGTGCGAGACTAGAATTTGTGGTCGACCTACTTATCCGAATTGGGAGCCGATTGTTAAAGCGCATGCATAAATTGTTCTGCTTCTCTATGGTCGATTGAGTTGGAGCACCATGCTTGAAAGGTAATGGTTAACTATAATGTAAATTTCTCATTGCTCGTATACTAGTGCAGCGGAAAATTGCAAACAGATGAACAGTTCAGTGAGCTTCAACCTCAAAAACAATTTGAAATATGTACGATAAAGACACTTACATTCGATCCCAAGACAAAGTCATAGGGCTAGGAAGGATACACAAAAATACACCCTAACACACCTTTCTTGCATAATCTCTAATTACACACCCTCTCACAATTACAATCTCACCCTAAGTTTGTATTTACTAAGCTTTCTTTTCTTTTTTATATTTGTATTAATTTGTTAGTCACCTCTTTAAATAATAGTTTTGTTTATTCACTTAATTTTGTATTTTTAGTTATAGGAGAACGGGGACTCCTACTACAGGTATTTTCATACCCAATAGGAGAACTTAAACTCAATGTATTTAAGGTTTAAGCAAGCTAAAGAAATAAATCATTTCCATTTTCATTTCATTTCAATCAATATCGGATAGCCGGAGTTTTTATAGAATTTTGGTTGCCTTTTGCAATTCCTGCTCATAACAGTAGCAGCGGTTTAGTAGTTTAGTGCACTTTGCAAGATACACCACCGCGATTGGCTTTGATAAATGAACGGCCATCGATCGCCAGAAAAGCAATTCTATCCACCGATTTCACATTTGAGAATTTCAAGTTAAAGTTGATACGACAGATTGCGTTCGCAAACACAAAACTTTTGATTGTTATTCTTTTTTTTTAATAAAAAGTAATGAGTAAATGTGATTTATGGCATTTGGCGATCATATATAAATGTTAATTAGGCTTTTCTAGCAAATTTGTGTTATTTTATGCTTTATGTTTTAAATTATCCTACATAACAACTATAAACACGCTTCATGTTTTAATGCAGAATTAGAGTCTGAGTTCCGAGATTGGGCAAAACAGGGTTCGGGGTTATGGCTTTTTAAGATAGTAAAATATTAATTTCTGAACAAAATAAATACCACTTGTATGTATAAATACCACAATACCGCGCGCTGCGTGACGACCTGCTCAAGGGGGCTCGGGTGCGACGCGGAGCCACTACTTCGGACTTGGGTCTCCCGCGCCGCATCGCGCCCAGCCGTTTCATGTTAACGAACGCCTCACCAGAACTAACCGATCATTATTTGGAAGGGCACGTGAGCTGCGTCGTACAAATAACTGGCGATTTGCCTGGACCCGAGATGGACGTGTATTCGTCCGTCAGAACGAGACCTCACCGGCGCATCAAATACGTACCGAAAAGGACTTGCATAGCGCTTTTGGTATTGTCAAACTTACGTAATCGGTAGCCGTCGCTATGCTTGTTTTTATTTAATGTTTACACTGCTTGTGTTCATCGGTTGTTGTTAGCTGAGTTTCAGCAGCTTAACATATATACAACTTTTCCCTATCATTTATCTGGTAAAATTCATGTATGGAAAGTTATAATTATTACTACTATAAACATTATTACTTTAAAACTCTTTTTATCAGTCTTACTCTATTATAATAATGCGTACTGCTTAGTTATCTATTTGATTTTGATAATTCTTATATTAAATTATGTTAGAGCCCAATGTTACCTTCTAATAACGGTAACCAATTGTGTTATTTGTGCGTTAAAAAACCCATTTACATCTTGCACTTTTCTACTGTATTGTTTTTGTTTTAAGCTAAATAAGAAATGTCTATTATTATTATTGCCATGCCCTGCGAACTACAACTTTCTCGGTTTCGAAAGGGCCTTAAAAATACTCTAAAATCCTAAAAACACTTTATATTCAAAAACTACCCCAATTTATCGTGTTATTTTGTGAGTTGTTTTTACTGTTATTATTTGTTATGTTGTTATGTGTTACTTGATATCACTGTTTATTTAAATCTTTAACATGATAAGTACATACATCCTGCATTCTTTTACAAAAAAAAAAAAAATATATTTAAAATTTACAAGTTTAATTAGCACTACCTTTTGCAAACCAAACTTTTGCGTCCGCAATCGCATATCACTCCCAACCTGGCTGTAACAGAATACCAGCGTTGTGACGTAGTAATACTTTATATTCTCTGGTTGTGGCGTAGTATGCATACATTATGTTTGTATAAGTATGTATTATTGCGTCACAGCACCATGCTGAGTTATGGCCAATTTGGTGACGTTGAATGCATGGGATAGTTTCATCCCAATCTTAGACTATTGTGATTAATATGTTAATTATAAGTACTAGTTTTAAGTTAATAGTTATTATGTACCTATATGTTGCTTTTCCATGTATTCTTTTTGTCCCCAAATAAATTTCTTTCTTTCTTTCTTTCTTTCTTTCTTTCACTTGTTACCTTACAAGATGAAAAAACTTACTTCAGAAAAAAAAACAGGATTTCAAGTTCAGGTTATACCCGTAGCGCTGCAATGCTATTCAAGAGATTTTCTTGAAATTCCTGTTTTTTTTTTGAAGTTACTATACATTATTGCCGTGATTTTTTTTAATGAACCTGCACTTCATCTTGTAAGGTAACAAGTGGTATTTATTTTGTTCAGAAATTTGAATTTTTACCGTCTTAAAAAGCCATAACCCTGAACCCCGAATCTCGGAACACCGACCCTAGTAATGCATTAAATAATACAACTTTAAACTATGATCGCGTAATGCCATAAATGACATTTATTTAATACATTAAAAAAATATATATACAAGGTGACTTTTTGATCATCGTCCAAATTCATACTGGAGGCTTGGTGAGTGATCAGCATCATGAATTGATAACAATTGTTGTGAAATTCGTATAATGAAATTTTGACTTCCCATAGTAATTCCCTCCCAGTCCTGAGTGAATCACTATGGGGAGTCGAAATTTCATTTTATGAATTTTACAAAAATCGTTATTGGTTCATGATACTGATCACTTACGAAGGCTCAAGTATGAATTTGGACATATATATATATATAACAGTCTTAAGTTTGGCGTTTGGTAACACATTCCGTCGCATGCCCCTTAAGCCTCTACTTAAGCCTAGAGCATCAACATCGCCTTATCCATTGCTGAACGGAGAAGAAAAAGACTGTGGTAAACCTGCCATGCCTTAAAAGGATATACTTTTGCCCAGAGTACGGCAATAGACCACTAGAAAACGTCAAAAAGGTGCGGAACGGTTTAAGTAGACCCAAATTACTACCATCTTTTTCATTTCTCTGCAGATTGGAGTGAGGCCCCGTTGGAATACAAATGCGGCCATGTTTAATGCATTTGAAAACCGAACGGCCCTACAGCGCTCTGTGATTGGATTAGGTGTGTATTTTATTTAAGTGTTTTAGTACAAACCCATTTGCTCAGGGATTTGAAAGCTGTTGTAACTTTAAGGACCTTAAAAATGTAAATAACGGTCTCTCGAATTGTTTTTTCATGTTAAAACCTGTAAAATTACGTTAAAGTGATTTAACTGATTTCAACTGAAGTAAACAGTTGCTTTGCTTTTGAAAATAAATGTAAATTAAAGCGAATGGCCACTTGTTTTAAAACGAGTTGAAACAGATATATGTGACTGTTAATTTTGTTTTGTGAGAATCGAATTTAATTTTCGCATTTACTTACAAATTTCCATCCTAATTTTGGAACTAGAGGACGCCCTGCAATCTCATAGCGGGTGCCTACGTCATACAGTCCTTTCATGTTCTTAGGTCCATCCTTTTGGTCTCGGTGTTTTTTAGGTATTCTTTTATATATATGTATAGGTATTTAAGTGATTTTGGGAACAGAAACTGGCAACAGAAATACATCATCTGTGAAAATTTCAACTGACTAACTATCACGGATCATGAGATACAGCTTGGTGACAAACGGACAGACAGACGGACAGACAGATGGACAGACAGACGGACAGACATACGGACAGACAGACGGACAGACAGACAGACATACAGACAGACGAACAGCGGAGTCTTAGTAATACGGTCCCGTTGGTTACCCTTTGGGCACGGAACCCTAAAAACGGACTCGACCGAAATGAATAAACATATTTTTGCGATTTCTGTGTTGGGTCATGACTTCTGTGTTGGGCCATCACTAGTTTTAGTTTCCACTATCATATCTTCAAATTATCATTTCAAAAGAAAATGTTTCACTGTGCAGATATTCCAGTACATTCATATACCTCTTGGGACCGCTGGAGCAGGTGTCAGGCCGGGCACAAAACTCGACGGAAACACTGCTTGATTCGACACATCTGTGGCGACGCGCTACGAGTGGAAATTGTGAGGTAAGTTAGTAAAGCTTCCATTTTTAGGGTTTCGTAGCCCAGGTTTTGTCAATAAAAACCCCTTATCATTTCGTCATCTCTGTCTTCTACAATTTAAAATCTCAGGGCCCACTGACGACCATTTGTCGAAGACGTTGTTTAGCAATTTGTCATAGAGGTGTAGAAACGTAGAATTAGAGTAAATCTGGATGTGAGGAACTCTGAACTGATACCATCTTGTCTCCTTGCGAAATAATTTGTTAGTTTTGAATGATGAGCATACCGAAAAAAATATCAGACAAAATTAATTATTATTAGATTGCATTACAAACTAGAAATCAATATGAAACAAATTTAAAAACACGTATATTAAAAAAAAAATCCTCGTGCCAGGATTTGAACCTGCAACGTCCTGTTTAGATAAAATGCGTCTGTTTTCATTTGGAGGTAAAATGGAGGATCAACAGATTTATTCAGATTTTTGAGTCACTACGACTAAAAATTTTATTGAGGCCTCCTCTCTTTTTTATTCAAAACTTTGTCAGTTTATTCGCCAAGGCTCAGTCAGCTCGGGCAATATGGCTCGTTTTATCCACCCGTACAACAATCTACTATTTCATTTCCGCAGGTAAGTTTCTTTAGGAAAGTCGTTCAGTTTGATCAGTAGATTATATTATTTTTCAATGCAGTTGCTCGTAAAGTTTTCTTTTTTGTGTAACAAAATTATGCGGAAACAGACTCTTTATTTCACGCGTGAAATAAAACAGTACTGAAATCCTTTATTTCACGCGTGAAATAAAGTAATTTTTTTACGTTTTTGACTCTGTGGTGCATGGTGCAAGTCATAAAATGTAAAAAATTACAAAAATGCAAGGAGGTTTTGCTGTCCAAAAAAAAAAAACAATTATTTATAAGTATGCGCGCTCTAGCAATAATAGCTCTAGCTCTAACATAAGATTCTTGATTATCTCATTTAAAAATACGTGTTTTGTTTCCGCAAACAAAAATATTTTTCACATTATTGGCTGTATGTATACTGTACCTTTGCCTCAAGAAAGAAAAAACTGTATGAAACGCGCGCTCTGCAAAGAAAGCACGCCATTTTGTTGTAAATAGGCTTTGGTGAAATAAAATTACTTTCTTTATTATACTTATTGTTTGGTGTATTTCCTCGCAAAATGCATTGAAAAATGTTGTAAGATACTTGAGCGTAAAAGGTTTTTATCCGAATGCGTGCCAATGAAAACACTCGATGCGCTCGTGTTTTCAATTTGGCACTTATTCGTATAAAACCTTACTTTCCGCACGTTTATCTTAAATAACTATTATTTAATAGATTATAAATATAAACAAAAAAGTGTTAATTATTATCGAGATATATATCCTTATTTTATTTATAAATACCTACCCGTCCATTTACATCCGGTACGTATATGTACTGTGTATGAATAGTCGTAGTTGTAATCTTATCTCCGAATAAAAGTTTTTCACATTTTAAAATGCGACATTCTAGTGTATCGTTGTGATTCTGCACACACGTAGGAGCACCTAGATGCCTTTCAGCTCAAACAAATCAATGTATTTTCTTTCTTTCTTTCTCAATCGTACAATATTTTCTTGACACACCGACGACAAACGGAAATGGAATATCTTTTATAAGGTTTTCAGTTTATGACGGAGCCCCAAAAACGTGAGATCAAGCTGGTTGCAGATCTTACATTACATATTCGATGCATGAATTCAATCGAAGGTGAGATTTTCCATATCAAACGAATTTGTGGTGTAGAGAGCAGTGGCGTGCACAGAGTTTTTACACAGGGTAGACATAAAAACCGGTCAAGTGCGAGTCAGACTCGCGTACCTAAGGTTCCGTATCGTGGATGAAAAATGTAATTTTGTTTTCGTGAATTTCTAAACTGCTATATTATTCCTGTAATCTTTACGTAAACACATATTACCATGATTTTTTTTTATTTTTCGATCAACCAATTTTAGAGATAAGTTGAGGGACATCAATTTTTTTTGTAGTTTTTCGAGGATTTCCCAAAATAGAGGCAAGTAAATATAGCTAAGCGGCATCGTTCCAAACAGTTTGGTTATTTGAACATAACAAGCAGGGAAACAAAACAGTCGATTAGTATGTTTACAACCTGTCAGCCAGTTAAATGTTTCATATTGTTTTGGATTGAATTTTCTAGTTGCTTTACCTTTTATTTGAATCCGGTACGAAGCGGCATTTCTCGATTACTTCTTTTTTTTTCAGCATAACACAGTTTTGAAAACGTACCATTTCTTAATTTTTGCACACACATTCCCAGCACAACTTTCACAGTAGTTACTACCACCACTAGCCATTTTTTGCAATTTTTAGACCCAATTTTATTTTATTTATACTGCTTGTCATCAATTTGCGTAACGAACGAACGCAAAACAATAATGGATGGCGCCGGCTCAGCTGCTAAGGCGGCTTCGTAAGACTTCGGTAATTTTCGGTGAATGTCGTAAAACTAAAAAGACGTCGTCTTTTTACAGAGTTTTCGCATACATGTTGCACGCAAACAAGCAAAAGCTTTTGCATTTGTGTGCCATGTACTTACAGTAACGCACACAACAAAGATACTGTTGGAATAATGACCCACACATAAAAGCCGGTACTGGCCGGTAGCCACCATTCCGCGATGGCTGGTCCGAAATTGAATTACAACGAATCATAAGCCATTCACTTCATAGTCTTTCGTAATCGATTTTAGCGATGTAATTCTATTTCGGAATGCTCGAGCATAGATACTTTATCTATGGCTGGAGTGAGCGAGCGAATCGCAGCTGTGAACTGAGACTCGCAGTTCCCGCTAATGACAATAGATGGCGGTCGGTGTGGCTACACTTTTTTTTTTACGATATGCGTAAAAGATGTGTATTTGTCAGGGTAGACAGTGTCTTTTTGTCTGTATGGACTGCACGCCACTGGTAGAGAGACTGTAACAAATATTTTTAGACATTGTAGTCTTGGACGAATAAACCAGATTGTAGATTGTAGTAGAATGTCGCAGGTTCTACCTCTTAGATAATAAAGTTTCTACCTCTGTTTTTTTCGAAATAAAAAAATAATCACTGAAATTATTGGTATTTTAGTGGCAATCTGTTCACTTCAGGGGTAACTCAGCCCGCAACAAACTTAGCCCGCGGGCTGAGTTGGCCACTTGCAAAAAATATAATTTCCTGATAAATTTGAACCCTTCTAAATGTTTCCGTTACTTTATTCGCTCCCCAGCGAATTACTTTGTATTCATTATTTAAATAATATATTGTGTCATCATTTCAACGTAGGTATCTAAAGAGGAGATCTTTAGTAGCTATTACATTAATGCCTAGTTTACACGGGTAGAGTAGCTGGTAGAGTATCACGGATGAAAATACAGTTTCAAAATAGTACTCTGTATATTAGCTGGGAGAGTAAAGTGTATAATGCAAGGGGTAAAGTAGTCGGCTAATTAGTATGCTAGTTACTCTACTTATAACTAGCCTGCTAATGAGAAGGATTACGAGGGCTAAAGTTCATCCTATTAATTTTACGTCCTAACCCCGCAAATTTTTTTTTTACCCGTCCAGCACAATAAGTCCAATGGCGAAGACCTTGTTTGCTTTTGATAGAGGCGATTATATGTTGGCTCACTGGCCTCTTTTTCTTAGATGCGTAATACTAATGATCACGCAGCGAAACAACAAATTGGTGTGTTTTTAGCTAATACTGAAATATTTTGTAGTGAAAAAAAAATTGGATTTAAGTAGAATTCCTTCATATTTATATTACCTATTTTATGAAGGAAAAAAAACAAGTTGATCTCTTGATCTCTTAACCGCGTTCTTAAAACGAACGTTCGAAAACAAAAAAAAAAGAGGGCAGAAAACATATTTTTTTTGACAAAAGTTTAAATTTTGATACGTTTCTAATAAGAATCCCTAGATAAATGTTTTTTTTTAATACAAAGAGAGACCGAATTTCTTCAATCGAATCCTCGAAAGTCTCTAGGCTCATGTACAGTCTTAAGTTCGGAACCTAAAGGGCAAAACGGAGCCCTATTAATGGTGTTCTCCGTCTGTCCATCCGTCCGTCCTTTAGAAATCTGAATAACAAGAGGTCAGCTCGTATGTCAAAGGTCTCTAGCTCATACACGGAATGAGTTACGGACTGATATTAACCCAAAACCGAATATTTAATTAATAATCCAAATTACATTATTTTTCAAGGGGTTATGTCCCATGCATGAATAAAAGGTTTTTTAACACTTGCTATGGGGTATATTTTGTCGCTGTCTAGAGTATAATAGTACATTACGATACGAGAGCGATGAAACGTTTTCTGACGAGTGTGAGTTTGCGGCACGAGCCGAAGGCGAGTGCTGCAATCACACGAGTCGAGAAAAAGTTTCTTGCACGAGTTTCGTATAATTTTTTATAGCACAAGTGCAGAAAATGCCGACTTTAAAGCGGTCATTTTGTACGCACAGTGTGCTATAAACATTTTTTTGTTAAAGTAGTCAGTTTTAGACCATTTTCAGGGTTCCACAGGTATCTTAAAATGAAAGAAACGAAACTCACTATAAGACCACTTTGTTTTCCGTTTGTTTGTCTGTCTATCACTACTATTTTCTTGGACCCCGTAAGATATATAAAGTTGAAACTGATACCTCCTACAGGAACCAATGGCCCCACGGCGACGCTAAAAAAATCGGGCTTCTAACTCGACGCGAAAAAAAGTTGACTTAGAACTTGAAATTTCGTTTACAGGTAGATTTTAGAGCACACATTATTTAGGAAATTATTATTGACTGACTTAAATAGACCCTTTAGATATATAGAGTTTAATAGATCGTAAGTGCCAAGATACAATTTTTAAAACTTAAAAGGGGAGTCCCACACCAGAAAACGACCATTGTGTAAAGTAAATAAAGTTTTTTTTTAAATATTATGTTCAAGTAAATGGTGTTCAATTAAGATGATCTTCTATAACTGCAAGTAGAATTATTTACCATGTTTTAAGGGTTCTGTACCAGTATTGTGTGGTGGTACGGAACTGTTTGTGTGCAAGTCCGACTTGTTAGGAATTAGAAATTAATTTTATTTTATGTGCCATATTCTGTATTTAAATAACAAATATTGAAAACGCCGATTTACTATTACGTACCCTGATAGCCTGATACTCAACAAACGTAATGAATAATACATCGTTTTGTTTGTAGGTATATCACTGTTAATGATAAAATTGAATTTTTTATTCCAATAAAAGATATATAATGCTGCTAGCTTAATTTTTAGTGGTTAAATTCCATTCATATTTCTTACTTATACAAGGTGTTACAGAAAGGTGTAACCATATTTGAAGAGCTTATTCAGTCAATCGTATAGAACAACTTTTACTATGGAGCTAACCCTGAAATCTCAAAAAAAAAATCTGCCCTTCCATACATTTCAGCCGAGCGGCATTGCATTTTTCTATAAAAAAGTTAATATTTTTTTCTAGATACAGGGTTTGTTCCATAGTAAAAGTTGTTTTATACCATTGACTGAATAAGCTCTTCAAATATGGTTACACCTTTCTGTTACACGTTGTATAAGGTCTTTCAATTTAAATGGAAAGTAATTTCGGAGGTGATTCAGTATCGTTAATACATCACATTCGACTGAAAAGTACTTTTTTTTGCGCGAACTTTTTCTTTACTTGTCCATACAAACTGAATCAGCTGATCGGACTACTTTGTACTTAAAAGTGAAAAAAAAGTTCGCGCAAAAAAAGTGCTCTGCAGTGGAATGTGATGTTTAATGATACCAAATCACCTCCTAAATTACTTTCCATTTAAATTGAAAGACCTTATATAGCTTATTTTAAAACATTAGATTTTCATTGTAAAAATATATATTTTATTTTTATGAGTAGATTTTATTAAGTTTATAATTTTTGTTCAAATTATTAGTCTATTAACTTATTTGAATGCTACGGAACCCTTACAGATCGCGAGTCCTACTCTCACTTGACCGGTTTCGTTTTGGTTAGATAAACAAATTTAATGCTACATCATACCTTAGAATTCGCAGTAATGTATTCTCATATAAATCAAATAATTCTAACCATAGACCACGTTATTCCGTGTATGAGTAATACCGGAATCCATATTGTTTATAAACATATTGAAGCAATATCCAAAATAAAACCAGTCAATACTAGTGAGGTGAACATTGGTGTCGATTCGGTGTAACACGACTTAACTTATTTGACAGGACTAACATCATCATCATCATAAATTCATAAAAAGTACAAAATGGCGAACTTAATGCATAAATCATTCTCTATCATTCAACCCAAAGATGGTACAAGAAATACAAAAAGTAGTTGGTAGGCGTGCAGAAGAATTTAATAACAAAGTAATTAAAGTTACTCTAAATCTAAACTAATAACTAGATAAGTTAACCTTACCTAAAAAACTATATATAAATATAACCTTATTTTAAGCGTCCAGTCTTTGTTTTTTTGATACTTAAATTAAGTTTAGTTCTGTCAAATAAGTTAAAACGTGTTACACCGAATCGACACAAAAACCTGATCTTGAATTAAAAACACTTGTACTTATAGTTTCACTTTATTTATGTTAACTCCCAACTGGTTTCGGATTTTACTCCATTTTCAAGGGAAGATGTTAATTAAAATATTTCACTGACTCCAGGCACTAGCTCTGAGCAACGTAAACAATGATAATGTTGACAGAAAATAAAATTAAGTAGGTAAGTCGAAAATGTATCAGTGATGTCATGCGGTAAAATTACTCGAAAAATGGGGAATTTTCTAGGAATTTTTTAATGCTGTTGCATTTGCAATGCATTTTAACTACAATAATATATTATGTTTATTTAATGTCGGTTTAAATGTCAAATGAGTCGTAATAACCATAAATGTCAAATTAAATGAGATACAAATATAATAATTTAAATTGTTAGATGGAATTAATTGAAATAATGAAGTAGCGGGGATGTAACTGCTGATTTGAAATGTTTTCATGGTTTTTGTGTATAAGCTTATTGATCTCCAATGCTTCTAAGGCGGTCATTTTTCTACCTTTTTTGCACACGTGGAGGGCTTTAAAGTTTTGTGTTATATCAAAGGTATGATTTTCACTTATGAGGTGATCGGCAAAATTAGAATTTGATCTTCTTTGAGTTCTTTAATTCGGGTTGACCTGCCTGTCTGTCCTATATATTTTTTGTGACAGTCGTGGCATGATAGCTCATAAATGCCACTCTTGTTTATTGTTTTTGTGCGGTCTTAAAATATAAAGGATGTAAGGATGTTTTTGAGAGACTTTGTGGTATAAAAGGCAGGCTTATGATTTCCCATAGTTCTGGAGCATTTATATGATATCTGCCCTAAAAACGGCAATTTAACCCACGGTTTGAAGGAGTTGGTGTCTCGCCTTGGTATAATAAAGTATTGGCCATTTTTCTTTTCTTATTGAAAATAATTTTATCAACCGTTTTCGGATCATATCCGTTATTAAAAGCAATAGTTTTTAGTGTATCTACTTCTTGCTTGAAATGTTTTTGACTTAACGGGTTGTGCAGAAGCCTGTGGATCATTGAGTTGAAAAAAACTAGTTTATGTGAGTTGGAGTGTTTTGAAGTTGAATCTATTATACTGTCTGTAGTAGTGGGTTTTCTAAAAATATTAAACGTGTGTATTCCCGAACTAATATCAATTGTCAAATCTAGGAAATTAATAATTTTATGTCCAATTTCTATTGTAAAGTTAATATTTGAGTTTATTGAATTAATAAATGTCAAGAAATCATTTAATTCATTCTCGGTGCCTGTCCACAAGCATAAAATATCATCTACATAACGGTGCCAATTATGTATGTGATTTTTAAATTGTTTTGACCTCAATATTTGTTTTTCAAACTTAACCATGTATATATCAGCACATAAAGGAGACAAAGGACTACCCAAAGCTAAACAAATATCTGATATCACACTACCTACATGACATTAAATTGCTTACAGCTGCCCAGATTCAAAAGAGGAAGAAAATGGCAGGAACGGAATACAAAAAGTTTTCAAGAAACAAGAGAAAACACAAATGGTAAGTTTATTGTACTTTTTGAAGTTAAACAACTCCTTCATCGTAAACGAGTATTCTCCAATAGTTTGAAGAGAATATGTTTAGGGTCTAGATTGAAGAAAAAGTTGCTTCCTTTTCGATATTTTCTTACTTATGACATTTTTTTTTCAAGATCGGTTATTTTAAGTATTAGCCAACATGACTTATCTAACCAGTGAAATAGATTCTAGCCACGATTTTGCGTGCTAAGGGGTGTCGGAGGTATCCTGAGTGTTAACTGTGAAGTTCAAGTCACAGTCCACGCTCGGTACATCCACGTTTCACCGACGATTATTTCGTTCCATCGTGATGGGTGGTGAGCCCTATCGCCATACTTGTAGCTCAAATATACGCTGTATATAGGGTATGCAGGTTTCCTTGCGATGTTTTTTTTACCTCGTTCACAAATACTATGCACATACATTCCGAAAAACTGATTGCTGTATGCTCGACCGGGGATCGAGCCTGGATCTCAAGATTGAGAGGCCAGCGTTCTACCCCTGAGCTACCGCTGCTTTTTAACTACTTATCTAATTACAAAACACTAAGAATTAAACTTCTGTTGTCTTATTATTATTAGAGTGCATTACAAACTTGCAATCAATCAGAAACAAATCTGTGGTCTAGTTAGTCTGTGTAGTGTGGGCAAGGCCGTCTAAAACTATGCTGGGGCCCTTGGGCACATAAGAATTTGGGGCCCTTTTGGAAAGTAACCAAACCGGTATTGCACGAAAATCGCTGACAAACAACGCTTTAATTTTTCATTTCTCAACCTTTAAAAATACGAAGTACTTAAGCTTAGGAATTATTTCGATCATGTATTTAATTTTGAGCTGTAACTTTTTTTGTGAAAAAAGTGTAATGTGCCCAACAAAAATGTTTTCAGAATTTAATGAGACAGATATTTTCGGTTCTTCGAGGCCCTCTAAGGATGGGGGCCTTGGGCACGGGCCCCATGTGCCCTTATGGTAAAGACGGTATTGAGTGTGGGTTCATATTTGTGCACGAATTACGAAGATATGGCTCGTCACATCACCCGTCACGCTGCACTGGGGCGAAATAATCGGCGTTGAAAAGGTGGCAATTGATAAAAAATATTTTTAATAGTAGTTTATGCTACTAGGGCGAAAAGGAATAAATTACGAGGACGATTTAAAACACGAGCGTAGCGAGTGTTTTAAACGTAACCGAGTAATTTATTGCTTTTACGCCCGTGTATCATACTACGTTTTTCAATGCATAGTGTGAGGAAATGAAAACAAATATAATCTTGTGAACTTTAAATTATAATTGGCTTAAAAGGACTGTATCCAGAGCCGTTAAACAGTGGAAAAAAAAGTATAACATCTATGGTACACAGGAAAGGCTGCAGGTTAGCCAACCATTGTAAATAAATAAATAAAATAATAACATTAAAGCCCTAGGGCAAAATAATCGACTTTCTGTTCGGTTTTGATGCATAAAAAGTGGGCCTTTACGAGCACATGCATTGAAAAATAATTTAAAGTACATATACCATCGAAAAAATTGCCGCAGACCCACTATTCGCTCTTATCACCATTGCAATACGGGAGAAAAGTGGGTCTGTGGATTTTTCCTCGATAGTACATGATCACTGTGAAATGTAAAATGTTAGTCACAGTACACACTCGTCTAACTTTCGTTGGCTGTTTTTTTCACATATAGCCGTACAGTGTTTAGTTAAATGGTGCCATATCTTAGGTAAAAGTTTATACAAGGAATCAAATAAAAGGCCTTTTCAGGTTTTTCAGACTTGACGAAACTGTAAGCCGTGGCGCCTGATAGACGATGTTTTTGCTTTTAAGCTATTTTGCTATTTCTGTACTGCAATCAATATACAATGTGTAATAGAAAGGTGTAACCATATTTGAAGAGCTTATTCAGTCAATGGTATAAAACAACTTTTACTATGGAGCCAATCTTGAAATATAAAAAAAAAAATCTGCCCTTCCATACATTTCGGCCGAGCGGCATTGCATTTTTCTATGAAACAGTCGATTTTTTTTTCGAGATACATGGTTTTGTTCCATAGTAAAAGTTGTTCTATACCATTGACTAAATAAGCTCTTCAAATATGGTTACACCTTTCTGTTACACCTTGTATATGTTATAAAGTTTAATACGAAGTCGCGGAAGCCGGAAATTGGCGATAGTACTCGAACATACGAACATACATTCTGCGCTAAATATATATTTAAAACTTAAATAACAAAAATGTGACTAAATTTAAAACTAAATAATTCTAAAATAAAATAAAATAAAAGAAAAAACCCTAAAACCTATACTAAATAAAACATTATATACTAAATAAAAAACCAGCCATGTGCGAGTCAGACTCGCGCACGTAGGGTTCCGTATCTATAAAAACGGCAAAAAAACATGTCTGTTGTATGGGAGCCCCCTTAAATATTTATTTTATTTAGTTTTTTAGTATTTTTTGTTACAGCGGCAACAGAAATACATCATTTGTGAAAATTTCAACTGTCTAACTATTACGGTTCATGAGATACAGCCTAGTGACAGACAGACAGACGGACGGAGTCTTACTAATAGGGTCCCGTTGGTTACCCATTGGGTACGGAACCGTAAAAATATTCTCTAAACCGTTGCCGTCGGGTGCGGTGCCCAAGAGACTGGCAGCATTACCCCGCTGAATTGCCAGACTGATCCTCTGGCCGAGGTATGCCCCAGCCCTTGGGTCACCAGAGGCGTCGATCAAACGTACAGTGTGCTAATTTTGAAATTTTATTATTTAATGTAAAGTGTTCTTTTTATGTACCAAATAAACATGATTTAATGCTATTCATATTCATTTATATATTTATATTTAGTACTTATTAATATTAATTAATATTATATAACTTTTTTTTTTATTTTAATTTTTTTTATTCTGTTGCAGATACAGACTCGCCAATTTAACCAATCTGAAGAAATCCAGAAAAGGTTCCGTGGTTTCTCTGCCTGGAGCCATTGGAGTCCTTGCTCCAGAAAATGTACGACAGTCAGGCAAAGGTAGGTCCAATATTTCGTATCTCCTCCATTCTAAATAATATTAGAAAGTAAAATGAAACCTACCTTTGCTCATTTTAATTATATCTCAAATTTTAAAGTACATAGTAGTAATAAAGTAATAAGATTTCTCGTTTTTTTTTCTTTAAAAAAATCATTTGTAACGTCTTAAAACCTTCAACGCTTATTTGCTATGTATTTTCTAAGGTCTAACAGTACAAAAGTAAATTTAAAAAATAGCCAATTTTGTAACGAGATCCGATTTTAATGAAGCAAAGTCTATATACTGCTCCAAAGCTCTGTCCATTTGAAAAATTACATGAATATCCTAGTTTTGGAGATGTGTGCGCGAAAAAATAAACAGACAGACAAAATAATTCTAAAATTCGCTGTTATGTGTTCTTCTCTTCCTTTTTTTCTGTAATGTACTCACACACTGGGTTTTACTGTTTCATTATATGTATATTGATAATTGGTACCAAATGAGGTACACCTCAATGGATGACAGCACATATCACATAACTTGAGATTATGACAATATTTGTGTTCGGGCATTACTTGAAAATATACTTACTTGACCTTCGTTTTATATCAACAGCACGTTTACAAGAACTAAACCGTAGTTCACAATTTCTTCAACACAAAAAAATGTGAAATAAAAAAAACTTTCAACAAAAAAATAGTACTACTAGAAATGTAATTACGGTCATTCACTAAAAAAAAACAAATAATTACCAGTCTACATATTTCCGGTTAAAAAATAATTGATAACATCAAGCCGCTTTTGATTTCTCTAGTAATTAATGGTTGGTCCTTTTCGTCGCTCTTTCTAGAATGTCAGGTGGAGTCAAATTTATCATCGTTATCGTGTCCTTATTACTTACTTCTGTCAAAAAAATTTTAGAGAAGAGTAAAACTTTTGACCCATATAACAAAATAAAATTTCTCCGTAAACCATGTTTAGTTTTTAATGTACGAGTAGATGTAGTTTAAAAATACATCAATATAATAATTTAGGTACTATGTATATAATTAAAATATACTATGGAAGCTGGCACCTGACTCGTTTTGTTATTCTTCTACATAAGTATTGGGTGCATACCTATAAAATTAGCGAAATATTCTTACAGATTTATGAGTTAATGATTCCTGTAATTCAATAGCTATCTCCATTAACACGCGAAGCATAGAACTTAACAAGCTGTCCACTGTGAAGCATAAGACGAACAGGAGCCGTATTTTTGAATCGTTCGTTTTCAATTTACGTGCGAAAGTGCATACCCATCTCACGTAGCACATCAGAACTTATCATTTGCAAGATGAGACAGGTAAATACTTTTGCACGTGAATTGAAAAAGAACGATTCAAAAATACGGTTCCAGGTCCAAGTTACATTCAGATAATACTGGGTGCTGGATGCTTACGCATGAAATTGCAGACATTTTCTTACTGATTCACGAGTTCATAGTTCCTGAAATTTAATACGTAACTATCTCCATTAGGTATTTGTTTTTTGTTTGAAAGACGTATTAAATTTTGTTTTATTTTCAATTTGATAACTAAAATTAAATCTTCGAAGACAGTTCGTCTTAAATGTCATCCATTTCCATGACAGGATTCGTAATATTCCTTTTCAGCTGACACTTGAAAAAAATTAAAATAAAATTATTTACTTAAAGTATACACAATTTTTATTATAAAATTTCAATTTGTCAATCCCAAAAAAAATGCAAAAATATTTGTACTGTAAATGGAGTTTTTTTTAATTCGCCATAGAAAACGGCAATTTTATAGTTATCTCTCTATTTAGACTCAGTATAATTACCCACGAACTACACCCTTGTGTGTTTAGTCTGTGTAATTAACCCTAAAATCTAAAGCTGCCTTTCGGAGTGTTATGTCGTGTGATAATTTGCAGGCATTGCCAGCGGGCGGCCTTCTGTGGTCGCAGAGTAGTCAGGCAGTCAGCCTACTGCTACGTCGAAGGTGGTTACTGCCACCGCTGGATCCGTGGTCGAATGCAGAGGCGAAAGGACCCAGGTGAACTTGCACATAGGTACTTACTAACAAGTTGATTTTTAAATTAACCACGTTTTTTATCAATAATTGTATAATATAATATATAAATAATATAATATATTATATAAATAATATAATATATAATATTATATATTCATGCCATTTGGCGTAGAGACCCTCGGACCGTGGGGGCCGGACGCGCGGCGACTTTATAAAGAAATTTCGTCGCGCCGGTCGCGACGCCTCGGGTGACCGAAGGGCTGGGGCCTATTTTTGCCAAAGAATAAGCCTGGCCATCCAGCGTGGCAACGCCGCCAGCCTTTTGGTCACCCTATCCAACGACGGCGACAATTTGGCCAGCATTTTCTACCTTATGTAAATATTTTAAGTTTAGTTAAGTTTAGATTAATTTATTTTAGTCCCCCTTGTTTTTTTACTATTTTAATGTTATTTAAGTTAATTTTATAAAATAATTGTTTTTTTTTTATTTCCAATTTAAAATTTTGTCAATTATGATTACTATAAATATCACATTAAATGCAAAAATATACATAAATAAGATACAAATTCTTAAAATTCCAAAGTCCCACAATTGTGTTTTGAGATATCAGACTTGAAGTTTGTTACAAAAGGTCGTGCCACCAAATAAGCCTCGTGGCGATATGTTAGAATATGAACCAAAATGCCTTGATTCGTGGAAGTTTTCAAATAAAACTAATTGATAAAACCTGCCGTTACTGACTGCCGTATACTTTTGCGGAAGTTCCTGGAAATATTGATTAAAACCTTGTTTGCTTTCACTCTCACAGTTTCTATGGGTTTTATCTTAATTTACCATCAGACACGGTAATGGCCAATCTTTGTAATTAATGTAGGTGATTTGTAATGTATTTTGCTAAAATCAATTTTAGGATGCTTTACATACCGATATTTATACTGAATTTGTATTTTAATTATTTTAATATTAATTGGATCTGCGTAAAATTAACGAAATACTCATTAGAATTATGAAGTTACTCAACCTTCAGTACACCAGTATCAAGAAAGCAAATCAAATATTATGAAACGCGTTGAAGATTTTACGTATAACATAGATTTGGTAATATTTTGGAACTACTGAAGCGATTTTTACTATATAGTTTCACAATACATAAGTTTAAGTGATAATTCATGTATCAATTGGGATCAAAATAGCACCAATCTATAATAATAATAATAATAATAAGCCTCTTAAAGTCCAACCCTACGTCCGAGCCGAACAGCAGGCCACGTGAGAGGCGGACAACGTGTACAAAACTTACACGGCTAACAGGGCAATGGCAAACTCTTAATGATGGTAAAGAATAATGGTGTACGTATAGGGCCGCTACCTGGGGGTGATCGCCAGGGCGCGTCTGGGGCTGGCGCTGGACGTGGCAGCATGCGAGCCGCCAGCACAAACCGTAGACTGGTCCAACCACCTGACCAGTCCGCCAATCCACCATCACCACCAGTTGGCTTGGTGTCGGCAGGGTCTTCACAGACCCAGCATTCGGCACTCGCCGCTGGTGAGAGAGTACGGCGCATGAGATGGTCTAGCGAAATGAATGCCAATGCCATGCGCGCGTACTTCAGAGCAACGGGGGGAAATACCGGTGCAACGGGATATCGAGCAGTAATGTTCCGCGAATTTCTGTTGCTAGAGCCCTCGATAACTGTCACGGAACAAAACCTAGCGGACAGAGTTCGGTATATACAGCGCTCTAACGTATTTAGCGCTGCCGAACTCGAACAACTGAGACGCGAGACCGTTCCTGTAATGGATAATGCACCACATGTGGAAGATGTCTCTACCCAACCCAATGACAATGAAGAGACAGAACTTAATCCACAAAATGTCGCTGAAGAAAACATTACAGAAATGGTCTCCCAGGATTTAGAGCAAATGAGGAACATATTAGAAGAGACGATTGTAGAGTATCGCCAAGTGCCTCTGGAACTGAGGCCTCGGCTTCCCCGAGTGCCTCTAAGCATCAAAGTTCGGGATGTCGTTGGGGCCATTAATCAGGTGCTGCCTCCATTCCTGGAAAGCAGCATCGATCTCTGGGATACGGATACGATTCTATTCGGCGCCACTATGGCAGTTTGCCGGATAGTTGGCGTTCGTATGCCAGGTACTGGAGCAATCACTCCCAGAAATGGTCAGATCCCAACCTGGCAACGCAGAATTAACCGCCGTATCACCAGAGCAAGGATCCTTATCGGCAAACTGACCAGCTTCAGGTTAGGCAACACGAGGCCTAGAGTGATGCGCTTTGTTACGGAGGCATTTGCTGGGCAAGACATTGATATGTCCCACCCAGACTTTACCCAAGACGTAACAGAGCGCATCGACTACCTGAAGCAGAAGATTGCTGCTTGGGGTAAGCGATTAAGGCGATACTCCGAAATGGTAAAGAGGCACCAACATAATCGTCTTTTCGAAAGTGACCAAAAGAAGTTTTACAGAACTCTGGAGCGTCCGGAAATTAGATCGATAGGTGCTCGACCGGAGCAAGCTGATGTAGTCGCCTTCTGGCGAAGCCTATGGTCACAGCCTGTCACTCATCGGGAGGGCCCGTGGTTCGAAGCTGTCGAGGGAGCATGTGCGTCTATCACGCCAATGAACCCAGTCAGAATCTCGAAGGAGGACGTAACTGCTGCGGTCCGTAAAGCCCCGAACTGGAAAAGTCCAGGACCAGACGGACTGCAGCATTACTGGCTAAAAAGGATTCTGGCGTTCCCATGCTACCCTCGCAAGGCAGTTCCAACAGGCCCTTGACGATGGTACGCTCCCGAACTTCTTAACTACAGGAGTCACTCACTTAGCTCCAAAAAGCGAAGATACCGCGGATCCATCGAAATACCGCCCCATCACGTGTCTTTGTACTATATACAAGACGCTTACTTCCGTTCTGAGCTCCAAGATTTCTCAACACATTGTTGAAAATCACATCATTTCGGGCGCTCAGAACGGATGTAGGGGCGGTAGCCGCGGTAGCAAGGAGCTACTCCTCATTGACGCGGTCGCTGGCAAACTGGTCAGACGCAACCGTCGGAATTTCTCCGCCGCCTGGATAGACTACAAAAAGGCTTTCGACTCGGTCCCCCATTCATGGCTCCTAAGGGTCCTTGAGCTGTACAAAGTCGACAATACAGTTCGACACTTCCTTGAAGCATGTATGGGGCAATGGAGTACTATCCTTAGTCTCGCAGGCGAGAAAATGATGGATGCCGATGACCAAATACGGATAAAAAGGGGTATTTTTCAGGGTGATTGTCTGAGCCCGCTTTGGTTTTGCTTGTCACTGAACCCTTTGAGTCAGCTTTTGGAGGAATCAGCGGCGGGCTTTCAGTTTCGGAGGGGAGGAATGCGGATATCGCACCTTCTCTACATGGATGACCTGAAGCTTTTTGGCCCCACAGCTCAGAAACTGGAGGAGTTGTTGAAGATCACTGATGACTTTAGCAACTCCATCAGAATGGAGCTAGGGGTCGACAAGTGTGCGGTCTTGCATGTGGAGAGGGGGCATGTTGTTCGCTCCGATGGAGTCGATGTCGGCTCCAATCGATTGAAAACCCTTTCCGAGACTGAAACATACCGGTATCTGGGCATGTCCCAAACAATCGGTGTGAATGAAGCAGACATGAAACAAGCCGTTCGTGGGGTATTTTATAATCGCCTGACAAAAGTGCTTGAGAGCTTTTTGTCGGGCGGAAATAAGATACGAGCTTATAATGCTTGGGTCATGCCTGTTCTCATGTACACATTCGGAGTGCTCAGATGGACTCAGACCGAACTAGATGCTCTGGACAGAAAAGTCCGCACAACCCTGACCCTTCATAGGATGCATCATCCGAGATCGTCGGTCATGAGACTGTATCTCCCGCGGAAGTGTGGTGGTCGAGGCCTTTTAAACGCCAAGACTATGCACAACCGTGAGATATGCAGTCTCAGGGATTATTTCCTGTCGAGAACGGATGATGCAATCCATAAGGAAGTCGTGGCATGTGATAAAGGACTCACCCCTTTGTCCTTAGCCAGCGAGGAATGGCGCGACCCGTTTGTACTTAGCACCGCTGAACGAGAGTCAGTGTGGCGAGGAAAGGAATTGCACGGGAGGTTTCACAAGGCTCTTCACGAGCCTCACGTTGACATAAAAAGCTCCCTGCATTGGCTGCGCTTCGGTGACCTCTTCGGGGAAACCGAGGGTTTTGTCTGTGCAATACAAGATCAGGTGATCAAGACGCGTAACTACCGGAAATACATTATCAAGGATGGGACCCAGGACATCTGCCGGGCATGTGCCCATCCTGGAGAATCTCTTCGACATGTTATTTCCGGTTGTTCCGCTCTTGCCAACACTGAGTATCTGCACAGACACAACCAAGTGGCCAAAATCCTTCATCAAGAACTCGCCCACAAGTACGGCCTCGTAAATGAGAAGGTGCCATATTACAAGTACTCACCGGCGCCAGTACTAGAAAACGACCGCGCCAAGCTCTACTGGGATCGGTCTGTCATCACGGACAGGACTATTCTCACGAATAAACCTGACATCGTGTTGATGGACCGGGCGCAGTCTCGGGTGTCTTTGGTGGATATCACAATCCCACACGATGAGAACCTCGTGAAAGCCGAAACCGAGAAGAGGAGGAAGTATCTCGACCTGGCTCACGAGGTTACCGACATGTGGGGCGTGGCATCCACCGAAATAATCCCAGTTGTTTTATCCGCGAACGGGTTAATACCAAACAGCCTCGAAACCAACCTGAGACGGTTGGGATTCCGTGGCAGTTCGCTTCCAGCGCGGATGCAGAAGGCGGTTCTGCTCGATACTGCTCGTATCGTTCGCCGGTTTCTTTCCCTGGGGCTCTGAACCTTGGTCGACTGTGCTTCTGCCGAGGGATGTACCGTCTCTCTCTCTTTAAATTCTTTTGGCCAAGAGGGAGAGACGAGATCAAAAATTATCGAAATAATAATAATAGTCTTTTACTAATATTATCGAGTTACATTAATGAGATACTATTGGAGATCTAGTTACATATGTATAAATATAAATAGGTAATAAGAACTTAACATTTCAAACAATATTTAAATTTACAAATCTTAATTATGTTATCTTAATTAGGTAACTGAAACGAGAGTAATTTTTCCAACGTGGTGATTAAGAGTGGTTTCGCAGCCAGATTGTGAAAAACCCGCCTTTTTCTAATTAATCGAAACCGAAAACTTCAAATTTCACTCAATAGTTATTTAACAAAACCTTATCACCAATGTATTGTGTATGCTGCAATCGCGAAGTTTCCATTGATTTCTGTAAATTAGCATACACAATACATTGGTAGTAAGGTTTTGTTGAATAACTATTGAGTGAATTTTGAATTTAAGTGTTCTGTTTAGATTAATTAGAAAAATGCGGGTGTAATTCGACCTATTCCTTGAAGGGGGTAATACTATATACTATACTATATTAGATCATTTCCAACGAATTAAGTCCTATCAACTAGGTGTCGAAAATTAATTGTCTCCGAGTTACGAAGGTTTTTATATTATTTTTCAAACTTCCAGACTAATAACCAAAAATAAATAATTTAAAAATAACTATTCCACTCTCAACACTTCTTTATTATATTTCTGATCAATGATAGATGAGTGATAATTTAAAAAAAAATACGTGGCCTGAATTCCCATAATCTCAGAAATAAAAGGTCTTAAGTGGAAAGAAAACCTTTTTTATTTTGTAACTTTTGAAATATCGACGTGTTTTATTTGAAAAAAAAATATCATTTTCGACCCCTAGTCGATAGGCATTATTTGTTGGAAATGATCCCTGTATATACGACCAGCACCCTGTATATACGAGATAGCTAGCCATCCATAGACACATATACATTATTACATATTGAGGGCATCCAGCTGTAAAAGTCGTATCTACAAAAGTAAGTGTCGACTCGGCGTTGATGAATAAAAAATTGTATTACTAAGGCATGTAGTACTCACTCGTACCCACAACCAGTAGAGCAACCGTAACTCCTTCAGTTCATTGTAGTCTACAATTTGTACAGACAAAAATAGAGAGTCTAAAAAGACAATTTCAAAACATCTGTAAATACGACCTTGATCCCTTTGATATGACGGAGATCACATCATGTTAGACATTTGGAGTTCTACATTAGTGCCTATAGTTAAAGAAATAAAATAGATACAAAGCCCAGGGGAGCTATTCCGGAGAAACAGTCGAATCGAGACTTCTAAAACTCGAGCCAAAATGTATGGGGTTTGACGGATAAAACAGGTTTTTATGGTCGAGAAGGCTAATTCGACAGACTGGGAATTAGCCCCCTGGTGTATAACTTGATGTGATCTTCTCTGTACAGTCGCCTGCAGTTTAAGCTATATACCAAGACAAGTACAAGTACAGGTGGTGCCCCTAGATACTATGCAATCTGTTTGAATCTGTGAGTAAAGCGTGATACGTCCCATTGTAAACGTTATCTCGGGGCACCGATCGATGGTACATTGAGCGGATTGACATGAAATGTGTTGAGACGTTTAAAATGCACTTAGTAAGAAAGGTAAGGTTCTATGCAACCTTGCACATTATCCTGCTGGGATGAAATTTAGCACGATTTGATGTACATTGCTTCCCGGCCGGGCTGTTTTTTTTGTATGACTTTTCATAGGAGCAAATTGTTGCACATTTTCAAATAGCAGCCTATATCCAGGATAACCTTTTTTAGACCAAATTTGTTTTTCTACCCGCACCCCTGATCTCCTGTTTTTTTTCTACCCTCTCCTGTATTACCTGGCAGCACCACTTCTTAAATGTTTAACTTTTTTATTACCCGTCCAGCACAATAAGTCCAATGGCAAAGACCTTATTTGCTTTTGATAGAGGCGATTATATGTTGGCTAATTGACCTCTTTTTATTGGACGCGTAATACTAATGATCATGCAGCAAAACAACAAATTGGTGTGTTTTTAACCAATACCGAAATATTTTGTACGGAAAAAATATTGGATTTAAGTATAATCCCTTTATATTTCTATTACCTATTTTATGAAAAAAATATAAAGTTGATCTCTTAACCACGTTCTTAAAACGAACGTTTGAAAACCAAAAAAAGAGGAAGGAAAACTTTTTTTTTGACAAAAGTTTAAATCTTAATGCATTGTTTATAATTAGAATCCCTAGATGAAAGATCAATAAATCAAAAATATTTTTTTTCTATACAAGGAGAGTTTGCATTTCTTCAAACGAATCCTCGCAAGTCTGGCGTTCTTCATGCTCTAGGCTCATGTACAGTTTTAAATCAAGATATGTACATTGTACTTAAATCGTTCCAAGTTTCAACCCAGCAGGTTAAAGTGCAAGGTTGAGTTCCTAAGCCTCCATACCACCTGTGTACCTACTTGGTTGTAAACAGCATTTAGTCAGTACATTGAACATTTCCTTTTTAAGGTTACACAGTAGTCGAGTCTATGCCCGCACCAGCCCTGGCGATCCACCCGCAGGATTCGCGGTCACCCTCAATTCCTCAGCCGGAATGCGGTAAACTCGGGAGGTACTTCGGATCCTCGGCTGCGAAGATGAGAATGAGGATGAGGGATATGATGAGAATCATCGGGGGTAGACCAGCAGCGCCCGGCAAGTGGCCCTGGCAGGTGGCTGTGCTTAACCGATATAAGGTGAGTTTTAGCGAAGCGTGCAGCCTACGATTTTGGGGGAGCGGGGTGTCATCTAAGGCCCACTTGCAGCATGTTTTTAACTCGACTTTAACTCGGGTTAAGTCAAAAAATAGAGGGTTAAGAAAAAGTTCTCTTGCACCAATCAAAATCTCGGGTTAAACTAGGGTTAAACTAAGAGAAAGTAATCAGAATTTAACCCGACTCTCACCTTGATAGCGAAGTAATGTTACCAGTTTGACTTAAATTGTGTTGTTTCCAACGACAGTATATAGATACTATACCTTATTGGTTGCTACTACTTACTTTATGTTAAGATTCTAAAATGTCAAACAATCGCTAAGCTCGGGATCACTTACTGCTTCGATATTACTATACCATGGTGCAATCAAAGATTTTTATCTTTGGGTGCAATAGGACTAATGGAATTAGCAATAGGACTAATGAAAGGATTTTTTCTCGATCATAATTTTTTTTAAAGTATTTAAATTAATGTTTTCGAGCTTTTTCTACTTTTTGACTATTTTTGATTTCATTGCTTAAAGTTTAGGAGTCAATAAACTATTCAAAATGTTTCTAAGCCGTCAAGTTTTAGGAGATTTTGGAAACAGCGCGGCGTGGGTGATTTTGTGGGGGCGATGTCTGTGGATTACTGAAATATTGAATTTTGTCTGCCTCGTCGGAGGGCCTTTGTCTACGACGTATATGACAGACTTTTTAAAATTTTGTGCACTTGAGAGGATAAGCTACGTAAGTAAGTATTCTATTCTTTTGTGGCACTGACATTTCTAAAATACCTTGATTCTGTATTCTTATAACAAAGAATTGTTTAAAAGTATAACACAGCATTTATAGTGTGTGTAAATGAACAGGTATTTTAAAATGAAACCACATTATCTACTTATCATACTGAAAAAACTTTCCAAAATAAGCATACCAGTACAAAATATTGGACCTGCCTAATCTGCCCATACAAAATTCACAGTAGGTTTACAAAACACACTAGGTTAACACCACGTAATTACCTTTAACTCAGATGGCAACTTGTAAATAGAGAAATTGATTGATACTTTGTTGAATGCTTAATTCAAGCTTGGGACAAAAATTACGTGGCATGTCCTTACGCTGAGAGGCCAGCCTCAATTTCCATTCTTTTGCAGTCTCAAACTTACTACGGTTTTTGACTATATTTATCAGAAGTAGTAAGATATATAGAGACAAGGGACTGGTACAATTTTAAGTTGGACAAAATGTTTTCTGCACGAGTCCCATGATGGAATACGGACATTGGTGTGTATTGCCCTTTTTGTATTTGAAAAGCCTTCTCTGTGTTATATTTGTAGCTGTTTTCCTAATACTGTATGCTATATATAAGTTTAGACTCAACGGGGCCATAATAAACGATTTATAGTTTTTCTTTTCGCAACCCTTCTCTGAACCTTCTATTGCAATTAGTTCCTGTTTCCAGCTAAGTAAAGAATCTATGTGGATTCCAAGAAACCTTATAGCTTCTACCAAGGGTATCGTTTCATAACCCATTTTTTTGTTTAGTGTATAACTATTTGTATAATTATTTCCAGCGGTAGTTCCAAACATCTACCATCTAACGCTTTCAAAGATATTGTGATTGGTTAGAAATAACATCAACCATATTAATCAATCATGATACTTTTAAAGGTGATGAAGTTAGACTTAAGGTCCCTAATCGATTATAAAAATGTTTCTTCCGTAATAAAACTTTAGTTTTTACGCATAAGATTTCTAAATTATTTCCTACCAGCCCCCCTATTCTGTATCTTTAGTTGCCAACTGCACGAGGTGCCTATCATCAAAAACATAGCTAAAAACTGAAATTTTAAAATTTCCTTTAGTGGGTATTGAACTATTAACAATCTGTGTCGTCACTTCAAGTGCGAAAATATCCATAGGACATCGGAATTCGATAGTATATCTATATTTTTGATGATAGACACCCAGTCCAGAAGGCAACTAGAGATACACAATAGGCCCGCTGGACGGCACTTCTGAGATTATTTTACACTCGAAATATAAATCATTTGACTTTTGTTGAGAGCTTAATAAATACCATGTAGTGTAAATCCAAATGACTACAACCCGTCAAATGCCGATTACGAAAGAAAAGGAATACGTAACATAAGCTTTCAATCGAAAAAATCGATAAACATTCATAGAATACCTTCACAATTCGTATGCACGTGCCAGAATACCCGCCTATTCTCGCAATTTCAATTTTCTATATCGCGTGATAAATGCCAGACGTTACATCGTCGAGTGACTATACCTCGTTTAAATATCGCTTTCAAAATGACGAATAAATTAATAGGAAAAATAAAATCACATTAGATCTATGTAATTTTTCGCACGAACTTGATAAGCCTTCTACCGTCTTACTTTCCTTATCTGAGAAATAGTACTGTAATTAGTAAAGAGGAGGAAGCTCGTAATGTCAACAATGAAATGAAATTGAGGTTTATAAATTGTATAAATATTTGAGAACACCGATATCGTTCGCTATTTCATAGCCTATTTCCTGAAAGAAAAATGTTCCATAAAATTTGGTCTCAACAGGCACGTATCAGGAGAAAAAACATAGCAAGTTCTAAATCTGCCGATTGTTTTAATTGATTATGGTGATTTTATATTAATTTTACTATTATTGAATAAATTATAATTATTAGTATTAATTAAGTCTAAATATTTATAATAAGTATATTTATACTCTTTCAGAAAGGCTGATAACCAGGGAATTACCATCACACCTATCAATATATTCAAAATAACAATATATTATACTATATTGTTAATTTATTGTTATGAACTACGTTCAGGAGAAACACACATACATAAAGTTATATGCGCTTACACACAGTGACACAACTCCCCGCCTCTGCGCTAGAGTGGCGTCGCAAGAGAACCAATGCTACAGGTTGGAAGTGTAAAATGTCATAACGCCCAGGGCACTTGACTGTATAAGGATCTTTGGGCCTCGCACACTCACCTCTCGACAATGTTGCCCTCTAGCCGCCCCATGGTGTCCAGTAGGGGCCCACAATGTCTATCCTGCTGGATAGTTTTCAAGCAGCAAGTCACCGTCATTTTTGAGGCAGATGTCCGTTATCTTACTCCTTAGAATAAAACTGATACCTGGTCCCGGTCCATTTAGCATCTCATCCTCCTTATAGCCCACTCCAAGTCGCTTCCTTCCTGGCAATAGTTTGGCAGCAATGGGGTGGGGGTCTGTCCGTTAGTGTATCTCAATGATACATTAAGAGAGAGGTTTCCATAGATGCGGCCATCACACCTTTAGATTAAATGGTACCAAAAGCCTCTTCAATGTTGGCTTCGGCCCCACAAATGACCGGGTCCCTATGGGCTCGTGACTGAAAATTGTACACATGATAATAACAAAGTATATAAGTCCATTGTGCTGTTTTAGTAATCTTGATTTCTTTTACAAGAATCGCAAGAAAATATTGGGTGCGCGATGTAAGAAAATTGGATAAACTACAAAGGACGCAGTAAAAAAATCAAAGCAAAATTTACAAACTAATTAGTAATTGATCTTATTAAATAACTTTTGTTATCCATAGTTTTTAGTGATGAAACATGTAAATTTTTTTAATCAATAAAGTATTTATATGTGCGCGATATTAAAAGCGTCTTTAAAAATATAAATGAGTCCCTTTATTGGGCACGTCAAATCACCCTGAAGCCCTGTCTGGATGAGAGAGAATGGCAAGATCTCAAAATAAGATCTTTTTCTGAGGGCAAGATTCAATGAACTGACAAAAAGGTCGGTACATTTTGCCCTCACTTCCATAATTTTCTATTTAATTTTACTTGTGGACATCTTCAAGTCGAATGAGTTTTGAAGTAAAATAAGGTTATTATACGAAGATGCCCTGTTCTTGACAGATATTTCGTAAATGTAAAGTAGCTTTAAGAATAATGGAAATAAGAGCACTGTGATGAATTCATCGTTAGGCTTTTTCCGATACGTCATGTCAAATGCACGGGCTTGCTTCCAAAACGAACGAGAGTAATATTTTCCATATGGAACAAAAAACGAACGCGGGCAGTTGTAGTCAATAAATTTTATATTAGATTCCGTGTATATGGGTGCCTTGATTTGGAAACTGAAAACGATTTGGATGTTCAATAAAACCCATGGCCGTACGCCGACATCAGCGCCTAATAGGCGGATATCATATCGTCACACCCTTCGTCACACCTAAGTCTGGGTAATTTATATTCTTTGGTCACACCTGACATTGGTCTATATAAAAGGGTACTTTTTTGTCACAGGTATTTATTTAATTTTAAATCTGTGTGTTTTATATACGCTCTGTGACATCAATGAACGTCGAACCTCAGAAAAGAAATTCTGAGCGTAGAACTGCCGAGGGACAGAATTTTGTGACATACATACCTAATTGATTATGAAACTTTCAGTTGTAATCGCTGGTTTTCGTGCGGATGATATAATAGTTATTTGTGCAACAAGAGAGCAAAGCTTTTTTTTGTTGCGAATGCCGAGTTTGAATCCCGAGCAAGCGAAGGATTCTATAATTGAATCACGAGCGTGATTCTGAAGCGTATTAAGTGATTCAAAGGCACAAGAAACAAAATAAATTTGCTCTCGTGTGACACAAACAACTTTTCACTTCACTAGCGAAAAAACACAAGATGTAAAGACACTATGTTTTCGAACGAACTTATAAGAACTAAATGATTTTTTATTCTAAATAATACACCGTATAAAAATATTGCAGATGAAAAAAAATGTAAGGAGTGTTAATTGAATCCGGAAAGCCGTCAAAAATCGGAAAATCTCTGATAAACTGATCGAAAACGCAAATCAATCCACACAATCATCACGCGATAGTTTTATTCTATCCGTTTCCGCTAGAATTTCATTGATTTATACGGAGTCCATAGTCTATCTATGGTATAGATTCCACACACCTTGTCTATGGTATCCGAAAATAAATCTGCAGGCCTGTGTATGGCCTCCCAATGTGCAGGCTATACACAAGATATAGAAAAGTTGCCTTGTCTATGGTATCTGATAAGCTGCAGGGCTGTGTATAGCCTTCCAATGTGTATGGGATCCTTATAGAGTGAAAAAGATAGCCACCATGCTGATATTTGCTATCCTTTTTCCCTAGTTGCTTGAGCCAATGAGCCAATGAAATAAATAGGAAATGTCAATTCACAGGTTTTTATTACAAAACACTTTTCTTCACTTCAAAATTGACTTTTGCTCACTGATTTTAAGCAGCAAAGGCGCGCTTTTCGAGCTAGAGAAGTGAACAATATTTTTTCAATACTTAGCTTAGGTCTTGCAAGACAATTTATAATAATCAACATCAGTCATTTTTATTACACAAAATTTAAGGTTTCATCCATTATGAAATAAATAATTTTTCCTAAATTTGAATGCATGTTTACTCATTTAAAGCAATACGTACTTTTTCCTCAGGAAGCCTTTTGCGGTGGTACCCTGATCTCACTCCGCTGGGTAGTGACCGCAGCCCACTGCGTACGAAAGCGTCTGTACGTGCGCCTGGGAGAGCATGACCTTCTGGTACCTGACAGAGGGGAGGTCGAGATGAGGGTGACGGAGGCCGTGATGCATCCTCATTACGACCCTGACACTGTGGTCAACGACGTTGCTATGCTGAGGTGAGAGTTCCTAGTATCTCGTAGAGTGGAGTTTGAAGCATGACCTCCTAGTACCTCATAGAATAGATGTTATAAGCTCTGGTTTCCTCCAAAAGCGGTGGCGACATTTATCGGTCGCTATATAGCATTGAATGACGTCACTGAAACGTTGGCTATGAAAACAAGATGGCGGTGGTTTCTTAGAGAGCGTTCTTTGACCTATATGTTGTTGTACTATAGTACATATTATATAATTCCATGTGTTTGACACCGTAACGTCAGTAGCGGTGCCGACATTTGCATGATGGCCGTTCTTTACGGTGTTGAAGAATCGCGAACGTTTTTTTCAATAGTGGTGTACTAATAATTGTAAAATGAATGCCAACTGGAGCAGCGAAGAAGACGAAATCTTAATAGATTTTTTGCGGGTTCATGATTTTCAAAAGCACCTTGGTTAATACGAGCTTTGTATAAATCACTTTCCTCCATACGATTATTTTCGTCTTCTGATGATTGCTCATCTTCCAAATACACGAGGTCGTCCATTTGCTACCGTTGACACGTACTTTGTGGTCTGTTTTTTTCCGTAAAAAGAAGGCCGTCAGTCTCGAACTTTCCACGTGTCTTCGGCCGTCTTTTTACGGCCATCATATTAAATGTCGCCCCCGCTTTCGGAGGAAACCATAGCTTAAGGAGGGGGTAAAATCGGCAGAAGCCCAAACAAAAGTCACAAAAACAACATAATTGAAAAAAAAAAAACAATAGTTAAACAATAATCGCCTGTGCAATCGGTTTTAACATTTGCATTAAAATTTTTTTGGGGATGAGTATTATCCCAAAATCGCTCGAACATAGACGATGTCCAAACAGACCCACCGTAAGGATTAATGATATAATGATGTATGTATTGTTTACTACATATTTAAACAAACCTGCTGGCTCACAGAGATGTTGGCCGGCACGCCTAAGGCAAGATCGTGGCAAATGCTGGTACTTAGACGATTAGTTGATGCTCTAAGGCTAAGTATGAGTAGTAATTATATAATAGGTCTTTAGATATGAAATTGCCGAAATTTTCTTACAGAAACATAGTTCCTGTAATTCAATAGCTATTTCCATTATTTGTTTATGTTTGAAAGTTGATTTCAAGGTTTTACAGTCAGTTCAAATTCAAATAGTTTATATTTTGCAAAGCAGGTATAGATATATACACTTTTTACACGTCAAATTTAATCTAATAAAGAAAATATATGTAATAAAATAATAAATGTACATGTACTAAATTAAAGGTTTATTTAATTTATGTAGCAATATATTTACGATTAAAATGATAGGTAAAATATATATTATACAAGGTAAAATCCAATCAGCCGCCCGAACCCATACCGGAGACCCGGCCAGGGACCAGGAACAAGGTTCAATGATCACCAACCGAGCCCCCAGCACGAATCCAGGCGGCCGACCAAATCCCATCCTATATACTACATACTAATAGGTTACATATATAAATACATGCCTACCTCCGCCCATTCGATTAGTCTTGCTAAGAAGAAGGGCAAGAAACTTAGCAAGATCATGTCTTTTTTTTCAACATAAAACTTATACTATACAATATATGACTTATATCTACTTTAACCAGTCAGTTTGATAACCAAAATTAAAATTTCAAAAACAGCTCGTCCTAAATGCCATCCATTTCCATGATAAGATTCGTAACAATTTTTACAGCTAATTTTTTCAAAAATTAAATTAATGTTGCTGTTAGCTTAATGTTGTCTCATTCATACACAAAAGAAACTACATAATTTGGATTTTTCATTTCTAAAAAAAATGCAAAAATGTTAGTACTGAAAATTGAGTTTCCTTCAAATTCTCTATATACGTAGAAAACGGCAATTTCATATGTGAAGACCTAATATGTATAATATGTTGATGGAAAGCTAAAAAAAAAAGCTAAAATAATACAAAATATAAATTATTATAATAAAAATAGTTATGGGTAGTATTCGAAAACCTTAAAAATATATATATTTTTTTGTTATACATATACAAGGTGAATTTTTGATCATCGTCCAAATTCATACTGGTGGCTTGGTAAGTGATCAGTATCATGGATCAATAACAATTTTGGTGAAATTTGTAAAATGAAATTTCGACTCCCCATAGTGATTCACTCGGGAGTGGAACTGAATTTCTATGGGAAGCCGAAATTTCAATTTACTAATTTCACAAAAATTGTTACTGATCCAAGATACTGATCACTTATTAAGCCTCCAGTATGAATTTGGAAGATGATCAAAAAGTCACCTTGTATATATAATTTTATTTTATTTTTTTAGTATAGTTTATTTATTTCTGTAATATTATTTTATTTGTATGGACATATACAAATATTATATATACAGGTTGTCAAAAGACTGCGACCTTTAAATAAAGCCACATAATCTAATGATCATACTGAACAACGCGCAAAATATCAGAGAAGACAATAAATATCTCTAATATAAAGAGTTTAACTCGCAGGAAGGTCTATTTTAGAACGCTGCGCGCGAACAGCTGTTTCACGGACGAAGCTGCTTCAAAAAACGCCCGTATCTCGTGGCATTAGGGTTCCCGCATTTTTGTTTGATACTCAAATATTTCCTAAACCAATTGTTTGCGCGGGAATGTTTCTTAAGAAAAGTGGTTCAGTATAATCGGTACAATATGTAGTTTCAGTGAAAGATATATACGGGGTGTAATGTAAATAGACCACCATAGAATGAAACCACATATTCTACCGGTATTTTACAAGGACATTGACTTAGTATACTTTTTGTCCCGGAAAAATACTTCCGAAGAATCTAAAAGGAATCTAGAAAACATTATCACCAGTTTTGAAATATCCCATTTTCGACATCTGTCAGTTTTGACATGCGTCAATTTTGACATGCGTCAATTTTGAAATCTGTAAGTGTTACCTTACTACTCTACTCCTTTGATCAAACACTGCAACTGCAAAGCAGTAATAAATGTTTTCATTATTTCGTAGACTTCCGGAAGCGGCTCGACCGGAGATGGGGCACGGTATAGCTTGTCTCCCAAACCAGCATGAGATTCTCTCGCCTCATGCAGCATGCGTCATCCTCGGTTGGGGGAAAAGGAGAGCGACGGATGTGCATGGCACCAGGATACTGTATGAAGCGCAAGTAAGAAAATCCAACCAGCTTATTTCGTACATAGTTAACGGGTTCCATAATTAAAGAAATATACCAAATAGATAGGAATACAGCTCTATATGTCCTAAGACGCACATAGGGAGTCAAAACATGTTCCACGTAATTTTCAGCGTTGTGGTTACCGCATTTATAAAAACGAACTCGGTTCTTCGGTCTTTAGTTATCCCAGCCATTACTGTCGAGACGCACTGTAGGTTGACTTCCTGGACACCTAAGACGTTCAGTGTTTCTTGGGTGACGAAAAACCCTCACTTTTTTCGTATCATACCTGAAACCAAATAGAGATTCAACGCAAAACAAAAATTTGTCCCATCGTTGTTGCGGCCCAAGACAAAGAATGCAATGATATTTCATAGAAAATTACGTAAATATTTGATACAAATATTTTTACCAAATCAACCCCATCCCTAATCCTACAATGTATTACTATTAATCCAGGAATGATCTTGGTAGGCCCAATAGGATTGCAGTACCCTACTTCCTCATACCTCAACTAGTTGACAGAATTAATTGTACGCTTAAAATTGAACAATAGCCGTATTTGGGGTAGTTTGTCTATATTGCGGCCGTAGTACGCGTGGTCTGCACTTTCTGTACCGTTGAACACGACGAGTTTGATTCCCGTAATGGTATGTTCGATTTGCACGTGGACCATGCTCTAAGAGTCTGTTTCAACATTCTGTAGCAATCTCTCGGGCAATCAACATGGTTCACGTGATGTAGCGATCTTGACGACGACTGGTACTACGCCCTCAACCTGGATGCTGTTCAAACGGATTACCTGTGTTACGATAACGTCCCCGACCCGGAAAATTACACTTCCACGGATGCTGAAATGCCGGTCAACATCAACTGGAATGTTTTTTCTTTCGAGCATTCTTCGAGTTCTGTGCATCACTTCCATGTTAAAATGACGACGCTCCGTTAAAGACTGATTCCCCGGAAAAGACTGATTAAAAACTCGCCTGTAGTCACATAAAAACAATGTTATAATAAGAGCTATTTTGGTGTAATATAAGTAGGTGTTATCAAATCCTTCATTCATTACAAGCTTGTGACCATTTTGACCGAATAACACAGTCAATAAATGTCCGTTGAGAAATGTTTAGGTTGTTTTAATTTAGTTTAAAAAATGTAGGGTGATCGGCTAACTGACAAATTTTCGGCTAACAGTGAAAGTAGGGAGCACTTGAGATATATTTAATTGAAGATTTATTGAAGAATATTTAATTGGGCCAATGCCCAAAATTTCCTTTTCGCGTGTATACATATTTTGATCAACAAATCTGCAAAATTCTGTGTCAAACTTACCACATAATTCCTAATTTATTTCGAAAGTTTGATGTATAGGTTAAGCACAATGTAATTTGCTTCCTTATCTTATAAAAGATAAATCAGTTTGTTTATATTATACATAATTTTTAATTATTTAGTATGAATATACTGGTGAACTTCATTCTTCTGATGAGATTTTATTTTATGTATGATTTTTGATTGATAGGTGCATGATTTTTGTGTGTAGTTTACATGAATTCTTTATAACTATAGTTCTACAAGTATGTAAGGCAAAATACCAATTCTGCATACACATACCTTGATCATTGATCTAAGATACTATCACTAGTTGTTCTATAATTATCATTTTAAACCAATAGTAAGCTTTATGCCTGACAACAAAAACATGAAGTACCTAACACATAAACAGATGTGATTTACTTCAATTTGAACTATATTATTGAATGAATTCCAAATTCCAATCTAATTTCCAATAATTCGAAAATTATTTGGAAATTTATTTCATTTATAGCTACAGACAACGATATTCAGAGAACAAATTGAAGGAGTGGCCTTGTGTAAGTGTAAAACAACTTTCACTAGAAATATTAAATGCATTAACATAGCGGAACAATTTTTTTAACATCGTGCGTGGAAGAATATCAGACATAATAATTTGGACAAGTGCGAATCGGACTATCACGCAAAGGTTCCATACCACCACCCAAGCATCCATCATCCATCAGCCTAGTTCGTCCACTGCTGGATATAAGCCTTTCCAGGACTTGACAGGCTAACACCGGCGGTCATTCTGGAAGAATTGCCCATACTCACACACGCTGGGCAGGCGGGTTGCTGAGCGCGGTGCCGGAACCCTCGCACCAGTGACGCCGCTGCCCGTCATAAGGCCCGTCTATTAGGGATGGATATACTACCATCCATCGGTCCCAGGCATGGTGGGCCTCCTGGTTTTTTGCCTGTGAGCTGTCTTCTCACTCTCCCCCGAATTACTTCGAGGGGGGCTCCAAGTAAGATGGTGGTACCTCCACAGTCGAGCTCGGCATCAGCTCTACCACCTGTTAAACCACTCCTACCACCACTCAATACGTTTACGGAACACTAAAAATATTATGGTAAATAACAACAACAATTCGCGGCTCCCGCCCTTAACTTAACTTATCTTAAGAGGCTATGCAAATTTTATTTTTGTCACTGTCACTCCAAGCGTAAAATAGAGAGGGGCGGATTCAGGGCAAAAGGGAAAAAAGTTGGTTTTATATTTTTATTAAAAAAACTAAAATAGCTAGCAAAATTTCAAATATTAAATCTTTAGATATTGATGAAACACACCTAATAAAATATGTTTGAGTTCTGCATATGGTTCCTATTCGTCAAACGAGGAGAAAAAGTGTGTTAGAAGACCTCATTTCAACAATTATTTCTATCGAGGAAAATTTATCCAAACATGTTTTCCAATTTCAAAACCTTTGATTATATAGCCAAAATGCACATACCAGAAATTTATTAAAATTTTCCGTGTGTTTCATGAAATACACAGAAAAGAAATACCCGTATTTTTTTCGCACATCGCCTTAACCGCTATATTGCTCCTGTAATCTTTACGTAAGTACTAATTACCTATTCCTTTCACTTTTAAAACTAAATGTCGCAGATGGCTGCTTTCTGTGCAGTCCTTGGCTGGTGGTGGGCCTATGGTGTAGTTATCGTATAATTATGTCTCTTAATTTTAATTTTATTTAACGTTCGTTTGTCTTTTTATATTGTGTAACTTATTTTGACAATACAATTATAATTAAGTTCCAATTGTATCTATAATTTTAGTTTTAATTTGTCTTTTGTATTTATTATTTTAGTTTTAATTTGTCTATTGTTCATATTTTTCTTTGTGTTTCTTCTTTTTCATTAAAGGCTAAGGCTGAAAATCGGCGGCTTTTTGTGTTTACAAAAAGTCAATGGCCGAGTCTTAGACCGATTTGTCTCTTCTAATGTTAATTATTATTATTATTATTTTGTATCGTGTTTTGTAACAAATAAACAACTTTTATTATTATTATTATTATTATTATTCCTATATTTTTTTCATATCTTTCGGTACTCTTGTTTCGAAAAGAAAAAGCTATTTGAATTGGGGATCCCCCATGGGACTATTATTATTTTTTTATTATTTGACCGTGATAGAGGTATCCCACTAATTGATAATCAAGTGTCATTATGTATTCCAAGTTCCAGTATCAACACTATTAGGAAACTTGTGGCAACGTTTAGTGGGCCACCCAGCTGCATTTTGCTTACACCTTGCATGTAACCTTACATTCAAATGAAATGTCGATTAAAAAAGAAACGAAACCACACCCGTTTCCTTTCACCCTTTTTATGTACCCCGAACTCATATTAGCCCATATATTTATTCTGTAAACACGGAGCAAATTACATTTCACAATCTTGTTTTTGATGTAGTCATCACCAAACAAATCACCAAAATATCTATACGAAAAACTCACCTGGCTGCGTCAGGGTACTCACGACATGAAGTTCTTTATAATAAATATACAACATACTTTCTGACTTTCTAAGTATCTATTAAGCCATCAATCTTCACTTCCTCTGTTGATGGTCCGTGACGGGACGATGAATGGGGTTTCGTGGGCGGCTTTCATACAAAGAATGTAAAGGTACTTAACGGGCGTTAGAATGACATCCACAAATCATTAGCCGGGAAGTAGACTTATGTATACCGAGATATCAACGAACTAAAATTTTATAGAAGCATAAACTCGCTTAAAAATTGACGCCACCATTTATGTGCCCAGGTGGGCAAGGCTTTATGTACGTTACGTTGATCAGTCTTACGCTGCGCGGTGCGCCGTCCGTACTAGTGAGCACAACAAAATTATAACAAAATGCCGGGTTGCACCGTGCAATGGTGCATAAGCAACTCGAGCAAACACTGCAAGAGTTTTTATGCGTAAGTATTCGACATTTTCATAAATTAAAAACCAAAAACTCTAAAAACGAAATAACCTTATAAACAATTGAGACATAACTACGTATAGTGCTTTTTACATTTTCATCTATAAAAAAATAACATAAAGACTACGACTAGGTCCATTCTTTTCGGACCGACTCAAGTCTATGATTGGCTGAAATCGGAATGGCGTGATAAAAGCCTCGTACCTAGCTTTTCCCTTTTTTGTAAATAACAAGAGTTTTTCCGAACAAATTTGAGATACTAGGTGTTTTTTTTGTACAGGTATCAACAATCCAACAAGGCGTATGTCGTCGCTCGTACTGGCAGTACGCTATAACAGACGACATGGTGTGCGCAGGACGTGGCCGCCGCGACTCCTGTGCCGGAGACTCCGGAGGCCCGCTGCTGTGTCGCGACACATCCCACTACTACCTACAAGTATGTACATGTATCAACAAAGAGAGTGTCGTCGCTCGAACTAGTAGTACGCTATAAAGGACGTATCAAAAAGGCGCATGTCATCGCTCGAACTGGCAATACTCTATAGCAGACGACATGCTATGCGCAGGACGTGGCCGCCGCATCTCCTGCGTTAGCAAATTTAGGTGCATTTTTTTCAAATATTTTGAGACAATTGACGTAAAAACCAAGGACACCCTATGTTATTTCTAAAAGTATGGCACCGAAATATCTGACAATATTTTTTTGATTTAAGGACATGTGATTAAAAGAGGAGAAATTTGGCGAAAACCCTAACATTAATGGAATTTAAAGAGACACGATTTTTCTACAGAACCCACGGAGTATGAATCAAATTCGCACTTGCCTAATTTAATTTAAAGCAATTAACTTCAAATTATCATGATCCTTAACTAATTTGTAAGATTTACACCTTGCTGATCTAAAGATGGAAAAGTTCAGTAATAATAAATTGGGCACTCTGCGCTATTTTAATCACTAACTTGAACTTCTAGGCCCTTCAAGTTAGAACTGGAGGGAATAAGGACCCTTAAAAATTAATTAAACGACGGCTACAAGATTATTCAAAAGTAAAGTTATTCATTAAGGGGGAACGATTCGTATCGTCTACGAAACGCACAAATTAAGGCGATACCAAAAAAAATGGGGCTTTTTCGAATCGATTTGCTCCACTATAACGTCATCTACGTATTTCATTTTTGGGTTAATGTTTATTGAGTATTTGGTTAAGATTCTCATTGAAGGAAAACACGATTGGATGAAATTTTCTTGATAGAATTTAATTCCGAAAAGACCTCAATTTTTTTTATTTTTTCCTGTAATTGTGATATCCTAACTAATTTCATTGTCAAATTGCATTCAAAATGTGGATATTGTGTATTTGTAAAGTCGTCTCCTTGAAAATAATTTTGACAAAATAGCTTAGTACATTTTATATTAATAAAAAGCCGACTTTTTGCTACTTTTCCACGAATCCATCCCACTCGCACTGAGGGTTATTTCGCATATGGAGTAACAGGGACGCTAAAACTTTTACGTAGCGCCTTAAGATGGTTCTTCTTATTTTTGAATTACAGATATTAAATAAATGTGATTTATGACATTTCACGAACATAGTTTAAGGTCTATTACACTTTTTCGGCAAAATTTTGATATTTTATGCATTATGTTGTAAATGTATGGCACACAAACTTATAAGTTGTGTGTTTCGTAGAGGATACGAATCGTTTCCCCTTAAGTGATAAAAAATATTAATTTTGCATGGACCGAAATATCTTGCTCCCCCAGCAGAGTTCCTAATTTAAAACAAAACCGGCCAAGTGCGAGTCGGACTCGCGCACGAAGGGTTCCGTAAGGTTCCGTATCTATAAAAACGGCAAAAAAATGTTTGTTGTATGGGAGCCCCCTTAAACATTTATTTTATTCTATTTTTTAGTATTTGTTATTATAGCAGCAACAGAAATAAATCATATGTGAAAATTTCAACTGTCTAACTATCACGGTTCATGAGATACAGCCTGGGGACAGACGGACAGACAGACGGACAGCGGAGTCTTAGTAATAGGGTCCCGTTGTTTACCCTTTGTTGGGTACGGAACCCTAAAACACCTTTTTTAAATGAGTTAAATTTCATAAGCTTCTTGCAAAGCCAATTCTAGTTTTTAAGACTCTTGCAACATACGCTAACAATTCGGTTTAAACCCTTAACGAACCCAACTGTAGGGGTTTTTGTCTGTACAATATGTTCATTCCTCGGAAAGTGCCACGCACCTGCAGGTGGTTACGGCTATAGCGAGAGTAGCACAGCCGAGCATGATGTGGGACTAGGGTTGGCAGATGGTCGGAATTCGTCGGGATTGTCCCGACTTTTCATGTGATGTCCAGAGCCAAGAGTCCCGAAAAAATACAGATTGTCCCGACAAATAACAAATAACAACGATCGGCGGGCAAAAAAGTATTTTATTGTAATTACTTTAATTTTAATATTAAAAAAGAATTTTTTGATTCGTAATATTTTCATATCCCGACCATAATCCCAAAATCCCGACTTTTTGAAATTTTGCCATAATATTTTGGTTTTCCCATCTGGCAACCCTATGTGGGACATTGCGCCGATCAAGTTTACTGTAAAATCTTTGGTTTACTGCCCATACAATGCTAAAATTCACACCATATTATTACAGATTAGATTTTTAGTTGCTGAAAAATTTTATATTAGAGATAGTACTGCTCTACTTTTTTAATGGAGCCAAACACCAAATCGTGGAAAATTAACAGCTATTCTATACAAAAGGTACATACCCACTGAAGCAAATTACTTTTTTTGCGATATCATTTATTCGCATTATTTAGGTTTTAGTTATACGGATAGAGTTGATGCAGTAAAATCCAACTAGCATACATAAAGTGTCCACGGAAAGAAAGTGAAATAATTAAATGAAATATATTTATTTATGTAATGTAGGTATGTCAGATACACTTATTACAGGTCGGTTTTTATATAATTAAATAATCTATATTTATATATAGATATAATACTCTGGCCGTGTAAGTTATATGGGACTGCTAAGATGCGTTGAAAAATAATTACCCGTGCTTGTAGAAAAAAAAACCAGAAAAAACAAATTTAGCATGGACCAGCACCCGTAGCACTTATAATGTTTAATCGCGCGCGACGCAACTTAGTTGAACCACAAGTGCGAGGAGTGTAATACGATGTTTATGTCATGCTCCTCGCACTTGTGATTCAACTAAGTCGCGTCGCGCGTATTAAACATTTGTGCTACGGGCGCTGTTCCTAGAACACGAACAACGTTAAATGTTAGACATTGTTAAAAGTTGTCTTGTTGTTAAAGGTTGTATTTTGGCCGTTATAATTTTTCTAAATATTTTGTTACAAATCCGGAGAAACGACTCAGAAAGATTTACATGCCAGCGGTCAATTACTATGCAATATAATATTTTTTTAAAGCGTTATATGTGTATTGCGAATTGAAGTTTTTTCTGTTGACGAAATAGGGCTTCTTTTATGTTTTCTCACTACTGAGTTCGCAATATTAGACATCTCCAATATTTTTTCACTAACATGCACGTTCGATCACTTTGAGAGCTATGAACGTACTGAAAAAATTCGACATGTAAGCCAAACTTAGGAAATACATTGGCTAATGTAGGCCACGCGCAGTAACCAAAGAGCGCAAACGGGCGTTTTTCTTTGGGAGTTTGACTCGTGGAATGGAGTATACGGTAGGCCATAGCCATAATCGTCACCTGCGGGTCTACCGCGTAATTCTCGTTTTCATCAACATCAACTTGAGATTGAAATTTGACGTGAGTGCGACGACGCACGCCTAACATGCCATCTCTTTTGCACGCGTTGAATTTCGCATGCATTTGCTTGAAGTTGATACAAATGAGAATTACGCGGTAGAGCCTCCGCTCGTTACTTTCCGCTGATACTGCCACAGGTCTCGCTCGTAGCGTGGCTTGGTCGGCCGGTCGTGATCCCAAGCTTAGCGGCCTCTACGCGGCAGCCGGCGCGTAGACCCTTTGTAGCACAAACAAAGGATTTTAGTTTTAACTCCTGAACAAAAAAAGGAGGCTCACGTGTTTTAAGTGTACGTATGTATGTATATACGAGAAGCTTTGAATTTTGAACTGGTGTATGCAATTGGCGCTCAGCGGCTTCGCTATTATAACGCGGAAACTGACTTTCATAAAGCTGAAAATTGCGTGCGCCTAAATGCGCACTAAACGAGTCTCAATAAAGCCGATTCTGAAGGCTTTAATTTTAGTTATAGTGCAGTCAAATCGAAATTTTTGTCAATGCAAAATAGCCATTTTTATTTTGAGAAATAAAAGCTAAATTACTTTGGAATAATTTTAGTTTTGACAGCATTAAATCTAAAATTAAAGCCTTTAGAATCGGCTACATTTTAAGATTAAAATTTATTAAAATTACAATATTGGATTACAGTAATTTTTGCTTTTTAGAAGCTAAAGCAAATAAGATTTTCGTTGAATTAAAAGCTATTTAAAAACACTGAGAAAGATACAATTTTATCTGTAATATACTATATCGAGCGAAAGATTTTCAATTAGGTAACGTTATTTAAAGCCGAAAGATAAAGGTGTAAAGAAACATACATACAATTTTCACATAGTTTGGGTATGTAGTAGACTCAGTATGATCATTTAAAAATCATTGAGAAAGGAAGGCCTCCTACTTAAGCCGTATTCAAAGTGTTTATCTGAGATGATAATACTAAAGTCAGAGTGAAAATATAGTTTTAAATTAATTGATTGATAATTCTGGGTAAATAAGATTACGTAGGTAATACCAGAGCCGGAATAAAAAATGTGTGAACCTAATAATTACGTAACTCTCATTATATGCGGGAACCAAGGAAAATTACCAGCAGCGGGTCTACCGCGTAATTCTCATTTACATCAACATCAACTTGAGATTGAAATTTGGCGTGCGTGCGACGACGCCCGCCTAACATGCCATCTCTTTTGCACGCGTTGAATTTCGCATGCATTTGCTTGAAGTTGATACAAATGAGAAATACGCGGTAGACCCACTGATGCTTGTATTGTTTGTAAAAATCGTCCTAAAATAACTACCTAGCAGAAATATAAACAGCTGCCGAAATACTCCTCCACGTATTTTTTACGTTTTTTCCGAGGGATTGTTTTTTTATTTCTTGTAATAATTTTATCCGAATATTTACCCGCTGGTTTATTTGCAGGGTATAACGAGTTTCGGCGACGGATGCGGTAAACGAGGCAAGTATGGAATCTACACTCGTACTGCTGGCTACGTATCTTGGATGAAAGACGTTATGAGTCATAAATACTTCGATGATTGATAATTGTAACGGAAACTATACAAATAACTGTCAAAATAAGATTAATAAGGTGATATCCAGCGTTTCTCTGGTTTCTTTAACGTGAATATTCCTGTTAATGTTAATAAGAAAATATGTCAAGGATATTCGGTTTTTTGAATTGAACAACCATTCCTTTGCTTTTCTTAACCGTAAGGGATCTGAGTCACGATCTGGACTGCCATCTATTGTTTTAGCATTAAGAGCGAAGACTTAAATTCAAAAATCACTCAATAGTTATTCAATAAAATCTATGATATTTTGTATGTTGCCATCGCAATAAGGCAGTAAGGTTTTGTTGAATAGCTATTTAGTGAAATTTGTATTTAAGTGTTCTGTTTCGATTAATTAGAAAAAGGCGGGTTTTTCACAATCCGGCTGCAAACCGCTCTTAATCAGAATGAAGGAGTTACAAGATTATAAAAGAATGGAAAGAATTTTAATATGAGTTACTATATAGGACAATAGGTATAATGTTTTATCATAGTTTAAGGATACGGTGAATTTTGTTGTAAAAAATTATAGTTATCATGATTTTAGAATTTCTAAAGCGGTCTTTCTTCAATCCCTCTAAAAGTAGCAATTTCCAGTATTTCATAACTAAAAGTAGCAATTTCCGGTATGTCATAACTTTCGGGAAAACGGCTACTACGAGCTACGATGGGTTAGTACAACTTAGTACCTAAAGAAAGATCGCTTTATACCCGATGTATATAAATATAAAATAAAAGTTTATAAAAGATTCTTCTAAAATAAAATCTATTATTATTAAATACCGACAGATATTAAAAAAAAATATTGAAATGTCTTCTAGATTTAAGGTGTAATATTTAATTAATGCTGTGGTTGTATTATTGCAATCGGCTGTAATTGGACAAGTATCTTTTCATGAAACCTCATAATCTACTGATCATACTGAACAACTTTTTCAAAGAAACACCTGCTGAAATAAAAAAATATTTTCGCCTTGCCTTACCATCTTTAAAACCTGATGTGAATTTTTTATATGCAGGTCTTTTTTCATTTGCTGGATATTTTTGTTTGAGAAAGATGTTCAGTATGATCATTAGAATATGTGATTACATTAAAAAAACCATTTTCTTACACCGGTATATAATTAAGGCTCATATACGCCATTGAGTAAGTACCAGATGGAATCTTTTTGTGCGGGAAAAGGCTTTACAAAGATAGCCTACAGGAATATAATATTGAGAGCCGGGAAGAAGACAGTTTGCGGGGGAAGGAGTACAGATGAGTACAAAAGTGTTAATTGGATCAGTAAGATTATGAGATTTATATCCTGTAACAGGCTGTTGCAAGGTTGAACACATTATTACTGGCTAGAGAAATGATAATTGACCTCATTTTCAACTTTGACATCTGATTTTGAATATCAATTGAAATCTCTCATAAATTATATTATGTAATTCAAAAATTTACTATTCATCGTTTTTCTGATTTGAATCTAAATCTAATCTGGGGGCACGGCAGTGCCCCCGCCGAGTCTCGCAATCAGATTTTACAGATTTTGAGTGCGAGTGACATATTTTTTTATGATGTCCAGTGTTTGTACTATAAATATATAAATCACAAAGAAGTTCACTTTACGTTACAACTGTACCAAAAACCGTTCGATTTCAGTTTGATTTGTCGTTAAACTTGTCATAATTAGTTTGAAAATGGAGAGGGTCACTGTGTCATGCGTCCATAGAGTACATAAGTATAAAGAGAGTTATTTATTGGAATTCATTTAAATATATGTCTGTCGACTTGTCGATCAACAAGTTGATACATGGACATAATTATCCATTGTCATCTTTGCTCTCTCCCCTCACCTCAATTAAGTTGTTAGCACCTGTAAATTTAAAGTGTGTAAGAAGAAGAAAAAGTAAATACATTTTTTTATATTTTTATAGATAAAGATATTTATCTTCTCCATACTGCCATAATGTATTTGCAACATCAAAAGCAGTTTTACAAGTACCTACATTGTTTTCCGATGTTATAATGTTATATTATAAAACCGTAATTCTGCGCTGCGATTGGCCGAACTTATCATAACACCGCTAGAGATCCAATAAACAATAGATACGAAAAATAAGTCCCGACCTTTTTTTTTAAGTTACGCCCCCTTTATCCTGATTTTCTTTCAAGTCATTACCGGGACGACGCGACGCATCCGAGGTTCATGAACGAACATTCTTCTCATTTTTCGTGAAAATGTTAGTTGAAAATATTATAAATAAAGACGATATTTTTGATGGTTGTATATAAAATATTGTGTGCAACTGAACATAATTAGACATTGGGACACTCGTTCAAAATTATTACGAAACTCACTTCAATGTCTCAAATTATGTTACAGTTGCTTGGCCCTACTAGAGTTTTCAACATTTTATCCTTACGTCCTTATCACCTGGGAACTGAACCAACCAAAATTAAAAAAATAAACCCTCGCTATTTTATTATACGAAGCGGTAGGATTATTGTTCAGGATTAAATTTCTGTAATAAACATTTTGCCTTACACTCATATGTTGTACGAGATACCCATGAAATTGAATATTTATTACAAGTTCTTTATTAACAATACCTAGTACTGTTCACTTGTAAAGTAATAATTATACGCCATTATTACACATTGACAGCACGGAATGAAAGCAAAACAAAACAAAATTTGAATTTCGAACGAAATTTATGGTTCGAACTTCAAATTTGTTGCTCCGCGTTGCAAAAAAAATACGTTCCTTTTTTAAACTTTTCGTCAGTACGCCTAGTGCAAGAAGTAATTGTGCTCTGCATACATTTCTTATTACCATTTAACGATTTTCTTATTGAAGTCTTCAACAAGGTACTTAAGATAAGTAACATTAGCAAGCTTGTACTTCATACGATGTCTTTGGATGTAAGAGAGATAAGAAAATTATAACGTGTCATTTACTTGTTACAAGTGAACAGTACTAGGTATTGTTAGCAAAGAACTTGTAATAAATATTTAATTTCATGAGTATCTCGTACAACAGATGAGTGTAAGACCAAATGTTTATTATACAAATTTTATTCTGAACAATAATCCTACCGATTCGTATGATAAAATAGCGAGGGTTTATTTTTTTTATTTTTAGTTAGTTTGATTCCTGGGTGAGACAAGCGAATTTCAGAATATTTTTGAATGCAGTTTTGTTTCTTTTAAAAAATAAAGGAATGTTTCGTTTCAGTAAAATGACCTAACTAAAGGATTTCAGGTAGTTCCCCTCCAGGGCCCTTAAATTTTTTCCACCCTGTATATCTGTGGCAGATCTATATGTATGCGCCCAATAATATCAATCGTCTGAATTAATACAGTGTGAGTCTCGCTTAAGTGCACATATGAATTTAGGTAAAACTAGACCCAATTTTATCGACAGAAAAAATAAAAATTTTATTCAAAAAAATATATTATTGTTGTAATAGACCTTTATATTTTGCTATCAGCAACTGAGGACCCATTGTAAAGGAAAGGTTGTAATTTTTGAACCAAGTGCCCTATTGAGTTAAAACAAAAATGGTTATGATTAATAACAACGAGCAGTGACGATTTAATTATTAACCTAAAAAAAATCAGCATCAATTAAAAATAAGAAAGAATTTACGTTTTTTTTTTTTTTTTCAGTTTTTTTTTCAATAATAGCTAAAATTCTTAGAATAATGCCTTGTTAACCCCCAATATTTATTACATTAAATTAAACTGTATTATATGAGCAAATCACGATATAAAATCAGCTGTTCCATAGATAAGTTACATAGCCATAGCTACCCGACCAAAATGTATGAGACAACTGTTTTTTTTTTCCCAATATCTAAATTTTTTTGAAAAGTAGTTCGTATGGACGAGTACTATCGCCAGTTTCCGGCTTCCGCAACTTCATCTTAACACCCTTATATAAAATCGTAAACTCTTTTTACATACATTTAGGGTTCCTTTAATCCGTGGTTCTAGCATTGGACCAACTTTGGTCCTGTCGGTATAAAGGTCACTTGTGTTTGGTATTTTATTATTTAATTGGTTTAGTATTTATTAAATAAAATATTTTTTATTGATCATACAAAAAGCTTCACATATTTGAAAACAAATTGGTCAATTTGTAAATGTTACAGCACAGTTTTCACAATCAAGCAGCAAAACACAAGATTAATGGAAGCCAATCGACTAACAAAAATACGCAAATAAAGCGGCATCAAAGTTTGCAGTTTTAATCTAGCTTCGATCCAAATATTTTCTGACAGCTCATTAAAAAAAAGCCTTGGTTCCAAATTACTCGACAGATGGCGTTGACGAGACGTGGTCTGAATGAGTGTTGCCAATGCGCGCTTTTATAATTTTGCTCGGTAACGGCTCGGTAGGATATTTTTTACTAACACGGTTTAACAGGGATTCATGTCGTGACGATATGTTTTATGTTTTTGTCAATTTTAAGATACAAATTAATTTGTTAATTTGAAAATATTCAGTACTTTTTTTGCAAATATCTCGTTATCGTTCCGATCACGAAAAAGTTTTTATTTTTTTATTAAAAAGAATTCGTTCACATCAAACAAGTTTTTGAGTTGGCAACTCTCGCCATGTCTGGTCAACGCCATCTATTGAAATATTCCGAACTATTTCTTTTTGTTAATTAGCTGTCAGAAAATCTCTCATTAATCTGAAAATATTATAAAATATTATTTAACATCATTCTAACACAAATAAATTGCTTATAAACCAGTTTTTGGCTTTAATATTATTTTTAAGGGACTGTGAATTTATCTGTAACTTGAGCTCTATCTTAAAAAATTACTCAGGGGCATCGAAATAAGGGGTGCCGAATTTTTTGTCAGGCGTTACCATTTTAACTGCTTGTTTTTTGTCGCCTTAATGTTGCTTTGGCATCCATATTGTTGTTATTTACCATTATGTTTTAAAGGTTCCGTATCCGTACAGTGTGATGGTACGGAACCCTTTGTGCGCGAGTCCGACTCCCACTTGGCCATGTTATTTTCATTGCAAACTAAAATTATCTACGTAGATTGATTACGCTCCTGATAAATATTTGTCTTTGATTCGGAAATTTGGTTATAATTATATCGCTCTCTGTTTGAAAATTGGCAAACTTTTAAATATGAACTGATGAGCAAAATATACAATGGACCCGAAACGTTGGCTACGTTCGCCTTTACCTCTCTTGCCACGTACCGTGAATAAAAGTCACGGTAAAAGATGTCGTGTTGTCAGTGTGGTGCGCAAAGTTAAAAGGTAATCCCTCGCCTCGCATAAGCTAGTCTACCATGACTTCATACACTTTTATTGCATTTCGCGTCCCCTGCTTTATTTGGGTTATTTAGTAACTACTGTAAATTAAACACTTAGCTGATTCTGAAGGATTTAATTTTAGTTTTAGTGCTGTCAAAGCTTAAAATTTTGCAAAGTAGTTTAGCTTCTGTTTCTTACACTTAAGGACTATTTTGCAATCAAGAAAATTTTGTTTTGATAGCGCTAAAACCAAAATTAAGCCTTCAGGATTTGCTTTAATATGACTGTAAATTAAATTACTAAGTTATAAAATGGTCTCTCTAAGTTAATTTTCTGTTTGATTAACACAACTATTTTTTCTGTAAAGTGACGTTTTTAAAACATCGTTATTTATATTATGTAAGACTTATAATTTTATTATAAGTTAAAAAGAAACTGGAATTCATGGCGAAAATTTTCCGAGGAACCTACCAGAGATTTTGTTTTGAATTGTAGAGATTTTGTCTAGATATTATGATAAATAAATAAATTTCAAAGGTAACTTTGGTTTTAATTACTCCTACGCATCGAAATAACTACGATAATCTTTTTATGCTTTTTTTACGTCTTGACTTGAGTATTTGCATTATAATCCGCAACATTTCAAACTATTAACCTGCTAATTTTAATAGCTAAAATGAATGCATGTAAAAAGCTAAGGGATTTGTACTTTACCCTTTCCCAAAAGTTTACATACACAAATTAATTTTATCTTGGATTTTTAAACAAAAGCCTTGTTGGCATAATGGCTCTCTTACCTTTGCCAATAACAACTTTTGTATGTATTAAAAAATAAAACAAAAAGGCGTGACCTTAGAGCATGATATATCAAATGTCAGCGACACTTGAAATTGACAGCTAGTTTTTTATTTATTGCTAAACTGCTGCCGTTAATTCGAGAGAATGATGACAGATGGAGTGTGGCGATATCTCGAAAAAATACTACAAGTCAACAAGAGCTTCTTCACGACAAAAATAAATAAAGGCACGTTAAAAAAATATCAACGATACAACAAATGGGACGAAATAAATCCAAATCATGATTATTTAAACTTTTTTTATAAATAAAAACCCTGGAATAGAATATATATACGATCTTATTATTTGGTAAGGTATGTCAGTTTTATAATACGACAACACTGCCTTACACCCTCCTTACACCGCAGATATTATAAACCTTTTTCTGAAATGTCGATTCAAAAAGTTGAGGATTCATACTGCAGCCATTATGATTGCTGATTTGACAGAAATAACTTGACAGTATCGCTAATAGACAACTTTTCGCCAAAAATAATATTTTTTGCGCTTTTTTTAACTTTTACGTAGAAATTGAGTCAGCTGATTCATTAAGTTTTGTACTAGGAATTGGAAAATATATACGATCATAATACTTTTTATTAACAAATGGGACCTTTTAACGATATACAATCTACCCTAAAATCATAATGATAAATATAAAATATTGAAATGCAAAACAGTAAAAAAAAGGTTTTATCCCCTGACATTTGCAAACGTCACCATTCTCTCGAATGAACGGCCGGAGTTTAGGCAAAGATATTGTGGCCCTTCAACCCATATCCTTAACACTTTAATTTATTTCAATATATCTCTAAAAGCGATAAATAAAAAAAATTTTGAAACGTGTTTAGTTTAGTAATAAGCATATAAAGACATCTCAATGAATTTTTCGTTATCTTACCTAACACGAAATGAAAACTTGTGGATTATGCTTTTTTTCGCGCCTTTGTCCTTGCTGGAAACCGATAAATAAAGAAAAAAAAATGTTTCAAGGTTGAAATATATTTCAAAATTATAATTTTACGTGTTTTAGACATGCATATAATAGTAATTTATGCTACAAGGGCGAAAAGGAATAAATTACGGGGACGATTTAAAATACGAGCGTAGCGAGTGTTTTAAACCTAACCGAGTAATTTATTGCTCTTACGCCCGTGTATCATACTACGTTTTTCAATGCATAGTGTGAGGAAATAAAACAAATACAATCTTGTGAACTTTAAATTATGATTGCTCAAAAGGACTGTGTCCAGAGCCGTTAAACAGTGGAAAAAAAAAGTATAACATTTATGGTACACAGGAAAGTTGCAGGTTAGCCAACTTCTCGGATATAAAAAAAAATAAAGCCCTAGGGCAAAACAATCGACTTTCTGTTCGGTTTAGATGCATAAAAAGTGGGCCTTTATGAGCACTTGCATTGAAAAGAATATTATACACATAAATATAATTATATTATTAATTTATAAAATTAAACATGAAAAAAAATAAGTCTATAAGTCTATATATCCTTAATAATTATTGTATTATGAGCAAATGTAATTTAATACGAATATATATGTTTACAATCTGTACGTAAATTATTAGCAGGGAAATGAGATCAAAACAGTATAAAAGCCGAACCACACGTCTTGAAAAAACAAACGAACCAATAAATCATATATTTTACTAACCAATAAATAGATTTACAAAATAGCGTCGAGATTGACAATAAATATAAACAAAGACAAATACAAAAAATATGGAGTGATTATTTTAAATGTTTTCCTTTAACTAATTGCGTTTTCGTCTGGTTCTCTTACAATGTTCAGTACCCAAGGTATTAGTCGCCAGACGCCGGTGTATTGCAATATACATATAAGATGTTTTCCTTTAATAAGATGCGTTTTTGTCTGGTTCTCTTGCAATTTTCAGTACCCAAAGTATTAGTCGCCAGACGCCGGTGTATTGCGATATACATATTAGATGTTTTCCTTTAATAAGATGCGTTTTCGTCTGGTTCTCTTGCAATTTTCAGTACCCAAGGTAGTTGCCAGACGCCGGTGTATTGCAATATACATATTAGATGTTTTCCTTTAATAAAATGCGTTTTCGTCTGGTTCTCTTGCAATTTTCAGTACCCAAGGTATTAGTCGCCAGACGCCTGTGTATTGCGCGCATTGCTCGCCTGAATACCGTCGTTCCTCCTGACAACAAAGCGGATGTTTACCCCAAATTGCATTTGCATGAGCCATCTTTACTAGCTCACACAAAAACATTCTGGTAAAGTATTGAAAAATAAATGGTTACTTGAAATGAAAGCCCTAAGAGTATGTAAATAATTATATGCCTGTATGCTATGTTCTTAATTTTAATGTCATACTTTGTAAGCAATCGCAATAGACGCGCTTGTATGATTAGATTGATGGATGTGGAAGAGGCGAAAGAGGTGTGTCAGGATCGTATCAGATGGAAATCTGTAGTCTCCGCATACCCCTCTGGGAGACAGGCAGTTCAAGCGCTTTTTTTAGTTTTTGGTATTAACTATCCGATCTGTTGACCTAACTTTTACATTATAAGAAAATTAAGACACTGTTCCACGGGAATGTCAACGTTTATAGACATGACATAATATGCCATCAGAAATACGATCAGCCCCCCTACTCTGTATCTTTGGTTGCCAACTGAACTGGGTGCGTATCATCAAAAACATAGATAAAAACTGAAATTTCAAAATTGCCTTTAGTGGGTATTGAACTATTAACAATCTGTGTCGTCACTTCAAGTGCGAACATATCCTTAGGAAATCGGAATTCGATAGTATATCTATGTTTTTATGATAGGCACCCAGTCCAGAAAGCAACTAGAGATACATAATAGGCCCGCTGGACTGTGCATCAATTATTTTACTATTTTTGTAGTAAAATAAGGAATTAAGGTGGTTCTTACGGCTAGAGAAAGCCACAATTAAGGTCGGGTTTTACTCTGATGTTAATTTAGTAAAAAAAATTGAAGAAATACATGATATACTACAGAATATGTGAAATAATGTGCATTGACTAGAATTTAAAATTTTTATCTATACGTATAATGTATGACGACGACCACAAGTTGGTCGAAATATATCTAGATGTTAATTAACACTTTTTATTTATATTCATAATCTGTTTAAACTCAAAAAAAGCTTTAAAATAATAATTAATCAAATAATTTTACAAAATATATACCTCAAAAGGTTCCAATTAAATACTAAGGTTCAATTTAATTAATGAAGTATGCAAAGAAACAAATTGAAACCTAATCAAACTGACGATAACAAAAAATGAGTTTTTTTGATCACACTTGAAGAATGTTAGCTACAATTGTTTTCAATACATTTTTCAAGTATTGTAAAATGACTATTTTGCGCTATCCAGATACCCAGCGACGAAATGCAGTGCGCGCTGATATGAACTTTATTTCAATGTAGTTTCTGTCGATATTTGTACCGACACAGGTTGACTCAAGGTCGTTGGCTGCTACACTTAAAAAACAAAATTTAAAGGTAACTTTATCGTAAGACCAATCCGTTTTTGCTAAGACATGCCTATCACAAGTATAGCCTATTATATCTATATTGTTTTTATTAAACTGAACCAAGGCAATGAGAAATTATGGTAATTTGAAGTTGTGCAGTTAACACTATTAAGGACCCTCAAAAGGAATTGTACATAAAAGTTTACCTGTAAATAAAGAGCTATCAGTTTGCTGCCAACGAACAGCAAACCACCGTGGACTGGGTCTTCGCTCTCCCCCCTATAGGGGGGTAGAGACATGCAATACACGTTATTGATACCTCCTTGTTTCGGCAGACGTCTTAGGTTCCTGAAAAATTAAAGATGGCAGACGTGATTGATTGGGGAAAACGCAAAGCTAATTAGACATGCCGCAACTTTCACAGCAACCCTGATATAAAAAAAATTAAATACCATATCCGTGTATCTATCTGAATGTGTTTTCAAAGCAAAATGAATAATACAAATCTACTAAATTAATAAATAAAAAAAAAGTGTCCAAAAAATCTTAAAATCATAAACAAGAAATAAGAAATGCTACTGTAAATTAAAATCTAAAATATTTTACTTTGTCTCAGTTGTTTTAGTGTTATTCGTAGCCCTTCCAGCTAGTTATGGGGTATCCAATTTTGGGCGTATGCCTATTCAATTAGATACTGATATTTCTTGCTATAAAACATTTTGGTTTGTATTGATAAACTATGACTACCTCTGTGGCCGAGTGGTAGTAGCTTGATCGCCTGATAACCTGGAGGTTGTGGGTTTAACATTAACTTGTGTATGGTCTGCAGATTCGGAAGGCACGTTAAGATGTTGGTCTATTTGTACCCGAAGTGCAGCAATGGGACTCACGAACCATCACGTTTGGGATGTTATATTCGTCAGTGAAAAGCAGGTGTAACCGTGTAGACTGTGACTTACATTTCACAGCTCACACTTGTGAACACCTCTGACACCTCCACGGCGATTCATGTCGTGACGATATGTACCTATATGTACGTACTCGTATGTATGGATATATTAATAAAAATAATAATAAACACTTTATTGCGCACAAAAACACAGTCATATAAATACAATGAAGCTGCTGAATATAAGCAATGCTACCAAGACCAAGTAAAAGTCAAGTACATTTTGCCCCCTATTAGTAACGAAAACAATGAATCACAAAACTGACAGTCCAGTACCATCACTTACTTGTATTCTTTACTCCCTGGACAGGAGTCAGTGTAGATAATGCCTTCGTAATGCATCAAATGTCCTTTTGCATTAGATATTGTCTTTTCGTTATGCCTGCAAGTAAATTGCAATAAAGTCAAATACGTAATTAAGTTTCTTAGCCACACTTTTGGACAATTAAATAAATATCAAGTATATGATTTATAACGAAATCCATGGCGTTGAATATTCTAAATTTATTAAAATAAATTATTATTATTTTCTTTGTTGGTTATGGCGCCAATATTCAATTTTATTTTACATGTTATTTTGTGCCCAATTTTAGACTAGCTTAATCGTATGAAGCTGTGGCATATGAAGCTGTGGCATACATACAGACGGACGAACAGACAACGGAGTATCACAATGATTCTCTTCTTACTCGAGAATAAACGAAAATAATTGACTATTAATTTTAAAGACCTGCGTAGAAATCTAAAACGAACCGACCGGACGTGCACTATCTGGATTATATAGAAAGCTTAAAGAAATACGACCTTTGTCATATTTCTTTAAGCTGTCTATCGTAAGTGTCGACACGTGTCATATAAAGCTTATTTTTCAACAGATCACACTTGTATTCTCGGATCATCACTACACAGTATAAAACAAAGTCGCTTTCCGCTGTCTGTCCCTATGTATGCTTAGATCTTTAAAACTACGCAACGGATTTTGATGCGGTTTTTTTAAATAGATAGAGTGATTCAAGAAGAAGGTTTATATGTATAATACATGCCCGTGCAAAGCCGGGGCCGGTCGCTAGTTGTTAATACTTGACAGACATTTGCGGACCGTCTAGTAGAAGGTACCTGTTAAGACCCCAACCGATAGCATAGGCAGGAGATCCAGTAAAATCGGAGGCGAACTGGTGCGACATCAGCGATATCGGAGACCAGCCGGGGCAGGTCATGCTCATTGAGTTCACCACCTGGATTAAACCTGGAAAAATACATGCTTAATGCATAATTATATATTAACCTATTTCCCAACACTATCAACAATCAAATATGTGCTACTTTTAACACAAAAAGAAATGACCACGTGGCTGAAGCCGTAGGCTGAGAGCTAGTCTCTTAAGATTTTTGAACCTGGACACCTGGATTTTTCTCAAGATTCATACAAAAGGTAAAAACTGATTGTGAAGTCAACAGCTTATTTTATTCATATTTTCTTTTTCATAATTGATATCTAGCAACATTTAGCTACCTCTCTATACTATGTTATTTAAATTTCTGATAAATAAATGTAAAAAGTAAAAAAAAAAGAAACAATATCGATCTCATGTGATCTCATGCCTTTCCTCTATGTCCTTTCCTCCCCCGCCTGCGCCTAAGGCGTAGCACAGCGCGGAATGATTTCAAAAGAGTACACACCAATATTATAAAGATGTCTTCTCGCCTCTTCCCTGGGATGGTACTTCGGATGGACGATGCTGTATTTGACGTAGGTGATATGTTCAGGGTCGCGCCAGTTTGACCCACAGTAAGCGACGAAAGCCGAAAGACCACCCAGTGAAGGATTGACGGACTTGTGATGACGATATAGACAAGAACCGGATGTTGTCAACCAATGCTTACTTAGCGCTGCAGCGTCGCAATGGACCTAAAATAAAGGTAATATTTTATTGAAGCCAGCGAAGTTCTCCGAGTCTACTTGAATAATCCGGCGTTTGAAGGTATGAATGTTTGTCCGACGATAAGTCAAGTATCGTTGATCGGAACGTCATGAAATTTGGTGGACGAGTAAATGACACAAAAATAATTTTTAAGTTCGAACATGAGCCAAATCGGTTGGCATGGTATGGGGTTGGGGGTCCGCGAGTTCACAGTTCGGGGCGAGTCATGATTATGTTCCATGAAGCAATAGCAACTTTCACCATCAATTTCACCATCACTTTCACAATCTCTTTTTCCAACCCAACTATTTCTAGTGTGATCGCAAGATTTTATTAGTATCCCGACGCAGGAATTTCTATCTTTTCTATTACAGATGTTGATCCCCCTTTTATTTGGTATAATTTTAAAAGTGGAGAGATTTCTTAGTTTGTACCAATCCCCTTAGGGATAGCGGGTTCGGGCATTACTCTAGAGACATAGCCAATAACTATATTCGCGTGGGTAATCTCTGGAACTACAGAACCAATGTTGTTTTTTTAGATGTTTTTATAGCGAAATCTATGGTTTTATATACTTTAATTGTTATTAGAGTGCATCGCAAACTTGAAATCAATCAGAAACAGATTTAAAAGCACAAATATTTTGAAAAAATTCCTCTGTTTGTTTTATTTATTTATTTATTTATTACTTATTTTGGAACACTAGCGACTATTTTAATAACAATAGTAAAAAACTTAAATTAACTATAGCTAGTCATTTAAAGTTTCCGCAGATAGACTCAAGAGATTATGGTTGGTTTTTTACTTTGACATACATGTCTAATATGTCTATAGTTTCTTCCTAGGAACAAGCAGTTTCTTAGAGACATAGTCATTAATTATTATATTCGCTTGGGTGAAACCGCAGGCAAAAGGCTAGTATAAAGAAATTAGGTCAGAAACATATTGATTTATTCGATAGGGACAAACAGTAATTTAGCTCAGTGCGTGTCGGTCGGACCCACACACAAAGGGTTCCGTACAGTGTGAAGGAATGTTTACCATAGGGCTGACTGAAAGGTACTGAATCTTGATAAAACTTGCACGTTTAATTAATTTTGAATATTTTACAAGATTTTTGCACAAAAGGTATTTTTAAGAGAGAGAGTTGCCAGGAATAATACATAAATTCTACTTTAATGTTGGTGTTGCCAACATGCTGCCACCTGAGACATTTACTGAGAAAAAAACGACATATATTGTAATCTATGTACAAATTACGTTTTTAAGTAAGTTGCATTGATGTTAATAGCTTATAGTTATTAACAATAATATCCTAATGATGCTTGTTTTGCACACCGTACCAGAGGACCGACGACATGACGCCATCGACGCCAGTTCCAGAGATAATTTAATCCTGTTGTATGCAAAACGCCAAATACGCAAATAATCAAAACTGACAACTTTTCCAGATTATTTTACAATCACATAATAATATTTAACGTACCTATAGGTGATGCTCACACGTTTGGAATCAGTGCTTATCTGAACGCAATGATAGTAGGACGCCTTAAGTGCACTTAAAGTTAATCATTTTAGCAACTTTAGTAGTCTGATCAGTTTGCTGACCGTAGGTAGACAGATTACGCACTCATAAGTGTACGCGCGTCGGCATTATGTTAATGCCCGCATTCAAAAACAATGCAATAGATTTTAGGTGCCAGGGCTCATCTAAACTTTTGAAATCTTTGGTTTAGGTAGGTTTGCTGAAGCTGGGTGTGTAGTGTACGAACTACGCAGCGAATAAAATAATGGCGTTAGCATCATAAATAAAAAAAACTTTAGATTTAGAGACCTAAACTAAAACCTGGGAAGATTTCCAGAAAACTGTCAATCTACAGTTAAAATTGTAGAGTTGGATACACTAGTTCCGTACCACTACACAATACGGGGACGGAACCTTAAAAACTATATGACAAATAGCAACAATAAAGATGCCAAAGCAACGTCAAGGCGATCAAAAACAAGGCGCTAAGGGTTTCTGGGTGTGGAACCGTAATTTTCATCAATTATTATATTTACTTTAGAGTATGTTACAACAATCGGCCTGTGACTCTTAAGATAGATTGAACCAAAAAACGTTAATAAATGTTTTTTTCGTGGTTTTTGTATGGGGACTCCCTTTAGATTTTAACTTACTTTTATTTTTATTATAAGACCACAGTAACGCGTATTCTGTGGAAATTTCAACTGGCTACCTATTACGGCTAAAGCTCTAAAACCCTGTGACAGACGGACGACCGGACAAGCGGACGTACAGACGGACAGCGGAGGCTTAGTAATAGCACAGTTTAATGTATGATTTTTACACTGTGGTAATAAGGAACTGTTTGGCACCCTTCGGGTACCTAAAAGAAAATAGAATACGGCCGAAGCTTCGTCCAAGGGCCGAAGCTATGAACAAAAGCTAATATAGATAGGATAGTCACAAATAAAAATAATACATACCAATACAATATAGAGTATGGTTACCTGTGATGGTTCGTGAATGTAAGCCGCAGCAAAAGGGAATTGTTTCCAGTCAACCTTCGTACTTTTCAATACTACTCTAGATTTCGTTTTTAAGTATGTTATTTTTAAGATGGTAGGTATAGTGTCAATTCTCCTGGTAAAAGGCGAACTCTCCTCTTCAGTTTCCGTGAAAGATGCTTCTGAATCACTTTTGATATTCACTAGGTTCGACTTATCAATAACAATTCTATTTGGCAGGTTGTTCACATCGCCGTCGTCAATATCGACATCATTCGCCCTTTTATCTATTTTAGAGGCATGCTCTTTTTTAGTATCGTTAACATTATGCACATTTTCTAAAGAAATTTGTGTTGGATTAAAATACGATTTTTCCGTGTTTTCATCATAAATTTCAAAAAACTTTATTCGGTCGTAAGCTGGCGTGTATTTTCTGTTAACTGTGACATACCCGGTGGTCGTAGTTTTAGTAAATATACGCTTAGGACTTTGTGTTTCAATCATTACAATTTCAGAATAAAAGGATTCAGGTGTTACAAAGGTTTCCATTTTGTAAGATTCAGTAGCAGCCTTTTCTGTTGTACTAGCAACAAATGTTTCATTTTTAACAGAAAATGATCGAAGAAAATTTGTAGCTGGCGTGAAATTTACAGGCATATTTGTTTTAATTGGGTCAGGCTCTTTTGTTCCTGTTGTAAAAGACTCTACAAAAAAATCTTTTTGTGGTCTGGTAGCCCTTGTTACTCGTCTACCCAATGCAAACAATAAATCCTGAAACTCGGATTTCTTTGTTTTAGACATACTAAGTTTGGGTCCATGGTTTTCAGTATCGTATGAATTAAATTCAGGTCTTTCTGTTTTAGATAATATAACATTGGTTTTATGTGGAGTTATTGATACTACCGATTTATCTGTTTTTGTTAGTGACGACCTGCTAAAACCTAATGGAAACAAAAATGTTGAAGAAACTTGTGTAGAACCCAAACTTGTCTTGCGTGTTTCAGTTTGCGCTTTCCTTGTAAGATGCTTGAAATAAAAATTCTGTAGAAATTCACTTTCTTTTATGATTGGTTTACTAACAGTTTTAATTGGTGGTTGATTTATATAACTTTTCTCTTGCAGAGGCATAAATTTGGCTTCATAAGAAATTTTGTAAGGAAATGCGTGACCCATAAACTTAAAATTTACAAACTGAAATTCTTTATCGCTGTTATCTCTAAACTCGCGAGATCGCTTCTTTCTTGTTGTAGCTACGAATGTAGTTGTTGTTAGTTTTTGTGACGTCGTCATCATTTTATTTATAAGTATTGACTGTGGTGCGTAAAAACTTTGTGATTCTAATTTGAACAATAGATGTCTTCTTGAAGTTATTTTTTTGCTGATATTAAAAAATCTGTGATCGTTAATATCGTCTGAATAGTCAAATTCTATATTTGAGATGGTATATTTTGATGGTACAGAAAGCGGTCTTTGGACTTGTGTTAGAAATAACGCTGGAGGATTTGTTGTTACACTTGATTTGTAGAGAGTGTCTTGTCTTTTAAATTTTTGTGTGTTAGGTTTGTAGGTTATGTCTTGAAGAGTTGACCGCGTACTTTCCTCCACATCATTAAATATTTTGGTTTTTCGCCAAAGTACAGTAACAATATCATACGGGCGTCTCCATAAGCTATCTCCTTGCCAATTCCTTGTCATTGCTGAAGGTGAAGGTTGCAATTGTGCTTTAACTGAGCTTCTGTTTGATTTGCAATCACACATGTTCTCAGGAACCACGATTTTGAATTCCCTTTGTGACGGTTCCATATTTTCATTCCTGTGATTTTTACCTTTTTCTTCAGCACCAACACCTAAAATTAATAGCACGAGTACCATATGAAAACATAATATATCATTTCTTACAGGTATGAACTTTTGTGTCATTTTGCATCCTCAAAACAGGAGTGTAAACATCTTACAAAACGAAACTTTGAATTTCTTTGCTCTAGATGTACTAAAATACTATGAAACATTTTTCAGGTCATTATAGTAAAATAACTAGAACGTGTGACATATTTGGCACATTTTACGCAAACATTTTGACACTATATATTTTTTGTTGGAGTAGCTTCATAAATAAACCATTTTTTTTATTTACTTACAAAAAACCATAGACTTAGGATATACCTTAGAATAATTCTAAAAGTCATTATCAGAAAAAAACAATATTCTAATATCTGTGCATAAAGCAACAAGCAGCGGTTCCTCAGAACAATAACTAATGACAGCGGCTCATTATTCTGAGAGCAGCGGGTTGTATTGTGTGTCAGAGATACAACCTTTATTTACATAAGTTATTCTGAGATATAAGTGTTAAGTCGCCTGTTTACTCAATCAAAGAGAAAAAAATCCAGTATATCCTAAGTCTATGGGTCAAATACTTTCATCATACAGTTTAGTCACTTTTAGGGATAGTCAGGAAGATTGTATTTAAAATCTCCCATCATCGTTAATGATGAATAAAAAAAATAGTTTGTTGTACCAAATAATTAAGAGGCTTCATCACGCGCAAACCTTCATCACATAATATATCAAAACGCCATTACAAAATTGTGAGGTGTCTATGGAAAGTTATTTTAATATTTTGGTGTCACATGACTTAACTTATTTTCCACTACTAACCTTATTTTAAGCATCATGTCTTTGTCTTCCCGATATAAAAAGAAAAGACAAAACGCTGAATTAAGTTTAGTCCTATCCAATAAGTAAAATGGTGTTACGCCGAATCGACACAATTATCTAGTTTAAGTGGAACTAAAAATCGTAAAACTTTAATTACATCTCAACAACAAAACCCCTAAAATATGTAAATCCAACGGCTTTTTAGCTGAAGAAGATTAGATAAAATCAAAACATGAATACAAGTCAAACATTGGAAATGTTATCTAGATTAATCACCACAAATCGGATTGATGATTCACTGTCTGAATGGTATGTATTACTTCCGATTTTCAACAGGTTGGCAACGTGTCTCCACTTTTTTATACTGGAAATAAAAAAAGCAGCAGGTTGTGTCAGAGATACAACCGTATATTATTTAAGCAAATACTTCTTGCTATGTGGTATTTTTTGTGATCATGTTCAGCATTCTCAAAGCATTGTTGTTTTTTTGATATTTACCGTTTTGTACCAGTAACTTTTGCAAAGCTCCATTTCACCACATACGATGATACGACACACTTCTCATTTCACTATTATAGATCTTGTTTGCTTGAAGCAATAGTAAATGTACTATTTTTAGTTATTCGACACTGCATGTTGTGGCATTAGATGTCAATCACAGAGAAAAGCATAAAGAATTATGTGAACTTCCTAATAGCAGCGCGCGCATTAAGCTTACGGAGTCGTTCAAATTGTTTTATTATTGCGATCATATAAACATTAATTTATATATCATGAATGATAACGAATAACGAATAACAAATAATGAAGTATTAAAAAACGTACTTATCAGTATTAAGAAATTGATTAATCTACATCAAAAATAAAAGGTTATCTATCCTAAACGTTTTTTCACAAAAGAAGTCCCCTGTCAAAATACTCTTATTGTCAAACACTAAATATGAAAATACCTTGATCTGCGGAATTCTTTCCTTAAGTCGATCACAGAAGTGACGTACAAGTTCTTAATTGTGCCCCAAGGCCCCATACGAGGCGCGAACAAAGAAGCTTTTGCTCTAAACTAAAAAGACAAGAGACGTCGTTCATATAAAGAAGACTTTTCTATATATAAACAGTTACCGTTTCATGGAAAGCAGTTTATACCTGAAACCATTTCACAACAAATTTAGCGCCTTTTGTATTTTAAAAATTAAAAATTATTAATTTTATTTTTATATTTACAAAATACAAAATACAAAAATATTTATCTCAGACACATGGGTTAACACATATAACTTAAATTTTAGTGGCTCCCAGACTAAACGATGGGTAGTCTGTTTCGTGGGTGCCGGTAAATAGTTTTGACAAATAGTTATTTAAACATTGTGACAGCTGTGCGTTAAAAAACTTAAATCTTAAATCTAAGGACTCAATGGTATCGATTCGGCATAACACGTCTTAACTTATTTGACAGGACTAACCTTATTTTAAGCGTCCTGTCTTTTTCTTTCTTTATCGAAAACACAAGGACAGAATGCTTACATTAAGTTTAGTCCTGTCAAATAAGTTAAGATGTGCTTCACCGAATCGGTACCATTGGCACAGCTTTTTTATTTTTTTTAAAAGTCGATATTAAATATATAAAACAATATGTATGTATAACAACAATATCTATATAAAATAAAAATATATATTTATATAATAGATGTGTGCAAAGTTTCATTGAGATCAAAGCTGTCAGGACGTCACAAACATCTGAAGCATTTATATGGTAGCTGAGCGGGAAGGGGCCACTTAAAACGAAACCAAGGAGGTGTATGCGAAAAAGTTACAATGTTCTGTGCCCTGTGTACAAATTAAAACAAAAGTATTCTTTATTCAAGTATACTCATTTCATTACCGTACAGTGCCATGGTGATCTCCAAAAATGGTTGCTTAGGAAAAATTATTGTTTAAATGTTTAATATTTGCCGTTTAAATTTTTCGTGTGTAAATATTAGCTCTATTCTACAACAAAAGTATTCATAGAAGGTATGTTTGTTTTTAAGTTGTTGCATAGTTTTACTAACAAAAACAACATTTAAAGCTTGATAATAAATATTTAGTGCGTGTTACCCGTTCGCGACAGTTCACGTCTTTTAAAAACAATGTTAAACCATGGAATTAGTATGTATAGTACATACTAATTCTAATTCCATGTGTTAAACTAAGCGCTACGAAGTGCTCATATCGTATTTGGCGCTGTGGTGTGCTGTATGTTTTATTTTAAGCCGAAACAATTGAGTGCTAGATACGGCTACAGCGCTTAGAACACTTCAACTTTTTACAATGTTTCAGTACCGAACTCTGCATTTATTTCGCCAGAATTCACTTTGTGGTAACACACAGCGACAATCATATCAATAGCCCGAGAGCTGGTGTCGATGAGTTTTTCGGAATTTATGTGCATAGTATATTTTGTTCTTTTTTTTTGACTTTATAATATACCTATATTATTGTTGGCTTTTTGGCCTTGACAACTTTGCCTTAATAAGAGGGGGACAGAGAACATTCTTTCTGACACTTAATTAGTAAATTAGAGTTATGCATAATACAGTGTTTAGCTTGATATAATCTCCACTGTACCACTGCCTTTATTTTCAGATTTCAAAATGAATACTCAACCGATAGCCCTGAACAAGGCATCTATGCGAAAGTATGAAGACCTGGAGGTCCCTTGTGAACTGATCCTGGCAAACTACGTTTGGGTAGACAATACTGGTATTAACCTGCGATCTAAGGACAGAACCCTGGACTTTGTACCTAAAACCAATAAAGGTACATTCATTTAATTTTCAAAAATCGCATCTTAGTTGATGTCTTCATTTTCAAATTAACCTACTGTATAAATTGGATCATCCAAGGTGACTCAGTCAGAAACAACTTATTTTTTTATATTAGCTAATATATAATATATTTACATTAGCTAATATAAAATAATAATGGCTAGATTGAAGTTCGATACCTTGCATTTGACTTAGAATTCTAAATTAAAATGTATGTAGTATTAACCTTTAACCCATTAACGTGCATAAGGTTTTCGCATGAAATGTTGAAGTCATAATAGTAGTCTATGCTACAAGGGCGAAAAGGAATACATTACGAGGACTATTTAAACGTAACGTGTTTTAAACGTAACCGAGTAATTTATTGCTCTTACGCCCGTGTATCATACTAAGTTTTTCAATGCATAGTGTGAAGAAACAAAACAAATATAATCTTGTGAACTTTAAATTATGATTGGCTCAAAAGGACTGTATCCAGAGCCGTTAAACAGTGGAAAAAAGTATAACATTTATGGTACACAGGAAAGGTTGCAGGTTAGCCAACATCTCGTAAATAAATTAAAAATAATAATTATTATAAAGCCCTACGGCAAAATAATCGACTTTCTGCTCGGTTTTGATGCATAAAAAGTGGGCCTTAACGAGCACTTGCATTGAAAATTATATTCTTAAAGCAAAAAATAAATAAAAAACTGGCTAAGTGCGAGTCGGACTCGCGCACGAAGGGTTCCGTACCATTATTTATAAAAACGGCTAAAAGATCACGTTTGTTGATTGGGAGCCCCCTTAAATATTTATTTTATTCTGTTTTTAGTATTTGTTGTTATAGCGGCAACAGAAATACATCATTTGTGAAAATTTCAAATGTCTTCCTATCACGGTACATGAGATACAGCCTGGTAACAGACGGAAAGACAGACAGACGGACAGCGGAGTCTTAGTAATAGGGTCCCGTTGGTTACCCTTTGGGTACGGAACCCTAAAAATTAAAACATATTTTGGAACCATGTCAATAAATTAGCGCTAGTATGTATAAAATAAGAAGAAAAACAACATAAATCATATATACAACGTGTAACAGAAAGGTGTAACCATATTTGAAGAGCTTATTCAGTCAATGGTATAGAATAACTTTTACTATGGAACAAACCCTGTACCTCGAAAAAAAATCGACAATTTCATAGAAAAATGCAATGCCGCTCGGCCAAAATGTATGGAAGGACAGATTTTTTTTTTGAGATTTCAGGGTTGGCTCCATTGTAAAAGTTGTTCTATACCATTGACCGAATAAGCTCTTCAAATATGGTTACACCTTTCTGTTACACGTTGTTTAAATACGAGTATCAAAATATTGGTAGCAAAAATCCTTTAGAAAATCCATCTGCTTTAGAAAGTGACGTGACGTGGGTCTCAGAGGCTGGGCGGACTCAGCGAAACATATCTAATTCTGCCCTCCTTACTAAGACAACCGTAACTAGGACTTTTATCAAAAATGAGTTAGCACTAGCACAAAATAAAAGGCCTACTCCGGAGTCCGGGTGACCTTGATTTTAATTACCTACGCTCGACCGTAACGCTAGGGCTGTGTCATCTATGTAGGTACTAATAATAAAGTTAAAATTCCGTACTCTGTACACTAACATTTTTTTTTATTTATACTGAAATGGTTTTTTAGTGTTTTACTGAAGCCAAAACTGCCATTTCTATAATATTTGCCCGATTGTATGTATGTTCCGTTTTAACTTGAGAACCACTCGACAGATTTTGGTGCGTTTTTTTTATTATCATTGTAGTGACCTTCGTCAACATATAGGTCATAACGGTGGTAAATAAAATAAAGCCCAATCCGAAAACGGTGAATAGACTAAATGAACGCGGGCGGAGCCGCGAGCGAAAGGCTAGATTACGATAACTGTGAAAATTTCGAGTTGGGTAGTAGTAGTACCTACAATTTAAGTAGTAACAGTTTAAGTAATTACCTACAATATATAGGAAATCATTTTCTTTCTTCATTTTCTGTAATGATGGGTAATTTAAAAACAGTTAATTCCTTTCGGTTTATTGTTGTATTCAAACAACCATATATGCACCGATTTCTATATGCTTTACTAATTTTTATACCATCAAATACGTCACTCCAAACAATAATCACAGGTATTGCCAAAGCGCGTGCACTCGTGTCTGCCATTCGCTCGAATTCTATGTTGCGTGCGCCTGATTTCGCTAGTTATATGGAGTGAACCTTCTGTTAGTGGTTATTTTGTGGCACTAGATTCGGAATCAGCATGATGAGATCTATAATGTTAGGGGAACGAAAATACAAACAGAAATAAAATGTCAGCTTTCGGATGATTTTGTTGCAATAATTAGGTTACGTATAGCCATAAAAAAAATACATGTTTTTGGTTGAACTTTAAGGTATTCATTTTCCACAAACCACGTTAATCGATTCATATTTGTACTGTCAATGAATTATTTTGTAACCCTCTATTGCACACTTCTTATCGATTTTGTTTCAGGTATCGCTTTCGCGATTTTGTTGTTTTTTTTTTAATAAAATTAGTGTGAATGATATCTATTCATTTTCCAAATACCACGTTATTCGGGTCAAAAAAAGCACCCCCTTTTTCCATAAATACGTAAATCCATTGATGCAGTCAGCGGCAGCAAGATATTGTCAGTCTACGCCTAGCGTTGGCGCCCGTAAGACGTGGAACCTGTGCCCTTTTTTGCAAGCTATAAATATCTCCCAAAACTACTTCAAAACACATTGAAATTAATTTTATAAAGTAATATTTCGAGGAGCATCATATTCCTGCCGTTAAAAACTCAACAAAATATGCGTATGAATGATTTAGCTACATCGTGCCATAGTCATAACAACAAAACTGAATGAATTTGGAATTAATTCATACTTTTATGCGGGAAAATAATATATGTTACTCGAAAAGAATAATTTTGTGATCGTTATTGAAACCCAAATATACTTACTGAGATCTGTAACAAAGGTCAATGACCTTTTCGTGAAATTACCCTCTAGTATTGGCTCACCATTTCAGGTCCAATAAGTGAAGTTTTTTGCTAATTATATAGGTACACTTACTTGGGATAAATCGCCAAGCATTTAAAATATAGAAATTTATTTTGAAATATTTACAGTGCATGGCAAAATTATTAGATCGTAGATAATCCTGTCGGTACATGTTCAGGTTCTGTTACGCAAAATGAAAACAATGAAACTCTTTTAGGATTAATTTGTTATCCCTGTTTGTCTGTCTGTCCGTTTGTCTAGACAATTTTTTCTGGGTAAAATTAATAAATACCAATATAAATGGCCCTCTATAGAGCTGTAAAAACATACTTTTGACGTTTTTATTTATATTACGTTTTAGGTTTTTACGTTTTTCATACAAATTTTCTCACTATGAAAATGTAGGGATGAACACTTGAGATAATATTTTGCATTTAAAAGTCAACACAGAAAGGAATTGTTGAACAAATAATGTAAAAAATATGAAAACCATGTTGTTCTATTCTAAAGGGATTAATTATCTACTGTTCAATGTGGCGATAGCTTTGTTTATTTTTTTCCTTGAATTATTTTTTACTAAGATAACAAATAGTTTAACACAAGGTTTTACTTAAGAGGTCCCTTTACCCCTGTATTTTTCTTAAAATACATACAATAGGTATAAACCGAATGTGAAGTCTACAGCTTATTTTCTTCATATCTTTTTTCATGAGTATATTCTAGTGACATCTAACTACGTCTCTATACAGCCCAAAAAGCAAAATTTGATAAAACATGATACTGGAAATAAAAAAGAGAGAAATACAGGCGTCGTTCATGTTAAGATGACTAAGTTTACACACTTTGCTAAGTATAAACAATTACCGTTTCATGGAAAACTGTTTTGACCTGAAACCATTTCACAAATTCAATTAACTTATTTTGAATATCTTGTCATCTTGCACTTCTTGATGAGAAATACAATTTCAATAAGTAAAAATACAACTTTTAGTTAAGAAAACTTATATTTAAAAGTCCGCTGTATGCATTAACATATTTTTAATTATATTACAATAGTAATAAAATAATTGGCTTATCCGTCGTCGTGATACCAGCCGTAAATTTCTTAAATAATCTGATATCACGCTTATGGAAAACCCAATTATTTTGAAGATACCATAATATCATTAAAATATGTTTATGCATATAGCAAACTTTTAACAATAAATTGTCTTAGCTAAAAGTTGTACTTTACCGTTATAATTATTTCTTAATATTTTGTTACAAATTCGGAGAAATAGCCCTTAAGGAAAACCTTGTATGAAAATATTTGTTATCTTTGTAACAAAGAAAAAAAAAATAAACAAAGCTATCGCCACATTGAACAAACAGTAAATTATTAATCCCTTTAGAATAGAAAGATATGGTTTTATATTTTTTACATTATTTGTTCTACAGTTCCTTTCTGTGCTTTCTTTCAAATGCAAAATATTATGTGAAGTGTTGATCTCTATATTTTCATAAGGAGAAAATTTGTATGAAAAAGTTAAACAAAAGGCCATAAAAACGTTAAAATATGTATATTTTACAGGGCTGTAAATATTAGCATTTATTGATTTTACCCAGAAAAATTGCCTAGACAAACGGACAAACATAGGGACAACAAATTAATCCTAAAAGAGTTTTGTTTTTTCATTTTGCGTAAAGGGACCTGAACATTTCAAACTATGATACAAATAAATTTCTATATTTTAAACACTTGGCGATTTATCCCAAGGGTAAACAGGTGTCCCAAAAGTCAACGCTTTCCCTTGGAAGGCTGGTAGGCCAGCTCATGACTGACCAGAATATCAAATTATGACCTCAGCAAAAAGTAGATAGTCTTCGAGTTGATGGTACTTTTATAAATTCGAATAGATTTTTGAGAGTCAAAGCTAACCAGTTCTAAATTCTAAGAATAAAATTTTTGTTGCGCAACTCTGAATAGTCATGCTATTGATAAAGTCAAAAATAAACCTTGAAATGCTGTTACATCAGGAAGAAACATAAAAACCCAATTTATGAGCAATTTTTTGTAATTAGGTTAGTTCGATATCACACCCTGAAAAAAAATGTCCTATGTTAGTTTTGCAAATTGTCTTAAATAACGGCTCATCAAATATTGTTTTTCAAATGATCTGGCAATTTCTGTGTATTACTTTTGAAAAAAAAGTTATTGCTATTTTACTACCAAAGGAGCTGCGTATTTTTTAAAATAATTAGAATTTAGAATGAAAGAGTGGCGGGCAGTAAAAATATTTGACGTTTATTAGAAATGCCATTTAACACGCGTTAGAGTGAGATAAATAGTGACGCTATTTAAAATGAGTTGGAATGAGATAGTAACGCAGTTAAACGTGGTTGAATGAGAGAGGCATAATTGATATAGGCTACAGTGAGATAGATAGTGACGTGGTGCATTCCTTCTGAGAATATTTGTTAGTTTCCACTTTTTGTAATAACAACTTTAGTAAAAATTTTTTGTAAAGAAATTTTTGGTCCAATTTATTTTCCCGCAAGTGTAAAACCAGCTCAACGGGCGAAAAATATTTAAAGAATGGGTAATGGTGACAATTTACCGTCACAATATTATTATGTATCTCTAAAGGAGTGTCTGAAATGTTCCGAGGGTCAACTGATAAATCAAACACTCAAAAAACCACTTTTAGCCGACCATAATAAATTTACGTCCCGACGTGATAGCAATTAGGATGAATGCCGTGTGACGATGATCGAAATACACTAATAAATTAGATAAAATAAAATACGTATTACTTTTGGCCCTGCCTCGTCCACTCTATTCGTATTTTTGCTATGGTGACGCGAGCTTAGAGACCGGGACGAATTTCCCCCCGCGCGCTATCGTAAAATAGAATAAGCCACGCCCGGAACTGGTTTTTGTTTTGGCTATGTCATACTCTCGTATTTTTCATAAAACCTGTAATAAAGAAGATAAGGTTAGTCAAGAGCACCGCAATTGCTTTCTTTTTGTTCGTTACTAGGTATAAATACCGTATGTGCCCTTACACCTCGGCCACAGCTTCAGGATTCGAGAGGCGCGCCAAGCGGTTCTTCTTGCGACAGCAGCAAGAAGCGCCGCCAGAAGCCTGAAGCTGTGGCCCTGGCGTTAGGGTTCTTATGCTTATCGTGTTTGTATGGGCTTGATCATGCATCAAAAATGTTTCCTAAATATAAACACCGTAAGATATATACGGTGGATATATTTTACCCCTGTCCCCGCGTCTCTTAAGGACTCCACTATGATAAACATCAGTTTTGCAGTGGATTCAGTTCCGTCAATGTAGATGGTAAAAATTTTAAAAAAATATGGCGTGTTTTTTGACTCTTTTAATTTTAAAAAAGCACGAATTTCACGAAAAAAGCGATTCAGTTTCCATATTTCAAACCCGATTGAAACGAAACCAACACACGCAGATACTTACTAGGTAAAAAACCATCTTTATTATATAAATACTTTATAGTTAATGTAATGTGTCCGTGATTTCAAAATAATTGAATTTTTGCATGCGCGTTATCTGATTAGAGCAGGACAGACAGTTGAAACACAAAAGCGTTGTATTGAATTTTAGCATAGTTAATGTCTGGGTCTCAGTAGCTTCGGGTTTAGTAGTAAAATATCAAAATATGTAAAAAAGAAAATATATATATAAAACAATTATATATAATTATACAAAAAAAGTTTTTTCTCTTTATAGTATGTACTAAAATATATTATGTACTAAAATATCTCTGAGATGGATATACGACCGAACGATAATAATTCGATCGAATTTTTCACTTCGGAGTAGCCCCGTTGTATCAGACGTGGAAAAGACCTGGTATTTCGATCAGCCACATTTTTAAACCTTCAAACTAAAGGTGAACATGGTGGTCAGTTTGATTGAATTACCCCTTTTTGCAAATAACGAAAAATATTATTTGTTCAAGAAAAGCCATGAGTCAATTAGTAGTAGACGTATCATGAAGTCTAAACCAAAGTGACCTTATAAAATATACGAGATGTTTTTCAATTTAAATTCGTTTTGTGATTAAGGTGGCTCCGTCGGAATAATTAGCAACTCGATTCATGGTGGTTGAAATTTCGAACAAAACCATATTAAAATAAAGTCCTTATCAGCTCACACTGCAATATGGCTGTTACGTCAGTCGCTGCGGCTGACAAGTGCGAAAATAGTGTGTTTTTAATTTATTTTATCTAAAATAAAATTAATTTACAAGAACTGAGAAAACCAAATCATTTTATATTATTTTGTCTAGATGTTTATAAATTTTCATACTGTTTCGTTAGAAACTGTAGTAGTTATGTTGTTACAAGTGAACAAAAAATCGAAAAATAAGGGTAAACTTAGAATTTTCTTGCTTCACTTCTGTATGTTATAATGAAATTCAGGAAAAACCACATCACTATTTGTATCATGCAGATTACTATGTATTTTTCTTCTGTTGAAAAATGCTATAGTTACCGTATAAAATGGTTACAAAGTAACTTAGTTCAAGGTCGTTGGCGTTGGTAGAAACCTTAAAACATAATCACATAATGTTTGACATTTAGCAGAAAGTTTTAAGTGGTAAGATCTCAATTCTCAGCCTTAGGCTAAACCACTTTATTAGTTGTGAAAGATGAAATTAAACCGAAACTTGGTCTGAGCCTAGTGTTCGGTTTTGTGGTCTTGTCAAGTGGCCCACGGCAATAAACAGACCTTCAGTTGTGGTTTTCATTATTAAGGTTATTAACACTTCAGCAGGAATAGTAAATAACCGCAATTCCGTTTTCCAGAAAAATAATAGTCAGTGTTTAAGCGATAATATAGAAGATTGTATCATAAGGGTCCAAAATAATGTATTTAGGGCGAGAGCGATTGTTTGATTCCAGAACGAAATTCTAGAGAAGAATGCCGAGCGAAGCGAAGTATTCAAAGTACTTCGCTCGAGGTTAAATAATTTTGGTACCGTGCTTTTCATCCCCCTCTATAAGAAAACTTTGTCAATCAATCAATCAATCAAAACGTTTATTTGCTTCAGAATTTGGTACATTAAAGATAACAAAATTATAATAATAAATTGATTCACAAATTCGACCACATTGTGGTGTGCAAATATTAATTCCTTAAAATATATTAGTCAATAGTAAATTAATTATATACATTATTATAAAAACATGTCATCATTAATTATTTATTACAATTCATTGATCAAGAAATTTATTTACGCTATAATAACATTGATCTAGTAAATATAATTTAAGCCTGTGTTTAAAATTTGGCATACGATATTCTTTGAGATCATTAGGTAATTTATTATACAACTTTATACACATATAAAAAGCATTATTACTGAATAATTTTAAATTAAATTTAGGGGCATACAGTTTATGATGATGACGAACACTCCTGCATCCCTCTTCAGCCCTTGTTTTAAATAGGTAAGAATATTTTTTAACAAATATACAAATTTCCAGGATGTATACACATGGCAAAGGAAGTATACCAAGCTTTTTAAATAATGGCTCACACGGTTCTAAATTGTGGTGTTAATATTTAACTTTCACTGCTAGAACTCATCTTTTATTCAATTTGTGTGAATCAAATCAAAATTGTCTGTAATATTTTGATAAAAAATAATAAAAAAAACGGCCAAGTGCGAGTCAGACTCGCGTACGTAGGGTTCCGTATTGTGGATGATAAATTTAATTTTGTCATTTTTTTTCGTGAATTTCTCAACCGCTTTATTTTTCTTGTGATCTTTACGTAAACACTATTACCGTGATTTATTTCATATTTTTCGGTCCACCAGTTTTGGACCCATGTTCCCATACATTATTTATGGTTTTTCATGGATTTCTCGAAAAAGATGCGATTAAATATAGTCAAATTATACATAAGGTTAAATAATATTAGTTGGCGAAACTCAAAACATAAGTAGTACTAGTCTATATGAACAACTGTTTGTATGGGAGGAAAATAAATAAAGTGTCGAATTTCGCTTAGCTCCCATACAAACAGTTGTTCATATAGACTAGTACTACCTATGTTTTGAGTTTCACCAACTAATATTATTTAACCTTATTTATTTTACAATAAGCTTTTAATACCTACAATTTGACACCAATATTATATTTTCATAAAACATATTTTTTATTTATTTTACTAATTTTTTTTATATTTGTATATATATAATGTGCTCAATTTTTTTTAAATTGCTATAGTTTTCCTGTAATTGGCCAGTTATGATCTATAATCAATATTTTTCGGTCCACCAGTTTCTGAAATAAAGGGGGGACATACATATTTTTGTGGTTTTTTAAAGATTACTCGAAACCAGTGACAGTAAATATAGTAAAAGTGTATATTTTTACAATTAGCTTTTTAATATCTACAATTTCATATCCATATTGTATTTTTAGAATAATATTTTTATTTTTCTCACTTTTGTTATGGAAATATTTTGAACAATTTCAATATTTTCATATATTTTTTTACACCGTGATATGCAGGCAAATTTCATGTCTTTATCTTTAACGGTGCTAAAGTTATGAGGCTGTGACATACGGACGGACGGACGGACAACGGTGTCTCACCATAAAGGTTCCTTTTGTACCTTTTAGGTACTACGGAACCATAAAAACGAATAAGAAGTTCGAGCGTATTTTTTTTTTCATTTCGTTAGCCAATGCCGCGTCGGCAGGCGCGCTTTTTTATTAGGACTTAATCGAAGCGAATTGCGTTCAAAATTTTCAATTAAATAGTGTTCCAAATTCAAAAGTCATTTCGTCACTGTTATTAAGGCGATTACCATCGCCAAATTAGCAGCTCGATATTTGTCACTACAAATATCAACGGAAACGACATTGAAATAACGTTCATATCAGCGCGCAATGCATAGTGGCTGTTACGATGCTCGCTGCGTCCTTGAGAGAGCGAAATAGGGGAAAATTATACTTTTCACTTGGACGTGATTACTCGATTGAATAATCTTATGTTATGTTTATAGCTATTGTAGCGTAGCAAATTTTATAAGGTACCGCACCAAAGTTTTCGCGTCGTTGTTAGTTTGTCGATAAATTTCGATTTTTTTTTGTTCGCTGGGTTGGTACGTGTTTGAAGTTGGGTGGATTGATATGAGTTCGTTCACTTGGCTTGTGTGTGGTTCCGTTTCCTAAAGAATGCTCGGCCAGTGTTTTAGCTGTCGAGTCGTGTCTTGTTTTACCTTTTTGGTTCTTTGTTCGGGAAAGAAAAACATGGCGATTGTGCCAAGACGAGTTTGTTGATAAAGAAAAGAAGAATTCATTAAAACGAAATGATGAAATGAAAGAAAATTTTCGGCCGGGATGGTGGGAGATCTGATCTATTGTCAGATCATGGGTTGTTGTTGTTTTCGCTTCTTTCTGTGATCTTTGTCCTGATGGCTGAGTGACGACAGCCGCGTGGAGAAACACGGTCAAGCTGCCCTTTGTTAGCGAGGTTGGAGTTCATTCACCTTGAAGTTGGACAGCGGTCGGCATGCCAGTTCTGGTAGAAAATGTTGGCGAATTACAAGTATCTGACGTAGATTTTGTTTTTATCCACACATTATAAAAGGTGGCTTGGACGGGATGTTTCCAGGACACTTAGATTTATGACCTTTTTTAAACCAAGTGTAAATTCTTCTTCCTGTTTCATTTGGATAACCTAAAATGTAAAATTTCATAGTTCCGTAATTTTTCCTGGTAATACTGAATGGTGTGACAGACGATTTGGTCAGAAGAGTGTGTCGACAAATATTATTAAAATGGATTCACGGCTCCACTGAGCTAGATTTTATTTGGAAATTATTTTCCTTGTTTTTTCAAGTTTTCTTACTCTTAAAGTTTTTTTTTTTATGTAGATTCACAAGATTCAATGTAATATTGCTACCTGATGTTAAGGCGGTACCTGTCACAACTATTTGATGTTCTAAAAGTTTTAGTAATGACTTGGCAGAATTTATTCCAATGTAATATTGCTACCTGAAGTTAAGGCGGTACCTGTCACAACTATTTGATGTTTCTAAAAGTTTTAGTAATGACTTGGCAAAATTTTGTTACAATGTAATATTGTCAATTACATCTTCAGTCTTGTGAAATTATATACATATTTTTGATAAAGTTAAATACACTTAATTGTAAAGTACCTCGAAGTTTTCTTCAGAACCTTTTTTCCAACTATTAGGTTACAATTAGGTCACCTTTTAACTTTATTTGTTAAGCAGCACGACTGGTGGAAAAGACCGGGTACCCGCCGGTCGTGCTACTTTACACTATAAAGTTTATCTATTTATCAAAGCATAGATGAATTCAATCGGCCAAGCCACTCAGGAGCAGTAGGGAATTTGAGGTCAAAAAACACCATTCAGTAAAAAAAAAAAATCGTGTAGAAGTTTTGGTGGTATGAAACAGAAAACTGTTGCATATGTTGTCTAAGAGTTGATTATTCATAATGAATTTTTTCATTATTTTTGGTTTGGCCATAAACGAGGAGTAGGCTTTAGAAAGTACCCATTTGGCAATGGTAAGGGCCTTAAGTGCGGCGGAATGACCCATTTTGCTCGCACTTGTCGAGGAACCATTCGCCTCTTTTTAATAGATGGGATGAAAAATAATTAAATTATACGGTTCTATTTCATAAATTTTACACAAAAAATGGCAGGTCGTAAGCCCGACAAAATCTTCGGCCTTACACAAATTTTACAGGACTCCGTTCTTAAAAGGCAAAACGGAGTTCTATTAGCCTAACTCTGCTGTCTGTCTGTGTGTCCGTCCGTAACTCACGTGTCTCTAGGTCGTTGACGGAATAAGCTAAATACCTATAAATTTGATATTTTGTGTAGAATGTTGACCCAAAACCGAATAATTACGACGATTCAGTGTGACACGACTTAACTTATTTAACAGGATTGAACTTATTTGAAGTAAAGAAGTCTGTCTTTTCGATACAGAAGGAAAAATACTGAACGCTTAAATTAAGTCCTGTTAAATAAGTTAAATCGTGTTACACCGAATCGACACCATTGAATTACAAATTTTATAAAAAAAAGGGATAGTCCCATACGTGAAACTACGTGAGCGGGTAAAACTGCGTGTATACCCTAAAACATATATTCCATGTTTTTGATTCTGTAGAAAACGTTTCATTAAACCGTAGTTTACTAAAAAGCAAAATAGTGTAATTTTTAATAGGTTTGGGCTAAGCGTTAATAACAGACATTAACTTTAATTACTTTATTACTTGTTTTCTTTTTTATATTACATAAAGACAATTTCGTTATAAGTTTGTAGGGTCTGTAGATTTCAAGATTTCATGATGAGTGGAATCAAGTGAGTGATACTTATTTCGCTTTTTTAAATACACTTAATTTCGGCCACGGCTTCGGCCGCGTTTATTCAATCACTGCTAGGGAATGCAATTTCGAGTCGAGATTGGCCATTCGAGATCTCGCCAGACAAATGAAGTCATTAAAATGATAATAATGAAAACTGCTTCCAAATCCGTTGAATAGTTCTCGAGTTAAAACGGAACACACAGACAGAAAATATTTTTAAAATTGGTAGTTTCGTCTTCAGTACAATACCAATACTAACAACCCATTTCATTTAAAATTTTGAAAAATTTACTACACAAAAAAACTCAAATTTACTACATTATTATTACACATTACACTTATTATAATATGTTACACTTAGAAAAAGGTATTCTATCCTTTAAACTTCTGGGCGCCGCTGGCACCGATGCATCACTCTATGTCCGTGACGGCTGCCCCGAGCCGGCGCAAAAAAACGGCCCCGCCTTTCACTAAAAGATTTTTTACTGCGCCATCCTTTAACATATTTGCATGAAATAAAAAGCATTTTACTCTATGGATATGCCCCTCTTTTATTTTGAATCACTCACTCTGTGGTCACAACTGACAAACCGTTTTTTTTTTCGAGGAAAAAACATTGTACTCCAAATTTCCAGACTGCGAGAAGAAATGGTTTATTTATATAAAATACCATGTTACTTTGGGACAAAACATGTTATCCACAATAGTGCTGAATAAATGCCTAGTCACCTAAAAGGTTTGTATATACAGGTTCAGTGGAGATTTAGTCTCTGAACCGAGCAGAAAGTTTTGAAAACGCCGTGGCCACTCACTCACTCACTGTTTTCAACACGGAACACTTTCGGTTTTCAAACACAGATTTCTTTCTTTTTTTTCTAAGAAGCATAGATTATCGCATACCAACTTGAAGAAAATTTAATTCCTAATAATTTGATCAATATTTCACATTTCGGAACGGAATTTCTAAAGTGTGCGCGTATGAGCAGATGCCCTATCCGAGCGGACGTCACTTTTAGTTACTTGCAGACATGTCTGCCTTATCCATCTCAGAGGGTTAAATACGAGTATATGCAGTAAAATACATCAGTTAGTTGTCACCATCAGTGAGAGAGTATAAAAGGATCAGACAGCTCTTCCAAGATAAATCTGAAAAGGGGTCTTAAAACCAGTTATTGGAAGTCTTTGATGCTTGTAAGCTGGTAAACGCTCCGCTAAGTTTTCGAGGCTTAGTAAACTGTAAAGTAAAGTAACATCCTCGTATAGTACTTGTAAAACAAAATAACTAGCTGCTACATAGGCATCCAGTTGTTTGTTATGTTTTGACGAAAAAAAAAACGAAAACCAAGGACAACATTTTCCGATACGCGTGAAAATTTGCGAGAGCGGAAGGCCTGTGATTTTTAAAAACTTTACAGAAACTTATCAAGCTCTTAAAATAAAAACTTTTTGCCCGGATTAATAACATGTTTTGCATGTCTTTTAAAGAGTTATTTACTAGATTATCATTACATAAAATTTATCACGTGATAAACAAAATTAAAAAAAAAAGATAAAGCGTGTGAAAAATATTGCCAGAATAGACAGCCTGGTCATCTGTCAACATTATGAATATCGGCATGAACTTATAATGTACACGGACAATCTTTCATGAAGTCACATTTTGAAGTTATTTTAGAAATTCGTGTATTATAATTGTCTAATGAAACGTATTTTCTAACACATTCTCAGAACAAAAAAGTTTGTCAATTTGACCGATTTTATTATTACGAAAATATTCATTAAAAGGCATTTTAAAGGGCTTTTTTGTTGAATAAAGCTAAGAACTTGTTTTTTTTTTCTTCTGTAAATAGTAGATTGTATCACAAGGTTGCAAAATAATATTTTTTACGGCGAGGGCGCTATTTTGAATCCAAAGATATACGTCGCCAGAGGAAAAATAATTTTGTGGCCGATGAGACACTCTACTTTTCATCCCATCTACGAGGAAAAGAAATAAGAGGTACTTTTCGATACAACTCTCGAATTTCGTTCTTTTTCTCGGGATTCAAAGGTTTGATACATAATAGTGTCGATTCGGTGTAACACGATTTAACTTATTTGACAGGACTAAACTTAATTCAAGCGTTCTGTCTTTTTTTTTCTGTATCGAAAGACAAAGACAGGACGCTTAACATAAGGTTAGTAATGGTACCGATTCGGCGCAACACAACTAACAAGACTAACCTTATTTTGAGCGTCCCGTCTTTGTCTTTTCGATACAGAAAGAAAAGGACAGGACACTTAAATTAAGTTTAGTCCTGTCAATTGTGTTGCGCCGAATCGGTGTTACTGTCAAATAAGTTAAGTCGTACCGAATCGACATTATTATAGATTCTGTGTCAAATTTGATGCGTCTGTTCTTATACTTTCGAGTGATAATATTATACTTTCGCTACTTGAAGTACAAATAATTGTGTGAATGATATAAATATATTTCTATTTACTCTGCCTAAGGCAAGGACGTAGTTTTTAGGGTTCCGTACCCAACGGGCAAAACGGAGGCCTAATAATATCTCTCTGCCGTCAGTCTGCCTGCCTATCTGTCTGTCTCTAGCTCTTAGACGGAATGAGATAGAGTCCTGAAATTTTGATATGTTGCGAAAATGTTGACCGAAAACCGAATATTGAATTAAAAATGTAATTACACTTTTTTTTTCTTACCCTAGCTTGTGGGGTGTCATTGTCTAGAACTTATGATATGAGTGGAGTATAAATATAGTTTTATATTTTTTATCATCAAAAAAAAAAAAATGGATGGCTATCAAAGTTGTCATTTTTAGATAATTTTTGTCTTAAAGACCAAAATAGTAAGGAATTTGTAATTTTTGTAAATTATATACCATATGTTGTAATTAAACAACAAATACTGGAAACTCAGCGTTATAATGTAGTTTTAAGGTTACATTCCCGAATACTCAACCAAGTTAATTTTGCAGTTTTGTTTCATACATTTTGTAGGTAATGATAAGATTGTAATTTCTGTTAAAATTATAAACTTATTTAAATGGTACACAACTGTCAAGGCGCAAGTCCTACTCGCACTTGACCGGTTTTTTAGACGATATTTTCTTTCGCACTCTTTGGTCACTGAACAATGTTCCTAATTCAAAACTCATTACTGCCCTCTATGTAAGTCTTTTTAATATAAGAACTACTTTGGTCGCACTTATTGAAGAACCAAACATCGTTTTTCGAATAGGTAGGAAGGATGAAAATACCTATATGATATTTATTTCAATTTGATCCTCCAGCCATGCCTGAAAAAAAGGGTCTCGAGTCTTGACACATGGACAGACAGATGGACAATAAAGTGATCCTACAAGGGTTTAGATTTCCATGAAGAGGTACTCAACCCTAAAAGTAACATAACTGTCTAACAATGACTTGGAAATGCAGTGAAAATCTCGGCAACCTGTCTCTCTTGTCATTGTTTACTTTTTTGCTCGTATGATATACATATATACGCGATATACAGGTACCTTTAAATAAAACCACTCAATCTAATGATCATACTGAACAACTTTCCTAAAGAAAAATAAGTGCAAAATTAAAATAGTATTTTGTGCAACTGTAACATAATTTGAGGTATTGTCCCAACCAATGTCTAATTATGTTCAGTTGTACACAATACTTTATCTTTGACCATCAAAAATATCGTCTTTATGTACAATAATTTCAACTAACAAAAATGGGAAGAAGAACATTCGTTCATGAACCCCGGGTGGGTCGTCTTGGTAATGCGGCTTGAAGGCCAATCCGGATAAAGGGGGCGTGGTTTAAGAAATAAGGTCGGGACTTCTTTCTCGTCTCTGTTATTGATTGGGTCTCTAACGGTTTTATAATAAACTAGCTTTAGCCCGTGGCTTCGCCCTTTCTGATTTCGTTTGCATCTTCCCGGGATAAAAAGAAGCCTATGACACTTCTCGACCTGTAAACTATCTCTATGCAAAAAATCACGTCGATCCGTTGCTCTATTGCTGCGTGACAAACGAACAAACTAACAAACACACTTTTGCATTTATAATAAGGGTGCGGATTAATCCAATCGAAGCGTAGAATCGCGGTGTTATAATGTAACATTATAACATCGGATAAACAATCTAGGTACTTATAATGTTGCTTTTGATGTTGCAATTGCCTTATTGCGGTATGGGGGTAGATAAAATATTTTTTCACTTTTCCATGCTAATTCTAAATTCAAAATCATGCTTATTTATAATTTTGTATGGGCAGGTATTTTTTAATTGTGCCGTTATGTTTTTTTTAACGTTTTTCAGTATAAAGTAAATGATGTTGTTTCATTTTAAAGATACCACTCCATTTACACCTCGTAAATACAGAGTAATACTAGAGTAGACGAAAATAAATTAATTTTACTAATTACACGTGGAAGAAAAAAAGGTTAACAGCAAGAAAAAAGACGCGGTATAACTAAGGGTACATGGAAAGCTATAATTAATGAGAAAATTTGGGACAGCTCGACCCAAGTCAACTCGACACGAATAATAATACCAGATATTTCACTCCTCATTACGGTGATTTGTACGGTCAGGCAGCAAATCGATAATTTGAAGTAAATAATCAAAATTTTTCCGAAGATTTTGTTTTTTTATTTTCATACAAAGCAGGAAAACATATTATTTACAACGCTTATTTCAATAATGATACCTACATAAGTAGCCTAAGTTCAATGATTATTTTTAATTGGCTTGACTAAAAAACACAAGCATTCCTTTGCTACGAAAATGACACACATCGGTTATCTGATAACAATAGAAAAGTTTTCTATCTCATTCTCGCATATCAAATTTACAATATTCTAGCGCATAAAAGATAAGCCCGTTTTTTCTGCGAATAATTGACCGTGCCCTTGGCTCGCACTATACATATAATTCTATCAATAAATTGAAACAAAATTCAATATTTTAAGAGGACGATACTTTTCATGCCGACGGTACAAACCACTTTTTTAGACGTAGTTTCTGGTACTATTATTCGTGTCGAGTTGACTCGGGTCGAGCTGTCCCAGACCCACAAATTTGTGGATTGGTATTTGTACCACCAACGAAATTATCACTGATGACCCACCTTTCGTTTTATATAGCTCTTACAATACAGGCGAAACGTGGAAATTCGAATTATTCTTCGACAGTAGAGGCGAATACATCTAATGATAGATAATCTCGAGACTTGAAAATGAGAAAAAGTAACCCTTCTTTTAAGATTTGACTGAACGTCCGTGTCGGTCTGTGACAGTCACTTTTCTCAGAGGTGCATAAAACTATCAAATTGAATGTGGAATTGTATAAAACCTTACTTGTTCACACATAGTTCAGGCACTTTTTCTCTTTTTTGGCTGAAAGTGTGAGAGTTAAAAAAAACTACGCGTGGAAATCGGGTAATATACTAAGGGTATGTACTCGTAGTTACATAACTTACAGAAGTGTCAGAAAAAAAAAAAACAAGCAATCTTTCTTTTTTCGTGCGATCGTCGTCGTGCTAGCCAGTGCGATTGTTCTAAAAATGAGACTGGCGCACTGACATGTATTAAGTACTGTGCTGCGAAAGTGCTGCCATTTTAGAAAAAAAAACAATATTTACTTACTAGAATAATTATTGAAAATCTGCTCAAGTAAATGTGTAAATATAGCAATGAACTATTTTTAAATATCATAGTTTTCAACGTCTTTGATGAGCTAAAATTTAAACTTTTTCTAAAAACGATCGCTTTTGGCATAAGTTAAAATTTCAGCTCATCAAAGACGTTGTCTGTGAAAACTATGCTATTTAAAAATAGGTCATTGCTATATCTAGTAACTGAATAATGATTTTTTTTAAACTAGCAGCACTTCTGCAGCATATATCGCCTTAATGCATTTCAGTAGGTTGGTGGTATAGAAACCTTTTTTGAATAAAAAAAATCGAATTTTTAAAACCTTTACCACGCTAGCGGATAAAATGCTCTTTTGCACATAGATTTCGAATGATAAATATAACCTTTCCGAGCTTGTGAGGTGAAAAGGTTTTTTATGTTTTAACAAACTGAACTGCTAAACAGTTTCGACTAATTAAGCCCCCATTAGTCAGTTCTTATGACATGAAAAGTCACTTGAGAAAATTTGGCACACAAAAGCTGTTAAGTTTTATTATTATATTTTATATCAATTACCTTTGTATGTCCTAAACAAGACTCATTCGTTTTCTTTTCTAGGGTGACTAGTGACTATGACCTAAGACAATGAGAATCCCTTGTCAAGTACTATAGCCTACGAGGGTGTATATTTAAAACAAAATGTATGTCATTTCGCATCTTTGGAGTTAGTTCCTCTATGGGCGACATAGACAGGCAGACAGACAAAGAACGGCAAAAAATTGTCGTGGGTTGAGTGCGTTCTTAAACCAGTTAAATTAAATATTTTATGATAAAATGTACTCTATTTTCTAATACAATCCCACAGGGGGTTTGGGCTCCCTAAATCACCTCTTTTATTACGTCCGTATAGCCTCGTCAATTTGTCTTTCAGACTTGCCAATTTGGTACTTCGACGGCAGCGGGACAAGACAGGCGGACGCAGATAATTCTGACACATTCATCTTCGCTCAAGTGATCTATCACGATCCGTTTCGTCGAGGCTCCCATATTATGGTCCTGGCTGATACTTACATGTACAACTACCGGCCAACGCGTAAGTACTACTTACATGTACAACTACCGGCCAACGCGGAAGTACTACTTACATGTACAACTACCCGCTTACGCGTAAGTACTACTTACATGTACAACTACCGGCCAACGCGTAAGTACTATTTACATGTACAACTACCGGCCAACGCGTAAGTACTACTTACATGTACAACTACCGGCCAACGCGTAAGTACTACTTACATGTACAACTACCGGCCAACGCGGAAGTACTACTTACATGTACAACTACCGGCCAACGCGGAAGTACTACTTACATGTACAACTACCGGCCAACGCGTAAGTACTACTTACATGTACAACTACCGGCCAACGCGTAAGTACTACTTACATGTACAACTACCGGCCAACGCGGAAGTACTACTTACATGTACAACTACCGCCCTACGCGTAAGTACTACTTACATGTACAACTACCGGCCAACGCGGAAGTACTACTTACATGTACAACTACCGGCCAACGCGGAAGTACTACTTACATGTACAACTACCGGCCAACGCGGAAGTACTACTTACATGTACAACTACCGCCCTACGCGTAAGTACTACTTACATGTACAACTACCGGCCAACGCGTAAGTACTACTTACATGTACAACTACCGGCCAACGCGGAAGTACTACTTACATGTACAACTACCGGCCAACGCGGAAGTACTACTTACATGTACAACTACCGCCCTACGCGTAAGTACTACTTACATGTACAACTACCGGCCAACGCGTAAGTACTACTTACATGTACAACTACCGCCCTACGCGTAAGTACTACTTACATGTACAACTACCGGCCAACGCGGAAGTACTACTTACATGTACAACTACCGCACTACGCGTAAGTACTACTTACATGTACAACTACCGGCCAACGCGTAAGTACTACTTACATGTACAACTACCGCCCTACGCGTAAGTACTACTTACATGTACAACTACCGGCCAACGCGTAAGTACTACTTACATGTACAACTACCGGCCAACGCGGAAGTACTACTTACATGTACAACTACCGGCCAACGCGGAAGTACTACTTACATGTACAACTACCGCCCTACGCGTAAGTACTACTTACATGTACAACTACCGGCCAACGCGTAAGTACTACTTACATGTACAACTACCGCCCTACGCGTAAGTACTACTTACATGTACAACTACCGGCCAACGCGGAAGTACTACTTACATGTACAACTACCGCACTACGCGTAAGTACTACTTACATGTACAACTACCGGCCTACGCGTAAGTACTACTTACATGTACAACTACCGCCCTACGCGTAAGTACTACTTACATGTACAACTACCGCCCTACGCGTAAGTACTACTTACATGTACAACTACCGGCCAACGCGGAAGTACTACTTACATGTACAACTACCGCACTACGCGTAAGTACTACTTACATGTACAACTACCGGCCTACGCGTAAGTACTACTTACATGTACAACTACCGCCCTACGCGTAAGTACTACTTACATGTACAACTACCGGCCAACGCGGAAGTACTACTTACATGTACAACTACCGCCCTACGCGTAAGTACTACTTACATGTACAACTACCGGCCAACGCGTAAGTACTACTTACATGTACAACTACCGCCCTACGCGTAAGTACTACTTACATGTACAACTACCGGCCAACGCGTAAGTACTACTTACATGTACAACTACCGCCCTACGCGTAAGTACTACTTACATGTACAACTACCGGCCAACGCTAACACACACAGACCATTTTGTGGTCTATTTCTATTTCTATTTATATGTTACCAGCGAGGAAACTGAGCGTTTTGTAACATCAAAAGCTGAAAGCCTCATGTTTTAGACTGTAATGAAACAAGTTATGAACAAAGCCGTTAGATGTTCGCGGTGACCGAATGAGCTTGTTAGCAAACAAAGTAATAGGAATATTCGTGGAGATATTAATTGGTAAATAAGTTAATTTTTTAAATAATATTTAAGCCTTTTTTGGCATAGAATATCATATACAACGTGTAACAGAAAGGATTAACCATATTTGAAGAGCTTATTCAGACAATTATATAGAACAACTTTTAATATGGAGCCAACCCTGAAATCACAAAAAAAATCTGCCCTTTCATACATTTTGGCCGAGCGGCATTGTATTTTTCTATGAAACAGTTGATTTTTTTTTTTCGAGATACAGGTTTTGTTCCATAGTAAAAGTTGTTCTGTATCAATGACTGAATAAGCTCTTCAAATATGGTTGTACCTTTCTGTTACACGTTGTATAAATAAAAATATTAACTTATTCAACTGACAACGACTACAGCTGTTCGAAATATATCTCGAAACTAGTTAATACTGGTTAAATAGTTTTTATTTTTATATTATAATCTATTTAAATTAATTAATTTTATTAATAAATTTTATTCAATACAAAAGCAGTGGGTTGTGTCAGAGATACAAAAGTAAATGATTTAAGTAGATACTTTTCATGTTAAGGCCCTTACTATTGCCAAATGGGTACTTTCTAAAGCCTAGTCCTCGTTTATGGCCAAACCAAAAATAGTGAAAAAATTTATTATGAATAATCAACTCTTAGACAACATATGCAACAGATTTCTTTTTCATACCACCAAAACTTCTACATGAATTTTTTTTTTTACTGAGTGGTGTTTTTTGACCTCGAATTCCCTACTGCTCCTGAGTTGCTTGGCCGATTGAATTCATCTATGCTTTGATAAAAAGATAAACTTGATAGCTATAAACGTAACATAAGATTATTCAATTGAGTAATCACGTCCAAGTGAAAAGTATAATTTTCCCCTATTTCGCTCTATCAAGGACGCAGCGAGCGTCGTAACAGCCACTATGCATTGCGCGCTGATATGAACATTATTTCAATGTCGTTTCCGTTGATATTTGTAGTGACAAATATCGAGCTGCTAATTTGGCGATGGTAATCGCCTTAACTCTTTACTCAATCACAGAGGTAAGAACATACATAGATATTGTTCTAATACATATCAGTGGGTAAGAATCAGTAACTATGTCAGTGATGCGCATTCGCTTCTGAGTCCATTTCTTTATTTTTTCTTCCTGTCCAATAAGCATTAACTTATCATAATAACTAATAAATACTAGGAGGGAGTAGTAAGAATGAAATAGAATAAAAACACACCGAGTCAGCGCTTTTCCAAGAGTCCCTCTCAAAAAAAAAACGTTTGTCTTGGTCCTGCAAAAAGCTCTCCACGGCATCCATCTCCTCATTATCGTCCTTGTACCTGTTTTCCCTCAAGTATTCTTTCAATTTGGGAAACAGATGAAAATCCTGGTAATGAACAATAAAAAAAAATCATAATCTATTAAATCAAATGATCCTTCGTTATAAAATCGTACCGGAAGCGTCGTATAAGTTCTACAGGCGCCCCTATACGAGATACAAACAAAGAAGTATCCACTTCAAATAATAGGTCTTTACATAATTGAACTTGCCGAATTTTTCTTGCAGATTCATGAGTTCATAATTCCTGTAATTCAATAGCTATTTCAAATATTTGTTTTTTGTTTTGAAGTTGATTTTAAGGTTTTACATCTACGTATTAAATTATTTTTTATTTTCATTTTGATTATAAAAATTAAATCTCTAAAAACAGTTCGTCCTAAATGCCATCGATTTCCATGATAAGATTTGTAATATTGTTTTACAGTTGACACTTTTCAAAAATTAAATGAATGTTACTGTTATCTTAATGTTGTCTCATTCATACACATAAGAAATTACATAATTTGGATTTGTCATTCTCAAAAAAAAATCCAAAAATGTTAGTACTGAAAATTGAGTTTCCTTCAAATTCTTTATAGAGAACGGCAATTTCATAGGTAAAGAACTAATATAAGGCATGAGAAAAATATTCCATGATAATCATTCTATTCTATTTGAAGTTACTTTTAAATAAACAAAGAGACGGACAGACTTACATACTTACTTAAAATAATGTAAGTTTTACCATAACTGTATAATAATAATACCTCTAATCTTTATCCAAAAACGTACATGAAGTTTTACAAAAATACATAATTAGTTTCAAGTAAATTCAAGTATTGGTCAACGTAAGAAACCAATATTGGTCAACGTTAGAAACCAAGATTGATCAACGTTAGAAACCAATATTGATCAACGTTAGAAACCAAGATTTGGTCAACGTTAGAAACCAAATTGGGTCAACGTTAGAAACCAAGATTGGTCAACATTAGAAATCAACATTGGTCAACGTTAGAAACTACCTAAGTTAATCGAGGATTAACTTGTGAATTGGTTTCTAGCGCCTTCCATCGGACTAATTGCTACCTAAGCATGGGCTTTTCGACGAAAAACAGACCAATAGTTTTCATGATATTTTAACAATTTTAAGAAACAAAATCAATCCTCAATATATATAGCAATGTAGAAAATTCTGATCGTATCAATAAAAATATTACTGTTTAATTATTTGTTAAGAAAACAAATAACGAATACACAGCGAAAAACATAAATATTATTTCGAACAGTATCAGAGAAAAGTGCTTATTTAACATTTAACAAGGATAAAATACATAGGTGAGTGGAGAGAGTATTGATGTGAGGTGTGTAGAGGTACATACTATGAATGATAATATTTATATTATTTATATATAGGTCTAAAATATGTAAAGGTAAAATGACAAACCAAGAGAAAAAATAATCATACGAAGGTGACTGTTGAAAATGATAATTCCTACCCATTTATCAATTAATAAAAGATTTTCGGTCGTTTAATAGTCAAACTCCAAGAGAAAACTACGCACTGGCATTTTACAACTACGCATAATATTGTGGTATATATTAAATATTTTTCAATGCATGTGCTCGTAAAGGTCCACTTTTTATGCATCAAAACCGAACAGAAAGTCGATTATTTTGCCCTAGGGCTTTATTATATATTTTTTTTTATTTATTTGCAATGGTTGGCTAACCTGCAGCCTTTCCTGTGTACCATAGATGCTATACTTTTTTTTCCACTGTTTAACGGCTCTGGATATCTAGTCCTTTTGAGCCAATTACAATTTAAAGTTCACAAAATTATATTTGTTTTATTTCCTCACACTATGCATTGAAAAACGTAGTATGATACACGGGCGTAAGAGCAATAAATTACTCGGTTACGTTTAAAACACTCGCTACGCTCGTGTTTAAAATCGTCCTCGTAATTTATTCCTTTGCGCCCTTGTAGCATAAACTACTATTATTCAACTTATTATATAAATAGTCAGCTAGGAAGATATGTTGTTGTTGTTGTAAGAAAGCAGTGCGGGCGTGAAAAGTGGTGCAATCGTTATCATTTATTCTTGGTGGCGGTTTGATACTAAACAGAAAATAAACAGCTGACGTACATACTGTGAGAAGATTACAGGTAGAGTAGAGCTCTCTGGCACAGTTTGCTTATACTGTGTCTCTGGTATGGTATCGATAAGGCTTGCATGTCATTACCTTGAGGACAGATATTTGCGCGCGTTCAAGGCGAATCATATATGACTTACATGTACCACCCCATGCTGTCATACAATAGCCTAAAATTGATCTACACAAGGCATGATAAACAAGTGTGAGTACTCTTCAGTTAGCTACATGTCTTAGTTGTTTCAAAATCAAAATAAGTTCTCTTATGCATCCAACTAGTAAATCGATGTGAGGTTTCCAGCTTAATTGATCGTCCACTATGACAAGATATTGTAATGACTTGGTCCTTCTAATGGGTATGCAAGAGTATTCGTTTGATCTCCACAATTGTGCATTTAAGAGTAATTTTTTTTCATCTCTTTGTGAGAAAGAATAGAAAAAGCCAAATACTTTGTTTTGTTCGACGTAAGCCGGTCTGAAACTACTCTAAGGCCCTGGGGATCTAAAAAGGCCGACTTGTGTGAATCATAAAATTATTTGAAAGTAGGACAGAGTCAGAGATTTTTCACGCGAGCAAAAGAGACGATATTAGTACAGCATCATGATATGATTCACCCAAAGTGGCCTTTTTATAAGACGTCTTCTCAAAAGGCCGCTTTGGATGAATCATGTTATGATTCTGTTTTAATGCCATCTCTTTTGCATGCATGAAGAAACTCTGACTTTGTCCTACTTTCAAATCATTTCACGATTCACCCAAGTTGGCCTTTTTAGGTCCCCTCTTCCGCGGGAAAAAACGTCTCGGCCTAACTCCTAACATAAAATATAATAGCGCTGTCATCCACAAAGCAACAAGTTTTAGCTTTGTGAGAAAGATACCTGATAATCAATCTTTTACTAATAAATTAACTAATCTCTGGAACTACACTTCCGATTCTGAAAATAACTTCACTAATAGGGAGTATTAGGAAGCAAATTATTCCCGAGTTGTTCCCTAAGGACGGAAAGTTCCTTTCATTGTTGTAATAGTTTCGATAAGACTAAACAAAAACTAAACAAACGCGGGTGAATTTGAAGGCAAAAGCTAATCACCTTTCAAACAAAAAAAAAAACCAAATCAAAATAGGTTTATCCGTTTGCGGGCTATACAAAAACTAAACAAACACGGGCGAAGCCCCGGGAAAAAGCTATTATCTAAAAGTACAGTCGATCAAGTCAACTTTCGAACAAAAAAAAACTAAATCAAAATCGGTTCATCCGTTTGGGGGCTACGATGCCACAGACACACACACAGATACACACATTAAACTTATAACACCCTTCTGTTTGCTTTGGAGGTAAAAAGATAAATTTAAAGAAAACAAAAGTGATTATTTCAACTTGGACAGTTTAACGGATCTGTTTATTAGGGCATTAAGTTGTTTATCCCTTTATATACGGGTTTAATTGGAGAATAAAACGAGGAAACTGCCCTTAACATGGCGAAGTGACGGGAAACGACGCGAAGATAAACGGTACAACAAATTAAACTTGTCTTATAGCAGGGATGTAACGGAGCTCCGCCTCCGCATCCGCAAGTGCGGAACTTCCGCATAAATTCGTAACTCCGCCTCCGCATCCGCATCCGCAACTTTCAAAACGGAGGTTTAGCGCTGCGAAATAGATTGGATGCAGATAAAGCCGCAAAGCTGCTTTTCTTGAAATATAATTTGCCTCTTTTGGAATTTAATTATAATTAAATAATTATAAACAATTTTTAGTATAAAAAAAATTAATAGTAAATTTTCGTATTTTCGTCATTTTTATTTGAACGAAATATTACGATATAAGATTGACTGACTCTTTAAGGTAATATATCGTCCGTGCAAAGGTCCCCGTTACTCCAGGCGGAAAGACCCGCAGTGCGAGAGGGAGGGAATCGGGGAAAATTGACAAAATGTTGGTTTTAAATGAATACATAATTAACTAAAATATCTATGGAAATTTCCATAACCAGTAATTAAGGTATTGTTAAAACCCATCTAAATAAATATTTTTGAAGTTTGTATGCTATTACGATTTGTTAGAATATCAAAACAATTGTAAATTTAGACCTCATTTCAATAATTATTTCTATCGAGTGAAATTCTTCTAATCGCGTTTCTGATTAACCAAAATCTAGAAAAAGGTCCCAAAATTGTTATACTAATTTATTTAACTTGGGACTTCTTTTGATTAGCAGATAAATAACTGCAAAAAGTATCCATTTTGACGATATACCCCCTTAAAAGTTCATACAGATAATTATTGGATCTTATAAATATTATATAATATATATTAATCTAATCTTAAATATTATACCATTACAAAACGATGCTTGATTTAGGTATTAAGCAATCAAATTTCTATATCTACAGCGACAAACTTCCGAAAAGACTGCGTGGCGATTTGTGAGAAAGCCGAAGTAGAAGAGCCGTGGTTTGGCTTCAACCAGGAGTTTCTATTCACAAATACAGAAGGGAGGCCGTTAGGATGGCCTTGTGGAGGGTACCCTGCACCCCCGGGGCCATACTACTGCGCCGTAGGGGCCGATAAGATCGTTGCTAGGGACCTGATGGAGGCGTTCTACAGGTTTGTTTACATTTAAGGCTGCATATAAATTCAGATTGAGTACCTCATTTCGCATCAATCAGAATTGAACTCTATGACGTTTCCCTTTATAGCCCGTCCAACGAAGACCAAAAAAGGCCGAATAGGCAAAATAATTCGTGTAAAGGCTAATTTTGGCACAGTTGTAGAGGAAGGTATCTTGAACGACATACTAAAAGTACTGATGGGTGGAGGTGGAGCTAAGGGGTGGGGGGAGGTGTAAAGGTCCCGTTTTTCAGTTTTGCGTGAATCACTCGAAAACTGTGGCCTATAGAAAAAAATGACCCAAAGCTAAATTAATTAACATTAAATTTTCTACAAAAAAGGTGAAATACATTTTTTTGCTGGGATCAATATTTAAAGAGATATTGGGGAGGGGAAGTTAATTGTGATGAATTATACACATTAGAAATGTAATAATAGGGGGAACGTTTTGTATCGGGTACAAAATGCACAATTTAAGATTCTTTTTCTATTTTTGAATTAAATATATTGAATAAATGTGATTTACCGCTGCTTTGTGGGTGCAGTATTTCAATATGGTTATCCTGATAAAGAAATTCATTGATTCTGAGCGTTGCGTTGATTGGGACGGCCACTTGGCGTATGTAAAACAAATGATCCCATTCTCCCATGCAAGTGGGCACTTTCAATACGTGAAATTTGCCCATCTCTACGTGCAAGACATGATACACCTAAAAACAGCCATCCACAGGTGTACAAAGAGTTTTCCGAAAATAGGTATTACACCATTAACCCACCTTGGGCTGGAATTTGTTTGGACATGGTCATCGAACAAACTCTCATGCAGTCCATCAGGTGGCCTGATGCGAGGGAGAGGAATAGCTGATTCTGTACTCGCCAAATGTACTGCACGTCATTGGAGGAGTTCACCGGAGTGGTTTTTGCAAGTGGAGAACAGCACGTTGATTTACGGCTATCACGCCAACAGAGAGATTCACGAGATAGACCTAAGATTGGAGAAGTGTTCAAATACCATCTCCCATTTCATTGGCAGAAAATTCGGTGACATGAAGCAGTCTAGAAGGAATGTGTTTTTGTCACTAGCCAGTATGAGCAGTACCATATGAGCAGTAGCAGTAGTATTAAAATCAATGGCAAATAGCATTACTGTTAACCTTCTGACAATTTTAATTTCAAGCTTTTGACTTATGAATTAACTCCATTCCCCCTGGCTCTGTTCCTCGAGGGTGGGATGCGAAAAGGGAAGAATCCATTCCTCTACGATGTTTGCCAGTGGAGAATAACGCAACTTTCAATCTCACTTGAAGCACCAATGTGGTAGATGGTGGTTTTCTTCTGCACCGCATGAAGTGGAAACCGTCCTTCAGCATTTTTTCAATTTGCAATCAGTACATTGCATACGTACAGACACATTACGGTTCAAATTGTATGGTGGTTTTTGATGGCGACAATGATGTTAATAGCACAAAACGAGCGAAACAGAAGCAAAGAGGTCTGACAAAAACTTCGGTTGACATTAACTTTAACGAAAACACGGTCATCACAGTTTAACAGGAGCATTTTCTCGCCAATGAAAGGAACAAAACGAGACTGATTCAGTTTCTCACCGAGAAAATGCCGGCGGCGTGGATTGACACAACTGTTGCAACAGGAGATGCTGATGGCACATTTGTGAGGTGCGTGTTGGATAAAGCTGCTGTACATCCAACTGTTACAATAATTGGGGAGGATGTGGACTTCATAGTCCTCCTCATAGGATTGACTCTACCAGATACCAACGTGTACTTTATGATGCCAGACCATGGGAAGGTGGACACCAAATTGTTTTCAGTGCAACAGCTTCCATTCGCCAAGACGATTCTCCTTCTCCACAGCTTCTCCGGATGCGAAACCACATCGGCGATCTATGCAAAGAGCAAACTGGGAATTGCTAAGCTGTTCATAGCTAAGCCAGACCTGACCCAAAGTATCTCAGACATTTTTATTGAACCCTCAAAATTACCTGAAGATATTGAATAGGCTGGCAAGAAGCTATTCCTGGCGATTTACCAGGCGCCTTCGCAGGAACAAAACCTCAGCAAACACCCCTACTCTGGCTTTTTTGAGAGCATCGACAAAGCCTAAATCTGATATGGCCACTCTTCCTGCTACCAGAGGAGCTTTGAAGCTGCACTCGTTCAGAGTGTACCTACAGGTAACTATTCAGATATTATTATTTAATTGTACTATTGTCGAATACGGTTTTGTCACAAATATCTATTTGAGCTAAATACTTATGTTGGTCTTATTTTTTACTTACAAATACAACAATGGCTCGGCAACCCCCCACCACCAACCCAATGGGGTTGGGCCAGAGGAGACAATGGAATCCTAAAATCAGTGACAACCAACGACCCTCTGGCAACTGACACCATTCTCAACACCAAATTTTGCCGATGCACGACTGGGTGTGGGGTGCGCTGCGGGTGTTGCGTATGCTCCGGCTCATTCACTAACGGAGCCCTCATTGAAAACACCGTTGACGATGATGATATTTTAGATTTAGAAGATAATTAGGAAATTTATTTTTAGTAATATACTTAAAGAAATGTGTTTTTTTTTTATTGTCCGTTTTCCTCCCTCTGTATCTCCTTAAGTATTGATCCTATCGAAAAAGTGTGTAGTACTTTTTTATAGGAAATTTAATATAGATTACTTTAGTCATACATTATTTTTTTCTGTAGGCCGCAGTTTTCCAGTTATTTACGAGAAACTGAAAAAAGGGACGTTTACACCCCCCTCCACCCCTTAGCTTCAATCCCACCCATCAGTACTTTTAGTATGTTGTTTAAAACACCTTCTTCTACAACTGTGCCAAAATTAGCTTTTACACGGGTTATTTTTCCTATTTTTCTTTCATTGGACGGGCTATTAGTTTAAAATAAAAAAGAACAGCCACAGCCCTCAGCCGTAGCTGTTACGACCACCAAGAAACACGTGCTCACGGAAAACTGCGTTTTTATTTAATAACTCTGCTTCTAAATGAAATTATTAAAATATTGTAAATTTTTTAGACGGGGTTATTTTTCACTTATTTTTAATACAAATTTCAAGGCTGTATAATTTAGGCCCTTTAATACTCGAAAGACATGAAATTTAGAGGCAACTTCGTAATTTTTTCTATCAAGCTAACTTTGCGTTTTTTCTATAATGTTTATATCAGGCTTAAAGTCTACTATCCATATTATTTTTATTAAACCGATTGACCAAGTTACACAATGTGAAATGGTCATTTGAAGTTGTGCATCTGACCTTATACGGACCCTTAAATGCAAGTATAAAATATGCTATAAAACCTTGGGTCATAAGACTCATAAGAGAGGGATCATACCTTTGTCGGATTTTTAAAGTAAATGGCAGTAACTCGGACTCATTCAGAAGTCCCAGCAATAAAAACACTAGGTAAATCGTCATGCACGTTTATTTACAGACGAAGTCTAAAGCTTTAGGCAGTCCTACAACTTTACAGGCGTAAAGTGTTTGAGAAGCATTGACCAAAAAGGTTTTGCATGTACGACGGGAAAAATCATAAATTAACGAGTTACAAACGCCCACTGAAGCACAAAACAGATACAACCAGCAGGCCGACTCGACAACGCGCGACGGAGCGAAAACAGATGCACACATGCATAGACACGTACGTATGATGATCTCGGCAGAATTTCGTATTGGCATTCGACCGACAACATCCGAGACCGTCGTACGTACGCGTCTATGTGTGCGTGCGCCTGTTTTCGCTAGTTATGCGGAGTAAACCTTCTGTAAGTGTTTATTTTGTGCCTGAAGCCTGGACGAACGGGAATTTTGGCATATGATAAAATTTGCAATGATAAATTTTGCTTGTTTTCCTTATATTTTCGTGCTGGGCTATTTAGGCATCATTTCGCATGTAAGTTAATTCGTCACATCTTTTAATTATTTCGCATCATTAAAAAATTACTCCTAAGAGGTGCAACTCCTTATGGTTTGTTTCAAATTCAATTCTGCCAACTTTCAATGCGCTTTCAAGCGCTCTTATTGACTAAGCCGTTCGTGGTGTTAGTGGCGCGAATACCGACAAGCAGGCTGCCAACCCTCATGGAGGTGGACTTCTGGCCGAAGTGCGTGGTGATATAATTATCGTCCGTGCAAAAGTCGCCGTTGGTCCAAGAGGAAAGACACGCAGTGCGAGAGGGATGGAATCGGGGAAAATTGACAAAGAGTCGACAAAACGAACTAAAAGAGCTATGGAAATTTCAGAATTTGTCAGAATATCAAAAAAGTGTAAATTTAGACCTCATTTCATTCATTATTTTTATCGAGTGAAATTCCTCCAATCGCGTTTCTGATAATCCAGAATCTAGAAAAAGGTCCCAAAATTGTTATACTAATTTATTTAATATAGGACTTGGTTTGAACAGCAGATAAATAACTTCAAAAAGTATCGATTTTGACGATATACCCCTTAATCTAAGGTTCTTATGGATGCTGTCCCAAAGCTGAACATTACGGCAACATACCACATAACCCGCTACTTTTTTGCAAATTAGTTACCTATTGGTACAAAACGGTAAATAACAAGACAACAACAATGCTTTCCCAAAGCTAAACATGATGGCAAAAAGGTACCACATGGCAAGAAGTATTCGCTTAAATAATCCGACACAACCGGCCGCTTTTTTGAAGTTTAAAATGAAACTTTAAAATGATTGCTGTCATATTCTTTGTCAAAATCAGTATAAGAGAGATAGTACAAGTACAGTAAAGGTACAGTAAACTTTAAAAAGCTTTCTGCAACTGGAAGAATTAAAAATATAAGTTTGGTATAAGCGTAAAAATTTGCAAGTTACATCTTCAAATTATATTGTTTTCAACGCGAGAACTTAACATTTACACTACCACTTTTTTTTTAGATTAAATACCTATAATACGCCAATAAAGTCGAATACATTTGTTTTGTTTGAGGATTTGTTTAATAGTAGTTTATTCTACAAGGGCGAAAAGGAATTTTAAACGTAACCGAGTAATTTATTGCTCTTACGCCCGTGTATCATACTACGTTTTTCAATGCATAGTGTGAGGAAATAAAACAAATATAATCTTGTGAACTTTAAGTTATGATTGGCTCAAAAGGACTGTATCCAGAGCCGTTGAACAATGGAAAAAAAGTATAATTTTATGGTATATAGGAGATCCTGCAGGTTAACCAACCATTGCAAATAAATAAAAAAAAATAATAATAATAAAGCCCTAGGGCAAAATAATCGACTTTCTGTTCGGTTTTGATGCATAAAAAGTGGGCCTTTACGAGCACTTGCATTGAAAAATAATAAAAAAGAACTTACAAAATAAATACATTATCATGCTTGGCCCCGCGACCTCATAGATTATGCCATAGGATGTTTAACCTGTAGTTAGAGCGAGAGCGAGAATCAGGGGTTGACAATGACAATGACAATGCCTAATTCAGGCGATTAGCGTCACCAAATTAGCAGCTCATTGTTTTTCGGTACGAGTAACGACGGAATTGACATAGAAATAAAGTTCATATCAGCGCGCAATGCATAGTGGCTGTTACGATGCTCGCTGCGTCCTTGAGAGGGCGAAATAGGAGAAAATACTACTTTTCACATGGACGAGATTGTTCGATTGAATGATCATATGTTATGTTTATAGTTATCAAGTTTATCTATTGCTCAAAATAGAAATTAATTAAATCAACCAAGCTGCTTAGGAGCAGTAGGGAATTTAAGCCAAAAAAACATCATTCGGTAGAAATTTGTTTTCATATAGAAGTTTTGGTGGTATGAAAAAGAAAAGTTGATAATTCATAATACATTTTTTCAATATTTTTGGTTTGGCCATAAACGAGGAGTAGGCTTTAGAAAGTACCCATTTGGCGATACTAAGGCCCTTAATATCACATAAGTGACATAAGTAAGCTGTTACATCGAGCAATGTCACATTCGGTAAGTGCACACGCTGATTTGGCCAAGACAAGAACATGCACGCTAAGCTATGAAGTCATCAAACTAAGCCGATTGTGATAATAATGGACTGTCTAATGGCCTCGTGTTTTAGGAAATTAACTCGGTTTGGTTCGTGTAAATAATAACTTCAGGTGCCGGTTTTACGAAAACCTGGCCTTGGCCGCTTTACGCGCTTGATATATTTTACAAACATGTCGGCTTTCCTGATTGATTTTTAATTCGAAAACTTTAACCCTTAATTAGTCGCATGGGGTAAAAGCAGTTTCGCATTGAAAAATTAAGCACTTGCCGCTGCCCGAATTTCCCCGCGCCCCCGCTAGCTTCATAACCCGCGTCGAAGTTTGTATTCTGGTAGCGTCCAAGTCACGGGAGTAGAAGGATGCGTCTCTGCGCTCTTGAGCGGTGACCCCGTGCGAGTAATTACGTTACTTTTTTGAAAGAGGGGAGTTGTTTAGTTTATGTATTTTTCTTGTGTATTATTAATTCGATTTGTATTATTATATGTCCAGTGTGTAAATTTATTTTATAAATATGTTTTTTACAGCTTGATAAAATGAAATTATTCAAATACTTCTAAAGTTTTAACTTTGATCTTAGTATAAGTACAAATTGATAATTTTTGATAATAATTTTAATTTAGCTTGTTTTTGTTTGATTGGATATTTAGTTCATGTTGTTTCCTCTTAAATATAATAGAATTAATAAAGCACTTTAATAATAATAAAGTTTTATTTACTTATATATTTCATAAATAATAAAAATTATTCCTACAATTTGGGGTCACCTGTGACCCCATGCGAGTAATTATGTAATTTTCTTAGTGCGCCTAATTAAGGGTTAATAAACGGGAGCTTAATTTTGTTGTAGATGTTGCTTGTACGCAGGAGTTGATATCAACGGGATCAACACAGGCACAACACCGTCTCAGTGGAATTTCCAGGTAAAAATATATAGAATAACTACTATGAACAACCAAATATATAGAATAACTACTATGAACAACCAAATATATAGAATAACTACTATGAACAACCAAATATATAGAATAACTACTATGAACAACCAAATATATAGAATAACTACTATGAACAACCAAATATATAGAATAACTACTATGAACAACCAAATATCTATATTTTAAACAACAAATTCAATGACATTACAAAACTACAATAATCTAAATCAAAATTACCTATGTTAAAATAATATAATAAAATGCAAAACCCTAGAAGAAAAACTTACCAATAAATTAAACTATATACAATATTTTTTCCAAATCACCGCCGTGGATCGGCAGGGTCCCCAAAAGGCTTGAAGCATTCCCTCGTTGGATGGCTAAGCTAAGACGCTTGCCGAGGTATGTCCCAGCCCTCCGGTCCCCTGAAACGTCTTCCAGTCGCGAAGATATTTCCTTGAACATCTGCTTCGCGGCTGGACCCCACGGCCCTAAGGTCCAAAAGGCGCAAATATATAGTCTGAACTTAGATCTGCATACTCGCGCCTCTTGGAGTCGCTTGGATATGGGACGCCGTGGACGTTGCCAATATGTCGACACAAGTGACGTCCCACAGTGTCATTCCATCGGACCTCCTACCATCGCTGCGCAAAATGCCTTTCGGCTCCGAAATAGCCGGCACGCCAACAGTGGCAAGGGCCCGACGGATGACATCATTCAGACTGGCATGCTGCGACAGACGTCAAGCCCTCCTTATAATATTATAAAACTAAATATCAGGTCATTAACTATGAAATTGATGTTTGCATTGGAGAATTAAAGAAAGCTCAATTTTCATTACAAACATTTTTACTTACATTTTTTTTAGGAATGACAAAACCAAATTAAAAAATATATATTTGTATGAATGAGACAACATTAAGCTAAAAGCAACTTTATTTTAATTTTAAAAGTGTCAGTTGTAAAAAGTATTACGAATCTTATCATGGAAAAGGATGATAGGACGAACTTGTCTTTGAAGATTGAATTTTTGTAATCAAACTGAAAACAAAAACAAAATTTAATACGTAGATATAAAACTTGGAAATTAACTTTTAAACAAAAAAAAAATAATGGAAATTCGGCAATTTCATAGTTAATGACCTAATTATTCCCGAGGACAGTAGACGTAGGACAGTAGAAGTGTATTATTTCACACCAACTGCCGACAATCACAATTAATTTTAATAATTGTAGGGACTATCAATGGAATTATTCGAGCATTATTGAATAATGTATTTTGAAATAGTCCAAAAGTGTATTCTTTGAAGAAGATTCTACTTCAGTAAGAGAGAAGGTTATATTAAAATTAGCTACTATTTCTTTTTTTTTGTAATTGGCAGTGTTTTTTTTTGTTATTATAAATTTCTTTGGTCTAATGCTTCAATCCACCCATGGCACTTTACGAATTCCTGAGAATCAAAGTGAAATATAATTTATTATGAAATATAAAAAGAAAAAAAAAAAACAGTTGTACGTTCGCAAACGCGACCGGTTGCATCCACCATGAATCGTTTCATCTTGGAAGACCCACCAAATAGACTCACCGTAGGTCTACAAAGACAACATTTTAAATATGATTAATACTTACAAATTAATAGCTTCAATCTAAATTAAGACCACACGACAGAAGTGAAAACTTCATCAAGGCGAGGTTAATCGACTGGAGCCGACTTTACCCGAACGAGCGCTACATAGCCGAGCCTCAGTCTTGCAAAGACAATATAACCACTTTGCAGTCTTGTTCAGTGTCCACAAAGGAAGTGATCAACGCGCCTAAAGAAGTTTTCACTTCAAAAAATGGAGATACGAATTTTTGAGCTCGTAACCCTGAAAATAAAACCAAAAATGATGAGTCAAACATCACCGTCACGTCATGCGGAAAACCGCGCAGTGCGAGAGGACGGATTCCGGTAAAAAATGCAAAATTAACTAAAGTTTCAAACTAGCATAATTTAGATATTGTTAAAATCAATACTTCTATCAGAACTACTATAAAATTATGAATATATTTATGATTTGCTATATCCCGCTAAACACTCTTATGATGGATTTCCGCAAAGTAACGCCTTTATGAGAAAAAGTGTCGATGAAGACCAAATTTCAATAATTATTTCTGGAGCGAAATTTCAGCGAACGCATTGCTGTTACTAGCAAAAACTAGAAAAGGTTTCAAAATTCATGCACAAATTTATCAAACCAGTGGTTTTTTCTCTGATAAGCAGGTAAACAACTTCAAAATTATTGTTGATTTTAGCGAAATAACCCCTTCCCTCATTTTCTGCAGGTGGGTCCAAAGCCCGGTGTTAAAGCAGCAGACGACCTCTGGATGGCGCGGTACATCTTGTGTCGATTAGCTGAAGAGTATGGAGTCGTGGCTTCGTTCGAGCCTCAGCCAATAGCAGACTGGCCGGGAAACGGCACCTTCCTGTACTTCTCATCCAAGGACATGAGAGAAGAAGACGGCATTTTGTAAGTGGCCATAGATTAACCAAGCGACCCCCATGAAATACAGGCGACAATAGAACATTATCTGTGAACTCTTTCTACCTTACTTTAGTGCAAAGGGCTTTTAAGATTTTACTCAAACCTTACACAGTATTTAAATTTCATCACTTGAATATGCTTTCTTAACAACGAAGCAAAATGGTGGATTTACACTGTGTATAGGTAGAATTTATTTATTTATTATAAATATTACGAGTGAACCCAATTAAAATAATTATTAGATTTAGTATTTAAAATATTTAAATTAACATAAAATAAACATAAAATTTAAAATAACATTAAGCCAAAAAATAAATAACTAATTAACTTACAAACTAATTGACTTTTATTATCGAAGAACACGTCAGCAGATGGTTCGGACTCATTGAGACAATACATTGAGAGCTGTCGTAATCGTAATTTTACACATTGGTGAATAAGCGTGAGCGTGCGTGCGGCTGGTAGGCACGGCAAACAACTTGCGCTTCCGACACGATCGCCATTGCACGTAATAAGCCGGTGTAAACAGCCGAAGCAGCCTAGTCAGTAACTCAGGACAGTCTATTTCTCCTCTCAGAATTTTTAGTGCGAAAATTAACTCACAACTACTACGCCTAGATTCCAAAGAGGTCATACCCAAAATGCCGAGTAAGATTTTTGACGGGTAGAGAAACGGATAATAGCCAAAATATTTTTTGTTCATAAACCTTAAAAATGCTTTTTGTATTTTAGAACAATGAATTTAGAGCATAGCGAAGGATTATATGCCGCCCGGCATGATAATACTCGTAATTTTGCTCCCGAGTGGACCACTCCGCTTTTTATTCTACTACGAGAAAAATAAATAAATAAAACGCCTAAAATACAGTCTATGAATATTTATTTTGGCGTTATATAAAATCATTAAAAATTCAGCCTCATACAGGTTTGAAATTTAGATCACATTTTATAGTTTAAAAAAAAAACATTGGTCTTGTAAATCAAAAATAAGAATTTTTCTTTAAAAACTTCAAAGAAAAAGAAACTCTTTATCAATAATCTTGCTCTCGCACAAATTTCAACGTGATATTGAAATATTGAAATAAATAAAAAAAAACTGATAACAACGAAAATCGACAAAACTAAGGTTTACTCTAAAAAATATGATTTGGTTATCGGCCATTTGTTGAGAAATGGCTTAGAATCCACATTATCCGGAATGTCGAACAGTGTGACAGAGTGAACGAAATCAATCAATCAATCAGTCTGGATCAATCGCAATTTGGTAGCAATAGTGTGATATCTGCATCCATAATTTGATTGTTTAGAGGTGAAATACTATCTGAACCTCGGGTGACATTTATATTGGTTGGACGTGAAAATCATAGGACGATCAGAATCCGTAACGGAATATGGTTTTTTTGAACGGTTTCGCAGCCGGATTGTGAAAAACCAGCCTTTTTCTAAATAATTGTAACAGAACACTAAAATTCAAAATTTGCCAAAAATTATTCAACAAAACCTCATTACCTATGTATCGTGTATTCTGCCATCGCAAATTTTCCATTGGTTTCTGAAAATTATCATTTTAAATATATAATTTTCAAATTCAAATTCAAATTTACAGAAACCAATGGAAACTACGAAGATAGTATACACAATATTTAAGCAATAAGGTTTTGTTGAGGAACTACTGAGCAAATGTTGAATTTAAATGTTCTGTTTCGATTAGTTGGAAAAAGGCGGGTTTTTCACAATCCGCCTGCTAAAACGCCCTTAAGTGCATTAAGTGTATTTGTTTCTTTACGACTTAGTCAACGTTGAAGTCAGCTCGAAAATTTAAAACGAATAAAGCGTGTTTTACTATTATTATTTGAAGTGTATAAAAATTCTACCGGGCAATTTTGGGACCAACTTCCTTATTGGCACTTGGCGAATGAGAGCTAGGGCCCAAAAAAGTGTTAGACTTCGACCGTGTGTTTGTGTGTTTACAAGCGTATTTCTATGTATGTTAGTGCAGTATAGATATGTATAGTATGTCTATGTATATAAGTGCGGCGTTGTCAGCAGTGAAATGTACTTTGTTCCAACCGGGTGTCCCTCGGTAACTCTCGTATTTTTTTTATAAGCGTTACAAAAGGAGAAACGTTCATTCCTTTTAGTTTGAGGATTACTTTTCGTTAATAAAAATCAAAGTTTCAAACTAATCTGTAAAGGTGTTACCTGGCCTTCAAGATTCAAGCCTAGCTTACTTTGGGGACCGCGGACACATTAATTAGTAAACTTATTTTCGAAATGAATACATTTTTCATTTTCATTTTTATTATTGTTTTAGATTTAATTTTTATTATTGTAGCTTCTTTTTGACATAGCGTAATGAATGATATAAACCTATTCATTATCTATGTTACAGCTAAAGTAATTAATCTAGAATATTATTTATACTTTCCAGCCATTATATATAATATATACCTAATTTAGACAAAGCGATTTTATTGGAGCAGAATTAATCAAATAATCTAGCTTTTATACATAATATCTAGTAAGACGTGGACAAAGTAATAAAACACAATACAGGCGAATAAATAGTTATAATTAGTGACGTCAAGTGTCCGGAATAAATACCAAAGCGTGCGACTAAAAATACTGAGTGGGCAAATTAAATCGAAAATATTCCACCAGAAGTCGAAAAATAGGTGCGACGACGAGCGAAGCGAGGAGGAGCGTGTTTGGTTTACATGTAAGATAAAATAAGGAGCCGAGCGAAGCGGAGCGGAGTGAGGCGACGTCCCAAGTTTTGTAACTTAAAATTAAATTGTCACTAAAATATAAAATTATTTATTACTTTAGCCAATTCCAACTAGCTATTATGAATAATCTCTAGATAAAGTAATTAATTTATTACATTATCTACGCAGTTTAGCGAATATATATAATATCAAGCTATTATGTATAATCGCTATTTAATTACTTTGGCTTTAACATCTATATCAAATACATACAAAACAAAATGTATAATATACAAGAGCAGCTCATTATTGTTATACAAAAATAGCTTATACAGAATGTTAAGAGCCCGGTCCGCGACGACGACAACTTTGATGCAAAGCATTTTGTTAAACATTTTTCTGGCCTATTAGCGATGTTTTTGGAAAAACCAAGGACATACACCACTTTATATTGGCCGTCTAAATGAATGTCTAAAATTAATTGATTGAATTGTTTCTCTTTTGAAAATTATTTTGGTACTTACGAGCCCGTTCCGAATATAATTCGCAAAATAATTCGCAAAGGAGAAACAATTCAATCAAATAAATTTTAAGGACTTCATTAGGACGGCCAATATGAATTGGTGTATGTCCCTGGTTTTTACAAAAACATCGCGGTAAAGATGAGAAAAATATTACTTCGCATCAAACGGACGAAAAATACGGAGCGGGTTCAGTTCCGGAAGCCGAAAATTGGCGATAGTACACGGCCCTACGAACTGCCCGTCAAAACAAATTGAGAATTCGAGAAAAAAATCTGTTGTTCCTTACATTTTGGTCGAGTAGCTATGTAACTTTTCTATGGAACAGCTGATTTTTTTTTGCAATTTGAGGTTATTATTTTCATATTTCTTTCATAAGTATTATCTAGTGAAATCTAACTACGTCTCTATACAGGTCAAAAAGCAAAATTTTATGAAACACCATCATATTAGCTGTCAGGATATCGTGAATATTGCCTCGTTTTTATGCAAAGTTTAGCAATCTGTATAATTTTTATCTATACTGGAAATAAAAAAGAGATAAATACTGACGTCTTTTATCTTAAGAAGACTAAGTATCAGGGTGTAATCGTTAAGTGTAACCAGGGGATTGTTCAGTAACAATTACAGATATCAAAAAAATTTAAACTGATATCAAAAGTACGTTACCTAATCAGTAAAATGACACCAATAGCTTTTAGAAAATCAAACGAGAAGTATCTAAAATTTTGACATTAAACATTCCCATACATTTAGTATGAGATTAGTAGAAAGGTCTTAGTTTCCTTATTTTAAGTGGTCTAGTACCCATTTTACCTTAATCTCATTTTATGATTACGTATGATATGATAATAATGATTTTCAAGTAGATACACGTGTAGATTAATATGTTACCACTTCAAATTAGTAATAAAGCTTGTTTCAATATCGCGTTAATACTAAATGTATGGGAATGTTTAATGTCAAAATTTTGGATACTTTTCGTTTGATTATCAAAAAGTTATTGATGTCATTTTACTGATTAGGTAACGTACTTTCGATATCAGTTTACATTTTTTTGATATCTATAATAGTTACGGAATAATCGCTTGGTCACACTTAACGATTACAGCCTGTATACACTTTTTTATAACTAAACAAATACCGTTTCATGGAAAACAGTTTTTACCTGAAACCATTTCACAAATTCGGCTCCGTTTCAATATCTCGCCATCTCACACCTCTTGGTGCGGTGTTCCCAGGGGGAAAGGAAACATGTCTTAAGATATGTGCAAAGTTTTATTGAGAACAAAACCATCAGGACGTAACAAATACCTAAAGCATTTATATGGCAGCTGAGCGGGAAGGGGCCATTAAGGCGATTGCCGTCGCCAAATTAGCAGCTCGATGTTTGTCTGTATGAATATCGACGGAAACGACATTGAAATAACGTTCAAATCAGTGCACAATGCGTGGTGGCTGTTACGACGCTCGCTGCGTCCTTGAAAGGGCAAAATAGGAGAAAATAATACTTTTCACATTGGCGTCATTGTTCGATTGAATAATTCTATGTTATATTTATAGCTATCAAGTTCATCTATTTATCAAAGCATAAATGAATTAAATCACCTAAGCTGCAGTAGGAAGTTCAAGCCAAAAAACACCATTCAGTTGAAACAATTTTTCATATAGAAGTTTTGGTGGTACGAAAAAGAAAAATGTTGCATATGTTGTCCTAGAGTTGATAATCCATAAAACATTTTTTCAATATTTTTGGTTTGGCCATAAAAGGGGAGTAGGCTTTAGAAAGTACCCATTTGGCGATATTAAGGGCCTTAAATAGAATTACTGATGTGATTTTTTACGAAAAAAGGTAGTACCCTTACGAATCAAGAAACATTTTTTTATTATTTTTGTGTAAAATTATCAATTTGCCTGTACACACATCAAGCAGGCCGATGTTAATATGCAGGAAAAATGGGTTGCATGTATCTGCTGTGTTAGTCTGGAATGTACTCCAAATTTCTGGATTCTAGGAAAAAGTGTTGTGTTCTATGACTCTGAAAAATTAATATGACTCGTCTTACTGTTTTATCTAGGGTTATAGAAAGAGCGATTGACAAGCTAGCACGGAGACATGGAGCTCATATCGACGAATATGACGCCAACAATGGCGCCGACAACGCTAGACGACTTACCGGCAAGAATGGCATACCCAGCATCGGTGACTTTACTGCAGGTATTTGATTTGATGATTGATCTAAAGGTGTATTGGTGAAATTCACTGATATGTGTATTAGAATAAGGATAATAAAAAAGCCTTGGAAAAACAAATTAAATCCCAGCGAACTGTTGTACTATCTGAGCAACGGCAAAATTAGTTGTCGAAAAATATACTAATTTAACTGTGTAACATCTACCGACAAAATAAATTAAACATAGCAAACTAAAATTTCTCACGACCTCCTGGTTTAAATAATGAATCTCCGAATAAATTACCGAACTTCTGAAGGAACTTACCGAAAAAACATAGTCAAAAACAAAACTATGAACCAAAAGTCAAAAATAGGTGTGACGACGAGCGAAGCCAGGATGAGCGTGTTAGGTTTACATGTAAGATAAAATATAGAGCCGAGCGAAGCGGAGTGGAGCGAGGCGAGGTCTCTAGTTTTAACAGAATTCACGACACACAAAAAAAAATATTCGGAGATCTACGATAAAAATAGCTGACAGCAGTTTTCGGAATTTTCATTTTCGTATATTTATTAGCACAGAAGTTTTCGGTAGATTAGTATTTTAAGTATTAACATTCATAATCCTCATTTTTAATTTAGTTTTCGGAGCTTTTATCACGACTCTTAGAATAATACTAGTATGATAACTATGATGAAATTGCACTGATCTTTTTTTTTTTTTTTCGAAAACAACTTTTTGTATATTACGACGGTTGATGCTTTATTTGGATTTAGAGCAAGGAGATATTGGATTTAATGTTTGTATGGAACTACAAGAATAAACAGTTGTTTTGGTATCTTTGTACGTTTTGTCCCACTATTTAATTATTTATTCTCGTGCAGGTGTTGCCAACCGCAATTGCTGTGTCAGGATCCCTCGCCAGGTTTCAGAAGATAAGAAGGGCTACCTAGAGGACAGGAGACCTGCATCCAACGCGGATCCATATCGTCTTATATCTGTGATGCTGAGGACTTGCATTTTTGATGAATAGTCAAGCGATATTTTTATGGTTGTTACATCTACAACAAGAAACCGTTTTTTTTAAATTAATTGTATGTTTTTATAGCGACGTCCATAGCTTTGTATAATAATGTCATTCCTTGGGCCAGGATTCGAACCTGCAACCTCCTGCTTTCATGACAAGTGCTTACTTGAAATTTGTTTCTCGATCTAATAACATTTAAGGTATACAAAACGATGGATGTCGCTATAAAAACATACAATAAAAAAGTTCACAGTACAATTTTAACTGGGAGTAATTTATACTACGGTATACCGTATACCGTAGTATAAATTACTCCCAGTTTAAAGTTTCACGACGAACTCTGCTTTCTAGTGCCGCTAGGCCCTCGCTATAAGATATCAAGTAGAAACGACGCAAATCCTTCTAGAAACTATGAATCGTGACTTCAAAATAGTTTGTCTGTGTTGATTAAACCGCATGAACTAGTAAGGTATTGTTTGACCGAATATATTACATACATACTCACGCCTGTCTTCCAGAGTGGTAGGTAGAGACTACAGATTTCCATCTGCTACGATCCAGACACACCTCTTTCGCATCTTCCACATCGATCAATTTAGTCATCCAAGCTCTTTTATTCTAAATTTACGGTGCGAAAGTAGAAGGTACAGTTCGACCAGGCCGCCCTAGAAGGACGTATGCTGACCAAATTGGCGACATACTGAAGAAGGGCCATGTCAAATGTACCCGGAAATATTACTTTGTTAAATTCGAAAAAGTGTTTAACTGGTTCAGGGCGCTGAAAGTTTGTAATAGTTTATTTACTGTTTTATTGTTTCGTTTTACATAAAGTATTAAATTTATTAAAAAAGCTGGTTGTTTTTTTTTCTTTTTCGTGATTTCAGGGTTGGTTTCCTAGTAACAGTTTTTCTATAATATTGACTGAATAAGCTCTTCAAATATGACTATACCTCTCTGTGACGTCACGACACACATAAAATTTACTGTATTTGGAAATGAAACCACATAGTTCACTGATCATACTGAAAAACATTCCCAAAGAAACATACTTGTGGAAATGAAAAAGTATTTTCGCTATTTACTAATTTTGAAAACCAACTGTGTATGTGTGTGTATGCTGTATGCATGTTGCAGGCAAATAGTTAAATTCCGTCAGTGTTTTCAGTTTTTAAACGCTCGCTGTTTTGCTAATTGTAAAATGCCCGCCGTTAGTAAAATGATTTAGTCATTTTCCAAAAAGCCGAAATCGAAATTTTTCACCAAAAAGTCATAAATAGGTGCGATGACGTGTTAGCATGTTAGGTTTACTTGTAAGTACATATTGGAAGCCGAGCGAAGCGGAGCGGAGCGAGGTGACCCTCAATACTTCTATCAGAATTACTATAAACTTATGAATATATTAATAATTTTTCCGCTAAACACTCTTAAGAGTCTAATATATTCATAATTTCATAATGGACTTCCGCATAGTGGCGCCTATTTCAATCAACTAGAAGTACTATATGTCCAGGCAAATTAGAAAATGCCGAATTCTATTATTTACCGAAGATTCGTCAATTAGCAAAACAGCGAGCGTTTAAAAACTAAATTATTTGCCTGCGACATGTGCACAAATCGTCACCACTCATACACCCTTGTTTCACCGATGACTTTTTGCCCTGATGTGATAAGGGAAAGCATCATGCTTCAGGCACAATTATACTTCTTAGGGCAAGCAGGTTTACCTCACAATGTTTTCCTTTATCGTTTAGTAGGCCTACCATGAATTTTGCACTCGATACACGTTAGCGACTGCGTAAAATATTTTGTATGAGAAATTCTGGTTCCTCTCATAAACCGCTAGGGGCGCTGTGCAATTTCTCATATATATATTTTACGCAGTCGTTAACATGTATCGAGTACAAAACTCAAAGTAGACCAAATGATATGAAAATACAAATATGCACACCAATTCCGTGCATACTCGACCGGCAGGTTTCGAACCTAGATCTCAAGATTGAGTGTCCTAACAACTGAAAGGCGTTTTTCATCGCCTCACAGGAGTTAATTTTTTTTCCGTTGTAAAAAGTTATGCAAATTCCGAGAAAAAGGTGATCATTGAGCAGTTTCTTTTGGGTAAGCTGGGTAACGAAGAATGTCCAGTCAAAGCTCCTGTAATTTTAAAATAGTCTGGTGTCTGGATGGGCATTATGTGGAGAAAGAAGTACGAGAGCACTTGACAATTAAGTCTGCGGTGGTTTGATAACGTGCTTGTAAATCATCGTTTGCATTTATACCTTTGCAATGATTATATCCCACTAATATTATAAATGCGAAAGTTTGGATGGATTTTATTTATTTATTTATTTATTTATTAATACACATGAATACATTACAGACACAAGTCCAATGCGTATACATGGAAAACAGAAAGAAATTTTAATACACTAAAAATCAAAATATACATACACTTAGAATAAAAATGGTTACTGCTCCAAGTATTTCACCACACATGTGTGGATTTGGGTCAGTGATGCAGAGAAAACATCCACCTCTGGTTGATCTCTAGCCATACCGTTGAGTAAACGAAGCACGCGGCTGAGAGGGGCCTTGTTCACGAGGTTAGTGCGCGCCCCCGGACACTGGAACAGTCTATGACTGCGCGCGCGCGTGTACTGATCCGGCACCCATAGATATATCAGTGCCAGCAACGATGGGACATGAGTCAAACCTCTTAGAATTTTTACCATAAACATAGCCATTGTGGAATCCCTTCTTATCTCTAAGATGTTTGTTACTCCTTCACGCCGAAACTACTGAAAAGATTAGGCTGTAACTTTGCACAAATGTACCTATAGTTCTAGACCTGAAATAGGATGTAGGCTACTTTTTATCCCATAAATCAGTTCCCATTGGAAGGCAATGGGGTGTCAAGTCCCTGTAGTACTTTACTCCTTCACGCCGTTGAATATTAGTCGGATGGGATAGTGAGGATGGGATGGGATGGGATAGTGGCATTAGTGGGATGGGATGGGATGGGATTCGATACGACTATACAAAAACTTAATCAACGCAGGCGAAGCTGCGGGCAAAAGCTAGTGATTAATACTTTCGATTGTCGGCACTTGGTGAAACTTGGATAACAACATGATGAATAATATAGCATGTACTTGTTTCACAGTATATTAGCTTATTTTTACCCAACCAACACCGAAACCGGTTGGGTAAAAACAAGTCAATATACTGTGAAACTAGTGCAAGTGCTCTGGCTGGGTAATAATAAGTTATATACAGTGAAACAAGTACGAGTGCTATGTTATTCGTCATGTTGTTTGAAGCGAATAATGCCGGCACATGTCCACAGTTTTTTTTTGACTCAATTTCAGTTTGGTACAGGAGCTGCCTCCCGTAAGACTAGGTACAAACATTGCAACGAACATTTCAATATCATATAGAGGAGCCACTTTTTACAAGTAGCAACCCAATTCGGAATTTCCTCCAATCGTGCCAATTCATACGGAAGATTAGACTACCTATATTGACTTGAACTTTTAACTTTCATTTGACCCTACGGTATAGTTGAAAAGAGGAATTTGCCACGAAAGTACTTAACAACTGTCTCTTTCTTTTCTTTGACAAATATAGTACTACACATATTGAACTATTACTACATATATGTATATGAACATCTATGTCATTATATTTTTTTTGTACTTGTGCAAGGATATCTTAATTATTAAGCATAAGGGAAGCAAATATTATATTATATTATATTATATCGACAAAGTAGGTACATTATTACTACTATTATTCATATCCAGATTTGCTTTTCTTCTTTCTTGTTTGAATATATATTTATTTAGTATTGCAATTGTTTTAATAATTTAAAACTGTTCTCGTTTGGGATTTGTTTTTGTGTGTTTGTTATTTGTTGGTTTAGGGATACTGAAATTGTGTGGATTTTATTGGTAGCAAATAAGTTTATTTAATTGTCAAATAGTCTAGACGTGATTGTGTTCTATCAAACTTATTATTGAAAATTTTACTTATTAATTTATTTTTAATATAGGTATACTTAGGACATATATACCTCTATAGGCATCCACTGAAAATCATCGTCATGGCGCCAGCCATGCTCATGACACATGCTGAGTGGAGACCTATTTGGTATTAATATTAGTCTTTAGTTGTAACACCAAATAAAGCTATTCTATTATATTCTATTCAAATGACGTCACAAGCAAAGAAAATAATAAAAATATATTAAATATAATTGACAAAAAATATAAAAGATTAAGTTTAATTTTCCTAGTGAACATAGGATTCCGCGGAATTGTTAAGCTGATCTTGCTCTCAGCCCCTCATTTATAGTTTTATGAGTAACACCCTCTTAAAAAGGAAACTTTATTTAATCTCATAAACCGCATATAGTGACGTCATAGTTTTCATAAGGATCATGAGGATCTTTTACGACCTTAATATGTTATTAAGGTCGTAAAAGATTCCACGAATTGCTTAGTTGAGTCCAGTCACCTCGGGCAGAAAATAACCACTTACAGAAGGTTTTCTCCGCTTAACTAGCGAAAACAGGCGCACGCACACATAGACGTGTACGTACGACGCAACGATCTCGGATGAAACCGGTCGAATGCCAATACGAAATTCTGCCGAGATCATCATACGTACGCATCTATGCATGTGTGCGTCTGTTTTTGCTCCGTCGTCGAGTCGGCCTTCTGGTAGTATCTATTTTGTGGCTTGGGCAACCTTCCTGTCGATACCATTGTTCTGTTATGAAATTTTTATATCAATCAATCCCCACTGTTTTTCAAGTGTGTTTGTTGGTTTTTCTTTCTTTCACGCAACAACGGAGCAACGGATCGACCTGATTTTTTGCATAGAGATACGAGTAGTTTACGGGCTTTTGCCCATAAACATTTTTAGCTTTTTAGCTAGTATTTCAGACAGTGGTCTGCTGATATTTTCCTGAAAAACGGATTAGTTATTCCACCTTCGTTAAAAGTAATTAGGCCGGTTTGTTCATACCTGTAAATGACAATGAAATTATTGTAATTATATTTCAGCCATAAAATGAGTTTTTTACCTCACCTTGCGTGGCCTATTTTATTTTTTATTCTGTCACTTTTTAAAAAAAGAACGATCTTTGACGTAATAAATCCCTTTCCACTCGGTATGATAATCAAATATAACATTCAAACTCGTAATTGATAATTTTAATTAAAACCCCAGTAGCCACTTTGGTTAAGATACGAATAAAACGTCTTCGATATTTGAATTCATTAATGAATTATCGTTGTATACTTACCTACTCTGTACTTAATCCTTCACAAAAACACAATAGACCCACTTACATTTATGCTGGTCGACCTTTCTCCAACTGCCTCCCCCTTTGTTAAATTAACCCTTAACCACTGATGCGTCATTTTGTCTACTATTTCGTCTGTTTTTTTAAGGCGTATGACCACGCTAAATAAGCAACTCGATGTATGTCGGTACAAATATCAACGGAAACGACATTGAAATAATGTTCATTTCAGCGTGCCTTGAAAAGTGGCTGTTACGACAACCACTGCGTCTCCGGCTAGCGCAAAATAGGACAAAATAATACTTTTCACATGGACGCAATGAACGAAAAAAAAATTATGAACTTAAATTTTTTAGATCTAAAAATTTCCTATAATTTGGTGAAATAATAATTAAAATCGCTTTAGGCGTTTGGAAGGAGTAAGAAAATTCTTGTGTTAATCATGTGAAAATGTTGATGACTTTCGATTTTTTTTTGTCAAACCTTACAATAGAAAACAGTTTATAAAACTTAAAATTTATTTTTGACTTTATCATATATTTTTATAAAAATTTTTGGAACACCCGTGTGGGAGGAGTAGGCTTTCAAAGACAGGTCCAAATTGCAGTTGGCGTATCCATTCGCCTTAAAGACCTTTAAGGCACTTTCGTGTTGATTGTTTCTTAAACAGGTTTAAAATGAACCCTCTAGCTGTATTGAAATATACGAATTAGAATCACTAATAGAACACAAAATCGTAAAAAAAAAAGAATTTTATTTTCTAAAATTTGAATGAATGGCTAACCTAACGCTACGCAAAATGTGACTGACAATAGACCGTACGGACTTCCCCGCAGCGAGCCTTCAACCCCGAAAAAACATTTCCGACCCCCTTGGCACCCGCCCCCACAATCCACCCTACCGCCCGCGATCGACTTTGACGGTTGATATCTTTTTTTAAATTATTAAACAAGACAAAAGTAACGAAAATAATACATCTTTTATTTCGAACAATGAATAGGTTCCTTTAGAGGGTTAATTTATCAACCTGTACATTTAATTGCTTTCAGTAGAAGATAAAGAGATAAATAAAACAATAATCATATTCATAGGAAAATATTATATGTAATGAAAATAAACAGGACAGATTTTCAAAAATCATAATTAGGAAAACAAAAATTTTAGGAACTATTTACTGTAGCTCAGGGGTAGAACGCTGGTCTTTCAATCTTGAGATCCAGGTTCGATCTCTGGTCGGGCATGCACCAATGAGATTTTTGGTGCATAGTATTTGCATTTGTGTCTTATATTTGTTCTTACTTACTACTTGTTGAAGGAACAACTACGGTGAAGGAAAACATCGTAAAGAAACCTGCATACCCTAAAAAGCGTGTATTTGTGCCCGAAGTACGGCTATAAGGCTTACCACACATCAATCACGTTGGGACGCAATAATCGTTGGTGATGTGCGGGTGTACCGAGTGACTTGCATTTCACAGTTCACACTCAGACCGCCTCTGACACCCCGATAACGATGAATGTTAAGATCACAAATCTAGCCACCTTTTAATGGCCAGTTTACAGTACTGAAAGCAGATCGGCCACCCGCATGCTAGATATCCGTAATGTCGTTTCTGCTTTTAGCAATTCTTTTGGGTTTAAAATTTTCTTATGATAATAAATCTTAAAAAGTTACACTAACACTGGTCACACGAACCACATACATCAATCAGGTCGTCAAACAAACCTATTTAGATGTGCAGCACAAGTCCTCTCTCCACCAATGCGTTCTCATCACTTATTATAAGATACTCTGTGCCGGTGGCTCTAGGAAACTACCAAAATTGACGACGACCGGTGCAAAACGAAGTTATGTATGACCACCTGACCACCGACCAACGATTTCTGAGACGTACCACGTACGGGTTAATAGTGTTAATTGGCTTGGTATCGCCAAATGGGTACATTCTAAAGCCAACTCCTCGTTTATGGTCGAACCAAAAATATAAAAAAAAACGTATACGAATTATAAACTCTAACAAATCATATGCAACCCGCATGCTAGATATCCGTTATATCGTTTCTGCTGTAAATACTTATTTAGCAATTCTTTCGGGTTTCAATTTTTTTTAAGTTACACTAACACTGGCCACACGAGCCACATACATCAATCAGGTCGTCAAAGAAACCTATTTAGATGTGCAGCACAAGTCCTCTCTCCACCAATGCGTTCTCGTCACTTATTATAAGATACTCTGTGCTGGTGGCTCTAGGAAACTACCAAAGACGACGACCGGTGCAAAACGAAGTTATGTATGACCACCGAGCAACGATTTCTAAGACGTACCACCACATTCGGGTTAATCATGTTAATTGGCTTGGTATCGCCAAATGGGTGCTTTCTAAAACCAACTCCTCGTTTATGATCGAATCAAAAATATTTAAAAAAAAATGTATGCGAATTATAAACTCTAACAAATCATATGCAACATATTTCTTTTTCATACCACCACAACTTCTATATGAAAAAAAGAATTCTACCGAATGTTGTTTTTTTGCTTGAATTCCCTACTGCTTCTAAGCGGCTTGGTCGATTTAATTAATTAATGCTTTAAGTTATAGATAAACTTGATAGCTACAAACATAACATAGGATTATTCAATCGAATAATCACGTCCATGTAAAGAGTATTATTATCTCCTATTTCACCCTATCAAGGACGCAGCGAGCGTCGTAACAGCCACTAAGCATTGCGTGCATCATGAACTTTATTTCAATGTCGTTTCCGTCGATATTTGTACCAACAAACATAGAGCTGCTAATTTGGTGACACTAATCGCCTTAATACAGGCGTATTATGATAGAACTACTAGCAAAAAGGTCCAAAATCGGGTGCAATATGTATGGATATTTTAAACGTAAATGCCACATGGTAAAGTAAGTCTGAAAGCAAGTAAAACGCTTTATTTTACAAAAAAACAAATAATGAATTTTAAACGAGCCAAGGATATTGAAATTGGTGGTGCCTACGCCTTAAAAGGAACCTAACTGTTCAAGCTCGATCCTAGGTCGATAAGTCACTTAGTTATTGTATTATGAGCTGTTCATTGGTACTCTTACGTCGTCGATTTATCATTATCAAGTTATTTTTGTACCCATACAATTTAAGCTATCCAATATTCTACGCCATTATCGGTATAAGGGAGCTTCTCGGACATCCGTACCCCTATTATAAATGCGAAAGTTGTGGCGATTCGGTGTAATTCGGTGTAATAACTTATTTGACAGGACTTAACTTAATTTAAGATTCTGTCGTTAATAAAGTTAGTCCTGTCAAATAAGTTAAGTCGTGTACTTATTATTTTGTTGGTTTGTCCATCTTTCACGTAGCAACGGAGCAACGGATTGACGTAATTTTGGCATACTTTTGGAAGACGTTACTTCGACTGCATTAATAATCAGCTTTAGGTTAGGTTCTTTTCGTTAACAGTCTTGAGTTAATTTTGTAGTTTGCAATGTTTGTTGCTGTTGTTTTATTTAAACAAACAAATAATATGTTAACTAAATACCTTTAATAGTATGATTCACGTGTCCATCCGTCTGTATGCTGTCATTCAAGCCAGTATTTTTTAAGGTTAAACGTCAGTCGCCTGGCACAAAGTGTATAATTTTACGTCGTATTTCTTGTTTAGAAGTTAAAAATTGAAAAACATTTTGGTATTAACACCAATAATTCAATAAAAGTACGGTTTATAAAGCATGGGTTTGAAATTCAATGCACAAATAGTCATGGTCTGGTCCAAACAAAGTTAAAACAGCATTTTAAGTTAGTTTTGAGAAGCTCATGTTTAATTGTGTATACAATTTCAAACTTTTGCTTTATAAACCTCACTAATACCATAGTAAATGCTAATACTGAACTATTGGCGTCAAATGGCACAGATCAGACAGCTTTTCAATTTAAAATTTCGAAACAAGAAAAACAAAGTTAAGTCATACACTTTGCGCTACACTACTGACGTTTAATCTAAAGACTATAAACAAATAAAGCTCTCAATTCAAAATTCATAATTTTATTGTTCACACCTCTCTAAGCGCAAGAAGAAAAGAAAATTTTCTTTTGGCCCCTACCTTTTAGTTATCATTTGAAAGAGCATTGCTTAGGTAATCTTAAACTAGGATATATATTTTTACAATTTGGTTTGTAGTACAATATGATATTCATTATGTATTTATAAGAAAGAAAAAAAAAACTCTTTTTTGTCGCAATATTTTGAATGTTTTATTTATTACACCTTGTTATGTGGGCAAAATAATTATATTTTTATGATTTCAATTTCTAATTTCAAGATTTATCTTTTCAAAAGTTATTTACGAGGCTTTGACATAAACTTTTGTGCCCTTTTGGTACGGAACCCTAAGGCAGTCTATCCATCTCATAAATGAATTTAATTCCAGTAAAACAGGATATCGGCCAACAATATTTTTACTTTTCAAGAGGAACAGTTTGTGTGTTTATTTCTGAGCTCTGTCTGGATTATTTCAGATGTTTGTTGTTTTGACTTTTTTATGTCTCGGGGAATGTTTACAATTTACAACTACTTTTACGTTGATGCTTTTTTTATTGAGGATAAAATGTATCTTGAATTCAGACTTGCCTTTTTCGTAAAATGAGTAAATAAATAAGCACTCGGCAGAAAATCTACCTATTCATACCTACTAGACGTTACATAGGACCATAGGTATCCGTGCATAGGACATACTAAATGTAAACATTAGGACGTATTAATTGTCGTTGAAAGGCGAGTATACCTTGTGGACTGTGACTTGCATTTCACAGTTCACACTCGGGAACACCTCTGACACCCCTTCGGGGACTCGTGTCGTGATGATATACATATGACATATATATATAATTATATACTTACGCATGTCTCTCAGAGTTTATGCAGAGACTACAGATTTATATCTGCTACGATCCTGACACGCCTCTTTCGCATCTTCCACATCCATCAATCTAGTCATACAAGCTCTTTCTTCTATTCTAAATTTATGGTGCGCAAGTGGAAGGTATAGCTCGATCAGGCCGCCCTAGAAGGACGTATGCTGACCAAATTGGTGACATACTGAAGAAATACATGTCAAATGTACCCGGAAATATTACTTTATTAAATTCGATAAATTGTTCTTGGCGCTGAAAGTTTGTAAAAGTTTATGTACTGTTTTATTGTTTCGTTCTACATAGTATTGATTTTATTAAAAAAGTTGGTTGTTTTTATTTCTTTTTCGTCATTTCAAGTTGGACACGCCTCTTTAGCCTCTTCTACATCCTCTTCCATATCCATCAATTTAGTCATTCAAGCTCTTCTATTCCGGGTACTTTTAACTACCTTTTTTATCTGCCTATTACTACTTTGAAATCAAGTAGGAAATCAAACATCGAATCCCCTGTTCACTAAAATACATTTATTCTTTGGAATAATATTTACAACAGTCTACATCACAATATTTGCCTTAAAAGTACCACTTATCTTACATTTAGCACTGTCTTATTCACACCCTATCATCACATGATGTGTCGGTGAAGTCGACAATATTACTGTGAGGAAATATGTACAGTTCAGTGACCCTTTCATCGTCAGTTGGAGCACCGTTGCCAGAGTATTTATACTCATACTTCTGTGGTAAAGTTCTCCTTCGATTCAGTTCTCCGTCAATGTTAAAATTCTTCATTGGATCTAGGTCCTTACTCCTCATGATATTAAAGCTATTTTCGCTGAGCCTCTCGCTGTCTCGATAGCAATAACAGCTGCCTCTGGGCGCTCTCAAGGAGTCGCCAGGTGTATTTATCGATTTTCTGGTAGAATAAATACTTCGATCATTTGTTGAGCGGAATGATAATATCCGGGTGCGGTAAGAATGGCCATCCTGTTGGAGAAATGAAACATTTGTAATGAAATAATTATATTGGTATACCAACAAGGATTTATTGGCTTTCTGGAGTCTTGCCTCAATAGTGTCGATTCGGTGGAACAAGATTTAACTTATTTGACAGGACTAAACTGTTCTGTCTTTTTCTTTATGTATCGAAAAGACAAAGACAGGACGCTTTAAATAAGGTTAGTTCTGTCAAATAAGTTAAATCGTGTGACACCGAATCGACACCAATGTTGATGATTAATAAAAGGATAATAATAAAGCCTCCGAAAAACAAATTAAATCCCAGCGAACTGTTGCTCACTACTATCTGAGCAGCGGCAAAATTAGTTATTGAAAAATATACTAATTTAACTGTGAAACATCTACAGAAAAAATAAATTAAACATAGCAAACTAAAATTTCTCACGAGCACCTGGTTTAAATAATGAACCTCCGAATAATTTACTGAACTTCCGAAAGAACTAACCAACAAAACATAGTCAAAAACAAAACTATGAACCAAAAGTCATAAATAGGTGCGACGACGAGCGAAGCGAGGTTGAGCGTGTTAAGTTTACATGTAAGATAGTATAAGGAGCCGAGTGAAGCGGAGCGAGGCGAGGTCTCTAGTTTTAACAGAATTCATGACATACAAAATAAAAAGTGAAAAAAAATTATGTTGCTCGTATTCTATTACAAACTTATCACTACTTACAATATTTATGACACAAAACTGCAAAATAAAGCTGGTTGAGTATTTGGGGACGTAACCTTAAAACAACATTATAAATCGGCGTTTTTAGTATTTGTTGTTTAAATACAGCATATGGTTCATAATAAACAGAAATTTCAAATTCCTAACTGCTTAGGCCTTTGAGATAGACCCCATAACAAAAATGGTCTAAGAATGGGAAATATGATAGCCCCCCATTTCTTTACATTTTAAGATAAAAAAATAAACAATATATTTAGTTAGGTATAATTTTATCTTTTATATTTCTATTAATTTATAGGTAGTCTAGTTTTTTAATGTTATTTAAGTTTTATATTGTTAAATAAATAAATTGAAAACAAATATATTTATACTCTTCTTTATGAGCTCTAGAAAATGACACCCCACATGTTAGGGAAAGAAAAAAAAAAACATTTTTTTTTTGTTGTTTGATTTTACTCCCATCACAATTTATATTTAATTGCAGCACAATTCCATTGTTCTTTAGGCTGAAGCATGTTAAGCGTAATTTTGTGACCCGTGAGACACGTATATATTGTGCTATATTTTAATAAAAAAAAAATTCTCGGGATTTTATATGAAATACGCAACTCACAACTTGCGCTCATTTGGCTTTTGGGGAACAAAGTTAACTTTTTAGCTGCACCATTGTCTAGCTGCTAGACTCTAGCACAAACTTATGATATTAAAAAAAAAACAATTGTCACGCCAGTTATGTTTTCAGCAAATTACATTCAATAGAGATGGCCGAGATGTGTCGTCGGGACATCGTAGAATGGGACATACCAGGGCCTAGGCATATCATAATTCTGTTAAACTAACCTACCTCCACGCCGCTTCACTCGGCTAACCAATTTATTTACATTTAAATCTAACACGCTCGTCCTCGCTCCACTCGTCATCGCTCCTATTAAAAGACTTTCGATTTCATGATATGCCCACGAAAGAAATAAAGCCAGTATTCAGAAATTAAAAAGGTCTAATAAGAACTACCTAATTTATTTAATAAAGATCCTTCGAAATGTAAAAAAAAAGCACGACTGGAAACAATTATTAGTATTATAGGTACTACGGAAATAGTAAATTCCAAATCACGATTATAATTATAATTATTAATATTTGTGTTAACTAATCCTAGATAATTAAGCCTTCCTTGTATATAACTAACACAATGAGTTCTTTTTATTACTCGAATAAAGAAATATTATTATTATTATTATTATTACAATCTTTTATTTGTTATATTAATAATCTTTTATTTTAATTATATCTTAGTGTCACTTTGTTAGCCACCTGTATGAACACTATACAACGTGTAACAGAAAGGTGTGACTATATTTGAAGAACTTGTTCAATCAATGATGTAGAACAATTTTTACAATGGAACAAACCCTGTATCTAGAAAAAAAATTTACTGTTTCATAGAAAAATGCAAAGCCGCTCGGCCGAAATGTATGGAAGGGTAGATTTTTTTTTGAGATTTCGGGATTGGCTCCAGACCGAATAAGCTCTTCAAATATGGTTACACCTTTTTGTTAGACATTGTATATCATTTATATTGTAATCTGTTTACCGGCACCCACGGTACAGACTCTCCATGGTCTAGTCTGGGAGCCACTGAATGCTGCTTCAATTGTAAAACTGTTTATGTGAAATAAAAAAAATTTCATTTTCATTTTTCAATCATAAAATTGTTCATAGATTGAATCTATTTTATACAATCTATTTAATTTAATCTACAATCTATTTTATATATTTTATACAACCAATACAATCTTTATGCAGTTTTCTATTTATCGAATACCTAATATTTTCATTTAAATTACTTACTACCTTGGGCTAGGCGTTGAATATGTAGCTTATCTAAAGGCGAAAATTACTGCCACAAATGAATTCAAAACAATGCTGAATGTACTAGTATATCCATTTATATGGACAAAATGGAGGGACCCGCTAATTTATTTACCTAGTTTATCTTTGGCGGAGGAATCTTATATTATTTTATCGCAAAAAAATATAGGGCCGTTATTGATGCCTTTTCTCGGGCTTCTTTTAGGTGATTATAATTTTAAATCACGGTTTCTTTTATGTTTATTACACAATGAACCCTTTACAATTTATGACAAGATTTAATTTTATACAGGGTGGAAAAAGTTTAAGGGCCCTGGAGGGGAACTACCTTAAATCCTTTAGTTAGCTCATTTTACTGAAAGGAAACATTCCTTTATTTTTTAAAAGAAACCAAACTGCATTCAAAGATATTCTGAAATTCGCTTGTCTCACCCGGGAAGAGAACAAACTAAAAATTAAAAAAATAAACCCTCGCTATTTTACTATACAAATCGGTAGGATTATTGTTCAGGATAAAATTTGTCTAATAAACATTTAGTGTAACACTCATCTGTTGTACGAGATACCCATGAAATTGAATATTTATTACAAGTTCTTTATTAACAATACCTAGTACTGTTCACTTGTAAAGTAATAATGATACGCCATTATTACACAATGACAGCACGGAATGAAAACAAAACAATACAAAATTTAAAATTCAAACGAATACTTTTATCGATTTTAAAAATGTTGAAAACTTATCGTTCGAACTTCAAATTTGTTGCTCCGCGTTGCAAAAAAAAATACGATCGCTTTTTAAACTTTTCGTCAGTACGCCTAGTGCAAAAAGGAACTGTGCTGTACATAGATTTATTATTACCATTTAACGATTTCTTATTGAAATCTTCAACAATGTATTTAAGATAAATAACATTAGCAAGCTTGTACTTCATACTATGTCTTTGGATGTTAGAGAGATAAGAAAATTATAACGTGTCATTTACTTGTTACAAGTGAACAGTAGTAGGTATTGTTAATAAAGAACTTGTAATAAATATTTAATTTCATGGGTATCTCGTACAACAGATGAGTGTAAGACCAAATGTTTATTAGACAAATTTTATCCTGAATAATATTCCTACCGATTCGTATAATAAAATAGCGCGGGTTTATTTTTTTTAATTTTTAGTTAGTTCGATTCCCGGGTGAGACAAGCGAATTTCAGAATATCTTTGAATGCAGTTTTGTTTCTTTTAAAAAATAAAGGAATGTTTCCTTTCAGTAAAATGAGCTAACTAAAGGATTTAAGGTAGTTCCCCTCCAGGGCCCTTAAATTTTTTCCACCTGTATACGAATAAAGTGGACTTGATATTTTAGGATTTAATATCTTTCGGATTGGTTTCTGATTTTAATTTCACTCAGTTATTTACAAGTATCACACGATATTTAGTTTTACTAACGCAAAAGTTTAAAGCTTAGTTCAAGGATCAGTTAGAATTTTTTACAAGGACGTTACCTCAAAGCTCTCCATGCCCAGTCTGGTTTTCTTCTTTCCAAATGTGAATCTTTGCTTGAACTCCTTCTTGAATTTTTCCTGTAACAAAATACAAATTTAAATAATGTGATATATGAATTCAGTCAATTCTTCGTCAAGGTGAGAAAAAATGTCGTGCGTAAAGTCGTAGATTCATGTCGTTTTATTTAAATTGATGCATTAAAGAAAGCCATATGTACTGTTGTTGCCTTGAGAGTGTCAAAACAGCCAGAACGGAAATGAATTTTTAATAGATGTCCCTTATTAAAACAATTGTAAAATGTAATTTTACGTTCTCCCATAGTATGAGACAAAAAATTACAAAATATGAAATTTGCTTTTTTTATAGCAATTGAATTGAACTGATGACACTACTATTACTCGCAAATTAAATTTAAAAACCATTCTGAAACGATTAAAAACCCTAAAGTATTAAGTCCACTTATCGAATCCTACTCGCACTTGACCGGTTTTTTTATGAAGTCGTAATACTTTCCGTGGCCTTAACTTGTACAGAATTGTTTCGGAATCAAGCAATAAAATATTTACTTTCCTGCAATTAAGACGCGACCATTTGTTTTACACTTGTAATAAAACTACGAGGGGTGACCCAAATTCAAGAACCATAAAGTATCGCTCTACTTTTGAAACAAATCAATCTTTGAATCATCTTAGTTGCCTGTGCTGTGCCATAGAAAAACTACCCCTAACGAGATGCAATGACGTTTGTTCGAAATAAATTGCATCAACTTTCAATGCGCCCTCACGCGCTCTGATTGGCTAAGCCACGAGTGACAGAGAAAGAGATAGACAATCCCCGGTAAGTAGGAGTAAAAATATAGTAAAGTCTATGCAATAACACTGATTATAGTTGATGAAATCGGACCGTACGGCATTTTTCTTCTCGGAGCTAGTTTTTCGATGACCAGTGCCAACACTGGTTGAACCCTATCCCGGGAAACTCTACGATCCCATAAGTCTACTATACCCGAGGTTCTCTTGCCAACTCTTGTATGGGGACCCTTCGGCAAGTGACCGAAGCATGAAACTTGGTAAAGATGTAGCCTAGGTCAAAATGAGCAGATTTAGGCCTGGCCCCAGCAGTCCCGGACTTAATGTGGAGGGGGGCAGAGGGGGGAAGTAAGCTCCCGCCGCTTTGTAAACAAATAATGCTAACGCATCGCCATTTCCTATTAGGGCGTATTTGGTATCATTTTCGTATAAATTAAGGATGAGGAATTCAAATATAATTTTTTCATAATGCCTTTCCATACAAAAAAAACGAAATTTTAGCAAAAAACTGTAAATGCCGGAAAACTATTTTCTCTTCAAGCAGACGTTATGCAAAGAATAGTTACTTTTTAAGATTAAAAAAATAGCTATAGAGAGCCTCGTTATTGTAGTTTATTAAAATATATATATCATAAATACTTACTCCACAATAAGAACTAAAAAAAAATAAGGCGATGCCTCGCGTTTCTCACTCTGTTACGAACGGCAGTGAGCGAGCAATCCGCTCCGTAGACAAAAGATACTAACGCGTCGTGATTTCACACAAACGCGTATTTGCTATCATATTCGTATAAATTAAGGATGCAAAATTCAAATTTTGTTATTTTGTATTGCGTTTCTATACAAAAAAAGATTTTGGGGATAAAATGAAAAATAAGGTAAACTATTTTCTCTTCAAGCAGATGTTACGTAAATAATAGTTACTATTTTAAGCTAAAATACTTATAGAAAGCCTAGTTATTGTAGTTTATGAAAATATAGACATCATAATATATACTAACTTCACAAAAATAACCAGAAAAAAACAATAAAACGCCTCGCGTTTTTCATTTTATTACGACCGGCAGTTTTGTCGACGTTAAAAAGTCCGTGTGCCCACTAACCGAAATTTGTACGCATAGTGTATCGCCTGAAGCTTCACCTTATCCGGAAGAGCGGGAATGGTTGGAATGTACAACGTCTGATAACAACTGTAAACCTTGGGCAGCATTTCACAGCGCGAGTGACAGAAACTTAAATGAACGACATATAACTAACGTAGCTCTTCTTACGATCTTTGAAGAACAATCTCACGATGCAGCAATAATGGTGCATACAATGAATGTCGTCGATAAAGCCATACAATTTTCGAATCCGGACCAAAACCCAATAATTGTAGCAGATCAACCTCTTTTTGCTCTTTTAAAGCAGTTACAATATTTGTTTCCGGAAAGATACGGAAAAAGAATATTTCTGTTATGATGGGTGGTTTACATATTGAAATAGCGGTGCTAAAAGTTCTTGGTCAGTTGTTGTCTGGGAGTGGTTGAACGGAGGCATTGGTACAAGCCAGTGTTACTACACAAGGAAGATCAGAAGCTATGTTGTCGGCTTCTCATGTTACGCGCATCAAGTAAGTATCTAACTGGGACTGAGTTATAAAATTATAACTACTACAACCATCGATTGAATGACTAGATCTATAGTTAAGATTTATGTTTTCTTATCTTATAACATACATATATGTTCTAGGTTACTGCTGCTGCATTGAATTTATTGCAAAAAACAGCATTTCAAAAGTATGAAACAGTCGAAACTGCATTCGAGGAGTGGCGTGAAAATAAGAAATACCACAATTCAAGTTTTGGGACATGATCCTACAGCTTGAATTACAAATGTTGCAGTTCGTGAAGTCTACCAGAATAGGAAACTTCAGCACATATTTGGACTCGTTGAGAACACTTGTGCCCTGGTTTTTTTCTCTAGACCATGTACATTATGCCAGATGGTTTTCTGTGCATATCAGAGCCCTCGCAAATTTAAAAGAAATGCATCCAGATATATTACATAAGTTTGAAGGAGGTGCATTTGTTGCAAGAAAAACTGGTAATTCATTTTCTGGGATGTCAGTTGATCAAGCTCACGAGCAAATGAATGCCCTCATGAAAGGAGATGGTGGTCAGTTTCTTTTTTCAAATATTCATGTGGTAACTGTTACCTATCTACTACTAAACATAATTATGATTACGTATTTTACAGGAATGATAGGACTGACTGAAAACCCAGACGCTCTGCGCAAATGGTTCATTGCTGGAGCAGAGTTAGGAGCAATGGTAGATCAGTACGAAAGTGAAATCCTCAAAATTAGCCAAATAAATGAAATCGAAGATACACACTACGAAGAATACAGCACTCACCATTCCGACACACCCGCTTATCAGCAAAGGTTCAGCCAAGATGTAAGATCATTAGTAAACGCAATTGAAGAAATGGGAAACCCTTACTTTTTGGGAAGAAAGGTTGAAGTCGGGCATTAAAAGCATTCACGGTCCAATTAAACTAAATAAATGTAAATGATTTAATACAAATGTAAAACCAGAAAAGAAAACGCAAACCAAAATGACTGCTCTTAAAAATGACTGTAACCTTTTCAGTTAATTATATATCGCCAAATGTGAACACAGAACTGTCGACCTCGACAATTTTTTGGCTCATGAAAATCAAAATTATCCGCCAACACTATCACTTCTTGGTTCTTTGCGATCTACTACCAAATCAGACCTTAGTAAGTGCCTTACAAATCTTTCGGACGAAACTATAGAAGCAAATACTCCTCAGGTAAAAGTTTATTTTTTTAAACGCGAGATCCTCTTAAAATAATGTACTATTACAATACGATACAGTAAAATGTTAATTATGAATGATTCACAGGTTTCAACAAAAATTTTGGATGGATCTGCTATTGTTCACATGCTAAACCCTGGTCAATCAAAAACCTTCGGTGAATATGCAGACACAGTTTTTGTTCCCTTTTTACAGAGAGAGCTGTCTAACTCTACACGGCTAGACGTCGTTTGGTATAAATATGACGACAACAGCCTTAAAAAATATAACACGACAAAAACGTGGCACTGGCGATTGTACACGGGTGACCCCAAGCACCAAAATTCCCAAGAGTTGGGCTAACTTTCTTCGAGATGGAGCTAATAAAGAAGAGCTGTTCCATTTGCTCAGCGTTCGTTGCCACAACATGGAAATACCAGAGACCAAAGAACTGAACATAACAGATGGTGACATTGTGCTTAGCAACAAAGACCGAGCTAAACCTATTTTGCAGCCGTGTAACCACGAAGAAGCTGACACGCTGATTATGGTTCACGTCGCCGATGCTGTAGCACAGGGACACACCTGTATATTAATCAGATCGTTCGACACTGATGTATTGGTTTTGGCGGTATCCTGTGTGTCCAAATATCCTCAGCTGGAGAAGCTTTATGTACACCTTGGAACTGGAAAAAAACATCAGTTTCTCTCTTGTCACGCGATCGCATCCGCATTAGGTTATATTTTATTAAATATTTTTTGTAGGACCAGCCAACAAGCTTTGTAGAACAAGCGCTCCCCTTGTTCCACGCAATTACCGGATGCGATACTGTTTCTGCGTTCGATGAGAGAGGCAAAAAGACTGCTTTCGACGCTTGGAAAGCTTACCCGGAGGTGACAAGTACTTTTCAAGCGCTGATGTTGACTGGAGAAATAGATGATCATGCTGATTCTATTCTACAAAAGTATGTGGTGACTATGTACGATAGGTAAATATAATTTTGATCTTTCAGAATTTTTAGTAATTGCACACAGCATAAATATACAATTACAAGCGCTCACATCTTTAATTTTAGATCCAGCCAATCTGAAATGGTAAACGAATGTAGAAAACATTTGTTTACCTAAAAAGATCGTCAGTTGGAGTACATCCCACCAACCGAAGATGCTCTCCACCAGCACTTGAAAAGAGCTGTATACCAAGGAGTGTTTGTGTGGGGGCAAACAGCAGCTCAACAAAATCTACCCAGTCCTGAAGACTGGGGATGGAGGAAACATGGAAATGTCTGGATGCCACACTGGACAACTGCACTTGTTGCTGCGAGAGCTTGTTTAGAGCTAGTACGATGCAAGTGCAAACAGCAATGCGGTAACAGATGTAGTTGTAAAAAACAAGGGCTGAACTGCACTGAGTTGTGTCTGTGCAGTGGACAACACTAGCTTGCTTTGTAAATTTTTTTGTATCAAAAGGTATTACGAAAACCTCAAATATGAATTTCACATCATTAATTTAGATGAAAATGGTAACAAATACGCCCTTGTGTGAGATAGCTCCCTGCCGGTCGTAGTAAAATGAGAAACGCCAGGCGTTTTATTGTTTTTTTCTGATTATTTTTGTGAAGTAAGTATATCTTATGATATCTTAATTTTCATAAACTACAATAACTAAGCTTTCTATAAGTATTTTAACTTAAAATAGTAACTATTATTTACATAACATCTGCTTGAAGAGAAAATAGTTTACCGTATTTTTCATTTTATCACCAAAATCTTTTTTTGTATAGAAACGCAATACAAAATAACAAAATTTGAATTTTGCATCCTTAATTTATACGAATATGATAGCAAATACGCGTTTGTGTGAAATCACGACGCGTTAGTATCTTTTGTCTACGGAGCGGATTGCTCGCTCACTGCCGTTCGTAACAGAGTGAGAAACGCGAGGCATCGCCTTATTTTTTTTTTAGTTCTTATTGTGTAGTAAGTATATATGATATATATATTTTAATAAACTGCAATAACGAGGCTCTTTATAGCTATTTTTTTAAATCTTAAAAAGTAACTATTCTTTGCATAACGTCTGCTTGAAGAGAAAATAGTTTTCCGGCATTTACAGTTTTTTGCTAAAATTTCGTTTTTTTTGTATGGAAAGGCATTGTGAAAAAATTATATTTGAATTCCTCATCCTTAATTTATACGAAAATGATACCAAATACTCCCTAATAGGAAATTGCGACGCGTTAGCATTATTTGTTTACAAAGCGGCGGGAGCTTACTTCCCCCCTCTGCCCCCCCCCCCCCCCCACATTAAGTCCGGGACTGCTGGGGCCAGGCCTAAATCTGCTCATTTTGACCTAGGCTACATCTGTACCAAGTTTCATGCTTCGGTCACTTGCCGAAGGGTCCATGTCAAGAGAACCTCTAGTACTATACCGAGTGTTAGTTTCGAGTTCGAGTGCAGGCAAGGACTCAAAAACTCAAGGGACGTGACAAATGACGTCACGCGCGTTTGTCTTTCAGCATGGACAAAACGTTATTTTATTTAAAGTTGTAAATTAACAAAGTTAAAAGTATCCAGAATAGAAGAACTTGTACAACTAGATTGATAGATGTGGAAGAAGTGAAAGAGATGTGTCAGGATTCTAGCAGATGGGAATCTGTAGTCTCTGCCTTCCCCGGAGACAGGCGTGAGTCTATGTAAGTGGTATTACGTATTACGTACTAAGTACGTATTAATAAATCCATCAATTACTGCTTTCATTTGCTTCTTTAAATTTGTAGCATTGACAAAATCCAAAATGTTTTATATTTGTGTAGAGATTTTCCAAACGACGTTGATGTTTGTGGTTAGCGGCATTTAGTGGCACTTATTAGTAGAAATAGTAATTTTTAATAGAAGTATCTGATTTCAAAAGAGTGAACAATAGCTGAAAAAAAAAACGATTAAAAGCAGTAGGTTGTTGCCTTGTAGGTTGAAGCAGCTTCTTACCTTGTGGTACCTTTTGCCATTATATTCAGCTTTGGGAAAGCATTTTTGTTTTCTTGTACAGGTTTTGGCCAGTAACTTTTGCTAAAAACTTTTTTCACCACAGAATGATGATACGAGACATTTTCTCATTTCGCTATTATACGGCTCTTGTTGTCTTTGAACAATATTAAATGTACTGTTTTAAGTAATTCGCCACTGCATGTTGTGGCATTAGATGTCAATGATAGAGAAAAGCATAAAGAATTTGTAAACTTCGTAATGGCAGCGCGTCAAAATAATCTTATTGTTAAGCACTAAATACCAAAATGCCTTGATCTGCGGAATTCTTTCTTGAAGTCTGAAGTACAAGTTCTGATTTTGACCCCCTATTATACGAGGCGCGAACAAAGACGCATTCGCTTCAAAACCTGGCGTGATGTAATTGGTCATGTCTTTCGCGAGTTTAAGAGGCATTTTCACATAAAATTTTATTTTTGTCACTGTCACTCGAAGCGAAAACACACACCTAATAAAATATGTTTGAGTTCTGTTTATGGTTCCTATTCGTCAAACCAGGAGAAAAAGTGTGTTTGAAGACCTCATTTCAACAATTATTTCTATGGAGGAAAATTTATCCAAATATGTTTTCCAATATCAAAACCCTAGATTATATAGTCAAAATGCATATACCAGAAATTTATTAAAATTTTCCGTGTATTTCATGAAATACACAAAAAAGAAGCACCTCTATTTTTTTACATATCGCCTCAATTAACACCTACAACAAACAAAACAAATCCCTTGCCGCTCGCGTAATCTGTTTTTCGATTCATTATCTATTATTTTAGTTTCGCAGCCGGATTGTGGAAAACCCACCTTTTTCTAATTAATCGAAACAGAAACTCAAATTCAAAATTTACTCAATAGTTATTCAACAAAACTTTGTTACCTATACAACGTGTAACAGAAAGGTGTAACCATATTTGAATAGCTTATTTAGTCAATGGTTTAGAACAACTTTTACTATGGAACAAAACATGTATCTCGAAAAACAATTTTTACTGTTTCATAGAAAAATGCAATGCCGCTCGGCCGAACTGTATGGAAGGGCAGATTTTTTTTTTGAGATTTCAAGGTTGTCTCCACCATAGTAAAAGTTGTTCTATACCATTGACTGAATAAGCTCTTCAAATATGGTTACACCTTTCTGTTACACGTTGTATATTGTGTATGCTGCGATCGCAAAGCTTCCATTGTTTGGTTTCCGTATATTTGAATTTAATAAAAAAAAAATTTGATAAAGTGCTACGTTTACAAGGCAATCACGATTGCTATCTAAATTGTTCCCACAGTAACGATCTTGCCATGTAATTTAAAGGCTCTTTATCACGCTAAGCTGGCACTTAGTTTACATTGCTATGTAAACGCTTCAACAATGCAGCACTTCAACGAGCGACGACGTAATGAAATCAGGCACAATTGCGACAACAGCTTTTAACTATACACTTTGACAGTAGTGCGTAGACTTACGTACTGGGTGTAAAAATCCAGATAAGTTGAATAAAATCACATAATCTACTGAAGAAAAATAAAGAAAACAGAAAAAAATACTTTTGACATTTTATGACTCTATTACTTTTTAAGGACTGGCCATGCTCAATCTCCTTTTCCTAAAGGGCTTCAGAAGCTAAATTGCGTTTAGAGACGTTTTGAATCGTTTTAAACTTTCTATATGAATTAATTACATTACAATCATTTAAGGACTGGCCATGCTCAATCTCCTTTTCCTAAAGGGCTTCAGAAGCTAAATTGCGTTTAGAGACGTTTTGAATGGTTTTAAACTTTCTATATGAATTGATTACATTACAACAATTTAAGAACTGGCCATGCTCAATCTCCTTTTCCTAAAGGGCTTGAGAAGCTAAATTGCGTTTAGAGACGTTTTGAATCGTTTTAAACTTTCTATATGAATTAATTACATTACAATCATTTAAGGACTGGCCATGCTCAATCTCCTTTCCCTAAAGGGCTTCAGAAGCTAAATTGCGTTTAGAGACGTTTTGAATCGTTTTAAACTTTCTATATGAATTGATTACATTAATTACATTATCAGTAGGCAGGGCCTACTGAAAAAGGCATATTATAAAATAAATGAATATTTGGATGATGGTGAAGCATGGTGTTATAGTGATACTGATTTTGATGATAGTAGGTAATAATTTAATTAATTAATATAATTCTCTAACTTTTGATTCCTCTTAAGAGTTAACATTAATTAATTACAGACTGTAAAAGGAAATAGACTATATGAGACAGGTAGGCAAAGATATATATGTTTTTCTTTTTTCATTAACCTGAATTCCTGCTGTCTTGTATTTTCTTATCCCTTGGTTAAAGTAGATATAAGTAATTCAATGTATAGTTTAAGTTTATGTTAAAAAAAAGACATGATCTTGCCAAGTTTCTTGCCCGTTCTTCTTAGCAAGACTAATCGAATGGGCAGAGGTAGGCATGTATTTATATATGTAACCTATTACTATGTAGTATATAGGATGGGATTTGGTCGGCCGCCTGGATTCGTGCTGGGGGCTCGGTTGGTGATCATTGAACCTTGTTCCTGGTCCCTGGCCGGGTCTCCGGTATGGGTTCGGGCGGTTGATTGGATTTCACCTTGTATAATATTATTTTACCTATAATTTTAATCGTATATATATTGCTACATAAATTAAATAAACATTTAATCTAAGTAGTTCATGTACATTTATTATTTTATTACATATATTTTTATAAGATTAAAATTTGACTTGTGAAACGTGTATTATATATACCTACTTTGCAAAATAAACTTTTTGAATTTTGACAAAATTTCTTACAAAATAAAAAATATGTGCCATTTATTGACTCATGTTCCGTAGTTGTGAAGTTTCAAAACCTTTAAAGCTTTAACCAACGACATTTGTCGTTGGCATTAACCAACAATAACCAAATAAATATCTTTCAAATGCCTTAAATATATATCGATTGTGAAATTCAAGTCAGTCAGATTATTACGTTGCAACGTGATGGGTGGTGAGCCCTATAATGTCAAGACATTATGTGCCTTAAAATGCTTTAAAAAACTAATAACTTTTAAAGTTCAAAATAGACTAGGTTAAAATCTTATACACACATGAAAAAATTAAAAAATCCAACATAATGATGTGTAAAACTAAATAAAAAACTGATTTATCACATTTTATATATTTATAATATAATATAAATATAATATAATATATAATTATAATATAAATAGTATATTTCGTGACGAATATAAAATAGCGGATTTTCTTACCCGAGGAATGAAGCTAGTTTTGACGTGAGCCGAAGGCGAACGTTGAAAGCTCACATTCCGAGGCTAAGAAAACCCATTCTTACTCGTTGCGAACGATACTTTTTCTACTACCTGATTTATGTATTTAAATATTAAATTTTTACTTTAAAATTTTGTGAAATTTTGTCGGCGGCTTGTGGCCAGTATCATTTTGCGAAAAAAGAGTGTCAGACGCGATATAATCGATTATGTCGTGAATCGGAACGCAGGGAATTTTGATTGTAAAGACAAACTAAGGACGTCAAAAAGAACCTAATTTAGCATGAAATGAACACAAAGGTCAAAAAGAACCTAATTTTGCAATAAATGAAATTTCAATACGATATTTCGAACTGATCTGATAGTCATTCCACAACAGGGCCCGGAAAGTTCGATTTTCAAAACTTATTTCGAGTATTAAATGGAACTTTTTCATAAAGGTAGTAGAAAAAGTATTATTTTCTCCTATTTTGCGCTATCCAGCGACGCATCGGTCGTCGTAACAGCCACTGTTTTGCAATGAATGTTACTTCAATGTCGTTTCTGTCGATATTTGTATCGAGCTGCTAATCTTTGCTTACGTAATCTTTGAAGATAAGTAAAATCAAGTATTTAATCTTCTTGTAAGATATGCATGGACAATATGGACGTTCCAATTTCATTTATTTTATTGCTGGTATATGTTTCTTTGGGGAAGTTGTACTATAATCAGTAAAATATGTAATTTACTTTGATATTACTGTATTTGAATATATTATACCTGTATTCGCCTGTGGTACTGTACCAACGTGCTATATAATATGCATAATTAAATTTTTTACTGTGCAGTTAATCAGTTTAATAATCAATTTTCAGTAACAATTGAAGAAAAATATACCTGCATGGAGCGTCTTGTGAAAGTAGACGGGTTAAGTCATTTAATCATACGTATTCATAAATTGGAAAATTTTTACCACTCAAAAACACAAAGAATCTTGAATAATTCAATAATCATGTGTACGGAGTATTACTTTATATCATAAATATTATAAATTAATAAATATATAGTATGCCTTAATTAGCTTTTTATTTATAATTACACAATATAACTTTAAATATATACAATAAATAGAAGAAAATTATAACTTGAAATATATTTCGGCCCTTAGTGGGCCGTCATCAGTCATGGATAAATTTAATGATTTAATGATGAATATATTTCGGCCCTTAGTGGGCCGTCATCAGTCATGGATACTTGACTGATGACGGCCCACTAAGAGCCGAAATATATTTCAAGTTATAATTTTCTTTTATTTATTATATATATTTAAAGTTATATTGTGTACAGACTGTAAAAGGAAATAGACTGTATGAGACAGGTAGGCAAAGATATATATGTTTTTCTTTTTTCATTAACCTGAATTCCTGCTGTCTTGTATTTTCTTATCCCTTGGTTAAAGTAGATATAAGTAATTCAATGTATAGTTTAAGTTTATGTTAAAAAAAAGACATGATCTTGCCAAGTTTCTTGCCCGTTCTTCTTAGCAAGACTAATCGAATGGGCGGAGGTAGGCATGTATTTATATACGTAACCTATTACTATGTAGTATATAGGATGGGATTTGGTCGGCCGCCTGGATTCGTGCTGGGGGCTCGGTTGGTGATCATTGAACCTTGTTCCTGGTCCCTGGCCGGGTCTCCGGTATGGGTTCGGGCGGTTGATTGGATTTCACCTTGTATGATAATATTTTACCTATAATTTTAATTGTATATATATTGCTACATAAATTAAATAAACATTTAATCTAAGTAGTTCATGTACATTTATTATTTTATTACATATATTTTTATAAGATTAAAATTTGACTTGTGAAACGTGTATTATATATACCTACTTTGCAAAATAAACTTTTTGAATTTTGAATTTTGTAAATATTATAAATTATATTATAAATATTATAGATTATTATATTTATAAATATATATTATAAAGTAATACAAGAGTTAGACAAGGATGTGTAGCGTCACCGTGGCTATTCAATCTATTTATGGACAGTTGTTTAAATGAGCGTGAATGTGGACTGAAGTTACTTATCAACTGCCTCTTATACGCCTATGACCAAGTTCTCCTTGCTTCATCAACGGATGAGCTGCAAGAGATGGTAACAATTATGGATGATGCCTTTATAAATGAAGAAAAACAAAGGTTATGGTGTTAGAGAGGGATGAAGCGGTGACTGAATGCAAGGTTAAATTGGAGACAAGGAAGTTTTACTCGTGATGGAAACTGTGATGGTAAAATTGAAAGAAGGGTGAATCCGGGAATACTCCTTTATGGGTAGACAAATGTGACTGCAAAGGCACGATTGGCGGTTCATAATGGAGTGTTGGACCCTAAACTTATGTATAGTAGTAAATATGGGTATGGCAAGATAAAGATCAAAGTGTATTGAATGCAGTGAACTTTGAATTTTTTTTCGATGCAGTCAAATTTTCTCTATCACATTTCGGGCTATCTTGTCATCTTGGAAAAGGTATTCTTTATAACATATATTATTTCAGAACCATATATATTGCAGAGTGGGAGTACTATGGTTTCAGAACATCGTTTTTTAATACCTACGTCGTCTTAACTTGTTACGTCTTGTAAGTACTAAAATATGAATTACATCAGACCCAAGGACTAACTGAACCTAAGTAACATTCTAAGTAACAGCCAACTGATAAGCTAAGCTGGGTACTCGTACACCCTTAATGCTCTGATGGGGCGATAATGATGACACGAAAGTTGAAGCAACATAAAACTAACTCGATATATGTATCGCAAGTAACATCTTAATAAATTGTTCAATGCAAGTGCTCGTAAAGGCCCACTTTTTATGCATCAAAACCGAACAGAAAGTCGATTATTTTGCTCTAGGGCTTTATTATTATTATTTTTAATTTATTTACAATATTTGGCTAACCTGCAGCCTTTCCTGTGTACCATAAATGTTATACCTTTTTTCCACTGTTTAACGGTTCTGGATACATTCCTTTTGACCCAATCATAATTTAAAGTTCAGAAGATTATATTTGTTTTATTTCCTCACACTATGCATTGAAAAACGTACTATGATATACGGGCGTAAGAGCAATAAATTACTCGGTTACGTTTAAAACACCCGCTACGCTCGTGTTTTAAATCGTCCTTGTGATTTATTCCTTTCCGCCCTTGTAGCATAAACTACTATTAAAAAGTGCAAAAACATGCATCAAGATTGCTCATACAACCTAAATTTGTAACGTTTTTTGCTGATTATACTGAACAAGATTTTTTTGTTTCATCTTAACTATTTGTCTGTCTGACTATCGACTGTGCTAAAGTTTTACAGCGTCTTGTATAACTTGTGGACTAAGAAGGCATTTTTTACAATGCCCGGGACTGCATCATACTGATGAAAATTGCGAAGTTGAATCGGGGATTGTGATCAATAATTATTTAAACTTAATTATTTATCACATTTTCCTGTCATCAACATTTTTTTTAAAGTTTACATGAAAAAGAATCTCACATTTTATATTAATTGTGTCACTCTTACGCTTGACCAGATTTACTTTTAAAGCATCATTATCAAAGGGATATTTTTATTTGCACATCAAAAATACCATTTTACACACTAACTTTGCCACCAGAAATCCTTCAACGCAGGAGAAAGCTCTTCGTGGTTATTTTTTTTTTGACAACCCAGAAATCCTATAAAAGTACAGTTAGTATTTTAGTGTGCAAGTCAGTAAATTTTTGATGTGCAGTTAGTATTTTTGATAGAACACTGTAGTAGCATTTTTAGTATCTTCTATTGTGCGTTTAAATTCATGCTATTATCAAAGCATAAAAGTTTGTTTATGGTAGAGCTTGACAAGTTGAAGCTACGACTACTGGAACTGGCCACCCTAGAAGAACGTATGCCGACCAAATATATGATACATTAAAAAAGGGCCAAGTCAAAAAATTCGGAATAGAAGATTTAGATGAATGCGAAGTATATAGCGATTTGTAGCATCTGTTTACATAATATCAAGATCGAAGCAGATGGAGATTTCTAGCATCTGCGTACTCCACAAAAGATAGGCGTGTGTGTATTTATGTGTAACAAGCTTATACGTGTTTTTGTTTATATCCTTACAATTTATAAAAAGATCCTTCAAAGTTCAACAACCAACAGTACCCGTATGTCCAAAACGAATACAACAAGTTTTAGTCGCACATGAGCGAAAAAACAAAAACAATAACGTTTTAGTATTTTGTGAAGTGATTCTAAACTTAATCGGTTAAAATATTCGCTGTACAGGCCGGAAATAGCCAAAACCAAAGGCATTAGTATAAAATTACGAGGAAGGTCGCATTACCTACACCACATTGCGAGGTCCGTTGAGTGTAATAATACCCGCATAAATCGTATATCCTGAAAGGATAGGTGGGCTCTTTACATGCCATCTTATTCATCCTTTATGGATATTGTCCCAGAAAATGGATCAGATTAGGGATTATAGCATCGATCAATTGGCTTAAGACCAAAAGCTACGATGAGACTGGATCTCTTCTAAAATAATTCAATTAAACTTAATTTTATATATATTTACCTATGTTTTCTTTTTCTATTGTTAAATAATTGTTATAAAATATGTAAGTATTTCTAGTTTTACCCAAAATTTGATAACAAGTGGCCTTACAATGTAAAAAACACACCTTCACACTCTCATGCATTACACACCACACTCACAAACATACACATACTCATCCTCCCTAGTAGCTTTTCAATACTGATCCCAAGACTTCGGTCGTAGGGCTAGGGAATCTCAGTCACACCTATATAGACCACCCCTCACTTATTCACATACATTAGTACCCAATCATATATTGTGATAATTAAGCTAAATAAATAAGCTAATCAAAAGTTTGCTGCCCACTATGGAAGAGCGGAGTCTCCTACTACCGGTAATATTTTACTTAAAAGGAGGCTCCAACAACCTGTAAATACCTATGATTGTGTTAATGAAATAAATAATTTTGAATTTGTATTTGTATCAATCAATATGTTTAATTTTGTCGAAATCTATATATTACTTAACATTTTTTTTAATGAAATTTGAGGGCCGTATCTTTTTAAATTGGCTTTTATACCACAGTATGAGACTGAAGACCCTAGTATTCAATATTATTTCACATTGATACTTCACACCGTGCCTGAGAAAATGGGCCTTGACAGAGAGACAGACAGACCGACAGACAACAAAGTGATCCTTTTAGTATAAGGTAAGGTACGGAATCCTAAAAATACAGGCTCTGTTTTATAGCCACGCATTTTATCGAAAAAAAATTCTATTTATTATAAAAATTTCTATTAGTTTTTGACATCATTAAAAAGTATGCATTTAACTAGTTTTCATACCGTATGTCCTATGAAACGTGATCACTACATTTAAAATTAGTTTTCAGAATAATGTAGCTTTGTGTTAGTATGTCATAGTTTCACCAGTATAAAATTCATTTGACAAGCTTCGAGTTTTCACTAGTTCATTTCGGAGTAATATTACAGCATTCCATAATTTCGCATTTTGAAGAGGTATTTGTTAATTTAGATAGCTTTACTATTTCATACAACTTCTACGAGTACATATTTTACCGGGATTGGAGATCCTACATAGAGCGTTTTGAAAATTGATTGAAGGCGATATGCGAAAAAAATACTGGTGTTTCTTTACCATTTATTTCATGTACATGAAATATATTTTTACTTTATACTTTTTCTCCTCGTGTGACGAATAGGAAACATATACAGAACTCAAAAATATTTTATTAGGTGTGTTTTAACAATATATAAAGAAAAATTTGAAATTTTGCTAGCTATTTTAGTTTTTTTAATAAAAATATAAAACAAACTTTTTTCCCTTTTGCCCTGAATCCACCCCTCTCGCACTGCGCGATTTTTCGGTTGGAGTGACAGACAGTGACAAAAGTAAAATTCGCATAGCGTCTTAATACAATAAAGCTCGAGAATCATAACATTGCTATGTAGACAAAGCAGTCAAGGTGCGGCATTTCCACTCAGCTGCTATAAATGCTTTATGCGTTTGTAACGTCCTGATGGCTTTGTCTCAATGAAACTTTGCACACATAATTATGTATGTTTCCATTCCCCCGCGCCGCACTCCAACCCATCTCTCATCAAGAGGTGCAAGATGGTGAGATATTCTGACGGCGCCGAATTTGTGAAATGATTTCAGATAAAAACTCTTTTTCATGAAATGGTAACTGTTTCTTTATAGAAAACTGTATAACCTTAGTCTTTTTAACATGAACGACATCTATATTTCTTTTTTTTATTTATTTCCAGTATGGATAAAAGTTATTCAACTTGCTAAACTTTGCGTAAAAATGAGGCAATATTAACAATATCCTGATAGCTATTATGATGGTGTTTCATCAAATTTTGCTTTTTTGCTCCTGTTGATGAAAGATGGGTCGAAGTGCAACGTGGGGGAGAAAGGAAACATATCTTAAGATGTGTGCAAAGTTTCATTAAGATCAAAGCCATCAGGACGTCACAAACACCTAAAGCATTTATATGGCAGCTGAGCGGCAAGGGGCCACTTACGAAAGTATTTATTTTGGTCACGTGTCCGGTAAGTGGGGTGATTAACGCACTCAACTGAGTTGCCGGGCTCGATTTCCGATTTCAAAGGCTTCCTACCCGCATTTACAAGCTTGATTTATAGTCGTTGAAAAGCTGAAACCTGGTAATAATACTCTTCCAAACAAACAACTTATGATATGAAATTGCAAAAATAACCATCTTTCGATATTTTGGTAAAGAAGTGATATGATTTTTCAATTGAGCAACTATAATTTTTTTTGTGTATTTGTGCGTGAAATGACTTATAAATGACTATGAAATGACTTATTATGAATCAATGACTTATATTTCATTGTTAACTTCATAAATTGAAAAAATGCACTGTGCTATTAAAAGTATAGGTAGTGTAATTTTTTACTTTTTTTAGGGTTCCGTACTCAAAGGGTAACCAACAGGACCCTATTACTAAGACTCCGCTGTCCGTCTGTCTGTCCGTCTGTCACCAGGCTGTATCTCATGAACCGTGATAGTTAGACCAGTTGAATATTTCACAGATTGTATTTCTGTTGCCGCTATAATAAAAAAATACTGAAAAACAGCATAAAATAAATATTTATGGGGGCTCTCATACAACAAACGTGATTTTTTGCCGTTTTTATAGATAATGGTACGGAACTCTTCGTGCGCGAGTCTGACTAGCACTTGGCTGGTTTTTATTTCTATATCCTTCGACATAAACACTAAAAATATCACACAAACAAAACACTCTCGTTTCATTAGAAAAACAAACACAATTACCTACAACAAAAAAGCTTTTCTGTAAAGTTTCATTTTTGTAGATTCAACTTTTAATTGCATTGGGCGAAATATGAATTTCCTTGTTTAAAACCACGTTATTATCTCGCCTTTGCGCTGCATCAGCCTGATGTTTTCTCTCCACAATCTTTATTATTTGTGCCATAAAATGGGTGCGATTATATGATTCATCGATTTGTTTACACTGAAATACCTTTATGACTTATCTTTTCTATTTTGTAATGGGAAATTATTAATCAGGCGAATAATATATAATTAGCCACTTCAAGTGTTCGGAATAAATACCAAAGCGTGCGACTAAAAATACTGAGTAGGCAAATTTAAAGTATGAAATCGAATATAATTCACCAAAAGTCGAAAAATAGGTGCAACGATGAGCGAAGCGAGGTGGAGCGTGTTAAGTTTACATGTAAAATAAAACAAGGAGCCGAGCGAAACTGAGCGGAGTGAGGTGACGACCTTAGTTTTATTACTTAAATTTAAATTGTCACTAAAATAGAAAATTGTTCGCCTGAGAATTATTCAACTCAACTCAAATTTGTATTTTAATGTCGCCGTTTTTAATATATTTATTCGCCTTTCGCCCACTTAGTATTTTAGTACTCTATATTCAGTATTTTTGGCACCTTAAATTTGAATTTATATTCGCTCGTTTAAATACTACCCTTTTGTAATGCACTCTAATAATATGTATGAGTGCATATGTCGCAGGCAAATAATAAAATTCGGCAGTTTACAAACGGCGTCGTCAGTTTCTAAACGCTCCCTGTTTTGTAATTTGCGTCGTCGTCGGCGTCATATCGTAGAATTCGGCATTTTATAATTTACCTAGGCATATCGTAATTCTGTTATAACTATTGAGAGTCGCCTCGCTCCGCTGCGCTTGGCTCCCAATATGTATTCACATTCACATAAACCTAAAACGATCCTCCACGCTCCGCTCGTTTTCGCACCATTTTTGACTTTTTGGAGAAAGACTTTCAATTTCACCTTTTTCGAAAATGAAGAATTAACAGTCACAGCAAATTATAAAACAGTGAGCGTTGAGAAACTGATGACGCCGTTTATAAACTGACAAATTATACAATTTTCCTGCCACACATAAAATATACATGAAAATAGTAAGGTAAAATATGGTATACTCACATTATAAATAGCGTAAATAAACGGATTGTAGCATGAGTTACTCATGGCCAACCAGTCGAAGCAGAAAAATAGCACATTAATGTATTTGTACCTGTAACAAAATTATCAAATTATGCAAACACATATTTTATTTACTTCTATTTTTCTATGAACCAAAGAAAGATCAGTACAAGCACCTAATTATCCGCCTTCATGATAAATTTCAAATTCAATCGGCGCACCCATTTACGAGACTATACGCAGACTAACATACAGACGCGGACGGACAGACACCTAGATCCCGCTTTATGAGTTTCCTTTTTTGACGGAATCCTAAATAAATAAAACGCCTGCTACGAGAATAAACAAAAATATACATTTATATGTATTTATCCTCACGACATGAATCCCCGACGGGTGTCAGAGGTTTTTCCAAGTGTGTACTGTGAAATGCAAGTAATAGTTCACACTCAAACACCCACGGCAGAGTAAAAATATATCGTGTAGTGAATCTAATTACAAGCGCTCAGATTCGAACTCACACATGCAGACGGGTGTTCTACACGCCTCCGCGACCAGATTTGTAACTCCTCCGAACTTGGCTTAGATGGTGTATAGATCACGCAATTGTGTGCGTGAGTTTGAAACAGCGTTTTTCTAAGATTCGCTACTCTATATATTGTTACTCTGCCCACTGTTCACCGTCGATTTTTACGTCCCAGCTTAGTCTTAATGGAGAACAACCACAAATGCGCCATTACGGGATTTATATGGGAAGTACTATCGAGGAAAATTCGCAGACCCATTTTTCACAAGTATTGCTATAGTGATAAAAGTGAAAATTGAGTCTGTGGCAATTTCGTCGATGGTACATAAATAAACTATAAAAATAATGGTTCTAAAATTTATACTTTGCACTATAATATTAATACTGTCAGTAAAAATTTACTTAAAAAATAATGGTTTCTACTAAAAGTTTTTTTATAGAAAACCAGCGCAGGGGAGATCCGGTTGATTAGGTTAGAAGGTTAGGTATGGCGGGTCACTGAATGAAGTGGAGCGACCGCCATGCATAACCTTTGTGGTTGTTTTATTTTTATGAAAGCCCAGCAAACGTTACAGTGCAAAACATTAATTTTGTAGTGGGAGGTATTATTTTTGAAGGGCGTAATATTTATTTACAGTTGTATTATTTTTTCGTTGAACTTTTTTTGTTATTTTCATTAATTTCAAGTTTTGTGTCCCGATTTAAACCCGCGACCTCCTGATTAGTAGTAGAGTACTGGAACCACTAGACCAAAAAGGCGGTCTATAAACAATATAACATGATCAAAATGACAAAAAAACTAAAGCAATTTCACACATGACTAAAACACGTGTTTTTATCCTGGTGTAACCATTATCAAAATTGAATTATCTCACTACATGAATTTCGCGAGTAATGTTCATAGAGGAAAAAAACCTCTAATGTTCTTGCAAGTCAGAATGGCACTTGCTTCGATCAAATCGGAACAAGATTTTCTGGAATAACTTCGAGTATTTTCTTAGTGAGGAAATATTTTGATTTGCTACATGAAATTTGCAGTAGATATCCACAAGAGTGACACAAGAGCCCATAGCCCATAGAATCTCGAGATACGAGGCTCTACGAGATGTTCCGTCTATAAAAAGGATAGAAATTTTATATACAAAGATCTTTTCATTGAAGCTACTATTGCCTGTCATAAAGCTACCCTATAAAAACTTTTACAAATAACGCGTGAGATCGCATAACGTCCTTGTAAGTGTCTAGCATGTGTATTACGGGCTGGTACATTAAATAGTAACAAAAATTCGGTGTGAGTTCAGGTATGGTGAAAAAATTTAACGGTCTAGGATGAGTATCACGGTGGCGCAGTCAGTAACGCGATTGTCGTGTAAGCAAGAGGTGGCAGGTTCGAATCCGAAGAATTAAAAAAAATATTTGTCTTACATGAAATTCGTTTCTAATAGATCTTTTCTAGTTTGTAATGCACTCTTATGACATTTTCAAATAATTCGGTCACCTTTAATACATGTTTAACCAAAAAAATGAACTTCTAATGTTCCGTGCTTTCTAAAAATACCCCTCTACACGTTCACATCTTCTTTTTGCTACGGCGTAGCAAGCACTACGACGCGTGTCATAACTTTACCCGCTATGTCCTAGTATGGACGCATACATTTTTGGTTCGTTGGTCTTCTCACATCCCCTTTTCTGGGACGTGGGGACCCAGTTTTCTCTAGTCATCTGGTTGTGCGCCAGGACGCACTGTGGTCTATTCCTGGATTGGCTGCGGCTCAAGTCCCGAGAAGTAGGGCTCGATTTAGGGATACATTTTTTCATTTTAGATAAGCTAACGATAAATTGTTACATCATATATAAATACCTATTGTACATATTTTAAGACCTCAAATGACAGGCGATTTATTGCAAATAATTAAATTAAATTTAATTTAATTGAAATTATATAAGAGAACGCATTGAAAAGTGTGTTAAGAGTCTATAATAATGCTTCACATAATCCACTGTTATATCAACAATACTGTTCCGATTATTCTGCAGTAAATATATGGTAAATTTAAGGGGAAACTTTTCGTATCCGGTCCAAAATGCACAACTTAAGATTATGTTTTCTTATTTTTTGAATTGAAGATATTAAATAACATTATTTATGGCATTTTACGAACACAGTTTAAATCAATTAGACTTTTCCGGCAAAATTTTGTTTGTTTCATGCTTTACGTTGTAAATAAATAGGCACACCAATTTTAAACACGCTTTTAAGTTGGTGTGCTTATTCATTTACAACGTAATGCATAAAATAAAAAATATCTTTAGTTCAAAAGTAAAAGGGAGAATGACTCATATCCTCTACGAAACGCACAGCTGAAGATGGTTCTTCTTATTTTTAAATTACAGATATTAAATAAATGTGATTTATGGCATTTCACGAACACAGTTTAATATCAGTGCAATATTTTGGAAATATATGGGCACCTCACCTTAAAAGATAAATCACATTTGTTTAATATCTTTAATTCAAAAATAAGAAGAACCATCTTAAGTTGTGTGTTTCGTAGAGGATACAAGTCGTCTCCCCTTAAGTTGTGCATTTTATACCAGTTACGAAACGTTACCCCTTGAGAACCCGTAAATCTGTAAACACAATATTTAAGAGCCTTCCTGCCAACACTGGAGATAAATTACCTACCGCCTAGTATTTCAAGGAACAGAGAAGCACGATTATTAAAATACAGAGGCGTGTTGCATTTTTTACTGAAACAAATTCAGCTGCTAGCGATCCTTCAGCTCCGTAATTAACACTACAGTGAGTTTTATATTCCACAGTTTCTGAATTCCATTTCTCGTTCCCAAACACACAATTTTTGATTGCTGTTCTTATTTTCGTATGAAAAGTATTAAAACAATTTAAGATATGACATTACGCGACTATAGCTTATTGTTTATTTATTTATAGTTTTTTTAAAGCAAAGTATTATTTTGTGCATTCCTTTGTAAATGATCCTGCACAACAACTTTAAAGCGTTTAAAGTTCAGTTCTACTGTCGGGTACTATAGACTCTTAAAGGGTGAATTCCCATAGCTTAATTCCTAAAATATTTTTTTCCAGAATATACGCCATTTTAGATCATAGTTTTCATTATTATGGTATGGTAATCCGATCGTTATTTTGTATGATTTTTTAAAGAATTTTCAGATATTGGTTGTGGATTTGCCTTGCTTATTAAAAAGTGGTATGTCTCTACCTGTCTTCTCATCTGTCATCCATCTTTCAAATCAGTTGGAAGCAAATTATTATAAATTTATCTAAATAGCAAAGGAAATATTTCTAAACAGCCTCTTCTCAACAGAAGTCACACGAAGTCAAATGGAAATTGCAGATTTTTCGTAAAATATCCATGATCAAGAGGTTTTTTAGACTACAAGTTCTTATTAAATCAAAATCTCCAAATGGTTTTCAAATTAACACACTTCAACAAAATTTTATCTAAGCAAATTAGCAATAAATCAACAATATTCGTGGTGTTTCCAGAAAAAAACGCACGTTTTAAATAACTAAAGTACCTAAAACAAGGATCACAACTTACGTATTCAATGATCCAACATAAATAAAACAGTGGCTACATAAAAGCAAAGTAAAAGGTAATAAATACTCACTCGTTAATGGAGGGAATGAATGACTGCAGCAGTAAATAGCTCTGTAGAGGTAACCAGCAGAGTGCGAACAGAGCCACTACCAAAACCAGCATTTTTATCACCTGGAGGGTTAAAAAAGTGTGTCAATTTGACTATGTCATACATCGCCACGATCTTTTTTTTTAGTTTTTGTCATCCGTCACTATCTGCAATCAATTTTGAAAATTATAAGCAGTTTTTATGTTTGATTTATTGTTTGGGAGAGATGTGGGCTCACTAGCAATAACACTCTTATTCAATCACTAATTTACTCCAGGCACTAGCTCTGAGCAACGTAAACAATGTAGCATAGCAAATTTTGTAAGGGGCGGTTATCACAAAGTTTTTGCGTCGTTGTTTTGCTTGACGGTAAATTGCGGTTTACCCTCTGTTCTAGACATGAAGTTCGCTCGCTTGTCTGTTGCGGTTTCCGAGGTTGTTTCTCGGTCATTTGTCGGCCAGGTTTTTTGCTGTCGACTCGTGTTGTGTGTATCATCATTTTTGATTTTTTTATATTTTTGATAATGGCGGATTTGCCAACAGGAGTTGTGTCTTTAATAAAATAGGTGGGTTTCGTGTTAAATTTGGTGTGTATATCTTGTGTGGAATAGTTCTATAATATTGTTTTTGTATTTCAGAAAAATATTTATATTCTTCTGATGGTTTAAAAAGGATTTTTTTCGCCGGGTTGGTGGGAGATCTAATCTATTGTTGGATCATGGTACGTATTGCTTTCTTTGTATTTTGAGACACCGGAATTTTGTTCTCATCGTTCCGTGTGGTAAAGGTTTTAATATTGGTTATTCTCTTCTAATTCCAGGGAGTTCAAGTTCGAGTTTTTGCTGTTTTGCTTCTTTGGTGATTTTATCCAGCTGGCTGGGAAATGACCGCCGCGTGGTGTACACGGTCAAGCAGTCCTTTTGTCTGCGAGGACGGAGATCGTTGACATTGAGGTGGGGCAGCGGTTGGCGTGCCATTTCTTGTTGAATATGTTGGAGAATTCAAGTATGTGTTGAAATTTTTATTTTTAACCTCAAATAATAACGGTGCCTTGGACGGTATGTTTTCTGGACACTTAGATAGGTGTCTTATTGTTAACCAAGTGAAAATTCTTCTTCCTGTTTCACTGAATAACCTAAAATGTAGAATTTTAATAGTTCCGTAATTTTTCCTGGTAAAACTGAATGGTGTACCAGTCCAGACGATTTGGTTTAAAGAGAACGATCGACAAATATGTATTGTTAGATGGATCTACGGCTCCTCTGAGCTAGATTTTATTTGGAAATTATTTTCCTTGTTTGTTTTCAAGTTTTGTTACTCTTAAAGTTTTTTTTAAATGTAATTTCACAAGATTCCATGTAATTTAGTTACCTGTGGTTAAGGCGGTAACTAACCCATCTAGTTATTCACTTAAATGTTTCATTTATGTCTTGGCAAAACTAATTCCAATGTAATATTACTACCTGATGTTAAGGCGGTACCTGACACAACTATTTAGAGGTTCTAAAGGTTTTAGTAATGTCTTGGCAGAATATATGCCAAATGAAGGTCTTGGCCAAAAGTTTGTAACTATGTAATATTTTCCGTAACACCTTTTGACTTGTGAAATTGGACATTTCTTTGATAAAATTAAATACACTTAATTGTAAAGTACCACGAAGTTTTCTTCAAAACCTTTTTCCAACTGTAGGTTACAATTAGGTCACTTTTTAATTTTATTTTATTCAGTAGTACGACTGGTGGAAAAGACCGGGTACCCGCCGGTCGTGCTATCTGACAACAAACAATGATAATGTTCAACAATGAATAATTTCATTGTTAACGTTGCTCAGAACTAGTGCCTGGAGTCAATGAAATGTATTTTAATTAACATCTTCCCTTGAAAATTATGTAAAATCCGAAACCAGTTGGGAGAAAACATAAATAAAGTGAAACTACTGTATAGGCGCTTTTAACTTAAAATAACACGTACGAGTTTATTAGAAATTTGAGGTTCTGTTTTGAAGAAAAGAGTATTCGTAATAAATAGGTACTCTTTGGGCAAGATCCGTTCATTCTAAGCCTCATCTACGCAACGCAACGCAACGCTTTCGACGATAGAAATCAGGTCTGTTAGAGGCCAAGGTAAGCCCACTTTGTATTAAAAATACCCTCGAAAAATAGACAGAGAAACCATTAGGGTTCCACGTCTTTGAAAACATTACGCCCTTTTTTGTTACGGATTTTTTGGAAATCGTACAGTTTGCAGTTAGAATTAACTTGGCCGGCCTGAAGTTAGGCTTTCAGCGGCCCAATTACCGCATTATATTGCAACGCGTATTCAGTGCTGTTGAAAGTCAAACCGCCCGCTGGACTGACGATCTGAAGGACGTTGCGGGTGGCGGCTAGATGAGGATGACTGAGGACCACCAAGAGTGGCGTAATATTGGGGGAGGCCTATGTCCAGCAGTGGACGAATACGGGCTTATGGATGAATGGATGGATAGAACAACAAACATGTTATTTTCGTAGATAGCTAAAGCCAGAACCGCACAGGTTCTATAATAGTATACGGTAATTGGGCCGCTGTTCTCTCTCCCATTTTTCTCTTTCCAAAAACTACCTATATATCTGCGCAGCCACTCGAGAGAGCGGATCGAGAGCCCAACTTCAGGCCGATCAAGTTAGACAGCGCGAACTATACCAATCTTACCCTTTTCTTATTCTTCATATGGTTAGCGTCTCGCGACTCCAGCGCATTGCCCGGCGCCCGCGCACCCCACAGCTTCATCGACATGTGTGCATATGCGAATGATATAACGCACAGCGGGATTATGTACTGAAAAAAGGGTTCTTATTTTTATACAAAATACACGAGAAAACATAGATCTCTATTTATTGGTAACTTAGGTAGGTATGAACAACTTTTTATTTTATTTTTCTTTGGACCTAATTTTGAAATTGCAAGTTAGTTGTTTAATAAATGTTGTTCGAATAGGTATTGCATTTGAGTAGATATCACAAGCAGTGGTGTGCCTAGAACTTTTTGCTGGAAAAGCAATGAGGAGATTATTCATTAAGAAGGTTAATTCTACTCTTTGTATTTCCGCTCTCTATATAGTCATGTAAATTACAATTACAGGTTGAAGTTATCAGGGAACTACTAGAGAAGACTTAGGCATTAAGAGAAGCTATTCATAATATCCTCAAGAAAAAGTGCTAAACAGCAACACAATGTACTCGTATAACGAAGCAATCACTCAGTAAAATGTGGTCCTTACACATTTATTTCAAAATCAAAATACCAACAAGAAAGGTTTATAGTATTTTTTCTGTTTTTTTTTTTCTAAAATATTGTCCGCTTTAATTTTTCTAACGGTATTTGCTACGCCGTAGCAAGGGTGCTATGCTGCAGCAAGGTTGCTACGCCGCTCGTAGGATTAAATTATCCATTAGAACATTAAGATGTTACAATATGGACCGGCAAGTATTTAAGTGTTATATAATATTATTCATCAGTAAAATTAAATTAACTCACCTGGCAAATATACAATATTAGTCTATAAATTGCTAGCGAATATGATCCAAACTCGCTGGGAGCGCAGAATGGCTTTTTATAAAACATTTTTGTAACTGAAAAACAAACGAAGGTATCTGTTAATTAGGCATACAGACTCGCATACCTCGGGTTCCGTATAAAAGTTCCTTTTGTACCTTTTAGGTAAAAAGATGTATGTCATATTATTGTATTTCGTGACGTGCAATATTTGTTTGGAAATGACTCGAGTAGCTTTATATTTTGGTAACAAATTACCATCATTTTCTCTGTTTCTCTGTTGTATTGAATATATTTTTATAATTATTAGTCATAAGTTTACCAGGATCCAGTGCATCCTCCATGATGACTTCCCAAGACATCGCCATGGGAGTAGCCAATGACAGTGCAAAAATCCATATCACTACTATTACAACTTTTGCTATTCGTTTTGAGGTGTGGGCACTGTAACAATTAATACAATTATAAATGTCACAAGCATCCACAGGTCACGGCAGTAAATAATGCACATCGTATTGTAGCGTCATCTCTGTCATACGAAGCATTAACAGTCCGTTTACAGAGAAGACGCTCTACAAAGCCAATGGTAGCCGATGTGCATTATTTATCGCCAATACATATTAGTAAGACCGTAACAGTAATAGTAATCGGCAGTAGCTCATGGGCAGAACGCTGGCCTCTCAATCTTGAGATTCGGGTTCGATCCCCGGTTGGCCATGCGCCAATGAGTTTTTCGGAATTTATGTGCATAGTATTTGTTCTTACTTATCACTTGCTGAACGGTGAAAGAAAACATCGTAAGGAAACCTGCATGCCCTAAAAACGTGTATTTGTGCCTGAAGTACGACTATATGGCTCACTACCCATCACTTTGGGACGTAATAATTGTCGGTGAAAAGCTGATATACCGAGTATGGACTGTGACTTGCATTTCACAGTTCACACACTGAACACCTCTGATATCCCGTCGGGAATTCATATCGTGACGATATATACAGGGTAGTCGGGAAAGAGACGTCCAAATTTCATAATTTTCACCTTGACATTAGTTTTGATTTCCTCTTTCTATTGGACGTCTGTAGTTGTTTTTTTCAAAGTTATTTATTAGTTCAATATCATTTACCACTTAGAAAAAATATGGTCTACCTAGGCCTTATAGAACATGACTAAAATTGAGTTGAAATTTCAAAATTAGTGTTCGACCCACAGAACATTTAAATAAATGTTCTGAGGTTCGACCATATTAGTCTTGAAAGCCCAAAAAAATTGAAAAGGGTATTTAAAATGTTTTCAATGGCTTCTAAGCATTTTCAAAAACTGCTATTGCCCTTCAGCAACAAAATCATTAAAAAAAACTAGACCTCAATGGGCCTTTTTTTTCTGTAACCAGCCTTCAAAGTTAAGAAGTAACCTTATTTAAAAACTTGAAAAAATAATTGTACGTAATTTTTATTTAAATTATGAAATCACAGTTGAGCACAAGTTTCCAAAACGCCTTTCCGTCGATTCATCTGATTTTCTGATTTTAAAAAATCAGATTAATTTAATCATAATTTAAAGAAAAAATACACATAATAATTTTTTCAAGTCTTTTAATAAGGCTACTTCTTAACTTTGAAGGCTGGTTACAGAAAAAAAAGACCCATTGAGGTCTAGTTTTTTTAAATGTTTTTTATTGCTGAAAGGCAATAACAGTTTTTGAAAATGCTTAGGAGCCATTGAAAACATTTAAAAAAACCCTTTTCTATTTTTTGGATTTTTAAAACTAATATGTTCGAACACTAATTTTGAACTTTCATCTCAATTTTAGTCATGTTCTATAAGGCCTAGGTGGACCATATTTTTTCTAGGTGACAAATGATATAAAAGTAATAAATAACTTTGAAAAAAACAACTACAGACGTCCAATAGATAGAGAAAAAAAAACAAAACGAATGTCAGGGTGAAAATTAAAAAAAAAATCTTTAAAAAAATTATATCTCCTAAACCACTAAAAATCGCGGAACATACATGGGGGTGATTTGAAAACCCCTAGATGTACAACAGACAGAAAAAATTTTGGACGTATCTTTCCCGTCCATCCTGTATATATACCACCATCTTACTCGCAAATCCAGGCACAACCAGGTGGTCCACCAATTGCCGGCCTTTTTATATTATAAAACAGACTGGTGGGCAGCGGGTTTCGGCACCGCGCTCTCCAACGCGCCTGCACAGCATGTGTTAGTATGGACATTTCTTCCAGGAGGACCGCCAAAAGTGGCGAAATCATGGATTATATGGTAATAGTAAGATCAGTAAGTTCTTTGAACAAGGTGACTTTATCTATAACCATTATAATTGGTGCAGTTGGTGATAAATTTACGTGATACCTCAATTCTTTGCCTCCATACTTCTACAAGCCCTACTTCCGGTTGGTTACTTAAAAATAAAGTCAAGATTTGAAATTTTCATAAAAATTATAATTGGGCATTATTTTCATAATAAATGCTTCCAAGCGAATATGATACAAAATTCGGTCACAATTGTAAGAAGATTGTTTTGCCTTTTTAACTGAGTCCTCAGTACGGATTTGGCTACATCACTTATTATTCATCTTTTAAGAATTAATAGGTACTCAAATTACCATAAACATTTTTCCCCGTTTAATTCCGCCTTTTAGCCTGTTTTGTGATGTAAAGCAAGCTTTAGAACTTAAAGATTTTTGACTTTAACTAAACACTAATGTTACACTAATAAATAAGTTAAGACGGTATTTAGAATTCGTACATTAATAAAATAGTTGAAGTGCGAGAAGGTATCGTGACCTAGACAACAAAAAAAATTATTTAACCATATCTTTAGGCATTGTATGATAATTCCACATAAAACTAAAGCAATTTTAAGCTGACATTAACATCGATTGGGCGCAACACAACTTAACTTATTTGACAGGACTTGACTTAATTTAAGTGTTCTGTCCTTTTCTTTCTGTATCGAAAAGACAAAGACGGGACGCTCAAAATAAGGTTAGTTTTGACAGTTGTGTTTCGCCAAATCGACACCAATGTGTTCCTTTACTTGTTACGAGTTATTTCTTCACATATATTTGTGGTTGGTTATCTATCTATCTATATTACATTTTTAATAAATTTGTAACGAAATCGAAACTGCACATGTAATATTTTTTGAAAAGAGTAATTGCTGTGTACTTTATTGACGCTACAGAGCCCAAAACAGAACTTTTTTGTTTTTTTTTTTCTGTATGGAACAGATTCCGATGAGGTCTACACTGTTCTATGACTTTATGGCAGGAGTGACTTTAGGCTTCAAATCTCATACAAGCTCTTCTGTTGCAGGTATTTTTGACTTTGCCTTTCTTTAGTATGTTGCTTTTGTTCGCAGAATGGCAATTTCTCACAAGGGAAAATTCTCAAATAGGCAAAGGCTCAAAATAAAAAATTCTCATATAGGCTATTATTGCACCTTTACAGTTTGGTTGACATATATCCTTCTACGGCGGCCCAGCCGAACTTTGCCTTCCGGTTGCGCACCATAAATTTCTTACGTCACTCTATTTTCATTCATCCTCTTTATATGCCCTAACCACCAAAGAATACCTTTTTCTATTCTAGATAGTCACTAGATCTTAAGGCTGCAACTATTTCGTATACCGATATTTTTTACTCTATCATTCAATGACAAATCACAATTAAACAATAACCGTACACTAACTTCAAAATAACAGACACTACAATTAATGTCTACAAAATATAATGTTTTTAAAATAAGCAAAACCTGACTTTGTATAATATAATAGTAAGATTATGTTTATTTTGCGAAATCCATCGCTATGAATACTCTAAATATTATTAGAGTGCAATACAAACTAGAAAATATCAATCAGAAACAAACCCAAAGACAAGAATATGAAAAAATTCCCCGGGCCAGGATTCGAACCTGCGACCTCTTGTTATCAAGACAAGCGCGCTACCAATTGCGCCACCGAGGTTCCTACCCGGACCGGTGAATTCTTCCATCATACTTGTCCACTGTTATTTTTGCTTCTGCTTGATATACTAGCTTGTACAACACATATAGAACGCTCACGAGGGCGTTATGTGATTTCACGCCTTGTTCTTAGAAACAGATGGCGCTGTCGTCGCTACAATATTGTTGCTTCAGACAGTTAAGAAATTCACAGTTCTCATTAACTAAGATTATGTTTATTTTGCGAAATCCATCGCTATGAATACTCTAAATATTATTAGAGTGCAATACAAACTAGAAAATATCAATCAGAAACAAACCCAAAGACAAGAATATGAAAAAATTCCCCGGGCCAGGATTCGAACCTGCGACCTCTTGTTATCAAGACAAGCGCGCTACCAATTGCGCCACCGAGGTTCCTACCCGGACCGGTGAATTCTTCCATCATACTTGTCCACTGTTATTTTTGCTTCTGCTTGATATACTAGCTTGTACAACACATATAGAACGCTCACGAGGGCGTTATGTGATTTCACGCCTTGTTCTTAGAAACAGATGGCGCTGTCGTCGCTACAATATTGTTGCTTCAGACAGTTAAGAAATTCACAGTTCTCATTAACTAAGATTATGTTTATTTTGCGAAATCCATCGCTATGAATACTCTAAATATTATTAGAGTGCAATACAAACTAGAAAATATCAATCAGAAACAAACCCAAAGACAAGAATATGAAAAAATTCCCCGGGCCAGGATTCGAACCTGCGACCTCTTGTTATCAAGACAAGCGCGCTACCAATTGCGCCACCGAGGTTCCTACCCGGACCGGTGAATTCTTCCATCATACTTGTCCACTGTTATTTTTGCTTCTGCTTGATATACTAGCTTGTACAACACATATAGAACGCTCACGAGGGCGTTATGTGATTTCACGCCTTGTTCTTAGAAACAGATGGCGCTGTCGTCGCTACAATATTGTTGCTTCAGACAGTTAAGAAATTCACAGTTCTCATTAACTAAGATTATGTTTATTTTGCGAAATCCATCGCTATGAATACTCTAAATATTATTAGAGTGCAATACAAACTAGAAAATATCAATCAGAAACAAACCCAAAGACAAGAATATGAAAAAATTCCCCGGGCCAGGATTCGAACCTGCGACCTCTTGTTATCAAGACAAGCGCGCTACCAATTGCGCCACCGAGGTTCCTACCCGGACCGGTGAATTCTTCCATCATACTTGTCCACTGTTATTTTTGCTTCTGCTTGATATACTAGCTTGTACAACACATATAGAACGCTCACGAGGGCGTTATGTGATTTCACGCCTTGTTCTTAGAAACAGATGGCGCTGTCGTCGCTACAATATTGTTGCTTCAGACAGTTAAGAAATTCACAGTTCTCATTAACTAAGATTATGTTTATTTTGCGAAATCCATCGCTATGAATACTCTAAATATTATTAGAGTGCAATACAAACTAGAAAATATCAATCAGAAACAAACCCAAAGACAAGAATATGAAAAAATTCCCCGGGCCAGGATTCGAACCTGCGACCTCTTGTTATCAAGACAAGCGCGCTACCAATTGCGCCACCGAGGTTCCTACCCGGACCGGTGAATTCTTCCATCATACTTGTCCACTGTTATTTTTTTCATATTCTTGTCTTTGGGTTTGTTTCTGATTGATATTTTCTAGTTTGTATTGCACTCTAATAATATTTAGAGTATTCATAGCGATGGATTTCGCAAAATAAACATAATCTTAGTTAATGAGAACTGTGAATTTCTTAACTGTCTGAAGCAACAATATTGTAGCGACGACAGCGCCATCTGTTTCTAAGAACAAGGCGTGAAATCACATAACGCCCTCGTGAGCGTTCTATATGTGTTGTACAAGCTAGTATATCAAGCAGAAGCAAAAATAACAGTGGACAAGTATGATGGAAGAATTCACCGGTCCGGGTAGGAACCTCGGTGGCGCAATTGGTAGCGCGCTTGTCTTGATAACAAGAGGTCGCAGGTTCGAATCCTGGCCCGGGGAATTTTTTCATATTCTTGTCTTTGGGTTTGTTTCTGATTGATATTTTCTAGTTTGTATTGCACTCTAATAATATTTAGAGTATTCATAGCGATGGATTTCGCAAAATAAACATAATCTTAGTTAATGAGAACTGTGAATTTCTTAACTGTCTGAAGCAACAATATTGTAGCGACGACAGCGCCATCTGTTTCTAAGAACAAGGCGTGAAATCACATAACGCCCTCGTGAGCGTTCTATATGTGTTGTACAAGCTAGTATATCAAGCAGAAGCAAAAATAACAGTGGACAAGTATGATGGAAGAATTCACCGGTCCGGGTAGGAACCTCGGTGGCGCAATTGGTAGCGCGCTTGTCTTGATAACAAGAGGTCGCAGGTTCGAATCCTGGCCCGGGGAATTTTTTCATATTCTTGTCTTTGGGTTTGTTTCTGATTGATATTTTCTAGTTTGTATTGCACTCTAATAATATTTAGAGTATTCATAGCGATGGATTTCGCAAAATAAACATAATCTTAGTTAATGAGAACTGTGAATTTCTTAACTGTCTGAAGCAACAATATTGTAGCGACGACAGCGCCATCTGTTTCTAAGAACAAGGCGTGAAATCACATAACGCCCTCGTGAGCGTTCTATATGTGTTGTACAAGCTAGTATATCAAGCAGAAGCAAAAATAACAGTGGACAAGTATGATGGAAGAATTCACCGGTCCGGGTAGGAACCTCGGTGGCGCAATTGGTAGCGCGCTTGTCTTGATAACAAGAGGTCGCAGGTTCGAATCCTGGCCCGGGGAATTTTTTCATATTCTTGTCTTTGGGTTTGTTTCTGATTGATATTTTCTAGTTTGTATTGCACTCTAATAATATTTAGAGTATTCATAGCGATGGATTTCGCAAAATAAACATAATCTTAGTTAATGAGAACTGTGAATTTCTTAACTGTCTGAAGCAACAATATTGTAGCGACGACAGCGCCATCTGTTTCTAAGAACAAGGCGTGAAATCACATAACGCCCTCGTGAGCGTTCTATATGTGTTGTACAAGCTAGTATATCAAGCAGAAGCAAAAATAACAGTGGACAAGTATGATGGAAGAATTCACCGGTCCGGGTAGGAACCTCGGTGGCGCAATTGGTAGCGCGCTTGTCTTGATAACAAGAGGTCGCAGGTTCGAATCCTGGCCCGGGGAATTTTTTCATATTCTTGTCTTTGGGTTTGTTTCTGATTGATATTTTCTAGTTTGTATTGCACTCTAATAATATTTAGAGTATTCATAGCGATGGATTTCGCAAAATAAACATAATCTTAGTTAATGAGAACTGTGAATTTCTTAACTGTCTGAAGCAACAATATTGTAGCGACGACAGCGCCATCTGTTTCTAAGAACAAGGCGTGAAATCACATAACGCCCTCGTGAGCGTTCTATATGTGTTGTACAAGCTAGTATATCAAGCAGAAGCAAAAATAACAGTGGACAAGTATGATGGAAGAATTCACCGGTCCGGGTAGGAACCTCGGTGGCGCAATTGGTAGCGCGCTTGTCTTGATAACAAGAGGTCGCAGGTTCGAATCCTGGCCCGGGGAATTTTTTCATATTCTTGTCTTTGGGTTTGTTTCTGATTGATATTTTCTAGTTTGTATTGCACTCTAATAATATTTAGAGTATTCATAGCGATGGATTTCGCAAAATAAACATAATCTTAGTTAATGAGAACTGTGAATTTCTTAACTGTCTGAAGCAACAATATTGTAGCGACGACAGCGCCATCTGTTTCTAAGAACAAGGCGTGAAATCACATAACGCCCTCGTGAGCGTTCTATATGTGTTGTACAAGCTAGTATATCAAGCAGAAGCAAAAATAACAGTGGACAAGTATGATGGAAGAATTCACCGGTCCGGGTAGGAACCTCGGTGGCGCAATTGGTAGCGCGCTTGTCTTGATAACAAGAGGTCGCAGGTTCGAATCCTGGCCCGGGGAATTTTTTCATATTCTTGTCTTTGGGTTTGTTTCTGATTGATATTTTCTAGTTTGTATTGCACTCTAATAATATTTAGAGTATTCATAGCGATGGATTTCGCAAAATAAACATAATCTTAGTTAATGAGAACTGTGAATTTCTTAACTGTCTGAAGCAACAATATTGTAGCGACGACAGCGCCATCTGTTTCTAAGAACAAGGCGTGAAATCACATAACGCCCTCGTGAGCGTTCTATATGTGTTGTACAAGCTAGTATATCAAGCAGAAGCAAAAATAACAGTGGACAAGTATGATGGAAGAATTCACCGGTCCGGGTAGGAACCTCGGTGGCGCAATTGGTAGCGCGCTTGTCTTGATAACAAGAGGTCGCAGGTTCGAATCCTGGCCCGGGGAATTTTTTCATATTCTTGTCTTTGGGTTTGTTTCTGATTGATATTTTCTAGTTTGTATTGCACTCTAATAATATTTAGAGTATTCATAGCGATGGATTTCGCAAAATAAACATAATCTTAGTTAATGAGAACTGTGAATTTCTTAACTGTCTGAAGCAACAATATTGTAGCGACGACAGCGCCATCTGTTTCTAAGAACAAGGCGTGAAATCACATAACGCCCTCGTGAGCGTTCTATATGTGTTGTACAAGCTAGTATATCAAGCAGAAGCAAAAATAACAGTGGACAAGTATGATGGAAGAATTCACCGGTCCGGGTAGGAACCTCGGTGGCGCAATTGGTAGCGCGCTTGTCTTGATAACAAGAGGTCGCAGGTTCGAATCCTGGCCCGGGGAATTTTTTCATATTCTTGTCTTTGGGTTTGTTTCTGATTGATATTTTCTAGTTTGTATTGCACTCTAATAATATTTAGAGTATTCATAGCGATGGATTTCGCAAAATAAACATAATCTTAGTTAATGAGAACTGTGAATTTCTTAACTGTCTGAAGCAACAATATTGTAGCGACGACAGCGCCATCTGTTTCTAAGAACAAGGCGTGAAATCACATAACGCCCTCGTGAGCGTTCTATATGTGTTGTACAAGCTAGTATATCAAGCAGAAGCAAAAATAACAGTGGACAAGTATGATGGAAGAATTCACCGGTCCGGGTAGGAACCTCGGTGGCGCAATTGGTAGCGCGCTTGTCTTGATAACAAGAGGTCGCAGGTTCGAATCCTGGCCCGGGGAATTTTTTCATATTCTTGTCTTTGGGTTTGTTTCTGATTGATATTTTCTAGTTTGTATTGCACTCTAATAATATTTAGAGTATTCATAGCGATGGATTTCGCAAAATAAACATAATCTTAGTTAATGAGAACTGTGAATTTCTTAACTGTCTGAAGCAACAATATTGTAGCGACGACAGCGCCATCTGTTTCTAAGAACAAGGCGTGAAATCACATAACGCCCTCGTGAGCGTTCTATATGTGTTGTACAAGCTAGTATATCAAGCAGAAGCAAAAATAACAGTGGACAAGTATGATGGAAGAATTCACCGGTCCGGGTAGGAACCTCGGTGGCGCAATTGGTAGCGCGCTTGTCTTGATAACAAGAGGTCGCAGGTTCGAATCCTGGCCCGGGGAATTTTTTCATATTCTTGTCTTTGGGTTTGTTTCTGATTGATATTTTCTAGTTTGTATTGCACTCTAATAATATTTAGAGTATTCATAGCGATGGATTTCGCAAAATAAACATAATCTTAGTTAATGAGAACTGTGAATTTCTTAACTGTCTGAAGCAACAATATTGTAGCGACGACAGCGCCATCTGTTTCTAAGAACAAGGCGTGAAATCACATAACGCCCTCGTGAGCGTTCTATATGTGTTGTACAAGCTAGTATATCAAGCAGAAGCAAAAATAACAGTGGACAAGTATGATGGAAGAATTCACCGGTCCGGGTAGGAACCTCGGTGGCGCAATTGGTAGCGCGCTTGTCTTGATAACAAGAGGTCGCAGGTTCGAATCCTGGCCCGGGGAATTTTTTCATATTCTTGTCTTTGGGTTTGTTTCTGATTGATATTTTCTAGTTTGTATTGCACTCTAATAATATTTAGAGTATTCATAGCGATGGATTTCGCAAAATAAACATAATCTTAGTTAATGAGAACTGTGAATTTCTTAACTGTCTGAAGCAACAATATTGTAGCGACGACAGCGCCATCTGTTTCTAAGAACAAGGCGTGAAATCACATAACGCCCTCGTGAGCGTTCTATATGTGTTGTACAAGCTAGTATATCAAGCAGAAGCAAAAATAACAGTGGACAAGTATGATGGAAGAATTCACCGGTCCGGGTAGGAACCTCGGTGGCGCAATTGGTAGCGCGCTTGTCTTGATAACAAGAGGTCGCAGGTTCGAATCCTGGCCCGGGGAATTTTTTCATATTCTTGTCTTTGGGTTTGTTTCTGATTGATATTTTCTAGTTTGTATTGCACTCTAATAATATTTAGAGTATTCATAGCGATGGATTTCGCAAAATAAACATAATCTTAGTTAATGAGAACTGTGAATTTCTTAACTGTCTGAAGCAACAATATTGTAGCGACGACAGCGCCATCTGTTTCTAAGAACAAGGCGTGAAATCACATAACGCCCTCGTGAGCGTTCTATATGTGTTGTACAAGCTAGTATATCAAGCAGAAGCAAAAATAACAGTGGACAAGTATGATGGAAGAATTCACCGGTCCGGGTAGGAACCTCGGTGGCGCAATTGGTAGCGCGCTTGTCTTGATAACAAGAGGTCGCAGGTTCGAATCCTGGCCCGGGGAATTTTTTCATATTCTTGTCTTTGGGTTTGTTTCTGATTGATATTTTCTAGTTTGTATTGCACTCTAATAATATTTAGAATATAATAGTAGCTCAAAAATAATTGGATTTTCTGTAGTCGCGAATTAAGATGGTGGTATCCATAAGACAGCCCACATAATGAGAGTACTAAGAAGCTCAGTGCCTAAAAGCCTACTTACGCCCTAAGTGAGTCCTTGATGACTTGCTTTATATCGGTGTGGAGAAGCGCTGCTAAAACTCATCTCATTCAACTTGAGAGAGACGGCCCGTCATGTTAACAAAACCCTACCGATATCCTACTAACAATTTGAGGCATTAGGAAGAGCAAAGCAACCCAAGTTCTTAGACAAAGATTTTATTGCCCTGAATGCCTCAATTGTACGAAGAAAGCGGCCTATTGCGTGCCTAATAGATGTTTGTCCTGAAAACTACCAACGATTTTCTACTGGTGCTTTTATATTCCAAGTGCCGGTATAGATTTGACAGCTTGCCACCGAAGCGCACTTGACATTTTGTCAATATACCAATCAATATATTACCCTAATAAATAGACTTTTAGAAACATATCATAACATATAATTTGTTTATTGCCAAGTCACGAGTATAAAAGATGCTAAAAATAGGAAATGTACAAGTGACGCCCTGTAAGGGCGCAGCAAAAACAACAGGGGCAACTAGTTGCCATTTAATAGCAATGGCCGCCCGCTCTTGTTTTACTGTCAGCATCAAAAAATTTATAACCAAACTGGAACGCTCACCTCCATAGGATGCCTCACGATAAAACAAATGACCTTTATGTATCTATATCTCTATTACTCACGAAACCTTTCTGTATTCAGTTGCTATCGATGTCTCTTTCTTTTGTACTCCATATCATTTATGTTTATATTATATGTATCTATAATTTAAAAGATATAAATTTAAAAACAACCAAAATTTAATTTCCTGTGGAACGAGAGCTCACATGATTTTTTTATTAGAGCTAAGAAACAAAATTGCGTTTTCAGTTTGTTTAGGAACTCAAATATATCCCCACTAGAAGACACCCCGCAGCGTTGCTAGCTATATTCCAAAATATGTTGTTAGCGGATCTCTATACTCATGCATATGTACTTTAATAAATATATAATATGCCTATATTAGCTTTTTATTTGCAATTACACATATATAACTTTAAGCTTCATAAAATTTGCGACCTTCGCGATTTAAGGTGCATCGAAGTTAAAAGAAAATTAAACGAAGCTCTTCTCAGTATGACCTACAACGAGACGGAGGAAATTCTTAAAATCACCACCTAATGGACTCCGATCTTATCTTATTAGTATATAATAGTTCAATTCATATTACACATCCTACTACATATATATACAATCAATATTTATATTTATTTATGTATATATTTAAATGTATATATATATTTATAATAATAAGGAAAAACAACATTTAATTAGTGTGTGATGAATCCGAAATAGTTTTTTTTTTTGTTTTGCTTTTATTTTTAGTTAGAATGTAGTTAGCATAATTGTAAATAACCTCTTTTTAATTTTTATCTTAAATTCTAAACTGACTGACTGACTAACACAAATACTGCTAACTTTTTGCGAAAATCATAAATCTTGGAAAACACTACTGTCGGTACCCACGAGTCAAGCTTGCTTAGTCTGGGGCCACAAGAATACTCCATTTGTAAAATATGTAAAATACTTTATATTTAGGTTTTTTTTTTCTTAGTAATTAAGTTTTTACTGTAAGAATCTTTGTTTGTATTTGGTAAATAAATAATTTTGAAATTTGAAAAAATTTTGAAATATAATTAATAAATAAAAGAAAATTTTGAACTTGATCAAAGTATTACTCGCACATGTGATTATATTATAAACTTATTAATTGTCTTTTTTTATTTCTTTTTCTCATTTTTTTTATTACTAAGGTATATTTGTCATTTTTTTAATAATTGACTGATGATGGCCTACTAAGGGCCGAAATATATTTCAAGTTCAAAATTTTCTTTTATTTATTAATCATGCATAGGTACATCATACAAGGAATCCACAGTCCAAAGGAGACGGTCAGTTCCCCATAAGCAAAATGCCTTAAGAGTGTACACAAATATATTGTGGTCAATGATAAAGTACAAATTCAAAATAACACGGTTTGACTATCCATTTAAAACGGACACCATCTTATAATAAATTTTTATGATAAATCGTTTTTATTTTGAGGTTATTTTCATATGGCTTTGCGAAAATAAACTTAAGCGCGTTTGAAACGTTCATAGTTGTAACAATGTTTCACGATGATTCTGATATATTTAAAAGGGTCATGCTCAAATGTGAGTCGTAATGTAATCTCTATCAGAATCCAGAAGAAAAGCATGAATCGTGAAATAAAAAGCTGTAACTGCCGATTGCTCCACGCATGACTCTATCAAAGCACGCTGGAAGCGTAGTTTGTGGACTATTTGGTAGATGGCGCCCTTTCGTTTCGTTCGGTGTTCGCTCTCATGACTGACTGCGACATTAAGTACTTATATTATTTTAATATGTGTGTCCGTGTTGTTATGAAAGTGAAACTAGCTACGAATAAATCTAAAAGAAATTATAGTATAAATTTATTTCATGTACGCGGTTAAGGCCGATTCTGACCTGCTCCTTTCTAATGTCCAGCCGTTTGTTCTAGGCTTTGATAGTAAATTCATTCAGTTATGAAATAAAATGTAATGAAATATATTTATTTATGTTATGTATAAAAATAGGACAGATAAGTTGCATTTTTTTGCATTCGACTGATGACGGCCCCATACCGAGGGCCGAAATATATCGAGTAAAAACCTATTTATATAATGTTTTAATATTAATAAATAAATAAATGAAATAAACAAAGCTTAAAAAAGCAAAATATAATATATTTATGAACATTTATGTAATGTAGATATACATCATATACACTTATCACAGATCGGTTTTAATTTAATATCATAAATAATAATATTGTAAATATAGATACATTTAATGCAATACATACGAAGGGCAAGAAACTTAACAAGATAATATATTATATCTTTTTCATAATTTGTGATACAAAAAATGTGTACAAAGTTAAAAAGTAGGCTTGTAGTACTTTAATTGAATAAAGAGATAAAAAATACAAGACAAGAGAAATTTATGTCATGAAAGAAAAAAATATAATACCTTTGTCTACCTGTCCCATATTGTTCATATTTTTACAGTCATTTCGTCTACTAATTATTTACGTTAATTCTAGAGGAATCATAACATAAGTTAGGAAATTATACTAGCTATACTAAAAGATCATTTTAGAACACAGGAGCTTAGGACATTCTAGGACAAAACGTCGGTAAGTCAGGGTATTATCTATTATATAAAATCGAAGAGCTAGAAAGGACAAAATTCATGGGAAAGAGTGAGATGGCGCTCTACACACCTTTATCTATCACTCACACGAATGCCAAAATCGCGAAAAAAATTATGCAATTCGATTCCTTGGATTTTGACAATTATGAACGGTATAAATATAAGTAATGGGTTCGGTTTCGTGGTTTTCGTGAAATTATGAAATCAAAATGCTCCGCGTTTCAGAAACGTCAGATCTGTATGGCATGTCTAAACAGCCGTTCATACTGTTTTGGGTTTGCAAAAACGTAACATCATATAACGCAACTTTAAACGCAAATTGAATATCAAATAATGGTTCCAAAGAATCAATTTCATATTAATTAATTTAATTCCAGAGATTATCTCCTACATCCAACATCACTCACAAACATCTCCTCTCTATGATTCAAGTGTTTCAAGTTTTTTTTTTTTAATTATTATGATTATTATATTTTCAACGCGGGAAGAACTGCGGGCACATCTACTTTTATATAATGACAGTGCATTGACTTAGAAAACCATGGACATCGGGTCCGCGCTCAAAAGTGTCCGAACCAAAAGAGACTGAAAACGAAAAAAAAAAAGAGACTGCATCGCGCGCCAGTCTTGATTGTGAAAAAAAATCCATGGTTTGACTCTTATATTATTCTTCTTTTGTTACGATGTATATAGGTAGATGTAACATCGCTGTTGACCCATAAGTACGGACACTTTTTTAGGGTTCCGTATCCGGGCCAATCGGGGCCCTTTTAATGTCACTCTGCTATCCGTCTGTCTGTCTGTGTCCGTATGTCACAGGTCTCTAACTCTTAGAAAGAATGAGATAGAAATCTGAAATGTTCATATATTGTGTAAAATGTTGACCCAAAACCAAATTTTGAATTTTAAATGTAATTAAATAATTTTTCAGGGACGCCTCACGGCCTCATACATGAAAATGGAGCCGAAAAAAATGTTTTTTTTCTTACCCTAGCATGTGGTGTGTCATTATCTATATTCTGTTACGTACGTTTTCACCATGGACCTATTCCATGGTTTTCACTTTGACAACAAATGAACTGTCTTTAGTTCAGATGCGTGGCAACACAGCGCGAGCAAAGATGGCGGCTGCGCTGCAGAAGGTGCGCGCGGGAAGAGGTTCTCTAACAAGAAAGCGATTCTATACCTTACTACCATCGAAACTTACTACGAATTAAACGCTACTAAACTTGTTCAAATGTGAACAAGGCTATAGATTGATAGGTAACTTATCAATCTTATCATCCATCACGCACACAGAAATTGATCGATGAATATATGAATAAAATAGTACGAGGAAATTCTCGTTTTTCCGAAAAGCGGCTTGTGAGAAATAAAAACAAACACATTCATCAAGTACAATTAAAATTCTTTGAAATGTCATATACAATTTACAAATATTTTTTCTTTTCAATCTGCAGAAATGAGAATTTAGACTCTATTTACTGTAAACTTGTATTGTTTTGATTAATTCGCGGAAGCCGGTTGATGTGAACAAAGAGCTCATGAAATTTAAATAATGAGATTTCCCCATACATGTTAATAAGGAGGAGAATTCTATAATACAAACTGATGGTTTTATCTTTTCCGGGTATAAGCTACTGTGAAGCCGGAGCCACTTCTGCGTAACGCCTTAGCTCTCAATTTAGTGCATTATTTTGCGAGATAGTTGTGTCAATTCGGCGTAACATGACTTAACTTATTTCACAGGGCTAACCTTATTTTAAGCGTTATGTCTTTTTCCATCTTTATCGAAAAGACAAGGGTAGAACCATTGACCAGAACGCTTAAATCAAGTTTAGTCCTGTCAAATAAGTTAAGATGTGCTACACCGAATTGACACCAATCTATCGCGGTAAGCCAAGTAGCTACAAATAGTGCGCAATTGGATTGATGTATGATGTATGAGCGTTTTATTTAATAAAATTATTTTACTGGCTTAGAGCAAGGTTGAAAATAAGATAGTGGATGATAAAATGCATAGGATGTATCGGGTGTAAACGGACTGATACGAGTATCTTTTAGTTAAACTATACAACTAAACAAACTAAACAAAACATCCATGCAAATGGAAAAATAATTCTCTGTATACCTACTAACTAAAGGTTTTTTTTTTGATTCGATTTTCGTTTTAATAGAACGTGCCAATTACGGAAGCTAATCCGTGGGAAAAAAATCGTTTCTGCTTTTTATCAAACAGTAGTCATAGCTGGACATATAGTCATAGACCCGCATACAAGAGGTTTTGTTTGGAGAACTCGAATCAATGGATTTTAATTACCTGCGACTAATGCCCTTGTCACTAAGACTGGTATGTCTACGCTGGAATTCTAAATACCAGCGTTCGACAGTCCGCAGATATGGGGTTTCATCATGGAACACATATGTTAGCTCTTCGAAACAGTGAAGCCGTGTTAGAGGCCTCTTCGGAAGTTATAGAAAATTACTGCACGGACATTTTCCTTAGTAAGATTCGTGACCTGACAGATTCAAAACAACGCTGTGACTAAACAATTGCATTAATCCCAATAAATTTTTCAATTGTTTTGATATTCTAAATTCAAACGAATTTGAATATTAAACAGTTCTAAATTCAAAATTGGTGGCAAATATGGAAAAGACAGAACTTAAAAGGCATGCTTGAAACACCATTATTTGATTTTGAATTTCATTTATATATATTTCAATACACTTCCCAATCGGTTTCGGAAATCTATCTTCAGGAGATAAACCGATTATCTTAATATTATGTCACAAGCCATAAGCGAACATCATATTTAAACCTGGGTATAAATAAATCGCAAGTAAAATCACAAAACTGCTCCAACCCGCGTACATTTTCTTCCCCCTTCAAACAATAAAACACGTCAGTAGGAAGGAATTGGGGGATCTGGATACTTTTCAATCCAGAACTCGCCAATTTCTTGCTACATAATATCAGTTTTTTTATTCCATGGGTCATAATTACAGACAGCGAGAATTGACAAGTATCCAGAACCCCCAATTCCTCCCTACTCACGTCACTCTTGTCTCCACGACGCATAATATATAGCCACAATAGAAATAGCCACAATAACACGCTAGATATCTTTGATGCGTTTAAAAAAAACGCCACCCATACTATGGCTGCTAATAATTCCTATGATAAAGCAGCGCGCCATTGAAAAATCATTGCAGCGCTCTAAGTGCTGGTTACACTTGTGTTTATTGACACATTGTGCGATAGTTTCGGCAATGTAACCCTAGCTGCTGGAGCCCAGCATGACCAACATACGGACAAACGGAAGCACAAGATAAGAGCTTTTTCTTCTTTAAATACCCCAAAAACGTAACAATAGCGGCTGAAAATCTTTTTACGGACCGGTATGTGTTTCCAATTTTGTGTATTTTTCCTTTCCTTTTCACATTGCGTGCTCCTTTTATTGTATTCTTTTTTTTTTCCTATAATTAAGTATCTGACCAAATTACAGTACAACTTGGTCAAGAGTGCGTGCGTTAGAGGATTTTGTTTGTATTTATGGTTTTCCTTTTTTAATTAATCCATTCATGAGAAAAAAAAAAGTGAAAATGGTGGACTTATTATAGAAACATTTTTTCCCAGTTAAGAAAGTTACAAGAAAGTCATGTATTTTTTAGCAGTACAGCACAAAAACAACCCCTACCTGTCAAATAAAATGAGGCAAAAGCTAATACAATGTCAAATACCGTTACCAAGTAGAGAACTTTATTTCAATCTGTCTCATAAAGTTCGAGCTCGCATTTGGTATACCGAATTATCTTGCATCGGTCGGATGTCACACCAAAACCTTATTCTAAGCCAAAATCAATCTTCGCCGAAAATATTTTGGCGTTGGAATTTAGGGCTGTCACCATTGATATAACAAAAGGAAGAAGGTACTTGCGTGCTTAAATCGTCTACTGAAAAATGGGCCTGTTGTATGAACAAGCGCTGCCTATAGTCCGTAAAATATAGCTCGAGCCCTGTGACAGCTGTCAGCGCTATTTAGCATGAGAAAGAGAGAAATACAAATCAGGTTGGAAATTGTTAAATTCATCAATCATCATCATACATATAGTAGAACCCGGTGTATCTGTACATTGAAAAAAAGTAATAAAAATAGAAAGGGATTGACTAAGGATTGAAGAGTAATAGAACACAAATCAGCAATTTTTAGAATTCTTTTCTGTCTGTCTGTTTGTCCACGCACATCTCTGAAACCGCTAAACGGATTTGGATGCGGTTTTTTTATATCATTGTATTGACCCAGTTCAACATAAAAGTTATAAAGGGTGTAAATAAAACAACGCCCAAGTCGAAAACGGGGGATACTTGAATAAACGCGGGTGGGGTCGCGGGCAAGGCACACACCTACTTTAATACTTTATACACTAACATCTGAATCTATTCGTTCAGTCAGTAAATTGTGCGACTTTAGTTTATAAAGTTCTTCGTAGTTGCGGAAGCCGGGAATATCGTAGTCCGAACATGCGAGTTTTTCGACCTTGCTAGATTTTTTTTGGGGATATGTCAGTTTGTATGTTCAATTGAGTGGTAGTGAAAGCGCTTATGTCTTTAGTTTCCTGCAGGAAACGCGGGCGAAGCCGCGGGCAGAAGCTAGTATTAAGGCGTATGACCACGCTAAATAAGTAAATCGATGTGTGTCGGTACAATTATCTACGGAAACGACATTGAAGTAATGTTCATTTCAGCGTGCCTTGAAAAGTGGCTGTTACGACAACCACTGCATCTCCGGCTAGCGCAAAATAGGACAAAAATAATACTTTTCACGTGGACGCCATGAACGGAAAAAATATTTTGAACTTTTTTTGACTCTATAATGCCTATCATATATTTTTATTAAAGCTTTTGGACCACCCGTGTGGGAGGAGTAGGCCTTCAAAGACAGATCCAAATTGCAGTTGGCGTATCCATTCGCCTTAAATATGTACGTTTATCGTGCCTCATTGCATAATTATGTTGATATGGTATTATTATGATAGCCCTGAATTTATAACTAACCTTTGGTTAGGACACTTCTGCTGTTCGTTGATAAGCCGGCCCCTACTGAGAATATGGCAATGATTGAAACCAGAAAATTTGCTTATTCCGGGAGATTTCTTAATGTAGTGGTCAGCTTACATTAATTAAATACATCAATTTATGCAGCCAAATTTTGTACTGAAGACTCAGTAAGTAGTCGGTATCAAGGCTCGATGATAAATCTAAGCTCGAGTGAAAAAAATGGAAAGACAAAATATAAAAACTCGCGTGAGCTGACGTCCTAAGAACGACACTCGCCTTGATAATGCCAAAATTGTATCTGTGAAACGGTTGCCATATAGTCAACAACAGTCACACGTCACTCAAGCCTCATAATAATGTAATTAATATAATTATTACATAATAATTTACAAAATACATATATTTTTTTAATTTCTCAAATAATGTAAAAGAATATTATTAAAAGTCGCGTGAGCTGACATACAAAATTATTTTTACATACGGCTTGAACACTCACGTGTGATTGTTTTTGACTATATGCCAACCGTTTCACCGTCGTTGTCAAACGGGCACTGATAATGCCGAAATTGTATCGGTGAAACGGTTGCCATATAGTCAACAACAATCACACGTGAGTGATCAAGCCGTATGTAATAATAATTTAATGTAAAAGAAGTCTAACATTACCTGAGAGGTGTGATGATAGCTCGATGCCGGTCCATGGCGATGGCGGTCAGTGTGAATACGCTGACATTGACGGACAGGGCTTGCACGAATGGACAGAACGGGCACATAAAGTACGGCAGGAGCCACCGCTGCAGCAAAGCTGCTTGGAACTGTGGACAATATACATTATTTCGTAAAAGTGAGGTTTTTAAAACAACTATTTTGTCGACCTCTTTCCTTCTTTTGCTGAATGAATTTTGAATGGTTTTAGACGGGGGAGGAATTTGTGCAACTTATTGTTTATCGAAATCAATTGTCGAACGGCTGTGATAGCTGTGATTGGATACCAAACTGTCAACTCGAAGTTTTGACAGATTTGTGTTCAATCCATAGAAAAGTCCAATCACAAGTATTTCCGCTCAGTCGATCAACTATTTCGATAAACGATATCAGGTTGAAAATGTCCCCCCCCCCCAATAGCTAAACTTAGAAAAAAAAACATTATAATAAAAAAAAAAAATTTAACGCAAATAATTTTTCTAGATGTAAACGAAAAAACATACATTACGTACGTTCATCCAAAGTTTAAAAGCTACGCTCTTGCCAGAGGAGTTCTTCTGTCCTCCCCGTCATCAATATAAATTAAAAAATAAATAAAAGTTACATATTACATATTCGATAAATTAAGAAACTTTACTTTCATTTATTTTTATTTTGGTTTCGTTTCTGTGCATTTAATATGAAATTTTCATTCAAAATTGCCTACTTGTAATTCTTAACCCAGACCAAAGTTTTCTACGGATCACCCATATTAATTTTAAGATTGTTGGCTTGGAATTGTTTAATCTTGACTTCTTACTCCGCTGAATGTTTTAAGTGGTTTTCTATTTTTTTATTCTCTCATAAATATTTTTTTTTTATTTAGAGCTCCACATTTTTCACAAAAATGTTGCTCTTCTATTAAGAAATTTTTAAGAATGAGTAACAGTTGATTATGTGGAAGTTAGAAAGTATTTGAATAAGCACTATATTGTGAAAACGACAGGAATTTGGTCACACGGGTGTAACATAATATTTCATCTTGATTTCCCAAGACAGTTCGAAACTCACTACGGGAGTATAAACCACCTTTTTGTGTCCGTGATAAGACGCATGTATACAGGGTCAACTCTGAAACGAACAGATATTTCATACAACCTTCAGTTTTTAGTAATAATAAAATTTGTGAAAATGTCGTAATTTTTACTTTTTCCAGAATCCGTCCCTCTCACACTACGGGTTTTTCCGCATGGAGAAACAGTGATTGATGCAAGCGCGATTTTCCTCTTAAGAGATAGAGAAAATAAGCTTAAAGAACTCATAGAACAAAAATTGCAATAAAAGCTTATACCTCAATGATATTCTGTCGCAAAATCTAGGGCTATGGAATATCATTGTTATACCTAGTAAAATGACTAACCATAACTGGGAAGTAAACCTGCTCATTTTAGAAAAGTAATTACAATAATGCCTTCAGGTCCTGAAGTTCAGGATGCTATTGGGGCTGCCGTGGCGCTGCAGCGCGTCCGGCATGTTTGCTGAGGCGCGAACTATAGATTTTTACGCAATTATGCGCAAAAAAGTTGCCTCTCTTATGCACAGAGTGTGCGGCAGCCGCAATACTATTCTGAAGGTAGTGGGAGGTAGGTGCGGGTGTCCTATCAGCCATCACTGGACGACACTACACGTCAAATAATGTTTAAATAATGTTTAATGATCAAAATTGTTTTATACTAATTTTCTACGAGTTTTAATTTTAATTTTATTGACATTTTATTTTATTTTATTGACATACTGTTTGTGACATTTTTGTATTTTTCTTTTCTGTGTAATATGATGTTGTGTTTTTTATTTTTTATTTTTATGGAACCCAGTTCTGAAATAAACGATTTTAATTAAATTAAATTTAATCACTTCCTGTGTTGTGTAATGGAATCAATTGATACTTTCATTAAAATTGGGGTGAGTTGACATCATAAATATTTTAGAAAATGGATTTAACTAACTTTTTTAACTGTGCAAGGAGGCACAAGTTCAGTACACGACTGAACGAAGAGTCCTGATAATGATGGATAAGTCATTACTTCATTGAAAGCTCGACCTATGCCTTCTTGCACAACAACAAAACAACAACAACAAAAACAAATTTAAGTGGTGCTCTTTGTACCGCACGACTGACTTTTAATCTTTATGTCAAATAGAATTTTCTAGCCTAGTGGTGTTATTTTATGCAATCATTTGTAAATGATCCTGTACAACAATTTAATGGGTCTGGAAAAGGTTGTAAGCAACAAAATCGCGTTTTTAGGAGAACGACATTTTTAATGTTATTTCAGTTATTTATTATTAAATATATTACAACATCCGTTACATAATTTGATAATTATGATTATATTATAATGAACCTCAAATAAGAAAGTAATAACCAAATAAGCAATTCAGCACTAAAAAATAAACAAAACTATTCCTAAACTTATGGAAAAACGTTTCATCTAACGTAGGTTGCAATAATACTTGACGTATTGTTGGTAACACAATCTTTGTTAAAACGTTTTACCATTAACCAAAACAGGGGGCAATTTCGCTGCTATAGTGTAACCTATTCTGCTCGGATATTCTTTTCCGGCATTCATCAGCACCTTATTCATCACATCTCGCCACTCCTAAACGTTAATCTTCATTTTTTTTCCCTTGTCTACTTGCTTAGCAGCACCAAGAGTCACGAAAAGATCACCTCGCTCCGCCATCTTACAACGTTTTTCGCCTAACTGGGAAACTTTCGGTCGTGATATTGACAATATAAAAAATCCGAGAATAGTGTTTATTAAACCAAACTGTCCGTGGGCTGATGTAGAACGTTTGTCCATCAAAAATATGACATGGCACAATATGTTGGTAACAACGTTTTCCAGGTGACCCATTCAATTACTCGTATAAACACGCTTTAAACTTGTTGTGCTGGATCATTTACAAAGTAATGCATAAAATAACAAAACTTTGCTAGACAAGCCTAATTGACATTAAACTTTCGTCGCGTAATGTCGTAATTCAAATTAACTTAATACTTTTTATTAAAAAATAAGAAAAGCAATCATAAGTTGTGCGTTTAGGAATGAGATCTGTCACATCCACCTTAAGTCAACTTTTATACTTAATCCTAAATTAAATATAAATAACTTTTCTGTGCGTAGGTTACTAAAGTTAAGGCGAGGCATTGGAATACTGGCTCTTATTAATAAGGCCTAGATTACGGTTTTCGGGCCAAAACAGTGAAAAACTAGTTCAAACTCTGTAAAAAGTGCTGGATTTAGCTTGAAAAGGACTAAGGTGGCATCGTAGAAGATCTAAGAGCAAAAGCGAAGATATTTGGCAGATCTTGTAGAAGCGGGTTTTTTTTTTAGACTAATCCGACTTTTTACTAGATTAATTCTAGTGAAACGGCTTATCATTAGATATTTTAGGAAGATGAGGTAACCGATTGTAATATTCGACAATTTCCAGGCCTCGTAGCACACTGTTTAATCGCGCGCTATGCCACTTAGTTGAATCATAGGTGCGAGGAGCGTAACATACTGTTTAATCGCAAAAAAACATCGTGTCACTCTCCTCGCACTTGTGATTTAACTAAGTAGCGTCGCGCGCAATTAAACACTGTGCTACGAGTGCTGGTTGTCGTGATGTCTCTAGGGATTACGCGCGTTTGATCATTTCCCTCATTTTCCTCATTGCCTTGCGACATATATGTCATGTGAGGTATTGTTTAAAACAGCTACCACTAAGGACTCTAAAAAAATCCCTCGCTGACCTACTAGGGTTCTAAAGTTCAAATTTACATAGTTGTTTAGTAGATATTAAAGTCATAGATAACCAAAAAACTGTAGATGTTTTTGATAGTGCAAAAGTTGCCAAAAAATATATTATTAAATGATTAGTTAATTTGGTCTATTCACTGCTTATGTATATATGTAAATACTTAATTGCACAATAAAGTTAAACTTTGGTGATGTTGAGAGTGTTCAAGTTTTGCTTACTGTACGAACGATACGGAACGGAACCCTAATTGAGCGAGGCCGATTCGTTCAGGTGGTGTTTATGTCTTTGATAATGATAATCCTGTTACATCTTTCAAATATTTAAATGAGTTTGAGAACTTGACATCTTTTAGCAGTGTTGGCGAAAACAGGGTGATATTAAATTTATAAACCAAACTTGAGACGAAGCTAAGGCAGAGAAAATTTAAAATTATGAAGTGAATAACATTACCGATAGAAAAAACAAACCAGAAATATGAAGAAAAGTCAGAAGTCAGACATTATGTTTATTATATCCTGTCAGAAGTCCTGTCTAATGTTTGTGTAGTACCCCAGTAAATAGATGTTCAAAACACTTAAAAATATTTTCCTCTGTTATCGCTATTTTATTTTGTAAACATAAACACATATCATTACGACATGAATCCTCGAGGGAGTGTCAGAGGTGTACCCAAGTGTCAACTGTGAATTGCAAGTAACAGTCCACACTTGGTACACCCGCTTCTCACCGACGATTATAGTAAGTTTTATGACTCTTCAAGCATGCACAGCAGATGCCTGACAACAGCACATATGTACGTATGTAAGTAGATATGTAGGTATGTATCAGAAAAAGTTTGAGCGAAACAATTATGTTACCACTTTTGAAATTACATCATTTAAGATTTTAAGGCATCCAGAGAACTGGGTTAAATTCTCAAAAAGAAATTATTTTATTTCTAGAAAGTACCTTAAAACGTTCCATTTTTCACATTAAACGACGTACTTACTTGGAATGGAACGGCGAATAATCCTATCACAATGTCGGCTAGAGCTAAATTGGCTATGTAGCAGTTGGTGACACTCTGCATTCTTCGGGATGTGGCCACGATCCACATAACCAGGAAGTTTCCCACCACTGCCAGGACAGATATGGATCCGTAGAGACCTGATAGCAGCACTATCATGCTGGTTGGGACATCGTAGAGTGTTTCTGAAAGAAAATGTTAGTTGTATAGAATTCTGTCGGACACATATTTACGGATATTTTGAATATTTATATTTCTAGTGCATTTTTGAAATCGGAAAAGTATGGAATTATTTTATTTTTGATTTAATTTGATTTAATTTCGTATTTGATTCTTAGAGTGTCCGAGTGAAACTACAACTTGATCTCTTATATGATTCTCAGTTTGGCCTCGCCACGTTTCCGAATGATATTTTTTCTGATCTCTTATTAAATTCTTAGGTAAAGTGATCTCATCACTTGTGATCCGTCTCAGATTGGAATTATTTCTTGATTTCGTATTTTATTCGCAGGTAATGTGTCTTTGGCGGGGCCGAAGGTTGAGCCGCGTTTCTGACCGAAACTATAGCTTGATATCTTATATGATTTTCAGGTAAAGTGTCTTTAGATATGCCGAAATAATTTATTGATCTCGTATTTGTTTCCTAGGTAAAGTGTCTTTGGCGAGACTGAAGGCCAAGCCGCGTTTCCGAACGAAACTATTTGTTGTTCTCTGAATTGACTTTCCGCTAAAGTGTCTTTGGCGAGGCTGAAAGCCGAGCGGCATTTCCGGACGAAATTATTTCTTGATCTCGTATTTGATACCCAGGTAAAGTGTCTGAGCCGCGTTTCCGAACGAAACTTATTCGGAATAGTTAGAACATAAGTATGTACAAGTTATTTAATGTAATGTTGCAAATTATGATGTTCGTAATGCAATCAAATTAAATGCAATTAAATTTTATCTGAGGGTCTGCACTGTCAGATCAGATTACTTATGTTTGATGTGATGAAAATTACCTGTAAATGCACTCATGTTTTTGAGACGAAGAAACAGAAAATTGTGATTAGGCAAACATATAGATATGTGCTAACTTATGCATTTTTTCAAAATTTCTCTATATGTAAAGTCCTCCCGCGAAAATTGGTTAAGTTGTTTGGGAATTAGCCCGTACAAACAGACAGACAATTTCATGCAGTAAAAAAATATACTACTAGTTATCATATCACCAAACCAAAACTTTGAAAATCCGTCCAATAGTTTTGCGTGATGCGTTCACAGACAGACAGAAATTTGTGTTTTTGATATCTAAATGGATAATTGGAGTGTAAATACACAACCATTACAATTTTCAAAACATATTCTTTGTACAGTCACGGTCTCGTTTAATATATTTCCTACTACGCTTTGCCCGCAGCTTCGCCCGCGTTGATTAAGTTTTTGTGTTATATCAAATCTGTAAATATTTTGCAGACCATTCATTTTTCAGTACGTTGGTTTGGAGTATTTGGGGTGTTTTTGGTTGTCATCATCTCTAATTTCATCCCCATGTAAAGCGTCTTTGGCGAGGCCAAAGACCATGACGCGTGTTTTTTTCTGATCGAGACTATTTTTTGTTTTATGAATTAATACAGTTTCTCTGCTAATGTGTCTTTGGCGGTCTTTGATAACTGATTTAATCCTCTAGTTTATAGTATTCTCTATGTTTAACGAGGCTATAGGCCGAGCCACGTCTTTGAACGACATTATTTCTTGTTCCGATGAAAATTGATTTATGGAATAAAAAGTAGCCTTTATTCTATTCCAGGTTAAGAGCTACACTTGTGCAAAGCTTTAGTCCAATCGGTTCAGTAGGTACGGTGTGAAGGAGTAACATAACATCACTTTTCTATAGGAACTTGAAACCCCATCACCATCCTACGGGAACTGATTTATGAGATAAATGTAGCCTATGTCCTATTCCAGGTCTAGAACTACAATTATTCAAAGTTCCAGCCCAATCGGTTCAGTAGTTACGGCGTGAAGGAGTAACAAACATCCATCCATCCATCCATCCAAACTTTGGCATTTATAATATTAGTAGGATTTGGCCCAAATTATAATGCATTTGTTATGAAAAAATATGACAATTAATTTGTTACACTGCTGATGTTTATCCCATAATCATCCGATAATCATCGGATACTGATCGGATCATTATCAAGCAGCGTAATCATCTTGATAATTTCGAACCCTGACCCAAAGAGATTGCTGCATACCTACATTGAACATTGTTTCCGTCGTATGTCTCAAGCATCACGGCGGTTGGTTTCCTGATCAAGTAGCAGAAGGTTACATCGAAAAATCAGTAGAGAATAAACGCAAAATTACTCAAATAACGGAATCAATTACTTGCGTCAATCAACATCACCGCGCCCATCTCATTTTCCCATCATTTTCTTGTGAAAATGGAGAGATTGAACTGAGCCAGCATCCTTCTGCGTCGTCACAAATAAAACGAATCAATATAAACGTGCCAACTAAAAACGCCAACCTGATGTTTAATTGTTTAAATGTAGATAATATTTTTTTCTTAATTTCTTTTATATTTTGTCTTCAGTTCTATTTGGTAGTTGAAAGAAAAGCAGATTATGAACCTCGTGAAATTGCTTTTTAATTGCACTCGTGTTTTTAGAGCCCTCGCTGGAGCTCGGACTCCAAACTAACACTCGGTGCAATTAAATATCACTCTCTGCTCGATGTAACAATCTACTATTTTTATGGTTCCGTACCCAAAGGGTAAGCAACGGGACCCTATTACTAAGACTCCGCTGTCCGTCTGACTGTCCGTCTGTCACCAGGCTGTATATCATGTACCGTGATAGTTAGACAGTTGAAATTTTCACAGATGATGTATTTCCACAGATTATATAGTAGTGGTATTTCTATCTAGGTATATCTGCTATAACAACAAATACTAAAAAACAGAATAAAATAAATATTTAAGGGGGCTCAAATACAAAAGACACGTTTTTTTTGCTGTTTTTATAGACAATGGTACGGAACCCTTCGTGCGCGAGTCCGACTCGCACTTGGCTGGTCTTTTGGCCAAGTGCGAGTGAGACTCGCGTACCCAGGGTTCCGTATTGTGGATGATAAATTTAATTTTGTCATTTTTTTCATGAATTTCTTAACCGCTTTATTCTTCCTGTAATCTGACACATATTAAAGCAGATTCTGAAGGCTTTAATTTAAGTTTTAGTGCTGAAAAAACTTAAAATTTTCCCAAGTAATTTAGCTTTTGTTCTCTACTTTTAAGGTCTCTTTTGCAAGGAAAAAAAATTAGTTTTGACAGCAATAAAACTAAAATTAAAGCCTTCAGAATCGGCTACAATACCATGATTGTTTTCATATTTTTCGGTCCATCAGTTTTGGAGATAAGGGCCCCCCTTATCATATACATACATTTTTAATGTTTTTTTAAGGATTTCTCGAAACAGATGTAATTAAATATAGCCAAACTATATGTTTTTACAATTAGCTTTTTAATACTTAAACATTATATAAATAAAATACTTTATAAGCGTATTGTAATTTTATAAATATTTTTTTAATTTCTTTTACTTACTTCTTTTTATATTTCTCATTTGTGTTCAACTTTTTTTGAATCGCTATAATTGGCCAGTTATGATCTATATGATCGACATTTTTTTCATATTTTTCGGTCAGCCAGTGTCAGAGATAAGGGGCGGAGCCATATATATTTTTGTGGTTTTTTAAAGACTTCTCGAAACTAGTGCCAATAAATATGTTAAAAGTATATATTTTGACAATCAACATTTTAATATCTACAATTTGATACCCATATTGTATTTTTAGGATAATATTTTATATTTTTCACTTTTGTTTTGAAAATATTTTGAACAATTAAAAATTTTTCATATTTTTTTTACACTGTCTGGGCAAATTAATGCTATTTTTGTGCCAAATTTCATGTTTTTATCATTAACGGTGCTAAAGTTATGTATGAGGCTGTGACATACGGACGGACGGACAACGGAGTCTCACCATAAGGTTCCTTTTTTACATTTTAGGTACTACGAAACCCTAAACCCTATACCGGTTATCAAAAGAAGAAAAAAAAAACTGTAATTTCGGCTTCTAACACAAAATGATTAAAAAATATTCTAAAGAAATTTGCTATATTTTGGATCTTTGGAACTTGAATTAATTTGAACGACGTTTTAAATTTTGTAAAATCTCACTTATACGAGTATATTCATATTTTTCAATTTTAACCCTCTTGGGAAAGTACTTCATCTAAAAATATCAAAAAGTCACCATATAATCTTTTGACTGTATTTCCCTAGAGCACCAAACCCGCACCAGGCGGTATTGAAAATCCGCAAAAGCTAAAAAAAATCCACCCTATTAATAGTAGTGTTAAAGAACCTTTTGAAATGGTTTTAATGGCTATTATTATCTCTCTAACACCTGGCAAGTTGAGAAATAGTAGTTTATGCTACAAGGGCGAAAAGGAATAAATTAAGAGGACGATTTAAAACACGAGCGTAGCGAGTGTTTTAAACGTAACCGAGTAATTTATTGCTTTTACGCCCGTGTATCATACTACTTTTTTCAATGCATAGTGTGAGCAAATAAAAAAAATATAATTTTCTGAACTTTACATTATGTTGGCTCAAAAGGACTGTATCCAGAGCCATTAAACAGTGGAAAAAAAAAGTATAACATTTATGGTACACAGGAAAGGCTGCAGGTTAGCCAACTATTGTTAATAAATAAAAAAAATAATAATAATAAAGCTCTAGGGCAAAATAATCGACTTTCTGTTCGGTTTTGATGCATTAAAAGTGGGCCTTTACGAGCACTTTTATTGAAAAATATATTTTCTTTTTACAATTTATTATTCAAATCCTCCATAAAAAATTTAAAGTGGGTTTTATTAAATCGATGCTCTTCACAAAGATGTCAAAAAAGTACATAAATCTACCGCTTTTGGAGTTTTATGAGCTAGAGATACCATGCTATTTCAGCCTAATTCGCCAAAGGGCGTGGGCGCTGAAAATGCTTGCAGTTACTAGTACATTTAAATTTTATTTGAGACGACTGTAAATGTTTTTTTACTTTCCGCAGTTATCATTACCATGCATCGCTTCCAGGCACGGTGGGCCTCCTGGTTTTTTGCCTGTGAGCTGTCCTCTTACTCTCCCCCGAATTACTTCAAGGGGTCTTCAAGTAAGATGGTGGTACCTCCACAGTCGAGCCCGGCATCAGCTCTACCACCTGTTAGTATATATTTTTACAATCAACTTTTTAATACCAACAATTTGATTGCCATATTGTATTTTTATAAAATATTATTTTATTTATTTTACTTTTTTTATATTTCTCATTTGTGCCTAACTTTTTTTTAATTACTATAGTTTTCCTGTAATTAGCCAGTTATGATCTATAATCGACATTTTTTTCATATTTTTCGGTCTTTAAGTTTCGGAGATAAGGGGGGAGGGGCATATTTTTGTGGTTTTTTTAACATTTCTCGAAAACAGACTTCTATGTTTTTTTCAGTCACCGTTGGTTTGTACAAGAGTAAATATAAACATGGTTCCACCTAAAGTTTTTTTTACGAATTCATACTGCAACATGAGTCATCCTGTGACAATTACGGCAAATCCCGTACTCCTAATAAGGATTAAAAGTTAGCGTTATTGTGTCAAAAATATTTTTTTTTATTTAATGGCGCCAAAAGTTTGGAGAGCAAAAAGATTTGTCAGTAAATTCTAAAACTATTACTATAGGTATATGTTTTAAAGGTTCCGTACCTCAAAATGAAAAACTGAACCCTTATGGGATTAATTTGTTGTCCGTCTGTCTATCAGTTACGACCCGTTTGCTCGGGCCCTGTATGAAGTTGTAACTGATACCTTCTACAGAAGTCTACGACCCCATGGTGCTGTAAGAAAATCAGGCTTATAACTCGACGCGAAAAAAGTTAAAGTGCAATCACTTACATAATATATTTCATTCAAATTTGCTCACCATGAAAACTTATAGGGCACTTCCAGTCGAGTTAGAAACTTGAAATTTAGTTTATAGGTAGGTCTTATAGCACACACATAGGAAAAAATTTAAAAATTACAAATTTTTGATGCGTAAAAAAGTTATTGCTCTTTACGTAATCAATTTCATACAAATTTATGACCATCGTTTAATCAAAAACTATGGGGCACTTAAAGTTGACTTAGAAAATTGAAATGCTATTAACAGGTATGTCTTAGCACGTCTTAGCACACACAAGGAAAAAAAAACTGAAAATTACAAATATTATTAAATTATTTGGGAAATTATTTATGAACAACTTAATTAGAACCTTAAGGGGGTATATCGTCAATATCGACACTTTTTGAAGTTATTTATCTGCTGTTCAAAAGTAGTCCCAAGTTAAATAAATTAGTATAACAATTATGGGACCTTTTCCTAGATTTTGCACTATCAGAAACGCGATTGGAGGAATTTCACTCGATAGAAATTAATAATTGAAATGAGGTCTAAATTAATATTTTTTTGATATTCTGACAAATTGAGGTAGTATACACACTTCAAAAATATTTATTGAGATGTGTTTTAACAATACCTAAATTACTGGACATGGAAATTTTCATAGCTATTTTAGTTAATTTTGTAATAATTTAAAACCGACACCGAAACCACACAATCTACTTATCATACTGATCCATTCATCCATCAGCCTAGTTCGTCCACTGCTGGACATAAGCCTTTCCAGGACTTTGCCACTCCCGGCGGTCATCCTGGAAGAATTGCCCATACTCACACATGCTGGGCAGGCGGGTTGGTGAGCGCGGTGCTGGAACCCTCGCACCAGTGACACCGTTGCCCGTACCAGTCTGTTCCATATAAGGCCCGGCTATTAGGGATGGATATACCGCCATCCATCGGTCCCAGGCATGGTAGGCCTCCTGGTTTTTTGCCTGTGAGATGTCCTCTTACTCTCCCCCGAATTAGTTCGGGGGGGTCTTCAAGTAAGATGGTGGTACCTCCACAGTCGAGCCCGGCATCAGCTCTACCACCTGTTAAATCATACTGATCAACTTTCACAAAGAAACTTAAACAAAACAGAATAATAAAGCATTCATAAAAAAAATACAAATTCAAATACAATTTTATTAAAAGGGACCTGAAGGACCTGAAAGAATTTGGCAAATTAGAGCTTTCAGGAATAAGTTTTAAAATACGTGTTTTAGGGATAAAATTGTATTCCTTCAGGTCCCTTTTCGCGTGACTACCCACATATAATTTTTATGCTGTTGATTGTTGGCACTTGGTGGAACTTGTAAATCTTGTAATACATAATGAACAGAAAATCACTTGTACTATCCCACAAATTTATTTAGTACTTCCTAACCGGTTTTACCTTTATGGCTTTACCAAAGAAAATAATGTAAGATCTTAAACACAATAATAAATTATATATATATGTTCGCGCCACTTCTTGTGGCTCTCATACTGCGAGGTAGTTGTGAATTAATATTTGCAACTGTCATTTTCGCTGCATCTCCACCCGCTTAGTTTTGGACGCAAATCAATCAGTCGTCAATCAGAAGCCTTTCACGCCGGAGGTATACGCTGATTGTCATTCGACTAGGTCCTACCTCGACCCTACCGCCCGCCATTTTGAGATCGCACCCGCTGTGCGCCTCATTTTCATCTATTACTATTACGAAGAAGATTAGCCGAGAAGAGCGCAACCAGGCACGAAGAGGAAGAAGAAAACCATCTTGGAGAACACCAGAGACTTGGTGGCTCAGGCGAAGCGTGGTTTGTGGTGCATGCAGCTCCTTCCCAAGGTCAGATCTTTCATCTTCGTAATTATTTCTCTTCACTTCCCGCTATTTTTAAAACCTATGGTGATACAAAGCACTGCCGTCATATCGCGTGCTCATTTTTTTTGGCCATTCGAGCCGGATCTAGATCCATTTTAGGCCCTTTGATCTGCGATCTATAACCATTTTTTGGTATTTCCAACCGCTATCTTCATGTTCTTTGTCTAAAGAACACGTGAATTCCGCTCTAATTTTCACTCTGCCCGCAGTATTACCCCGCATTCCCGCTCTTATTTGCATTATCTATGCATTAAAACCCCGCATTCGTCAAAATATTAGTGATTCCATTTCCTATATACTGGAAATTATAAATTATCTACAGTGAAATACGCCATTCTGTTAATTTATCCGCTGCGATTATACCATTTGATCATTTCACAGAAAATATTATCTGCCTACCTGCTAATTCTTAATATTATCGAGAGGTACTCGTACACAGGTTCGTCCGCCGCCCGTGTTATCTCTAACTCATTAGCATTATTCTATGTTGTAGTCAGTATAAAACTTTCAATAGTTCTGGTACTTGCCTAACTTTGTACTATATAACATGCCAAATTCCGCAGAAGCTGCAAAATTAAAGATGTCGTATAGTTTAAAGAAGCTTAAAAATAAAAGGCAAGAATTGTTTAATCGCCTTCAGAGAGTTTATGACTTTTCTAAAACCGCTTTAGAGGATGTTTCTTCGGCAGAATTGTTTATGGCCAATGTCGAAACTTTGGATACTGTACGCTCAGAAATTCATGTAATCATAGATGAAATTAATGACACAGAGGTATTGATAAATCCTAATTTTGAACCAAATTATCAAAGTTGGTCAGCTTTTGAGGATCTTTACTCCCATTGCAAATACATCAACCGGAAGTTATCACATTCTTCGAAATCGGCTGACTCTAAAGTTAAAGCTCCACTTGACATGGAATGTCCCAAAAAACCTACTATCAAGCTTCCAAAACTGGAACTCGTTGGTTTTTCTGGTGAAGCTACTATGTGGCCAACATTCTATGAAACATTTAAAACCACGATTCACGATAATCCGGACTTGACCGACAACGAACGAGTACAATACCTGATGGGTAAACTTTCTGGCCGGGCACTTTCGATTTGTTCTGGAATCACACCGAACGCAACTAACTACGACATAATCTGGAAAACACTCGTTTCTACTTTTCAAGACTCGCGTAGTTTAGCCACTACTTATTTGGATCAAATGTTTGAATTTCGCCCTTTAACTACCGCTAGTTCAAAAAACTTGGACTTGTTTTTAGACAAGTTCTGTTCCGCTGTTTCGTGTTTAAAATCGCTGAATATTAAAGATCTTTCGGATTTTATCCTTATGTATTTGGCCCTTAAAAAACTTGATGTTGAAACCGCTCGTTCATTTGAAATGTTTAAACGTGGTTCCGATTTACCCCATTATGATGAATTAATATCATTTTTACGGGAACAAACTAAGATACTGAACCGCACTGCACCCGCAATTACCGCTCCCGCTCCGAACCGCTCCGTTAATAATAATAACAACAAAACCGGGTACAGTACCAAGTCAACCCATGCTTTTGTCTCCGCTTCGACCAATAATAATTGTTGTCCGCTATGTAAACAATTAAAACACTATAATTTATATAAGTGTCCCGAATTTGTGAAACTAGATATCGAGAAAAGATTTCAGTTCATCAAATCTAATAACGGTTGCACCAATTGTTTAAGTATTACGCATAACAATTCCGCTTGTAAATCGTCTTATAATTGCCGCCATTGTAATTGTAAACACCATTCGATGTTGTGCCGCAAACAAAATGTGATGAATACTCACACCGCGCTTGGTCAAAATATTACCGTGTCTCCACGCACACATACGCAATCTTCGAGGTTGGTGGATCCTGCCGTATCGGCGACTAACACAGAACATATGACTAATGATTCTCAATCCGTACCAACTGCGAGTAATAATATTTCTTTATGTAACTTACAGCCTAACTCGCAGCGTAATGAAACATGCCTTTTAGGTACAATTCAAGTGATCGTGAAAGATTCTAACGGTATGTCAGTCCGTCTACGTGCGCTCTGCGACCCTGCGTCACAATCCAGTTTTTCGACGGTTTCCTGTTGTGAGAAGCTTAACTTAAAATATGAGAAAATTCCCCGCGCTTTTGTTAAGGGCATCGGCTCTTCATCAAACCCAATTAAGGGTGCGACAAACCTTAAATTGTTTTCACGATTTGATGATTCGGTTTCAATTTCGCTTGACACTTATGTAATCGACCGTATTACCGACAACTTACCATCGGTGCAGGTCGATTTGTCTACGCTTTCATATTTAAAAGGTATCACACTTGCTGATGAAACCTTTTACTTACCGGGCGAGATTGATATTCTTATCGGTGCATCTTTATTCGCGGATATCTTGTTATCAGGCCGCGTCTCTGGTCCCCCGGGTACGCCGACGGGATTTCAGACCATCTTCGGTTTTACGCTAATTGGTAATACGCCTGTTTACCAAAATACCGCATGTTCAATTTCGTTATGCTCTTATATGGAGATTGAACCGCCAATAGATTTTATTTTACAAAAATTTTGGCAATTAGAAGAGGTGCATTGTGAACCTGCTTCTAGTCCCGCAAATGATGAATGTGAAAAATTATTTATTAACAATGTGTCACGTGACCCCGCTGGTCGCTATTCGGTTTCTTTACCGTTCGCACGGAATCCTAACATACTAGGAAACTCGTACCATCACGCAAAAAAGTGTTTTATGTCTCTTGAGCGTAGGTTTGTTTCTAACGCAGATTTACGTTCCGAGTATAACAATATAATAAATGAATACCTAACTAAAGGTTACATATCCCCGCTTCATAATGATGACCAATTATCTCTTGGTTATTATATTCCGCATCATCCCGTAGTGCGTGTTGATAAATCAACGACAAAGGTGCGTATTTGTATGAATGCCAGTACTAAGACTGACTCCGCTGATGGTACTCGTGTCTCATTAAATGACACGCTGCACACAGGTGCTAATTTGCAAAACGATTTGTTTTTAATTTTACTTGACTTCCGCTTGTATGAAATCGCTTTTACCTCGGATATCAAACAAATGTTCTTACAAGTTTTGGTTAACGCCGATGATCGCAAATTTCAAAAGTTTTTATACCGCTTTGACACGTGTTCACCGCTTATCGCTTATCAGTTCAATCGCGTCTGCTTTGGACTACGTAGTAGCCCTTTCCTTGCGATGAGAGTAGTCAGGAAACTCTGTGAGGATGGGAGTTCAGCGTACCCGCTCGCCGCTACTGCAGCCGCACGAAACTGTTACATGGACGACATCTGCTATAGCACGCCCACCGTGCAGGGCTCCTTACAGCTCAGAGATGAGCTGGTAGGATTGCTTAAGGCCGGTGGCTTTGAGCTCGTCAAGTGGTCTAGTAACTGTCAACAGTTACTTGATACACTGCCTGATACTCACCGCTTAAATTCTAGTAAGAATTTTGAAGAACAAACTCAAACTCTTAAAGTTCTTGGCTTACAGTGGTCGCCTGATTCTGACGAGTTCTCTTTTACTGTATCGCTAGATAGTCGCCCATGTACTAAACGCAATGTTTTGTCCGTGATAGCACGTCAGTACGACGTCCTCGGCTTTACCGCTCCTGTGATCTTGTACGCAAAATTACTCTTGCAGAAAATCTGTATTTTAAAATTAGACTGGGATGAAACACTACCCTCTGATATTGCGCAGATTTGGCAAAACTATTTGAAGGAGCTACCTGTTTTGCGGGATTTACGTATTAAACGCCACTTAGACGTGTTCCAAAATTCGAAAATTTCGATAATATCATTTGCAGACGCAAGTGAACGTGGATACGGATGTGTCGTATATATTAGAGTACAAGATGACTCAGACACTTGCACTAGCATTCGGCTGGTATGCGCAAAGTCAAAAGTCTGTCCGCTCAAGACCGTCAGTGTCGCCCGCCTTGAGCTTTGTGCCTCGTTACTCATGTCGAAATTAACTCGTCGTGTAGTTGACGCTTATAAAATACGTCACAATATTGAACGTATTTACTGTTTTACCGATTCTATGGTAACTTTACACTGGATACATTCCTCACCGCACAGGTTTAAAACCTTTGTCGCGACGCGTATAACAAAAATAATATCCGCTATTCCCGCTGAATGTTTTTACCATACAGCTGGTTCTCAAAACCCGAGCGACTGTCTTTCCCGTGGTCTCACTCCCACGCAGTTGATGAGTCACCCGCTCTGGTTCACTGGACCTGCTTGGCTTTATCTGGACGCTAAAGAGTGGCCAATCAAAACAATAGAATCAGCTTCTATTGAAGAAAACTTGCCGGAATCAAAAACAATTTCTCTTCCCGCTTTTAGTAATGAAGAACCGCATCCACTTCTTTCTCTTTCGGAAAGAATTTCGTCATGGCTTGTGCTTTTACACACAATCATTTACATCTACCGATTTTTACGTATTTTACCGCGCTCTAATATTTTTACCGCTACCGATATGGATTTCGCTGAAGTTGCATTGATTAAAGCTCTTCAAGCATTTTATTTTCTTGATGAAATAAAAAGATTAAAGTCAAATAAACTTTGTTCTCCCGCTTTAAATCGACTATCGCCATTTTTAGATAAAAATGGATTGTTACGCGTTGGTGGTCGACTTCGCAACACAGACATGACGTTCGATCAACAACACCCTGTGTTGTTACCTCGTAAAAATCATATTGTCGAATTGATTATCATTCATTATCATCGCAAAAATTGTCACACTGGACCAGTGGCTTTAATGTCAATAATCCGCCAAAAATTTTGGATACTTTCCTGTCGAAATATTGTTCGTCGCGTAATACATAGCTGCAATTATTGTTTTAAGGCGAAGCCGAGACAAACCTTCCCTTTCATGGCAGATTTACCATCATGCCGCGTTAATGAGGCTAAAGCTTTTGTCCACTGCGCTGTGGATTATTGTGGTCCTATCAGTATCACTCCGTATCGAAAACGTGGAGTCCGTCCCGTCAAATGTTACCTCTGCATATTTGTATGCCTGGTGACTCGTGCAGTTCACGTTGAATTGGCAACTGATCTTAGCACGAACACTTTTCTTTCCGCGTTCAAACGTTTTTTATCTAGACGTGGAGCAGTGTCTTTCGTATATTCAGATAATGCTACGAACTTTGTAGGCGCTAGAAATGCCCTCTCAGAAATTTACAATTTGACAAACTCCGAAGAATTTAAAACGTCTTTCGCGAATGAACTTGCCGATCATAGAATACAATGGAAATTTAATATTCCACGTAGCCCACATTTTGGGGGACATTATGAGATATATGTCAAAGGATTTAAGACGCATTTGCATAGAGTAGTAGGTACTCAACTGTTGACCTACGAAGAATTATTAACTGTAGTTACGCAAATAGAATGTGTCATAAATTCTCGTCCGCTTACGCTGCTGAGTGAAGATCCATCTGAACTTAGCGCGTTAACTCCTGCACATTTTCTGATGTCAACTCCTTTAAAAGAATTACCCGCTTGTAAGGTGGCTGATGAGCCAGTTAATTTATTACGTCGCTACGCGTTGCTTGATCAAATGGTAGAATCGTTCGCGAGGCGATGGAAGAATGATTATCTCCATCTTCTCCAGTCTAGAGGAAAATGGAATACACCTACCAACCCAATCAAAATTGGATCTGTTGTCGTTGTAGTTACCGACAATACTCCACCGCTTCAATGGCCGCTCGGTGTCATTGTAGCTGTATACCCTGGCAAAGATAATGTCATTAGGGTAGCTTCTGTCAAAACGACGACAGGTGTTTACAAACGACCTGTCGTGCGTCTTTGCCCTCTCCCATCTCAATAACTCCTTTCTTTGCCCCCGCTTCAAAATTTCGTTATTCTCTGTCTTATTTTTACTTTTCTATTCTTATTTTAAAACCAATGGTTTTAACGCCGGGGGCAAATGTTCGCGCCACTTCTTGTGGCTCTCATACTGCGAGGTAGTTGTGAATTAATATTTGCAACTGTCATTTTCGCTGCATCTCCACCCGCTTAGTTTTGGACGCAAATCAATCAGTCGTCAATCAGAAGCCTTTCACGCCGGAGGTATACGCTGATTGTCATTCGACTAGGTCCTACCTCGACCCTACCGCCCGCCATTTTGAGATCGCACCCGCTGTGCGCCTCATTTTCATCTATTACTATTACGAAGAAGATTAGCCGAGAAGAGCGCAACCAGGCACGAAGAGGAAGAAGAAAACCATCTTGGAGAACACCAGAGACTTGGTGGCTCAGGCGAAGCGTGGTTTGTGGTGCATGCAGCTCCTTCCCAAGGTCAGATCTTTCATCTTCGTAATTATTTCTCTTCACTTCCCGCTATTTTTAAAACCTATGGTGATACAAAGCACTGCCGTCATATCGCGTGCTCAATATATATATTTTTTTTTTGTGTAATTAGTATCTCATATTAATTCTTTGATAATGCCACAAAGATGAAACCGGTCAGAAAGTACTAAATAAATTTAAGGGATAGTACAAGTGATTTTCTGTTCATTACACATATAATTGTATTGTTCAGTATGGTCAGTACATGATGTAGTTTTATTTAAAGACACTGTCTATTTACACCCGGTATAACAACAATTTATCTGATTTTGATGGCCTGTGTTAAGTGCTGCTAAAATTTTTGCAAGGTAAGTTTTTCAAGTTTTTAGCACCTCCCTTAAAGAGTACTTTGCAATTAATCAATTTTAGTTTTGACAGCACTATAACCAAACCTGAAGTCTTTGGAACCTGCTACATTGTTTAGTTGTGTCCATGAGTTTGATAAAACGGGAATCAAACTTGCAAACAAAACTTGAGGGTGTAATTGGCCAACTTTGATTGAAGCCATAAATCAGATCATGCCGCTGAATTAGCAATCCCCAAGTTTGGCGGCTGAGCAAGAGGGATAGCAATAGAAACAGAGCCCTTGATAGAAATCTTTTGGGTAAAAGAAGATCAGACTATCCTGCCGCCCTGTTTTTACATAAAGGCGTTGAATGACATTTGTTTATTCTCTTTAAGACTGTACATGAGCCTAGAGCATTAACAACGTCAGTCTTTGGAGGATTCGTTCCTTGTATTGAAAAATATATATTTGATTTATTGATCTTTTATCTAAGGATTCTACTTATGAAGAATGTGTTAGGATGTATCTTTGGTAAAAAAAAAAAGTTTTCCACCCTCTTTTTTTTTGCTTTCAAACGTTCATTTCAAGAATGCGGTTAAGAGATCAACTTGATTTTTTTTTTCGTAAAATAGGTAATAGAAATATGAATGGATCCTATTACTTAAATACTATATTTCAGTATTAACAAAAAACCACCCCGATTTGTTGTTTTGCTACGTAATCATTAGTAATACGCGTCCAAGAAAAAGAGGCCAACGAGCCAACATATCATCGCGTCTATCAAAAGCAAATAAGGTCTTTGCCTTATTGTGCTGGACGGGTAATAAAAAAGTTGCTAGGGTAGGCCATCCTCTTATTGCAAAGTCAACGCACAAGTTATGATTATTTTTCTTATTTTTGAAGAAACAGTATTAAATAAAATGTAATTGATGGCATTACGCGACAACAGTTTACTATCATTTAAGCTTTTATAGCAAAGTTGTTTTGTTTCATGTATTACTTTGTAAATATACATTTTATTTACTTACGAGGCATCTTTACGCGCAAAACTCCATACAAACGCTGTCAACACATTGTGGGGTGTCTATGGAATTTTATTATAATGTTTTAGGCTGAGTCCATCAATATTATCTAGATCTATGTTTAAGTTGAACTAAAAATCCTGAAATTTGAATTATATCTTAATAACAAACCCCGAAAATACGTAAATATAACTTTTTTTTTTTTTAATAAAAGTGTAGCCGAATGTGCTTTTATTGTTTTAGATGAAATCAAAAAAATAATACGAGTCAAACATGAAATAATAACCAAAAATATTGTTTGAAAACGTCCACAGTATTGCCAAAAGGTGGTTACTCCTGAAACAAGTTTTCAATTTTGCGCTCGCGACGAAATCGGTACGATTATACTGTCGCCGCAAGTTTCATGTAACGTGCACCTGAAATGCACCTGTAGTTTATATCAAATATCAACCAACAAAAACCTAGAATATTTACATGTATAAACTGCCGGCTTTTACAATCTTCCGACGACATGCATCAGATGCATGGCATCACTGCACCGGAAGTGGATTGCTTAGATATTCCGTCTACCTTTTTTTCTTATCTCTTACAAGCAAAAATATTTAAATTTCAATCAATTTATTTCCAGTCAAGCTCCAGTTTATTTCCACAGGCACATTTACCTTTGTTGCACTATTTACCACAACGAGCTAAAATATTTACCACTAAACTCGTATCTGTAAGAAAAACTGGTCAAGTACAAGTAGGTCTCACGCCCTGAGGGTTCCGTGGCATTCTAATTAGTTGTAGACGTGAATAAAAATTTAACAAAGGTTACAAGGTTTTAGAAAACTCCAGTTTTCTAAATTAAGGTGCTATATTGTCCGTGCAAAGGTCCCCGATACTCCAGGCGGAAAAACCCGCAGTGCGAGAGGGACGGAATCGGGGAAAAGTGTCAAAAAGTTGGTTTTAAATTAATGCAAAATTAACTAAAATAGCTATGAAAATTTCTATAACCAGTAATTTAGCTATTGTTAAAGCTTATCTAAATAAATATTTGTGAATTCTGTATGGTATCCCAATTTGTAAGAATATCAAAAAAAGTGTAAAATTAGACCGCATTTCAATAATTATTTCTATCGAGTGAAATTCCTTCAATCGCGTTTATGATAGCCCAAAATCTAGAAAAAAGTCCCAAAATTGTTACTTATTTATTTTACTTGGAAATTCTTTAAAAGAGCAATAAATAAATAAATTTAAAAAGCGTAAATTTTCACGTTATAGTGATAGCTATAATTAAGTTGACACCCTTATGTTGATATATATAATTGCTTCTTCCATAATCAAATTTAATTCAATTTAATTTTTTGTTGTTTATGTATAGTATTCAAAATTCCTAATTAGTTAAATTTTTGAGATTGAATAGGCCCCGAGGAAAATGATTTACAGTAGTTACAATGTAATAGGTCCGTTTTGGCATATGTCATCGAAACGTATCTATGGATGTGAACTATGCAAATCGGTAACTAGGTCAACCGATTCTCACGAGAAATCGATTCAAAATATTATAAGTTTGTTATCGTTTGAAATATTTTCAAGTCTATTGGTTATAATTTTTAGGAAGAACATTTAATTAAAGGAGGCTATGGGTCAGTGCGTTGATAGATATAAAATACTGGCCAGTAAGAAAAATATGTAGGCTTCAAGATGAAAAAATTGCTCCTTGCCTTTTAAAAAAAATACTGCCATATTTTTCTAACCAGCCAATCTGTCTATTGATAGGATGTTTTATGGAAAACTTTGCCTGTAAACCAATTTATTAATAAAAAAATGAGACTTCAAGCAATAAATGCATGTTTTTTATATATATATATATTTTGTTTTTGTAAACTATAAGTTTAAAAAATAAGTGGTATGTTACATATTTAGCACAATTATTATATTATATTTTTCGGTATACGTGACACCGTTACAAATACATGCAAATGTTCAAATCTAAAAAGTTCATATTTGCAAAAAAAAAAGGAAATTTAAAATTGGCTCTATGTGTACTGGTCTCGCAAAAGCTAATTACAGATCATTACAATTATTTTATCAATATTAAAACAAGTTAATTATTTTCACGTGGAATCGAATCGAATAAAAATCTAGCATTTTTAGTAACTCTACTCATGTCTTGAATGCTACCCCTGCATTAAATTTAATAGATACCGTTATAAAAAATATCCGCTCTTTACACTGAGATAAGCTGAGGCATTTTTACGTATTATATGAGAATGAAATATGGTGTGGCACAAGCAATCATCTTCTTTCCCTGTCTATTATAAGAACGGTTACGCATCCGGATTGCGAAAACCTCACCTTTTTCTTATTAATCGAAACAAAACACCTTAATTCAAAATTCACTTAATAGTTATTTAACAAATCTTTATTACCTATGTATTGTGTATGTTGCCATCGCAGTTTCGATTGGATTCTGGAAATTAGAATTTCAAAAATTCGTGTCTATGGAATCTGTACCATAGACCATGGAAAACTAATAACCTTCTACCGGAAACGGATAGAGTAAAAACGCGTGATGATTGCGTTGATTTGCGTTTTCGATCGGTTTATCAGAAATTTCCGATTTTAGACGGCTTTTGGGACTCAATTAACATTCCTTACAGTTTTTTTTCATGTGCAGTGGAGACCACATCAAGCTATACACTTGCAGTACGACATTAGCCCCTATAGAGAAGAAAATAAGATAGGTACAAAGTCCAATGTGTCTTATGATGCGGTCTCCACTGTGCAATATTTTTATATATAGTGTATTATTCAAAGAAAAAAAACATTGAATTCTTATAAGTTCGTTCGAACATAAAGTGTCAAGTTTGTTTCTTGTGCCCGAAAATCCCTCAACACGCTCAGGATTCTAACTTAGAATCATATTTCATATCTTAAAGTCACGGAACTAGTGAGAAAAATTGGTATTTTTATTTAATGGTGTTTTCCAGTAAAATACGAGTATCTGTTATTGTAGTAAATATTTCTCTTCAAGTCTTATCCTCTATGCCATAGAGTCTATGAGACTAATGGGAATATTTGTCTCACTTGTTCAATTGCCAACAGAAGTTCCATTCTAATGGAACTAGTGAGAAAAATCCGCAAAAACATCGCAATATTATTATTTTTCTTTTTCATATTTTTTATTTATTTACTTAAATGGTTATTATTACAAAAAAAATTAATTAGGCCTATCCTATGGTTAGTAAAATACAAAAATAGAGAGAAAAAGAAATTTGGGACTAATAATACCCAAAGCAGGCTTCCGACACATTAACAGATTGTTTCTTAGACTGTAAAACTAACAACCTAGCACATAATAATAATTTCGAATATGTGTGCTCCGATACTAGAATTCGAATATTAATTCAACTAAATCAGACTAAACCGCGTTATTACCAGGATAGGACATGCAAACCCTATTTTTCAAGCACCTTTTGATACGCTCTATCGTACATACTCGAACATACTCGACCCTACTTCATAATTTGTAGACGTAATTTTATATCAATAAAATTGCGATGTTTTTGCTAACTGTACAAAACGCTCCAGGTACGCAATCAACCAACAACAACCAACCCTGATTACTTTGATGTAGCTAGGTAGTTGTTTTTCTACAGCACTACGTACTCGCCATATCTTGTTACTTGATGACGTAACGACACATGGTGCGCCCATAATCTATTTCTGTGACGGAACTTTAAAAAGTTATATACATGTAAAATAGCAGAATGCGTGAATACATATTGTGTCCCCATGAATAAAAGATTCTTCCGTAAACTGGAATACACAACTACTTTTTAAGAAACAAGAAAGTTTCTAAAATATCGGTTAGATAACAAAATAATAATTTGTCTTCCATATTCTGCATAGACCGCTACTGTGGCGAGAGTTAGAGCGCTCGCCTGCTAACCTAGAGGTCGTGGATTCAATCACCGTAGTGCTCATTATACCTAATTATCTTTATACCGGTCACATTGTACATGTACATATGTATAATGTGTAAGTAACATGGTAGCCTTATTAGCATGTGCTGTAGATACACCGTCCAATGTGCCGTACAAGAACTTATTGTTGGAAAAAGCATAGAGAAGATCAAGTTCATAGACGAATACAGCCCACATAGACTCCTAATAACAGGTGACCGATTTCTGTTAACACATCTGACTGAACCAGCAGATATAATTCGCCACTCAAAAATTATCTCATTCGTGTAGGCCAAACCAAAATGGCTTCTATATTCATTACGTGAGAGTCTTCGTCTTCGGGAAAGATAAGTTTATGGCGCTATACGTAAGATAGAATGACCTTGGAAGAGCCAATAGGAAATTGCAAATTGCAGTATCCCGTTCTTCATGCCTCAGCTTGTTGACAGAATTTTTTGTACGCAAGACATTGAACAATAGACGTCTTTCAGGGCTGTTTTGACCATAGAGTCAAGTTAGTTAGACAATTTAAAAAATATGAAAAATTTTAAAATACCATTTTGATAAAAAAAGGTTTGTATGAAAATGGTCCCTCTTGGGTAGACAGTATCTACCTTGTCGTCATACAAACAATTATTTTTCATAGTGATATAAAAAAAAAATTTTTTTATTGTCTAACTTGACCTTCTCATTGCTTTTCCAGCAAAAAGTTCTGTGCACGCCACCCCGCCGTCCATATCTTATGTTATGTTATGATGAAAGGAACGAGCTGTATGTACGACGTGTGCTAGGGGTGTATATTTGAGACTCTCACCATATTCGTCAGTGGTCGTGTTGACAGTCATGTAGTCCTCTACGCTGGTGTTCCTTGCCCAGTCCGCCTCGTCATCCTGTGACGAACTCGTACTGAAACAATTCGCATATATTAAATTATGTTAAGGTCTTTTAATTCGAAAACCATTTCTAGATTTTGGTTTAATAAGCTGTTTTTACGAACTTGTGGTCTAAAAAATCTCATAATGATGAATATTTTTACGAAAAAGCTGCAACTTCCATTTGCTTTCGTGTGACGCCACTTGAGTAATAGCTGTTTAGAAATGTGTTCTTTTTTGTCAAGATACATTTATTATAATTTGCTGCCAACTGATTTGACAGATGGATAACAGATGTGTAGAGAGAGAGACAGAGCACTTTTTTATAAGCAATCACACATCACAGTCAGTATGTCTAAAATTCTCAAGTGAAGTCATATCCGTCAATTCTTTAAAAAATCATTAAAAAATAATGGTCAATTTATATACCAAATATATCCTCAAACGCCGTATATTCTCCGAAGAAAAAAAAACCTTTTAAAAATTAAGCCATAGGAATTCTGAGATTTCTTTCCATAATCTATACTATGCATGGTTACTTATATGCATGATGTATGCGTGTGCACAGCGATTAGCGAGTTTGAAAGTGAAACTGGGATTATACTACGATCAAACAAGGGGTTGATAGACCGATTAAGGGGGCTTATGTAACCCGAGAAATTCCTCTGTCAGTGAGAGTAGGTAGTGTGATAAAGTAAGGTAGTACAGATTACAGATGTCAAATAAACCAAAATATTTTGATAGGAGAAGTTAGGTATTTTTACCTAAACTTGAGAATCGCTTATTACTCTCTGTGAAAAACTTCTCAGTCGAAATAGTTTCTGTGTACGTACCGTATGTATTAGTAAGAATAGGTAAGTATAGGCATCCAATATTTTTTCGATTTAAAGGATACTCCAAATTTAACTTTTAACATTTTGTGCTATCACTTCTACTGAAAAATTGCTCTGCCAATTTTTATTTCTTAATGTGGTTTTATTTCCTTAGATAAATAGCTTTGTAAAGTTATCCAAAAAAAAATCCTTTTGAATATATATATTTTTTATTTCTACGTAATTAGGTCATGTGAATAATTGCTCAGCTTAATTCAATACGTTTATTAGTAATGAGTCGCTGTATTTTAGTAGATTTTCCAATAAGCCAATGGAAATTCGGCCTAATACCGTAGTATTTACAATCTCAATAATTCCTAAGTACAAGCATTGCCGTCACCCAGTCGCGGGTGTGAAGAGGGGTGAGGGGCGCTCGCGCAGTGGTGCGGCGGCGGGTAGCAATGCGCAGCGGTGAGCGGCGGCATTTTGTTTGTGTTGGGTCTCGCTCAACGAAACGGACCAGTTGTCTACTTATGCAAGGAACATTTGTGTATAAAAAATGACGGAGGAAGGCGACGGCGAGTTGTGTATCCTGTGCAAAAACGCTATAGTAGTAGGGTTTGTAACAGTGACAAAAAAAGGGACTCGAAAAGATTCGTCAACCGAGCAGAAGAAGAGATGATGGACTTTTCCCGCAACTTATGGAATTGTCAAACCTTACAGTACTCGTGAAATGTCGAAACTCATATATAAATGACGCAATGATCAAGGCATTTAAAAGAAAGAAGATATTACATATTAATGAACGCCACAGCGTCAGATCCACCGGCAGCGAACATAGAATAGAATAGAATATAGTTTATTTGCGTTATTTGGTACATAATGTTCTTATATTGAGAGGTAAAGTATGACAATGTACTTAAATAATAACTTTTATTATTAAATATGCGACGATATTTTAAGTGTTCTTAAAATATAGTTTTAAAGAGTAGGTTACGTCGTACTGGAGGCCTAACAAGCGATCAGAAAACGAAACAACAACACGTTTTGCCAATTTCGCAAAATAAAATCTTGACCTCCCATAGTACTGTTTTTGCGTTTGTAAGGAACAAGAAAAAAAAAAGAAAGATTACGAATTGCACAAAAAGCGCCCTCAAATCTTGACATCGACCACTTACCAAGTCTACAGTATGAAATAATGAAAATGGAGTAATAATATTTTAAATTATTATTACATACGGCTTGAACACTCACGTGTGATTGTTGTTGACTATATGCCAACCGTTTTTTTTATAATATTATAATAATATTTTATTTATAGAACATTATGTCTTTACATAAAGGGCGGTGATAACCCTAGTAAGTTTATACAAACCTGTAACAGGGTTACCACGCTCTTCCGCCAGTGGTTTTAAAGATACAAAAAAACTAAAATAAAATAAAGATAATACAGATTAATTCTATAATGTTTAGTGTATGAGAGGGTGTGTATGTATGTGTGTATGTGTGTGAGATGTGCGTTTATGAAGAGATGATGTATTCCTAGCCCTACAAGCGGGGTCTTGGGATCAGTTTGAGAACTACATCCCGCCGCTCAATTTCGATTCCAACTTAAAATGTCTAATCTGTGCCAACGATATATCAAGCAATTCAAAATTTCGACTAATCAAAATGCTGCACACCAAAGATTAATTAAAAAAAATTGCCTTATGTCGCAATGACATATCTGGAGAAACGGTTAGAAAACCATTTGTAAATTTAAATACTTTTAAGTGTTCCGTAGTACCTAAATGGTACAAAAGGAACCTTTATGGTTAGACTCCATTGTCCGTCCGTCCGTCCGTCCGTCCGTAAAGACATGAAGTTTGGCACAAAAATAGTATTAATTTGTCCACATATCACGGTGTATAAAAATATGAAAAATTAGAAATTATTAAAAAAAAATCCAATTCAAAAGTGAAAAAAAAAACAAATATATTATTCTAAAAACACAATATCGGTATCAAATTGTAAATATTAAAAAAGCCTATTGTAAAAATATGTACTTTTACTATATTTACTGGGACTGGTTTCGAGAAATCTTTAAAAAACCACAAAAATATGTATGTTTCTCCCCCCCCCCCTTATCTCCGAAACTGGTTGACCAACAAATATGAAATAAATTAAAGTAATATGTGTTTACGTAAAGATTACAGGGAAAATAAAGCGGTTGAGAAATTCACGAAAAAAAATGAAAAAATTAAATTTATCATCCACAATACGGAACCCTAGTTACGCGAGTCTGCCTCGCACTGGACAGTTACTTACAGCATAAAACTTAGTTTAAATTTCCAAATGACGGTCTAGGCACAGAATACATTTATTTATTTAAATAAATTAAAAACTTAAAAGAAATACATATTTTATAATAATAATAAGGTGTATCAGAAACACGTAAGGGTTTTTACTTACACCATCATTCCTGTCTTGTGCAAGAATATAGAAAATTAGATATACAGGTAGTCTAAATAAATAATGATAATGCCTTAAGATATCGAAATGATTTGCTACAAAATCGTAAAATAATGGAATACACACAAACGTAACTAGGTAGGTATCTATAAATACAACAATATGAGCAAACGTCCATAGTTGCTCTTTTCAACCATGGAGATAACAAAAAATACAAAATTAAATAGCCGTTACAAACTTATCAATTGCCTTTCACACAAGAGCATAAGTTAATTACAAAGACATAAGAACTATTTTAGTCCGTACGTACCTCGATCTTAACTTGGGAAGTGGACAAGTTAAAACGGATTTATTATGTTATTATTTAGGGGAATAAGATTGGGAGTAATAATATTGTTAACGTAAGGAGTTTTTAAATAAGAATATATGAAGAAGATACATATGTTATACATGTATACATACACACATATATTATATACTTTATTTATACTGAAGTTGATGGGTTTTCGATAAAATACTTTTTGAATTTTTGTTTCGTATTAGTTGTTTTAATTGATTCTCTGACGTCATAAGGCAAACTGTTTATTAATAGGGTATTTCCTTTTTAGGGTTCCATAGCTTATCGGGCAGCTCCAAGCGGTCGAGTGATAGTCAACCCTTACGCTCTAGCATAAATCGGCAAACAGATCCTAAAAAATATGCGAACGTTCGAAAATATGTTGGATAATTGATAAATCTGTTTTAATATAAAATCATATGACTAATAAAAATATAAAAATGGACGGAGTTATTTTTCATATTACGTAGTTAAGCAAAAATCAAAAAAATATGTTCAAAAAGGAAAATCTTTTGGATAACTAAACAAAGCTATGTATTTAAGGATAGAAAACATCTTGAAGAATAAAAATTGGCAGAGCAATATTTCAGTAGAAGTCATAGCGCAAAATGTTAAAAGTTAAATTTGGGGCATCCCTGAAATCGAAAAAATGTTGGATTCCTTTACATACTTATTCTATTTGATACATACGTACGTATACAGAAAGTAAATAAGCCTGAGGAAATATTCACAGAAAGTAAAAAGCGATTTTTATGTTTAGGTAAAAATACCTAACTTCTCGTAACAAAATTTGTTGGCTTATTATACATATGTAATATGTATTACCTAACTTCATCATATGTCTAATTTCATTGGCGGAGGAATTTCTCGGAAGTCTCCATACAACAAAATTCCTCGTTGACTCCACTTTGTCATCCAACGACATAAGAAGAATAGAATAGAATAGAAAAGAAAGTGTAGATAGGTTACCTACACAATAATCTAACTTCTAAAACGGCACACAACATAAATGACTTCAGTCAAGTACGTAGTATTGCAATGTCACATTGACACGTGGAAGACTTATATGTTGCTGTGCGTCGTCCCGTGCGACGTCCATCGTGCGCTGAAGCCGACGCGATACTGAGGTTGTAACGGGAACGGATTTAATGTCTGTTGTAAATGTTATTTAAAAGTCCAGATTATTATTAAAGAAGTTTTATTTAATCTTTTATGCAATGTTATTCTAATTAGTTTAAATGTTGAGAAATGTTATGTGAATGCACCCGGTCGCGACGGCACCGATTGATGCACTGATTTGTTCAAATTAAGAATTAGTTAACTCGTCGCGTGCCGCTTGCATATCACGTGTTCGGTGCATCAGCATAAAACCGAACATCTTGCCGAGGGCAAAAGATGAGAGATGAGGTGAACTAAATTTAACTTACCATAATGTTAGTAACTTAAAATTACACAATCCATAATACAATAAAGGATAAACAATGTTTGACTTTGTTCGGTTAGTGAATGTGATCTATAACTATAAATATACGACTAACAATGTTTTTTTTTTTAATCTAGGTATACACATGTTTACAAGTGTTCACGGAAACTTGTGCTTCGGTACACTGGTGAAGTTCCTTTTTCACTCAAAACTTTAACACTTTCACCTTTGTTTTCGTTATTGGGCATTGCACTGTTACGGAGAGGGGCTCGAGCGCGAGCCCGGGCCGTGGGCTCCGTGGGCCCCGCAGCTACCTCGGGCGCCGGCGCGGCTGGTGCCTGCCAGCGGCAGCGAGACCGCCTACACACGTACACTCCTATTGCGACGATCGCCAATCCCCAGGATGCATATATGACGATATAATGATGCACATCGTGTACAGATAACTGTTCAGAAAGCACCGCAGTCAAGCAGTTGCAAAAAATGATAAATGTTATGCATGCTAGTCTGTAGGTTATCAATAGGCAAAGTGAGTTCCTTAGATAATTGTCCTGATATGAGGCTCAGCAGTCTGCAGTTGTTGAGGATCAAGGAGATGAACGTTCAGATGACCATTGTAAATACTTGTTACTGTATCTAGCAGATTCTCCTGGATGTTCCGTAGATGTGTCAGTAAGTTGTTTGCTGCCATAGCTGATAGTGTGAACTCTGTCATAACTTCGGCTTCGTTTAACTTATTCTTTACAGAGTTGGTCACCTGATCTAGTGTCATTAAATGTTTGTTAATAATTTTATGTTGGGTTTGTACTGTCACTTCCATCCGCTTCATTAAATTATATTCTGCTTCTATTACGGACGTCTGATTTTTCCATAACAATAGCAGGTGTTCTTCATTCTCCCGTACTAGGATTATATCCTTAGTATACTGTTCTGCGAATTTATCGTCGAGTACGCCGAATAGAGTGTTCGCTAAATACCCGACCCCGTTGATAAGCCCACGCCGCCGCCGGCGCGTTCTACTGTTCTTAGACGACAATAATACTTTGTTGTTATGTTCTAACTCGGTGTAGGTATGATGTAACTGTAAAAGGATAATCTCACAGTGTGTTTGTTGTTTTATTAGCTCACATACTATTTGCAAATGTTTATAATATTTTACATATGCAATGTTTCCCTCCCAATAAGGGTTTAAATCATAATATGCTATTATTTTCCATTTATCTTTTATGATTTGCATTTTCGAGACGTGGTCAAAATATATACTTTGTTTGTTGTCGAGACTCTGCAACTTGAATCCATCAGCTGTTGTGATGATAGATATAAAATATAATAAGGTCATTGCCAATGTTATGAAACTGGATCTGTTCCTTGCACTTGTACCTCTCTGGGTTTTCTGTTTCGCTGTCACTTCATCATGTTGTTTTGGGTTCTGTTCTAAAGGTAAAACCGATAGCTTAGTAATTGGCCTTTTTATTTTCCCGTTTTTTGTTTTCAAGGTGACAACTCTCACGTAGTCATCTTTTCCGGGGTGGACATCCACTACTCTTCCTAGGGCCCATTTTCCTGACGGCAGATTATCTTCATGAATGACCACCAGATCTCCGGTTTTAATGTTTTGTTGAGGGACCTGCCACTTGTGTCTTGATGTAAGTTGACTCAAATATTCCAGTTTCCACTTCTTCCAGATGTTGTTGAAAAGTTTTTGAGTCATGTCCCAGCGTGTTCTGGCATCTTCCCTTGTTGCGATTACCGTTACTCCTGCATCTCCCGACAAGAAGTGAGCGGGTGTTAGTACTTCCAGGTCTTCGATATTTTCTGTTAGCGAGCATAATGGTCGGGAGTTCAAACACGCTTCTAATTGAGCTAACAGGGTGGCGTATTCTTCGAACGTGAGCTTCTGTTCTCCAACCACCCGTTTCAAATGGTGCTTCAGACTTCTAACAGCTCGCTCCCACAGTCCACCTGCACTAGCCCAAACAGCTGCGTTGTAATGCCACTCCATCTTCATCTCTGTTATTTCGGCAAGAAAGCTGTTATCAAATATCTGTTTCAATTTTTCCCATTCTTTTTGTAAAACGTTGTTAGCTCCTACAAAGTTTGTCCCGTTATCGCTGTACATATGTTGAGGTGTTCCTCTTTTTGCGGCCATTCTTCTTAGCGCCGCTAGGAATGCAGAACTAGTCAGCTCCGACACTATTTCCAAATGCACGGCCTTGGTGACCATACAGATGAAAATGGCTATGTACCCTTTTACGGACGTAGAACATCGACCTTTGTTCTTCTTTACTTCGACAAAGCCTGTATAGTCTACTCCTGTATGTTGAAAAGCTCGAGCGGGGTTGACTCTTGCCGCTGGTAAATCTCCCATCAGCTGTTTTTGGGTTTGCCCCTCGTGCTTTCGGCAGGTAATACACTTCCTTATCTCTTTTTTTACCATGTTTTGACCGCCAGTGATCCAGTACTCCTGTCTTAAAGTAGCCAACGTAAGGCGCGGGCCACCATGATAAGTTAATTTATGTGCTTGGTCGATGAGCAAGGTTGAAAGTCGGGACCCACTTGGTATAATTTTGGGATGTTTCATCTCCATGCCGATCTTAGCTTGAGATAATCGACCGCCAACTCTTAAAATGTTCCCTTCGTCAAGGTAAGGATTTAACTGAATTAATTTGTTTTTTGTTTCAACTTGGCCGTGTTTTCGCAATTGCTCAATTTCCGCTCCAAATTCCGTTTTCTGTACATGTTTTACAATTGCTATCTTAGCATTGCGTAATTCTTGCAATGTTAGGTAGTTTGCTCGCGGTCGTTCATCTTTCTGAGTCAGCGCTCGGCGTATCCATGCTAATACACGCACGACCTTTGTATATGAGCTATATTTTGTTAATAGATTATCTATAATTGTTTCTTTTGGATTATGTTGGACAATGTTTATTTGTTTTATTTGTTTTTGTTCCTGATCCGTGTTGAATGTTTCCTTTTCTGTTTGTTTTGACTCAAAGGTGGGGAGCCATTCGGGTCCGTGTTTCCACATAAGTTGTTTTTTCAGGAACTGAGAGGGGAATAAGCCCCGGCTTGCGTCGTCCGCCGGGTTTTCTCCTGTTTTCACATATCGCCACTGTTTAGGAGGCATTATCTCTGTTATATGACGTACTCTATTAGCTACAAACGGTTTCCATCTATCTGGTTCCCCGTTTAGCCATCCCAACACCACTTTAGAGTCTGTCCACCCGTATGTTTCGCACTCCTGTGTACCTAAAGCTTGCTTAACTTTCTTGATTAATTTCGCTAGCAAATAAGCGCCGCTCAGTTCAAGCCTTGGTAACTTTATATCTTTCTTGAGTGGTACAAGTTTGGTTTTTGAAGCGATCAGGGTTACTTGTTGTGTTTGTTTGACCCGTATATACACGACACATGCGAACGCCTCTAGTGATGCATCACAAAACCCGTGTAATTCGATGACGTCCCATTCTCCACTACCAATCCATCTAGGTATCTTGTAGGTGTTTAAGTTTGATAAGTCCGCTTGTAACTTAGTCCACTCTTTATAAACCTCTGGTGTGACGTCATCGTCCCATTGACTATTCGATCTCCATACCTTTTGAAATAATAATTTTAGTTTTACGATCACTGGCGACAACCAGCCTAGGGGATCAAATAATTTAGATATTTCAGATAGTAGGATTCGTTTAGTTAGTTTCTGTGTATTTGAGATTTGAACTTTGAACTGAAACTTATCCTCCATTGGGTTCCATCCCAAGCCCAAAATTTTCGAGGTGTTTTCTGTTTTTAAATGAAATATATGTTCAGCGTTTTGTTGTTCGGGAATGTTTTCTAATATTTCTGTGTTGTTAGAGGACCATTTTCGTAAATTGAACCCTCCCGACCGTAATAGTAGGGTAAGGTCCCGGACCAATTGTTTTCCCTGTTCGATGGTATGTGCGCCATGCAGCAGGTCGTCCATATAAAAAGCACTTTCCAGGATTACGGCCGCTTCAGAGAATGAACTTCTCTCGTCAGCAGCTAGTCTCTTTAGCGTTTGCATGGCTAAAAAGGGGGCTGCTTTAGTGCCGTAGGTAACTGTTAACAACTCGTAGGACTGAATAACTTGTTCAGGTGAATCTCTCCAGACAATCTTCTGTAACGGCGTGTCTTGTCTGTTCACCAAGATTTGTCGATACATTTTCTCAATATCGGCAGTAAAAGCATACTGATATTGTCTCCACTTTAATAACAGCATTTGTAAATCTTGTTGTAAGTTGGGTCCTTTATACATCATGTCATTGAGAGAACATCCTGTAGATGTTTTTCCCGAGGCATTTAGGACCACCCTGTATTTGGTGGTTATTGACTCCTTTCTTTCAATGATATGGTGTGCTAAATAACACCCAGGTTTCGAGTTAATGTTTACTTGTTCCATATGTTGCAATTCGTGATATTCTCTCATAAATGTTTTATAGGCCAATGCCAAGTTTTGTTGTCTTTTGAACCTTCTTTCTTGACTTAGCAACTGTGCTGTTGCTTTTTGTTTTGAATCTCCGAGGTGTTCCTCAAAGTTTGCTTTCATGGGAAGGCGAACTTCATATCTCCCATCTGGAGTCCTTCTCGTAGTTTCATCATAATGTTTTACGCAGGCTAACTCTTCTGCTGACAAATCACTATCTTCTATTATCTCCTCATTCTCCCAAAACTGTTGTACCTCGTCCAGGTTTGTCATAATAACATTACAATAAAATGTTGGGGCGGTGCCGCATAGCAACCAGCCTAGTTGTGTTTGTTGAGCTACAGGGTGTGTTGCGTCCTCGCCCTTTATTAGGCCACTCAATAAAATGTTTGAATAAATATCTGCCCCCAGTAGTAAGTCCACGGGACGACTGATGTAGAATTCTGGATCGGCTAGATTAATGTTTTTAATGTTCGACCATGATGGTTTCATAAATGTTTTGTTAGGTAAATTTTTTATAAGACTGTTCATGATCAAGACCTCTGTGTCAAAACGATACTCATTATACAAAGACGCGCATGTTATTTCCATTTTGCCCTTGCAATTGTTTTCCCGTTGGCCTACGCCAAAGATCACTCCTTTCCACTGATGGCGCTTGACCCCCAGCACCTGAGCTGCATGCTCATTTATCAGGGATTTCTGTGACCCTTGGTCTACTAGGGCCCTCATGATGTGATAGCAACCATCGGCTCCTTTAACCTTTAACTGCGCAGTGGCCAATAATATCTCCGAGCAGTTGTCTTGAGACACATGAGAAGTGCATGGTTCATTGTCTTTGGACGTGGTGGCAATGGTTTGGTGCTGTGTCGATGTTCGAGTCATTGACCGAGTTAAGGCATCGTGCAACAGCGTATTATGTTGATTGGAGCACTTTCGGCATGTGTGTGTAGAAGTGCAGTCATTGCCATTGTGCGAAAACAAACAATTCATACAAATTCCAAGTTTCTTTACTGTCGATATTTTCTTGTCGTTAGGTAATTGTAAAAATGTCTTACAATTATACAAGCCATGTTGGTTCTTGCATAGTGGGCACGTGTGTCCTCCTGACCCTGTTACGTTGTATGATTTCGCAATTTGCCCATTTCCTGTCCCTCTAGGTGTGCTGTTCGATGTTTGTTGAAAATTAGACGACCTTTTATTGTTATTGGAATTATGAAAATATAGTTTTTGGGAATTAGGATTAGACTCCTGTTTTCTACGAGCGGTTGTTTCCAGGGTAGTAAATTTGCTTTCGAGGTAGTTTAAAAGCTCTTGTAGGATAGGTAACTCACGTGGATTTTTTACTGATTCCAAGTAGTCGTTGTAGGTATCTTGGTCTAATTTTTGACATAGTAAATGGACCAGGATAGAGTCCCATGTTGTTGTGTCTACTCCCAAATTTTTTATGGCATTCAATGTTTCCAGCGTCACATCATGCATTCTTTTTATGTATGTTATGGAGTTATGTTGAATGTTAGGCAAACCAAACAACATGTTCATAAGAGAAGTGAAGATCATCCTCCTGTTATTATAACGGTGATTAAGAATTTCCCAACACGAGTCATAGTTTTCGGTACTTATATGTAAATGTTGTATCAATCTCTCAGCTTCCCCTTTAACTTTGGTCTTCAAAATTTGCATCTTCTGAGTGTTGGGTATCATCCTGTTGTTATGAACGGCGTCCAGGAATAAATCTTTGAACGACATCCACTGATTGAAATTTCCATTGAAAGAAGGTATTTCTAATTTCGGTGTAACCTTGTCCTTGTAAGAAGCTGACCACATTTTTTTATTGATGTCCCTTTTCAGGTTATTAAATTGTTTTTCATACTGGTTGAATAACGTGTTATAAACGGAGTCTTCTCCTTCTTCATTCAACTCGCTCTCAATTTGCCAATGTAATTTATCCACTACAGACCAACGATTCTCCAGCGTTTTTAACGCATCCTCAAACTCCCATTTCTCCGTCATTTCCTCTACACTAATGTTCTTCACTGTTCTTGTAAATGCCTTAAAATTAGCCTGTTGCTGACGTCTATTCTCGTCCAATTTGCTGTGGATTCCCTGCTGTTTTTGTAAGGGTTGTTGATGGGGTTGATTATCTCCAGCTTCTTTCACTCCGTTTCCTCTCTCCAACTCTCCTTTGGATCCTAATAATTTGGTTCCTCCTTGTTTTATGGCACTGGTGTAATGCGCCAAAATCTCCTTAGCTTTTTCGTAATTTTTGTTTGTAAAATACGTATCGGATTGACTAAGATCCATAAGCAGTCGATCATGGTTGAACTGGATCGTACTCCACAAGGCTTCCACCTTACTCCATTGATTTTTATAATAATCCTGCCTACTTTTCCTCTCCTGACTGTCCTTTTTGAAGTTTTCCCAATATCTGCTAAGCTCTTCCAAGCGATCATACTGTTCTTCCAGCGACATGATGCGAGAAGTGTAGGTATTTAATGTTAATGTATAAAAGGATCGATCTTACTTGAGATTCTCCTTTAATGTTACCGCTGTTGGTTGTAGAAAGCCGTCAATGCGCACCTCCTGCAATCCTTGTTGTTGACACTGCGATCCGTTTCACCAAATGTTTCACTAGTTCATTGACACCTCACACGTTTTGTACTGTTCTTTATACACCGCGCGAGAGGTCCCAAAGGTTCGAAGGACCAATGTAACGGGAACGGATTAAATGTCTGTTGTAAATGTTATTTAAAAGTCCAGATTATTATTAAAGAAGTTTTATTTAATCTTTTATGCAATGTTATTCTAATTAGTTTAAATGTTGAGAAATGTTATGTGAATGCACCCGGTCGCGACGGCACCGATTGATGCACTGATTTGTTCAAATTAAGAATTAGTTAACTCGTCGCGTGCCGCTTGCATATCACGTGTTCGGTGCATCAGCATAAAACCGAACAGAGGTCACGTTGGCAAATTAGCCAAGTTTTAACTTGCCACTCGCGGATCGCCTATAACCTATATCTACACTTTCTTCTAATATAATTGATGTCGTCGGTGAAACTTTGCAGTGTTGATAAAGTATATAGCTGTTGAACAATAATCCAAAAGAAAAACAGGTTGTTTGGAAATTCGAACTATTCCTTGAAAGGAGTTATACTAAATGATTTCCAACAAATTGAGCCATATAAACTAGAGGTCGACAATGAATGGTCTCAAAGTTACGGAGGTTTTAAGGTATTTTTCAAACTTTCAGACTGGTAACCAAAACAAATAATTTAAAAATAACAACTCCTCTCTCGGGACTTATTTTTTATTTTTCTGATTAATGGTAAATGAGTGATAATTTATAAAAAAAATATATGCCCTGATATATATTCCCATAATCTCAAAAATAAAAGGTCTTAAGTGGAAAGAAGATATTGTTAACTTTGTAATTTTCGCAGTATCGACGTGTTTTACTTGAAAAAAATTAACGTTTTCAACCCCTAGTTGAAGCATTATTTGTTGGAAATAATCTTTAGTATAACTTCTTTCAAGGAATAGGTCGAATTTCCAAGCACCCTGTATACACACTATTGTCCTACTACGTACCTATAGATATCTAGAAGAATTTTGAAGTTATACCTTCATGTAGGTTTACTCAAAATAGCACTGCAATGTGCGATATGCGAAATCTAGGGTTTTGAAATTGGAAAACATGTTTGGATAAATTTTCCTCGATAGAAATAATTGTTGAAATGAGGTCTTCGAACACACTTTTTCTCCTCGTTTGACGAATAGGAACTATATACAGAACTCAAACATATTTTATAAGGTGTGTTTTAACAATATCTAGTGATTTGATATTTGAAATTTTGCTAGCTATTTTAGTTTTTTTTATTAAAATATAAAACCAACTTTTTTCCCCTTTGCCCTGAAACCGGCCCTCTCGCACTGCGCGATTTTTCGCTTGGAGTGACAGTGACAAAAATAAAATTCGCATAGCCGACCTTAAGAACTCAAAAAAAAAAACATACAGTCGAATTGAGAACCGCCTCCTTTTTGAAGTCGGTTAAAAACCATCACCAGTTTCCGGGCCAAAACCAAAAAGTACCTAAAATTGTGTTAGTGCCCGAAGTACGTCGATAAGGCACAGCCCTCATCACGTTGGGATATTAAGAGCGGTTTCGCAGCCGGATTGTGAAATACCCGCCTTTTTCTAACTAATCGAAACAGAACACTTGAATTCAAAATTCACTCAATAGTTAGTCAACAAAACCGTATTACAATCGCAAAGTTTCCGTTGGTTTCTGTAAATTAGAACTTAAAAAAATTTGAATAAAAAAATTGTAATTCTAATTTAAAGAAACCAATAGAATCTGGAATTTATATCTAAACTGATATAAAAATCCAAATAAATCCTAGGTCTTATGGGTAAATCCATCCTTTTCTGCCATCGCAATAAAGAAAATGTCACGATTCATAAACATTTTTTCGTTATACTTTAGATATCAAACCTAAACTGGTTTTTGTCACACTGTTAGTATATAAGTTTTATTGTAAACTCTGTTTTATTAATAAATAAATAATGAAAAAAAAAACAACATGAGTGTCCTATAAAATCAAAAGCTACTAAATCCAAAAAAAAACTTTTTTGAACGTGGTACTACTTTACCACGTAACTTTGGAAGCGACACATAAGTTGCAATTTTTAAAAGCAGCTAAATCCAGTTCACAACCTTGTTTAAACTCGTTTAAATATTTTTTTTAATTTTCCAATGCCAAATCCACCTTCTTAGGGTTCCGTAGTCAACAACAAGGAACCCTTAAGTATCGCCATGTCCGTCTGTCTGTCTGTCTGTCCGCGGCTTAGCTTAGAGACTATTAGTACTAGAATGCTGCAATTTGGCATGGGTACACATATTTATCACGTCGATAAATTGGTACAGTAAAATTTTGAAAAAGATTTTTTTTAGGGTACCTCCGCTACACGTAAAGTGGGGATGTTTTTTTTTCTCATCTATCCCCTAGTGTGGGGTGTCATTGGATAGGTAATTTAAAAATATTGGAGGTATGATAAGACCATTTTTCGATCCAGGGTTTCGTTTGCGAAATATTAAGCTTAAAAGTGTTAATTTTTGTTAGACTCGAGTGTCCCCCCTTCTGCCAGCAAAACGGTTGTATTTGGAGACGTGAAAAAAATCACGGCGGTAGTATACATAACGAAATTAAAAGGAAAACTATCACAGCTAAGTAGGCTTTACAAGTTAATGAGTACAGATCGCGCGAAATTTTAGTCCCCTCTAAACACGGGGCGATTCGCATCAGCAGTAACATGGGCCGTTCTTAGATAGAGCAACTTCCGAGCGTACTAGAAGTTTGGCGCGATCTATATTAGTCGACAAACCTATATTATAAAATGTACGTGGAGAAGAAGTCTGCATATTGTGCAGGGCAACTACGGAACCCTACACTGCGCGGGGCCCAAAACGCACTTGGCCGGTATTTTTATTATTTTGTATGGAATCATCAAAAGATATCTCCATTTTTGAAATAAATTTTTCGTAAAGATATCTTTGTATTTTTCTCAAAGATATCGTTGTAATAATGAAAAACAACAATAAATAGCAAATTTAATTTCATAATGTAATAAAATATTATAAAAAAGGCGAGGGTATATAAATAACCAAAAACAGATCATATCTCAAAAACACCTAAAGTGGAGGTAGCAGCTTTACCGATACACTTATTACTCAGTTTTACCGGTACACATAATATATCTCAGTTTTTTTTTATTATTTCAAAATAAACGTTAGGGGGTACCGTTACAGAATAAAAAACATTTTCTAAATCTATAAATAAAGGCAAAGGATTGCAATCCAAGAGCGTTTTTAATCCAGCTGGATCAAGCGCGGATCCAACAATTTAACGTTTTTTTTTTTTTCAAGTAATTCAATATCTTATTCCTGCGCTGTGATTGGTCCAATTTATTATAACACCGCTAGAGAGCTTATCAACAACAGCGACGAGAAAAAAGTCCCGCCCTTATTTCTTAAGTCACGCCCTCTTTTCTTCTCGTGGCTTCTGATTGGCCCTCAGACAGCAATACCGGCTGGTGCACATGAGTTTCATTAACGTGTGTTCTCGTTTTTCCTAAAATTGTTGGTTAAACATATTATAAACTAGCCTTTTTCCCGTGGCTCCGCCAACGTTTATTTAACTCAGCCCCGTTTTCGGCTCCTGCGTAATTTTATTAACACCACTTATAACCTATATGTTGACCAGGGTCACTACAACGATAATAAAGAAAACTGTATCTAAATCGGTTTAGTGGTTTCGCAGATGTGCGCGAAAAATCAGACAGAAAGAAAAGAATTCTTAAAATCGCTGATTTGTGTTCTATTACTCAACGGTATTTTAGATGGTCGTAGATAAAGTATTGTGTGCAACTGAACATTATTTCACATTGGGAATTTGTTGCAGTCTATTACGAAACCAACGGCGGATCCAGGGGGGGGGGATCATGGAGGTCATGACCCCCCCTGGGCCTGTGACTCCCCCCCTGGCTCGCAAGCTAGATCCGCCCTTGTACGAAACTCGTAAACAAGCACTCGTGTTAGGATGTCTCATATTATGTCACAGTTGCACAAAATACTATTGCAAAACTGTATTACCCATAACATAAGACCATAATTGTTCTTTATAAACAAACTGTAACATAACTCTCATATTTTGCACACTCTTCAGAAAACATCTGAGGCAGAATTCGATAAAATCAGTTCGGCTTAGGGTTGGATTTCGTAGTATAATTATACCATTTGTACCATATTTTCATGACATGTAGTATGTAGTATCGTTATGGAACTATACTATGTAAAAATACCATAATTTTATCTTCAGGTCGACCGACTTGTTTTATTGGTTGAGACGTTTTGATTTTTAACATTTACCCTATAATTTCTGTGCGTTAAGAATATTTATTGTAATTTTTTGTTAATTTCAATAACAAATAGGCTATTTTATTATATAATAAATATTTTTAGTATTTTTTTTTAAATTTCACTAACAAACAGGCTATTTTTATTTCAATTCAAAACAAAAATCAACGAAAAACGAAACGTAGTATAATTTTAGCCAAGTAGTATATTTTTAATTCCCATAGACAATAGTTTTCCGAGGGTCTAAATCCAACCCTGGTTCGGCTAGCTACAGTTATCGCATTTCATACGTTGATGAGGATCAAGTTTGATCAGGATTTAGCTCCCCAAGATTCCACCTTACACAATAGAGATCAAAATAACTATGTATGTGAATTCTATCTTTTGTCCGGCGCCGTCAACTTCGACCCTTTATGAATATAGAATAACATTCAACCATGAAGCACCTAACCAACATAAAAAAGCAGCGGGTTTTATCGGAGATACAACCGTAAATTATTTAAGTGGATACTTCTCAAGTCACCTCTTTACTCAATCTAAAAGGTCGATTCTCCGTATTCGTTACAAATTACTATGAAATAATCATAAAGGCCAAAATACAACATTAAGATAAGAGTAATGTACATATATATAATGTTTCAATGATATTATGGTAGCCTCAACATCATTGGATTTTGCATAAGTAGTGCGCTTTTGGATTTTTTAATTTAATTGTTCTAAAATCACTCTAATCAAGTGTCGCCTCTTTGCTCAATGAAGAAGGAAGGAATTAATCGCCGAATGGATTCCTAATAATAAAATTACTTATGTCAATGATGAATAATAATAATGACAGCGCAATCGGTAACAAGTTAATTTCAAAATTTTATTGTTTCGATTACATAAACATAAACTTATCTTGAATAAAAAGTAAGTACCTGGGCGACCGATCAATTGGGTTTGTTCTGTACAACTTCAGACATAATTTGGAGACATCTTTCTTTAGCGGCACGAATTCGGCGTTTTGATGATTTAGATTGAATTCCTTAATAGGATCAGGCCGAATTTTGATCGAAGCATCCTCATTATCATTATCAGATTCAGATTTGACAAACATAATTTGAAGGTTGTGATTTTTGAAATTGAAACTTTGAGGTTCTCTCGGACGTTCATAAGGCATTCTACACAGCACATTATAATTTGAACACTATTTAGTAGATCACTTTATCGCATAATTACATTACATACATATATTTTCAATATTTTCGTTTTGCGTGGCACGAATTAAAACGAAGTGATCTCTATAATTTGTGGAAGTGATTATCACAAAGTATAGAGGGATAGTGATTATATTTTCTTTGGCACAAATGATCTACTAATTCAAAGATTAGGTAGGAGGGCTTTTACTTGAGTGTTAGTTTGTAAATGCCTACGTCAGTTCCTACTCTGAGCTTTGAGTTTTATTATATAGTACAATAGACCTTTGATAGTACCTACTCAATGATATTATATATATGTATATGTGAAACATCATCGGTTGTACTCACGGGGATGGCGTGACACAAATTGTATACCAGCACCGCTGTCGCCACTTTTTGGAATAACGTAGTATTACCTAGTTAGTAAACATATGCGGCGCACACATAGATTCACTCGTCTTCATACAGCCAAAATAACACCGTATTTCTATGAAGATTAGATGTAAAATACCAAACACTTCATGGCACTGTGCCAAGCTATTACACATATTACACATGTGTGTTAAAAGCCATGACCAGCGGCCGTACTATGACACAGTTAGGTCCGTGTTGATAATGTTTGAAAAAAGATACTTTTCGGCGTTAATATTCTAACTTAATGTGTGACACTTTTTATAACCTGCAACGGACAAAATATTGTCTCATTTCAACGTTAAATATTTCATGGTAAGGTTGAACTTTTATTAACCGCAAGGTTTATTCTGTAAATAGCACAGTAAATACATGTTTAAATTACTTACGAGTGAAATGAAATTCCTTTAGATGTCTTATTTGCGTTATTTGAAGAGTTAGAACAATTTGCCACGCTGCAATACACCATTTTTACAAAATGTTTGTTCTAACGCGTTCGCTTGAGAAATTAGAAGCCCGCGGGTTATGTCTTAACGTATTGATCAAATCGGTGCGTCGCAGTCACGGCTTTCATGGCATTTTTTTTCCTTATTAATAGTTCTGTGGTTGTACTCTACTAAGAAGAAGTAATGGATATTTTATTTATTTATATATCAATAAAACATTGACTTGTCAAATTGAAATAAATATACATTTTCATAATTCTGTGTTATATTGTAGAATTTCAACTTCATTGATATTATAGATAACGCCACTTCGTAAGAGCCGCGGTAGTCCGAACCCCCGCTATTCCGAAACCCTCTTTAATTCGAACGACCCCTCTGCCCCCGCGGAACTGCCGTTTTTTAGCAACTTGCAATGTCACGTACGGCACGCAATACTATGTAATATATTTTAGGTGCTACATCTACATGACATGTATAATTCGTCCACTATATGTATTAATTGTCGGTTTGTCGTCCTCCGCGCGACTTTCCGCCATTTTGTTCTATCTATCATGTGGCGTGAGGTCAATAGAGCATTGAAGATGCCTTTCAAAAATCAAAATACTATAATCTGAACGTACATCCGAACTTTGGGTTTTCGGATTATCCAGGTCCTACAGTATTTCAAAGTATATGTTCCTACATTTATTAGACTTTTTTTTCTTTTCTGTTTTATTAATCTTTGTATGGCTCGTACATTGATTCTATACATGTCGTTGGGTCTGTATCCATGAAGATAAGTATCAAACAAAATGGAATGAACTTATTCCTGTCAACGTCATGCGCTGACATGACATTGATAAAATTCTCTGTGGAAAATGATTCGAAATTTTGAATCTTGTACTGTCAAGACGACGTCAAGTTATACACTTGCTACATTAGCCCCTATAGTGAAGGATATAAGATATAGGTACAAAGTCCAATGTGTATAACTTAAAGTGATTTTTACTATAAGAAACAAGACAAGATGAGCGATTTGCTCATGAAAACTCGAAGAAATCCACTTTTCCCAGTGATGAGACCTAGCTAGATCGATTTTCGCCCTCGAAAATCCCTGTACTGTGAATTTTATCAAAATCATTAGAGCCGTTTTCTAGAACCAGTATATCCCCTCCATAGTTTAAACGAGCAATATTTGTATATATATTATACATGGGTATATATATATATATATATATATATATATATATATATATATATATACGTATTTACAAGTATTGCTCGTTTAAACTATGAAGGGGATAACTACTACCTATATACCAATATAACAATCGAGCACTTCTTGTTGAGCATTTGACACCTAAGGCCGCCATATTTCATGACATGTAAGCAAGTTTGAAACTTCAACAGAGGATCACAACTGAGGTTGAGAAGTTTGTAGCACATTTTCATCTAACAGATTTATGATAATTAATTACACTTGAATATTTCAAGTAGTTAAGCTGCAAGACACATTTCCATTTAAGATTAATTTAATAGTAATTTATATGATAAATTACAATGGATAGTCCATAGTATTTAATCCCCTTAGGGGATGATTTTCTAAAAAAGTGGAAACACCATTCTTATTTTTTATCCATATGGCTAAATACCAATTTTCATGGTTTTAACTAAAAAACTAACGAAATTCCCATACAAACTCGGCTACGGCTAGGTTTTTAAACTCACAATCAGCTCTTTATGTGCCAGTTTCATAAACTACTACTATTGTGCCAGGGCCACAGCTTCAGGCTTCGGGCGGCGCGTCTTGCTGTGCTTCCAGGCGGTTTTTGCGACGTGCTTTGCCCTGCCACGATACCCGTTGGCGCCTTCATGTATGCGCTATACATGCGCTCGTTCGCTCTAAGCGCTTGACAATCGGTTCGTCCTGTGCGCTCAATCACTGTTTCAACTGCCCACCTCCCCGCATACCGTCGTTGCGAGAGCGCAAGTCACTCGAAGCCGGACAAGACGCGCGAGTGGTGACCCATGGCCGGCTCTATACGACTTCATACATTTTTTCCCTCCGCCGCGCCGGCGCCGTCGCAAGAAGAATCGCTTGGCGCGCCTCTCGAAGCCTGAAGCTGTGGCCAAGTGGTAAGAGCTGACTTTGCGTTATTACATTTTTGTACGTTTTACGTTTTAGATCTATAAATGTGTTAAAAATGTATTATGAGAATTTGTTTTTTATTTGATGTTTCCTGTTTCCTCTCGCCATTTTTTTTATTGATTTGTTTCGTACAAAACCGGTTTCGAGCCAAATTGGCAAGGCAGTGGCATAAAAATATAGTTAATACTAAAATCTTACAGAAAGACAACAGTTTGATTTACAAGAAATGTGAATCTTTCGAGAATTAAATTAAGTTTTTAAAAACCGGGCATGTGGAGTTTGGCTCGCGCACCAAAAGTTTGTAGGGAACATCATATATTAGGGTTCCGTAGTTCTCCAATCAAAATTATTATCCTAAAAACACAATATAGGTATTTAAAATATAGTTTATTTTTTAAGGTGTTTTAGTTTATTTTTAAGGATATTTTTAATTGTAGATATTTAAAAGTTAATTGTAAAAATATATACTTTTAGAATATATACGGGCACTGGTTTCGAGAAATCTTTAAAAAACCACAAAAATATGTATATTTTTCCCCCTCCTTTATCTCCGAAACTGGTTAACCAAAAAATATAAAAATAATGTCAATTATAGATAATAACTAGCCAATTATAGAAAGACTATAGCAATTTAAAATAAGTTGAGCACAAATGAGAAATATAAAAAAGAAGTAAAACAAATTTAAAAAATCTTTTAATAAAATGACTATGAGTATCAAATTGTAGGTATTAAAAAGTTAATCGTAAAAATACATTGTTTGGCTAAATTAAGTAGCATCTTTTTCAAGAAATCCTCGAAAAACTACAAAAAAATGATGTTCCCCCCTTTATTTTCAAAACTGGTGGACCGAAAAATATGAAAAAATCATGGTAATATGTGAAGATTACAGGAAAAACATAGCGGTTGAGAAATTCACGATAAAAAGAATTACAAATTTAAATTTATAATTCACGATACGGAACCCTAGGTACGCGAGCCTGACTCGAACTTGGCCGGTTTTTTTCAGGAGTTCGGGTAAGGTTAGTACGAGACAAACTTATCTAGAGTTTAGCGCAAGTGAGCAAGAAAGACATAGTATATGAGCCTTATTAAATTCAACGAACGCGATAATCTGACATAAACAGTATTAAAAACCAATCTTGTAGTCAAAAGATGGGCAATTACCAAAAAAATAGTTGTACCTATCAAGTTTTGTAATGATACGAAATTACAATTTTATAATACAGATAAAGTTAATACTTGCGATTGTCGGCTCTTAGTGAAACATCATTATGGATGAATACATACGTGTGAAATAGAAAAAGTGTTTTATTCATTCACTAGCGACCCGCCCCGGCTTTGCACGGGCAAGTATTATACATATTATAAACTTTTCTCTTGAATCACTCTATCTATTAAAAAAAACCGCATCAAAATCTGTCGCGTAGTTTTAAAGATCTAAGCATGCATAAGGACAGATAGCGGGAAGCGACTTTGTTTTATAATTACAATTGTTACGTACATAAAACGTGATAAATAGAAATTTTTATGGTCTCTTTAAAACTTTTTCAGCCAAAAAATTTCTCATATCTACGAAAGCAATATATATGTATTTTTTTCAGTTCTGTACTGTATTTATTTACATTTGATTTTCTGAAAAACTTGTTTAACTTAAATTTCCGAACGCCCACTTCGCCTTGCAATGATTAAGTTTTTTACAAAAAAAAAAATGTATGTTTAGAATAACTGTTTATTAGAAAGACTCCAATCCTGTGGACGAGTAAGTGTAGTTAAGTAAGTAGTAGTTAGTAAGTTAAGAGGAGACCTTCCTTTTTCAACAGTTTTTGAATGATTGTACTGAATCTACCACAGACGCAATCAATATAAAACTTATACAAGATGACTTTTTGATTATCGTCCAAATTCATACTGGAGGCTTGACAAGTGATCAGTATCTTAGATCAGTAACAATTTTTGTGAAATTCGTAAAATGAAATTTCGGCTTCCCATAGAAATTCAGTTCCAGTCCCGAGTGAATCACTATGGGGAGTCGAAATTTCATTTTACTAATTTCACCAAAATTGTTATTGATCCATGATAATCTGATCACTTACCAAGCCACCAGTATGTATTTGGACGATGATCAAAAAGTCACCTTGTATATATGTTTTTTCACACCTTTATTTTTGCCTTTGTAGCGTTACCTAATAGGAAAACTTTCGGCCGATGGAGTTTTTTTTTGAAAATTGTCTCTCTCTGAGTGTTTTTTTTTTTTGTATTGTGTTTAATCCATTTGATTTTTGTGTCATATTTTACTATCAAAACGAAAATCTTGTTTATTAACCGTTGCAATGACTAAAATGTAAATCAAAAATGACTAAAATGTAATATTGTAATTTTAGTCGATTTTAATCTTAAATCATTTTGGTAACGGTAACTTTAAACGGTTTAAACGGTGGGGTGGCCACTTCACTATTATACCAATACCTAGTCAATGAACTTATTTGACAGGACCAGGAGATCTAAAAAGGCCGACTTAGGTGAATCATAAAATGATTTGAAAGTAGGATGGAGTCCATTCAAAAGAGACGGTATATTAGAACAGAATCATGATGTGATTCATACAAAATGGCCTTTTTAGAGGACTTGGACTAACCTTATTTTAAACGTGCTGTCTTTGTCTTTTCGATACAAAAAAGAAAAAGACAGAAGGCTTAAATAAAGTTTAGTCTTGTCGAATTAGTAAAATTGTGCTACACCGTAGGTGCAACACCGTAGCAACACCAATATCAAGGAACAGTAAAGTAAAAACACAATTAAATATAACGTTTAATCATAAAAAATATAATTGTTTTTACAAGCTATGAAAACGAAGTTACGGACAAAAAATTCTTGATTTCATAAACTAATTCACAACATTCTAAATTACATGAAAATGTACTCGTAGTACTCGTAGTTAGCGGTCTAGTATTTTCGTGATCAATGTATAAATAAATGATGCGTGACGTAGATAAAGTTAAACGATCACTGGATTTATCACGTTGTAAATTACAAAGGAGTTCAAAGAACACTTTTGGTACAATACGCATAAAACTCTATTTCCGTACATGAGAATTACTTTACCCGTTCAATAATGGCGACAGTTATTTGGTGAGTTAGTTCTATAATGAAACAAACACTTCTCCAACTATCGCCAACAGACAATGTTACAGCAATAAACGGTTGATATAATAGAGTAATTAATTTTATAAAGGATACAAAGTGCAAGTAATACTAATTAATGCATTGCCACCGAAAGAATTGATATCAATGTGGCTATATGATATCAAAGACATGTTTCAAAAATTTGATTGAGATGGGATGCATCCTAAGATATGGTCTAAGGATGCATCATTCGACACCGCCACCTCGACCACTGGGAATCAGGGACCCAGTTGTCTTAACCATAAAAGCTGTTTCTCTTGAAATTCGTATGATTTCTCCCAATCACGATCAGTCTTCGTCAATCAATACCTCATTACTTCACTTCAATCGATAATAATTTGCCGTTGATGATTTTGTGCAAAAATAATAGTATGTAGTAAAATCTATTTTGTTCTAAGTCAAGCAGGAGGGTCTTGAAAGTTAGATCTGGCGGTGCTCCATAGAGATAAGGCAATATAGACCGAGCAGACTCGAGAGCTATTTCAGCTCTATCGTCTTTACATAGATAACATACAAGGTGCCTAAATGGTTGACATACGGGCGTTAAATTAGAATTCTCTCCACCCACGTTTAGCAATTATACGGGTTTAAATTGCATGGCACGCAACTACCCATCGTGCAAAATTTGTAATGGTTCTTTCCGAATAAATAGTCATTAGTGGATTAAATACTGAGTTTTTTTGGATGTATATCCGGAGAAATACGGTTTAACCCGTAAATAGCAGGAAATACCTTTTTAAATTTTGTGTTAAGTTTTATTCTTCACTAGCGACCCGGCTTTGCACGGGCATGTATTATACATATATAAACCTTCCTCTTGAATCACTCTATCTATTGAAAAAAACCGCATCAAAATTTGTTGCTTAGTTTTAAAGATCTAAGCATACATAGGGACAGACAGACAGCGAGAAGTGACTTTGTTTTATACTATGTAGTGATTATAGTGATAGTGATGTAGTGAAGTTCTTTACGTCGATTCATCAGATTCATGGCTACGCACATCTTGCACACGACTAAAGCATGAGAATTGAATAGCGTTGGAACTCCTTGTTGTTAAATAGTAAATAAGAATTGTAAACCTGACCCGCACCTGGAATAAAATTTGGAGCTTTTGTCCTATATGTCCGGGTAAACGTAAAATTCAAGGGAAGATTGAGATTTTGATGACATAAAAAAGATTTGTCGTCTCATTTGTAATGGATGACATGGGATAAAAAAAACCAGCCAGGTGCGAGTCGGAGTCGCGCACAAGGGTTCCGTACCATTATCTTAAAAAACGGCAAAAAAAATATGCCTGTTGTATGGGAGCCCCCTTAAATATTAATTTTATTCTGTTTTTTAGTATTTGTTGTTATAGCGGCAACAGAAATACATCATCTGTGAAATTTTCATTTGTCAAACTATCACGGTTGATGAGATACAGCCTGGTGACAGACGGACAGACGGACAGTGGAGTCTTAGTAATATTGTCCCGTTGGTTACCCTTTGGGTACGGAACCCTAATAAAAATTACTTTATCTATCTACCAACCTATACTTGCTATCCGTCTTGAAATTTCGGGTAAACATCATAATTTACAAAATACAACTAGATACTCGGAAATCTTGAGTTTTCGGAAATCTTGTCAAAATATCTCATCATCACATAAGCTTTTCTCAAGTAACAACTTTTTTCTTGACTTTTGAAACATGTTAACCCCGTGGTAGTCCATAAATATTTTAATAAGGCAGTATTTTGGTATGTAAGATATATGTATCATTGATTGATCGCACTGATGGAAACAATATTGTTTTCTTTTGTAATTAAGATCATAGTAATATAATTCCTTTGATAATGCCATAAAGGCGAAACCGGTCAGAAAGTTATTAATAAATTTGTGGGATTGTACAAGTGATTTTCTGTTCATAATAGGATATACAACGTGTAACAGAAAGGTGTAACCATATTTGAAGAGCTTATTCAGTCAATGGTACAGAACAACTTTTACAATGGAGGCAACACCGAAATCTCAAAAAAAAATTTGCCCTTCCATACAATTCGTTCGAGGGGCATTGCATTTTTCTATGAAACAGTAATTTTTTTTTTCGATATAGGTTTTGTTCCATAGTAAAAGTTGTTCTATACTTGACTGAATAAGCTCTTCAAATATGGTTACACCTTTCTGTTACACGTTGTATACATCTAGGAGCAGGACTCGAAATCACGGTAAAAATTTACCGGCTACCCCACTATTAATGTAGGTACTGTGTTTGGTATTTAAAGAATTATCCAATAAGTGCATCTCTTGAATGAAGTTGGAATCGTGAGGATTTTCTATATTTATAGAGGAATTCATTTAATCGGTTCGCATTTACGTTTTACTGCTCAGCGCTCGCTAACATATAATGTTTCACAATGGTTTCTAAATCTATGTTTCTAAATCAACATTTATATAATACTACAGTTCGCAGTTAGGTAGACGCAAAGCTAGCCCTTTTTTACCAGAAATAGAGAGCATATTTGAATCAACTTTTGCGTCTGAATCTATGATGTGATAGTAAATCTCATCGTACACAGAGTGATAAATTGAAATCTGCTGGAAAATAGACGAATAGTTTTCTCTTGCTTAGTTTATTTATTCTAGTTTATTTGGTAACAGAATACCAGCGCTGTGTCGGGGTATATATATTTATACTACACCTGCTCGGAAAGTACCTTCTTTCTTTGTTGAAAACGATGCAGAAAATACGTCATTACTGTCATACAAATATGCGGGCGGCAAAAGTGTATGAAAATTCATTGTTAACGTGCTTGAGCGGGCAGAAAAAGTATATGCAAATCCATTGTTAACGTGCTGTTTTTTTTTTAAATAACATAAAGAATGAGCAAGTGGCCAAGTGGCCAGTATTATTTTGCGAACTCGTACATAAAACTCGAAAAATGATACTGGCCACTTGCTTTTACTGCACATAATAAAAAATAAGAAGGAAATAAAAAGTGACAATCGCACGCACGCGAGTCAGTCGGTTTCTTTTATTGTATCTTGATTAAAAGTAAAATGATACTATTTCCTCGCAGGTGTAGTATAAAGCACTATGTATCACTCGGGAGAAAGTGCGATTCCCAACTCGTGTGTATTGAGGCCCTTGGCTTCGCCTCGGGCCTCAAACTACACCCTCGTTGGTAATCTTCCCCTTTCTTCCCTCGGTGAACAATGTACTATTTTATGGATATGCATTATCTCGGCACAGCAACATGCTGAGTTGCGGCCTATTCGGTGGCGATGAAAGCATGAGAATGTATATATTGCTATTATTTGTAAATTTTTCAGTATCTTCATGTTAGTTATAAGCATTAATGTATAATTATCTGTGTTACTGTGTTGTGTTTTTCACTCTTCACCGAATAAATTTCTTTATACTACACCTGCTCGGAAAGTACCTTCTTTCTTTGTTGAAAACGATGCAGAAAATACGTCATTACTGTCATACAAATATGCGGGCGGCAAAAGTGTATGAAAATTCATTGTTAACGTGCTTGAGCGGGCAGAAAAAGTATATGCAAATCCATTGTTAACGTGCTGCTTTTTTTTTTAAATAACATAAAGAATGAGCATGTGGCCAAGTGGCCAGTATTATTTTGCGAACTCGTACATAAAACTCGAAAAATGATACTGGCCACTTGCTTTTCCTGTACATAATAAAAAATAAGAAGGAAATAAAAAGTGACAATCGCACGCGAGTCAGTCGGTTTCTTTTATTGTATCTTGATTAAAAGTAAAATGATACTATTTCCTCGCAGGTGTAGTATAAAGCACTATGTATCACTCGGGAGAAAGTGCGATTTCCAACTCGTGTGTATTGAGGATTTGTCAGAAAAAATATTTGAAAGACTATCCCTGCCGGGTATTCACAATCAAGTGTCAAATCTGACGTTTTGGGGTCATCATATTCGTCGCTTGTCTTTATTTAGGGTCAGCTTACAACGTCTTACCCATTATATACCACCCTCTGTATTATACGAATAGCAATCTACGGGACACCTAATTGAATATAGGTGCGGCCTTTTCAGTTAATTTATTTTGTGGTATTATTATTGTTGTATATATACAGTTATAATGTAAATATTTATTTGTTCTCTAAACTTAAATAACATATAAATAATGTTTTTTTTTATAAAACTAACTTAAAACTAAATAAAAAACATAAAAAGAAAAACAAATACCAACCTGTCTGTCTCATAGCGGGCTCTATATCAAATAAAATATGTGAGCCAGATCACCGCCATCATCGGGGAGAGTACCCAATAGGCTGGCGGCGTTGCCTCGCTGTATTGCGAGGCTTATTCGCTGACCAAAATAGGTCCCAGCCCTTGGGTCTCCGGAAGCTTATAATCAAATCAAATATAACAGTTATAATCAAATCGCAGGTCGTTTTTAGTGGGAACAAAGAAAAAAATCGGTCAAGTGCGAGTAGGTCTCACGCACTGAGAGTTCGGTAGCGTAGCGTTCTAATAAGATAGCAAAGCTGTTTTTTTATTCTAAATTTCATTAAATTTCAGTATCTGTTGTTTAAATAGAGAATACAGAAATTCCAAATTCCTAACTAGTTTATTTTTGTGAGATGGATTCCGGAACAAAAATGGTTTAAATCTGTTTAAATTGTGAAAAACCCGCCTTTTTCTAATTACACTCAATAGTTATTCAACAATACCTTATTACCTATGCATTGTGTATGCATCCATCTCAAAGATTTCGTTGGTTTCTGTAAATTAGAATATAAAAATGTTTTAACTCCAAAACTTTTCAAATTCTAATTAATTCTGCGTTTCTTTACTGCAATAATATAATGATAAATATCTCCTTGTTCCCAAACCAAGATATTAACTTCAAGGAGGTAAAGTGACTGCTAATCAAGAAAGCCAGATTTTTTAATAAAAAAAATATGTAATTTTTTTCTACTGTAGGTGTAGAATCGGATAGGTTTAGTTCGTATTTAGAAAAATTCAACCGAAGCCCCAGTTGTTCAAATTGGTCTGTTATACATTGTAGGTCGTAAGTTCGATCCCCGGTCGGGCATGCACCAGTGAGTTGTTCGAACTACTTACCGCTTGCTAAACGGTGAGGGAAAATTTCGTAAAGAAGCCTGCATTCCCTAAAAAGCGTGTATTTATGCTCGAACTACGGCAATAGGGCTCACCACCCATCACGTTGGTACGTAATAATCGTCGGTGAAACGCGGGTGTACCGAGTGTGGACTGTGTCTTGCATTTTACAGTTCACACTCAGAACATCTCTGACACCCCCTCGAGGATTCATGTCGTATATATGTATTGTTTTAAAGTGTCCGTTAGAAGAACTCGGTTATGGGATCGACTTGATTTTTTTTGTCATAAAATACGTATGTATTACAATTATGAAAGGAATTTTACCGACCGCGAGAAAAATACCTAACAAGTTCATGTGGGCACGGGGATTTAGTAAACTTTAGAAGCGGACTGAGGGTGACTGACTCCATACAAATACGCTCGTGAACTAGATTATCGCTAATGTTACAAAATCCTATTACCATTTTGAAGCGTATACTTAGTCTAATGTACAAAGAGTTTTGACACTTAAATCGGTCTCGTGTCCCTGTAAAATGAAAATTTCTGGTTTTAAAGAGCAGTTTTTGACATTTTTTTCTCTGCTGCAAAAGTTAACTAATCAAGAAAATCAATTATGAAAATGATGTCACAGACATGATACATGTAAAACATAAATATCAGTTTCAAATGTTTTGTAATGGCTGAGAAATATTGAGATCCATGCCGCCAACATTTTCAATGTATGGTCTTTTCCAGCAGTTTAGGAGTAGCTATTATAATACGAGTAATCTGTGGTTTAGGTGCCAACCGACTGTGGGCTGAGCACACAGCGCGTCGCACAGATTACTGACCGCGGAACGCAAAACGCGGCTTTGTGTCGGCCGGCCTCTTACAGACTTTGTTTTAGCTCCCTCGCGCTATCGTCAGTTTAGAGGCTGACCCACAGATACTGTGGGCTGAGCACACAGCCCGTCGCCCAGATTACAATGACCGCGGAACGCAGAACGCGGCTTTGTGTCGGCCGGCCTCTTACAGACTTTGTTTTAGCTCCCTCGCGCTATCGTCAGTTTAGAGGCTGACCCACAGATACTGTGGGCTGAGCACACAGCGCGTCGCACAGATTACTGACCGCGGAACGCAAAACGCGGCTTTGTGTCGGCCGGCCTCTTACAGACTTTGTTTTAGCTCCCTCGCGCTATCGTCAGTTTAGAGGCTGACCCACAGATACTGTGGGCTGAGCACACAGCGCGTCGCACAGATTACAGTGACCGCAGAACGCAGAACGCGGCTTTGTGTCGGCCGGCCTCTTACAGACTTTGTTTTAGCTCCCTCGCGCTATCGTCAGTTTAGAGGCTGACCCACAGATACTGTGGGCTGAGCACACAGCCCGTCGCACAGATTACAGTGACCGCGGAACGCAGAACGCGGCTTTGAGTCGGGCGGCCTCTTACAGACTTTGTTTTAGCTCCCTCGCGCTATCGTCAGTTTAGAGGCTGACCCACACATACTGTGGGCTGAGCACACAGCGCGTCGCACAGATTACAGAGACCGCGGAACGGTCAGACTCTTACAGACTTTTTTTTAGCTCCCTCTCACTATCGTTAGTTCAGGGGCTGACCCGCACATACTGTGGGCTGAGCACACAGCGCGTCGCACAGATTACAGTGACCGCGGAACGCAGAACGCGGCTTTGGGTCGGCAGCCTCTTACAGACATTTTTTTTGCGGATCCCACTATCGTCAATAAAGACAAGTTTCTAAAACATTAAGTTTCATCAGGGCCTGGGTTGGTCGCTTTAGCGATTAGCAGTACCAGCTGCGTGATTCAACTATTGGATTTATTATTTTAATTACTGTCGCGGTAATTTATCCCTCCGCCCTTTTACAAAAGTCACAGAGGAAAGTTTAAGAAATGAATTACAGAAAATTCATTTTACTTTAATTAAGGCACAAAACAAATGATTGACTCTAAACCTGGCTAGACTGAAAACATACACCAAAGTGTGTCTAACCACCATAACGGATGACTTGTGTTTTGTGGCGGACTCCTCAGATGGACTACAATAGTTCTGTGACTACAACGCTTTATATCGAGCTTCGATTAGACATTTTGACGTTTTGGCATATAAATCAGTGTTAAGAAGACTTAAGTGATGGTTCAAAACAATAGTTCTGTGTTCAAAACACTCTCAGTGTAACCAGAACACCTTAGTATGCCGTAGGTTGCAGGAGCTACTCCTTATCTGCTGTTGACTTCGTCGTCAAGGTGACACTTAAACGTAATCGTGCTGCCCAGATATTTGAATTTCTTTACTTGCTTTAGTGAAACCTCACCGAGTTTTATGTCGACTGGCGCACTGGAAGTGTTTTGAACCATCACCGTCAACATGTCTAATCGAAGCTCGACATAAAGCGATGTAGTCCATCTGAGGATTCCGCCACAAAACATAAGTCGTCTGCGTACATTATTTCCATTACAGTGGTTAGACATTACATTACAGTTGTTTTGTGCTTAAATTAAAGTAAAATAAATTTTCTTTAATTCATTTCTTAGTTTCCTTGTAGGATCGGTATTTTCCCTAATATTTGGCCCAAAAGGTGAGACAAAACGTAAAACTTGACGTTTTTGAAAAAAATACCTGTTTTTGAAGTCCTGTATTTTGGAAACCATTAAACCTATTGAGTTGTATTTGCTCTCAAATTATGACAAATCAGCTCTTTTAAAAATGGTATTTATATATATTTCGCTTATAAACATACTTTTGAAAAAATAAGAAAAAAAAAGTGCGACAATTTCACTGTTTTTTGCGTATATCTCAAAACGCATTACGAAATACGCAGATTCAGATTCAGCGCCCCAAAAGACATAGAGTACGATAATAAATTCGAAGAGAACAAGAGGCTGGTTATTAATACGGTTTTCTTGCATTAAAACGTCAAATGTAAAAAACTTAGCCATGCAAAGCCTATGTTTAAGATTTTATACAATGTGTCCCTCGTACAAGTGTACATCCGAAAAGGGGTGAAACTATACCTTATTTTATCGACAACAATTTTTTTTTTAGATTTTCAATGTTTTATAAATTTACGTTTTAAAAATTGTTTTGCCTACCATGGAGACTATGTATAAAATATATCATAACTTTTGATCTATCGCGAGTAATGCAATGAAATAAAACTGTTATAATTCTTAAGAATAGACGTTGCATACCAAATCAAAAACAAAACATAATCAACTAAAATTACCATATAAAGAATATCCTAAAAGATGATTATTTATTAACACACAACAAATCAAATACATAACAAGAAAAAATAATAAAATTAAAACTAAATAATATTTTAAGTTAAACTTAATAAAAAATTCTATCAAGGTCGCTGCCGTCGTGCGGAAGAGTACCTAGCAGGCTGGCAGCGTTACCTCGTTGTATGGCCAGGCTGATTCTCTGGCCGAGGTAAGTCCCAGCCCGAGGGTCCCCGGAGGCATCGACCAGGCGTTTTGATAAATCTTTATATAAAGAATGTGCACTCGGTCCCCACGGTCCGAGTGTCTCAACGCCGAAGGGCGCAAACATGTAGTCCGTACTCAGGGCTACATATCTGCGCCACTTCTTTTTTTCAGCTCCTTCCGCCGCGGCGCCCGCCTTGGAGCAGGTCATTGGTAAGTAGGATGAGGCTAGTGTATGAACACAAGTCGCATCCCACATCAAAGACCTGCCACATTTCCACGGCATCAATGTCATTCCGTCGGGCCTCTTCCCGTCGTCCCGAGAGAGCCCGTACGGTTCTGTAGTAGCTGGGACGCTACAGCTGGCAAGGGCCCGGCGGATGATGTCGTTCAGATTAGCGTGACGAGCGAGGCGGCCGGCGCTGAATTGGCAAGACAGACTGTGGTGACCAAGTGGGTCGACGCTCTCCCCACAGCGGCAGCGATGAGGTTGGTTCGTTTTTGTACCCAGTCGCAGGCTTACGGCCAAAGTTATAGTTGTCCTATCCAACAGAGTGCCGATATTTAGTGAAGGCAACGCATTCAGCCAGCAACCCGACTCTGGTGTGCTAGTGGCTAAGAGACGAGCCCTGTCAGCGGTGTTGGGAGAAGTTTCAAGGAGCTGTGTTTGAACTTGTTTACACAAGGGCTAATCCCATAACGTAAAAGATTATTTCTTTAATTTTTTCGTCTTTTTTTTTCACTAATAGTCAATTTTTTCAAAATAATGTCCCCGTTTCACTATATTTTTATTCCTATTTATCATTGCCTATTCCAATATCTTTCTAACAAAAAAAAAATACAACGTTCTATCATAAATACAATATTTTCTACGAGCGGTTAACCAAAGGCACTGCGCTCGCGTCCCATACAAAGATACCCAGGTGGAGTATTTTTTCAAGATTAAAAAAAAATGAAAAGAAATTTTTTTTTCTTTGTTTTTGTTGATATATTTAGATCTCGTTTCACCCACTTTTGGATGTGCACTTGTACGAGGGGCACACTGTATACCCTACTGCAAATCTGTATTTGTATGTACTTATTATATAGCTTTTTGTTTTTTCTCAATTTTGTTTTGTTATTTTTTGTCTTTTTATGGGACATAGTAAGAGGACAGCTCTCAGGCACAACCAGGTGGCCCACCATGATGGCGGTCTTTGGTGAAAGATTTTTGATTTTATACTTTACGATCTGCCCAACCAGATCATGAAATGGTCATTTCTATGATATGGTCACGACATATGCATACCCGATTGCCGGCCTTTTTATAAAACAGACTAGCGACGTGTAGCGGCCTCACTGGTGCGAGAGTTTCGGCACCGCGCTCATCAACCCGCCTGTCTAGCGTGTTTGAGTATGGGCATTTCGTCGAGGAGGACCGCCAACAGTGGTAAAATCTTAGAGAGACCTATGTCCAGCAGTGGACGAAGACTATCTGATGGATGTATATCCAATCAATCCAATTCAATCTTAAGGCGCTCTTATAAAATAACCACACTTTTGTACTTTTTCGTTGTTTTTAATTTTTTGTTTTTAATTTTTAATGTTTTTATTTTTTTTTTAAATAAGGGATATGTTTATTTAAACCCACTAACGTAGTCGACCTAGAAAATTTAAAGAGCAATATTACCAGATATGTTTCGTTAATAAAAGAGTGGAATTATGGAAATGGCATGATTTGAAAGGTCTTATTACATGCTGTGTTCGTGAATTATTTCTATTGAGCAAAGTGTATCTGATCGTGTAACACATGCGTGGAAGACCTAGATAAAGGTTCAAACTAATTGCGTGTTTTTTTTTTTTGAAGTTTTAGACGATATTTGAAAGTTCTATTTGACTTTGAAATTACTGATTTTGGGATAAGAACGCCTTAAGAAGTTTTTCGAAGTAATATCACGGCATATACTATACACGCATACAATTAATATTTTCCCGAGTTCCGTCAATAGATATTTATCCTAAATCCACATCTTATTCTACATAGTATATTTCAAGGGAAAAGTGGGCTTGGTCAATATGTTTTGAGTTATGCTGCGGAGAGAAGAACAGATATTGCTTTGCTATTATAAGGGGTTATATTTTTTGGATAGGACCATAAACAATATATCTGCGTGCCTTGCCCAGTCAAATTTGAAAATGGTACAAACAAAACAACCATTCTTTGTCTGCCTTTCTGCAACTTTTTTTATTACCCGTCCAGCACAATAAGTCCAATGGCAAAGACTTTATTTTCTTTTGATACAGGCGATTATATGTTGGCTCATTGGCCTCTTTTTCTTGGACGCGTAATACTAATGATCACGCAGCGAAACAACAAATTTTAGTGTTTTTAGTTTTAGCTAATACTGAAATATTTTTTAGGTAACAAAATTTAATTTAAGTAGATTTTATTAATATTTATTTTATGAAAACAAAATTCAAGTCTACCCCTAAACCGCGTTCGTCCGCGAAACGTTTACAAACTAAAAAAAAAAATAGGTTGGAAATATATTTTTTTAGACAAAAGTATATCGTAAGTACGTTGACGTAATAAAATACCAACAAAACAAATGTATATATTTCAATGTAAGGAGAGACCTAATTTCTTCCAAAGAACCCTCGAAAGTGGCGTTGTTCATGTTCTAGGGTCAGGTCGATCCTTAAATAGGTTTTTTCTCGATTTCCGTCGTATTTTTACGCAACAAAGAGTCAATGGAGAATTCCATTATCCGAAAAAAAATCAAAAAGCACTCTTTTATTTGGATAACAATGGTTATTATTGAGTCAACAAAAGATAATAGGAATATTTTTCACGAGGATGAGCAAAAAACAATAAGGGTTTCACGATTTTGTCCACAAGCAAACGTTTCATGTATTTGACCAGATTTTAATAGATATTGGTTTATATTTATTTGAATAATGTATTTTATCACAATTTTAGTATGTGTGTGCTATTTATGTTCTGCTGGATTAAATTTATTATAATAACCTTTAATTAAAATTTATTCGACTCTAACATACTCGTAGTAAATGCTTTAATTCCCATAGCTTAATTTCTAAAAGATTTTTTAAATTTATTTTTCAGTGTATATACGCCATTTTACGACATAATTTTCATTATTTTGGTATATAAATCAACCATTATTTTCTAATGACATTATTTTCTACTGATTGTGATGTGTGATTGCTTATAAAAAAGTGGTCGGTCTCTGTCTGTCTACTCATCTGTCATCCAGCTGTCAAATCAGTCGGAAGCAAATTTTTTTAAATTTGTCTTGTTATCAAAGGACAAATTTCTAAACAGCCATTTCTCGAGTGACGTCACACGAAGGCAAATGGAAGTTGCAGCTTTTTAGACTACAAGTTCTAAAATACGTTTATTAAACTTAACCTCGAAATGGTTTTCGAATTAACACACCTTAACATAATTTAATCTATGCCAAAATAAAATAAAGTTGCGGAAGCCGGAAACTGGCGATAGTACTCGTCTTTACGAACAACTTACATTATGGATCAACCCTCGAATCGCAATACAAAGCAGCTGTTCCACAGAAAAGTTACCCGACCAAATTGTATGAAACAACAGATTATTTTTTCTCGATTTCTCAATTCTTTTTTACGGAAAGTTGTTCGTTTGGACGAGTACTATCGCCTGTTTTGGGTTTCCACAACTTCATCTTATCATATATACGTCAATAATTTATAAATATATTTCAAATATTTCAGATACATTTCGAATAAAGGTAAAGTTTCACTTTTGTTTAATAAACACATAGAGGAAAACAACCCCTCTATGAATTATAGTAGTTTATGCTACTAGGGCGAAAAGGAATAAATTACGAGGACGTAACCGAATAATTTATTGCTCTTACGCCCGTGTATCATACTACGTTTTTCAATGTTTAGTGTGAGGAAATAAAACAAATATAATCTTGTGGACTTTAAATTATGATTGGCTCAAAGGGACTGTATCCAGAGCCGTTAAACAGTGGAAAAAAAATATGACATTTATGGTACACAGGAAAGGCTGCAGGTTAGCCAATCATTGTAAGCAAATTAAAAAAATAATAATAATAAAGCCCTAGGGCAAAATAATCGACTTTCTGTTCGGTTTTGATGCATAAAAAGTGGGCCTTTACGAGCACTTGCATTGAAAACATAATTAAACTAACAGATACGTTTTGCATCACTGAAGTGTAATGTACTACGTAGTAATTTTACGCAATGTTTTCCATGAAGGCAGGTTTTATTTCTTCTTCCATTTCGTAAGACCAGTTTGCGAGTTGGCAACTATCAAAAAGTCAGCTGATCGAGGGAACGATTCAAAGTATTTTCCTTTAAGCTACAAGTACAACAAGAGATAATTATGTACCGGCCACTAATACCTACAATATAAAAGTAATTTATAATATCCAGTTAAAATTACCCGTTTCTGAAAATATTCCCATAGGAATAATCAAAATTTATTGGAGTCAAACAGCAGCAATTTTCAAGTTCACTATCCCTTACAAACATACTGCGTAAAATCTCGTCAGCAACACGTTACGCACTAGGGTTGCCAGATGGTCGGGATTTGTCGGGATTGTCCGACATTTCATGTGATGTCCAGATTGTCCAGAGTCCCGACAAAATACAAATTGTCCCGACAAACAAAAAATAACAACGATTGGCGGTCAAAAAAGGGTTTTGTTGTAATTACTTTAATTTTAATAATAAAATATTTTTTTTTTTGTTTCGTAATATTTATTTGTCCCGAACATAATCCTACAATCCCGACTTTTTGAAATTTTGCCCGGATATTTTGGTTTTCCCATCTGGCAACCCTATTACGCACAAGAATTGTTAAACTTGACCTTGTCCAAGCCAAGTTTATAGACGAAACACTGGACGAAGTAATAAGCCACTCCTGCAAGTTGATGCCGGACGCGCGAGCCCAGCTTAATGGATGAACTATAAAAGTCACGTAGGTATTGAGCACCTATATAAGTTCCTTTGGACAGTTACGTCGTAACTTTAAGCATGCTATTTAAGGTCTCCTTGCCCCTCTATTATGTATCTTTGGTTGCCAACTGGACTAAGTTCCTATTATCAAAAACATGGATAAAAACTGAACTTTAAAAATTGCATTTCGCGTTCTTCAAGTGCGAACATATCTCTAAAGAATCGGAATTCGATAGTACATCTATGTTTTTGATGATAGGCGCCCAGTCCAGTTGGCAACTAAAGATACATAATGGGCCCTCTGGTCGGAACTACTCTCACACAATTTTACTTCCCGTAGAACTCTGAACATAAAACAAGTAAAAATTAAGTTGTCATGACTGAAAAATGTTTAATGTTACGAGTATATACTCGTATTATATATAATATTTTCCAAGATTGAGCCCTTGAAATTTTTCACAGAGATTTTAAAAGATTTAATAGTTCTAAAAATAAGTGGTTACTGTAATTGCTTTTCATTGATTTCAGAAGTACTCAATCTATTTTCCTTTGACACTTGCATTATCTCAGAACATATTAATATCAAGGCTACAATCTAATTTCATCAATTGCTACAAGTTGGCGGAAGGCCATTTCCATCCTTTTTGACATAAAATAAAATGACGTCATCACGACAAATCATGTCTTTTAGGCTAACGTTGGTTTTCTTAGCACACCAGCATGATCAACAGATGTAATTGTATCTTTCAACACTTCCTCGGAAGGTAAAAGAATAAATTTTTTTGGGTAAAAGCGTAACACTCGTTTACAAATTTAAGCCCTTCTTTATCATTGTTATTCTATACCAAATATAGACGTATCTCAGGGCGTGCCAGAATATTGAAGGCCGTTTTTGTGTAGGGGGAAGGTTCATCCTAATCACCACGCTGATTGGTTGGTTGTCCTTCAAATTTTCTAGAGAAAAATATGTCACTTTTGTAAATTGTTTAAAAAAATTATTGCTTTCTTTGGTACTACTGAATCCACTGAATCAATAAGCTCTATAAAAATGTCAAAGTCGATAGAATTAACCGCTCTGATAAAAAACGATCTCATCATTTTCTGATTTTGATCCCTCAAATAGCAACTACAAGATGTTATATAGAAGTTTGTAGAAACCAAATAGTTCAGTTTGAAGCGAAACTTCAACCAACACAATAAAATAAACCCTCATACTACATACATACATATATAATATACTCACGCCTTTTCACATCCATCAATCTAGCCATACAAGCTCTTCTATTCCGGGTACTTTTGATATGGCCTTTCTTCAGCTTGTCGCCAATTTGGTTCTTACTAGGGTAGCCTGCGGGCCTATTATGTATCTCTAGTTGCCTTCTTTACTGGGTGCCTATCATCAAAAACATAGATATACTATCGAATTCCGATTTCCTAAGGATATGTTCGCACTAGAAGTGACGACACAGTTTGTTAATAGTTCAATACCCACTAAAGGCAATTTTGAAATTTCAGTTTTTATCTATGTTTTTGATGATAGGCACCTAGTACAGTTGGCAACTAAAGATACAGAATAGGGGGGCTGGTCGAGCTGTACCTTCGACTTGCGCACCATAAATTTCTTTCGTCACCCTACTTTCATTCATCCTCTATACATGTCCAAACTACCAAAGCACTCCTTTTCCTGTTCTAGTCTACTAGTCTACTAGATTTTCTTTCAGGCCGCAACGATCCCCGTACGCCGATATCAAACCTTCATAATGGGGGAAACTATTGACATAGATAAATAAAGGAAGGATAGATTGCTATCTCCTTGTACTGTTCGCAATACTAAAAATAACGTTGCCAGATGGCGTTACTTGTCTAGCTGGAAATAAAATTTGTCTGAAATCGACAATATATAGCATTTTACTGTTCTGGTTCATCATATTTATTTACTTTATGAATAAAAACACAAAATTTTCATAACATCGCATCAGAAAATAGTGAATTCTTAATCAGGTGTTTTTAAAATTTTTTTCATTAAACTTTCGGTGGTAAGCTGGCAATCTAACTAAGCGTGCAGATGGTTATTCTGAATTCCGGTAGATGGCGCACATATTGTCACACGTATTGTCGTATTCTAGCAAATTTTCGTTTTTTGTGGGCGCAGTATAGTTGCTACACACACACACACACACCCTCACACCCTCTCTGTCACATACTGACACACACACCCTCACACACACACATCGAATTTCGTTTCATCAACTGTTCGATAGATGGCACTAGGTATGTTACAATTTATCTAGTATAGTAGCGACATCAAAAATAATAATTCGAACTACTAGGTACTACGAAAATAATAAGTTTTACGCGGGCCTTGTTCTAATGTATGGAGTGAGCAATCTATCCTTCCTTTATTTATCTATGCTATTGACGAAAACTTTACTCGAGGCTCACGCATGCCGAAGTGGCGTTCATTATCGTATATCATTATCATTGTTTTTTTTTATTTATGCACATTTACCCAAATAATAAAGACATAAAAGAAAAAATTAGGCACTAATTTTTTCTTTTTTTTCAAAGGCAGTACTTATTACTCATAGAAATTTCTTGCAGACAATCTTTGGAAGCAGACGTAAAGATGAAGAAAATAACATAAGGAGGGTGCAAATACTAATTAGGAAATAATAAGGAGATCAAGATAAACAAAAATATATAGATTTATCTAAGACATAAAGTAACACATAAAATACATGAACATTAACATACTTAAATACCTTTATAGTAGTTTATGCTACAAGGGCGCAAAGGAATAAATCGTCCTCGTAATTTATTGCTCTTACGCCCGTGTATCATACTACGTTTTTCAATGCATAGTTTGAGGAAATAAAACAAATATAATTTGTGAACTTTAAATTGTAATTGGCTCAAAAGGACTGTATCCAGAGCCGTTAAACAGTGGAAAAAAAAGTATGACATTTATGGTACACAGGAAAGGCTGCAGGTTAGCCAACCATTGTAAATAAATAAAAAAAAATAATAGTAATAAAGCCCTAGGGTAAAATAATCAACTTTCTGTTCGGTTTTGATGCATAAAAAGTGGGTCTTTACGAGCACATGCATTGAAAAAATATAAACATACATACACAATATAAATAAACGTACAAAAATTATAATAGGTACTGGGTATTTGAATTCTAAGAATACTCTGTGGAGAAAAATTGTTTCACTTTTATTTTTAAGGAATTTTTATTTTTCCTTGTCTGAATTGTATCAGGTAAGCGATTCCAGAGTTTAGCAGCATTTACAGATTGACGTAGATGATATTTACGCAAGTTTTGTAAGATGAACAACGTGGCTTTTTTATTAGATTTCAGGGCTTGCTCGCTCACATTTTTTCCAAGTATTTAGCTATGTTTAGTAATAATTAGATTTAATAATTAATTCATTTATGCAACTTTAGGAGCATAAAGCAAACCAAGATAAGTTAAAATAAAATACTTGTAAAATAAAAAATACGTTGTATCTATTTATACAAACATTATTATCAGTGTCATTAAAAAATTTGTTATATCTCATGGGAAAATATAAAAAAAAACTCATTCTTTGACACTACTCACGATGTATAAAAAACTACTACAGATGTTATATCCTACGAAGTCTACTTGGCTATGGTTGTAGTAGTGACGTGTACAGATAGTACAGATAGTGAGTGACGTTTTGTAAACGCTCCCGAGGTTACGCACACTAGAAAAAGAGTATTGTGTACGCACTACCACAACCATAGCTAAGGAGACTTTATAGAATCAAATATCTGTACACAACTTTATTTTATATGGAGCGGAAATATAGAATCAAAAAAATATGTTTTTTTTTGTTTGTTAATAACTCTATCCTCCCTATTTAAAACAAAGGGTACCCAAAGCATGTAGATAAAATAATAACGTATTCTAAGACAAAGAGTTTATATAAAATTAAAATCGATATTACGTTTTTCCTCACAGTCATGATGCAACATTGCGTGTTTATTGATATTTTCAAGATTTTATTTTCAGCCGACCTAGTTTAGGCCTATTATTGGTTTCAAAGTCAATAAGCTCTTTCATAACGATCACTCAATAAACGTTTTGTTATTTCAGACTACACCATTGTTATTGAATCGATGCGTTTATGCTGTGTTTAAGGGGCTTGTTATCGCTAAGTGGCTACTTTCTAAAGCCTGCTCCTCGTTTATGGCCAAACGAAAATATTTAGAAAAAAAATGTTATTTAATAACTCAATAGTGGCTAATAATTCACATTAATATAATTAAAAACTAAACTTAATCTAAATTATCATATTGGAGATATAAAACTAAACTAAATCGAAATTAAAATTACTAACGTTTATAATGCCTATATTAAATAAAAAATGTTATTAAGTCGTCGCCGTTGGGTAGGGTACCCAAGACGCTGGCAGCGTTACTTCGTTGGATCGCTAAACTGATCCTCTGACCCTCTGAAAAAAATGTGTACGAATTATAAACTCTTATACAACGTATGCAACATTTTTCTTTTTCATACCAACAAAACTTATATATGAAAAAAAAATTCAACCGAATGTTGTTTTTTGGCTTGAATTCCCTACTGCTCCTATGTGGCTTGGTCGATTTTATTCATTCATGCTTTGAGTAATAGATAAACTTGATAGCTATAAATAAAACATGTGATTATTCAATCCAACAATCACGTCCATGTGAAAAGTATTATTTTCTCCTATTTCGCCCTAAATATGCGTCAAGCGTCGTAACCGCCACTATGCGCGCTGATATGAACGTTCTTTCAATGTCGTTTCCGTCGATAATCGTACCGACAAACATCGAATTGCTAATTTGGTGACACTAATCGCCTTAAGGTTAAACACTAGTGCCTGATTCTAAGTTTCCTGTCAATAGATGGCGCTGCGGTACTATAATTACTATAATTTGGTTTTTGTATTTAAAAATAGTAAACAAACAAAATATTTCGCTCCGTTGTATGATGCGACAGTTTTAATGTGTTAATTATTTTATAAAGGCAGAATTGTGTCATTTTCTGTTGTATGTTTCTACATCGGGCCCAAACAATCTTAAAATTTGCTGTTTTGTCGTAGCTATGCACGCACACATACACAATGAAATTATATATAAAGTAATTGTTAATTTCAAGGCGCCGTGTAGAGATTGATTGGTCTAATGGTTACACCTGTGGAATTTCGATCTGCTCGAGCAAGGATCGATCCCACTTCACTACAAATGTTTTCTTTTTCCATTTTTGTGAAATATTTCAAAATTACTTACTTGTTTTTTTATTTGATCCATCAAAATGATTATTTTCCATCAAATTCAAGAAAATTATTCGATGATGTGACTTTCTGAAGAATCATGTAAGGTGTACTTACAATTACATCCTTTCAAGCAAACTACTTTTAGATTGGAAAAAACATTGAATTATGGGAGAAACCCGCGAATTGAGAGAGATGATGTACCAAACTTTTTTTTTTAATTCATAATATTTACAGGTAATAAACAAATTATTTTACATAAATAATGCTGTTGATATATGCAATGATATAAGCATAACAAGAGTATAATCACATTTTTATCCATTATAAAATCATACAAAAATAAAAAAGCTCTAATGAAGCTCTAATAAATTTTACGAACGAATGCTGCAATTTTTTAAAAAATACTAAATAAACTAGCGCCATCTGTTAGAACCTATCATAACTTCGTCGTAACTGGGACGACTCCATCTCGCTAAATAAGGTGACTGATTGATATTTGAGTAGCCAAATTCATACTGGAGACTCTCGGGGTTGTTCTTGAACAACATAAACATAACATAATGCACTCTAATTTTCATAATACAATGCGTAAAAGTACATAGACCGGATTGTAAGTAATCAGTATTACGGATCAATAACATATGCGAAATTTAAAAAAAAAGTTCGTGGCGGTATCTAGGGGCAGAAAGAACGCTGTCCTCTCAGTCTTACTTGAGATCAATAATCCGTCCAAGACAATTAGACAAATGGGCCAACTAATAATCGCCTCTGTCAAAAGGTAATAAAGTCTTCGCCATTCGTCTAATTAGTTTAGATGTTAGTAGATTCAATCCCCGGTCGGGCGACATATATGTATGTGCATAGTATTTGTTCTTACTTACCACTTGCTGAACGGTGAAGGAAAACACTGTGAGGTAAACCGGCATGCCCTCAAACATGTGTTTTTGTCCCCGAAATACGGCAATATCTTTAAACTGCCCAAGCTAATGAGACGAATAGACTTTATTGCCTTGTTACAGAGGTGATTATTGGTTGGCCAGTTCATCTAATTGTTTTGGAGTTTATGTGTCTATCTATATACTTAAAAGTATAAAATAATGTTCGATGAAATGCGGGTATACCGAGTGTGTTCTGTGATTTGCAATTCATAGTTCACACTCGGGAACACCTCTGACACCCCCTCGGGGATTCATGTCGTGACGATATGTTGTTGTTGTATAAATCGCTGAAGTTACCGGGTCTTCATTATGAATTTGCCTGTATAATAAGGTGAATAGGTGACTTTGTTTTATATGACCAAATGCATACTGGAGACTTTATAAGTGATCAGATCAGTAACAAGGTTCGATTACTTACCCTACTTTCTGTGAAATACATAAAATACAATTTAGGCTTTCTATACTGAGTCGGGGACTCGGGACTCGGGGTAGACCATGAATTTGTATAGGAAAACAAAAAATATTTTTCGTATTTCGTAAAACGGGTCATTGAACCTTGATCTTGACGACTTATCGTGTCTCCAACAGCGATATGAATAAAAAAAATATTTATGATAGGTACTTTACATCACTGGTCTCCAATATGAATTTGGTCATATAAATCATAGTTACTTTATATATATTTATAATATAAAATAATATATAAATTAATACTCGAGGCTTGGTAAGTAAGTAATCAGTATGACGAATTTCGAAAAATAAAATGTTAGTAGGGATTCGGTCTGTGTAGGGTCCGTGCTGAAAGATAGTAACTAACTACCTACCTACTTACTTACTAGCCAAAATGTGGTACCTAAAACCTTTGAATCGGAAACAAAAACGAACAAACGTAGCGAAAGCGTACGAAGTTAGTGTTGCCATACTCATACTCATTTATTGGTAAAAAACAAACTTATTAATCGAAAAACTTATTAATCTGACTGACCTAAAAATTCTGTACCATAGAAACAATATTTATACGAGTAAATAACTATGAAATCTATCAAGATTAGCGATTATTTTTAACAAAAAAACTGAAAATAATGTTGAAAATTCTACATTTAGGTACAAAAAGGATAATTAAAGTCCCTACCTCTATGAAGCGTCCGAATCTCTTCCAAAACTTTTAGCGCTAAATAAAAAACCTCCGTACAAACTCGTTTCTCCGTACATAACTGGTCCAATCTGTTTTCTGTAAATGTTCCTAAATCCCTACAGGTACAGATAAATCTATGTTTATGGCAACACAGAGTCGTCGCCGGCCGCGCGTGCCGTCCCTTTGATATTTGCCGACATTGCTCAATAATGGCGGCTTGAATGAAAGACGATTGTCCCTGCTGCATGTAACCAGGCTCACCGCTACCTATTTGAACACCCGTGTGGATACCGATTTGCCGCCCTGTTTATCTGCGAATACCCTTCTCCCTGTTACGATATACCTAGGATATAAATGCGAAATAAAGCGTGATAAGTAAGTACCTATTTATCCTGATGAGAGAATACCTAGTGAACGTTATTTTCAGCTAGGAACGAAAAGCGTTCGTTTAGGACGCAAGAAGCCGGAAGTTCTAATCTCCGAGGACAACGTCACTTTTTGTGTTTTTTTTTATTTTATTTTATTTATTCATAAAATAAAGCCAAAGCCGAAAATGGGGAAGAGTTGAATAAACGTGGGCGGAGCTACGGGCAAAAGGCTAGTGATAAAATAAAATATAAATCACAATAATAGATTATTTTGCAAAGATTGCAGGAAAAATGTAGCGGTAAAGAAATTCACAAAAAACATTTTTTCTTTTATTACCTATATTTTTTTTTATTATTTAAAAACTTAGCCGCGGTTTTTTTTCTTTTGTAAATATAATTGGTAGGTATGTACTTGCAATCAATTATTTTTTTTGTCTTCATAATCAGTTACTAGCAAAACTTTAACTACCTACCTACTATTTTCAATACGGAACCCTAGGTACACGAGTCTGACCTGCACATGACCGTTTTTTTAAGGTTCATTATTTCATCACGAAAAACTGAACCCTTATATGTAAAATCACTTTGTTGTTCATCTGTCGGTTTTTAATTAGGCACGAACAGCGCCTGGGCACGAAGGAATTTATTTTGGCACAAGTGAAGGAATAAATCCAATAAATAATTTTTATTTATATTTACAATTCTGGAATCAATAATAATAGACAAAACAAAAACAAAATAAATACATGTGACAGTAATCGAACTCTGAACCTTATGATTTGTAGTCAGACAGTATATCACTTATGCTATTGAAGTATTTTTTATTGGTGTGAAATTTAAGTACAATTTAGTACGCAATCTAATCATGCGAAACCGCCATGTAGTTAAACCGCACACACGTAAAGCATATTCACACACATCTAACAGTTTTATAGTATGACATCCACAACTACACACGTAAAATGATGGACATTTAACTGAACTTTAAAAGCTAAAATAACCCAATTATTGTTGTAAAATATAACTTTTATTTAAATTCGCGACATTCTTGTATTAAAATGTAATAAAATACAGTGATAAATACAAGCTAAAATTTGTACTTCAGCTGATCTTGGTTAATTAATTTTGTATGGAAATTGGCACTACCGTTTAACCTTAAGGCGCCTCTTCCAAGCGTCATCCGAATAAATTATGAAAAAAAAATAGAAATTGTTAGTTAAACTATAAAGGACAACTTTATTTTAGGAAATTATTCTCGTGTACAGCGTGTTAGAAACAGCATGAAAATATTGTTCAAAGTCAAGCTGTTTTTAGATAAAACTTTAAAAAAAGGGATTTTATTTCTGTCTATCGCGTCTATGTGTAAAATATTATATTCTCCAATTTTGTGCTATCCAGAGACCCAGCGACGTCATAATGCAGTGTGCGCTGATATGAACGATGTTATTTCAATATAGTTTCTGTCGATATTTGTACCGACACAGGTCGAATCAAGATCTTCGGCGGCTAGCTGCCCCTTAAGAATGAATATCCGCAAATGAAAACAGACACTTTCTCAAAGATGGCGGCGGCGTGATGATCAGAAAATAGTTTTTCCCGTAGAAAGTTACGTTTACACATTGGATTGAAATGGATACTTCTTTGTTCACATCTCGTTATGTTCAGAACTTGAACGTCACTTCCAGGAAGTCAACAAGGAACCCTTGTAGTTTCGCCATGTCCAACTGTCTGTCTGTCTGTCCGCGGCTTAGCTTAGATTCCTTTAGTACTAGAAAGCTGTAATTTGGCACGAGTCATGGCATGAGTATACACATTACACGACGACAAAGTAAAAAAAAATCTTGATTTAAGAAATTTTATGTTACCACGTTACACGTAAAGTAGGGATGATTTTTTTTCTCATATATTGAATGGTGTGGAGTGTCGCTGGATAGGTCGTTCAAAAATATTGAAGAGTGTGAAAACAATTTTTAGATTCAGGGATCTGTTTGCGAAATATTAAATATTAAAGTGATTATAGCAAAACGGCTCACCGCAATAACTATTTTTGATCGGGATAGCCTAGCAGTTTCAGCAGATTCAGACTGCCTTCTTCAGGGCAAGTGAAGACGCTTTCGCGATGACGTTGCGCGCAGTGCAAGGCGCAACGACGTCGCAGAAGCGTCTTCACTAAGCGTTCTTCGGGCACAAATATACGCTTTTTAGAGCATGCAGGTTTCTTTACGATGTTTTCCTTCACCGTTCAGCAAGTGATAAGTAAGACAAATACTATGCACATAAATTCCGAAAAACTCATTGGTGCATGCTCGACCGGGGATCGAACCTGGATCTCAAGATTGAGAGGCAGCGTTCTACTCCTGAGCTACCATCACTTTTTAACTATTACCGAGTCTTAAAGTAACTGTTTTAAAAATATTTCCAATCGACCTTGTCATTATCATTTTTTGTTACAAAATTTGCGTCGATGAACGAAAAAGCAGAAGAAATTACTGGTTACCCTTAAATTTCTGAAATATTTATTTTATGTGCGCAACATACGCCGCCGCCGGTAATTTGAAAAAGTCTTTTTTGATACATAATTACACAATTTTAAACATTAATAAAGTGGTTATATCGTCACTCTCAAATTTCGAGCATCAATTCTTAGCAGTTCATGAAGTACGTAGCGTAATTTTTCGCTAATTAATCGCAGGTAGTACGAAATGAATCGACATAACTTAAAATCTAATCAGATATAAAATGTTTTACTTTCAAAACATCATTCCTGTGTATATCATTTCTGTATGAAAACAGTATACATAAATAACTCTGTGTATGAAACAGTACAAATAATGATTATACAATATTTTAAAAAGTCTTGCATGTTATGTTGTGGGTGATCTTATCTATTTTTGGGAACACTCAACATCAAAATAAACACTTTGTCCAAAGTCAGACGGCAGGTCAACTTCGGCTTTATTTTATGCACTATCATCTGTGCATTGGACACTCATGTGTCAAAATTATCCCGAGAAAATACATCAAATTTAGGACTGTTAAACGAGAAAATCTAAAACACTTTTCCAATATAATTGGAAATGTATACAATTCCTATCAAATTTTAAAATGCCAAGCTGATTTAGGAAATGTTTGTAAAGATTTATTGAAGATGTATAAAAATATAGATTTCCTAGGAATGATATAAAGTTCTTAGGATTCTTATATAATGTTTATCTTGATTTAAAAAATGCATGAAATTTAAAATTTCATAGATATGTCGTCTTATGATGGTGCCATTGTTTTTTTGAGACAGAGAAAAGGAAAGAGAGGAAGAAGAAAAGGGAGAGAGATATATTATTTATATGCTAGACTTTAATTCTAGTTTTGGCGTTGAAGTAGTAGTTTTAACAGTGAATTCTGTAAAAACTAGGTTTATTTACATGTAAACCTAACACACTCCTCCTCGCACCGCTCGTCTTCGTATTTTTTACTTTTTGTTAAAAGACTCATACGCATGCTCAAAACATTTAAAAATACAATAAAATAATAAGATATAAAATTACAATGCAAAGGTAATTGAATTTAAATACAATCATAATAATCCTTCATGTTATAAAAGGCCTTTTGTGTCAGTCATGTCTTCAGCTTTGTCTCAAAATGTGTTTTTTCTGGTATTGATTTTATTTAGGAAGAGCGTTATAAATTTTTGAGCTTGCTACATATGTAGACTTTGTTGATTTCGTCAGTTTACATGCTGGTATTTTAAGTTTATTTGAATGCCTCGTTATGTAGGATTGAAAACTTTCTTTCGAGGAAAACAGGTCAGGGTCGTTTCTTACAAAAATTGCAACCTGAAAAATATTTTGGGAGGTAAGTGTTAATTTCAAAATGAACTTAGTAACGACACCCAGTGCAGTCGGTGGACATCTCTACATTGGATACGTGTTGTTTCGTATGTCCCCGACTGCACTGGGTCTTTACTAAGTTTATTTTGAAATTATAGCAGCCGTGTTTCTAATATTTTTTATTATTTATTTTTATATAATCGAATTTTAATACTGTTATACCCAGTGCCAATTCGGATGGATTAGAGATTCTAATGAAACATCATTCATCCAAATTAGCAGTCGTGTTTTCTAATACTTTTAGTACTTATTTTTATTTAATACTTTTGTACCCAGTCCCTATCCAGATGGTATAGAAATTTTTATGACACCTTATTCATCCAAATTGGTTAAAGCGTTCAAAAGATATGATGGAAAAAAAACTTGAGCTCTGAAAACAATACACTCCTTTTTTTGGGGGCAGTCGTGTAACAATTGAGAAGCTAAGTTTTCGATAGGTTCAGCACTAGACTATTCGCATTAAACCAGTTCTGAAGGTTGAAGATGACTTTATAAATGTTTATTTCCAAGTTTGCAATACTGAGGACATTGCAAGCGTCGTCAGCAAAAATGAACATGTTACTGTTCACGGCATCCGCTAGGTCGTTAACTTGTATCAGGAACAATATTTGCTGAGCCTTGAGGTACACCGATTTCACTGGTTCCTTGTGACTTCCGTAAATGTTTTCAAATATGTCGTCATATCTCTAAACTAATCTATTTTATCCCGCTATCGCGAGATTTGAGACAAATCCGTTTGCTTTTATGGAAATGTATACAATCCTAGGAAATGTGTGTCAAGAACTTAATTTTACACATTTCCTAACGATTATTGGCATTATTTAAAGTTCCTAGGAATTAATGTATTTCCGATAACATTCGAAACAAAATATAGAGCTATTCTTGTAAAAAAAATGTGTATTCCTATACAGTATAACAGTATTTTTAGTGTGTGGTAGATGATGAGGAAGATATATTCGTCATATGACAGAATGTTGTTCAGAATGACCATGTGGATTGAATTTTGAAGCACGTGTAACATCTTGTAATGCGCTCTAATAATATTATCTTTGGCTCAATATCTAAGCTATTTCCAATTTACAGAGGAGTTCATCGGTATCTGATACATAATTGTTTCCAAACTATTTAACTCTTAATTGTAGTGGGGTAAATTTCCACCCAGTTGCGAATAAACATGATAGCTTTATTTCCAGCGAAGTTACAAGAATTGCTTAAACCTCAAGGACGCAGGGCATGTAAAAATCTAAATATGTAATTTTTTTATCTACAATTAAAGAGTTGATTTTTTTGTGATAATGATGTTTTATATTTATATATAATACATTTAAGACATTTATAACTTTTACTTATTTTATTGAATTTTCCGTATGGGGTAGATTTATAACCCGCGGTGTTCGATGTGTAACAAAAAAAACTTATGTTTGTTCAGGGTTATTCTAAGGAAATTTTCGATAAACCTATTTTGGAGAACTTAAGTTGGCGGGAAAATTAACGGATATAAAAAACTCCAAGTGGCTATGAGATTTTTCCCAATATAGTTACAAGAGTATTTTCTGAGAGGATTCTGGTTTCTTTGCGCCCGTAATAAGATCTCATTGTCATCTATGGGAAGTTCATTATAGTGGATCAGGTAAACACAAAGTAGTTTAAAGGAAAAGCCAAGACTCTGGTCAAAGATAACAAAGAGAGCTACTATATACTCTTTATAATGATTGAAAATAGGAAAGTAGTATCACGAGTTTGCGATTCACAGCAACAAGGAAACGATAAAGAAGAAGAAAAACAAATAAATGTACAACAAACAAATGGAGCGGAAGACCTACTTATATCGGTAAATTTACGCCCAGTTTTAAATTAAATAAACAATCATATATACTGGGCTTGATATACACGAGTAGAATACACAAATTGGAAACAAAGGAAAGGTCGCTTACCTGGAATCCATATTAAAAATCGGGATTGTGAAGCGAAGAATAGTGGTAAAAGGTTTTCTGCTTATCAGGCAACCAAGGCCTCCCTGAACTATGCTAATACGATGTTAAAACATTGGGTTCCCGGCACAGAGCCGACTTCGCCACACAAACTGTTTGCACTGCGATTAACACGTTTGTACCCGCTTCTAAAGTTGACATTGCGCACTTACTGAATATCCAACCTTGTTACTTTATTTTGCTGAAATTACTTGTGTCAACTTTGCCTTTTTGTATCGCTCAAAATATGTTTGCGCATACGATAGAAGTCTATATGCACTGTTTCAATTATAATACACCTTTGAAAGAACGTTTGTTATTTACTTTATATAAAACATGAATTTATTATAATTAATTTATTATATAATTTTTTTAATTTATTTCATTTAAATAACTGTATAAAAAATCAGATCATTCCATCACAACCTCATCATCATCAATCTTCATTAATCACAACCGTTTAGTATCACTTCGAAACTTGTCTGAAAACTTTCACGAACAAAGTTTCAATGTCCACTTTTTTCACGAGTTCTAATTAAACATTGATTTTTTTGAGTTTTTCTATTTGACCAGTTCTTTAGCAATATTTTCGTGTTCGCGTAATTTCCACTGAAAGTTTCAGGGAGCGTTGGCAACGGTATCGCGAGACACGCTTACCCGCGTCGCTCTATGGGTGGCGACTGGCAATGGATGGAGTCCACCTTGTAAACGCCCACCCTTTCTGAATTTGATGAACAAACATTTTTTAAGCTCTCCCTTCCAATCAGGAATTAAATCTTTAATGCTATGTTTTATGGGCTTTATTTGCCTAATTAGAATTAGTCTTGATTTATTTAGGTTAAATAAAACGATAATCCTAGAATGGATCTATTTATGAAAGTACCCACTTAAGAGTATGGCATACCCTAGCAACTTTTTTTATTACCCGATCAGCACAAAAATCTAATGGCAAAACCTTTATTAGCTGTTGATAGAGGCGATTGTATGTTGGCTCGTCGGCCTATTTTTTTTGAGTGGGTAATACTAATAACCACGCAGGGAAACAACATATTGGAGGGTTTTTAGCCAATACTGAAATACCTATTTTTTAGGCAAAAAAATGTTGAATTCATGTATTTATATTTACATATTTAGTTACAAAAATTAATATTTTAATGGTAATTAATTGCTATTTAATTTCAAAAAAAATTAATCAGGTTGATCCCTTAGCCGCATTCTGCTAAGAACCGTTTAAAAAACAAAAATATAGGTTGGAAATATATATATTTTTAGACAAAAATATTTATTTTAATACAGTTTTTAAAAATATGTTCGGTTAATAAAAGTCCAACAAACCAAACATGTATTTTTTTCAGTACAAGAAAACACGTTATTTCTTCCAAAGAACCCTCGGAAGTCTGGCTTTGTTCATGTTCTTGGCTCAGGTCCAGCCGGAAAACCTTGAAAGTTCATTATGTTTTGAACGTGTGCACTAATCCTTCCGTTAATTCTTCTCTTTATTGATTGATTGATTGAATTTCATAGCTGCTTAATAAATGTTGCTCAAATATGTGGTTAGATAAAGCTTTATTAAGAAATCAGAATGTCATCAGAATTAAATAAAGAAAATAAATATATAGTAGACTTTCTGATTAATTTAATTATGGTTGCCAGACTTTTGTTCGAATCCGTGCTTTGGAAGTTACGTTTTATACAAGGTAAATTTTTAGTCATCGTCAAAATTCATACTAGAGGCTTGGTACAACTCTGAACAATAACGATTTTTGTGAAACATCTAAAAGGAAATGTCGACTTCCCATAGTGATTCACGACCAGTGACAAAAATAATTTTTTGCTATTCAGCGAGGCAATGCTGCCAGCCTTCTGGGTGCACTACCGAACGACGGTGGTGATGCGTTTATAGAAACCCTTCCAGTATTCAGAACTCCGGTACTTCTGAGCTGCGGGAGGGTTTACCAGCATTAATTCACAGAAAGTTGGTTTAAACCATTCCACTATTCAGAGTTGCGAACGATCTGGATTCGGGTATTGTTTCCGGTGTAGTATTCAAGACTTCATAATAAAAATGCTTCCTCTACTCAGATCCCTAGATAGTATAAAAGTACTTAGGTGCGATCTGACACGCGGGAGGGATTTCAGTACTATGCTTAGATCTCAGATCGCAAGCGGCACGTGTCAAGAGAGAGAGAGCGATATCATGCGCATCGCGCTGTTGTTTGTTAGGGTTCCTGTCTGACTCGCACTTGGCCGGTTTTCTTTTTATTAAAATTAGTTCCGTTAAAAAACCAAAACTCGTCCGAAAACAATTACTTCCGCATTTTTTTTTTTTTTGATTAGCTTAACTAATGTGTTAAATAGAAGAAATTATTGTGCATTTAGATTCTGTTTTGAGTGCATTGTGTTTGAGACTTCGATTACTAAAGGAAATTAGTTATGTCTTGCAGTAAAGAAATTAAACGAATGACGAAATTATTCGAGAATGCACAAACTTCAATGCAAGCGTACGAGTTGGCCTAATAATTTTGTTGTTATTAATTATGGATTCGTCTAATGTTAAAAATTTTATGATTATATTGTCATACGTTTATGCATTTTTTTATTTTTATTATATGATATTCATCCTTTCTTTAATCTTCGCTTGATTACATAGATTTCCTTACTGAGCGTATTCTGTTAAACCTATAACAAAATTTTTAGTCTGAGTAGCGGTAGGAATTCATATCCATAACGCTAGTATTGCGTATGTAATGCCTCCCGCATTACAGAACTAAAAGCAGGGTAGGCTAATCTGAGTAGCGGTAGGAATTTATATCCATAACGCTAATATTGCGTTTGTAAAGCCTCCCGCATTACAGAACTAAAAGTAGGGTAGCTTTTAATTCATCAAACAGCGCGTTCAATTGCTTAAAGGCTTCCGCAACTCAGAAGTACTGTGGTTCTGAATACTGGAAGGGTTTCCATAAACGCGGTGGTGATCTGGCTTGCATTTTTCATTTATTTTAATAATTTTAAAATTATGGATGTAGGTATATTACTTGTAATTTACTGTATTTGTATTTATAGATATAGTCTAATTTTTAATGTTATTTAAGTTTTATTTTGAGTCAATAATTAATGTTTTTTTATTCACATGTTTGTTGTGTAATAATTTCATGTTGCTGTTAGCTTAATGTAGCTTAATGTTAGCTTAAGCTCTACCACCCATAAGTTCCGTACCTTTATCTATGAAAACGGCAAAAAAATCACGTTTGTTGTATGGGAGCCCCCTTAAATATTTATTTTATTCTGTTTTTTTAGTATTTGTTGTTATAGCGGCAACAGAAATACATCATCTGTGAAAATTTCAACTGTCTAACCATCACGGTTCATGAGATACAGCTTGGTGACAGATGGACAGACGGACAGCGGAGTCGTAGTAATAGGGTCCCGTTGGTTACCCTTTGGGTACGGAACCCTAAAAAATAAGTCACCAAATTTCTCAAGTCAAAATTTATACTTAGAGTCATTGAACCTTGTTATTGACTACTTACAAAGTCTCCGGATTCTCAATTTGGCTATATCAACCGAGTCACTCATACACACGAAAATTTCACTTTCTATAGCACAACAATCCTCTAACTAAAGTTAATTTACTAGCTCATGGCTCCATCCATGCCTAGGGATTGACAAACTAGTACAATGTACACTCAGCGTGACACCTTCATAATTTGAATTTCAGAATTCATTCTCAGTGGGTGCCTGCCTCAAAACAATACATCAAGTTGCCTGTGTACAACAAACCTCCCTGCCAACTTTCAAGCTTGTAGGCCCTGTAGTTCCGTAAATTTCGTGATGAGTGAGTGCCTAGTATTTCGATATTTTACGTACATATATATAAATTGCCGAAATTTTCTTACAGATTCATGAGTTTATAAGTCCTGTAATTCAATGGCTATTTCAATTATTTGTTTTTTGTTTCAAAGTTGATTTAAAGGTTTTAACATCTACGTATTATATTTTGTTTTTATTTTCAGTTTGATTATAAAAATTAAATCATCAAAAAGAGTTCGTCCTAAATGCCGTCCATTTCCATACTAAAATTCGTAATAACTTTTTATTTTGATTTATTCCTTTTCGACCTTTTAGCATAAACTAATATTATGTACTGACCGATGGTACCGAAATAACACTTTTTCCGACTTCTTTCTTCCTGAAAAATATGTTCTTTGAAAGTTGGCGCGTTCCCTACGATATAGCAAAACAAAGAACAAAATAAGAGCGCCGATTTACAGAAAACATTTTTCTCAGAAAGAAAGAAGTTGGCAAAAGTGTTATTTCGGTACCATCGGTCATTATATTAAAATTATTTTGAATTTTTTAGTGAATGACTGTAACATTTAAAGTCGTTTACTATTTTTAGGGTTCCGTACCCAAAGGGTTACTAACGAGACCCTAATACTAAGACTCCGCTGTTCATCTGTCTGTCCGTCTGTCCGTCTGTCACCAGGCTGTATCTCATGAACAGTGATAGTTAAACAGTTGAAATTTTCCCAGATGATGTATTTCTGTTGCCGCTATAACAACAAATATGTACTAAAAAACAGAATAAAATAACTATTTAAGGGGGCTCCAATACTACAAACGTGATTTATTTGCCGTTTTTATAGATAATGGTACGGAACTTTTCATGCGCGAGTCCGACTCGCACTTGTCTGGTCTTTTGTTATATGGTTATTTTTGTGTTATAGCAAGCCAAGCCTCGGGCTGCTGCTAACTCACCTTGTCGGCCAAAACCGTTCTTTCCACCCTCGGATATAATGTACTATTTATATGTAATTTTTATTTGTAATGGCTAGTTTGTTCGTTTTATTTCATCAAATTTGTAATAATAAAGTCAATTTAATCCTAATCACACAAACGCACGTAAAAATCAAATTAAACGTGTTAGATTCGTAGATAGTTAACCTTTACACTTGAAAAATACAGTCTTAACAAAATTGAAAGCAGGTCTTTACCTATGAAATTGAAGAAATTTTCTTACAGATTCATGAGTTCATAATTCCTGTAATTCAATAGCTATTTCAATTATTTGTTTTTTTTTTAAAGTTGTTCTGAAGGTTTTAACATCGACGTATTAAATTTTGTTTTTATTTTCGGTTTGATTATAAAAATTAAATCTTCAAAAACAGTTCGTCCCAACTGTTTTTGAAGATTTAATTTTTATAATCAAACCGAAAATAAATATCATTTCCATGATAAGATTCGTAATAATTTTTTACAGCTGACACTTTTCAAAAATTAAATTAATGTTAACTTAATATTGTCTCATTCATACACAAAAGAAATGACATAATTTGGATTTGTCATGCCTAAAAAAAATACAAAAATGTTAGTACTGAGAATTGAGTTTCCTTCAAATTCTCTATTTAAAACAGCAATTTCTTAAGTAAAGACCTAATGGCTAATATATTTATATATAATAGTTATTTCATATCCAATGAATATCTAAACAGTGAAACTCTATGGCTGCGTGACACACGCTCTCACAATAAATCTTTCCCACTTCAAATTTAGGTAGTAAAGAAATTAATGGATCAGTTATTTCAAGATTTTTAGTACTTAGCGTTAAGTCTGTTGTAGCCGCTAACGACCTTGAGTCGACCTGTGCTGGTACAACTACCGACAGAAACTATATTAAGGGCCTTACTATTGCCATCTGGGCACTTTCTAAAGCCTACTCCTCGTTTACGGCCAAACCAAATATAATGAAAAAATGTATTATGAATAATCTGCTCTTAGACAACATATGCAACATTTTTCATCCCACCAAAACTTCTACATGAAAAAATGTATTAACTAAATGGTGTTTTTTGGCTTGAATTTCCTATTGCTCCTAAGTGGCTTGGCCGATTGAATTCATTTATGCTTTGATAAATAGATAAACTTGATAACTATAAACATAACATAGAATTATTCAATCGGACAATCACGTCCATGTGAAAAGTATAATTTTCTCCTATTTCGCTCTTTTAAGGACGCAGCGAGCGTCGTAACAGCCACTTTGCATTGCGCGCTGATATGCACGTTATTTCAATGTCGTTTCCGTTGATATTCGTACTGACAAATATCGAGCTGCTAATTTGGCGATGGTAATCGCCTTAAACAACGTTAATATCCGGATAGCGCAAAATATTATAAAAAAAAATGTTTCAAAAATAGTCAAAGGAACTCATTTGTTGTTCAAATATCGTCAATTTAACTAAGTTTCAATTAGTTTCTTTACAAACTTGATTTATTAAATCGAACCTTAGTATTAAATTGGAAACTGTTTGGTATTTGTTTTGTTAAATTATAGATTAAAAAAAATATCTAATCAATGCACATCATTCCACATATTCTGTAGAATACCATGTATTTTTTTTTTTTTTTTTGTACTAATTTAACATCTGAGTAAAACCCGACCTTAATTGTGGCTTTCTCGGTCACTAGCGGTCACCTTAAATAGTAAATAGTAAGCAGTGTATCATTTTCCTTTGTAATAAAATTAAAAATATCAACTCTGATGTGATGAGGCAATGTACAGCGACTTTATAGAGTAAAATAGTTTGTTTATATAATAATTAATAAAGATAGTTTTTTTAGGAAGTATTTGATAGATAGATAGACAGATATAAAATCTTTATTTACTGAGCACTATCAACAAAATAATTCAAATACATTTTAGGTAAAGTGGAGACCGCATCAAGTAAGACACATTGGACTTTGTACCTATCTTATATTCTTCTCTTTAGGGGCTAATGTCGTACTGCAAGTGTATAGCTTGATGTGGTCTCCACTGTACAAAACAAAACGTGAAGTGCGGGCGTGTGTTAGTTTATTTTTCATTGGTTTTGAATTTGAAATACGGGAGCTTAATCACTTTTTCGCGAATTTTTTTCCTTTTTTTAAGTAATTTAAGTTTAAGAAGATTTAAAGTATGTAAGTATGTAATGAAGTGTAATTCACACGGAGAAAAAATACTTTTACAATACTACCAGATCGTTTTGTAAAAAAAACCTTGTAAACAAAAACAGAATTATGTTATATTTACTTGAATTATTGTCTACATCATATTGTTCAAGTAAACTGAAAAATAAATATAGACGTCACATAATAGAACAATGTTTTCTGTTTAAATGAACTATATTCAGGTTAACGGACCAGAATTTTTTCTCAGTGCATAAGGTTCTTGAGTCAAACAAAAAAACACGTTTTTTTTTTAATATTTATCATTTATGTAACTGAATCCGATGAAAAACTGTAGTTTAGCATTCTGGAGCATTTTAGCATTTTAGTTTTTGAGTTCAGAATCAGGATTTTATGATATAAATGCAAATAAAAAAATACAATGGTAGAATATCAAAAATAAAAGTCTGCCAAGTATCTTTCTTTTCAAGAAATTGTGGAGGAGGCTATTTTACAGATAACGCCTGTCAACAACAAGCAGAATAAGCAAATGGAAATATTCTCTGAATGTAAATTTCTAGTAGTACTGTGTTGATTTACATATTTTATAAGAGTCTCAGTTTGAAATTTAGGACCTTACTTACAATCGATAATGTAGCTGTTCTTTTTCTAAGTATTATTTATAAAAATTTAAATTCAGTCATTGTAAAATTGCATTTAGTTACGCGAAAATAAAAAGTTATCTACCTTACCAAATTGTTGGTTTTGACCATTTTCTGACAGCATTTAAACTACAGCCTTCAGAATCCGATATAATAGGTCTTCACCTATGAAATTGCCGAAATTTTCTCACAGATTCATGAGTACATAATTCCTGTAATTCAATAGCTATTTCAATTATTTGTCTTTTGTTTGAAAATTGATTTCAAGCTTTTACATTTACGTATTAAATTTTGTTTTCATTTTTAGTTTGATTATAAAAATTAAATCTTCAATAACAGTTTGTCCTAATGGCATCCATTTCCATGATAAGATTCGTAATAATTATTCACAGCTGACCCTTTTCAAAAATTAAATTAATGTTGCTGTTAGCTTAATAGTGTCTCATTCATACACATAAGAAATTACATAATTTGGATTTGTCATTCCCAAAAAAATACAAAAATGTTAGTACTAGTAATCTTAGTACGTGGTCTCTTACCAAGGGCTTGATCCATCGATCTATGGTCGCTCAACGTGCTAGGGAGCAGGCTATGCTTAGGATATCTTTGATGGATAAAATTCGAAACGAGGACATCCGTCAGAGATCGAAAGTGACCAATATAGCCTGCCGAATCAGTAAGTTGAAGTGGCAGTGGGCAGACCATACTTGTCGCTGGCATAATGGCCGTTGGGGCCGAAGGGTGTTGGAATGGAGACCACGTACAGCAAAGCGTAGCTTGGGCTGACCTCGTGCCCGCTGGACCGATGACCTGAAGGACGTCGTGGGTAGCGGCTGAATGAGGATGACGGAGGACCTCCAAGAGTTGCAAAATATTGGAAAGGCTTATGTCCAGCAGTTGACGAACTCAGGCTTATGGATGGACGAACGGAATTCTAGACTGCTATGCGAGCACCTACGTGTCGATTAAATAAATTTGACAGATAGAATCAATAAATTCTAAACGATAACCCTTATTGCAATGAAATAAGAATTACATTTTTATTTATCGAATCGATGTGGGCTCGATTCCAAGTACCCTTTGGAAATATTTTAAACAAATTTTTTAAAATTTTTTTACACCGTGATATGTGGGCAAGCTAATGCCATTTTTGTGCCCAAGTCTCTATCTTTAATTGTGCTAAAGTTATGAGGCTGTGACATATGGACGGAAGGACAACGGAGTCTCATCATAAAGGTTCTTTTTGTAACTTTTAACAGAATGATGTAACAAAGAAAATGGGTAATAGAAAAAAAAATGAATAACTGGGGATCGAAACATTAAACCAAATTCTTTCTTTAAATATGAAGCAATAAACTAAGACACATCAAAATTTATATATTTTTTTGTTTTTAAATTTGTCATTTGCAAAAATATAATTTCCTTTATAGAAAGCACATCACAAAAATGACCTATTTCCGCGGAATTCCCATAGTGAGGCGCGGGCGGTCGGGTGACATGTAACTTGCTGCGAACTGCGGGTCTACCGCGTAATTCTCATTTTCATCAACATCAACTTGAGATTGAAATTTGACGTGCGTGCGACGACGCCCGCCTAACATGCCATCTCTTTTGCACACGTTGAATTTCGCATGCATTTGCTTGAAGTTGATACAAATGAGAATTACGCGGTAGAGCCCCAGATCGAGCGGTGGGTAGCCATTATAGCACTCCACTCAGAAGCGATAGACCTAGGTAAAGTGTATGTTTGAAAAGATCGATTAGATCTTGTATCTTTTGATTTTGCAATAAATATGTATTTTATCTATATTTAGATCATTTTAGATCTTGTAGCTCGCGAAGCATCCTGTTCCTATTCTATTATTATTCTATTGTCGGCACTTACATATCTACAGAACTTAGAAACAATTTAATTATTTATACTAAAGAACAGAAGTCTACTCAGATAAAGCTAAAAACTTGGTTATTATAATTGATAGCCACACGTCCCGGGTGCCGCATGTGAATGAGACCAGCAGCAGAGTTCATGAGGCTTTTCACTCCCTAACGCAACTTCAAAATTTTCTATATATTATTTATATATTTATATTTATAAATATAATTCTGAAGTTGCTTTAGGGAGCCGTGAGTAAAGAAGTAAAATACAGTTTCCCAATAGTATAATGCCGAAATATCACAGTCCTTGGTGTACTTCTGATGAAATGGCAAGAAAAGTGTGGGTTCTGCAGAATAAGGCCAAGGGTTCGATGTCTGGACGCAGCTCTTCAGAGTCGTGGAATCCGTCCGTAGTGCTTTTAGTGTTCTTTCCGTGAGGATGAGGCAGTTTACAGCGCCTTTAAAGAGTAAAATTATTTGTTTATATAATAATTAATAAAGACAGTTTTTTTTAGTAAATGTTTGTGTGTGTTAGTTTCTTTTTCATCGGTTTTGAATATGAAATATGGGGGCTGAATTAATTTTTTTGCGAAATCTATACTTTTTTAAAGGTAATTTATTTGTAAGAATATTCACAGTATGTATACTGACCGTTTTAGAGGTTTACCAAGACGCAAAACTAAGCCCAAATTTTGTATATCTTATTTAAGGGGGCCATGTCAAAAGTACCCGGAATAGAAGAGCTTGTGAAGAGACTAGATTGATGGATGAGGAAGAGCGGTTAAAGAGGTCTGTCATAGTAGCAGATGGAAATCTGTAGTTTCTGCCTACTCCACTGGGAGACAGTCGTGAGTATGTATGTATGTATTTATTATTTTTCAATGCAAGTGCTCGTAAAGGCCCACTTTTTATGCATCAAAACCGAACAGAAAGTCAATTATTTCGCCCTAGGGCTTTATTATCATTATTTTTTTTTATTTATTTACGAGAATTTGGCTAACCTGCAACCTTTCCTATGTACCATAAATGTTATAATTTTTGTTCCACTGTTTAACGGCTCTGGATACGGTCCTTTTGAGTCAATCATTATTTGAAGTTCACAAAATTATATTTGTTTTATTTCCTCACACTATGCATTGAAAAACGTAGTTTGATACACGGGCGTAAAAGCAATAAATTACTCGGTTACGTTTAACGTAATTTATTCCTTTTCGAACTTGTAGCATAAACTACTATTATCAACATGAAGTTTACTATCTAAGGTTACACCTAGGTCTCTAACTTCACTTACCCGTTGCAGAAGATATTCAAATATTCTTGGACTTGTATCTATGCTATCTAATAAGTATTAATTAATCAATTACAAGAGAATCTGGATATAACGACGGTCAAGGGACCGGCGACGTTACGTCGTACTAACCGGACGACGACGCACAAAACGAACTGATAACCCTTCATAGTAAATTGTATAATAACCTAATTTGAGGTTGCCTCTATGCATGAACCTAATACCCTAACAGGACTGAGTACTTGTTTCAAAAAACGTGAAGAACGAGAAGTCATACTAGATTATTTCATCTCTGTCTAAGTAGGGTAACCATATTTAAAAATAATTGATTGAGACCACGTGACAGACGTAGTAAAAACCGTATTCAAAACATTTATTTTATTGGTTTAAAGTCTTCTGCTTTAAAATGGCGGCTGCAGACTACTGGATTTTTGCACTTTACTTCGTTTCCTAAAACTTCTAACCATTTTCTTCGGATATTTTCAGTTTTTGGAAGACTGTAATGTAAAACCCAATATCATGGTTACTCTAGCGGTATCAATGTAAACATGTATCATTTCTCCGAGAAAACGTTGTAATTATGCCTTACCTATGAAACGATATCCCACAATTCCCAAAAATTTGGCTTCTGCAGCCCTTCACGCTGCATGCTTTAACCATTTTTGCAAAAAATTATTAATTTTACAATTTAGTTTTCAAATGTCACGGCCGTGGCGCCATTTTTAGATAAAAGGGTTACCAGTTTGCAAGCATAAGAATAATCCCAACTTTATTAAGGAATGATTGATCTTACATTTACGGATAAAACTAAATGTAAAACATAAATAAACCTAACAAAAAAATAGTGACGGACTTCAAATGTAACTGCAGCCATTCGCTAAAAAGCTTAAAATAATTATAAAATGACCGATGGTACCGAAATAACCCTCTTTCCGCCTTCTTTCTTCCTGAAAAATATGTTCTCTAGAAGACGGCGCTCTTATATTGGTTTCTGTGTTGCTATAACCAAGGGAACGCGGTGACTTTTAAAGAACATATTTTTGAGGAACAAAGAAGTCGGAAAAAGTGTTATTTCAGTACCATCGGTCATTTTATAATTATTTTTAACTTTTTTGCGAATGGCTGCAGTTATATTTAAAGTCGGTTACTATTTTTTGTTAAAAGTTTATTATTTTACATTTTTTAGTGTTGACGGGTCAAATTGTGTAATGTGGATAGTTCTTGTAAACGCGCTGTTGATATAGAACGAAGGACAAGTAATAATTGGTTATATTTAATAAATACCCTGTAATCAGCACCCTAATACAAACTGATTACCGTAATCTCAAGTTATGTGCTGTCACCCGTTCAGGAGTTCTATGGTAATGAGGCCAAGATCAAAGTTCAGGTGGAGAAATTACAATTTACAAGTAGTACTCGGCAATCACTATCCTAATACAAAGCGATTGCCTTAATCTTGAGTGGTATGCTGTCTTTCGTTAAGGAGTTCTATGGTGGTGAAGCCAGGATGGAAGGTCAGGTGGGTATTGTGATAATTTCCAAGAAATGCCCGACAATCAGCACCCTACCAAAGTGATTGCCGCAATCTCGAGTTAAGTGCTCTCATTCGTTAAAGAGTTCTATGGTAATGACTTAATAAGACCAGGATCGAAGGTCAGGTGGAAGATTGACAATTTCCAAGTAATACTCTGCGATTAACATCGTAGTACAAAGCGATTTCCTTAATATCAAGTGGTACGCTGTTACTTTCTGAGGCGTTCCACTGCCTATCTCTGAAAACTTTCATCAGATCATGGTCAATCTTAAAATGGGACCTACCTTGAAGAAAATTTTTCCAAACAAAAAAATAATCATTCAATTCAGTTCAGAATTGACGGAGATAAGGAATAACATACCCCAAAAAAAATACAGTCGAATTGAGATCCTCCTCTTTTTTTCAAGTCGGTTAAAAAAAAGAAATGTCATGAACAAGTATTTACTAAAAGCTAAATACTATAAAGTCGTTGAAAAACTAAATCGTGAAAAACTCAAGCCTACCATCGCAATTTGTTTTTTTTGTGATGGCAACTGTGCGAGTAGGACACGGGCATCGACTGTGTGTTGTCCCACTCGGCACGTTTTCTCTAGTTGATTATGTCATAATAAAATAACTTTTAACTGTATGAAATAGAGTCCATTTTTCTACGCGTAACATCCTTCAGTCCACAATCCAGTTTAGGTATACATTCATGCCTCTATGTCGTTGAAAACGGTTGGTCGTTTTAAACAGATGAATTTTTTGTTATTAACAATGTGCGAAGAGACAATTAAATATTTTTGGTTTTGTTTATAATGTTTATAATGTTGATTTTTGGCACTTGGTGGAACTTGTAATACACTATGAACAGAAAATCACTTGTACTATCCCACAAATTTATTTAGACTTCCTGGTGTCATTGATCGCACTGCCTGATGTAAACTATTTATTGTGTAATTAAGATCTTATAATAATTCCTTTGATAATGCCATTAAAGCGAAACCGGTCAGGAAGTCTAAACAAATTTGTGGGATAGTACAAGTGGTTTTCTGTTCATAAAATATTTATGGTTTTCTTTATTTGTAAGTATAGTAACCAAGATCAGAAGAAAAACACCCGCACTCAGGAAAATGTATTTAACGCAAGCATGGCCGTGGGCCAAAGCTCCTGCTTATCTATTTTGTTAAAGGTGCACTTGATTGTAAATAAATTGTCTTCCAGTAGACCACAAAGCTTACAAGTTCAAGCCAAATTCCACCGAACCAAGTTGCAAGTTAAACGAACTAAAAATATGTCTTTATTCTACGATGGGACTTCCTAGTCTACAAATAAGGGACATTCGGAAGCTACCTACGCCCTAGAGCAAATACTAGCAAGCAGTGTAAACATGCTTTTTTCTCAATTACGAATATCTAAAAACTACACCATGGAAGGACTTCGCAGTCAAAATACTCACCATCAAAAACTGCCACAGTACACGGGACTTGTTCCTTGGCGCGGTTTTTACATATTGTACACTCTATATGTGCCACCATAGAGATCTATGGTGAAAAATGTTTCATTCCCACAGCACACACGAACAACATTTTTGTCTGCAAGAGTATGTTTGCGGTGCATGATTAGTGAAAGCTAAGCTGTCGGCATAAGGTTCATAATTGATTGTGCAGAACACACGTTTCTCCATTGTGATTTTTAAAGTAATTGTGTGTAAAGTAAGTATCTATTTGCTCAAGTCACACACGCATGTAAAGAAGCGGCGACACTGGTTCTGGAATGAAACACAATAGATTGCACTTCTATTTATTTAGATTTCAATGCGTGCCACCGGACCCACCGGTAGAACTTAGTAAATACTTTCTAGACTTGCTACGCCGTAGTGGATTATACGCGGGGGCACTTTTATTAAGGAAATCGTGTTTTTCCTAAAAGTGTTTTTTTTTAATTAATTTATTTGATAACTAAAAAGAAATACATATTTTACAATAATAAGGTGTATCAAAAACCTGTAAGGGTTTTTACGTACACCGTCATTCCCGTCTTATGCAAGAATGAAGAAAGTTAGATATACAGATAGTCTAAATAAATATTGATAATGCCTTAAGATATTGAAATTCTTTGCGACAAATTCGTAAAATAATGGAATACACACAAACGTAACTAGGTAGGTATCGTTATAGATACTTACTTACTTATGTAAACAATATGAGCAAACGTCGATTGTTGCTCTTCTCAACCATGGAGATGGAGATAACAAAAAAATACAAAGTTAAATAGCCGTTACAAACCGTCTTTCACACAAGAGCATAAGTTAATTACAAGGACATAAGAACTATTTTAGTCCGTACTTAACTCGATCTTAACTTAGGAAGTGGACGTATGAGAGACACATACTCTAATATGGTTAAAAATCTAAAACTGCCAAAGAAAATAGTTACCAAATACTAATTTTGGACGTTCCTCCAGTTTTGTAAATAAATAGTTTGAGAGAATAAGTAATTCGCATAAATTAAATTATGTTATGGTGTGTTAATTCGAAAATCATTTCGAGATTTTGGTTTAAAAGCCGTATTTTAAAGTTCGTGGTCTAAAAAAATCTCATGATGATAAATATTTTTACGAAAAAGCTGCAACTTCCATTTGCCTTCGTGTAACGTCACTTGAGAAATGGTTGTTTAGAAGTGTGTCCTTTGCTCACAAGATAAATTTATAATATTTTTTTTCAACTGATTTGACAGATGGATGACAGATGAGTAGACAGACACATACGTACCCCTTTTTTATAAGCAATCACACATCACAATCAATACAACGTCCAAAATTCTAAAGTGACGTCATATCCGACAATTCTTTAAAAAAATCATGAAATAATATTGGTTAATTTATATACCAAAATAATGAAAACCATATCCTAAAATGGCGTAGACACTGAAAAAAAAAGTTTTCAGCAATTAAGCCACGGGAATTGTTAAAAGAGAGTTGAATCAGTAAGGTGCAACTTACGAAAATTCTTTGTATCCCCCTATGAATAACGAGTAAACAAACCCCTTCTTGAAAATGATGAAATAATAAATTTATTGAATATAGTCACCTTGCTTTTTACATATACTCTGAACATTAATAAAAATATTTAGCTATATGTCTATTTTCAATGCAAGTGCTCGTAAAGGCCCACTTTTATGCATCAAAACCGAACAGAAAGTCGATGATTTTGCCCTAGTAGGGCTTTTTTATTATTATTTTTTATTTATTTACGAGAAGGTAGCTAACCTGCAACCTCTCCTATGTACCATAAATGTTATACTTTTTTTCCACTGTTTAACGGCTCTGGATACAGTCCTTTTGAGCCAATATTAACTTGCAAAATTGTATAAAATGTAACTTTTAACTTTAATAATTAAATTGTTTTCTTTGATTATATTTGTTTTATTTCTTCACACTATGCATTGAAAAACGTAGTATGATACACGGACGTAAGAGCAATAAATTACTTGCTACGCTCGTGTTTTAAAACGTCCTCGTAATTTATTCCTTTTCGCCATTGTAGCATAAACTACTATTATATAGATCCAGGCCGCCTGGATTCGTGCTGAGGGCTCGGTTGGTGATCATTGAATCTTGTTCCTGGTCCCTTGCCGGGTCTCCGGTATGGGTTCGGGCGGTTGATTGGACTTCACCTTGTATAATATATATTTTTCCTATCATTTTAATCGTATAATTATTGCTACGTGAACGAAATAAACCTTTAATTTAGTTCATGTGCATTTATTATTTTCTTACATATATTTTTATGAGATTAAATTTGACTTGTATTTTAGGTTATCTTTGTTAGATTTTTTGTTTTTGGGTCATCTTTAGTTAAGTTTTTTAATGTTATTTAACCTTTAAGTTAAGTTTTAATTAAAGTGTTTACAGTTAAAGGTTAAAAAAAGTGTATTATATATACCTACTTTGCAAAATAAACTATTTGAATTTGAATTGAATTTGTGTCTCAAACAGAGCGCGTTCGCGTGAGGGGAGCTCATAAATTCTAGGGCTTTTGTCAACTTGGGTGTCTGTCAACTTATCTATGAGATCACAAGCGCTGAAATTATTTAAGAGGTAAAAAATAAACAAATAGCAAAGATGTAAAAAACCGTAGTGGCATAGTAAAAGGTAGTGGCCTTAATTGAAACGTTGAATAAAAAACAGAATTTAAACAAGAAAACCTGATTCCACGTACATCTAAAAGATAGAAGCATAAAAAGTCTACGAAAAAAGCTATCCAACGGGGAAGAAAATAAATGTAAAAGCATTCTCTGAAAAGTTTTTCTAGCGTGTATCAAGGAGCAATTTATGGACAAAATAAAACTCAGCCATGTGTATTATTATTTGTACAATTTCCTTGCAGCATTTGATCGTTAAAGGCCTACAGGCCGTTCCAACAATACACTGAATTTTGTGATTACTATCTTTTTACATATTATATAAGTTATTTTATACACAATTTAATGTATTAAAATATCGTTTTGTACTAAAGGTGCTATGCTCTTGTTCGGTCTTTTCATTTTACATTCAAGTTTCTAAGCAAGCGCATGTAGGAAGTGTTGTATTGTATAGGTAGTATGTCAGATAAGTAATCAAACTATTTTTTTTTAAGTAGTAACTTTATTATTATATTACGATGTTTATTTGTAGAATAGGGCCGCCGAAATTTTATTAAATATTTTTTTTTACAAAAACGGTAGGATAATGCTCGTAATTTACGGAGCGACCTTGTTTGTGCAAACCGTCTTGATTATATTTTTCTTTTCCTTATGTACCCTTGTCGCGAAGGCAATATAAAACAGTATAAAGTTTAAATAAGGAACAAAACCTTTTCTATATTGCTCTGTTGTTAACACTTTGACTTTGGCAAGAGAACTTTGTCCGAGAGCCTTGCAGAGAGCAAGTACTAATTAATCTGAAAATGTTCAATCTGTAATAAGAAAAGAAAAAAAAAAGTAGCAGGTTGTTTCAGAGATACAACCGTAAATTAATTAAGTGGATACTTCGAATGCCGCCTCTTTACACCTGCATTGGCCTCGGGCCCCAGCACGAGCATTTATAAAGATACTTAACCTTTCATGAGGTCATTTATTTTAAAAAGAGGTCATATCTCCACTTAGGTTGTAAACTTCTTGGCATGATTCTTTTGTAAACTTCTTGGTTTTTTAACAAACTTCAGAATTAAAAAAATGTTTTTATAGTGAGATAAAAATTAAAATTCAAAAGCCTATACACTCAGAATAAATACATAAGATCTGACCATAGAGTTGTATATCCTAAGTCTATGGAACTGACACTATGTTATAGTGAGGAGACATGTACTCGATTCTGAAAAACATCGATATCAATAATAGCTCATAAAATCCAATACGTACGTACCTTTTAGTACTTTTGAGGTACTTTGTGATAAATAAAATGTTATACATATAAATATTTAAATCTGTGCAGGTAAATTTTCAAAATTTTTGTACGCATTTTCATTGTTCACTTCAATATTTCGTTTAAGCAATTAAACTGGTAAGTATCAATAATCGTATCGATATTAAACAGTTACATTTCTTGCTATCATATTGTGACAAAAAGAGGCAGACTCGGCATCTGCTGTGGGCTGCGAGCAGCAGCACAGCGCTGGTTTTCAGCCTGTCCCTGTTTAAACAGTAAAATCGTATAACTTTTGCAGGTATAATATAAATAAATAACTAAATAAGTATAATAAACTTAGTATACATATCGAAACACAACATTAACATAAAATTACTTTCTATTCAAACTAACAATTCAATACATTTTGAAGTTTTAAATTCAAAACTCAAAAATCTTGGTTAAATTCTCTCAGCGTTTACTGAGCAAAAAGTACTAATAATGACAGTTGAAAAAAAATAAAACTAAAATATTCGATTTTTAATGTAATAAGCGTTTTTTCTTATGTCAAATTTAGTGTTACATAAGATTCCTCGATGGCACTGTCGTATTCTTTAGCAACAGAATCGAAGACAAAATTTGCACCGATTCCAAACAAACGAAAAACAACTTTGACGTTGATTGCTACGAAACACATTTTATCTATGGTGACATGGACAGCGCCATCTGGAGAAAATCTAAGAACATAGAAAAAAAACAACCACAAAAACGCTCATTCAAATGCGGCTTTAAATACTTCGTTTGTGAAGTTAATATAATTCTTTTTTATGTGCTTTTTAAATCTAGGAATTGTCAGAGGAGCTCGCAGTGGTGGAGGCCGATCGTTCCAGATCTCAGAGGCCGCGTATTTAAAACTGCCCCTGAATCTTAAAGTAAGCTTTTTGCTTACAGGTGACAGTTGTCAGTAAGGACATTTGGTGTGACAAGTATTTCTGGCGGGAACAAACTCAGTTTCCCCAACCGTACACCTAACGGACGCAATCAATTTAGTTAACAAGTTAATTATATTGTCAATGGAAATGAAATTGTTGTTACAGATACATAAAAGGCACATTGACACACAACTTTAAATTAAAAGATTTAAAAAACACCTACTACTTCAATGGAGATTAAATTACTATGAACATTGGAAGTAACCGAGTTTTAGTTTAAATTGCCAAACTAGTTTATTTTGTGATATTATCTACTTGTCAAACGCAATATCGTTTGACAAATAGATAATATCACAAATTGTTGTTAACACATTTACTGCCACCATTTGCTACGGCGTAACTAGTGCTACGACTCGAAAGTTGCCGTTTTGTAGACCCGAAACTTTTCGAACAAACGAACCGTTTTGTTCGCGGAAATCTTTGTCATAATATAAGTAATAATAAATGCAAAACAAAAAACAATATTTCGAAAATAATAGATACATAACATATATCTAAGCGAATAGAAAAACAATACAAACATTTTGTTAATTTGATTTATTAAGGCTGTCAGTATTTTTTGTAGTTCACTATACGTTTTAGTTACTCTGTATTGTTGATCGTTGACGATCATTGACAACGCAATTCAAATAAAATCGGTGAGCATTTTAGTCGGTCGTTAGTTCTTGCGTAGAGTAGCCAATTAATTAGTAAGTATGGTTACCACCCTTTTTTTGGTTTTGGCAGCTTTATTATGGATTGAAGGTTGGTACAAATAAAATATAATCGTATTCTATGAATTTTTCCCTGTATTCTTTTTTTTCTCAATCCCTGAAATTAATTTTGTGTTGTTTGTGAACTATTGTTAAAACCTATTTAAGAATAATACATCCAAAGTGAAGCTAAAAAAAAACGGTCAAGTGTGTGTAGGATTCGGGCCCTGCAGGTTCCGTATATATAGTTTGAAAGAAAAACTTATTCCACTCACAGTTTTAAATTACCAACCTAACTTGACACTTACGATCTATTTAACTCTATGTTTCTACACCAAGGCTGGCTAATAGATTTTCCAGGTGAGCAAAATTTCTTAGATTGTGGCGGAACCAGGCCGCCACTACTAACATATTCATAAGGTGATTTATACACAAAAAAGACAAAATCTGCTTTAATGTACTTTGTTTGTAAATGAAATGAAAAAACATATTTTTTTTATTTAAAGTGAGCTGTGAAGTGGTTTTTCTGATAGTAATTAGTCGGCTAACAGGCCGACCTAAGTGCTGACGGGAAAATTCAGCATGCCTGCTTTTGGCCTGCCTTGTTCTAGAGGGTTTAATTAAGTGGTTCTTCAATATTATTTTAAATTATAAAAGTAATTTTTAGATTTTTCCCTGTACTTACATACTAAAGTGCTATAAGATTAACTGTGAACAAAATTTCAAGTTTCTAAATACAAGGGAAGTATCCTATAGATTTTCATGGTGAGCAAATTTGTATGAAATTGATTATGTAAAGGGCAATTACTCTTTTTGCATTGAGTTAGAAGCCTGATTTTTACAGCATCATGGGCCCGTTCACTTTATGGTTTCGACAAACTTTCACTCAAGTGGTTTTCCAGCTATTTGAACGGTCGCTCTCAAAAGGTAGAGGTATGTAGCGATACAGGTACAAAGAAATCTTCGACGTGTTCGGCTATCACTAGGGGGGTTCAAGGCTCAATTTAAGGGCCGATTCTTTTTATTTTATACACTGCTAATGTAACTTATAATATAAAAAATTGCCATTATCACATCTATGCAGAAAACCTTCAAGTATATATATATATATATATATTTCAAACCAAATGAAACTCTTTCAGCAGTTATAAAATTAAATCAAGACCTAGAACGTATATCAGCTTGGTCCGACAAGAATTGCCTCGTTATTAATGCTGGAAAATCCAAATTTATGGTTCTGGGATATAAAGCTTAAATTAGTTATGTTAACAGTCATAATCGGATAGTTGGTAGTATACTGGTAGTTGTATAGATCAAGTTCAGCAAGCTCGTAATCTCGGTGTTATAATGGACGGTAGACTACAATTTCATAATCATGTGTTAGAGACTATTAAAATGAGGAAATGTAGTAAATTGTACAACAAGGGCATAAAACAATCCATTTTATCCGAGACGTTTATATGCCCGAGCCGAACGGCGAGAAGGGCAAAAACCAGTTTGTTAAATGTTTGTACAAGTCAGTGGGCTTTATCAAAGTACTACGCGGGAAAATTATGCAGACTTTGTTTCAGCATCTACTGCAAACGTAATAAGAGTGAAAGAGTGTCACTGGAGCTTTCTTAAGAGTAAACTATAAGTGTCGGAAAAAACTAAACTTGTAAATGTGACGTCATTGAAAAGTTTTAGTATTTTTCTTCCAATTTCCGAGTATTTCTATTTTATATTCTCCACCTACATGAGATATTCTTGATCAATGCCGCAGATAAACAGGCAGACACCGAATCTTCTTCAATTTAGTAAAGAAACATAGTGGATCTTGTGCAAGAAGACTTTTATTGGTGTTGGAATGAATTTCCATCAAGGAATCACACCTTAGGGCGTTTGTACAATCACTTGATTAAAAATAAATTAAATGAAATATGAAATTGAATATATTTATTTACGTTATGTAGGTATATCACATAACTTTATTACAGGCCGGTTTTAATGTAATTTAAATAATCTATGTCAATATGTGAACTTGCTGTACGTAAATTTTATATAGTATATTACGTGTGATTTCATTTTGCTATTTGTAATAATTTACTTAGTTAAGCTTTGGAACTATAGGCGAATTGGAATATCAGTTACTTATAATATTTTTGTAAAGACCGTTTGTTTCCAAAATAAACAGAAATAAATAAAATACTAATAATTATTAATAAAATAAAAAACTCGTATTCGTATTCGTGATTTGTTACGAACAACATAAAAACGGATCTGAAATTTATCTAGGAAAAAACACGAATACGAACCGAACACGAGTGTGTGCACAAACGCCCTTACAGTATAAATAATGTTTCCCATTTCCACGGAACTCTAAGAAGCTCGATTTCAACGAAAACCTTTTCCGTTATCATGCATATCGCCCGACACCACCAGCACCGGCTCGCGTCAGTAGACGGGTTCCATACATCGTAAATCTATCGTTATTTGCGCCACGTCAATTTATTTACGCGCTCGCCCAAACTCGAACACAGTGAACTTGATAAATATCCCACGACATAAATCACCTTCAATGATTCAATATCAAATCAATTATTATGTCAAAATAAAGCTGCTATGCTCCCGTATACGTATACATATAAGGTGAAATTTCACCGCCTTCGTTCGTTCGTTCGTTCATACTGGGTCGGTTAGTATTCAGGAACAAGGTTCAATGATACTTCTTAATGAAATTATAAAAAAAAAAAGTTGTTCCCATATGAATTGTTCGAATACAATTCCTAGTACCTATTCAGGGAGCAAAAAAATATTTTTTCGAATTTCACCTGAAGGGTAATTAAACATTGTTCCTGATCACTAACCGAGTCTCTAGTATGAATTCAGGCGGTGGATTACTGTAAATTAGTGTCCTGTCGATGTATGAAAAAATTGTCTTTTTTTAGGCGGCATTCTACTTGCAATCTTATAAAACTGAAAACTTCAACTTCCGTGTCGGTAGAAATGTAGTAGTGAATTTAAAAACTAGTTACATTTTTCAAAATTTCATGACAATACGTAAATTTAAAGATGCCTTACGGAACACTACTTATGCAGAGACTTAGATTGAAATAAGTCGATACTTTGTCGTCTTTTCAACTACTGCACTAGACAGGGTAATTTTTTACGCTCTTTTTATATAAATAGGTCCAAGGTTTTGTTCTTATTAAACATTCCTTTTATTTTAATGTTGTTGTAACTCTAATATGTGGAATACGTGGAAATTATTAATAAATAATATAATACGTGGAATTAAAATTTCAATGCTATAATTCAGGTGATGATGCTAGACACGATTTTTGCATAATATACTGCATGATCTATCTATTTGTTTGCTTAAATACTTCTTGATATGTTTGTACTGCACGACGTGTGCAATGGATCTCTAAATTGTACTGACCTTGTTAGTAAAATGTTATGGTTCTGCACTCCAGTTAAACGCACAAGACATACTCCTCTTTTTTATGCTTGTTCAAACCGAACCATTTTTAGGGTTCCGTAGTCAACAACAAGGAACCCTTATAGTTTCGCCATGTCCGTCTGTCCGTTTGTCTGTCTGTCTGTCTGTCTGTCCGCAGCTTAGCTTAGAGAATATTAGTACTAGAAAGCTGTAATTTGGCATGGGTATACATATTTATCACGTCGATAAAGTGGTACAGTAAAATTTTAAAAAGATTTTTTTTTGGATACCTCCCCTTTACGTAAAGTGGGGATAATTTTTTTTTCTCATCTAATTCCTAGTGCGGGGTGTCGTTGGATAGGTAATTAAAAATTTTGGGGATGTGATAAGACCATTTTTCGATCCAGGGTTCCGTTTACAAAATATTAAGCTTAAAAGTGTTAATTTTTGTTAGAGTCAAGTGTCCCCCTCCCCCTGCAAGCGAAACGGTTGTATTTGGAGACGTGAAAAAAATCACGGCAGTAGTACACAAAACGAAATTAAAAGGAAAACTATCAAAGCTAAGAAGGCTTTACAAGTTAACGAGTACAGATCGCGCCAAGCTTTTAGTCCCCTCTAAACACGGGGCGATTCGCATCAGCAGGAACAAATATAATACTCGTATGTACTTGGAGAAGAAGTCCGCATATTGTGCAGGGCAACTACGGAACCCTAAAATGCGCTTGGCCCGACACGCACTTGGCCGGTTTTTTTTGTACGACTTTCAGGAAAACTGGTAACAAAATAATAACTCTGTTTAAGTATTCTTATTATAGGACAAAATTAATATACCTTAGACAGGTACATTTTGATTAATCAAATATTTTTTAGGGTTCCGTACTGAAAAAAAGTTATTGCTCTTTACGTAACTAATTTCATACGAATAGTCACACGATGAATTCCGTTCACAGTTCAAGCACTTCTGGCATAAGTGAAGGAATATACCGGAAAGATTTAAATTTGTCATCATATGGAGCAGTAGTTGACCAACTTAGAGTTTTTCATACATTTTCATACATACAACAATGAAGCAAAAAGGCAAAATTAAATTTGTAATTTTTCTTACAATTTTATTCAAAACCTTATTAGGAGTACGGGCCTCACCGTATTTAGTTTTTATATTTTCCCGTGGCAGATGTAACTCAAATTGTACATAGATAAAATATAAAAACTAAACACGGTAAGTGCCGTATTCCTAATAATGTTTATAGTGACCGCGTTAATTCGTAATTCTTATTGAAGTCTACTTACTAACTTACTGGTAATGGCAATGGTACGGAAGCCTCAGAGCGCGAGGCCCAGTGTTGCCACCTTGGCCCTTTTCGGGCTAGATCTAGCACTTTTTACTGTAGTTGAACTCGTTTTTTGATGATTTAGCCCGAAAAGAGCAATCTAGCCCTTTTCGTTATGTGTATATTTATAGTTCTGTGAACCTAATTAAAACTAAAACCAGAAACAAAATGGGGCTAAAAACAATGATATCCATACTACGTATACGATGGGGTTTACAACGACTGAGAAAGTCTTGCTGTTCACACAAGGTGTCAACTGAAATAATAAAAAACTGTAGGATTCATTTAAAATTTTCGTTCAAATCCGCAAAAAACGCAGATCTATGTCAATCAGCCATCAACTTTTTCTGCTGCAGCAGGTACGATTTTTAACAAATTCAATAACTTAGTTTTAATTACTCTCTTGCATTTTCTGAAATTACTTACTACATTTCAAATAAACAATTTTTAGCACTTTTGATGGCAAAATTTGCTAAATCTAGCCCTTTCTAGCTTGTCCGACTGCTCTTTTTCAAAAACCAAGGTGGCAACACTGGCGAGGCCTACTTGCACTTGACCGGCTTTTTTTGTACTACAGCTACCCTTAATTTTGAAGTCACCATATCCCGGGGTATTTAAAATTCATCTCTGGGTACCTAATTTCATTAAAATTGGTCCACCCTGGTTCGGGTCGGGCTACAGAGTTGTTACATTTTCTGCCGCCATTTTATTTTTGGTTGACATGAATTTTTAAACCTAAAGGTCTTGCCTTACGTTTATTACATCACATTTTGACTTCTCGTTGACAAAAGATTCGATGTGAAAGAATTGCGTAAAATCCGTGCGTATCATGTTACGACGTGACAATAAAAAAATATCGGTCAAGTGAGAATGGAACTCGGGCACCTAAAAATATATATGCCGTTGACAGATCGTGGAATTGGGTATGTCATGATCTGCCTAGGCATATCATATTTCTGTAAAAACTAGGAGGGTCGCCTATTAGTCCAAGGTCGCCTCGCTCCGCTCCACTTTGCTTCGCTCCCCAAATTTATTTACATGTAAAACTAACACGTTCCTCCTCCTTTCGCTTCGCTCCGCTCGTCGTCGCACCAACTTTAGACTTTTGTGAAAGATTTTCGATTTCATACTTTACGATCTGCCCACGGCATATATTCGTATATATCGGCGTATTTTAGAGCTTTAGTGCTATTTATATAAAAGTTTTGATCAACCGATCTTTCCGTAAATTAAAATAGAAATAGAAAATCGTTTATTACGGTAACTTAATGGTCTGAAATAAAAAACGAATTATTATATTGTTACTAGCATTTGCCCGCGGCTTCGCTCGCGTTGATCAAAATTTTGTATAGTCGTATCGAATCTGTAAATATTTTGAATGTACCTTTGGCGGTCTTTGATAACTGATTTAATCCCCTAGTATAGTATGTTTCGCGAAGCTGAAGTCCGAATCGCGTCTCTGAACGATACTCTTTCTTGTTCCCATGGGAACTGATTTATGGGATAAAAAGTAGCCTATGTCCTATTTCAGGTCTAGAAAGGTCTAGAATTTCTGGGGCCGAAGACAACACGTAGAGGCTTTTTAGACAATTTTATCTAAATGTGATGTGACACCAACCGACGATTATCCCCTTTTAAGTCCCTTTTTAAGTAAAGGTATACCTGTGATAAAAGATGTTCTTCTAATTAGAGTATCATACATAATTATACAGAACTTACATCTTTCAGCGAATTCCGAATGCACGCTGAGCGCTTGTGAAGTATTGGACATGGTGATGTCACGGAAGAATGACAACGTAAAACAGCAAGAGTCTGACACGATGGTGCAGTGTACATCTGACGTTCAATGGAGACAGCTAGACAGGCGACTGAGAGCCATTGAGCAGCCTGGTAAGATCACTAGAAACCAACAATTCAATTGCTAAGTCAGTCGTAGTCAGTTAACGGGACACCTGATGCTAGAACATCAACAATACCAGGTTTTCAAGGGTTCATTGGAATAATCTAGGTCTCTCCTCATATTGAAGAAAATATATTTGATTTATAGATCTTTTATCTAGAGATTCCACCTATAAAAAATGTTTTAAGATTTATACTTTTGTCAAAAAAAAATGTTTTCCGCCCTCTTTTTTTTGGTTTTCGAACGTTTGTTTCAAAAACGCGGTTAAGAGATCAATTTGTTTCTCTTTTTATAAAATAGACAATAAAAATATGAAGGAGTGTTACTTAAATCCAATATTTTTTTCCCTAGAAAATATTTCAGTATTAGCTAAAAATACACCAATTTGTTGTTTCGCTGCGTGATCACTAGTATTACGCGTCCAAGAACAAGATGCCAAAAAGCCACCATATAATCGCCTTTATGAAATGCAAATAAGGTTTTTGCCATTAGACCTATTGTGCTGGACGGGTGATAAAAAATGTTGCTAGGGTATGCCATCCTCTTAACCATTGTCCTCGTGACTGACGGCTGATGACGTATAGAAACAAGGAAACGACCGGCTCAGTGGCAGAGTGGCGGAGCATTCGCCTGCTAATCCAGAGGGGGTTCAATCCGCGGAGTTCGGTCTGTCTGCTTTGAAAGGTACGTTTAGCTGTTAGTCCATTTGTGCCATGTACGGCGATAGCAACCATCACGTTTGGGACGTTATCATCGTCTGTAAAAAGTGGGTGTACCAAGCGTGGACTTGTATTTCACAGTTCACACTTGGGAACACCTTTAACACCCCCTCCGGGATTCACGTCGTAACGATAAGTTTATGTTGTTTTTATATCGAGCGGAAAAGATTTTGTTATTTTCTAGAGCATTGACGTAAAAAAAGACTTAAAAACTAAGACTAAAAACGCGAGTATAAAGACAAGTCACGTCACACAAGATTAATTATCTGGATTTCTTTAATCCACACTAAGAATAAATAATAAAGTGCAATGTTGTTGCGTATCTAAAATAATGGATTTTATACATCTTTGTTCCTCTGTAGGGTTTGATCCTTCCGGATTTGTCCGGACGTGTTCAAACTTTTGGCCTTCCGTCCGAACTTTGTCCGGATATTTTACTTAGATGGAAATGTTTTGAACAGTTTTCTCATTAAATTACTTCAAAATAAAACAGCATTAAATCAATCTTCAATCTTTGTCTACATGTCTTCTATTCCGGGTACTTTGTCATGGCCCTTCTTCAGTATGTCGCCAATTTGTTCAGCATACGACCTTCTAGGGCGGCTTTTTCGAGCTGTACCTTCCATTTTGCGCACCATAAATTTCTTTAGAAATCGAAAAGAAAGAAGAAAGAAACCCTATTCCTGTGGGCAGTTTTGTCTTTTCTATAAAAGCACGGTGAGCAATAGCCCAGGAGCTGTATTTTTGAATCATCCGCATTTCAATTCGCATATGAATCCGCATGATTGGCATACGAAAACTTCAAATCAGTATTTTTGAAAATTCTCTCCGTGAATTCTGCAACGAGTGGTCTGACCCACTCGTTTTCCGATTTCTACTCGTAAAAACTATGCAAGAATGACAAGAAGAAAATGTTGATGTCGATGCATGGATGAGACCTCAGAATAAGGAAGATGAGACTGACATGACATTACAACTTTTTAATTTACGTTCCGTTCACCTCCATTCATTACCGGTTTTTAAATTCGACGAAATATTGCTTTCCGGTTTTAATTTTTTCTGCATGAAACGAAAACCGTTTACATTGATTTCTACTGATTCAAAAATACGTAAAATCGTGACCAATCGAATTGAAGTTCGCACATGATTTGTTTTCGTGCGTGAATATATGATTCACGGTGAGTGATTCAAAAATACAGCTCCTGGGCCTCCGGTTTGACGGGGCCTCAGACTGCCAGCATTTGAGATGATGATTTCAATATGCACAAATACATATCATAAACAATATACACAAATACATAGAAATAAAATCACACACATTTATAGCCATTCATAGCCACATCCATTTTACGTTTTCGCTCGGACGGTTTTGCAACAATTTGTGTTTCTTTATATGTGCACAAATTTAAACTCGTATTATTTAGAGTTCCATTAATATTTTAAATTTACACATAGTTACGGTTATATTTTTAAAATATAACCAACAAAAACACATCACATTGATGTTTTCATCAAAAGGGCCCCTTAAACTCAGTGTGCCACAGGGCCCCTACATGGCCTAATACGGCCCTGCCTGCGTGGGAATAAAGGTTATTATAACGTTTATTAACCTATGTGGTATTTGAATGTCTATAAGTATGTAATAAAAGAAAAAAAAAATGCGAGAAATAAAATTATTATTTTTTTACAGTATGGACTATAAGTTTTGGACAGTCAAGATGGCGACAATGCGCGAGGGGCGTATGCAGATGTGACCCCGCGAGACGCTCGTTGACTTGCTGGCGTGGTGGGCTGACAGCCCTTACTGGTGACCTTGTTGTGCCAACCGACCTGCTACACATGTAGATATTGAAACATTTTACATAACATTTGGACATTTTAGGTGGCGGTAATAAATATGTATGTACACCGAACATGGGCATTTAATACCTACTTATATACATGGTTGCAAAGAGTCTCACACCTCTTCAAATATTGTAAGTAATAAACACGGACGTTAAAATATCCAGGACAGAGTTTCGCTAATAAACAACTGAAGCACTCCTAGTAAGCCGACCCGCTTGTACGTACGAGCCCGAGAACGCACAGACTCACATCATAGTAAGCCAATTTCCATAATAAGTCCAATCACACACTTACAAACCGCCGCCATTGCAATGCTTTAGTAGTTACTTAGCTGCGACTCCGTTCGCCTTTTTTTACTTTCGTAGTAATGAACAATATATTTCAAGCCATCATACATAAGTAATAAATTATATGAGTATAAAACGTAAATTAAAACCTTAAACAATAAGAAAACTGGTAGGTACATACATGAAAAGATTTTACATTTTATCAATATGAACTGAGTACAAAAAAAACGGTCAAGTGCGAGTCGGATTCGCGTGGCTAGGGTTCCGTAATTCAACCGTATCGTGGATAAAAAAACAATTTTTCCTTTTGCTTTCGTGAATTTCTCAATCATTATATTTTTCCTGTAATCTTTATGAAAGTTTTTTTATATTTTTCGGTCTACAACTTTTGGAGTTAAGGTGGAAGACATACATTTTTTTATGGTTTTTCCAGGATTTCTCGAAATATATGCAAGTAAATATAGCGAAGCTATATATTTTTACAATCAGCTTTTTAATACCTACAATTTAAAACCCAAATTGCATTTTTTTTTTTGTATTTCTCATTTGTGTTCAACTGTTTTTTAAATCACTATAGTTTTCTTATAACTGGCCAGTTATGATCTATAATCGGCCTATTTTCATATTTTTCGGCCCACCAGCTTCGGAGATAAAGGGGGGACACACATACAATTTTTTTTAGATTTTTCAACGATTTCTCGAAATTAGTGCCTGTATAGATAAGGTGATTTTTAAATCACCTCTTTAATGTCTACAATTTCTAATTTTTCAAATTTATTTTCACTTTGTGATGTAGGCAAATTGATGCTATTTTTGTGCCAAAAAATATTCGAGACTTTATCTTTAACGGTGTTAAAGTCATGAGGCTGTGACATACGGACGCACAATGGAATCTCACCATAAAGGTTCCTTTTGTCACTTTAAGGTACTACGAAACCCTAAAAATTTGATATTATTTAAATTATATAGGTGGTAAGAAAAAAGGAAAAAGGTACTAGTATCAGCATATTGCTGTAAAACATTTAACTTTACTGCACTGATTTTCAATTAATACCCGCATGAGAGTGACTCACGGGAGTTAGTGTGTGTTAGCCTCATTAATCACCAAAAAAAATAGAACCAGTTTAGATATAGACACTTCAAAAATCGCTGGTGAAAAGAGGATATAGTGAAAGTTCACATTAGGAAACACCTCTGACACCGCCTCGGGGATATATTTCATGTCTATATGTTTTGTTCATGTTTAATGGGTTACAATGGTGGTAGAGCTGATGCCAGGCTCGACTATGGAGGTACCACCATCTTACTTGGAGACCCCCTCGAAGTAATTCGGGGAAGAGTAAGAGGACAGCGCACAGACAAAAGACCAGGAGGCCCACCACGCTTGAGACCGATGGATGGCGGTATATCCATCCCTAATAGGCCTGCCTTATATGGAACAGACCGGTGACGGGCAGTGGCGTCACTGGTGCGAGGGTTCCGGCACCGCGCTCACCAGCCCGCCTGCCCACCGTGTGTGAGTATGGGCAATTCTTCCAGGATGACCGCCGGTAGTGGCAAAGTCCTGGAAAGGCTTATGTCCAGCAGTGGACGAACGAGGCTGATGGATGGATGATGGATGGGTTACAATAAATTTTATGAAATATGAAATTAGCTCTTTTCGTTTTCAGTGATCTTGGTTCAAATAAATTGAGGACTCTACATAAGAGCACATTCAAGGGCATGCGTTTTGTTACCGAGCTCGACATGTTCGATAACCACGTAGAGTTCCTGCCACCCGGCATCTTCGAACCACTTGTCAATCTTCGAGTATTGTAAGTAAATGACTTAATTTATGTTAGGTATTTACATATGAACTTGCCGTTATCTATAGAGAATTTTAAGGAAGGAATTTAAAGGGTAACCTTTAATTAAGAATAATTAAGATTCATAAGTAAATGTTGTTAACACAGACCGGAACAAAAAAAAAGATCAAAGACAATTTAACAGCTCATTGGCCATTCACAGCCGTTGACAATAAAATCCTAAGATGGTAAGATGGCAGTCAAAGTACGTTCAAAACAGTTTCTTGAATTAATTTTTTCGACAACTTTTCCCCGGTCTTATAAAAATCGTGCAATTTTTTTTCAAGATACAACTTTTTGCGCTTTGTATTAGTTCTTTACATATTAAATGGCCGTTTTCTATAGAGAATTTGAAGGAAACTCAATTTTCATTTTTGATATTTTTTTAGGAACGACGAATCCAAATTATGTCATTTCTTATGAGTATGAATGAGACAACACTATGCTAACAGTAACATTAATTTAATTTTTGAAAAGTGTCAGCTGTAAAAAATTATTACGAATCTTATCATGGAAATGGATGTGATTTAGAACGAACTGTTTTTGAAGATTTAATTTTTGTAATCAAACTGAAAATAAAAACAAAATTGAAAACGTAGATGTAAAACCTTGAAATCACTTTTAAACAAAAAACAAATAATTGAAATAGCTATTGAATTAGAGGAATTATGAACTTATAAATCTGTAGGAAAATTTCGGCAAATTCATATCTAAAGACCTATTATATTTATTAACAATAATTTAGATCTTAGTCTTAATTAAACTTAATAAATTAAACTTAATTTCTTAGTCAGAAAAGCTAAATAATTAATAATACGTTGTGACAGTTCTAAATGTTGAAACAATTATAGGAGCCCTAGTTTCGACGTCTCATTTCAAATTCCGATGTTTATTGTTTATGTGTTCTAGAATTATTAATACATTATTTTAATAAAACATTTAGTAAACTTATTGAGCTCTTGATTAAATCCTTTTAATTGATTATTGCTAAAACAAAGGATCGTCTTCGAAATCCGTACATATTTGAGTTGGGTCACTCACGGCTAATAACTTTCAATACTTTGGGTATCAAAGTGTTGCAATTTTTCGGGATTCCGTACCTGAAAATGAAAAAACGGAACCCTTATAGGATCACTTTGTTGATCACAACTGTCTGTCAAGAGCGAGTCCGACGCGCACTTGACCGGGTTTTTCTTAAAATAATGTATAACTTTTTGATTTATTTTTCCGTATCCTTTCTGCTCCCTTTTTCTCAGAATTAGAAACAACAAGATATTTTTGCGTTGCATGTTAACAAAGAGGAGGCATTAAACCCAGCAGTGCGCGAAAACGAACGAGCATCAATGATGATGATGATGATGACGATGACGATGATGATGATGATGATGATGATGATGATGATGATGATGATGATGATGATGATGATGATGAATTATTTATGGCTAACTCTTTGTTTTACATATGTATGCGTACATATCCCAAACCAAGATCATGAATAGTAAGCTTTATTTACAGACGTCTACAAAGAAACTATATCGAAGAAATAGACAGCGAAGCGTTTCGGACAACAAAGAAACTTTTTCATGTGGATATGTCAAACAATTTTTTGTACACCATTCCCGATCGTTTATTCTCAAATAGTTCATTTTTGGAGACTATTGATATTTCCAAAAATCGATTGATGTATATTCCTTCAGGTAGCTTTTTAGGGTTAGAGTCACTACAGGCACTGGATTTGGCAAAAAATAAAATACAACGAATCGAAAATGGGACCTTCTATTTAAAATCGTTACAAATACTAAAGCTGTCGGAGAATAAAATTGGGAATATCTCTGGTAACGCCTTCAAAAATTTGATTTCCCTGGAGACGTTACTATTGGACAGAAATAAACTTCAGTATTTACCAAAACGCCTTTTTGGTAACCTGAAGTTTTTAACATACTTGGATTTGTCATGCAACAACATTAAAGATGTAAGTATGCTGGACTCACATACCTGGAATTTTTGGTTTCATTATTTTACCAATATACTTGTACTTTTACTCACACATACTTTTAATTTATATCCATTCCATTGGCGTTATATGATCCTTTAATGAATGATGATTTTATTTCAATTGCTTAACGTTTTATTGTTTCTTTTTGATTGAAGTAACTGATTGCACTTATTTTTCTCTTGACATTTGAGCATTTATTCTCATTTTATTATTTTAAGATGACTTGCCTATTCTAAAAAAGTTAATTTTTTCAGTTCTTGTATCCTAGTAAGTAAATTGTATAAAGTTCTTATGAAGCATGCTGCATGTGTGTGTTATAAATACTAATTTGTAACAACCTAACATTACCTATGTTCATAAATAAAGATTCTATGATTCACAAAAACAAGAATACTTTTCACTTTTCTTTTGTATAACTTACTTTTTGAGCCCGACCCTCAGATTAAAGATTTCAATAGACAGTTAGTTGGGTTGCTTTCAGAAAACCGGAATTCTTCTTTTAATTTACGTATAAATTCTCGTTATATCTGAAGGCACTTACCAAAATATCTTCGAGGTCTTCTTATTATCGACGCTCATAAAAAGACATAACTAGTAAACGAAATGCAAGTAGTATTAAAAGTTCCTTGCTATGACTGTTCTGTGAGTCATGTAGCTGGGCGTGCTAAGGTCGAAGATGTTTATAACCTGAGACGCGGGACACTTAGTGAAAAGTCAGCAGAGCAGTAGCCTAGAACAGCCCCTCTATTATGTATCTTTGGTTGCCGACTGGACTGGGTGCCTATCATCAAAAACTGAACTTTCAAAATTGCCTTTAGTGGGTATTGAACTATTTACGAGCTGTGTCGTCACTTCAATTGCGAACATATACTTAGACTATTGTAATTCGATAGTATATCTCTTTTTGATGATAGGCAACCAGTCCAGTTGGCTACTAAAGATACACAATAGACCCTCAGGACATCAATCACTAAATAGGCTACCAGCCTGATAATTCAGTGACATCGCAAAAACGTCTCGAAAACAATAAATGAGAATATCAAAAGTCCGGGAAAGTCAGCGTGAGTTGGCATGAGACAGGCTTAGTTTGGTTCATACTAGTGCTTGTAGATAGACTTCCGCCTAATTAATAAAGAAGCGTTATAGCTAGAGCAACTACGATAGACAATGAAATACCTTTTTAATATGGATCGCCCACAGAAAAGAAAAATGAAAGTCATTAAGGCCAACAAAAAAATCGTTAAGCTTTTCAACATCTACTGATTACTTACTACTGTCACAAAATAACCACTTACAGAAGGTTTAGCGAAAACAGGCGCACGCACGCACAGACGCCGCGTACGTACGACGATCTCGGATGAAGTCGGTCGAATGCCAATACGAAATTCTGCCGAGATCATCATACGTACGCGTCTATGCATGCGTGCGTCTGTTTTCGCTCCGTCGTCGAGTCTGCCTTCTGGTAGTATCTATTTTGTGCTACTGTCTTCGGCCCATAAACAATGAGATCTCTATCACTGATGTCTATGCAAAAAATCACGTTGGTCCATTGCTCCGTTGCAGCGTGAAAGAATACCAGCGCGTTGTATATAGAAAGGGCAGTTTTTTAACTTGGTGATGTTTTTTGATAATAATAAAACAAAACATAAATTATTTGCTGTGAAGTGTTTATTCGGTTATTTTAAATCTTGCAAATTTTTTCTAATCACTTTTTACCAGACTTCTTTCTGTGGGGTTATTTAAAGTTCAAAGTTTATGTCAACAAGCAATGGACCCTAGAAGCCTTGAAAAACAATATCCGACAGGAAATGGCCGCTAATCAGCACGAAAAACTGTGATCAGAACAAATGTGCAAAGTTCAAAATAAACGAAAAATTACTTCACGTATGAACCGGTTACCGTAGAAAGGAAACAGTCAAAATTTTGTAATTTTATGTTGATCTGATCACTGTCATTGATGTATATACTCACTCGTAGTATAATACACAACAATGACAAAATTTTGGACATGTTTCTTTTCTGCAGTAAGGGGTTCATATATAACTATATATATTTTTAGATATTATGTTTCTGTACTCTGATATTAGGTTTCTGTACTCAGCGGTAGCCGCGAATTGTTAGCCAGGCGCTACCATTTTAGCGGCTTGTTTTTGTCGCCTCAATGATGCTATGGCATCTATACACATTGTTGTTATTTAACATAATATTTTAAGAGTTCCGTAGCCGTATTGTGTGTTGGTACAGAACAGTACAGAACAGTTTTTATAATACCAAAAACATTTCGAAGATAAAAAATGGCAGGGCCTCCTAGGAATGTAATACTCGGCGGGGATTACATTCTTGTCGCCTAATTAAATTTGGCCAATTATATTCATCTATTCGCAGTTCCGTTTTTTCATGTAATAGCTAAGCAAATTAAATTTTAATATTGACGTTGAATGAGATATAGAAAAAAATATTCGCTAAGGATTTAAACAAAAATTGTAAAAATTTGTAATTTGTAGATAGGTTATTATGAAATACATGTCGTCACGTCAAATTTTTATGCGTATTATTGTTTATGTGGGAATTAATTACATGCCTAGCTTACACGGAGTCACTGGTAGAGTACCAGGGATAAAAACATTATATGTAAAAGTTTTAGCGTCTCTGTTACTCCATATGCGAAAAAACCCTCAGTGCGAGAGGGACGGATTCGTGGAAAAATAACAAAAAGTCGGTTTTTTTATTAATATAAAATGTACTAAAGATGCTATCAAAATTTCGTTTGACCAGGTCCTAGAAACCGTTAAAACCCATCTAATAAAATATAATTGCAGTCCATACGTCATTCTAAATTGTCAGACCAGGAGAATTGGTGTCGAAAAGGACCTCATTTCAATAAATATTTCTATCTAGCCGAATTTCTCCAATTGCGTTTCTGTTTTAATAGGTCCCTAGAAAAAGAATCCAAAAATAATGTTCTATTTTATCAAAATAATACATTATTTACTGAAGCAGATATGCAAGTTCTTAAAGTGTCGATTTTTTTTCGTAGCGCCTAACCGGTCTCGCAGCCTGATTGTGAAAAAGCCGCGTTTTTCTAATTAATCGAAACAGAACACTTAAATTAAAAATTCACTCAATAGTTATTCAACAAAACCTACGTATGTATCCGAAACCGCTTTTAAGGGCACACCGAACGTTTGCCTTTGTCTCTATCTTTTTCTTTATGTGTAAAGAGTGAATAAAATAACCAAACTTTTGCACTTTTTTCATGTTTTTCGTTGGTATTTTCATCATATTGTTCTTTTAAAACTATCGTGTATAAACGCTCCAGTTATCTATGAACTATATTTCAGTAAATGAATCATCGTATTAAATTACTTATTTATATAAAAAAGTAGGGAAAAATAGGAAAAAATTATTCGAAAAGAGGTATCTTTGCGAATTTATTCTATCGAGCCAACTTTATCAAATACTCAATATATATACTCAATAATACCAATAAAGATTTTTATTTAATTGTTTGCTACTTCAAACACGGGTTATAAAAACGTGTTTGTGTGTGTAAAAAGCTTGGTGCACTCTTAATGTGAACAGTTAGAAAATAGTACTAAAGATTGTAGCTGGGAGATTAAAGTTTATAACGCATGTGGTAAAGTAGTCGGCTAAATAGTACACTTCTAACTAAACTAGCCAAAATGTAAACCCTGCTTAAAGGACAACGATCGCATTATCTTCGCTCACTAGTAATTACACGTGTACTGCATCGTGGATTCCACAAAATAAAACAAACTTCTCACGTTTCAGTTGGCTGGAACAGAATTCGAAAACCTGAATCTGCTGCGTCACTTGGATTTAAAAGAAAACCATTTATCCGAACTACCGGACTATATATTTTCAAACTGTACAAAGTTGGAAAAACTGGATTTATCTAGAAACAACCTGCGATATCTGAACGTAACCGCATTTGAAGGGTTGGAGTACCTCACATCTCTGACACTCACTGAAAATAAGCTTTACGGAGTGCATTTCAAAACCTTTTCTACGCTGAAAAATCTTACTACGTTGTGAGTATACATTTTTTTACTTTTTTAAATCTTTTTAGGGTTTCGTGGAAAATCTGGTCGGCGCTCGTTGGAAATAAGTCCTGCTCCAACGCTTTTGCTTTTTAACTGTCTATCTCGCCCTTATCAACTATCCCGCACGGGAAACCTTAGATATTTTGACTTTTTTGTATCATTTTTGCGTAGTGTAAACGAAAAACTAGATATCGTATCGGAGAACTGATTTTTTTATAATGTTATTTAATGTGTTATTATCGTTATGAAATATTATTTTTCATTTTTATCTCTCTAATTAAATCACAATAGATAGTGCTAATGCGGAAATGCTATTCGAGAGTTTTCCTTGAAATTCCTGATTTTCTTCTGAAGTCACTATGAAAATTTACAGCAATTATTTTTAATGCTTGTTTCTGAAATACCTTTTATCTTTAACTTCGTTTATTTATAAATGAAAGTGGTTACTTCTAGACGTAATTTCATTAGTCAGGACCCGAAATCTACAATGCTTGTGAATACTTTACATTTTTACTTTCGAGCAACTGTAGGAGTAAAGGAAGTATTGTAATCGAGAAAATAGAGAAAATTACGATTTACGTAACTGAACAGCGATTCTGGCGCGTGCGCAAAAATTGCGACAGCAGAAAAATCAATCAGTTCCATAGAAAATCCCTTGTAAAATCACTTGAAATCTTCCGTATTTAGTTAATTTTTTTGCACTTGCCAAAATCGTCGTCCTGACACTTAATTTGAGTATAACCTTTGTTCGGCAGTAATAAGAACTACCGTGGAATACCGTGACTGGTGACTAGGTATATGCTTTATGGAATATGTTAGTTTTAGGGCAAGTAGCATAGTATTTAATCGCGCGCGGCGCCACTAGTTGGTTCACAAGTGCAAGGAGCGTGACGTACTGTTTAATCGCAAAAACATCGTGTTACACTCAGGGCGTAGGTGGTACTTGGTTTGGTCTTTGGTACGAATTTTAAAATGATCTTTACCAGTTACACCGGAATCTAAAGGATTTCGGTTTTAAATTAAAGTAAATTATAAAATTATAAAGATAATTGTTTTACATTTTATTAAAGTTTTGATTTAATCTGGCAAAACTTTTGCCTTTTAAAATGTTGTATCGTTACCTAATTTTCATTGTGGAAAACTGGAAAAAGAAATGAAATTCTCTGCTCTATGGGCGACAAAATTAATCCGGACCGGTACCAAAAAAAATAGAAGAGCATACTTATTTTAAGGTTTTGTAGCTTTGTATAGATTTTATTTAAAAAGTACAAAGTAACAAGTAAAAGAGTAGAATCCACTCAAATACTTTATTTAATAAATGACAGGTATTTGGACGGAAACATGTTTCCATCGCTGCCGTCGCGTACCCTGGACTTTATGCCAAAGTTGGCAGTTGTCAAACTTTCCGGCAATCCCTGGCACTGCGATTGCCACACCCTGTATATTTCAGCGTAAGTATTTTTTTTTAAATGTCTTGTTAATTTCCGTCAAAAAAATTTTACATCCATGAAGCCTCTGTATTTGTTTTTATGTCTGTCTGGCAAAGAAAATAGACAAATATCCTGTAATGAAATGTCAGTATATTTTTATAGTAACTGAGTATCTAGTGATTCACAAGCATTTTTGAAAAATTTCTATTATTACCGAAGTTGGTGATAGCGATATTTATCTTTTTTTAGTATGAAATCATGTCAGATGACGTCATGAGGCTTGCCGTTAAGCTCATTTTGATGCCAATAACCGTAATTTTTCGAGATATGAGTTTTTAGCTTTATAAACGCAATTGATTTCAATAAAAACCTTCATCTAGGAGACGGGCTCATTGAGCTAAAGTCATACAGGTAATAAAATAATCTGTTTAGAATCCTTGGAAGAAATACGTCACACACTGAAAATACTTTTGGCTAGTGTTATATTTAAACATCCTACAACATTGACACATATTACAGACTTAACGCTATTTTGTTTGCTCTTTACTATCCTTATTTTTTTCCAAAATTGCCTCCTTCCCAGTACGTTTTCTTCCAATTAATCGAGGTGATGTGTTACCCTTCTAGCTGGGTTCGCCTCAATGAAATGAAGTTATGGGACTACTCCCCGACTTGCGTCTCACCTTGGTTCATGGAGGGACACTTCCTAAGAAAGCTCAAATTCCCTGAGCTCTGTGACGGACAGTGGGCCAGCATGGTCAACTTGTCCCCTCGGCTGCCGATTCACCAACTTCTGGCTCTCAATGTGACCGTCAACCGGAAACCTCAAGATAGCATGGAGCAAAACCATGACGTCACGACGATTAACCCTTGGAACTAAATAGGCGTATTATATTAATATAAATAAATTTAAAATAATATACCGGATGTAAATATTCCGAAACTCCATTTTTTGTCAATTTCCTTATACATTAAGTAGATAACAAGTAAATTTAGACTGGCTAGTAAGTAAAATTTATAAATTTATCTAACACCATCTTATTTTGATTTGATTATTTTAATAATTTTGACATTGACCAAATAAACGGATATAGATTAAGAAGTTTGACATGAAATATTCCGAACGCCATTTTTTGACAATATCCTATACAATATTAAGTAGATAACAAGTAAATTTAGACTAGCTAGGAAGTAGATTTCATTAATTTATCTAATATGTGTGTGCCACAAGGCAGAGCATGGACGACCTTTTGTAAAATATATGTGTCTAAGCACCATCTTATTTTGATTTGATTATTTTAATAATCTTGACATTGACCAAATAAACAGTAATGGGTTAAAAAGTTTGACATGTAATATTCCGAATTCCATTTTTGTCAATATCCTTATGCAATATTAAGTAGATAACAAGTAAATTTAGACTAGCTAGTAAGTAGAGTTTATTAATTTATCTAATATTGTATGCCACAAGGCAGAGCATGGACGACCTTTTGTAAAATATATATGTCTAAGCACCATCTTATTTTGATTTGATTATTTTAATAATTTTGACATTGACCAAATAAACAGATATGGATTAAGAAGTTTGACATGTAATATTCCAAACTCCATTTTTTTCATTATCCTTATACAATGTTAAGTAGATAACAAGTAAATTTAGACTAGCTAGTAAGTAGATTTTATTAATTTATCTAATATTTATGTGCCACAAAGCAGAGCATGGACCGTCTTTTGTAATAATTTCACCATCTTATTTACCTGTTATTTACAAATAAAGCATGGACCGTCTTTTGTAATAATTTCACCATCTTATTTACCTGTTATTTACAAATAAAGGTTTTGATTTGATTTAATTAGTTTAATTAGATTTTTATGGTTAGCAATACCACGTAAAATTTGGTTGCGTTTGAAATGTGTTTTAGAACTAGTTTCTTGAAATTTCTGTGCCAAAATAATGAAAATAAAAAGTATAATTTTAAAGATTATATTCATATAAAGGCTGATAAGGTGAAATGGGCAGATAAGATCTTATCAAACGCTTTCTGATGTACATTAAATAAATAAGCAATCAGTGTAGAATAACCCGGCGATTTATCTGATAAATACAAAAACATATACGTATGTATAGTCCGAAATACATAATTGGATTTTGTAGATAATAATACAAGCAAGTGTATGCGGTTATTTTTTATAAGGCTAATAAAAGGTTTCTTCTCATAATAGTTTGTAACAAACTTATAAAGACAAATTGTATTACACAATAAAATAACTAAAATAACACGAAAAAATTTGGTTTTCATTATCACATTTATCATAATCACATATCTATCATAATCACATATCTACCGCCTTATTCAGGAAATAAGTACGTACAAACAGATAAAATAGGTAGATAAGTTAATAATTGCGATAATAAAGCCAGTCCAGTCGATATTGTTCAAAACATCAACGTGTTATTAATGAAATACACAATTCTTTAGGCGATCCGAACAATTTTGTTGTGTAAATACTCTGCTATAGGAATCAAGCATTGTGTCGAGTAAGGTTTTGTTTTGTATGTCTGTAAGTACAGTCCTTTTTCTTTTATACTTTGAGGTATATAACGCCAGTTTTATTTTCCCCACGTAAGGGATCATCAAACAAAAAACCGGCCAAGTGCGAGTCGGATTCGCGCACGAAGGGTTCCGTAACATTATCTATAAAAACTGCAAAAAAAAACTTGTCTGTTGTATTGGAGCCCCTTAAATATTTATTTTATTCTGTTTTGTTGCATTTGTTGTTATAGCGGCAACAGAAATACATCATCTGTGAAAATTTCAACTGTTTGAATATCACGGTTCATGAGACAGACGAGACGCCTGGTGACAGACGGACAGACGGACAGACAGAAGGACAGCGGAGTCTTAGTAATAGGGAAAAAAAACCCGTTGGTTACTCTTTGGGTACGGAACCCTAAAAATTTACCTGGGTTTGCCGATTGTACGAGTAACCTATTCCTTAAGGCCTTTGTTTGGGCTAAAAAAAATATCAAACATCTTTAACTTCGCTTATTTTTTTCCTAAACATGTAATTTGTTTTAATTTCAGCAAACATTTTGCGTACATTTAATTGCTTGTTTGCTTTATACTGGCTGTAAAATGACTGCGACCTTTAAATAAAACCACATATTCTAATGATCATACTCAACAACCCTCTGAAGAAAAATACACGCGCAAAATATCAGAGAAGATATTCAAAAGTATCTCAAAGGCTTTAACTCGCAGGTGGAAACGCCTGTATCTCGTTGCGTTAGAGTTCAAGCATTTTTGTTTGAAACTCAAATATTTCCTAAACTAATGGTTTGCGCGGGTATATTTCTTGCGAAAAGTGATTCAGTATGACCGATAGAATATGTAGTTTTTCTGTTTGTTTACACCGGCATATTATTACAATTTTAGGGTTCCGTACCTTCAAAAGTAAAATGTAACACTTTTAAGATCGCTCTCGTGTCTGTCCGTTCGTCTGTCATACTACAGGTTTTTCTCGAAAGCGATGTAACGTAGGAATTTGGGCATAATCTTAGGTCTTAATAATATAACGCCAGTCAATATGAGAAGAAATTAAAATTACATTAAAATGGGTATATCAGTTTCAGTGGGTCGAAGCATTTTTTTAAATTAATATCTATGTCATTGTAATTATAATTTGAAAAGTCTACGGCGAAAGGATGAGAAAAAAATTCAAATTCAAATTCAAATTCAAATTTAATTTATTTGTGATTATAAGTTTACAAATGGTGTTCAAACATAATATAAAGTCCTTTATAATCTGTCATTTGACATACAAATATAAAACAAAATACAAAATACGAAATAAAAATTGAAACAAATTCAACACAATAAAATAATATGTCCTGATTCAAAATAATAAAATATTAACCTGTCATAGATTTATCATTCAAAAATTCATTAACTGAATAGTACGCTTTGCCTATCAGAAAAGTCTTGAGTTGTTTTATAAAATCATTCATATTATTGAAATCCCGAATAAATTTAGGTATTTTATTGTATATAGAAGGTGCCATGGCAAATATACTGTTGTGAAAAAGTGGGGTTTTACATTGTACGAGGCGCAGACGAAATAAAAAGTATAATATTTGCTCCTGGGTTATAATGATACAGCTCAAAAGTACCCGCCTTCGATCAACATCGCAGGTTCCCGCTGCTGATCTCCTAGTATTCTTAAGCTCAAATTTTTGATCGCATTCATATTTCTTTAACTTATTTCTCATATTTTTACATTTAGAGTATGTAAATAGACAATGTCTATTGAACCCTTATTGTGCGAGCAAGACTCGATCGTTTTTAAATGATTATTTCAAAACGGCTCACCTCAATAACTATTTTTGATCGGGATAGCCGACCTGTTTCGAGCGTCTTCACTCGCCCAGAAGAAGGCAGTCTGAATCTGCTGAAACTGGTGGGCTATCCCGATCAAAAATAGTTATTGAGGTGAGCCGCTTTGCAATAATCATGTTTTATCCTCAAGTTTCATTCAATTCGATAATCGTTTTTAAATAATTCAAGTATATACACATTTAGTTTGTTTTATTTTTATTTTAAAATAACATTATAATAATAAAGAATTCATATTAAAATACCTCATGGGATTTTACATAGATTAATTTTTTATTTGTAAGAAAGTATTTACTTGTAAATACTATTTATATATTGGGCGCAAACACCGAACTAAAATTTTAGTTCGTTGGGTCCAAACCTATGAAATTACCGAAATTTTCTTACAGATTCATGTTTTCACAATTTCTGTAATTCAATGGCTATTTGCATTATTGGTTTTCTGTTTGAAAGTTGATTTCAAACAAAATACAAACGTATTTTAAATCTACGTATTAAAATTTGTTTTCATTGTCAGTTTGATAACTAAAATAAAATCATCAAAAACAGTTCGTCCTAATTGCCATCCATATCCACGATGATTCGTAATACTTTTTTATAGCTGACACTTTTCAAAAATTAAATTAATGTTGCAGCAGCAGCTTCATGTTGTTTCATTCATACACAAAAAAATGCAAAAAAGTTAGTATTGAAAATAGAGTTTTCACATTTGTGCACCTAATATATTATGTCTTTACATATGAAATTGCTGTAATTCTATAGAGAATTTGAAGAAAACTCAATTTTAAGAACTCACATTTTTGCTATTTTTATTGGAATGACAATTTCAAATTATCTAATTTCTTATGTGTATTAATGAGACAACATTAAGCTAACAGCAACATTAATTTAATTTTTGAAAAGTGTCAGCTGTAAAAAATTATTACTTATCTCATCATGGAAATGGATGGCATTTAGGACGAACTGTTTTTAAAATTTAATTTGTATAATCAAACTGAAAATAAAAACAAAATTTGTTACGTAGATGAAAACCTTGAAATTAACTTTAACAAAAGACAAATAACTGAAATAGCTGAAATTTCGGCAATTTCATAGGTAAAGACATGTTATTACATAAATAGTATTTACAAGTATCCTTTCTTGTAAAACAGCCCTTCTAATCTTCTATAAGACCTTCATGAGTGTGTTATCATCCAGTTTAAAATGCTAATAAAACCTTACTTACATTTTAGGAATTACGTATTACCCAATAATAATAAATGTGGTGTAACAAAGAAGTATGGGACACACGACAAAATTTTTGCTACTTTTGCTGACGACTGTTTATGTACAAAATGGTGAGTAATCTACATTTTATTATTTAGTAATCTTTACGATAATGCTAACAAAAAGGAAGTTGTTATCTTCTAATTAATTAAAGTACAGATATGAGGACAATTTCTGGAAAAACCTTTTCTACCCTTTTCGGGTTGTTATTGACAAATGTCTTTGTGTAGGGTGAAGGGCAAAAGATCTTTGATCTTTTGGTTAGGATTTCAGTAGATCGCAAACATTGTACAATGAGACAAAGGGTTTTTTGCAGGACTTTTTTACCTTCATTTAAGTAGACATAGGCATTTTATTATGGAAGTCAGAATTTTAAGAAAAAGGCAAAAGAGTTATGTCAGCATCGTAACAGATGGAAATCTGTAGTCTCTGCCTACCCCTCTGGGAGACAGGCGTGAGTATATGTATGTATGTGTCAGTCAGAATTTTGTTGTTGACCTCTGTTATTATACCAAAAGATGGGTAATGCCCGATCTCCCCAAGTTCCAAGTTCCCCAAATTGATTTTTCATACATTAATTCCCAATGTCCCCACCTATTTCGCGCTCGAAAATCGTATTTTATGCACCTGTCACAAATCATTGCGTGTCACATTAAGATTTCGTTCTTGAACGCTCATCCATCCATCAGCCTAGTTCGTCCACTGCTGGACATAAGCCTTTCCAGGACTTTGCAACTCCCGGCGGTCATCCTGGAAGAATTGCCCATACTCACACACGCTGGGCAGGCGGGTTGGTGAGCGCGGTGCCGGAACCCTCGCACCAGTGACGCCGCTGCCCGTCACCAGTCTATTCCATATAAGGCCCGGCTATTAGGGATGGATATACCGCTATCCATCGGTCCCAGGCATGGTGGGCCTCCTGGTTTTTTGCCTGTGAGCTGTCCTCTTACTCTCCCCCGAATTACTTTGAGGGGGTCTCCAAGTAAGATGTTGTTACCTCCACAGTCGAGCTAGGCATCAGCTCTACCATACCACCTACAAAGTGTAAAATGTAACTGTCAAAGTTAACATTTCTTTTCAAGGATTTTTCCAACTTCAGGCATATGTCGATCCGGTTATCCTATCCCTGAATTCATGACTAATCGTCTATACAATTTGAAACCCTTGCTTTAGGTAAACCTCACTAATACTGACCTATTGGTGTCAAATGCCACAAACCAAATAGCTTTTCAAATTTAAATTTCTACACAAGAAAAACAAATAGTTGACGGTGAATGTTGTTGCTTCTTGATGGAACGACATCTTGCAATTAAATAAAACTCCTTGGTACTCGGTTCCATAAATATAATTATTTTTAATTACCTTTTAAGCGTTTGCTACCGGTTTCGTCGTTTTACGACATCATCAGGCACTGTATAAGGTGTTAATAATACATTTTGTAAAACCACAAATTTTATGTGTTAATCCTGTTTATGTAAACACATAAAATTCGTGGTTTTATTAATTATATTTGTGGAACCGAGTACCAAGAAGTTTTATTTAATTGCAAGAAAAACAAAGTTAAGTTATGCATTTTGCACTAAGCTACTGAAGTGAAGACTATAAAAGTATGCTTTTCATGCTTCAGGCTCTGCTTGCTCGATTGAAGGATTGCCAGGGAACCTCGGCATGGTCAACGTCATGGACACCGATAGAGGAGTCATGTTCCAAGGAACTACAACTGACATACAAGGTAAGAAATGTCTTTCCTACATGAAACTTTTTTCTTCTTTGCTGTTTATTCAATACTAGCTTCTGCCCGCGGCTTCGCCCGGGTGGTTTACAGGAAACAAATGACATAAACGCTCTCACTCCCTCTCAATTGAGTATACAAACTGACAATATCCCAAACAAAACTAGCGAGGCCGAAAAAAGAGCAGGCGAGGATAGAGAACGCGCTCGCGAGGCATGCTCGATTTTCGGCCTCGCTATATACTCCCGACTTCCGCGACGCTGCGAAGAACTTTATAAACTAAAGTCGCACAATTACTGACTGAACGAAGATATTCAGATGTTAGTGTATAAAGTATTATAGTAGGTGTGTTCCTTGCCCACGACTCCACCCGCGTTTATTCAACTCTGCTCCGTTTTCGACTTGGGCGTTATTTTATTAACACCCCTTATATCCCATATGTTGAACCGGGTCATTATGAGGACAATAAAAAAAACCGCATCCAAATCCGTTCAGTGGTTCCGGAGATGTGCGTGAACAAACAGACAGATAGACAGAAAAGAATTCTAAAAATCTTCTATTATCTAATATTCTATTACTTTTCTTTTGTCACTCCCTTTCTATTATTATGATAACTTCAAATTCAAATTCAAATAGTTTATCTTGTAAAGTAGATATACATAATACACTTTTTACGAATTTAATGTTATAAAAATATATGTAATAGAATGTACATGAACTAAACTAAATTAAAGGTTTATTTAATTTATCTAGCAATCTATATACGATTCAAATGATAGGTAAAATCTATAATTATACAAGGTGAAATCTAATCAATTACTTTTCTTCAATGTACAGAAACACCAGGCTCTATTCTTTTATTATAATGTATTGATGATAACAGGTTAAGACCCGGGTTATATAGGTAATTAAAACCCACTGTGATCTCTAAACAGCAGTAGCTCTGTCGGTAGGTTGTCAGTTTTTCAACCAGAAGTGGGTCCAATCTTCGAAAGACGAAAATTAACAAAATTATTATAAAATAAAAATACAACGTCACGTCATGAATCCCCGAAGACGTAGCAGAGGTGTTTCCGAGTGTGGACAACCACGTTTCACCGATGATTTTTACATCATCAACGTGCCCTATCGCCGTATACTCAGAACATTTAAATAGTTAGAAAGGCCTTGGAGCTGTATGCATACCAGAACCTTTGTCGCCTCACACCCACAGGCACACACCTTGTCGTAATTGAAATACTATCAAAACTTTAATTCAAATGGTTGTTCTTTCTACGCACAACAAATGACTTATATCGAAAACTTATCAAATGAAAAAACTACCGTATCTCTGTGTAAAACGGTGTATTTTTCAAACAAACGATTTCATTTACGACGTTTTAGTTTTGATACCATTTGACCATTATAAACCTACCGGCTTTAGGTGGTTGATAACTTGACCGGAGCGGTATTGCGAACTTAATATTAAACACAATCTGATTATATGACGTGATGATTTATTGCTAGGGATGGGAACAGATCTATTTTCTTAACGTAAAACTTCGACAAACTTTTTTTATAATCAATCGAGAAACCAATTTGCTCTGAGACAATTTGTGTGTTGTTTTTTTTTTCTATTTTTATTATCTTGTTTTATATATTTTAGTAAAATTGTTTTAACGTGTATTAGGTGTATATAAGGTGATTTCATTGATATAGCCAAATTTATACTTAAAACTTTGTAAGTGATCAGTAATAATGATAATATATGGTCACGACATGAATCCCCGAGGGGATATCAAAGGTATTCCAAGTGTGAACTTTGAAATGCAAGTTACACTCCACACTCGGTACACCCGCGTTTCACCGACGAATATATTAAGATTTAACGTATTTTAAATTATATTATGGTAGCTTCAAAATAATTGGATTTTTCATAAACACTCTTATGGAAAATCCCATTTCAAAGGAGAATGGGCGTTTTGGTCCATACCACCAATACACTTGTGTTAGGTGACATAAAATAGGTGTTATAATAACATTCGAGAAACCGTTAACAGTTACTCCAAAATCGACCGGGTAATTGTACAATCAAGGAGAAAAGTTTTCATATAAAATGTATGAGAAAATATTTAAAACCGTACAAGTGTGTGTTTATTTACTCTACGGTGTAATTCTAAGCTATGCATAAATATAAATACTTATTTTTCAATATCTATGATATATGTACGGTCGAGAACAAAAGTTTTCGGGTGAAATGTATGAAAAAACATTTGAAAGTGTAAAAGTGTATTTTATTTACTCTACAACGTAATTCTAAGCTATATGCTATATATATATGTCTAAAAAGTGTATAAGTGTCTATTTATTTACTCTATATGGTAATTCTAAGCTATGCATATGATTAAATACTTATTTATCAACATATAAGGGGCATTTGCACAGTCAAGGAAGGGTGTAATTATTTACTCTTCAGTGTAATTCCAAGCTCTTTTTTTCTATGTATTTTGTAAAAACCTTTAGTATGTTATACCAACTCTCATACTGTAACTACTGTAAATATATATTCAAGATATGCATGCATTGTTAGGATATAGATATTCCAGTAAAAGGCAGAGTTTAACGATCCAAGATAATATACCATTTATTCATCGTTATTTTGTCAGGAGAGGTGTGTCACGTATAGCTCGCTGAAGGCGCAGGCAGTAAAGAGAAACTATTCAAGGGACTTTTAGTCAAGTGGTTGAAGTGGCTTGTTCATAAAAACAAATATTAACAAGTAAGAAAGAGACAGAGTATATATAGTGTTGAAATGATATTGATTTGTTTTTGTACATTCCAACATGCATAGCTTAGAATTACCCTGTTGGATAATTAAACACACATTTATATACTTTTAAATATTTTAGCAATAACTTTTTTCTTCGACTATACAGATTCCCTATATCTTGATAAATAATCAGTTGGACATGTGCATAGCTTAGAACTACCCTATAGATTAAATAATCACAAACTCATACATTTTTAAATATTTTATCCCAAAGCTTTTGATCTCGACTGTACATTTTAGCCTATATATTTTGATAAATGTTTTCAGACATACATATACGTAGCTTAGAATTACATTGTAGAGTAATTAAAACACGCTTTAACACTTTTCATTTTTTTTTCATACATTTCACACGAATACTTTTGTTCTCGACTGTACAAATCTTATGTATTTTGAAAAATATGTATGTATTTATGTATAGCCAAGAATTACACCGTAGAGGAAATAAACGCACACTTATTCACTTTTAAATATTTTCTCATACATTTTATATAAAAACTTTTTTCCTTGCTTGTACAGTTATCCGGTCGATTTTGGGGTAACTGACAACAGTTTCTCGAATGTTATAAAAGTTTTATCTTAAATCTTAATTTAAGAATATCGGTCAAAGGAATAAAAAATGTCTATCGATTGTGTGACACCACGATACCGCACAACACTAGCGAGCAAGTTTGACAAGTAGGGAGAGCATACATTACTTGTTTACTACATCTTAGCCAAAATTGTAAGCGTACATTGCCGGTAATGTATATTTTTGCTGTCACCATGAGTAAATTAGTTATTTATCTAAAATTCTCATATTATACAAAGTTTTTATAATTACAGGTGAAAGGAAATATCTCAATTTTTCCGGTTTGCTTTTTTATTCGTGATTCTGCAAGTAATTATTACACAAGACGGCATTTCTCTTTAGATTAGGCAGAGCTGTTCACAGAGTCACGGTTCGCGTGCGACTATGGGCAGGGATCGCGTGTTTCGGTCTAAGTATTGATGTTCAACAGTAGTTGTGGCGCGCGTGACACGCCCACTTAGCCTTTCTATTTGATTTAAATGTTCTGTGGCCGTATACTTCGGCACAAGCATGAACCCAGAATGACGGGGATCGATTACAAATATACCTCAATGGGATTCGAACCCGTAGGCACGGGTTGTGGTTAGCGGTTGGTAGTTTGAGTTAGTGGCTGAGACGTTCAAACCACTAGACTACAGAGGTATGTAAAAGTAAAAACCTATATCGAAAATGTTTGCTTATCCTAAATATTGTAGATCGAATCTTGTTAAAAATATATTAGGTTAAATTCATTGACATAACAAAGAGGATACGTAAAATGGACCTCTTTTTTGAACGAGCGCCACCGAACGGAAGAGGTGCGACGAGCTTCAACAGTAGTGCGAGCGAGAACAGATCCATGGGCCTGTATTTGTAGGTCCAGCACTCGTAGCATAGTGTTTAATCGCGCGTGACGCCACTTAGTTGAATGACATGTGCGAGGAGAGTGACACGATGGTTTTTGCGATTAAGAGTCGGTTGCGCCAAACATTCTATCGCGTTTGGACAATTTAGCTTATTAAAACAAAATATTTTTAACAAATAAAATTTGTGTAAGTAGTGAAGAAGTTGAACTATATTAAAATTTTTCAGATTTGACACAAGTATCACAACCACCGAGAAAAAAAATCGGAAAGATCAGCAAAATCATGGAAAACGTAATTTGGCTTTGGAACTAGTATGATCAGTCTACTATTCTAACTACAAAATAAAATATTTTTTTATAGAGTAAACAAATAAAAGTAGCTTTTAAAGATTTTTTTTATTTTGTATTTCCTTTTGTTATTTTAAAAGAAATACTCAAACATTCTACATTTTTCCTGTACAGAAAAATTACGCAAAAATAATTTGAATGTTTGTGTGTTTCTTTTAAATAACGAAAGGAAAAAATATATATATGAATAAGGTACTTTGATCTCATTACGCAAAAAAAAAATCAATTTGGAACAAAAAAAAAGTTTTTTTTTCTGTTTGCAACGCCAAATTACGTTTTTTTGTGATTTTAATGATCTTTACGATTTTTTTCTCGATGATTGTGATACTTGTGTCAAATCTGAAAAATCATAATGTATTTCAACTTCTTAACTACTTACATAAATTTTATTTGTTAAAAATATTTTGTTTTAATATATTAAATTGTCCAAATGCGAGAGCATGTTTGGCGCAACCGACCCTAAAACAGTAAGTCACGCTCCTTGCACTTGTGATTCAACTAAGTAGCATCGCGCGCGATTAAGCACTGTGCTACGAGGCCAAGAGCGGGAAGCCGGGTACCGTGTCTTCTGTTTTATTTCGTCTTGAGCTTTCATCATATCATACATACAAGGTGACTTTTTGGTCATCGTCCAAATTCATACTAAAGGCTTGGTAAGTGATCAGCATCATGAAACAATAACAATTTTTGTGAAATTCGTATAATGAAATTTCGACTTCCCATAGTAATTCACTCCCAGTCTTGAGTGAATCACTACGGGGAGTCGAAATTTCATTTCATGAATTTTACAAAAAACATTATTGGTTCATGATGCTGATCACTTACCAAGGCTCAAGTAAGAATTTGGACGATGTTCACAAATTCACTTTGTATATAAATAAATAAATGACTGTTTATTTTCAGATTAAAAATCCATACGTAGGTTAGTGTTAGGCTTAAAACTAGGTTAGTAAAAGAAAGGGAACATGTATATAATTGATTATTTAAATAACCCAATGGATCTTTCCATCCAGAATTTCTGGATGGGACAATCCATTTGGTCCGCAATCGTCTTCAGGATGCCGTTGCCACTGCCCTGTAGTCTGAGTAGCATAGAGGCAGTTTTCTTGCGCATTATGGCGTAGAAATCATCTGTACGCGCCTCCGCAAACATGCCATATAGCAATGGTTTTCAAGCACAGAATTTAAAATAAATTATTCTGTGTTTTAAAGATTATCACTAGCTAAAATTTTATTTTCAGCTATTGTGAGCGCAGCACACGGTGGCGATGGCGTAAGTGAAGGGCCATACTTCTCGGTCTCACTTCAAGATGACCAGTTCGTACTGGAGCTCCATGAAAACTTCGCTCACTACGAGGAGTATAACACGGCTCCTACCATGTCGGTAGTTGTAACTTTCAGCTGCACCACTCAAGCCAACAATATCAACATTGTGAGTATGGTTTTCGGGTATTTACCTGTATTGCAAATAAAAATACCTATACAAAGTGCTCAAAGAGACACTTTTAAAAAACTTGTTATTAGTTTCTTAATTTTAGAAAAGTTTTCGATATCGATGTTGCGGTGAGATCGTAGAATTGGGCAGATCGTAAAGTACTCGTATAATCGAAAATCTTTCACTAAAAATCAGAAATAGGTGCGACGACGAGCGGAGCGAAGTAGAGCGAGGGGGAGCGTGTTAGGAGCGAGGCGACCCCACTAGTTTAACAGCATTATGATATGCCTTGGCAGAGCATGATATGCCCAATTCTACGAATTTTGGCAAGACTGTGGACGTTTTCAAACGTTAGTTTTGGTTATTACCCGCATTAATTTTTTTATTTTATCTTAAACATCACTTTTGGTAAAAAACGGTTAAATTTACGTATTTTAGGAGTAACTTTTGCTGTAATGCCGTCTGGGTTTTAGGAATATATCTTGTTTTTTCATTTCAGAATTTTATAATAGATATCACTGATACCAACAATAATGCTCCAACTTTTCTTCCATCAAACGAACTAACCTTTCAAGTGACGCCACCCCTTCCACCTGGGTACCTAGTCACCGGATGCCTGAGCGGTATCACTGTCAGAGATATCGACCTTACCACCTACAGAATAGACTTCAATATTGAAGATAACGAATACTTCGCAATCGAGTACGATGAAGCTTCCTCGCAAGAACCTAAAATGTACGGAGCCACACTTCGTACTACAACGGTTATCAGATCTATACCTGAACCAATCACATTATGGATCACTGCTACGGTGAGTAAGGCATTTCTATCGATGAATAGTTCAACAAATAGTTCATTCAAACTGATGCTTTCTTGTTTAAGGCGCTCTTATCCCAGAAGAGTCATTCTCTGTATTTTTCTTTACGTGTAAGGAGTAAAGAAAATAACCACACTTTTGTACTTTTTCGCTGTTTTTATCGGTTTTTAAATTGTTTAAAAATAAGGGATATGTTTATTAAAACCCACTTACGTGGTCGACCTAGAAAATTTAAAGAGCAATATTACCAGATATGTTTCGTTAATAAAGAGTGGAATTATGGAAATGGCATGATTTGAAAAGTCTTATTACATGCTGTGTTCGTGAATTATTTCTATCGAGTAAAGTTTATCTGATCGTGTAACACATGCGTGGAAGGCCTAGGTAAAGGTTCGAACTATATTGCGATTTTTTTTTTAAGTTTTATACGATATTTGAAAGTTCTATTTGACTTTGAAATTACTGATTTTGGGATAAGAGCCCCTTAACCAAAAAAATGTATATTATGATGTATATGCTACCAGCCAAACCCGATTTTAGGACAAACCAGTTTGGCTTTGGCCTAGGCCAAACTAGCTTTTCGGAAATCCTTCAGCGCAAAAGGTTATTAGGTTACAACACGTAGTAGCGCGACAGCCATATATAACCTTCGTTGTTATTTTATTATGACAATTCAAAACCACTGTTGGTCTTAGCCAAAGTATGTCGTTTGTCCCAAAATCGGGTTTGGCCAATAACACATTTATTTCATTGTGTGACATTTATTTTCTTTCTTTAGATCTTATGGAAAGTCGGTCATTGACATTTGAGTGTAACGAAGGCTCAACAAGCCATTTTTTCATGGGGCTGTTGTCACATTTATAACTCGCACAATCTCCAATAATGTCTAAATGATTCAGAAAATTTCTAATGTGCCAGTGAATTCAATCTTAATAATATTTATGATTGTTGCAGTATTTAGTTTCGCTTTCCTTTAAAAACCAAAGACACTGTCAATAATTTCGAAATGGGTTTGACACCCGATAAATAATATTCAAATGAACCAAAAAGTTTCTAGGGTATTAAACTATTACGCCTTTATGTTTGCCACAAGAAAACATTTGCTAATGGTGAGCGTAAATAGGAATGTTATGGTAACATATCGCCAATTAATGTGTCATTCGGACCACAAACTCAAACCGGTTTAGAATTTCTGAAAGACCGCAAGTTCACCCAGCCTGTACCACAAAACTCTATTTACGCCATTGTAAAGCGACTATAACTCGAAAATCTTTCACGTGAAGTGATATACAAAGTGAATTTGGAAACATCGTCCAAATTCATACTTGAGCCTTGGTAAGTGATCAGCATCATGAACCAATAACGATTTTTGTAAAATTCATATAATGAAATTTCGACTTCCCATAGTAATTCACTCAGGACTGGGAGTGAATTACTATGGGAATTCAAAATTTCATTATACGAATTTCACAAAAATTGTTATCAATTCCTGATGCTTATTACATACCAAGCCTCCAGTATGAATTTGGACGATGATCAAAAAGTCACCTTGTATAGGTAATCGTTCTCGTTTGACGTTTAAATAATCCAAGGGATAAATGACCGATTTTCTATTCATTTGTTGTATACGTGGCAGGCAAATGGTAAAATTTGGCATTTTACAAACGGTTTCGTCAGTTTCTAAACGCTCGCTGTTTTGCAATTTGTCGTTCGGCATATTGTAAAATGCTCGCTGTTTTATGATTTGCCTGCGGCAAATTGTAAATTTACGTCGTTATTTTCTAAAAAGCCGAAATCGAAAGTCTTTCACCGAAAAGTGAAAAGAGTTGCGACGACGAGAGCGGAGCGAGGAGGAGTGTGTTTGTTGGGTTACATATTGGGAGTCGAGCGAAGCGGAGCGAAGCGAGGCGACCCTCAATAGTTCTTACAGAATTACTATATGCTGAGGCAAATTTATAAAATGCCGAATTCTATTATATGACGAAGACTAGTCAAATTGCAAAATAGCGAGTGCTTAGAAACTGACGACGCCGTTTGTAAAATGCCGTAATTTACTGTTTGCCTGCGACATTTAGACTATAGTAAAATGCTGAAGTTTTTATTTTTTTCTCGTAGAAACCAAAGTTAGTCTTTAATATGTATTTCAATATAACTGACATTAATTTGAGTGTGTTACTGTTGTAAGCAGTCCTGGTACAGCAGGAAAAAATATGTTTGCCATTGTTTGTTGTGCCAAAGTGACACTTGAGTAACATTAAAAATGTATTACTTATTTTATGGGCCTTGTTGCCTGAATTAAAGCAATTTATTATTATTATTATTTATTATTATTGAGACTTTAAATACTTACATAATATTATTAGACTTAGTAATGCTTTTATTTATGCTGTCATCCAAATTATGTCAAAATTTGTCTGAAATCACGGTAATACAATTTAAAAAATATTTTGTTACATATTATTAGGTATACATACATAACACATATAAACTCACCCCTGTCTCCCATAGGGGTAGGTAGATACTACAAGATTTTCATTTTGACACACCTCTTTTGCTTCTTCCACATCCATCAGTGTAGTCATACAAGCTCTTCTATACCGGATAATTTTGACATTGCCCTTCTTCATATTTTTTCTGAATTAGAAAATAATTCCACTCACTCAACTTCCATTTCTGGATCGTCATTAAATTATGAAGATAAAAAGCTCTAGAGCCCCTACTGTTTATAACGAACCTTTCTCTGAAAATATATATTACTAGCTTTTGCCCGTGGCTTCGTCCTTGCTGATTTCGTTTGAATTTTTCCGGGATAAAAAACTAGCCTATGTCACTCTCCGGTCCAAAAAATATATATGCATATGAAAAAAAATCACGTCAATCCGTTGCATCGTTGCTGCGTGAAAGAAGGACAAACCAACAAACATACTTTCACATTTATAATAAATATTATAATTATAATAAATTTATAATACGGCTTATCACTCTTGTTCGTCTTTACCAATTTTTATAACACGCGCAGCCTTTTTTTCTACAAATTTACTCTTCTGGATCAGTTTCATCCAGAGTTTCTTCAATTAACTTGAAAACAAACAGAATACGAGATTTTCCTCATTACTTATTATTTACGAGTATTTTTATTGTTCTCGGGATTATTGTATAAACTTTTATTTTATACAAATAAAACAAACAAAACTTCACCTACTGAAACATAAAGAAGCTAATTCTTTATTTAAATTACCTAAAAACTAACCAATCTTAATAGTAGTTTATGCTACAAGGGCGAAAAGGAATAAATTACGGTAACCGAGTAATCTATTGCTTTTACGACCTTGTATCATACTACGTTTTTCAATGCATAGTGTGAGGAAATGAAAACAAATATAATCTTGTGAACTTTAAATTATGATTGGCTCAAAAGGACTGTATCCAGAGCCGTTAAACAATGGAAAAAAAAAGTATAACATCTATGGTACACAGGAAAGGCTGCAGGTTAGCCAACCATTGCAAATAAATTAAAAAAAATAATAATAAAGCCCTAGGGCAAAATAATCGACTTTCTGTTCGGTTTTGATGCATAAAAAGTGGGCTTTTACGAGCACTTGCATTGGAAAGCTATTAATTATTATATTGATTTTTTAAACAAGTAAAAAAATTATAAAAAAGACATTCTCTTATTTTTTTTTATATGCTTTTTTTTCTACTTCTTTAAAAATTAAAAGCTCTATGTAGCAATACGAGCATATACCTTTATTTCAATTATTTTATCAATTACGTTATTAAATTATATTATGTTTAAAATAAATTATTATAATGAACAAAGAAAAAAAACCTAACGCCATCTAATAAATTATGAACAGAAAACTATTACACGGAAAGGGAAAGATCCGCTTTGATCCAAAGGGATCAACGTGGTCAAAGCTATTAAATAACTCAAGCACGAAACTTTGTCCCGCTGTAATCTACTTTTTAGTTTGATTCTTGAGTCTTAATAAATAAGAGATAAACGACACCGACACCAAAGTTGGCCTAAAAATAAATAACTCTCCACCCTACAATCTCAAAAACAGTACAGTGGAGACCGCATCAAGTAAGACACATTGGATTTTGTACCTATCGTATATTCTACTATGTAGGGGTTTATTCCGTCTGCAAGTGTATAGCTTGATGTGGTCTCCACTGTACATATTTCCGAGAAGGCAAGCGCAAACAGGGAGGCCAGTTTCTTCGTTTCAAGGACGTGTTGAAGAGACATATGAAGAGTTGCGATATACCCCATGAGACCTGGGAGGAACACGCAGCTCAAAGACCAGAGTGGAGACATCTTGTGCAAACAAATGTTTTTAGCTTCGAAGCACAAAGACGAGCAGATCTTGACTCCAAGCGTGACCAACTCAAGGCCCGACTACCTGTGGCTATTGACTACAACTAGGAGAATGGAACACTCAAATGTGGTATATGCGGACGAACATTTAAAGCCAAGATTGGTTACGTCAGCCACATTCGGGCACACCAGCGAAGCCCATCACACCCTCACCAATAGTAGTCGCCGTAGCCGTGTCGGCTTGGAGACCATCATCATCACATATTTCATATAAAATTTCAGGATGTCGACTTAACCGGCGACGCCCCCATCACTACAATGGCCACCATACGGATCGAAACAGATGGAGACTTCACGTTTCCTGAAGAGCCGGTGTTCTCACAGGTGTTCTATTTGGGCACCTACACCACCGAGAATGAGGTGTTGCTCCCAATACCTATATTCCTCCAGCAGGGATATGACGACACGGTGCGATTCAACATAAGCGGAGGTAAGGTGCAGGTACAGCAAAAAATATTAAGGCGCTCTTATCCCAAAATCAGTAATTTCAAAGTCAAATAGAACTTTCAAATATCGTCTAAAACTTCCAAAAAAAATACGCAATATAGTTCAAACCTTTATCTAGGTCTTCCACGCATGTGTTACATGATCAGATAAACTTTACTCGATAGAAATAATTCACGAACACAGCATGTAATAAGACCTTTCAAATCATGCTATTTCCATAATTCCACTCTTTTATTAATGAAACATATCTGGTAACATTGCTCTTTAGATTTTCTAGGTCGACCACGTAAGTGGGTTTTAATAAACATATCCCTTATTTTTAAACAATTTTAAAACCGATAAAAACAACGAAAAAGTACAAAAGTGTGGTTATTTTCTTACTCCTTACACGTAAAGAAAAAGACAGAGAGTCACTCTTTTGGGATAAGAGCGCCTTAAATTAAAAATACGGAGAAGATAGGGTCCTGTGCCGTACCACAGAAGGAATAAAATTAAAATTACTTCCTTCAGTATCGGCTTTATTAACAAGCTAAATGAAATATTTATTTGAAATATAATTAAATTAAAAAGTTACTTAAATTTAAAACTAAATAATCCTATGAAATATTAAAAACTTAAACAAACTAAACTGCTAAAAATAAATATGTTACAAACTAAACTAAATAAAAATATATTTACAACCTAAATTAATTTATAATACGTAGTATCAAAATTAACACCACATTTGTCTAACAAACAATTTAATTAAATAGTTAGAACAAACATATTTTTTAACACGGTTAACGGGACACCTGACGCTAGAACATCAACACCAGGTTTTTAATGGTTCATTGGAAGAAACTAAGTCTCTCCTCATGTTGAAGAAAATATATTTGATTTATCGATCTTTTATCTAGGGATTTTACCTATAAACAATGTTTTAAGATTTATACTTTTGTAAAAAAAAATGTTTTCCACACTCTTTTTTTTGTTTTCAAACGTTCGTTTCAAAAACGCGGTTAAGAGATCAACTTGATTTTTTTTATAAAATAGGCAATAGAAATATGAAGGGATGTTACCTAAATTCAATATTTTTTTCCCTACAAAATATTTCAGTATTAGCTAAAAACACGCCAATTTGTTGTTTCGCTGCGATCACTAGCATTACGCAGCCAAGAACAAGAGGCCAAAGAGCCAACATATAATCGCCTCTGTGAAAAGCAAATAAGGTCTTTGCCATTGGACTTATTGTGCTGGAATATTTATAACTAGTTATTTGAATATTTCAAAAAGTTTTAAATCACGATTATTTTCTTTCTTTTGTTCTCAGAACATGCTTCATACTTCAATCTGGTGCCAGTGGGTAACACGCTGTCTCTACTGGTCACGTCACCGCTGCCTCGCGACGTCATCTTGCTTGGGCAGCTTCTGCTAGAACTAAGCGCCGAGATAGAGTTCACTAGCGGCGCCACCGCAACGCTTGTTCTGGATTTGCCTAAAGGTTAGCTCTTTTACCTTATCCAAACAAGTGACATTGACCTGTCTTGTGACATTATTATGAGCGTTAAGAAAGAGTTTACTATCTGAACAAGCGACATTACCCCTGCCTTATGACATCATCCTGCTGGAAATAAGCGCTCAGAGAGAGATCACTAAAGCGGTACTATCGCGACGCTTGTTGTGAATGTACCTGAAGGTTAGCTCTTTTACCTTATCTGAACAAATTATATCACCACTAGTTGCCTTGTGACGTCACCCTGCAGGAAGACGAACGAAGTTCGTTGTAGACTTGCACGAGTGTCCCAATGTCTAATTATGCTTGAGACCAATCAGACGCGAGAGAGTAAAGAGGACGTGGCTTGTGAAATGAAGACAGACCGTTATCGCTTGTGATTGGTTCTCTAGCGGTGTTCATCATCACCATGTCATAATTGGCCAATCACAGCGCAGAATTGCGGTGTTATAATGTAACATAATAACATCGGCCAAACAATGTGGGTACTTTTAATACGCTTTTGATATTGTAATGTATGGGAGTAGATAAACAATATTTAATATTTAATAAGCGAAAAAAATTGTACGCTTTCGATTCAATTTTTTCCTATTATTTAAGAACAATGGAACCAGAAGGGTCCCATTATATTTTATTACCGTTCATAAATCACTTATTCATCACAAAGCTCTCTTGATGGTTCCTTTTACGAATTTATTAAACATCTAGTAAAATATTTTCATTTCAGACTTGGTTCTGCAATTTGCTGAGCCCCTCTACGAAGCATCTATAGTTGATGGAACCTTGACTCCTGTAGTGTTAACTTTGACCCAGGGATATGAACATGGCTATGAGGTCTCGATAGTACACGGTAAGCTGATAGATTATATACACGTATATAGCTCTACATTTAGAAGGTCGGTCTGCTGACCAAATTGGCGACATATTGAAGAAGGGAACTGTCAAAAGTAACCGGAATTTCTATTCTGAGCTACATTATAACTACATTGATGGATGCCAAAGAGGCGAAAGTAGCAGATGGAAACCTTTAGTCTCTGCCTACCCCACTAGAAGACATACATGAGTATGTATGAGTATGAGTATGAGTATGAGTATGAGTATGAGTATGAGTATGAGTATGAGTATGTATGAGTATGAGTATGAGTATGTATGTAGTTCTACATTTGAAGAACAGCGTAAAACGATAGCGTTAAACAATTTTTGATATAGTGTAATTTAATTTAAAATCGATATTTTACGAGTTCATCTTCGTATATTTTGAAGTGAATACTTCTTTGTTCGAATCTCGTATAGGGGGGCTTGTTCAGAACTTGAACTTGGAAGTGTCCGTTACGACTTTTTTTAACGAAGTATAATTAGATTTCTGATTAAAAATAATTACGTTTTTTAATCATTCAAAAGATGATCCATTCCGCTCAGCTGCCATATGAATGCTTTAGATGTTTCTGACGTCATGATGGCTTTGATCTCAATTAAACTGCAAACACATCTTTATGTATAATTTCCCTTCTCCCCGCACTCCAACCCGTCTCTATTCAAGAGGTGCAAGATGGCGAGATACTCAAAAAGCGCCGAATTTGTGAAATGTTTTCAGGTAAAAACTGTTTTCCATGAAACGGTACGTTGTTATTTTATAGAAAATTGTAAAAAAATTGTGTTCTGAGCGACGTCTGTATAGATAAAAATTATACAACTTGCTAAACTTTGCGTCAAAACGAGGCATATTCACAATATCCTGACAGCTTTCATAATAGTGTTGCATAAAATTTTGCTTTTTGGGCTGTATAGAGAACGTAGTTAGATGTCGCTAGATTACACTTATGAAAAAAAATATGAACGGTCAAGCTATAAGTACGGTAAAGAAAAACACTGCATGCGGTGAACGTGTTTGTGCCCGAAATATGGGGCCAAGGCTCGCTCCCCACCACATTCTACATTCTGGAATACCTCTGATAACACTTGGAGAATATTTCGTGATGATATGAATATACGATATGTATATTTTTTATGTAGAATCTTGCAAAAGATGTCGAGGCCAATGGCTTTTCCCAAGCATGCAAACCGAATACAATAATCATTGTGCCCCTATGCAATTTGAACACGTAAAAATATAGACGGTAGCTTAGCAACTAGTTCCGCTAAAAACCATCGTCTTACGTTAAAAGCTAATTATGTTTTTATTATTTCAAATTATTTTTTATTATTTGGTATCTACGAATACAATAATATACCTATATAGTGCTTACTTCAAGAAATCCAATTTTAGGTTTATTGAGTCAAGAAGAAATATATTTATTATTGTAATGTAATTTCTTTTTAGAACACAATACTTTCTTCTCATGGACTGCTTTGGGAAATGTGATAACAATATCAATGTTGCCATTGGACTCGAGTATTATTGAACAAAACTCGTTTATAACTCTACAAGTAATGGCAACGTCAGATTCAAGTTCTGGATCAACGATCGTTTCCTTAGATATTGTAAAGGATGATACAGTAACTCCTGTCTTCGAGGAAAACCTCTACACGGGGACCTACGATCCGCTAATACCAAATCTTCGCATTGGGCCCTTGATCCTTGCCCAAGGCCTTGATGCTACAGTTACTTTTGATTTTGAATCAGGTAAAATACAAACTTGTTTTATATTGTGTGTTCTGTGAACGGTCTGATAACTGATAACCTATGAAATTACCGAAATTTTCTTACATATGCATGTTCATAATTTGTGTAATTAAATAGATATTTGCATTGTTTGTTTTTTGTTTGAAAGTTGATTTCAAGGTTTTACATCTATATATTAAATTTTGTTTTGTCAGTTTGATAACTAAAATTTAATTTTCAAAAACAGATCATCCTAAATGCCATCCTTTTCCATGATAAAATTTTAAGTTTACAAAAATTAAATTGATGTTGCTCTTAGCTTAGTGTTGCCTCATTTATACACAAAAGAAATGATAAAATTTGGATTTGTCACTCCTAAAAAAAATGCAAAAATATTAGTACTTAAAATTGAGTTTCCTTCAAATTTTCCATATAAAACGGCAATTTCATAGGTAATTATATTTTACGGTGTGGGCCATAGATATAATTTATATAAAGGTATATAAATTAATCTAATTTATGTGTGGGACATATAATCTGGGCATGTTTTACTTCTTAATCTAGTTATTTCATTTATTAGAAATATAATTTATTCAAAGTTGTACATCAAAGTAGATTCTCAAATTTCTCAGATATACCTATGTTTGTTTTAGTAAGTCGGTCTTTATTATCTTATTCTAAGGCCTTTATTGAAATTTCCACAGACAACCAGCGTATTCATAGAACAAACGTAGTTGCGCCTCTTTACGAATTTTTATTGAGTCTAATTTTTTTTTCAGTTTTCATTATATACGTTTGTATATTTCTATAAAAACACTTTATTATAATTCATTCCAGATATATTTTGACTTCTTGTCAGCATCAGTGGAACTTAAGAATAAAATGTATATAATATACTAACACTATAAACACATACAATGTAAATTGGATGAAAAACAAATAAGTTTTCTTTAATATTAATTTATCTAATTTATTTTTGTTTTATTTCTCAATTTATTTAGAACACAGAGAGTATGGCGAGCTTGTTATGGACAATAACAGCGTGTATTTGGAAGTAACTTCTCTCCCTCAGCAAATCTTAGAAGATGAACAGCATATCTTCTTCACCATAATCGCCTCGAAACCGAGAACTGTTGGGGCTACGACTACTGTAGCTATCGCTATGCCTCAAGGTATTTTTTTTTTATAAAATAAATATGAATAACCACGTAATTATTCGTTCTGCTAGAAGAAAATGGCGCTTCACCCCTTTTTATATGTGAGTGGTCACGCGAAAAGGGACCTGAGGGGATACAATTATTCAGAGAAAAACGAATTTTAAAACTTATCCCTGAAAGCTCTAATTTGCCAAGTACTTTAAGGTCCTTCAGGTCCCTTTTCGCTTAACCACTCACATATAACTATATGTAATTTGTAGTAAATTGGGAAAGGGGTTAAATGTAAATTTGTAGATAGTGCCTATATATAGGTACATATCAATTGGTATATTTGAACGTTAAAACCACAAGCGTGTTAGGTTTATTGATTTGAATGGTTGATAGTAAATAATTGTAGTAAATACAGTTTATATTTATGAATTTATAGCGATCGACGAGTATGGATTTGAACAACAGGTGAGATTTTTTGCTTTAAATATCTATTCTTGTTAGATTAATAAAATACGTCATAACAGTTCTGCAAAATAAAATTTACATTTGGATAAATAAGAGTACTTTTAAAATACTTTTTAAGGAACAGATGGCGCTGTCGTCGCTACAATATTGTTGCTTCACAGTTAAGAAATTCACAGTTCTCATTAACTAAGATTATGATTATTTTTGCGAAATCCATCGCTATGAATACTCTAAATATTATTAGAGTGCATTACAAACTAGAAAAGATGAATCAAAAACAAACCCAAAGACAAGAATTTGAAAAAATTCATCCAAATAACCAGCCTAACTTCAACATCTATCACTTTCAAATGTATCGTGATCGCTAGAAATTACATAACACATCATTTTTAGCCAATCACGACACGATACATTTTAAAACGATAGCGACAGTTGTTGAATTAAAACAACAAAGCCTATAACTTTCATTAGTTTTCTTTTTTAATACTATTTTAATTTTTAAATGTAATTTTAATTTAAAAGTCATGTAAGCCATTTTCACAGCGTCGACTGCCAGTTTCCAGAGGAACTTGTTTTAGAAACTTTGGTGATTAAAATGTCTCTGTACATTTAATTACAGCTAGAGCACTAAGCTTCGCACAAAGCAGCTACACAGGACAGCTGGAAGGAAGTACCTTGACTCTGGAGACTATAGTCCTGAGCAATGGCTACACTCCTGACGTTCTCTTCAGACTCGTTGGAGGTAAAGTTTGTGAAATACTGTCCTACTCGTCGTGAACCGGAAGCGAGGTAGTTTTGCGTCGCTTCCCTAGCTCTATACAGGGTGTCAAGATGTTGCGGAAACCGGAAATTAGCGATAGTATTCGCCACAGACATTGATCTAAATAGATGACGCAAGTGCATCAAACTCTATGAAAACCAAGCTTGTCACATTTTACAATGAAAACGGTTGACAGTGGTTTTAATTTTTGTAAGACTTAAGACGTAAGAGTCCAAATTGTAGGAGTCAGTGTCTGTTAGGATTAAAATCTATGTTATATTTCTTCTTTTAGATACTTAATATTTATTATTTGGTATTACGTCAGGAGTCGAACGTTCCACATAGAATTTGTGTTTACTATTCTATTTCCACAGCTTTTGTGAATAATCCAGGTTGGTGATCAAAGAGTAAAGTAACATTACTGGTGATTAAAATATAATTCAGTGTTCAGAGTGAAACACACTTGCTTTTGAAATAATTATCGAACGGATTAGATATCTACGAAGTTTCATGGTCATATTATTAAGCTGCAAAAAGTCATAGTGCGGTATAAAGAGAAAACTGCCGGAATAATAAAAGATGAGTATACTTTGGGATCATTTACTTGTTTTTTTTGTGCTTTTGATACCGCACTAATTTAATAATGTATTTGTTCAATATTTTAAGTGGAAGTCTAGTTTTTTTATGTTATTTAAGTTTTATATTACTTGATTAGTTTTAAGTAATATTGTAATATCTATTAACCACATTAATTGCAATACAAATAGTTGAATATAGGTTTGATTCCTATTATATTGTATGGCATAGCTGACAGAACAAACATTCCACATAATGATTAAAGCTCTTGTTTAATAGATTTATTCTGAAACCTGGATCATTCAGAAAAGCTTTGGAAAAAGGGTAGTTAACACAAATTCTATAAGGAAGGTTCAACTCCTGACATGATATCAATCAAATAATAAATAATGATAAATATTAATCTAAAATAAGAAATAAAACACAGATTCCAAGCTTAATTTAACACGTGCAAGTCTATTACGAAACTCACTTCTCCAACAACTTCGTTTGTTTCGTAAACAAGCAATCGTGTCCCAATGTCTCACATTATGTCACAGTTGCACCAAATTCCATTATGAATTTAATTATGGATACACGAGGAGATTCAAAAATTTTATCGGGGTCTTCAGTCTTTGCAGTCTCTGCTTACTTCTCTAGGAAATAGGCATAAGTAATATATATAATTATAATAATGTTTGTATATAAATTTAGTAGCGAATATACAATGTCTAAATGTTATCCCAAAGCAAGAATCTGACTCTCAATCCGAATGTAAAGAAATAAATTAGATCGTGGAAATAAATTGAACTGTTTATGAGATCAATTATGGTATATTGAATTAATTGGTTACGCCAGAATATTGAGCAACGGCAGACCTATGCATTTTATTGAATTTAAATCTAATTAATCAGATCAAAGGGACGTCAAATCGATAAAGAAAAAAAGATCATTTGGTTTAGCAATGTTGGTTATCAAGGGCGGATCTAGGATTTATTTCTGGGGGGGGCACAAATGCCAGACAGGTAAGGAGTGCCCCCCATAGTATTGCACTATAGGTATATTTGGGAATAACTCTTAATGACATACAAGAATAACCATAAAATAAATTTTAATAAAAAAAAATTACGTATCTGATGTTTTGCGATATGCAACTTGCGGTAGTGTATGTACTTACGTACCACGCACAACGAATAAAGCACTATTGTATTAATCTCCCAGCTATTCATTTTGTTTGTACCGTCTGGGGGAGGACTTCCCCCTGGATCCACCCTTGTTGGTTATTATTGAATGATGATGTTTTTTTTTGTTACCTAAATCTTCCATCTAAAATAATTAAATAGTATTTGTATTTGGGAATAACTCTTAATGACATGCAAAAATAACCATAAAATAAATTTATATAACAAAAAATTACGTATCTGATGTTTTGCGATATTTAACTTGCGGTAGTGTATGTACTTACGTACCACGCACAACGAATAAAGCGCTATTCTTTTGTCTGTACCGTCTGGGGGGGGGGATACGCCCCCTGGATCCGCCCTTGTTGGTTATTATTGAATGATGGTGTTTTTTTTTGTTATCTAAATCTTCCATCTAAAATAATTAAATAGTATTTGAGGAAAACTCGATAAAAAATATAAAATATCTTATAGTGTTCATCAAACCAATTTTGTTTATTATTCCAGTGGTGACCTTTCCCGGTTTTCAGATTACGCAACTTATTTTGAGCCAACAAACGATGTCAACGAAGTGACAGTGACATTATCGACTCCTCTGCCTGAAAACGCTATCCTCAACAACAATTTTGTAACATTGACTTTAGAAGCGACAGACACGAACGCTATTACTGGCGTAACTAATATCGTCCTTGACGTCATTAAGGAAGATATTGTTACACCGGTGTTCAGCAAGAATATTTATGACGGAACCTTCCAAGGAACTAATGAGGTGCAAGTGGAGAGTATATTCTTGTCTCAGGGATACGATGGCTCGGTCAATTTCAGACTCGATGGAGGTAAGATAACATTGATTTTCACACGCAAGAGGCACACCGCCTGGGTTGTGATACTACTCGTGGAAGTATTTAGGGCAGGGAAACTAACGAAATATATAATATTTACTAACGAAATATATGGCGGGCCAAGTTGTTGCATTTTTGGCCTTATTATTTACTGAAATGAAAGTATGTATTTTTTTTTTATTTCATATCATTTTTACATCAAAAACAGTTGTGCTATATAGCTACCATCGGAAACCTATTGGTTTATCTGATAGCAGCGGACGTTCTTATAAATGTTAAATTTTACATCTTAAACAGAGTACATAGGTATATCAATTTTCCATACATTTTCTGAAACACTAACTATTACAAATTAATTACAAAATTCGTGCAATATTACAAAATAACTATTGAAATATGGAAGAAATTGCAAATTAAATTAAACTTTAAAGTTAGCTGCGAAATTTCTAACAATACGAAAACTTCACTTGATTTTTGTTTGATGGTCGCGGGCCGGATTTCAACGCTTCGCGGGCCGGAGATGGCCCGCGGGCCGTAGCTTCCCCATCCCTGATTTAGAGGAACGCAAGAAAAGGTTCGATTCAAGTTTTTAGTGAGTAAGGTTTTTTTTTGTTGGGTGTTACCGTTTTGTGATTTCCTTTCGAAAAGCAGTCCCTTTGCCATCTTTATGCAAGATTTTGGTCCACTTAGTGCATCAGGTAAAAAGGAATGCTTGTGAAACACAGACGCACGAGGGAAAACACAGTTTAAAGTTTGCACCGGAATTCCTCCATAGCACAAAAAAGTTAAGAGGCCGGTGCAGTAATCCTATTTCATACAAACGAAATACCAAAACCATTTGTAAATCATACATATTCTTAAGGTGGTGTGTATTTCCTATATAATTGTATATAATTGTATCAAATGTCCATGGGGACGTAATAATCGTCGGTGAAACGTGGGTGAATTGAATATGACTGTGACTTGCATTCACAGTTCACACTCGGGAACACCTCCGACACCCCTCGAGGATTTATGTCGTGACGATATATATAAATATGTTTATTCATATTTTATATATAAGCGCGGTTTTGATTACGATATGCTTCAATTTTAGTTTAGGAGAAATTTGAATTTTTAATCTAAGTGTTCTGTCACGATTAATTAGAAAAAGGCCGGTATTTCACAATCCGGGTGCGATACCGCTCTTAAGTGCTGTCAAAACTAAATTTTGTTCATTGCAAAATAGTCTATAGGACAGAAGCTAAATTTATTTATATTTTTTATTTTCCTGGTTGCGGTTGCTTCTCAAAGCGCCATTTTGACACAGAACAATTTAAGATTCTGTCAAACGTTGTAAAACCACAGAACATTTAATTTAAATGTTCTGAGAGTAAAACCATCACGGTAATCAGAATCTGCTTTATTATGTATACATATCTCGGAATTAAAAATTTTCAAAGCTAAATCAAATTTTTGAAATTCTTTTAAATAACACCAAGGCCCTAAATTCATAAGAATCCTAGGAAAAAAACACATATTTAAAAAAATTACAAAATATTCAGGATCGGAGCACTCTGCATGATAATTGATATCGCGCCTAGCGCCGGCTGACTAAATTCTTCCTTGAAAATTTCGGGTTCATGATTTAAAATATATATTTTTTTATTTTATATCAATAGATGTCAGTGGTTTTCTAACTAACTTCAAATACCTAATATATGTATGTCATATAATTTTTTCTATTCTACTGATAACGACTCTACTGAGGGGTCGAAATATAGCGTTTAAAACTGTTTAATTAAGTTATTATATTTATGTAAAAAAGAGTATGGGCAATTCTTCCAGGATGACCGCCGGGAGTGGCAAAGTCCTGGAAAGGCTTATGTCCAGCAGTGGACGAACTAAGCTGATGGATGGATGAAAAAAGAAAAAAAAAACATATCGTCGCTGCCCCTGCAAAATCCGCTATGTGATTTCAAATTTTATGTAATTTTTATAACTATTTTCATTACGATACGAATTACAATTACATAAAATTTTAAATCACATAGCAGATTTTGCAGGCGCAGCGAGGATATATTTTTCGGCTAAATAATTCTCACTTTGGATTGTACACTACCCGGTTACTTATTTCAGCTCACTCGCAGTACTTCGATTGGTCAATGGATGATAACAACAACATAGTGGTGTCTCTCCAGTCTATTATTCCAGATGAACTGATATTTGAACTGAAAGTTTTGGTGTTCTATATAGTTGCTGAAAAGCCGTTGACGGTTGGCGCAAATGCTGCGATTTCTATAAATTTTCCATCAAGTAAGTTATCATACGAAAATTACTTTATTATATTGCTTATAAACATGATACGTTTAAGTATAAACTTTAACAATTCTTATATTTTGGATTATTTTTTTGGGGTGGCATGAGCGGAGCGGATTAACTCTTTATAATCAAAAACAAAACCTTAGAAACTTCAATTATTTGAATGTATCATCCTCAAAAGATAAATTATTCTAAAAACGAACCTTTTAGTTTCGTATGATGTGTGACTTCCAAAAACAATGCAATAAATATCTACACCTAGTTTCAACGCAAAATCCCTCAAGTTATATATTATTTAGTATATATAACGTTAAAAAATATAAGTTGGCGAAACTCAAAACATAGGTGGTACAAGTCTATATGAACAACTGTTTGTATGGGAGCTAAGCGAAATTCGCAACTTTTTTTCTCTTCCTCCCATACAAATTGTCCCGATCAGCTGACTGGTCCAGTATGGAAAGGTGAAAACAAATTTTAAGAATTTTGCTTAGCTCCCATACAAACAGTTATATATCATATACACTAGTACTACCTATGTTTTTGAGTTTCGCCAACTAATATTATTTAACCTTATATAATATGACGACACACAAATTTGAAGGTTTTAAATTTAATTCTCATCCCCACGCAAACACACTTCTCGCAAACAAATAATAAATAAGACTTATTGTCCTGAAATTACGAAAAGAGTAATTCCGAGCAATTTATTTACGAGGCCTCTTAATTGAAAGAAACCCGTGCCTTTTGTTCATTGTGTATTCAAAATATTTGTGTTTGTTTTTCCACAAATGGTCTGAGAACGGTATGATGACTGTGATGAGATATTTAAATGACACGTGTATATTATATAGACGGTTGCTTTTTTTCTTATATATATATATATATATATATATATATATATTAGAATATTACAATTTTATTTGCAGAAGAACATCTGACACGATCGTTGTTTCATCTGGCATGAGTTTAAACACGGCTTAAAGTTACTTACGGCTGTAACCTTACATAACATAATCGTCTATTTTGAGCAAACTTTTGCCCGCAGCTTCGCTGAGTGTATCTTTGTAACTTCAATCGAAACATTTAAAATGTTTGTCTGTTATGTTGTATGTTTGCCATGTTCGGATCTAGAGGGGGAAGGGGGGGTGCGAGGGCGCACTCGCAATAGGTGCCGAGACCAAGGGACGGCAAAATCGTGACTTTACTGGTTTCTCTACGCTCTCATAAGTTTTGCCTTCCATGTACCTCCTGCAATAGAACTGAGTCGCGCACATTTTAGAAGACATTCATAAAAAAGGAAAGGATTGCAAGATGCGTTTTTGAATATGTGTTCTGCTCTAAAAATATATGCTACATCGCCCAATACCTGAACATCGTGCGAAAGAAGCTTCAGCAAGCTGAAATTGATGAAAAATTTTTTGCGTTTTACAATGCGTCAGGAAGGCCTTTCTAGTCTAACAATATTTTCATTAGAAAGTGGCGTAGCAAATAATTTGAATTACGATGATATAATGAATTATTTTGAGGAAAAAAATAAAGAAAATAATATTTTGATTATTTAATTTAAACTTGATTGTTTGGTGTAGAATTCTTACACATACGAGTATGTTTTTTTGTGAAAATGAAATTTTAAAACGTTTTCTTTTTTTTGACAAGGGTGCTAAATAGTCTTTTGCACCCCCTCTAAAAATATGTAGATCCGGGGCTTATGTTTGCCAATTAACATAACTTACTTAACTGTAGTAAAATTTTTGCTTCCCTTCCAATTTTAACATATTAATTATAATGTCTCAACATCACATCGTGAAAAAATCAAATTAAAGATAAAATAAATACATTTTCTTTTTGCAGATTTTACTGAACCAGCAATACTAAGTTTTGGCGAGAACTTCTACGTGGGGTCACTTGAAAACGATTTACTCTCTTTGGAAACCATTGTGCTTGAAACGGGCTTTACGACGAATACCTACTTCACCCTCGCTGGAGGTATGAAAAGAAATAATTATTCACATTCAAAGGCAACTTCCGTGAAATTACTGGAAAACAGAAAGTGTTGTGAATTCTCTAAAAAAATATTTTGAATACCTCGAATGCTCAAACCTTTTTACGCGACATTCGCTACAACACAGCGTACAGTGGTACAAGGATCTGATGGCACGTAGATGACAGTGACAGGGGGGCGCAGCTGTGAAACAAGGGGTTTGGTAGCGGCGTTAGTTCCGATTTTCGACACAACAAATCCACGCGCCATAACATCTTTGTAGCACTGTAGTTTATTTCCATATTGCTACGGCGTAGACTCGTACATACAGACAAATAGTAAAGTAATACAAACTGGAGAAGAGAGCCCTCTCTCGGTTCATTTGTGCCAACAGGTACAGCAGCAAACTGGCCGCTTACATATTGGCCCCTAATGTAAAACTTTATTTATGGACGGTAATACTTCAAATTATTTTTAATTACTTTTCTAATTCTAGCAAAGAGTGTCTTGTTTCTGAGCACTCTTTTTCACTCTACAACAATTCATCTCTTTGGCATCGCCAAACTTGAAGTAGGTATAATGAGCGATTTTCTGGTTGTATTTTTTTTTGTTCTTAGCTTTGCCCCAGATGGCGCTGTCCATGTCACCATAGATAAAATGTGTTTCGTAGAAATCAATGTCAAAGTGGTTTTTAGTTTGTTTGGAATCGGTGCAAATTTTGTCTTTGGTTCTGTTGCTAAAGAATACGACAGTGCCATCTAGGAATCTTACTTAAAACTAAATTTGACATAAGGAAAAACGCTCATTAGAGAAGAAAATGATATCGTGATGCAATATACAAGTGTTGCTATCTGTTGATTGGTCAGATAATCCCGTTTTCCAGTTTTTGGCCGGTATGAAACTGTTCCTTTTAATATATTGTTGCCAAAGATGTTGTAATTGTTAATTCAGTTTATATTTTCACGGTGAGCTTACCCACTTTCACCAATTATGTGATTTTTCTTTTAGGGAAAATTGCGCAAACCCATCTTATATTCAAGGTAATAAGATCGAAAAATCGTTTAGCTGAACTTTCCCTAAAGGTAGAATTGTTTAAGATAAATATGAATATTGTAAATATAGGTATAAATATGTTTTCTTTTTTGTAAGCAACAATAGAATTAACATAAGGTGACATTTATTTATGCAGCCAAATTTATACTGGAGGCTTGGTAAGTGATCACTATCACGGATCGATAACACTTATTGCAAATTTCGTATGTTCACCTCCCATAGTCCCACAGTAATTGACTCTCGGATGGGCTTACGTAGTAGGAAACACGAAAAAAAAATTGCCAATTTCACAAAAAGGTTCACCGAACCTATTTACTGACCATTTACCGAGTCTTCACTAAGAATTTGACTGTATAAATAAAAGTCACCTTGTTTATGTAAAACTAAGAGAGTTGGTTTTATCAAGTAACAAAGCATTCTCATCTAAAACTAGTAACTGCTAATGAAACTACCAGCTTATCAGCTCATCGTGAACATTCTTATTAGTCCATAAAAGTAAAATGACTTCAAAATAATAGTATTTTCATATTATTGGCACTCCCGGCCCTACCGAAACAACATATATTTTTTTATATTTTAGCAAAATAATTAGACTCCTGATCTTTCTAATATTGTTCTTAGCAATGGTCTAATTAATATGGTATAATTTTTTATATTTGATTCTTTTGAATTTTTCAGTTATTTTACTGATATTTTCCCAGTTTCCACCCACTGTACATTTAATTCAGCCTGCTCAATACAAACATTCTTAGATTGAGTGGACTATATATTTTGGTTCTTGAGTATCAGTTTGATTTGAATGTCAGATGAATCTTGTCATAGGAGTTGTATGGTGTAGGACCACTGGTCTGTAGAAAAAATGCTATTAGAAAATATTAGGTCTTTACATATGAAATTGCCGTTTTCTATAGAGTATTTGAAGGAAACTGAAATTTCAGTATTAACGACTTTGCATTTTTTTAGGAATGACGAATCCAAATTATGTTAATTACTTATGTGTATGAATGAGACCACATTAAGCTGACAGCAACATTAATTAATTTTTTGTGAAGTGTCATCTGTAAATTATTACGAATCTTATCATCAAAAGCATTTAGGACGAAATGTTTTTGAAGATTAAATTTTATAATCAAACTAAAAATAAAAACAAAATGTAAGTGCTAAAACGTTGCTAGGGTAGGCCATCCTCTTAATACGTAGAATATAAAACCTTGAAATCCACTTTCAAACAAATAATTGAAATAGCTATTTAATTACAGGAATTATGAACTCATGAATCTGTAAGAAAATTTCGACAATTTCATATTTTCATATTATCTATGGGTAGGACTTAGGACTATTTCTAATTATATATATATATATATATATATATATATATACCTAGACGAAGATCCAAAAATGTTACCAAAGACAACAAAATGTTTTTTTTTTTGTTCTGGACAAAATCTCTTTGGAAAGGACCATGATCCATGGAATAATAAATGTATTTCTATTTCAGAGTTCGCTCCCTATTTTACGGAAATAAACATCGATAATGTTGTAACCATCACACTGAGTAATCCTTTACCGGCTGACGTCATCGCCAGCGAAAAATTCATAACTTTAGAACTACAGGCTCATAGGGAAAGAGCAGTTACAACATCGACCGCTATAGTCATAGAGGTTATTGTCGAGGAGGTGACAGCCCCGGTGTTCAGTGGGCCATATTACACGGGGACTTACACCAGTGAAGGGGGGCTGGTGATAGATCACGCGATTTACTTGGCCCAAGGATACGATAGCACTGTTACCTTTGAATTGGAAGGAGGTACGAGATATTTTTTGTGTTAGCATTTATTGTTATTGTTTGTATAAGTGTTATTTTTTTTTGTTTCTTTTTAATTTGTTTTTGTTTACGCTATCGTTTTGACTGCAAACTTGTGAAGATAATAATAATAATAATAATAAGTAATTTATTCACAAAAACGGGACATGTTTACACAATTTATGCTTAGTTAGATTACAATCAAGTTTAGTATAGTGTAAGAGATTAGGAGCATCTGCTGCTAAGTAGGTTGTAAGCCTGAATTTCAGCATACAGCGCCTCCACCCTCGTATCAATATTTATTAGCTTCTAAAAACATATTAACAAACGCATGCCAAATATATATATATATATATTTATATTTCCTAAGTTTAAAGCCTTATCATCTACTTATATTAACATTAAAACAGTAATTCAAAAATCTTAGAGTGAAAAAATTGAAAAATGAGAAAAGAATAAGTTTGGTTTAGTCCTCCCTGTGTGTAAAGTGTGAATGTCTGTGGATAAGTGTGAGAGGGTGAGTGGTATGTGAAGTGAATAGTTGTAAAATAGTTACTTTCTATAAATATATATTTAAAAATAAATTATATATATTTAATGTTTCAGAAATAATATAGGTACTAAACTGATAAAATTTAATGTACTTTATTATGAATATATTTATGTTTATTTAAATTTAGACTTTTAAAATAAATTTTAGACGTTAAAAGTAGTATGGATAGTAATGCAATTTTATTCAATTACAGTCAGTAGTTCTTCGGTTTGTTCGTAGGATAATTTTTGAATCCAAGTTGATATAGTAATCTTAGATTCAAATTTGTTCATGGTATAGATTTTAAGTTGTTTGTTTAATTTGTTGTATACGAATGGGCCTAAAAAAAGGTAAAACCTCCGAATGAAAGAGGTTTTAATTTTATATATCAGATTGCGTTTACATACTGCAAAACCTCTACGTTTACATATCAGACTGGGGTCGTATTCCAAATCCGAGTGCTGTTTCAGGGTAATGATAAGTAAAAAGAGCTGCCGCACCGTTAGTACCTCACAGTATTCATAAAGAAGTTTAGTTGGGTAGAAATAACGCTTAAAGGTACATACTTTGAGAAAGGTACATAGATAGATGTAAGAAGGGAAAAATACAGACTATATCAGTGGCGTACGTCTGGTATACGCTGTGACTGTTTTACTCAAAACAAAAATGTTCACAAAACAACAAATGTGACACCATATTATATCCCCAAGGGGTGTCAGAGGTGTTTTCGAGTCTTGACTGTCACTAGAATAATCTCGAAACTCTTTTCACCGACGATTTTAACGTCACAGCGTTCATTTATTTTTTCTTAGGCCCACTTGCAGCATGATCGAGAAAAAATCCTTAACCCTCGGGTTAACTAAACCAAGGGAAGAGTTAACTAACCCGACATTTCATATGGTCTGAAATAATTTTTTCTATTCTATTCTATTAGTCCTATTGCACCATGATAATATCGAAGCGGGTTAGTAAACCAGAGCAAAGACAATATAACCACTTCGAGCTAAGCGATTGTTTGACATTTGACATTTATTTAGAATGTTACCATAAAGTAATTAGTTGCAACCAATGAGGTATAGTATCTATATTACAATTGGAAGCAAAACAATTTAAGTCAAACTGGTAACATCAAAAACTGGCGCTAATCCGAGTTTAACTCGAGGTGAGAGTCGGGTTAAATTCGGCTGACATTCTCTTAGTTTAACCCTAGTTTTAACCGAGATTTTGATTGGTGCAAGAGAGCTTTTTCTTAAAACTCTATTTTTTGATTTAACTCCAGTTAAAGTCGAGTTAAGAACATGCTGCAAGTGGGCCTTAGTTTAATAATTTTTCTGTAAATGTGCAAAAGTCTATTAAATAAAAATAAAATAAACAGCGTGATAAAGTTTGGCTAGCGAATCATGGCACAACTTTACTTGACACGGGTATGGAAAAATACCCGACAATACCCGTGTCAAGTAAAGTTGTGCCACGATTTGCTTGCCAGACTCTAGTACTTCGAGCACAAATATACAGTACTCTCAAAGTAATAATGCGCATACAAATCTTCGCCATTGTTCGACAAAGTTCATATTTCCTTACACTATCTATACAATTAATAAGGTCACGTGTTAAGTCCGGGCGCTCGGCTATAGATTTGTATGCGCATTATTACTTTGGGAGTACTGTACCCCACAATGTTTTCCAAGTAGTAACAAATACTATGCACAAAAACTCCAAAAAACCCATTGGTGCGTCCACCGACAGGATTCGAACTCGGGTCTCCAGATTGGGAGTCCTACCGACTGAGTTGCCGTTGTATTTACAAAAGTACCTTTTCAGAATACTCGGTGTTTTTCGACTTGCAACAAGACGAGCACGAAGTTCAACTTAGTCTCAAGGATGACATCCCATTACCAGAAGAACTCGTTCAGAACTACCGCCAGTTGCTCTTTAGCATTGTTGCTACAAAACCGAACATTGTTGGAACGAGAGCAGCCGTTTCCATTGATTTACCGGACGGTAAGAGCAGAGTCAATAAAGTAGTGAATCTTGGTAAACCGCTCTAATTCAAACTCATGCACACAGGTGCGTGCTCTACGCCATCTAAGCGAAGTTCGGGGGAGTCTTCATATAAATCTTGGCGCGGCGGCCCACAGTGGCGCGAGTGTATGTAGAGGTTTGGACATAGGGATTGAGAAAAGTAAAAAATTGAATTAAATAATTTTGATAATGCCACCTAGTGCAGTTAATGACTAGCTCTCAAAGGTGTTGAGTGTCATTTTTTTATAGCGCTAATATCTGTGAAGATATTTAATAAAAACCATTTCTTTCGTATGGGGACAAGCACATCATGGGACATATCTTCTTATTCCGGCCTCGTTTCAAAATGTGGTATTTTTTATTGAAACCATCTTATTAATTGTCAGAAACGCCCCAAACAAACTTGGTGAACCAAAGGTGCACTTTTTAAGAAAAACCAGGATTTAATATTATGGACAAAAAAAACGGTAATTTGTTTTTCTTTTGGACTGATCGGGACTCTTTGGGACTGATCGGTGAGACAGAAACATACCCGGTGTATGGGCGACGGCCGCGGAGCGGTGTAGTGCACGTACGCGTCTGTGTGTGAGTCCGAATCTGAGCATTTGTACTAAGATTCACTACTCTATAAATATAATATTTACTCTGGTAAGAGTTTCTTGTTTAGTAACAACCTATTAGGTGTTTAGGATGTAAAATTGGGGTAATCGATTTCTAAAATGTAAGTCTTTTTCAATATGTAAAGATATAGGTATATTATAATCATAACCAAGTCATAACCGGTTATCCAGTATTAAAATGAATTGGTAATTTTAATTTAAACGACATATTCTTCTGAAAATACTGAACAATTTTTTAAGGAAGAATATCTGTGCAACTATCGAGATATCATTATTTATTTTATTACTTTTCCATACAAATTTTATTTGCGCTTATGTGTTTATAATCTTACTTGGAGGACGGTACTTCGTAGAACTAAAACGGCTATGAAACTGGGAGGGATGTAAAAAATATTCAGTTTTTAAGAGCGGTTTTCTAATTGATCGAAACAGAACACTTAAATTCAAAATTCACTAAAGGCGCTTTTATCCCAAAATCAGTAATTTCACAGTCAAATAGAACTTTCAAATATCGTCTAAAACTTCCAAAAAAAAATAAGCAATATAGTTCGAACCTTTATCTAGGTCTTCCACGCATGTGTTACACGATCAGATAAACTTTGCTCGATAGAAATAATTCACGAACACAGCATGTAATAAGACCTTTCAAATCATGCCATTTCCATAATTACACTCTTTTATTAACGAAACATATCTGGTAATATTGCTCTTTAAATTTTATAGGTCGACCACGTAAGTGGGTTTTAATAAACATATCCCTTATTTTTAAACAATTTAAAAACCGATAAAAACAACGAAAAAGTACAAAGGTGTGGTTATTTTTTTTACTCCTTACACGTAAAGAAAAAGACAGAGAGTCAATCTTCTGGGATAAGAGCGCCTTAATAATTACTCAACAAAATCTTATTACCTATGAATTGTGTATGTTGCAATCGCAAAGTTTCCATTGGTTTCTGTAAATTAGAATTTCAAAATATTTGAATGTAAAAATCTTTGAAATTCTAATTTACATAAACCAGTGGAAACTTTGCGATGGCGGCATACACAACACATATGTAATAAGGTTTTGTTGAATAACTATTGACTGAATTTTGAATATAAGTGTTCTGTTGTGATTATTTAGAAAAAGGCTGGTTTTTCACAATCCGGCTGCGAAACCGCTCTTAAATTACAGAAAAGATACGAGAATGTATTAGTTAACGTACAGTCGACAAGATTCCCGCCTGGCCACCTTAAGAGCTAGTTTTGTGTGCAGTGGTTCGCGGCATCTTCCACTATCCCCGCCTTGCCAGTTTTTGTCTGCCAATACTCATTCACGCTCAATCATAAACTTTGACTAATGAAGTCTGATGGACCCGAAAACGCCATAAAAAGTGTCTCTCAAAAACTTTCACTGGTCAACAAAACAAAAGGCGGGGCTTACTGAGATCGCCACATGCAAGCAACAAGGTTTTGAAACTGGACAGGCGGGAATCTTGGCGACTGTACTATTTCTCTAACGGCCCTTTTTCTGTCCTGCGGATTCACGTCCACGTGCGGACATGTGCAGGAAACGTGCCATCATCAAAGATTTCAAAAGTAAAGATAAGCCCTTACCGTAGTATGACAGCACCAAAATGTTTCCACCTTTAAATGGGTGACGCTCACACGTTTGGAATCAGTGCTCATCTGAACACAGTGATAGTTGGACTCCTTAAGTGCACTTAATGTTTTGAATTTTTGAGACTTTAGTAGTCTGATCAGTTTGCTGACCGTAGGTAGACAGATTGCGCACTCATATTGCAACAATGCAATAGATTTTAGGTGCCAGGGCTCATCTAAACTTTTGAAATCTTTGGCTATCATCCGCATGCTTACCAGATCCGCACGAGGACGAAAATCCACATGACAGGAAAACAAGACTAATACGTATAGACATACAAACCATGGACCTCGGGTCTAGTAAAAGATTTACGAAAAAAGTGTCCTTAGTGAACTGTCAAAATATTAAGAAACAAAACATTTCAATTTGAATCGTATGTCATTGCTGCATGGCTCAATTTAGATTGACGTGCGATTGACACGCTTTTTTAGTTTTCAATGGTTTTGACACTCTTTTGGTTCGACACTTTTCAACGCAGATCCGATGTCTACTTGTTAGTACGTCAATGCTAATACGCGAGAATAGCAATTTCAAAGAAGATCATTAATGTCATAGGTTCCGGTGGTTCCGAATATCGTATTATAACTAGCTACCACAGCTTTCCAAAAAATCAAAGTACAAAGAAGACTGAAAAAGTTAGGAAGCGCTTGTTTAGTATTTTTGTTTGTATGAGTACTGTTTACGTAAATTGTTTTTTACTGTATACTTTCCCAGGAAAAACTTGGACTTAAACTACAAAGAACAACTTTATTGTAGGAAATTATTCTCGCGTATAAGAAACAGCATGAAAATATTGCCTAAAATCAAGCTGTTTTTACACTAAAATTCGTTATTTCTTTGAAACCGATGATTGTATTTGTATGGTTCTTGTACTCAAATACAAGGAAAGTATTGCTTGTCACAATTGTTGTTGGAAATTGTTTTTCTTTCCATCACGTCCATGTGAACAGTATTTTTTCCTATTTTGCGAGTTGATTGAAGCGTTATTTCAATTTCTGTCGATATTTCTACCGACACCGGTCAACTCAAGGTCGTTGGCGGTAACCTGCCTCTTAAGGCGATTACCGTCACCAAATTAGCAGCTCGATGTTTGTCTGTATGAATATCGACGGAAACGCCATTGAAATAGCGTTCAAATCAGTGCACAATGCGTGGTGGCTGTTACGACGCTCGCTGCGTCCTTGAAAGGGCAAAATAGGAGAACATAATACTTTTCACATGGGCGTCATTGTTCGATTGAATAATTCTATGTTATATTTATAGCTATCAAGTTTATTTATTTATCAACGCATAAATGAATTAAATCACCTGAGCCGCTTAGGAGCAGTAGGAAGTTCAAGCCAAAAAACACCATTCAGTTGAAACAATTTTTCATATAGAAGTTTTGGTGGTACGAAAAAGAAAAATATTGCATATGTTGTCCTTGAGTTGATAATCCATAATACATTTTTTTATATTTTTGGTTTGGCCATAAAAGAGGAGTAGGCTTTAGAAAGTACCCATTTGGCGATATTAAGGGCCTTAAGTTTCGCGTAGCAAGATTTCCTCAAATCAGAAATAGGGGTGAAAAATCAAGGCAAGTATGATATTGTAAGAGCTGTGTTAGTTGCTCGCAAGAGAAGAACGACCAAAATAAATGTATATAAATGTGGTTTAAGAGCTGAATTTCAAATCTATAATAGGTACCTTCTGCTTGCAGAACTTAATTATAAGAGCGATGTAATTTTTATTCCTTCTTAAAACTCTTTTATTTATTTGCTCGGAGTAGCGTCAACCTACATATACTTATAAACCAACCATTCCGAAAACAAACGGGCAAACTTAGAATTCCTACGGTTTATGTGCACGATATTTTACAGAAGCATCCACCGTACTTCTCCGATTTGCCCAAAGTAGCTACGTGGGCCGCCTAGATATGACCGGCTTGCAGGTAGACCCCATAACTCTGCTCGCTGAACACACCGATAACATCAACTTTACTCTCACGGGAGGTAAGGAATCAGTTTTATTGTAATCGATAATAATCGTAATGATTATTTAAATGCTTCCTCTAGGAATCTTGCTTTTTTTTTTATTAGAATGACCTTTTTATAAATTCAATAATAGTAGTTTATGCTACAAGGGTGCAAAGGAATAAATTACGAGGACGATTTAAAACACGAGCATAGCGAGTGTTTTAAACGTAACCGAGTAATTTATCTTTTACGCCCGTGTATCATACTACGTTTTTCAATGCATAGTGTGAGGAAATGAAACAAATATAATCTTGTGAACTTTAAATTATAATTGGCTCAAAAGGACTGTATCCAGAGCCGTTAAACAGTGGAAAAAAAAAGTATAACATCTATGGTACACAGGAAAGTCTACAGGTTAGCCAACCATTGTAAATAAATTAAAAAAAATAATAATAATAAAGCCCTAGGGCAAAATAATCGACTTTTTGTTCGGTTTTGATGCATAAAAAGTGGGCCTTTACGAGCACATGCATTGAAAATTATTTAATTAGCTGCCTACTAATTCTGAAGGTTCGCTTTAGCGCTGTCAAAACTAAAATTTTGTTTATTGCATTAAAACCTTCAGAATCAGCTACATTATCTCAACTTGTAAACTAATTTACATCGTAATTTATTATTTTGCTCATTGTTATTATATTACATTAACATGTCTAATTGATAAATAAATAAATTAATTAATATAGTTATGGTGCAGGTTATTTTTAAATAAGATAAACTCTTCTGTTTGATTTATTGTAAGTATCAAGGTGTGCAAAAAATTATATATAAATTTTTGCACACCTTAATCCATTCTGTACGGCTTTGTAATTTTGCAACTAAATGATTGTGATCCTCATTCTAAACCCTTATAGCGTAGCTCTGGTATTAATTTTGTTTGTCTGTCTTTCCTTATAAAGCATAATACGAAATCAAGTTCGATTCCAGGGTTCAACTGCCTCCCACTACGGGGCCGTCCATTCATTACGTCATGTATTTTAGCTGTTTTTCGAAATGAAATGAAGTGAAATGCCCCCCATACAATCTTATGAGTAGATATGTAAATATACTTAATTTTATGTAGATATTATATGATAAATTATTATGCAGATATTATTAAAAGTTAATATTTATAAATAAATAAATTAAGTAACTTATTTGGCTCTACCCTTGTAATCTCCACATCACCAAAGGTTAACGGTAGAGAATGCTAATTAGCATTAAGTTCACCTTTATGCATTCTTTATTTTTGTACAGCAAAGAATTGACATACATACATACATACAATCATCCTATCGTCATTATCTAATGAACTACTCTTTCACAAAACTGATGTCAATTTCATTAGAGTCGCTGTGAAGTGAATTTTTATTTTTATTATTAGGTACATAACTTTTAACATTAAATAAACCTATAAAATACTAAAAACTTAAACAAACTAAAGACCTAAAAATAAATACATATTACAAACTAAACTAAATAAAAAACAGGTTTAGATTACATGAAAAATACTTTATTCAAGTCATCGCTGTCACAGGGCAGGATACCCAATAATTTTTTATTATTTGCTTTTGAATGTCCGCAGAATACAGTGGCTACTTTACCGTAAACCAGGACGTTGGCACCATTACATTAGTAGCCAATGAAGATCTGCCACTGGAGACTATTCTCAACGACGAAGTTTTCATCATCCTGGATATCGAAGCCTCTCGCCCCGATAGCATAAGCGCGACAACCACCGTTGTCTTCGAAGTCATAAGAACGATTGTCGTGGAGCCAGTTTTTGAAAGAACGTTCTATGCTGGGTCATATATAATATTATTTGAGTCCCTGTATATGGAAGGTACCATCGAGCTGGTGCAAGGTTACGATGAAACTGTTCTGTTCAGTTTGGATCAAAATGAGGGTAAGCCATTTATTTAATTATTAAGAAAACTACGTTAATTATAACAACTATTGCTTTATTGTAGCTTATTTAAAAAGGTAGTTAATTTATTTGCTTAAGTATGTAAATACGTCCAATTTAAAGTCATGCGATAAATGACTTCAAATATTTCACCTTTTTAACAGGTCCTTGATTTAATGTATAAAAAGATGCGTGCTGGCACACGTTGTATGTGGTCGTCAACGTAAATATCTTATACATATATGTTTAATACTACACCTCGTTATATGTAACGAATTTACATAACATTTTTAGAATATGGCATCTTCGACAATTTACCATGTTTTTCCTTGAGTTCGAGTTTAATGCCCAAGAAGCTTATGTTAATATAACCATTCATTGCCTCATATTCATGCCAGATTTCAGCTCATTTGGCTTATGCGTTCTTAATAATGATAGATCGCCCGGAGTCCGGCTAGCAGGACTTTGAGACCTTCCGGAAGGACGCAACTTTTTTCAATCACAGTTCCTTAATCTGACATAGTAAAGGGTTCAAATTTGTATGAAAAAATGCAGTATTTATGTCTCTTTTGTGGATAAGAAAAAACGGTTGCTAAGCGACACTTGCCTTCAGTCAGCAATCAATGGCGCACGGGTATTAGACGTGGGCAGAGCGTTCGTGACGTGTTTCGATGTTGTTACATTCAAGGTCAAGGTCACCGTACTGCCAGAAGAACCAGTTAAATTTTCATACAAAACACGAACTGCCAACAGGGCTACAGGTCGCTTCCGGCAGGACGTTTCGCACAAGCAAACCGTCCTTTCAGAAAAGCTTCCAGCAGGACAAACCGTCGTCGGGTCAGAACTTTGCAATAAAGATTTCTATTTTTCTAATGGAACCCTAAAAGGGAAGCCTTTGAAAACGGTTTTGTTTTTTTTCCTCCTCCAGTAAATTAAACATCAAAGACAACTTACGACAAGAGTGGACCAAGCCGATCTAATTAGCGTTGTTTTCTAGCGGACTCCCAATATTTCTCTATCAACCAAGTCGGAAACCGAGTAGACTTGACTGTACAAGCCAGCATCTCCGAAGTATTAAACAAGAGCCACCTCGTCACCTCCGTGATCGCCAACAAGCCTGGAACCTCAGCCAGTGCAGCCATCGTCGTTTCTATCGAAGGTGAGAAGCGCACACTACACACATTGGCACATATACGAGACATATACACTTGAAAATGTTAACTGTCCTACTGTCTATCCCAGTCTAACTCCCGGTTTCTGAAAGGCCAATCAATGTTAACAGTAGATTAAAAAATAATTATCTGCGGATTAAGCCAGAAAAAGTGGTAATTTTACATTGAAATCAAAAATTAACTAAGTTAATTATTGATTCATCACTATTCAGACTTCATATATGCTTTATTTTCACGGTTATTTGCGGTTAAAGTTTTTTTAATCTACTGTTAACTTTGATTGGCCTTTCAGAAACCGGGGGTAATTGAATTATCGGTATCCTAGCAAAATGTATCATATCAAAAACATTAAAATACAACGTGAAATTTAAGTCATTTTGTTAACGAAAACTGGTGATAGTATATGTCCATATAAACTACTTTTACTATGGAGCCAACCCTGAAATCGTAAAAACAATATCAGCTGTTCCGTAGAAAAGTTAAATACCTACTCGACCCAAATGTATGAAACAGCTGATTTTTTTTTAACGGTTTCAGGTTTGGCTTCATAGTAAAAGTTGTTCATATGGACGAGCACTATCACCAGTTTTCGTTAGCAAAATGACTTAAATTTCACGTTGTATAACTATGTTTTTTTTTGTACCGTGCGTGCTGAACCAACGGTGCGGGCGTCTGAAAGTCTGAACAACTAATGTCAAAATCTCTATAATTTGTGGTCAATCAAAGTCTAACTTGACACTGGCAAAAAGTGGCGCCTAAAATAACAACCGTCGCCTCAGAACAATAAGTCATTGTTCTGAGGCCGTCGTCGCCAAGACACAAAAAAAACCTATGGTGAATGCTAGGAAGTTCCAGCATAATTTTTACAAGCGTTTTGGGTTTTTACAAAGACAACTTATGGGTATTAGAGTGTTAACTCACGCCTGACATGACAGGTTGCCTTTGCCCGAAGCATCTACGAGTGGTGGTGATGACAAACAAGAAACACGTGCTTAACAGCATGCAACGTATCGTGATATGCATTTTAATTTCTGTTAGGATTAGATAAGACCTATTATCTACTGCCACACTTATAATACATTACATTACAACACCGCAATACTGCGCTGTGTTTGGCCATATTTCATGGCATATAATTATTATAACACCGCTAGAGAACAAATCAGAAGCGATAACTGTCTGTATTAAATTCTTAAGCCGCGACCTCTTTACTGTCTCGCTTCTGATTAGTCTCAGGTATTTACATACATCCTATGGGCTCAGGATATCATGACGAGTATCACGACAGTATCATGACGAGTGTTCTTTTTCTCATTATTCGTGTAATTGTTCTTGATGGTTGTAGATAAAATATTGTGTGCAACTGGACATAATTATAGACATCGGGACACTCGTGTTTGGTTTGTTTCGTAAACAAGCACTCGTGTCTCAATGTCTCACATTATGTTACAGTTGCACAAAATGCTATTGTAATTGCGTTACGTGGCGCAGTGAGTACGCTCTTCCATCAACGTTGCACTCCTTCACAAGTATCATAGACTGCTCCATTCCGAATTGTCCAATCCTAACAAAATTTAAAACAGACAAACTACGACCTATGTATTTCCCAAACCATAAATACAGTATCATCCATACATCAGCCTAGCTCGTCCACTGCTGGACATAAGCCTTTCCGGGACTTTGCCACTCCCGGCGGTCATCCTGGAAGTCACACACGCTGGGCAGGTGAGTTGGGGAGCGCGGTGCTGAAACCCTCGCACCAGTGACGCCGCTGCCCGTCACCAGTCTGTTCCATATAAGCCCCGGCTATTAGGAATGGATATACCGCCATCCATCGGTCCCATGCATGGTGGGCCTCCTGGTTTTTTGCCTATGAGCTGTCCTCTTACTCTCCCCCGTATTACTTCGAGGGGGTCTCCAAGTAAGATGGTGGTACCTCCACAGTCGAGCCTGGCATCAGCTCTACCACCTCTCGATAAGTAAGGAAAATTGTATGAAAACCGCAAGATTAAATATTTCACCCATTTATAGATATGAATAGATATGAATTCATTCTGTTGCAAAATGCTTTTCCTGAAAATAACTTCTGTAATATCCGTTCAGCGTTATTTCAGATTTTGAAAATACACTCGCCTTCTCACAAGTTTATTATACTGGAACCATTGAAGATGGAGATGTCACAGCTTTAGAGGAAATACGCTTTGAACATAATCAGGACATGGAAGTCGAACTCCTTGGAGGTACGTTTTGTGTTAAGAGTGCGCAGCAGGTCCCGAAACCGAAATTCAGAATATTCTAAATTATTTATTAAAACCACTCTTAAAATGCAATTGCACCGCAATTTAAATAAATATATCGTCACGACATGAATCCCCGAGGGAGTGTCAGAGGTGTTCCAAGTGTGAACTTTGAAATACAAGCAGTCCACCCTCGGTCCACCTGCGTTTCACCGACGATTATTACGTGATGAGTGGTAAACCCTGTTGCAGTTCATCAGGCACAAATACACTCTCTTTACGGCATGCAGGTTTCCTTACGATGTTTTCCTTCACCATTCAGCAAGTGGTAAGTGAGAACAAATACTATGCACATAAATTCCGAAAATCTCATCGGTGCATGCCCGACTAATGACCAGTTGAATGACCAGCAGTCGTAAGTCTTTAAGGCGCTCTTATCCCAAAATCAGTAATTTCAAATTCAAATAGAACTTTCAAATATCGTCTAAAACTTCCAAAAAAAAAATACGCAATATAGTTCGAACCTTTATCTAGGTCTTCCACGCATGTGTTACACGGTCAGATAAACTTTGCTCGATAGAAATAATTCACGAACACAGCATGTAATAAGACCTTTCAAATCATGCCATTTCCATAATTCCACTCTTTTATTAACGAAACATATCTGGTAATATTGCTCTTTAAATTTTCTAAGTCGACCACGTAAGTGAATTTTAATAAACATATCCCTTGTTTTTAAACAATTTAACAACCGATAAAAATAACGAAAAAGTACAAAAGTGTAGTTATTTTCTTTACTCCTTACACGTAAAGAAAAAGACAGAGAGTCACTCTTCTGGGATAAGAGCGCCTTAATCGCGCGCGACGCAGCTTAGTTGAATCACAAGTGCGAGGAGCGTGACACGATGTTTTTGCAATTAAACGGTACGTCACGCTCCTTGCACTTGTGATTCAACTAGTGGCATCGCACGCGATTAAACACTGTGCTTCGACGCCACTTAGTTGAATCACAAGTGCGAGGAGCGTGACACGATGTTTTTGCGATTAAACAGTATGTTACGCTCCTTGCACTTGTGATACAACTAAGCCGCGTCGCGTAACCGGGCATGACCACTTTTTTTTACTTTATTCTTTATTGTTTACACACATACAAACATGGACACATATTATATTTAATTTGAAACGATATGCACATTGGCGTGCTTATCTCTAAGAAGAGATTTCTTCCAGCAAAACCAAGAGGAAATAACAAAAAAGTTTTTTTTTACATCGTGTAATCATACAAGTGCACGAAGAGATGGATACAAACTAAAAATAAAAACAGCAATAATATACCTAGTAATAGAATGCTTACTAAAATGTTTTCAGAAAATCGGGATCTCTTCAGCTTAAATTCTTCTACATGTGAAGAAGACTTTTGTATCATTCGAATACAACTGGTCAGTGAGTTACCAGCCGAAGTAACTGGACCGATTTTAATACTCACGCTCGAAGCCCGAAGTGGAGGGAAAACCGCTGACGCAACGATTGTGTTCGAATTGGTTCGATCTCTTGATGAAACTGGGGCTTTGATTTTCGAAGAATCACACTATTTGGGTTCTTACTCGGAAAACGGATTGTCTTTTGATCATCAAATACGTTTGACTAGTGATTTCGACACTGATGTTGTATTCTGGTTGGAAGGAGGTAACGATATTTTGATTTTTGAATGTGTTGTATTTAAAATAGATTTAAGACCATTGATTATATTGATAATACCATTGGGAAAAGTTTTTTGCGATTTCTGACATTTCTAGTACTCAAACCTCAGTCGGTCCAGTAGAGACTTTTGATCCTTATAAGAAACAGGATCGATTGGCATCAAAAATTGTTTTTGTTTAAAATGACAATTTTCTTGCTGGCTGTACATTTTTTCCAAAATCTGTAAGTGCAGTTCAGAATATCTTAAAAATTTATGGATAGTCTCCTAAAAGCGTTTGCCTGTAACTATAACGGTTAAGGTACCTGCCCTTACTGTTCCGTCTCAAAAATTCACCCTGTATAGTGAACTTTGGTATACAATGCTCTTTGCTAAAAGTTTTATTTTAGCCGTTATAATTATTTATTTATATTTTGATACAAATTCGGGGAATCAACCCTTAAGAGAAAACGATAAAAGCGTGTTTTTACAACGTAATTAATAAAATAACAAAATTTTGCTGGAAAAGCTTGACTGACATTAAACTATGTTCGCGAAATGCCATAAATCACATTTATTTAATATCTTTAATTCAAGAATAAGAACCGTCTTAAGTTGTGCATTTCGTTGAGGATACGAATGGTGCACATTTAAATTAACAAGTTATCGCGATAAATGTTCGAAACTAAACTTTATTTTTTACTAGATAAGATTCTCGTGATTCTTTTATTTTTATTTGAGGTTTGTTTAAACAAATTAAAATTTTCTTTCACCCTACACATAAAATATAATGCTTGTCTGTACTGGGTATTTTTGTTTTCGATCATTGTATTTTAGTTATTTAGATATTTCTACCGAAACTTACCCTGTTTTCGCTGTTTTTATGGGAAGAGGGTAGGGACATTTGTTTTTACTTAAAACGGTATTTTTCGGAAACAATTAACACCAATTCTGTACAGAATTTTGGACAAAATTTCATTTATTTGTCGGAAAATCTAACGAAAATGTGACGACAAACAGCGAATTATTCAACATCTTTACTCTTGCTTAAGACTTTTTTACTTTACAGAATACAATCAATATTTTGACATAGTGGAGGACGGCACCAACGATTATATCACAATTTCTCTGAACCAGTCATTACCTGAAGATATACTACAAAACAACCAACAGGTTGTATTGACATTGGTCGCCAGGGCAGTCGGGTACTTGGAAGGCAGGACCGCAATAGTTATTGCATTTGGTAATGGTAAGGAATTGGGTTTCTGTTTCGGTTTAGGTACTGGTTTTTTTATATTTTATACGCGTAGAGGCCAATTTTAATTTTGATTGATTTTATTTTGTTTTATGAATAAAATTTTAACATTATACCTTTGCAGTACTTATAGAAATGCATAAAAAAAAATCTGGACTTGAGGAGCTCTGAACCGGGATTCAAACACGGGATCTCTCGCTTACCGCGCGATTGCTGAGCTATCCAGGGGGGCAATTCCCAGTCTGTCGAATCTCATCTGTCGAATCAATCTGTCAATTCTCAACAGTAAAAACTTGTTTTATCTGTCGAACTCTATACATTTTTAGCTAGAGTTTTAGAAGTCTCGCTTCGACTGTTTCTCCGGAATCTCCCCTGGTCTCAACAAAACTCGTGAATTTACCGATGTGATTACCCATACTGCAATGATATTTATAGATACCCACTTTATAGTGGGCTACTTGGTGCCTAAAGGACGCTACTGTATTCTAAGTGTGGACTATTAGTGGAACAGACAAACACTCGTACTCGTACACCCTCTTTTCATGGACGATTTTACATAATTGAAGGTGAACCTTGTCAGCGTACTTTGGCCACAAAAATACACTCTTTTTAGGGCAAATAGCTGTAAGTGTACCTGATAGTGTTTCTTTTCACAGGTCAGCGAGTGGTAAATTTCGTTACATAACAAGTGATGTATTTAATTTTTTCAGACATTACGCCCCAAACAGTACTTCGGTTCTCACAGACTTATTATTCAGGTCAGTTAGAAAGTACTACAGTTAATGCAGAAAGAATCGTTATATCTGAAGGCTACGACCCAGAAACAACTCTCAACTTTGATCTTAGGGGAGGTAAGAGTAACTTGCGAAATAAATTACAAACTCAACAAACTTAGTAACTTTTGAAATAATTACAAAAATTCAACACCGTGTTCTGGTTACAGATTTGGCAGAATATTTTGAAATAATAAAGGATGACGAATCAAATGCAACTTACTATTTGGCCATTCTCTCCCCAATACCTGTCGAGCTCATAGAAAATCGCACTCTTACTTTGATGGAAGTTGAAGCTTCGGCTGCACAAGCTATTTCCGCACTCACTACTATAGTTTTGGAATCTGATCTTACAGATAATAATTCTTATATTACTTTCGCTGAATCATTCTATACAGGTTCATATTCAAATCTAGGCTTTGTTTTTGAAAACACAATAAGCTTGGAATCTGGTTACAGTGACAATATTTTGTTCACAATAGAAGAAGGTATGACTAACGAATTTTATTGTTTGAGGATGAACCTGTGAAAAACGAATGATATGTTAATTTCTTTTCATGTTTTCTTAGAATACCAGCAATGGTTTACGTTGGAACAAAATGGGAATGCGATCTCGTTGATTCTAACCAACCCTATTCCTTTGGAGAATTTACTGAACAACCACAACTTGATCTTCACTTTGTCTGCTACTGGTACAAATGCCGCAACCGCTACAACCACCATTATTATCGTTTTGGAAGGCGGTAAGATTTTTGTAAACACAAATATGCATTTCAATTTCAATCAGAACTCTATTTTTGAATTTTTTTGATTTAATATTGATTTCTATCAATTTCTATAAGACCTATAATCTACTGCCATACTTATACAATCCTGCGTTGTAATTGGCCAAATTTGTTATAACAACGCTAGAGAACCAATCACAAGCGATAACTGTCTGTCTTAATTTCTTAAGCCACGCCTCCTTTATTGTCTCGCTTCTGACTGGTCTTAGGCATTTACATACATCTTATAGGCTCAGGGTATCATGATGAGTGTCACAACAATATCACGACAAGTGTTCTTTTTCTAATTTTTCGTGAAATTGTTTTTGTTGGTCATACATAAATTATTGTGTGTAACTATATACATTAACTGTGTTAAGATGTAACTATATATTATTATATAGACATTGGGACACTCTTGCTTCATTCGTTTCCTAAACAATCACTCGTGTTCCAATGTCTCACATTATGTCAGAGTTGCACAAAATTATATATATATAATAATATATTGTAATTGCGTTACGTGGCGCATTGAGTAAACACACACTCACGGACTTCCATCAACGTTGCACACGCACACAAGTATCATACACTGCTGCATTCCCAAAAGTCCTATCCTAAGAGCATTTTAAAATATATAATGGTTCACAAACTACGGCCTATTTTTATATTTTTCAAAACATAAATACAGTATTAGTAAGGAGAATTGTATGAAAACCGCAAGATTAAATAGTTCACCTGTATATACACAGATATGAATAGATATGAATTCGAATTCATTATGTAGTAATATGCTTTTTCTGAAATTAACTTCACCCGTACATAGATATGAATTCGAATTCATTCTGTTGCAATATGCTTTTTCTGAAATTAACTTCACCCACATATTGATATGAATATATATTAATTCGAATTTCTGAAATTAACTTCTGTAATATCCGTTTAACGTTATCCTGAATATTTCAGATATTGAAAATATTGAAAATACACTCGCCTTCTCACAAGTTTATTATACTGGAACCATTGAAGATGGAGATGTCATAACTTTAGAGGAAATACGCCTTGAACATAATCAAGACTTGGAGTTCGAACTCCTTGGAGGTACGTTTTGTGTTAAGAGGATGGCATACCATAGCAACTTTTTTTATTACCCGACCAGCACAATAAGTCTAATGGTAAAGACCTTATTGGCTTTCATGGAGGCGATTATATTTTGGCTCTTTGGCCTCTTGTTCTTGGACGCGTAATACTAGTGATCACGCAGCGAAACAACAAATTGTTGTGTTTTTAGCTAATACTGAAATATTTTGTAGGAAAAAAAATATTGGATTTAGGTAACATCCCTTCATATTTCTATTGCCTATGTTATAAAAAAAAAAAAAAAGTTGATCTCATAACCGCGTCTTTGAAACGAACGTTTGATAACTAAAAAAAAGAGAGTGGAAAACATTTTTTCTTTACAAAAGTATAAATCTTAAAGCATTGTTTATAGGTGGAATCCCTAGATAAAAGATTGATAGATCAAATATATTTTCTTCAATATGAGGAGAGATCTAGTTTCTTCCAATGAGCCCTTGAAAACCTGGTGTTGTTGATGTTCTAGCACCAGGTGTCCCGTTAAAAGGGCGCGGCGGGTCCTGAAACTGAAATTCAGAACGTGTTCTACATTATTAAACGGTTTATTTATAAAAGTGTGAACTATGAAATGCAAGCAGTCCACTCTTGGTCAACCCGCGTTTCACTTACGATTGTTACGTCCCAACGTGATGAGTGGTGAAGACTATCGCCGTTCATCGGGCACAAATACACTCTTTTTAGGGCATGCAGGTTTCCTTACGACGTTTTCCTTCAACGTTCAGCAGGTGGTAATTAAGAACAAATACTATGCACAAAAATTCAAAAAAACTCATCGGTGCAAGCCTGACTGAGGATCGAACATGAATATTAAGATTGAGAGGCCAGCGTTTTACCTCTGAGCTACCGCTGCTTTGCACCGCAATTAGTGCTTTCATATTTCGACCACTTTGTCGATACAGTACCAATTCCTTCTTGTTTTCAGAAAATCGGGATCACTTCAGCTTAAATTCTTCTACATGTGAAGGTGACTTTTGTGTCATTCAAATACAACTGGTCAGTGAGTTACCAGCGGAAGTAACTGGACCGATTTTAATACTCACGCTCGAAGCCCGAAGTGGAACGGAAACCGCTTATGCAACAATTGTGTTCGAATTGGTTCGATCTCTTGATGAAACTGGGCCTTTGATTTTCGAAGAATCACACTATTTGGGTTCTTACTCGGAAAACGGATTGTCTTTTGATCATCAAATACGATTGACTAGTGATTTCGACACTAATGTTGTATTCTGGTTGGAAGAAGGTAACGATATTTTGATTGTTGAATGTGTTCTCATTTTGTATTTAGGATAGATTTAAGATATCTCAAAATATAATCAGTGGTATTATGAGAGTATGAGAGTATGAGTGGTATTTTGAGGCTTACAATAATACCATTGATTATAGCGAAGGTAAAGCGTCTCTTTGTCTGCCCAACCCGTGACATAATTCAAGATTGGGCCGGCTGAGCCGAACGTCAAATATTTGCAGAATTTCAGCAGATTCCCGGTAAATACACGAAAAATTTTAATGGTGAAGCTTTGGCTGCACAAGCTATTTCCGCACTCAGTACTATAGTTTTGGAATCGGATCTTACAGATTATTCTACTATTTTCGCTGAATCATTCTATACAAGTTCATATTCAGTCTAGGCTGTGTTTTTGACAACAAAATTAGTTTGGAATCTGGTTACAGTGACAATATTTTGTTCACAATAGAAGAAGATATGAGTAACGAATTGTATTGTTTGAGGATGAATCTGTGAAAAACTAATGATATGTTAAGTTCTTTTCATGTTTTTTTAGAATACCAGCAATGGTTTACGTTGGAACAAAATGGGAATGCGATCTCGTTGATCCTAACCAACCCCATTCCTTTGGAGAATTTTATGAACAACCACAACTTGATCTTCACTTTGTCTGCTACTCGTACAAATGCCGCCACCGCTACAACCACCATTATTATCGTTTTGGAAGGCGGTAAGATATTTGTAAACATAAATTTATCGACTTTTAACAGCGTGCATGCATTTTTATTTCTATTAGGATAACATATGACATATAATCTACTGCCATACTTATAATATTACATTACAACACCACAATTCTGCATTGTGATTGGCCAAAATTATTATAACAACGCTAGAGAACCAATCATAAGCGATAACTGTCTGTCTTAATTTCTTAAGCCACGCCTTCTTTACTGTCTCGCTTTTGATTGATCTCAGGCATTTACATACATCCTATAGGCTCAGGATATCATGATGAGTATCACAACAATATCACGACAAGTGTTCTCTTTCTAATTTTTCGTGAAATTGTTTTTGTTGGTCATGTGTGTGTAACTACATAAATTAACTGTGTTAAGATGTAACTATATATAATAATATAGACATTGGGATACTCGTGCTTCATTCGTTTCCTAAACAATCACTCGTGTTCCAATATCTCACATTATGTCAGAGTTGCACAAAATTATATATATATATATATATATATACGAGGGGCATGCCAAAAGAAATTAGATACTCAAAAATTATAAAATTTATTCTTTATTACAAGTATCGATCTTTTCGAAGTATTCACCCTGAGCACGTATACACTTTTCCATACGTCTGAACTAATTGGAAAATACCAATGACCACTCTTCTTTAGACACCTCAGAAATCTCGAAAATATAGGCAGCCAGTGCATCTTCTTTGCTTTCAAACTTCTTCCCCTATATTTTTTCTTTGATTTTTGGAAACAGGTAAAATCACAAGGTGCTAGGTCAGGGGAATATGGTGAGTGAGGGAGGATTGACGCATTTTTTGAGTCGAAAAAGTCAAGTGTTTTGGCAGACGTGTGCGACGCCGCATTGTCGTGGTGCCTGAGAAGGCGTCGGATTCCTGACTTCGGTCGCTTGTCACACCAAGCTGATGTTACTGTTGGAGCACAAACTGTCACATACCATTCGGAGTTCATCGTTCTTTGATTCTTTAGCACTACAGTAGCAATATGATCCGTTTTGCTGAAAAACGAGGCGACCATTTGTTTCTGTGTGCTTCGTGCACGGCGACATTTCGTTGGAGTTGGCTCATCTTCAAAGCACCATACAGTCGAATGTCACTTTGTTTCGGGATCATAGTTATAAAGCCATGTTTCATCACCAGTCAGTATATCATACACATTTTTTTTCTCACCACCGTCGAATTTATCTATCATGAATAGGCACCAATCCACCCGACGGTCTTTCTGCTCATCGGTAAGTTTGTGCGGCACCCATCTCAAACAACATTTACGGAGAGAAAGGTGGTCGTGAATTATGGTTTTTATTGCTGCTGATCCAATTCCCTGTTCTCGTTCCAGCTCTACATACATAATTCGTTGGTTTTCGCGAATAAGTTTTTCAACTGCACGACCGTTTTCTTTTGTGACCGCGGTTGGCAGCCAACCTGTTTTCGCTTCATCTTTGAGACATCCCTGTCCTCTTTTAAATTCAGCAAACCAATTAAATACTGTTGTTCGTGAGCAACCAGACTCACCAAAAGTAGTAGCCAAAAGTTCAAAACATTCTTGAGGCTTAAAACTTTTTTATAGTCATAATAAATCATAGCGCGACAATCACTTCGACTGAGCTCTATTGCTGCAAGCGAATTCCCGGCAGATTCTCGGAAAAATGATGCTCATCCAAATAAAAAAAAAAAGAAATGATGTGCGTTCTATTTTCAGATATATCAACAAACAACCAGCCTATAAGATGATGTATAACTTGCCAGTGTCAATCAAAGGAGTAAAGAGTATCTAACTTCTTTTGGCATGCCCCTCGTATATATATATATATAAATAAATATATATATATATATATATATATATAATAATATATATTATAATTGGGTTACGTGGCGCATTGAGCAAACACACACTCACGGACTTCCATCAACGTTGCACACGCACAGAAGTATCATACACTGCTGCATTCCCAAAAGTCCTATCCTAAGAGCATTTGAAATATATAATGGTTCACAAACTACGGCCTATGTTTATATTTTTCAAAACATAAATACAATATTAGTAAGGAGAATTGTATGAAAACCGCAAGATTAAATAGTTCACCTGTATATACATAGATATGAATTCGAATTCATTATGTTGTAATATGCTTTTTCTGAAATTAACTTCACCCGGTAGCCGTCAATAGAAATTGTGAACTATGTAAACAAAGCGCCATGTTGTCTTTGTCTATGAATAGGTGAACTATCTAGAGATGGGTAAGTATGTGATTAAAATATGTTAGGTGCTTAATTATTTTTCTTTATTTGATTCATCGCTAAAATATTCTGATGAATCGCTAGTCAAATCGCCCACGTTAATTACAAATGGTTCCGTCACAGCGTTGTTGGCCGTATCTATTATCTCATCCAGTTCTTTCATTTTTTCTTCTACTTTTAGGACATGAGGTACACATTTTAGAGCATCGCTGGAAGATCACACAGCTCTCGATAGAATCACACACACGTTTATGTCAAAGATTATGAAGTAACGCTGTTAAAAAAAAATGACGGAATAAAATAACATCACGAATAATATAGGTTTATATTCAAATAGATTCGTACATCACCAATTTTCAAAGACAATACAGATTCGATGAGAAAAAAATATGACAGCAATCTCGACGCAGTACAGAATTGACTATTGATTCTATGATTTTCCGTAATTAACTGGTGATTATTGAATATTTCATGATGAAATACAGTGAATGACTGGTAAGACTCGATGCTTCATGATTTGGAATAATGTTCAATGAGACTCCGTGACAGAACCTTGAGAAAAATTGAGAAAACGGTTTGTTTACATAGTCCACAATTTCTATTGACGGCGACTTTTATATAGATATGAATTCGAATTCATTCTGTTGCAATATGCTTTTTCTGAAATTAACTTCACTCACATATAGATATGAATATATATTAATTCGAATTTCTGAAATTAACTTCTGTAATATCCGTTTAACGTTATCCTGAATATTTCAGATATTGAAAATATTGAAAATACACTCGCCTTCTCACAAGTTTATTATACTGGAACCATTGAAGATGGAGATGTCATAACTTTAGAGGAAATACGCCTTGAACATAATCAAGACTTGGAGTTCGAACTCCTTGGAGGTACGTTTTGTGTTAAGAGGATGGCATACCATAGCAACTTTTTTTATTACCCGTCCAGCACAATAAGTCTAATGGTAAAGACCTTATTGGCTTTCATGGAGGCGATTATATTTTGGCTCTTTGGCCTCTTGTTCTTGGACGCGTAATACTAGTGATCACGCAGCGAAACAACAAATTGTTGTGTTTTTAGCTAATACTGAAATATTTTGTAGGAAAAAAAATATTGGATTTAGGTAACATCCCTTCATATTTCTATTGCCTATTTTATAAAAAAAAATCAAGTTGATCTGTTAACCGCGTCTTTGAAACGAACGTTTGATAACTAAAAAAAAGAGGGTGGAAATTTTTTTTTTTTTTACAAAAGTATAAATCTTAAAGCATTGTTTATAGGTGGAATCCCTAAATAAAAGATCGATAAATCAAATATATTTTCTTCAATATGAGGAGAAAAAACCTGGTGTTGTTGATGTTCCAGCGTCAGGTGTCCCGTTAAGAGGGCGCAGCGGGTCCTGAAACCAAAATTCAGAACGTTTTCTACATTATTAAACGATTTATTTATAAAAGTGTGGACTGTGAAATGCAAGCAGTCCACCCTTGGTCAACCCGCGTTTCACTTACGATTGTTACGTCCCAACGTGATGAGTGGTGAACACTATCGCCGTTCGTCGGGCACAAATACACTCTTTTTAGGGCATGCAGGTTTCCTTACGACGTTTTCCTTCACCGTTCAGCAGGTGGTAACAAATAATATGCACAAAAATTCAAAAAAAACTCATCGGTCTATGCCTGACTGGGGATCGAACATGAATATCAAGATTGAGAGGCCAGCGTTTTACCCTTGAGCTACCGCTGCTTTGCACCGCAATTTGTGCTTTCATATTTCGACCACTTTGTCGTTACAGTACCAATTCCTTCTTGTTTTCAGAAAATCGGGATCACTTCAGCTTAAATTCCAGTATATGTCAAGGTGACTTTTGTGTCATTCAAATACAACTGGTCAGTGAGTTACCACCGGAAGTAACCGGACCCATTTTAATACTCACGCTCGAAGCCCGAAGTGGAACGGAAACCGCTTATGCAACAATTGTGTTCGAATTGGTTCGATCTTCTGATGCAACTGGGGCTTTGATTTTCGAAGAATCACACTATTTGGGTTCTTACTCGGAGAACGGATTGTCTTTCGATCACCAAATACGACTGACTAGTGATTTCGACACTAATGTTGTATTCTGGTTGGAAGAAGGTAACGATATTTTGATTGTTGAATGTGTTCTCATTTTGAATTTAAGATATATTTAAGATATCTCAAAATATAATCAGTGGTGTTATATTTTGAGACTTACAATAATACCATTGATCATAGCGAAGGTAAAGCGTCTCTTTGTCTGTCCAACCCGTGACATAATTCAAGTTTGGGCTAGCTTAGCGGAACGTCAAATATTTGCGGAATTTCAGCAGATTCCCGGTAAATACACGTAAAAATTTAATGGTGAAGCTTCGGCTGCACAAGCTATTTCCCCACTCAGTACTATAGTTTTGGAATCGGGTCTTACAGATTATTCTATTATTTTCGCTGAATCATTCTATACAGGTTCATATTCAGTCTAGGCTCTGTTTTTGACTACAAAATTAGTTTGGAATCTGGTTACAGTGACAATATTTTGTTCACAATAGAAGAAGGTATGAGTAACGAATTGTATTGTTTGACGATGAACCTATGAAAAACTAATGATATGTTAAGTTCTTTTCATGTTTTCTTAGAATACCAGCAATGGTTTACGTTGGAACAAAATGGGAATGCGATCTCGTTGATCCTAACCAACCCCATTCCTTTGGAGAATTTTATGAACAACCACAACTTGATCTTCACTTTGTCTGCTACTGGTACAAATGCCGCCACCGCTACAACCACCATTATTATCGTTTTGGAAGGCGGTAAGATATTTGTAAACATAAATTTATCAATTGAACTACATACATGAGCAGAAAGACTGAATAACAGCATTGCCAGAGCTCCCATTATCATATTACTGATATTGGTTAATATTCAATTAAAGAATTAATAAAAAATATTTTTTTTTTCATTATCGGAATGTTTTAGATGTTTCATCACTAACCGTCATGAGATTTGATGCAGTTAACTACCGCGGAATCATGGAAGATAGTGTCATCAATTTAAGCCCTATCATTCTCTCAACGGGCTACTCTGAAAACGTTCAATTTAATCTCCAAGGGGGTAAGTTACAAAATCTGCTATATTATATTATATTATTATATTATACTTAGCTTAGGAAACTATATTTTCTGTCAGCAATGTTTATATTTATCATCAACTTGTATCATCTAATTAATAGATCTACATCCAAGAGTGTATTTTCATTCTCAGATAAATTAAGTGTCTTTAAGTATGAATTACCCAATTAATGTCAATTTGTATCTAAAATAAATTATAATATAATAGTTCATCGCTAGAATAAAAGTTTCGATCTTTGACTAATAGATCTGTTACCAAATAAATCATTTACCGCACAAGGCGACTTATTTTTAAAAAGTCAAAAATAGTTAGATGCAACGCCTAGCGTTTGCTTGTGATCATAAATTCGGAAGCCAAACAAAACAGGGCAAGGCAACCTCTGTAATTTTTAGGAGGACTCTACCGCAGTGGCGAAGGATGAACTTTATGAAAAGGGAAGCCCGAGTAAAAAATCTCGAGCCCGAGCTCGGCCCATATTAGTGTTGTGCATAACAGCTATATTTTGTTAACGCGCTATAAGTATAAGCTACTTTTAAAACTAAATTTTTTAACTAACTTATTATTACGTTAAATTTTACAATTACTTATATAGTTTTAACGAATGAAAAAACAGGACTGTTCCTTGTTTTGTAGCTTAAGCAACTTAAGTTTACTTAAGGGAGCAACAATGGGGTTGTTTAAACATTACTACTTGTTAATTTTTTTTTCTGAAGTCATAGGTTTATATACATAAAAATCGAAACAAAACACTTAAATTCAAAATTCACTCAATAGTTATTCAACAAAACCTTATTACCTTTGTATTGTGTATGGTGCCATCGCAAAGTTTCCATTGGTTCCTGTAATAGAATTTAAAAAATTTTGAATTTTAGATATTTACACTACGTAAAGTAGTGTTTCACAAATCTCAACCATATCGTATTCTGTTAAGTTGCACTTTTGTTTAAACGTATGTACATTTGAACTCTGACATTTGTTCAACTCACACAACACAAGTAGTTACAGTTCTCTTAATAAGAAAACTTATTACACGCAGATAAGGTATGGATCTTATGGTCTTATCTAATGATGGATTAATTTTTATTTTTTTTTTGTTTAATTGTTACCTGTATATATAATACTTTTAAAAGATCGTATATTACAAAAAAAAACATTGTACCTAGATTTCAACACAACTTAATTATACAGCCAGTCTTAAGTTTGGAAAAGTACGAAAAGAAGTTCATTTTAACCGACTAATAAATTATTAGTTTAAAAATATATGGTTATTTTATACACTAGTTTAGTCAAGCTGCGTTTTGCTAAATGGCTTAAAAACGTATTCGTTTGTAAAATAGATCGTTATGAAAATAAACAGTTTTGATAACGTTGGTTATCGCTGCTAAACGGTTTCGTTTCGTTATTTGAAAATCACATAACGACACATCTCTGCATTTACGGTATTGATATGCATGTAGAGATACTTTCATATTAGACAAATTAAACTTTTGTATTGTACCCGCAATGTAGTAATCATCGAGAAATGGTAGGTTAGCCGCTGGGAATCGTGTTATATGAAGCTATGGAGAGTATACCGCAAGTGCGCTTCATACAAACGGAGTTCAATCATACTCGTATTTTGGACAATATCTAATCAAGCGATTGATGATGTATGTTGTTACTTCTTTTAACAATAAAGGAAAAATATTGAAATTTATTGTACTTTGCTTCACTTATATTTTTTGTCTGGACGGTTACAATAGTAGACAAACCCATATAATATATTAACATTTTTATTTGATACTCGTACTTGATAATATATCCCGATGATAATACATGTTTATAATGTTTTATTTATTTTTTATGTTTATTTATTAGCATTAAAACAATAAAAAAAATATTACTCGATATATTTCGACCCTCGACTGATAACGGCTCCATACCGAGGGTATATATCGAGTAATAATTTTTTATGGTTTTATTGCTAATAAATAAACATAAGAGATGATTATACATGAGTTATTAAAGAATTTATTTTTGTATTGTTTGGTGACCGCATTTTGGTAATACATCTATTATTTTGAGTGCAAACCCAATTGCAAATTGAGAAATTCAAAACCGATTTAATTGTTGAGAGCAAGGAATTGATGTTTGTATTAGTCTTAGTCTAAGAGCTAGCGACCAAATCGGTCATGTGGCTTCAGCTGTATTGAAACTCCGTTAGCTACTTCCCTGAACAACCTTTTCCATTAATCTTCGTGGGCAGGCCGCGGGCGTTGGGTGCGGGTGTAGTGGGGTGGGGAAAAAAAAAAAGTGGGCTCAGCGACTTAATTTTTTTTTCAAACAGTTGCTCTCTACTCCCTGTGCACCCAAAAAAATTTTTAAATCGATTGGGTGGTGGGTAGGCGTTGCCAGCGTTAGTAAAAAGTACCAAGCCGCCGTGAGCCGTGAGCGCGCTGACGCGTTCGCCGGCTGGTATCGGAGCCCACATGAAAATTATTATTATTTTGGTACTTTTAATTAACGCTGGCAACCCCCATACACACCACCCGACCGATTAAAATTTTTTTTTGGGTGCACAGGGAGTACAGAGCAAAAGTCGCTGAGCCCACATTTTTTTTCTTTTTTTTCCCCACCCCACTACACCCGCACCCACCGCCCGCGGCCTGCCAGCATGAAAATTATCGAAAAAAGGTTTTTCAGGGAAATAGCTAACGGAGTTTCAATCCAGCTGATGCCACATGACTGATTTGGTCGCTAGCTCTCCTTCTATCTTATAGGTACAGATTTTATAAACAAAGTGTTTTTACTTACAGAACTGGCAAGTTACTTCGGAGCTGATAATATAGGACCAACCGTAACAATAATTCAAACTAGTCAATTACCAGAAGAAATTATTTCAAATAAAGAACTAATTGTTTTTGATATTATAGCTTCTGAGACAGAGTCAATTTCTGCTCTTGCTGCAATCATTTTAGAACAACCAAATGTTGAAGAAACACCTATTCAGGCTCCAGTTTTCAGTGAAAGTTTCTATGTTGGACAATATCATGAGGACGGTGACTTAGTACTTGAAGGCGCAATTACTCTTGCTGAAGGCTACGATGATAGTGTAGTATTTGATACACAAGGAGGTAGGTAAAAGCTTTACTGCTATATGTATTTAGTTTATTACAGTTGCAAAATTGTGATTTTAATACAATATTTTTTATAGATGATTCGCAGTGGTTTACGGTACAATCAAATGGAAACTCTGTGGAAATAATACCATCAAATGATCTCTCCGTGACAGAACTCGCACGAAGTTATTTAACTTTCTCAGTGATCGCAGTCAAACCTGGTGCCACTATTGCGCGAGCTGGTATCTTTATCACCATTCAAGAAGGTAAGTTTTTGTTTTACGTTGCTTAAAGATTTCTTCACTCAGATTAAGCCAGGCCGTTGAAGATTGTTTTTATATTTTGTTACTTTATATCAAAACTGTCATGAACCTAAGAAATATGCTAACCATATAATAATTGAATATTATTCAACTTATACTCAAAGAAAATTTAACAATTTCAACTAAGGAATACACTTGACGAATACCACGAGGGGAATGTTTAGTAATATATTTTTGGTCATTTTGGTGCTAAGCTCCTGTCAATGTTATGTTACACTACTACTTTAAGAAACTTAATAATCCCGGAAATCCCTAAGCCTACTTTATTTTTAGATCCCAAGCACTTTTTCTCCTTTCTTTCTTTTCTGCCAATATATGCAACTGTTTAGGTAATTGGTCTAATTTTAAATCAAAGCCGCTGAAGGTAACGTGATCAAACGAAAAAAATAAAAAACAAAAAGAAGCGAAAAATTATTGGTTATTTACTTTATATGTAGTAGATTACTGCCGCGGCCGGCAAATAAGGCATTGGTGATCGAACACGATAAAGTGGTAAGAAAGAAAATATTTTGTCATATTATGATAATAATTAAGAGGGTTAAGGAAATTTAGTCCGCTATATTGAGAATGACTTTACATATTCTGCTTGGCAAACCCTTTCCCTTGATAACCATCTTATGGAGGTGGTTAAAAAAATATTGTTCACCACCTTAGAACGTCCACCATATTAGATTTAGGCTGATATGATATTATTTAGCATATCGTATTCTCCTCGTCAAATTCTTTTTTACACCCATGTCAAAGGTAATATAAATTGCCATCTCGTTGCGTTCACCATATTGGATTTGTAATGACGTCACTTAGCTTATCGTATTCTCAAATCAAATCAAATCAAAATCATTTATTTGTTCAACATAGGTCATATTAGATATTACATATTGGTATGTCCAAGCCATGCTGCGCCTTAGTGGCATACAAATATTAAAGTTCATTAAAATTAATATATACACAAGAATTAAATACAAAAACTACAAATTAAAATTACATCAAACAATACACAATGCAATGCCACAGAATACGAGTATCACAACATTTTCTTCATATCATAAATCGGTCGTGCGTGCTATTGTATCTTCTAAAAACTCATTTATGGTATAATATGCTTTTTGTAATAGAATTTTCATTAGAGTGGATTTAAAAATGTCAATACTATCAATGTCACGGAGAGCAGCTGGTAACTTATTATAGACTTTAGGACCCATACCCAGAATACTTTTTTTCAAGAGATCTGTTTTTGAGGGATTAGATGCTACCATATTTTGATGCCTTTTACTTTTGAACTTTAAAAGTAAGTGTTTATTAGATTTAACAAATACTGCCAACTCATAAATATATAAGGAAGGTAAAGTTAAAATTTTAAGCTGAATGAAATGAGCTTTGCAGTGGTCAGTTTGCCGAAGCCGCTCAATTCTCATTGCCAAATTCTTGTTTTACCCATGTCAGAGAGTTGATATAGAAATAATAAATCGCCATCATGTCGCGTCCGCCAAATTGAAGCCACGGGCAAAAGCTAATATATCATTAGAGTTAGGTATTCAGCCAATGCTGATAATAATTATCGTGGCCAACAATAACATTAAAAATATATCATGTTTTCGAGACACTTCAGTTGTACTCGTATGTAATCCTTCTGTAGATAATATTAATAATCAATATAAATAGATCTGTTATCTTGATATGTAGTATGCATTTTTGTTTCATATGTAGGTAGACATTACTTCTACCTCAATTGTTCATCATACTTGACGACATAATCACGTCCCATTTTTTAAAATCCCTTTTTAACACACTTGTGGTTTTTGTACATCTTTCTGTAGGCTTAGCTTTAAGAGAAGCTTGATTATTAAATCATAAGTTTAAAGAACTGAACAATCCACAGATTCGACGTTGAGCCCAGAGGTCGCCTTCGGCAAAGCTCTGTACACGGGAGTTTTCGAGTTTGATGATGTCCGTCATGAAATCATCACTGTATCAGGATATACTGGATCGGAAATTGGAATTTCTGGAGGTTAGTTGAAATGAAAATAATCTTAAACAGTATTACGTGAATTAAGGAGATATGTAAAAGTTTTAGCGTTCCATATGCGAAAAAACCCTCAGTGCGAGAGGGACAAATTCGTGGAAAAGTAGCAAAAAGTCTGTTTTTTATTAATATAAAATTTACTAAAGTTGCTATTAAAATTTTGTTGAACCAAGTCCTAGATACCGTTAAAACCCATCTAATAAAATATAATTGCAGTCCATATGTCATTCTAAATTAACAAACCAGGAGAATTTGTGTCGAAAAACACCTCGTTTCAATAAATATTTCTATCGAGCCGAATTTCTCCAATCGCGTTTCTGTTTAACAGATTCCTAGAAAGAGATTCTAAAAATAATACATTATTTTATCAAAATAATGCATTTTTTACTGGAGTAGATATGCAAGTTCCAAAAGTGTCGATTTTTTTTCCGTAGCGCCTTCACCATTAGCAAATCAATTAGTTGGCATATTGAAATTAACAAACGACAAGTTTACAATCAATAGGGTTAAACAAAAACCATAAAGGAATCATCAAAAACGAATTCGAAATGTCTTGCTAATAAATTAAGAGAGGAATTCTTCCAATTTTATATCTTTCAAACTCGTTTCACACCGTGAAATTGTGATATAAAACGGCTGACCTTCTAATTCCAAAATGATAAATAAAAACATTAAATCTCGCGTTTTCTAAGCGGCCCACTGAGCAGGATAGACAAGTGTAAAATAAAAGCATTTGAGCAGAACAGATTTCTCCGAATTTCTCCTAAAGTAAGTTATCATTGTTCTACTTCTAGCCTATTCGGATCAATTCGAAGCCTCCGCGACAGATGGAACAGTGAGCGTGCTCGCTACGACATCAGCGGTGTTGCCAGAAGACATCAGCTATGTGGCACTGGAGCTGGAAGCGGGAAGCGCGCGCGCAGCTCTCGTCCTTGACGTTAGTCTTTCTGGTAAGGACTAAGATACAATTACTTACATACATACATAATTCAGCCAGTCTCCCAGAGGGGTGACGGAGACCACATATTTCCTGACTCCTCTTCGTCGTAGATAATTATTACGATTTTATTGCAAATATCCACTCTTGGGCACCTCTTGATATTTAAGAATGTTGATTCACAAGTTGGAAAATCAACAACGGTTGGTCCCTTGTTGACCGAAGTCACTCTGCTGTTCTATACTGCATTCGTTGAAACGACTTTGTTGACTAAGAACTGTGATGGGCATAACAGTCCAGTCAATCTAAGAATGTTTCTATGGAGAAGGTTGAATTAAATGTACACTAGGTGAAAATTGGGAATATATCAGTAAACTCGTTATTTTATTTGTTTTGGTCATGTAGCCTCTGTCAAGCCATTCATTATATTCTAAGCCCGAAGATCAGGAGATATGGCCGATCAAAATTTTGCTGTTTTTTTTTTTACTTTGACATTAAAAAGAATCGTTTTGGCACCTTAAGGATTCTGGCACCTGCCGTTCCAAAAATATAGCCGAAAAAAAGTTTTTACAAAAAATATTTCGGCTGATTTTTTTTTGGCATATCCCTATTGTGGTTGACATCCCTTGTATCAATGACATCCCTAATGTCAGAAACAATCCTATTGTCAGGCACTAAGTTTCAGGTACATCCTTAGTTAGTATTAGGGCTAGTGTCAAGCACATCACTACGTTAGAGTCGGAAAATGTCAAAGCACATTACACTAGTCAACGACATCCCTAGGAACTTTCCCCCATCGGACCAAGATGATAGAAAGCTCATACTTCCATAGAAACAAAATTGTGATAAAAACGTCATTCCATATTCAAATAACACGATAGTTATGGATTTTCATAGTGAAATTGCCGGCGTGATAACACGACGGAGATGGATTTTCATACTAATATTGTAAGCCGCTGATGGCTAGTTCTTCACCACTACAAGATTTATCTCGAACAAGTTTCTTTAAACTATGATCGTATTACGTCTTTGTTTGAGAAAAAGACCTTGTTTCTTGGTACGAGTACAAAGGCAAACTAATAAAGTTTCCCCCTTTAGCACAATATCTACTACGGCTCTAGTGTATTTACACTTCATCTCCGTACGATCAGCACACAACCCTACATTACCACGTAATTCGCTGAGATTAAATTATGTCAAGGTGTGTTAATTCGAAAACCATTTCGAGATTAAGGTGTAATTAGCCGTGTTTTAGAACTTGTGGTCTAAAAAGCTTCATGATGATGGATATTTTTATGAAAAAGCTGCAACTTCCATTTGCCTTCGTGTGACGTCACTTGAGAAATGGCTGTTTAAAAATGTGTTCTTTGCAATCAAGATAAATTTATAATAATTTGCTTCCGACTAATTTGACGGCTGGATGACAGATGAATAAATAAACAGAGACAGACCACTTTTTTACGAGCAATCACACATCACAATCAGTGTAATGTCTAAAATTCTCAAGTGACGTCATATTGGACAATTCTTTAAAAAATCATGAAAATATAATGGTTAATTTATATACCTAAATAATGAAAACTAAATCCTAAAATGACGTAAACTCTGAAAAAAAAAATTTAATAATGTTCTATGTAGAATTGGGCATATCATGATCTGCCTAGGTATATCATAACAAATTTATTATACCCACCGTTATCACAACTTTTCACCATATAGAAGGTTGGCTGATAAAGATTTCTATAGAAAAAAGCCGGCCATTGTACACAACTATTTACATTTTAATTTGTCATTTAAGTTTTGTTCTTTGGCACTAGAGAATAAAGAATATTTTACCCTGTCAATTAAGATGAATTTTATTGTAAATGATTTTTTAAATTGATATAAATGGGAACAACTGATTGGCCACAACATAATGTTACACACAAATTAGCTGTCGACCTAATAACCATCCTTTATACTGTGGTGGTAGAAATGAGCCCAGCATCTCCGGGTATACATTCGGCAAAATTTTAATAGGCAACCCAGGAGCTATGATTGTGTTTTGCGTAGATCACATTTCAAACTAAGAGATAGACATTAATACCGTTTTCTAGTCTCTATATCCCTTATAAGGTAGAAACATGAAAACAAAAGGATATTTACGTAACAACAAACAACCTAATTGAAAAGATTTTATCACAAGGAAATCAGCTCATATCATAATTAATATGATATGATAGCCATTTCTAAAAAAAGGATAATCCTTTATTAATGGGGTTTAAATCCATTACATATAATCTCCCATATTAGAAATTTCTTAAAATAGGAAGTTGATTATAAGAATGTTCAGCAGGGGGGAAGTTTTTGTATCATTCAAATGAAGAAGGTATACTTAATAAAAATAAAATTATTCGTTAGTTAATTATTGATTCTCAACCAATTATTATTATTATTATTATAAAGAAGAAATTACATTTCATGAAATAAAAGCATCTGGGTAATCACAGTAACGACGAGGTATTCCTGCTAATCCTAAAAAATGTTGAGGGAAAAAAGTACTAAAGCAACATAGCTTTACAAAGATCGTGATAAAAATTGTGTTTGTTTTTATTGCAAACTAGGCTTTTGCCCACGACTCCGCCCGCGCTGAAGGAGTACCAAACTTGAAAACCTTGTAACACACCTTATAATTTAAAAAGGGTAGTATTTAAACAAACGAATATAAATTCAAATTTAAGGTGTCAAAAATACTAAATGTAGCGTACTAAAATACTAATTGGGCGAAAGACTGGGTGAATATAAATGTTGAAAACGACGACTTGAAAATACAAATTTGAGTTGAGTTGAATAATTCTCCGGTGAACAATTTTCTAATTTAGTGACAATTTAATTTTTAGTAATAAAACTAGGGACGTCGCCTCGCTCCGCTCCGCTTCGCTCGGCTCCTTATTTTATCTTACATCGTCGAACGAAGCAACGTCTCTAGTTTTATTACTTAAAATTAAATTGTCACTAAAATAGAAAATTGTTCTCCTTAGAATTATCAAATTTGTATTTTCAAGTAGCAGTTTTCAACATTTTTATTCGCCCTTAGTTTCGTCCATTTGGTGTTTTAGTACGCTATATTCAGTATTTTTGACACCTTAAATTTAAATTTGTATTCGCTCGTTTAAATACTACCCATATTAAAATTACACTGACACCGTTACATTGATATTTCTAAACGTGTATATGTAGTTCAAAACAACTAGTTCGACCGCAATTCAAGTTCCCTATATTTGAAAGGGTTGTATTTAATCGCACAACTGTAAATACTAAAAATGCTACTAGTGTTTTATCAAAAATACTAACTGCACATCAACCCGCCATACCTTACCTTCTAACCTAAAACGATTTAACGGCTATGACACTGCAACAAGAATTGACAATAGGTAGCATATCTGCTGGCAATCATACAAAAAAGGCAGACTATCTTTACTATCTTTAGTAATATTCGCTGCCTCTAGCAAAATTTTAACCTAAATAAGTTAGGTACGTTCTGTTTACCCCCAATTTTCCCGTTGTTCACATACAATAATCCATTTAGAACATTATTTATTCCAGACCCTTGATCAGGATAGGAGGTAAAACTTATCAATCCCATCCCATCTCTACCCATCCCACTATCTCATCCCATCCCATCCCACTAATACTATAAATGCGTAAGTTTGGATGTATGTTGTTACTCCTTAGCTCTCAGGCAAAACCAGGAGGCCCACCAAGCCTGGGACCGATTGATGGCGGTGTATCCATCCCCAATCGCCGGACGATTTTCGTCCTAACGTGATAGAAGTTGAGCTTTATCGCTGTACTTCGGGAAAAGCACACGCTTTTTAGGAAATTCCAGTTTACCTCACAGTGCTTTCCTTCAAGCTTTTATAAATAGATTAATGGATGTTGAAGAAGCAAAAGAGGTGTGTCAGGATCGTATCAGATGTAAATCTGCAGTCTGCCTACTTCTCTGGGAGACACGCATGTGTATATGTATGTATGTTTTCCCTCAATGTCAGGTACGTAGACAAATGCTTATTAAAAGCAGCTTATCCTTAAAAGGATAGAATGTAAAGCTTGAATATGCAACGTATAACAGAAAGGTGTAACCATATTTGAAGAGCTTATTTAGTCAATGGTACAGTACAACTTTTGATATAAACATTATTAGGAGTACGGGACTCACCGTGTTTGGTTTTAATATTTTCCCGAATTTTCGGCAGAGTTAGTTCTGGCAATTAAAATAAGACCAAACACGGTGAGTCCCGTACTCCTAATAATGTTTATAGTGACCGTGTAATTTTAAAATCTTAACTTTTACTATAGATAGCATTATAATATAATTTTGATTCTGAAATCTCGAAAAAAATATTATTTATTTTGCCGCTCGGCCGAAATACAGATTTTTTTTCGAGAATTCAGGTTTGGTTCTATAGTAAATTATATAGTTCTATAACTTCGATTGAATAAGCTCTTCAAATATGGTTACACTTTTCTGTTGCACGTTGTAGAAAACGAAATTTTCTCAATATATTTGTAAATAAAGATAAATGTATTTCCACTTGAAGACTAGTGGTTACCCGTAGTCGTGCAGAGTACGTATAAATTGCCGTTTTAATCATAGTGTTTGATTGGTCGGATCTGTTAGCACATTAATAAGGCTGCAGCTCGCATTGCACATAAATCGTAAAGGAAATTCACAAATTGCACGTGGCTTGTTCTAGAAAATAATTTTTGATTACTAATTGTGTCTATTATCATCACTTATCCTATTTTGAATTGATTGGTCGGATCTGTTAGCACATTAATTAGGCTGCAGCTTGCATTGCACATATATTATTAAATAATTTACAAATTGCACGTGGCGTGTTCCAGAAAAAAGTTCTTTGATTACTAATTGTGTCTATGATCATTTATCACTTATTCTATTTTGATTTTATCGATCGGATCTGTTAGCACATTAATTAGGCTGCAGCTTGCATTGCACATATATTATTAAATAATTTACAAATTGCACGTGGCGTGTTCCAGAAAATAGTTATTTGACTACTAATTGTGTCTATTATCATTTATAAATTGTTGGTTTTGAAATCAAAATTATTCTTATTCTTATCACTTATTATATTTTGAGTTAATCGGTTGGATCTGTTAGCACATTAATTAGGCTGCAGTTTGCATTGCACATAAATCATGAAATAATTCACAAATTGCACGTGGCTTGTTCTAGAAAATAGTTCTTGGTTACTAATTGTGTCTATTATAATTTATCACTTATCTTATCATAAAGATAATCAGCCCCTCTATTATGTATCTTTGGTTGCCAACAGGACTGGGTGCCTATCATCAAAAACATAGATAAAACTAAACTCTCAAAATTGCCTTTAGTGGTTATTGAACTATTTACGAACTGTGACGTCACTTCAAGTACAAACATATCCTTAGACAATCGGAATTCGATAGTGTATATATGTTTTTGATGATAGGCACCCCGTCCAGTTGGCAACTAAAGATATATAATAAGCCCTCTGATTAACTCCTACCCGTTCTGTACCACAACTTTCTTGAACTTTTAACATTTATTCCTTAGTTTACATCCACAGTATACAAAAATACTTCTCGGACGATTCTCTCATGCAGGGCTGGCTTCGGTATAGAATAGGCTTTGTTTTGTTTCAGTTGGGTTGCTTATCGGTTTTTGATTAATTTGTGGAAGTCCATAAACTGAAAGAATATTTTTCAGAGCATTCATTTTTAGTATTTAGTTGACCTAACTCTGGCTTGAAATGTTTGGAGTGTTTTCTGAATTAATACTCTGCTAATGTGTCTTTGGCGGTCTTTAAGAACTAATTTAATATCCTAGTATAGTATGTTTGGCGAGGCTGAAGGCCGAGCCGCGTCTCTGAACGGCACTATAACTTGTTCCCATGGGAATTGATTTATGGGATAAAAAGTAACCTATATCCTATATCAGATCTAGAACTACATTTGTGCAAAGTTTCAGTCCAATCGGTTTTGTAGTTACGGCGTGAAAGAGTAACATTACATTAATAGTAACATTTTCTATAGGAACTTGACACCCCATTACCATGCAATGGGAACTGATTTATGGGATAAAAGTTGCCTATATCCTATTCCAGGCTTAGAACTACATTATTGCAAAGATTTAGCCCAATCGTTTAAGTAGTTACGGCGTGAAGGAGTAACAAACATCCATCCATCCATCCATACATCCATTTACACATCCATGCAAACTTTCGCATTTATAATAAAAGTGGGATTAGTGGGATGGGATTGGATACATTCGCTAAGAAGGAATTTTAGGAAATTATAACGGGATCGGGAGAAACGGGATCCACGTGAGCAAAACGCCGCGAGACGTCCGCTATAGTCATTTTATAGAAACCAATAACGAGTCCAAATAGTAATTTAACTTATCTATACTACTTCACTATATCACTTTGTTATATCACAGTATTTTGTATTTTATCTGGTTTATTTATGTATATCGTAATTTTAATGATGTTAATAAAAAATTTGTTTTGTTCAGTTTTGTTCATCTATCCAAAATAACATCCATTTTTAGAGGTGTTTGTTTTTGCCCTTTATTCTCCAGTTAAACATAATTTACTTTTTCAACGTATTTTGTTTAAAAGAGGAGAAAACGAGAGTAGAACTACAAAGAAAAAAAATAGCCAATTTAATGATCTTGTATTATACTAAAATAGCCAAAATGTCCTCTTAACTCGTCTAACAATTAACCACACAGCATGAAAGAGCAGACTTCAAAATAAAGAGTTTTTCTATCGACAGAAGTGCCATCCCTGCCCACGGTAACATTTTCTGCACCATCGTACGAAATCCGATCAGACGTTTCACAAACCGGCCTAGTGGGCCGAGTGCAGGCGATGGCCGATAACGGCGAGCTACTCACTTACGCAGTCCTAACGGAGAATGGTACGTATGGATTGTATTTTTATGTTTTTTCGGTTTTATCAAGTTCTTACACAAGGGGTCGTGGTTTAAACACGTGAGGTCCACGACGGGGGGACGTAGTCTCCTAATATAAGGCGCAAGACAAACAGAAGAGACGTAAAACGAGGACGGAGAGAAGACACTTTCATACAAAATGTATAGAAATGTCACGTCGCAAAAAATACAGAGAAGTCGGGGCGGAGACGAGACGCAAGCACGGCACTTCGTCGTCTTCGCCTGTTGCAATACAAACGGAGGAGACGCGTCGCAACGGAGGTGAGGCCGGGGCGTGGAGTGTCATCCCAGGTGTTTCAGAGTCTTGCTCGCAGTGATCGTGACGTGTCACTGCGCCCTGTCTCTATAGTCTCGTCCGCGCCTCGTCCGTGCACCGTCTTCGCCTCGTCCTCGCCTTACGTCTCTTCTCTCTGTGGTGACAATCACGTGATATCCCGGGCAAGCCAAATTGTGTCTAAAAAGCAACATAACATCAATATTTTGCTCTCAGCTGGCGTTCCTGTTTTGGTTTTCAGAGACATATTTTATGATATTTTCTCATTAAAGCAGATTCTAGAAATAATATTATGTTATTTTTTTTTAATTCAAAATGAATTCAAAAAAACACCGACAAAAAAAACTAAAAACTTCTGACATATATTTGAACCCCGAAATCATAAAATCCAGATAGATCTTACCCACAGCACCAAAGATTCGAAATCTGAAATAACAAATCTAGCCAACGTATAGTTTATGATGAAAAACAGCTTTTTCAAGAAATGGCACGCTTTTTCGTGAAAATCCAAATTATGTCGTAAACACAGTCCCATTACGCGATCATCAAATTAATTTCTTTTCATCCAGGGACCAAAAAATTAATAAACAGTCGCTTGCTTGGAAACATTGTAGACACAATGGAGGTTAAGTTAAATATATTACTTCGAAAGCATATTTTTCACCTCTCCTAAGCTGGAGCTGAAGTAAAATGCTTTCCACTTCTCATTCAATTTTCTTTTCGGCTGAGCTGGGCGTTTTCCAGCGTTGAGTACATTATACATGCCGCCGTCTAGCGGACCAAGAGGAAAATCCAACCAAGTAAATTGAACTGTTGGTAACAAAGGGTTACCGGAAAAAAAATAAGTTTGTTTTTCTTATTTTTATAGAATTAAATGACACTTGAGGATAATTCATGATTTATATAAAAACGGCTCACCTCAATAGGTGTTATGATCGGGAAAGCCGACCAGTTTCAGCAGATTTAGACCAATACCATCTGCATCGATGTCATTCCGAGCCCTGCGAGCCGCAGCCCGCAGTGTGAGGCGTAACGTCGTCGCGTAAACGTCTTTACTCGCCCGGATGAAGGCAGTCTAAATCTGCTGAAACTGGTCGGCTTTCCCGATCATAACACGTATTGTGGTGAGCCGTTTTTATAGAAATCATTTCTTATTTTTGTATCAAAAAATAAAAATGTGATTTAAGGCATTAGGTGACCATCGTTTAATGTCAATTAGGCCATCGAATTATTTCGATGCAATTAGGCTTTTCTGGCAAAGTTGTGTTATTTCATGCATTACGTTGTAAATTATCATGCACATAAATTTTAAAGCGTGTGTTTAGTTCTTGTGCACGATCTTTACTTAGTGATGCATGAAATAACACAACATCGCTAACTATAGTCATCTAATCCCATAAATCACATTTATTCAAAAATAATAAAAGCAAACATAACTTGTACGTTTGGGAACGAGTGCCATCGCATCGACCTTAAGAGCTTAAAGTGAAGCCTCAGTGTCAGTCCATCTGTCAGCTTGCGTTATGAGTCATGACATAACTAGAAAATGGTTAAACCTGCGATGTAGGAAATAAGGAAATTATTTGATGTCACCTACTTTTTTATTATAAAAAAATAATCTAATTCAATATTGTTTAAAAAATACTTGTACTTATCCACATATTATTATAACTGTATTATGCCCGACCGGTTTCGCTGTAAAGCCCTAGAAAATGCTTTACAGCGAAACCGGTCGGGCATAATCAAGTTATAATAATATGTGGATAAGTACAAGTGTTTTTTTTAAACAATGTTTTATAAATTCCACCAAGTGCCAACAATCACTAGCATCTACTATAATTTAATATCTTTTCAAGCCGACTACAATTAAATTTTAAATGCGCTTAAAATACAAAATAAATATATCGTCACGACATGACTCCTAGAGGGGATGTCAGAGGTGTTCCGAGTGTGAACTGTGAAATGTAAGTCACAGTCCACACTCGGTACACCCCCGTTTCACCGACGATTATTACGTCTCAACGTGATGGGTAGTGAGTAGGGCTGCCACCTAGAGCGAAGCTATTTGTCTAGGCAAATTTTAAAATGCCGAATTCTACGATGACGCAAATTGCAATTCAGCGAGCGCTTAGAAACTGACGACGCCATTTGTAAACTGACGAATATTACTATTTGCCTGCGACTATATATTTTTTACTGGATTTCTTGATGAACAGTTAAACACCCACGGCGGTGTGGTGTAGGTAGTTATTGTAAATGGAACCTAGAGATCGGACGGTTGCCAGACAGTTTAAAAATAACCCAGTACAGAAGTTGAAAACCTTTTTCGACAGATTTTTAGGAGGCTATGTAAATTTTATTTTTGTTAGTGTTAGGGAGGCTCCAAGGCAAAAGAGAAAAAAGGAAAAAAAAACCAAAACACTTTAATCCACGAAAAAATACAGAAAAACCTTTTCAATTAAACTTTAAATTTTTTTTTTCTATCGTTACAATTTTGAAATTAAGGGAAACAATGAGGTTTTAAGAATATCATTGATATCTAGCTTTTACAGAAAAAAAAATACAAAAATAGACAACTTAAGTAAAAAAAAAACAAATACAACCAAAAGGGACAGCACAGTATGTGACTTCAGGAAGTCGCTGATTTCAAGCCAATCCTCAGTTAAAAACTGTATTTGTTCTATGGTTCTGTATTGTGGATGATAAATTAAATTTTGATTTTTTTTTTCTTAAATTTCTCAACCGCTTTATTTTTCCTGTAATCTTTACGTAAACACATATTACCATGATTTTTTTCATATTTTTCGGACTACCAGTTTTGAAGATAAGGGGGGGCATACATTTTTTTATAGTTTTTCAAGGAATTCTCCAAAATTTTATGAAATACCCGGAAAAAATGCAGCCCTATTTTATTTACATAAAGCCTGAAACAAATTATATTAGGTAAGTACTTACATAGTAGGAAAGAGTTTTTCTCTGAGTAAAACAAACTGAACTTTCCATGAACATGAAATCACATGAACTTAGGTACTCGCACATTGGATAGTGAAACAACAATATATCTTACGTGTAGAACATGCTGCTATGTACGATTTATAGCTATTTCAACAAACAAGTAACGAGTACGGATAATCCGCTTTTTCCTTTTGTTGAAAAGCCGAAAAAACAAACATGCACTTATAAATATCTTGTAAAAAAAAAAGGTTTGCTAGCTCTGAGTTTAGACTGGACCACGCTATGAAGTGTGATCGATCTGTCTAGTCTATGCCAAAATATTATCCCAGCCACCTCACTGCCTCCATGATAAACGATTTGTGTCCAATCAGGATCCATAAAAAGTACACATTGTAAAAAATGCAAATGGCACTAGATATGTTTTAAGCTTTACTTATCTGATAAGAATTATTCATTTACTTTAAGAACAGTATCTATTACTTAAAGAGATAATAAAGATAAAGAATAATTTTGTAAAATGTATGTTAATAAATAATAATGGAACGGATAAATAGGTACAAATCGTATAGTTACTGCAAAGTGAGGTTACTTAAGGGTAGACTCATTTGTAAAAAAATAAGAAATTTTTATAATGCCAAAAATACGAAAATTAGCTAAGGTCAATGTATACTAATTGCTTGCTATATTTATATATATAAAACATATTTTAATTATATTACAAAGTAATTGGTTTCTCCAAATTTATGAAAGTTGATGAAAATTCTTAAAATATCTGATTTCACGCCTATGAAAAATGTAATTAAAAATAAGTTTTTTAAAAGTATTAGAGGTGCATATATACATTGCTCTTATTGTAATCTAAAAGTTGTATTTCAGGCGTTATAATTATTTCTTAAGATTTTGTGACTCTTGGCAGGTAGTCGCCAACAACCTTGAGTCAACCTGCGTCGGTACAAATATCGTCAAAGACGATATTAAAATAACGTTCATATCAGCGCGCACTGCATTACGACGTCGCTGGGTCTCCGGATAGCGCAAAATAGGAGAAAATAATACTAGCAGTTTCAAAGAAATAACCAATTTTACTTAATTTTAGTCTAAAACAGCTTGACTTGAACAATATTTTCATGCTGTTTCTAATACGCGAGAATAATTTCCTAAAATAAAGTTGTTCTTTATAGTTAAAACTAACAATATATGTATATTTTTTCATGATTTTTAAACACAGCGTTAAAGAGAAATAACTTTATCAAGTAATTTTGGGATGATACTGGGAAAAGGCACCTTAAGGTTATATAGACATATTTATTTTGAAGGATAATATCTAATTATCCTGAAAGATTCTTGACTTATTATTTATTTTTTTAAACAACTTCTTTAATGAAACGAATTTTGTAACCCATGTAGTACTTTTTCGTCAAATAAAGTATAGTTGATATGTACTTATCCACAAAGGAAAGCACTTTTGCCCGCGGCTTTGCTCGCGTGGAAGTATCTTTTAATTTTTGGAGTATAGGTTATATAGTTTTTGGATTGTCGGTTATTTTATTTACACCTCTTATAGCCTAGATGTTGACCAGGTCACTACGATGACCTCATCCATGGTTTTTTGAGTTAACATTGAACATACAGACAGACAGACAGACAAAATGGTATTTTTTCCTCAGTATAATAATTACCCATTTTACTAAAAATTTCGTAATAACATTTAATGCTTTACATGACTTTTTCACTACTTTATTATAGTATCTAGATATAATTAAGTATAGATAAAAGGCACAATGTGGATTAACTCAAAAGTGGTTAGGTTTTAATAGATAAAGAAATTAATAGATTATATTTAATATATAATTAATTACAAAAATATAAAAGAACTTAACATTATATTATTGCAGTATAGAAACGCAGAAAAAAAAAGTAAAATAAAAGGAAATAAAAGTAAAGTGAGGAGCTCTGAACCGGGATTCGAACCCGGGACCTCTCGCTTACCGGGCGATTGCTCTACCAAAGGCAACCCTATATAAAAGAACGTTGAAAATTATTCATAAAGACAAACTAGAATTAAAACTTCAATCTAAAATTAAGAAATTTTAAATAATAGATAAATGAAAATAAAGCAAGTACCTACTTAAATATAAAATCGGACCTTAATAAGCCTAGACACGCGCCTGGGTGTCTAGGGCCGAGTTCAAAAAGACAAGAGCCGTGTGCTATATTACACGAACCATTTCGAGCTACTTTCAATCCCTCTATAACTCATTTTCTGTGGGACCTGCGAAGTTGTACCTAAATTTCATAAATTAAACTTTAACGTCCAAAAATCACTATTTTTGTCACCTACTGACAGATTCACTCACTCATATAAAACCTAAACCAATACCAGGTGACTTAGAAACTTGTAATTTAGCATAAAAGTAGGAGCGTATACAAAGGAAAATTTCAGGAAATTATATTGAATTATTCCAGAAGTTAATTAGACCTTTTGTTTTGGATACATAGCGTGTTATGGGACTCTCAGGGCGCGAATCTAATTACATTTACGCGGTTTAAAGAGGGCAAATGTATATTAAAATATGTATAAGTATTAAGTATATACTTTATTATATAAACAACACTTTTCAAAAATCAAATAATATATCCCACCAAAAACATACATAGGACCCTACAAACTTTCTTTTAAAATAAGTGAAGAATGTTGTATGTACATGTTATTTCAGTTATGACTGAAGGAATCTCCATAAACCTCGGCACCCAGTTAGATCTCAATTATTTTTTTGGCGAAGCCGATAATCCTGTACTGCCTTTACACTGAACTTGGCCCTCTTTTCACTAATATATTTGGTGGGATAAAATACTTTATCCAAGTCATTGCTGTCACTGGGCAGAGTGCCCAAGACACTGGCGGCATTACCGCGATGGATAGCAAAACGAATGTGTTGCCGGAGTTACACTCCAGTACTTGGGTCCCCTGAGGCATCCACCATACGCGATGCTATCTGTGGATTTTGAATATTGTATAAATATTGAAATTTTCAGAACGATATTTACGCGTTTATTGATCAAATAAAGAAGAGTTAAATATGCAATATTAATCTGCCTTGAGTTTTCTGTTCAGCAAATGTGTTAGAATTGTGAATACTTTTAGATTCAGGCGCTAAGAAAAACATAAAACGTAAGAGGTTGACGTTCTCCTCATCCAGTAGTGTAAGCGATTTTAACTTTTGTATCATTCAACATGGAAGCTTATTCCACAGTTCATCTGCTTGAGCGTTTGTCAGTAAGTGACGATGGAGAACTGCACCTGTTTGCTCCAGCCAACAGCGGACTCTATGAATTCAACGTGACAGCCACCACCGTCACCACTCAGGTCTCCGCTTCAGCTGTGGTAAGTAAAATGCTACGAAAGTGCGTTAGGACATTTGAACATTACTAGTATGACCAGAACAATTTAAGGTTAAACGTCAGTCGCATAGTGCAAAGTGCATATCTTAACTTTGTATTTCTTGTTAAGAAGTTAAAAATTGAAAAACGTTTTGGTATGTGGGCAGTTGACGGCAATAGTTCAGTGTTAGTGAGGTGTATACAGCTAGAGTTTGAAATGTAATGCACAATTAGTCATGATCTTGTCCAAACAACGTTAAAACAGCATTTTAAGTTGGTTTTGAGAAGATCATGACTGTATACAATTTCAAACTCTTGGTTTATAAACCTCACTAATACTGTTCACTATTGGCGTCAAATGCCACAGACCAAAATGCTTTTAAATTTTAAAATTATAAATAATAAAAACAATGTTAGGTTATGCACTTAAGGTGGATGTGCCGGATCTCGATTGTTTTTCTAATTTTTCAATAAAAACAATTAAGTTTGTGATTTAGGGCATTACGCCCTATTTCAATTAAATACCTAGTATAATGTCAATTAGAATTTTCTATCAAAGTTTTGTTGTTTTGTGCATTTATACTTTTTATGCATTTATACTTTGTAAATGATCCTGCACAACAACTTTAAAGCATATTTATAGTTGTACAGGATCAATTCCAAATTATTGCATACATTAACACCACTATGCTAGGAAAACATAATTGACATTAAATTATTGTCACGTAATGCCATAAATCACATTAATTTAATACTTTTTATTGAAATATGAGAAAAACAATCACAATTCGTGCGTTTGGGAACGAAATCCGTCACATCCACCTTAAAACTTTGACGTCACAAAACCTTGATCCACGTGGCTTTTGTTATCAATCTACAGAGTGACTGGAAATTGCTCTTATTCCTCTCGGGGGAAGAAACTAGGATTCATTTGGAGTGATTTGACCCCTATCACTTATGAGTCGCAAATCCGCCGTTTTCGAGAAATTTTTAAATTGAAAATTTAATTCTTTGATATCGTGATTTTAGTCACGCAACATAAGATTTTGCAATTTTTTGAGTGATTTTTAGCTTTAAAGAGATCGAAGAGATGTGGACACCAAATTTCAAGCCAAAAAAACAACAACACTTTTTGTGTAGCGTATCTTATTAGCCAAATTTTCCAATTTTATAAATAAAACAAAGAATATCGATTTTCTCGAAAATGGCGGATTTGCGACAGGGGTCAAATCACTCCAAATTAACTATAGTTTCTTCCCCCGAGAGGAGTAAGAGCAATTTCCAATCAATCTGTATATCGATGTTGTGTCATTATTGAAAATCTCAAATCAAACCCCGCCGTACCTTTTTATAACACAACCTGCTTTTGTCCGCGTGGTTAGGGTATTTGTGCACTCATAGAAAAAATTGATCTCCAATGGTAGTTCTACCTCTTGTAGCGTTATTTTTAAAAAAAAATTATTTATTATTTTCCGCCACTACATACTAACGAACGTAATTTCGAATTAAATTTGGACTGCCACCAGGCAAGCCTGGTGACAGCCAAAAAAAAGAGGTAAACCTGGATGAATAAACCGTATAATTTAAATAACAAAACACAAAAATAACAAAACCGAAGTAAGAAAAATATGGTACAAAAGAACAATAATATCAGAGGAGTATCGGTACAAAGGAAATTCTTAGATCAGAAAAATTATTATGCCAAATTCCACTTATTTAGGATTTTAATTTCCTTTTAGCTTGAACGACGCATTTATTCATAAAATAATGGATTTTAAATTTAGTTGTCGACACTAGTTTATAGGATCCTTTAAACTAAGATTTCACGGAAGTTTTGATAACTCTTGATCCGAAAGAAAAACGTAATAATAAGGTGTTACGAGCAATCGTTATCTAGCTTTACACTAAGGAATAAAAATAATCGATGCTGAATATTAAGCTACAGATATTAAAAACCTGGTAAGGGTCTCTTCGTGACTTTGGGAGTTTCCGGTGTTCCCGGGAGCAGTCGATGAAGCTTGGCGATTTCAATTTTAGTATCGGAAGCTTTAGCTCACCAGGGACGTGGTCCTTACATCAGGCCTCAATAGGTACAACCGTACGAGATGGCGGATGGGATAATCAAACTGGGGAGACCCAGAAACCCTTTAAAAAATAATCCCGAAGGGTCGCTGTAAAGAAATAAAACAACAGCGTCAAGACATGCTTATGAAACGAGGGAAAGGAAATTAACGTATTGGAAACGGGACAAGAAGGATTTTCAGAGAATGAAACCAAAATTACACAAAACTTACCGGGAAATGCAGGAAAACTGGCTTACACAATGTTCAGGGCAATTGCGCTCTGTTTCTATATTTTAAATATTAAATTTGTTATTTTGTAAAAGAGATTTGCTTCCTCTGTCACGATCTTCTCTGATATGAGAAAAATAACAAAAAAATCTGACAAGAATATTCTAACTATTTGAATTCGAAAATTCAGAAAAGCAGCCAACGATAAAGAAAGACTAAAAATATATAAAAAGGTTGAATACTTGTAGCGAATGCTACACTCTGTTTTCGGCTTGGAGGTTAAACTATTAACAAGATTTCTTAGAGAAGACTGTTCGAATCTTTAAGTTTCATTAACACCTTTTTAAGCCTAAAAATAAATTTGCCTTAGACTGCAAATGTGTCATTTTATTGTATTGCATAACAATTAATCAATGTAAAGACACAACTTGACATTCCCATAGCTTACTTTCAAAAAGAATTTCTTCTTAATTTTTTTTTTTTGATAATGTACGCCATTTTAGGATTAGTTTTCATTATTTTGGTATATAAATTAACCATATTTTTTTCAAGAATAGTTGGTTATGGCGTTGCTTGAGAATTTTAGACATACAGACAGATGCCTTATTGTCTAACTTCAACATTTATCGTTATTGCTTTCAAAAGTACGCGTGATTGGCTAGAAGTGATGAGTCACGTCATTTCTAGCCAATCACGTTACCTTTAAAGCAATAGCGATAGACGATTCATGACTACTTCCTTACACAATCGCACCTCTGGTTTTGATGTGTGATTGCTTATAAAAAGTGGTCTGTTTCTATCTGTCTACTCATCTGTCATCCATCTGTCAAATCAGTCGGCAGCAAATTTTTATAAATTTATCTTGATAGCAAAGGACACATTTCGGAACAGCCATTTCTCAAGTGACGTCACACGAAGGCAAGTGGAAGTTGCAGCTTTTTCGTGCGAATATTCATCACCACGAGGTTTTTTAGACCACAATTTATGAAAATCTCGAATGGTTTTCGAATTGACACATCTTAACATAATTTAATCTGAGCTAATTTTATTATTATAGACATCACAGGCAAGGAAACTTTGTTCGTAACATCCATATAAAATATATGTACACAAAAACAGCATGTTAAGCCTGCGGCTTTCAAGAACATTTACCCGTATGTGTAAGCTGTCAAGCCAAGCACAATACATTATACACAGAACTTTTTGTACCAAATATTTTCGCGCCGTCTGCCTCTTCAAATTACGCTAAAAATGTTGTTTCCTTCTACAAAAACGTGTGAAAAATTGCTTCCACGAGGGGCCGTTTTCTCAAAATGCAGAATTACGCCGTTTTATATTTATGTGATGGTTTGTTTGATAATGCTTTATCCATGCGGTCGGTATTTCCAGAAACTTGAATGTAAAATTTACATATTTTCGCAATAATTTTGTTTACCGTTATAAGGGTGAGCAACCTACGTTGCCGAAACCGAAAACGTCATTGAAATTCCATTTAGAACATTTCTCACATTTTATTCCAACTAGTCAAAGATTTCAAAAGTTAAGATGAGCCCTGGCACCTAAAATCTATTGCATTGTTTTTGAATGTGTGCGTTAACATAATGTCGACGCGCGCACAATATGATTGCGCAATCGGTCAGCAAACTGATCAGACTACTAAAGTTGTAAAAATTCAAAACTTTAAGTGCACTTAAGGCGTCCAACTATCACTGTGTTCCGATGAGCACTGATTCCAAACGTGTGAGCGTCACCCATTTAAAGGTGAAAACATTTTGGTGCTGTCATAGTACGGTAAAGGCTTATCTTTACTTTTGAAATCTTTGCAACTAGTCCAGTAAATTAAAGGTTTGAGGTCGAATTAAAGATACAATAGTAAAATACATACACACACGTACTCACGCCTGTCTCCCAGAGGAGTAGGCAGAGACTACAGATTTCCATCTGCTACGATCCAGGCACACAGCTCTTTCGCCTCTTTCACATCCATTAGTATAATAGTTTATAAATAATACCTATAGTATTGTCATATTATTTCCACTACCCGGGAGTGCATATTTTTTTTAATAAGTTCCACAATAAGTAGACTCCTTGCCCCGTAGCACAGTGTTACATCGCGCGCGATGGGACTTATTGAATAACAGGTGCGAGGAGCGCGATATAATGTTTAATCCCAAAAACATCGTTTCACGCTCCTCGCACTTTTGATTCAACTAAGTCGCGTCGCGCGCGTTTAAACACTGAATCACGAGTGTTGATCCCACTAATATTGTTCTTAGCCATGGTCCTATTATGTTGGTACTTTTTTACAACATATTTATCAGTGAATTTTAATTTTTCAGTTAACTAACTGATATATTCTCAATTTTCATCTAGCGTCTATTTAATTCAACCTGCTCCATACATACATTCTCAGATTGACTGACTATATTTCCAGGTCCGATTGAGTGTGGATGCGATCACGGTGTGTGATGACGATCTTGTGGTGCCTCCGTTGATAATCCTAGACAGAGATGAGGAGGAACCTCACAGCAATCTGGTGGTTCTCGACGGTTCCCACGCCGACTGCCGATATAGCCTCACAAACCGCTGGCCGTTGGACCAGGATTGGTTGTTCGTGGACGAGACAGGTTTACACGCCAGAGCTATCGACAGAGAAGATAGCTCTATCGCGTTGATGGCTCTGTCTCAAGTGCAAGTGGAGCTGATTCTCCACTGCGATAATGACCCCACGACACGATCGAAGCGCTCCTTGAGTCCGCGCCTCGATTGGCTCGGCCCTTACGACTATGGTAACAGCAAGTGGGCTCTCACCGACTCTATCTCGTACAACTCGAGGCGAAGCTTGGTGAACCTTATCGTGAACGACATCAACGATAATGACCCGATATTTGTGGGCAAGGAGAATGAACCCATAGCCGTCGGGTACCCGATCCCGGAACTATTGGATGTGATCATGCCTCGAGCACTAGCCGAGGTGAAGGTAAGTGACTGATTGCAATAATTTGTTATTTTCTAGTAAGAGCACTAATGACTATTAAAAACTCTCATTTACAATATTCACAAAAAGTAGCAAGTCGAAAATAATGTCGGAATAATTATTTCAACATTAGCATTTCGGATAACTGTATTTGCTTTAGTGATTAATTACAAAAGCGCTGTTGGAAATGTATATTGAAATAAAATATTGTTTGTTAAATTTTAACCGATATTTATTAAAATTACCCTATTAATAAACGTGACAACGTATTAACAACCCAATTTGTATATTTTAAATGCGGTTTAAAACAAAGCTACTTATTACTCGTAAAATCTCAATTTCAAAGGCTTTGAATGAGCGTCGTGATTTTCGTGCCATAAAATAAACAAAAGCTCAATATTTCCGCCCAGCGTCATAACATTTAAATTGGTATTTGATTGTGTTTAATATCGTTCAGGCGACCGACGCAGACATTGGTGAGAATGCAGCCCTGAGGTACTGGAGCTCAGAGCCCCAGCTGGCTGTGGCTCCCTCCAGTGGGACCGTCCACGTCCGTGACAACCAACGAGAGCTGCAGGAGGGCGCGCGCTTAACCGTTCACGCTACTGATAGGAACGGGGAGGGAAACACTGGAGATATCGATCTCGTGGTGAGTTGGAGATCAGATAAAAAGATACTGGCTGGTGAGAATATCAAACGCAGATGCCTGGTAAATCGACTGTCTAGTGACTGGCAACGTGAACTTGTGTTCATTATTTTATATTCACAGTAGTTAAATTTACAGCAGATTATTATCCAAGGGAGCGCACGAGCGAGCGAAGCGAGCGAGGGTGCTTAAGGTTCGAGGGTGTAATTGATCACTTACACCCGAGTGTAATACTCTACGTTTCATCACTAATGCGCGGAAATAAAATGCAAATTACAAAAAGTACACATTCCGACAAAAGATTTTATTTTAAAAAGAAAACGAATGGTTGGAAAAAAGGCGCGAAGATGTGATGGCGTCGTTTTTTTATTTTATTGCAAAAATATTCCATTTTGGGTGTTTTAATCTACAATAGTGATATGTGAATTAAAATCGCCGTAACCAGTGTAGTGTGTTGTTCAATGAAACAAAAGTGCAGGCCGTGTCTTTTCATGTGTTTTTTTCTAACCTAACATTTTGTTCGTGTTATGCGTCTACTTATCACGAACTAACAGGACAGCGACTACGACAGGACAGTTCCTTCAGATGATCCTTAAGAGAGGATATAACACAGAGAAGAAAAGAAACTAAAATAAGACCAGGCAGTAGGAGCTTAAACCTTTAGTCTTTTCCATAAAGGAAAGAAAATTACATAGAAAAAAAAGAAAACCAATTTTTTGTGTCACTTTAAGCGTCTTGCCTCAAATAAGAGGTCTTGTCCCAAAAAACAAAGAAAGGATCCTCGTTAGATTTTCAAATTTACTTACCTTCCTAGAGTTGTAAATCGTATTTACCTCCGGCATATCGAGTTAAATACAACTTGTTTTCAGAGCATTAGTGATGAAAAAGCAGATTATCACCCTCACAATTTATCGATGTGATTAACTATGTCCATCGCGTTATTAGAGCTTGCGCTTTGAAAAAATGGTCTTGAATATTATTTTGTCCACAAAGAACCAACTGACCTTTAGAGAGATACCCGAATAGTTAACTATAACTTGTGTTTTGACGATCTTTCTGTGATGGATATTTCTACTTACCGATTCTAATAAGTTTATGATATTCTTCTGATATTGTTATTTATAAATATTATTTATTACATTGTCAAAAGTAGCAGCTAGGTATAGGCTATTTATTCCGAAAGGTTTTCATATTGATGTTGTGAAATGTCATCGAAATAAAAACGTATGGATGACGTTTTTCTATTGCTTGACGCTTTGCTATGACTGCTCCAATTATTAAAATTAAAAAACGCGTTTTCAAAAGAACAAATCATTTGATAGAAATGAAACACATTAACTCGGCAATAACTTTCCTTCGATTTAGCTGGAAGCAAGTACCTATTCTTTGAAGGAATTGGCTTCTTCTTGCAAATTATAGATTTCCTCGCACCACAGACGCTACTCCCTTTACTCGAACTCATTTTTCAAAGTTATAATTTATAAAACAGTAAAATAGTTTTACGCACAATGAACACACTGTGCCGCCTTTTCAAAACTTTTTAAATTTACAGTTTTCAACCATAGATATTTAAAAAAAAACGTAATAAAATCTTAACTCACGCCTTAGAATAAGGAATACAAATAAGACTCACGCACTGTGCCGCCTTTTCAAAACATTTTAATTTTACTGTTTTCAACCATAGACATTTAAAAAAAAATCTTAATAAAATCTAACTCACGCACTGTTTTGAAAATTGCCTGCATGGGCTATTCCTCTTTGTCATTTGTATGGCATTTTTTTCCCTTGGTCCCTTCGATTAAAGATGCAATTGCCAGAATTTTTTAAAGTTTATTGTTGCGGGTAAAATGGATCTGAGGCAAAAATGGATCTTCATACATTTATTTTTCCCCGGGACAAAAAAGTAACCCTTCCCGGTTAATTTTTCAAAAGAAAAGCGTTCCTTGCAGACTGACTGACTGCTAACAACGCACAGTCTGAACCGCTGAAGATAGAAACATAAAATTTGGGACATACATTATTGAGTTCCTTAGGGAGATTAGAGGTGCATTAAGTTTTTTTTTTCGAAATTCAATACTTAAAGATGTGAAACGGTGTATAAACTTTTTCATCGAAAATGCGTTACCATCGGCATCGTTTACAAAAGGATATTTATATCCCAAATATATGCGGACGAAATCCCAGCGGGCTTCCTCTAGTTTACTATTTTCATCCACGACAAAACTTCAACTTATCATATATACCTATAATATAACTTGTTATTCTTTTGATCTCATATCCGACAACTATACTACTATCGACTTTATATGTATAGATAGGTAGATACAATAAATAAGATATACATATAACGAATAACAACAATTATAACCACATAACGAATATTAATTTGATATTTTGGTAACAATTATCTCCAAATATTTGCTGAAAATAATTCCGAATTGTAGTCATAAAAAACGGGTAAAAAGGTAAGCTCTAAAACCAAGCTGGGAATCCCAGAGCTTTGTGCGAGAAGATCGGGGTACTGATGAATAAACCTATCCTAAAATCTTTATGAGGCACTATATAACCACAAATTAAGGGTCACCGGCTCACCGGAAATAACTTCTGATTTACCTTTACGAAATTTTTCCTGTTGCTTTGCGGACGAAGATATATTATGTTCTATCAGGAAAAATTACGCAGGTCAACTTTTCACTCTTTATACTCTTGTATTTTTATCGAAAAGTGCGCCTGTAGACCTTTCCCAGATGTTAATTAAGAGCTTTATTAGATTTGGGTTAGTTATAGTTTCATTTCGTGATTTAATCAGTTACCTTATTATGTTATACTCATGTGGTTTACCCAGAATCAGATAATAAGGTAAGGCGGGTCAGACTTGATTTTATTGTAGTTAGGGTTGCCAGATAAGAAAACCAAAATATCTGGGCAAAACTTCAAAAAGTCGGGATTTTGGGATTATGGTCGGGACAAATAAATATTACGAATCAAATAATTATTTTTATTATTAAACTTAAAGTAATTACAACAAAATACTTTTTTGCCCGCCGACCGTTGTTATTTGTTATTTTTCGGGACAATTTGTATTTTGTCGAGACTCTGGACATCATATGAAATATCAGGACAATCCCGACGAATCCCAACCATCTGGCAACCCTATTGTAGTGCGCGCTCCCACTCCCGCCTGTGTGTTGTGTCGTGGGCAGATCGTACAATTGGGTAGATCGTAAAGTATGAAATTGAAAATCTTTCACAAAAAGTCAAAAATAGTTGCGACGACGAGCGGAGCGAAGTGGAGCGTGCTAGGTTTACATGTATTCCTAGTTTCAACAAAAATATGATCTGCCCAGGTAGATCATGATATGCCCAATACTACGATGTGGCGACGACATCGACATATGCGTTATGTGTGTGAGCAGGAGCGCGCTTCCGGATCGTATACATACAGTTACTACCCACGGAACAATTAAGAAGAGGACTTGATGTATGAATGGAGCCATGTTACGATCAATGGTGTCATAACGTCACAAAATGGGGCGATTGCGATTGGTGGCATGTGCTCTGTGTGCTCTGTGATTGGAGGAACGGCGGAAATAAACTTCCCCGTACTTATCTAATTATCAGACGATACGATTCATAATTATGAGCTCACATTTTATTAGGGTGAGCCGTTGGGAAAAAATGCATACATTTTGTAGTTGTATCATCGGACAAGTGAGCCAATGGGAATAATTAAGGTTGATCCGTTGCCAGTTGCATCGAACCACTGAGCCGATGGGAATAACCCCTAAAAGGGTAAACGATGTACATGTCGTTAAGGCCCTTAATACCGCCAAATGGGTACTTTCTAAAGCCTACTCCTCTTTTATGGCCAAACCAAAAATATTGATAAAATGTATTATGGATTATCAACTCTAGGACAACATATGCAAAATTTTTTTTTTCCTACCACCAAAACTTCTGTATGAAAAATTGTTTTAACTGAATGGTGTTTTTTGGCTTGAATTCCCTACTGCTCCTAAGCGGCTTAGGCGATTTAATTCATTTATGCTTTGATAAATAGATAAACTTGATAGCTATAAATATCACATAGAATTATTCAATCGAACAATGACGCCCATGTGAAAAGTATTATTTTCTCCTATTTTGCCCTTTCAAGGACGCAGCAAGCGTCGTAACAGCCACCACGCATTGTGCACTGATTTGAACGTTATTTCAATGTCGTTTCCGTCGATATTCATGCGGACAAACATCGAGCTGCTAATTTGGCGACGGTAATCGCCTTAAAAAACTTTTAACGTGCGGATGTCTATGGAGGATCCACTTCTTGCCTCAAACTATTGATAACGCCATAAACCAATTTCCAAACTATGACGTCATCAAAGTTCGTCCGTAGTTTGCTAGGGTCACTAATTAATTCCCCACTTTCATATTTTGATATACCAAAGTTCATCTGAATCGGCTTCATACATTTTGCATAAAGTATTTGACGAAACTACAATTTTTTAGTTCAATTGATATGAATAAACCGACGCTCAAAATTTTTTAAATTTTAAGTTGCAGCAGCCAATGGAAACTTTGCGATGGCAACATACACAATAGATAGCTAATAAAGTTTTGTTAAATAACTATTGAGTGAATTTTGAATTTAATTGTTATGTTTCGATTAAATAGAAAAAGGCGGGTTTTTCACAATCCGGCTGCGAAACGGCCTTTGTTTTCTTATAAGACTTATTGCTAATATTGCTGTAATGTAATAAATAAATATTTATACAGAAATGTTCTTAAATACGGTTGTAGGTTGACCTTTCCTTCAAAACTAATAAAAACATTGTTATGTGTTGTATTTTCTTTCTTAGAAGGTTATTCTTAGAAGGTTATTCGGTTCTAATAAAAATCAAAAGACAATTATCTTTTAGGTGGTATATATTTACAGTGCTCCCGGACTAAGCGAAAATACATATAAAACTTAATTCTAGATGCAAATAATTATCACGGATGATTTACACACTCAGAATAAATTCCTACACAAAATGACGTAGGTAAAAGATCTGTGGCTCTCGGACTATAAATTTAAAAATTTGACTATACTAACTCATCTTATTTAAGATTCAGCATAGACGCTTGAGATGACCACAATAACTTTACATAACACCTAATTGCTATAATACATCACAATAAATAAGCCAATTATAGCATGGGTTTCATCCGGTCTCTGGTTTGCTTGAATTGACACTGCTGCTATTTCCCTCAAGAATCCCGAGTTCCAATTATTAGCAGGTCCGTAGACAAAGTTCTCCGATAGCACAGGATGCAAGATAAAGGGAGTAAAGTAACTTACAGTTTGGTGACGTCACGGGCACACACCATTATTAACGGTCATGGCGTTGCGGGAGAAATCGATTCCCAGGCCATGTAATTTCCTCAGTAAAGTGGAATCCGTTCAAAGGGGCGTTACTTTAAGGCCCGTGACAATGTTTTATATTGCACTTATTATTTCAAATAACTGTAATGGTGCAAAACTTCACAATAACAACAAAATATCTTAGTTTCGCAATAAATCCTATGAATATTCTACAATTTGATCAACTCAGATCCAGTGACACCAAATCAATCTCTCGTTTCTGATTACCCGCCGATTATACTATTTTATTCAACTTGCTTCTACCATCCACTTTCATGCGTAAAAAGTTGAATACTCGAAAAGTATTACTACTACTGCCATCTATTGGCGAGTAGCAGAACTGAACACTGAACATTACAACATAACTAATAGCAAAATAAAATAAAATCGTTCGTCTCCCCTTTTCCGTACATACTATACTATACATATGCACGACCACCATGACATTTTCTTGAATAATCGTGTAATCGTATAAGTATCGTATGAAATTTACAATGTCCTTATGTATGCATGTTTTTCAACTGTATTTTATTTTCCACATAAAATATTTTCCTTGTATGTTATGATTGTTTGGCCCGGCTGGAAATTTTATTAACAAAATTGAGCACGGTGGCTAAAAACGTTGGCCACCCCTGCTCTATAAGTTCTAAGCCCACGTAAGCCTGGGAGACGTATGTAAGAATATATTGACTCGTTACAGTAAATAAATTATGCCGACAATATTTACTTATTTATGTCAACTTAATCGACAGAACGCGCCAATTTTCTTCTAAAAATAAATTTGCTCGGCGCAAAAAATATTTTACTATATGCTTCCGCAAAATATTAAAAAGTAGGTAACGGACGAACGACTGATAATACGCAACTGCCTGCAACCACTTCCTCGGTACTCATGACGTCATGCCGAAGCACGACGAGTCGATGGTTTCGTCATGAGGGTGGTGACAAGCCACGACCGAAGCCAGTACCACCAGTAACAAAGATAGCTACGTCTACTCTGCAGACGGGGCCAAGATCCGATGACCTTATGACCCTCAATACCACGGAAACGTAGATTGTTGGCATACCTTTTTATAATCATTTAGTCGCCTTTTACGACATCCAGGAGAAGACATGGAGTGACAATATTATTTTTAGATGACGTTGCCACACGCCATAAAGTCAATCTTAAGTTATGCTACGTGGTTATACCACAGAGACGGACGGACAAACACCAAACCTTCGATATATGGGTTTTTATTTCGAGGGGACCCTAGAAAATACTTACTTTCTGTCTTTTTCTTCCATAGGTCCGGTTATTAGATGTAGAGCACATAGCTGTACTGACCATTCGAGACGCTTTCCAAGACGATGAGGCAGTTATTATCAATGACCTGAGCGGTTCTATAGGATACGATGTCAAAGTCCTTACTTCCATGGTCATATCTGATGAATACGAAGTCATTGACAACACCGAAGGATTTAGAAGTAAGAGAGAAGCTGTGGAATCTGGTGGAGCATCGCTCAGACTCTACGTCTATGGTATGGTTGAAACAAACCCAGTCGATGTCAATCAACTAACAAGGTAAGTTTGAACATATCTACCTGAATCTTCGTAGGTAATACGCGCAAGTTAAAAATGTAACACGTATTTGAGAAATAGATAATCTGTACTTTTTATGTTATACTTGTGGTCGTGTAGTTAGTATCAGCCACCGCGTTTCTCCGTTTAAAGCACGTAGTGGTTCCCAATACAGTCAGTTATACCACCGTTATTTAACAATTGAATCAATCATTTCAAAATACCAAGCTCCTACAATCTCCTTATTTATTTGAATATTCTTTTTGAATTTAACTAAACACGCCAAAAGCTAAAACCATTATAATTAATCAATCCAGTCAACATAAAATATTCATAGTGATCTGAAGATTCTTGTCCAGATAAAACCAATGTAAATAGCCAAATTATGTTGCAATCTATCCAAAACTGAACCTGTTCACATTTTTCTTGTCCACAGTGATATAAGCAGCAACGTGATATCTTCGGTAGTTGTGGGCAGCATATCTTTGCAAGATTATCTGGATAGTCGTGAAGAATGCGTCGTTGCAGGGTCTGGACGTGACACTGGCTTGTTAGTGGCTACAATCGTCCTTAGTATCCTCCTCTTCATACTAATTTTATTCATCGCTTTATGGTTCTTCTTGAAATGGTAAGAACACCGTTGTCTACATCACTCATTTACTTATGTGAGATCTAGGCGTACCCGTAATTCTTTCTACGTGACTTTTCTTGAATTGTTATCTCAAGTGGACAGCTAGTCTTCATTATCTAGCTACCATAATACTAGTATATGATATAGGTATATATATATTATTAAGCATCATGACGCATATCTCCGAGGGCTTATTAAAGGTGTTCTGACTATAAACTGAACAGTAAACTGACACACATCCACTATTCACAAACCCGTGCACATATATTCCGAAAAACTCATTACTATTTGCAGGATAGAGAATAAACCTACAGCATGTGCAAATATAAATGAAAAAACAGTAGATTAATAAAATTGTGAAACAAAGTTTTATGACAGCATTGTAATCTCAAATTATAGAATTAACCTTCAATATTGTTTTCAGGTGGAAATCGCGGAACTATGATCAATTTAGCGACTCAAATAGCATTGCGTCACGAACCGACTCCGTTAACCTTGCACCAAAACTAGACACACTAACTAGACCTAGACTTAACATAGAGGAGCTAAAGAGAAGCGAAAGACGTCTCCAAGAAATGCTCGAAGCGCCAGTTAATGAAGTCACCGTCGAAACATCTTCAAAGAACCCTCTAGACACAAAAATAGATGTCCCATTTCCTGAAATCAATGTGCCTATAGTCATACAGTCCATAGACAAACTCAAAAATGCCGCAGATTCAGACGATGATGAGTATGGTGAGGTCAATAAACTAGCAAGAAGGAAGTCCGTAGTCACGTTTAATGAAAATGTTGAAAAGATTATTCACGTGGAGGACCCTACCGAAGATAACAGTTCAGATATAGAAATTGAGAGGCTTTGAAAATGTAATAAAGTGCAAAAAGTAGTTTTATAAGTATAATGTTATTTTTTAATGTTATCGATAATAAAAGCAAACTATATGTATTTTTTCTAATTAAAAGATTAACCACGCGTTTTCCCTAGAGAGTATTTAACAATAAGAGTTTATTATGAAATGAAAACTTAGGTATTCCACACATATTAAGCAAATTAATTATTTTTAGCTATTGCCCCAAAGGTATCACTTAGATGGTTTTCTCTATGTCCCCTGCATTGCTAATTTTTGCGTCAAAAATATAACAGTTTTAAGTAAAAAGCGAACCTGCCCCTTCAATTGATATTGTATATGTAAGCATTGCCGTTATTTTGAACTTTTTCCTCATCGCAGGTTCTGTACAAATAAAAGCAAAGTGGCGATGCCCTCTTTACGACCTAAGATATCCATCTGACACACGAATTAAATAATGTGAATTGCCAATATTCGACCACCGCCGCCGTGGGAGTACCAACAACGTTTTGTACTCGTATTTGCATTGCAGACTTTAATTTGTTTTTCCATCTAAATTACTCTGATGGCTCGTTTACATTTCATTAACAAGCTACGTTGTTTTAAAACAAACTCCAAACATAGCGGTTGCTTTTCATTTGGAAACATTAACTCGTGTATCATTTATAATCCTCCAAAATTGGGTTCTCGACGTCATTTTATCGCTACTTATTTGCCAAAACCTGACAACCCGCCCGCTGTGACAACTTTAGCATCATATGATAAACTCGACTCTACCGTTATTATGTCCTCGGGTATTTTTAACGGCTTTAGATTTTGATATTCAGACCTCGAACTTGTGATAGCATCTCAGACATGCTTGTCTTAGCTTGCTGGTCTATAATAGAAAAAAATGCAACTTACATGGGCATATCTACTTAGTTGAACTTTGATACTATACTCGTAAAAGAATCATCTAGTCTAGACTCCGGACACGTTTGTATCTTGAAGATAATTTAATACATACATGCACTTACTGCTGTCCCCTAGAGGGGCAGGCAGAGATCAAATACTTGTATTTGAAGTATATTCTATCCAGCTAATATAAATGTTTCTTATTAAATAATTCATATTAAGCTTTAAATTACGGGATATGTCGGCAATCTGATAAGGCGGGAAGCTAGGCTAAGTTCTACATTTCACTTTTACAGGTGGGTATAGATATTTTATTTTATTTTTACAATAAATTATCTTTTTCAGTTTTATATGGACATACCAAATACGATCAAAGTAACAAAAGTTTTGCATCTAAAATGTGTGTGGTCGTGGGATAAAGAAACTAGACTCAAGAATTCTTAGATCACAAAGGCTGATTAATTCACCTCTATTTGAAAAAGGACCCATTTTATTTAACATTTCGACACATGCTTGACGGATTTCATTATACTGATTAAAGGGCTGAAATGGGATGGACTAGGGAACAAAGAGAGAATCAGGGGAATTACACAGAGGATGTTAGTTAACACGCCTACACTTTACGGCTTCTTTTTGTGTCTAACACAAATTTTATAAAACAATTTAAAGTCGTGAGTTATATCTACAACCCGGTTACTGAAAGAATGGCCCTAGCGTCGATGACGTCACTGCGATACATGGGTACGGTGTGCAAAAAAGCATCAATAGGAATATTTATGAAACTTAAACCAATGTTTGTGAAAACTGTAGGTAACTATGTTGTGTTAGATTTGAAAAACGTAACAGTGAGTGAAAATGGATAACAATACTAGTTTTATTTCAATACATCATTCTATACAGAAAATGCACTTGATTTGACTTTGTTTGACTTTTCTTCCTCGAAAAATGCCAAGACTTTTAGTATTATGTGGCGTGCATCATTATGTCTTTCCTCTCATTTTTGTGGAACACAAAACAAAAGTCCAACACAGCTAAATAACAGCTAAACAAAACATTGAGATTTAATAGGTACTAATTATGCTATTTCATTTAAATCTTTATTTTTAAAGCAATGAGGTTAATTGATCGGTGATCGGCGGGCTGGGGCCTACCTCGGACAGCGGATTAGCCTGGCAATCCAACGGGGTAACGCGACCAGCCTGCTGGGGACCGTTCCCTGCGGCAGCGATCTAAATAATATTTTTAATTTAATTTAGGCTATGTTTTATTTTATTTTCTTTGTAGTTAGTGTTTATTTTAAGTATTATTTATAATTTAGTATTATTTTTGTTATTTAAGTGCCTATCAAATAAGTACTTAGTTTAAAGTATGTCCGCCGACATAATTCCAGTACACCCGAACGCTATTTTGGATGTCTACTATGTGAAAATAAATACCTATCCGGGCAAATAGCTGCGGTACAGCCAAAAGGAATTATGGAATGTAATCTTGAAAATATCCATATCGTTAAACGGACGAAAAAACATTTTCGATGCGCAAAATATCAAAACAAAATACATGTAGATTGACGGACGACGCGACGTGCGCGTGTACGCCGGTGCCGGCGTGCTTTGAGCTCTTTTAATTTTAAAACTACTATTGTATAAAATAAAAATATAGGAATAAGGAATAAATACCTATAATATTATAAATATATGCAATACATATAATAAATATATGCCTAACTTAATATAATGTATCCAGAACATCAAAAAGTACAGTACTCCCAAAGTAACAATGCGCATACAAATCTTCGCCTCTGTTCGGCAAAGTTCGTATTTCCTTACACTTTCTATACAATCAATAAGGTCACGTGGTACGTCCGGTCGCTCGGCTATAGATTTGTATGCGCATTATTACTTTGGGAGTACTATATGTAAAGTGTACATAAAGTAGAGCCACTGAGTGATGGCACTTATGACAGCTGCATTTACTGATGAGGTACATTTCAAATTTCGGTTAAAAATAAAAATCAAGTGTGAGTTTACTCAACAGTAGACACGTCATTCAACATTCAACATAATGATACAAAAGGAAAATGTGCCAAAACCAGTGGCGTAGCTATCGGAGGGCTATGGCTATGCGGTGTAGTGCCCCTGGGCCCCCAAGAGATGTTTAAATGTCTAAATCGAAAAAAGTATTTTACTATCATTTATTTTCGTTTAGTTTAACTTCGTCATTATTTTGTTTTTAATTAAATATTATTGCGTAACTTGGCGACCTCAAACACGACCTATAAAAAATGAGAAACTTTAAAAAAAAAACTTTGTTTCTATACGAATTCTATTGCACAATAAAGCAACATTCAAATCGAAAAATAATAACCGAAACAAATAGTACATCACTATCCACAATGAAGTATTACATTTTTTAATTCACACTTGCTTATAAATAATTACGATACTTTGTAGGCATTTAAACGTCATAGGCGCCATCACTCAGTGGCTCTACATAGTATATCTATATCTAGTACATCTATGTGTATTTATATCTATATATAAAAAATAATACTTTGACTGTGTAACTGATCGGCTGATCTAAAACGGTTGGATCTAGGAACATGAAATTTTGGCTGTAGATTTCTTGTGTGACATAGACATCAGCTAAGAAGGGATTTTAGGAATTTCCCACGGGATCGAGAGAGACAATATCCACGCAAGCAACGCTGCGAGCGTTTGCTAGTCGTACATAATGTACGAGTTCCAGCCACTTAGATATCTGTTGATAAATTCCGTTTTCTTTCTTTCCATCTGAATTACGGAAAGCCAAAATATTCGATTATTCGATAATTTAAGTATTTTAGTGTGCCAGATTTATTTTCACCTGCATGCCACAGCATTGTCGAGTTCTAACGTGGATAAATAAACAGACAAAAGCCGAAGCTTTGCTTTATGAGTTTCCAATGTTTAACGGAACCCTAAAAACTGGGTTCTTACTTCCCAATAACATTAAAAGATTTATTTAATCAGAATTTTTGAAGACAATTTTTCTGATAATATTAAATATATTATTCTGTTCGGCATGAGGATGACTAGATGTGTCCACGGCTTTGCCTGCGTTGAAAATATAATAATTAATAATAAAAAAAAATAAAGAACCCTGAAACACTCCAATCATAGAGAGGAGATGGTTGTGAATGACGTTGGATGTAGAAGATAATCTCTTGAATCAGTTAATTATTATAAAATTAATTCTCTGAAAAAATAATTTAATGTTCAATGTGCGTTTAGAGGTGCGTTATATGGTGTTACGTTTTTGCAAACCCAAAAACAGTACGAACGGCTGTTTAGACATGCCATACACATCTGACGTTTCTGAAACGCGGAACATTTAGATTTCATAATTTCATTCTTTAATTATTAAGCGATCACTTACTCAAACCCATATTGTTTATACCGTTCATCATTTTCACAATCCAAGGAATCGAATTGCATAATTTTGTTCGCGATATTGGCGTTCGTGTGAGTGATACGCGCAAACAAAGATGTGTAGAGCGCCACCTCACTCTTTCTCGTGAATTTTGTCCCTTTCTAGTTATTTCGATGCTTTCTAGCTTTTAAATTTTGTAGAATAGATTATTTTGTTTGGCATGAAGATTATATATGATTAAATTATAAACTGGTTTATTTTGTTTATAACTCAAAGGTTTATAGCCCCTGTTTAATCATTCCAAGAGTCTCCTGAGTGGTCCTGAGGAAATATTATATTTTTGTGAGATTGCAAAAATAAACAAAAAAAAAGGTAATTTTAGATTTTTGTTGATAAAATTACATCTTCGTTGTTTTACGTACTATCGTTGAAAATTGCGCCGGTCTACTTTTCACCTTATGACTAAGTTTCAAATGAATGAAAATGTATGTCACAGCTCTCTTGTGATGGTACCCATATGGCACGCCTCAATTATAATTTACTAGGGATGCATCCGATACCGATACCGATATATCGGCGATACTTTGGGTTTGCCGAAATATCGGTATTGGCAATATTTTTATTGCCGATACGACTATACTTTTAAAATTTCGCGCTTGAAGCAAGTAATTCAAGCAAATAATGTTAACACGCGTATTTATTCGTCTATTTCGTTGAGGTGCGAAAAGATGATTCCCTTAATAACTATTTATATCATTGTAAGTCTGTTATTTCTTATAATAATTTAAAAAATATATTAAACCCAACTTGTGTTTTATTTTACCTTCATTTAAATTCACTAAGCGTATCGGTATCGGTAAAGGAATCGCCGATATTTTTATAAGGGTATCGGTATCGGTATCGTATCGGAAAAAAGGCGTATCAATGCATCCCTATAATTTACCTTATTTTTGTATTTCCAGGACACAATTTTATCGTGGTGAACTGATTAGCAACATATTATTATTGTAAAAACAAATGAGCTTGTTTGTTTTATATTTCCGTTGCGAATAAAACTAATAAAAATCGGCCAAGTGTGACTCAGGCCTCGCTCTTTTAGGGTTCCGTACACATGACCAATTATTTCAAACTACATATTTATATAATTTTAGGTAATGCTCTAATTCCATTAGACATAAAAACTCCAAAATTAAGTTGGTTATAAAACTACATAATAAATCGGCGTTTTTAGTATCTGTTGTTTTAATACAACATATGGTACATAATATACAGAAATTTCAAATTCCTAACTGCTTTGGCCTTTGAGACAGAGCCCATAACAAAAATGGTCTAAAAGCGGCAACTTTGAGTGCCTCCAGAAATTATATATACCTATATATTTATACTCTACTTAATGAGTTCTAGACAATGACATTTCATTGACTCCAGGCTTAACATTGACTTGTATTTTAATTAACATCTTCCCTTGAAAATGGAGTAAAATCCGAAACCGGTTGGGAGAAAACATAAATAAATTAAAGCTACTGGACAAGTGCTTTTAACTCGAGATAATGAATATATCCATTTTTTTTTTCAATTTAGACCGTTAAAAAAGGCGGCGTTTTAAATGCAAGGAGTACAGAGTTCGTAATATTCGAGTTGGTATAACTAAGCACAAACTTCGCCACTAAATCTAGCAATCAAAAGTTTGAACATCTGTTCCCTGAAACAGTTATCTCACAGCAATTAATCAAATATTGTAGATTCAACGTTAAACTTGAGTATTTTGAAAGCTGTTAAAGTTATTGCCTAATTGGTAACTTAGTGATTCTTACATCGCGTATTGTGGTGTAGAGACGTAGGTAAAAAGTAAATCTGGAACTGAAGATCTCTGGACCGGGACTCGAACCAGAACCCTTTAGATTGCCGCTCTAACTACTCGGAACCCATTTGAAAAGTATTCACATTTTACGTTTCTTTCTAACCGCCATTTCCTTCCTCACATTTTAACATTATCGAACTATTAAAAGTGTTGGCTTCGCTTTTACGTTACCCACAAAGTGTTAATAAATATGCAAAGCGATACAGTAAACAAAGGTATTATTTTATTCTTGAGTGAATTTTTCTCTCCGACGTTCCTCTATGCCTATAATAGGTAGCTATTACCAAATTAAGATCACGCTTGAATCGGTTAATATTGAATGTATTATGGAAACATAACATATGAGGAGAAATACTCAAAAAACCAGTCCATAAAAATCATAAAAACGACAATAGTAGTTTATGCTACAAGGGCGCAAAGGAATAAATTACGAGGACGATTTAAAACACGAGCGTAGCGAGTGTTTTAAACGTAACCGAGTAATTTATTGCTTTTACGCCCGTGTATCATACTACGTTTTTCAATGCATTGTGTGAGGAAATAAAACAAATATAATTTTGTGAACTTTAAATTGTAATTGGCTCAAAAGGACTGTATCCAGAGCCGTTAAACAGTGGAAAAAAAAGCATGACATTAATGGTACACAGGAAAGGCTGCAGGTTAGCCAACCATTGCAAACAAATAAAAAAATAATAATAATAGAGCCCTAGGGCAAAATAATCGACTTTCTGTTCGGTTTTGATAAATAAAAAGTGGGCCTTTACGAGCACATGCATTGAAAAGGAATATAAAGGCTTGAGGCAGATCTTGCGTTACATGTCGTTTCATTCCATATTTACGTCTGCGCGGTGTCTATGTTTGGTACTTATGATTCAGCGTTCACTCAGCTTAAAATACAGCCTTCTGACGACTCTCATCATACAGATGTGAGCGTATTTCACAATAAGAAGTTGAAAGGGGTATTCTGTTATGGTTGAAAATCTAATATCTCCAGAGGTCCCTAAATATATTATTGGTACATAAATATATTCGATGGATGCTCGAAATGACATCACAATGGCTTTTAGAAGTTACAAACACATAACCACATAAAATACCAATAAAATACGGCACAAACATACTATATTACTATTGACGTTCAATTTCATTATGGTTTTTTTATGACTATGATGCATTATGGTGCATCTGTCATACACACAATAAAATTATCGATATACCAGAACTAGAAGCGATATTGTAGTGAAATTTGACAGTTTTAAGACTGCAAAAAAAAATTGTTGTCACCTTCTTAATAACATCAACGACTAACTACTTCAGTCATTATAATACATATATCTCGTTTAAAAACATTCAAACCCACCTATACTCATACTTCCTTACCCGCACATCCTATTTCATACAACTTGTAAACAATCACAAACACACACACACACACACACACACACCCTCTCAGACTATTCTTTCTGGGTGTGGTCATCAGATTAACCAAAATTAACACACTTAGCTATCGTGGGTAAGTCGGTTATGTTAATAAGCAGAATAAACTAAATAAACCAACCACCATTGGTGGTTTATAGCCTGAAGTTAGCTGCACAATCACGTTTGACAGAAAATTTTTCCCTACGATTTTTAACGTTTCTTGAGGGTCATGACCGAATCATGGGTGTTTATAACGGAAATTAGTAGTTTATTGTGATCTGCGGTTCTACCACGTAATTCTGATTTTCATCAACATCAACTTGAGATTGAAACTTGACGTGCGTGCGACGACGCCCGCCTAACATGCCATCTCTTTTGTACGCGTTGAATTTCGCATGCATTTGCTTGAAGTTGATACAAATCAGAATTACGTGGTAGGGCCACTGATGAGCGTACCCTCTGTCTACCCCTGGCAATACATACACACATAAGTTGTTCCATACATAAGTAAAACATAAGTGTGAATCTTGTTTAATTTAAATAGTTATCCATTACTTATTAGAAAATATAATGTACTCGTTCCTATGTTCCAAATAGTATATCAGCATTTTAAATTGTATTAAATTGTACTAAATTATTACAAAATGTGCCAAATTGCATGAGCGTTAGAGACTGTTACAGCATACAGGGAATTCTAGCGTAGGGAGGGACTAGAGAACAATGATAAGGTAATGTTTTTCTTTCATTAAAGATGTTATACCTAGATAGTATACTCCAAACACAATCCGATCTGTTTTTGTGTTGCGTTATAATCATATGTTATAAAATGGCACTTTAAAAAAAACTGTAGTCCGTACCCCTATATAAATGCAAAAGTATGTTTATTGGTTTGTTGGTTTGTCCTTCTTTCACGCAACAACTGAGCAACGGATCGACGTGATTTTTTGCATAGAGATAGTTTATGGGCCGAAGAGTGTTATAGGCTACTTTTTATCACGCGAAAATGCAAATGAAACCAGCGCGGACAAAGCCGCGGGCAAAAGCTAGTAAATAATATATTAATAATTATATAAATTAACATTATATCATTGCAGTCTAGAAACGCAGAAAGAAAAGTAAACCTGGATGTGAGGAGCTCTGAACTGGGATTTGAGCCCGGGACCTCTCGCTTACAAGGAGACAAATATGGACCTTGCGAAGCAAACAGACCGAACAGAAATATAGCCACTGGGATTTGAACCCGCGACTGGATTAGTAGTCGAGTACTCGAACCACTGGACCACAGAGTCAGTCGGTGTTTTTTTTTTTTAAATAAAATCTAAAAGTAGTTTACGATTAAAGGCAAGTGGGGATTCCAATTTCAGTATTCATTAACTATACTATGTTTAGCGATACACTGCAAAGCTGGTTATTGACATGACATGACACGTGCTGCTGCGTCAAAGGAAATGCCACCGTCTCGACTCTCGACACAAAAGGAACCGCTTTTCATCGTCTTATTAAATACAAAAAAATACCTTTTTTATAAGAGATAAAAAGTCTTGAAGAAGATAAGAAGAGCCCGAAGGAAGGCTAGGGACGTGCCATCGGCACAAACCCATAAAACATCCAGAGTTGAATGCATTTCGCGAACAATTGAATCTTTGTATGTTTTTCTTTTTCTTAGCAGCCCCATCTTGTGGATGCCATTAGTAGAGATAAAGATAATCAAAATATCTTTTAGTGCTTCCAGAGAAGCTTGCATCCTTAATTTTAGTGCCAGTAAAATTTTATACATTTTGATACGGTTTGGAGATTCAGACTTTCGTAATTATGTGCGGCCGCATGCCCGTGCCACATTATCAGAATCACAAGATCTCTTAGCCCCGTACCGCACCACCAGCGTTTCAACTTTATTCTTCGCCCTAACGACTTGTTCGATTAAAATTGTCAGTGCTAATTTTTCAGTGGCTATATCGATTAAGTAGGCAACCTGATAAAACAAACGATTTTTATTTTGGGGCGAAAACAAATTATCTTTTCTATAGAAAACATATCTACTCTATCAAAATGATGTCTATACTGTTCATTGTTGGCACGTGGTGGAACTTGAAATACATTATGGCGTGTCATTGATTGCACTGACTGATGGAAACTTTTAATTGTGTAATTAAGATCTTGTAATAATTCCTTTGATAATGCGTTAAAGGCGAAACCGGTCAGGAAGTTCAAAATAAATAGTACAAGTAATTTTCTGTACAAAATCTATCAAAATGATATTTGATTTCTTTTTCGCGATTTCAATTTAAATATTCATAGTAAAAGATGTTCGGTATGTCGAATACTATCACCAGTGCTGCCTTCTAAAACTCTTTCACGGTGTAATGTAAAGTATTATCTGTGGTAAAGGGGTAAAAAACGCATTCATTAAAATCCTTACTGCAAACATATTTTGTTTAAATCACTATACTTTATGATTTGAATCCATCGATGACACATGTCGTCGATGTTTGAAACATATTAAATAGGTAATTAATACTTTATACTCTACAACTACAAATTCGTTCCTAATCCTTGAGAAAAATCTCCTTCATGTCTCTATATATGTTAATTAATAGCAATAATCATTGTAACATTATATTTAACACCAAGCGTCGACGAATAATTAACCGTTTAAAAGTAATTGAAAATTTCCTTAACGAGTTTGCCAAGGGTGTGAATCGTTACTTAAATTTTATTTGTGAGTAAATAAATTGAAGATTTTAGAGAAACCTATTGTTATGTCTCAGTGCAATTACAAACCGACATAAACACTAAGATCGAATATTCGGAATTTACTTCTACGATTACATCACTAAATAAATTTGCTTGGAAACATCTGACTTTGAATAATTATTCATTATTAATTTGAATGGGTTCCACGTCGCTCCAAAAGAGCGTGTTGGGATTGTAGCAATTCTTCGTATTATTTGAGGAATCACAATGAAAATGTAAATTATTTTTAATCTCTCGGGTAATGAAAATTCACCCTGCCATGAATACTTTATTCGGAACAACTTTTCAGTCTCTACTATAATAAAACCGGTCAAGAGTGACTTGAATTCATAAAAAACACGATAATTGTTAATTTTTCATATATATTAGGTAATTAATTATGAAATTGGCGCTTTTTATGGAGAATTTGAAGAAAACTCAATTTATATACAACATTAAGCTAACAGCGACAAAATTTTAATTTTTTTGAAGTGTCAGCTGTAAAGAAATATTACGAATTTTATCATGGAAATGGATGACTTTTAGGCAGAACTGTTTTTGAAGTTTTATATTTTTAATCCAACTGATAATAAAAACAAAATTTAATACGTAGATCAAATCAACTTTCAAACAAAAAACAAATAATGGAAATAGCTATTGAATTACAGGAATTATGAACTCATGAATCTGTAAGAAAATTTCGGCAATCTCATACGTACCTATTATTAATGAAAAATGTGTGTAAACATGACCTTTAAATGATTTTATTTATTAATAAATTGTGTTTAGGTTTTTGAGTTTGAGCCTAATAATAAAACAAATCATTTTAGATAGATATATGAATTGTTTCATTTGTCATAATTATTTTTCTGTATTTCCACGGAAATGTCCAGCAACTTTAACATTAATGCTATTACTTTCTTTATCAAAAACAATATAAGGGATGGCATCAAATTTAACATTTCATTAAACTTGAAGAAACCTTTCTGCAATTCGCTTAGATTAAATTATGTTAAGATGTGTTAATTCGAAAACCATTTCAAGATTTAGGTTAAATAAGCCGTATTTTCGAACATGTCGTCTAAAAAACCTCATGATGATGAATATTTTTACGAAAAACCTGCCACTTCCATTTGCCTTCGTGTGACGTCACTTGAGAAATGGTTGTTTAGAAATGTGTCCTTTGCTATCGAGATAAATTTATAAAAATTTACTGCTGACTGATTTGACAGATGGATAACAGATGAGTAGACAGACAGAGACATACTACCTTTTTTATAAGCAATCACACATCACAATCAGTATAATGTCTAAAATTCTCAAATGACGTCATAACCGACAATTCTTTAAAAAATCATAAAAAATTCAAATAGTCTATTTTTCAAAGTAGGTATACACAATACACTTTTTACAAGTTAATTTTCATCTTACAAAAATATATGTAGTAAAATTATAAATGTACATGAACTAAATTAAATGTTTATTTAATTATATAGCAATAGATATACGATTAAAATGATAAGTAAAATATATATTATACAAGGCGAAATCCAATCAACCGCCCGAACTCATACTGGAGACCCGGCCAGGGCCCAGGAACAAGGTTCAATGATCACCAACGGAGCCCCCAGTACGAATCCAGGCGGCCGACCAAATCCCATCCTATATACTAATGGTTACATATATAAATACATGCCTACCTCCACCCATTCGATTAGTCTTGCTAAGAAGAAGGGCAAGAAACTTAGCAAGATCGTGTTTTTTTTTTTAACATAAAACTTATACTATGCAAATGACTTATAAAAATACAAGACAGCAGGAATTCAGGTTAATGAAAAAAAGAAAAACATGTATATCTTTGACTACCTGTCTCATATAGTCAATTTCCTTTTACAGTCTGTAATTAATTAATGCTAACTCCTTAGAGGAATCATAAGTCAGGAAATTGTACTACTTAATTAAATTATAAACTACTATCATATTTATATACCAAAATAGATTAGATTAGATTAGATTGCAAATAAGTTAAAACAAGTTTAGCATAGTGTAAGAGATTAGAAGCATCTGCTGCTAAGTAAGTTGTAAGCCTGAATTTCAGCATACAGCGCCTCCACCCTCTTATCAATATTTATTAGCTTGTAAAAACATATTAATAAACGCATACCTAAAATAATGAAAACTATGTCCTAATATGGCCTATATTCACTGAAAAAAAAAAACTTTTAAAATTAAGCTATGGGAATTGGCCATTCGCGACCATAGTTCAATGTTAGGACAATTATGACTTGTTCCAAAATGGCTTTATGAGTGACTGTAATCCTTATAGGTACGTTTACACAAAATTAATTCTGAATTTACAAGAGGAAACGATGACAAATGTGTTAATCAAATTGCCACATTGAATTGGAGAAGGCCACGACAATTATAAATAAACATTATGACATGTGCTCATATTACGTTTGATTTAAGTGTCTTTGTTTTACGTAAAAAATATTTTCATTGTGCATAATTTCTCGAGAGCAAGATAAAGATTAAATAAAAACCGGTGAATTACGAGTAGGAGTCGCTTTCTGCGGTTTCCGTACCATCCACTTAAGACTGTACCTGAGCCTAGAGCATGAGCAACTCCAGGCTGTCTAGGATTCGTTTGAAGAAATTTGGACTCTCCTTGTATTGAAAAAAATATATTTGGTTTATTAATCTTTTCTCTAGGGATCTTACGTATAAACAATGTACTAAGATTTATACTTTTGTAAAAAAAAAATGTTTTGTACCCTCTATTTTTTGGTTTTCAAACGTTCGCTTCAAGAACACGGTTAAAAGATCAACTTTATTTTTCTTTCATAAAATAGGTAATAGAAATATGAAGGTATATCACCTTAATTCAATATTTTTTTCCCTACAAAATATTTCAGTATTAGCTAAAAACACACCAATTTGTTGTTTCGCTGCGTGATCACTAGTATTACGCGTCCAAGAAAAAGAGGCCAAGAGCCAACATATAATCGCTTCTATGAAAAGCAAACAAAGTCTTTGCCATTAGACTGTTGTGCTGGACTCGTAATAAATAAGTTGCTAGGGTATGCTATCCTTTTAAACTATCCATCCATCCATCAGCCTGTCTTCGTCCACTGCTGAAAAACGGTCTTCCCAAGATTTCGCCTCCATTTTCAGTCCTCCTGAAAGAAATGCCCATACTCACACACGCTGGGCAGGCGGGTCGGTGAGCGCGGTGCCGAAACCCTCGCACCAGTGACGCCGCTGCCCGTCACAAATTTGTTTTATATAAGGGCCGGCAATTGGGGATGATGCATATACCGCCATCATGGTGGGTGTGCCTGAGAGCTGTCCTCTTAGTCTCCCTTGAATAACCTCGGGGGTGTTGCGTGTAACATGGTGGTAACTCCACAGTCGAGCTTGGCATCAGCCCTATAACCTGAAATCACTTAATAGAATTAAAACATTGAAACAAAAATTACAATCTTTTTATTACCTACAAAATGTATGAAAAAAAACTGCCGAGTTGATATGGTCAAGTATTCGGGTACGGAACCCTAAAACTACAGTATGAATCGGTATTTTCAGTATTTGTTTTCCAAATACATTTATGATGTACAGAAATTCAAAATTCCTAACAAGATTAGTTCTTGAATTAGACCCGTAAGTAACAATAATGGTCTAAAACTGGCAACTTTGACGACTTTTTTTAATCATTTCCAAAATATCTCATAAAAATAATAAAAATATTTCAACACAAAATTTTAGCTTGTTTTTAAAAATTATTTTCTTTATTATTTTATTTTGTGCTTTTTAGTGAGTAACATAATTTTGCTCGACAAAAGTAGGGATCCTTTGTGGAAGTCAAACATTAAACATTTATTGCAGTCTAAGTGCTTACATACAGAGCCGACACCCCCAAAAAGATTCGGTCGATCGTTTATCGGCCGAGCATACGTCCATCTCAGGCGCCCCATAGAGTGATAGAATGTGTTAGAGTTGGATAATAATATACGACCAAACGATATTTGATCGAATTTTGTTGATTCGGAGTAGGCCTTCAGGTCTCAGAGTAATTTAGTGCATAGAACTTAGATGCCTTTCTTATGCGTTGCAACATGAACAGAACTTGTATGTTAACTTGAATCTTATTTAAATATTACACTAGCCTTTTGCCTGCAGCTCCGCCCGCTTTTAATCAATCTCTGTTCCGTTTTCGGCTTGGACGTTATTTTATCAACATCTATTATAGCCTATAATTATGTTGACAAGAGTCACTACGATGATAATAGAGAAAACCGCATCCAAATCCGTTGAGTGGTTCTCGAGTTAAAACGGAACATACAGACAGACAAAAGTATTTTTAAATTGTAGTTTTAGCTTTAGTACAATAACTAATACCCCATTACATAGACATAGAAACCAAAGATACGACTTTTTTACTACTTTTTTATTAGTTCTTATAGATTATATCGCCGGGTTAAAGGTAAAACCAACTAACTCGTGATTTTTGTGAAAATGACTTAAAAATGCCATTATGCTTGGAAATTTTTCCTCTTTCTAATGGTAAAACAGATTAAACAATCTGATGGCTAGTTTCGTAGATAGTGAGACCTAAAACCATGTAAACTGCAGACTTTGCTCAAAACTTCAGAGGAAGAATCGAATATTTTTAGTTAATACGCAAATTATACTAAAGTTCAGAACCAAAAACAATGTATCGAGAGATAATACGTTTTACGAGTAACATTAATTGTCCTTGTGTCATAAAAAATAAAGAAGTAAAATATATTATTCGCAAATAAGTGTTATTTGCATTAAAAAATTGCGAGATAGTAAGAAAAAATATAAGAGTCATAGGATCTATAAGGGGATAGTTGGTTTTAGCAGCAGTTAAAATGCTTAAACATATTAATTTTATCCTGAAGTAATAACGACTAATCCATGAAAGTTTATTTTACCACTTATTTTTTGTCATATTGAAATAAAATCTTAACAGATAAAACCAACTATCCATGCATTGTTTGTATTAGCGATGGATATGGTTCGTTTTATAGGTACCTCCCCAGGCAGGCAGACAGTATGTCATAACAGATTGGGCTAGTGCAGTGTAGATTTTGGTTAATAGAAGTGAGTCTTCAGTATGACGAAGATTTTTAAAAACCCACATAAGTTTTCTTACTCGGGTAGTTACTGCTGTAATTTGTTGGGTCCATTTTAGGTTTTGGTTTGGTTTGTTAAGAACTAAACAATTGCAACCCAGAGATTTTGATGATGAGCATGTGTAAGCTTTAAGAAGTAGGCTCTTATCCGGTTGACTGGAGTTTGTGATAGAATAGGAAATATAGTTTGTCTTAGTAATGTTCAAGGTAAGTAAATTTGATTTTAACCATTTCATAACTTTGTTTAGACCAGTTTCCGCTGTCAAGTATACATCTGACCAGGAACTACCGTAGAACAACAAAGCAGTGCCATCAGCGTAGGAAAACAGTTGACCACCTTTAAGTTGCATTTCACAAAGGTCATTAATATAAATAAGAAATAGGGTAGGTCCAAGGACACTACCCTGAGGAACTCCATAAGTGGATGTAGATATTTCATCACTGTAAATATTGTCTGTTAATTTGACCTGTTGAGTTCCATCATTTAAATAGTCCGAAAGTAAATCTAAGAAGGGACCTGGAATACCGATTTTTTCTAGTTTTCTAAGAAGTATTGTGATTGAGACTGTATCAAAGGCCTTTTTTAGGTTCAAAGAGATACTAATACATTTTTGACCTTGGTCCAATTTCTCGACAGTAAGTTTGGTTAGATTGATAACCGCATCTTCTGTGCTTTTTCCTTCCCTAAATCCAAACTGTGCTGGTGAGGGTATATCAGAATAATTTAAGAAGCTTACTAGTCGCTTGTTTACCACCTTTTCTAAGATTTTTGTGATGATAGTGAGCACTGCTATCGGTCTATAGTTTGACACTTCATGTTTATTTCCGTTTTTATAAATTGGGTGAATGATCGTTCTTTTCAAAAGTTTAGGAAATTTCCCTTGTTTAAAACTTATGTTACATAGGTGAGAGAAAATGGGGATAAGGATTTTGTTTGCCATTTTAATAAATTTAGTAGGTATGTTATCCCAACCAGCACCTGAATGTGTTTTAAGATTATTAATTATATCCTGAATTTCCAAGAAGTCAGTGTCAAAAGCACATATAGACAAAGTTTTTGATGGGAGTGAAGCAATGTATTCATCAGTATCACTAGAATCTGTATTTTTTGTTATAACCTCCGCGAGGGATTTTCCAACGTCACCAAAGTATTTATTTATTAGCCGAATTTACATGTGTTGTATCTATATTAAGTAATTCTGTGTTTGTTGATTTGGTTTTGTTAAGGTTACAAATAGATTTTATCGTTTTCCATAGGGTTCTTGAGTCATCTTTCGAATTTTTTAGTAATTCACGTTCGTGATTTCTTTTAAGTTTCTTTATTAGATTGTTGCAATAAATGCGATATCTACGGTATGTTATTTTCAAAATTTCATTTGTTTCGTCTTGCCGTAATTTTAATTGTAAGTAAATTGTTTCTATGTCTAATACATCTGAGAATGCCAGGAGTAATCCATGGTTTATTGGTTCTTTTACTTTTTGGGATGATTTTAGTCTTTGTATTTGCTGTGAGGGCTTTCGTGATTGAATTAATTACTGTTTCAGTTATCACATTTGGTTCTTCAACCATTAAAAAATCAGATAGGTTTTCTGTTTCGAGTGTACTTAACGCTGAGCCATAGTCCGTTATTTGTTTTGACTTTACTGAGTGATACTGTTTGCGCTTTGAGTGTAGCGTTAGTAAGGTCATTGCGTGATCGGTGACAGTTGTGTTGAGGACAGCAATGAATGCAGAGTAAAAGTTTGGTTCAATATTTAACATGAAATGGTCTAGGCAACTATTTATTCTTGTATCTAATCTGTGTCCGGGTAGGATTCCATGTTCTGCTAACATTACAAGATAATTGCTGCACTGGTTGCTATCATGACCCTCTAAAATGTTAATGTTTATGTCTCCATGTTTTTATTAAATTTACCGGAAGACAGATAGGTGTGAAGAGAGTTTATGAATTTATCTGTATTATGATTTGATGGAGATCTGTATATGGCAATAATTGTAAGGCCAGGTACGCTAATACTAGGTACTAAACCTGAAGCATCGCTTACATCAATTTCTTCGATATTGTGTGTAATACTAATTTTTATATATACAATTACACCGTCATTTTTGTCTCATAAATCTCTAAGCTATATATTATTATAATAATTATTTTAGTTCTTAATTTATAAAGAGTGATAATATAAGTTAGTCACGCCTTATTTTTAAGATTTTGGATTTGACCTTCATTAACCTTCATTCAACAGAATAATCGGCGAATCTTCAGATTTTCTTACGTAGATTTTTCCATAAGAGGTCCAGTAAAATTTGTATTCTTGCGTTTTGACCAGATCTCTAGCTAAAAAGAATAATCGTGAAGCTCTAGTTGTTAGATATTCTGAGACAAAGATTGGGCTGTCTGCATTGGTTTTGATTCCAATATGTTTGAAACTTAGTTTATTGGATTTATTTTGAATGTTGAATGTCTTGATGCGCTTCAGTAGCAAGTTTTTGGTGATGGTTGATGACAGTTCTACAATGATAGGTCTAGAGGTCCCTTTGTCTCCCCCAGCCCTAAAAATGTCTTTGAAATCATTGTTTGAAAGAGGTAGTTTTACTGTTTCAGACAACTTGATTACATGGTTCAACAAGTCTTCTTGGGTTTCATGCGGTTTGTTTAGTTTGTTTGTTAGTAAGTCCCTACTTATAGTTTTGATTAGGTGCTTTAATAGTTACAAATTAGAAATTATTAATTTGGTAGCTATTCTATTATGATTTATGACATAATTATTATAACTTTGTATTAAATATTACGGATATTCCTTAATTTTGATGGCTATACATTACATTTTATCTTATAACTTTCACTTAGAACTCAGAGACTTTTGAGACTGTTTTATTTTTAATTTTGTATTTTCTGATAGTCTTAAGTTAAATAAAAATATAGGTACTTGTACCGCATACATTAAATTGTATTATTATTTCTGAAAAATCATAAAAAGTATTGTTTTAGGTTCAAGTTTAATGAATGTAAAAAGTTAGTTTTTTTTTTTTCATAAGTTGGGAGGTAAAAGCAACTATCTGAAATGTTTTTTTTTGTTTTCTCATAATCTAGCAGACCTAGAATTACCATTCTATATCAGATACTATTAAACATTTGAACGGGGCAAGCTTAGTAATTATAAAACCATTATTGACCTATATTTTCCAAGTTATTGACTTTTTATCATATACAGGTAAAACCAACTAAATAGGGGGATCTGTCAGAAACAGACCGTTTTTTTGTCAAATAAGATAAGCCTATCTTAAAAATCTTTACACAATTTAGATCATTATGAAATTTTCTTTAATTTGCTTATTACACATAAAGCATTATGTTTCATTTAGTACAATCTTATGATCCACAAACTTTCAAAACGCCATAACTCAAAACAACAAATCAGTGGGTTAGTTGGTTTTACCTTTAACCCGGCGATATATCTCCTACATGTTTAGCTTGTACGAGTGCTTAAGGCGTTATGCGAAAAAAATACGGGTGTTTCTTTTCTGTGTATTTCATGAAATATACGGAAAATTTTAATAAATTTCTGGTATATGCATTTTGACTATATAATCTAGGGTTTTGAAATTGGAAAAAATGCTTGGATAAATTTTGCTCGATAGAAATAATTGTTGAAACGAAGTCTTCAAACACACTTTTTCTCCTCGTTTGACGAATAGGAACCATTATACAGAACTGAAACATAGTTTATTAGGTGTGTTTCAACAAAATTTAGAGATTTAATATTTGAAATTTTGCTAGCTATTTTAGTTTTTTTATAAAAATATAGAACCAACTTTTTTCCCTTTTGCCCTGAATCTGCCCCTCTCGCACTGCGCGATTTTTCGCTTAGAGTGACAGTGACAAAAATAACATTCGCATAGCCTCTTCAACTTGATATGCTAGTTACATTACATAGGTAGATTTCGTAGTCGTAAAAAGAGTTACGATGGTAGGTGGTACACCTTTATCCTATTTACATTTCTTGTTATCCCTAAAAGGGCATCTGTCATAAAAGATTTTATTTTTACACAAATTATGTTGACTTTACCTTTCTGTCCTTGACGGTAAGAAAAGGGTTTCTCATTTGTTTGTACCTATGTAATTGTACTACGGGCATTATGTAAAGTTGTGATTCAGGTGTGTTTTGTTAGCTTTTGATATTTTAGGTACCTTTTTAGATACTCCAAAATTTATGTACAATCAAGAATGAAAGAAAAACTTTAATAACAATTAATTTGTCGTCCAAATCAGCCTTGAAACTCTCGAGTCGAGAGTTAGGGTCCATTCGTTATCGAGTAAAAAGTGGATAATGAGCATTAGGGTGCCTCAAAATTTCACTTTTTTATTTTATATTGTTACAGCGGAATTACTTTTCAGCGATCTATAAAAAACCAAGATAATAAGTATAAATTGGACTACATCTTTTGTCCCCGCATTTCATTCAAAGTTCTACAAAACGTATAGAAGAAACAAAAAATAATTTTTTTGTCTAATTTTTTTAGTTTTTTTTTTTAAATTGTACTGAAGCAATTCATCAAAAATAATTTCATAAAAATTCTGTTGTGTACCGAGGTCGTTCGAAAGAAAAAAATCTTCAAAAATGGTTCAAATCAGAAATTCAATGAACTTAAATAGTTTTAATTTAATATAAGACATTTTAAGTGACGAAATTTTCTTAATTGTAAAATAGTTCATAAGTGTTAAGAACAGAAGCTAAATTACTTCGGAAACTTTAAAATTTTGACAGAACTAAAACAAAAATTAATTTTATTATTATGTAACTCTTAACTATTATTAATATTTTATCTTTCATACATACACATTGACACACCCTCTCACACTCACTCATATACACTCTACACCTACACACAGAGAGGAACACCCTTCACATATTTACTTTAGTTTATTTTACAGTATATAATTTTACTTGTCTCACTCAATAAAACTATCATAAGATTCTGAGTATTGGAAGAGCGCTGCTGCCTGAAACACTGGTCTCGAGTACTCTAGCAGTGACTGGCACCTAGTTCGGGCACAGACGTACTTACTGGCAACTTGTTTTATGTAACTTGTTTTTAAGTAATCATGTACAATCAAACACAGTTATATGATAATTTTATTTGATTTAAATAAACTTATTATTATTATTATTAAACTTATTATATGCTTTCTTGAAATTGTACAGTACTTTTTGATGTGAAATAAGTGATACTGAGCGTTTTTTATTGTGTCAAATTTAGTGTTAAATAAGATTCCTAGATGGCACTGTCCTATACTTTTGCAACAAAATCAAAAAGAAAATTTGCACAGATTCCAAACAAACTTATAACCACTTTGACATTGATTGCTACGAAACTTGACATTGTACGACATTGACAGCGACATCTGGAAGAAAACTAAGAACTAAGAAAAAAAAACAACGAGAAAAACGCTTATTACCGTCGACCTCACGTCCAAAGCTACAGTAATGTGTTTAGAAAGATAATAATAATAAAATGGTTTCGTGTAGCTATAAGTATAGTTAGTTATAAAATATGCAGAGCTGACTGCCGACCTCCAGTGATTTGAGATGCATGCCTTTAAGGCGATATGTAGATATTTTAGCGTCCCTGTTACTGGCTGTTACTCTATATGCGAAAAAAACGTCAGCGCGAGAAGGACGGATTTAAGGAAAAGTAACAAAAAGTCGTTTTTTTGTATAAAATGTACTATAGTTGCAATAAAATGTTTATTTAATCAGGTCCTAGATACTGTTAAAACCCATCTAATAAAATATAATTGCAGTCAGTATGTCATTCCAAATTGTCAAACCAGGAGAATTGGTGTCGAAAAGGACTTCATTTCAATAAATATTTTTATCGAGCCGAATTTCTCCAATCGCGTTTCTGTTTAACAGATCCCTAGAAAAGATTCCAAAAATAATGTACTATTTTATCAAAACAACACCTTCTTTACTGAAATAGATGTGCAAGTATTGAAAGTGTCGATTTTTTTCCGTAGCGCCTTAAGAAGAAGAATAGTTACATTAAAAAGCAACTTCGGGGCCGCCTGGAAGCCAAAGGATCCCGCTTTCTTAGCCAGTGTTAGGTTTTCTGAGAAGAAAAGAAGAAAAAAAAAAGAGCGAGGAACCTTGGTTTGACAAAAGTTACTCAATGTGTATGGCATAGAAGAAAAATGGTGTATGGTCACCAGCTTTGTACCTGTAACTGGAGACCACAGGCCACACGTGATCTGTGCTGGAGACACAATGACGTCAGCCATGAATCCCAACAGCCAGCTCAAATGTTATCCACAGTCTGACCATAAATAAAGTAGATAAAAACGCCTGAGCCAAAAATAATAATCTTCGGAGATGTTACATTTTGACAATATTTTAATAAATCTTATACAGATTTCAGTAACATTGACAAAGAGCACAGTAATAAAAATAAATGACGTACGGCCTTAAGCGTACGGCGGATACTTTGCTCATAAATCTTTCAGGATTTCAAAAACTTCTGTTTTAGAACGTGCGAGAAATTTTACAAGGCAGAATCAAATACCGGATGATGCTTTTTTAAGGTTTTTCTACGAATATGTTCTTCATTTTCTTGGTTGGCGAAACTCAAAGCATTGCGTAGTACTTATCCATATGAAAAGCTTTTCCTGTGGAGGCTAAATTCGCAACCTTTTTTTTCTCATACAAAATGCCTCGGCAAGTCGATCTAGTCGACTATAAGAACGCAAAATAAATGTTTAATTTTGCATAGTAAAAGTTGTTCGTAAGGACGAATTTTATCTATGTTTTGAGCTTCACTAACTATATAAAATAAATAAATAAAAATACTTTTATTACACAGACCACACATATCTGTAGTACAAACAAGTCAAACAAACAAAACTTAGCATGATTTCGTTGAAAAGGGTGGTGACTCAGCGTTTGTCCCCACAGCCAACAGCAAAGGGACGCTGTTATTCTGTCACCGCTTATTCTAATTTAAATAATAACTTAAATAACAAAACTTATATAATAAAAATAACTATTCTTACCTTTGATTAATGTAGTGAAGATTTTCACAATTTTGTGACAGCGTTTGCATGGAGGTTTGCGCGTGATGAAGTTCCAAAATGAGGTACTCAATTTCAGGTCACCTATGCCCTTAACAAGGTTTACTTCCGTCTTTCTATTTGAGTATTCTCATTTAAGCGGCAGCAGCGCCGTGAATGGCTCATTTACGGTTTAAGTTACTCTTAACGTTTTTCTTTAATTCAGAAACTGTGTGTTGGTCACTCGGCTCTAATAGTATCCATCCATCAATCAGCCTGTCTTCGTCCACTGGTGGACATAGCCCTTTCCAAGATTTCGCCACTTTTTATGGTTCTCTTGGAAGTAATGCCGATACTCACTCACACACACGCTGGGCAGTCGTGTTGGTGAGCGAGGTGCCGTAATCCTCCGAGCCAAAATCTAATCGCGATCGCGTGGTAGTTATCACGCGATATAAAAAAATCAAAAGTCAAATAACCGTCCAGGCATTTAACCCTTATAATTGATAATTAAATAAAAAAAATATAACAATTTATCAAATGTATAAATATCTGGACTATCGTTTTACTATAAATACTATGACAGAAATAAATTTCTATGTTTGAACACTTGGCGATTTATCCATCGCAAGGAGATATAAATTAAACTATAAAACTATGAATCCGAGCCAAGACCTGGAGTGAGATCTATTGTTATAGTGATAACGATAATTAAGAGGTTTATTATTCAACAGTCTTCTGTTTATCGCGCGATTAATGCCTTGTGCTGTTAACCAAAAAAAATATTTAAAACATGTTGATAAACGGAAAGTTTTACTTAAAACTTGATACATTATTGTAAAAAAGCTCCTATAAATAACCGATATCTGCTTTTGCACTTATATATACCGCATTTTTAAGGTTCCGTAGTTTTAAATGGCAACAGATTTATTGTTTACGAAAATAAATTTTGACTTCCTGAACACTTTACCCGTAAAACAACAACTAACACAAAAAAAACGTGTCCCATAAAACGAATGTATAAAATAGTAAACCCACATCGTAAAATAAGGAAATATTTATAATTGATAAAGCAATGCTTGAATTTGAAAATATAAACGGAAGCCAAATTGAGTAAATATCAAACAAATTATTAAATTTTTACCCCTTTTATGTTTAATTTTTGTTTACATCTTTTTATCTCTACCCAAAGATTGCCTGCCTAGGAGATCGCCTTTGTAAACAATGTCTGGTTTCCATGTTAAAATATGTTGTTAAATATCTGTTTTTTTTTACATAAAAAGAGTAATAAAGAAAAAAAAGGAAAACATTAGTACACCCAATTTGCGAACTAACGCAACCAAAACAAACTACAACGCTTGCAATAAAGTGTAGGTATAGGACGTAGTATTTTATTCTGTGGTATAGGTAACGTGATCATACGTCCCGTTTTGAACCGGACAGTCCCTCTGTTCGGTACTCCGTTCCGATGTCTCCGAGGAAAGCTTCGGGACGCAGAATTGTCCCGTTTTGAGAATGCTATGCTAAGCCTATGCAACATTTGCGACATCCAAACTGCGCAAAAAATTCAAAGGTCACTCAGCTTCCGTCACATTGCGCTACTTGAATTTGTTATAAGTCGTGTGCAAGAAAAATTTTCTGTCTCCAGGATCAGCTAGGTCAATTCAGATATAAGTCTGAATTGTTTAGTCCAAATACTGATAGAAAATAATTTCATTGCAAAAATTTTAGCAAAATCGTCCTTAATTTTCAAACTAAAAACTGTAGAGTGTAGTCCTGATTATGTTTACAGAGACTGTGTTTTAAAATCTTTAATTTTAAAGTGTATAAGTATAAGTATATTGTTGATTATTTTTTGTTGTGCTACTAATTCTGTTGCCGTTAAAAATTATGATGACGTCCCGTTTTGAGCAAAAATGAAAATGGTCACGTATAGGCCGAAACAAAACGCTTTTCGGAGATCCTTCAGCGCAGAAGAGAGTTAGGTACATTTTGTTCGTATGACAACCCAGAACCACTTTAGCTTAGGCCAAACTAGTTCGGATTTTAGAAGTAACAAAAGGGTCACATATTGAGATAACATTACAGAATAAGTTGGGATTAAAGTTTTGATAAACATTTACTATTAGTGAGAAAACGATATTATTTTTGGTGTCACGTACTTTATTTGAATTACGTAAACTTAAACGTTTATATACAAATGACGTATTAGTACAAGATAGGGTGTCAAATTTTGGTGAACATTTACCCATATTGAATTATAAATGTAATTTTTTGAATGTAATTTTTACTCCATTTGGTAAGCAGTTAAACCATAGCCGTTTTAAATAAAGGTGTTTATAAAATGTTAATCTGGTGGTGATCGACACCAAATAAAATTAAATAAACAATTAACATAATATTTAACAGCGGGCGGATCAAGTTTGATGCCTTGTCACTCGGCCATTCACCTCAAATGACTCAAAAATATACGTCAAAAATATACGGGAGTGGAACTCACGTGCCGAGGGTTACATACTATAATATTAACCCGTTGAGTTATCGATTAAATTAATAGATATGGAGTGCGATTGTGAAATTAGATAAGTTAATAAAATATAACAAATTATCGTCACGACATGAATCCACGAGTTTCAAGCACAGGGCAAGAATTGCTTAAAATACGTTTTTTGGCTAATCGCGTAGCCAGGATAAACTATATTTTTTTTAAATCTTGTGAAAGCTTACAATGAAAGCAATAAGTACTATAGGTAGGTAATTAAATAACTCCGATGCTAATTCTGCTCATTATTCCAGTATGTAGTTTCACTTAAAACAACTATACCAGGTGAAATTTAATCAACCGCCTGCATTCATACTGGAGATTCGGTTAGTAATCAGCATGAAGCAACCTTCATGGTAATCAGGAACAAGGTTCAATGAACCGTTTTTTCAAAATCATAAAAAAGACTTTTTGTTCCCATTCTCACTCGACTAGTTCAAATCCAAATCCTAGTATAGGCAGTGCAGCAGCAAAAAAATATTTTTCGTATATCACCTGACAGGTAATTGAACATTGTTCCTGATCACTAACCGAGCCTCTAGTATTAATTCAGGCGGTTTATTAAATTTCACCTTATATTAACTTTCGCTAAAAACAACTATAATACATTTGGAGGGAAGTTACAACTAAAATGAATTCATAAAATGCAGAAATCATGGAGCAATACTCGTAAATAATGATGATTACCTTCATTTGTATCTTATGAGATGGTAAGCTATGATTTGGAATAAGAAATTAATCTTAGTTTATGCATAAAATAATATTTTGCTAATCAGTAAAGTAATAAAAACTAATTTTATGACAACACAAATGTTTTCTTCGTATTGTCACATCTTTAAGAGGATGGCCTACCCTAGCAACTTTTTTATTTCCCGTTCAGTACAATAAGTCCATTGGCAAAGACCTCATCTGCTTTTAATAGAGGTGATTAATGTTGGCTCATTGGCCTCTTTTTCTTAGACGCGTAATACTAATGATCAGGCAGCGAAACAACAAATTGGTGTGTTTTTAGTGAATACTGAAATATTGTTTAGGGTGAAAATATTAGATTAAAGTTCCCTTCATATTTCTATTACCTATTTTATGAAAAAAAAATATCACGTTGATCTCTTAACCGCGATCTTGAAACGAACGTTTGAAAACCAATAAAAGAGGGTGGAAAACTTTTTTTTTTTACAAAAGATTAAATCTTAATGCATTGTTTATAATTAGAATCCCTAGATAAAAGATCAATAAATCAAATACATATTTTTTTCGATACAAGGAGAGTCTGAATTTCTTCAAACGAATCCTCGAAAGTCTGGCGTTGTTCATGCTTTAGTCTTGCACAGTCTTGCACTCATGCACAGTCTTGAGTAAAAATTATCTGAAAAACCCGTTTGTAGGATACATACCTAGAAATGGAAATAAAATATGTTATTCATAAAATTGCGATACTATAATTATCTACTGATAAGTAAAACGATCTGACAAGCTATAAAGTGTCGCTTTTTATTTGTGTCTTATATCGTAATACTTTTTCATAGCAATCGCGAATTTATAATTTATACAGGTTGATAATGAACCCTCTAGCAATATCAAAGGAAACTATTCTATGTGCGAAATAAAAATATATATTCTGTTGCTTTTGTCTTGTTTCATTATAAAAAATAAATATATCGACCGTCAAAGTAGATCGCGGGCGGGAGGGTGGATTTCGGGGGTGGGTGCCAAGGGCGTCGGGGTCCAGAGACTCGTTGCGGGGATGGCCCTACGGTCTATTATCAGTTACATGTCGCGTCGTGTATGCTAGCCATTTATTAGACATTTGGAAAATAATTCCAATAAAAAATATAAGAAAAAAAAACTTTTTCTATTACGATTCTCTGTTCTTCTAATTCATATATTTCAATATAGCTAGAGGATTCGTTTTCAACCTATATAATCTGTATATAGTAAATTATGAGACGTACCTTTTTCATTTGAGGCAGTCAAAACCTTATAACATATTTTGTGATATATTCTGATCTACGATATTATATTATGTCTACAATTCTAATCTAGAATTATTATTTTATATTTTTTTATGAATTATGATCTTGGGGTGGAATAAAAAATAGCTAAGTTTTGATTACAAATAAATAATATAAGAGTCGTATTCAAGCCAATAGTTCAGTATATATTAGATTATGAATCAACAGCTTGAAATTGAATGCCCAATTAGCTACGATTTTGTCGAAAAAAACTTAAAACAGCATTTTAAGCTTGTCCACGGGTAGTGATTTATTCAGGTTCGATAAATTTATTGTATCGAACAACGAAGGGAAGGCTTATCCTGTCAAACCTTATCTAGTTAAATAAATTGATGACATAAGAAGACAATTGATTGTATCGTTAGTTTTTTTAGTCTAAATCCATTCCTCTTGTAAAGCGCGTTTTTGTGACAAAATAAGATTTACATGGCCTCTTAAATTAATATATATTTTTAGAACTTTATGTTGGAAATCATTGTCATTATTTAGCTTCTAACGGCTAACAAAGAAAACACAGAAATTGAGTTTTTAACAAAATGTAATTTAAAAATGGTACCAGATACTCAAAAGGGCTAAATTCTCGTTATTGGTTCGTATACGTACAAACAACAAATGTTTACAAAGTTAAAAAGTAATTGATCATGATTTGATGATCCATTTGGCTAATAATTAATAATGTTTTTTTTTTATTGCGCACACTGTTATACATTACAACAATGCAACATCTTAAGGGCGCATATAAAGTCAGATTAAGCACCCCATTTTGCATCAAACGGAACTGAACTCAGATTATGTTTATTTTGCGAAATCCATCGCTATGAATACTCTAAATATTATTAGAGTAGAGAATGTTTTCAAATTCTTGTCTTCGGATTTGTTTCTGATTGATATTTTTTAGTTTGTAATGCACTCTAATAATATTAAGGATATTCATAGCGATGGATTTCGCAAAATAAACATAATCTTAGTTAATGAGAACTGTGAATTTCTTAACTGTCGGAAGCAACAATATTTGTATCGACGACAGCGCCATCTGTTTCTTAAGAACAAAGCGTGAAATCACATAACGCCCTCGTGAGCGTTCTGTATGTTGAAACACTCCCGACATACCTACATACATAAATAAATATATATATATACTATACTATAGCCTATATAATACCCTATATACACCCTATATATATATATATATACCCTACTCTCTCACTATCTTCCTATCTACTATCTATAACTATTACTACTAGTATTACTAACATATCCCTACCTAACTAAAATTAACTAAGCCTAAATAAATCTGCCTGAGTCTGCCTAACTCCCCTAAGCTACTATATTCGAAAACAAAACCAGATAAATAAAATATATAAATTGATATGAAGAGTTCCAAGTCAGTGTAGGCCATGATGTGATCGTCTAGTCTTCGGTTAGGACCCGTGAGTTACGTTGTGTGTAGTAATCCTGGTTCTTTTAGCATGAATAGCGATGGACCAAGTCTACGTTAAAATATATGTTGAAACCAAAAATCAAAAGAAACTTTTAAGTAAATAGCAAACTAAAAGTGTTAATTGTTAGATCTCTCAACCTTATAATATTACCATGAACGATTTAACTAAATACTCAGAAAAGGAATATGTTTCAAACTGTGAAGAGGTCTATTCCGACTAAAATTTTCAAATGCGGTAATTGAATGAAAAGAACATAGAGTTCCGTCTGTACTAAAATCTATCAACTTAACCAAAACAACCACTACGCCATTACTCAAACTGATCTCCGTCGAATCCTGCCAAAAACAACCCACTTACAACCTACATAGCTTAACGCTTGGTGCTCAATAGAAATGATTTCAACGGATATATGGCCAAAGTGTGATCGTCGGATTAGAACCTTACGTCGCGCCTTAAATAATAACCTAAATCTTTCACGTGCTAAGTAAATTGGACATAAAATAATTAAAACCAAATTCGTAGGTTTAGATAGAAATTGAAATTCATCAATATTACAAATAATAAAAGGTGAATCAAATCTCTGTAGCAATTCTGCGCCAGTCAGATTCTTAAGAGGCTATACAACCGTGAATTTACTACGTTAAACTAACCCGCTACTTGAAACGATACTTCACACCAAGTTCTGTAAATACTCTGTTTGACCACGTTAAGAACAAAATATATTTTTTGTTTTTTTTTTAATAACCACTACCAATAATTGGGGATGGATGAGATGAGGTATTTCTGAGTTTGAAATTTAATAAATTATTGATGATCAAAGCTGAATAATATTTTAACAGCTGACCTTTATGAATGTCGTAAAACCTATTATTCGTTAGATATTTCTATACGAAAAATAACTTATTTAGTCGGCAATCTTCAAGTAAGCCATAGGACAGTAAGTAAAATTCTTACATCTGTGATTATCTTTTCATAAAATAGAGATTCAAAGTAAGCCATATCAGCAACTTCTCAGAAGTACCTTCCCTTGGATGTGGAATACCCCCTTGACTTTTTTTAGTGTATACTTTTTTTTTGAATTCTAAATTTAAGATTTATTTATTTATTTTTAAATTTACGCGCCTATGTTGGTTCCCTGACTACACAACTCTGGTAAAGAACCAACAAGAAATCCAGAGCGTCCCTAAACATTGAAATCACTCGTGTTGCACCATGTCCCATTCAATGATTCAGCCTCTTAACAAATCTACTCAAATAGTGACTAGCTGTTTCAGTTAGAATTATTTTATTAGATACTGCTTGTAGTACTCAATTTAAAGTTGCTAGGTCAAAATGACAAAACTATCAAGTAAAACTTGGACTTTCATATTCAGCGTACAGTCATTCTGTTTACTATTCAATAGAGAACTTCTATCTAGTCAAAATTGTAAAAACTTCCGTAATACATTCGTCTTTGTTATATTTAAGACAAGTCAGATAAGTACCAATATCTACATTAGAATTTTATCCATATTCTAAAAATCTCTCAAATAAACTTAGATATAAAAATGGTTTCCATGATTTCGGATTTAGAATAATATTTAAGGCTATGTCTGTGCCGGATATTATATTGACTAAAATAGCAACATGAACATTTTATTCGTTCACTTATACAAAAAAGAAGTAGGTAAGTCTTATAATGTTGTATGGCATTTTTACCAAAAAAGTAGCTTCTCACTATTTATCTGACCCAGATCCATAGTATGGGTTAAGTAGATACTCAACTAGACCAAATTCTGGACTATTTCTGTTGAACCAAGACTTATACTACTTGTCTTAAGATTTATAAAAGCTTGAAGATGTCCTTTATTTTTAGAAACAAACTTCAGCAATAAAGTTGTACGATCTACATACTTCCTGGATTCAGAATGATTTTCAACGTTATTAAGGCTATCTCTCGGCCATCTATGATTTTACTATGTGACGAACAAATAAATGAATCTACACACACCTGACGAAGTATAGACGCCTTAACCATTTCAGTATAAGGTTGACTATAGTAGTACTGCTTTGCTTGACTACAGAGGAGCTATATTTTAGTCTCCTGGCGAATATAAATTCATTTTTACTAATATACCTTTATTTTCAGGTAAAGTAATTTATAAATCGAAAACATTCCTTCTCCAAAAAGCTGCAAACTCGCAATTATATTTCCATCTTCATCCTCTAGATTAAATAGATTACAAGGTAGTAACGCTCATCAACTCGCCTTTCAACCACTAATTTTAAAGCTAAAAATAGAAAAAACAACTTTTTTGGTAACCATAATTTCTGCGGGTAGAACGGTCTCACTCACCTCAGTGACAATGGTGCGCCTACCCTATTTCTTCATTATCGCTTTAGTGCTCCGCCGTTCAACACACACTCTATAAATTATCGTGTTTTTAGTGGTTTTTTAGTGAAAGTTATGGGTAAGAGAAAGCACGAAGAGGGAGAAACTGATGAGTATATTCGTCGTAAGATGAAAAAGCTGGAAAAAAAGTTACGACGACGTTTTAATCGTAAACGCCCTAAAGGTTCGTCACCGGATAATCAAATACCTACGACAGAAGGTATTGAAAACACGAGTGAGTATTATTTTCTGTGTAAAATAGCACAACTGTAAAGCGTTGAGTACATCTTATAAGGGGTGTCACCTTCGCATCAATAATGCTGTGGTTAGTTGCTATGACTATCTCTGTGCTTTTTTAACTTTGCAAAACAAATATTGTGTTGAGTTCATCTTGTGGGGATGTTACCTTCACTAGATATCACAGAGTGCAGTTTTGTAGGACTGTTACCGACATGTGTAAAGCAAAGTTTTGTCACTTGCAGACGTGGATAACCGCCAACCTCTTATCGATCTCCTTATTGAGAACAGTCTACCAGGTCCAAGTGGAGAAGGTTCCGCCCCGGAGGAGGTGGTCCAAAATCTGGACTTAGAACCAACCACCGCTGCGGTACAGTCTACGCCTAATGACCAGTCTGCTGGTCCGAGTCAGCAACCTGAGATAGAGGTTGAGCTAGATAATGATATTTTAGAGATACTTGGGGAGACACCCACAAAAGATAAAAAGTTCGGACCAAAACTGCAAAAAGATATAGCAATTCGTTGGGAACACATCGCCATGACGGGCTTATCTAAGGAATCACGCAAGGACTTGTTGGAAAGGTACCTTACTCCAGCAAATTGTCAAAAAATTGAAGCGCCGATCCTCAATCCCGAAATAAAAGCCGCTTTGTCTGATCAGCTTTGTAAAAAAGACAAAGCAATTGAAGGAAAACAAAAACACCTGAGTGCAGCAATTGCTTGCGTTGGTGAAGCTTTGACTCAATCTCTTTCATCGGAACACAAGGATCCATCAATAATAAAATTGCTAAATGATGCTGGGCGTCTCATCAGCGACTACCAACACAATGAATCAATGGCGAGAAGGAGTTTTGTGTGTTCCTTCTTAAAAAAGGACATTAAGGACCAACTTTATGACACTGAAATAGATAAATACCTTTTCGGTGAAAAGTTAGCAGACGCTATAAAGGCAGCAAAGGCCATAAATAAATCTGGCTCCGAGATTAAAAATAATCCTCCTGCAAAAATGACATTGCAGACGAACAAGCCGCCATCTACCGGCCGGCCTTTAAACTTCAAGCCTCCGCTCCAGACAATGAACAGGCAAGCGGGAGCAACGTGGAGGCAGCAGCCTGGGTCGGGTGTGAGTCACCTGCGTGCCCCACCGCCCTTCTTGGCAGCACCAGCAGCGTCGTCGCGGACACAGTCGCAGCGCTCACAAGCCCGGACTCCGCTCCGTCGTCGCTAGATCAAGTATGTAACACGGGACGCTTATCACTTTTTTATAAACGTTGGAGTTTCATCACAAGAGATCCAGCTATATTATCCTGGATTCAGGGTTATGAGATACCTTTTCTGAAACCTGTTAAGTAGTTATTTATTCCGTCTTCACCGGCGCTTTCCGAAACAGACTTACGTCAGTATCAAAGTACCATTAATGACCTTATCAAAATAGAAGCAATTTCACAAGGTCAGCCGTGTAGTGGCCAATTTATTTCTAGTATTTTTTTATTTTAATAACAAAGCCTAAAAAAAAAAAAAAAAAAAACGAAAGATATATTTTTAAATATGAAATCACTCAATAAATTTATTAAGACGAGTCATTACAAAATTACTTAAACCGATGATGGCTCTTTTGAGATCACCTGGTTTTGCTTCTACAATTTATTTGGATGATATTGTGCCATAGACAATACATTGCAAGGATGTAAATATAATATAACTCAAACGAGATTGGTTTTAGAGAATCTCTAAGTTTTGTAATTAATGAGGAGAAAAGTTGTTTCGTACCCAACATAATGTGTAAATACCTCGGTTTTCTTATAGATTCATACAAATTACAATTGAGTTTAACACAATAAAAGTGAAATATAATTCTAAATGAATTGATCCGATTTCGCACCTTGACTTGTTGCACAATAAGAAGTTTTGCCAGACTGGCAGGCCTCCTTACTTCATCCTGCCCCGCCATAAAATACGGCTGGCTATATACAAAACAAATAGAAAGATATACTACCAAAAAAGGGTGGGGGTTGGCATGCGGTAAGGAGACCGCTAGTGGTCAATGGAGCTGTGAGGAAAATAAAATGCACATTAATTATTTGGAAATATTGGCCGCATATTTTGGCCTGAAAGTTTTTGCAAAGAATCTTAGTGACTGCCAAATGTTACTAAGAATCGACAATAAAACTGCCGTTTCGTACGTTAAAAGAATGGGAGGGGTCAGGTTCCCCCATCTTAACAAGTTTGCCAACGATTTGCCAGATATCGAGTTTGAACTCAGAGACAATGCCTTCAACAAAATAGTTCAGACCTATGGAAAACCTGATATTGATCTCTTTGCAACTAGAATCAACAAGAAATGTGACACATATGTGTTTTGGCATAGAGATCCAAAAGCATACACTATAAACGTGTTTACTTTAAACTGGGAAACTTTAAGATTCTATGTTTTTTCCCCGTTTTCGGTCATTCTAAAAACATTGAGAAAGATTATAAATGGTAAGGCTGAAGGCACCGTCGTGGTTCCTCTGTGGCTTACCCAGCCCTGGTTTTCGGTATTCAATAACTTATGCTGCGAATCAATATTACTGAAACCACGAAATAATTTAAAATTATCTGTGTCCAACAGTCAACTACAACGCAATCTCACACTGCTGGCAGAGAGATTATCCGGTCAGCGTTTGCAAGAAGATGTATCCCACAGGCTTCTGTAGATATCATGTGTGCTTCGTTATCGGATAGTTCCTTACGGCAATATAATGTTGCTTTTAATCGTTGGTCTGCCTTTTGTGACAAAAATAATTTAAGTTTATTTGAAGCGTCAGTACCACAGGTTATGAGCTTTCTAACTGAAATGTTTAATTCAGGTGCGCAATACGGCACTTTAAATAGCTATCGTTCCGCTCTGTCATTAATCTTAAATAATGGAATAAGCAAAGATGATCGTATTACTAGATTATTTAAAGGATTTTTTAGATTACGCCCTCCGTTACCTAAGTACAGTGTCACTTGGGACCCCTCTAAGGTTCTAGATTATTTATCAAATTGGTACCCAAATGATGATTTAACATTAGATAAGTTAACCAAGAAAACTGTCACCCTACTAGCTTTAGTTACAGCACACAGGGTGCAAACATTGTCAAAAATCAATGTGCAGAATATAGAATTTTCCAATGAAAAAAGTAATTTAACTATAAAGATACCAGATTTAATAAAGACCTCCAAAATGGGTACCCTACAACCGAATTTAATGATTCCATTTTATTATGTAAAACCAGAAATTTGTCCAGCCTCATGTTTAAGTATGTATCTAAACAAAACTAAACTCTTAAGAACAAACTGTAACCTTTTTATTGCATTAAAGAAACCACACAAGGCTGTAGGGTCTCAAACCATAAGTAGATGGATAAAGGACATACTAAAGAATAGTGGAATTGACACCACAATATTCTCAGCCCACTCCACACGGCACGCCTCAACCTCTGCTGCTCAGAGGTCGGGAGTCAGTGTCGAGCTGATCAGAAAGACAGCGGGCTGGAGTGGGACATCTAATGTATTTGCGAGGTTCTATCAGAGAAATACGAGTACTGTATCAACTAATCAAAATGAGTTCGCATTAGCTATCCTTGAAAGTAGCAATGATTAATACATTAAGTAATGTTACATTTACAAGAAAATTGTAATATTATTGAAAACAAATATAAAAGAAGCTAATATTTTTTTATTTTTGTTTTGTATGATGATTTATTCAAGTAAAAAGTAAAATTGTACTATGTTAACTTAAGTTAATCTTTTTTTTTGCAACATTGTATTTGCATAAATACAATGCTTATTTCAAAATATTTCACAAATCTTTCAAATTCTACCTTGTAATCTATTTAATCTAGAGGATGAAGATGGAAATATAATTTGTGATTAAACGAACTTACCTGAAGTGAAGTTCTATCATAATTATATGACATCTTCATCCGAATAGATTAAATCCCTCCCACCCTGGCTTCCCCTTTGGTGTGAAATATTTTTTCTTAGGGTCTTTCAACTAAATGAAGAAATAGGGTAGGCGCACCATTGTCACTGAGGTGAGTGAGACCGTTCTACCCGCAGAAATTATGGTTACCAAAAAAGTTGTTTTTTCTATTTTTAGCTTTAAAATTAGTGGTTGAAAGGCGAGTTGATGAGCGTTACTACCTTGTAATCTATTTAATCTATTCGGATGAAGATGTCATATAATTATGATAGAACTTCACTTCAGGTAAGTTCGTTTAATCACAAATAACCAAACCTTTTTCCAATATATTTATATAATTGAAATCTTTCCTATTTATAGGGAAATTTATGATTCCAAAATTATTTAAACTAAGCTATGTACATATGTACTGAAGCTTTATTTATTTTAAAATAAAATGCTTTATCTGAATCTATGAAATTCACAATTTCGATATCAAAATCACCAACTTTATTTAAGGCTGATCATGTGATTTTTCTCATTGAACACTTTATCATGGAAACCACTCTAAATGGATTAAAATATGAACTTGAAGTCTGCCCTAATTGATAAATGAGTAACTATGGACCCGAAACTATTCTTTCTAGTTGCAAATTCAATACTAGATAATTTCACTGGATGCAAGACTTTACCAAAATAAACCATTTTTATGAAAGGTTACTGCAAAATTGATCAAACAATTATTACAGAATTCGAAACACTTTCTTAGTAATATTATATGGAAATATCTCTGATTTTTATTGAGAGAATATTACTTCCAAATTAATCATTCTATTTACAAACCCACATAGATTTTACTCGGATTTTCACAACAAAAGCACTCACTTCAAACACATCACTTACCCTACATAAAGGTCAAACTTAGTTTTCTAAGAAATAATTCTTCACTTCACAAACCTATAGTCAAGAGATTGTTTCTGATCAATTCCAGATTCTCTCGGTCACTAACCTAAATAATAATCTAGAATTTTCAATATTTCTAGTAACCTGACTGCTCAACCATTTTCCTACCTACTTCTCTAACACAAAATGTTACAGGCAACAATATTGGAACCTTCTGGAGTTCTGTCCTACCCACTCAACTTCTCACTCTTTCCCGCGTTCTTTTCTATCCCGTAAATAAATTACCACCCTACATCGAAGCATGATAATACTTACTTATTAGTAAGTATAACCTTGAAACTGAAAAATACCAATAATAGATTACCTACCTATGATTTTACCTGCCTATCATGTCCTAAAACAAATATCCCTAAGCTGTTGGGTGTGTGAATATTTCAAAACTGGAGGAAATTCCTCACATTTACATTTAATTGCGTATGTCAACAGACTCGGGGTGCAATGAGTTCTGGCCTATCCTAGCTAATATTTGATGAAGCGAGGTGAGTTAGTCCTCTAAATGTGCCTAAAAACCTATTACTCCCTAGCCTATCCCTATATGGGTGCAATATGTACATATATAGATAACAAGGATACTTGTGGCCAAAGAACCTACAACCACAAGCGGATAGGAAGGAAAATAAGGTACCCTGCCAAGTGCAATGCAGGAGGAAAGATTTTCTCTCGTGTACAAGCCAGTCTCAACAGGTACAATTAAGGCGCATCTAGCGGACCTCGCCCGAGAGAGGGAATCACTGAAATCGGAAAAACACTCCCGGCGATACCCTACATTATTTGTCCTATACAATTTCAAGGTTATTCCTCGCCATACCAGCTCGAGAAACACCCATGCTACCCACCCCAGCAACCCCAAACTAGCTACGGATCCTATATTTAATTTACTGAAAGCTACGGTACGACTTTAATACTTTATCAACAAATCGCGATTCAAAAAGAAACTTGCCTCATAACTTCCCCTGGCCAGCCAAACCTCACGCCGAAGCGATCATCAGTTTCAAGCCTTCGTGACCAAAACATCCGGCAATACCTACATAAGGTAGCCCAGAATTCTTAGGAAATCATAAGACAAGCCCACTTTGAATATCTAATAAACTATTGATTATGCGCCCGTGACTCTAAATTTTGTACATCAAAACCGAAAATTAAACATTTAGGCTAAACGAGTGCCTGCCGCTTTAAAAAAAATACCTTTGGCAAATACGTCTGCATTGCCCAAGAAGAATCTGCTAATCCCCCGCAAAAGCGCGCGCAATGCCTTATAAAACCTTCTCTCCTACTCCTGTTCGACGCCCACGCAACCTTTCTAGATGTCTTTCTATTGGCTAGCCGTCGCCGCTCCAAATCGTACGATATTACGTCACACTAACCATCTCACTGCCTTCCTACAACAAACTTGTTTTAACCAGTTCTTCTATCATCAATTGCTGAATATATTTTAGCCTCTTTCCCCCTTAACCCAAGGTTCAATTTTAGTTACAATTTGTTTTCGCGCCTACAAATCCGATTTCTCCACCGCGGTTTGAACACGCCACGTGTAGTTCTGATAATTTTTGAATCTTTCAAGAACATTCGAATTCCAGCCGCCATATTGTCTGCTACACAACAATACTATGCTTTTTAAGATCTTAATGAAATAATGAGCAGCATGAACATTTTGTCACAATGATGTTTAGAGTTACAAGAGAAGGTGAAACCCTTAATGGTTCAATCATTCAATATTTCCTTTACTTTAAATTGATTATTCATCTAAGCACATGAGTTTTGGTGGACCCTTCGACCTGTGGTTGGTTCCGTCTCAGTTTGGAATGTTGCCACTTTACCGAAACTTCTAAGTATTAAGGTTCATACATCATCTGTATGTTTATTATGAATAAGTACATAATAATTGTCCATTTTAGTGATACCCAATGACAGCATACCATGTGGAATGTTACATTCGCCCCCGAAATATTTACGCAGGCTTCTATCTATCTAACCGGAGTAAATCTTTCCCCCAAAAAGAAAAAATAATTATCACTAACATGGACCCAGCTTAATCTTCCCAAACGAATTATCATAATTTTTACCAGAATATGCTTGTTGTATGTATGTCTTATGACCAATCCTTTAACATGAATCACTAGTATCCAGATTCCCCTACAATAGATTAATAATGGATATATTTTACTTCGATCGATAGAGGTCTGGCAGAGACGAGGGTGCCGATGTTGTGAATTTCAACATATCCTGTGATAATAATATGGCCATCCAATGCAATTCAACTTTTCAATTATACTAGATCTGCCATCGCTTATCCCAAATCTCACCAGATCTAACTATCAATGGACCTCCTCATAATAAATATCCCTTTATTTACCCATCCCAGGTGGAAACTTTCCTCTAATAACCCTTGAAAATCTCATGGCACATGTATAGTGTAGTTTTAAAGGATAGCTTTTAGCTTCTTGTGTAGTATGGACTTATCATGTACTTTTTCTTTGTATTTTAACCTAACTCCAATTTTCCATAATAAGCCATTTGTTAAATGTAGTGTTTCTGGTTCTAACCATGATAATTTAATCCTTATCGACATATCTGTTAGCCCCCTTAAAGCCTCTTTATAACTTCATACTTAAGGGAAATAGTATATATTTACATATTCGTACAGATAGGTATTGGGATACAATTTTTTTTCACCTTTTCTCATTCTCGTTAGTCTTACATCCCACTCTAAGGAGTCACCAGCACATCTGATTAGGATTCTTTAAATTTCCGGGTTTAAATTATAATATTAAGTCATTGAGTATGAAATTGCTTGTTAAACAAACAACTTCATTATAATTTATTGCTTTATTATTTTGAAGATAAAGTTGTCCATGCTAGTAATTTCCGCGGATTCATTTCCTTATCTAACTGCGATAATTAAAGTTGTAAGGAAAAGTTAAAATCTGAGAAGATAAAAATTTAGTAAGTCAGTTTTCATGCTTACTCAGATGCGGAATAACTTCTGAAGGTCTTATGCCTATCTTATAGAAAAAGAAAAAAAAATGAAATATTTTACTTCCTTGCAAAATAATAAAATGAACGATGATTCCATCCACTCCTGACGATGTGTAAAGTCCTGATCTGCATAGTACAGGAACATATACACTTAGCACGGCATTGCTTGGCTAATGGGGTGGATTTTCCCCGGAATGAATGAAGGCATCTTTCCATTCAGATAAATTTATTTATAATTTGTTATTATTCCTTCTCCAAAAATAAGACATGAAAACCGGACTATATTATAAAAAAAATTCACACTATTTTAAATTTGTAAATCCAAAATAATACCGTAACCCCCCATCCATGATTCTACCTATATTCAGACTGAGTGAAATATCCCTTCAGTCCAATCGACAAACCAACTACGCCTATTACAGTATACATAAGAACAGACAAACTAACTCCATGATTGGTATTACTGCTAAAATTTAAGGAATATCTGTACGTACTTCATGTACCTACTTTATGACCCCCCCATCACTACATCAATAATAAAAATTTCCCATCATATGTAGATTTTAAAAATATATATATATATTCATTGATACAAGGACATAGTATTGGCTTTATATCTGCCACAGTATGAGGAACCTTGATAAAAACATTTGATCTTGTTTTATGACAAAGTTACATAGCATTATTGAGATAGCTACCATTGCCTAATGTAATAAAAACCAAAAATAAAAGACTTAGTACAATATTCAATTGTGTACCCAATACAAATCGAAGACTCCACCAACAAGAGCACAACTCTTAAATAAAATTGAACGATCTTATGAATATGCCTATAAAATGTATGAACCTAGACAGTTGACAAAGATTTATCTTGATATTTTAATTTAATTGACAAAATCTTTGTTTTACATTTAGATATTACTTTTATTAAAAAGAAGAGATACTCTACGAATCAAGCACAATTTCCAACTCTAGCCTATGTCACGATTTACATGTTGACAATGATTAAAAGAGTTGACCCCAGACAATGAATGATGCAAGACACCTCACCGACAAGAGCTAAACTCTTAAATAATTGCTGAAGTGAAATTAAAATAATGAGAAAAGATAATTATGAACTACGTGCGTTTGGGTGAATTTAAAATTTCTATACCGAAAGTGAACTATTGATCAAGTTAACGTAACACGAAGATAGTTGGCTGTCTTTACTCTCTTTTTGTTTTTCTCAACGTATTTTAACTAAAATATGTTGTGTAAATCCTCTTAGTAGAGTAGACTCACCCAAGATCATCCAAGTATTCTATTACTACGAACCCAGATTTGATTCTGTTTTGATTTCTGTTCCTATGAAATTCATGAAAACCTAACTAATGGAAGTATACTGTGTATTAAAATCCAAAGCACATACATACATACAATACCCAAGTACTAAATAAGTATTTGTAAACAAAACCTTTGACATGACAAATATATTCTTTGACCTTTAAATCCTAACTAGTGATACCTGCTTCTATACACGTAATTCCACGAATTGTCATAATATTGTTCTCTTTCGCACAGTTTTATTACATAGTATTTGTACCTTTCAATAAATTTCAGATTTGACAACTCGCGATTTACTAAATTGAAGTAGATTCTATTCCTAAAATATTTCATTTGTAAAGTCCTTCACTCTTGTATCCAATGACCCACAGGCTTACAACTCACGGTTTATTTAAAATAAAAATTAATGAACGAAACTGTAAATATTTAGCGCGAAACAACCTATTTCATAGATGTAATCAAAATGATTTCACAGTATTTTGGTGACGTGAATAACAAAATTGGTCATACATCGCTCTTCTCCAAAGCTAGCAAAATGTACAACCTTATACGCGATCATTTTTTTGTTCTCCTTGTAACACCCTATCGATGTCAGCTTTACGTGTCATAAAGGCTAAAATTACTGACTCGACTGAATGCTCTATACTAGTATTAGATAAACATCGCTAATTAATCGATTATTCGATATTATATTCACTTTCGCACAATCTGTTGTCCAGTAAAACAATCGATAATCTGCACGTCCTTCAGTATTGATTTTGAAACAAGTTACCTAAATTTAATAGTATTTGGTCATATTTAAATATTTTGTGCCAGAATAAAGTTCTTCTCACAAAATAAGTCATTAAAACATTTTCATACTAAGTCATTGACAATAAGTACTTTGACTTTGCATAGTGGTTCTATTATTTACTTTTTTAGTTATTAGTCATTACAAAAAAGTTTAACTACGAAAACCCAGGTTTAATTTAAGATAAGTATCTAAAAAAAACTATGATTAACTTTCAGTATATCGATTGGATTTTCATAAACCATCGATACTATCGGAAACTCAAACTATCGTTGTATAACCAACATTACTTTATACTGATCATGACCACCACTAAGCCCTACTTTTTATTAGCTTTTCAATATGCTTCAATGCACTTAGCGGAACAAAAAAAATGATACATAGACAAGAGACCGTGAATAAATGAAATAAATAAGTCATCACCCTATTCGTTACCTATATAACTTAAATTTTCTTCACTCTTTTGGCTCAGTTGATCGGGAAAAATTTGAGCCGTATCAGAATCGCAGACCACAAATTTTCATGTGCAACAAACTGAACGCACCCCTCTCGTGTTTTACAACTTTATGACATTGTATGCAAAATCCCACTTACATCATAAATATAATAATACTATTAACATTTACTCGCTCTACGATTTTCATCATTGAGTTTGAAATTGACACGTATCAGTAACTCACATTCAAAACAAACAATCACATCATACCCCTTTCATATCAACCGTCAAAATTATATTTTCTTTGATTTTCTTTACCTATCACCCGCCCCTTGGCTACCACATCTAATTTAATTCCCTAATCAATGTTGGTCTGTCACTATTATCGTGTGATGTTTCATAACTAGCCTCATTAGGGTATCGAATACTCCGATAGATAACAATTCAATATTCACTTTATGTGTTCGTTTGATCTATCACTCGCCCCCCATCCCCATAATCAATGTTAGTTTGTCACCTCATAAGCGAAAGTTTCCTTAATCAGGTTTTCTCAAGGCAATACGAAAACTCAGTCAGATAACAGATTAAAATTTAATTTTCTTGAATATAATCTTATTTAATTATTTAAGATCCATATTCTTATATTTATGACTTTTACCCATTTATTTATTCCCATATTGATCTTATCTTTGAAACATTCTATACATCCATACTCTCGATCATTCTGTTAATAATTATTTCCTGTTTAACATACACTCGCCCCCAGCTGACTACTTCCCTAGGTACTGTTCTGGATGTCACAACTCTCGCGCAACCCTTGGTCTAGTCTATAAAAATAAATGAATATGCCTCTGCCTCTAAATTGTATTTGCACATTGCTCAGAATATACACATTCTTCTTTTAACCTAATCAATCTTCCTAAAATACGCTTTAATGATTTGACTAATGCGTAGCGTTTTTATTTCCCTACTCCCTGTCTGTGTCAAACGAGGTGCTTTCAATTTGACCGTCCACCGACGCCTGTGCAACGACCGATGTCGACAAGAAAAGCATAAAATGCGTGCACGAAAAGAAAACGCGTATGAACTGTGACGCAGCAAAACACATAAACGCCGCCTGTCGTTCAAGTCAAGCAGATAAATCTCATTCATGTCCGTCAGAATTATTATATACCTACCTATCTGGTGGTACCTACCTTCTATGTCTGTGTGAGATTTTACTTTATAACTGTAGACTATATGTACTCGTAAGGTATGAAGATAAACCAACACAAACTATAAAGACTAAACTTGCCTACAGTCCTTCAATTATACAAATTGAAATTCTACCGGTAAGTCATCTATTTTGTTTTAAAAACCACAATACTTCATTATAGGAATCTTATCTCATTCGTATCTTAGTCTAAAACTACTTCTCAAACACTGTACAATGAATTGTGTTCAATTCAAGTATCATCAGGCCAAGAATACACCTAATCAAATACTGAGTAAAGTTTTATTTCATTGAACTAAATTTCCTACCAAACATGTTACTGAAAGTCATTGAAACTAATCTAATATTAGGCCTTCTTTCTTGTAAAACGTATAATTGATAACCTATTACTAATACAACATCCTTCTACCTAACATTTCCTAATTATCGAAGTCAATATACACCAATAACAAAAATAGTGGTCTGCTCTCATTGTACTGCCAACACATAGATATGGGTTCATGCTTGAAACCATAATTTATAATGTACATATTATCTATGTAACAACATAAAGGTAATAAATATTAAGTACTGAATACTAAGCAATAGTATATGATATTTATATAAATACATTACTAGTATTTTACACAGTCAATCCCCAACTAAAAGTCTTTTTTAAAATTTTGTTAATTAACTTGTGTATCCCAAACCATAAACAAAATTAATGCAAAGATTTTACTTTCATTGTTCGAGTATTTCAAAAGACAATAAAAATAATTAGCTGATACTTTCATCATATAATAATATTCTTTTCATGTTAATACAATACTGTATCTAAATGATTAGTACATGTATGTACTCATAATAATGTTGACCACCCTGTAAAATCTTTATGTACAACCGGCCACTATTCTAACTTTCTATAGCTATGATATTATGATGCATGTGTCTGTCATTGTATAGTGTTATATACTGACCTACAGTAGAGAATATAAAGTATTACCTACATTCGCTAACCGTAAACAATTTATACCACCATGAGATCACATCACATTCATTCAATGTAAACCTGTTATATCGTCAGCCTTACACACACATTACTGTTTATTTCTTTATTCATCCCTACAACTTGACAACCTGGTCCATTTTGGCAAAATTATACACTAGATAGGTACATATTATTTACGCCCCCATAAATTTGATTGTATGAAAATACACCAATCCTTTACAATTGATTATCAAATAAATAAGCTCGCATAAATAATTCTAACTGTGATTACTATCTACATCTACTTTAGACAAGAAATGAGCACCAACCCCTTCTCAAGTGGGTCAATGTTTACAACCAGTAACCAAATTAGCCAAATATAATATAATTCTTTATTGAAATAAAAATATTTGTACTAGAAATAAAAACACTAAAGGGCCTCTTTGTCTGCAAAATTAAATGATGAATTAATTACGGTTATTTACTATTTACTTATTATTTACTTCTGGACTGAAAATGGCCCACAGGCTAAAGTTTGACCATCTCTGCCTCAAAGCTCGTAACCAAATAATTTTAAAGTATTTTACTTATACCTTACAAGGTACTATGATATAATTCTATATAAAATGCATTAAATTCTTTACGACTTTAACCTTTGTTTTAGATTAACTACCTTTTTATACTGAACACTGTCAGAATATGCAACCAAACCGGAATAAATACAACAACAAGCAGACTTAAAGCTTTTGGACAGTTAAATGCATACTAACTAGTGCTTTCCTTCACATACACACACAATACATCCATAACCTGTTCGCATGTATTTACTCTATCTTATGAATGGTCAGAATACAGTTGGCAATGAGAAAATTGATAGGTAAATTGACTTATTGTCAATCATTCTTACATCCACTGGCCACATACACAAAAAAAAAAAACTTTCCATACTATTACATAATAGTCTTGACCAAAAACCAAAATGAGTACAATATCTTTTATTCTACTTCACTATGTAAGTTTTCGCCCCATTTTCACACAAAAATAATATAAATATAATTTACAAACGCCCTATGTTTCTGTTAACATTTCAACCACTCACCAACCCTCTTATATCTAACAGCATCCAAACTACTCTGAATTCCCATTAAACCTTCCAAGCAGTCAATATAAAAATCTAAGACCCAATATAATAAATCCAATTCATATCATTCATTCTAATAACAACCTATAATTTCATTTTTCATACTTCACTCTACTGACCACCATAGAAGGGTATACTTATACTAAAGAAATGACTTCTGTTCATCTAATTCATACATAACAATCTGATATCATCAATGGAAAACTTTTCTATCTAGGTATATATGGTAATTCTCTTATTCTATAGATATGTAAAATATCCTAAAACTATAAGTGTCCTTATTAGACTATTTTATATTGGCTCGCCTCTACGTAGCTATACCCTATCCTAGTCTATTTTACAAAGATAATTAGATAATTTAGTTTGCGTAAAACTTTAGAATTACCAAAGTATGTATTCATTCAAATCCGAAGTTAGTACCTCAGTTCTTCTGAATAAATATAATATTAGCGTATATAATCTATTATAATATTTAAGTTATTGAGTCACAGTTTGTTTGTATAAATAACCTAGTGTCCTGGTTCCATCTATACTAACAAAAACGCATTACTACTTAATTGTACTAGGCTTTCGTATGCGTGTGTGCAGTCAAGTGTCAAACTAGTTAAGTTGATGTTGCATCCCAACGATAGGTGGAGCTAGTATCTAAATAATTGTAAACCTACATCGCGGTGTCAAGATTTCTTTGAGTCACAGTATGATTGTATAAATGTCCTAGTAAAGTGGCTCCATCTATACTAACAATAACGCATCACTATACAATTGCATTAGACTCTCGTATGCGTGTGGACAGTCAAGTGTCAAACTAGTTAAGTTGGTGTTGCATTCCAACGATAGGTGGAGCTAGTATCTAAATAATTGTAATTTGTAAATCGCGGTGTCAAGATTTCTATGATTTGTTTTGAAAATTGGCACGCCCCCTATTCAGTATTAAGCTGACCTGTTTTAATTTCTACTGAAAAAGAATTACATCTTATTTTTGCTTGAACAAAAACGACCCCTATGCCCTCAGCAAAACGCATACAGTTTTATGAATCACAAAGTGAACCGCCAAATTGTATGACATTTTTAGGTTAGATTCATACACCGCATGGAGCCGGAAATTGCCGAGAAAATACGAATCGCTGAACCTTATTGCCTCATCTTAGTCTACTAACCATTTTTCTACCAAAGTAAGCCTACATAATATATAAAGAAAAACCGCTCACTACTATTCATCTCAAACCTCAATTGTCCCCTTCAAATCCCTCAATCTAATTTAGTCATAAATATAACCTTAGATAAGAAAATATGCCTACCAAAGGCAGAGAACACAACTTTTACCTGCCACGACCCCGATACACTCCTTTCGTTTCTTCAACAAATTTCAATTTAACCTAGTCTAACCTAGCTTGTGCTTATGAAAAGATAAACAGGGGCCACAAACTTCCATCCACCACGACCCTAACACACCTCTTTTATCTTTGACCTGACATCAAACATACCTATTGTTACCTTCAGATTCCTTAATCCAATTAATTCATAAACATAAAGCCTTAGAGTGGTAGGCAGAGAACACAACTTTTACCTGCTACGACCCTGACACACTCCTTTCGTTTCTTCAACAACTTTCAATTTAACCTAGTCTAACCTAGCTTGTGCCTATGAAAAGATAAACAGGGACCACAAACTTCCATCCACCACGACCCTAACACACCTCTTTTGTTTTTTTAACCTGACATCAACCATACTTATTTTTCAATTACTTTCCTAACTTATTTGTCCTACGTCATGGAAACATACACCTTTGTTTCCAAAATAATGAAGTCAAGTCAAGCCTAAACCTATATCATGGCGATATTAATACTTATTCTTTACAACTTTGTAAGATAACCGTCTGAAATTTTTTCCTGTTTATTTTTTTGATACTACCTACATGAAAATTCTTTACTCGTGTTCTACTAACAAACCAAAAAAACTATGAAAATTGTCGTATTCAAAAATGGATATTGAAATAATAAAATGAGATCTGAGAAAGCACGCTTTACTCTTCCATAAAAAAAGAGATGGATGGCTAATCGTCTACTTTGATCAATGAAATTTATGTAAAACGCTATTATGCTTCCGTCTTCACGATACCAGTTGACTAACTCAGAACACCGTTCATATCAATAATTCTGAACTAAAAATTTTAAATAGCTTATCTAATTTTACTGCATGATATTACTACATATATTCAAACTAATGTCCTGGTCACGGCTAAATCAGTTGAAACACTCCCGACATACCTACATACATAAATAAATATATATATATACTATAGCCTATATAATACCCTATATACACCCTATATATATATATATATACCCTACTCTCTCACTATCTTCCTATCTACTATCTATAACTATTACTACTAGTATTACTAACATATCCCTACCTAACTAAAATTAACTAAGCCTAAATAAATCTGCCTGAGTCTGCCTAACTCCCCTAAGCTACTATATTCGAAAACAAAACCAGATAAATAAAATATATAAATTGATATGAAGAGTTCCAAGTCAGTGTAGGCCATGATGTGATCGTCTAGTCTTCGGTTAGGACCCGTGAGTTACGTTGTGTGTAGTAATCCTGGTTCTTTTAGCATGAATAGCGATGGACCAAGTCTACGTTAAAATATATGTTGAAACCAAAAATCAAAAGAAACTTTTAAGTAAATAGCAAACTAAAAGTGTTAATTGTTAGATCTCTCAACCTTATAATATTACCATGAACGATTTAACTAAATACTCAGAAAAGGAATATGTTTCAAACTGTGAAGAGGTCTATTCCGACTAAAATTTTCAAATGCGGTAATTGAATGAAAAGAACATAGAGTTCCGTCTGTACTAAAATCTATCAACTTAACCAAAACAACCACTACGCCATTACTCAAACTGATCTCCGTCGAATCCTGCCAAAAACAACCCACTTACAACCTACATAGCTTAACGCTTGGTGCTCAATAGAAATGATTTCAACGGATATATGGCCAAAGTGTGATCGTCGGATTAGAACCTTACGTCGCGCCTTAAATAATAACCTAAATCTTTCACGTGCTAAGTAAATTGGACATAAAATAATTAAAACCAAATTCGTAGGTTTAGATAGAAATTGAAATTCATCAATATTACAAATAATAAAAGGTGAATCAAATCTCTGTAGCAATTCTGCGCCAGTCAGATTCTTAAGAGGCTATACAACCGTGAATTTACTACGTTAAACTAACCCGCTACTTGAAACGATACTTCACACCAAGTTCTGTAAATACTCTGTTTGACCACGTTAAGAACAAAATATATTTTTTGTTTTTTTTTTAATAACCACTACCAATAATTGGGGATGGATGAGATGAGGTATTTCTGAGTTTGAAATTTAATAAATTATTGATGATCAAAGCTGAATAATATTTTAACAGCTGACCTTTATGAATGTCGTAAAACCTATTATTCGTTAGATATTTCTATACGAAAAATAACTTATTTAGTCGGCAATCTTCAAGTAAGCCATAGGACAGTAAGTAAAATTCTTACATCTGTGATTATCTTTTCATAAAATAGAGATTCAAAGTAAGCCATATCAGCAACTTCTCAGAAGTACCTTCCCTTGGATGTGGAATACCCCCTTGACTTTTTTTAGTGTATACTTTTTTTTTGAATTCTAAATTTAAGATTTATTTATTTATTTTTAAATTTACGCGCCTATGTTGGTTCCCTGACTACACAACTCTGGTAAAGAACCAACAAGAAATCCAGAGCGTTCCTAAACATTGAAATCACTCGTGTTGCACCATGTCCCATTCAATGATTCAGCCTCTTAACAAATCTACTCAAATAGTGACTAGCTGTTTCAGTTAGAATTATTTTATTAGATACTGCTTGTAGTACTCAATTTAAAGTTGCTAGGTCAAAATGACAAAACTATCAAGTAAAACTTGGACTTTCATATTCAGCGTACAGTCATTCTGTTTACTATTCAATAGAGAACTTCTATCTAGTCAAAATTGTAAAAACTTCCGTAATACATTCGTCTTTGTTATATTTAAGACAAGTCAGATAAGTACCAATATCTACATTAGAATTTTATCCATATTCTAAAAATCTCTCAAATAAACTTAGATATAAAAATGGTTTCCATGATTTCGGATTTAGAATAATATTTAAGGCTATGTCTGTGCCGGATATTATATTGACTAAAATAGCAACATGAACATTTTATTCGTTCACTTATACAAAAAAGAAGTAGGTAAGTCTTATAATGTTGTATGGCATTTTTACCAAAAAAGTAGCTTCTCACTATTTATCTGACCCAGATCCATAGTATGGGTTAAGTAGATACTCAACTAGACCAAATTCTGGACTATTTCTGTTGAACCAAGACTTATACTACTTGTCTTAAGATTTATAAAAGCTTGAAGATGTCCTTTATTTTTAGAAACAAACTTCAGCAATAAAGTTGTACGATCTACATACTTCCTGGATTCAGAATGATTTTCAACGTTATTAAGGCTATCTCTCGGCCATCTATGATTTTACTATGTGACGAACAAATAAATGAATCTACACACACCTGACGAAGTATAGACGCCTTAACCATTTCAGTATAAGGTTGACTATAGTAGTACTGCTTTGCTTGACTACAGAGGAGCTATATTTTAGTCTCCTGGCGAATATAAATTCATTTTTACTAATATACCTTTATTTTCAGGTAAAGTAATTTATAAATCGAAAACATTCCTTCTCCAAAAAGCTGCAAACTCGCAATAACCAAACCTTTTTCCAATATATTTATATAATTGAAATCTTTCCTATTTATAGGGAAATTTATGATTCCAAAATTATTTAAACTAAGCTATGTACATATGTACTGAAGCTTTATTTATTTTAAAATAAAATGCTTTATCTGAATCTATGAAATTCACAATTTCGATATCAAAATCACCAACTTTATTTAAGGCTGATCATGTGATTTTTCTCATTGAACACTTTATCATGGAAACCACTCTAAATGGATTAAAATATGAACTTGAAGTCTGCCCTAATTGATAAATGAGTAACTATGGACCCGAAACTATTCTTTCTAGTTGCAAATTCAATACTAGATAATTTCACTGGATGCAAGACTTTACCAAAATAAACCATTTTTATGAAAGGTTACTGCAAAATTGATCAAACAATTATTACAGAATTCGAAACACTTTCTTAGTAATATTATATGGAAATATCTCTGATTTTTATTGAGAGAATATTACTTCCAAATTAATCATTCTATTTACAAACCCACATAGATTTTACTCGGATTTTCACAACAAAAGCACTCACTTCAAACACATCACTTACCCTACATAAAGGTCAAACTTAGTTTTCTAAGAAATAATTCTTCACTTCACAAACCTATAGTCAAGAGATTGTTTCTGATCAATTCCAGATTCTCTCGGTCACTAACCTAAATAATAATCTAGAATTTTCAATATTTCTAGTAACCTGACTGCTCAACCATTTTCCTACCTACTTCTCTAACACAAAATGTTACAGGCAACAATATTGGAACCTTCTGGAGTTCTGTCCTACCCACTCAACTTCTCACTCTTTCCCGCGTTCTTTTCTATCCCGTAAATAAATTACCACCCTACATCGAAGCATGATAATACTTACTTATTAGTAAGTATAACCTTAAAACTGAAAAATACCAATAATAGATTACCTACCTATGATTTTACCTGCCTATCATGTCCTAAAACAAATATCCCTAAGCTGTTGGGTGTGTGAATATTTCAAAACTGGAGGAAATTCCTCACATTTACATTTAATTGCGTATGTCAACAGACTCGGGGTGCAATGAGTTCTGGCCTATCCTAGCTAATATTTGATGAAGCGAGGTGAGTTAGTCCTCTAAATGTGCCTAAAAACCTATTACTCCCTAGCCTATCCCTATATGGGTGCAATATGTACATATATAGATAACAAGGATACTTGTGGCCAAAGAACCTACAACCACAAGCGGATAGGAAGGAAAATAAGGTACCCTGCCAAGTGCAATGCAGGAGGAAAGATTTTCTCTCGTGTACAAGCCAGTCTCAACAGGTACAATTAAGGCGCATCTAGCGGACCTCGCCCGAGAGAGGGAATCACTGAAATCGGAAAAACACTCCCGGCGATACCCTACATTATTTGTCCTATACAATTTCAAGGTTATTCCTCGCCATACCAGCTCGAGAAACACCCATGCTACCCACCCCAGCAACCCCAAACTAGCTACGGATCCTATATTTAATTTACTGAAAGCTACGGTACGACTTTAATACTTTATCAACAAATCGCGATTCAAAAAGAAACTTGCCTCATAACTTCCCCTGGCCAGCCAAACCTCACGCCGAAGCGATCATCAGTTTCAAGCCTTCGTGACCAAAACATCCGGCAATACCTACATAAGGTAGCCCAGAATTCTTAGGAAATCATAAGACAAGCCCACTTTGAATATCTAATAAACTATTGATTATGCACCCGTGACTCTAAATTTTGTACATCAAAACCGAAAATTAAACATTTAGGCTAAACGAGTGCCTGCCGCTTTAAAAAAAATACCTTTGGCAAATACGTCTGCATTGCCCAAGAAGAATCTGCTAATCCCCCGCAAAAGCGCGCGCAATGCCTTATAAAACCTTCTCTCCTACTCCTGTTCGACGCCCACGCAACCTTTCTAGATGTCTTTCTATTGGCTAGCCGTCGCCGCTCCAAATCGTACGATATTACGTCACACTAACCATCTCACTGCCTTCCTACAACAAACTTGTTTTAACCAGTTCTTCTATCATCAATTGCTGAATATATTTTAGCCTCTTTCCCCCTTAACCCAAGGTTCAATTTTAGTTACAATTTGTTTTCGCGCCTACAAATCCGATTTCTCCACCGCGGTTTGAACACGCCACGTGTAGTTCTGATAATTTTTGAATCTTTCAAGAACATTCGAATTCCAGCCGCCATATTGTCTGCTACACAACAATACTATGCTTTTTAAGATCTTAATGAAATAATGAGCAGCATGAACATTTTGTCACAATGATGTTTAGAGTTACAAGAGAAGGTGAAACCCTTAATGGTTCAATCATTCAATATTTCCTTTACTTTAAATTGATTATTCATCTAAGCACATGAGTTTTGGTGGACCCTTCGACCTGTGGTTGGTTCCGTCTCAGTTTGGAATGTTGCCACTTTACCGAAACTTCTAAGTATTAAGGTTCATACATCATCTGTATGTTTATTATGAATAAGTACATAATAATTGTCCATTTTAGTGATACCCAATGACAGCATACCATGTGGAATGTTACAATGTGCAGTACAAGCTAGTATATCAAGCAGATGCAAAAATAAAAGTGGACAAGTATGATGGAAGAATTCGCCGGTCTAGGTAGGAACCTCGGTGGCGCAATTGGTAGCGCGCTTGTCTCGATAACAAGAGGTCGCAGGTTTGAATCCTGGCCCGGGGAATTTTTTCAAATTCTTGTCTTTGGATTTGTTTCTGATTGATATTTTCTAGTTTGTAATGCACTCTAATAATATTTAGAACTGAACTCTTTGACTTTTTCTTTTAGTTTAAAATAGCGCGCTCTTAGCCGTGGCTGTTACGACCACCAAGAAAAACGCGCTCACGAAATTGGAGTTTTTATTTAATAACTCGGGCTCTATATGAAATTAATAAAATGTTCTAAGACTCAGCCTTGGGGTTAATTGTTCCCTTATTTTTAATACAAATTTCAAGGTTTTATGATTTAAAGAAGACCCTTTAACAATTGAAAAACATAAAATTTGGAGGTTATTTTGCATTTTTTTTTCAGTCGAATCAGAATGACATCAAAAGTTTATACTCTACTATCTTTATTATTTTTATCAAACCGATTGCCCAAGTTACGCAATGTGGAATTTCATTTGGCATTATACGGACCCTTAACCCCCTTTATTCTAACTATCGCTAACACAACAGATTAGTGCCTCGATCATGGCTCGGATCCACCTTATACGGATCAACTAGATGTCACGGTACAAACCGTACAGTAAACGAGCATCAGTACTCGTAGCACAGTGATTAATCGCGCGCGACGCAACTTAATTAAATCACAAGTGCGAGGAGCGTGACGCAATATTTTTGCGATTAAACAGTATGGCACGCTCCTCGCACTTCTTCAAATAAGAATGTAAAAACATTAAATGTTGAAATGATGGTATTATCGTCAGACTACCCAAATCAAATTGATTACGAATATAAAAATAATATTTACGAACACCAATCCCAGCAAATTGATGCCATTGAATTACTTTATTGTGATGTCAAAATACCATTCCTGTGACTGAATAATTCATTATCCCACCTTTAGTCTGCACATTTGATTCGCTTCCATCTTAATGGGCTATCTTTCTGAACCTAAGTGCCAATTCCGAGCCCTTTTGAATCGCACGTTTCTGAACAGAGTCGGTACCTACCTAACTCGTACATTTACTCGTGCAATTTTACATTTAGCAATATCGTTCGTTGTAATTTTAAACCAGCTATTGCCTACAGCTCTGTCCTTGCTTTATACAAATTTTTGCCCTCACTTGTTACGTGTAATATACGTACTTTTAAACCGTTTTTGCACCCGTAGTGTTTATCACGAGCCAATCGACTTAGTTGAATTACAAGTGCGAGGAGCGTGACACAATGTTTTTGCGATTAAACAGTATGTCACGCACCTTGCAGCCGATCAAACACTGTGCTACGGGTACTGGATACTCCTTAGCTAAGAGTGAGAACCGTATATAAATCCGTTAATTAATTCTCAAGATTTAATTAGATATAAAAAAACAAAAAGTTAAAGCATTATTACGCTTTAACTTTTTGTTAAAGCGTAATAATGCTTTAACTTTTTGTTTTTTTTATATTATTATGTTTGATACCTCAAGAAACTATCTAGCGAACGATGAAAAACGCATCAAAATTCGTTGAGTGGTTCTAAAGTTATAAGCAAGCATACATTATACAATAACATACACTACACACACACCCACACAAACACACCCTCACATACACTTACCAGGACACTTGGTATAAGCCCCTATCTATACTTAGTTCTATAAAATCACAGAACATATTCAATAAAATTAACCCCAATCGAAGAAAAACAAAATATAAAATTAAATAATGGTAATAGTATTTATTTAAACCTAAAAGCATGTTCCTTTCACGCAGTTAAGAGCAGTTTCGCAGACGCATTATGAAAAACCTTTGAATTAAAAAAAAACTAAATTCACTCAATAGTTATGCAACAAAACCTTTTATATTACCTACGTATTGTGTATGCTGCCATCACAAAGTTTTCATTGATTTCTGTAAATTTGATTTTTTTTTTCTTTTATTCTACCCTTAAGGAAATGTGTAGTCTTATACATGTCGTTGGGACATCATAGAATTGGGCATATCATGATCTGCCTGGGCAGATCGTATTTCTGTTAAAACTAGAGGGGTCGCCTCACTCCGCTCCACTTCGCTCGGCTCCCTAAATTTGTTTACACACTCCTCTTCGTTCATCATCGCACATGTTTTTGAGTTTTAGTGAAAGATTTTCAATTTCATACTTTACGATCTGCTCAATTCTACGATCTGCCTACGACATAAGGTAGAATTCAATAAACATACAGACAGATGTGTCGTCTAATTTCAAAAGACGCCAGATCCACTTTTAAAAAAAATATACATTTTTAGTCTATGGACACGGCAGTTTTGAGCTCTATGTTCTCATAAATCGATTTCCTACCAAACTCCATTAAATCCTTTGAAAATCCGGTACAAAAACTGCATTTAGTTTCAAACTCCGCTACATCCACGATGGTTGTAATTTCAAATGCCGCCATATCCAGACCGACCAATCAGAGAAGAGATTTCAGCCCGAAACTGTCATGGCGATTAATGGCGACGCATAGATTTGAGTAACAAAATCCGCTACATCCTGTGATTTTCAAAACCCACCATATCCAGACCAAATCCAAAACTTGCTATCAAAATCCGCCAAATCCTATTTTTAGATACATAAACATGTAGTTTTCTCGACTTAATGCGGTAAGTTCGCAAATTTTGTGGCATATTTTTATTATCAAAATATTTATTTTATTTTATTTCCTATAACACTGTAAAATAACTAATACCAAAAGAAAATGCCTCTAATGTAAAATGAACCTATATGGATTTAGGGGCGTTTGAAATTAGACGACACAGATAGACGTTTCATTTTATACGTGTAGAGAAGAAGGAAAAGATGAGAAGTATCCAGTGTGAATCGGCGTGATATTACATTTTCATATTCGCATTATTGCGGGCCCATTGTGAAAATAAACGAGCAAAACCCTTTATTTCTGTTTGAGCTTGAAATCTGAAGATAAAATAATTTTAATACCTTTTGTTATTAAAAAACCGGCCAAGTGTGAGTCGGACTAAAGCACGAAGGGATCCATACCATTATCTATAAATACGGCAAAAAAAAACATGTCTGTTGTATGGGAGCCCCCTTAAATATTTATTTTATTCTGTTTTTTAGTATTTGTTGTTTTAGCGGCAACAGAAATACATCATCTGTGAAAATTTCAACTGTGATAGTTATATCACGGTTCATGAGATACAGCCTGGTGACAGACGGACAGACAGACGGACAGACGGACAGCGAAGTCTTAGTAATTGGGCCCTGTTGGTTACCCTTTGGGTACGGAACCCTAAAAAAGACTTATAATGGATGAAATACTGAATCGGTGATGTGATAAAGGAGGCACATTCTTGTGTTCGCATTACATTTTGTAATAAAAGGTAATATATCTCCTGTTACACGCAACAAATGTCTACGTAATGTTCTGAGTTTCTGACACATACCCGTAGAGCCTTTTACTTCTTCTTTACATATAATAATTAACACCTATCTGAAGGCATGAACAAAAGCGTTCTAAAGAAAATATTTTTTCTTTTTTATAAGCACTGTTCGGGCTTACTCGGGAACAGCATGTTCGGAATGATCTCAAAAGTTTATACTCGTAATAAGCTTCCTGCTTCAATCAGAACAATTGAAAATATTAACGTATTTAAAATTAAACTTTCTGATTGATAAAATGTACTATACAATTGATAATTATTTGAATGATACCTGTTAATATTGATTTTATTTAGTTTAAGAATGTACTAATATTTAATGTAAATAACTTTGTATACTTATAATTGTACCTTAATCGTTAATTTTGAGATTTAACATTTGTACGCCTAACGGCAGAACATAAGGGGACAAATTATGTTATATTTCATGTTAAATCTTTATACCTATGTCTCAACAAATAAAAGTTTTAAAGTTTACTAAATTTACAAAGTTTTGTAAAATGCATCCTGAGACGGAGATATAGAAACCTGAAAAATTCTTGGTGCAGCATACCAAAATAATTTGGGTAAGTGCGAGTCTGTCAGATTCAGGGTTCCGTACTACCACACAATACGGGTGTAGAACCCTAAAAATATTATGGTATATAACAACAATATAGATAGCAACATTAGGTATTTTTGTATGGGGTGGTTCCAATTTTTTTTATTATTATTTCCCATTGTAGAGGCCGTAGTAAAACGTATCCTGTGATTAAGGCGATATATAAGGTCCCTCTTGCTCCATTGGCGACAAAACCCTCAGTGCGAGAATAGGTTTTTTATTAATATAAAATGTACTTAAGTTACTATCAAAATTTCGTTTAACCATGTCTTAAAACCCATCTAATAAAATATAGGTATGTATAATCGCAGTCCATATGTCATTCCAAATTGTCAAACCAGGAGAAATGGTGTCGAAAAAGACAAATATTTTTATCGAGCCGAATTTCTCCAATCCAATTTAACAGATCCCTAGAAAAAGATTCCAATAATACTATACTATTTTATCAAAATAATACCTCCTTTACTGAAGTATAGATATGCAAGTTCCAAAAGTGTCAATTTTTTTTCCGTAGTGCCATAAGCTGTAGACTCCTGTGAAAGACGGACGGACGGACGGACAGACAGACAGACAGCGAAGGCTTAGTAACATCATAGACTTTGACTATGACTATTTAGTCTATGACTCTAGTGTAATAGGGACCCATTTGGCACAGTTCAGTTACAGAAAACTAAAAAGTGCAAAGTAAAATTGTCTTGGAAAAATCGGAATTGTAAGTATGACATCCTAAAAGCTTATAGAAGACCTTGTATGACTCGACTGATGGATGTGGTAGAAGGTTATTTGTGTCAGGATTGTAGCAGATGGAGATATGTGGTCTCTGTGTTGTATACCCCTCTGGAAGACGAGCGTGGGTGTACTTTGTTTACCTACATACATGGTGACTTTTTGATCATCTTCCAAATTCATACTGGAGGCTTCGTAAGCGATCAGCATCAGGGATCGATAACAATTTTTGTGAAATTCGTATAATAAAATTTCGACTTCCCATAGTAATTCACTCCCAGTTCTGAGTGAATCACTATGGGGAATCGAAATTTCATTTTATGAATTTTCCAAAAATCGTTATTGGTTCATGATGCTGATCACTTACGAAGTCTCCAGTGTGAATTTGGACGATGTTTACAAATTCACCTTGTATATATGTAACTTTACAATGGATCAAAACTTTGAGCTTTTCTCAAAATATGACAGTCCCATACATATAATCAATAACAGTACATATAATCAATCTCAAAATAATTAATATAATACCTATTGATTCATCACAAGTATGAAAATTTGACCGCCTCTGTTCGACTGATAGAGCGCTTAATTACCTGCTATAACCTAAAGGTTATAGGTTATATAACAGGTAACCCGAAGCACTACCCTTGACAAGTTCTACATCGCCAAAGGTTAGCTGGAAGAAAATGCTAATTAGCATTAAGCTCGCCTATGTACATGTTTTTATTTGTGCAATAAAGAATTTTTAATAATAATAATAATAAAGGTCGTGGCTCCAATCCTCGCTTTACATATAATTTATGTTCGGTCTCTTTGCTTGGGACGGCACATTACGAAGAACGGCGATACGTAATAATCGTCGGGGAAAAGCAGGTGTGGTGTATTATTGATATTAGGTTCACAGTTCACCCTTGAGAATACCACTGACTGAGAACCCCTCGGGGCGTCATGCCGAGATGATATGTTTTTTGATTTTTAGGTTATGAACACAATAATTGCATGTAATCAACGACATTCTATACCAATGTCGTTGCATGTAATATAATTACTCGGTGAAAATTGGGTGTACGATTGTAGACTATTTTGCATTTCACGCTGATATGAACGTTATTTCAATATTTGTATGTACAATATTGTACTTGTATCGTAAAAATATAGTAGTTTATGCTACTAGGGCGAAAAGGAATAAATTACGAGGACGATTTAAAACGCGACCGTAGCGAGTGTTTTAAACGTAACCGAGTAATTTATTGCTTTTACGCCCGTGTATCATACTACATTTTTCAATGCATAGTGTGAGGGAATGAAAACAAATAATCTTGTGAACTTTAAATTATAATTGGCTCAAAAGGACTGTATCCATAGCCGTGAAACGGTGTAAAAAAAGTATAACGTCTATGGTACACAGGAAAGGCTGCAGGTTAGCCAACCATTGTAAATAAATAAAAAAAAATATATATTAAAGCCCTAGGGCAAAATAATCGACTTTCTGTTCGGTTTTGATGCATAAAAAGTGGGCCTTTACGAGCACATGCATTGAAAAATATTGTATGTATTTGCTATCCATTTAATAATTCTTTTTATTTCGTGTACCACCTTCGCGTTATTTTTTCCAACAATTAATGTTGTAGTATGTCTTTTCAGGAGATTACATTATATGTTATCGGCTAGACACGATTTTGGGACAAACTAGTTTTGCCTGGGTCAAACTGGGGCCAAACCAGTTGTTTGGAAATTTCAGAAACTCTTTAGCGCAGAAACGAGCCGTAGCTTAACATAGATTAGGTTAAAATGGTAATTTTATGACGACCCAAAAAGCGGAAGATTTTGCCCCTATATATCGACACGGTATGTGTACATATGTGGCCCATAACATACACATACAAATAATTACATATTGGTATAACCAGTATTCAATTTGATTCGGGTGAAATTACCAGAAAGGGTGTTCTAAATCGATTTAGGACATTCTAGATCTTCCGATCGGGGTTAGTAAGAGGACAACTTTTAAACGGGTACAACCTGCCGCCCTATTATGTATCTTTGGTTATCAACTGGACTGGGTGCCTATCATCAAAAACATAGATAACAACCAAACTTTTAAAATTGCCTTTAAGTAGTGGATATTGAACTATTTACGAAATGTACCGTCACTTCATGTGCGAACATATCCTGGGACAATCGGAATTCGATAGTATTCTATGTTTTTGATTATAGGCACCCAGTCCAGTTGGCAACTAAAGATACATAATAGGCCTGCTGGTGGCCCACCATGCCTGGAACCGATTTATGGCAGCATATCCATCCCCTATTGCTGGCTCTTGTTTAAAACAGACTGGTGACCTGCAGTGGCGTCACTGGTGCGAGGGTTTCAACACGCGCTCACCATGACCAGGGTAAATATTTACTCAGCCGTGACCCACGATCTGCAGTAGAGGATATTATTGTACGTATATACAGGACTATAAAATAAAAGTGAACCATTTCCTAAATTGAAGTTGAGATTGACGGCTACATATAGGGAAAAAAAACCGGCCAAGTGCGAGTCAGACTCGCGTGCCTAGGGTTCCGTATTGTGGATGATAAATTTAATTCAGTAATGTTTTTCGTGAATTTTTCAAACGCTTTATTTTTCCTGTAATCTTTACGTAAATACAATTACCATGATTTTTTTCATATTTTTTGGTCCACCAGTTTTGGAGATAAGGGGGTTTATGGTTTTTTATGTTTTTTCAAGGATTTTTCAAAATAGATGCAATTAAATGTAGCCAAACTATATATTTATACAATCAGCTTTTTAATACCTACAATTTAATAGCCATATTGTATTTTTATGAAATATTTTTTATTTATTTTACTTTTTTCTTTGTATTTCTTATTTGTCTACAATCGACACTTTTTTCATATTTTTCAGTCTACCATTTTCGGAGATAAGGGGGGAGGAAAATACATATTTTTGTGTTTTTTTAAAGATTTTTTGAAAAGAGTGCCAGTAAAATGGTAAAAATATATATTTTTACAATCAACTTTTTAATATCTACAATTTGATACCCATTTTGTATTTTAAGGATATTTTTTTATATTTTTCTCACTTTGGTTTTGGAAATATTTTGAAAAATTTCAAATTTTTCATATTTTCGTTTACACCGTGATATGTGGGCAAATTAACGCTATTTTTGTGCCAAATTTCATGTCTTTTGTCTTTAACGGTGCTAAAGTTATGAGGCTGTGACATACGGACGGATGCCTTTCCAAAGGAAAACCTTTCCTAGAGAATAAAGTGAAAGTTCACCTTATTTTTAAGTTGTTGTTGTTGTAGGTCAACCACGCTGAATAAACAATTTGTGTATATATTGCAATGATTTCAAAAGTAAAGATAAGCCCTTACCGTAGTATGACAGCACCAAAATGTTTTCACCTTTAAATGGGTGATGCTCACACATTTGGAATCAGTACTCATCTGAACACAGTGATAGTTGGACTCCTTAAGTGCACTTAAAGTCTTGAATTTTCACGACTTTAGTAGTCTGATCAGTTTGCTAAACGTAGGTAGACAGATTGCGCACTCATATTGTGCGCGCGTCGGCATTATGTTAACGCACACATTCAAAAACAATGCAAAAGTGCCAGGGCTCATCTAAACTTTTGAAATCTTTGGTATATTGTAGATACCGTTAGCAGTAGCGCATTCTTTACATTGTACTCACTTTTTGTGCAAAACCGTTGTCCCTAAAACGTTGTTTGTTTTTAAATGCCTTAAAACGAGTTCTGATATACAAGTGTTGTACAGCCCTTGGTTTTGACAGATACTTATACAACGTGTAACAGAAAGGTGTAACCATATTTGAAGAGCTTACTCAGTCAATGGTAAAGAACAACTTTTACTATGGACTAAACCCTGTATCTCGAAAAAAAAAATTATTACTGTTTCATAGAAAAATGCAATGCCGCTCGGCCGAAATATATGGAAGGGCAGATTTTTTTTTTGAGATTTCGGGGTTAGCTCCATAGTAAAAGTTGTTCGTACGCGGAAGTGGCTAAGCGTTAAACGGAATGGAAACCAATTTTTAAGGTGGTTCTTACAGCTGGTGACCAAAAAGCCCAAAGTTTTACTCAGATGTTAAATATGTAAAAAATTAAAAAAAAATATATTAAATACTCCAGAATATGTGGAATGTTGAATTTTTATGTATAATTTAACTAAATAAATACCAAATCAGGGTCCAATTTAATACTAAGGTCCGATTTAATTAATTAAGAATGCAAAGAAACCAATTGAAAATTTATCAAAATGGCAATATTGTAACAACAAATGAGTTCCTATGATTATTTTAAAGAATTTTAGCTACAACTTTTTTTAATAATTTTTTTCTAGGCGCCTATTTTGCGCTATCCGGAGACCCAGCGACGTAATGCAGGGTGCGCTGATATGAATGTTATTTCAGTATACTTCAGGCCGACTCATGGTCTTTGGCGACTACAACAGCCTTAATGGTACACACGCTCCTGTATATTTCCTCCTTCAATATCTTTGTCACGATCAACTTTTTCCCTGAAACGGTTCTTGGATGCAAATTACATATCCAAACGAAAAAACATAACCCACATTAAATCAGCTTACCGTTGAAGAATACCAATAAATGATGTGAACACCATATTTTTATTATTTTTATTAAACTACACATTATTAATTATTTTTTCACAAGAATATTAAATTTGGCTGCATAAATTAATGTCACCTTACATATGTCGCCGCCCTGTGGTTAAACGAGCCTCTTAATTTTACGGCTAGGTAGTTAATTAAATCGCGGCATCCAATTAAATGGCTAACCTAATTATAACTTTAATTCCTTAATCAAGAAAACTTTTAATTTGAAACATTTGGTCTTGCAACTATTATAGGATTACATTGAGAGAGAAACTATGAAGACTCCGTGAGTCATATCATCAGAACCACGTAATTGTTATTGTCGGCAGCCCGCAGCTCCCTCCGTTCATGTCAAAAGTACTATCTTTATGAGTATAAGCTCCAAGTTGTGTGTGCAATATTAAAATTTCTTTCAACTGTACAGCCGCCCGCACGTCAGCCTCCCAAAGGTCACAATCGTACTTCATCTGTAGGCAGCTTTGTTCGCGTTTCGACAATTTAAGGGTTAAAGATCGATGCTCCGTGTTTGTTACAAAATATTAAAAAATAATTATAACGGCCAAATATAACTTTTAAAATAGATTAGAGCAATGTACAACAATAGTTTACTATTACATGCATAAACGTATTTTAATGATGTTGTAGTAGCTTCAAAACAATTGGATTTTCCATAAGAGTGAAATAAGAATAATTAAATTAAAAATTAATTAAATTAAATAGGCCACGCGGGTGAAGCCGCGGGCAGAAGCTAGTATTATTATAAAATACGTTTATGCATAGAGTAAACTATTATTATTAGACATTGCTTTTAGCTAAAAGTTGTAAGTTGGCTGTTATAATTATTTATTAATATTCTGTTACAAATACGGAGAATCGACCCTTAAGGCTAATCCTTAAGGCCCTTAATATCGCCAAATGGGTACTTTCTAAAGCCTACTCCTCTTTTATGGCCAAACCAAAAATATTGAAAAAATGTATTATGGATTATCAAGTCTAGGACAACATATCCAACATTTTTCTTTTTCGTACCACCAAAACTTCTATATGAAAATTGTTTAAACTGAATGGTGTTTTTTTGGCTTGAATTTCCTACTGCTCCTAAGCGGCTTAGGTGATTTAATTCATTTATGCTTGGATAAATAGATAAACTTGATAGCTATAAATATAACATAGAATTATTCAATAGAACAATGACATTTTGCCCTTTCAAGGACGCAGCGAGCGTCGTAACAGCCACCACGCATTGTGCACTGATTTGAACGTTATTTCAATGTCGTTTCCGTCGATATTCATACAGACAAACATCGAGCTGCTAATTTGGCGACGGTAATCGCCTTAATGGTTTTTGATACTTTTAAATACATAAAAGAAAATTGTATCTATTGTTCTCTGTTGTCAGTGTTATTGTGTACAGGTTTTCGATAAGAGACTTAGATTTCAATGAAAGGTTTCCATTTTTTATCTGAATCCTTAAATATCATAAAATGTCTGCTAAAGGCTTTTTTGTGCAATCGTTTTACGCTTTGTTTAATGATTATAGTTTGGCCACTGTGATCGGACTGCAAGCGGTTGATTACTATATTGTCTGAATATTCACAATCACAGAATATATTGTCGAGGCATGACGCAGTATCCCGAGTAATTCGAGTAGGTTCTAAGAAGACATTAGACAAATTAAATTATTTTAATAAATGTGTTAAATTTGAGCGCATAATCGATTTTTCTAGTAAATCTACGTTAAAATCTCCAAATGCAATAACTTTTTTCTTGGTTTCAAATAATAATTTTAAAACTTCTTCCATTGCTTTTTCAAAAATGTTGTTATCTTGTCCCGAGGGTTAGTAAACACAAAGAATAATATAGGTATTTACTAATTTCTATGCAAACTAATTCTACATGATATTCTACAGAAAGTTTTACAATGTCTTTACTTTCCTTTGCTTTTATACTATTTTTTACAAGAATCGTAGAGATATTAATAATAATAACTTTTTGTATTGTTAATCTATTGTAGCAGCTAAGAACACTAAAATTATTAACATTAAACAGCATATTATGTTCATGTACAGGTACACTGTGTTCATTTACAAACAAAACTCAATTGAAAAGATTTTTCCGAGAAAGCCGCTTTGTATTATTCTTTTTTAGAAATTTAAATTTGAAAACCATTTTGGTCTGTGGCATTAAACGCCAAAAGTTCAGGATTAGTGTGGTTTATAAAGCATGAGTTTGAAATTGTATACACAATTAGTCATGATCTTCTCAAAACCAACTTAAAATACTGTTTTGACTTTGTTTGGACAAGATCATGACTAATTGTGCATTATATTTCAAACGCATGCTTTATAAACCCCCACTAATACTGAACTATTGGCGTCAACTGCCACATGCCAAAATCATTTTAGGTGGCTCTCCCGTTGTCTTTAATCCCAAAAATATTTTTTTACAATTTTGTTAGTGCTTGTACTAACCATGTCAATAGGGACAAAAGTTTACTGTTACATAATACTTTGTAACAGATTCACTACAGGCTAAAATGCATGCTAACTTAGTAACTAAATGTTTTTTATAATTTGCAAGGTACAAAGTACCTTCTGTCAAAACGCGTCTGTACTTGTGCTATTAGTACAATCGGGTAAATTTACGCTGACCACCTTTTTTTAGGGGATCTAAAAAGGCCGCCTTGGGTGAATTATAAAATGATTTGAAAGTAGGATAGAGTCAGAGTTTTTTCACGAGTGCAAAAGAGATGGCATTAGAACAGAATCATAATGTGATTCATTTAAGGCGATATGAAAAAGTTTTGGCGTCCCTGTTACTCCATATACGAAAAAACCCTCAGTGCGAGAGGGACGGATTCGTGGAAAAGTAACAAAAAGTCGGTGTTTTATTAATATAAAATGTACTAAAGTTGCTATTAAAATTTCGTTTAACCAGGTCCTAGATACCATTTAAACCCATCTTATAAAATATAATTGCAGTCCATATGTCATTCTAAATTATCAAACCAGGAGAATTTGTGTCGAAAAAGACCTGATTTCAATAAATATTTCTATCGAGCCGAATTTCTCCAATTGCGTTTCTGTTTTAACAGATTCCTATAAAAAGATTCCAAAAAATAATATACTGTTTTATCAAAATAATATATTATTTACCGAAGTAGATATGCAAGTTCTTAAAGTGTCGATTTTTTTTCCGTAGCGCCTTAAAACGGCCTTTTTAGAGAGGCTATACTGCGATAAAATGGCGAAAAGAATATTTGGGAAGGAACCTTAAATATATGAAATGGGGATACTTTGATATAGATTTAGTGTCATGACATGAGTCATGCATGACTCAGGAATTAAAAATGTTTATTTATTTTTCTGTATCGTCAAGGTTCAGACACAATCCGGTTCCGAATGTTCCGCCATTAGGTGACCCCTGCTATTATTTATACCTTAGTAGTCGACATTAATTGAAACTAGATATCCCAAGCCGTTTCTGAAAAGAGGCCATGGCATAAGGGCAGACATACGGACAACAAAGTGATCCAATAAATAAGGGTTTCTTTTTAGCAATTATAAGGTACAGAACCATAAAAAAGGAACTTAACGTGACCCAGCTTACAGAATTAACAATTTATAGTGAAATGAATTTTTGATGTTCAACATTTTTAGTTACTCTATTATTCTATTACTCTACCACACGTCCTGTCATATCATAAAGCAGAGCCGTGTCTGCCTCATGGATTTTCTTCGTTTTCAGAATGATTTTGACCATCAGCCCCAGAGGCTGACATGAGCAATTGATCTAGAAACTGTTTTAGAGTTCCGTACCCAAAGGGTAACCCACGGGACCCTATTACTAAGACTCCGCTGTCCGTCTGTCTGTCCGTCTGTCTGTCCGTCTGTCTGTCCATCTGTCCGTCTGTCACTAAACTGTATCTCATGAACCGTGATAGTCAGACAGTTGAAATTTTCACAGATGATGTATTTCTGTTGTCGCTATAACAACAAATACTAAAAAACAGAATAAAATAAATATTTAAGGGGGCTCCCATACAACAGACATGTTTTTTTTGCCGTTTTTATAGATAATGGTACGGAACCCTTCGTGTGCGAGTCCGACTCGCACTTGGCCGGGGTTTTTTTTAAATAAATTTGAAGCTTTGTTGCAAAAACGCAGTGGATCAAATCTATTTGTTTAGATCTGAACTTTAAATCCTGTTGATATGACACACGAGCAAACCATACATAAATTTTGCTAACCAGCTCCTGTTAGTGTGCTCGTAACGTACTTGTACATATCTGACTTTTATGACAACCAGAAATATCATTCAAATTTATTGACACCCTGACGTACATATGATAGTTGTTTGGTGATCATGCATGACACGCAAGATTCCACAAGATCCAATGTACTATCACGTAGATTGATGCTCAACCATTTATAAACTTTTCTGCGCGATAAAGAAAGCTAAAAGTGGATAAACATAACTTTCCTCAGTGACACAATTCGCCACCACCAAAGCTATATTTTATACGATTTTAACGCTTACGTGAGGGAAGTAAGGTCTACTATGTTTTACTGTAACGAGACGTTGACTGTACGGTATCATAATACAACGTTACATTTCCAGGAGGCGTATCCACTTGCTGCGGTCGATAACCTCCTTTATATTTTTCGAGGAAAGAAACTGGGTAACTTTTTCTTTCCTTTTTAATCGGACCTTGTGAATCCTGTTGCTCCCTTTGCCTTATCTGTTTAAAATATCGCGACTCGAAATTTACCGTTGAATGAAGCTGTTTATTTATTTTTAAGGAATTGTGGTAATTGGCTCGGCTTACAGATTTTTTTACTTTGCCGCATAGGTAAAGAGTAAATAAAGGAATAAAGGAATATTTTATTAACCCTGGCAATGGTGCCGTATCGTATGTTTTAAAACAATCTTTGTTAGATTTATGCTAATTATGTCGTTAGTAGGCCCAAAGACAGACTAATTAAGGGACAAAAATTTTATCAAACGAGCAAAGCAAAATGTTATTTCATATATTGTAACATTTTTTATCCATTATAATTTTTGGATAAATGTTACAAGCTCTTCAGAATCAAGTCTTATTTTCTGTAAAATTCAAATTCAAATTTAAAATTCAAATAGTTCATTTTGTAAAGTAGATACATGTAAAACACTTTTTACAAGTCAAATTTAATCTTATAAAAATATATTTAATAAAATAATAAACTTTCTTTTTATACTCCGTAAATCAAATTCTACAGATTCAGTATAATTTGAGTTTATTCAGAGAGACCTTGTTTCTGAATGATAATGTAGGCTAACAGTTCCGGCATAGTAATAAAATCCTTTAATCTGTAAGAGGTATTCAAGCCACGATCTGGAGGACTAACTATTTCGGAGAAACAGTCGAAGCGAGATTACTAAAACTCGAGCTAAAAATGTATGGAGTTTGACAGATAAGACAGGTTTTTACAGTCGAGAAGGCTAATTGACAGGCTGAAAATTACCGTCCTGGACTACGATCTTTAGTTTGCATCGAGAATATTTTGTATCATTAGACCATATACTTTTGGATACTTATCAAACAAAATATTCAGTTTCATAAAGTCTCGGAAAAAATACAGTTTTACTATTTTTTATACCTTATTTAAAAGTACTAGTTGTAGTTGGTAGTTTCGGCTGCGAACTATGAACGTTACAGACACTTATTTAGGTCCAGGGCGGCTATTCTCGCAACATTTTTCACACGCTTTATGTTTCATATGACTTTGTTACTCGCGTAATAAATGCCGTATGATGATAAGGTAAAACTCCTTATAAGACATGTAAGCACGTGTTATGAATCCGCGTAAAAGGTTTTTATATTAAAATCTTTATACGTTTCTCTACAAAGAGCTTCTTAAAAATCACTAGCCTTCTGCTCTCGCAAATTATCACATGTGCCAGAATTACAGTCCAGCGGGCCTATTGTGTATCTCTAGTTGCCTTCTGGACGGGGTGTCTATCATCAAAAACATAGATATACTATCGAATTCCGATGTCCTAAGGATATTTTCGCATTTGAAGTGACGACACAGATTGTTAATAGTTCAATACCCACTAAAAGCAATTTTGAAATTTCAGTTTTTAGCTATGTTTTTGATGATAGGCACCTCGTGCAGTTGGCAACTAAAGATACAGAATAGGGGGGCTGGTCCGGAACTGTAATTCCAGATTTGCCACTCAACGAAACCTTTTATCTGACGTGTCGCACGCGTCTATCTATCGTAGTTTTGCCTGCAACAAAACAAACAGGCAGACACACCAGAATCTAGTGACTAGATCATAAGCTTCCTCACCACCTGTTTCTTACGGTAATAATTTAGAAGCTGTAAACAATATGTCGAAATAAAAGAAACGAGTATTATATAACCAAATATACCTTATCCTCTATTTTACATTATCTTCCACCCAAAGGTTGTCTGGAAGAAATCGCTTAAGCGATAAGAGCGCCTATTGTACCCTCTCTGTTAAAAATATTTTATAAATTCTTGTTTTGGTGCACATTAAAGAGTTTTTGTTATGTTATGTTATGTTACGAGCTCGTCCGAAAAAAGTGTAAGACTTCGACCATCATCACGACACTTTTGCTATAGTATGTGTGTTTGTATGTTTACAAGCGTAGTATATTACTGCAGTAATACTGCATGCAGTATGGACATGCGGCATTTGCGTCGTCGGTGAACGAAAGGAACTAAGGAACTTCTTTTTAACGGGTGGCTTACGACACCTCTCGTTCTTTTGATTTTATTGTCTCATTCCTTCATCTCAAGTTATTAAAAGCTTCATGACTCGAGTTTTCACCACAGAAAGATGAATGATAATAAAAGAAAACCTTTTTTGTGATAAGGAGTTCTTTTGACAACTTAAGAGTCTATTCTCCGTATTTGTTACAAAATATTACTGCCAAAACTTTTAGATAAGAGCAATGTATAACAATAGTTTACTATATGAATATTTTTTAATTTGATTGTTGTAATTTAACTCTTATGGAAAATCCAATTACATTGAAGCTACAATATATCATTAAACTATGTTTTATCATACTTTAAACTATTGTTATACATTGCTCTTATCTAAAAGTTGTATTTTGGCCTTTATAATTATTTCTTAATATTTTGTAACAAATACGGAGATTAATCTATGCCAATTAGTTCGTTGCTTGACAGTAAAAGTTTTTACAGGGAAGTTCTCTCTTGGATAGAATTTTGGATGAACTTATTTTTGATGAAGGATTATTTGATTACATGTTTTTTTATTTATTATTAGTTATTATGTATAATAAATTAATGCTTATTTGATCGGAATAATAAAAAAATTGACACGACTTCGACCTCGCCATCGCCATCAGAAAGTTTATTTTTTAGACTCGATGCGATGGTTGATAAAAAGGACGCTTGGACAGCGGGGTCCCAACAAACTGCGAGTCGGTGCCGTCACCAAAGCATCTTGCTTGTCCCCAGTCGTCGAGCCTGGCTCAGCAAAGTGGAAGTGGAATGCTGCCGGAATGTCCGTTTCCAACAACATAGGCGCTGTGAGCAGGACAGCCCTGATTTCTGAAGGACTAAGAAAAATGATCATAGATGTTGCAGCTTTGGGTGACACATGACTCTCTGGCTACGGGAGTGTTGAAATGAAATGAAATATATTTATTTATGTAATGTAGGTATAACATACGCTTATTACAGGTCGGTTCTAATGTAATATAAGTAATTAAATAATCTATTTGTGAAGGTAATAGTTTCATGTAATAAATAATAATTTGGGGAAATACACAGGGAAATAATAAAGGTTGGGTTAACTTAAATTTAATAAACAAAATACACTACAATAAAATAAAAATATAGGAATAAGGAATAATTAATATTATAAATATATGCAATACATAAAATAAATAAATGCCTAACTCCTCCCATTCGATTAGTCTTGCTAAGAAGAAAGCCAAGAAACTTAGCAGGATCATGTCTATTTTTATAATTTTATTTTTTATAATTTTTATAATTGTAGAAAGAAGCGGTGTTTTCACAATATTCTCGAAGCGTGGCGACGCCGGAACTTTCCATTCACATCGTAGGCTTCGCTATCAAGTCTAGCTTAGCGATATATAAGGTCTTTCAATTTAAATGGAAAGTAATTTAGGAGGTGATTCAGTATAGTTAATACATCACATTCCACTGCAAAGTACATTTTTTTTGCGCGAGTTTTTCTTCACTTGCCCATACAAACTGAGTCAGCTGATCGGACCACTTTGTACTGAGAAGTGAAAAAAAAGTTCGCGCAAAAAAAGTGCTTTGCAGTGGAATGTGATGTATTAACGATACTAAATCACCTCCTAAATTACTTTCCATTTAAATTGAAAGACCTTATATAGTATATTAGACATACCCATTGGAATAACTGAAAGATTGTTTCGATGCAAACTCAGCACTGGTTATGGTTAACCTTTCACATATAAGCTTTCAGAAAAACAAGAAGCGTTTTTTCAAAATTTCGCTGATGACGATAATGATGGTGATAGTGATGATCATTATTATTTCATTAATTCCTTCCTTTGCAATTGAGTATAGAAGCTACTTAAGATGTTTATGGCCGCTAATAATTCCTCCCTCTTTGACAGAGTAAAGGGGTGACTTAAGAAGTATCCACTTTAATAATTAACGGTTGTATCTCTGACACAAAGCGTTAATGAATTTATTACTTACTGTGTTTCTGTTGGTGGTTAAAGGTTTAATTCTGAGCAAAATGTCAGTCAGCAGTGATGAATGGCACAGGGCAAACTTATAATGTGTAAAATCAAGAAAGCTAACGACAAACTTCACCAAGATTTTATGGATTAGAAAATAAGTAGGTAACCTATTGCATGAGTGTAGATACAATAGAATATGAAACTGCACATAACAAGGTATTAAAAAACTCGTGTAATAAGCGTTTTTCTCGTTGTTTTTTTTCTTAGTTCTTGACTTTCCGCCAGATGTCGCTGTCCATGTCACCATAGATAAAATATGTTCCGTAGCAATCAATGTCAAAGTGGTTTTTGGTTTGTTTGGAATCTGTGCAAATTTTGTCTTTGATTCTGTTGCTAAAGTATGTGACAGTGCCATCTAGGAATCTTATTTAACACTAAATTTGACACAAGGAAAAACGCTCGTTGTTTTAATTAACTCTTTATGTGCCAGTTTCATAAATTACTATTATTAATTAAATGCTGAAAAGACAGACGATTAATCTCAAAAATGTCTTAGAAAACTGTCATTGAGCTAGGTTTGATTGAAGGCAATCCGTAGATTCCGCAGTGCTGGTTTCGATATTCTTAACCACCCACCATATTCTCCGGACTTCGCCTGATTTTCACTTATTCCTAAAATTACAAACTTCCAAAAGAGGTCCTTACCTTGTCAGAGAATAAGTTTAAACAGTATATTAAGCAGGGCCTACTGAAAAAGGCATATTATAAAATAAATGAATATTTGGATGATGGTGAAGCATGGTGTAATAGTGATACTAATTTTGATGATAGTAGGTAATAATTTAATTAATTAATATAATTTCCTAACTTTTGATTCCTCTTAAGAGTTAACATTAATTAATTACAGACTGTAAAAGGAAATAGACTATATGAGACAGGTAGGCAAAGATATATATGTTTTTCTTTTTTCATTAACCTGAATTCCTGCTGTCTTGTATTTTCTTATCCCTTGGTTAAAGTAGATATAAGTAATTCAATGTATAGTTTAAGTTTATGTTAAAAAAAAGACATGATCTTGCCAAGTTTCTTGCCCGTTCTTCTTAGCAAGACTAATCGAAAGGGCGGAGGTAGGCATGTATTTATATATGTAACCTATTACTACGTAGTATATAGGATGGGATTTGGTCGGCCGCCTGGATTCGTGCTGGGGGCTCGGTTGGTGATCATTGAACCTTGTTCCTGGTCCCTGGCCGGGTCTCCGGTATGGGTTCGGGCGGTTGATTGGATTTCACCTTGTATAATAATATTTTACCTATAATTTTAATCGTATATATATTGCTACATAAATTAAATAAACATTTAATCTAAGTAGTTCATGTACATTTATTATTTTATTACATATATTTTTATAAGATTAAAATTTGACTTGTGAAACGTGTATTATATATACCTACTTTGCAAAATAAACTTTTTGAATTTTGAATTTTTGAATTTTAAAGAAGCATTGCAGTGGAACTAAATTTAACGATGATGTTGCAGTTATGGCTGCCATCAGTGCGACACGTACTACTGGGAATTTCCCTCTAGACGGTTTGTTATTGCAATTTTCCTAAGCAAACAAAAACGAGAAATCATAAAAAATACCAAGCTGCCGTAGATGAATTATAAGTATTTTAAGTGTCAAGAAAATCATTTTTTTTGCGGAAGGAATAAGAAAGTAAGAAAAGCTGTTTTCTAAATGTATCTATTGAACTAGAAGGAGATTATGTAGCATTATAATAGTATTTTGTGAAACTGTGCAATAATGTGAGACATTGGGATACGAGTGCTTTTCGTTCTTTCCGTAAAAGATTTGCACGAGTGTCCCGATGTCTAATTATGTCCAGTTACACACAATACTTTATCTACGACCATCAAAAACAATTTCACGAAAAATTAGAAAAAGAACAATCGTCATGATACTGTCGTGATACTCGTCATGGTGGAATTCGTATGTAGATGCCTGAGACCAATCAGAAGCGAGAAGAGTATAGGGGCGTGGCTTGAGAAATTAAGCAGACCTTTATCGCTTGTGATTGATGGTTCTCTAGCGGTGTTGTAATAAATTTGGCTAATCACAGAGTAGAATTGCGGTGTTACAACGTAATATTACAGCATCGGTTAAACAATGTAAGTCTTATAAAACCGCTTTTGATGTTGTAATTACCTTACTACAGTATGGGCGTAGATAAAATATTTTTGTTTGAATTTTCTCATTATATTATACTGATTCCAAGATTTTTTTTTTATTGACTCTGGTATATCTTGTCTCTTATCAATAAAAATTATATGTATAGCTGACAAAAAGGTATGTAATTGTTTTATTTACTCTGGTACTTTCTTTCAAAAACCCTACATATTTCTCGACAAAATAAGATATTTTACAAACTGTTCCTTCGTAGGACAAAATAGTATTTCGTTCCATATTGACACAATCCTATTTTGACACAATTTCAATATGCCACAAAGGTCACAAAAAACGTTTTCTATTTTCGTGTAAATCTGGCAGCAACTTGATGAACAGGTTTGCTGCAACACTTCAATAATACAACCAGCCTCCCTGATGAGTTCATTGATCTTTTCATCTATCTGTCGCACGCAAATAGTGAAATTCCGCCGTTTATAAACGGCGTCGTCAGTTTCCGCTCGCTATTTTGCTATTTGATAAATCTTCGTCAAATAGTAGAATTCAGCATTTTCTAATTTACCTCGGCATATAGTTAGAAGTATTGAGGGTCGGTCGCCTTGCTCCGTGCCGCTTCGCTCGGCTCCCAATTATGTGCTTACATGTAAACCTAACACGCTCCTTGTCGCTCCGCTCGTCATCGCACCTGTTTTTCGCTTTTTGGTGAAAGACTTTCAATTTTGGCTTTTTAGAATAATGATGAAGTCATTTTACAAACGGCCGGCATTTTTCAATTTGCCGAATAGCAGCGCTTAGAAACTGAGGACGCCGTTTGTAAACGGCAGAATTTTACTATTTGCCTGCCACATATCTACCGACTTCATAACAGGAGGTACTAAGTCGTAAGCTAGTTTGAAAGAAGAACTTCGTCCCAGAATAAATCCTCGAGGGGGTGTCAGAAGCTTCCAAGTACAAGTCAAAGTCCACACTCCCGATTTTAAACGATTCTTACATCCCATCGTGAAGGGTGGTAAGCCGAATCGCTGTACTTCCAGCACAAACATATACCAACAGCCTAAGTATGCGAATTTTATTTTTGTTAATGTTACTCCAAGCGAAAAAACGCGCAGTGTGAGAGGACCGGATTCAGAGCGAAAGGGAAAAAGTAAGTTATATATTTTCATTAAAAAAATTAAAATACCTAGCAAAATTTCCAATAAACTCAACGAGGTCAAAACGTCAAACGAGGAGAAAAAGTGTGTGAAGAGCTCATTTCAATACTTATTTCTGTCGGGGAAAATTTATCCAAACATGTTTTCCAATTACAAAACCCTAGATTTTATAGTCAAAATGCATATACCAGAAATTGATTACAATTTTCCATGTATTTCATGAAATACACAGAAAATAAGCACCCAATTTTTTTACATATCACCTTAAGGGGCTCCACAATGCTAAACATCAGTTTTGTATTGAATTCAGTTCCGTCAATGTAGAAGGTAAAAATTTGAAAAAAATATAATTGTTTGGCAGCCGATACCATTTTAGCGGCTTGTTTTTTATTCGCCTTGATGTTGCTATGGCATCTATATTGTTGTTATTCACCATAATGTTTTTAGGGTTCCGTACGCTACGGAACCCTTTGTGTGCGAGTCCAACTCGTGCTTAGCCAAATTATTAAATTTAAATCTCCTGGTCACTGGATCGGAAATAAATGAAAATAAGAATCGCTTTTTATTTAGGTTCAGATAACTTTCTTAGACAGACTATATTCATGGTAAATGGCGATGCTTCATTCCGATCTACTTCGCTCGGCTTTGTATTGTTTCAAGACAATAGAAACTAACTAACCTTAGGTTTTCGACAATTTTCCACTTAGATACAATTTAAGATTATAATTTATCCTAAGCCAAGCTTGTTTAATCTAAAATAGGGTTTGGCTGGTAACAGGAACAGTATTTCTTTATAAAATAACTAAAAGTACAAAAATTGTTTAGTAACTAGAAAATTTTAACCTTAAGAAGGGTCTAGAACATGGGTCGCCAAACTACGGCCCGCGGGCCAAGACCGGCCCGCGAGCACTACCAATTCGGCCCGCGGTCGCCGGCCGGACATGTCCGGTTTCTAGCCCCTATTATTTTATTTAAAATTCACAAAATTATAATAACAACGTTATGTTATTTAAGATATATCAAAACTCATAAGCGATATTAAGGGAAACGTTATCATGCGTTTTTGTCTGAAAGTGGCGTTATTATAAAGATGTTATTTATAAGCTTATATCAAGGTCTGCGCACAGCACGCGCTTCGGCTAACTTCGTCTTGCCCGAAATACCAACCAAAATTGCGAACTGCGGAAGAGATAATAATATCTCAGTGACCGGCTAGTCCCAACACGAAAATTTGTGCGTCAAAACTACAGTATGTTGGTATGATGAACTGTCTAGGTCTTGGCTCTCGGGACTAAGTGGAGGAATCAGTGTGGCCCTTAAGCTAAAACGTTTGGAGACCCCTGGTCTAGAAGAACATTCATGGATCAGGTGAAAGAGAAAGTAAATATCGTGTCGTATCAAGAAGTTAAAGAAAAGGCGGAGTGCAGAAGTGAATGGAGAGTACTCCACCGACAAGAGCACAGCTCTTAAGTTAAAGTGAATTGAACCTTGAAAATTAAATATGTGTTACTTCATTTCTTTCAAATAAAGACTTTAAGATAGTCAAAAAACGACTTTTTCACGTTGAAGGACTTTAATTTCACTACTTATTCAAATCAAACATAAAAACAAAATCTTTGTGCGAGTTAGGCTGGTTTGAGCAACCTTGAACTTCAAAACCAGATTTTTTACAAATGAAATTTCTAGGACTTAAAGTCGACTACCCTTTTCTTGATATTGAACGTTTGTGCTTACTTGTCAAGTTCCAACAAACAAGTGGCAGCCAGTTGTGCTGGCTGTGCCAGTAATTAGTAATTAACTATAAGTAGAACCTAGATTTAATCAAACTTGATTTTTGAACGTTTGTATAGGGAAATGACCGCCATTTCCAAACTGTCCAATGTTGCTATTTGAACCAACAAAACACCCGTTATGATTCTTGAGAGTTAATTTAATTATGATAATTCTGTAAGGATATTATTTTAATATCGAAGATCGATTAAACGTTCTAATTCGATTGATTATTTGCACAACTTAATCTTACAAAAAGTTAACAGTGTTTGGAGTCTCCATTTAAGCAAATATTTACTTGTATTAAGAGACTCCGCTCTTCCAAAGCTTATACAGAGTTAAGAAATAAGTTGAAAGATTTACTTACTTAACTTAGATTTAAACAAAATTAATTTAATTTACAAAAGTTGTTGAAGTTGTATGAAATGTGTATTGTGATTAGTGAGCGAGGGTGTATATGTGTAAGTGTGTAGAATAAAGTTGTGTAGTGAATGGAGTGTGATGTGGTGTGTAGTGAGTGTAAGAGTGAGGTTATGTACATATATGCTACTATTATTATTGTAAGCAACTTATCTAAGAATTATATTTGTAAATAGATGAATAATTATACAACGTGTAACAGAAAGGTGTAACCATATTTGAAGAGCTTATTCAGTGAATGGTATAGAACAACTTTTACTATGCAACAAAACCTGTATCTCGAAAAAAAAAAATACTGTTTCATAGAAAAATGCAATGCCGCTCGGCCGAAATGTATGGAAGGGCAGATTTTTTTTTTGCGATTTCAGGGTTGGCTCCATAGTAAAAGTTGTTCTATACCATCGACTGAATAAGCTCTTCAAATATGGTTACACCTTTCTGTTACACGTTGTTAGTTAGTTGTCGTTGAGCAGGCAAAGGAATAGAATAGATAATCATAAATAACAATAATTAATATAGGTATCGACGCTGAATCGTTTTCTTTTTAAATCGATCTACGATCAAGTAGACCTAGACTCGAGCAACCAGGATAAGGCGCGCAAACCCTATTTTTAAGCACCTTTTGATAGACTTTATCGGTCATACTTAGTAGGGCCGTACCTGACACTTGTAGACGTTTTTTTTATCAGAAAAATGCGTTGTTTTTGATAATGCTCCAGGTTGCACGCAGCCAACCCTGTTTATTTTGACGTAGTTTTCTTTTATCACTTATCTTATTTATTTATTTATTACGTCATGATTGATGATACTTAATTTATTTATAATAAACACCACATAAGCCTTCTCAGGATGCACAATAATCTACCGTACAACTTAACGTTTTAACCTTGTTATTTGTTTATCTTATAACGAGACGTTATATTTCCTGAACTATACCTACGGTGCCAAGGGCGAAAACGATAGACTATGGGTATTGGCGTACAGTGGGTAACCCTCTGTATCGAGTAACAAGGTGTGACTGTGTAGAAAAAAAAACTACATCAAAATTAACAGGGTTGGCTATTCGCAACCAGGAGCATTTTGTACAGTCAGCAAAAACATCACAACTTTTCTAATAAAAAAATCACCTCAATAAGTAACAAGTACTCTACCATGTTCGATGGAGCTTTAAAAAGGTGCTTACAAAAATAAGGTTTGCGCGTCCTATGTTGGTACTAACGTAGAGTCAGCCTGATTCTATCGAAGATCAATTTATTTGAAAAAATCGATTCAATGTAATTTTCAGTAAGATGTGACCAATTCGTAGTTGTGTAGAAAAAACTACATCAAAATAATTAAGATTGGCTGGGCGCAACCTATTTATTTTTTGTGTTTTTTTTTCTACACAACTATAAATTGGTCCCATCTTGTTACTCGAGACATAGGGGCAGCGACTGTACGCTCCTGACCGAGTAAAGAAACTACATACAGGTTGTTAATTTGATAATCTTTTTCCTTAAGGGCCTTACTATTGCCAAATGAGTACTTTCTAAAGCCTACTCCTCGTTTATGGCCAAACCAAAAATAATGAAAAAATGGATTATGAATAATCAACTCTTAGACAACATATGCAACAATTTTCTTTTTATACCACCGAAACTTCTACATGAATTTTTTTTTTACTGAATGGTGTTTTTTGACCTCAAATTCCCTACTGCTCCTGAGTGGCTTGGCCGATTGAATTCATCTATGCTCTGATAAATAGATAAACTTTATAGCTATAAATATAACATAAGATTATTCAATCGAGTAATCACGTCCGAGTGAAAAGTATAATTTTCTCCTATTTCACCCTCTCAAGGACGCAGCGAGCGTCGTAACAGCCACTATGCATTGTGCGCTGATATGAACGTTATTTCAATGTCGTTTCCGTTGATATTTGTAGTGACAAATATTGAGCTGCTAATTTGGCGATGGTAATCGCCTTAAAACGGGTTGTTCTACCCATTAATATGAACAAATTTTACTATGAGGCCAACCCTTAAATCGCAAAAAATAAACCATCTGTTTCATACATTTCGGTTGAGTAGGTATATAACTTTTCTATGGAATAGCTGATTTTTTTACGCAATTTCAGGGTTGGCCCCATAGTAATAGCTAATCATATTATTGGGTTAGAACACCCTGTATTAAGGGAATAGGTTATCAAACTAACACAAAGTATAATTTTTATTAAGTTAAAAAAAGATTATGTTTATTTTGCGAAATCCATCGCTATGAATACTCTAAATATTATTGAGTGCATTACAAACTAGAAAAGATCAATCAGAAACAAATCCAAAGACAAGAATTTGAAAAAATTCCCCGGGCCAGGATTTGAACCTGCGACCTCTTGTTATCAAGACAAGCGCGCTACCAATTGCGCCACCGAGGTTCCTACCCAAACCGGTGAACTCTTCCATCTTCCATCATCCACTGTTATTTTTGCATCTGCTTGATATACTAGCTTGTATTGCACATACAGAACGCCCACGAGGGCGTTATGTGACTTCACGCCTTGTTCTTAAGAAACAGATGGCGCTGTCGTCGCTACAAGAGTATGACATAGCCAAAACAAAAACCAGTTCCGGGCGTGGCTTATTCTATTTTACGATAGCGCGCGGGGGGAAATTCGTCCCGGTCTCTAAGCTCGCGTCACCATAGCAAAAATACGAATAGAGTGGACGAGGCAGGGTCAAAAGTAATACGTATTTTATTTTATCTAATTTATTAGTGTATTTCGATCATCGTCACACGGCATTGATCCTACTTGCTATCACGTCGGGACGTAAATTTATTATGGTCGGCTAAAAGTGGTTTTTTGAGTGTTTGATTTATCAGTTGATCCTCAGAACATTTCAGACACTCCTTTAGAGATACATAATAATATTGTGACGGTTAATTGTCACCATTACCCATTCTTTAAATATTTTTCGCCCGTTGAGCTGGTTTTACACTTGCGGGAAAATAAATTGGACCAAAAATTTCTTTACAAATTTTTTTTTACTAAAGTTGTTATTACAAAAAGTGGAAACTAACAAATATTCTCAGAAGGAATGCACCACGTCACTATCTATCTCACTGTAGCCTATATCAATTATGCCTCTCTCATTCAACCACGTTTAACTGCGTTACTATCTCATTCCAACTCATTTTAAATAGCGTCACTATTTATCTCACTCTAACGCGTGTTAAATGGCATTTCTAATGAACGTCAAATATTTTTACTGCCCGCCACTCTTTCATTCTAAATTCTAATTATTTAAAAAAATACGCAGCTCCTTTGGTAGTAAAATAGCAATAACTTTTTTTTCAAAAGTAATACACAGAAATTGCCAGATCATTTGAAAAACAATATTTGATGAGCCGTTATGTAAGACAATTTGCAAAACTAACATAGGACATTTTTTTTCAGGGTATGGTATCGAACTAACCTAATTACAAAAAATTGCTCATAAATTGGGTTTTTATTTTTCTTCCTGATGTAACAGCATTTCAAGGTTTATTTTTGACTTTATCAATAGCATGACTATTCAGAGTTGCGCAACAAAAATTTTATTCTTAGAATTTAGAACTGGTTAGCTTTGACTCTCAAAAATCTATTCGAATTTATAAAAGTACCATCAACTCGAAGACTATCTACTTTTTGCTGAGGTCATAATTTGATATTCTGGTCAGTCATGAGCTGGCCTACCAGCCTTCCAAGGGAAAGCATTGACTTTTGGGGCACCTGTTTACCCTTGGGATAAATCGCCAAGTGTTTAAAATATAGAAATTTATTTGTATCATAGTTTGAAATGTTCAGGTCCCTTTACGCAAAATGAAAAAACAAAACTCTTTTAGGATTAATTTGTTGTCCCTATGTTTGTCTGTTTGTCCGTTTGTCTAGGCAATTTTTCTGGGTAAAATCAATAAATGCTAATATTTACAGCCCTGTAAAATATACATATTATAACGTTTTATGGCCTTTTGTTTAACTTTTTCATACAAATTTTCTCCTTATGAAAATATAGAGATCAACACTTCACATAATATTTTGCATTTGAAAGAAAGCACAGAAAGGAACTATAGAACAAATAATGTAAAAAATATAAAACCATATCTTTCTATTCTAAAGGGATTAATAATTTACTGTTTGTTCAATGTGGCGATAGCTTTGTTTACAAAGATAACAAATATTTTCATACAAGGTTTTTCTTAAGGGCTATTTCTCCGAATTTGTAACAAAATGTTAAGAAATAATTATAACGGTAAAGTACAACTTTTAGCTAAGACAATTTATTGTTAAAAGTTTGCTATATGCATAAACATATTTTAATGATATTATGGTATCTTCAAAATAATTGGGATTTACGGCTGGTATCACGACGACGGATAAGCCAATTATATTATTACTATTGTAATATAATTAAAAATATGTTAATGCATACAGCAGACTTTTAACGATAAGTTTTCTTAACTAAAAGTTGTATTTTTACTTATTGAAATTGTATTTCTCATCAAGAAGTGCAAGATGACAAGATATTCAAAATAAGTTAACTGAATTTGTGAAATGGTTTCAGGTCAAAACAGTTTTCCATGAAACGGTAATTGTTTATACTTAGCAAAGTGTGTAAACTTAGTCATCTTAACATGAACGACGCCTGTATCTCTCTCTTTTTTATTTCCAGTATAGATAACAATATACAAACTTGTAAAACTTTGCGTAAAAACGAGGCAATATTGACGATATCCTGACAGCTATTATGATGGTGTTTTAGCAAATTTTGCTTTTTGGGCCGTATAGAGACGTAGTTAGATGTCACTAGAATATACTCATGAAAAAATATATGAAGAAAATAAGCTGTAGACTTCACATTCGGTTTATACCTATTGTATGAATTTTAAGAAAAATACAGGGGTAAAGGGACCTCTTAAGTAAAACCTTGTATTAAACTATTTGCTATATTAGTAAAAAATAATTCAAGGAAAAAAACAAACAAAGCTATCGCCACATTGAACAGTAGATAAATTAATCCCTTTAGAATAGAACAACATGGTTTTCATATTTTTTACATTATTTGTTCAACAATTCCTTTCTGTGTTGACTTTTAAATGCAAAATATTATCTCAAGTGTTCATCCCTACATTTTCATAGTGAGAAAATTTGTATGAAAAACGTAAAAAAAAAAAAACGTAAAAACCTAAAACGTAATATAAATAAAAACGTCAAAAGTATGTTTTTACAGCTCTATAGAGGGCCGTTTATATTGGTATTTATTAATTTTACCCAGAAAAAATTGTCTAGACAAACGGACAGACAGACAAACATAGGGATAACAAATTAATCCTAAAAGAGTTTCATTGTTTTCATTTTGCGTAACAGAACCTGAACATGCACCGACAGGATTATCTACGATCTAATAATTTTGCCATGCACTGTAAATATTTCAAAATTAATTTCTATATTTTAAATGCTTGGCGATTTATCCCAAGTAAGTGTACCTATATAATTTGCAAAAAACTTCACTTATTGGACCTGAAATGGTGTGCCAATACTAGAGGGTAATTTTACGAAAAGGTCATTGACCTTTGTTACAGATCTCAGTAAGTATAAGTAAATTAATTTGGGTTTCAATAACGATCACAAAATTATTCTTTTAGAGTAACATATATTATTTTCCTGCATAAAAGTATGAATTCATTCCAAATTCATTCAGTTTTGTTGTTATGACTATGGCACGATGTAGCTAAATCACTCATACGCATATTTTGTTGAGTTTTTAACGGCAGGAATATGATGCTCCTCGAAATATTACTTTATAAAATTAATTTCAATGTGTTTTGAAGTAGTTTTGGGAGATATTTATAGCTTGCAAAAAAGGGCACAGGTTCCACGTCTTACGGGCGCCAACGCTAGGCGTAGACTGACAATATCTTGCTGCCGCTGACTGCATCAGTGGATTTACGTATTTTTGGAAAAAGGGGGTGCTTTTTTTGACCCGAATAACGTGGTATTTGGAAAATGAATAGATATCATTCACACAAATTTTATTGAAAAAAAACCAACAAAATCGCGAAAGCGATACCTGAAACAAAATCGATAAGAAGTGTGCAATAGAGGGTTACAAAAAAATTCATTGACAGTACAAATATGAATCGATTAACGTGGTTTGTGGAAAATGAATACCTTAAAGTTCAACCAAAAACATGTATTTTTTTTATGGCTATACGTAACCTAATTATTGCAACAAAATGATCCGAAAGCTGACATTTTATTTCTGTTTGTACTTTCGTTCCCCTTTAGAAATTCACAGTTCTCATTAAATAAGATTATGTTTATTTTGCGAAATCCATCGCTATGAATACTCTAAATATTATTAGAGTGAATTAGAAACTAGAAAAGATCAATCAAAAACAAATCCAAAGACAAGAATTTGAAAAAAAATCCCCGGGCCAGGTTTCGAACCTGCGACCTCTTGTTATCAAGACAAGCGCGCCACCGAGGTTCCTACCCAGACCGGTGAATTCATCGCCATCTGTTTCTTAAGAACAAGACGTGAAATCACATAACGCCCTTGTGAGCGTTCTGTATGCGCAGTACAAGCTAGTATATCAAGCAGATGCAAAAATAACAGTGAACAAGTATGATGGAAGAATTCACCTCGGTGGCGCAATTGGTAGCGCGCTTGTTTTAATAACAAGAGGTCGCAGGTTCCAATCCTGGTTCGAATTTTCAAATTCTTGTCATTGGATTAGTTTCTGATTGATCTTTTCTAGTTTGTAATGCACTCTAATAATATTAAGTTAAAAAAACATATAACATTGGGAACACCAATGAAAACAATATCTTAGTTAGAGGAATCATATCTTGTATAATGAAAATAAATTTTACATTTGTTTTCGATAGTTATACCAACGAACTAAGCATGTAGAGCGGATGAATGAACTCTCAATGGCTTCGATTTATAAGAAATCATAATCATTTGAATACTAATACGATAGAAACTTCAAAATTATTTTCCGTGTCTTAAAATTAAGTAGGTAAAGCCGACTATCCGGCCATATTTGTAGTCGACGACTAGTCGGCGATTAGTCAGCAAAAGCGCTGACTAGTCGGCCTTTTACTTTAAATATTTCTATGTTTAAAATAGGGTGATTGAAATAAAATCGTTATCTTTATTTATTGAAAAAGGCGTTACTTTGCGGAAGTCCATTATGAATTTGTGGATATATTAATAATTTGCAATATTCCGCTAAACACTCTTACCATGCTATTCAAAATGCAGACTCAAGCACCGCCCGCCCGCCCGCATAAAACATGCAAACAAAGTAAGCAGTACGAACACAAAATAAATCAATCTCAAATAACAAGTAAGAAAACTTATCGACACGTGTTTCTCCTCTAAACGAGGCATTCTCGGGATGTGTTGTCCGCCCGACCGCTCGACAGCAAATTATTGTTTCTGTAGAAGTTTCTGTAGAATGTAGTGTTGTAACACTGAATTAAAAACTTATTACGTCACATAAGTTTTTATATACCCGAATTATTTATATATATCAGAATTATAATTTTATATATTTTATATACCACCGAAAGCAATGATCGGCTTAGCCGACTAGTCGGCCTTTTTTCAACCGACTGGTCGGCCAATCGGCTAGCCGGCCAAAGTCCTAGTCGTTACATCTCTAGTAGGTATGATAATATATATTATTGTACCGGGTGTAGCTCGATATATTTTAATGATTAATAGATATAACACTGTTGTTTAAAATATACACGTATAAATAAATTAAAGCAAGATATATTTCGAGCCCTCTTCACTTGCATTCACCATTTGTATATCGCTCTACTAGGGATGCATCCGATACCGATATATCGGTGATCCCTTTTGTTTGCCGATATTTTAGCATCGGCGATATTTTTATTGCCAATACATCGATACTTTTAAAATTTCGCGCTTCAAGCAAGTAATGTAAACGCGCGTGTTGTTTTGTCTATTTCGTTGAGATGCGCAAGGATGATTCCCTTAATAACTAATTATCCCATTGTAAGTCTATAATTTCTCATTTTAATTTAAAAATATATTAAACCCAACTTATGTTTTCATTTTACCTTCATTTAAATTCACTAAGCGCATCGGTATCGGAATCGCCGATATTTTTATAAGAGTATCGGTATCTTAGCTTAGACCAAAATATTATATACTCTAATGTTATGTAATGATCATACTAAAAAAATGGCTTAGCCATTTATAGTAGGTAATTAAAGTTAAAATGGCGAGAATACTTTTTTTAGTACCTATGTCAGTAAAGTATAACATATACCAGTCAGCCTACCATGAGTTTTAATAATAAATACAAATACAAAAAAAAATACAAAATCTTTATTTATCATTCAAAGTGGTTTAACATAGCTAGGTTGGAGACTACTTTTAAGTACGTAAATACTTAATAAAAATAATACATCTCACATTTAGATTAAATGGTACCAAAGGCCTCTTCAATGTTGGCTTCGGCCCCATGAATGCCTCTCAAATCACCGGATCCCTATGAGCCCGTGATTGAAAAGTGTACCTACAAAATAATAATAATAAAAAAATATATTGCACAGAATAAAATAATCGTACAAAAGCGAGCTTAATACTAATTAGTATTTTGTACCAACTTTTGGACTCAATATACGTTAGCCGACAGCGTAAAATATTTTGTGTTAAAAATTCTGGTTCCTCTCATAAACCGCTAGGGGCGCTGCACAATTTCTCACATCAATATTTTACGTGTATCGAGTCCAAAACCCATGGTAGGCATATAATACTCAACCGATCCGATAGATCGTAGACAGTCTCATGAGTTCCATAACTTATTGCAAATATCCTAGAACTCCATTTAAAGTAGTCAACACGTGGACTGAACAATTTTATGAACACCTGTTGTATTGGCTTCTCGAAATGAGGGACATTCTTATTGAAAAACATACCCGTGTCTGTATATCGCTCTTATGTGTTCTTTTTCTGCAAAAAAAATGTTAATCAAGGGTACAATTGTATTGTCTAAGAAAATTGTATTCATTTGACAGCTTAAAACGTACGATTTCAATTGTCAAACTGCTATTCACCTAAGCAAATTAGCCAGTTTGACAATTAAAATCGTACGTTTTACGTCGTACGTTTCTTACACAATACCACAACTGTTCGTTACTTGCACAAACCGGCCAAGTGCGAGTCGGACTCGTGCACGAAGGGTTTCGTACCATTATCTGTAAAAACGGCAAAAAACATGTCTGTTGTGTGGGAGCCCCCTTAAATATTTATTTTATTCTGTTTTTTAGTATTTGTTGTTATAGCGGCAACAGAAATAAATCATCCGTGAAAATTTCAACTGTCTAACTATCGCGGACCATGAGATACAGCCTGGTGACAGACGGACAGAAAGACGAACAGACAGACGGACAGCGGAGTCTTAGTAATAGGGTCTCGTTGGTTACCCTTTGGGTACGGAACCCTAAAAAGTATGTCGGAAGACAAACAACTAAGTACAACATTATTTTGTTCATAAAACCTTTTACCCATGAATATGCTAAAGACTCATTTTTAGAAAATTTGTAGTTTAAAATAATATACCCGATAAATTAGATCATTTAAAGCGATAACCTTGCCATTGCCATTAGGCTATATTATTTTCCGACCTTGCAACACGCGCATGCTTTTTCTATAAATGTAATAAATTTTACTTTTTAATTGCTTATTCATTAAACTACCTAATAAATCGTATACTAGAAAAAAAATAGGAAATACGAAATATTTCTTTCCTCCCTTTTCACTAAACATGTGATTAATGGTAATATTATGAAAAATTCCTCCCACACATTTTGTCCAAAACAAATAATTTAAATAAAATACAGTAATCTGAAGCACGGCAGTGCCCCCGCCAAGATGAGCCGAAGAAAACAGGGCAATACTACGTACCTTTTCTCTATGCGCTTCGTCGTATTTTCGAACCGTCATAGCTTCGGCCTATAAGCCCAAAATTTCAGGATAAGATGTAGTTAGCAGATTTATGAAATACGTTAAGTTTCATTTGTCCATCTTTTATATTTTGGATTTTATTAATACCTAAATTACATCGATTTCGTCACTGAATCACTCGTCTAAAACCACTAAGGTACTTCCTGAAGTCGTAGAAAGCTGAAATTTGGTATGCAGGCTAGGATTAGCACACAAACAACAAAAAATTAAGAAATCTGTAACTTTCACCCTCCTCCAATCTATAACTTTCATTCATAAAATAGGGTTCTATTTCTTCTATTCCGAACTTCCAAAAGTTTTAAAAGGATAGAATTTGATATGCCGGCTAAGAATTGCACACAAATAAAGGAAAACTTAAAACAATCTGTAACATTCACCCGCCAACCCCTCATAAAGATCCTTAATAATATTTCCTTAAGAGATTAAATCCCACCAAAAACTTTTCATGTAAAGTAGGCTTCCAAGACTCTTAAGCCTATAGCACTTTTACTGTTAACAAGTTATCAAATCTCATGTAGAGCCAAGCCTCTAACTCTACAAAGCCTAACTCTACAAACCCTATATCTTGTTCAAAAAGTATGACTTGGCCATTTCATGGTACTATGTAGTCATATACCAATATCTAAAGTCGAGTCCAGAATTAGGCGAACTAACTTGACAGCCGAAAATGTTGCCAGACATAGGAAAAAATAAATAGTGATAGGTTTATGTCGACACAAATATGTCGATATAACCTTGTGCCTTCTATAAATCTGATTCTATTTATATTTTATCAAGTAATTGTCGTCGAAACTTTCACAGTCATACATACTTGCCAAATAGGGATGAACTACAGCAATTTATATGATATAATATGATCTGAAGGATGTATTGTTTAAAGCGGATATTTACGATACTTACTCCTCAAATTAGGAATAAAATACAAAAATAATGATGTTATTACAACAGGCCATTGAGATCCTTTTAGGTGGTTTCTGTCGGGCTAGTACGGTACATTTCATGAACCATACATATAGCATTCATCCCTTTCTTTCTGGCAAATATGGAAGTGCGATAGAGGGTTTTAATTAATTTAATTAATTTTTATTATTATTATTTTGCTTAGTAAAATTATTAGGTTGATTCCAAACACAATAATAATGATTAACTAGACTTTTTAAACATCGATATAAACAGCACTAGCCAAACTGTGGCAACATTAGTGTACAATGAACTGTCAAGTTAGTTCGCCTAATTCTGGACTCGACTTTAGGGTTGGTAGAGTTAGGGCTTGTAGAATTAGGCCTTGTATTGTTAGGGCCTTGGCTCTACAAGAGATCTGATTACTTTTAAACAGTGAAAGCGCTATAAGCTTATGAGTCTTGGCAACCTACTTTACATGAAATGTTTTAAGGATATAATGTAAGGAAATAGACAAAATAGGAAAAGTAGTCCAATGTGTGACTATTTTTTCTCTAAGATCTAGAGACCAACATGACTTCCGTTAACCCAGGTTCAATATACTAATATATTATTCGTTCTTATTAGTTCGAGCATTGGAAGACCAAATGCGTAGGGTTATTGGCCACAGACATGATTAATGTTGACACTTTAGCTTAAACTTGTTACTGCTGTTATCTATAATTAAATTGTTACATCAGTTGATCATTAAAAGGATTTTAAGAATTGTGTAAGAGTAATACCGCGCTGATTTAAAAGCGTTATCGCAGCCGGATTGTGAAAACCCGCCTTTTTCTTATTAATCGAAACAGAACACTTGAATTCAAAATTCACCCAATAGTTATTCAACAAAAACTTATTACCCATGTATTGAGTATACTGCATTCGCAAAGTTTCCATTGGTTTCCGTAAACTAGAATTTCAAAGATTTTTAAATTCAAAAATTTTTGAAATTCTAATATACGGAAACTTTGCGATGGCAACATACACAAAACGTAGGTAATACGGTTTTGTTGGATAACTATTAAGTAAATTTTGAATATAAGTGTTTTGTTTCATTAATTAATTAAAAAGGCAGGTTTTTCACAATTCAGCTGCTAAACCGCTCTTAATAAACATAAAAGACCGTACGAAATAACTCACCTCTGATTTGCCGATCTTTTTGGTGAATGATTGCGTATCATTTTCTTTTAATTATCTACTTTATCCTCCACACGGAGTGCACGAAGTACAAATCGATATTTTCCTTATATTTTTCTAATTGTTCTAATTCTAATTGTTATCAGAAATGTCTACCCTGAAATTCCGATCCGGATAACTCTAATAGTTTTTCGTTTTCTATCAAAAAATTTACTTGTCTATCTTTCAGCGGCATAACTCAAGAAGTATTTATTAGCTCAATCAAAGATAAAATTATCTGTTTAAGAAAAAAACAGTTTGTCATTTGCTTCAAGATTTCCTATAACTCTAGTTCAATGCCACTCAATCAAAGTTTTACCAATCATAATTTTTACGCAATTGACACTTGCTGGATAGGACATCTTCAGTCTATCTAACAAACTACAAAACGGATTTTGATGGTGTTTTCTCTGTTTTGTCGCACTGACGCAAGTGTTATATATGCTTCATAAAATCAACCCACCACATCAATTACAAATTACACCATAAAGATCGGAAACTGAAAAAGGGCGCCTTTTAAAAAGCAAAGGAATCTCTGAACATTATTTACCCGTAATGGAACTACCAAAGATTTTAATAAATGTGAGTGATACCGAATTTACGCTTTCTTTTTGTTTAAAATATCGTTAAAGGATACATTTGTCAGCACACATGCGCACGCGACTTACGATTAGGAGCACACACACGTTGTCATCTTCGGAGGCTTCGCTTCGATCACCGAAACTCTCGCACACATTCGCAATCCTTTACTTACGTAGGGTTGCCAGTGCTTGGTGTTTTACCGAACCGCCCAGTAACTTCAGCTTTATTTATGCTGCATTATTCTTGTTTTTTAAATGTCAGTTTATCTGTTTGTATTTATGTTCACTTATAACTTGAAAACCACTGAACAGATGTTGATTTGGTTTTTATGAGCAAGGTTAAAGCTTAAGTTTCATTTATATACACAAACGAAGCGTAGGGTTGACCATTTTAGTAAAACATGTTAAATGTGAGGCTATGTGAAAGGTATTGAGTACAGAACTTCTACAACGTTCACAGCTCCACCCAAGCTGAGGGAGAAACTCTGGCATTGGTCCCTTTTTCTTCGATTTGTTCTATTAAATTGAAAATAATATAATGGAAGATTGATATGATAGTAATAATTGATCATTTAGCTACCTAAAGTACTTAGTTTTAATTGCACAGTGACGGGTTGAAAACTAGTGCTGTGCCGCTGCTTGCAGCTTACAGCAAATTTTGAGTTTGTCCCTTTTTGTCCAAGGTGTATAAGTTTTCATTCATACCCGTGCTTGTATTTATTAATATTTAAAGTTAAAGTGTGTTTGCATATTGTTACGCAAACCAAATAAATATATTACTTTTTAACTCTCGCTGTAATTAACAAAAATAATTTTAAAAATTACGAGCTGCTATAAAATCTAAAATAATGACTAATAACTTGAACTTTCAGCTTACAATTTCTAGGCAACAAAGAAAAATCGCAAAAAAATTCAATAAATAATTGTTTTTATATTTTTGGTTACCTAAAGTGTAATTCAATCCCTCCCCACTAGATGGTGCTACGTTTACCTTATTTATTAGTCCGTTGGGTTAGATCGTAACTAGATCGCCCGATAACAGTGCGAAAGAGTTGGACTCAGTTGCCCATTTGAAATCCTGGACAATAATTGTAAAAATTAATTGTAAAAATAATTGTAATAATTGAAAAAAATGTTTTTGAATGACATTTAATTTTTATTCAAATGCGTCTTATCGAAGGGGACAATCTTAAGGACAACCGAAGTGACAAATAAACAGACTAACCAAAAAAATATGCTTCGGAACCAAATACTCAATAAAAACAATGCTTAATCTGTGAAATAGATCTGAGCCACGATCTGGACTGCAATTTACTTTTTACTATTGTTTTAGTGATAATAATACCTAATAAGGTATCTTGGTTTAAAACGAGAAAATAGTTTCAAAAATATCTCGTTTTTATTTTATTGCCACAATTTTGCAAGATATATTTTACGAAAATATAATAAAGATAAATGTCCTTTTTCATAACATAAGAAAAACAACAGGACATGTTTATTTCAAAAAACCGTTTGGCAACCCTACTCACGTGTATGCCAAATCCGCCGGTGTTGGTATTCGCCGTTAAGAGGTAGGTGATATATAAGGCGCATCTTCAAGTTTGCACATTTTAGTTGAAAAGACGGCGTCGGACCGCGGGTCATGTCAGGCTATTTTTTGCGCAATCAGTGTTAAGCGGCGAGAAGAAAAGGCCCTTTCTTTTATAGGCCTTCGGATCCTGCTTTCCGAATAAAGTTTGAAGGCCTAAAGGGCCAACCCCGCCATGGGGACGGGGATATTGTTTTGTTTTTTGGTGAGTACTTATATTATTAATCCTTAATAATTAATATAATATATCATCGGTCTAGATGTGATAAAATCGTTTCAATTTTGCATTACACATCTAGACCGACGATTATATGTATTGCTTGTCTCATGTAAAGGTTTAAAATTAATAATAATATTAATAAAAATTTATTATATATTATGTACAAATTAATTATAATATTCTCATAATCTAGCAAAACTTACTTCAAAATAAATATTTTAAGCGTGACATTATTTTGGTTTGTGCTAATGTAATGATAAATTAAATCAATAAAGAAGATGTTTTTTATCTGAAACGTAGTTGAAAGGCAGTATTTCCAAAGAACTAGATACAAAGGTACTTACCCTTAACGATTGAAAAGTTTCAGCGTTCGTTTTATTATGCCTTTTACAACGAAGTTATACGTTGTTGCTAGACTAATAACAATAAGATTACTTTTACAACGAAGTTATACCTTGTTGCTAAACTAATAAGATTACTTTTACAATAAAGTTATACGTTGTTGCTAGACTAATAAGATTAGTTCTACAACGAAGTTATATGTTGTTGCTAGACTAATAAGATTACTTTTACAACGAAGTTATAAGTTGTTGCTAAACTAATAAGATTACTTTTCTTATAATACAATAGTTGTGGAAATGGACAACCAGGTTACATATTACGAGACTGCTTTCTATTTTAGGGTAAAGCAAGGAAAAATGTTTTGGAAAAATCAATAATAATAATAATAAAATTTTTCGATTGCACAGAATAAAATTATTGTACAAAGACGAGCTTAATACTAATTAAATCAATACGCATCCTTGTAAACATTTTAGTCAGTCAAGAAAACTTTTCCATGGAACAGCTTCTTTGTCGCGATTTCTGGCTTGTTAATTTTTCACTAAAATATATGTATAAATATGTGACGGTGTACATATCAATAACTTATTATTATTTTGCGAAATATTTCGACCTCTTCAATGAGGCCGTCATCAGTCGAAGAGGTCGAAATATTTCGCAAAATATAAAGTTTGCATTTGTTATTAGTGTCTGATGCTTACAACTATAAATAAAAGGCCAATATAGCTACAATTATATTTATTCATTACTATTATTTTAGTATGAATTAGTATTTTAGGAAACTATATTTTCCATATGTTTATGAAAAAAGATTAAAAGGATCTCTTGCTTATTTATATATCATACAAATATGTATAACTAACTTGTTCTCATAAACTGCATGCCTATAATAAAATTTAGTCCCACTCCCACGCCAAAATTTAAAGGTTGCTATGGATATTTATTTTTATCATGGAAAAGATACTTATTATTGCTACAAGACCATCACAATTAGGCCAATGGCAAAAACTTTATTAGCTTTTCATAAAGGTGATTATTGGTTGGCTCATGAGCCTAATTATTATTGTCAGGCAATAAGTTTTATCACGGAAAAAATACAAAAAGCATTGCGGGTCGGATGATATAATCGATTACGTATGTTTTTCGGCAATGAATGTCAATTTGGTAAAATTGATAAAATAAACATAAATCGTTTAGCTTTAGACAGAAAACATTTCCATATTTTCCAACGGCAATTTTAAAAGGAACTTTTTTTACACGTCTTGCTTAGTTTTAAATTGAAGCTGCGATTATCATCAGTTTTAAATATAATATTTTATTATTTATATATAATTAGGTGTATGTAAGTTTACAAACACATTCAAATCATATTTTGGGAGATATATTTCGAACTTTATTGTTCGGCATCAGTCTTATAAAATAATTAAAAATATGTGTAAATTCCTAAGTATATTATAGTCTACGTGAAAATTAGACTTTAGATATAAAATACATATATAGACTATGAATATACCAAGCAATTTACACATATTTTTAATTATTTTATAAGACTGATGTCGGACAATTAAGTTATGATTTGAATGTGTTTCTAACTTCTTTATACCTAATATAAAATCAATAATGAAATTTTAAATATAATGGGTATTTACTGACAACTACATACCTAAGTCACGTAAAGTAGTATCACGGAACCTGATCCTGAACCTACCTACCCATCTTTAGAACCTAGTCACACTAACTATTATAGTAATCTGTGGTACAGGCCGCGGTACGATTTTTGACCGCTCGGCGAAAGTGGTGGGGGACTAGCGCGCGTGTAGTCAAGGTCAGACCTCATAAACCGTGCTGCTACCTGTAAAGACCATTTAGTAATTAGTAATTATGCTCAAGCCCTATTTTCCTTAGCACTTAATTTTAATATTTTAAATCGATTGGCTTTGGAAGTTTCGCTTTCTTTTGTAGTTTTTATTACTCAGTTTCAAAATTTTATATCGTCTTAGTTATTTGGGTATATTTAAGTAAAGATTATATAATGTAATCTCATTATTGGCCTATGTAAGGTTAATGTTTAGATAAATTTGTATTTTGTAATAAATAAATAAATATAAATAACAGAGTTTTGTTGTATAGTATGAAGTGAGACAAGAAAACAAATTTAATATATTTTTCAATGCATGTGCTCGTAAAGGCCCACTTTTTATGCATCAAAACCGAACAAAAAGTCGATTATTTTGCCCTAGGGCTTTATTATTACTATTTTTTTTTTATTTATTTACAATGGTTGGCTAACCTGCAGCCTTTCCTGTGTACCGTAGATGTTAAACTTTTTTTTCCACTGTTTAACGGCTCTGGATACAGTCCTTTTGAGCCAATTATACTCGTGCTTCGTCCTCGAGATTAGATATAAGTACACATGTAGTATCACACATCGTGTGGCCATTCCTGCACTATAGTTGAAAGAAAAAAACAATCTACCTACATTTTTTTTTTTTTTTTCGTCTGTAGGTAGTTACTGTTCCGACCGCCGATCATCATTCACATTTTAGTGCTCGGCTGTTCCGCACGTTTTTTAAGTCCCGGGTATTTGAAACCGTAAAGATTGTGAAATTCTTAAAAGAAAGCATTCTGATCATAGTGGGTAATTCATATTTCACATAAACTGAAGAAATTGGAGAGAAAAATTAAGAAAGGTCGTCGCAAACACCGAACAGAAGAATCCACTTTGCCTTCACCCGCAGGTTCACGGAATTGTACGCCTTCGCTGATACACCTATCAGGTGAACTTTTTTTGAGTGTAAAAGTAGTGAACCTTTACAGTTTTATCAACAAAATAATTAAAACAACAGATACTCGGACAGTACTTTGGTCTGTACCATCTCTGTTATCAATCAATAGACAAGTCTATACAGGTTTGCGTGTTTTTTCTTTGGAATTGCACTACCTGGAAATAGTATTGCGAACAGTACTTTGGGCTGTTTCTTTACTATCGGTGTGGGCACTAGCCTACCGACTAGTCTTTTTTTCGCTGAAGAAAAATCGTTTACAGTTTTATCAACAACATAATTAATACAACAGATACTCGGACAGTACTTTGGTCTGTACCATCTCTGTTATCAATCAATAGACAAGTTTATACAGGTTTGCGTGTTTTTTCTTTGGAATTGCACTACCTGGAAATAGCAAACAGTACTTTAGGCTGTTTCTTTACTATCGGTGTGGGCACTAGCCTACCGACTAGTCTTTTTTCGCTGAAGAAAAATCGTTTATTTTTCGACTACTGGCGGCGAAAATTTACAATCACGAGAATCTTGTGATGGAGGATCAAGCGGACGAGATTATCGTAATACAAGATGGAAATGGTTCTGCCGTCAATGTTGCTACCGCATCAGTGGCACAAAGTAGTGACGTCACGCGACGACGGGGTGGCGGCGCATCACCTACGCACGGAGATGCGAATATCGGCTCAAACGATGAAACCGTCGCTGCGGTCGAGACACCTGTTCTTGATACTAAACTATTAGAAATAATAGGCTAGGATCTGTCTTTGCGGATCCGAAAAACGATATTGCGGTACGTTTTGATTATATATCTACGAATGGGATAACGAAAGAAATCCGAAAAGAGTTACTTAGTAAGTATCTAGTACCAGGCAACTGCTCTCTTATTGATGCTCCAAAGTTGAATCCGGAGATGGCGGCCGTATTTACAGAACTAAACTCTAACAGAGACAGAAGCAAATAGCTAGTGCGATTGCCTGCTTAGGAGAAGTAATCACCCTAGTGCTTTCTATGGAAGAAAGAAATACCGCCCTTTTGCAGTTACTGATGGATGTCGGTCGGATTTTGTGTGACGGACAACACACGGATTCAATAAACAGACGCAGTTTTGTCCTTTCTACTTTAAAGAAGGATTTGAAAGATCAAGTCCAAAAGACTAGCATTGGCAATCTCCTTTTTGGGAAGGCCCTTGCTGATACCTTGAAAACTGCAAAGGCAATAAATAAATCCGGAGCTGATTTAACCGCCACTTCGTAAAATTACGTTGCGAAGCCTCCACCATCAAAGATGAAGCCCTTTCAACCTGACAGGTCTTTAAACTGGAAACCGCCTCCCCGAGTCGCAGGCAGGCAGTCGAGCATAGTACTATGACGCGACCATCTATGACGCAAGCTTGCACCGCCGCCCCACCCCCCGCCGCCACCGCCCCCGCGGCCGGCCCAGTTCTCGAGGAGCCAGCCGCAGCGCGCGGGCACATCGAGGCCCTCGCAGCCGACCTACCCTCGAGCCGTCGCTAAACATGGTAAAGTACGCCGGCAGATTGTTTTTACTTCTATGATCAATGGTCAAAAATCACAGATGACCCAACTATCCTTTCATGGAAAAAATGATATGAGATCCTTTTTACACAGGCCGTGGTACGGTACCAGACGCCTTTAGAGCCATCTTATTCTAAAGCTGAAAAAACACTTTATAAAGAAGTTATCAGTATCAGTAATTTAATTTCTATTGGTGCTGTTTCTAAATGCCAACCCTGCGAGGGCCAATACATATCAAATATTTTTCTAACCCCAAAACCAAACGGTAGTTATAGATTTATTCGAAACCTAAAAAATGACAATAAATTCATTATAGCTATACGTGTACTGGAAAATATGTGTATATAGGATATGTGTAGTGTTAAAACTCATAACAAAAAACTGTTTCATGAGTACATTTGATTTTAAAGACGCATATTTTTTAATTAAAATATGTAGTAAATCAAAAAAGTACTTAAAATTAATATGGGACCAAGAACTATATGAATTTAACGTTCTTGATGACCTGTCTTATAGAATCTATTTATAAAGCATGCTTAAATAATCTAAATGATACAAAATACTTGTTGCAAGCTTTAGGTTTCATTATAAATTATGACAAAAGTACCTTAAAGCCAAGTACTAATCATAAGTTCTTAGGCTTCATTATACATTCCGAAAATTTTCAAGTGACGTTGTCTCTCGAAAAAATTTGTAAGGTACGTAAACAGATACAAAAATTCCGCAAGCTAAAAAGATGTAAAGTTTGCGAATTTGCAAAATTGTTGGGTCTGCTTACATCGGTGTGCCCAGCTATCGAATACAGCTGGCTTTACTGAATATCTTTCTAGTGATTTTAATTGGTGGTCTGCAGCTGTCAATAGACCATTCTACTCCTTGTAAATCTTTAGCGATGCCTCAACTAAGGGGGGATGGAGGGCCGCGTGCGATGGAGAGATTGCTAGTGGATTGTGGAGTGCGGAAGAGCAATTGAAACATATTAATGAATTAGAGATCTTGGCAGTTTATTTTGGGTTAAATGTTTTCGCCATAACTGTCACAATTGTCAGATTATATTACTTATCGATAGTACAACCGCGATTGCATACGTTAATCGTATAGGCGGTGTACAGTTTCCCTACCCGACGCAGGCGTCGAGACTTATGCCAGTGGTGTGAAGCTCGACAGATAAATGTATATGCATCGTATATAAGTTCGGCTGATAATTCTGTTGCGGATGCTGAGTCGAGACTTATACATCCAGATATCGAGTGGGAATTCTCCGATAGAGCCTTAGAAGGATACCATCTAAATTTGGATATCCCGAAATAGGTACCTTCGATAGTCGAATAAAAAAAAAAATGCGAGAAATATATATCATGGCACAAAGATCCAGATGTTTTTTCTATTCGCTTTCACAGTGCCATGGTCGCATTTTTTACTTTTATGGATTTCCACCATTTTCTCTCATTCTAAAAATAAAAATTTGCAAACGACAAAGCTAAAGGTATTCTTGTTATCCCATATTGGCCGACGCAGCCATGGTACCCATATTTAATCAACTTAAAATTTCTGAACTCTACGTTCACCGACAGCTTACCTTGGTTGCCGGAGTATTGTCAGGAGCTCGATGTTTGGAAAAGGGTTCTCACAAGAGTCAACACATGTAATGTTAGCCTCTCTTTAACTCAATAACTCTTGATTTTGATTACTCAATAAAACAGTACGATGTTTGCTTGAAGAAGTGGTTCACATTTTGTAATGAACAAAATTTAGTTTTTTATGAGGCGTCAATACCAAATAATATATATCATTAAATTTTTGACTTATCTTTTTCAAGAAGGTGCTCAGTATAATAGCACTTTGAATAGTTGCAGATCTGCACTATCCCTTATTTTTTGAACAAGTTTTTGGAAGAGATAAAAACTTAAAACATTTTTTCAAGGGCATATTTCGGCTACGTGCAACAAAGCCCAAGTACAACGTAATGTGGTACAAATCTCAGGTCTTACTTTTCTTAGCTGGATGATACCTTAACGAAATTCTAGGCTTAGAAAAGCTTACTAAAAAACTAGTCACTTTTTTGGCACTGGTTACTGCTCATCAGCACAAACCATTACAAAAATAAACATTAAAAACATAACAATACATTCAGATAAAATCACTATTATGATTCCTGATTTAGAGAGTAGGATCTTTCCAACTATATCTAAATTTACCTTTTTTATTTTTGAAGAAAATCTTAAAATACGCCAGGAAAAACGTTATTAGCATACTTAAAAATTACTGAAGGTGTACGTCATTCCAAAAATTTGTTTATCAGTAACTGTACAAACCATCAGTCGATGGATTAAGCGGACATTAGAGGAGAGTGATATTGACATTGAGGCATGCGGCCACCTCAGAAGCTAACAAGGCGTAAATATTGAAACAATTCGTAAAACTGCGGGATGAAGCAGTAGCTCCACCGCATTTTCCAAATTTTATAATAGAGATATTCATAGCAATTTTTCAACATTTGCCAGAAGTATTATTAATGATTCCTTCAATTAATAAATAATAAGTCAGTATGACTTGTTTTTGTTCAATTTTAAATTTTTACCGTATTACAAATGCTTCTCACCAAATGTTTGTAATAAGGAATAAACATGAATGTAATCTAAATTTTTTTAGTTAATTACACATATTAATTACATATATTTGTGTTATGGAATTAAGAACTTAAAGTAAATATTTTGTTTAAATAATAAATGAGACATGGGATTATGAGGGAGTCACCCTTAAAGCAGCTGCTTCTTTTTTCACGACTACAAATCTCTAAATATCTACATGTGTACTTATATCTAATCTCGAGGACGAAGCACGAGTATAATTAATGATTAAACGAACTTACCTGTACGTGAAGTTCAATCATAATTATACGAAGTGCTTCGTCCGAAGACATTAGATCCCTCCCCCCCTAAATGTTCAATTAATCCCAAAAGACGTCGTGAAAATAACATGATATGGTAGCTCTAAACTAAATGATGATCGGCGGTCGGAACAGTAACTACCTACAGACGAAAAAAAAAAAAAAAATGTAGGTAGATTGTTTTTTTCTTTCAACTATAGTGCAGGAATGGCCACACGATGTGTGATACTACATGTGTACTTATATCTAATGTCTTCGGACGAAGCACTTCGTATAATTATGATTGAACTTCACGTACAGGTAAGTTCGTTTAATCATTAATTATAATTTAAAGTTCACAAGATTATATTTGTTTTCATTTCCTCACACTATGCATTGAAAAATGTAGTATGATACACGGGCGTAAAAGCAATAAATTACTCGGTTACGTTTAAAACACTCGCTACGCTCGTGTTTTAAATCGTCCTCGTAATTTATTCCTTTTCGCCCTAGTAGCATAAACTACTATTATATTACCTACTAATACGACCCTATTTTCCTAATTGAAAAGGTACGCCCACGCGTCGCGTTATTAGAATTTGCTGTATATAAAAAAGCGAGGCTCAAACATTTATGATGTAGAAACATTTAGATAAAAAAAATACGTCAAAAATACTTTTCAATCAACTTTGTTCTAGAACATGAAAAAAGAAGAAGTTTTCATTTCCGATTGACAAATTTTCTACAACAAAATTTTCATAGAGTTCAGATTTTCGCCATACTATCGCATCTCAGCTAAGAACCACCTTTTTATTTTGCATAACAGACCTCAGACACCATATTCATAAACTCATATGACTATTTTTAGGGTTCCGTAGTACCTAAAAGGTACAAAAGGAACCTTTATGGTGAGACTCCGTTGTTCGTCCGTCCGTATGTCACAGCCTCATAACTATAGCACCGTTAAATATAAAGACTTGAAATTTGGCATAAAAATAGCATTAATTTGCCCACATACCACGGCATAAAAAAATAAAACAATTTTTTAATAATCAAAGTATTTCCAATACAAAAGTGGGAAAAAAAATATTTATATAGCCATATTCATACTGTAGACTCGGTAAGTAATCAGGACCGAGGTTCAATTACCTATTTAGCAGAATACGACAAGAAATGTTTTCTAATTTACGAATAACTCCGAGTCAATTTGTATAGGAAGCCTAAAGGTTATTTTGCGTTTTTCACTTACCGAGTCTCCAGTATGAATTTGGCTATATGAACAAAAGTCACGTTATACAAGTATCTTCTCTACTGCGTAGGAGTATTGATAGAATTTTAATTCACAATCAATCATTTGTAATATTATCAATAATCATTGTAATAATCCCCATCATTGTTAGTACGCTTGCGCACTGTTCCGACCCAGTATCTGAAGCTTTCATTCATAAATAGTGACATTTAATCGTTATAAATGAATGTTTATGTCGCTCACTAAGTCACCATCAATCAAATCTAGACAATTTAGGGTCAACGACCTAAACTTCGTGACTTTGGATTTTGCAATGTCACAGCACTAACTGTAAAATCCTTAAATGAGTCCGTCCCATAAACTCTCCCTTTTTGGACCAAACTAATGTCGCCATTTACAACGCCCACTTTTCAACGGTTTTCTTATTTTTTTACTCTAATCCAGATTAGACTATGCAAATTGACTCAATGACTTTGCCATTGGCAGAGATAAACAATGCATATTCGTTTATTTAATCCATAGCAAAACAATTAGTGAAAATTAAGTCTTTTGTATGTTACCAATAGGATGTTCTTAGAAATTATTAAGACAAAATCAACGTTCAACGTAAGTTGAACTAGAAAACCGAAGGTTCCGTTAGACAAGGTTTATCAGTAGAAAACAAAAACATAACAACTGTGTACAGACACCTGCTGTTCAAGCTCCCTATTTGTAAATGATTTTAACGGCTATGACTCCGAAATAAGAACTGCCGATGAGTAGCCTGTTGTCATGCCGGTCCGTACATATTTTGTTACATACCAAACGATCAGTGGCGTGCACAGAACTTTTTGCTGGAAAAGCAAGCAATTGGTCAAGAATAACAATAAAAAATATATGAAAAAATTTAAATATCACTTTGAAAAAAAAATATTTGTATGACTCCAGGGTAGACAATGTCTACCCTAGAGTGAAAATTTCCTATACAAACTTTGATTCGTAGGTTCTTTAGCAGAGCACTGATACTATACCAAATACGCTACCGATCTGTACCGTACTTTGTATGTTTCTAATGTTTAGCGAACTTGACTTTTTTTCTCTTTCTATTGCTGAAAAACGCGTGTGGCGTAATCCTGTAAATAAAAAGTTTTCTGTAATTGCCGCGTATTTACCTATGAAACATTGAGACATAGGATACATGTGTATTTGGAGATTATATTTTCCGGGGATTTTAAAGTAGGGTAAAGTATGTTTCAGTGTACAAACGTTTTGGATATGAACATTTAAACTTTTAATGACGAATAATTTTGTAAAATTACTCTACCATGTGGTGATTTTCCTCCTGTAAAGGTCCATGAAATTATAATGTTTGAAAAATGTACAGTTCATTAACACAGAAAGTAAGATTACAAAATAAGTTTGAAGGTGTAGGTAGCTCGGTGAGTGTAATGCCAAACGCTCAATCAGAGGGTTTGGGGTGAATTCCTACAGCCATAGCTTAAACCAGAGATTTTCTGAAATTTGGAGCACAGAAGCTTAAAAACTTTGGGGTAAGGGGTCGTCCTTTAATCACATGAGGGGACGACAGGGAGGGGACGGGGTCAGAAAAACATCACGATCTATCACGATGGGGGGAGGGGAAAATATGACAATCACGCGTATTTTTTCGTGCAACGAAAAAAAATCATTTAATGTGTAAATTCTCAATTTTATTAATATTAAGTATGTTTTTTCAGAAGAATTTTATTACATGAATTTTATTTTACGTGATGTTGGAAGGGAAGGGAGGTAAAACCTCACGACGTATCACCAAAGGTATAAAAGTGGCCTTAAAACCTCAAGTGATTAAAGGACGTAACTAGAATATAAAGTTTATTCAAAGAGGCCTATAATAAGACACATAAAAGACACCCTATTGTAGAGTCCAGTTAATGAATAAAGCATATGTACGACGTGAAGATAGAATATATTAATGGGCTATCACCTGACTATACACTATACAGAATGAAAGAAGCTTGTAAAATTTATACAACGACAAAAGTTTGATTCAAATTCAAATTCAAATAGTTTATTTTGCAAAGCAGGTATAAATATATACACTTTTTACACGTCAAATTTAATCTAATAAAACAATATATGTAATAAAATAATAAATATACATGAGCTAAATTAATAGTTTATTTAATTTATGTAGCAATATATATACGATTAAAATGATAGGTAAAATATATATTATACAAGGTAAAATCGAATCAACCGCCTGAACCCATATCGAAGACCCGGCCAGGGACCAGGAACAAGGTTCAATGATCACCAACCGAACACCCAGCACGAATCCAGGCGGCCGACCAAATCCCATCCTATATACTGCATACTAATAGGTTACATATATAAATACATGCCTACCTCCGCCCATTCGATTAGTCTTGCTAAGAAGATGGGCAAGAAACTTAGCAAGATCATGTCTTTTTTTTTCAACATAAAACTTGTACTATACACATGACTTATATCTACTTTAACCAAGGGATAAGAAGATACAAGACAGCAGGAATTCAGGTTCATGAAAAAAAGAAAAACATATATATATCTTTGTCTACATGTCTCATATAGTCTTTTTCCTTTTACAGTCTGTAATTAATTAATGTTTACACCTTAGGGGAATCATAAGTTACGAAATTATACTACTTTATTAAATTATAAAGTTTGATTAATTACGCAGGTTAAATAATGACAGGTACATAACGTAAATCACGATGGAACCAATTATTTTATTAACGGTGGATAAATCGTATTAATATTGCTTCCTTTTGATTTTAGAGCTGTTTGGCTTAATTACTTAGCTTAACTCGATATGTACCTGCGTCTTTTCAGTATTTGGTTTAAGATTGACCCCTTTCGTGAGTGGCATCATAGGAAAAAAAGTCGGTCAAGTGCAAATACGATTTTTACGTGTACGTTAATAATAAACTGGCTCTCTGTTTTTTTATGTTTTATTCTCACACTTCTCCAATATTCTCCATATTTTAGAACAATTTTGAATTTAGATCACTTTCAGAAACTAAAGAATGAAGTTGCAGTGTGGTTTTCTCAATAAGTGAATTGAGAAAAGTACGCAGTAACGCCCGATCAATGATACCGCACTTGCTATTAAATTTCTTATGTCCTAATTTGCTTATGCCCCCAATCTGCTCATAGGAGAAATAAATACATAATTTAAATAAGGAATTTAAGGCTGCGTATAAACCTGGACAAATTAGTGATTTTGCCCCCGCATCCCCGCACCTCAACTGTTTGCGCGACCGGCCGTCACCGGCCGCGAGCGCTATTTCTTAGCTCCCACGAGCGGTGTGGATCCGCGGTCATTAACCCGTGCACGTGCTAGTTTTCAATAATAAGTATAATGCATCTACGATGTATAAAATTCAACCCAGTTGACAAAACGGTTTGTTCGCAATGGCATTTTTTTGCGTAATTGTGTTTGCATCTAATTTTTATATTTCAAAATTTTATTTTTCGAAAGTCATACTTGCAAAGATAATGATAACGATTATGATACAACGATACGTCGATGCGACGATACGTCGATACAACGATACGTCAATACAACGATACGTCGATACGCCGATACGTCGATACGCCGATACGTCGATACGACGATACGTCGATACGGGGATACGTCGATACAACGATACGTCAATACACCGATACGTCGATACGGGGATACGTCGATACAACGATACGTCGATACGTCGATACGGGGATACGTCGATACAACAATACGTCGATACGACGATACGTCGATACGGGGATACGTCGATACGCCGATACGTCGATACGCCGATACGTCGATACGACGATACGTCGATACAACGATACATCGATACAACGATACGTCGATACGCCGATACGTCGATACGTCGATACGACGATACGTCGATACAACGATACGTCGATACGTCGATACGACGATACGTCGATACGGGGATACGTCGATACAACGATACGTCGATACGTCGATACGGGGATACGTCGATACAACAATACGTCGATACGACGATACGTCGATACGGGGATACGTCGATACGCCGATACGTCGATACGCCGATACGTCGATACGACGATACGTCGATACAACGATACATCGATACAACGATACGTCGATACGCCGATACGTCGATACGTCGATACGACGATACGTCGATACAACGATACGTCGATACGTCGATACGACGATACGTCGATACGGGGATACGACGATACGACGATACGGCAATACGTCGATACGTCGATACGAGGATACGTCGATACGCCGATACGTCGATACGACGATACGTCGATACGAGGATACGACGATACGAGGATACGACGATACAACGATACGTCGATACAACGATACGTCGATACGCCGATACGTCGATACGGGGATACGTCGATACAACGATACGTCAATACGCCGATACGTCGATACGGGGATACGTCGATACAACGATACGTCGATACGCCGATACGTCGATACGTCAATACGTCGATACGCCGATACGTCGATACGTCGATACGACGATACGTCGATACGGGGATACGTCGATACAACGATACGTCAATACGCCGATACGTCGATACGTCGATACATCGATTCGGGGATACGTCGATACAACGATACGTCGATACGCCGATACGTCGATACGACGATACGAGGATACGTCGATACAACGATACGTCGATACGTCGATACGCCGATACGTCGATACGACGATACGTCGATACGGGGATACGTCGATACAACGATACGTCAATACGCCGATACGTCGATACGTCGATACGGGGATACGTCGATACGCCGATACGTCGATACGTCGATATGTCGATACGGGGATACGTCGATACAACGATACGTCGATACGACGATACGTCGATACGGGGATACGTCGATACAACGATACGTCGATACGCCGATACGTCGATACGCCGATACGTCGATACGACGATACGACGATACAACGATACGTCGATACAACGATACGTCAATACGCCGATACGTCGATACGTCGATACGTCGATACAACGATACAACGATACGTCAATACGCCGATACGTCGATACGTCGATACGTCGATACGGGGATACGCCGATACGTCGATACGTCGATATGTCGATACGGGGATACGTCGATACAACGATACGGCAATACGTCGATACTATCTATCTATCTATATCGTCTCCCAGAGGGGTAGGCAGCTAGGCAGAGACTACAGATTTCCATCTGCTACGATCCAGACACAACTCTTTCGCCTCTTCCACATCCATCAACCATATTTATTGTGATAATAAATTGTAAGCTAAAAAAATACCTCAGACGAAAAACATAGCGATATTCATTAGTCCATTGAGACAACCTTTAGTTCAACATCTTTAATAAAACATGACCTATCTACTTATTTTGTTAAGTAATGGCGTACCTTTGCATTACTTTCATCCACTGCTTTATTTTCACTCGTAAAACATTTTTATTCCATTTTTTACATTGGTTGCATTCATTTCCCATGTTTCAAATTACGAGATTTATTTAAATTACGAAACCGGGACGTCGAGAGCGCAAAAACGTAGCCCTCCCGTCTCAACGGAGCGATCACAACTGACCGACGGGTGAGTGACGAAACAAAGCATTGAACAAAAAGCGCGTGCGACCGAGATATCTTGTCGCCGCCTTGTCTCAGAATAAATCGACGTAAGCGCCAATTCTTAGATGTTAAATTAAATGAAAACGAAACAGAATTATTCAAAATCCCCGTGCAATTATACGGGGTCATTTGTTTTCTTATTTTTAATACAAATTTCAAGGCAAACTGTTTTAAGAAAGGTCCTTTAACACTCGAAAAACATGAAATATAGAGGTAACTTCGTAATTTTTTTCTATCGACCGAACTTAAAGCTTTTGCGTTTTTGCTTCTGCACGAATATCAGCCCTATAGTCTATTATCTATATTATTTTTATTAAACCAATTGACCAAGTTACACAATGTTTTATGCTCATTTGAAATTGTGCATCTGACATTATACCGACCCTTAACTTCGAAAGTTGTCCAGAAGACCTACGTACATTTATGTGGATGACAAATACCTACAGTTAAAAAAGTCAGATTAATTATTCTTTGCGTACATCTGATTAATAGATAATAGAAGTAACGTACGCGACATAACTGTTGAATAAGCCTATACTCAAAAACCCTTCTTTTACAGTTACTCTTTTTATTCAAGACATCCTTCATTCTGTCTACATTGTGATGAGTTGATGACTAAGAAAATTTATTTTCTAAGCATTATAGAGGTACAAACTTACCATTTTGATATTGAGGAACTTTAAATGCTTTTTCGCTGACAATAACAAGTAAAATACTCAACGTACTACTTAATTGATCTCTTAGAAGAGACTTGTGTTTTTTTATTTCCAATTTTTTTTCATAATGTATCATTATTGGAATATTAATTTTCTATACACTCTTCCCTGTTTTAATAGCCATAAGTTGCGTTGTTATGTTTATCACTCATAGCTGGAAGATGTTTCTTATAGAGTTAAACACTTTTTGTCTTCTGCCTATTTTGTATTCATGTTTATATATTTTTTTTGCAATAAATATTCGATTATTTTATCAAACTGTGAAGACACGTTTTTTAATGTCATATCGTAATAGTTGATAATCGAATTATTGCGATAACATAATAACTGCTACAGATGCTATTTATTCTTCAATTACCCCCCATATACGTTGCAATATTTATTGTACAACATTAATTGAAATATTTCTCACACCAATTTATTGTGCAACAAAATTAACTAACATTAAATAACTAATATTCACTAATAGGTGAATATTTTGCTATAAAATTGAACGTCTGTTGGCCTCCTTACAATATTCCATGATTCATATTCGAAATATGAACAAAAAGCTATCAACCAGAATCAAAATGTAATTTATGAATATTTTGTCAATTATTTCGAGGAATTCTCTGTGTACAGCGCGGCGTTAAATCGTTTCAGAGCTTATTAAGTCTCGAGAGCTCAAACTCCGCAAAGTTTAGTGGAATTACTTTATCTCGTGCAAATTCCTGTCCAAAGTCTGCCGTAACTCTATGTATGTTTGTCGTAACTCTAACTCATAATACAAATATTTTTATATACTAAGTAGATACAGTACCCGGCAGTAAATAATGCACATCGGCTATCTTCGACTTCGTAGAGCGTCGTCTCTGTCACCGGACTGTTAGTGATTCGTGCGACAGGGATGGCGCTACGATACGATGTGCATTATTTACTGCCGGGACCTGTCCTAATTTTTAAAATTTTAAAAGTTTACTTCGCTTATTAATGTACATAATAATTATTAAATCGTGTCTTAGAAATTAATAGATGTTAGTTATTTATTAGTACAGGCATCAGCAGTTCATGCTCCATATTTGTAAACCATTTTAGCGGCTATGACACCGCAATAAGAACTACCAATAGGTAGCCTGTCGTGCTAGCGAACTTACATGGGTTTTTCTTTTTTTTTTAACTCTTCTATAGTATGTCCTGACTTGATGTGTCCTTTTTATTCTTCAAATATCTCATGATACACATAGGACATTGAAATACAACAGCAAACGTCCACTCGAATACGTTTTGATTTTTGCAAATATATAGACAAACGGAAAAAGTTACTGATCAGAGAGAATCTGTTTTTATTCAACTATACCGTTGATTTTATAATTTTATGAAATAAAGAACTGTTATTTAATCCCTTAGAAACGCTTTTAGATAAAAGGTTATACTCGCAAATGATGCTAAAAAAATTGACAACAATGAATAAAGAATGCGTCGAGCCCTAAAAATAAATCTTCCCCGTCTGTATGAAATGAAATTAATGCGAAAATGAAATGCTTTTCCCGGCTATAACAATGTATAAGTACAGTGGGAATCACGTCAACCTTTACACATTAGACTTTATACCTATCTTATACACTTCACTATAGGGGCTAATTTAGTACTGCAAGTGTATAGCTTGACATGATCTCCACTGTACGTTTAGATAAAAAGTTGTTCAAGTCCCCAAGCGCATTGTTAACTTATGATTATTATTAGTGTTCCGTACTCAAAGTCAAAACGACGAACTAATTAATATTACTCTGCGCTCTGTCTATCAGTCCGTCCGTCCGTATTTCAAGGGCCTCCAGCTCGTAGAAATTTTGACATTTTTAGGAAGAATGTTTAATATTGAATCAGATACTCAACTAATGCCGGGTCCAGATCGGAGCCAAAATATATCTTGAGATTACTTTACAGTATTCATATCTGAATTATACTATGTATCAGTATATACACATAAAAAAAAACATAAAAATTTTTTGTAGTATATTTAATGTAAAATATAGTATTGAACTAGAAATTCAATTAAATAACTTTGGTCCAAAAAAAAATTTCCCTGCCCATCATGTGGAATGTCATTGATTAGAGAAGAAAAATATTTTTATTTGTTTTGTCTTCTAAAATAAACAGATTGGGGGCTATCAAAGTTTTAGACTATTTATTTTTGTTATGGTGTCAAAAAACTCAACTTCTTAGGAATTTGGAATTTGTTTAAATTATGTTTTTAAGCAAAGTAGTTTGTAAATGTGACAAATACGAACCAACATTTTTCTTTCAGGCCCGATTCGCATTTGACCGCTTTTTTAGTTGGGTGCGGGGTTATTATATGAGGTTTTATGTAGGACGGTAACAATTTCACTAGAAAGGCAGTTCAGCTGCCAAAACCAAGCTAGGACCTATCGTCTTGTCGATACTCTGCAAACGACCTACAAAATCCCTCTTAAGACTTTGATCATGTAAAAATTCATAATTTTTTATGATGATCCCTAAAACTTGTTTTTTTGTGGTTCCATTCCATACCTTCGAATGATAAATTGAAATTGAATGAGAATAATCTTAATATTTTTTATAAGAAAATCAAGTCAACGCCCCTAGTTTTGAAGAAAACACTCACTCCGTAAACAACACTGTTTGCTTATAGCACGTAGTTTTCATTTCTTAAGACCGTAAGAGGATGGCCTACCCTAGCATTTTTTTTATTACTCGTCCAGCACAGTAAGTCTAATGGCAAAGAACTTATTTGCTTTTGGTTAGGGCGATTTTATGTTGGCTCATTGGCCTCTTTTTCTTGGACGCGTAATACTAATGATCACGCAGTGAAACAACAAATTGGTGTGTTTTTAGCTAATGTTGAAATATTTTGTAGGGAAAAAAATATTGTATTAAGTAGAATCCCTTAATATTTATATTACCTATTTTATGAAAAAAAACTAAAAAACTGCGTTCTTGAAACAAACGTTTGAAAACGAAAAAAAAGAGGGCGGATTTTTTTTTTTTTTGACACAATTATAAATCTTAATAGATTGTTTATAATTAGAATCCCTAGATAAAAGATCAATAAATTAAATATATTTTTTTCAATACAAGGAGAGTTCGAATTTTTTCAAACGAATCCTCGAAAGAATGGCGTTGTTCATGTCCTAGGCTTATGTACAAAATGAACAAATATTCGAAACCGGTTGGGTGTAGTGTGGAGAAATAAACAATAATTATGGAACTGTGTACAAGAGTGCTTTCTTCAAGATGCTTTCCAAGTTTTACCAAGTTCCGACAATTGCAAGTACAAATTTAACGCCCCTAATGCTTTAATGCTTGATCACATAAAATATCACACAAAATAACATATCGTCAAATATAGAACCAAAAAAGGTGAAGGTAAAGAAAATTATATTATTCTTGGTTTATTTTTTAAGTCCGTGTCCCTGCTTATTTGATATAACGGTAAGGAACCCTCAGGTCACGAACCCTACTCGCACCTGTCATTTTTTTTTGTTTGTACTCATGTTTAGGCACAGTTATAATCTTAATATTATGTCCTCGTAGCGTAGTTCCCAAGACACTTTTTTCTTGTATTATCACGACTTTCAACAGACTGGAACTTTTAATGGTTCTATCGGGGAAGAAACGAAAACGATCCAAAACAACTTTCGAAGAACAATAAAGACGAAAGGAAATGTTTATTAACTGAGTATGAAAACGCGACGTTTCTTTGTAAAACAGAAGAATTTTGTCATAAGGAAGTAGTCACTTTATAAGCGTTAAAAAGACACTCTTTTTTTGACTATATTTCTTAAAGTTGTCATATTTAAATGTTTTCTTTTCACCTTATGGTATAACGGATAAAGCTTTATTATTATTATTTTCACATATACCTGTGTGATGTTTTCCATCATATAAACCTTAGGAAGAAACCACGGAACAAAAAGAAAGTATATTCTTTTCATTTAAATATATATGTAAGTTGGAGCACCGCTGGTTGGAACCTCCTATTTTCTGCACCACCATTCCCGGTCCTGGATATCATAAGCCCACTCTAGTGGCCTGCCGACTACATGCTCTCTGTTACCTCTTGGCCAACATCTCATTAGGGATTTAGAGTGGCGTGAAATTGTATGACGCCAGGGTAGACGATGTCTACCCTAGAGTGAAAATTTCCAGTACAAACTTTTTTTTTTAAAGTGATATTTAAATTTTTTCATATATTTTTATTGTTATTCTTGACCAATTGCTTGCTTTTCCAGCAAAAAGTTCTGTGCACGCCACTGGTTTATTCTACCTGACTTCAACTCTTAGTATTCCTAAAGCACTTATTGTTTTGGGAACTTTACAGTTAGAAAAGGCGGCGTTTTTGAAAAACATACCTATTCAAACTAAATAACAGAAGAAACAAACTTACATTCACAAAACTATATAGAATATACACAGCATGTACACAATGCCTTTACGTGTTTCGTCAAGACAAACGGATACAAATATCCTGACAGCGCAATCGATCTTTTTTTAGGGTTCCGTATCCAAAGGTTGCCAAAACCTGGATGTCCGGTCAGAAAATATCCAGGTTCAAGAAATTACCTCTGGAAGCCGTAGAGCGTGTACACTAGCTGTCTTCAAATGCACAGAGAGACTGCCTACAGTTGTACTGAATGTAACAAGCCCGTGTGCCTGATATTCTCGTCCCTGTTGCAATGACTGCCAAAATTAGGTTAGATTAGGACATTATCATTTTTTTTTCATTTGTTGCCAGAAGAGGTATTATTATTTATTATCGTTTTTTTTTTTATTTATAGAAAATTTGTTATTTCTGTTGTATTTGAATTACAAGAATAATTTTGTCATTCAAAGTCTGATCAAGTCAGTAACAACAAAAAAGAAATCATACAACTTGACATTTTCAGAATTTTACAAATTTGATTATTTCGACTGTTTTTTTTTATTATAGAATTAAATGAGACTTGAGGATAATTCATGATTTATATAAAAATATAAATCGGCTTTCCCGATCATAACACGTATTGAGGTGAGCCGTTTTTATATAAATCATGTTTTTTTTATTTTTATTATCCTAGAGGTAAATATGAGTTCATATTTCAGGACATCTAAACCAGTTGAAAAAAAAACGGCCAAGTGCGAGTCGGACTCGCGCACGAAGGGTTCCGTACCATTATCTATAAAAACGGCAAAAAAAACATGTCTGTTGTATGGGAGCCCCCTTAAATATTTATTTTTTTCTGTTTTTTAGTATTTTTTGTTATACTCGTAGCGGCAACAGAAATACATTGTCTGTGAAAATTTCAACTGTCTAATTATCACGGTTCATGAGATACCGCCTGGTGATAGACGGACAGCGGAGTCTTAGTAATAGGGTCCCATTGGTTACCCTTTGGGTACGGAACCTTAAAAATAGCTATTAAATATAATAATCTGTAAGACCCAGTGTTCAGTAGTAGTAGTGTTACAAATGTGTCACGTCCACAGTCAAAGGCTAGTATTCAATGAGACAGTGACATGTCAGAATCTTCCATAAAACTTGAAATACGGCCTTAATGTTAATTTCTGAGTCATTGCTACTTTTAAACGTGATCACTACAAAGATAAGATACCAGTTTTAATCATTTTAAAAATGCAACAAGATGAATGATAATTTACGTAACAGATGATGAATTGGCCGATAGAATACCTATAAATACCTTGGGCTTTCTTTGGACAGGGCAATGCTACTCTTTGTAGTTCCGTTCTAAGCGCAATCCAGTATTTAAAGTTATGTTTTAATAGCAACGTTAAATAATATATTATTCTATAATAGAGAATTAAGGGCTCACAAAATAAATATATAACTCTACTGGTAAAGTAGATTTTTTTAATTACTTCACCTTTTGAAAATAGGAAGTATTGTGGGGAAAAAATATAAAAAAATTGTCACCATATCGTATTTTTCTATATTGATATTGTCAAACTGGCTGATTTAACCCCCAACTATAGGTCTAGGCTATATACCAAAATTCTGTTTTTTCTTAACGATAATTTAGGATTTGAAAGTAAAGTATATTAGATTGAGTCGTACAAGTTAATATTTCAATATTTTCAAAATATTTCTATTCTTGAGATTTGTTTCTGGTTGAATTTTAGTTTGTTATAGTAATAATTAGAGTATCCACAGCGATAATACAACATAAACAAATATAACCCAAGTTAATGTGAAAAAAAGTTGTTTTATATGATATACTTTATATATCATTATTAAATATAATTATATATAATAATTTATAGATCATTTATAGTCATTCCATTAAAACCAGTGATGGGAAAAGGTAGATAAATTTTACCTAAAGTTGGCAACAGAGTGGTTAAAAACTTGAATACCCCGGAATATAATTATATAATTTGATCAAATCCTGGGATTCCGGTAATAATTTTGTGGAGCCAATTTACCTAATCGAAGAACTTGACTTTTCGGCTTCCATCTACAATTGAATCCAAAGAGTGAAGTAATATAACCGATCTAATCCGAGGCCATAATATTATTTGCAATTTTATTACCTACATGGTGGCGCTGGAATTGCTATAAATTCCAATAATGTGAGTCATTTCATGTAAACATACGTTGTAGTTGAACTATTTCCGGGATCTCGGTTTTCAACAAAAATGTATTAATATTTTTCGTTTGTTGTCGCGGACTTAAGGTAAATTAGCCTACCTATTCCAATCAGGCACGGTCATTGTAATAAATAAGTACCCTCCAACATAATGACTTTATTCATGTGATATGTCATCGCTTGACATAGCAGACGCTGAGCAGCACCCTAAAGGTTAAACGTGGAATCTCGCTAGTTCACCTTTGACAAGATATAGTCTCGTGAATCATGACGTAATCCCTACAGAAGATGCGCTACGACCTGTAGGTCATTCTGAAATACCATTTAAACCAAATGCTCTTTTAATAAAATACCGTTTACGGTCCTTCGCCCTTCCTTTACTAAACTATTAGGTTAATGATAAAAGGCTTAACAGTAATTAATCACAGACAAACCTTTAGAAGGCCGATGTGAAGGTCAAAATTAAAATTTGTGATTAGTCTCTCATTTATCTATTTGTGTACTTAATCGATAACCGCTTGAAAGTGAGTTAGATTCGTTTACTTAAATTCTAAGAGGTTTGTCGATCAATCAAAGTCGATCACAAGACAAAAAGAGAATCTTGGGCGAGTTTTAAATGTGTTTCCGCTACGCGATAGCAGCTAGGGATAGGTACTCAATGATCTTGTATATTAGTATGTAACCTCATTGCAGATACTGCATGGTACAAAGAACAATTAAAAAGAAAAATAGCTGTTTAATTTTTTGTTGATGTAATAATAATGTGACCATTTTTATTTTTGCTCAAAACGGGACATCGTCATAATTGTCGTCGGCTACAGAATTAGGAGCACAATAAATAAATCAACAAATATACACTTGAAAATTAAAGATACGATTTTAAAACATGGTCACTATAAACATTATTAGGACTACGGGACTCACAGTGTTTAGTATTTAGTTTGAAAATTAAAGATGATTTTGCCACAATTTTGCAATCAAATTATTTTCTGTCCGTACCTGGACTAAATAATTCAGAATTATATCTGAATTTTGATCTGGCTTATCCTTGAAGTTGAAATTTTTTCTTGCGCACGAATTGAAAAAGCGCAGCGTGGAGCGATGTCACGGAAGCTGAGTGAAATTCGAATTTTTCGCGCAGTTTGGATGTCGCAAATGATGCATAGGCATAGCATTCTCAAAACGGGACAATTCCGCGTCCCGAAGCTTTCCTCGGGGACACCGGGACGGAGTACCGAAAAATGGAACTGTCCCGTTCAAAACGGGACATATGCTCACGTTATGTGAAAACAATAAAGCACTAAAGTGGGGAGGCAAATTATCGGAAGCCAGATAAAATGGCATTGAATTGAACTGAAAAAAACTTCAACGTCAAAAGATTTAAATTATATAACGATAATCATATTTAAATTGAACCTTAAGGGCAAATTTAAATGTCATGTAAAAAAAAATTTTTTTTTAATATATCGTTTATCGTACCGTATTTTTTCGCAAATTTTTTTTTGTGCGTTTTAATTCAAGAATATATTGAGACATTCGAGTAAATACGATGGACGAACCTAAAAACAAGAGAAAAATCAACAATATCTAAGTGTGTATTTCTATTGTGAAATGTTAAGCATCTCAATTTGTTAACACCTACTGAAGTACGTATGTAGGTTCAAATATATTTCGCCAACATTTTATTGGCTACATTGTTTTGTAATGACAATATCAAACATGGAACCAATAAAGACCTAGCAATGTAAATTTCCAATTAAAATATACAATAAATTTCGATATAATTCTACCTCGGTTGCCTACTAAACAACTACCTAGTAAACTTCTACATCGTAGTTTAAACGGCTACTAAAATAAGCAATCAAAGTTCAATCAAAAGTTATAATTAAAGGCTTCGTAGGATCGTTGTAATAAATAGCCGCCGATTCACGCGTATTATTGTTGTACCTTAGAATCTTTGCTATATTTAATAAACTAATAGAATCATATCAAATAACTAATATAGTAGTTTATAAAAGTTTTAGTATACTCGAGTGTGAGTTAAAAAACGAGTTTAATTAACCTCTTTATGTGCCAGTTTCACAATACTATTATAGCATTATTTTGTGAAGAAAACTGTACTTTAATTTCATTTTCTTCCTGTATCAGGGACGTTCGTAAAAAAATAGTTATTATGCACTATTTTTAATTTCGTAATGAGGATTTAACGATATGAGTGTTTAAAAGCTATTTACAGTTGAATATATAACTATTCAACTGAAAATAGCTTTTAAACACTCTTAATTTTAATTTAAATTCTTAAAGAAGTTACGAATAAGTTCCAACATACCATCGATAAATTTAATAATGAAAATTAATACCAAACTTTTGAAAATCGTACTACTTACATAGTTTTGCACGAGTACAATTTGATTTAAACTTCTTATTATAATAGGTCTTTCTTTACATATGAAATTGACGTTATCTATTGAGAATTTGTAGGAAACTTAATTTTCAGTACTAACATTTTTGCACTTTATTTAGGAATGACAAATCCAAATTTTGTTTTTTCTTTTGTGTATGAATGATACAACATTAAGGCTGCGCCGAGCGTAGAACGATTAGACACCTCGCTTGCTCTCTTGTAGTCGTTTTTTATCGTGGTCGTTTTTATTGAATTTAACAGAAAAAAGCATATTTAATTTACCAGACAGAATTTTAAAAATGTGAAACGGCCCAGTTGTATTTTATAACGTTTGTGATTGTCTTGAATTGTGGTTGAGACAAAATTCGACAGTTAAGTTATTGAAATTACTAAAACCCCAATATCTTTTTTAGATTTTGGGCCTACTTTAGATAGATTTGTTTCTTACACCATAAGTAATTTTTAATATTCGCTGCGGCGGAAGTGTAGATACATTCTCTGTGATAATAAATATATATTTTATTTATTTATCATTGAAATATTATTCAATACATCAATTTAACAGTGACTATCGTTTAAGATTATTTTGCTCGGCGCCCTCTTAAGCTAACAGAACAATTTTTTTTTTAAGTGTCAGCTGTAAAAAATCATTACGAATCTTAGCATGGAAATGGATGGCATTTAGAACGATCTGTTTTTGAAAATTTTATTTTGGTTATCAAACTGACAATAAAAACAAAATTTTATACGTAGATGTACAACCTTGAAATCAACTTTCTAACAAAAAACAGATAATGCTATTGAATTACAGGAATTCCTGAATCTGTAAGAAAATTTCGGCAATTTCATATGTAAAAACCTATTATTTTCGTGTATTTCCTATGGACTTCCAGGTCTAAATAGCAGAGCGATAGTACTTGTACTTTGTCTGTCCTTGACATTATAACGAGAGGCAAGTGCAAAGTTTAATGTTAAATCTTAGCTCACCTCTTATCTAAATAAATGGTAATGCAGGTACTTTATTGATCACGCTACAAAACACTAAGGTCAAGTTCATATTAACGATTGTATTCATTAAAAATACATTCTCCTTGCTTAGATAAATTACTTTATTATGTAACATTAAGTCAATGTACATAACGGCTGAATGAGTTTTTACTGTGGCAGGCTTATTCGGTTTTATTTGTAGATTCTAAAGCAGTGGTAGACCAGGTTTGATTCTCGCGACTACAGGGCATGCATGCAACAATAACATTTTAAAATGTATGCCCTTATTATTTGTATCTAATAATTTATAATAATATTTTAGTTGCATTTAGTAATTAATAATTCCACGGCCCTGACAGGCTGACAATATACCCAAATTTTATGACCCAAAAATCATGTTTTCACATCGACTGTAAGACATGGATTTTACCCCATCACGTTGGAAAAATACCGAAAAGTTGTCAGTGAAAAAAAAAACAAGATAGGTATCTACTTTGAAAATCTGCGTGATATAGGTAGTGACGATACACATTTTTCAGGTTCCCTTTCAATTGAATTACTTTCATTGATTGTAGTACAGGTCGAGGCATGATGTTTGACTGCTCGCCGAAAGTGGTGGTGGACTAGCGCATGTGTTCATTCGCGTACAGAATTACTAAGTGCGACAGAGAAAAAATTACTAGCGCAGTCAAGGTCAGACCTCATAAACCGCGCTGCTACCTGTATCTTTCTGTGCAAACTGCTCACTTTTTGGAAAACCCTTTTGTCCCAGCACAAATTCTCACTAGATTTTTAGCAAACACTTTTCCCTTAAACCTATACTCGAAGAGTTGAAGGGCTGGAGATAATTCATCCTCAGGTTTGTGAAAATTAAATAACGGTAGGGTCGGTAGGATTCATATTACAGATGAGGGTGAAGGAACACAAGTTAAGCAATTCTAATCTCGTTCTCACGCAATGTCAGAACTTAGCGCCCAATGCCGCCGCCGGCTTGTTTCCTTTGCTCACTCGCTTAGGGTTGCCTACTATATACTGTCTTTATATCTAGATAAAGATCCAGAAAGATAGTTTAGAGCTCCCAGTTGCTAAAGATATACTCTCACATGGTTTCCTTGCTTTTGTGGAGCCGGCAATTTTTAACAATATTATAACGAATAGAAAATCGCTTGTACTATCTGGCCGGTGTTGCCTTATAGGCATTGTCAAAGGATATAAAGGATAAGTTATTTTTTATGCATTATGTATTCCAGAATAGAATATGATTTTATTTATCTAAAAATTGCACAATAATAGAATAGGATTACCTTGGCGCCTACAAGAGTGTATGTACCGGTGCTATAGGTGCCAAGCTCTTCCCTTCCAAGTTCCACCAATTGCCAACTGATAGATTATATATTGTAAATAATTGTAAATAAAACAAATTCTTGGTACCTGTTCCACTTTCATATATTCTACACTAGCGACCGGTTTCGTTATAATAACATCGTCAGGCTTTTAGATATCTCTACGAATCGTGAGATGGAATATTTCGTCTTTGTTTTATATCTTAAACTATTGAAGATAAACCGGCAAATTAAAAATCTAAACTTACTAAATTAAATATCTACTAAGTACCACACTTATTCATATTCGAATTAATTAAATAATGTTCTCAGTACCGCATACAGTATTTATATTTTCCATGCATTGGTTTGGGTCAGAATTTGATTTAAACTTCCGGTTCTTAATTTTTTAAGATACGGACTCCGGATTCACGGTCGTAAACTTGTAAATGCCAAGTTCATTGTCCTGCTAAGTGCCAACGACCAGTAACTTCGATTAGTTTTTAATAGATAAGGATTTTTTCCCATCATTTCTGAGCTTTATTTAAATCACTGTCCAAACTTATGTTTATCACTTCCTCCGGTCCTAAGGAATCCCGCTAGTTATGCCGCAGTAATTTCTTACATTCTGTCACAGGCAACCCTACCCATTTTGTTTTGGTTTCGGCCAGCAGTAAGGAATTAGACTATTCAAACTGATCTTTGTTTACAATCCGCGTTGCTCTATCGCGAGGGCGAAGCTTTTGCAATCTGCACCGATCAAGTCTCACGACCAGGTCATAGCTGATGTTTGATCGTTATGAAATTCTTAATTGTTCTCCTAATGAACTGACTACTTAATCGTTTATGCAAGGCATTCGGTTTAGACAAAGATTATGAAAGGACATTTTTATTTAAAAGTAAAATCTAATTTCGGGTTGGGAGACGGTCGATCAGTGAAGTGAAAAGCAGAATTTACATAATTTCCTCCATAAATTTTTCGCACCAAGAAAACCGTAGAGATGATTTATAAAACCTGTTACATTTTTGCGTATGATTTAGGAAAAAGTAGGATCGTATCTGTTTTACGTAATCTATTTATCGAATTGCCATGGAATCTTCATAAAGTAAATAGAAATATTACGAAATAACTAGTCAATTGTTATTGACATTATTGAATAAACCAGTATAACATGGCCTGAACATCAACCTACAAACGGTTCGTTGCTGTCACGAGTGGTCAATACCAAAGGTTACCTAGCCACAGTCACTTTCACTGTTAGACGCATCGCTGTATCTTCAAACACATTCCTATATAGTACAGTTTGCGCAAAGGATTACTGACTTTATTAAAAAGTATCAAGAGTCTCTTTACATGAAAACTGTAGTTGGTAAAATGAACAAACAAGGCGTCAACCACACTGCCGGATGCGTACGACCTTCAACCGTTTGTCAATCTACTTAGCGTTTAGATTAGAGTTAGAACCTCAACAGTACCATGTGATATAAATGGCATGTCGTCACCCCAACACCTTGACATAAACAATTAATTAACATAAAATTTGAAATCTGATAAAAACAAAAACGAACAGGCTTTTATATTTACGAGTATAATAATCATCAAGGTTCCTAAGTTTAATATTTTCCTGGTTAAAGTGGATAACAAGCCTTGTAATAAAAGCATAGATAATTTGAAAAATATTTAAGCACTAGCTTTTGCCCGCGGTTTCGCCCGCGCTGGTTTAGTTTGTTTAGTTTTTTTTCATTTCACTCCTCGGCCCATAAACTATCTCTGTGCAAAAAATCACGTCGATCCGTTGCTCTGTTGTTTCGTTAAAGAAGGACAAACCAACAAACACACTTTCGCATTTATAATAACAGTGGGGAAGTGGGGATATCATGATTATTTATTTATTTACAGATAATAATATTTCTTAATACCTGTAATAATACTTTGGGCTTGATGCTTCAACCATTGATTTTATGATCGGTCGCAAAATTATCACCTTATACAGAATCGGCGATGATTACATCATTTTATTCCAACTTTTATGACACACTAAAATCATCCCAAATAATTTATTTGAACGTGTTATTTTACACCTCAATTTGCCTTTTATGCCAGGGAGCCAAAAATTACGGAAAAGTTACACGAATATTTTGTGACACATCTCACATTTTATTCCGTGAATAAGCTTTACATTTTGCGCAAATAAAATATATAAAATGCATTGGACATCCGCCTTTGTTGGTTGGTTCTGGCAGTTATTGGCAATGTCCGAGATACGAACTATGACATGACGCAACCTGGTTATATCACTTTAAAGGATCTGGGAACAGTATTGAGATATTTATAAATAAGCGGCGGTAGCTCAGGGGTAGAACGCTGGCCTCCCAACCTTGAGAACCAGGTTCGATCCCCGGTCCGGTATGCACCAATTAGTTTTTCAGAATTTGTGTGCATAGTATTTGTTCTTACCACTTGCTGAACGGTGACGGAAAACATCGTAAGGAAACCTGCATGCCCTAAAAAGCGTGTATTTGTGCTCGAAGTGAAACGTCGGTGAAACGCGGTTGTACCGAGTATCGACTGTGACTTTCAGTTCACACTCGGAACACCGCTGATAACCCCTCGATGAAGATGAAGTTGCGGAAGCCGGAAACTGGCGATAGTATTCGTCCATACGAACAACTTCTACTATGAAGTCAACCCTCGAATCACCAAAAAAAATCAGCTGTTCCATAAAAAAGTTACCCGACCAAAATGTATGAAACAATAGATTTTTTTTTTATTTCTCGATTTTTTTTTACGGAAAGTTGTTTGTGTTTTCTAGTACTATTGCCAGTTTTCGGCTTCCGCAACTTCATTTAACAACCTTGTATATAATAAATATTGTTTTACGACAGTTTTGCTATCTCTTGACTCAGAGGTTTGAGCTTGCTTTGGTCCACTGAAAGGTCTTCGGTTAGAATCCCACTAAAACACTAAAATATTTAGGTCGTGTGTCCCCAAATACGGTTTATATTTAACCCTTGTCATATCAGGACAAAATATCTAAGTCGAATATCCGAACAGCTTTGACCCCCTTTATAAATATAAATAATTAATTATATATAATTTTAACTTAATTCAGAATTTTATCAATGGGAATAGTCTATTTTGAAAAACTTGTTCAAAATAAGTTGTTATTTTAAATTAATTATCACATTTATTGATAAACCTAACTTTTTAGACGAGTACAATACATAACATTTACCGATAAACTTGTAATTAGAGCCGATATTAATGAATTCCTTGAAACGCATAATACCTACAATAACAATTATCCTATCAGGACAATAAGGAAATCCATATTCATCGTAATTTACTGCATATAAGAGATCAGAAGTTGAAATCTAAAATCAATGATCAACATTTACAAGGACAAGAAGATCCGTTTGGGAATATACATTGTGTGATGGTTGCGTGCGTCGAATGTTACTGTCAATGTCTAATTTACATGGAGAATATTGATAATCTCTGGTAAACACTTAGAGTAAACATGCTATTGCTCTTGAGAGAGATATACGTACGGTTTGAGTTAGCATAAAGGTGATAATCGTACAAAAAGATTTACCTTTGCGCGTGGCTGACTATTCTAAAACCCTCCCAATTTTATAGTCAATACATATGTTTCTCAATTTACTAGTCGTAACTTTAGAGCCCTAGGACCTCTTTCAGCAAAAGTTTCGTCGATAGAATAAATCTTCGCAAGTTGCTGTTTGTGTTTAGTGTTCTTTTTTATTACCGCCCCTGGGAAGTTAACAGATGTACACAAGTGATATGGCTTACTGATGTACCCGCGTAGAAGACAAGTTTTCGAAGCGCTGGAAATATAAAGACAGCAACAATGAAGTATTACATTGTTTTGTGACACTTACCATAGATGTTTTATATTACATTTATGACACTTACTTATAAATAATTACAAAACTCTATAGGCATTTTCACGGTTTAGTAGAAGAGGCGCTTGCGTGAGATTAATTCTCGTTTTACATGCCAAATTTTAGTTGGCTTTGCAGTTATTGTTACTGTTATTTTGTCGCAAACATACAGAAGGGCGGACAGACTGACATCGACAGTTACCTATAAGAGTTTCCGTTTTTTGTTTTATAAAATTTAAGTAAGCCCGATGTTTGTTTTATTTTATTTTAGCTTTCTAATATTTAGTTCTATTGTTACTTTTTTTTTATTAAAAGTTACGTAACTAAGTATATAGCATAAATAAAAATCTATTCATATATATAACAGATACGTCAAATTATACTTTAGCAGTAACATGCCTCAACAAGCTGCTCGATGTGAGTAAAATGAACATGTATGAGTAAGTAAACGGCAATAAAGATGCAGACTTACGGGACAAGTAGCATAGCAGGATGCTTAGTTTTATTACCATTCGAATATTCGCAACATGGGAGGTTTCTAATAGATGCTAACTTGCAAAGTAACTAAACGAGAACTTTAATTTATAAGGTATGTATTTTGAAATTAATTAAAACCTTGGAGAACTGACATATTGTCTTTAGGGATACAGGAGATGTATGTGATATGATAAAAGTTTCCACTCTGAAGTAGAAAGAAAGATACAGCGAAAGATCCCTCGGATTGTACTGCGAAAAAATATACATCTAATTTTTGCGACATATAAAATGCGCCCGTAAATATGGAATATCTTTTCTTGCAATAACAAAATTGTATTAAATTTAAGTTGCAAACTTATAAAGATAAGAAAAGGCCTAAGCGTTGGCAGGTTTCCCGCGCCAAAACTAAGAAATAGTAGCACAAAAAAATTATTAAGGAAGTTAGCGCATGATCAAGAAATAAATTAGGATGTTAAAATGTAAGTCACTAACCGCCTCAACTGACTTTAAAATCCCGATAGAATATTAAGTATTCAAGAACCGAGTGAACTCAAATAATGGTTATCTCTTTGACGCGCTCCGTTAAAGGTGTTTGGGTTTGTATGTCAACCATTGTTTGCGAATTCGGTGTAGGTATTTAAAAAAATGTTTTAGAATACTTGCACGTTGTTGTCGTCCTGGTAAAAATACTTTTTGAAGTATGTATGTCTGTCTGCAAATACGTGAGCCTAAAACATAGAGAGTTTGTATCTTATTAACACACCTTAACATAATTTAATCTAAGCGAATTTAGGTTTAGTAAGCCGTATTTTAGAACTTGTGGTCTAAAATATCTCATGATGATGAATATTTTTACAAGAAAGCTGTGACTTCCATTTGGCTTCGTGTGACGTCATTTGAGAAATGGCTGTTAAAAATGTGTCCTTTACAATCAGGATAAATTTATAACAATTTGCTGCTGACTGATTTGACAGATGGATATCAAATGAATAGACAGACAAAGACAGACTACTTTTGTATAAGCAATCACACATCACAGTCAGTATAATGTCTAAAATTCTCAAGTGAGGTCGTATCGGACATTTGTTTGAAAATCATGGAAAAATTATGGTTAATTTACATACCAAAATAATGAAAACTATGTCCTAAAATGGCGTAATTCCCCTGTTTTTTTCTTTTTTTTATCTTTTAGTATTTTAGCTATGGGAATTTATCAGGAGTTGATAACTTCACACCTAGACACCTGTCTAGATTTCGAAACAGGACTACAGTATATTCGGACTAGAGCGATGGGACATTATAATACCTTATACTGAGTGTACCCGAAAACTGTCGATAGTACTCGTCTCTACGAACAACTTTTACTATAGAATGAACCCAAAGTTACATGCCTTTTGGACCACAATGTATGAAAAAACTGTTTTCCTTTTTTCATTATTTCTTGTTTTTTTTTCACGGGACGTATTTGTTTGGTCGGATTCTATCGCCAGTTTCCGGCTTCAGTTATATTATCTGTGGCTACATCATCTTAGCCCCCTGTATAGTAAGCGATAAGGCGGGAGTGCGGGGCGGGTACAATACTGATATGTCACTCCCACCCTTTCGCGATCTATTTACCTATATACAGTGCTCCCGAAGTGATAATGCGCATACAAATCTTCGCCACTGTTCGGCAAAGTTCGTACTTCCTTACACTTTCTATTACAATCAATAAGGTCAGGTGGTACGTCCGGTCGTTTGGCTATAGATTTTTATGCGCATTATTACTTTGGGAGTATACATTATAAATATTTACTTTGTCGTTAAAATAATCTAATAAACTGTTACTTAATTATAAAAACTAAGTAAGTGATAACTGATGGTAAGTGATCAGTGATGGACCGATGACACTTTTCACTAATTTCGCAAAATAAAATATTGACCCCCCCCCCCATAGTAATTGACTCGGGGCTGTGCTTGTAATTGTAAGGAACACGAAAAATAATTTATACTCATAAAAAAGGGCTATCAAACACTTACTGAGTCTTCAGTATGAATTCGGATGTATAAATAAATGTCACCTTATATATAGGTACCTCTTTCGGCAAAATGGCAGGGTTACGGTCATGGCTGTCCACTATATAAGTAACATCCAGGGTCGGACTGGCCATAGAGTCAGGGTGGCGATTGCCATTTGGGCCCTCGCCTGCGCGGGCCCTCCTGAGCTTACTACAGGAAAAGAAATTTTCAAAGTTTTGAATTTCTTTCTATTTTCAATTCTGTCTCGAGATTTTGCAAAATTACTTATCTAAATCATATCATATATACAAACGAAGCGTGTTTTTCTAGATATTAAGAGTCAAAAACTATAATTTTTTTGTGATAAATATTAATTGCAGAGGTGATGAAAATTTGTATATTATTTTCTAAACTCATCATTTTTCGTGTAAAAACAGAAAATTATTAGTCCCCGGCCGAATGAAAGCTTGACTAGAAATTTTGAAAAAAATAATTGAGCCATCCGGGCCCCTTAGGCTCAGTCCGACGCTGGTAACATCTATATCTGTATGGACTTCCACGGCCTGCTTAAACGTAGACTGCATTCTAATGAAGTGCGAAATTTGTATGGATCCCTGTTTGTGCATAAATTACTTCAAATATGAGAGTAATAGGTATTCTATGCTAATATCTTTTCAGCGAATCTTCTAACTAGAGCGTGATTTTTCTAATAGGTTTGTTTTTAATTAAAAAAATGTTATATTAAATAAATATTGCATAATAATTATTGCTAATGTCTTGAATTTTATTATTAATAATTTTGTACTTAAATTTAAGTTTTAAGTTTATAAATATATAGGAACAAATTTAAAGAAAGAATACTTATAGAATAAGTAAACTAACTATTTTAATAAAATCAGTAAACACCAGACTAAAATAGTGTATATGAAACTGTAAAAGTGAATAACTATTTTGGCGGCAGAAGATTAAAGAGCAAAATTCCAATGTTATTATAATGATATGCCTATTTATATAAGATCTGAACAAAATAAAAATAAATTCGCGAAGTTATATAAAAACTTACCTTTTACAAAACATGAAAACATTGACAGGTTAAAATAGCATTTTATTATTTACTACTAATTGATGTACCTACCTACTTCTAATTTAGTAACTACCTAAAGTCTTTATTTACATTGCCAAAATTATAAAAAATATAAATGCTCAATTAATACTGAAGTAAGAGATATCTAAATAAAAAAAATTAATAAAAGACAAACAATAAGCATTTTAATTATCTCCTAGTTTATAAAAATATTTTTCTTTTAGCTATATTGCAAGTTTCTTTTTATTAAATTTGGAAGACCTTTTATTGCTCGAGCAATTTTGTTAAGAATTCACCAAATAGTTCACATTTTATACTTGGTAATGTTAATTTTCCCTTGTCTCTTATATTATACTAGCTTTTGGCCGCGGCTTCGCTCGCGTGGAGTTGTTCATTCTTTGAGTAGTATCGAAGGAAGTATAATTGTATAATATAATATATATTTGTATATATTATATACAATTATATATAATATTGTATATAATATATACAATCATACGTTCTTAAGGATCTCCTGATATGTATTGTCATACTTTGTCTGTTATCATCTACTTTTGAACGAATTGTTTTCTAATATACAGATAACTTAAAGCCATTTGGAAAGACCTCTAACACCGTATTTTTCACATTTGCTTATATTTAATGGTCAACAAAGTCGGAGGCCTTTTTCATATCAAACAAAATATCTTATAAAATTCAGTAATTTTCTTAGTAAAATAAAAAGCACCCAGAGTAGTTGTTTTGTTTCGCTAAAAACCATTTTGCTCTCTTCTCGAAATTTTAAACTTATTGAGTAATATTTACTTTGAAATATTTTGAATAATAAATACATTTTTTGTAAATTTTGAAACAGATTAAAACAAGAGCTACCGCATTTTCAGAAAGGATCAACATGTTGATTCTCTGTTTTTCGGTACATTTTCCGACAAACACATTGAAATTTATCTGTTTAGGGTACGTACAGATTTTGTCTACAGATTATGTGTACCATATAAACCTGTATTTAAGATACAGCGAGATATTATATTTTTTTCCGAAAATACCTATATAGACGATTTGTGGGCATCTTAATTTGAAAAGTTTTTACTTTATACAAAATGTACAATCTAAATTATTTTAGAATTTCTATTCCATTTGCTTTCCATCGTTCTTGGGTCTTGCTTAGGCAGAATCAATAAGATTTTACGAACCAAAAAAAAGTTTTTTCTTTTCAAGCCAACTGTATAGAATTCACACCAGTTTTGCCTAAATTTTTACATTAGCCTAACAAATGACGTCATAGTGGTGAAATCAAATATTTTAAAAATTTCTATTACTAGGAACTATTTTCCCAAAAAAATTAAATATCCTTTGGGATAAAATGGGTATTCAAAAAATCATAATTAAATCTGAGTAGGTAATTGAGGCATTAGCTTTAAGGAAAAAAAATAACGCAAAATGATTTGTGTTTTCTAATATATTTTTTTTAGAAATAAATAAACAACTTATAACTTTATTTTCAAAAATAGCTACGGAAATTAAGTGGAATGCATTTTTATTTTATCAGTCTGTGGCTGAATTTTAAAGAGTTATAATTATTTCTTGTAATGATATTTCTATTGTAAGCTTATTATATACATATATAAAAATTCATCAATAAAACAAAAAATCCATGATATATTCTTCTTAAAATAGTAACTAAATAGAATACTTATTTTGCTTTCTTGTTCTAATAATCTATTAGGTATAGTTACTATAATGTAAATACCTAACTGGTTGACATATCTAACGTTTCCCAAGTAGGTAAATAATTTCGTGTACAGTCGCGTCGAAAACTAAATGACATCATAAAGGTGCGTCCTCAATGTTATTTAGTAACTGATTGTGTAAAGCAAGCGCGACACAAGTTGCATTGTGCAACGAACGATTCTCTCGCGGATCTCTGATGCTTATGCAGATATTTGGGTAATCAAATTAATACCACATAAACTTGATCTTTAATTACAATATACTTAAGAAGACTTATGATATTCTACTGATCATAGAAATGACTTTGCAAAAAAAAACAAAATTCAAATGTAAAACAACTTTATTCTGTTTTGTTTTGTGTACGGTCAATGGAATTCATCTGCTGGTAATTTTTTGGTGATCGTGGCATACTACGGTTATATGGACTTTCCATTATATTACTATAATAAAGTTTTAATTTGCTTTTCTGGTTTTTGTCAGTTTTTTAAGTATTTTAATTGCCTTTTCTAGATATACTATATTAAAAAAGGATTAACCCTATATTTAAAAAAGCGTGTGTGATAATATTTTTTTCATCACTAATGCTCTGAAAACAAGTGGTATTTAACTTAATATGCGGAAGGTAAACGCGATTTACAACCTTAGGGACGTAAGTAAATTTGAAAATAAAACGAGGCTACTTTCTTTGTTTTTTGGGACAAGACGTCAAATTTGAGGCAGGAACCTCCCGGCTAGACGCTTAAAAGTGACAAAACGATAGCACTGGCCAGCAAGAAAATCGCATGAAAAAAGAAATTGGCCCCATGCAAATCTTGTTGAAAATGTTTGTTGGAAATATATTTTTAACAAAAAAATTATGAACCCAAGTTCAAGCGATAATGATGATTTTGATTTGATGCCTGAATCGAGGCAGTCGTAGAAAACCCGTTACCTCCGGTTTCAAAAGAGAGATATTTGAGATCCTATGACGATTTTATCAAGTGACAGACTGAAAAGAAAGTAAAATCTTAGTCGGAAAGTGTACTTTTTGTTAGTTGTTTTTATTTCCTCGCATTAGTAATGAAAAGTAGAGTATTGCACTCGGGTGTAAGTGATCAATTACACCCTCGAACCATAAGCACCCTCGCTCGCTTCGTTTGCTCGTGCGCTTAAATATCTCGGGCGCAATTGATGACTTACCTCCCTTGTATAACAATCTAATATTGTCACTCGAAATATATATAACATCTCGATTAATTGTCACTAACATGCTATTGATCTTTTGTATTAATCGTCTAGCGGATTGACCTTGAGTCAACGAAGATTCATTGTGTAAAGGTCAAAACTTATTAGAAAACTCTCCTCAGTTTATAAATGATACTTGAAAACAGCTTACTCGTATGTTACTCGTACAATTATTTGTGTATAAAGCAAAGATAAACACATACGAAGGTACCCAGAATCTTGAGTAAGGAGTAACTTTTATAGAAAAGCTAACAGATACAACCCTTAGTTTCAGAAATTAAACTATAAAATGACTATAAACCGATTCTCTTGTTCCAGGTATCACTAGCACTATCTCAAGCTAGTATTGATGCAGTTGCTGATACAAAAATTGACTCTGATGCAGTGATTGACACGAAGATTGACGAGAAGCCAGTTGATAATGTCATTCAAGCCTCAAAAAATCCCGTAGAGTCCGAGGACAAAAGTGTACAAGCAGTAGAAAATCCCGTTATTGCTGTAGCAAAGCCATCAGCAGAAGCTTCAGAAAAGCTTCTTGCGAAGCCCGAAGTCCAAGGCAGAGGGGCTAAGCAATACGACGCGAACTATCCGTATGGCCAAAACGGTTATTCCAATAACTATTACGAGCATAGCAATAATGGGCAGCCGAATGACAACGAAGTGGTTGTAGACATCGAGGATGATGAGAAGACGCAGTATTATGAGACCAATTACGACACGAGTGAGTTAATAATGTCATAGCGCTTGCGAAGCTTCAATAATTTAAATGACTAACTTTTTATGATGAAATGTTTGATAGAGCCTTCATGGCGATCGAATCGTGGCACAGCTGGAAAACTGTACTGCTGCTGTCCATTCCCCTTTTGTACTAAAGTTATATCATAGTAATCAAAATATCCAAGTGGTTTATTAAAATTAAAACACACACACACAATTAAAACATTCGTGTTTATAATATACATAAGCTATACAAGATATGAATAGATTTTTGGATTACTTACATTAAAATGGATGGCATAACATTTCAAATATTTCCGTGGAACAACTTTATATTATTACATTAATTGGCATGTGGTACAAAAATAAACATTTCTATGAATCATTCATGCCAGGTATCGCTTACAAAAGGAAAATTTCATGATCAATATTCTTCGAGATGATTTGGAATGGAATTATTGTTGCGTGCGACACATTCTTACAATATTCCATCGCTAATATAACACCAAAAAAGTTGTCTTTTCACGCCTTCTTGACGTTGCTAAATAGCTTGAACTCGTTTATAAAAATAGAAGAAAAATAGTAAACACCTAGCTTTGTATAGAACTATAGACCATAAAATTTTTATTCCATGCGATATTTTTGCGCTAAGTTGAAGAGAGCAATTTTTCGCTGAGGTGTTTCTGTTTTGTTGCTATATTATTTTAAGAAGGCGTTTGTGCATAGGTTTTGTTTTACATTTTTTTGAATTATACCATCGGATGTATCCGGAAGTTTAATAAAAAGGACAATGCTTAACAATTTATGAATCAAAACCCACAGCGAACAGATACTTACAGGATGCAGCTCAGAATTTTATTGATATTTAGTGATAATTACATCATCTGGTAAACCTAAATCAAAGATTTTTCATATAAGGAAACTCCCTCTAATAAATAGCAATATCACACATTTAGGCATGACATCTTATAGTGAATTATTTACAGAATAATATCAAAAAACTGTTTTTTGTAGCTCCCAACCCCGCAAGTAGAAATGAGATTTCTTCTACTTTTATTGAAAGTGTTTGATTCATAATTTGTTATAAATATTTTTTGAACTACGAGAAAAGTTATGTAGTTCTAACTAGGACCGAATTTAAGGGAGGGCAATAGAGACTAAAAATCAGGGCCCTCCACATTATAGAGGCTTCCACGAGTTTGGGGCCGTCCATAAATCACGGGAAGCAAATTTTCGTGAATTTTGAACCCGCCACTGCCAATTTAATCTCAAAATAGCCCGAGAAATTTGTACAAACACCTTCCCTACTCTTAATGACATCGGTTTTTTTTTACTTACTAATGTGTGGTGTAGCTATAGTTCTGTTTACTATAAAAATTGCAAACCCTACAATGACTTTGTTGCCCACTGCAGGTGCGTACGGCTTCGGTTACGACGTGGGACCCAACGGTCAGTTCCACCACGAGACGAGAGGACCGGACGGCGTGACGTATGGTTGCTATGGTTACGTGGACCCCGACGGTTTACTCAGAGCCACACACTACGTTGCTGACAGTCATGGATACAGAATCTGCGAACCCGAGAAGCCCTTGGAAGTCTGGCCGGAAGAGGAGACGCAGGAAGGGGATAAGTTAGTTCACTAAACTTTTCTTCTTTGAATGCCTTTGTCGATCCTTATTACCCATGTCATTTTACTTTCGGTGTATTTTTAACTAATCTTTTGCACGTGTATCCTTCCGCGTCTCAAAATATCATCAAACAAAACCTGAACCTCTCTAACGATTAAATGAAACATACATACTCGTACCTGGAGAGACTTTATGACAAAAATGAAGGTATCGTTGGACACTTGGTTGGAACTAAGTTCCTTTCGATACTGACGTACCAGCGGCGCAAGCCACCGCCCACACATCTTTACGTACCCACCCGTACTACGAAATGCGGTAAGAAACGTTAGCGATAAAGAAGTGTATGAAAGCGATACAATGAAAACGTAACGACCAAAATGTTACACTTTTTTTGGCCTAGCCGTCATCCGCCAAGCCAAACTTCGTACCAAAAAGGAGAATAAAATACCTAAATGAACTTTTTCCTTTTTCAGCTCCGTAACCAGCGCACCAACAAAAGGACAAACGATAACATGGGACAAAGCGTACTTCCCTAAGGGTTGTGGACGCACTCCGGGAGGTGTACCACCCAAGCCCCCGCCGCCGCCACCCCCGCGCCCTACTCGCCCCCCTCGCCCACCGCCAGACAGCACTGGAGAGACCAGCAACCCAAGCCCTGGAATAGCACCTGGAGGTACAAGAGAATTCTCAAACAATTCTTTGTTACGAACTCTACTGAGTCTCCCGTATAAAATTGCCCGTATTAGTAATAACAGAAGAATTTAATAGTACCACGTAAAAAAGATCACTGTTCAAAAAACTTGAATAAAAAGCTACTCTCGTCCCGCAGCAATAAAGTGCATTTCAGCTCGCACAGCGCTGCATGGCTCCTCTTCAAGGCGCCACTCTGCGCATCACTTTCTATCTATATAGCGTAACTCTATCCCTTCTTCACCCACTGAATGTTTCGCGCCAGGTTAGCCCGCCGATGTTTTTAGCCTTGGCAGAGTGGAACAAGCCTGACAATCATTTATGTTTTTTCTTTTCAGGTGGCTATTATCCTGGCAGTGCCGGAACTCCTGGCACACCGGGCTCTCCAGGATCACCTGGTACTCCAGGATCACCTGGTACTCCAGGTAGCCCCGGTAAGTATTTTGATGAAATATAGTCTTAACGCCCTGCATATGACGTCACTAGCAAACCCTGGGCCTACACCGTTCTATGCACTATTAACATTTTGTTATATTACGTGTTTGGTTTGTCAACAAAAGTAGCGGGTTGTGTCAGAGATACAACCGTAAATGATTGAAATGGATACTTCTTATGCCGCCGTCTAAATGAAGTCCTAAAATTTATTTGATTGAATTGTTTCTCCTTTAAGAATTATTTTGGTACTTAGACATTATGAAGAACTATTCTGAACGGGCTCGTAAGTACCAAAATAATTTGCAACAGAGAAACAATTCAACCAAATAATTTTAGGCATTCATTTAAACGGCCAATACGAAGTGGTGTATGTCCTTGGTTTTTCCAAAAACATCGCGATCAAGGCCAGAAAAACGTTTAACAAAATGCTTTGCATCAAAACTGTCGTCGTCGCGGCCCGTTACACAACTTCTCGGGAACATGTGTTCCAGAAAAGAAAAAGTCAACTATAAAGGGTTATTTAGTTTGTAAATGGTTTCAGTTTTGTCGGCTAATATACTATAATGTTTCTAATGTTTGCGTTTTATTTGACAGGAGGACCAGGTGGACCAGGTGGTCCGGGTGGACCTAACGGACCTAATGGTGGTGGTTATTACCCAGGACAACCCGGCGTTCCCGGAACTCCGGGTAGCTCAGGATATCCTGGCACCCCAGGCTCTCCCGGCACTCCAGGTGGACCAGGTACGTCAAACACCATTCAGAATGTATCCCTAGTTTATTTAAAACGCGTGATTATGTAATTTTAATTTTACATCAGGGATCATTGAGATGGATATTTAGGTACTTTGAAAGCATTAATTTTATACATCACACAAATTTATGGGTGTTGGATCCCAGTTTGCTCCTATCTCACAGGAGTCACAGACTATCTGATTTTTTTAAGCTGCCTCTTAATTTTCAAAATCACATCACATTTTCGCAGGTGGACCAGGCGGCCCAGGTGGGCCAGGTGGACCAAACGGACCTGGCGGCAGTGGAGGTTATTACCCAGGACCACCAGGCACTCCCGGTATTCCAGGCACACCAGGATCTCCCGGTACCCCAGGTGGACCAGGTGGTCCAGGTGGCCCAGGTGGTCCAGGTGGGCCAGGTGGACCTAATGGACCTAACGGCAGTGGTGGCTATTACCCAGGACCACCAGGCACTCCCGGTAGTCCAGGCACACCAGGAGGTCCCGGCACTCCGGGTGGACCAGGCGGTCCCGGCACCCCGGGTGGACCAGGTGGTCCAGGCGGCCCAGGTGGACCTAATGGACCTAACGGCAGTGGTGGCTATTACCCAGGACAATCAGGCACACCCGGTAGCTCTGGAACCCCAGGATCTCCTGGTACCCCAGGTGGACCAGGTGGTCCAGGTGGTCCAGGTGGTCCAGGTGGGCCAGGTGGACCTAATGGACCTAACGGCAGTGGTGGCTATTACCCAGGACAATCAGGCACGCCCGGTAGCTCTGGAACCCCAGGATCTCCCGGCACCCCAGGTGGACCAGGTGGACCGGGTGGCCCAGGTGGGCCAGGTGGACCAAACGGACCTAGCGGCAGTGGAGGCTATTACCCAGGACAACCAGGCACGCCTGGTAGTCCAGGAAGCCCAGGATCTCCAGGCACCCCAGGTGGACCAGGTGGACCGGGTGGTCCAGGTGGGCCAGGTGGACCTAATGGACCTAGCGGCAGTGGAGGCTATTACCCAGGACATCCAGGCACGCCCGGTAGCCCTGGAAGCCCAGGATCTCCCGGCACCCCAGGTGGACCAGGTGGTCCAGGCGGTCCAGGTGGGCCAGGAGGACCTAATGGACCTAGCGGCAGTGGTGGCTACTACCCAGTAACACCAGGTGTTCCTGGCACTCCCGGCTCTCCAGGCACTCCCGGCTCTCCAGGGACTCCTGGTACTCCAGGTGGACCAGGTACGTCTATAAAGGATTCCACAACAGCATTCTGAGTGTCTACTCTTTAAAGACGCATGTAACCATATATCACACTTTAAAATCAACAATTTGTTGTCAAAATTAATTTAAAAAATATATAATAAAATTTATACTTGCAATTGTCGGCACTTGGTGAAACTTGAAACACATCTTAAATTAAAACACTTGTACTTATAGTTTCACTTTATCATTGTTTACGTTGCTCAGAGCTAGTGCCTGGAGTCATGTAAAATATTTTAATTAAGATCTTCCCTTGAAAATGGAGTAAAATCCGAAACCGGTTGGGAGTTAACACAAATAAAGTGAAACTATACGTACAAGTGTTTTAATTCAAGAAATATAATAAATTTAGAAAAAAAAAAGAGAACTAGTTTTAGAAATCTGTTAACCACTTTTCCTGTCTCGTTTAGGGTTTTGTGGTTAATAAGTAAATTGTTCTAAATGCCGTATCAAAAATACCCATCAGTGTAAATTGTTGATTTTAAGGGGAACAAAAATACAAACAGAAATAAAGAATTTCCCCCCGCGCGCTATTACATAATGAGTTAGCCACGCCCGGAACTGTTTTTTTTTTTGATATGTCATACTCTTAACTGGATCTATCGCATGAATTGCAATTCTACATAATGATTAAAATATGTAGATTTTCAACAATTTGTTATTTATGATTTTATTACTCACTTCAGTGAAAGTAAAACGCTAAGTTCAAAGCGTAATTTTCCTACAATTATTTGAAAAAATATAGCCCAACGAATTACAGTATAACCTTCAAAATATTATAGCCCAACGAATTACAGTATAACCTTCAAAATATTATAGCCCAACGAATTACAGTGTAACCTTCAAAATATTATAGCCCAACGAATTACAGTATAACCTTCAAAATATTATAGCCCAACGAATTACAGTATAACCTTCAAAATATTATAGCCCAACGAATTACAGTATAACCTTCAAAATATTATAGCCCAACGAATTACAGTATAACCTTCAAAATATTATAGCCCAACGAATTACAGTGTAACCTTCAAAATACTGTAATTTTGCGGGAAAATATAATATATGTATGTTTAAAGTATTTTCAATTGAAACTATTATTTTTGACTCCTCAGATACTAAAAAGTCCTCTCGTATGGTACCTTTCTGAAAAAAGATAGGTCTTGAATCGTTGACTGTTGTAACCAATTTATATACGAGAGCGATGTGCTCCTATAATTTGTATCACTAGGCAGAATATGTGTAAACCATAATTGGTTAACCTAATGGTGAATGTTTGAAATGGGATTATGCAGTTAGAGCTCCTTAATAAATAAATAAAGCGAAGAAAGAAGAGAAAATCGTAAGGCACAATCTACAACATTGATGGTACTGTTCAATGGTACTAGTGAAAGAAAGAAAGAAAGAAAATGAAATTTATTCGTCACCAATGAAATACGGAAATACATAAAAATAACATAAAAAACTAAACTTACAAGAAAACAATTATATACCCAACTAACAAAACTGAGAAATACACGAGCGATAGAGCGTAAGCCGTTAAGTATTGATGAAATACGAACTGGCTTTATATCCGGATTTATTCCCGCTATACCTTCGCTATATGTCCATTTGGGCACAAATTAAGCGGCATTCGTCAATACAAGAGGGTTACAATAGCGATTCATACACACCGAGGGGCTTAAAAAGCTATACAAGAGCGATTCATACGTCATTTGGGGTCCACTAACCACCTTTAATTTCTATTTGCGATTTCGTCAATATAAGAGGGTTACAATAGCGATTTATACCCACTGAGGAGTCCAAAACGCAATACAAGAGCGATTTATACGTCATTGGGAGTCCACTAACTACCTTGTATTTCTATTTGCGATTTCGTCCATACAAGAGGGTTACAATAGCGATTTATACCCACTGAGGAGTCTAAAAAACGATACAAGAGCGAATTATACGTCTTCCTTGAATTTCTATTTGCGATTTGAGTCATGTTCCATCTCTTTTTTTCCTTGAAATGTTTAATTTGCGAACTCTTTCATTTTAAAACTTAACCTAAAATGGTGTGAGATACAAATAAAGTGAACGATATGCGACGCAAATAAATTGGATGTTATTTTTTCCATGGTATAGTATTATGTGTGTTGTGAGTGAAATTTCCTTACGAAGATAATTTTACTGGTATTCTTTATATAGTTTTCCACTTCGTTTTTAATACGCCTTCCTAATAATGTGAAAAAAGATTGAAAATTAGGTGCAAAGAGGTTAGGTTAGATATTTCGTTTATTTTCTAAATTATCGGCTGCAACTGCAGCAATGTTGTACTCCTTCATTCTTTTTAAAAATTCTTTCATTCTTTGTCGTCAATATCTGTAACGAAACGATAATTTCGATGAACCAATTCAACAAAATAAAAATAACAATGGCGGAATATTTCTTAGGAGTATGAAACTTCTCTGAGCATTACATACGTCGTTAGGACGTAGAAAGTAGGTGACTAAGTTTTAGAGCGATATGATAGCGGTGTATAAAGCCAAATCATGGCCTTGATAGCAATCGATCATAAAATTTTAGGGTACGGTAGCAAATATATAATGGTTTAAAATGAAATACACTGTAAAAGCTTTTTATATTTTTTGTTTTATAAATATAAATAATAGGTACTGATAGACATGATAATTTAAATATAAATACTGTTATCTCATCTATATATTTCGGGTCGGTGTCGGTTATATTACGTATCGTATCGTACCGTACTACCGTACCGTACCGTATCGTATCGTACCGTACCGTATCGTACCATACCGTACTTCTTCGTACCGTACCGTACTGTACCAAGTCGTATAGTATCGTATCATATCGTACCATATCGTACCGTACCGTACCGAACCGTACCGTACCGTATCCGTACCATACTTCTTCGTACCGTACCATGTCATATCGTATCGTATCGTACCGTATCGTACCGTATCGTATCGTATCGTATCATCATATTATTATTATTTTAAATTATTATAAATTATTTGAAAAGCTAATTTAACAAAAAACATGAATTTCATTGATAAAGTGTGTACGGAACACTCAAGGCACGAGTCCTACTCGCACCTATACGGCGATGTCACGTATAATAGAAATATAAATCGCTCTTGTGTCACTGGTCTAAAATGGCAAATTCTAACTGAATTAGGAGAACATAAACTCTAATAGACTCCATTTAAGCATTATGTAACTCTACGAGAGTATTTAAACTCAACTGTACGTGCTTAATTCTTGTATCGGAGTTAGTAATATCGGATATACGGCTGCCATACATTGGCGTTATGATTACACTTTTATATTTCCTAAGCATACTATTACTGCCTATTGGAGTTGTAAATCGCTAAAATAGCATTTACTAACTCTTTTCTGCACCTCAAAGCTTCAACAATTGCTGAGAGCATTACCTAACGTTTTTCTATGTCTACAAGTAAATTTCACCGCTTTTATAACCCTCTTTTGCGTCCAAGAGGATTTACAGAAGCGAATAAAGCAGCTTGTGTGTTAGTTGGGTAATATACTACAAAATGTGACGAAAAGGGGCAGACTCAGCATCTGCTGTGAGCTATCTATATAGTGGCTAATACTTTATATTCTCTGCTAGTGGTCCGGAGACCAAAAAGTAGAACGCAAACGCAAAGTTCATTATTTCATTATTTTAAACCAACAAGAAAAAAATAACCTGAAATAAAATAATGTTCCATCAATAAGTGTCAACATTTATCATCAATTGTTCATTTGTTTTAAAAAGGTGGTCCAGGTGGACCGGCTGGTCCTAGTGGCCCACAAGCACCAGGCGGTGGCTATTATCCAGGAAAACCCGGTGCTCCCGGATCTCCCGGTACCCCAGGGACTCCCGGCACTCCAGGTGGACCAGGTACGAATGGGAACATTCATAATGTTTATTGTTTATTATAGTAGTTAGTATTTCTTAATTGCAAATGGAGCTTCCGAAAAACAAATTAAAACCCAGCAAACTGCTGCACACTGTTATACTATCTGAGCAGCGGCAAAATTAGTTATCGAAAAATATACTAATTTAACTGTGTAACATCTACCGACAATAGTAGTTTATGCTACAAGGGCGATTTAAAACCCGAGCGTAGCGAGTGTTTTAAACGTAACCGAGTAATTTATTGCTCTTACGCCCGTGTATCATACTACGTTTTTCCATGCATAGTGTGAGGAAATAAAACAAATATAATCTTGTGAACTTTAAATTATAATTGGCTTAAAAGGACTGTATCCAGAGCCGTTAAACAGTGGAAAAAAAGCATAACATTTATGGTACACAGGAAAGGCTGCAGGTTAGCCAACCATTGTAAATAAATTAAAAAAAATAATAATAATAAAGCCGTAGGGCAAAATAATCGACTTTCTGTTCGGTTTTGATGCATAAAAAGTGCGCCTTTACAAGCACTTGCATTGAAAAATATATTAAACATAGATCTACGATAAAAATAGCTGACAGTAGTTTTCGTTACTTTTAGTATATTTATTAGCACAGAAGTTTTCGGTAGATATTAGTATTTAAAGCAGTAACATTCATAAATTGAACATCCTCATTTTTAATTTAGTTTTCGGAGCTTTTATTACGACCCATTGCAAATTCAAAATAAACACGACAATAATTATTAACACTTCATTAGGTTGGTAGTCTCGTCACTTATTTACCCTTATTCTATTGATATTTAAATGTGTATAAATATATATATATATATATATATATATATATATATATATATATTATAGATGTATTTATTAATATATTCTTGTATATTTGTCTATTTAAGTCTATGATATCTATTAAAATTAATTTTAATTTGGTAGGTTATTTGTATTTACACTTTATTGATTTTCATTTAGTTTACTCTATCTATTACGTCTATCCCCCTATTTTTACTTTTCTAGTGACAATTTCTTCACCACCCAAAGGTTGGCTGGAAGAAATCGCATTAAGTGATAAGTCCGCCTTTTTACAAAATTATGTTTTCAATACTCTGTTTTCTTTTATATGTCTTTTGTGTACAATAAAGTGTCAATTAAATTCAACACTTAGTTAGGTATATCTTACCATTCAGTGTTCATGCGGGAAAGAATAACACTAGAACGTAAAGCTACATTTGCGCCGGTGAAAGTGTATGTACAGCGGAGACCGCATCAAGTAAGACACATTGGACTTTGTACCTATCTTATATTCTTCTGTGTAGGGGCTAATGTCGTACTGCAAGTGTATAGCTTAATGTGGTCTCCACTGTACAAGTTTTTGATCGTTTAATTGACACTCGACGTATCTCTGAGAAATGTAATAATATAGTTATAATACCTCTATATATTTTTATCTTAAGGTGGTCCAGGAGGCCCTGGTGGACCAGGCGGCCCAGGTGGACCCCCAGGCCCAGGCAGCAGTGGCGGAAATCACCCAGGACAACCCGGGAAACCTGGAACACCAGGAACATCCGGATCTGCAGGTGGCCCAGGTATATAACTTAAAACTTGTGTTTTTAACAAACTCACACAACTTATTCTAACAACTATGTGGTGTATGATCATGATCATACGTGATCGAAGGTCATACGAAACTGACGACACAATCATTCATCTTTATTAAATATTAATTATAAGAATTAACGGATTTGGATTCGGTTCCTTTAAATTTTGAAACTTACAAGAAACTTCTACTTTAAAAAATTACTATAGTTTAACCCCTTTCTTCTTATAACATATTCATTTTAAATAAATATTCTCCTAATTTGTTGGAAATAACAATAACAAATAACATTTTGTGCCCTTCAATGGGTTGATGTCACTAACTGTGGGTATATTACAACAATGAGGATGTTTAACAGGGATTGGTGGTAGTCCGGGCCAATTTGGCCAGCCAGGATACCCAGGACAACCTGGTCAGCCAGGACAACCAGGAAACCCAGGGCAGCCTGGACAACCAGGATATCCAGGACAGCCTGGACAACCCGCTCAGCAAGGGGGTCCAGGACAACCAGGATACCCAGGACAGCCAGGACAACCAGGATACCCAGGACAACCTGGTCAGCCAGGACAACCAGGAAACCCAGGGCAGCCTGGACAACCAGGATATCCAGGACAGCCTGGACAACCCGCTCAGCAAGGGGGTCCAGGACAACCAGGATACCCAGGACAGCCAGGACAACCAGGATACCCAGGGCAGCCTGGACAACCAGGATACCCAGGGCAGCCTGGACAACCAGGATACCCAGGACAGCCTGGTCAGCCAGGACAACCAGGATACCCAGGACAGCCTGGACAACCAGGTCAACCCGGACAACCAGGATACCCAGGACAGCCTGGACAACCAGGACTACCTGGACAGCCTGGTCAGACAGGACAACCAGGACAAACTGAACAACCCGCTCAGCAAGGGGGTCCAGGACAACCAGGATACCCAGGGCAGCCCGGACAACCAGGCTACCCAGGGCAGCCTGGACAACCAGGATACCCAGGACAGGCTGGTCAGCCAGGACAACCAGGATACCCAGGGCAGCCTGGACAACCAGGATACCCAGGGCAGCCTGGACAACCAGGATACCCAGGACAGCCTGGTCAGCCAGGACAACCAGGATACCCAGGACAAACTGAGCAACCTGCTCAGCAAGGGGGTCCAGGACAACCAGGATACCCAGGACAGCCTGGACAACCAGGTCAACCCGGACAACCAGGATACCCAGGACAGCCAGGACAACCTGGACAGCCTGGTCAGACAGGACAACCAGGACAAACTGAACAACCCGCTCAGCAAGGGGGTCCAGGACAACCAGGATACCCAGGGCAGCCCGGACAACCAGGCTACCCAGGGCAGCCTGGACAACCAGGATACCCAGGACAGGCTGGTCAGCCAGGACAACCAGGATACCCAGGGCAGCCTGGACAACCAGGATACCCAGGACAAACTGAGCAACCCGCTCAGCAAGGGGGTCCAGCACAACCAGGATACCCAGGACAGCCAGGACAACCAGGATACCCAGGGCAGCCTGGACAACCAGGACAACCCGGACAACCAGGATACCCAGGACAACCCGGACAATCAGGACACCCAGGACAATCTGGTCAGCCAGGACAACCAGGATACCCAGGGCAGCCTGGACAACCAGGACACCCAGGACAATCCGGTCAGCCAGGACAACCAGGATACCCGGGGCAGCCTGGACAACCAGGTTACCCAGGACAGGCTGGTCAACCAGGACAACCAGGATACCCAGGGCAGCCTGGACAACCAGGATACCCAGGACAGGCTGGTCAGCCAGGACAAACTGAGCAACCCGCTCAGCAAGGGGGTCCAGCACAACCAGGATACCCAGGACAGCCAGGACAACCAGGATACCCAGGGCAGCCTGGACAACCAGGACAACCCGGACAACCAGGATACCCAGGACAACCCGGACAATCAGGACACCCAGGACAATCTGGTCAGCCAGGACAACCAGGATACCCAGGGCAGCCTGGACAACCAGGTTACCCAGGACAGCCTGGTCAGCCAGGAAAACCAGGATACCCAGGACAGCCTGGTCAGCCAGGACAACCAGGATATCCAGGTCAGACAATGTGCATTTTTACTTTTCCAAGTACATAATGTAATAACTTTCACCCATTTTAATGCACCCCATATCTATTGTTCTTAAATTTTTGTTGAAAAACGATAGAATAGGTTAATATTTTTGTTCCCTGAGAATCTCTACAAAATATCGATGACAAGAAATCTATAGCCGACTAACCGGACCAGCACTATCTGTCATGGATTATACAGAAAGCGTAAGGAAATACGACTTTTGCCGAAAAGTGGCAAAGATTTCCAAGCGCAATGTATAAAAATTATACTACTGTACTTGTTTTTTTTATTAGGACATCCTGGCCAGCCAGGACAACATGGAACTCCCGGACAACCTGGAACTCCAGGACTACCTGGAACTCCCGGACAACCGGGAACTCCAGGACAGCCCGGTGCTCCAGGGCAACAAGGACAACCTGGACAACAAGGTGGACCAGGCCAATCTGGCTACCCAGGACAGCCTGGTCAGCCAGGCCAAACAGGTAAATTTATGGTCTAATACTCTCTCTTATAGGTGGTATACCTGATGCCGGGCTCGACTGTGGAGATACCACATATATGATGTGGGTTGATGGGTTCCGGGAATTTAAAGTCATGAATGAATTTACTGATATTTATTGGCGAGTATATGTTATACAAAATATGTGGGTGCACCGTAGGTGCCGGGGAAAGAACTGACTTGACACGCTATGCATTGAAGTCACATCAAGAGCTTTCTGTCTACATTAGCAAATACTTATGTCCCTGCACCACCATCTTACTCCCAAACTCTCCCGAAGCTATTCGGGGGAGAGTACGAGGACAGCTCTCAAACAGGCACAACCAGGTAGCCCATCATGCCTGAGACCGATTGATGGAGGTTTTATCCATCTCCAATTGCCGGTCCTCAATAAAACAGACTAGTGACGAGCAGCGGCGTCACTGGTACGAGGGTTTTGGCACGACGCTCATCAACTTGCCTGCCCAGCGTGCGTGAGTATGGGTATTTCTTTCCGTAGGACTGCCAACAGTGGCGAAATCTTAAAAAGGTCTGTATCCAGCAGTGGATGAACCAGGGTAATGGATGGATAGATGGACGCTTACTTAAACATTTAATTAATTGTAGGAATTGAATAAGTATCCATTAAGTGCCTGCAAAAGTTGAGCGTTTTTTTATATGAAAACAGTGCAGAAACAATTTTCTTAACATATTGTTAGTATTTTTAAAAGAAGATACAGGATTAGCACATTCCCGTCCCAAGTGGTTTAAAGCAGAATCCAGCCCCAAGTAGAGTGGTCAACTTTGCTTTGTTATTAGAAAGTATTATGTTTTTATCTTGATTACACAAATTTATTTTTATGTATGAGGAATCAGAAATATATATACTTATGACATACATTTTAATTTTAATTTGTAATATTTTTTATTTTTATTGTTTCCAAATTTCCACCATTATGGGTAAAAATATTTTAATATGACATCCCCATCACTTAAACTCTTACTAATCCAACTGTTTACACAACGTTGACCAATGAGACATAATCCGTAATATATTGTATAGAATTCCATCACAACGTTTGACTCAACTTAGTTCCATCGTTTACCGACCATTTTTGATTTGAAATTCCCCTTCTGTCTGTTTGTTGTTTCATTTATTGTACGTCATTTTAGACATGATTGTAGTTTATATGATTTATTTGTTAGTTAGGATGTGTAAAAAGCCCTAGAAAATGCTTTACAGCGAAACCGGTCGGGCATAATAAAGTTGTACGTAATATGTGGATAAGTACAAGTGTTTTTTAAAACAAAGAAAATATATTGGTTCGTATTTACAGTTTGAATAACATTCGATTTAATTATTATTATTTTTTCTTTTTAAACCTATGTTTGTACACAGAATTAAATTTTTCATTCCACTTGTGATCAGTAGTTTTACCGCTTCAGTAGACTGCAAAGTTTTTATTCTTCCTTATTTACCTTTAATAAACTTGCTGGTAGTGTCTATCCATTTTGTGTGGGTGTATGAGGGTTTCTGAGGTGTGTTTAATATATGCATGCCTAGAGGGCTTTAATGTTTTATGGATAATTAATTTTACAGGTAACCCAGGCCAGCCGGGACAACCCGGACAGCCTGGCACACCAGGGCAACCAGGAAAACCCGGACAGCAAGGACAACAAGGAGGACCCGGGCAGCAAGGGCAACCAGGACAACCCGGATACCCAGGTCAACCAGGACAACCAGGAGGGCCTGGAACTCCAGGTCAGCCTGGTACGCCAGGTCAACCAGGACAACCCGGACAACCTGGGACACCAGGTCAATCAGGACAACCCGGGCATCCTGAACACCCAGGACATCAAGGAGGACCCGGGGAGCAAGGGCAACCTGGTAAACCAGGACAACCTGGATACCCAGGCCAACCGGGACAACCTGGACAACCTGGTACACCAGAACAGCCCGGATACCCAGGACAACCAGGACAGCCAGGACAACCTGGAACTCCAGGTCAGCCTGGTACACCAGGACAACCCGGACAACCAGGAAAACCCGGACAACCAGGCCAACCGGGATACCCAGGATCACAAGGACAGCCAGGACAACCTGGAACTCCAGGTAAGCCTGGGACACCAGGACAACCAGGACAACCTGGACAACCAGGCCAACCGGGATACCCAGGATCACAAGGACAGCCAGGACAACCAGGCCAACCGGGATACCCAGGATCACAAGGACAGCCAGGACAGCCCGGACAACCAGGCCAACCGGGATACCCAGGATCACAAGGACAGCCAGGACAACCCGGACAACCAGGACAACCGGGATACCCAGGACAACCAGGACAGCCAGGACAACCTGGACAACCAGGCCAACCGGGATACCCAGGATCACAAGGACAGCCAGGACAACCTGGACAATCAGGCCAACCGGGATACCCAGGATCACAAGGACAGCCAGGACAACCTGGAACTCCAGGTAAGCCTGGGACACCAGGACAACCAGGACAACCCGGACAACCAGGCCAACCGGGATACCCAGGATCACAAGGACAGCCAGGACAACCCGGGCAACCAGGCCAACCGGGATACCCAGGATCACAAGGACAGCCAGGACAACCCGGACAACCAGGACAACCGGGATACCCAGGACAACCAGGACAGCCAGGACAACCTGGACAATCAGGCCAACCGGGATACCCAGGATCACAAGGACAGCCAGGACAACCTGGAACTCCAGGTAAGCCTGGGACACCAGGACAACCCGGACAACCAGGCCAACCGGGATACCCAGGATCACAAGGACAGCCAGGACAACCCGGACAACCAGGCCAACCGGGATACCCAGGATCACAAGGACAGCCAGGACAACCCGGACAACCAGGCCAACCGGGATACCCAGGATCACAAGGACAGCCAGGACAACCCGGGCAACCAGGAAAACCGGGATACCCAGGATCACAAGGACAGCCAGGACAACCCGGGCAACCAGGCCAACCGGGATACCCAGGATCACAAGGACAGCCAGGACAACCTGGACAACCAGGCCAACCGGGATACCCAGGATCACAAGGACAGCCAGGACAACCTGGAACTCCTGGTAAGCCTGGGACATCAGGACAACCAGGACAACCCGGACAACCAGGCCAACCGGGATACCCAGGATCACAAGGACAGCCAGGACAACCCGGACAACCAGGCCAACCGGGATACCCAGGATCACAAGGACAGCCAGGACAACCCGGACAACCAGGCCAACCGGGATACCCAGGATCACAAGGACAGCCAGGACAACCCGGGCAACCAGGCCAACCGGGATACCCAGGATCACAAGGACAGCCAGGACAACCCGGGCAACCAGGCCAACCGGGATACCCAGGATCACAAGGACAGCCAGGACAACCCGGGCAACCAGGCCAACCGGGATACCCAGGATCACAAGGACAGCCAGGACAACCCGGGCAACCAGGCCAACCGGGATACCCAGGATCACAAGGACAGCCAGGACAACCCGGGCAACCAGGCCAACCGGGATACCCAGGATCACAAGGACAGCCAGGACAACCCGGACAACCAGGCCAACCGGGATACCCAGGACAACCAGGACAGCCAGGACAACCCGGACAACCAGGCCAACCCGGATACCCAGGATCACAAGGTGGCTCCGTACAGCCCGGATACCCAGGACAACCAGGAGGGCCGGGACAGCCGGGGCAACCTGGAACTCCAGGACAGCCGGGGCAACCTGGAACTCCAGGTCAGCCCGGTACACCAGGTCAACCAGGACAACCCGGACAGCCTGGGTACCCAGGGCAACCAGGTAAATTTATTTTAATTAATATCTTGTAAAAAAACAAATAAACAGTTTAACATACCTACCTCTGAACTAAATGAACAAAGTTGATTAAACACTTTACATCCATTAGTCATGTGTATGTTTATTGTTGGAAATATCAATTTTAGCATTTATCGCAAGTTTATCACAATGTAACATTTGTCTATATCTTTTTTTTTTTTTTTTTTTCTTTTACGTTACCTATATTACATTCTATTCCATTTATTACATCTACGCAGGACGAAAACACAAAAAATACAATATATTCAAACTCCCTTTCCTTGTTACAGGTAATGTACCCGACAATCAGCCCGCCGGTACTGGAGTACAACCACCGCAAACCCAGCCCTCAGGACAACCGCCACCGTTCCCGATCTACGTCATACCGTATCCTCTGCCCATCGTACCATACCCTGGAAACTGTCCATGCTATCTCGTGAACCCTGGCAACAACTCCACAACAGCCCAAGGTCAGCCTGGCCAACCAGGGCAGCAAGGTCAAGGTCAATACGGACAACAAGCTCAAGGTCCATACGGACAATTTGGATATTACGGACAGCAACCATACGGAATAATTGGATTCGTCCCCGTTCTGTTTGTACCAAACTGCCCAGGGAACCCTTCCAACATGCAAAATGTACAGTCCAATTTCCCTAACGCTGTAGCTGCCCCCTATAATTGCGGTCAGTGTCAATCTCCCAATAGCGAAGTGTACAAATACTTCAGGAGGCTGGATGGAGCACGCAAGGCACCTCAAGGTCGGAGCTCCGACATCGGAGATCTGATGGAGATAAAATCCATGGAAGAACTGGACAACCTACTACATAACCAAATTAAACCCACAAGGAAAGCGTTGAGAAGAATTGCAATCCGTCCACGGGTATTAAAAGACGAAACGATGAAAAAAGAAATTAAAGAAACGAACAAATCTTAGTAATTAATTAAAATGGACGAACCGCAAATTTTGAGGAAGTCCGATTTAATAAAATTTCTTGGACGCTCTCATTATTTCTATTCGTCGGGGAAGTTGTATTTATAGAGTCTAATGTGATATGAGACTCGTTAAAATGTGTATACTTATTTATAACCTTAATTTAAAAACAATAGCGCAATATGTATGTAATATTTACAGCATAAAAAAATATACTCAATTAATTTTGTAATATTGTAAAAGTTACTCGAATTTTTTATCTAAGACATGAAATTTTCAGATCTTCAAAAATGCGCTGCTATTGTAGTGTTTAATAAAAAATATTAATTTAAATAATGCCTTTGAATTAACAATATACCTTTCCTTAGGTACTCGTATCTAAACCCCAGAATTTTTCAGTCCTATCTAAATACGTGGAGCTCGCGTAGTTAGTTTAATAAATATCTACTGAAATAGAGGATTGTGAAATTAATAACCGAATATATTCAAATTAATTCACAATAAATCTAATTCTATTTGATTTGATAGTTTTGATTGTGATTTAAACTTTGCAAATTTAAATATATTCAATGTTATCTTGCCCTGTACATAACATTATTTTAAATGGAGTTAAAGTTCAGTTATATTCAACCTACATACATACCCGTATAGTTAAAGTTCAGTTATATTCAACCTACATACATACCCGTATAGTTAAAGTTCAGTTATATTCAACCTACATACATACCCGTATAGTTAAAGTTCAGTTATATTCAACCTACATACATACCCGTATAGTTAAAGTTCAGTTATATTCAACCTACATACATACCCGTATAGTTAAAGTTCAGTTATATTCAACCTACATACATACCCGTATAGTTTTATGATTATACCGAGTCAAATTCTTAGTCATACAATTAAACAAACTGACAAATAAGTTAAAGTTCTATTATAAATTTATTATTTATTAGCAAAGACCATATAACCACTTCGTTATTTATTAGCCTATAGTGCTTCGGGCTTCGCCGTAAGCGAAGGTCGGCCTGCGGCCTATCTTAAAATTTAAGTATTATGTATCTACTTATATAGCTCAACGATCTTGAAATAAAAATAATCTCCCGATTCAAATAAAACCCTTGCTCTCAATGACCGTCCTAGGGTTTAATGTATTTTTTATTTCGGGACTCCACACCTAAATCTTACGATTACTTGGACAGTACAGATGTTATATCCTACGAAGTCTACTTGGCCAGAGAATATAAAGTATTACTACGTAAAGAAGCGACACTCACCTCCCCGCGAAAATTTAACGTCCCCCGCGGTCCCCCGCAAGTTAGTGGAAATCTGGAGTCAGGCAGAGCTCGATTACCACTCGTTTGATGCGCGCGTGTTTTGTTACAAAGTTTTATCACGATACTGATTTTTAATCAGTATGGTGCGTTATTGCAGTGTTTATGGATGCCTGGAAAACTTTTTTTCAAAAATTAGAATTGCGTGATCAAACCTTACAATTTCGTTCAGTAACGCATTTGGAACAATAAAATCAGTATTTATAACTTTCCATGTTTTGACAAGTTTTCATTTTTTTTACAAAATTTATGTTTGAGTAGTTGTTAATTATATGATGATCATTTATGCATACGAAACTATATAGGTACCTACTAAGCTTAGGCATACTATATATATATATATATATATATATATATATATATATATTTACTTTTAAAGTAACGAAAAAGCAGCGGTAACTCAGGGGTAGAACGCTGGCCTCTTAATCTGACGTAATATTTGCAGGTGAAACGCGGGTTTACCGAGTGTGGGTGGACTGTGACTTGCATTTCAAAGTTCACACTCGGAACACATCCGACACCCCCCGGGGCATTCAGGTCGTAACGATTTATATACATATATAAGGTTAAATAACATTATTTGGCGAAACTCAAAGCAAAGGTAGTACTAGTCTATATGGACAACTGTTTTTATGGGAGCTAAGCGAAATTCGCAACTTTTTTTCACTTCCTCCTATACAAATTGCTCCGATCAGCTGACTCGTCCAGTATGGAAAGGTGAAAACGAATTTTAAGAATTTTTCACTATCCTATTAAAAAAAGTTATTCATATGGACATGTTCTACATATGTTTCAAATTTCGCCAACTAATTGAATTTAACCTTGTATATATATATATATATATATATATACATATATTTTTTTAATACTGATTAATCCACGGGGAACCAGAAATTGGACTACGCTAAAATTTAGGAAGAGAATCACATAAGTTGCTGACTTATATTGTGTCCCTCTCGGGCGACGACGCTCACACGATTGCTGCCAGCCCTAGACTAGCTCACGCACACACACAAGCGTGTGCGGACAAGCCAGATGCGCGCGTGAGAGTGTAGGTAAATAACTTGAGCCTTGACTATGAAGTGTCGGGGGTGTGACTTGGCTATGGCTGAGTGGCGTGCACAGAACTTTTTTCCGGAAAAGCAATCAAAAGGTCAAGATTGACAATGAAAAAAATATGAAAAAATTTAAATAACACTTTGAAAAAAAAAGTTTGTATGTCGCCAGGGTAGGCACTGCCTACCCTGGAATGAACATTTTGATACAAACTTTCTTTTTTCAAAGTGTTATTTAAATTATTTCATATTTTTTTTATTGTCGTACTTGACCTTCTGATTGCTTTTCCGGAAAAAAGTTCTGTGCACGCCACGTAAAGTAGGGCCACTGAGTGATGGCACTTATGACAGCTGCATTTAGTGATGAGGTACATTTAAAATTTCGGTTAAAAATGAAAATCAAGTGTGAGTTTATTCAACATTAGACACGTCATTCAACATTCAACATAATGATACAAAAGGAAAATGTGCCGAAACCAGTGGCGTAGCTATCGGAGGGCTATGCGGTGTAGTGCCCCGGGACCCCCAAGAGATGTTTAAATATCTAAATCGAAAAAAGTATTTTACTATCATTTATTTTCGTTTAGTTTAACTTCGTCATTGTTTTGTTTTTAATTAAATATTATTGCGTAACTTGGCGACCTCAAACACAACCTATAAATAATGAGAAACTTTAAAAAAAAAATCTTTGTTTCTATACGAATTCTATTGCACAATAAATCAACATTCAAATAAAAAAATAATAACCGAAACAAGTAGTACATCACTATCAACAATGAAGTATTACATTTTTTAATTCACACTTGCTTATAAATAATTACGATACTTTGTAGGCATTTAAACGTCATAGGCGCCATCACTCAGTGGCTCTACTGTAGTAGCACAGAATACAGTAGTGACGTGTACAGATACGCGTGTTATGTGTGTGTTGCGCGTTTTGTAACCGCTCCCGAGGTTACGTCCACCAGAAAAAGTGCGTGTCATGCATGCACTACTACAACCATAGGTGTGTAGACTTCGTAGAATAAAACATCTGTAAATAACTGGAAAACAAGGAAACATGCATAACAAAATGTTTTAGGAATAGAAACCGATTTCGAGCTAAATCGGAGGAAATTTACATTTTTGCAAAATTATATGATCAATAAATTTAAAAAACAAATGCGCTCGTGTATTCTTACAAGGTTTGAAACAAATTTTGTTCAGGGAACCCTTAGATAAGTTTAACGGTTTACTTGGGCAGTTTACGGGAACACTCGGAGGATAGGATAGAAAAAAAGGACTGATACAACTTTTGTTTTGGGACCCCTACACAAAGATTTATCGTTGCCCCTACCGAAGTCTTAACGTTTTCCTTAGCTATTGACGTAAAGGTTAGGAGGACCAGCTTTTTCCAAGTTTATTATTTTCTACACATGTGCGAAATTTCACGTTCTTACTATATCAAAAAGTATGCGTTCACGGTCTACAAGATCACTAGATCATCCGACACAAGCAGCTGTGTATGCTCATATATAATAGTAGTTCATGCTACAAGGGCGCAAAGGAATAAATCACGAGGACGATTTAAACGTAACCGAGTAATTTATTGCTTTTACGCCCGTGTACCATACTACGTTTTTCAATGCATAGTGTGAGGAAATGAAAACAAATATAATCTTGTGAACTTTAAATTATAATTGGCTCAAAAGGACTGTATCCAGAGACGTTAAGCTGTGGAAAAAAAAGTATAACATCTATGGTACACAGGAAAGGCTGCAGGTTAGCCAACCATTACAAATAAATTAAAATAATAATAATAATAAAGCCCTAGGGCAAAATAAACGACTTTCTGTTCGGTTTTGATGCATAAAAAGCGGGCCTTTACGAGCACTTGCATTGAAAAATAAATAATACTACCTATGGGACAACATATAATCTTGTCTTTAGGGACAAACACGACTTGCATCATAAATTAACAGACTAGGAGCGAACAGTCGTTATCCCTATGTATCTTGTAACATGATGGGACCAAGTTGTAGTTGTGTAGAAAAAAAAATAGGGTTGGCTGCGCGCAACTTGGAGCATCTATTATATAAAATCGAAAAGCTAGAAAGGGACAAAATTCACTGGAAAGAGTGAGATGACGCTCTACACACCTTTATCACTCACACGAACGCCAAAATCGCGAAAGAAATTATGCAATTCGATTCCTTGGATTGTGATAATGATGAACGGTATAAACAATATGGGTTTGCTAACATGATCGCTTAATAATTAAAGAATGAAATTATGAAATCTAAATGTTCCGCGTCTCAGAAACGTCAGATCTGTATAGCATATCTAAACATCCGTTTATACTCTTTTGGGTTTGCAAAAACGTAACATCAACGCAAAATGCACTTCAAATAATTTTTCCAGAGTGTATTTTTATTTATTTATTACACTTTTTCTACCTTTACAAACATAATTTACAACACATTTTTACATAAAAGACAGACATTGTGTACAAAGGCGGCACTTATTGCTAGTAGCAATATCTTCCAGGCAACCTTTGGGTGGAATGAAAAAAGATGTTAACGACAAAAAGGGTAGCGTTAATGCTAACAAAAAAGCAACGTGCTAATTTTAACTAAAATGTAATAATAATTAACATAATAATCATATATATATTTTATATTTAACAAAAAGAATACACACACAAACAAAAATTAAAATAAACGTAAATAAATAAATACATATACATACTTAAATACTTAATATTAGAGACGGGATATTTGGATGGAGTTCTATTTTGACGGGTATTCAGAATGAAAAAAGTGCTTCACTTTGATCTTAAATAAGTTAACATTTTTCAACTTTCGAATAGAAAGGGGCAAATGGTTCCAGAGTCGTGCAGCATGAAAAGTAAACGAATCATTGTAAAAACCTGTTTTCGGTTTTCATATTACACAGCCGCATCTCTCTACCGTGATCGGGGAGAAAACTAAGTCTTTCTCGCAAGTAACAGGGAGCAGAGGACATCATGAAGAAGAGAAAGAATGTGAGTACTGAGCACTTCTGCGAAGACGAATGGGGAGCCAGCTTAACGGTAAAATTTTTGAATCGTGCGTCCTTAATTGGGGGGTGAGGGTGGGGGGGGGGGGTAGGGGGGGGGCTCTCTTATTCCCCTAGTATATTTTATTTTGTGCGGAAATGTATAATTTTTGAGAAATTAATTATTTATTTTATAAAATTTTGAGGTTATATTTACATTATTTTATAAAATTAAACTGGTTGGGGGTGGTTGGAGGGGGGGAGGAGGGCCCATTTCCCATCTGAACCTAACCTAACCTACCAGTGCAGAAGCCGATTTTAGGACCAATTCAACCTATCAGTACAGAAGTCAATTTTTTGACAAAAATTCACTTCTGCATCGGCTCCGGCACTGCGGGAAGTGCAACCCCTTCGCCCTTGCGTAACAAAGTGCAGGCACCCATGCTCACCTCCGCAGCTTCGGCTTGTTGGTCGCCTTCGGCGACCAGCCTCAGCCGCTCCGGTTCGCAGGGTTGCCTGCACTTTGTTACGGCAGGCGAGGGTTGCCCTCCCTGCGTGCCTCCGGCTTTTTATATACACTCTAGGGGTAGTAGCCACAAGACTGTATAGAGTCGGGGTGCGCTGAGTCGGTTTTTGAACAGTTTGAACCTATTGGTACAGAAAGTATATAAAATAGTTATAGTAGCAAGCAGGGGTCCAGAGTACAAGCAGAGGTCGGTCGATAAAAGAATTCACAAAAGTCCAAAAGAATAGCCGGGGTCGTCGTAAATATCGTAATAAAGGAAACAGAGCACATTCGCGTAGCTACAAGAGAAACGGAATGGCGTCGTAACATATCGCGGCCATTTTGGGCAGTTTTCGCCCGAAAACGAACCATTATGTCAATAATATTGACAATATCTGGTAAAATTGCGTGTGTACGGGTTATTTGACGTTTCGTTACGCCAATTCACTTTAATTTTCAGTCTAAAACTACGTTTCGTACACAAATATTTTTCAATTTTGATTATTGATTTTCATAAAAACTACGAATTTCCGCAGAAAAAGAAAAGCACTTTGTTATGAAAAGTGATAGCCAGCTATTGATTGCACACCTCATTACAATTAAATAAAGGACGCACGATATAAATACCAACCCAGCTTAACTGCGAACGGAATTCAGATACATGGTCATATTTGCGAAGAGAGAAAATAAAACGAATACAAATATTCTGGAGACGTTCCAGTTTATTAAGAAGTTCCTCAGTGAGGTCCAAGTGACAGGAGTCCGCATACTCTAAAATAGGGAGGAGAAATGTACGTATACAGAATTGTATTTATATTAATTAAATGAAAAATTATTTATTTCTTAAGCTTACTTCATTAAATAAACTGAGTTTGAGTTCTCCTATTGGGTATGAAAATACCTGTAACAGGAGTCCCCGCTCTCCTATAATTAAAAATACAAAATTAAGTGATAAACAAAACTATTATTTACAGAGGTGACTAACAAATTATTATAAATTTAAAAAAGAAAAGAAAAGTTTAGTATATACATACTTAGGCTGAATTTGTAAGTGTGAGAGGGTATTATGTGTGTGTATGTGGGATGTGTGTATGTGAGATGTGTGTGACTATGTGTGCATATTGTAGTGTTTCTTTTTAAAATATTGGGTTTTAGCTACTTCATAATCACGAACGTAATTTGGTAGGTTCGGCCTAAATTTGGACTGCCACCAGGCAAGCCTGGTGACAGCCAAAAAAAGAGGTAAATCTGGATAAAGAAACTGTATAATATTAACTTTAAATTAACTAAAAATAACAAAACAGAAGTAAAAAATATGGTATAAAACACGGTAATATCTGTAGAGTATTGGGTACTAAGGATATAAAATCAACACAAAAATTATGCCTAATTCGTCTTATTTAGGATTTTGTTTTCCTTTAGCTTTAAACGACGCATTTGTTCACAAAATAATGGATTTAAATTTGGATATCGAAACTAGTTTATAAGATCCCAGAAACTATGATTTCACGGAAGTTTTAATAACTTCTAATCCGGAAGAAAACGTAATATTAAGGTGTTAAGAGCAATCGTTATCTAGCTTTACACTAAGGAAGAAAATAATTGATGCTGGATATTCAGACTACTGGATGTTAGGCTACGGATACAAAAACCTGGTAAGGGTGTCTTCGTGACTTAGGTGTTTCCAGTCTTCCTGGGAGTAGTCGATTAAGCCAAGCCGACTTCTGTTTTAATACCGGAAGCTTACCCCACCAGGGTACGTGGTCCTTATATCCGGCCTCAATAGGTACAACCGTACGAGATGGTGGGAGGAATTGAAGAAGAAATGGGGAGAACCCTTAAAAAACCCGAAGGGTCGCTGTAAAGAAATAAAACAACAGCGTCAAGATATGCTTATGAAATCTGGGAAAGGAAATTAACGTATTGGAAACGGGACAAAAGGGATTTTCAGAGAATGAAACCAAAATTACACAAAACTTACCAGGAAATGCAGAAAAAAACTGGCTTTCACTATATTTAGAGCAAATGTGCTCTGTTTCAAGAATCCAAAATTTTAAATTTCATATTTCTGTAGCAAATTTGCCTTCCTTGTACCACGATACTCTTTGATATGAGAAAAATAACAAAAAAATCTGACAAGATATTCCAAATTTTCGAATTTGAAAATTCAGTAAAGCAATCAACGATAAAGAAAGACTAAAAATATATGAAAAAGGTTGAATACTTGTAGCGAATGCTACAATATGTACAATTTATGCAATTTTGGAATAAGTATAAGTTTGTAGGTTAAGTTTGTTAATTATGATGACTATTCTAATTACATTACATATACTAATTAAATAATTCCAGAGATTATCTCCTACATCCAACGTCACTCCCAACATCTCTCTAATACTCTCTATGATTCAAGTATTTCAAGGATTTTTTTTTAATAATTATTATTATATTTTCAACGCGGGCAGAGCTAACCAACGGAATTATAGTATAATTATACTATAGTTAAATACTACAATTCCGCTGTTATAGTATAGTTATACTATTTAGTATATTATACTATAATTCCGCTGCAATAAAATTTCTAGCTACTTTGTATGAGACAAAAACTGAATTTACCACCACCGTCCTGGTTCATAAGGGTAGACGTAGACACAAGCAACAGCCGCCAGCTCTTTATTATTGTATTTAATATGTGGATAAGTACAAGTGTTTTTTTAAAAAAAATGTTTTATAAACTCCACCAAGTGCCAACAATCACTAGCATCTACTATCTTTATTATTGACTATTTTCTTGGCCGAAATAATAGGAGCTTGAAAATCAAAATGCATACATCTTTCCTTCCGTTTCCCAAGCGAAAAAAAAAGCTTTGTAGCACGATTGATCCGTTCACGGTTACTTGGATCGAAAAATACAATCCACTTTAAAAACTGTCTATGAAAATCATTGTCAAAATAGCAAACGCTTTTTCCCATACACCGTGTTGATGATACTCATATGAGACATTATTCATATGAGCATTCGACGGAAACAAAAGGTATCTCTCGTGATTGACAGCCAATATCGGGAAAAACCAGAGTAACCCATGAAAATGTTTTACAAAGGAAGTAGGGACGTCAAGCTAACCAAAATATCTATAACCTATATCCCACAGAGAAATTTCTTCTCTTGGTTTTTTACAAGTCTAAACAGATTTTAGTTGGGTTGCTGATAGGTACTCGGTACTAAAGGTCATACATATTCACAATTCTTAGTCATACATACATCATAGAAGATGAATACTTTGATTATAAAAATGTATATATGAAAAAACAAAAAAGTGAATTACACATAGACATTTATTAAAATATAAACTTAAATGTTAAATAAATTTACTTCCTCTACAATTTCCTTAAATGTATATGTTTTAAGGAACTAATCGGTGACATTTCTGAAATGAATACTGACTACAAAATAATGTTGTTCACAGTGCAATTTATGAATGGTCAGTGCAGATTTAAAACTATAAGCGTTCAGACACACAATCACACACACCATCATCACACATACAATCTCACATACCATCATACAAGAAGAGGCGTTCTTATTATTTGGTATTTTTAATTTTATTCCTCGGCCCAGTAAAGTATTTATTTTCTCCAGTTTATTTCCAAATTTTTTTGTATCTGATTAAAGGGATGAAGGAATGACATTTTAGCCGCCCTACTATCATCAAAGGACGGCCCTGACTTATACGTACATGCACACTCATTCATCGTTACTTCGTCACGGGTCGCTTACCAGGCCTAACGAGAAAAACTGCCTTCTTTGAGGATAACACTTTACAAATCTCTTGTATCTATACGAGTACTTGTCTTCATACCATGAAGTATTTTACATATTTGTGAGTGGTTATGGGAAAAGGGACCTGAAAGTACTTGGCAAATTAGAGCTTTCAGGAATAAGTTTTAAAATTCGTTTGTCTCTGGGTAATTGTATCCCTTCAGGTCCCTTTCCGCGTGACCACTCACATCTTTCTCTGGTACTAACATCGATGGACGTCACTGGCTTCTAGAGAATATTAAATATTCTTTTATTTTATATATATATCAGAAAGAAATAACACTGGGTTATATTGTTGTACGAGTAGATTTTCTTTATACTTATTTTATAATATTGTCTTTTACATTCAGCAAGATTTAGCTGTTTTTTTTTTCTTTTAAAAATAACCATACTTCAAGAGCAAAGAAAAAAAATATGTGAAAGGGATAAACGGACACTTTAGTATGTAGTATTTTGTGCTACTGTGAGTGACATAATGTAAGACATTGAGACACGAGTGCTTGTTTACGAAACAAACGAAATTAATGCACTTACAGTGTCTTCATTAGCTACGGAAAAAAATGTTTACACTTTTAGAGATTGCATGTCTAGTATAGTAAAGAAGGTATTATTTTGATAAAATAGTATATTATTTTTGGAATCTTTTTCTAGGGATCTGTTAAACAGAAACGCGATTGGACAAATTCGGTTCGAAAAAAATATTTTTTGAAATTAGGTCTTTTTCGACGCCATTTATCCTGGTTTGACAACTTGGAATGACACATGGACTGCGAATATATTTTATTGATTGTGTTTTAACAGTATCTAGGACCTAGTTAAACGAAATTTTTATAGCAACTTGTGAACATTTTATATAAATAAAAAACCGAATTTTCTACTTTTCCTCGAATCCGTCCCTCTCGCACTGAGGGTTTTTTCGCTTATGGAGTAACAGGGACGCTAAAACATTTACATATCGCCTTAATGTCTATTTATGCCCAGTTGTACACTATTATTTATAATAATTGCCTATGAAATTTCCCTTTTCTTTGGAGAATTTGAAGGAAACTCAATTTTCAGTACTAAAATTTAAGCATTTTTTTTAGGAATGACAAATCCAAATTTTATTATTTCTTTTGTGTATAAATAAGACAGCATTAAGCTAACAGCAACATTAATTAAATTTTTCTTAAGTGTGTGCTGTAAAAAAATATTACGAATCTTATCATAGAAACGGATGGCATTTAGGACGAACTGTTTTAGAAAATTAATCTTTAGTTATGAACATGACAATAAAAACAAAATTTAATAGGTAGATATAAAATCTTGAAATCAAATTTCAAACAAAAAGCGAACAATGGAAATAGCTATTTAATTACAGAAATTATAAACTTATGAATCGGCAATTTCATAGGTAATGGCCTAATATTTCAACTAACAATTTCACAAAAAAATGGGAAAAAGAACACTCATTCATGAAACTCGTGTGCATCGTCCGGTATTGCTGCCTCCCAAGCTACGACGAGAAAGAGGTCGTGGCTTAAAAATAAGGGCGGGACTTATTTCTCGTCGCTATTGTTGATTGGCTCTCTAGCGGTATTATAAATAAATTGGACCAATCACAGCGCAGAATTGCTGTGTTATAATGTAAGAGCGGATAAACATTGTAGGTACTTATAAAACTGCTTTTGAGTTGTACCTTATTGTAGTATGGGAGTAGATAAAATAAGTTAAATATGCACGTATATCAAAGATCTGCGATTGTTGGATGTCCATTGCACACAACCAGCGATGGATTGTCAACTGCCCCGTCCTTTCCCATAAAGCATTGTCACACCGTCTTAGAGGACACTGGGCTGATATGGCAGATACTTTGCATAATAGACACCATTGACTAGCCTTGCCCAAATACATTGCTTTGTGTGCCATAAGATGTATAACTACTCCTGTTAAGGCGACATGTAAAAGTTTTAGCGTCCCTGTTACTCCATATGCGAAAAAACCCTCAGTGCGAGTGGGACGGATTCGTGGAAAAGTAGCAAAATGTCGGTTTTTTATTAATGTAAAATGTACTAAGCTATTTTGTCAAAAAGATTTTCAAGGAGATTTTACAAATACATTATATCCACATTTTGAATGCAATTTTACAATGAAATTAGTTAAGATTTCGGAATTACAGGAAAAATTAAACAATTTAGAGGTCTTTTCGGAATTATATTCTATCGAGAATTTTTTTTCCTTCAGTGAGAATCTTAATTAAATACTCAATAAACATTTACCCAAAAATGAAATACGTATATGACGTTATAGTGGAGTAAATGGATTCGAAAAAACCCTATTTTTTTTTGGTATCGCCTTAATATACGGTGGAGTTCTATGTTACAACAAAGATAGGTAAGTAAAGAATATTACACATCATAAGATGCCGATGTAATTTATTAATGGTGGAAATGGAAAGATAAATAAAGGAAAGAACCGCACATAAAAACGGTCAAGTGCGAGTCAGAATCGCGCACCTAGAGTTCAGTATTTCGTCAGTTTTGGGGAAAAATCGGGAAATGGCATTTGAAATGTTGCCAATAACGTTCATAATGACAAAATATTATCCATTGTACCAAATAATTACAAGGGGATACAAATTATTGAATATTTTTTCTTTTTGTTTTTTTATTTTTTTTTATTTTTTGACCAGCACTTTTTTCTTTTTTCATGTTTTTAGATCCTCTAGTTTCCTTTCGGAGACAAGGAAGCAAACATACACGACATTTTTGTGGCTATTCAAAGATTCATCAAAATCGGCGCGAGTAAATATAGCTCAATTAAATTTTACATCAGCTCTTTAATACCTATTATTTGGTAAGTAACCAATTTGTATTTTTATTACATCGTATTAAGGCGTCTTAATTGTTTTTGATTTCTTTCATCTCTTTAGTTTTCCTGAAATATCCTATAAAAGAGAAACGTTTTCCTTTTATAGTGATAATATATTGGGCAATGAGCTCGTATCCTACATTAAGATTTTTATGAAAATCAATTTCGTTTGAAAAGCTAAAAACAATAGTAAAATTATTTTTCCGATATCTCAAAAAATGGCGAAGTAATTGGCAATCAAAGTGAGCTTAACGGCATGTCACGTGACGTCATCTGAAACGATTTCATACTAAAAGTGATAAATATCACTATCGCTAACTTCGGGAATAACAGGAATTTTTCAAAAATTCAAAATGTTTTGTGCTTTGCTATATGTATCTACTTAATTAATCAGTTACTATAAAAAATATACAGATATTTTACTACAGGACACGCGTCCATTTCGAATCTTTCAAAATTAATATTACACATAATCATATTTTGTGCCACAAGCCGTTATCTTATGAAGCCGTAACATAAGACGGATGGGACTTCACAGGATGGACAGACAACGGAGTCTGGTCCCATAATGGTTCCTTTTACTCATTACGTACGGAACCCTAAAAAACTATAATTTTTTACAAGCCCAAAGCACAAAATAGAAATAGAAATATATTTATTTGCCACAAAATCAAAACATAAAAATAAATTTTAATTAATAAATTTATACTCGTACATATTTTGTTAACAAAATGGACCAATCTCAGCATTTGCTGTAAGCTAAAAACATTACAGCGCTGATTTTCAGATATAATAACCACTTACAGCAGGTTTACTCCGCATAACTAGCGAAAACAGGCGCACGAACACATAGACGCGTTAGTACGCCAATACGGAAATCGGTCGAATGCCAATCAATACGAAATTTTGCCGAGATCATCATACGTACTACGTACGCGTCTGGTTTATTTGTCCAAGGTACGCGTCTATGCATGTGTGCGTCTGTTTTCGCTCTCGTCGAGTCGGCCTTCTGGCAGTATCTATTTTGTGACCAAAGTCGTTTAAAACATTACGAAGCGACCTTGAAAACACCACTTGAAACGGTGTTACCACATTAAGGCCCAGCCTAATTACAGATAACTCATTCTAGTGAAGTAACTAACTCAGAACCTGACATAACCTGATAATAAGAAACGATTGTCTCGTCAACTACCCAGTAGGTACTACTTACATCGGATGAATGCTTTCAATTAAGCAACCCTAATTGAAAGGAGCGGAGTTCGATAGTACAAGCTGTCGTACAAGCTCTTATTGCAGGATAATCAATAAATAAATGCGTTTTCTATCACTTCTATCACTAAAAGTGTTTTCTTTCACTTTATTGCACAGAAAATAAAAAGAAAATTAATTTGAAGGCAAAAATTCCTCACATCATTTGAAAAAAGTATTTGGCGTCTCGCCAAAATTTATGCATAGTTTTTCTCTACAACGTGAAATTTAAGTCATTTTGTTAACGAAAACTGGTGAGAGTACTTGTCAATATAAACAACTATTACTATGGAGCCAAACCTGAAATAGTAAAAAAAATATCAGCTGTTCCATAGAAATGTTAAATACCTACTCGACCCAAATGTATGAAACAGCTGATTTTTTTTACGATTTCAGGGTTGGCTTCATAGTAAAAGTTGTTCATATGGACGAGTACTATCACCAGTTTTCGTTAACATAATGGCTTCAATTTCACGTTGTATAAACCATTTATGCATCGTTTTTTTAGGGTTCCGTATCCGAATGGTGCCAAACGCGACCCTATTACTTAGCCTCCGCTGTCCGCTGTCTGTCTGTCCATCTGTCACAGAGGCCTACAACTTCAGCCGTTGTACATAGGTAGCGAGTTGACATTTTCACAGAATATTTTACTGTGGCCTCTATCACGGCAAATAACAAATATTAAAAAAAAATAAAAAACCTTCGGTGTTGCCTATACAAAAAAAACTCGACAAGTAACATTTTTTAACGTTATCATGTCCCCTCTCCCCCTTATCTCCGAAACAAGAGGACCAAAAAATATGAAAAAATTGCAGGAAAAATATTTCTATCTAGATATTAAGGTTCCGTACTCAGCGGGAACCGCAAATTGTTTGCCAGGCGCTACCGTTTTAGCGGCTTGTTTTTGTCGCCCTTATTTCGCTATGGCATCCATGTATATTATTGTTATTTACCATAATATTTTTAGGGATCCTCGTAAATTATTTTTTTTATTTTTTATTATCGGTAGTCAACATGAATTTTTTAAATAATTTGATATAAATTTTAATGTCGCGAACAAGTCGACATTGAAGCTTTGAGACAAGAACTTTTGAAGGAACCCCAAAAACCTAGCATTATATAATTAAAATTCACCTTATACAAGGTGTAACAGAAAGGTGTAACCATATTTGAAGAGCTTATTCAGTCAATGGTATATACTTTTACTATGGAGCCAACCCTGAAACCTAAAAAAAAATCTGCCCTTCCATACATTTCAGCCGAGCGGCATTGCATTTTTCTATGAAAAAGTTAATTTTTTTTTTCGAGGTACAGGGTTTGTTCCATACAAAAAGTTTTTCTATACCATCGACTGAATAAGTTCTTCAAATATGGTTACACCTATCTGTTACACCTTGTATGACAAAAATATATATATATTTTATAACCGACAAAACCAGATAAATACGATATATTTCGACTCCTTCTATGGAGTCGTCATCAGTCGAATACAGTAGAAAGTTGTGATGTGATATATTTATCTATTTATTTAATTGCAAATACATAATTACACTACAGAAACCCATTTCGTAATTAATTGCATCACTTAAAACTATATAACGTTACATACTGATATAAAAAGTAATAAGGTACTAACACATTATAATTATCAAAAACGGATGTGAACAAATTTAGATTACATTACAATAAACTTAACTAACAATTTTATTAATATCAATGTCAAACTGTTGTGATAACTGTTGTGTTTGAGCACTACAATATGTCAGCTTGCACTGGACCCACTGGTCGTGTAATATATTTAACTTTAGTTAGATATTATTAAGTTCTCATTTTAAGTGAATATGTGAATGTTCTTATGAGAAATAAAGAATCTTAAACCTAAAACCTATATACAAGGTGACTTTGTGAACATCGTCCAAATTCATACATACTTGGTAAGTGATCAGCATCGTGAACCAATAACGATTTTTGTAAAATTCATAAAATGCAATTTAGACTCCCCATAGTGATTCATTCAGGACTGGAAGTGAATTACTATGGGAAGTCGAAATTGCATTATACGAATTTCACAAAAATTGTTATCGATTCATGATGCTGATAACTTACCAAGCCTCCAGTATGAATTTGGACGATGATCAAAAAGTCACCTTGTATATAGGTATACTAAAAAGCCGTTCAAAGGTAATAATAATAAATAAAAAATATTTAATTGTTGGTAGTATACGACCACACGGACCTCAGTCCTGCTATAATGTGTAGTGGCAAAGGTAACCCTTGATCTACATTACACAACAAGAACAATGCCTTAACAAACAGCACTCGCGTCTAATCGTAACTGGGGAAAACAAACAATAAAGAAAGAACACAAACACTTAGGTGCGAGGTACCTGCTAGGACTGTAACATGTTGATAATAAAATGTAACGAGGATTTCCTAATGTAGCAGAATGGCGGCGCGGCGTCCATACGTAACCGAAAAAATGTTTTAAAAAAACAACAGCAAGGCCGCGTTCATAAATTAGGGGTCGCGACACGGCTTCAAATGCCATCTCTGTCGCACGCATTGTAAATTGTATACGCTATCCTGCTGTCAGTGTTGGAGCCTGACCAAAGTATTATATTATGAATGGCTATCAGTATGCTTCATTTTAGTATGGCTTATTTAAATGGAAGAAATTATTTTACCCTAATTCATGCTTTTTTCTCAAAAACTCAGCTTACCTCAGATTATGGTAACGCAAACTTATTAAGATCATACGAAAAAGAAGAAGTCCAGCACACTGTAGCTCTTGTTGTGGCTGAGATGAAAGCGTATTCGTGTTTTCTTTTGTACTTTGTTTGTAAATAGCAAGAATTTAAATTTTGAGAAAAAGAAATGTTGATCTTAATATTTCGGCCGTTCGATACGCGATTACTTGCATTTCCCCTTTCTATTAATTTTCCCCTGCTATGATGTAAATATCATCTAGGTAGAAGCGGACAGGTAATTATCAAACCGCATATTATGCTTCTCCTCATACTCAACTTTTCCAAGGAAATATTCAGTGTAATGTATAGTATTTGTAGGTTAATTAATTATACCTATGCATTTACATGTGGTATATACTTTGTAAATGATGTTTTGTATGTTGTATGAGTATTTTGTTTCGAAATATGAGAAAAAAATATTCTAACCAAAAATATGTGTAGTTTTTTGTTGTTTTGGAACGTAACTCCTTATCGCACGATACACTCGGCACTTTTCGAACGAGAGCGAGCCCGAAAAAATACCTTTTCTCGTATTTTACGCATACGAAAACTCGTATTTTTTGCCTCTAACAAATTGTAAAATTCCTAAGGTATTACACAAAACCGACACAATAATGCGATGTATTGAGAACCCAGGCTCATTCGTCCAAATGAGAACCGACGTTTTAAAGTTATCATATCATAACTTATACAATAACCTAATTAAACTAACCCAAAAACCTACTGGCAGAAATAACGTTTTTATCACCCTACGCGATTTTCTGATAATAAGATAAGGGCAGCTTTTCCTGTGTCAGATATTTTCATCCCTAAGTCCCTAAGCTCTGTCCAGAGATCCATAAAGGTCAGCACTTTTGCCGATTGTTTTAGTTGGTATACTAGAAATAAATATTTTTTCAGTGCATGTGCTCGTAAAGGCCCACTTTTTATGCATCAAAACCGAACAGAAAGTCGATTATTTTGCCCTAGGTCTATATTATTATTGTTTTTTTTTATTTGTTTGCAATGGTTGGCTAATCTGCAGCTTTTCCTGCAATCTTTTTTTTCCAATGTTTAACGGCTCTGGATACAATCCTTTTGAGCCAATCATAATTTAAAGTTCACAAGATTATATTTGTTTTCATTTCCTCACACTATGCATTGAAAAACGTAGTATGATATACGGGCGTAAAAGCAATAAATTACTCAGTTACGTTTAAAACTTCGCTACGCTCGTGTTTTAAATCGTCCTCGTAATTTATTCCTTTTGGCCCTTGTAGCATAAACTACTTATTTGACTATTTTAGCTTTTCATTTGCAAACTTACTTGCAAACACAAGAAAATTCACAATTAAGGTATTTTAGATGTATAAGGTCTTTAAATTTAAATGGAAAGTAATTTAGGAGGTGATTCAGTATCGTTAATACATCACATTCCACTGCAAAGTACTATTTTTTGCGCGAACTTTTTCTTCACTTGTCTTGTTACAAACTGAGTCAGCTGATCGGACCACTTTGTACTGAGAAGTGAAAAAATAGTTCGCGCAAAAAAAAAGTGCTTTGCAGTGGAATGTGATGTATTAACGATACTGAATCACCTCCTAAATTACTTTCCATTTAAATTGAAAGACCTTATATATTTCGGCCCACTTTTTTTCACTCATTCGACTGATGCCGGCCCCAAAGTGGGCCGAAATATATATCGAAAATACCTTAATTGTGATTTTTCTTGTGTTTACAAGTATCAAATTAGTTGGTATAATTTTATTTAGTATGATCAGTGAGAAATTGTGTATCACTAGTTTCACTTAATTATATAAATTAAATATTCTTTTTTATAGCGACATTTACAATTTACATAACAGTATTCTGAAGGCAATTTTAGCTTTAAAGCTGTCAAAACTTAAATTTTTACAAAACAATTTAGCTTCTGTTATTAACACTTATGAACTATTTTACTATAAAGAAAATTTAGTCTTGACAGCACTAGAACTAAAATTAAAGCCTTCCTTAGTATTTCCAAAACACCTTCTAATTGTGTTATATTTTCCAACGACTCTCCTGCATATAGGTATAATACAATGACTCATCTGAATTGTTCACAATTAAATGCTCGGAGTAATAATCTATTATATTATAGAAGAAGATTGCTGATTAGATAATCGAGGTAAGTGTACATTAGGTTAGTTAGGGTGTAATTTGATCATCTTACACCCGCGTTGAACATTCTACTTCGCAAGGAACTAAAACACAGTATAACAAAATAAAAAGAGGTTAAACGGACATTTTCTATTGCCATTTAACTAGAGCTAGACGAATGACTTACCAGTTAGTGAATGTAAAGTAGCCACGTTCGATTTTCAAATTTACTTACTTCCGATGTAAATTGAATTTACATTTCGCATTTCCAGTTAAGGTTAAACGTCAGTCGGTTAACGCAAAGTGCATAACTTAACCTTAACGTTTTACCTTAAATACGACCTATTTTCAGAGCTCAGCTTATTTTCATTAATTTTTTATATTAATTTATTTATTTATTTTATTTTATTTTTATTTTCAGTAAGCGGCGCTAGCTCAGGCGGTAGAACGCTGGCCTCTTAATCTTGAGACCCAGGTTCGATCCCAGTGGCGTACACAGAACTTTTTGCTGGAAAAGCAAACAATTGGTCAAGAACAACAATAAAAACAATATGAAAAAATTTAAATATCACTTAGAAAAAAAAAAAATTTGTATGACGCCAGGGTAGACAATGTCTACACTAAAGTGAAAATTTTCTATACAAACTTTTTTTTTTCAAGGTGATATTAAAATTTTTTCATATTTTTTTTATTGTTGTTCTTGACCAATTGTTTGCTTTTCCAGTAAAAAGTTCTGTGCACGCCACTGTTCGATCCCCGGTCGGGCATGCACCAATGAGTTTTTTGAAATTTTGTGCATAGTATTTGTATTAACAAATAATAATAACGGTGAATGACAACATGGTGAAGAAACCTGTATACCCCAAAAAAAAAGCGTGAATTTGTGTCCGAAGAACGGCGATAGGGCTCACCACCTATCATGTTGGGACGTAATAATGTTCGGTGAAATTCCGGTGTACCCACTCTAGAACACCGCTGACACTGCCTCGGGGATTCACACGTGACGATCTATATAAAAAAGTAGAAAGGGGGTGACTAAAGGAGAGTATTTCTATACATCTTTTCTGTCCGTTAAATGTCTGACTTAAATTTCACAGTTCACATTCGAGAACACCTCGAGGATTCATGTCGTGAGGATATATATGAGGTTACGGATAAACCCTTAAGGGATTTTGTGATCCATTTAAGTGTAAAATATTTCATGTAGCATTTTTGTTATCGAAAAAATAAATAAATAAAAAAGTATATGTTACGGGGAAAGTGATAATTAGGTTATTATTAATATTTATCGGTGAGTATTAATAATTAGCATATCATTTGGTGAACGTGATAAATTCAGATAGATTAATCTTTTTCACCGGCGATAATTAACAATTTTCTTACGGTTTCGGTGGAAGTAATAAAAAACATGATTAAGCTTTATTTATCGTTCTTATGTTGGTTTATAATGAATTTATCAATATAAAAAGATGTTTCTTCAAAAAATTTAACGAATTTTATAACAAACATATAAGCGAAACAAAAATGGACCTATAAACAAACTTAAAATCATAATTAATTATAAACTTAAAATAAATATTTATATTTCACTATTTTAACTTTTAATTTAATTTAATTTAATTTCATATTTTAGCTTTGAAAGTGAGCTAAAATATGTATCGAAAATAACTCAATTGTGATTTTCCTTATGAGTATAAAATTAAATTAATTATAAACGGTTACTAACGATATTTAATTGATCATATTAACACTCAGTGTATACTATTAGAGCATTGTTGATGAAAAATATAAAAAATACCTGAAATAGTTTCTCCTCAGATCTAAAAGTATCATCATTTTCATTATTTTACTCAGAAGTGATCAGAACACGTAAACGCAGTTAATGCATTATATATTTACCTGTTATTTACAACTTTTAGTCATGCAACATTACGGGTGGTTACATTTATCTTTGGAATTACGATACATAATAAGTACATTCCTGTATTTACTTTTCTACTTTTCGTCCGGAGTTTATAGCACGTTTTTCGTAGGAAACAGTGGCGGATTCAGCAGGCTTGAGACTAGGGCGGCAAAGTTTTAGGGGCGGCTTTGGGGACCGTCTCTTTAAACGTTTATATTTCTCTTTCACATTTATCTTTAGAATTACGATACATAATATGTACATTCCTGTATTTACTTTTGTACTTTTCGTCCGGAGTTTATAGCACGTAATTCGTAGGAAACAGTGGCGGATTCAGCAGACTTGAGCCTAGGGCGGCAAAGTTTTAGGGGCGGCTTTGGGGACCGTCTCTTTAAACCTTTATATTTCTCTTTGTTTTATCTTCTTGAAATTTATTTTACCACTACATGTGACCAAATAAATGCATTTTCGTACCACATTTCGATAATTGCATATTATATGCGGATTTAATTATATGAAGCTAAGAAGAAGACGGAACAGGAAGTCTCACCGTAATCGTTCCTTTTTTATTTTATGCGTACGGATCCCAAAAATACTTTCATAAAATTCCTACAACAGTGCAAGCACAGTATTGATAAGATACTGTGGTGCAGGCATTACTAGTTTACAAACATAAAATAAATAAAAAAGATTCTATAGACACGTACCTAGATATCTAACTAAGAAATACATTTTTAAGTATTTTTATGCTTTCAATTTTCTAAAAAACAGCGTTTAGATGATTCTTATAATGAGTCCGAAAAATAAAAAATAAAACTTTGCTCTAAGGGCGGCAAAAATTTTACGGTGTTACTACAAAACATTGTTTAACTTTAGACAGTGTTTAAATGTGTTGTTGTCGCCTTTTCTTTCATATTGTAAAAGAGTGACAGCAACAGATTTAAACACTGTCTAAATTTAAACACCGTTTTGTAGTAACACCGTTACTGTCTATGGTCGGAAATTTGTAAATCCCCAGGAATACATACAGCAATCCCGATTAGTTAAGGGGGGATTATCCCAATTTAGTCTCCTTTCAAATTCATTTTAAACCATGAAATTGTGATATTTTATGTCTGAAAAAAATATATAGTTTAGATATATCCTTTCTGCAGATTTTTTGCGGTTCAAAACGCGATAAGTTATAATCTAAAACTTGGTCGATTTTTCATGTTTTTTTCGTATTATATAAAATTTACGTTACCAAATTTTATGAAAAATTACAGGACATCAAATAAAAAGTCATTTAGAAAGTAATTTTGTAGAGACGTAATTGAAAATTTTACCGCGAACACGTTTTTTGAGTGTAAAACTTTTTTTTTGAGAGCGCGCGATGTTTCGTTTGTCGTAACAGCCACGGCTCCGAGCGCACTATTTTAAACGATATTGAAAAGTCATAGAGTTCAGTCCTACTTGATGCAAAATAAGGTACAAAAAGTTACAAAATTGTACTAAAGATACATAGTAGGGCGAATAGAGTGTAAAACGCTACTTCGCTTTAGTATTTGCAATTTTATCAGTAACGGAATCGTCTTTTTAACCGACTTCAAAAAGGAGGCGGTTCTCAATTCGACTGTATGTTTTTTTTTTTTTTTTTTTTGGCGTTGTTACTCCATAACTCCGTCATTTCCCAACCGATTTGAACAATTCTTTTTTGTTTGAAAGAGTATACTTCCAGGTAAGTCCCATTTTGGGTTTGGTCATGATCTGATGAAGGTCTTCAGAGATAGGCAGTAGAACTCCTCAGAAAATGACAGCATATCTCTCGAAATTGAGGCAATCGCTATGTACTTGGGTGCTGATTACAAGGTATTACTTGAAAATCGACATTCTTCCACCTGACCTTCGATCCTGGCTTCATCAACATATTCACCATAGAACTCTTCAACGGATCAGAGCACATAACTCGAGATTGCGGCAATCACTGCGTTAGGGTGCTGATTCAAGGGTATTACTTGGAGATTATCAGAATACCCACCTGACCTTCAATCCTGGCTTCATCACCATAGAACTCCTCAACGGATGACAGCACATAACTTTAGATTGCGGCAACCAGTTTGTGTTAGGGTGCTCATTGCAGGGCATTGCTGAAAACTGCCAGTGTACCCACCTGAATTTCGATCTTGGCTTCATCACCGTAGAACTCTTCAACGGATGACAGCACATAACTCGAGATTGCGGTAATCATGTTGTGTTAGGGTGCTGATAGCAGGAAGCTACTCAAACATGCTCACTTGAACTTCGTTTCATATTAACACCACGTTTGCAAGAACTACCTATACCTCACAATTTAACCCAGCAACACTAAAAAATGTGAAATAAAATAAACTTTTAACAAAAAAATAGCAACCGACTTCAATAGTAACAGCAGTCATTCACTAAAAAGTTAATAATAATTCTATAAAGACCGATGGTACCGAAGCAACACTTTTGCCGACTTCTTTCTTCCTGAAACATTATGTTATCTAGAAGTCGGCGTATTTCCTACGATATAGCAACATAGAAACCAATATAAGAACGGCGACTTCTAGATAACATAACGTTTCAGGAAGAAAGAAGTCGGCAAAAGTGTTGCTTCGGTACCATCGGTCTTTATAGAATTATTATTAACTTTTTAGTGAATGACTGCTGTTACTATTGAAGTCGGTTGCTATTTTTTTGTTAAAAGTTTATTTTATCTTACCCTTATATAAAAAACTAGCTTTTGCCCGCGGCTTCGGCGTAATTTAGTTTGCATTTTTCCGGTTTAAAAAGAAGCCTGTCACTCTCCGGCACATAAACTATCTCTATGCAAAAATCACGTCGATCCATTACTCTGTTGCTGCGTGAAAGAAGGACAAACCAACAAACACACTTTCACATTTATAATAACAGTGGAGATGGGGATTGTACTTTTGAGATCACCTTGTGGGTACCAACGGCGGATCCAGGGACATGGGGGTCATGACCCCCCCTGGGCCTAGTTCAACTTTTTTTTTCTATACAGACACGCCAAATTTACCTAAAATTGCACAAAATGTTATTATATATTTGGACTAATTCGGAGCCTGTGACCCCCCCCTGGCTCGCAGGCTGGATGCGCCCTTGGTGGGTACTAGCTATATTGATCTCAAGAGATACCATTTCGTTTCCAAACTACTCTACTAAAAAAACTATTCTTTTCAAAGTCCAAAATAACATGCAAAATGTTGCCGTGACGGCCTTACCAGCGGCCTTGAGTCAGTGGACCGTAATGGTTATCTAAGTCAAGACGTCATTGCATTAATTTCACCGATAATTTACCATACCAACTCATCACATGAGTCCTTCCGACAAAATGATTACAATTGCTTAATTAAAATGAGACTACGTAGAGATCATGAATCACCGTTACAAAGGGTTTTATCTACTCCTATAATGCACATCTAAAGCAGTTTTATAAGTACCTGGATTATTTATCCGATGTTATTTATGCGATTCTGCGCTGCGATTGGCCCAATTTATTATATTACTGCTAGACATCCAATCAACAACAGAGACGAGAAATAATTCCCGACCTTATTTCTTAAGACATGTCCCCTTTATCCTGATTGACCTGGCAGCTTTACCGGAACGACGCACCCGAGGTTCATGAACAAATGTCTTCTCATTTTTAGTGAAATTGTTAGTTGAAAATATTATAAATGTGTGATGAGCTAGAAAACATTAACCACCCGTTCTTTTGCACATTTATGTTATACGTTTAAATTTAGACCCAGAACAAAAATGATCAGAAGAACGTGAATAACACTCAGAGAAAGAATGACATAATGATTTTTTAATGGGTGACTTTTTTTGCCCAAACATTGCACAATTTTGCAATAAAAAAAAGGTTTATTATGGGATGCAACAATTATTACTATATTTAGTGATTTTGAATTTAAGTGTATTGCCAGAAAGCCTACAAAAGAACGCTTGCTTCTTGCGGTGGATTTTTTTAGGTTCCTCAAAATATTAAGAAAAAACCGGCCATGTGCGATTACCTAAACGGAACCCTAAAAACGCTATGGTAATTAATTCCACTTGCAGTTATGAAGACCAACTTAACTTGATACTTACTATCTATTAAACTCTGTATCTAAAGGGTCTAATTAAGTTGGTCATTGTTAGTTTCCTAAATAATTTAATATTTGTAATTATCAGATTTTTTCCTATGTGTGTACTATAAGACATATCTGTAAACGAAATTTGTCAACTGGAAGTGCCCTATAGGTTTTCATGGTGAGCAAATTTGTATGAAATTGATTATGTCAAATGCAATAACTTTTTTCGCATCGAGTTAGAAGCCTGATTTAAAGCACCATGGGGCCGTAGACTTCTGAAGTAGGTATCAGTTTCAACTTGATATCTCATACGGAGCCCGAGCAAAAGGGTCTGGACAGACAGACAGACAACAAAGCGATCCTATAAGGATTCCGTTTTTTCATTTTGTGGTACGAAACCCTAAAAAGGAAAAAGTCCTATCTAATACTAATATTACAATTATTTATTTTATAACGAGTATGTACAAATTTCACGAAAAGTTGCAATACCCTTATTTGGAAAATATATTCCTTGCAAAATAATATATTTTCTATCTATATATTATGTATATTCTATATTTTTTAATCAAGGTAATATTGTAGACTTGAATTTTTACACATATTGACAAATTCCTTAGCATACTATATTTTATCGGTATTTTAAATGTGGCCAAGTATTTTCAAACCGAATGAAACAAAATCTCTATTCCGTGATAAACAAAATCTCTATTCCGTCATAAAAACTTGTACAGTTTTATACCCCAGTGTACATTTTTTACTTTTCGTCTCAAAAACAAACTAATGTAGAGTTATTATTAATCATTTAAGATTTTTTAAAATATTTAGGCATAAGGAACTAAATATCGTTATCAAAACACATAAGAAGTATCATTATCAACCACATGAGGAAATGAATCTCGCAATTTTTACGTGGTGACAATAGATGCGGCATTTACGTGCCCGAGGCGCTCTGCGTCACCTCTTCGGCAGAAGGACGGGTTGCCTACTAAGAGACTCATTACCTCCCCAGTGACCATTGTCATCAATTAGAAGACAAAAACTCCCACGGTGTATAAAGGACTGCGCGCGCGCCGGCCACGCAGAGCGCATCTCCAACATTTACGCATCACCTGTGCGCGTGAGCTGTGTACTGTGAAACAAGGGATTTTAAGATGTAAGTATAGTTTTTTGTATAAATCATGAATTATCCTCAAGTTTCATTTAATTCTATAACTAGTTAATTATAATACTTAGTTTTGAAAATTGTAAATAGTTTGGAAAAGTTCATCACAAATCTAGTTCATACTTGACAAATAATAAACTCCTATTTACCTCTGTGAAAATCAGACTACATACGGGTAACATACAGCCCTAACTATAATAATTATATTACATTTTTATGTAATTTTTTACATACCATTTATACGTTTTAATAAGTATATATTAAGTTATATGTTATACAACGTGTAACAGAAAGGTGTAACCATATTTCAGGAGCTTATTCAGTCAATGGTATAGAACAACTTTTACTATGGGGCCAAACCCAAAATCTCAAAAAAAAATCTGCCCTTCCATACATTTCGACCGAGCGGCGTTGCATTTTTCTATGAAACAGTAAAATGTTTTTTTCAAGGTACAGGTTTTGTTCCATAGTAAAACTTGTTCTATACCATTGACTGAATAAGCTCTTCAAATATGGTTACACCTTTCTGTTACACGTTGTATAACGCTAAGTGCACAACTTTGAACATCAGCGCTTCACGGTAGATTGTTTCATACATGAAAAAAAACATAGACCACATAGTTAGAGAAGACTGGAGTCGTGATGTACCGGAAACGGAAACTGAAAGAATTAACATTGACATTGACATCTAACTAACCGTCTCATGTGACATTTGAAGTTTTACCCCTTGATTGACAATCTACTATTTATTTCCTTTCGTTATTATTATCCTCGAAAGGCATTTTACACTTGCCTCTCAGCTCGTGCTTGTGAATAATGCGTATTTACTATGCACAGCCCCCTTCCCGCCCTAGGCAACATCTTTAATAAACGTAAGTACAGTGGAGATCACGTCGGGGTAAACAGTTTAGACTTGGCCCTCCTTTCAAGATGAACAGTTCAGTTTACTTTATTTATTTTTCTTTTGGTACAACATTGTACACTTATGTCCAATAATAAAATAATAATAGGTCATTAACTATGAAATTGACGCAATTTTCTTACAGATTCATGAGTTCATAATTCCTGTAGTTCAATAACTACTTCGATTATTTGTTTTTTGTTTAAAAGTTTTTTTTCCATATTTTATATCTACGTATTAAATTTTGTTTTTATTTTCAGTTTGATAACTAAAATTAAATCTTCAAAGAGTGTTCGGGCTAAATATCATCCATTTCCGTGATAAGATTCGTAATATTTTTTAACAGCTACTAATCGAATGGCCGGAGTTAGGGATATATTTATTATATGTATTGCATATATTTATTATAATTATAATTCCTTATTCCTATATTTTTATTTTATTCAAGTGTGTTTTTTTTATTAAATTGAAGTAAACCCAACCTTTATTATTTCCCTGCGTATTTCCCCATATTAGTATTTATGACATAAAACTATTACCTATATATTTTATTACTTATATTACATTAAAACTGACATGTAATACGTGTATATGTTATACCTACATTACATAAATAAACATATTTCATTACATTTCATATTTCACAGCTGACATATACAAATTAAATTAAAGTCGCTGCATGTTAGCTTAATGTTGTCTCATTCTTACACAATTGTTATCATAATCAGGCTTTGACACGGAATTGTCATTACTAAAAAATACTGAAAATTGAGTTTTCTTCAAATTCTTCATAGAAAATGTTAATGACGTAATACTTATACATTGAATAAAATAAAAAGTAACCAAGTCAACCAAAATAGCATCGAAACATAACAAATACAAACAACGAAATGAACGGCGGAAATGTGTGCAAAAGATGGTACCTATGTTTGTCGTGTGCGAATCAAGTATTTTCGTATAGCACTATTGAGGGCGCTGAGAGGGCCGATTGCATTTTCTTTCTATCACTAAACATGTAGAGTAGTTATGCATCTATACCACGGATTTAGAACAGAGATCTATAGATAGTTATTACATCATGTTAGACACTTGCAGCACTATATTGTAATTATTTATAATCATAGGGTGTAAGTATATTAACATATTTTAGTGTAGACGTATGTTTGTCTACTTTTTATTATGACTTCTATTTATCAATCCGGGTTTGCTGGAAGAAATCTCTTTTTAGAGATAAGCTCGCCTATGTACATATGATATATTGTACAATGTGCAAATATTATATATATATATATTTTTTTGTGTACAATAAAGACCAAGAATAAGAATACTACATTAGCTCCTATAGTAAAGAATATAAGATAGGTACAAAGTCCAATGTGTATGTATAGCTTGACGTGATCTCCACTGTACAAGGGTTAAAGCAGTAGAAATTCTAAACCAAGACTTGCCTTAGTTCTTAAAATAGAATGTTTAGCGAGATGTACCAGTTTCCGGTTTGGAATATTTTCAAACTTGAAATATTATTTTCATTTGACTAGAAATTCAATAAATATATTTTTATGATACTCGTAATGAGGAAATCATGTCCATTTTTGAAGAAAATATTTTACTTTGCAAATACCTATGTAAGAACACAATATTTCTTGCTTCTTATTTCTTAGCATTTATGAATTAAAAGTTAGCAATAAAGAAATACTGAAAGTACGAAATACTTATATAAAAGGAAGCCGAAAAGGAATTTAATAAGGCTTTAGAATCAATCTAAAACTTAAAAAGTCAAACACGAAAAAATCTTTTCAGTTCTAAGAAAATGTTTTACTTTGAACAATAAGTTTCGTTTCCATTTACTTTACGTATCTCTGAAATTATTTCAGGTATAATCATAAAAGTTTTATTAAGAAGCAAGTTATCTCGGAATACAAAAGAAAAGAGCATTGAGTGACTGAGGCTCAAAGGTAGATAAATCTTCAAGAGGGATTTTATATTGCGTTTACGGGGTGATTGTAGTTGTTATTGCCTCGCAGTTCTTATTCCAGTCCCCATAAGAGATACAACAACAAAAAAAGTTGTAACTCACTTTGGTTGTAGGTCAAGGTCAAAGTTAAAGGGTTAAAAGCTCTACTTCTGAGAAGACTGAAGTACTTTTTAAAATAATAATCGATGAATAGTCGTCTGCATTTCGACGATTAATACCACATACGGAGAATACCAAGGTGTACCTCTATTAAAACTTTTTTTTAGGATTTCCATTAATTATTAGTAATTACAGGAAATATTCAAAAACAATTCAAACTTTTTTTACAAAAATTTTTGTGATAATGATATCAGTATTAATTACTAATTATCACTTCGAGTAATCAGTTTTCAAATCATACAAAAACCGTTTTTTTTTTGGGATAAATTCCATCGCAAAACCGCCCGAGGGGTTATTTATGCGCATTTTTTTTTCTGTAAACTAACCAACGAATTGCAATGAAACATTCATAAATAAATAATAATAATAAATAATATATCGTCACGACATGAGTCTCCGAGGTGGTGTCAGAGATGTTCAGAGTGTGAACTGTGAAATGCAAGTCACAGTCCGCATTCGGAATATAAATAATAACGAATAGAAACTTAAATGGCTTGAACACTCACGTTTGATTGTTGTTGTGTTGACTATATGCCAACCGTTTCACCGATACAATTTCGGCATTATCAATGTGAGTGTCGTTCTTAGGAATTTAATAATAATTTAAATAAATGGTTCTAATTTATTAAATAAATCACAGTAAGCAAACAATGATATTGGGTATTTATAATACTAAATAATCAAACGATGAATTTATCTCGTCTTATTGAAATTATTAAAATAAATATAAATAACAAAAAGTAATTCACAAAATATACATGAATAATTGTTGTCATTTATTTAACATATTTTAATAATTACAAATGATTCCATTTTATTTTGGCCAAAGTTTTCTTACAATTTAGTATTAACTTTTCAGATTTTTGAGATTGATATCGCAGTTATTGCATATCATAGACGTGCTTGTGAATCGGGAATGTAGGTAAAAGGCGTTGTTACTTACGAAAACCGCATCTAAACTCTGTGACTGGTTTATCGAGTTAAAACGGAACAGACAGACAGACAGAAAGAAATAAAGACAGACAAAAAAATTAAACATTGTAGTTTTGGCCTCATTTTTTGCAAAAAAAAATTGATGTTCCATCATGGAAGAGATCATGCAACTAGTGAGCACAATTTGACATGTTTGCTACTTTATTATGATTCTAGATACAGGATATAAGGGTAGGAATACCACCATAAATAAATACTTAAAAAACAAATTTACAAAACCCATTTGCACGGTAGAAGAAGCTGAGCAAATTAATGTCAAAAAAAACAACTACAAGTAAATCAGAACAACCTAAAGCACGCACCGTCAAGCAGTTGTTCTTGAACCATGATAATGAAATGGCGATCACTGTGCAGTAACTGACATAACACTTGTAGGTCAGACCTTCAGAGATCAGACGTAAGCGTGAGAACCCCTTAACAAAGTGTCCATTATTGTTATGAGGGTCAACACAACACGGCACATTATCTACGAGCTCAAGTCAAGGGTTCGCAAACAAAACCTACTTATAACAGAACTTTTCTTACAAAATATTTTTTCTGTTCGAAAGATTCTACTTCTTGGATGTATTGATCAAACTTTCTAATCTACTTCTACTTACTCGTGCTGGAAAGGCAACAAAGAACTAAACATTTTTATTCATACTCGTACAGCAATATACGGCATTCTATGACTTTTGTTCAGATTATAAGGCAAGCTTTTCACGTACCGTATTATGAAATACGATATTTTAATTTATTAATATTAATAAACAGTTCTTAAATAAATATAATAATACGGCAATTTTGTGTTTTTTCTTTCTATAAATACGGCTATTTGAAACTTTAGATACGGCAACTCGAAATTTTACAATGACAACACTGAAACAACTACTTACAACAAAGATTTAATGAAAAAGAACACTGTCTTCTATTTATAAAAGAAGAAATTAACTATACTTCTTTTCTCTGAAGTTGAAGTGTTTACAAACGAAGCGTATTTATTAGGGTTCCGTACCCGAAGGTTGCCAAACGCGACCCTATTACTAAGCCTCCGTCTGTCCGTCCGTCTGTCACAGGGATCTACAGCTTCAGCCATTATAGGTAGCCAGTTGAAACTTTCACACAATACGTGTTGCTGTGGCCTCTATCACAGCAAATAATAAAAATTAAAATAAATTGAAATCCAAAAGACCTCGAAATAGTAACATTTTTGTCTCTTCCCCCCTTTAATTCTGTTACAAGAGGACCGAAAAAAATGCAAAGTCATAGTACAGGTCGCGGCACGATTTTTGAGCGCTCGGCGAAAGCGGTGGGGGACTAGCGCATGTGGTCATTCGCGCACAAAATTACTAAGTGCGATAGAGAAAAAATGACTAGCGCAGTCAAGGTCAGACCTCATAAACCGTGCCGTTACCTGTAATAGCGACGTTTGCATAAAGATTACAGGAAAATAAAGCGTTCCGTTCTTAGCGGGAACAGCGAATTGTTTGTCAAGCGCTACCATACCTTTGTCCATCAACATCGTTGTAATTTACCATGTGCTTAGGGTTCCGTACCCGTATTATGTGGTGGTACGTAACCCTTTGTGCGCGAGTCCGACACGCATTTAGCCAAATTATTTATTTGTTACGCTCGATACGCGCCGCCTGCTCTGTATGTAATAAGTACAAATTTTTCCCATTTCCTTCTACGCCATACCACACCAATAAAGGTGATAAATATTTTCCGCCTCTTACGCGAATAAATGTATATTCTAAGACCCTTTAGGAACACGTACCCGACTTCCCATTTCGTCTACGTTTCGAGTTCATTACATATTCCCCTCTCGGTAAGAATAATATGGTTACAAATTGAGAGGCTTAAAATTATACAACAATAATGTTCACTTACGTGTTACACAACGAGTTTGAAACCCAAGAAAACAAACAAAAACAACAAATATAAAGCTAGAAGAAGCAACTAAGTACTATGCGTATCTGGCTAATATACATACGTTTATGACGAACCGAAAAATATGTCTCTTGCCGTTTTCACTGAGGCTCAGAGGATATGAAAATAATGCATATCGGCTATCTTCGGCTTTGTAGAGCGTTGTCTCTGTCACTGGACCCTTAGTGCTTACTGCGACAGAGATGACACTACGATACGATGTACATTATTTACTGCCGCGACCTGTAATGTATTATGGCTGTGCGCTTTGGATAAAGGAAACTGAGTGAACCATTACAGTAAAATAAGTGAAAGAAAGCATATCATTCAGCGGGGTTAGGGTAGAACATGTTGGTATAGTAAATCGACGGGCAAAAGACAAGTATATGTATAATTAAAACCAATAAGTAAGTATTTACTCAATATATTATCAATAAGTAAGTAGTAATGGAAGTATTTTATTGGGGTTAAGAGGCTATAACCCCCCCCCCCCCCCCCCTTGATCTGGATTATTGATTTATTTTTCATTTCATTTATTTATTGCATTCAATCACATGTATATAATAAAGATCTCAAATAAGCATTTTAAAGATTAGACTCAATGTAAGTTTACCTTATATAGGATAGTAGCAAGTTGTTAACAAAATTAATTATTAAATTTAAATTATTAACTTAAAATAAATTAAAACAGAAACATAAAATAAACAATGTTTACAATTATTAAAACAATATTTACATTATTATTTTCATATTGATTTACATTAAATTGCATTTTAATTGTAGTAGAGTTTATGTACAGTCAGTTCCATAGGTGCGTACATAAATCCTAGTTCCAATTTATGTAGTAGAGTCAGTTCCATAGGTACATAAATTCTAGTCCCAATTTATGTAGTAGTCAGTTCCATAAATCCTATAGCAATATACTTGAAATGTTGTTGAAAAGCTTACATCATCGCTGAAAACACCCTCGATGTGAATGCCAGTACGCGAGTGATATATTATCACCACATAGATCATAAATACATGATATAGATTCAAGAGCTGATCTAGGATTTGATTTTGCAAGAGGGCCATCCCGACAATGTTCACCAAAAAGCAAAAAAAGAGTTTAGGCATCCTTAAGGTTTTTAGGCAACCCTATATGCTGTGTAAAAGTGCACCCTAATCGAATCGAAAAGTCGAATCAAATATATGGAACCCCTGGGTGTATTGTTTAGAGGTGCTCCCAACTTCATCTATGATAATTTAATCAGAGAATATAAAGTATTACTACGTAAAGAAGCGACACTCACCTCCCCGCGCGAATTTAACGTCCCCCGCGGTCCCCCGCAAGTTAGTGGAAATCTGGAGTCAGGCAGAGCTCGATTACCACTCGTTTGCTGCGCGCGTGTTTTGTTACAAAGTTTTATCACGATACTGATTTTTAATCAGTATGGTGCGTTATTGCAGTGTTTATGGATGCCTGGAAAACTTTTTTTCAAAAATTAGAATTGCGTGATCAAACCTTACAATTTCGTTCGAACAATAAAATCAGTATTTATAACTTTCCATGTTTTAACAAGTTTTCATTTTTTTTCCAAAATTTATGTTTGAGTAGTTGTTAATTATATGATGATCATTTATGCATACGAAACTATATAGGTACCTACTAAGCTTAGGCATACTATATATATATTTACTTTTAAAGTAACGAAAAAGCAGCGGTAACTCAGGAGTAGAACGCTGGCCTCTTAATCTTGAGATTAAGGTTCGATCTCCGGTCGGGCATGCACCAATGAGTTCTTCGGAATTTACATAATGTGCATAGTATTTGCTAATAGGTACTTACCACTTGTGAACAGTGAACGAAAACATAGTAAGGAAACCTGCATGCCCTAAAAAGAGTGTATTTGTGCCCGAAGAACGATGATAGGGCTCACCACCCATCGCGTTGGGACGTAATATTTGCAGGTGAAACGCGGGTTTACCGAGTGTGGGTGGACTGTGACTTGCATTTCAAAGTTCACACTCGGAACACATCCGACACCCCCCGTTGCATTCAGGTCGTAACGATTTATATACATATATAAGGTTAAATAACATTATTTGGCGAAACTCAAAACAAAGGTAGTACTAGTCTATATGGACAACTGTTTGTATGGGAGCTAAGCAAAATTCTTAACTTTTTTTCACTTCCGCCTATACAAATTGCTCCGATCAGCTGACTCGTCCAGTATGGAAAGGTGAAAACGAATTTTAAGAATTTTTCACCATCCTATTAAAAAAAGTTATTCATATGGACATGTTCTACATATGTTTCAAATTTCGCCAACTAATTGAATTTAACCTTGTATATATATATATATACATATATTTTTTAATACTGATTAATCCACGGGGAACCAGAAATTGGACTACGCTAAAATTTAGGAAGAGAATCACATAAGTTGCTGACTTATATTGTGTCCCTCTCGGGCGACGACGCTCACACGATTGCTGCCAGCCCTAGACTAGCTCACGCACACACACAAGCGTGTGCGGACAAGCCAGATGCGCGCGTAGAGTGTAGGTAAATAACTTGAGCCTTGACTATGAAGTGTCGGGGGTGTGATTTAATACTCTAACACCGCCAAAACAACAAAATCAAAGGACTAAGCTAGCCTAACATGGCCGGTTTTTAACACCCTAATTAAACATTAAACACCTGGAATTTGGGTTGTTGTTGTGTCAAAAGGTGTTAATAAAATGTGTTAAAAGTGTTCTTTCTCCCTCCCTGTACTTCGAGTCTTCGGCAGTGGCGTATTTACCCTAGGGCCAAAAGGGCCATGGCCCGGGGCGGCAGGCAGCGAGGGTGGCGCAAGCAATTAAGAATTAGCTATTCTAAATGCCTATAGAAGCTGACTTGACAAACATTAACGAATTTTGTAACCCATTCGGCCATCAGAAAAAATGCCATCAACACACTGTTGGATTTTATTTAAATTGAAATATTTTTGCTTTTTTCTCGTTATTTTATATCTTAAAATACGCCAATGGTCTGCGGGCACTAAGACATGTTTTTTCGAATCCTAACCGAATTAGTCTCGTTGCCCACCGTGTGAACGACTCCTGTACGAAACCATCATAAATATATTCAAGAAAAATATAAGACTATCCGACACGACTTTATCATGACTCGAAAATAGTAAAGCCGATTCTGAAGGCTTTAATTTTAGTTTTAGTGCCGTAAACAATATTTTGTTTACTGCAAAATAGTCCTTAAACTATAGGAACAGAAGCTAAATTACTTTGGAATCATTTTAGTTTTTACAGCACTAAAACTAAAATTAAAGCCTTCAGAATCAGCTACAATATATCATAGTCTATGAATATATACATAATTTATGCATTTAACAATGTTTATATTTTTTACTTAATAACAAGACATTTTTACTTGGCTATGATAAAAATGCTGATTTGATAAGGTGTGTTAAGGAGTGGAGTGGTTTCTACCAACACCTACTCTGTCAGTGTACCATCGAAGAAATTGCCGCAGACCCACTTTTCGCTCTTATCACCATGCAATACGGGCTAAAAGTGGGCCAGCGTATTTTTCTCTGATAGTACATTCGTCTCTACCCGACGCAGTATATACCACGATGATGTGTATATTTGTATAATTAATTTTTTCCTCTATGGTATAATTAAAGAAGCATGCTGCGAAGACGCCTTGACCAGCATGTGTTACTACCTATCGCTCAATTTACATAATTAAGAGGTACTAATTACAGATGGCGCTACAAGAGCTGGTGTTTATTTGCATGCTGTACGTATGCGTCAGCGCGGCCAATGTTGCGGAAGACGGCGCGCGAAAAGCATTAGCTCCAGAACAGGACGATGATGATCTCAAAACTGCGGCCAGCGGGACTTGTAAGTATTTTAGTAGGAATTGTATGTGCCTTATTTGTAAAACAATGGGGTTTTTATTGGTCGTGTTACAATTGTCATACGACGTAGACGTGAGTACTTTAAGTATATTTTCAATGCATGTGCTCGTAAAGGCCCACTTTTTATGCATCAAAACCGAACAAAAAGTCGATTTTTTTACCCTAGGGCTTTATTTTTTTATTTTTTTTTTATTTATTTATAATGGTTGGCTAACCTGCAGCCTTTCCTGTGTACCATAGATGTTATACTTTTTTTTCCACTGTTTAACGGCTCTGGATACAGTCCTTTTGAGCCAATTATAATTTAAAGTTTACAAGATTATATTTGTTTTCATTTCCTCACACTATGCATTGAAAAACGTAGTATGATACGAGTCATTTTCAAAAAAAGTGTACGTGACAAAATAGAAACACAATGGAAATGGATTTTTTCGTTACACATAGGATTGTAATGTTACACAAAAGAATTTATTAGGAACAGTTCATATTGGCGATTTCCAACCGTCTTGTAATAGAAATTAACTAATTATAGAGAGAAAAACTAATTATAAAAAAAACTATAAATTGTATTGTAGAATTTATTGTATTAAATTTAAATCCAAAACAATTGTTTCAAATGTCATCAAAAATCAATTGTTTCATTTTTGTATACTTTTTCTTGGTTCTTTCAGCATTTCCTTTTTTTAACTTTTTATGTTTACTAACCTAAATAATAAAAAAATATCATCAAAATAGGTTAACGTAGGTATCGCTTAAGGGTCAATTCTCTGGATTTGCAACAAAATATTAAGACGTAATTATAACGGCCAAAATACAATTTTTAGCTAAAAGCAATGTTTACCAATAGTTTGCTATATGCATAAACATATTTTTATTGATATTAGCATAGCTATAAAACAATTGGCATTCCCATAGTCGTGATACCAACCCTAAAATCAACCGTTTATGGAAAATCCAATTATTTTGAAGCTACCATAATATGTTTAAAAATACGTTTATGCATACTGTGAACTTTTGGTATACAATACTCTTAGCTTAAAGTTTTATCCCCTTAAGCAAATGTCAATAAAACAAGCAGTCGAATTGAGAACCTCCTCCTTTTTAAAGTTGGTTGAAAACACTGAATCGTGCAATATGGCCACAGCCTTACAGATTTTCCTTTGTGTAACGTTACACAATGTTACACAAAAGAACAACATTTCGTGGCGTCAACACGAAGTCAAGTTAATGACAGAAAATTATCTCACTAGAATCGTTTAATTTCATGCGGATTCTCTCATTAGTATACAAAATCATATGAATATAATACATTTTTGAGGTATTTACATGTACTTACCTATAAAATCCACGTTATACGAAGGAAAATATTCAGTGACACAAATGAGTATCACAGACTAAGTCCAAGTGTGCGTCAAAACAATATGGCTGGGTGTCATTTTGTTAGGTTGGCTGTAGCGTACAGTATTGCCAGTGTTTAATAAAGAAAAAACGCGTTCAAAATAAATCAAACATCTGTGATTTCGTCGTTACACACAGGTGTTACACAAAGTACTACAAAAGTAGACATGGGTTCAAATTAAATTCTGCTTTGCTTTAGTTTTACATTTTTAATAATATATTTTTTTTTTCGATAGATCAGTATCTTAGGTAATATATCCTGTACTAAGTTTAATAATATTTTATCGAAATAGGCGTCAATTAATGGTTTTGTTGTCAAGAGTGTAGGTGAGACAAACAGAATTGTATAGGAAAGGAATGTATAGGAAGGACTCTTCGTTTTTAATTTGCAATTATATATTTTTTTATTGGATTAAAAGTGATAAAAGGTTTTAATTTGATAAGTTAATATTATATATATTATGTAAAAAATAATAAATTCATGATATCGGTGACAGGTTCAAAATATTACCTACTTTTTCAGTGAGGACAAGAAATTGTGAGATTAAGTACACTTTTTTTGAAAATGACTCATACACGGGCGTAAAAGCAATAAATTACTCGGTTACGTTTAAAACACTCGCTACGCTCGTGTTTTAAATCGTCCTCGTAATTTATTCCTTTTCGCCCTAGTAGCATAAACTACTATTCTATAGATAGTACCGGTAGCTCAATCACCAGTGTAGCTAGCACGCGCCAAAGATACAGCGTATATCTATCCTACTTGCGCTTTCACGCATACCGCGTTTGTACCCAAGTTCGAAACCTGCCGATCGTAGAGATTTCCGAAAATAAGAGGCGAATACACGCCAATGACCTTCAAAACTGCGATTAAAGTCCGGTTTAACACAGATGTCAAGTTGGCAAAAAATTAAAAAATATAGGTAGACAGGCAATCATGGGGACTGCTGACAGAAGTGAAAACTTTTCACTGCTGGCTAAACGCAACGTCATAGTATGTCGGTGACGCGAACCCATAAGATTTTCCCCAACCAAAAATCCATAGATATCATAATACTCTTGTTCCAATACACATCAGTGCAATAATCGCTCAACAGTATTAACTTCAAAATATATGATAAACTACAGAATATCTGGAATGTGATAGCCGAATTTGTATTTTTAATTTATTTTTATTTCTCGTTAAAATTATAAATCTACGGAACCCTCAGGGCACGACTCCTACTCGTACTTGACCGGTTTTCGGCGCCGTATAAAGCAAAATGCAGTTTTCGCAGACAACTTTATAGGTATAAATTTAAGGGTTATAATTAACTGACCGTCAAAAAATGCAAAAATCGGCATCAAAAATAATATGTTGAAACCTAACCTAACCTAGTTGATGCTAACTTAGTAATTTAGCTGCTTATCTAGTATTTTTTAGATGGTCAACCTATTATTATCCTAAATTTAGTACCTAAAAGTAAAAAACAAAATGTCGTTTACAAGGATATGCTTTAGTGTTCTGACGGGCCAAAAACACGTGGCGTGGAAAAGAGACCTATGCCCAACAGTGAGTGGATGTGGGCTGATTGATGAGGGAACATTTTGCTTCTAGCACATACCTAATGGTGCTTTAGTTTTTAAGTTATCGTAGGAAATCTGGAGTTAGTCAACTGATACCGTACTCACAAACTAATAATCGCCACTGTTCGGCAAAGTTCGTATTTCCTTACGATTTCTATACAATCATGAAGGTCACGTGGTACGTCCGGTCGCTCGGCTATAGATTTGTATGCGCATTATTACTTTGGGAGTCTGGCGTGCACCGAACTTTTTTCCGGAAAAGCAATCAGGAGATCAAGTACGACAATAAAAAAAATATGAAAAAATTTAAATAACACTTTGAAAAAAAAAAGTTTGTATGAAAATGTTCACTCTAGGAAAGGCAGTGCCTACCCTGGCGTCATACAAGCTTTTTTTTTTCAAAGTGTTATTAAAAAAATTTCATATTTTTTTATTGTCGTACTTGACCTTCTGATTGCTTTTCCGGAAAAAAGTTCTGTGCACGCCACTCAGTAATGTACAGTACATACTTTGCAAATACATTCCATTTTACATGAGTATTTCTAAACTACAGACTATGGGGCATACAGCAACTACCCCGGCGGCAATTACGGGTACGGCGTCAGCGGGTATGGCCTTCTAGACGACAAATACTACGGCGCTGCCGGCGGCGGGGGGTATGACAACTCGCTGGGCTACGGCGGCGTTGGCGGCGGATATGGCGGATATGGCGGTTACGGCGGTGGCGTCGGCGGGTCCGGTTATCCTGGGTATACTGGGTAATCTAGTTTTCTTTTGTTTCTGTCAAAAAATGGAAAGTAAAGCAACGATGTCTATCCGCGATATAACTCAAGAACGGAGCTGAAAGGATGCAGCTGAAGAATTTAACTGAGACCACGAAAAATTACGAAAAATCTTCGACGTCGAACTTTCGTACTGAAGGTTAAACGTCAGCAGCTTAGCGCAGAGTGCATAACTAAACTTTGTTTTTTTTTTGTTTAGAAATTTTAAATTAAAAAGCATTTTGTTCTGTGCTATTTGACGCCAATAGTTTAGCAGTGAGGTTTAAAAAGCAAGAGTTTGAAATTGGTATCGATTCGGCATAACACGTCTTAACGTATTTGACAGGACTAACCTTATTTTAAGCGTCCTGTCTTTTTCTTTCTTCATCGAAAAGACAAGGACAGAACGCGTATATTAAGTTTAGTCCGATGTGCTTCACCGAAACGGTACTATTGTGTACACAATTAGTCATGATCTTCTAAAAAGCAACCTAAAATGCTGTTTTAACTTTGTTTGGACCAGGTCATGACTAATTGTGCATTAAATTTCAAACTCATGCTTTATAAACCTCACTAATACTGAATTATTGGTGTTAACTGCCACATACCAAAATATTTTTTAATTTTTAACTTCTAAACAAGAAAAACAAAGTTAAGTTATGCACTTTGCCCTAAGCGACTGACGTTTAACCTTAAGGCTTGACGGAATCCGTATACGAACTTCTTTTAAAAACCGACGCTTTAATAATATATCGATCAAATCAAATATCATTATCACACAGTATGAACTGGATTTATGTAACAGTTTCCCGTTAAGCTAGCTGGTTAGTTTGTTGTATTATTTTTTTTTTTTCATATCTCCCCAGTCTCTGCAATAAATGCCCCTGACTGAGCTTAATCGGACCCGTGGTTTTTAAGCTACAAACAGGCGCAGATTATAAAATGAAGTGATTACATTGTCACTGAATGAGCCCTATGTGATAGATGTTCATAAACTCACACCGAGTTGAGTTTCGTACCCGGGTCGCAACACTATAACCCGTTCAATAATCAACTCGCGTCTCAACACCGACCGTTCAAAAATGGCAGTGTCACTATACTGGTATCGACTTGGAGCAGAGTTCGCAAGGTTCGCATGGGCTCCAAACGTCACTTGACATATTTACGTTAAATTTCGTACAGAGGGGGTCCTCTCAACGTTATATTTATACTAAATATAATGCAAAAATGACAACTGACGTTTGGGATGTCGCTACACGACGAAACCCGTTTAAAAACTCAGCGTTATAACCTCAGTCATACTACCTAGCCTAGGGTTCTTTAATGAACGCATCTCTGTATGGACCAATCTTTTTGTCAGGACCCATAATATACAAGCAAACAAAAAGATCTAATTATGAAGGTTTTTAAAGGTACTCCGGTGGCTACGGAGGTTACAACAAAGGCTACGGTGGTGGCTACGGCGGTTACGGGGGCTATGGCGGTAATGGCGGTCTCAACTCTTACTATGGCTACAACAACCCCTCCTACCAAGGCGCTAATCACTTGGGCTACGGCTATTACGGCAAGAGGGCAGGCTACGGAAATATCTACAATAATGGTGTCACCCCTAGTTTAGTTACTGGTTATAGAGGCTACTCGCGAAGATAATAGATATTTTAGACTTATTGTACCATTTATCTTAAGTAACCAAAGTGTATCTTCCAAAGTTAATTTATAAATAAGCATTATTTCATTCAGTGTTTTATTATACGAAATATATAAATTTTGTTACGAAATTTGTTTTGAAATTTTTAGCTACTTAAAGTATGGGGAGCGGTTAATGAAAAAAATCATAAATTTATATTTTTCAAAGTTTATTAGGTAATAATAAATGTGACATCAATAACCTTGAAATAGTACAAGTTACTCTACTGAGTAGCATGACTAAAATTATAATTATTCCCATCTACTTCAAAAATATTACGTTAAAATTCATTTTTGACTTAACTTTTCATTACATGTTAGTCCGATCCAGATGCGCTAGTTTGTTTCTTCATGGACTTGAGGGCTCTTTCTCGGAGTTTTTTTTCTAAATCCTCATTGTTAACTTTTCCTTCTTCTTCCTCTTCCACCTCATCACTGTCAGAAGAATCATCCTTCTTCTTCGAAACTTTCTTGTGTTTTTTGTGTTTCTTGTGCTTTTTTGAATGTTTCTTGTGCTTTTTATTATGTTTCTTCTTCTTTGGCTCGTCACTGTCAGAGTCAGAATCAGAATCTGACACCTTTTTCTTAGCCTTTTTCTTCGACACCGTATCGCTGTCAGATGAAGAATCGTCTTTCTCCCGTTTCTTGCCTTTCTTCTCGCCGTCGTCACGAGACTTCGTCTTCACATCTTCTTTAGCTTTCGTTGTTTTATCGTCAGATTTTTTGGATTTATCAGGTGAACCAGTTTTTTCTTTGGATGCTTCACTCTTCTTTAAACGTTTAACATCTTTTTCTGGGGAGCTAGAGGAATCACGTTTAGGTTTCTTCTTGATTGATTTGTCAACACTGTCTGAACTATCGTCATGAGAATCTTCTGAGTTATCAACCTTCTTGGACTTGCCCTGCTTGACGTCAGTCTTAGATCGGTCAGCGCTGGGATCTCGAGGTCTTTTCTTCGACTTTTTCTCGCCATCAGATTCTTCTGGAATGCTCTTTTGTTTTGACTTCCCGCCTTTATGTTTCACCTCTTCCTCGTCCGAGCTTGATTCAGAGCTAGAAGAGCGAGCTCGCTTCTTCTTAGCTTTCTTTGCGACCTTTTTCTTTGATGCTTTTTTGCTCTTTTTCTTCTTATCTTCTTCAGAGTCACTGGAAGATGACTCCTCAGAATCGCTGTCACTGGAAGAAGTCTCTTTTTTAGGTTTCTTCGACCTCTTAGACGAAGACTTCTCTTTTTCTTTGCGTTTCAACTTAGTTTTGCTCTTAGATTTGACTTCTTCGCTGCTTTCGCTCTCGGATTCAGAACGACGTGACTTGCGTTTGTCTTTTTTGCCTTCTTTAGCCTTGGCCTCTTTTTCGGCGGGTTGTTCTTTGCCCGAGGCGTCGTCTCCGGATCTGTCGGACTTCTTATTGTTTTCGATTTCATGCTTCCTCAGGAAGGGGGAGGGAGTGCGCGAGAGGCTCTTGGAGTATTCTCTGAAGCTAGGCACGGGGATGAAGTCTTCTTTTTCGTCTTCAGATGAGTCAACAGTCTTGTCATGACTCTTGGTCTTGTCGTGGGAGGTGTCCTTGTCCTTCTCTACAGATGATTCTCGACTGGAGATTGAGATGTCGCGCTGTTTGGATCGCTCGCGCTCTACTGATCTGGCTTCTGATGATTTCTTACGTAAAATTCTTTCGAGATTCTCTGCAATAACGAAAGATCATATATTAAACTTGAGTACAAAATCTTTAAATGGGGCTCCAAATCAATAGTTCCATACATGTCTTGGGATATTTTTTAACACAAATTAGTAACTGTAACGTCTAATGGAGTACAGTTTTACCCAAAACATAAGTTCGATCGGCAGTTTTAGTTTGCACAGAAAAGAGCGGACCGGTTTCTACAGTAGCCGAACGTGTAAATTAAACAATATATGTATAACGAGCTTTATTAGCAAGGTTAAATAGCAGAGCTCTATCCCGCTTACATAGTTCGTAGTTGTACACTGTCAGATATGTACAGATCGTTCACAATTGAAGGGTACGCGGGAAGAAAAATCATTGTCAGTTTTTTTCAAAATTGAGTAAATAGTGCCATCTCCTAAAACGTCTCGATAACAATGATTGAGCGAAAACAAAAACTTGAAAAAAATAACGCAGTCCGCAGAATATCGCTTTTAAAAATAAACCAGACTCAAGAAGCTTAAAAAACCTAACTTAAAAAAAAGGTCATAACTAGTACAAAAAGTAAAAAAAAATGTCTTTTAACTGTGAATATGGGGGGCTATGGACTGATAGTAAAGTTTGCTTTTGAGAAAAAAAAATGTTATTACAATAATTAACTGTGATTACAATAAGCCCACTAAGCAGAGTTCTAAAATAAATTACCTAAGCAAGTTTTTTCTACTTATTTCAGATTTACCTTCTGTTGACTATGATCCCTCTTCCCGCTTACCCTTCAATTTATTTACCTCTAGGCTGATCGAAAATGTATTGGACATAAAACAACTGTCAGAGGTAAATAAACTAGGGCTCGCTATTCTACGTATAGTCAGAAATACGTCAGATACGTTGTTTAACATACTTGCCTAATAAAAACGTAGACTTCAAAATTCATTCTACGTAGGACATTAATCGACGTTTTTTTCGAAGTCTACGTTTTGATTGATTGATTGATTGATTAGAGCACTAACATATGTATAACTGCCCTTCTTAGAATATGGTTTCTTTGAACTGAACGTCAGTGTCATATTTGAGCTCACCGACTACGTACTACGTTGCAACGTTTTTCCAAATTAAACATTTTAATAGCAGTGCATCTAAACGGATATACGTAGAACGTTCCCATGACACGAAAACAAACTGAACCGTGAGCCCTAAGATAAACTGTATGTGCCATGCAGTGGCGTGCACAGAACTTTTTGCTGGAAAAGCAAACAATTGGTCAAGAACAACAATAAAAATAATATGAAAAAATTTAAATATCACTTTGAAAAAAAAAATGTATGACGCCAAGGAACGTTCCCATGACACAACACAAATTGAACCGTGAGCCCTAAGATAAACTGTATGTGCCATCATCATGTACTAGTAGATTGAAGTTTCCGGCGCTACTAAAATTGATGTACTGCGCAGGTACATCGGGAGGACTTATATTTTGGGTAAAACTGTAAATGCATCTCGGTTTTGTCTTTCAAAATGGCAATCTATTTCGACAGTCTGTGTCGTTATATTATAGCATTCGCAAACAAATAGAAATAAATGCAGGTGCAGATTTTTAGAAGCCTACCTTAAGTTTCCTATTACCTTATGAAGGATAATATATAATAGTAAAGTGGCTTAGTGAAATTACCGTTACCGGGCGGACAAAAGCACCAAATTTGGTATAAAGGACCTTAGAGTGTACTGGTTGCCTAGGAGCCCTCAGGAATAAAAATTAAAAAAGAAACTAGAATTTTCTTTTTTCTTACAATAAAAGTTTTTGTTTTTCAGATTCTCCTAAGCTAGGCCACAGTATAAGAACAATATTCTATCTTCATACAAACGGACCGAAACGAACCCCTCCCAAAACTCGATTCAACTTAGTTTACCACAGTCGCGGTTGCACCGCAGTTACGTACGCACATTGCCCCGTTGACACTGTAAGCCGCTCCCACGCATTTACATTATGGCACGAAATTATAGACAATGTTGTGCATTGTATGGCTGTTTAAATACAACTCTATCAGATCCAGATGACATTTTCAAATACGTAAAGTCAGTTGGCAACCCTAGCGCGTGTTTAGGCACCGAGCGGCCGTAGGTGTTGATTTCAAGGACACCGCCCAGTTAAAACTACTGTCTACTTCCTTATACTGTGGCTACGCTAACAACACTTATCAGTCAGTACACCCTAAGGTAAGTCCGCCCGGCAACGGTTACCTTAGAATACAGTTCTAAGCCTATAATAAGAAGTTATCATTTATCAATATTACACTCACCCTTTCTTGGTATGGAGACAGACTTTTCAAGTCGCTCTTTGATAAGGTCGCTGGAGCGGCGCAGACTGGACCTCCTGTCGCGCGAGCGTCGGTCCTTCGCCGTGCGGTCCCGGGATCTCCTGTCCCTTGGAAATACCAAGAAACATTAATGATACAAACTTTCAGTGATGTTTGATGGATTTTGACTGTGGTAGAGAAAAAAATATTTTATTAAAAAAATTACAGAGAATCCTAAAAGCCAACGTCATCCCTTGGAGGTATGATTGGCTTATGCTTGAGTAAACAGAATAACAAGATTTGAGCTCAGTTAAAAAAATCGTGAAATTCGACTAGCTTTTTTACTGCCAAATGTACACAACTCCAAATTATATGATTCTTATTATGTATATTATTCTATTGTTACTAAGCCCTGAATAACCCCGATATTGCGTTTAGAGTTTAAGAGCAGTTTAGCAGCCGGATTGTGAAAAGCACGCATTTTTATAATTAATCGAAACAGAAAACCTATGTTAAAAATTTACGCAATAGTTCCTCAACAATCCCTCATTACTTATTTTATTACCTATGTTTTGTGTAAACTGTCATCGCAATGTTTCCATTGGTTTCTCTAAATTAGAATATTGAAATTTGCAGAAACCAATGGAAACTGCTATGACAGCATATACAATACATAGGTATTAAGGTTTTGTTAAAGAACTATAGAGTACGTTTTGAATATAAGTTTTCTGTTTCGATTAATTAGCAAAAGGCGGGTTTTTCACAATCTGGCTGCTAAACGGGTAAAATTTATGACACAACCACGGGGATGGCGTGACACAAATTTTATACTAGCACCGCTGTCGCCACTTTTTGGAATAATCTAGTTAGTAAACATACACGGCGCACACATATATTCACCCGTCTTCATACAGCCAAAATAACACCGTATTTCTAAGAAGCTTAGATGTAAAATACCAAACACCTCATGGCACTGTGCCCAGCTATTACACATATGTGTTAAAAGCCATGACCAGCGGCCGTATTTAATACTTTGATACTAATAACGGCGGCGTTAATATTCTGACTCAATGTGTGACACTCTTAACAATCTGCAATGGACAAAATATTGTCTAATTTCAACGCTGCTCTACGCTACGCTATAAATATTTCATGGTAAGGTTGAAATTTTATTTACCGCAAGGTTAATTCTGTAAATATCACAGTTAATACATGTTTAAATTACTTACGAGTGAAATGAAATTCCTTTGGATGTCTTATTTGCGTTAATTGAAGAGTTAGAACAATTTGCCACGCTGCAATACACCATTTTTACAATATGTTTGTTCTAACGCGTTCGGTTGAGAAATGAGAGGCCCGCGGGTTATGTCTTGACGTATTGGTCAAATCGGTGCGTCGCAGTCACGACTTTCATGGCATTTCTATTCCTTATTAATAGTTCTGTAGGCACAACGGTTTTTTTTCTCGATTTTTTGACACCTTTCGTGACGTTCACCGCCTCGTCCCTGCCTTCGTCTGCGCCCCGGAGGCGACCTCAGCGGGAACTTGGAGACCTAAAGTCGGCTTACTACTTTATTTATATTTATATGCTTAAGGTGGGCATCCCGCTCAGCTACCATATAAATGCTTTAGGTGTTTGTGACGTCCTGATGGCTTTGATCTCAATGAAACTTTACACACATCTTTATATATGTTTCCCTTCCCCCCCACACTGCACTCCGACCCATCTCTCATTAAGAGATGCAAGATGGCAAGATATTCAAAAAGCACCAGATCTGTGAAATGGTTTTAGGTAAAAACTGTTTTTCATGAAACGGTGTCTGTTTATTTATAGAAAAGTGTACAAACTTAGTCTTCTTTACAAAAATAACGTCTGTATTTCTCACTTTTTTATTCCCAGTATAGATTAAAATCACGATATCCTGACAGCTATTATGATGGTGTTTCATCAAATTAATCTAATAATTAGACACAATAAACCAATCTTTTATTTGTTTTATTGTTCTTAATTATTTTATTTAATAAAAAAGTAAAAATGTTACCAGAGTACGTGTCCTGGGGGTCATCCAAGATTCTAAGCTTATTTTTAATTCTCACATTGATAATGTAATAAAAAAACTGTTTTTTTTATAATTTTTTTTATCATTTATTTATTTATTTCTTAACTTACACCTACCATTACATGTTAAGGCTTTGGGTTTTATAATGAGTGTTTCTAAAGATTTCCGCATCCGTCCTACAGTGTCACTCACTCAATCACTCGATTAGAAAGAATATACAGAATACATTTTTCCGTTGGATGAACTATCGCAACAGAATTTTCAATGTATGTCCATAGGGCGAAAACGATCCTCAGCTCAACCTTTTTTAATAAGTAATATTAAATTGGTGTGTATGATATAACGTATTTCTAGTAATGTATTATGACTAGTTGTCTAACTTTTGTTAACTTTTCACTTATGTTTACATAACCCGTCACTAATAGTGGAAACTTTTGATTGGCCTTTTTTAAAGCTAATCTAACTTTCTGTTTTGTAACGAGTGCTGTTAGCTTTCCTGAAATGTAATAAATAAATAAAATAATCTTCTCTCTTTCACAACCATTTCTTAATAGTTGTCGAAAAATGTAAGTATTTTTGTACCTGGATCTAGAGCGTCTAGGCGGCGAGTCCCTGCGGCGATCGTCCCTGGATCTTCTATCCCGGGACTGCCTGACGGGTGAGCGTCGGTCGCGGGAGCGTCGCTCGCGGCTGCTGCGGCGACGCGACCGGGACGGGGACCTGCGGCGGGACCTGACGAAGCGAGGCACGGTTATATTAATACATCGGTGCGTTGGTGGCTTGTTGGGATTCAAGCTGTTAGTGAACAGGCTAACCGTTCAATTTATGTCTTTACTGAACAGGTTTTGTTACACTTGGTTTAGGTAAAACGGACACGCTATCTATACAATTGGCGGATCTCCGCGGTACGAGGGGAGCGTAAGGGAGAGGAGATAAGAACCGAGCGGGGCGGGGTAGTGCAGGTGCGGGACAGGGCCACGTCTAACTCCGCGTTTCCCGACGCTCCCCTCGTGCCGAGGTCGATCCGCTAATCGTATGTATGTATTTTAATAAAATGCATGGATATGCAAGAGACAACTGAAAATTGGTGAGTGCGCCTGCTCTAACGTGAGATGAATGAATGAATAGTTAGATAGATACTAATTATTGGTTATATTGGAATCAAGTAACGCCATCGATAATACAAAATTCTGAAATTAGGATGACAAAATGATTATATTAGACTGCTGAGGTGGAGTTTTTTCTATTCTACATATAATGTCCACAAGTTAAAAATGTATAAAATTTTAACACAAGTATCGTTTCATAAGAATGGGTAAGCATTAAAGCAATACAACAAAGCGTATAATAAACAACGGAATCATGCAGTACAATGTGTGCTGTCAAACATAATGTTGTTGTTACCTGTCCCTAGAACGTCGTCGAGAGCGAGACAGCGAACGTCTGCGCCTCTCTAGCGATCGTCGACGTTCTCGCGACCTTAAAACAATAGTCATAAGTATTTTTATTCCATGCTCGTTTAGAAGCAGGAAACAAATTTATGATGCCTAATTTTGCAAAATAGAAGACAATGCTTTGGTGGCACTTAGAGCAATTAAGAGTATGATTGTCAACGTTAAGGCTACTCTTGAGAACAACCTTTTTTAATCCGTGGACTGTGATTGCTGTTAGCTAAAAAATCGAGAAAAGAATTCAGACATCTCACTTCAACTTATTCCTTAAAGTATCAGAGAGGGATAGTTACCTCTCCCGCCGCTCCTGCTCCCGCCTGCGTCTTTCCCTCTCCCGCTCCCTCTCACGCTCTCTCGCTCGCTCGCGTCTCTCCAGCGAGCGCCGGCGACTACTACGGTTGCGGGATTTGCTCCTATAACAAAAGTTTCGTAAGCTAGGAAGAGACGAGACAAGACAAGACAAGACAAATACTCTTATTGTGCACCATATAAAAAAAATTACAGAAAAACAATTACAATTTAAGTAACAATTGGCGGCCTTCTCTCGCGAAGGACCTAATCAGGGGCCTTATTGTCTAACTTTAATATCAATTGCTACCGCTTTAAGACACAATGATTGGTTAAAAATAATGTGAGACGTCATTTCTAGCCAATCACGATACATTTGAAAGCGATAGCGAGAGATGTTAGACAATAAGGTAGGGGGCTGGTAATTTTCGGCACTTTCGCAGTGGAGGAGTTCGAAATAGTATCTTATCTAGAAACCTGCCAGGATATAGTATACAGGGTACGAACCTATCCCTTCGCGAGCTCCTCCTTGGGCTGGCACTGCCGGACGAATCACGGTTGGAGCGGTAGTGACGCTTCTTGTGGGAAGTCTTCTTTTTTTCACTCGCATCTAAAATATTTCATAACGTATTTATTTTCAGTTTTCGTAATTGTCCACCACACCATGCGTAAACAATCATGCACCTTAATTTAATTAACCGTAGTTGCTAAAATGTGCTCGTATTATCAAATCATTGATCACAAGAATTTGCTTCGAGTCTAGCACTAATTATACGTATAGATCAAGTAATTACGATGCAAATCTCCGTATTTTTTCACAACAAACAACCGCAGAGTGACGTTAGCTATGTGAGTAAATCTATGATAAGACTTTTCTCTATTGTCGAGCTACATTAAGAGCGGTATCGCAGCCAGATTGTGAACACCTGCCTTTTTCTAATTAATCGAAAGAGAACACATAAATTAAAAATTCACTCAATAGTTATTCAACAAAACCTTATTACCTATGTATTGAGTATGTTGCTATCGCAGTTTCTATTGGTTTCCGTAGCAGGGCTACGAAACTGCTCTTTTACCTCTGTATCATAAAAATAAATTTGAATCAACATCCAAGCGAGGTCGGGTTTACATCTACTATAACAATATTTTTATATTTAAAAAATAAATGTCTAATTGAACAAAGTATTTGCAACCTGAGGGCCTATTACGTATCTTTAGTTGCCGTTTGAACTGGGTGCCTATCATCAAAAACATAGATATACTATCGAATTCCGATTGTCTAAGGATATGTTCGCACTTAAACTGACGACACAGTTTGTAAATAGTTCAATAGCCACTAATAGCAATTTTCAAAGTTCCGTTTTTTTTTAGCTATATTTTTGATGATAGGCACCTATTCCAGTTGGCAACTAAAGATACAGAATAGAGGGGCTGGTCCAGAAAGTTCGATTTTCGAAACTAATTTCAAGTATGTAATGGAACTTTTTACTGAAGGTAGTAGAAAAATATTCTTACGCGAGGACGCAGAAGATGAACGCGATCTAGATCTGGAGGAACGGCGAGTTTTCTCCTTAGGCTTTTCAACTTCTCCCTTGTCCTTTGTCGATCTGTAGAACAAGTAAAGAATAGTTCAAACATTGAAGTGGCCTGAAGCTGTAGCGACTGCTAATCAACGAAGAGTAGAATTAAATTCAGGCCGGGATCTTGATCGGTTTTTTGACGATTCATTGGGTAACTTTTACTAACTTGTATTCATCGGGCACCTGGCTCCGAGAAGAAATGCCGGTCCGTCCGATTCCGCCAACTAATCAGTGTTTTTGCATAAACTTGACTTTATGCATCTCACTTGCGTTTAACGTACTATACTAATGTTAGTACTAACGTGAGTCAGCCTGATTTTATCGAAGATCGATTTATTTGAAAAAATCGATTCAGCAAGATGTGATCAATTCGTAGTTGTGTAGAAACAAAAACTACATCAAAATAAATAGCGGATGACGGCTTCATTGAAGGGGCCAAAATATTTGGCAAAATATAAAGTTTGCTTTTATTGTTTATATTCGACGCTTACAACTATACGTTCAAAATATTTCAAAATCAACACCATTGAAGATTTTCCAGCCGTTTTTAGGCAAGATTTCACTTTGGGGCTGTCCATACATTACGTCATCGATGTTTGTTGATTTTAGACCACACCACAGCCCCCCCCCCCCCCCACAATTTAACTAATTTGACAGGACTAACCTTATTTTAAGCGTTCTGTCTTTGTCTTTTCGATACGGAAAGAAAAAGACAGAAGGCTCAAATTAAGTTTCGTTCTGTCAAACAAGTTAAATCGTGTTGCGCCGAATCGACACAATTGTGGTTTAAATAATAGTTTTGTTTCTTTTGGCAAGCAATCTAGGCCCATCCGCAGACCAAAACTCCCCCCTAATGTCAAATGACTTATGACTAATATCATATGGACGGTCCCTTTTATTGCGTCGTAGCAAAAGTCGATATTCATTTTTATATCTTTGTAGAGAAATAGTTCATGTGGCTAAAGGGGTTACCTGGCAGGAGACGCGGTCCTGGACTTGCGTCCGTTTTCGGCATCAGACTTGTCATCCTTAACGTGGATGACCTCCTTGGTTTCTTCCTTCAGTGACTCGCTCGTCGAGTTGTGGTTCGTCTCTTCGGTCTTATCCGCGTCTTCCTTGGGATCGCTCGGAGACTTGCCGTTCTCTGGTGCTGATTCGTGAAAAGATATGATATTTATTGATCTTGCTAAGTATATTGCCCTTCTTCTTAGCAATACCAATCGTATGGGCGGAGTTAGGCATATATTAATGAATAGCTTATTATATACCAATATTCATAATATTATTTACACCTGTATTTTTTTATTTATGAAAGTGTTTTATTTTATTACATTTAAGTAAGCCTTATAATTATATATAAATATATATAAATGTATAATACACGTGAATAAGTGTTTAAGATGGACCCATATATATTACAAAATAAACGATTTGATCTGAAATAAATGGGATTCCGTCTGTGGTCTAGCGGTTCGAGTAAGACTCTACATGAACCTAGAGCATGAACAACGCCAGACTTTCGAGGCTTCGTATGAAGAAATTCGAACTCTCCTTGTACTGGAAAAAATATATCTGATTTATTGATTTTTTATCTAGGGATTCTACTTATAAACAATGTATTAAGATTTATACTTTTGTCAAAAAAAAAAAAACATGGGTATCACGTAAAACAGATGAGTGTAAGACCAAATGTTTATTCGACAATTTTTATCCTGAACGATAATTCTACCGATTCGTATAGTAAAATAGCAAGGGTTTATTTTTTTAATTTTTATTTGGTTCGATTCCCGGGTAAGACAAGCGAATTTTAGAAGATCTTTGAATGCTGTTTTGTTTCTTTTAAAAAATAAAGGAATGTTTCCTTTCAGTAAAATGAGCTAACTAAAGGATTTAAGGTAGTTCCCCTCCAGGGCCCTTAAATTTTTTCCAGCCTGTATATACATATACAGATGTTAATATCTCGTAATTTTATAAATAACATACATATAAATAGTTTTCGAAAACCTATTTTGTCTATAATAAGTACTTATCCATTTAATGTTTAGTTTTCTCCGTCATTATTAACCCAACTAAAAACTCGAGTGAACAGACTCATGATTGTGCCTTTACTATTTCATGTTTAATATCAAGTTACATAATAACGTACTTCTTGAGAATGTTTTGTTCTTTTAAGTTAATAAGTCTGTTAAGCTTTAACTGTTAACGTTTCGGCATTATTATAAAAATAATATACTGTGTGATAATTTTGGAAAAACTATCTGTCTATAATAAGTCTACTTATCTACAAACAGTAAACAGTTTTTCAAAATAAAATAAAATAACCTCTCGTCTGTTTAATCAAGGATCGAAACAACTTATTCCATTGTTATGTTTTTATAGATACCTTTATTCTCGGTCTTCACCTCTTCATGTGAGGGCTTGGCCGGGCTTTTGTCGCGGCTGCGGCGGCGAGATCTTCTACTAGGACTGCCTCCGTTGCGATGCCTGAACAAAAAAGTAGTAATGTTTCAGGAAATATAATTTGGGCTGATGAATGGGACGGCTTATCTATTGTGTTATAATAGCGTCATTAAATCAGAACATGTGTTTTCATGAAAAATTAAAATAGAGTAAAAGGTTTTGATATATTATAATGTGTACTGGTGTCCATCACACCTGAACCAATTAGTGAATGTTTTCAAAATATAATATTCTTTTGCTATCTCGTACAGTGGAGATTACATCAAGTTATACACTTGCAGTATTAAATTAGCCCCTACAATGAAGTGAATAAGATAGGTACAAAGTCCAATGTGACAAGGTTAACTTGGTCTCCACTATACATAAACCTGTGCGGATAGTTGAAAAAAAAATTTGAGTAAAAATGCCCTTTTTTACTATTTTCTTGTTTGTTTAGTTGCTTCTAAAGAATGAGAAGTCTCGACTTTTGTTGTTCACAGTTTATAGATAGCCGCGAGCGTGAGTCGTGATTTACAGGAACGTGCCCCTGTTGTTCAATTGTTATCCAAAACAAAGGATGCGCCTTAAACTCAAGAGACATCAAGGCTACAGTCATGGGCGCAACGATGTTAGAGAGACGACGACAGTCATGTTAGTGGCTTAAGAATGGTCGTCATGACGCGACCAACTCAGTTGTGGGCGTGGCCAAATGTCATACTGTTTCATTTCGCTACAAGGTGCACGCTCCATCAAACTTGCGAGGACAATACAATAGTGCCAATTTCGTCGCCGGCGCAAAATTGAAAACTTGTTTCAGGAGAAACCTCATTTTGGCAAGACTGTGGACGTTTTCAAACATATTTATGGTTATTATTAATCTAGATAACATTTTTGATGTCTGACCCCTATTAATTTTTAGAATTAATCTAAAACAATAAAAGGACATTTAGGTAAAAAACCGTTAAACTAACGTATTTTAGAGGTTTGAGGAGAAACCTCATTTTGGCAAGACTGTGGACGTTTTCAAACATATTTATGGTTATTATTAATCTAGATAACATTTTTGATGTCTGACCCCTATTAATTTTTAGAATTAATCTAAAACAATAAAAGGACATTTAGGTAAAAAACCGTTAAACTAACGTATTTTAGAGGTTTGTTGTTAAGATATTACTCAAATTTCACGGTTTTTAACTCCACTTAAACATATGTCTAGATAATTTTAATGGACTCAGCCTAAAATATTATAACAACCAACAAAATAGTGGTGGTCAAATGGTGAGATTATCACCGAAGAAATGACGAAGCTTACTTTTGTATTAAACAGAATCAAACTGCCTGTAATAATTTAAGAGAATATCTAGAATTTATAAGTGATATTTCTAAACAGTGAATAAGAAACTTTATGCCGTAAAAGCATTTAATTGTGCCCGAAGGACGGCGAAATACCGTTTACCATGTAAGGCCGGCACAATAGTCGGTGAAAAACTATGACTGATTATTTGTGTTCATTTGAGACCCTCTGGCTTGAATAACCTCGAAATTAGCCAGAGCACGACCGGCGACAATCCTTCTGCTTTACTTGTTCCTCCTAATAACCAAGGAGATGTAACCATATTCTTACTTCCTGTCAGCAGAGCGGTCCCTGGAGCGCGAGCGGTCCCTCGAGCGGCGCCGGTCTCGGGAGCGGCGGCGGTCACGCGAGCGCGCCGGCGGCTGCGACCCGGACCGCGACCGCGATCGACGACGATCCTTCTGCTCTTTCTCCTTAGCTTGTTCCTCCTAAACATGTTTAAGTAACAATGTAGAGGTTCCGTCAACAAATATGTAATTTATTTGTAAGTACGAAGTACAGAATTTGGGTTTTGGCGGAACTATAGAAACTTCAAAATGAATAGAGCTGCTGCGACTTAATTGACGTGTTCGATGAATTGCGTCAGGAACAAACATGTGCCTTAGTAGGCCAACTAAAGCGGTTTCCCTTTATCAGCAAAGTCCAAAAAATTTTAACGAAAAGAAATAAGGTGAAGTATTTGAGCAAACAACCAAGGGCCAAATTTGGCTGATTTTTGCACAACTCGGCTGTCATATTTAAGTAAATAAATAAATAAATAAAAATAAATAAATAAATATTTAATGGCCATTAAATACGTGTCTTTCTATCACCGATGGTAGCCAAATGTCCAAATGTGCATTAATAATTACTAAAAAGGTTAAAATATACTGGAAGTTACCATTCTCTTCTTGATCTCTTCTTTCTTTTGCTGCGTAAACGTCTCAGGGATCCCGTTCTCGCTGGCTTGAGCACTGAGCAGCAACTCCCACAGCTCTCCCATGAAGAGACGCGCATTCTTCCCGTTCAGAAACCCAGTCAGATTGATCTGCATCTTTTTTGGGCAGGGGAACTAGGAACGGAGGACATGGGAGAGAAAAACAAAACATATTACTAATATTGAAAGACCGCTACCAACTCAAAACCCTATCTAGAGTAGAACTTTGCCAATTAGGTTTTCGATGATAAATTTCAGTGGGAATCTGTTGTGGGTGAAATAAAATAAAAATAAATGAAATCGAGAAAAGTGAATAAGAGCGCCGTCATTTTCATTTCAGTTTCATTTGTTGCAGAACAAAGGCCAGGACGTGACTCGGGCAGGGAAGCGAGCGAATATGTCGAATGTACATGTGTAAGGTTTCATGTTGCGTGATGAGTCGCGACGAGGCGCAGCGAGCTGGCCCGATGAGATGCGATGCTCGCAGGCTGCAACGAAGCGGTGCGATGCGATGCGCCGCGACTGATGAGACGTCGCCATGCTGATTAGAGATGTCTTCTCTCTTCTTCTCTTGCATCTGTAAGGGTTTTGCGAGACAACCACATTATGCTGAACGCAAGGCCTACGCAACGGAACTTCCCTACCTCGAGTCACGCCGATCTCTTATTGGCTTTTCCGTTCTTTTAATTTTCAATGAATAAATCAGTCTCTGCAAACTTGGGAGTACCACAGCGCATATTCTCTTAGAGTTAGCATTGTTTAAGTATAAGTTCCCCGTAAATACCGATTGTATATGCAAAAGAGGCCTCCGAAAGAGCGGAGTGGGGCGGGCGGCGGCGGCGGGCGGCACACGGCGGCGGCGGCGGGCAGCGGGCAGCCGCACGCTAACCGGGCGGACCATAGAAATATCCATACGCAAATCATTACACATATAACAATACATTTTCAATTGCAGTTTCTTTTTACAAACGACTTTACCACATAATTTAATACATACAAATTATCCACCAAAGAAACTGCAATGATTACAAGTTTTTATTTAAAAAGTGGCTGGGATATTGGTAACAAGCTCACCTTTTCTTCTAGTTGGTTGTTGACATAGTCTATGACTACATCATCTTCCATCTTGAGGATCTCGGTGATCTTCTGTGTGATCCAGGGCTTCAGTACATCCAGCTTCACTTTGGACATGTCCACCTAAGGAACATTCTCAGTTAGCTGTCTAAATCTTTTACATCTGTGACTACAAACACGAAGAATAACAAAAATTATTTAAATTTTGTATGTAATTGTAGGTAAACTATGCTTGTAATCAAAATTGAGGTTCCCTTTCTATTCTTAAAGTAGGTCATACAAATCTATACCAACATGCCCTTAAGACAGTAGGATATCAAAGCTCCAAGCAATGGGAACTGGAGGGAATAGCACCAATTGGTGCTCCACCCCAACATCATCATATCACCATTTAGTGTCAAGAAAAAAAAAAACAAATAAAATTAAAGTTTTTCTTTTACTAGAAGTTTTTGCTGCTATTACTGACTTATTGAAAAAGTAGAAAGAATCATATAGACCTGCTGAGTCAAGCAATCCCCAAACTTCATTTGCTTCATCAGCTTCTTCTCCTTGTCACTGAAGCGGGTGTCCTGCTCCGTACTGGTTCCCTGTAATGAAATACAAACTGAAATATAGGGTTTGAAAATATCTTACAGGTTTTTTTTTCATTGATGTCAACTAAGAGACTGTGAAAGCCATTAGTTAACAAATATGTTCTATAAACTAACTTGAAAAAGCAGATGTTCGAAAAAAAGGCAAGAAGAAAGTTATACTTTTTAAATAACTGCAATATATTATTAATTTAAATTTTTTATATATTTTGATATACAATTATCAAGAATTTTATTTTTTGTACTTTATTTTTTGATTGCAATGCACTTTATATGGTCATTGGACACTTAGTACCATTGCCTTGAAAAATGAAAAAAAAAAACCTTTTTTTATGTTCAAAAAGAAACATGTCAGTATCGTAAGTGACAGTAAATATAAAACAGTATAGAAGAAATAAAACAGTTATTATTTAAAATCAACTTTTCTTTGGACTTATATGTATTTAATCTGTAAGTGAGATTTAGATTCAAACAAAAAAATGCCTTTATGGCTTAATACAATAATCATATAGACAGGTTGAAATATACCTGCGGAAGTGAAACAATATTTTCACATTTCCCTACCAAATTTGAAAACCTACCATTAATTTTGTATAGGGAGGTAGTTTCACTTCGTTTGCACTATCTTGTTTCTTTCCTTCACTTGTTCAATATGACCAGTGAATTATCCATTTATAGATACTATTAGTTCTACAAAATTGTCATCGAAAATTGATTACTGATCATGAACAGTTTAAGTATTAAAATTTTAGCATGATTTAACGGGATACTTCCAGGCCTCCAAAGTCACACGTATCATAATGTACAATTAGGTTCGATTCACCATAATCATTTTAAATTGAGTGCTTTTACTTTTGTTTTTAGTATATAGTTTTAAAATAATTGATAAATCCCCATATAAGAATTTCTTTTCAAACTTCCAAAAAGCCCTAAAAGGCTGAAATTTAGGTAGCATTCCTAAACGACTTGTTAAATATAAAATTTGAACTGTCACAGTGAATTTTCCATTTCTGACAAGGTTATGTACTGTATGTTTTCACTCTGGTGTTTGTTTTAAATTTTACATTCACCCGGGCATTTAGAAATGCGACCTTGATATGCAGACTAGAATTTGCACACAAACAAAGAAAAAATCTAAGAATCTGTTACTTTCACCCTCTAACCCCTCATAAGGGTTTTTAGACTAAGAGCTTTTAGATTTAGGCCTTATAGAGTTAGGGGCTTGGCTCTACATGAGATCTGATAACTTTGTAACAGTGAAAGCATTATGAGCTTGAGCCTTGGCAACCTTTACATATAAGGTGACTTTTTGACCATCGTCTGAATTCACACTGGTGGCTTGGTAAGTGATCAGTATCATGCATCAATAACAATTTTGTTGAAATTCGTAATATAAAATTTCGACTCCCCATAGTGATTCACTCGGGACTGGAACGGTTTTATATGGGAAGCTGAAATTTCATTATATGAATTTCACAAAAATTGTTACTGATCCAAGATACTGATAACTTATCAAGCCTCCAGTATGAATTTGGACGATGATCAAATAGTCACCTGTATATGTATGCATGTCGTAGGCCAAAGTCGTGGGAAGATCGTAAAGTAGAAATCGAAACTCTTTCACCAAGTCAAAAATAGGTGCGACAACGAGCAGAGCGAAGAGCGGGTTAGGTTTACATTTTAGGTTTAAATAAATTTGGCGAGCCCAGCGAAACGGAGCGGAAGCGAGGCGGCCCTAACTAGACTTTTAACAGAAATATGATCTGCTCTAGCAATGAGGCAGATCATGATATATCCAATTTCTACGATGTGCCGACGACATTGTACAATAAATTTATATTACAATGCAAGCATTGAGGTTATTTTTCCAACAAACAGCAAAACGAATGAAAGTTGAAAATTAATAATTTAAACAGTGTAACAGAAAAGTGTGGAGGATAATCCTAGGAATTTCTTACCGTATACATCATCATCGTTGTAAAAAATCAATACTGCCGCCGCGCAGTCGGAAAAATGGCTTCCTTCTCCGCCGCTCGAAGCGCCTCGAAGGGCGAGCCGGCTGGGTGGGATTTCCAAGTCTTTGACTTTGAAAAACTATACTGTTCAGTCACAAGTTAACGCTACATTTGCTGCAGAAGACACATTTTTAACAACACAAAAAAAAGGTAAAACAATACCACATCTCATGCAGAATGAAAAATGCAAATGGACGTCGCTCTCGCGCTCGCTCGCTTTCGTTTCGTTCGATTCATTCCGATTTTGTACTTTTTATGGCCTGGTTGCAAAGACCTTTAAGCCAAATCTTCAATTATTATGATCCTTACATCCTTACGCATTTTTCTAGAGTTGCTAGTTGTGATTTCTCAAATGAGACGGCCAGTTCCCCATAAGCAAAATGCCTTAAGAGAGTACACAAATATATTGTGGTCAATGATAAAGAACAAATTCAAAATAACACGGTTTGACTATCCATTTAAAACGGACACCATCTTTTAATAACTTTTTATGATAAATCGTTTTTATTTTGAGGTTATTTTCATATGGCATTGCGAAAATAAACTTCAGCGCGTTTGAAACGTTCATAGTTGTAACAATGTTTCACGTGATTCTGATATATTTAAAAGGGTATGCTCGAATGTCAGTCGTAATGTAATCTCTATCAAAATCCAGAAGAAAAGCATGAATCGTGAAATAAAAAGCTGTGACTGCCGATTGCGTCACGGCTTTCGATCGACTCTTGTCAAAGCACGCTGGAAGCGTAGTTTGTGGACTACTTGGTAGATGGCGCGCGCTTTCGTTTCGTTCGGTGTTCGCTCTCATGACCGGCTGCGACATTAAGTACTTATTTATTTTAATATATGTGTCCGTGTTATTATAAAAGTGAAACTAGCTACGAATAAATCTAACAAAAATTATAGTATAAATTGATTTCGTGTACGCGGTTAAGGCCGATTCTGGCCATCTCCTTTCCCAGATTCACAAATAGTTTTCCCCAAAATGATACGTTTTTCAGTAAAAACCCCCCAAACTTGATTTGACGGAATTAAAAAAGAAAAAGCGAAAAAAAATCACTATGAAGAATGCCGTTTTATATTGACAACAAGACTTGATATATTATTTGTGCAAATATCTCTAAATACTGTATACAGCCGCCATTTTTAATAGAGAGTTTTAACAAACGATAAAACTTACCTATTATTTATTCTTCAATATCCGGAATCCATCTTTGAGTCAAGCACCTATCTTTCGGCCGGAAGTAGGCCCAGCTAACACCCCTCTCCTGCGACATCAGCGCCCTCACCGGAAGTTTTGTTACAAGTATGGCGGGCGCTGAGCGCATGGTCTTTCTTCATCATAGTACTCAAGATGCACCAGGTAGAGATTACCTGGATTCCGGATATTGAAGAATAAATAATAGGTAAGTTTTATTGTTTGTTAAAACTCTCTATTATTTGTTTCGTATCAATATCCGGAATCCATCTTTGAGTGACGTGTTTGTTATCTCCTGGTGTTGTATATAATATGCATGTATGTATGTACGACGCTATAATGTGTAGAGACAAGTAATTAAAATTACTGTTGATGCTGAAAATTGTATATATATGCAATGTAGGTGGATAATATGTTACATTTCAATACAAAAATTAAATCTATCGAACTGCATCGAAATAATTAGATAGAGACATAGAGGAATTATTTTCACATGTCTGAACAATCAATTCCCTTTGATAATATTTTCTAAACGTATGTTCTTGTTTCCAATTTCCGGTATTTAGAATTTGATCGATCGGAAAATTCTCTACCCAATTTAAAGAAGCAACGGCCGATCGCACAGTTCCTGGAGATGTCTCAATACCTGCTTCTTTTAACATACATTTAATCCAACCTCCAATAACCGTTCTAGATGCAGGCTTCGGTTCACCTCTACACGTTATAAAAAGCTCTGTGAAATTACCTGTTTGTCTGCGATCTCTACTCAATAGTAGTAACTTCGGTATCCAATAGACCAGGTTAAGATTTTTGCTAGGATGATTTCGAAGCCTCCATCCAGACTGTCTATAGTTGATATTATCGGTCTTTGACCCAAATTGGGGCCATAAGAGAACACTGTCCTCCTCTTGTACTAAACTTTCAGAATCTACTCTAAGCAAGGTAAGGTCATGCACCCTACGCCCAGAAGCGAGGAGCAACAAGGTAGCTACGTGTCTAGAGACCTGGTACATATTGTTTTCATTAGGACAGTTGGAGTCTAAGTAGTTTAACAATAATTTAGGGTTCCATATTGGTGGCTTTACAGGTTTGTTTTTTGAAATAGATATAGCTTTTAAAATGTGTTTTACGAAAAAGTTCGAAGATATATTAACTTCCGACGTTGTACTTGTAAAAGTAGCTATTACTGACTTATGGACTAGAATAGTTTTATAAGATAAACCTTCATTGTTGTGTAGATGTGCTAGATATCTTGCCACTTGACTTGCACTTGGATTTTTAAAGTTTATCAATTTACTTATACACCATCTCTTCCATCTACTCCATGCAGGCTTATATGTATTGAGGGTGGACTTTCGCCAACTAGACATTAACAAATTACGTTCTGGTTCTGTCCAATCTTCGATCGCGTCCTCCCACCCAAAATCAGCCATGCCTCCAGATGCAGGTCTTGTATCTCTGGCGGGTGTGTCCCTGTCCTGGTGTCCACTAGAACTTGTTGAAGGTTGGGGATCAGGTATGGTTGCTGTAGGGCTCTCGGCTGGAGATCCGCTTGCCAGAATACCTTTTTCCATTTCGGTGCAATTAGGATGTACTGACCTATAGCCCGATTTAAATGAACTAGTACTGTCGGAATCAAATTGGGCGGAGGGAACAGCCATGCTAGTCTGTAGTTCCACAGGTGACAAAAAGCGTTGTGAGTCACGGCTTGATGATCTTTTCTGTCTACAGAGACATACCTCGGTACTACGTGAGCTGTCTTCGATGCAAAGAGATCGATATCTGGTACGCCGAATATTCTGAATATTACCTCTGTTGCTGATTGTGTCAGATGCCATTCTGGGCAGGACTTTCCTCTGGACAGGGCGTCTACTTCCGCATTGTATCTGCCCGGGAAGTACTGAGCAACTAGGGTAATCTTCAGTTGATCCAACAATATCAAAAGCTGTCGTGTTTGCTCTAGAAGCTTTTTCGACTTGGTCCCTCCTTCTTTGTTTATGTAAGAGACTACAGTACGATTGTCTGTCTGGAGAAGAATTCGTGCAAATTGAAGTTGACCTTGCTCGTGCAGTATTGATGCATAAACTGCAAACATCTCTTTTCTGTTTGCGTGCCAGGTTTGTTGGGCATTCGTCCATGTACCTGTTATGTTTGTGTGTTCGATTTGACCAGCCCATCCGATGTCGGATGCATCTGTAGTGAGTAAGTGAGAGGCAGGCTCCATGTGCATCGGTACATGATCTCCCAGGGCAGTGGTCCACCAATGCATTTCTGCAAGTACTGACTGAGGTATGCTCACCTGACGATACGGATGGTTCTTCGGTAGCTGCCGGCTGTAGTATTGCATCGTGCGGCAGTGTAACCTCCCTCGTCGAGTCACAAACGTGGCAAAGTTGAGTCTCCCCATTAGCGATTGGTACTGTCTGAGGGACCAACTGCCTTTTGATATTTGCTGTTGAAGTGCTCTGCGTAGCGTTAAGCACTTTGGTTCCGACAAGGACTTCGTGTTGAGTTTTGTGTCCCAAGTGATGCCTAGAAACTCTAGGCGTTGTGTCGGAACCAGAACAGACTTCTCGAAGTTGATCGTCCAGCCTAAAATTTGCATCAACTTTATTGTATATGCCATGGTGTCTTGAAGGTCGGTCTGAGACTGGCTTGCATACAAAAAATCGTCGAGATAGACAACACACCTGATGTTGCGAGACCTCAGGTACTCTGCTATCCAGTTTGTCAGAGAGGCGAACGTTCTGGGGCCTGAGGCTAGACCAAACGGTAGGCATGACATTTGAAGTAGTTCGTGGTTGTAAACAAGCCTTAAAAACCTGCGATGCTTGTTTGCGATCGGCAGATGAAAGTATGCTTGGCAGATATCCAGCTTGGTCATCCAATCTCCATCTTGAAGGAAGCTCGGTACTCGGAAGTGACTGAATAACTGAAATGGCTTCGTTTCTACGAACCTGTTGAGTTGTTTCAGGTTGAATATTGGACGAAAGGCTCCATCTTGCTTTGGAATCAAGAAGAACGTTGAAAGGTAGCTGGGGGTAAGTTCTGCTACCTCCAGAACGCGAGATTTCTTCATGTCTTCTATAATTTGTGTCATGTGATACGATTTCTTTGTTTCGTAAGAATTCATTATTATTGAATTTGGAAAAATCAGAGGCGGCTTTAAAACAAATGGAATTCGAACTCCATCTAAAAGCTTGCAAATTTTGTGCGGTGCTCCTAAATTTGCCCAAACAACTTGATATCGCCTCAAACAACCGCCTTGAAATCGTTGCAAGTCATTCGCGACGTTTACCTCTGGTAGGAGAGCGAGAACTGGTTTTCTTACCTTTGTTGCGTTTATCTTTACCTCCTCCAGGCTTGCCTCTGTATGACTGGTTAAATGATGATCGTAATGGTTGCTTACCCTTTCCGAAGTAATTCCCTTGACGAAAAAGCTTTTCTTCATTCTGTTTACTTGTAGAGGGTCGCGGATTATTAAATACTTTCTCATGATTTTGACTGTGAGGTACCTGCCGCGTCTGTTGAGTAATTTTTTCTACCCCCCCCTACTTTTTGGAGGTAAGCAGATACGGATCCACCATGAAACAATAGTTCCGAACTGGGTGGAATCTTTTGGAAAACATCCCGATGATATTCTTCAGGGATCTGGCGCAAAATGGCTTCACGTCGTAATGTTATTGCCTCTGCGCGCCTACCACACACAATTTGCAAAATATCTTCCGCAACTTTACTGTAAGCAGACTGCTTTGAAAATAGCTCTTGAATCTTTTCGAACAAGGACATGGTCGTTAATGTTGTTTTAGAATCATTTGACCAATCCACTATATTCTGCAAAGCGGTTTGCAACTCGCCTTGTTGGGAAATGATGGCATTCGATAATCCCGCAAAAGTACGTTCCAAAAGATGCGCGCGAGGATCATCACGTACCGCGGCAGCTTCAAACCGTTTTAATTCGTCATTGATGTTTAACTCAACAAAACCGGGGGTAGTCAGATATTTCTTTTGTGTATCGGAAAATCTTATTGCATACCAATCATCACAATTAAAACGTTGCAACTGTGCGAGTTTTTTAAGATTCTGCTCATTTGATTTACCATAGATTGGTTCTTTAACTGTTGTGGTAAAATCAGATAATTGCAGCAGATTTTTTTCGTTACTTGTTTGTGGAGGACGTAATTCAATGCCACTGGGTGAAATTGTGTTTACTGCAGAATTAGTTGCAGAACTAACTCCAGTATCACAAATATTTTCATGAGTACCTTTTTGCGCAATAAGGTTTGTTAAAAACGTAACTTGTTGCGATAGAAATTGGAACTGTGCATCACTCACGGTTTGGGATCCTTTCTTCTTTCTTACCGGGCTGGAACCGCTGCTTGACGAAGAACTGCTCCCAGCATCACTTCCGCCGGGAGGCGGCGTTCGAGAACGCCTCCTTTTTCTTAAATTCGGTTCCTCTATCGGTATTTCTTCAGACGGAGAATTTTCTTCATCCCCCATTACGGAGAAGGGTTCACGAAATTAAAAATGGACTTTCGCGGCGTTTATATAACGTTAGCTAGACCCGGGTACTCGGCGCGAAAGACGACGCTATAATGAAGAAAGACCATGCGCTCAGCGCCCGCCATACTTGTAACAAAACTTCCGGTGAGGGCGCTGATGTCGCAGGAGAGGGGTGTTAGCTGGGCCTACTTCCGGCCGAAAGATAGGTGCTTGACTCAAAGATGGATTCCGGATATTGATACGAAACAAATAATTTACTGTTTTTTTTCAATCATTTCCCTTATTTGCTCGAGATATTTAAAATTATGATGAAAACAAATTTACATGATTAAGTAAGAAACAACATAATACAACTCATATAGATTCATTAGTTTCTATCTTATTTTAAATGTTTTAAATAATTTTCTTTTTGAGAATTTCATTAAAAAAGATGTCCAGGTTGATTTACTCGTATTAACCCAGGAGCGGTTACCCCCACTGCTCAGCTCCCATTAACTCAAGTTAGTATACCTAAATAAGAGATATTTAAAAACCCAAAAAAACTGTCTTATAATAGACTTTCCACTCTAACTTATCACGAAGCTAATAGCAATGTGTAATCGCTGAGCAAACCGCAAATTATAAAATTTGCTATACTCATGGGTAAACAGATAGCATTGGTATTATTTTTACATGAATAAAAGTTTTTAAATCATCGAAAAATACCAAGTACTTACAGAAATATTAATAGTCAAAGTTTGAAGTAAAATTAATGTCCTGCTAAACGCCCGCCAAAATGAGCGCGTTGCCCACTTGACCGATTTGACGTCACACTTCACAACCGTGTAGGGACGCTTTACAGATTTTACGCTGTTTTTAGGATTTTAAGTTTAGGTAAAGAGGACCCTCTTGAGAAATTATATTAATAAGTAAGCAATAATCACTTTTTGTTAAAATTTACAAATATGACTAAAATGGGTTTTAATAAGGCCCAATCTGATACTTAATATTCTCAGAGCGGACGGCTTAATGGTGGCAGTGGCAGAATATTTTTCTAATAATACCAAGTACCACAGTGCCGAAATCAGGAGTGTCAAAGCAGAGACGTAAGCAAACTTAATATACTTTAGATTATAGGTACCTACTAATGTTTACGCTATCCACACCCACACGGTAGCCTAGTAGGTACGTAATGTTCTTTTCACGAAAGAAGCCGGCATTTTTGTATTTACCTATTTATTGATAAATGGAAAAATTAACATAACAAGAAAAATTTTGTGAAAAGAACTTTACATACAAGTTATTTGTTCCATTCATCGATTTATCTATCAGCCTGGTTTGTCCAATGCTGGACAGACCTTTCCAAGATTTCGCCACTCTTGGCGGTCCTCCTGGAAGAATTACGCATACTCATACACTCTGGGCAGGCGGGTTGGTAAAACCCTCGCGCACCAGTGACACCGCTGCCCGTCACCAGTCTGTTTTATGGAAATGGATATACCGTTTTGATAATTAATCAAAGGTCCCAGGCATGGTGGGCTACTGGTTGTGCCTGTTTTAGAACTGTCCTCTTACTCTCCCCTGAATAACTTCATGAGGGTTTGCAAGTCATTAGTGCTCTATACTCAGTAATTTCTATACTATTATTTTTTTTTTTTGATTATTATTGTTATTTTGTACATATTAATAGTACTAGTATTTAGCATGTTTTTAGTGTAAAAATTTGTTAAACATTTTAAACTAGAATAAATTGGCTAATAAATAAAAAATAAATAAAAAGTGCTCTATACCTCACAGTCGAGCCCGGCATCAGCTCTATTGTGTTGTTACCGAGTCGTAGCAAAGCGGGTCGTTTAACCGACTGCACCTGCAGCCGCGTCAAAGGAAATGCCGGCATCTCGACTTACGACTAAAAAGACACCGCCGCAGCGCGCCGCTGGTGACCTTTTACCACGGTAGTCATGTGTGGTTGCATTTTATGACAGAAGTCGTACAGTCATGGACCCATACTTAGGACGGTAAGTTTACTTGGGACAATCTTCTTTTTTTTTTTAAACTTCTGGCAACACTCTACAGCTGACAAATTGTCTATGGTAGTTGCCGCTTTTCGAGTCACGATAAGGTAAGCTAAGATATTTTATTAGTTTTAACTTGTATTACGTTGAGAAAACGAAAAATATCGACATTCAAAGTTGAGACAAAAACCGGGAAAGAAGTTTAACCCGTATAACTTTGATTGCCGACCATTTCTTTTTACTTTTCTGTCCATGGTGGTATTTTTTACAATATTGTTAGTCTTTCAGCTACATAATTAAGTTGCAAGTGTATCATTATCATTCTTCGTGCTTTTATTATGATTTTTTTTCTGATAAAGCACCCTAGGGTCGGTTACTTAGGACACCGTCCTAAGTTAGGACACCGTCCCAAGTTAGTGTTAGAGTTAGAGTTTTTGGGACATTTTTAGGGTTCACTATCTTTTATGATATGAAGTAAATAATATAGATATTTTATTTCTAGATACCAGAAAGAAAGATGGATGAAGATGTTAAAAAAAGAGGCCATATCATTAAAAAGAAATTGAAACTACTTAAGGAATGCCGCGGTAGATTTACTTTTAATATGTAAGCTGATTTATGTTACCTACTATGATAAATTTAGTGTTAAGGAACTCTATGTTACTAAACTTTATGTTATGTACGTTAATATAATAAAAAAATTTTTTTACTGAACCCTCTTATTATTTATTTCATTTTTCTGGTAGAAAGCCCATATACTTGGGACAGTTTACTTTTTGCCTTTTGTCTATTGGTAAGAAACAGTATTTGAACTTGGGACATTTCAAAATGGTTTTAAATCATTTTTATAAAACGATGTTCATTGCAATTAGTAAGTGAGTGCAAGAGAATACTAATATATAATTTACAAGCAGATACAAGGCTTTTCTTAATAGAAAAGAGGAGGTTTCTTCATTACTTTTTGGCCTCAGCAATAAATGTTGTTTTTATCTTATTTCCCAGTGTTTTTTTTTTATTTATAAAATTTATAACGTTGAACATACATTTTTAAACCCTTTTTACCGTCCCAAGTACATTATCCGCTTTTCTATCATGAGACATAAGGCAAAACAAATACAGTCCCAAGTATGTGGATAGTGCATCTAACTTGGGACATTGACGTTTTAAAATTTTAAAAAATATCTATATTACTCCTATATTATTGAATTTTTGCTACATTAATTATGTAGTACAGACCAATTTATCTACATAATTGGTTTTCTCGACTTTTTAAATTTAATATAGATTTTGTAGTTCGAAAGTTGCGAATTGTCCCAAGTATGGGTCAACGACTGTACATTTCGTTACTGAGGAGCAAAATATAACGCATTTTCCGTGACTCGTTAACTCGAGTATACCACCTACCTACTTATTATTTTTATCTATTTATAGCATAAGAGCTACGGTTTTGTCTTGTCAGTAGAGTAACCGCCATTCTGCCAATGTTTTGACCTTTTGATATGACAATAACATAACTTACTTATTACATTTAACGTTCATGAAAAAATAGAAATACCTAAACTAAAGAAAGAGGAGATATACATTTTTTTAAATTGTCACCTAATGACGATCATTTTCAGCTATGGTACCACCTACCACGGGTATGTAATAAATTTGTTATTTATCACATTTGGTTTCGCAGAGTAATCTCTTTCGGTACAATTATAAATATTTTTCCAAGTGTAGATTTCGTTGTTGACTGACACTTTGGAACAACACAATATGTATAACACTGACTGCTTAGGTAGAGACATTTTTACGTACTGCTCTCTCCTGACGCTGTAGTAGTTTGTGAAGTGTGACGTCACTCTCAGAGAGGCCGCCTGGGACCTCTCGTTTATTCCCGCGCATTAAAGATATGGACTTTAAACTTCTCTAACTTCGTCAATTATTATCGTATAACAATGAAACTTTTGCCAAAGTTTAAGTTATTAAAAGAACATTCAACAAAAAAAAAAATCTTTTTTTGTGGAATAGTCTATTTTATAACCTTTCAAGAGAAATACAGCATACCTTAGTCAGAGAATATAAAGTATTACTACGTAAAGAAGCGACACTCACCTCCCCGCGCGAATTTAACGGCCCCCGCGGTCCCCCGCAAGTTAGTGGAAATCTGGAGTCAGGCAGAGCTCGATTACCACTCGTTTGATGCGCGCGTGTTTTGTTACAAAGTTTTATCACGATACTGATTTTTAATCAGTATGGTGCGTTATTGCAGTGTTTATGGATGCCTGGAAAACTCTTTTTCAAAAATTAGAATTGCGTGATCAAACCTTACAATTTCGTTCAGTAACGCATTTGGAACAATAAAATCAGTATTTATAACTTTCCATGTTTTGACAAGTTTTCATTTTTTTTCCAAAATTTATGTTTGAGTAGTTGTTAATTATATGATGATCATTTATGCATACGAAACTATATAGGTACCTACTAAGCTTAGGCATACTATATATATATTTTACATAATGTGCATAGTATTGGCTAATAGGTACTTACCACTTGTGAACAGTGAAGGAAAACATAGTAAGGAAACCTGCATGCCCTAAAAAGAGTGTATTTGTGCCCGAAGAACGATGATAGGGCTCACCACCCATCACGTTGGGACGTAATATTTGCAGGTGAAACGCGGGTTTACCGAGTGTGGGTGGACTGTGACTTGCATTTCAAAGTTCACACTCGGAACACATCCGACACCCCCCGGGGCATTCAAGTCGTAACGATTTATATACATATATAAGGTTAAATAACATTATTTGGCGAAACTCAAAACAAAGGTAGTACTAGTCTATATGGACAACTGTTTGTATGGGAGCTAAGCGAAATTCTTAACTTTTTTTCACTTCCTCCTATACAAATTGCTCCGATCAGCTGACTCGTCCAGTATGGAAAGATGAAAAGGAATTTTAAGAATTTTTCACTATCCTATTAAAAAAAGTTATTCATATGGACATGTTCTACATATGTTTCAAATTTCGCCAACTAATTGAATTTAACCTTGTATATATATATATATATATATATATATATATTTTTAATACTGATTAATCCACGGGGAACCAGAAATTGGACTACGCTAAAATTTAGGAAGAGAATCACATAAGTTGCTGACTTATATTGTGTCCCTCTCGGGCGACGACGCTCACACGATTGCTGCCAGCCCTAGACTAGCTCACGCACACACACAAGCGTGTGCGGACAAGCCAGATGCGCGCGTGAGAGTGTAGGTAAATAACTTGAGCCTTGACTATGAAGTGACGGGGGTGTGCCTTAGTATACCCAGCAATGATATTGATACCCAGAGAAAAATGTTTCATGAGTAATAGTATTAGAGACACATAGAGGTCATTTATTTTTGCGTGCAGTCACAGTATAAGGAAAGGAAACAGTATTACGACTGGGGAGTGTCCTTGAAATAAATACCTACGGCCGCTCGGTACGTGAACACGCACTAGGGCTGCCCCATGGCCAGTGACTGTTTGTTGCGTTACGTATTTGATAATGCTATATTAAATTGACGTATTATCTTTTGATTAAAAACTACTGCAAATTTTGTAAGCTTTGATTATTTCTACTTGGGTTTAATTTCTAGTTTTAAAAGTGATTGTAAGTTAACGGGAGGGAACGACAAAAAATAGTGTAATAAAAATACATTTTCTGTTTCTTTTTCACCACAATTTGTCAAGGTTGATTTCAGTGCATAAATCGTTAAAAGGGAACAAAAATACGAAAGAGGTGTGTCAGGATTGGAATTGATGGTAGTCTACAATTTCTTTAAGACTTTTATGAATTTTGCAGATATTTATTCAGTAATTGAGCCAATTAAAATTTTAAATGTAACATAAATATATTGAAAGAGGTGTGTTCGGATCGTAGATGGTAGCTTACAATCTTTTTAAGGCTTTCTAGAATAGTTTTACCTTGCCGGCTGAGTTGGTAATTTAAAAAACGTTAATCTTGGTTCCGATAGAGGTGTATTGAAACATCCGTACACTTAACAATTAGCATGATAGCTACGTGCTATAATTTACGTAAAAAACTCGTAAATGGGCGAGAGCGTCTCAAAGTTTCAGCGTGCGTACGTGACTAAGGCACAACTGCGACTGCCGCCCCCCGAAGCCCCCGAGATTTCGAAGCGCGTCGCATAGATATATTGAGCGCATCTTTTCGGGCCGTTTCTATGAAGACATAATACTGCTTCCTTTCCCTATACTGTGGTGCAGTTTATAGTAAGTCAGCACTCAAGATAATTCAATTACATTTTAATTAGTGAATGAGTTTTAGATGAACGACGAAGATCCCAAGTGGGTCGAAATATTTATTGAAAAGTTTTTATTTCTTACTTTATTTATTACAAACTCAATAACACCATAACTGCATGATTTTTCAAATATGCACAACGCAAAATATTCCCCTTTCTGCATACGGTCAAAGATATCAAAAGTTTAGATGAGCCCTGGCACCTAAAATCTATTGCATTGTTTTTGAATGTGTGCGTTAACATAATGCCGAAGCGCGCACACTTACGAGTCTGTCTACCTACGGTCAGCAAACTGATCAGTCTACTAAAGTTTTTAAGGTCATATATCGTCCGTGCAAAGGTCCCCGTTACTCCAGGCGGAAAGATCCGCAGTGCGAGAGGGATGGAATCGGGGAAAATTGACAAAATTTCGGTTTTAAATTAATGAAAAAATAACCAAAATAGCCATGAAAATTTCCATTTCCAGTAATTTAGGTTTTGTTAAAACACATCTCGATAAATATTTTTGACGTGTGTATTTAACGCGTTTTCAAACTTTTAAACGCGAATTTTCACAAATTACGGTGTGGACATATTTTAATTCAGTAAAAGTGCACGGGCTAAAATAACACTATTCTAGTTTATTTAGAAGTACGTTTCTACAGTTTTTAATAACTTTAGAGATCTAGCTATATGGTATTTGCAAGTAAATTATGATATTTGTATCCATTATAAGGATTTTTTTGTATTGAAAACCAAAATTTGGTTTTGCACGCTACTTCAGATGCTGTTTTAAGGCCTACTTTATGATGTTTTATATTGAAGTGATGCTTCTACGAAACCAATAAATTGATATTAATACCATTATATGTTAAACTAATGATGTAAATAATAATTTAATCTAAAATGAAGTGTAGAAGAGCTAGATCGTCGTGCACCCAGATTTTGGGTACTTCAGAGAAACACCCGTATACTACCCCAATTTGTCAGAATATCAAAAAAAGTGTAAATTTAGACCTCATTTCAATAATTATTTCTATCGAGTGAAATTCCTCCAATCGCGTTTCTGATAGACCAAAATCTAGAAAAAGGTCCCAAAATTGTTATACTAATTTATTTAACTTGGGATTACTTTTGAACAGCAGATAAATAACTTCAAAAGTGTCGATATTGACGATATACTCCCTTAACCAACTATCACTGTGTTCAAAAGAGCACTGATTCCAAACGTGTGACCGTCACCCATATAAAGGTGGAAACATTTTGGTGCTGTCATAGTACGGTAAGGGCTTATCTTTACTTTTGAAATCTTTGCATACGGTCCCATATATGGGATGATCTTTTGAGCCGCTACTGCATGGCGTCCCAGATATGCAACAAGGTAAAATTGGAAAAAAATATCAAGTTACGATAGAACCGGAATTCATAATCACATATTTAGGTACCTAAAGAATTGCAGCAACTCAAGCAGTAACATTCATACAAATCAGAAAAACGAAGAGCACATACATACAGAGCAACTCACGTCCTGCGAAAGTTTAGATTCAAACCACTATAATTTGTGATTCAAACTGACAGGTCGAGTGCTTCTAGTGTTGCACCCCTTTCACATACACGAAACGTTAGAAAATTTTACCGGTTCTTAGATTTAAGTGTAGTCAGCAGCAAAAAAATTAAATTTGAATTTTTGGGAAAATCTTTTGCTGTGCAGATATGGGACGCCATGCACAAAGAGTACTATGAAGCCATGCAGTAAGGGATACCGAGCGAGAGTTACCGCCGCTTGTTCGCTACCGCTACGTCTAGGGAACGCTGTCCTCTCAATCTTGAGATACAGGTTCAATCCCCGGTTGGGCATGCACCAATGAGTTTTTCGGAATTTACATAATGTGCATAGTATTTGCTAATAGGTACTTAACTCTTGCTGAACGGTGAAGGAAAACATCGTGAGGAAACCTGCATGTCCTAAAAAGCGTGTATTGTGCCCGAAGTACGGCGATAGGGTTCCCCACCCACCACGTTGCCGTTGGTACGTAATATTTGTAGGTGAAATGCGGATGTACCGAGTGTGGACTGTGACTTGCATTTCAAAGTTTACACTCGGAACACCTCTGACAACCCCTCGGGCATTCAGGTCGTGACGATATATATATATATTTTAATACAAATTAATCCACGGGGACCCAGAACTAGGACCTAGGGATTAACCACGCTAAAATTTAGGAAGAGAATCACATAAGTTGCTGACTTATTTATAATGTTGTACGTCTCTCGGCAGACGACGCTCACACGCTTGCTGTCAGCCCTAGCTAGACCAACTCAAGCACACACACACACACAAGCGTGTGCGGGTAAGCTAGTGCGAGCGTGAGTGTAGGCAAATAACTTGAGCGATTACTTTTACTTTGGAGTTTCGGGGTGGTAATAATGTGTTTTTGAATTATTTTAGTCAAGACTATTTTTAAGTTGGTCCGTACTGTAATGGTTATGATTACCATAGTTATTATGCTTGCAAGTAACATTTTCTAGTGCTTTTTTTAAATATTAAATTGAATTGTTTTCTCATCTAAAGCATCATCTACAAATGCCTATCATATCAATACATCATACATGCAAAAATTATCGGAGTTGCTTTTAAAGTCACTTGGGATATAAAAAGGCCGACTTGGATGAATCATAAAATGATTTGAAAGTAGAATAGAGTCAGAGTTTTTTCACGCGTGCAAAAGAGACAGCATTAGAACAGAATCATAATGTGATTCATGCAAAACGGCCTTTTTAGAGGACCTGTGGGTCTACCGCGTAATTCTCATTTTCATCAACATCAACTTGAGATTGAAATTTGACGTGCGTGCGACGACGCCCGCCTAACATGCCATCTCTTTTGCACGCGTTGAATTTCGCATGCATTTGCTTGAAGTTGATACAAATGAGAATTACGCGGTAGAGCCCCGGGTCCTCTAAAAAAGGCCGCTTTGGATGAATCATGTTATGATTCTGTTCTAATGCCGTCTCTTTTGCACGCGTGAAAAATCTCTGACTCTATCCTACTTTCAAATCATTTTATGATTCAACCAAGTCGGCCTTTTTTGATCCCCTGTATACTTATAGTATTTATATTTTTTTAATAAAGAAATGGGCCGGCAAAGTTGTCATTTTTAGGGGTCTATCCCAAAGACGTTTTATAGGAATTTGTAATTTCTATATTTATTCAACAAATACAGAATTATAAGTTTACGCCCTCGAACACTGAAACAACTTGATGTTTCAGTTTTGTTTCATAAGCTTCGTAGATAATAAACCCAAATCTGAAGACTTCAATTTTAGTTTTAGTGCTGTAAAAGCTTGAAATTTTCTAAATAAATTTAGTTTCTAATCCTATCGAAAAAGAAATAGTTTTGACAGCACTAAAACTAAAATTAAAACCTTCAGAATCGGCTTTAATGTTTGTTTAAATAATTTAGATAAATTAACGGACTTTTTTACAGTTCCCGCCAATTACCGTTTTGTAATCTTGTAATATATAAAATAATACATTCTTATGTAACTAGGTACCGGTTTACTTCGAGCAATGTTGATTTAAAATGTCAATTTTTTATGAAAACGTTCAAATTTCCGTAGACAATAAAGCCGATTCTGAAGGCTTTAATTTTAGTTTTAGTGCTGTCAAAACTAAATATTCTTCGATACAAAATGGTCCTTAAGAGTTAGGATTAGAAGCTAAATTTCTTTGGAAAATTTCAAGCTCGACAGCACTAAAACTAAAATTAAAGCCTTCAGAATTGGCTTTAATATTTCCAAAGGATCAATTAAAAATAACAGTGTAAAATCGGATTAAGACACACTTGTCGTAGCGTACTTGTCCAAGCAACGACATTGTGTCCAAGTCATGGGCAAAGGTTAATGCCTACCTACCTCAGCTACCTACATTCCCTGCGTTCCGAAATAGAATTATATCGCTAAAATCGATTACGAAAGTATGAAGTGAATGGCTTATGATCCATTGTAATTCTATTACGGACCGCAGGGATTAAATACGTCCATGATGCCTACTTTGTTTTTTTCGTTCAACGGCTACGTTCTATTTTGTTTCAATACCTATCTATTTTCGGATAAACTTGCACCGGCTGCTCGATTCGTTTTTACCACGAATGGTTTTTACCATAGAATAACAACAGTTTTTCCCTTGTACAGACAATCCTATTACACGCTCCCGGAAAGTTATATTCAAAAAAAATATTTAGTTACCGTCTCTGGGAAATTTTCTGCAAACAAAAAAATATTTAGTTTATTTCTTGTTTTATTTTTGTCTAGGAGTTTATCAGACAATCTCATATCAACTATAAAACGTAAGTAACAAAAAAGAAAAGATTGATGTCATGTTAAAATTAACTTTCATGTTTATATTTTGTGGATACTAGTATAATATAATACACAAGTAAACTTTTACAATTCTTTACATTACTATAAAATACATAATAATAGTATTAAAATTAAATACAAGTTATCCTAACTATATTTAATATTTACAAGACCGAACAGTTCTATACATTAAATAATTTAATAAATGTGGTATGTAAAATGTAAATGGGCAGGCAAGTCTCAAAACTCACTTTTTTTGAATTTCTTGCATGACTCATTCACAGAGTCGTCTATTTTATTAATTTTTCTAGTTTTTAGAAATGAATTTGTCTCACTTTCACTTGCATTTTGTCTTATGCAGTTTGCACTGGAAACATTTTGATTATTTACACCATGTTTTTTATCACCAAAACTTTTGTTCTTACTATTACTAATCAATGAATTTTGAATGTCTTTAACAAAGTCACTTGAAAACTTAATAGGAATCCGTATTTGATTTTCATTGTCACTTTTCTTGAGTAACTCTGGTTTAATTTGCACTAGAGATCGGTTTTCTGAATCACTTGAAAGTCTAATAGTTTTCCGCAAGTGTATGGTTTCTGAAGAATCCGCGAAGTTTCGCTTTACCAAGATATCTCCAGTAGGCATTTGTTTCACGAATGTGAGCGTGTGGCCACCATCAGTTGAATCGCTATCCTTCTTGCTGGACCCTGAAAGGCTTTTGTCCCCATCTTCAGTGTCCTCTTCAGTTTCGACTAATTTACCTGTAAATGAAAGACATCGTGTATACTGGATGTTAACATGAAATTGCGGAAGCCGAAAACTGATGATAGTACTCGTCTATACGCACAACTTTTAGTATGGAGCCAACCCTCGAATCGTGAAAAAAAACACGACGTTCCATAGAAAATTTACATAGCTAGCCAACCAAAATGTATGAAACAACTGTTATTTTCCTCGATTTCTCGATTTTTTTTCACGAAAAGTTGATCGTTTGGGCGAGTACTATTGCCAGTTTTCGCTGTTGCCCGATATGCTGTTGACCGCGGCTTCGTCCTCGTGGTAGAAGATAATACGGCCACAGTGTAATCCCTTAGGAAACCCGCAGTAAAAAGTATCCCAGTTTTAAAGTTGTATAATAAGTTATCGAACAGTGATCTCCATTCCTTCCTTATTTTGTAATCCTTGTCTCACTGCTGAATATCGTACAGTGGTAACCGCATCACAACTCGTTTAGTAGTTTTTGTGTTAAATTTTATACGCCACAAAATTCCAACCAGTTTTCTTGTTTTTTTCTTTTAAACAATCGTTTGTGACGTCTATACGCTTTCATCGCCAGGAATTATTATTTGCTATGAGTTACATAGCAAAACTTACAGTAGAGTAAATTCCAAAGATCTTTAAACGACGATAACTTTGTTTGACACCCGATTTTGATGAAACAAAGCCTATATTCTAATCCAAATTAAACTCTGCCCACCAGTGAAAATTACATGAAAATCCATTCAGTAGTTTCAGAGACACAAACAAACGGACAGACAGAAAAGAATTCAAAAAATTGCTGATTTGTGTACTCTTTTCTCATCAGCCCCTTTCTATTTTTATTACTTTTCTTCAATGTACAGACACACCGGCTTCTACTCTTTTATTATTATGTATTGATAGATATTTCTCGTGGCCATATCTTGAAATTTTGGCCAAACAATTAAGTATGACATTTAAGAGTCTTTCAACATAAGTAAAAAATAGGCGCGACGACGAGTTAAGCGTGTTAGTTTACTGCTGATCATAAATTCGGGAGCAGATAATTTTAATAATTCCATGATATGGCCGACCAGATCATGAAATGACCAATTCTACGATAAGGCCACTAAACAGAATTTGACGTTTTTTTTTTCAATTCTTGGTTATTTTTCGCAAAGTTAATAGGGCAATTTAGATAAACTTCGTAATTCGAAACAGGTCGAAGAAAAAACACTTGAAAGCAGAGTTTCTGCTTGAGTACAGTCAGCATTTTTACAAATACTTACCATTTAATGTAGGGAATGCGATATCTGGTAAAGTGAGATGCGAATCGGGATTATATTTATCCATCAACAGCTTTAATAAGTTTGAAATCTCCTCTCGTTTTCTCGTGACTACGATTTCATCAAACCAATTTGAAAGTTGCTTGATGGGTATGGCGTAATCCAAGATGGGATCCTGGAAATAAAGGCATGACTGAATATTTGCGCATTTTAATACAAAGTTATGTTGTTGTATTTTAAAATTGAATTAGAAGAAATACCTTGAAAAATTGCTCAACATATTGCAACAAATACAATCCGCAATCAGTGAAATTATTTTGTTGTGGGATTTTAGGGCAACTTCCTTTTATATTTTCTTTGCAGAATATTTTGTCTTGCGACAACTGGAAACAAAAAGAAGTCATGTTACGAATTTGCTTGTACATATGATGTTTCTTTTGTGTACAATAAAGAATATGAATACTTTTGAATGAAGTCTATGAACTAGTTACTTAATGAAACCTACTTTTGCTTGATGTTCACATGTCAGGTAGTCCCTTAAAGTTGCTACCACTCGCGATCTTGAGGCACCAGCCAGGGAGTCAAATATCAAAATGCAGGGCCTGAAAACCAAAACGCCGTTTTAGAATAGTACCTTTATAAACAGTGAAGAGAATTATTTCATGCTAAAAGGTTCCTTACTGTTTTATAGGTTCTGTTTTAGGAATAGAAGCTGGTTCCACTTTCTTTTCAGGCACTGCTTTCTCAGGCTCTTCCTCATCAGAATCACACTGCATATCTAAATCACTTTCCTAGAATTTTTTTAAGTAAATTAGTTTTGAATGCGAGATAAGTAATTTTAGAAGTAAATAAGATTTAAATGTGAGAAAAGTAATTTATTTATGTTTATGTTTAACATACATCGCCCTCAGCCTCATCACGTTCACTGAGATTATCTGAATCACAACTTAATGTAAGCTGCTCTTGCTTCGTCAGGGGTGTTATTGTTGTGCTGCCTATCTGCTGCACTGATGATCTCCGTTCTAAAAGTAAGAAAACTTTTGTTTTTAGGAAATATTAGATAGGTATGTTATACACATGGACGGTTTAAATTTATGTTTGACTGTTGGTTTTGAACAAAAATAGTTTTAGTGATGTAAGTTATGCTGTATAATGTAACTTTCGAATGTAATTAAAATTGATTACATAAGTATTTTCTGTGAAATCAATGGAAAAAAAATTAGGTATCTTCAGAAAATAGGACCCTTTAAATTTAAAGTTCCTTGAAATTAGTATTTTCTACCAATATCTTTTGTTCGACATAGTTATAAAGTATGAATGTTTGTTCGCAAGCAAAAACGATGTCTCTTAAAGATATAATAATTTTTGCACATACCTCTTTTCTTAATTTCTTGAGGATTCACACTTCTATTATCAATCAAACTGCGACATCCGTCTACGCTTGGCCAGCAAATAATTGCTACAAACCAGTGACAATTCTCATTGATAGGAACAACAATAAAGTCTTTTTCAAAGATGTTTACATTTTTAGTCCAGGTTTTAACCCTGGCATGGCGCTTCTGGGCTGGAGTCAAGTTACTATCCCATTCATGAGGATTTGAACTTTTGTTTACTTTGCTAGGTTTAGTGGTTAGCCTTTTGTAGAAAAATGTACTAAATATATGAGTCTTTTCTCTCTGACTTGGTGTGAGAACATCATGAACCAAATGTTTCAAGTAAAAGTCAATGATGACATCATTCAGGAACTGGTCCTGAGCCAAGCACATGTAGTCTTCTGTATTGATAGGTATTCCACCTTTCCCGGGTGGATATATTAAGATCTGTCTAATATCAGCAGGGGCGGAACTGAAAAAAAAAAAAATTTTTTAAAACTTGCCATGTAAATAGGAAGTTTTCAATAAGATTGTTACATTACCTCTTAGCTCCAGAATTGGAAGCACTCCTGGTTGTCATTTTGGTAACATTATTGCCTTCCTTGGTACAGGTTCTAACGAGAATGTCATTAGCCTCTCGGGGATTTAATTCATCCATGACTTTCCCAAATAAAGCTTTCAAGGCAATCTTCGCATCATCTGTGAATATCTCGGGAAGAATGGTTATTCTTTTGTAAGGGTCTGTTTTGGATATAGGATTGTAGTAAGGCCCTGATTCATCTGTCATGTCAAGGGTCTTTCTTATATACACTCCACACTTGCTCTTGGTGTAAAGGAATATCACCGGCAGCCCTTTGCCAAAATGCACAAGAATACGTACAATCTCTTTCAACTGTATCAGTAGTGCGACCTCTCGTGATTCATCCTTGACAGATGGAGCAACAATCTTTATGCCTTTGTGTGATATGTAAACCTGTAATAAAAACATTTGCTTGTGTAATTTACAAAAAGAGGTTTGAAGACTGGCCTCCATTGACTTTCAGGCCAATGCATTTTTTTTTTCGAAATTGCGGCCGTTGATAATTCTTATAATACTTTGTCGGACTTAACTTAGTAAAGTGTCACTTTTCAAAGATGTAACGTAAGGTTGGGAATTTCCGTAGCACGCTGTGGTTCTTAGTACCATGGAGTCACAATTGTTACATATTATTATGAAGTATTGTATTTGCCTACTCATATTCATATGTAGACGTATATTTAATAGTCTAAACAATTTTTTTTTTAAGTGTTCTCGCAAATATTATATAATACTTATTTAGAAATACGTATGTCAAAATCATCAAGCAAACAAACATTCCTTTGTAAGTAAGTATGTTAATGAAGAAAGATTTTAAAGATTTATGGGGTTGTATATTTCTGGAAACAAGAGAGTTTTAGTTATACTGTAATTACCGAGGTAGGTATCTTTATAGCAACTTTAGTTCAGACTTTTTCTTCTTTTTGAATAAATAATAATTTTGTGCCAAAATAAAATAAGTCAATTGATTTTATGTATTTTTTTTAAAAATGGTCATTTTTTCTTCAAAACAACAAATATTTACTCGAAAGAGACTATGGAAATGCCAACAGCCTTGTCTCTGTCACTCAGTGTTCCAAATTAATACTGCTGTTATTTGGTTAACTTACATATTTTTAATTTAAAAAATCAAGGCAATGTTTGAAAAGTATTAAAATTTGAGTAACCATTATCATTGTTTGATATGGCCTCCTTTGGCTTTGATGACAGAATCAAGTCTTCCGACAAATGCTGCACAGAGATGGACTTGCGGGATTCAGATCCATTTCCGACAGAGCACTGCTTTCAACACTTCCTTACTTTCGTATCTTTTTTTTGACACCCTAGCATCCAGAATGAAAAAACAGACAGTGGAATTCGATTTTGAGTCGGGTGAGCTTTATAGGACTGCGCCGAGTTCTGCTGCAAAATCCAATGGCTCGTACTTAATAGTTTGCGTGCCCATGATGTCAACGCATCATTTAACACCTTTTTCTGGTACCTACATTTACTGGTATACTTTGACACCCTGGTCAATCAAAATTAGTGGAGTCACTGCGGTCCAAATCATAACAGAGGCAGGCGCTTGTTTTCGAACTACTCTTTCATCCAAATTCTCATTAGACTTACCCTCCAGTCAAATATGATAAATTTGTTTGTTTGTTTTACGTAACTAATGTTGTAACATATTTTTTTTATGAGAGTAAACCATATTTTAAGATCGCCACTTGCGTGCACAAGGCTTTCAGTGTCTTTAGTGTACTTTTTGTATCTTGTTGGGGTGCAGTTCGTTGCACACATCGTTTAAACCTTTGGCCAATTTTGGAGCAGTCTGGGTTAGATTTCATTGAACCTTTCGATCCATTTCCCAGTTACTTTGTATAATTGTTCAATATACTAAGCTTTTATTCACACATATATTCTGGAGCTCGCAAACAATGGCAGGTTGTGATTTTCCAGACAACAAGGCGATTACACTGTTACGTTTAACATCCATGATGAAAATTTCTTTTCGAATTTAACTCTGTTCCTGCTCTTTCCTTCTACTTGTTACCATTTAATATACTGACGTTTTGCCAAATTTAGGTGCCCTGTCATTTACAGTTTTATAGTATCACAAATGCATGGTAACACTTTGAGTGACAGAGTAGACACAGTCTTATGCAATAATGAGGCTATAAAAATTATTCTGAGCTGCTCTTCTAAATGATAATATTATTTTTATATTATTAATATAAAAAAACAGTTTCATTTTATATGCCAATTTTTATTATTATAATAGTTGTAGTACTGGAATAAGGCTACTTTAGCCAAGTTTTCCATCTGAATATTACGAGTTACTGTCACATATATATAAAAAAAATACCACAGCAAATGACAACTCCATGGTACTTAGAACCACGCACGAAAATTCCTAACCTATAAGCATTAAAGTACTGATAGCATCAGAAATTACATATTTTCAACAGTCTATTAGAACCATGCAAATAACCATGAAAATAGTCTCTAGAAGACTGAAGGAATGCCTCAAACATAAATAACACCATTCCAGAACACCAGTTCAGATTCAGGAGTAATCACTCTGCGACTGAACAATAAGATATGCGTTAGAAAACAAAGAATACTGTTCTGGAGTATTCCTAGATGTCCAGCAGGCATTTGATTAAGTCTGGCATAATGGACTGCTATACACCGTGTAATGATGACCTACTCAGAAAATGAAACCACGTATAGGGGATGTTATGAGGGTTCTTTGTACTAAATTTCATTTCGACATTCCTATTAATACATCTACAAATTAATAATTAATTTAGTTTCGCTCACAAGTGCAACGTACTAACCACGTTTTTTTAACAGGCTTAAAAAATGCGATGTTGCCGCTTCGTGCAGGTTACTGACATGTAGTAATACTGGAAGGGAAGGTGCACACTTGGAAAACGATTTATTTTGTTCGAGAAAACAAATTTCTGTACACAGAAATATTTTCTTGAAATTGTTTTTTTTATGGCTTTGTAGAGGTATTCCCTACATGTGGTTTCATTTTCTGAGCAGGTCATCATTACAGCCAGTATAAGCTGAAAAAATGTCTACCCCATAATATGTTTCTCTTACTAAAATCCTACTTGGAGAACCGATTTTACTTTGTCAAGATCAATGATGCAACGTCAGATTTCCTTGATATAAAGGCAGGAGTACCACAGGGATCAGTGTTGGGCCCCACCCTGTATCTACTCTACACAGTTGACGTTCCAGATTCGGAGAACGGCTACGAGATACGGCTGTACTTACATCAAATAAGAATCCAGAAACTGCTTCGAACACATTGCAGAAACATATAGATAAGGTACACTCCTGGATGAACGACTGGGGGATTAAAGCTAGCGCAGCAAAATCGAACCACATCACCTTCACTCTAAGGAAAGAAGACTGTCCTACTGTAAAATTTGGAAAGGATGAGCTGCCACACAACACTGTAGTGAAATATCTTGGTTTCCATCTTGATCACAAACAGACTTTGAAGGCTACATACAGAGGAAGCGTGATGAATTGAATCACAAGTTTAGATCACTGCAATAGCTGCTTGGAAGAAAATCTAAATTATCAGTCAACAATAAAACAACAACGAAATCTTGCAGCGGTTTCAAAATAGTATACTGAGAACTATAGTGAATGCTCCATGGTTCACGAGAACAGACAGTTCATAAGTACCTAAAACTTCCTACTGTAAAAGAAGAAGCAAATATCAGAAACAAAACCTACAGAAATAGGATTGTCAATCATGAAAACAGACTTGCTCAGGGTCTAAGCGAACTACTCAGAACAAGACGCCTGAAAAGGCAGCACACATGGGACAACTTATAATATAATATAAATCATGAAGGCAACCCGACAGTGGGAGGGCATGCCTAACAAGCCTCTAATTACTTATCCTTGAAAAAACTGCTTATGGTTTTAAAACCGATTGCAAGTTAGCAAAGCAAAGGAAAAAAACAATATTTTGAGCTTACAATGTTGCAGACTTAATCTTAGGAAAATAACTCTGTGATACAGATATTCTATCTCACAAAGACAGTGTGGTTGTTGTAGTGATGTGTACAGATAAATGCTGTTTTGCACGTTTTGTAGCAATCCCAAGATAATACACACTATAAAAAGTGCATGCCCTACTACAACCGTAGCCAAACAGTCACCATTAGATAGAATATATGTACTCTGTACTCACTTTCTCTTTCGGAGTGTATCTGTATGAACCAATCCTGATGGTGCGACAGTTGAAAGATGTGACGATGCCTTGCAATGCACCATGATCAATATCTTCTCTGCTCCCATCTGTCAAGATTTTATTATTATGAATCAATCATCCACATGCTATTAACGATTGGTGGATAGTTGTTAATATTAAAAGTACCTATTAACAAAATGTGCTGATTTGAGTTTATGATAATATATGTCAGAGAAGAATAGAGAATGCAAATTAAAACTCTTCAGAGTAGTTCCTTGTTTAGAAATACGTTTATGGATTACGCGTCAAAACCATGACTGCAGATCTGCACTATGCAGTATGTAGTAAACATGTTGCGGTCGGTGTGTATCTGCATGAAAATGCACTGCATGAAAGATCAGTCACTTTCAATACAAATAATATCCTTATGCTCATTTATGTTTGAAATGTATTTTTAAACAAATTTCCCCGAAAAAGAGTTCAACATCAACAGATCAATGACAAAGTTCGTACATAACCAAGATAATGTATACAGCTATGGATAGTTTGATACACTAAGGGTTAAAACATCATAGTAATTTACCTATTCCTCTGCTTACAGTTTCTCTAATCATTGTGTTGGGTAGGTAGGTACCTACTTAGTACCCCTCAGTAAAGAACAAATTTCACAAAAACTATGGCGCATGCACGCACCCACCGCACCATGGACTCGGACTCGCTCGAACGTTGGAATTGGAAACGAAACAAAATGTCAAAATCATGTCATTCAGCGTTAGGGATGGGAAAACCGATTTGCTATGCCAGTAGTCGAAACCATACAACACCGGTTTTTGGATCAAATGTCATGTTAGGAAATCGAAACACATTTTATTTATAAAATCAAAACTCAGACCTAAAGTAATGAATGAAATAATTAAAATATGTTTTTTACACGAAGAAGTGGGAATTCATAGTGGTCGGGCTACGATAAAAAAATCGCAAATGGATGAACAGGTGAAAATGATTTTTTGCCTAAACTACAAAAGTAGCCTGTATTTTAGGCATAGAGTTTGAGTTATTTTAGGCATTAATGTATAAAAGGAATAAGATAACAATTGTATGCTTACAAAATAATCAATTTTATGCTTGAAAATTAAATAAATGTTTCCGCAAAAAGGTAATAAAGCCGATTCTGAGGGTTTTAACTTTAGTTTTAGTGCTGTCAATACTTAAATTTTTCCAAAGTAATTTAGCTTCTGTTCTTCACACTTATGAACTATTTTGCAACGATGAAAATTTAATTTTGACAGTACTAAAACTAAAGTTAAAGCCTTCAGAATCGGCTACATTATTACGAAAAATTAAAAGGTAACTATTGTCGAAGGTAGAGATCTAATCGAACTTTATCGAAGCTAAGGTTGTTAATCGAACTTGGTCGTCCATTCATCGGTGCCCCCGACGAATAGTAGCTTAGTCGATATGGCGGTGCACACCGTTCAATAGCATGCCGTCAATCACTCCACTAATTTGTATACCTTCACTAAGGCTACGTTTCAAAACGTGTGATCTTCGTGCGAAATTTCACTCGTTTTTAAGAAAGAGACAAAGCTATATACTAGAAAGAGAATGAAAGATCTGGTTTTGAAACGCTTGCGAGTGATTCCCGTGAGAAAAGCGTTTTGAAACGGTCTGGAGTGACACACGTCAAGTAAATACATAACCTCAAATCAAAATAAATAAATTAAGTAAAGTACCTAAATACCTATTGCTTTTAATATGGATGGCATTGCAACCTTTGCATTTGCAAGCCATAATCCTGTCGAAGCAGTTTCGAAACATTTTCCCGTATTCGTACGGAAATGTTGAATTCTATTTTCAAAAATTGTCCGAATCCCGAGAAAACTCCGAAATGACAACTGTCAGGCGAATTTTAACGGTACCCAAACAGAGTTAGAAATCGCACTTGTCAGTGCGATATTCACATTTCCCGAAAGCGTTTCTAAACACTTAGCGCAACTGTCAGGTAACAGTTCGTTTACCCTCGGGTCGATTTTTGAACGATGCAGGGTAAAATTCGCATCGCTCCGAGTGATAATCACACGTTACGAAACGTACCCTTAGTTTCAAGTATACTCGTCAGAAGTTTTCTTTGTTAAAAATAGCTGCGAAACGAGGCGACTTCCCGTAGTTTTAACGTAGAATTCATTATTGTTAAAAATCTTTTGCGAGCATGTTGCAAGGACACCAATAAATAGCCAGTACATAGAGAAAGCGCTATTAAACGGTGCGCACCGTCATAGAGATCAAAGGCAACGAGAAAAAAGTAAAAAAGTCGTTAAGGCTATAAATGGAACTTTGTTGAAAGCACAATGTTACGTGGAGTAATCACCATTCTTTTCTATTCATGATTTGACCTCTTATATGTTTTAACATTAAGAGCGGTTTCGCAGCCGGATTGTGAAAAACCCGCCTTTTTCTTATAAATCGAAACAGAACACTTAAATTCAAAATTCACATAGGTAATGCTGCCATCGCAGTTTCCATTGGTTTCTGTATATTAGAATTTCAAAAATGTGAATTTTAAAATGTTTTGAAATTCTACTTTACAAAAAGATGATAAGGTTTTGTTAACTATTCAGTGAATTTTGAATTTGAGTGTTCTGTTTCGATTTATTAGAAAAAGACGGGTTTTTCACAATCCGGCTGCGAAACCGCTCTTAACTTTCTTCTTTACTTGAGTAATGCGTCTAGTTCTTCCTCTTCGTGTCGAAATAAAAAAAAAAACAAGTTTGCTAAGGCCGTTGTTTATTACACTATCAGTTTCTCTGATCAATGTTTTGTTTTTAAATTTGACATCAAATATTTTATATTAATTTTGTATGAAATGGGATTATTTACAACATGTTGTAAAAATGGGTCGGTTTTCATAGACGAAGGATCCTTTAAAAGTGATAAAATAATATTGGCCTAAGGATGAAAAAGAATTTTTGTTTATCTTTACTGAGATAAGAGATGTAGCACGGACTTTGTCGAAAATATATATATTAAAAAAATATTTTGTCCAAATTAAGGAAGTAAAACGAACTTAGTCGAAAATAGGGATGTAATACGGACTTTGTCGAAAATAGGGATGCAATACGGACTTTGTCGAAAATAGGGATGCAAAACGCACTTTGTCGAAAATAGGGATGTAATACGCACTTTATCGAAAATAGGGGTGGCATACAGACTTTGTCAAAGTTAAGGATGTAAATCGAACTTTGCCGTAAATGAAGTATGTAAAACAGAATACTGCTTAAGGGTAAAAAAATCAGAATTTTCGTTTTTTACCGAGATTAGAGATGTAAAAAAATATACACATAACACGGATTTTGTCAAAATTAAGAATGTTAAACGGATTTTGTCAAAAATAGGGATGTAATACGAACTTTGCCGAACTTAAGGATGAAAACGTACTTTATCGACATTAAGAATGTAAGAAACGTTTTTCAAATCGTAAATATTGGAGGGAAAAAGAAAATCCCACTTGCATCAATTATGTCTAACGTCTGGAACTTCTAGACATGTGAAAGGTTAATGATAAAACCTTAGGTACATATCTACTTCCGTCGTTCGAATGATTTCTTTAGTCATAAGAACTGTCTATAGTCAGATTGGTAAATTAACATAAGAGCTATTGGTTGCAAAACTTAAATTCTATGGTTTCTCTGACAATACTTGTAAATGGTTTAATTAGGTAATTTCTAATAGGACGATCACAGTACGTATCGACAGAAAAAGACAGTGGGGATTCTGTTACTTCAGACCACCCTCAGACGTATCTGAGTTAATAAGACGAACACCCCAGGGATCGATTTTAAGCCGAATTCTTTTTACCATTTATACAGCAGACATGCCAACCCTTTTAAGCGATTGCAACTGCCACCTTTATGCTGACTATACGCACATTTACTATTCTTTTAAACAAGCTGACATCGCTTGGCAGTAACAAAGGTAAATAAATTAACGACCTAGACAGAATATTCATATGGGCCCAAAAAAATTGATTGGTACTGAATCCCCTTAAATCAAAATTTTTAGCGTTAGGTACTAGGCACCAAATCTATAGTGTGCTACAACAGGACCCTTTTATAAAAATGAATGGTCAAAAAGTCCCATTTGTATCGGAGGCGAGAAATTTAGGTTTAGTGTACGATGAGGAATTAAGGTTTAAGACCCATATTGAAGAAAAAATTAGATAGGTATGCCTTTTTTAAGGTAAAATTACTCTATGGAATTCGTGGATATCTCACTAAAGATGTAAGGGAAACCCTGATCGAGCTTTAAGTTCTGTCACCTTTTAACTAACTACTGTAGTGCAGTTTATAGTCCATGCATAATGCAAAAAACTATTGGCGCTATGCATAGAGTTCAAAATACGTGCGCACGCTTCTGTTATACAATACCGAAAAGCGCACGCACGTCACTCCCTTTTTAAACAAGTACAATTAGTTGAATATGCAAGCAAGAACGGAGCTGCATATGGCGTGTCTCACGCATAAAGTTGTATGGAATAAATGTCCAGCATATCTTTACAAGAAACTGAAATTTAGAAAAGACGCTCATTGTAAACATACAAAATCCAATGATTTAATTTACTGTGTATGCCAAAACAAAGATTAGCTGGTTTTCAAGAATGTTTCACGTATAAAAGTGCGAAAATTTTGGAACAATCTACCTCCGCCTATAAGAGACAAATTTATTTCAGTTGAGACATTAAAACTCAAATTGAAGCAAAATCTTTTAATAAAGCAGAAAACATTTGGACTTTTAAAATGTCCCAAAAACCAAATAATTCGCTAATCTATATTTGAGGTACTAATTTTAAGTAGTTAAGCATTCCCATATTTTTGTACATAATACATATACATACTCGAAAGTACTTCGCTCATCCTTATTTTCTGTGTTCATTAGTTTAAGCAATTTTTTGGTTTTGTACTTTATAATTATTTGTAAACTTACTAGTGGAATGGATGCAGCTGAAAATCAGCGCTATCTAAAATCTTTTTTTTTTGGTAGCACAAAGCTGAGCCACGTGTGTTTTGTTTTTTTTGTACCTTGATAATAAAGCTTTTTTCTTTATTTCTTTCAAATGCCTTGCACACCACCACTTACCTCTAGTAATAAACGTACGCTGGACTGGCTATTGACGGCATGATAATGAAGCAATTTGACTATGGCTAGTCTGGCCAGGAAAACGTGGCACAACTATTTTTCGAAATAATGTATTATTTTGATAAAATTTAATATTATTTTTGGAATCTTTTTCTAGGGATCTGTTAAAACAGAAACGCGATTGGAGAAATTCGGATCGATAGAAATATTTATTGAAATGAGGTTTTTTTCGACACCAATTCTCCTGGTTTGACAATTTAGAATGACATATGGACTTTAGTACATTATATATTAATAAAAAACCGACTTTTTGCTACTTTTCCACGAATCCGTCCCTCTCGCACTGAGGGTTTTTTCGCATATGGAGTAACAGGGACGCTAAAACTTTTACATATCGCCTTAACTAATTTCGCATTAAAACTTTTTACTTATAAAAATAGATGACGCTATTTAAACGAAATAATTAAATATATATTTATGTGCGTTCTTATAATGAACAGCGTCACCTGTAATTTTTTTTCATGTATTAACTTGAATTTTATACGCTACATAATTCTAACCAAAGTTTTCATTCGTCTATAGCTATTCACGCCGGGAACTATTATTTGCTATGTAACTTCCAACTTCTAACAGTAGAAAAGTAAATTCCAAAAATCTTTAAATGTCGATAACTTTTTTTCCGACACCCGATTTTAATTAAATAAAGCCTATATTCTAATCCAAATTAAACTCTGTCCATATGTGAAAACTAAATGAAAACCCGTTCAGTAGTTTCGGAGATGTGCGTGAACAAACAGACAGCAAAGAATTCTAAAAATCGCTGATTTGTGTTCTATTAAGCCTGTACCTGAGCCTAGAGCATGACCAACTCCAGTCTATCTAGGATTCGTTTGAACAAATTCGGACTCTCCTTGTATTGAAAAAAAAATATTTGGTTTATTAATCTTTTCTCTAGGGATTTTACGTATAAAACAATGTACTAAAATTTATACTTTTGTCAAAAAAAAATGTTTTGCACCCTCTTTTTTTTTGTTTTCAAACGTTCGCTTCAAGAACGCGGTTAAGAGATCAACTTGATTTTTTTTTCATAAAATAGGTAACAGAAATATGAAGGTATATCACCTAAATTCAATATTTTATTGCCTACAAAATATTTCAGTATTTGCTTAAAACACACCAATTTGTTGTTTCGCTGCGTGATCACTAGTATTACGCGTTTAAGAAAAAGAGGCCAAAGAGCCAACATATAATCGCCTCTATGAAAAGCAAATAAAGTCTTTGCCGTAGGGCTTATTGTGCTGGACGGGTAATAAAAAAAGTAGCTAGGGTATGCCATCTTCTTAAGAAGAGAGGTTCAAAGAGAGGAGGACACGATGACCCTTGAGTCCGGTAGCTTACTCTACTACAGGGAGGGTGATATCCTGTCCCAGGGCGGCGTGGGTTTCCTCGTCAATAAAGTCCTCGTAAATAACGTTCTGGAGATGGAATGTAATTCCAGTATGGAATTCATGCAATTTTTTGAAGAATATTCAATATAAATATTTTTTAAATAAGAATATTTTGCTGCGGTATTTGCTGTTGGGGATTTTTGGGTCACCGATCATGATTATGAGGGCAAGATTTAAGAATTCCATATTATGTACTGGTATTTGTGCCAATCTTTATTATTTCTTTTTAATTTTTTTATTAAATGGAATTGCTCAATCCGGACAGAATTGTGATCAACGAGCCAAAAAACCGCCAAGAGCACATTTTCTGCAGGCAAATATTCATATTGAATTTTCATCAAATTCATCAATCAATCATTTTGTAGGTGCTAGAGCTGATACCAGGCTCGACTGTGGAGCTACCATCATCTTACTCGCAAACCCCGGTAGGAGAGTAAAGGACAGCTCCCAAACAGGCACAACCAGGTAGCCCAGGTGCCTGCCTGCCAGGGACCGATTGATGGCGGTATATCCATCCCCAATTGCCGAGCCTTATATAAAACAGACTGGTGACGGGCAGCGGCATCACTGGTGCGAGGGTTTCAAACCCGCCTGCCCAGCATATGTGAGTATGGACCTTTCTATCAGGAGAATCGCAAAGAGTGGCAAAATCTTGGAAAGGCCTATATCCAGCAGTGGGCCGATGGATGGGTAGATGGTTCATATTTCTGGCAGATTCGAGTATGTGACAGAGTGTATGCTGCGACATCCTCACTAATGCACCAACTTGCTGAGCAAATAAAGATCAGTGCGTTTTGAGCAGCTGTCTTTCACTCCACCTATAGTAAGTAATACTATAGTAAGTAAAGTAGCCGTCAATAGAAATTGTGGACTATGTAAACAAAGCGCCATGTTGTCTTTGTCTATGAATAGGTGAACTATCTAGAGATGGGTAAGTATGTGATTAAAATATGTTAGGTGCTTAATTAATTTTCTTTATTTGATTTATCGCTAAAATATTCTGATGAATCGCTAGTCAAATCGATCACACAGCTCTCGATAGAATCACACACATGTTTATGTCAAATATTATGAAGTAACGCTGCCAAAAAAAAATGACGGAATAAAATAGCATCACGAATAAAATAGATTTATATTCAAATAGATTCGTACATCACCAATTTTCAAAGACAATACAGATTCGATGAGAAAAAAATATGACAGCAATCTCGACGCAGTATAGAATTGACTATTGATTCTATGATTTTCCGTAATTAACTGGTGATTATTGAATATTTCATGATGAAATACAGTGAATGTCTGGTAAGACTTGATGCTTCATGATTTGAAATAATGTTCAGTGAGACTCCGTGACAGAACCTTGAGAAAAATTGAGAAAACGGTTTGTTTACATAGTCCACAATTTCTATTGACGGCGACTTTAATACTTACTATAGTCCGGCTTCTTCGTGCGCGACCTTCCTGCGGGGTACAGACGTTGGCGGAGACGAGGTACGAGGATGTTAGCGGGGGCGGGTGGTGTAGCGGGGAAGGGAAGCGCGTGCTGCTGCGCTTCACTCACCGACAGTCGCAGTCGCGCAGTCGAAGCTACCTCGCCCCCGCCAACGTCTGTACCCCGCAGGAAGGTCGCACACGATGAAACCGGACTATAATTCCTACGAAAATAAAGACTTAGCAGTGGGTCTTTGGTGGCATGCGCTCTAGGTTGGACCACGAATAAACTCTGTACTGGACAAGTTCCACGAAAAAGTCGGCAAACTCACTTCACACAAATAGTGCTTGCGCCATCTAGGTGATAATAACAGCAGCGGAGTGAGACACAGTTCTTCAGCGCCGTCATGTAGATGGACGCGGCGCTAGCATCACAAGTGGAATATCAGAAAGAAAAGCAACAGTCCGCTTTTTAGGGAAATTACTAAAGTAGGGCCACTGAGTGATGGCACTTATGACAGCTGCATTTAGTGATGAGGTACATTTAAAATTTCGGTAAAAAAAAAATCAAGTGTGAGTTTACTCAACATTAGACACGTCATTCAACATTCAACATAATGATACAAAAGGAAAATGTGCCAAAACCAGTGGCGTAGCTATCGGAGGGTTATGCGGTGTAGCCCCAAGAGATGTTTAAATATCTAAATCGAAAAAAGTATTTTACTATCATTCATTTTCGTTTAGTTTAACTTCGTCATTGTTTTGTTTTTAATTAAATATTATTGCGTAACTTGGCGACCTCAAACACGACCTATAAAAAGTGAGAAACTTTAAAAAAAAAAAACTTTGTTTCTATACGAATTCTATTGCACAATAAAGCAACATTCAAATCGAAAAATAATAACCGAAACAAGTAGTACATCACTATCAACAATGAAGTATTAAATTTTTTAATTCACACTTATATATAAATAATTACGATACTTTGTAGGCATTTAAACGTCATAGGCGCCATCACTCAGTGGCTCTACTGTATGTTAAACCATATACCTTTTAATTATGAAAATAACACTTACCATCCAAATGATCATTGCTACCGTCTAGCGTTGCACTTTCAATCTCGCTGAGTGTGGGTTCCTTCAAGTGCACAGAGGTTTCAAGCTAAAATCAAAAGTTAATTATAACAAAATGTATAATTACTTCAATAATACATTACGTCCTACTAATGTTCAAGGGCGCCGCGGGAAGAATTAAGGCAAAAATCTTTATTTTGTACATTTGATTTATCTTCTATGGGTGTGGTCACTAGATTAAACAAAATAAACACATTTAGCTATCGTGGGTAAGTCAGTTATGTAAATAAGCAGAATAAACCAAATAAACCAACCACTATAGTACATACCATGGTGGTTTATAGCGGCCTAAAAATAGCTGCACAATCAAGTTTGGCAGCCAATTTTTCCCTACGATTTTTGCCGTTTGTTGAGGGTCATGACCGAATTGTGGGTGTTTATAGTAGAAAATAGTAGTTGATTATGATCTGATGACCATACAGAGATACGATATAGCCATGTAATTTATCGTGCTAAACGCATACGCTGCATGCAGTACTATAAGGGAAGAGTGTCGTTTATAAAATATTCTGCACCGGTGCATAATTCCGCGCTCGACCACGGCAAAGGCGTTGAACGCGACATTGACTTGATAGATATTTTGTATACAACGTGGAACAAAAAGGTGTAACCATATTTGAAGAGCTTGTTCAGTCAATGGTATAGAACAACTTTTACTATAGAACAAACCCAGTAACCCGAAAAAAAAAAATGTACTCTTTCATAGAAAAATGCGATGCCGCTCGGCCGATATGTATGGAAGGGCAGATTTTTTTTTTGAGATTTCAGTTTTGGCTCCATAGTAAAAGTTGTTCTATACCATTGACTGAATAAGCTCTTCAAATATGGTTACACCTTTCTGTTACACGTTGTATACTGTTTGGCACAGGCTTGAGAATTTGAGTTTGTCAAACTTTAAACATAACCTCCAGTAATATATTTTGGCTTAAAACTCGATATTGGCGGAAATAACAAGATGAGACACATAATAGGAATTATAGAAAAATAAGTATTAAAATTCTTGTACTTTGTTCCACCAATATATTTTAGGAACAGTCACGCTGCCGGTTTCATCGATTTAATCGACATCTTCAGGCAAAAAAATCACAACAGAATAAATTTATTTTGCATGATAATTAATAAAATATCATACAAAATGTATTTATCGAGTATTGTGTTGTTATCACCTGAAGATGTAGATTAAATCGATGAAACCGGTAGCGTGACGGTTCTTACAATATTTTTATTATTATTATACATATTACACTATAAATTTACACAAATAACACAGAGTAATATAAATAAACTTAGTAATAAATAAAGATATATTTATTTCAGGCCCCACTGGACCCGGCATCAGTTGAAACTATAATGATGACTTATGACAGGATGACAAATAATATTAACAGGATGACAATGATAATAAAAAAATTAAAAAGAAAAATATAGAAAAGTGAAACCCAACTACTTTCCTAAAAGAACTAAGTACATAGATTTTAATAATTGTCTTTAAATGTTCCATCAAGAAGTGAAAGCATACACCATCAATCACATAATAGGAAGCCAGATAAAACGGGTTTGATTGACGATGATATGCCGATGACTTGTGACCTTGTCTTACTTACCTGGGTGCTGACCATGGAGCTATTGGAGTCTTCCTCATCGGAACTTAGTGTCAATATCACAGGTTCTGGCTCCGGCTGCTTGCCTCTCGGCTTCCTCACTCTAGCCGGCTTTTTATCCGCTGTTGTCTACAAAATAAATAGTATAGAAGCGATGCATTTATGTGCAACAATATTTTTAAAGTGGATATTTCTTCGCATCTCTGTATGTTCAGAACTTGTAATTCCAAAACAACCATTTTTTTTAGATTATTACGTTTTTTAATTGTTATTAGGTAAGTATACATGATAAGATTGATAATTAAGTTATTACTTATTTAATCGGAAAATACAAATTTTGAAATGATCTCATACGCGAATGAGATCTCTCATCTCATCATAAAATAATTATGATATATATGACTGCCATTGATTCCTTCCTTTGAGATTAAATAATGAGGCTGCGGAAGAAGTATCCACTAAAATAGTTTACGATTGTATCTCTGACACAACTCGCTGCTTTTTCACCCAGGTCATGGTTTCTTGGCATCCTTCCTATTTAGCTAAAAGTAGGTGTGTTCGTATTCTTTTAACTTTGCAGCGAAATGGTTTATTACTCAGGCCATCAAAAAATAAACTTTTCGTCACAGGAAATCGACATTCACTCAGGGGAAAAATCCATATCATACGCTAACGGGAAAAACGTTATATGTACGAAAGATAAAAATACAATGTTGTACTCGTAATATAAAAAAAGAAACTTACCGGTGTCTTATTGTTGAGAGATTTAGCTGCGCCCTTTAAAAGGTTCAATTTAATACCACCCTCAATACCACTGCAACAATATAATATTGATATAGGTCGTAAACAAAAAAAAGGCCTATGCCCAATAATGGGCGTATAATTACTGCTTAGATAGAAAAAGTTGTAAAGACTGCTAACATAAACTGGAACCACGCAAATCAAAATCAACAACTTTTTTCCCTGCAACATATATTATCTGCAAAAATTTAAAATCGATTCATCTATACCGATTTTCCATTTTTGTTTACGAGATTAGTTATTTAGGAAAGTTGTTCAATAAGGTTGTGGTTTTAGTTATTGTCAGCAGTCTATTTACATATGCAGTTAAATGATGCATTAATGACTTCTTCTTGTCTATTTACTTACCCAGGCTTTTCCAAACTTGTATGTGGTTTTTCAGGGTCCTTTTTCTTAGGTTCAACCTTTTTATTAGCCATAGGAACACCTTTAGGTTCTTCAGTAAACACACGTTTACATCTGCAAAACCAAATACTCGAGTACATGTTTTTTTTTCGATTTAAGGATTCTCTTCACATTTTGTTTAAACAATTGAATGAAGAGAGGAAGCTATGTTTGAATGACTACAGACAGAGTCCATTAATCGGTTATGCCATATATACCAACAGACGTGCCTGGAATTTGCTCGAAAATTATAGGCAGACTTCGTGCCCGCTGGACCAATGACCTGAAGGACGTTGTGGGTAGCGGCTGGATGAGGATGATGGAGGACCGCCAATAGTGGCGAAATATTGTAGAGGCCTATGTGCAGCCGTGGACGAACACAGGTTGATGGATGGATGAAACACGCAAGGACGGTTCCACACTTGGTCGTTTGAACGGAAACAACGACCGAATCTTTCGTCGCCTTGGGACAACAGTTTTTCAACTGAAGTTAAATTTTTATACTTACCGCAGCGGGCTAAAGACAAATGTCATACATAACATGAGCTATTCACTTTTGCGTAAAAAAGGACTGTACGGCATTAACCAAATCTCTTCGGTTCTGGCTTCGTTGGGAATTTCAACATTTTGCATATTCAACATTATGGGAATAATGCTCCTAAAGGCAAAACAACATGTTTGACGTCCAGAAAAACTGCGCGCACGCCTAAAATTGTGTAATTAGGCTGCTGTTCACGCGCCATTTATCTTTTGTCTAGCATGGGAATCATGAAAGGAATTCCAATTTTGACTGTGTTGTCTTACTTCAAAATTCAGGTTCATAGAAACATAAATGTATTAAGAGATGTGTGCAAAGTTTCATTGAGTACAAAGCTATTAAGACGTCACAAAGGCTTTTTCTATGGCAGCTGAGCGGGATGACCCTTAACGGAAACTATACGTACCTCTGACATCTATTAAAATCGAACCCAGTGTATCCGCAAGTCTTACAAAGCGCCAGCATGCCGTCAACGAAGCGCGGCGCTGGCGACCGCGGCCGCGGCGACGCTGGGCTGCCCGTTGCTAAAAAAGAAACAATGTCAATGATGTCCATTACTGCTAGTCATCACGGCTGCTGGCTGGATACAACATGTCTATCTCTCTCGAGGTAGATCAACAGAGTGAGAGAGAGCACTGTATCACGCGCTATCGAATTAGATATGGTTTGCTATGCTAGACTAGCTGAACAACAAATAATGTAAAGAATGCCCAGTTTCAGTCTTTACAGGGTGATATTGTTTATATGATTATGTCTTAAAGAAAGATATTTAATGGAAAAAGGTTTACTTTTAAGTGGCAGTGAAACAAACATTGATATTTTGTACAACACGGTCTTTCTTGTTAACTCAAGACTCCGCTTTTCTTGTCCTGGTTGCCTGCGATCGCTCATATTACAGGTTGAATTTACCTCTCCCTCGCCAGTGATCTTAACTTTGAAGTATGTACTGCAGCTAAAAGTCTATTTTAATAAAACTTATCACTTGCTTTATAACATTTTACTATTATATCTAAATCTCGATTGTTTATTTGAACCAAACTAGAGAATCGCTGTACAATTTGACAAGACAATTTTGCTTACCATGAGCTTTGCACTCGATACACGTTAACGTCTGGGTAAAATATTTTGTATTGGAAACTCTGACTCCTTACGTACACCGCTAGGGGCGCTGTGCAATTTCTCATATAAATATTTTATGAAGTCGTTAACGCGTATCGAGTGCAAAACTCATGGTAAACCAACTGGTCTCAAATTGTCTTGTCAAATTGTACAGCGATTCTCTAGTTCGGTTCAAATAAACAATCGATTTTTAGATATAATAGTAAAATGTTATAAAGCAAGTGATAAGTTTTATTAAAATAGACTTTTAGCTGCAGTACATACTTCAAAGTTAAGATTTTTAAAACATCTCGAGTAGAAAAAGTTCTATTAGAAACACAACTTTAAAATGAAACATTTAGCTGGTCATTTCGACCTTGAGACCAAAGGCACTTACCATTGTCAGAACCTGGTAGTTTTTCTGGGGTGGACATCTCACTGCTTACGGTTGCCGGTTGAGGTAAGACACTTGGTGAACTTCTACTACTTATATCTCCTACCAACATCTGTGGACAAAAACAGATTACGTCAAAAATGCAAAAATATAAAAATTATGGAAAATTCAAATATACTTTGTTAATTTTACTTTATATTTCATATTTGTATGTTATGACGAAACGAAATTGTTTTTATCTATAAAATTAGGCCCAATATTTTTATTTATAAATGTCACAATAAAAACAAACATTCTTCTGTTATTTAGATCAAGTTTAAAGTGTTTATACCTGAAGATGCATTAGTGGACAGCTATACACTTGTACAAAGTACCGCGAATATTCATTTAACAAGTTCCGTCATTAGTGCCTTGCCAAGTTTGATCCCTATATAAAATATAATAGTATTTTCCCGGAATCCTTGTGTAATTGTGCCCCTACGAACCAGTAGTTTTACGCTATTGTAAACCTTTAATACTCACAGGATGATTTTCTAACATTTCTTCGATCCGCGTCGTGGATCCGACGGACACGAAGTAATCTATTTCGCTGCTTGTGTTTTGCATACACTGAATATGCGTATCCTCAGAGAATGGAACATTCACCTGAAATAAATCACTAATTTTAAGAAAATATGGAAAATCAAAAAAGCAAAGATTTTCTAAAAGTCTATATACAATATGCAGATGTAGAACTCTGAAGGGTCTTCTCAGATTTGAAAGACAAAACACAAATATCGGGAAATGTTTTGAAGAGTTTTGACGGATCACTAAACTACGAAATAGGGGACGCCTCTCATACTACGAGATTACATGCTAAAACGAGACTTTAAATAAAACCGCATAATCTACTGATCATACTAAACAACTCTGAAGAAAAATGCACGCGCAAAACATCAGAGAAGAAGATATTCAACTGTAACATAAAGCCTTTATCTCGCAGGGGGAAGGTCTATTTTAGAACGCTGCGCGTGAACAGCTGTTTCATGGAAGACGTTGCCTCAAAAACGCCCGTATCTCGGTGCGTTAGGGTTCACGCATTTTTGTTCGGAACTCAAATATTTCACAAACCAATGGTTTGCGCGGATATATTTCTTGGGAAAATTGGTACAGTATGATCGGTAGCATATGTGGTTTCATTTAAAGGTAGCAATCTATTTACTAGTATTTACACCCTTTATATAAAAAGACGAAGTAAATATTGTCGTATGACAGCATTGACGTTACGTCAATGTATAACAGTGACATTGCATTGCTCGGTAAAACTTAGTAGTTACTAAGACAATAATAAAAACCATCGGTGTGTTGTGTTATGCCAAGAAGCTTATAATAAACTTCTTGTGTAAGTACGTAATTTTTTGAACGTCACAGTCATAATGCACGCTGCTTGTAGCGCTTTGCATAAAGTGGCGTTGAACACATCAGCGCTTGACCGCTGCTAGCTATTGAACAATCCAATAGCTACGTAACTAAGTTATAGTGAACCGCCGATACCGACTCGAAGTCATTAAGAGGTCCTCTGTAACTCAGACTTGAATGAATCTAATTCGAGTATTCACTTTCTCAGGGTACAGTAATTACCACTGAAGACAATTACAAACGTCAACTAACGATCGCTAACGCTAACGAACTTGCGATCGGTACTTTTTGCGTCAATAGCGCGCTAAAATCTACTATGCATCCCAATGAAGGATACGGTCATCATATCACAATACTATTTTCCATTATACACACCCACGATTCGGTCATGACCCTCAACAAATGTCAAAAATCGTGGGGACAATTTTTCTGTGATTGTGCAGCTAACTTCAGGACATTATAAACCACCATGGTACGAACTATGGTGGTTGGTTTATTCTGCTTATTTACATAACCTACCTACCCGCGTTAGCTGAGTGTGTTTATTTTGTTTAATCTAATAACCACACCCTAAGAATGTGATCGCACCTGCAGATAACTTCACACTGACAGTCCTATTGAGACGCATAGTAGATTTTAGCGCGATAAGATGCAGGTGGAGCTCTAGCATTACCGTAACAGAAGCAACTTTGCATCCCTGCTGTGTAAGCGCTGCTCCTCCGCCATCAGACAAATGGCACAACTACGTGTTAGCTAGGTTTCGTTTCAAAACGAGCGATTATCACCCGGAGTGATGCGAATTTTACCCAACAGCGTTCAAAATTCGTCACGAGTCAAACCGCGGGTATACGAACTGTTACCTGACAGTTGCACGAAAATGTTTTGAAACGCTTCCGAAAAATGTGATCGAACTGACAAGTGCGATTTCTACCGCAGCATGGGTACCGTTAAAATTCGCCTGACAGTTGAAAATTAGGTGATTACCCGGCTTTTGCACAAAATTCACAACTTGGAAATTGTATTCAACATTTCTGTTGGGCTGTAATGTCATATTTTTAAGCATTTATTTTCCTTTCCAAGCGACTACAAAAAGCATCTTCACTTTCCCGCCCTTGAATTTAATTTGACTTTGACGTTTCACGGAAATCACTCGCAAGCGTTTTAAAACCAGATTTTTCTTTCTATTTCTAGTATATAGCTACGTCTCTTTCTTTTACACGAATGAAATTTCGCACAACAATCACACGTTTCGAAACGGATCCCTATTGAAAATAATTTATTATAACTAACCTGTTCTAGCACTTCCTGAAGGGTACAACTTTCTTTAGGCAAAGTGAAAGTAATGAGTCGTTGCTCGCCGTTTTGAAGAAAGATCAACATTTTAGCTGACTGGGGTTCTGACGCTTGTTCCTGGGATCCACTAGGCGTTTCACTATTTTCTACTGAAAAGATAAAATGAACATCATCAGGATATACGTAGCTTAAGAGGCGTCATCACACCCTAACCAACATACAAACGCTGTCACCACATAGTGTGGGGTGTCTATGGAATGTTATTATAATATTTTTCAATGCACATGCTCGTAAAGGCCCACTTTTTATGCATCAAAACCGAACAGAAAGTCGATTATTTTGCCCTAGGGCTTTATTATTATTTATTTATTTACAATGGTTGGCTAACCTGCAGCCTTTCCTGTGTACCATAAATGGTATACTTTTTTCCCACAGTTTAACGGCTCTGGATACAGTCCTTTTGAGCCAATTATAATTTAAAGTTCACAAAATTATGTTGGTTTTATTTCCTCACACTATGCAGAAAAACGTAGTATGATACACGGGCGTAAGAGCAATAAATTACTCGGTTACGTTTAAACGGTTAAATCGTCCTCGTAAGTTATTCCTTTGCGCCCTTGTAGCATAAACTACAATTAGGCTGAGTCCATTAACATTATCTAGATCTACGTTTAGGTCGAACCAAAAATAATTGTAAAATTTGAGTAATATCTTAACAACAAACCCCTAAAATAGTAAATTTAACGGTCTTTTACCAAAAGTGTAGCCGAATGTGCTTTTATTGTTTTAGATAAACTCGAAAATTAATACGAGTCAAACATCGAAAATGTTATCTAGATTAATAATAACAAAAAATAATGTTTGAATATGTCCACAGTCTTGCCAAAATCTGGTTTCTCCTGAAACAAGTGTTCAATTTTGCGCCCGCGACGAAATCGGAACGATTGTATTGTCCTTGCGAGTTTCATGGAGCATGCACCTTATAGCGAAATGAAACAGCATGACATTTGGCCACGCCCACAACTGAGTTGGTCGCGTCATGATGTCTGTTCTTAAGGGAAATCAGAGGTGTCCTAATAATGGCAGCGCCCTAACTTAGGAGGAAAGGCACAAATATGCTATTTTCTTTCAGTGTACACCTAGTTCATTCCTAATATTTATTGTTTCTGAGATAATTCTCTTCAAAAGTTGTGAATAATTTAAGCATGGAAATTTTCTCGTTTACGCTCCTTTTTCGGTATCGACTCATCAACTTCTAAACGATATAACTGCTTGAAGGATAGCACGATTTAAACTAAAATGCTATCCATTCTGAAAAAATTTAGACTGCGTTTTAAGTTATACAAGGTGACTTTTTGATCATCGTCCAAATTCATACTGGTGGCTTGGTAAGTGATCAGTATCATGCATCAGTAACAATTTTGGTGAAATTCATAAAATGAAATTTCGACTCCCCATAGTGATTCACTCGGGACTGGAACTGAATTTATATGGGAAGCCGAAATTTCATTATACGAATTTCACAAAAATTGTTACTGATCCAAGATACTGATCACTTATCAAGCCTCCAGTATGAATTTGGACGATGATCAAAAAGTCGCCTTGTATAGTAAAAACGTAACCTCATTCTAGAGGTACATTTTCAATATAATTTTTTTTATAACTGATATAACTACAGAAACTATTAAATTGTGAAAAAAAAACCGAATCAGATCTAAACTTCTCAATATCCAAATTCCCAAGCCCGTATCAAAAGCCGACCCAAATTTTTAGTCTAGCTCAGTCCAAGTTACTCGGTTCCCAATCAATTTGGTGGCCCATTCGTATGCACAGTGATTCTGAAGACCTCATCAGCCGCAAATAGTGTCTAACGTCTGCATACAGCCCTCTTAAATGAAAGTCTACTGTACTACCGACTGGGTTACCGCAGACTTGACACACTTTTTGTTCTTAGATAATTGGATTTTGAAATGTAGGTAAGGATAAAAGTTTTGATTTACCATGTTGAGGTGGCTGCTGCTGTTGAGATTGCATGGGAGGAACTCTTTGTACCGGTCGTTGAGGTTCTTTACTTCTCACTAACGTTTGCCGTCCAGCGGTTTGGCTACAAAAAATATTAACTATTAGATTTGTACTGATTACTTCTTATATATCGTCATTTATCCCTGAGAGGCTGTTAAGAGGCCTGTTTTTACTTACATAGATACATATACTCACGCCTGTCTCCCAAAGGGGTAGGCGGTGACTAGATTTCCATCAGCTACGATCCTGACACATCTCTTTCACATACATCAATTTAGAGATTGCTTTTCTTTAATATGTCACCAATTTGGTCAGCATACGTCCTTTTAGGGCGGCCTGGTAGAGCTTTACCTTCCACTTGCGCACCATAATACACGGTTTTTAGGGCATGCATATCAGCGTTTTTTACCCCTTATTATCTTGAGATTGCCGCCAAATTTCAGCGATTGGGCTCACCATCCTTCACGCGGGTACGTAATAATCGTCGGCATAACGTGGGTGTATGAGTGTGGACTGTGACTCGCATTTCACAGTCCATAATCGGAAACACCTCTGATACCTTTCGGGAATTCATGATATGACAATGTACCGGCCAAACCCGCTTTTAGAACAAACTAGTTTGGCCTAGGCCAAAGTAGTAATGGGTTGTCATAAAAAAATGACGGGCGCCACGCGACTCGCCATACCTAAACTTCTAACCTAACCTACCGGCTCTCTTATGCGCTGAAGGACTTCCGAAGAAAAGCTTAGGACAAACTAGTTGGCCGGCACACCGACAATCGGGTTTGACTGGTAAAATATATATTATTTTGAAATGAATATGAAATGAAAATACTCCACTAAAAATATGATAAATCACACTTCTGTGAATACAGGATTTACCGTGCTAGATTTTCTCATTTTGACACAAATATATTTAAAAATTCCAGCGAAAATAAATGACACAATATCGCTAAGCGTCTTAGCTTGTCGTCTTTGCAGAAAGGAGTGACCCCGTGACCATGGCTGGTGAATATTTGCCAAAACATCTCGAAATAAATAAAAATTTAACACGTTGAGCCTCATACTCGTGATAATATTCACAGAAACCGTAAAAATAATAATCAATCGAACAAAAATGCATGAATAGAGATTGATATTGGTTAATGGAACACACAAACAAATCTGTTCACAGCATGTTTTGTTTGTTAGTGTGTAGTTTGCTCAATGAACATACTTATGTTGCTGCTGAAGCTGTTGTTGCTGCAAATGTTGCCGTTGCGGGTGATAGTTCCGCTTGTACTCTGCTAGCGTCATGCGCTGCCCGTTTTGTAATGTTAGCACTTGTCGCTCGTCTTCTACAGAGTCTTGTTCCATTAGCAGCTGGTTTAGAGTCTGGTGCTGAGGGATTTGAGCCGGCTGTGGAGGTTGGTGGATTTGTTGCGCTTGCTGGTGAATTTGCTGCGCTTGCTGGTGGATTTGCTGCGGTTGCTGGTGGATTTGCTGCGCTTGTTGATGAATTTGCTGCGGTGGTTGGTGGATTTGCTGCGGTTGTTGGAGTATTTGCTGCAAAGTTTTATATTTTCATTAATACATAGCTTCTACCCGCTGCTTCGCCCGCGTGGCCTATAGGAAACAAGTGACATAAGCGCTCTCACACTGACACAACTGACAACATCCCAAACAAAGCTAGCGAGGCCGAAAAACAAGCATGCGAGGATGGAGAACGCGCCCAGTTCGGTCTTCGGCCTCGCGGGCGCGTTCTTCGTCCTCGCATGCTCGTTTTTCGTCCTCGCTAGATTCTCCCGGCTTCCACGACGCTGCGAAGAAGTTTATAAACTAAAATCGCACAATTACTCACTGAACGAACAGATTCAGATGTTAATGTGTAAAGTATTATAGTAGGTGTGTGCCTTACCCGCGAGCCCACCCGTTTTTATACAACTCTGCCCCGTTTTCGGCTTGGGCATCATTTTATTAACACCCCTTATAGCCTATATATGTTGAACGCGATGATAATAAAAAAAAACACATCCAAATCCGTTTAGTGGTTTTGGAGAAGTGCGTGAACAAACACACAGATAGACATAAGAGGATTCTAAAAATCGCTGATTTGTGTTCTATTACTCTTTTTTAGTCACCCCCTTTCTATTTTTATTACTTTACTTCAATGTATGTTCAATGTATGAAACGATAGTAAGGAGCAGTAAAACTTTGCGTTTTGAATGATGTTTAACATAATGAAATAAAAAACTTTTTTTTTTGAAGTAAGAATATGGCGTAACGTAAACATCTTTTTGACATTAAAAAATTAACAACTAGTATTTCATTACCAAAAGGATCTTTCCGCGCACACCGACAACCACACATCTACACCGTGTCACTCTCATTAAATTAAATAATTTAAAAGGACGCCATGAAAACCAGCCAGTCACCAGCGCACACAAAAGAATCCCAGCCATGAAAGGGCAAAAAGAAAAAAAAAATGGTACAACTGTACAAGTGAGGCAGACTGTGGACTGCAAGAATTGTACAGTACCCGGCAGTAAATAATACACATCCGCTATCTTCGGCTTCGTAGAGCGCCGCCTGTCACAGGACTGTTAGTGCTCCGTGCGACAGAGATGGCGCTACGATACGATGTGAGTGTGATTATTTTATTTACTGCCGGGACCTGTACACTGTACAGATTTGCTAAAGATAGAATGCGCATACAAATCTTCGCCAGTGTTCGTATTCTCGAAAACGAGCCTATTCATAAATTGTAACACTTAAATAGGTATTTGGAAACCAAAGAGAAAATAAGTGGCAAACATTTTAGAACATGTACAAAAATTGGAACCGGAAGCATGTTATGGGTGTTATTTTGGCTGTCTATTAGACGACCGGAAGTGAACAATTCGTCAGGGAATGTATATAAAGCGGAAATACGAATACGACCTTTGCCGAACATTGGCGAAGATTCCTACGCGTATTATTTAAATGGTACTAATGTACACGCATAAAGAAGGAGGAGAAATCTCACCTGCGGCTGGGGTTCATAAGCAACTTGCTGCGGCTGGTACGAGTGCTGTGGAGGATAATTAATTTGAGCGTTCGGCGTGTGTGTTTGCCGCATCGGCGCGGGCGGCGGCTGGGGTGGCGGCGTGTGGTATTGCTGGGGCATCGCTTCGTTGACGTTGTGTTTTGTGAGGATCGCAGCTGTGATACTGTCTTCTAGGTCGTCCATGTCGTTGGCGTTGTTTGGGTTCACCACGACCTGATAAATAATAAATGTTCCGTTAATACACTGAAAATGAGAAAGATTTTCAAGATTTGATCTTATACGAGAACATTTTCAGCAATTATTTGGGGTACCGTACCACTATGTTTTGAACAGACGACGGCCAAAATTGACGGGTTTGTTTATTGTTGATGTACAAAATTCACGATACTTTTTGCACCTATGTTCAAACAAAATAGCTCAATCGGTTTGTTATATTGCCGCGAGACTTACATAATTCTTCAACTAATTATAGTAAGGACGATTTCCGCGTAATCCCATTGTACATATATTTTAATTACCTTCTTTTGAACAGGTGGCGCCCTCTGCGGCATAGCTGCAATGTTTTGTTGGGGCATCGAGGTACTACTCTGGTTTTGCTGAACGACTTGGTTCACTTGATTCACTTGGTGAGGCTGCATTTGTGACTGCATGTTTTGGGTGATGATGGTCCCCTGCTGGGTGATGATTCGAGTGGGGGGAGTCTGTGGCGGGTTTTGTTGGTTAAGGAGTTGTTGCTGAAAGAGAAATGATGGGCTAGTCGGAGTATGTGAGACCACAAGCAAATACCCGCACCACACTGACAAAAACATGGAAAAGCAATACAATTTTTTTTTTTTAATTCATCAGCTCAAAATATGCTAGATTCTGTGCCTGTTTAGCGTACGCAAAGCTAGATATTTTAAACTAGGAGTGTTTTATTTTTCAATTACTAGTGCCATCTAGGGGGATAGCATTGACATCGCTTAGGTAAGCAATCTGTGGATTATTAGTTTTACATATCGTTATGTTGGTAAATCTGGAAGTAACTGAATAAACTTAAAAACTGTTTATTCTTATTTAGGATGAGTATTTTCAAACTTTTATACTTATATTTTAAACTTTTACTTTTAAACATTATTCTTATGTTAAATTGTAAAAGATGTTTTATAAATTCACAACGATTTTAGATGTCATTATAATTTATATTCTATTGAGCTTCTTAGAACTTATTATTACAAAGATAGGCACGTTTGATTTGTTTTGTAACTTTTGTAACATTGGCAACAGTGTCAGACTGATAGGCAGTTCAGACTTGGCACAAAAAGGTTTCTTGTATACTGAATAGATCTAAATCTGAATTTTGTAATTTTGTCATTGTTTCATGTAATTTTTTGCAGATGTGTTAAAAATCGTCGTTTGATACACGTGCGAGTGTCGATATTACTCGTCCCGACTGTATCACAGTCTTGACTTAAAATATCGACCATCCGCACTAGAATCAAAATCTACTATTCCATTGGAGATAGTAAGACATTTTAAAATTAACAGTTAAAATTGCACCAACAAGGACAAACCCACGCAATAATCATTTAGTTGCTGTCGAATGAAAAGCGATGATTTGTATAGAAAAAAACTGTTAAAGTCTGGCTTGAAAGATATGACCGATTTTTTTTTTAAACTAGCTGGCATCCCAAAAAATAACACTACACGCATACCTAGTCAACTTCAGAAATGCTCTGCAAATATGTTGTGTGATTCGCTCTATCATTTCTTTGTGTGTCTAAAAGTCTTAACGAATATTATTTTTAATTTGTCGCAAATTTCCATCTTTCGATGACCAGACTTTAAAGTTCCAACGTTAAAATGAACTTCACCAATTTGTTAGTAACATTTATTACAATTACAATTTCTTTATTTTAATTGCAACACAGTATACACCAAAAACGTACGTGATGAATAACACAGCAGTTGTACTCGTTTCACAATATATTTACTTAGTTTACCCAACCGGTTTCGGTTTTACACCATTATCAAGGGTTTAAAGATAATTTTAATGTTATTATTTGATGTACGTGCAATAAATGAGTTTAAACAATGAAGTCACTTCGGTTTAAAGATTAATTTAATGTTATTACGTGCAATAAACAATAATTAATCTTGAAACCCTTAAAAATGATGTGAAACCGGTTGGGTAAACTAAGTAAATATACTGTGAAACGAGTACAAGTGATGTGTTCATCATCATGAATAATATTCATTGAATATAACATCATGTTGTTATCCGAGTTTCACAGAGTGCCGACAGTCGAAAGTATTAATCAATTTGTTAGTAGATGTTCAACATCAACAAAACATTTTATACCGTGACGTGGTTAGTAAACAAGACAAAATAAAACATGAAAACATTCTTTCAAACTGACCAGCAAACTTACTTGATGAGTAGACAGCCTGATTTGGTTCGGTTGCTGTTGAATAGGCTGCTGTTGCATTTGCTGCTGGTGCACCTGCTGCTGGTGCACTTGCTGCTGAACGATGTGTTGCTGCATCTGATGTTGCTGGTGAAAAAAAGAAAGAAAAGATTTTGATGCCAAATCGTAAACAAAAAAACTTATTAACTCTAACTTCTTAATATATTTTAAATGGTTAAGATGCACCAATCTAAAAGGCCCCTGACTCAGCAAAATACCACAGCAGAACTTTGACCGCGAGTTGCGACAATGCGATATAACTTACGGAATTTTAATGGGTAGTTTTTATGGTGTGATGCAGAATAAAATATTCAAATACTAAAATGCTAAATGGTAGCTGCAGACAGTTTATTTTAATTATAAATTACACAGGTATATTAAAATAAATAAATATAAATAAAAACAGCGGGATAAAGAAATAAAAATATATAAACAGAGAAGTACATGTCGGCGCAAATCGTGAGACATGGTACAGAATATAAACAACGATGCAGGTGACAATAGTTTAATACTTCTAGTCGCAGAGAAAAAATGTTACAATATCAGCGCGCCACCTCTGTTTTATATCACAAAGTCAATAAAGCTATTCTCTTTATTTAATTATTTAAAATAATCACATTTACTAAAACCAATTACTGAAGTATTACTTTTGTAATTTAATAAAACAATTCGATATAGCAAAAACCTCAAAAAGCTTCATATTAATAAATTATATTTATTATCAGAAAGTGTTTTGATTAGTCGCATGTCGGACCAATATATTGAAATTCACATAGAATAAGAGTTATGTGATTATTTTGCTTATAATCTATATAAAAACCATAATCATGCCAGATTACAAGATAAGAAACAATAATTACACACAAATTAATCGAATAAACACATTTTAGTAAATGGCGCGAAAGGAAGTTATCACTTATCATTATCACACAGCTGTCACAAGTCTAGGTCTATGCTACTTATTAAATTATAACTTATAAGAAAATCACTGTTATCAATTTTACTAAAGATAAATAGTAATTATGAATTAATTACAAACGAATTGCCCAAATATTACAGTAACGCAAGCCAAGAACATTACATATTAATTCTATATGATAACTTTGAGGAAATAATCAATTATCTAACGTTTCTAAAATCATGAAAATACTTATTGTCATCTTCGAGACAACAAGCGCCCACATACACTTAGTGGTGCAACATGACGATGTAATCTATATTGTGGTTGTATTTTACTCGGCATTCTTAAAGACCTTGATGGTCAAAGAAGATGCTAAGATTTTGCAAATATTTAATTAGTTTTTTTTTTTTTATGAAAATTTAAAACAAAAACTTGTTATCTTATAAAAAAACCGGCCAAGTGCGAGTCGGACTCGCGCACGAATTGTTCCGTACCATTATCTATAAAAACGGCAAAAAAACATGTCTGTTGTATGGGAGCCCCCTTTAATATTAATTTTATTCTGTTTTTTAGTATTTGTTGTTACAGCGGCAACAGAAATACATCATCTGTGAAAATGTCAACGGTCTAACTATCACGGTTCATGAGATACAGCTTGGTGACAGACGGACAGCGGAGTCTTAGTAATAGGGTCCCGTTGGTTACCCTTTGGGTACGGAACCCTAAAAAAACATACAAAAATTCACCCAGGGGTATGGCTCAAATTTCGTGTCAGTGCACAAAGACAATTTATAATAATCACTATTGCCTACAACTTTAATTAAGCAGGTTCACATTATGGCTAGTTAGTAGTAGAATAACTTGTGTAACTATTTATTGAACTAGTTTTCTTTGCTTTTGACTTTTAAGAGGCTATGCGAATTTAATTTTTGTGACTGTTACTCCAAGCGAAAAATCGCGCAGTGCGAGAGGGGCGGATTCAGGGCAAAAGGGAAAAAAGTTAGTTTTATGTTTTAATAAAAAAAAATAGCTAGAAAAATTTCAAATCTCTAGATATTGTTGAAACACACCTAATGAAATATGTTTGAGTTCTGTACAACGAGGAGAAAAAGTGTGTTTGAAGACCTCATTTCAACAATTATTTCTATCGAGGAAAATTTATCCAAACATGTTTTCCAATTTCAAAACCCTAGATTATATAGTCAAAATGCATATACCAGAAATTTATTAAAATTTTCCGTATATTTCATGAAATACACAGAAAAGAAACACCCGTATTTTTTTCGCATATCGCCTTAACCGTCTACACACTCAGCCACAATTTTTAGTACCATCTTGCAATCGTTATAATGCAGACGACTTGTGCAATTTTATGGTAATATTTCACTACGATTTGTAAGTGGAAGTAGGTGAATTCTATGAGATGACTGCTTACGGTTCGAACGTATCGACCACTAATTTGAGATCGCGGGTTCAAATCACGTGAGGCACATTTGTGTTCGATCTGTGAGCTTAATCTATGGGTCAATATTTGTTCACGTAGGACGTTGGTTAGGGCTAACTAAGCATACATACATAATACTCACGCCTGTCTCCCAGAGGGATAGGCAGAGACTAGATTTCCATTTGCTACTATCCTGACACACCTCTTTCGCCACTTCCAAATCCATCAATCTGGTCACACAAGCTCTTCTATCCCGGGTACTTTTGACGTTGCCCTTCTTCAGTACGTCGCCAATTTGGTCAGCATACCCTCTGCTTGCGCACCATAAATTTAATTTCGTCACTCTACGATGTGAGTGAGTTTCATTCATCCTCTCTACATGTTCAAACCACCGAAGCATTCCTTTTTCTATTCTAGTTAATACATCTTATTTCAGGCCGCAACGATCCCGTATGTCGATATTTTTCACTCCGCATCACGTTATAATCGTCAGCGAAACGCGGGTGTGGACTGTGACTTGTATTTAACAGTCCATACTAGGAATCACCTCTGACAGGCCCTGACACACCCCCACGGGAATTCATGTCGTGACGATGTATGTATAATTGCTTACTAATTCGGTATTTACCTGCACCTGATGCTGCGGGGTGCGCGCCCTGGTGGGGCGGTGCTGCGCCTGCGCCGCTTGCGTGTTGAGCAGGCGCGGTGAGCCCTGCCGTATGGGGCGCGGGGTGCGGACGCCTGGCGCCGGCACGCGAGGTACCCCACCAGGCGCCGGTACGCGGGGCACTCCACCCAGCGAGGCGTTAGCTGCAGCCTGCGAAACACAATAAAGTAAAAACTTTGAAGAACCGGAAGAAGAGCTAGTATGATTAAATTGATGGATGTGGAAAAGGTGAAAGAGGTGTCTTAGGATCGATACAGATGGAAATCTGTGATGTGTGTGTACCTCTTTGGGAAACAGGCATGAGTATACCTACATGTATGTATGTTTTTAAACTTTATTAAAAAAGGCCTTGTCTACCATAAAATTTATGAAAATTGTGACGCAAGAGAAGCAATAACGGCGACTCCAATAAATACAACATCCACTACTCATTTGTTGATATATTGGCCATGACTAGTGCCCCAAGCACTCGCCTTAGCTGGTGTGTGACTTTTCTTTCCCTATAAAGCGTTACTGAAACGGAATCTTCGTCGAATTTGGCACGTTTATTAATCGTTTTAGAGCTGCTGCCGGGCTCGACTGTGGAGGCACCACCATCCTACTCCTATGCCTGGGAGTGATTGTTGGTAGTATACACATCCCCAGTTGCCGGGTCTTAAACAAAATGGACAGTTGATGGACAACGGCGTTACTGATGCGAGGATTTCGGCACCGCGCTCACCAAACCGCCTCCCCTGCGGGTACGGGCATCACTTTCAAGTGGACCACTAAGAGCGGTGAAATCTTGGAAAGGCCTATGTCCAGCAGTGGACGAAGACAGGCTGATGGATGGATGGATGGATGGTATAATCGTATAGTTACTCGTATTTTGATTATAGTACTTTTCAGACAGTGATTTTGATACAAAGACCTCGACATTTATGGGTGATAATGTGATAAATATTGGCAGCAGCGTATCGAATTTGAGCGTGGTGGACTTAAATTTGTTATACTTACTTATTTTCGGTGTATCTCTAATCAAACCATTAAGATTTAGCAAAAGGCAAACAGTTGCAAGATGGACAAATAGAATTAAAAAGAGATTTAGTAACTTGGCGGTGGCGGCGGTAGCTCAGGAGTAGAACGCTGACTTCTCAATCTTGAGATCCAGGTTAGATCCCCGGTCTCGGTATGCGCCAATGAGTTTTTCGGAATTTATGTGTATAGTATTTGTTCTTACTTACCACTTGCTGAACGGTGACGGAAAACATCGTAAGGAAACCTGCATGCCCTTAAAAGCGTGTATTTGTGCCACCGTTGGGACGTAATAATCGTCAGTGAAACGCGGGTGTACCGAGTATGGACTGTGACTTTCAGTTCATACTCGGAACAACTCTGACACCCCTTCGGGGATTCATGTCGTGACGATAAGAATTTAGTAACCTGTTGATGTTGCGGGTTGAGCAGCCTCGGCCCCTGCTGCATGTTCGGTCCGGCCATCGGCGCGCGCACGGCGGCTCGGTTCCGGGGCCGGATCGTGCGTACCGGGCCACGGACCAAAGTCACCCCGCCGGGGCTCAGCGTCTGGTTGAGGAGGCGGGGCGCCGCTTGACGATTTGGTGTCGCCTGTTGGTAAGGGCAAGAATGGCGTTAAAAATCGGTAACGGATATAACGAAGACTCCGTGTCTAAAACGGCTACACCGATTGAGATATAAGGTATGTGGTTAGGATCCCGAAAAAATGCGGATAATCATTAAAGAAGTCACGTTAGGATAATATAGAATTCTCAAACATCTACGTTGACACAACCTGTATATTGTGTTCACTTTACACTTTATACATATTTTTCAAGTTGGCTGGCACAGTGTGACGTAGAATGGGACAAGCTCCAGCTAGGTAGATGGGATCCCGAAAAAAGAACGACAATCTTTCATGACGCCCAATTATAATATTTCGTGTGAGGTGTCTAAAGAGTGTCCTGAAACATATGCGTTGACAGAACCTGTATATTGTGACTTTTAATTATTTTTGAAGGATTGGTACATAAAAGTGCGGCTATGTCGCCTTCATCAGAACAACTCTTCTAACGTCTAAACTAAATTGTTAAACATTACAATATAACATATCAATCTTTGATGACGTCCAATCATGATATTTCCGAAGTTCGTGTGAGGTGTCTAAAGAGTGTCCTGAAACATATGCGTTGACAGAACCTGTATATTGTGTTTTTTAATTATTTTTGAAGGGTAGGTACATAAAAGTGCGGCCATGTCGCCTTCATCAGAACAACTCTTCTAACGTCTGAACTAAATTGTTAAACATTACAACATAACATGTCAATCTTTGATGACGTCCAATCATGATATTTCCGAAGTTCGTGTGAGGTGTCTAAAGAGTGTCCTGAAACATATGCGTTGACAGAACCTGTATATTGTGTTTTTTAATTATTTTTGAAGGGTAGGTACATAAAAGTGCGGCCATGTCGCCTTCATCAGAACAACTCTTCTAACGTCTGAACTAAATTGTTAAACATTACAACATAACATGTCAATCTTTGATGACGTCCAATCATGATATTTCCGAAGTTCGTGTGAGGTGTCTAAAGAGTGTCCTGAAACATATGCGTTGACAGAACCTGTATATTGTGTTTTTTAATTATTTTTGAAGGCTTGGTACATAAAAGTGCGGCCATGTCGCCTTCATCAGAACAACTCTTCTAACGTCTAAACTAAATTGTTAAACAGTACAACATAACATGTCATCTCATCTAGCATCTCTGAATCCGTACCCCTATTATTCGAGCGAAGCCTCGGGCAAAAGCTAATTGTGTTTAATTAAATATATTTAAGTTGGCTGGCACAATATAGCGTAGAAAGGGACAAACTTCAACCAGTTAGACCAATGGTCCTGGAAAGTCTTAGATGTGGATGGCCGAAGATCGGGTGATTTTCCTTGGAAAAGTCCATGTTTATCAAGGGGCTGATGAGGAATTTCGGTGGTATGACCATTCTAGGAAACGGAAAATTTTAAAATTTCTTTGATAAATATATCTTATGTCGTATCTTTCGGCATACTTTTTGCGTTGTTTTTTGACAGGAACGGCATAACATTCGCATATTCGGGTTAGAACTGTTTTGCCAACATTTGCTTTACTTGCAAACAAATGAGTTGCAAGAGGCAAAATGTACGAGGCAAGCAGGAAATCTAAGAAAGCAGAGTTCTGCAAAGGGGCCGTCCATGTATTTACGTCATTTGAAATTAGAGGGAGGGTCTGCGGATGATGGCAATACCATGAGCATAGATGGCAATAACGAGGGGGAGTGTTGCCAAAAGAAAAAGAACATGGTTTAAACAACAATTAATTTTAAAACTATTATAAAAAAAAATTGTGTGATTATGGCTAGCTGAAAATGTAGCATGATGTAAGCTAGACACCTACCTGCAATTTGAAAATTAAATTGAGGTCTGAAAAGGGACAGGCCGAAAACCAGCGTTGTATTGCTGATCTTCAGCTCACACAACAGATGCTGAGTCTGCCCCTTTTTATCACAAATGAATATTTATGTGTTTTTTGTAATTAATAATTATGATTTTAATGTTTTTCTTTTTCCTGTGCTGTATTTATGATTTTTTGTGTGATAAATAAACTATTTTTCAATTTCAATTTCAATTTCAACAATATTGATTTTGTAATACAGATAATGAAAATGACATCAGTTTCGTGAGAGGGTGGGGTCTTTAAATAATAACGATAAGATGATTGTGGGGGGGGGGGGGTCGAAAATCGGCAAAAATCGATGACGATTATATGGACGACCCTAAAATAATAAAATCTATCAGCCAAATGTACTGACCGACTGTTGATTGATGTACGCAGTATGCATGACCACCTGTTGCGGCTGATGTTGATGCTGCATCTGCTGCTGTTGAAACAAAACGTTTTAGTTAAATGAAGCTCATTTATCATAAACATTGAATGATAGAGTGAAAAATATCGACATGCGAGATCGTTGCGTCCTGAAAGAAGATGTAGTGATTAGAATAGAAAAAGGAATGCCTCGGTGGTTTGGACATGTAGAGAGGATGAATGAAAGTAGATTGACGAAAGAAATTTTTGGTGGGCAAGTCGAAGGTAGAGCTCGACCAGGCCGCCTTAGAAGGACGTACCAAATTGGCGAAATATTGAAGAAGGGCAATGACAAAAGTACCCGGAATAGAATAGCTTTTATGACAAGCTTGATGTATTTGGAAGAGGTGGAAGAGGAGTGGCAGAATCGTAGTAGATGGAAATCTGTAGTCTCTGCCTACCCCTCTACCAGACGGCGTATATTATTCTTAACCCATTACGGTGCAACAATGATTTGTATTTTCAAACTTTTAAAGTGGCAATTGAATGATAGTATCTTGGACGGATTTAGTATACGGCCGATCAACCATACAAAACAGAGTCCCTTGAAAATTTCCGTTTCTATTATTTTGATACAACCATTCCTTTCAACAGATATGTTTCTCTGGGAAAGTTGTTTAGCAGAATATGTGGTTTAATTTAAAGATACTTGTCTATTTACACCCATTACAGTGAAGTAAGAAACTGTAATATCGAATAAATTGTCCTGTCATCATCACTTTTCCATATTCAAAATTGTTTTAAGAAGGAAGAGGAACACCTAGACGCAAGACTGAAGGAGAAAGATTAGCAGAAGATATAAAATAATGACGGTTAAATTATTATTAAAAACGGCTTGAACACTCACGTGTGATTATTGTTGACTATATGGCAACCGTTTTACCGATACAATTTCGGCATTATCAAGGGGAGTGTCGTTCTTAGGACAATGAAGCGGCGTTCACCGTCGTTTTCAAACGGGCCCTGGCAGCCGCCGATCGGCGAGCTGCACAAATTGCTCGTGCGCTAAGCGTTGGCTGCGTCGTCGAAGGAGGTGGGATGGTGGATGCACTTGATTGTTTTGATTGTTTCAATTGTTCGTTATTTGGGGGCGGTTATTAAACACACCAAGCTCACAACGTCGTCACTGTCATTGGGCACTGTCCTAAAGTTGCTCGATCCATCGAGAACCGGTTTCCAAGACGGAGCCAGCTGCCAACCATGATCCCCGTTTAAGTTGGGATGACGACTTACGGTTTGCATATAGTCAACAACAATCGCACGTGAGTGTTCAAGCCGTTTTTAATAACAATTTAGAATGACGGATACTCCACCGACAAGATCTTGTTTTAAAGTAGAAGTTAACCTGTTGCTGCAGCTGATGCTGCAACTGCTGCTGTTGCAAGTGCTGCAGATGGATCTGCTGCTGGTGCTGCTGCTGTTGCAGATGCTGCAGTAGCTGCGGCGAGGCGCGCGGCAGCTGCGGCTGTTGTTGGGGCGGCTGCAGAAACGTTGACTATTATTAGGTAGTTTTTTGTAAAGCTGTTATTAGAGTTCCGTACAAGGATAAAAAAAGAACCATTTTGGTGAGACTGTCATATACCCGTTCTTCTGCATGTCAAATGCAGATTAAAATTTGAAACAATACAAGAACTTATGTTCCTACACGAAGAAGTAAAATAAAAATAACTTTTCCTTTAAAATTTACAACGTTATTAAACGAAGGCGGTAACAGGATGGGACAAGAAACGAGACGAAATGTTTAAGATTTAATTTTTGCGGTTTTTTGTAACTAGATTTTGTTTTGGACACTTCGGCGGAGTGGTAGAGCGCTCGCCTGCTAACCCAGAGGTCGTTGGTTCAATTCCCGCGGTCCCCATCAACTTGTGTTCGGTCTGCATGCTTTGGAAGACACGTTAAGCTGTTGGTTCATTTGTGCCTGAAGTACAGGGACAGGGCTACCACCCATTACGTTTGGGACGTAATAATCTTCGGAGAAAAACAGGTGTACCAAGTGTGGACTGTGACTTGCATTTTACAGTTCACACTTCGGAACACCTCAAAAACCCCTTGGGGATTCATGTCGTGACTATAATGTGTCTTGGCTTACGGTCGGCGGCGGCGGTGGCGGCGGCGGCGGCTGCACATGCTGCGGTGGCGGCGGCGGGGGCGGGGGCTGAGGCGGCGGGGGCTGCGCCGGATGTATCACAGTCGGTTGAGACAGCACATGACCTCCGCTTACCAGCTGTTGTCATGCGGTATGTTACAGACATTGACGTAAAAACAAGGCGGACGGAATTTCACTAACCAACAATTGAAGCACCCATAGTAAACAGACTCGCTTGTACGCACGGGCCCGGCACGCACACATTCAGATCATAGTAAGTCCACTCACACACAAACTGCCGCCATTGCTATGCTTCAGTAGTTGCTTAGCGGTGACTCCGATCGTCTTTTTTCAACGTTCTTGGTTACAAACTACACTAGCCCGCTTCCGTTGCGGATAAAAGGGACAAACTTATACAAGATAGGCAGGATTGACTGAAAGTAGAATAATCTATTCCGCTTACTGACGTAGTTTTATCTTCTTCATCCGGAACGGAAACGGGCTCGTAGTCCTAGATTTAATTAATTAAATGGCGACAAAATTAAATATGGTACACAACGATCATTCTTGCGGTTGAGGACCCATGATAATTTCAGGAGATATCTTATTAACATAGTGCAACATGCAGTTTCGAAAATTTATATAGGTAAAATAGACGTTGCATAAAACCAAATTACATTGGGTCTTACTTTGTCTAGTTGTACAAAGTTAAATACCAGGATCAACTCGGGACTAGTTTTAACCAGAAATTTTAAAAAGCCCTCTTGAATTTTAAATTACGTCGACTAAATTAGAAAGCTTCCGAGGTATTTTCACATTCATTTTTATCCATGAAAACAAAAGAAAAGTTTTGTAATTTCTACAGAATTATTAAAAACCTCATTCCTTTTGTGTAAAAAAAAAAATATATTTTGTCGTGAAACAACGATACATTCTTGACGCTCTCTATGCTAAAAAAGATATCTCCGAAAGAATCTTTTCTTTTTACATTTAACCTAATAGTTGTAAAATTCTTTGGTATTAAGAGCAAAACCGTTTCACATGACGTCTACATAAGCCAACATTTATATAAAGTTATGAAGTTAATCATTTAATAATTAAGGGGTATATATTTGCACACTTTAAAGTTAAAAACTCTATCCATAACACGGAGTCCAGACATATTTGGGTGTTATTACATATCTGTAACTTTCATTTCTACATCTAGCATGCATATTTGAGCATTCATGTTATGTACATTGTTTTATTTGTATCTCTTATAAATATATCAAAGACAGCATAACGATGCACTTCATGCTACAAATGGCGTAAATACTTTTTATCACGCAATATGTTTCACTCAAAAGAATTAGTAACTATATTCCACGAGATTGCAAGAATTTTTTCGAATGTATGTCTCTTCTTGTATTTGCTGCTATAAATAATAATAGCTCCCTGATAAATTCAAAACGAACAGATTGAATTAAATGAAATTTCGTAACTACAATCTTTTACCTTATAGTATCTGAATCGAAAATATGACATCACAACAGGACTTCAGGTCAAAATTAAAATTACCTATCTTCACAAGGCTCCTGTAAAATGATTAGCACTTTGAGCATCTAACAAAAATTTTGTAAAAAACAAAGTCATGAATAGCAGAATTCACACAATGACCGGAACGTAACCAAACCAGATATTGACATGAAGGGCATCATTATAGCAATCTTGAAAAACATATGAAATGGAAATATTAATCCCATGCAAAGAAATGGAGAGGAAGGGAAGGGTTAGTACCAGGTAGTACATTATGTACAAGACAATGCATTATTTTGATAAAACATAAATATTACCCAAACCAATGAGTACTGGTGTAACTTAAACCCTGGAGCCACATTAAAATGCTTCTGAAAGGTGACCTAATTTTAGCGGCACACAAGTTTGAATTTTGTGAAAAGCTGTTTTATAGTCCAATATGTTTATTATTTGCAACCATTGGCTTGTTTTTGTTTAGCTACCGCACAGAAAAATTATACACATCCACATAAAAAGAAGACTTACTAAGCATAAATTAGGTTCTACAAATAAATTTCTGTAGTGCATGAGAAATTAATTGCGCTAAAGTTGTACTGTAAGTAATGAAACAGTAATCTATTGGCTAGACATACATGTTGTGGGCGTTGAGGAGTTGACTGTTGCATTAAAGATGCATCAATGATTTGCTGAGCTTGTTGCAATACTAACTGAGCATCCACAGGTAAATCGGATGTGTAGTAAACCTACAAATAAATATTTAAACATGGTATTTGGATGTATAGGCGGCCATCTTAACAAAAAACCTTACTGTATGTTTCTGTTTTAAACAGGAAGTTATTTGGTCAAATGTTAATTTTATAGTGTTAAGTTCAAGTTCAAGTAAAATCATATCAATGTTAACACCTCACCTTACATTTTCATTGGACTCAGTTACATTTAAATCACAATATCACAAATCAAATATCTACATTACATGATGTACAAAGACATTATTGTAGGTACATATAGTATTATCACACAAAAATGCAACAGAATATCCATATCTGCATCAAAGATCAGTGACGTTATAAATACTGCTCACATAAATTGTAATTTTGTGCTTTGACTATTTTTGAGCTACTATTTGCTGTGTGCCATTGCAGAAATACGAAAGAGAAATCTGCTGTCTTTATCACTTTGTGAACGCTGAATGTCTAGTTATTGGTACAACATGAAAAAGAGTTCCTATTGACTGAAATTGTCTGTACTGTCTTCTCGACGTCCCTGCAGCACAATAAAAGTAATTTCCATGGATTCGATTGATAGTGGTTAATGGAATATCATCTTCAATTTTTACACAAATTCAGTAGTAGTAGTATTATTTAAAAAATGCGCATGGGAATCTTCACCTTCGCCTCTTAACCTTTGCCGAAGAGTGGCGAAGATTTTCGATATTCGACGAAGAATACAGGATGTCTCATAACGATCCAACTATTTCAAAGTACAAGTAAAACGGAGAAAATAACAGTTGTTTTAAAATTGTTTATTGGTGAGAATTAATTCGCAAAGATACATTTTTTTTTAAAGAACTTCGTTGTGGTGACGTCCAGTGCGCTGACACCATTCCTCGAATCCCAGATAAATTTATTTAAGGTAAGCCAAAAACATCAAACGTGTACGATAATGCCCCACAAACTTTAGCGGTGTTGAGGACAAACATCTTAGAGAAAAATGCGTCCATTTACAGACCGAAAATTCATCTGAGATTCGAGGAATGGTGTCAGTACAAAGAGCTTCACCTAAACGATATTAAAAAATATATATATTTGTTTCTTTGCGAATAAACATTTTTAAAACAACTGTTTTCTCTGTTTTTTTGTACCTTGATATAGTTAGATCGTTATGATACACCCTGTATTTCCTTACACTTTACGTCTGTCCGGTCGGTCTGCTATAGATCTCGCATTTATCTGTGGCAGTTCTACTTTTATTACACAAATATTTATTTTATTCAAGCTTTGAACGATGAGGATTGCCATTTTAAATTTGCTTAGATGTTTATTTTAAATCACAATTAACATTAATAATTTGTTGGCCCAATGGTGGGTGTTATATTAAACCGGTAGCCTAAAGTAAAATAAAAATAAATATTTGTGAAATAAAGTACATGAATTTCTGTATAATTTATTACTTTTAAAGTTCAAAAACATACAATTCTCCCTGTGAATTCGCCGAAAGACGTCTTGATTTGGTCGAATTTGATGCGAGCTTTCCGCGGAAATCTAAAATCTAGCCAGCCTTGTATATTTTTTATTCTCAAAATACAGGCATTAGTGTCGATTCGGTACAACATAATTTAACTTATTTGATAGGACTAAACTTGATTTAAGCGTTATGTCCTTTTCTCTCTTTATCTAAAAGACAAACACAAGACGCTTAAATTAAAATAAGTTAAGTCGTGTTACACCGAATCGACACCATTATTGATTTATAAATATCCGTTGCCATGTGCCTATGTGACGTAAAATCAACATAGTATAGGATAAGCACCATAAAAAAAGTATTCATAGCGAATAATCAAATTATAGAAAAAACTACTGTTACTTAACATTCACAGAAATAAGAATTAAAACTAGATTTTGGGCAGGATGACGTTACAATGACGTCATTAAGACGCTTAATCAGTGTGTAAACATTTTTATGAAAATATTATTAAAATTATTTGTTTTTGAAAAATCAAACAATTAGGTAGGTATTATTAATATTTTGCACCATTAACCAACTTGTTGATGTAGTAAACAGTATTTTTCCAATTGTACAAAATTTTAAACAAAGCATATTTTAAAAGAAGTTTTAAGCGTGAAAACCACCGCCAATGGTCAACATCACTCTCAGCTGAGTCAGCAATTTGGACACTTTACAAAGTCATCTGTAATGAGTAGGTAATAATAACAATTATTTGCATTTGATGATCTGACAAAATCACAACTCAACTAATAGGAACTCTCTTTTATGTAGTACAATATTAAAAAAAATAGCTTAGTTAATTTGAAATGCTGTCTGAAGCTTTGACATACCTGATGATGAAGCCGCTGCTGCTGTTGTTGCTGCTGCTGCTGTTGTTGTTGCTGCTGCTGCTGCTGCTGTTGTTGTTGTTGTTGCTGGAAGTCAGCAGCAGGCAGAGGGGGAGGGGGTGGAGGAGGGTCATGACGGATGATGTACTGCTGTTGGTATTGCAAACCATCTCCACCAACCAGCAGCTGTTGTTGAACACCTTCACTCACTATCAAGTCATTTGCTTGTTCTGTTTGCTGGACTACTACCTGTTGGTGTTAAAATTATGATAAAAATCTATTTTGCAGTCAAAGTAAGAGTTGTACGATTTCAAGGATATTTCATTTATTGCCATAAATCAGACTATAAAGCCGATTTTGAAGGTTTTAATATTAGTTTTAGTGCTGTCAAAACTTGAAATTTTTCAAAGTAATTTAACTTCTAACCCTAGTAACAGTTAAGGACTATTTTGCAATGAAGAAAATTTAGTTTTGACAGCACTAAAACTAAAATTAAAGCCTTCAGAATCGGTTATTATATCACACTATAAGGTCTTAAAAAACAGTGTTATTTTCCATGTAAGTTGTGCCGATGTGACTTTACTACCAGTTTTATAGTATAGGATTCGTGATCTTGGTGAGCAAGAAACAATTGTTTATTATTTATTACCTGGCAAGTCCAATTTAAAAGGACATATAAACAAATATCGAAAAAAATGCGTTTTCTAGAAGTCTAGGCAGTGACTTATGAATTAAATAACTTAGTTACCTTTTAATATAAAATAACCTTCAAAATAAGAGCAAAATTTTTGAAAATGAGCCAATAATTTGGTAACAAAATGAACTATACCTGTTGTTGGCCATATTGTTGGTCCTCTTGATTAACTATGATACCATCTAGGCATATGTTTGGACAGTAACGCTGTAGGTCTTCTAGTGTAAGAGATGAGCCTCCTCCAACTATTTGATAGTATTGAGCCATCACAAGTTCTTAACCTGAAACATAAAATGTTCAAAATTCAGTACTAATCAGATCCACTCAATACTTTTACCCGAAAAGTAACAGCAGGTATTGCAATTATGGTAAAAGGATGTTCATAATTTTAATGTATACAACCCGTCGGAAATATCTCTGCACCTCAGTTCACCTGCAAACGTAGGTAGAGGCCTTGCGGGTGGGGGGTTTCGGGTACCTAGATATTTCCGACAGGTTGTACACATGTTTATACCATTTTCCTGCAAAACTTTTGCTCATACAAATTCCAAATAATATACTTTCATTTTTTACCACAGCTGGGTTGTTCTATACTAAATGTAAAATAGTAAAAAACTAAGATGAGTCAATCATGGGTCAATCTATGAAAACCAGACATGAAATAGAAAATTAAAACCAAAACAATTTAAATATTTTTAAATGTAGAACGAACAAAAGAAGGAAGGAGACCATGTTTTCAAAGATTGTAAATTGATAAGTCAATCAATGTCAAAATGACAACATTTTTCACTGATTTCCTGGTATACAGTATAACCCGGGCCAATAAAGAAAAGTTTTATAAATGGCGAACGAAGTATGGATATCTGTCAGAATTATGACAGGTAGCCATACTTCGGTCGCCATTTATAAAACTATTCTTTATTGGAATGGGTTATAATTTCTGGGATTTCGAAATGTCACAAAGGTAATATTAGGGACTAGGATATACAAATATATTGGAAGGCCGAAAAGTCGTTTAAAGGTCAAACATCACAAAAATTCGTTAAAGGACTCAAAGAAAAACTAAATTTTTGTTACTAGACAACAAAATGGTACAGACATTGAAGAGGATAGTATTCCTCTGTCTGAGCTGGGAAATAAGAAAAAGTAGTCTGAATTAGTCTCTGATAAGATAACCATTCATAAATTAACAATTTCGTCAGGTTTTCCCGTGTCGCGACCCCTAATTTAGAAATGCAGCCCTGCACCCGTAGCACAGTGTTTAATCGCGCGCGACGCGACTTAGTTGCATTACAAGCGACACAATGTTTTTGCGATTAAACAGTATATCACGCTCCTCGCACTTGTGATCCGACTAAGCCGCATCGCGCGCGATTAAACTCTGTGCTACGGGTGCTGAAGAGTCGAAATTATTAGGTTTCACGCAGTGAATAGAAAATATAAATGTATTTAAGTAACGCAAGTAACCGTGTATTTTGTAGGTTTTTTCCAAAACAAAAATCTCTTTTTGTTTTTTTGATGTCTTCGGATTAAAAACTTCTTTTACTTTGTTTCTTATTTTAGTTCAGTCCACTTTTTGATGTCATCTATCCATTTGTGACGTTGACGCCCTGGTGCTCTCTTTCCGGGAATCTTGCCCTCGAGGGTCAAAACACCGTGTCTATTTGCCGTAACGCGAGTTAGCATGGATTGACCCAGATGCTTTATTTATACTATTAGGTTTTTATGCATTAAAAATGTCTGTCATATAACAAAAAAGCTACTAATAAAGAACTCTACGAATATGTAAAAGTTTCTAATTTTTACACATTTATTCACTGTGCAGTGTATTTTATGCACATGTGTGAAAGTGTGTTTTTGCTATGTCCCTAGAAAAATATCAGAATTTTAATTGACTCCTGAGCTTGTCCTAGTTTTACATGATAATGCACAAACCAGGCCCGCAGCTAGGATTCGTTTTCGGGGGGAGACAAAAATTACAGAAATGCTTGTTATACATAAATTACGTGTTTTATTCTATCCATGTTTTTTTTTATTAATTTATAAACAAGTGATTGACATAACAATATTTTTTTTACTGTGGTATGTCTCTACGACAATAAAACCATAAAATATTTTGAAAACCAAAGCTTTTGTGGTAGACACAACACCCAAATCTCCCCTCCTGCCAGAAACGTACGTTTTTCAATTGGTAAGTCTGAAAATAGTTATTCAGCGTAATATACATACTACCTACATACAAAAAGACTACCTACGTAAAATACCAATAAACTTAACAAAAAAATAGTAACCAACTTCAAATGTAACAGCAGACATTCACAAAAAAGTTTAAGATAACTGCCAGTCTCTGAAGATGTTCATCAGATCATGACTAAACTTAAATGGAACCTGCCTGGGGGCACACACTCTTTTAAACGAAAAAATTGGTCAAGTGTAAGTCAGACCCCCGCGCCAAGGATTCCGTATTTCGTCAGTTTTGAGAAAAGTCAAGAAAATGGTATTTAAAAATCTTGCCCATAACTGTTTATCGTAACAAAAAAAAATGTATTGTACCAAATAATTGAAAAAGGTAGATTTATATCGTGGTTACATTTAGTAAGGAACATTTTAATTTTTTTTTTAATTGCGTTTGTTTTCATAAATTTCTAAGCCTCCGGTAATCTTAATGTTATCAATTACTTATTTTTTTATTTTCAATTTTTATAAGATAATTTTTTAAATTATCTTACTATTTTTTTTCTCATTTGATTTGAACTTTTTTTAAATCGCTAAAGTTTTCCTAAAATCATCCAGTTAACGAAGCAGATTTCGAAGGCTTAAATTTTAGTTTTAGGCTTGTCAAAACTAAATTTTTTTCAAAGTTACTATTTAGCTTCTGTTCCTTACATAAGGGTCCATATAAGATCAAATGCAGAACTTCAAATAACAATTTCACAATGAGTTACTTGGTCAATCGGTATAGTAAAAATTATACATAGGTAGATAGTAGACCATAGGGCTGATAGATTCATCTTAGAAAAAACGCAAAATTAAGCTTCTAAGTTCGCTCGGTAAAAAAAAATTACGAAGTTGCCTCTAAATTTCATGTTTTTCGTAAAGGGTCTTCCTTAAATTATACAGTCTTGAAATTTGTATTAAAAATAAGTGAACAATAACCCTGTCTGCCAATCTTAGTATATTTTGAAAATTGAATCTAGAAGCAGAGTTATTAAATAATGACTCAGGTTTTTGTGAGCGTGTTTCTTGGTGGTCGTAACAGCCACAGCTGAGAGCGCGCTATTTTAAACTAAAACAAAACGTCGTATAGTTCAGAGAATGCAGAAGGATGCAAAATGAGGTACTCAATCTGACTTTATATGTAGCCTTAAGGACGATTTTTCAATGAAACTGCACTAAAATTAAAGCTTTCAGAAGCTGCTTTATTTATTACCTGTAATCTTAAGAAATTTCATATTTTTCGATCCTCTAGTTTTGGGGATAAGGCAACTATTTTTTGGAGTAATTCACAGATTACTCTAAATCTGTACAAGTAATTATAAAAAAGGAAAAGGGCGAAAATTTTTGTGCCAAATTTTAAGTCTGTATCTTTAATGGTGCATTTATAAGTTAGGATATGAAGCTGTGGCATATGGACGGACAATAATGGTTCCTTTGTACAATTTGACAGCTTGCAAATCACATTTGAAAATGGCCAAAAAATGATATAATAGACAACAAACGAAAATATTGGTGCGGGCACCTGAAACCCAATCAGGGTTTCCCTGAGCCAACTGTACAGAAAGTTATGACCCACGATTGTTGAGCCAAAGGTGAAGTAACTTTATCAGGCTTCTATATAATATAATGTTGGTGTATGTACAGCAGACTCCACAGTAGATAAGGTGAAGATCAAGGGAGAAAAAGTATCCACTTTAGGAATTTTTGGGGAAACTTTTAAAAACATTTATATTTAAAATCATTTCTAGCAGAAACTGGGCAAGGGTTTGTATAGTTATCAAGCAGAGATCAGAATTAGGTAACTAAATGTTGAATTGTATAGGAATTCAATGTTCACAATATATATATTACTTTACTAGACCTCCAAATGGTTAGAATTCAGGTCCCCTCCCACCTCAAACCCCCTATGCACCTTAGTACCGTTTGCACAGTCAATTCAGACACTTGCATAATTTTGTTTATTTTTTGTTTCCATGACTTGGATGTGAAGTGAAGTTGGTTGTGAAGTGAAGGTAGTAGGGTGATCTAGGTGAAAATGGGCAAAAAAAGACTATTCACATTATACTACAATATTATGCAATTTAAAGTTTTTTAAGGTGAGAAACGGCACTGCCATTTTATAATTCCTATTGACCAAGTTTTAAAACTGACACATTGTACTGCTACTGGTGTCAGCATCAGTATGCATTGATTGATTATCATATTAAATTCAAAGAAAAAAAGTTTTGCAGGTTAAATGAAGACTCACAAATCAAGCATTTCAGGCATTGACACATAGATGTTGAACATGATTAATAAAATGTACATAATATTAATAACAATAAGTATAAATATGTAAGTACAACTTAAATTTATTTATATTCTTCAAACTTTTTCAGATACGAAAATTTCTGGTACTCCCAATGATGTCACATTTAACATTTGTCATGGAAATATCAAATCATCAGAGATTACAAATTTTAAGTAACAACAAATGAGGTTAGTATAAAAACTTATTATTAAACTCTCTTAGCAGCCCACACTATTGATGAGTGCAACGATGCATCAAGAAAACCAACATATTTTTTAACAGGCACTTTTGTGCCGTCTAATTTTGTGTGGTATATCTAGAAAATATTTGATATAGAAAATCCATAAAAATTATGATTTTGCAGATAATTCGTACTTTTAGGCATATATAGAAAGTGCTCAATTTTGCATTTAATTCAATGTTATAACCTGAGTCGAAAGACCTTAGGATTCAAAATGTCTGCCTGCTTTAGATGTACTGTCAGCCTAGACCAAACACACACCTGACATATTTACGTTACAGTACGAGATTTGAACAATTGACAATATACACATTTACTGCTATTGCTTTTAATGCTATCTGTATTGCCATGTGCGAATATAGACGAAGATAGTGTGTAAGTAAGAGCTGGATACTTCCAGTCTCCATTTCTATTCCCAAGGTCTTTTCATTCAGGTGATATATAAATAGGTTTCCAAATACTAAATACAGGCAGTTTCTTTAATGGCCAGGATCAATCACTTTAAGTAGGTTCAATACACAATTGGATTGGATTCATAACAAATAGTAGAAAAGGGGGTCAAAATATATTTTTAAGCTGTTGACAAGCTACTACAAGCTAGGCTAACTGGCATAACAGTTCCTATGTATAAACATATGTCTTGTTTTCTCAGGTCCACTTTGACCAACGGCATTTTTTTTTTTGTGTAGTTTCACATCGAAAGGCAGTTTTTTTTGGCATTAAGGGAAAATAGGATTAGACCGTAAGGTAGAAAAATGTTTACATAGAAATCTAACAAGATTGCTATGTAAACATTTTTCTACCCCCTTTTACTGACTTGGCCATCAAAATTACAACTATTGTGGAAAATACAATTTTACAATGATGATCAGTCAGAAACGCAAAAGAAAATTATTTCAGGGCTGGTGTGTAGCCGTGGTTGGGTGACTTGGTTGACGATATGGTCTCGCAATATTTGTAAAAAAAAAAATATGTGGAGGGAGGGTCGCTGTTTGAGTATAAGTACTCCCAAAACACACATAGCACAGATTTGATTAACGATATGACATGCAACAGTGATGTATACTAGCAGAAACTATCCCGTACCTTTCAACTTACATAAAAGAACAGCAACATCCAGTAATGACTTCGTGAAATACAGACATCAATCAACTATGGCGACGACACACCAAGAAAGAAACACAAATAATTACCACGATCTTCAACAGGAGTATATAAAGAATAACAAGTGATGTACACATGAACTAAATACTTTTCATCCTATTTACAATAAAAGAACTGAACTCAACGAAATGGCTTCGATCCCCAGCGCCAACCTATATCTAATGCAGTTTGTTTCACACACAATAAACCAAAGGAAAGATTGGTTCCTTACCGATATTTGCTATAGACATTTTATTAGCCTTTTGCGCATATTAAAACACGTAATACTAACGCTAAAATGCAATAATTTTTAATAAAAACGCCAAATCAAGAAGCAAATTTACATTATGGCGTGTGTGTCACTTTTTTTTCTGAATGTTTTTTTTTGGTGTTTCCATATCTAAAAAACCTAGTGCGCGGCGGTATTGTTAATATTTCCGGTTTAGGTTTAGTGTATAACAAAAGTATTTTTAAAAAAATAAATACATTTAATGTTTTGTGTTTAAATATAAATATACTGATAGATACGATAATACAAATACAAAGTAATTTCAAGATATATTTCGGGTCCGATCTGGACCCGGCATCAGTTGACATTGACATAATGATGATGGTCTCCAAGCCGACACGGCTACGGCGACTGCTATTGGTGAGGGTGTGATGGGCTTCGCTGGTGTGCCCGAATGTGGCTGACGTAACCAATCTTGGTTTTAAATGTTCGTAAAACATTGACATTGACATAATATATTATAGGTATATATGGTATGAGAACATGGAAGTACATGCTTCCTTTAATACTAAATTACTATTAATATATTGTTTCTTTGAATTTGAATTTGTTATCCAAAGTTAATCCGATAATCCAAATTGGTGCAAATCTATAAATTATAGTTATGAATGTAACTTGTATCACGTTTGTTAATTTTAATAAATATATTATAATGTGCTTTTATAAGCTTTATTTATTTCTTTTGTTTATTAATTAGTATTAAAACAATAAAAAAAATATTATTCGATATATTTTGACTTCGGTATGGGGCTGTCATCACTCATCAGTCGAATCCGTTTATTAATTTGAACAGATTTATCGCGTAAAATAATGTAGTGCTATGTTACATTTTTTTGTAATTGAGTTTAATTGGGACAACGTAAAGACTTTTTATTTATTTACGTACGTTACGTTTTATTTTAATTTTATCTTTAGTTTTTAAACATGACCGTGTGGGGTGGCGGGGGAGGAGCACTGAGCAGAATGGCTGAAACCGGCGGCGGCGCGGCGCTCTCGCTCCTTTTCTCAGATATATAATGTGCTCTTTGCTCCTTAGTATTCAATGTACGACTAGACGTGATAGCACGGTGATTCTTTTGTGTTTTTATTGAGTAATAATTTTTATTTTTTTATCGATCCCGTCTATGTTTTGCGACAGGCTGACGTGCGGGTGATTTTATACTGACCAAGTTACTCTATGATACTGACATGGATGTACTTGCCCTTTGGTCTGTGACGTCGCCTCCAACTTTGTGCTAAGGACGCCTACGGGGCGCAGACGAAGGCAGGGACGAGGCGGTGAAGGTCACAGAAGGTGTCAAAGGGTTGTGGGAAGTGTGTGTGGAAAGAACACGTTCTCGTCGCGATCGAATTGCTCGCTCGCTCTCAAGGTGGCAATAGAGGAGCGTTATTATTTTCGACGCACATGGTGCGGCGCGCGGCGGCGCGGCGCAGCGTTATGATACGATCTCACGATGCAGGCCAAAGAAATTTTGTAGAACATATGTGCATATTTCGTGGAACGTAAAAAAGATCGCTCGTCTTTAGAATATGTGTAAGATGTTAGTTTGACAAAATTAGTGACCGAAATAAAAGGTATTTCAAAGAGTAATGTAACAAGAATTATAAATGAGGGAAATAAACAAGAAAGCGGCGCTGAAAACAATTATTTCCGAAAAAAAACTAATAGAAATTAACAGATTAAATGTAAAAACACAGACACAATGATTTACTTAATTAAGTAGTAACTTAATTATTAGTTGTATATTTAGTCTCAGTGTAACAAATTAATCAAAATAATAAGTGGTTGCCAAATACATAATAAGATACCTATATCTCAACGAAATCATTCCGTGTGTAGCGTGCGTTATAGCGACGCGCTCGCACCTCGTCCCTACCTTCGTTTCTGCCCCACAGGCGTCCTCAGCATGAACTTGAAGGCCTATAGTACACCTATAACATGTTTTCCCCTTTTACATTCGGGCACCCGAATGCATATCTTCTATACAAAAATGTAACGACTGCCAAACACGTCCGTTTTTTTTCCGTCCGGAAAAATTCCCAACAGCCTTTTTGGAAAGCAGCTGGTGCGTTCAGCATGCACCGAAAAAACCGAATGACGTTTTTCCAAACGCCGCGCTCCCATACATTTTAAATAGGTATGCCGCGCGTTTAAATCCACGGTGAGTGTGATAGCCGTGCCTTACGGACGGAGTTAGAAAATTTAATTTATGATAAATATTATCACAAAGAGACTTATAGGACTTTCCTTATAAGACGGTTCCTCTTCTTCTTCGCCTCTAATTATCCATCTTGCCGAGTAGTATTCACGAAGCTGTCTGTCTTCTGCACCGTACTGACAGTTGAAATTCCGAATAAAAAGATGCGGACGTCTGCGCTAGGCTTATGGAATCCTAAATTTGAATTCCTGGTCAGGAAATTGGGCGCGTGCGGCTGCCCTTAAGGGCAAAATCCTGATTGAGATTTGATTATTTTAATTCGATTTGGGAAAATCATTGATTGTCGAGAAAACACGGTTTGCACACTATTACAATTCGATTTTGGATGAATCGTCTCGTTCACCGTAGATAGAGACACCAGTCTGTGGGTAGATAATAGATATAGTTTGTATGTACTCTGTGGTTAAATACTTGAGGAAATTCACAGACCATAAAGTTAAAAGAAAAAAAAATTAAGAAAATTCCTCAAAAGGGTTGTTGTTTGTTACCAAGTGTTTTTATGAGTTAATTGCTTTAATTCTTTCTTTCTTGATAATTAAATCTATTTAATAATCAATCGTCATTGGAAAAAAGTGAGTCTTAAATCCGAGAGAGCTCTAACAACTCTCCAACCAATAGATGTCAAAATCCTACACCGTCCTCAATACTTCGTGCAAATGGATGATACCGTGATTTCTCCTGGTAAATAACTTTTTATTTATTTACTACGAATAGTTCTTTTCCGTGCAGATTTATTTATTTTTAGTTCATATCTTTTTAGGTAACAAAATGGTTGATTCTGCTTCAGAGAGTGACTCCAGCTCACTCGATGGAGGCGCCATGCTGCCTCCAAGCACGGTCTCCCGCGATCAACTTCAAAAAAGAATCGAATCTCTGCAGCAACAAAACAGGTAACGTGAGGAGGCTCTGGGCTTTCTTTAAGTCATTTTATGTAGACACGAAAAAGTAAACTTTGACACGAATTTTTTGCACTACTTTCAGGGTCCTAAAAGTAGAGTTAGACACTTACAAACTTCGTGTGAAAGCCTTACAAGAGGAAAATCGAGCTCTAAGACAAGCTTCTGTATCAATAGTAAGTATCAAGTTGGGTCGGAGTGTAGATAAGGTTTTCTAAGTCTTTTTTCCCATAGTGCCCCCTTTTCTACACCCCAACCTCAAGTTGTACTAACTAGGTTTCATCTTAATACATTCATAAATGCAAAACTCAATTTTGTAAACCATTAAATAGATAAATGATTAGGGCCCATAATCACAGTATGAAATTCCACCATTTGGTCTGGTTTTGGAACATCACAGGCAGTCCGTTAAAAAAAAAAAACTAACTTATAAAGTTACTATACAGTGGGAACGGTCATCAAATCACAATAAACTACATGTTCCACTATAAACACCCACAATTTGGTTATAACCCTCAATAATCATCAAAAATCATGGGGAAAAATTGGCTGTCAAAACGTGATTGTGCAGCTAACTATAAACCACCATGGTATGTACTATGGTGGTTGGTTTTTTTGGTTTATTCTGCTACAAAACAAAAGACAAAATCAAAACAAAAGATTTCTCAATTTTTTTTTTAAATTCTGGAGAAAACACTCCACCACCTAAAGAGATTTTTTTTATTTTGAGTTTTTTTTTAATTTGCAGAAATAACTCCCATCTAAATGTCTTTGTATGGGACGTGAGCCCAGTGTTTCTGTTAACCACTCTTAGAAATTATTGTAATTATGATAGAATGTTGCAATTTTTTTTGTTAGAATGATAATGGAATATGGCATGATAAATAGGAATAAAAATTTGGTAAAACGGGGATATTATTTTGAAAAATTGACTATTACTGAAAAAAAAAGGACAGAAAAATTAAAAAAATATATCTTTTAAGATATTATATTTATGGTAATGGTAGTTGATTATGGTTTGTTTTTCATTTGGTAATATACCTACATATATAATAAAGATATTTTCTAATATTTTTTTTATTTTCGTTTTATTGTCTATAATAATATTGAGTTGACCCCTTTTCAGATGTGCACTGTTAGAAGGGACACTGTATTTCTATACCATTTTGATATCAAAGCATTTTAGCAATAAAAATATGATGCCACAATATCTAGGAAGTCAAATTACTATGTTGGTACTAGCTAGAATCAAGTAACAATTTGTCTTTAATTTTAGCAAGCTAAAGCAGAGCAAGAAGAAGAGTATATTTCAAACACACTCCTGAAAAAGATTCAAGCATTGAAGAAAGAGAAGGAAACATTAGCTCATCATTATGAAAGAGAGGAAGAATGTCTCACAAATGATCTCTCTAAAAAACTCAATCAAGTAAGTTGCCTGTTATTGGAATTTAGAATTATTGATTATCAATACCAATTGATTTAGAATTTGATCGTGCCTCCTGCCACTTTACTGGTTAACAACTTTTTGATGCCTACACACCTGATAAACTTGGATGCAAGGGCGGATCCGGGATTTGATTTAGGGGGAAGGGGGGGGGGGGGATTCTGACAAAGTTTATCACAAAGTAAAAATAAATCAAGTTTCTGGGTGCCTTATGCTTTGAGGTACTTTTGGCAAACCTATATAAACGTTATACACCTAAGGAGTGTAAAGTGCACCTGAATTGAATCGAAAAGTCTAGCCAAATGTATGGAATTCCTGGGTGTTATGGGGGGGCCATGGGGGAAATGTCATGCTGTTTCATTTCGCCTTAATATGCACGCTTCACGAAACAATACAATCATGTATATTTTGTTGTGGGCGCAAAAACTTAACAAAATTATGAATTTAGATAACATTTTTGATGCTTGACTCGTATTAATTTTTTGATTTTATCTAAAACAATAAAATCACATCCGGCTACACTGGTAAAAAACTGTTAAATTTAGGTGTTTGTTGTTACGATACTACTCAAATTTCACGATTTTTAGTTCCACTTAAACATAGGTCTGGAAAATACAATGGACTCAGCCTAAAATTCCATAGACACCTCACAATTTTGTGATAGAGTTCGATGGAAGTTTGCGCGTGGTGGCGCCTCTTAATCCACAAAATGCATTTGAGGCTTAATTTTGCCTGTTATCAAATCAATTGTTTCAGCAATAATGAGAACTCAATAGAAACTTTGATGCTTCAAAATAAAGCGCATAATGGGTAAAAATATTAAAATATTTGTTCTTTTTCAGTTACGTCAGGAGAAATGTCGCCTGGAGCAGACTTTAGAACAAGAACAGGAATGTCTTGTAAACAAACTAATGAGGAAAATTGAAAAGCTGGAAGCTGAAACCCATGCTAAGCAAACAAATTTGGAAAGACTGCGCCGAGAAAAGGTATGATTATTTAAGAGTATTGTTTATTTTATTTCACTATCTTGATTTGGCTCAAATAATGTGTAGTATTATTAATTAGGTCAACTGATGAAATAAATCATGAAGCATGAGAACATGCAACACAGCCAAAGTCCTTACACATATGTCCTATTTTAAACAACAAAATTGGCAGCTTGATTAGTTGGTGGTTCTAGCATGAAACATCTTTGAGGTGCATAGTGAAAAAGCATGTCAAGCTATGTTGACTCTCCAAGTTCCTGTTTCTGTGTAATGAAAACATAATGAAAAAAAAAGAATGAAAAAAAAAAAAATAATTGGTGAAGTTTCTGTATTTATATACATTTTTATTATTTGTTGTTTACTAGCTTTTGGGTATTATGTCTGAATCGGCCAGATGGAATGGGGCGCGGCACATTCGGACGTAAACTGAAATCGATTACGTTCGAATGGGGCGGTCGTAAAAATTTTAAACGGTACTGTCACTTACAGAATACATGAACATTTGGTAATATAATTTTATATCATTATATCAGTAAGATTTACTGTACACTAATTATATATTTACTTGGTTGAAATCAAATACGTACAGAAACATTACAGAAACAGATCATCATAACCCGGTTTGCACAATCTCAGGTAGCTAGTTTAACAATGACCCTTTCTTGTCAACCAATCACAAACGAACTGCTTATCTGTGACGTCAGAAGACTAGCGAAAATATTTTTTTTTGTAGTTTTTGCAACAGTCTGCTCGTGTAGTGCGTTGTGTTTGTGAATTAAATGGGATAAAACACTTAGCGGTAAGTACTTATAAATAGTTATATCAAACTATAATTCCCTTGCGGTGTGACTCCACCAGTGGCGTGCGGTCCATACAGACAAAAAGACAGTGTTTACCCTGACAAATACGCATTATTTACGCATTTTTACGCATATCGTAATAAATTTTCTGCTAAAATGTAGCGACACCGACCGCCATCTATTGTCATTAGCGGGAACTGCGAGTCTCAGTTCCGAGTCGCTCCCTCACTCGATGCCAAAAGACATCGCGGAATGGTGGCTGTCGGTGTCTATGTGTGGGTCATATTCACTCCACCTTTGTAGATGACTGTACATAATTATTGATATTACATTGAAATTTTTATGACCAGGGCATTCGAACGTAGTCGATTTCAGTTTACGTTCGAATGTGCCGCGCCCCATTCAATCTGGTCCATTCAGACGTAATACCCAGTTTTTGCCCGCGTCTTCGCCCGCGTTCATTTAGTTTTTGTGAAGACAGACGAATCTCTCAATATTTTTCGGACCGTTAGTTATATAAAACGTATTTATTACGACTCTGCTTTGAACGAAACTATTTATTGTTCTCTAAATTGATTCCTGTTAAACTGTCTTTGGCGAAATTATTTCTTCACCTCTTGTTGGATACCCGAAACTATCTCTTGATCTCGTATTTGATTCTTAGGTAAGTTTTGGCGAGGCCGAAGGCTAAGCCGCGTTTCCGAACAGAACTATTTCTGAATTGGTAATTATTTGATTCTCAGGTTAATGTGTTAAGAGGCCTAAATAATTTCTTGAACACGTATACTACTCCCAGGTAAAGTGACTTTGGCGAGGCCGAAGGCCGAGCCGTGTTTCCGGACGAAACTTTTTCTTGTTCTCTGAATAGATTCTTTTTAATTGTCTTTGGCGAGCCACGTTTCCGAGTGAAATTATTTCTTGATCTCGTATTTGATTCTCAGGTAAAGATCAACACTTTATCTTGATCTCTTATATGGTGTAGTTGTCTTTAGCGAGGCCGAAGGCCGGGCTACGTTTCCGAACGTAACTATTTCTTGTTCTCTGAATTGATCCTCTGCTAAAGTGTCTTTAGCGAAGCCGAAGGCCGAGCCGCGTTTCCGAACGAAACTATTGTGATTCAGGACTTCTCTTTTTATTTAACACCCTTAGACGATTTTTCAAAAATGCTGAAATCCGCAATTTCGTTTGTGATCACTAGGCTTAATACCAATTTTTATGGTTTTAACTACAAAACAAACTTATTTCCCATAAAAGCTTTTACCCCCTGTGTAATTTTATTGTATTATATTTAACATCAAATGACTTGTATTTTTGCTTTTACAAATAATGTTCATTATTTCACTACTCAAGAGTTCACGACACGAATCCTCGAGGGGGTGACAGAGGTGTTCCCTAGTGTGAACTGTGAACTGCAAGTCACTGTCATCACTTGGTACACCTGCTTTTCACCGATGATTATTACGTCCTAAACGTGATGGGTGAGCCCTATCACCGTATTTCGATTAGAGAGTGCAATTGAGTCGTTGCTATAATGGGTGTAAAGATGAAGTTGCGGAAGCCGGAAACTGGCGATAGTACTCGTCCATACGAACAACTTTTACTATGAAGCCAACCCTCGAATCGCGAAAAAAAAACATCTGTTCCATAGAAAAGTTACATAGCTACCGACCAAAATGAATGAAACAACAGATATTTTTTCTTGATTTCTCCATTTTTTTTCACGGCTAGTTGTTTGTTTGGTCTAGTACTATCGCCAGTTTTCGGCTTCCGCAAATAATAATTTTTATATTGAATGCATGGCTGAGTGATTGTTTTTGAAGTGGTAATGTATAAAAAATGTAAACTAAAAACAATTGATCCGATACAAATAAAATTGGGTGAAAGAGTCTTGTCATTGATTCTCGACAAAGATTCATTTAAATCATCATGGCATAATTTCATATTGTGCATGTATTTTCAATGACGATAAAAATTCCTTGAACCTAGGGAAAATTTAAAATTAAAAAACTTGTAATAAGTGCATTATTTAAAATAAATTTCACAATTTTTTCGCACTTTGACAGATTGATACGACTGCTTGCAAGGGTTGCCTTGGGGTTGGTATATGCTCTAAGCCTTGGGGTCACAATAATTATAATCACCTTTATTGCAATCGATGTGTCTATAATAGTTACGTTATCTATAATAGTCAATTTACTATATATTATTATCATTGCTAGTAATAATCATAGCAGCTGCTTTTTGGTTCACCCATTCCTAAATTTAGACAGAAACCTAATCTAACAGTGACCTTACAGGGTCGTGGCTGTTGGTGGAGTGTGGGCAGATCCTTGATTTGATATTCTAGATGTCCAAGCATTATGTCGCTATACTCAATTTGCGATATAATGATTTCTGTGACGTTCCATTGAGTAACTATCTATTAGTGGCTAATATTGATTAGCCACGAAATCCCCACTAGAATTTGGGGACCTCACCATGACTTTTAATGACAAGCAATAGATACTATTTTAATAGAGCCTATGCCCCAAATTTCGCGACGGAATGAAACGTCACAGGTATCATGATATCGCGAATAGAGTATAGTTTCTTGCTTGTAAAAATAAATGGACATTATTTAATAACCAGGTGGAACTTGAGAACACATTGGAGCAAGAACAGGAGGCTCTGGTCAACCGACTGTGGAAACGTATGGATAAGCTGGAGGCTGAGAAGCGATCTCTGCAGATAAGACTTGACCAGCCAGTCTCCGATCCGGCCAGTCCTAGGTAAAGATATTTAAAATTACACGTATAGTAAAGCCAATTCCGAAGGCTTTACTTTTAGTTTTAGTGCTGTCAAAGCTTGAAATTTTCCAAAGAAATTTAGCTTCTGATCCTAACTCTTAAGGACTATTTTGTATCGAAGAAAATTTAGTTTTGACAGCACTAAAACTAAAATCAAAGCCTTCAGAATCGGCTTTAGTGACTGAAAAGCTTGTAGCGAAAGAAATGTGTCAAGATCATAGCAGATGGAGATCTTTGATCATCATTACACTTTTGTAAGACATGCATGGGCAGCATGAATATTTGTAAGTATTTCGTCTGGCGGGGCAGGTGTAAATTGGGTTATTGACGATGAAATGAGATCATACTGATAGATATTCGTATTTGTTTGCCGTTTTCGATGATTTCATCTAGAGCTGACAAATCTTTCTGTTAAAAGAAGTGGCAGACAAAATAGTAGTATAATTTTCTGTTTTTTGTCACCCCATTTTGTTGTGTAATGTCAAATAAACACATTTGCAGGGTTCTGTTAATGGAAATCTTTAATCTTTATGGTTAAATTCTAGTGTTAGTCAAATAATTAATTAGAAATTGTTAGAAAATCTAGTTACTGCCTGGAGATGTGTTGAACGAAACCGGTCGCTAAGAAGAGCATATAAATACTGTGGAACTATATTTCAATTAGTAAGGTTTTTTCATTGCTTTCATTGCCCTAGTGTTATGTCGTTGGCATAAACCAAAAATTACTGGATATATTATTATTAATGGTGCACAAGTGCAGAAATAGCCAGGTTCCCTGAGATGATAAGGAATATAGTAGAAGCCCTGTTTTTAAGAGGCCTCATACGATTTTGTTTCGCACCCATACGAATGCACGATGAACCGAGCTCAGGCGCGCGCGTTTTGTGTTTAAGTGTTTAGATTTGATGTTTTTGAATGTTTGACATGTTTATTTATTATTTCTATTTATACGTGAATAGTGCTTGAACTCAAGTTAATTATACTATTTTTTATTTTAATAAAATAATGGTCTGGATAACCAAAAAGACAACTTTTGCTCTATTTTCCGAAAATTTGGCTGTATTGATTAATTTTTTCTTCCATAATTTTTGTAAAAATTGCGAAACTTTTTCTATAGAAGAATGGTTACCAATGGACTTTATTTTTGTCATCCGATTTGAACTATGATATCTACTGAAAATAGCCTAATATCTGAGCCCCTTACAGCGAAATTGGGCAAAACGGCTTTCAAATTAACTGAAATTACTGAAATTGTACTGAAATAAACGAAAGATATAGAAAAAGTGGTTCACTTATTCGATTTCATTTGGAACGGTCTTTTATGTAAATTATATTCAAATCTTTTCATTTCTTTAAAAACGCCGCAAAATTTCATATGAGGCCTCTTAAGGCGATATGTAAAAGTTTTAGCGTCCCTGTTACTCCATATGCGAAAAAACCCTCAGTGCGAGAGGGACGGATTCGTGGAAAAATAGCAAAAAGTCGGTTTTTTATTAATATAAATTGCACTAAAAATGCTATCAAAATTTCGTTTAACCAGGTCCTAGAAACCGTTAAAACCCATCTAATAAAATATAATTGCAGTCCATATGTCATTCTAAATTGTCAGAGCAGGAGAATTGATGTCAAAAAGGACCTCATGTCAATAAATATTTCTATCGAGCCCAATTTCTCCAATTGTGTTTCTGTTTTAACAGGTCCCTAGAAAAAGAATCCAAAAATAATGTACTATTTTATCAAAATAATACATTATTTACTGAAGTAGATATGCAAGTTCTTAAAGTGTCGATTTTTTTTCGTAGCGCCTTAAATACGTGTGGGGTACTACATGAATTTCGTGATAGCAAATAACAGAACCCGTAAAATGTACGATGCTCGCTAGGCAACGTTTACTGTTCGGTCTCCGCAAACGTGCAATTGTCCTTTTCTCGCCAATATTTACGATTCAAAAACCGTTTTGAACTTTCCTTCCGAAACATTCCTTCAGAGGGGTTTCGAAAAACACGGCTTTTTCTAATTAATCGAAACGGAACACTTGAGTTCAAAATTCACTCAATAGTTATTCAACAAAACCTTATTACCTATGTATTGTGTATGCTGCCATCGCAAAGTTACCAATGGTTTCTCTAAATTAGAACTTCAAAAATGTTTTTATTCAAAATTTACACAATACATAGGTATTAAGATTTTGTTGAATAACTATTGAGTGAATTTTGAATTTAAGTGTTCTGTTTCGATTAATTAGGAAAAGGCGGGTTTTTCACAATCTTGTTGCGAAATCGCTCTTACTGTTTTAGTAGACAGATTTGTAATTAATCGTGCATATTATTAATTAAGTGAAACACGGCGATTTCTTTCATTTGACCTTCACACCCCTAAATATAGCTTACGAGGATACACTCGCCACGGCTTTTCCAGGAATGCATTCACAATTTATCAGTAGAATTTGTTTTGAATAGTGACTAATGAAGTTAATTCGTCAGGGACATCAGTAACGGCGACACTGCATCCAATCTCAGTAATCATATTCAGACGCTGCGTTCAGAAGTTTTAAAACTAAGGTAACACATTTCATTTTAGCTTTTTAATCGCCCGCACTTGTAGCTGCTCATTTTTGTTTAACTTACAACCTTTTATAATAAGAATTAGTTTCAGAGTATGTATGTATATGTCGAAGGTGGATTGTATAATCAGCTGTTTTACAAAACCACAAGTTGTGTTACAAAACAGTTCCGTTATGTAAAACAGCTAAATAACGTTCAGCTGGATTGTCATTGCGTTACGTTCGATAACATTGCTACCAAAGTATAGACGTTATGTAAAACAGTATTTCTACAATAAGTCCAAAGTAGGTGCGACGACGAGCGAAGCAAGGGTGTTAGGTTGCTTGTGATCATAAATTTGAGAGCCGAGCAAAGCGAAGCGGACCGAGGCGACCCCTGCAACTTTTATATAAATTTGCACAATCCAACATTTAACTTCACGCCGTTTTACAAAATTGCTAAACGTTGACCCGCCGCATTGAATAACACCAAACGTTTATACAACCTGCGAATTATTTTGTAAAACAGCTGAACGTTGTTTAGATGTTTTACATTACGGAGCTGTATTGTAAAACAACTACTTGTTTTGTAAAACAGCGAATTTTACCATCCATCTGCGACATATATTACATGTTTTTAAGATTGTGGTGTATGTTTGTTACAACTACGAATAAAACAAAACATCAATTCATGTGATTTTATATACAGCGTTTCTTTACTAATGTAACAAAAAGTAATGAAGGATTTGAAAATTAGGATATAGAATCATGAAAAAATCATTGTGAGTATAGTGAAGCTTTATAGAAGCAACTTCAGAATTAAAGACGCTGAAGTAATGTGCTGTCCCCGGCATAAATCCTAGCTGTTCCATAGAAAAGTTACGTGTCTACTTGACCAAAATGTAAGAAACAACAGACTTTGATTTTTCACTTTTTCTGTTACATTAGTTACTACCTAATTTAATCATAAAATTGTTACCCAGGAACCAACTAACAGTGTCTCAGAATGAGAACAAAGAGAAGATGCATCGCTTCGCCCTCGAGGAGAAGCATATACGGGAGGAGAATGTTCGGTTGCAACGAAAACTGCAGCAAGAGGTGCGAAGTAATGTATTAACGTCATAACTCTTTCTACCATAGCAACGGTAACTCACTCGGCAGGATGCAACTCTCTCAATAAAAAGGTCTGGGTTCGAAGGTACGTCGATTGGTCGAGCCTCTGTCAAAAAAGTGGATGTCGGAGCGTGTCTTTACAGTTTATACTCGAACAAAAATGCCTAACGACGCTGTATCAAATCAATGTCCCGTGGAGGGAAAGTACCCTAAATATTGAAGGTAGCAAATTTTATTTAAAGGAACCTTTATTTTAATTTTAAAGTAAAGAATAACTGCATTCAAATTATTTTGAAAAATCACCTGTCTGAACTGGACAAAATGTGAAAAAGTAAGTAAGTAAGTTCATGTAAGTCGATCCGTCCTTATACATAATTAACATCCTGTATTTTTATGATACCGCTCGTAAGGGTCAATCATAAGAACCAAATTCTTCTATGTAACATAGTATCCTAAATTAAAGGAAGGTCATGAAATTTAACAATAACTTATACATTCAATGGGACAAGACGAAGCACTTGTGTGTTCCTTAGTTTTAAAAATATTGAATATTGTGATACCTTTAATAGTTTTGTTATTAAAATGTTAAATTTTATGGTCTTACTTTAATTTATGATACTGTTACTTAGAATAATTTGGTTCTTATAATTGTCCCTTTCGATAGATATCATAAAAATACAGGATGTTAATTATGTATAAGGACGGATCGACTTACACATTTGCTCGGTTCTATTCCCAGTACAAACAGGTGATTTTTGAAAATTCATTGAAACTAGCTTTTCTTTACTTTAAAAATAAAATAAAGGAACAGACGAGCACTATCTGTCATGGACAGTATAGAAAGCGTAAGGAAATACGACCTTTGCCGAAGAGTGGTTAAAATCCTATGCATATTAATTAAATGGCACTACTCTACATTAATGGCGCGCAAACAGTGTTTATGACAGTTATACATACTTTGTAACTTATGCTGGTCTACACTTCAGTAATATTTCAAGGAACTGAATCATGGCATGTTTGAATTTGGGTCCTTATAGCAATGTCTGTTTGCATCTCAGGTTGAACGCCGTGAAGCTCTGTGCCGACATCTCTCTGAAAGTGAATCTTCCCTGGAAATGGAGGAGGAGAGACAATTCAATGAAGCGATTAGTGTAAGTTGTTATAAACAAGACCAGGGGCTTTATTGTCTAACTTCAACATCTATTGCTATCGCTTTCAAAGGTAACGTGATTGGGCAGAAATTACGTGACACTTAGCCAGTCACAGGTATCTTTGAAAGTGATGGATTTCTCTCTATTGTTATTTTGATTGGTAATTGAGTGAAGAGCGAAGTATTGTTTATGAAATCAACCGCTAATGTTGGGAGCGTTTATTTGACTGTGTGTACGACCGATTTAAATCAATTAGGTAAAATAAAAAATAATTACGCTAAAAGTATTATAACATAAACTCTGTACAGTTTACTGTACAATTTGTGTGGTAGTTGTTTGTTACTTTTAATAAGCCAAATTGTCTTTGGCTGCCTGGTAACGGCTCATACAAGATTGAATAATATTAGCAAGTGAATCTCAAAACATAAGGTAGTACTCGTCCATATCAATAATTTTTGCTATTGAGACTAAGCGAATGGCTACTTTTTTAGCCCTAATAGAATAAGTGATTCTTATCGACGATTACTACCTATGTTTTGAGTTTTGTATAAGTAGATATATGATGCGGAAACTAAATTTACATAGTAAAAACTAAGAAATGTATCTTTCTGTCAGGCTCGGTCCCGTAGTGTATCGTCGCCGTGCGGCTCGCGGCCGCTGTCTCCCTACGCGTCACCGCTGTTGCACAACGCTCCCGGTCTGAACCTGCCGCGGCCTGCCATAGCTCTCACCTCGCAGGTTAGTTTGTTATATCTGCGTGCAATAAGTCACACGTCTACAGGGTTTATTCGGCCAGGCTCAGTCCCGCAGTGTATCGTCGCCGTGCGGCTCGCGGCCACTGTCTCCCTACGCGTCACCGCTGTTGCACAACGCTCCCGGTCTGAACCTGCCGCGGCCTGCCATAGCTCTCACCTCGCAGGTTAGTTTGTTATATCTGCGTGCAATAAGTCACACGTCTACAGGGTTTATTCGGCCAGGCTCAGTCCCGCAGTGTATCGTCGCCGTGCGGCTCGCGGCCGCTGTCTCCCTACGCGTCACCGCTGTTGCACAACGCTCCCGGTCTGAACCTGCCGCGGCCTGCCATAGCTCTCACCTCGCAGGTTAGTTTGTTATATCTGCGTGCAATAAGTCACACGTCTACAGGGTTTATTCGGCCAGGCTCAGTCCCGCAGTGTATCGTCGCCGTGCGGCTCGCGGCCGCTGTCTCCCTACGCGTCACCGCTGTTCCACAACGCTCCCGGCCTGAACCTGCCGCGGCCTGCCATAGCTCTCACCTCGCAGGTTAGTTTGTTATACCTGCATGCAATAAGTCACTCGTATATAGGGTTTATCCGGCCAGGCTCAGTCCCGCAGGGTATCGTCGCCGTGCGGCTCGCGGCCGCTGTCTCCCTACGCGTCACCGCTGTTGCACAACGCTCCCGGCCTGAACCTGCCGCGGCCTGCCATAGCTCTCACCTCGCAGGTTAGTTTGTTATACCTGCATGCAATAAGTCACTCGTATATAGGGTTTATCCGGCCAGGCTCAGTCCCGCAGGGTATCGTCGCCGTGCGGCTCGCGGCCGCTGTCTCCCTACGCGTCACCGCTGTTGCACAACGCTCCCGGCCTGAACCTGCCGCGGCCTGCCATAGCTCTCACCTCGCAGGTTAGTTTGTAATACCTGCATGCAATAAGTCACTCGTCTATAAGGTTTATCCGGCCAGGCTCGGTCCCGCAGTGTATCGTAGCCGTGCGGCTCGCGGCTGCTGTCTCCCTACGCGTCCTCGATATTGCACAACGCTCCCGGCCTGCCATAGCTCTCACCTCGCAGGTTAGTTTGTTATACCTGCATGCAATAGTAACAGCTGGAGGAAGATTTTTGGCCTTCACTTTCAAATACGCCTCTTACACTTTATTGTGATAACCAAAATGCGATTAGTATTTCCGGTAACGACATATATCAGGCACGCAGCAAGCACATAGACATCCGATATCATTTTGTAAGAGAAAGGATTGCGAAAAATCAAATCTCCTTACAGTACAAATGTACTGAAGATATGGTCGCTGATGCACACACAAAGGGTCTGCATCGAATCAAGCATGATGCATTCACTCGTGCAATGGGTTTGCATTCAGGAGAGGGTGTTGGTGAGAATGCTACGCCTCGAAGAAGATAATTAGCAAGGGATTGCACATCTGGCAACTCTGCTTACGTACACTGCTAGGCCCTCTTCTCCGTGCTACCGCGTACCGTGTCCATTGCCTATGTACTTGTAATATTTATAATTAATAAACTACTTGTTCAATTCAGTCTAGCCATTCTTTATTTTCATCATTTTAGTCTATTGGTTCGAACGGTTCGTCCAATAGTCCTAAGATTGCGGGTTCAAACACGAGTGTGTTCGGTCTACTTGCTATGGATTGCATGTTTCGCTGTATGTCCATATTTGTGCCCGAAGTAAGGCGATATGGCTCACCACCCATCACGCTGGGACGGAGTAATCATCAGCGAAACATGAGTGTACGAGTGTGGACTGTGACTTTCATTTCACAGTCATGATTGATTTCGGATTCATGTCGTGACGATGTTTAGTTTATCAAAGTTTTCAGAAACAACGTCTTTTATAGCTATAATTTTAACTTATGCTAAAATTTACCGGTTTTAGCAAAGATTGCTATTTTTAGACATTTAGTTGAGCAGATTTTCAATAATTATTCTAGGAAGTAAGAAAAGTTGTTTTTCAAAAGTGGCAGCACTTTCGCGTGTTATAATATAACGCCTTAAGTGTACCTAATATTTGCGTCAATTCGGTGTAACACGACTTAACTTATTTGACGGGACTAAACTTATTTTAAGCGTCCTGTCTTTGTCTTTTCGATGCAGAAAGAAAAATACAGAACGCTTAAATTAAGTTAAGTCCTGTCAAATAAGTTAAATCGTGTTATACCGAATCGACACCGTTGAACGAGAGTTCTAATTTCTCGCTTTCTTTCTAACAGCCCCGACGGCCCAGCGAGCGCTTCGTCAAGCCAGCCATCCCAATCGGCATGACCCCTCCGCGACCTCCCGCTGACTCCCCGACCATCAACCCGACGCCCCCGATACTGCAGCCCTCAAGCCCCATGGACACTTCTACGAAGGACTAGAGGAGCTCGGTGATAGAACCGCTTGAACACGCTCTTACGTGAGACCGCTTTCATTATTATTGGCAGACTTGTCTGGTTTTGATCACAAAATGTATGAGTAAAAAGTCATTTGAACATAATTGATTTCCGATAAGACGACACATTTCGGGTTCATAAACTAGGGGTTGCGACACGGGTTCTAATGCCATCTCTGTTGCACGTGTTGAAAATTGTATACGTTATCCTGTTGTCAGTTTTGGAACCTGATGAAATTGTTAATTTATGAACGGCTATCAGACTTCTAAACAATAAACCGAGGAAATTCTTGTAAATCGCGATTTTGTTATAAATCATCTCCAATGTCATGTCGTTTAGTTTACACCCGTTTAAACGTCTATAACCTTAGTTTAAACGAGAAAGCTAGATTTTGTTACGTACCATCTTTTAGCCTTAAATAGTATTTTATTTCTAAAGTTTACCCTACTCCTTATTGTCTTACTTCAACATCTATCATAATCGCTTTTAAATGTATCGTGATTGGCTAGAAATTGTGAGGCGTCTTTTTTAGCCGCGTACGCGTACTTTTGAAAGCAATAGCGATAATGTTGAGGTTAGACAATAAGGTCCCTGGTTTAAAAAACCCGTTGTAGGTACAACAGACATTAAGTTTACTGTGAATGGGGGAACTAGGTACAGGCCTACTGTTTAAGGTGGTTGCGTCAAGGCTCGTTCCCAAACGCACAACTTATTATTGTTTTCCTTATTTTTGAAAAAAAAATATATTTATGGCATTAAGCGACAATGGTTTCAGGTCAATTTGGCTTTTTTAGCAATGTTGTGTTCTTTAATGCATTACGTTGTAAACAATTTAATAAATAAAATAACACAACTTTGTAAACTGTTGTCGCGTTAAATCACAAAACAGTAATAAGTTCTGCGTTCGGGAATGAAAACGGACGCAACCACCTTAATTGAGTCAGTTTCTGAGGCTAAAGCGCGGTGCGGGAAGGGTTGTGGTGACGTGACGTGAATTGACGCGAGACTGTGAGAGGGAGAGACGCGAGACGAAATGTCACCCCTACCGCACCGCGCAGCGACCACAAAAACCTGAAGTGCGTTCATTAAAGAACCCTAGGCTGGGTTGGTGCACTCGGGTTGTAACGCTGAGTTTTTGAACGGGTTTCGTCGTGTTGCGACACTTCAAACGTCACTTGTCATATTTAGTATAATATATAGGTAAATATAACGTTGATTGAGAGATCCAGAGGGGGGACGAAAATTAACGTAAAAATATCAAATGACGTTTGGAGCCTATGCGAACCTTGCGAATCTTGCTCAGAGTTGATGTTGAAAAAGTCGACACTAGTGTAGCGACACCGTCATTTTTAAACGGTCGGTGTTGAGACGCGAGTTGATTTTTTACGGTTAAGTGTCGCAGCCCCCGGGTAGGAACCCAACTCAGTTTATGAACGACTATCAGTAGTAAGAAGTTTTTCAAGTGATTTTTTCGCAAAGCATTGTGATTGTTATATAAATAATTTATATTAAATACAAGATGTGATCGATCAATCTCACATGAAAAAAAGTCATAATAATATTTAAACTTCAATACTTGTTATTTTTGTGATCAAAACTCCGAAGTATATTAATGGCAAGCTAAAGCAATCTAAACAAATATTAGTACTGTGCCATGACCGCAGCTAAAGTTAAAAGATAGGTTTGCCAATCTTTACGCAATGTCATCGAACCGCAAGCAATATTCTAAACTCACAAGACTATTTGATTTCTATCTGTTTAGCAACAGAAAAATTTAGGTAAGCACATACTTAAGATTTGTTTGAAAAATGTAGCTGTAAATGTATAAAACCGCACGCGTACTGTGACCGATTTTTGATATCAAAATCCAACGTATAAATTGTAAATACTTGTACTCCATCATTCCTTATCGACTGCATTCACGAGTTCTTAATGTTGCGTAAGAGCGTGTCCAACCGATTCTGTATTTAACACATCACTCACTGCCTTTGATTTAGTATGTTCCTAGACTAGAGTCAAACTGGTTACCCTACTTCACTTTCTGATCAAATTAGGAGTGCGTAGTAACCAAAATCACGTAACGTTGACCAGTATGACATCAGTTACTTAGGAGGCTGATCACTCGATTGTAAGGTGCTTCAAGATCTGTTTTGGCGATCAGTTTTGATTGGTAGTGCTTGACAAGTGGTCAAATTAAATTGAAAGGTCACTTTTGCTGTCAGGTTATGTAATTTAATGATTTGCGATCGACAAAGAGGAACTTTGAGAGCACCAAGGATTATTAACGTAGTCTTACGCGCGGAAGATAATCATGTTTAATTTGGTTACTTTATTGATTGATAAATAATATTATTAACTTCAAATATTTGGAGCTTGAACATTTCGGCAGTGGGTTTCAAAATGTGTATTGGCTGTGTAATGTATTTTTCACCTTTGTTTGTAAAAAGGGTGTTAAGATCGGAGTAAGAAGTTGTAATTTATTCGGGTTTGGACCCTTTGGGAGCCCGAAATTGGACACTTGTAAATCCTAACCATTGTTGAACGTTGCAATATTCCAGATAAGAGAAGGAAAATGTGTAAAAAAGATAAGAGCTAAGAAGGCTTCGCAGTTCTTACTGAGCTGAGTATTAAAAGTGTTATCTATTTCCTTCGATTGGCTTCAAACCTTTTGGCTTTAGGGTAGTTAGCTGTTTTCATTTCAACTAGCCTTTCCCGAGAAGGAAGTTCGCTAAAATTGGTTAAGGTACCACGTATCAAACATTTTCACCCCTTTCCTTTTTAAACAAATGTTCGCTAATTTGACAATTGTTTTGCTTCATGCCATGTCGTCGTCGCCATAAGTTGTGACTGCCAACACACCAATTTTGGTTGGCAGATGTGACGTCATATTATGACAGCGAACGTTTGGTCGTTTGATGCAATCATAAGCTTGAAGCGATCACAAGTCTGAAGCAATTTTTCGTTACAATTCATGAAAGAATAAAAGGTGCACGTGTAGTTGTGACCGGTGCAGTGCGCAGTATCCCTCTCTCTCTTTCTCGTCGACACACCGAAAATGCGCAATTAGATGTGGGAAGATGCCAAGGTAAGCTCATTAAAACACTGTAACAATTAAAACATTTAATTGTTTCTGCGGAAAATAACAACATTTTTAGAATTTCACTTAAGGTCTTAAGTTAAGTCACTTCAGACCTTAATTTGACCCTATGCTGAACAGAGGGATTTGCCTCTGACCAATCAAGTATGAAAAAGTAAAAAATATTTATGAATCAACTAATCAATCATGCTTCTTTCCATCAGCATTTAATAAGCAAATAACGTCACATAATAATTTACTTATCGCAAAATTTTGACGTTTTTTTTTTTCATAACTATGCAAGGGATATCTTGGTTATGTCTAAAGGGAAGCAAAATTATGTCACAAGCTAAGAAAATATTTAATAATATTTAAAATTATTGGCTTCATAAAACTGAAACTGAAAACATGTATAATGCTTCAAGGATCTTATGGCGCGTGGATTGGTTGTGTCCAAAATAGGAACTAACGCCGCTACCATACTCATTGTTTCACAACTGCGCCCCCTGTTACTGTCATCTACGCGCCATCAGATCCTTGTAGCACTATACGTTTTTTTGATATTTGTTTCAGTTCATTTCGTCTCGAACGAACTTCATAGTAAATCAATCACAGTTTATATTCAAAACGACCTTCGCGGAAGATCGACGAGAGTTAAATTTTCGTTTAATTATGTACCTATATAAAGTCACTGTGCGTATTTTTACTTATAAAGTTACATTCTAACTCGATATTGGCGGAACTAATGTGCGGAGTCACATTATCGGAAGCCAGATAAAATGGCATTGAATTGTGTTGCCGACGGCAGTAGGCAGGTTTTTGAAATTAAAAAAGATAAAAATGTATTAAAATTCGGAAAAAAAATGGTGTTTTTAACAGAATGGCAAACGATGAGTGATTTTGAATTTGCTTATATCTAGAATACAACCATAAATATATACAAAACATAATAGCCAGCATCGCCGACAAATTGAATTGAACATTTGCTGTCGAATGACGTCACGACTACGATAAAAATTGCCGTGGAAAGTGGCCAGTTATCTTATTTACTTTCTTCATACGCTATTCGAGTTTAGTTTTCAGCTATTTCAGTTGTCCAATTCAGGATTGTAAAGGGTCTAAGGCCATTTATTCGATGTATCAACCACACACAGGGCCTAGTGCACTACTTCCACTTCGTGTTAGCATGTTATGTTGAGAGATGTTGTGCTCTTAGAGTATTTCAAGTATGGTGTGTTCTGTTAACGAGTTTGGGGAGTAGTGAGCTAGACTCAATTTCAATTATTTGCGTATTTTTCACTTCACATTATATTTTATTTTTTTCAATGTTATAAAATAAAAATATTAAAGGCATTAAGAATGAACAACTTGTTTAATTATTAAGACATTTTCTACTCCTGTTAAATTTAGCTTTTTATTGCGTCCTTTATAGCTCTTGTTGGACGACAACCCACAAAAATTAAAAGCTTGTAATATTCATTTTGAATTGTAAGAATTTAAGATCAAAAGTTAGCTAATGTTATGAATTTATGATTAATACTTGCGATTGTCGGCACTTGGTGAAACATCATCCAATATCTTGATAAGAACTCTAATCTTGTACTGTTTCACAATATCACTATAATAGGTAACTTCAACCGGTTTCGCCTTACGGCATCATCAAGGAACCACAATTAAACTATTATATATAAGGATAAAATAATGGCTATTTACCATCTAAATAATGGTTATTTACCATCTGCAGTGTAAACTATCTTATGTTATTAATAATCCTTATATTTAATAGTTTCGTTGTGGTTCCTTGATGATGCCGTAATGCAAATCGGTTGGAGTTACCTATTATAGTGATATTGTGAAACGGTATAAGTGTTTTCATCAAGATAAAGCTATTGTTGCATAACAACTTAGTAGTGTCACAGATAATAGGTAGTGTAATCCAACACCATATTTACCAATAATAATTGCTACCACAAAGAATCCCACAGGATACAGACGAAAACAAAGGGGCTACAAGTTCCAACAAAAGTTGTCGCCGTTCGGCCTCGTCCAAAGAATACAGAATTAATTGCACTTTACCCGCGTACCCTAAACCTAAGCAAACTGCCCAGCAGTCCAGGATACTGAGAGAGATACATTCAAAAATCAACTTTATTTAGAAAGAATAAGAGTTTTACCTGCAAAAGTAAGTCTGGAAGGTATGTTTGTCTTGGTCACTGGCGGTGTATACAGGTAGAACGATTTGCATAAGGCCTCCCACGTTGGATTGGAAATGTTTCATATTTTTATGACATGAATGCATCTAATAAAGCCTTATCTGCCGAATCCCGAAGGATCGGCGCTGTTTCATTTTGATGCAAATCCGTGTAACTTTGTTTTCACAAAGAGGCACATTATTCTTTTTGTTTAAAATTTAAATGAGTGTGTACAAAAACAGTCAATTGACAAAACAAAGCTTGCAAGTAGTGCTAGATATAAAAAAATGCATTCTATGTAGTTTTAGCAGAACTGTTTCCCGATTAGACAAAACATCAGAGTTTAATACAGTGGATTAATAATAAGTCATCGCATTGCGACAACGTTCAAATAAGAATAGGACAAATATTGCATCTTTCCTCTTAGATATTTGCGTAATCTGTTATAGACCTAGACAGTTTACTTGACGATCGAAAAATCCAAAGTCAACTTACAAAAATCTAGCCTCGAACGTTTTGTAAACCATTAAAATGGAGACTCAAATAGAAAACCCGAGCCCGAGACGAGTGCTCATAAAATATGTTTGTTCAAAACGAATAGTTGGCGTAGTTATTGATCCTTCTAATAATTATCGAACACGTTCTGTTCTGTCACCATGTTTGTGTAGTGGTGTTTGGATACAAGAGTATGCGGGTGAGGTTTACGAACGAAATCGTAAAGAGGCGACCGGTAAGTAGATTTGAGCTAACAGAAACCTGCTAGCGAATGGTGCTGTTTGGACGAGCTCTGGTTCTGTAGAATACTGACTTCCTAAAATTAACTGTCGGAAAGTAGGAACAAGCACTTCTAATAACTTTAAAGCAATGCACTTTTACTGATTAGGTATGCTGAGTTCCCGAGAAAAATTCGCACAAGTGAAAGAAACCTCTAGTGTATAGAGCAGGTAATTATTTTTCTTTTGCTAGGTATGTCGCTTGAAAAACTCCAGCGTTCGTATAGACGAATACTATCACAGGTTACGTTTTCATGGGTGTAAATCAGGAATTTCCTTGAGGTAAATAAATCAACGTAAATAGAAATGTGATTTATTAAATTTATTTTAAAATTAGTCTTCTTGGGTTTTCCGCAAAGCGGAATTTAAATTCTATGGAAGAATTGCCCAAGTTGTGAGCAGGGTTGCCAGGTGGTCCAGATAAAAATACCGAACATTTTCCCCTTATGGTTTTATTGGTACAATTCGTCGAAAAAAATCAAAGGAAAGGAAGTCAAAATGGCCAGATCAAACTGAGAGAATTACCGAAAATTACCCGACGAAAGGAATTGCTTAAGGTGAACACAATGAAACACTTAGTAAACATTTTAACTTTTATTTATTATTGCTAAATACAGCTTTCAGTTAATTTTTTTGATAAATAATTTTCTGATAAAAGTCATTGCATGATGCAAACTTCAAATTAAATCGAATGCATAATTCTGCTTGCACCATATCGACACTCTGTTTGTTTTGATAGTCAGACCATAAATGATTCATGTGCCTGAAAACTCCACGTAGGCTGTGCTGCATGGAACCGCCATTATCCTTTTGATAATTTTAATATTATAATTTTGATATAAATGTGTGATATGGTGATATGAATGGACTTTCGCAAATACCGAACCACCCATACTTCGGAATTTTCTTCATACCGAACACCGAACACGGGGCTGAAATACCGAACAGTTCGGTAAAAAACCGAATACCTGGGAAGCCTGGTTGTGATGTGGAAGTCCACCTCCAGACGCCTCTCGGTGCCCCCCCATGCTGATGAATTTGCTCAACGGAAAGGAAGAATAATGACTAATGAGGAAGAATCCTAGAGGAACCAAAGAGGGAAGATGATAGGACACTTGATTCGACATGACAGTTTCTTAAAAAATATATAAGGAATGGTCGAGGGTAAAAGAGGAAGAGGAAGACTTTACTCAAGTGAAGCAGAAAGTTAATTTTATTTCAAATTGGGGGCCGTCCATTAATCACGTGATGTTTTTTAACAACTTTTAACCCCCCCTTCCCCCATGGTGATACGTGGTGAGGTTTTAGACTACCCCTCCCCCTACCCAAAATCACGTGTATTTTTTTGATACAAAATTACGCGTTCAAAGTAAAAATAAATACACGAGATATCTCACTACACCCCCCCTCCCCCCTAGTGATATTTGTTGATTTTTTTCGAACCCCCTCCCGCCCTTTCGAGCCTCACGTGATTAATGGACGACCCCTTGTTAGGTCAAATCATTAGCAGAAGAATGGCGGTTTCCACAAGGTTTCCACCGACAAGAGCGAGCGTATAGCTATAGAGAAGATTGCGCTCATTATGACAATTTGTGAATCGTGTTACAGACATGTTGACGGTACAACTAGAGCGGGTTGCTATTTTTAATTCTAAGGTCTGTTAAGGGTTATTATAGTATATCAAATCAATCTATCAGCCAATATCATTCTTCTCCTGGACATAGGCCTCTCCAAGGGATCAGTGTTATAATATGCCGCATTTTTTCCGAAGTGTCCATGTTTATAACCGCTGACTTGCACATGAACACATGCACATGAATAGGTATATTAACATATTTTAGTGTACACGTATGTATGCCTACTTTTTATTATGACTTCTCTTTATCAATCCGGGTTTGCAGGAAGAAATCTCTTTTTAGACATAGGCTCGCCTATGTACATGATATATCTAAGTACAATGTGAAAATAATATGTTTCTTTTGTGTACAATAAAGAATACGAATATAAATGAACAAAAGTCATGTGGCTATCAACTCTTCTGTGTTTAACAATTATGAAACTATAAATCAGTATTTTAGGAATGTACTCGTTTGTCCAAAATACACAATATTCAGAATTTCACATGGTAAAATGAGGTTTATATTTCCTAATAACAAGGAGCAACCCTAGCTACATGTACGAGGAAGAGACAATAGCCTCTATTTCCAATCGGGTTTGGAAAGTTCATGTTTGGTCGATAATGTTAACGGCGACGCTAAAACATTTGGTGCAAAGAATGTTGTAGTTTGTAGTTGTTTAATCAATATAGAAGAACCATTGACATGTTGGTAGTTTGCTTCTAACGTGTCATTTAGAAATTAACTGCAAATTAATTTGTTAAAACGGCTACATAATCCTTTACTTAGCTTTTACTCTCTCTTGAGGTCCCCATACTATAGTCATATACTTTTGTATTTAATTTTTTTATTGCAATGTCATTAATTACATGATGTTATTGCATGTCATCCCGTAGAGGCACAGCGATTAATAAAAAAGTTAAAATTAAAAACTCCTTTAAGGAAACTAAAAACTAACATGCTCTTTTAACAAAAATGATAATATAAAAATATAAGTTATTCAACAATCAAAAATTGTTATTATTTTTTTCAAAATACTCGTTTTTTTTGTAAAACACATTCATTAGTCCAGTCAATCTAAGTATCTTTGTATGGGGCAGGTTGAATTCAATGTACACTAGGTGAAAATTGGGAATATATCCAAACTGAAAAATTAAAATTCAAAAGAAACCCTGATAAATTAATATTTTTAAACTTACCACATTTATAAGACCTTGGCTAAGAACAATATTAGTAAGGTCAGGAGTCTAATTATTTTGGTTTGTATAAATAAATAAATGTTCTTCCGGGAGGGCCGAGAGCGTCAATAATATGAAAATATTATTAATTCGAAGTCATTTTACTAGTGTATCTTTAATTCGACTCTAATCTTTCTTTTACTAGACTACATAGGTAAGTATGTATTCAAAAAATCAAAATCAAAAATTCTTTATTTACTTTACAAAATGTAGGTTTTGAGGGGGTGGGACTCCCCTTTTAAGTTTTACAACCTGTTTTAAGGGAGACCCTTATCTTATATAATCTATATCTACAAAGAACAGCAGTATTTGTGTAACTGTACCGCTCAATTACAGTTAACATAAGCAATAGAAATCGTCAAAGTAAATATCAAACATGATTGAGCATTAATCCAGATGACACTCAAAAACCTTCGTTTTGCCTTTTTGAATTGTGAACGAAGAATGAGAAAATTGCGCCATTTCGCGTCGCAGTAAAAATCTTGCAGGCATTTCTCGGGTACTAATTATGTGGCGGTAATCTGGTGAAACATAAATGCCGTTCAAATCTCGCCAGATATGGCACGTGACTAACAATAAATAAGTAGTATTTACGCCAAGGTGTTAATTTCAGGAGGTTAGAGTAGCGTGAATTTTATTTATATGAAAAGTTAATTTGTGGGCTAGCACGTAGTGTTTAACCGGAGGAGTTAGCATGGAGCTTCGAATAAACACGTGCTGGAGTCTCCGTCACAGCCACAGCCATGTGTTCTGAGGTGTAGGGCACGCTTGTTTACTACTGCAGGCTCACACGGTGGTTTGGTACTTATGAAATTTGAGGATGTAGGTTTTGTAGACAATGAGATGGTGACTCGATATCAACGGCAATAATTGATGTAACTTATTTTAGTCAATGTGGTCATCGACGATATTTAGGTAGAGCAGCGGATACAAAGCTGGTAATAATATCAGTTCTGGAAGTCATGTTGGACTTTATCAGAAAACCTTAGGTCGACAGGAATCGAATCTAAAATCTATGATTAAAAGACCAAACCCAAACCCTTTCAAACTATGTTACAAATCACTGACTGGACTGCAGCAAAACCATGAGATCGTATTTGGTACGATATGGTCCATAATACCGGTGTCCATGCCTCGGCTCTGCCATATTTGTCTACCTCTGAATCCCCTTGTAGACAAACAGACACGGTTTAATCTTGCGCTAAAGGAATTTTGACGTTTTCTGTTCAGTAGTTTCCAAGAAGGGACAGAGCAAGTTTGTCTTTGCGTCGTGAATGATTCAACACACGTCTTCCTTTGCCTTATATATTAATTGGTACATGCTCTAAGTATATTTAAGTTACATACATAAATATCTGGTTAGCCACATCAGGCTTAGTTAGGGTACATACTGGAGGTATTTAGTTTGAACATTTTCTTCTGTTGTTTGAACCAAGTTTGAACTCTTTAAGAATATTCATACATGTAGGTATGTTCGTTCAGTTTAGCTTGTGTTAAAAGTCCATAAAATGGCAATTTATTAAACCTTGCAAAAAGGTTTGACGGTGAGGCATCGTATTGCTTGCGTGCATGACTGTTGTAGTCGTTGTTTACAGCAACTTGAATAATTGTAAGTATTACTGTATCCATCTCTAAAATAGACCATTGAACTATAACTTTGTAAATCGAACACTCAAGCTGGCTGGAACGAACGGCTGTAACGGTCACGAAGTTGTTTAAAAATGAAGCATTGAGGGAGCGTTGAGCTCGTTCGATGTTCGACGTTGGCTCTTTCAATTAGCACCCTGGCCTGGCTGGCCGGCGGACCGTAACTGGGTTTGTGCATCGGAATGCTGCCAGCGTTTCCTTAGAAGATATGGCGTGGCTACAGCCTATACTGAGTGTAGAAAGACGATGTGAAAGTTGAGGTTTAAATTTTAGAAGGTATAGGTAAGTATTTGGTAAAATAATACATACATACATACACACATGCATGTCTCCCAGAGGGGTAGGCAGAGACTACAGATTTCCATCTGCTACGATCCAGAGACACCTCTTTCGCCTTTTGGTAAAAGAATGTTTAATTTTTCCAAAGTTCGTCGCGACGGTGTTATGAGGGAAGTGTAAAATTTATATAATTATAGTAATTCCTAATTTTATTAATCCTTCTGTTATTACATTTGGATGTTTTATACATATTAAACAAGCCATTTGTGAAAATAATTAATACTGTATAATTATTGATATCAACAGATATTGTTAATTTTATAATTTTTTGATAAAACCATCAAAAACAAAAGTCATTTTACAGTTATCACAATATTAATTAACAAATGTTAGTAATAATTCTGATTCACTATTATTTAAAAGTAAAGTTATATTAGATTTATTATCAAATAGTATTAACGGATATTGCACAACGATTTTTTAATTTATAGAATAAAATTTTTCTCAGTGCGTGCGGGTATGTAAAATTACAGCCGAATCTAATTTTCTGTCATATCTGTTGTCTGCCCAAAAAACAGTGTAAAAATGGATTATTTGTCACTTTGACATCTGTCAAACCTACAGAATACCTATTGACAATAAAAAATTGTGGAAAAAATAAATCATCTTATCATAATATTTGGTTGAGGTTGAATACTGTACATAGGATGGACATATCAAGATGTGGGCAAATCCAGAACTGGCCTTATCCAGAAGTAGAGGTAATTTAAAGAAGTGGTCACTCTGGTTTTCCAAATGTCACTGCATGTCAAACCCTGTAGCAGACTCCAAAACGTTTGCGCCGCGCCGATTGAGGCAAAATTTTTGAATTGGGTATATTTTCAAATAGACTAGACATCTACATCGACGGAACTTTAAAAGAAATGAAACCACAAAATCTCCTATTAATACTGGTACTGGACTACTTTCTCAAAAACATATATATGTTATGTATATACTAAGATGAAGTTGCGGAAGCCGAAAACTTTTTTCCGTGAAAAAAATATTGAAAAGTCGAGAAACAATAAATTTGCTTCATACATTTTGATCGGGTAGCTATGTAACTTTTCTATGGAACAGCAGATTTTTTTCGCGATTTGAGGGTTGGCTCCATAAAGTTGTTCGTCTGGATGAGTACTAACGCCAGGTTCCGGCTTTCGCAACCTTATCTTAACACCCAGTATATTGGGCCTGCCTGCCCAATCTGCCCATTCATATGATTATTTTTAGGATTCCGTAGTACCTAAAAGGTACAAAAGGAAACTTTATGGTGAGACTCTGTTGTCCGTCCGTCCATCCGTTAAAGATAAAGACTTGAAATTTGGCACAGAAATAGCATTAATTTACCCACTTAACACGGATAAAAAAAAAATGGAAAATGTTCAAAATATTTCCAATACAAAAGAGAGAAAAAAATTATCGTAAAAATACAATATTTGTAGATAATAAAGAGATGTTTGTGAAAATATATACCTAATTTTACTGGCACTGATTTCGAGAAATCTTTGAAAAACCACAAAAATATGTATGTCCCCCCTTATCTGCCAAACTGGTGGGCCAATGTTGATAGTAGGTCATAACTGGCCAATTAAAGGAAAACTACAGCGATTTAAAGTTGAACACAAACGAGAAACATAAAAAATAAAATAAAAATAAAAATTGTAAAATGTAGGTATTAAAGAGCTGATTGTAAAAATCTTGGCTATATATTCACTTGCATCTATTTCGAGAATTCTTTAAAAAAAACTACAAAAAATGTATGTCCCCCCTTATGTCCAAAACTGGTAGACCGAAAAATATGAAAAAACTCATAGTGATACGTGCTTACGTAAAGATTACAGGAAAAATATAGCTGTTGAGAAATTCACTCACAAATGACTATTCAATTTTCTGTTTACAAAACTGTCGAATACCTAGGTACGCAGTTCTGACTCGCACTTGACCGGTTATTTTTTAATTTCATGTTTCTTTGGGAAAATTGTTTAGTATAGTCAGTAGATTATCTGGTTCTATTTAAATATAAGATAAGTCCATTTTAACTCCGTATATTTCAGATGCTATGGTGAAAGGAACTGTGAATAAAAATAAGATTGTGATTATTTAATTATTTCCTTGCCTTTTCTTATTTAATTATAATATACATATGTCACAGGATTATTGTTAAAGCTGTAATATTGCAATTTTAGAAGTCACATTGCACGGTAAGTTTTAGGTGTTTTTATGAACCCATCGGATTTTACAATATCACGAATTCACGATCTCATATTTATAATATATGTATCACGGCTAATGTTATTAGGCTTTTGATTAATCGCTGGGCTAAAAATGTAGAAGCACATGAAAAGCTGAAATAAATAGTACAGTAACATCACAATAATCAGGTGACCCCCCTAGTTTTACAAATTCCTTTCTGTTTGTCGCTTCGCTATTTTTGTGTTTTTGTTGAATTATTATGCTTACTAAATTATTTCATATTTTTGCTTGCTTTTATATTTTTAGCGGACAAGTTCCGCTAAACATATGCTTTCGTGTTTGGACAATTTGGACAATCAAAATATTTTAACAAATAAAATTAAGAAGTGAACTTAAGTTAAGAAGTTGAACTACTTATGTATTTTTCAGATTTGACACAACTTGACACAAGTACCACAATCATGATGATTGTATCATCGAGAAAAAAGTCAGCAAGAATACTAAAATCACGGAAAACGTCATTTGGCGTCACAACTAGTATGATCAGTTTACTGATCTAACTACAAAATAAAATATATTTTATATAGTAAAGAAATGAAAGTAGCCTTTTCAGATTTTTAATATTTTTACATCCAACCTTTTTCCTGTAAAAAGAAATCACGCAAAATAAATTTAAATCTTTGCGTATTTTTTTTTCAATAACGAAAGGAAAAAATTATTAAAATATTATATGAAAAAGGTACTTTGATCTATTTACGAAAATGAAATAAAAAATATTTTTCTTGTTGCAAAGCCAATTAAGTTACGTTTTTCGTGATGTTAGTGATCTTTCAGATTTTTTTCTCAATAATGGTGATACTTGTATCAAATCTGAAAAATATATAATATAATTTAACTTCTTAACTAATTACACAAATTTTATTCGTTAAAAATATTTTGATTTAATATGATAAATTGTCCAACCGATCGACCCTCAATCTTAAGATTAGTCGGCTAATCATAAATTCATCATCAAACCTAACATCTTCATTCATATTCATTCATTCATTCTTAATTTTAAAAAACAGTAAAAATTTTGAGGATATAAATTACTCTTAGATCTACCAGATTGACATTTTTTTCAACAACCTTCTTACTATTTTTATTGTAAGTATAGATGTATGGTGGAATGAATATGCATGTAGGTTAAATTATCCTTTTTAGGGTTTCGTTGAAAACGGAAACCCTTATCTCTCAGCCCCGGTGTCTCTCCGCCGCAAAACTCAAGAACGGTTGGACCGACGACGACAGGCTGAAAGTTATTTTGGTGTAAAATTTCACAGGATACCGGAAAATCGTTGATCGTTGAAGCGTATTTTTAAGCAAATCACATCTGAGATTATATGTTTTTATTGCGAAATCTAATGCTTTGAATACTCTAATTATTTCAACATATTTGTGATTTTAAATTTGTTTGTGATTGATTTCAAGTTTGTAATGCACTCTAATAATAATTAAATAACATCTCCTTTGACGGAACCTGTAATAATGTACGCAATACACTTGACCGACGACATTTAGAGACGGTCGGACTAGCAGATATTATTAAAACTTGAAAAAAAAAACCAAATGTATTATTTTATTTTTATTTTTTATTGTAATGTATCCGTCGTTAACATCTGTAATCCCTTGAAAATGGTGTAATAACCGAAACCGGTTCGGAGAAAAATTGTAATATAACTATTTATACACTTACACTTGTACTAGACTAGACTAGACTTAGTACTAGTACAAGTGTAATTATTTAAAAAAAAAGCAACAGATCCTAGTTATGTATTTAAATAATATAACATGTATTTATTTCAATTAATTATTGATTAAACTTTGTACTGAGTAGATAACCCAGTATAAAACAGCTATCGATGACTTTTATCCTCAAACCAACACTATCACCATTATAACAAGTAAAATTGCAACATACTCTTTCAAAACATCATCTGAATATTATCTTCCTATGAAACAGAATAGAACGCCTCAACTCTGCGCATACGCGGCTTGTCCTAACCCCGGACTCCAGGACCAATCATTTTGATGTCAATACCTGAGAGGGCGTGGCTTCACACTATTAATGTGACCATTCAAGTTTCAACTTTAATCCTTGAGCGATACAGCTTGTTTTCGTTTGTTAACACAAGTTTAGAGAAAGACAAGCGTAGAAGAAAATTAGTCTCTTTATGTAGGTTGTACAGGGATGGATTTTCTTTGTAAAAAGCAGTAGTGATGGACACAAAATAGTGTACATATGGGTACAATGTGTATTGTGGGGGAGTTTGCGGTAGTTCTTCATGCAGATGAGACGCTGACATTGATCTGTGCTATGTGGCAAACAGACCAACTCATACGCATTCAATATTTCTCTAATAAATTTTACATTGCAGCTGCAATCAAATAAATGATTTATTTGACGTTTATTTTGTGATGAAAACTTCAGTGCGGAGTGTGTAAGAAAAACTTTTGGATATTTTTTGTTTTAAAGTGTTTGTAAGTGCTTTTACAAGTGGACGGAATAAAGGAATTATTGTCGGGAGAGGAGAGGTAAGCTCACTTGGCACGCATATAATTTTTCATCCTTAGGCTATATAGAAACAACGTCTCTGCTCTAGGCTAGAAAACTGAACAAATTTCTGCGTTTAAATTAGCATATATAGGTAGGTGTAATAGTATGACAACTAGTGAGATCATTTTATTATTGGCAATGTTTTAAGGTAACAAACAAGCAAACTATTTTTCAAATTCAACCATAATTATGAATTAGTAAGAGGTGTATTAGTAAGAGGTAACCAATAAAAATACCAAAAAGGTTCTGTATTGTTATTTCAAATTAGTTACGGAGATTAAGAAATAAAAGTAAACTAAGTGCGAGTTAGACTCACGCAAGAAGGGTTTCGAACCACCACCCATTATGGGTGTGGAACGCTTAAAACTTTATGGTAAATACAACAACAACATAGATGCCATAGCAACATCAAGGCGACAAAAACAAGACGCTTAAAGGTTAGCCCCTGATAAACAATTTTACAACCTCTGAGTACAGAACCCTAATTTTTGTTATTTGTTACTTTAATTTTAATAGGACCAACTTAGAAACTATTGTATATACTCGTATTATCGCTTTTTAGATAGAACTGAAACAAACAACATTGAAAAAATGCTACCTTTGCGAGGTCTTTTGTATGTGGTGGAGTTTTTTTTATTTTTATAATTTGTCGCAATAGAGGCCATAGTAAAACGTATTCTGTAAAAAAAACAACTGGCTACCTAACTGTAGACCTGCAGACCCCTGTGACAGACGGACGGATGAACGGACAGACAGACAGCGGAAGCTTGGGTACCGAACCCTAAAAAAGGTTTAAGTACTTTTAAAATATATCAATTTATATCACATCAAGTTCATTGTTCATTATGTAAGCTTACAAATTTTGTTGTTTTACTTTGATATTCCGAAATTTATCAAACGTTTCTTTTCCGCTATATTTTAAATATAAATTTTGGTTCATTGGTTTTGGAGATCGAGGACATAATTTGATAGATTTTATATTAATATAGCTATAAATTTTGGTAAATATCTACACATTTTCTGATTTTTTTCAGAAATTGGGTAGGGACTAAGTACATTTTGTAGGCTGTTTTTATGACATTTACATTACCAAATGTAATCCAAGTAGATGTTGATCTAGTTTTGCAGGGGTCCAAGCGGGAGTTTGTTAATAAAACGAAGTTTTTAGGCATAACTATAGACTATTGTTATCAATGGGATCCCCACATAGAAGCCCTTTGTGGTAGACTTAGTTCAGCCGCATATATACGCTGTTAGACGCATGAGGCAACTTACTTGAAGTTACTGATGTAGATACTGCAAGATTAGTGTATTTTAGTTACTTTCACAGCATTATGTCATACGGTATGCTGCTGTGGGGTAGGGCCGCGGATATAGACGCATGTCTTTATTTTACAAAAGCGAGCTATTCGGGCTACATGAAGTACCGGTATTCAAAAAGAGAAAATTTAAGAAAATTTATATGTTGATGAATTGTGAATTTATTTACAAAGTAAGGCTCCATTTCAATAGGTGTGATCGTCGTGCGAAATTTCACTCGTTTATAAGAAAGAGGCATAGCTATGTACTAGAAAAAGAAAGAAAAATCTGGTGACCTGTAACTTACCGTTATTAATAAAATCTGTATCTGTATCTGTATCTGTAGTATATAGAATGGGATTTGGTCGGCCGCCTGGATTCGTGCTGGGGGTTCGGTTGGTGATCATTGAACCTTGTTCCTGGTCCCTGGCCGGGTCTCCGGTATGGGTTCGGGTGGTTGATTGGATTTTACCTTGTATAATATATATTTTACTTATCATTTTAGTCGTAAATATATTGCTACATAAATTAAATAAACCTTTAATTTAGTTCATGTACATTTATTATTTTATTACATATATTTTTTTTATTAGATTAAATTTGACGTGTAAAAAGTGTATATATCTATACCTGCTTTGTTCTATAAAAAAATGTATGCCATTATTACTACATAAATTGTCAGTTTTCAATAAATACCCTATCAATTAATCGAAAAAATAACCAATTTATTTTCGTTACCATTTTTTTAACGCATATTTCTTTGTACGCAACAACAGGTGACAGTATACCACGGCAGTTTTTACTACGCCTGCGTAAATATGGTAATCCTACATAGCGTGTGGCCGTGTGTATAAACGAATTTTTCTATATAAAAATACATTTTCCATTCCATTCCAATTTAAGACTCTTGGGCGCCTTGTAGAGGTATATAGGTTGGGAAGATAGAAGATTGTGATAGATAGACGGACAGACACCGCGGCTTTCATTCCAAGTGTTTCTTCTTTACTATTGAAGTAGGTACCGAACACAAAAAGTAATCCTAATACGGCGAAATAGAACTTTCGTCACGCGTTGATGTCTTTTGTACAGCCATCCGTCGTAGCTTCGTAGAAGGTCCGTAGCACCTCTTCGTAGCGATTGCTACAAAAATGCAGAAATTTAGCAATCAATGCTGCTTTATTTTAATATCTGCTTCGGGCCGATTTTGGATCTAAATAAATATTATTTTAGTGTAAAAATTATGTCCTAATTTGTTTCGCCGATAGTGTTATGTTATATTCAGAGAGAGAAATGCCGGACCGTCCGATTCGTGGTCTCCATTCGAGAACTTTTGTACCTCATCGGTTGTTCATTCTTCAGTAGACGTTACCAGTCCACTGTTATTTCAGCTGCTCAATGGCTCTTAAGAGGTGAAGCCAGGCGCAAATCTCCATACAAACTCTGTAAACAAATTGTGGGGTGTCTATGGAATGTTATTATATTATTTTAGGCTGAATCTATTATCATAAACAGCAAATCCCTAAAATACGTAAATTTAACGGTTTTTTACCAAAAGTATAGGCGAATGTGCTTTTATTGTTTTAGATAAAATCAAAACATTACTACCCGTCAAACATTGAAAATATCATTACAATATATATCACTGACAGCAGGATAGCATATACAAATTCAAATTCAACATTGCGGGTGACAAAACCGGCCAATACTTTTTTATGACATGTAAACAGTTTCATACATTGTATAAAGCTTTAAAACTTTAAGAAAAAAAAAAAAGGATTTTAAATACTGCATACTACAATATACTGATAATAGCATATACAAATTCAAATTCAAATTCAACATTGCGGGTGACAAAACCGGCCAATACTTTTTTATAACATGTAAAAAGTTTCATACATTGTATAAAGCGTTAAAACTTTAAGAAAAAAAAAAGGATTTAAAATACTGGCTGGTTAATATACAGGGTGCTTGGTAATTCGATCTATTCCTTGAAAGGGGTTCCAACGAATTAAGTCCTATCAACTAGGTGTCGAAAATGAATGATCTCCGAGTTACGAAGGTTTTTATATCATTTTTCAAACTTGCAGACTAATAACCAAAAATAAATAATTTAAAATAAATAGTCATCTCTCTACACTTATTTATTATATTTCTGATCAATGATAGATGAGTGATCATTTATAAAAAAAAATACGTGCCCTGAATTCCCATAATCTCAGAATTAAAAGGTCTTAAGTGGAAAGAAAACCTTTTTTATTTTGTAGTTTTTGAATAAGCGACGTGTTTTACTTGAAAAAATATATAATTTTCGACCCCTAGTTGATAGGCATTATTTGTTCTCTAGTATAACCTAGTATGGGTGTGGTCATCAGATTAAATAAAATAAACACACTCATCTATCGTGGGTAAGTCGGTTATGTAAATAAGCAGAATAAACCAAATAAACCAACCACCATAGTACATACCATGGTGTTTTATAGTGGCCTGAAGTAAGCTGCACAATCACGTTTGATAGCCAATTTTTCTCCGCGATTTTCGACGTTTGTTAAGGGTCATGACATGATCGAATGGTGGGTGTTTATAGTGGAAAATAGTAGTTTATTGTGATCTGATGACCGTACCCATCTGCATTAAAATTGTGTTAAAATTGTGCAACTTAACACATTACTCAAAACTTGATAAAAGTGACTACAATAGCAATTTTCACGTTGTTCATCATTTTAGTAGTTGAAAGAAAATCAGATTGTATATTTACTCGTTTAGAGCATGTATCAATTTACTCGTATATGACATACTTGAGTAGTTCATTTCTCTGTGGCCGGGTGGTAGAGCGCTCGCTTGCTAACCTAGAGGTCAAGGGTTCAATCTCCGCGTTGTATGTTTATTTTTGTTTGTTTTGCGTGTTTCGGAGGTGTTGGTCCATTTGTGCCTGAAGTACGGCGATAGGGCTCACCACCCATCACGTTTGGGAAATCATCGGTGAAAAGCGGGTGTACCTATGACTTGCATTTCACAGTTTACTCTTGCCACACCTCTAACACCCCCTCGGGGATACATGTCGTGAAGATATGTTTATATTTTTATTTTATTTCGCCTATGTTTTTGTATTGTATATGTATTGTTTATGTTATAAATATTTAATAAGTAAATTAATCTAATTTTTGGATTTTCTTAGTACTGCATAAGTATAGAGGCTAGAAGAGATATATGTATGAAAACCAGTAATTTATAAAAAAAAAACGATTTGGTAAACTGTCAGAATATTCCACAGCCGTTTATTCTTTCAGTGCCACAAGGCTCTTTTGGTGCGTGAATTGGTCGTGGTCAAAATCAGAACTATCCCTTGTTTCGCAGCTGCACCCTCTGTCACTGTCATCGACGCGCCAAAAGATCCTTGTAGCACTGTAGTTTAGTCACCGGTCTCAGAGACCGCAACGGATTTTGTTTTTCAATTTATTCGGCCAACGTAAGCCGTAGATATCTGTGCGTCTATGTCCCTTTTCGTCGATCCCCTGCAACAATTTGCAAGTACACGTCAGGTGTATACGTGCGCGAATCCTCTGCAGGTGATCAAAAAAAGGTCGCGAGTCGGCATTTCCTCTATGTAAATCTCATGGGTTTTTACATTAAACTTACAATTTAGAAGGGATTTTTGTTTTGTGTTTACTGTTACTCAATTATTTAAGTAACATTGAATTTTATTGTTTTTAATTAAACGATATGTATCTTCAAATACGTACATGTATAAAAATAATATTTGTTTTAACTAGTTACTAAGGTTTTTGACATTTGTTAAGCGGTCTCTACAGAGTTGGATTCAGACCCTTGGAAAATTATTGAATTAAAAATATACTACTTGGCTAAAATTATACTACATTTCGTTTTTCGTTGATTTTTGTTTTGAATTTAAATAAAACTAGCCTATTTGTTACTGAAATTTAAAAAAAAATTCTAAAAATATTCATAATTTAATAAAATAGCCTACTTCTTAGTGAAATTTTAAAAAAATTTACTAAAAATATTCATAACGCACAGAAATTCCCTATATTGTAGGATAAATGTTAAAAAGCAAAACGTCTCAACCAATAAAACAAGTCGGCCGGCCTGAAGATAAAATTATGGTATTTTTACGTACGTATAGTTCCATTACGATACTGCATACTACATGTCATGAAAATATGGTACAAATAGTATAATTATACTACAAAATCCAACCCTGGGTCTCTATGACCGCAGGTAGGTGGTTATGTGACAAAAATAGGGGGTAAGTAGTTAAGGGTTAAATGTCAGAATATCGTCAAAGACGATGTAGAATGTTCAAAGTATAAGCAACCCAAACTCCCACAACAATCCGAAATATTTATTAAGTTACGACTGTATCCTCAATCACAATAATTTGAGAGTGCCACCGGTATCAATACCTTTACAGCACTTCACTCAGACCGCCTTAATGTAATAACAATTAAGCAATAAAGGCCGTATTGTCAGCACCACAGAAAACTTAAGGCGAGGGTATCCAGAGAAATCTGTTATGCTCCAACGCTTTCGTTTTACACTTGTCTATCCTGCTCAGTGGAAGCGGGCCGCTCAGAAATCTCGCGATTTCAAGGTGTTTTTATAAATTAGCTTAGAATTAGGGCCGTTTTATATCTAATTTTGTGCGACGTTTATTTTGGTATAAATTTCATTGTTAAAAACTTAATATAACTCGAATGAAATGATATTTAGATCATAGTTTAGGTCTATTTTTGCGATTTTATTAGATGCAGAAAAATGCAAGTAATCGTGTATCGAATGGCCGAAATATTTAGATCAAATAGAGGAATATGACATATATATTTTAAAAACTATATTATCACAATTTCACGGATAAAAATTAATTTGAAAAGTGACAAAGTTGGGAGGATCCCGCCTTAAGATTAAACTTTTCTTCTCAAGAAATAATATGTTTCGGTTACTAAGTATTGGGACGTGAGGAACACAATAGGATCCTATGGTACATTGTTATATATAGTATAACTAATAAACTTTATCAGTTTCAGTGAATAAGCTTGTATTTTAAAACCTTCCCAAATATTATTTTAGTTGTGTGTATGTATAGGCACAAAATATGGCGTCGCATGTCAGCATTTTAAGGGTCCGTATAGTATAATGTCAGCACATGTTGCAAATGGCCATTTCACGTAGCGTAACTTGGTCAATCGGTTTAATAAAAAGGCTTGTGTTTAACTGAACAGCAAAATTAGTAAAAGACTACCATTAAAATTAGTAAATGAACACCAAAATTAGTAAATGATCACCAAATTTTTAACCCCATTTTTAATGTTTTAAATTGCCAAATTGATTCTTTCGGGCAGATCATATTTTTGTGAAAACTAACGACGTCGCCTCGCTCCGCTCCTCTTCGCTCGGCTCTTTATTTTATCTTACATGTCAACCTAACACGCTCCTCCTTGCTTCGCTTCGCTCCGCTCGTCGTCGCACCAATTTTTCACCGGCATTAACTAATTTTGGTATTCACTATTATTTTTGGTCGAAGTGTATGAGATATCAAAGTTTGTTTTGGTGGTCATTATATTTTTTCCCTAATAAAAATAACATTAGATAGTAAACTATATTTAAACTAAATTATTATTACATACAGTTTGAACACTCATGTGTGATTGTTGATGACTATTTCACCGATACAATTTCGGCATTATTAAGGCGAGTGTCGTTCTTAGGACGACGATGCGGCGTTCGAGCAACTTTAGGACAATCCCCAATGACAGTGACGACGTTGAGAGCTCGGCCTGTTTAATAACCGCCCCTAATAACGAACAATTGGAACAATTAAAAGAATCAAGTGCATCACCATCCCACCTACTTCGACGATGCAGCCAACGCTTAGTGCACGAGCAATGTGTGCAGCTCGCCGATCGGCGGATGCCAGTGCCCGTTTGACAACGACGGTGAACGCCGCGTCGTTTTCCTAAGAACGACACTCGTCTTGATAATGCAGAAATTGTATCGGTGAAACGGTTGGCATATAGTCAACAACAATCACACGTGAGTGTTCAAGCCGTATGTAATAATAATGTAGTATGTCAGCTTACGCGAGTTTTAATAATATTATATTTATACTTCTGATGGGCATATCTTAGCAAAAAAACAATAACTTTAAGTTTACTTGATAGAAAAAAAAACCGAAGTTACCTCTAAATTTTATGTTTTCAAGTGTTAAAGGGCCTTCCTTAAATCGTATAACCTTGAAATTTTTATAAAAAATAAGTGAACAAATGACCCCATGGGTCGGATGTATAATATTTCAATAATTTATCTTGAATCAAAAGCACTTATACAGTAGTTTCACTATTTATTTATGTTTTGACCCAACTGGTTTCGGGTTTTACACCACTTTCAAGGGAAGATTTGAATTGAATTGAAGAATAAATTTATGCTACATTTTACAGCGACTGAGCGACGTAAGCGAAGGTAATATTGACAGAAAACAAAATTGAGTAGGTAAGTCGAACATTTATCGGGGATGTCATACGCTAATCTGTAAATTTACCTGAAAAGTGGGGAATTTTCTAGATATTTTTAATATTGTTACAAATAATATATTATCTTTATTTACATGTCAAATAAGTGATAATAGGTATCAATGTCCAATTAGTAAAGATATATAATAATATAAATTGTCAAGAGGAATTGAAGAATATAAATTGTCAAGATAAAATGACGAAACGGTTGGGAGAAATCATTAAATAAAAATAGTGAAATTACTGCACAAGTGCTTTTAATTCAAGATGTTTCAAGTTTCACCAAGTGCCGACAATTGCAAGTATAAATTTTTAATAAGTTAATCAAGAAGCAAAATTATTAAATAATAACTCAGTTTTTCGTGAGCGCGTGTTTCTTGGCGGTCGTAACAGTCACGGCTGAGAGCGCGCTATTTTAAACTAAAAAGAAACGACATGGGGTTCAGTTCTGATTGATGCTAAATGAGGTGCTCAAACTGCTTCATATGACTTCATATGCAGTCTTAAGAGGTCAGCGTCAATAGGGATTTTGTATAATCGCAAAGTTATTTGGTAAACAGTATGCTTTTATTAAATTAAACACATTTTCTCCCGTATAAAAAATAGCTTTTGAATTATTTGAAATTAGAAAAAAACAACTTTACGTTCGTCAAATCTGTAACCTCAGAACGTTGAATACGTTTAATACAAAATCAGTCGGGCACAGTAATAAAGCAAAGCAAATCTGTGTACAAAGGCGACGCAGGCGCAAGCTCGCGCTCTGGCGGTGGCTCGTCACCCGGCTGTCATCGGCCGACACCGACGACGGCCTATCGGCTCATCCGCCTGCCCACAAAGCGCATCAATAAACATTTACAACAAGCATAAAACCCCGACTTTTTAACCTGAGTTATTTGAATTAATATCAATTCGGAGTTCCTCAATGGGCTTTACTGGTCAAACTTTTAAATTTTATGACAAGGTCAGAACTGTAGAATAAAATTTAATTGAAATGTTGGGGTATTGGGAAAAAAAGTTGATTGCGGTTATCGGCTTCCGAATTCGATATTTACATTGTATACTCTAAGGGAATGTAGCTTCTATCTAGTGCCGTCAATACTCGTGGTAGGGTGTGAAAATCTTTATTTTGGCCTATAAAGTGCATTCTTTCATTCATTTTCTAACAATATAATATTTCCTCTATTTAAACTGTGTCCACTAACAGGAAAAAAGCACTGAGGATAAAAAATCTTGTACATGATTTGTATTATGGTTTCATTAAACCTTTATATTTTACACCCCTTATATAATATATAGCGTGTTCGATTAGGAATAACGTTACTTAGAGATATGAAAAAAAACGGGTATACATATGAGAGCTATCGATAGTTCGGCGAAAAGATAAAAAATAACGATTCTAAAAACTACTTGAATCACGTAAGATACCTTTTCAATTTAGATACTTTATGCTATTGTTTGGTAAAACTATCAAGGCTGCTGCTGTAGACACACAATGTGATAATGAAAATTCAAGTTTGAAGCCGCGATGACGCAAGACCATTAAAAATAACAGAGTTTTCGGCATCGTTCCATTTGCATAGCCTTCTCGGCCGTCATTACGCACACATTCCGCAAACTTTTAAATTGGAAAAGAAAACATGGGGAGTATTGTTTCAATGGTTTCAATTTCGGTTTGTTCGGTCTTGCATTTGATAATTAGCACCTCCCGTCTGGCATCGCACAGTGGTTTCCGCTCTATGGAGCATGCGTCAAAAATACATAACTTTTGAAATACGAGGGTGTAGTGAATGAAAACAACCGTGTTGAATAAAGGAGTTTATATTTAAATAATAAATTGTATGAAATTAAATATTTTTTGCATAATTACACAGAAAACATATAATAGTTTATTCAATAAGAGTCGAAATCTAAGAATACTTTATAAAATATTTTACAAACCTTATTTTTTGTCAAATATATTATTTTGTATATATTTGGAATAAACAAACAGTTTCGACTCCTGTGTGGCTAAAAAAAAATAGGCAATAAGTGTTTTATTTACATTATAGATAAAGTTTCAAAAATCTAAATTAAGTTAAAATTATCTTAGAATTACTATGACTGACAATCTAAATAAATTCTTATTTACATACTAAATAAGTCTACATACGCGTACATGACAGTAATTCTAAAAATTCTAAATTCTAAATTCTTTTTAATATAGTGGAACACCTATCGATGAGATCCCGGTCTAAACCGGTTATTTCAGCTGAAATTTCACTATTTTCAAAAAACCGCCTTGCTGTGTTCCCGTCATTAGATGTTCCACTACCACCAGATATTGGCTGATCTACAATCAATCCCAATCTTTTTCTAAACTCTGACTGAATACGAGATTTATTTAGAGAAAGATTTTTCTTGTCTTCCTCGGATCTTACTTGCCATTTCTTTATATCAAGATCCTTATTGTTTTCATTAATTCTGTACGAAACATGAATAAAATATTCGAAAAATCGTATCCAGGCATGAAGCGTAGACAGACCGAACTCGAAACGTTCAGTGTGGACTGGTTTTGTCAAACATTTCTCAATGTTATTCATTTCTGAAGGTGTTGCCTCGCAGATGTAACATCTTGCCGAATTAGTTTCACTGAGAGCAGAACAAACTTTCCCATCTATCATTGTTAACTGCAGATCGTGTGAGATAGAAATGTCTTGCCCATTGATCTTTAACGCAGTTGGCGTTAACAATGAAATTTGATCCTTGAAATATTTTTCTTCTGCTCGGGAAACATCAACAGTCTCCTTTTTTAATTGAAAACGTATCGGTCTACAGTAACGAACAGAAGAAGGTCGCGGATTTTTCCACACGAGATCCCCATTTGACGAATCAACTAATCGCAACGGAACATAGGAAGTAACAAATAAGCCATTGTCTTTAACATGGGTTTCAGAAAATGATTGTTTGTACTCACTATAGCCTGTGCTTCCATCGAATCCCCATTTTCCCATCAAAACAAAATTACGCGGAGACACCGATACGTTTTCGATCACGTCTATTTGAGATTTAACTATCCTACTGACAGTATGATCCAAAAGGTTTTGGAGCTTCACTTCCGCAGCCTTTTCTGACGCAACTATTTCTTTTGGATAGCACTCCTTTTTAGAACTCAACACTTGTCTATATGATGGTAGCACTTGCATTTGTAATTTATTGTTCATAAAGTCTTTAATAAGCAGGTATTGATGTTTAGATAACTTTGCTTCGACCAAAAGCGACACAACTTCATCTGGATTAATTGCTTGAATCTCGGAACTGATTGATGTTTTTGAAACATCACGAAGGCACTTACTTAGAGATTCGTCTTGTCTGGAAACTTCGGCTAGGCGACGTTGTCTTGTTCTTTTACCACACTCGCTGAAGTCTTTCAGAGGACGGCCGCGTTTACAGACAGTTGAAGCTGTAGGAGTGGACGTTGTAGCAGAAGATTTGCACTCACCGACACAAACTTCATCAGAAACACTCAGCCACGTCGAATATTTCTTCAGAAAACATGGTTTATTGCGATGACAACTCTTGAGTCTATTATTTATTTCTGAACAAATACGACGCACACACAGTTTGAAAGGGTTAAAGTCAAGATTTTCTTTGTTTGGAAAATCTGGTATCTTTTCCACTAAATCACGGAAAACCTCCAGGTTTTTCTTCACTGGACTACCATTTTTGGTTACCCAGATGTCATACACATGCATTCTTGGTAATATGCACATGTGAAATGTACCTGAAAGAGATAATACAAAATTTAATTAATAAAACAAATATTCGTAGCACTTCGTAGCAACCGCTACGAAATAAAGTAAAATCTAATATTGGTCATTGTTCAAAGGAACGCAAAAAGTGCGGTCTAGAATTTTTATATTTTTATGTTAAGGCTTTCCTTGATTACTAATTATTAAAATTGTCGCCGGTAGAGTTGTGTTTACATTTTGAATGTTTGACGAAACATTCGAAAAAATAATAAGAACAAAATAATGATTGCCTTTGCCGTAGTAGTGTCAAAATAAAATTACGACATGAACATCAGACCAAATATTGTAATTATTTGAAAATACATACCTTTTTCTAGGAATTCCATCACAATTAACTTGTAAAAAGTCACTTCTTTTATCAGTTGTAAACGGTTAACAAAGGGTTGCGATAACTCAACAAGCTGGCGTAATTCGCGGTAAGCGTTGATGCGCTCACTTCAGGTACCAAAATAACTATGTTAATGTCGTGATAATGGTATTTAATTTATACCTGCGTAAACCTTAAACCTAGTGCTCTTCGAAAACATACAAAAAAGTGACCAATCAGAGTGACGCATTTTCGATTATTGTCGTATGTGTGAAACCACTGTGCATCGCAAGCGCAGAGAGCCGCGGGACAATTGCTCGACACCAGCCTCTAACTGACATAATGCTTACATTTATCGAAGCTTGCGCCATAAACATCCAATCACTGGCCCCGAGTTCCCTTCCAAGTCATCTTCAGAGCCACCCGTTGTTATCTTTAAAATTTTATAGGTATCAGTAAAACGCCGGCACTGCAAAGCTGCATTCCTCTTTACGTATCAAGTTTGTTCAAAGGGATGATTGCTAGTGCCACGCGGCGGTCTATATAAAACGTTATTACCTTGTAATTAAATAGCGATAAATCTTCGGATCAGCTTTACCGACACTCTGATTATTTTGTAAGCAACCTTCCTGATGCAGGCCACGATCTGGCGATCCTCGCTCGCACATCGTATTGAACTTGGGCATTAAAAAGGAAATGTTCGCAATTCATCTATACGACTCAAGTTTTAATATTTTATACCTTGTGGAGTCGTAAAATGATGAATAATGACGCTTGAGACGAGTTGGCTAGCGTTGTAGTTAGGCACTTCGCCTTTATAGAGGTACATGTCGGATGGGCTCAGTTGTTTAAAACTTAAATGTTGTATGAATAGGATAGAAACCTTCAAGAGCTGACCGTAAAACAAATTACAGTATAGTTTACGGCGAATAAAAACAGCATTCAATAAAGTGTTGCTATTCTGTCGGCACATTACAAGGCGATCTCCCATCATACTTGCTTATAACAGTACCCGTAAGCCAAAGATGGGTCACCGCCCTGGATATTTTGGATAAGTACTTTACATATTTGGAAAAAAATACATCAATATTTTTATTTACCTAAGAGGTTTCGATTTTACGCCATTATCAAGAGATTAAAGATTCATTGCCACACTCGATTGTTTACATTCGCTTTGTATAAACTTTCATCTTTAACCTCTTGATAATGGTGTATAAACGAAACCGGTTAGGTAAAGTAATATTAAGGTCCCGGGTTCGAATCCCGGTTCAGAGCTCCTGACATCCAGATTTACTTTTCTTTCTGAGTTTCTATACTGCAATGATATAATGTTAATTTATATCTCCTTGCGATGGATAAATCGCCAAGTGTTCAAACATAGAAATATATTTCTGTCATAGTTTTATAATATTAGGTCTTTACATATGAATTTGCTGTTTTCTATAGAGAATTTGAAGGAAACTCAATTTTCAATACTAACATTATTGCATTTTTTTAGGAATGACAAATCCAAATTTTGTCTTTTCTTATGTGTATGAATGAGACAACATTAATCTAACAGGAACATTAATTAAATTTTTGAAATGTGTCAACTGTAAAAAATTATTACGAATCTTATTATGGAAATGGATGGCATTTAGGACGAACTGTTTTGAACATTTAATTTTATAATCAAACTGAAAATAAAAACAAAATTTAATACGTAGATGTAAAACCTTGAAATCAACTTTTGAACAAAAAACAAATAATTGAAATATCTATTGAATTACAGGAATTATGAACTCATGAATCTGTAAAAAAATTTTTGGCAATTTCATAGGTACGTGTACTTACTAGTGCTGTTTCACTAAATGCACACAATCGCAAATTACTATAATTAATTTTCAGTTTCCATTCATGTCTTTGAGAAAATGTTTATTCGCGATAAAATATGTAAAGTTTGTTGTAATGCAATAGTCTGTTCTCATACTTGTTTAAGTTTTGTTTAAGTAGAACGCGGACAAAATGAGTACAACTATATAGGTTGTATATAACACTGCCTGCAGATACAACGATATAAAAACGTTACCAACTAAAGAAGCTAAAGCTATTATAACGAAATGGTTACTAACATTAAATTATGAAGAAACAGAGGTATTATTGCTAACAGTGTCCTAAATCAGCCCTAAAATAAAAATATACTTGCTACTGTTTATGTATTATTTTACATTGTATTAAGTATAATAGCTAGAATTTTGTAACAATAATTAGAGTTTTTAGTTCACACTTATATTTATATTAGTTTATATTTAGGCCTTGCGCTAATTTAAAAATGTATTTAATTATTCTTAGTGTTAAATATCTTTCTTCTTATTTTATAAAACTTCGGATTAATTAATTTCTTTTGATAATCAGTCCTGGATTCCATCGGAAAAGTTAGACTTAGCGTGGGATCCACAGTTATTCTTATCACTATGCATGCACACTAATTTTAGTTCGTAATTAAGTAAGTTACCTTAAGCATGTAATAAAATAGTGTAAGCTTTTTGGTAAATAAAGATATTGTATTGTATTGTATTGTATACTGTAAAGTAAAGTATTGACATCCGACAGCAACAAAGTATATGTAGTCGGCATATCGTAGAATTGGTCATATCATGATCTGATAGTTAAAACTAGGGGGTCCCTTGCTCCGCTCTGCTTTGTTTGGCCCCCAAATATATTTGAATGTAAACCTAACACGCTCCTCCTCGCTCCTCTCCGTTCCGCTCGCCGACGCACCTATTTTTGACTTTTGGTGAAAGATTTTTGATTTCATTATTTGCAATCTGCCCTTGACATATAGAATATATTATAATGTACTTACATTTGTATGCTAGTACTTAATAATTACAAAAATATTGACACAAAGTTTACAATTTAAGCTAGCTAGCTAATGGTGTAGATTCGGCGCAACACAACTGACAAGACTAACCTTATTTTGAGCGTCCCGTCTTTGTCTTTTCGATACAGAAAGAAAAGGACAGACCACTTAAATTAAGTTTAGTCCTGTCAAATAAGTCAAGTTGTTTTGCGCCGAATCGGTGTTATTGTGACCCAAAATACGGGAAACTTTTTAGTGAGAATGTAATAATTAAATTTAAGATGTAAAGATATTTTATTAAATATAGAGAAAGATGTAGAGATATTTATTAAGGGGCTGCACAATGCTAAAATTCAGTCTTGGTCTAACGCTTTTGTTTTTAACTGTCTATGCTCTAATCAGATGCCGCGCACGCAAAACAGTTATTGTGAAATAGCGGCTACATTTCTTTATGTAATAAAGATGTTTTTTTCTAGTAAGTATCTGCGTGTGTTTGTTTCGTTTCAATCTGTTTTGAAATATGGAAAATGAATCACTTTTTCGTGAAATTCATGCTTTTTTAAAAGTATTATAATTGAAAGAAGATTGAAAGTATGTTTATTTATAAAGTGTAATTTATGATTCTTTTGAGTCAAAAAACACGCCATATTTTTTAAAAATTTTTACTATTTATATTGACGGAACTGAATCCGAAGCAAAACTAATATTTAGCATTGTTATAATAAGTTATAATTTCCCACGCTTTTCCACAAATCAACATCATATCAATACTAACGCAGGGATCCGAAGACATTGAACCTGTTCTGAAATGTTGATAACAACTTCCATAAACACAAAGTTGGAGATCGTGAGCTCACTTACAATATTAATGTATCTACTCTTATTTACCAACGTGAGCCTGAAGTAATGGATTTTAAATTCGTAAACGATGACCGCACTACAATGTGTGATTGAAAATGATGATATTTCAAGTGTGACTGTATCGTACGAAATACATAACACGTGAATGAATCTAAGGATTTAAATCTTTATTTGGTGTACTTTTGCCCATCAAAGCGTTGATTTCTTTTAATCGAAACGTTAAGAGGCTATGTAAATTTTGCTTTTGTTACTGTCACTCTAAGCGGAAAAACAGGCAGTGTGAGAGGGGCGGATTCAAGGTAAAAAAAGACAAAAATAGCTTGCAAAATTTCCAAAATCATAAATCTAGATATTGTTAAAATCCATTTATGTTTGAAGTCTGTACGAATACATGATTCCTATTCCTCAAACGACGAGAAAAGTGTGTTTGAAGTAATTAATTCTATCGAGGAAAAATTCAAACATGTTTTCCAAAATCAAAACCCTAGATAATATAGTCAAAATGCAGATACCAGAAATTGATTGAATTTTTCGCGTAGTAATTTCATGAAACACACAGAAAAAAACGCAGCCTTATTAAATTTTTACAGCTTTAACGTCAGTATGTAGATAAGAAACACAATACAAGTAAATAAATATGCACGCTAAAGTTTAAGAAAACTTTTCTTACCTGCAAGTGTACTCATTGGAGTGTTTGCAGTTTTACATGAGGCAACGTCATCTAAAAAGAATATTTCAAATCAAATCAAATTTCAAATCAAACCAAATCATTCTTTATTGTTAACATAGGTAATTGTAACATACAAGTTGGTGATTGTTTAACATAAGACCACTATGTTTTGCCTGTGGAGAGGCATACACGTTTTTAATTTATTTACTAACATACGTATTAAGAATATATGTCACATAAAATACATTGTAAAAAAATACTAATCATTAAAAATAATTGAACAGCATTAAAATTAATAATAGTAACAAAAAGAATGTCAAAGAATATGTCGCTCTATATCAGAGGTCTCTAAACTTTTTTGCCTAAGGGCCACAATGATTCCTCCACTAAGTCCCGAGGGCCAAGACTATAATAGCTCATGATTCCAAAATACTGTAGTTTTGACGCGCAAATTTTCGTATTGGGATTAGCCGGTCAGTGAGATATCTATTGTGCAGGACGCAGGAGTGTACTCCCCTCCGTTCGCAATTTCGGTTGGTACTTCGGGCAACATTAACCATTGCGACAGAATTAGCCGCAGCGCGTGCTGTGCGTAGACCTTGAAATAGGGTTGTAAATAACATACTCGTACTTATAATAACGCTACTTTTAGACAAATACGCATGATAACGGGTTGCGAATTTTGATCCTATTATAAATAGCATCACGTTAATATTATATGTTTGTGAATTTTAAATAAATTATAGCGAAATAGAAACCGGGCATGTCTCGCCAGTGACCGCGGGCCGGATTGGCGGTGCTCGCGGGCCATAGTTTGGAGACTCCTGCTCTATATCTTCTTGCGGACGTCGTAAAAGGCGAGTAAGGAATTTTAAATGGTATGCCAACAATCTATGTCCTATGACTATGTCTGAAGTCCCGGGAAATACTGATTAACGCCTAGCCTGCTGTCACTCTGCAAATTTCAAATCCATTGTAGGAACAAAAAATCGCCACACGCTGGGCATGCTGGCTTGGTGATCGCAATACTAGATTTATTTGCACAGCCGCTGCTGCCACAACTATACGGGAACCTACGAACCTTAGTTTTGGCATGTAAATTTCTTATATTTCATTTTCTAATAATATGAATAAATATAATTTTAGCTATATTAGCTTTTTATTTGTAGTTTTAAGCAATTATATGATAATAATTAAAAAAATAATAAACTTTACTGGACCCGGACTCAACAGACAGCACTGACAGACTCGACCAACTGACCCAATCAACAAGTACTCCCCTCCAAACTGTTTCTTTTTTTATTTTACCACCTTTCTTTCATCATTTTTTTATTTATTTTTATATAAATAGTTCCTATCATAACCTTTTCAGACTGTACCAACTTGTTTTCATATATATTTTTTTATCATTTTTATCTGTCAACCACTCGACTGATGACGGCCTCACTGATGAGGCCGAAATATATCAAAAAAATATAAAGTTTATTATTTTTTTAATTTTCTAATAATTATATATATGTTGCTACATAGAGCATTTATTATATTTTTATTATTTGTATAATTAAAACAGCGTATAAAAACTTATTTTCAAAATATATTTTGGCCCACTTTGATGCCGGCCCCAAAGTGGGCCGAAATATATTTCGAAAATAAGTTTTTATACGCTGTCTTATACAAAAAATATAAATAAAATTTTATAGAATAATTCTAGAATAATTTTCTGTGTTGTAGAATGTTCAAGTTTATTAATACTTCAGATTCTAGTATAAATTATGAAGAAAATATTAAATATCTACTTACTTTTTTTTGTAGACTTCTTAATTTTTTTTTGTTAAGGTTATGTGATTATGAGTCCTTTTATTCTTTCAGTTCAGTACGATTTTAGCAATAAGAACTACCAATAGATAGCCTGTCATGCTGGCATCCGTACACTTACTTAATGTTTAAGATGGAAAAAGTACAATGCTTTATTTCTGAATACATTTTCGTTTTATACAGATACGGTTATTCAACGATATCTCCGAAGGATTTTGATTTATTTTTGTCAAGCCCATGTAAAACGTTGCATATTAAAAAAGGTTTGATTTATACTAATAATGTTTAGTATAGAAGTCCTGTCTGTACTAATAATTTTTAGAATAGAAGACCTGTCTGTACAATGAATATTTTTATAAAATGTTTAATGATGAGGGTTATTAGTATTAGCACAAATAGTATAATACTGTATAGTATTGTACAGAGGCCAAAACAAAAAAAAATACAATTTTAGTTTTTCTGTATGTTCCGTTTTAACTCGGAGAACATTCGACAGATTTGGATGCGCTTTTCTTTAATATAATCGTAGTGACCCTGAACAACATTAGGCTATAAGGAGTGTTAATAAAATAACCACCAAGCCAAAAACGGACTAATTGAAAGCCACTTCCACGCGAGCGAAGCCGCAGGCAAAAGCTAGTTAAAAATAAACTTCCGTTTTCCGAGATATAAGCAGACAAACATGCATACAAACGCGTCAAATTGAAAACTCCCTTTCTGGCTATCCACCATCTATCCATCAGCCTGTCTTCGTCCACTACTGAACGAAGATTTTTTTTTCCAAGATTTCGCCACGCTTTGTGGTCCTCTTGGAAGTGATGCCCATACTCACATACTCTTGGCAGGCGGTTTGGTGAGCGCAGTGACAAAACCCTCGCACCAGTGACAGCCTGTCTGTTTTGTTCAAGGCCCAGCAATTTGAGGTGGATATACCGCCATCAATCGGCAGCCCTGGATCTACATATTTTTACAGGGGGTGCAAAATGGCAATTTGGCGCCCTTGTCAAAAAAAAACGAAACATACTTGTTTATTTTAATAAAAAAATATATGTGTGTGAGCATTCTACAACAAACAATCAAGTTGCATTAGGTAGTTAGAATATTATTTTCTACACTTTTTTCCGCAAAATCATCTATAATATATTGTCATATGATTCAAATTATTATTCAAAAAATGAACACGTAGGATCTGAATATCATTTATTATTTCTCCCGCCACTTGAATATGCAACTTTTTATAATGATATTTCGATACCAGAGTACTGATCAACGTATGCGGCTCAGTCCTATTGCACGCATATTGACGGCAAAACTTATGAGGGCGTAGAGGGCTTCTAGGGACCTGTGAGGTCATGATTTGGCCTCCCCCTGGCCTTGCCGCCCGGTGCAAGTGCGCCCTCCCGCCCCTCCCTAGATACGGACCTGTCAATCGGTTCCAGGGATGATTGGCTACCCGGTTGTGTCTTTTTGAGAGCTATTTTACTCTCCCCCGATAACTTCGGAGGGGTTGTGATAAATATAATGTACCTCTACAGTCGAGCCTTAACTTACGCTTAATCTGTAAGATGGATCTAAGCCTCGGTTTGAACTGCGATCCAATGTTTTACCATTGTTTTAGCAAAAATGGGAACTAAAAGGGTTAATAATTTTATAAAAAGCGGTGGTAGCTCAGAGGTAGAACGCTGGCCTCTCAATCTTGAGATCCAGGTTCAATCCCCGGTCAGATATACACCAATGACTTTTTTGGAATTTATTGTGCATAGTTAATTGTAATATTTACCACTTGCTGAACGGTGAAGGAAAACATCGCGAGAACACCTACAGGCCTAAAAAGCGTGTAGAAGTGGCGGTAGTTGCGGCGTTACGGTTCAGCACCCATCACGTTGTGATGTAATAATCGTCGGTGAAACGCGGGTATACCGAGTGTGGACTGACTTGCATTTCACAGTTCACACTCGGAACACCTCTGACATCCCCTCGTCATGTCGTGACGATGTATTATTATTATAATTTTCTTTTAATTGTCAACAGCATGGCGGCATCACACATCCTCAGCGCGGTGGAGCCTACGGTGGGGGGTGGAGGCGCTCGCGGCGGCAGAGAGCGGGAAGTGAATATAGCACTGGACGATAGAGAGCTCTGGGTTCGATTCCAGACACTCACTAATGAAATGATCGTTACTAAGAATGGCAGGTGAGTCACATCACCTAATAAGTTAGGTTTAGGATTTGCAGAAAAGTATTAATAAAGTTAAAATCGTACAACTAACCGAACAAAAACGAAATAAGAAGGGAAAAGAGATTTATTTCAACAACCATACTCGCAACTCACGCACAAAGTTCACAAAACGGGTACGGAATCCTAAAAACAGTATGGTAATTATCAATAATAATAAGGCGACAAAAAAATGGCGTTAAAATGGTAGCGCCAGACAAACTATTCGTCATAATTTTTATTATTTGTTGTAGATGTAGTACAATCCGACCATGTTTGAAACTTGTATGTTTAACCGTCTTTATAGCCGAAACAAAATATGTTTATAAGTTTTTTTGTACGGTCCAAAGGGTCCAAAGGTCGATTTTTTTAGAGGTTCCGTACTACTAAGAGGTTCCCTATTACTAAGACCCCGCTGTCCATCTGTCCGTCTGTCTGTCCGTCTGTCACCAGGCTGTATCTCATGAACCGTGATAGTTAGACAGTTGAAATTTTCACAGATGATGTATTTCTGTTGCTGCTATAACAAAAAATACTAAAAAATAGAATAAAATACATATTTAAGGGGGCTCCCATACAAAAAATATTTTTTTTGCCGTTTTTATATATAATGGTACGGAACCCTTCGTGCACGAGTCCAACTCGCACTTGGCCGGTTTTTTTTAATCTGCCTTGATAGAGGCCATAGTAAAACGTATTCCGTGAAAATTTCAACTGCCTTCCTTTAACGGCTTAAGATGTAGAGCCATGTGACAGACGGATAGATACTTTATATTCTCTGGCGGAGGCTTAGTAATAGGGACCCGTTTGGCACCCTTCGGGTGCGGAACCCTACGGAATTAAACATTATCTGTGGTTACGAAAAAGATGGATTAATGCCCAGCCAAAGCGACAGCAGCGCTGGTATTATGCTAATCCTACTAAAATTAAATATACATATAACTACTTATAATATACAGAGTGGAAAAAGATACTGTGTTTTGAGGGAAAGTACCCTAAATATTGATTATAACAAATTTTACTAAAAGGAAAAGATCATTTATTTTCAAAAAAAGAAAAATCTGCGCTCAAAAAAGTTTGATAACTTGGTTGCTTGGCTTAGGACTCAAGCCGGTGAAATATGAAAAAAAAACATCCTGTATTATTTTGCAATTTTAATCATTAGCTTTTTAGTAGGTTTTCGAACATTTCCACCTAATTAATATTAATGTGTTTCTATGAAAAATCACGAGGGAACATAATTTTCACCTCACTAGCTCGAAAAGCGCGCCTTTGCTACTTAAAACCAGTGAGCAAAAGTCGATTTGGCCCACTCAGTGAAGAAAAGTGATTATTTTAAAGAAATTATTTAGAAACTCCATATCCTTTGCTAAAGAGAAAGAGAGACAGCAAACATCAGCATGACGGCTATCTCTTTCACACTATATAGATTCCTTGCACTTTGGGAGGCTATACACAGCTCCGCAGCTTGTCGGTTACCGTAGACAAGGTAAACTTCTCGAAATCCTATGTATGGCCTCCCAATGTGTATGGAATCCGTATCATATACTGTGGACTCCGAATAAACAACTGAGCTCTAAAGTTATACAAGTTGCCAGGCTGGCTATTGATGACCAGATAATGATGAAATTTGATTATCGACATTTTGGCGCTGATCACTGCACTGAGTCACGTGAGCGTACTCGGAACTAATGATAAAGATGAGAAAATGACGTTATCTACTATAACAAGTGTCAATTTTAGTTCCCAGTACGTTCGCTTTGAATCGGCACAAAAAAGAACTGTCATTTTGTATGACAAAACATGTCCATGTATTTATTGTGTTGCTAGACTTCATCAGTGGTATAAACAAATGAACTTCTGCCGGAAACAGATATATGGAGTAAAACGCCCTCGAGATGGTTATGTTTTGCGTTTTGGATCGGTCTATTAAAAGGTTTTCCGATTTTTCGTGGCCTTTGGTATTCAATTAACACTCCTTATATTTTATTTTCAATATTTTTATATGGTTCTGTTTAAAGAAAAAAACCATTGAATTCTTAAAAGTTCGTTCGAAAATATGGTGTCTTTGCATCTGTGTTTTCTCGCTAAAGGTGAAAAGTTGTATGTGTCATATGAGAACAAATTTATTCTGTTTCTTGTGCCTATGAATTCCTCAGCACGCTCAGCATTCTAACTAAGATTCACTCGCTACGCTCGAATTGAACAATCCTTCGGTTGCTCGGATTCAAACTCGGCACTCGCAACAAAAAAAATCTTTGCTCTCTTGTTGCACAAATAACTAATTATTATTATTAATATATTTATTAACTTGTAAAAACAAATACATTTATGACAGATATATAGTAGTTTGTCTAATTGGGTTTTTTTAATCTACGGCAGACTTCCAAGACTTAGGATTAATTGTCTTTTAATTAAGGCTACGTTGTATATAGGTACAGTCATAAAACCGATTAATTATGTACGAATTTACGGCAAATTAATACCATTTAATTAAAACATACTATGTCAATGTTTGGACACGAGTTCAAAAGCCTAATAAAACTAACTTGGCGCAAGAAAAGCCACGATATCTTTTTCGTATCTAACTAAATGACATGCAATCAAAAATGTCTTTAATAGTACCAATATAATCTATGAGTCTGACTAATTTACCGAAAAAAATCAATAAAACCACTTGTCTACGAGGCAAATAAAAGCCCAAAAATTTGGAAATAAAATATGTAGTCATTCAAATTTAAAGCCGCAAATCATAAATTTTAACAAGTTTGTTAAACACAGGCAGTACCTAATGTAAAACATATTTTCTGTTGGTTTTATTGTTTTATACGAATATGTAGAGATTACAAAGAATAGAGATAGGGAAACCAATTCCCTATTTAAATTAACAAAATCAGTAAGTACCTACATATTATGTTTGACTAAAATTGCTTCAAGGTAAATAGTTTTTGATCAAAGACACCAAGTACATTAAAATTTGAATATCAAACAAACATGATTCGTCCACAGTTTCGACAAGCATTCTATGACGTAACCCTGTTTACACATCCTTGGTTTTCCGATTACATTATTATATCGAGAAAAAAATACAATTATAGACTAGCAAGGTACATAATGAAGAAGTAATTAAATTCGTTAATATAATAGTAATTCGTTAGCAATATAAAACAAAATTGTATAAAAGAATATTGTAAGTAATGCATACATACATACATGCATATTACATACATTACATTTAATTTAATTTAATTTATTTTAATACTATTTACTCGCCTGTTCTCTTACTAACACTAGTCCATAAGTTATTTTGTATTACTAACACTTTATGGACCCTGTCTGAAATAAATCATTTTATTATTATTTTATTATTATTATATACTCAAGCCTGTTTCTCAGAGGGTTAGGTAGATACTACAGACTTCCATCTCGTACGATCCTGACACACCTTTTTCGCCTTTTCCACATCCATCAATCTAGTCATCTCTTTCGGGTACTTTTGACATTGTCCTTCTTTAATTTGTCGCCAATTTGGTCAGCGTATCTCGTAGGGTGGGCTGGTCGAGCTGTACCTTGCACTTGCGCACCATAAACTTCATCCGTCACTCTACTTTCATTAATTCTCTCTACATGTAAGTAATGCTCATACTAGACAGAGTAATGCATCTTATTACTAAAATTATACAAAGACAATGTATGCATTGTAATGACAATAAAAACTTGAAGATCGTAAGCTAACAAGATGGATTGTTGTCACCCAAATAGTGACAAATCGTAGGTTTTAAGGGAAGAGGGTCAGATTTTGATGCCATACAAAAATATTTGTCGTCTCATTTGTACACAAATGCATAAAATCAAATAAAAAATAATATAGGTAACATAATTTTTCGCCCAACCTTATTATCTTATCTGTCTTTAAATTTCGTGTAAATAAAGTACTCAGAAATCATGTATTATATGCTTATATATGCAATATGCTCCCAAACGTTCCATTTTCACATACGTATATTTTTTTCTGGGGGATGTTTTTATTGAATAACTCCTGAAAATTAAATAACAATGAATAAATAACTAATCTAATTATAAATTAAAATAACCTAACAATAAATGTAAATCTAAAATAAATAAATAAGCACATTAAACCAAATAAAAAATATTATCTAAACCGTTGCCGTCGGGTGGGGCGGGTGCCCCTTAAAGAATGGCAGCATTACCCCTCTCGATCGCTAGACTGATCCTCTGGCCTAGGTAAGCGCCAGCCCTTGGGTCACCAGAGGCGTAAATCAAACGAGCCGACAGTTCTTCGAACAGGCGCCCCGCCCTCGAACCCCTCGAACCCCAGGGCTCAGGGTTTCTACACCAAGGCGCAAATATGTAGCACTGAAGAACGGATACTTGCACCGCTTCACCCCTGGCTGAGGTCGCCTGTAGGTGGGACGGGGCGAGTGTATCATCACAAGTTATACGTCTCACACAAGTGAACTGACATTTTTCCAAGCCAACGAAGTCATTCAGGGCTGCTTGCCGCGACAAATGCCTACGCTGGCGAGAGCCCGACGGATGACGCCGTTAAGGATGATATGGTGCGAGAGTCGTTTTTTTTTCTTGAATTTAAAAACATATTAAACCGTTGTGTTCATAAAAATTTGAAAAAAAAAATACGGGTCAGGTGCCTAGGGTTCTATATTTCGTAAAATTGTATTTAAAATCTTGTTCGTAAGCGTTTATCATAAAAAAAAGATTGATTGTACCAAATAACTGAAAAATATTATTTCTCTAAAATAACCAATATACTCACGAGGTATTTTAAACAAAACATTTTTTTCTTTGATGTGACTTTAATTCTCAAGTCGAAAAACTATAATTTATATTGAATATATAAATTGCTTCGTAACTATTACATGAAGAATACCCAAAGAAAAGTTTTGTGCCGTTGTTACGGCACCTTAGACAGTTAGTTTCAGTTACAGCGCAGTCTCTGTGTCTCATGTCTCTTCGTCCGTCTGTCTGTAACATACTTATTCTTATTTCAAAACTCTAGAGCTAAGATTTTACACAACGTATATAGATAGAGGTATTATACAACGTGTAACAGAAAGGTGTAACCATATTTGAAGAGCTTATTCAGTTAATGGTATAGAACAACTTTTACTATTGGGCAAAACCTGTAACTCGAAAAAAAATCAATTGTTTCATAGAAAAATACAATGCCACTCGGCAGAAATGTATGAAAGGGCAGATCTTTTTTTTGCGATTTCAGGGTTGGTTCCATAGTAAAAGTTGTTCTATACCATTGACTGAATAACATCTTCAAATATGGTTACACCTTTCTGTTACGCGTAGTATAACAAATACAATGAGGCCAATAGAAAATAATTTAAAATCAATCGAAAAATTGTGTCGATTCGGTGTAATAGACTAAACTTAATTTAAGCGTTCTTTCTTTTTCTTTCTGTATCGAAAAAACGCTCAAAATAAGGTTAGTCTTGTTAAATAAGTTAAATTGTGTAGCGCCGAATCGACACCATTATTGTTCATTACGATATCAGTACGTGCTCTTTCGGGTTAAAAGAATCGATATAAACTTGATACTTTAGTGGCTAAATATTACAAAATGAAAGTATTTGTTTAAATTAGTTAATTTTGTTAAATAGTTTAAATTAATTCTTTACCAAATACTGCTAAGGAACTTAGTTTTAAACTAATAGAAGTAGATTAACGTTTATTCAAATTTCCACAACAACAAAACAAAACATTCTAATAACAAGAACAATGAGAACAATAAATAAGTTATACTTGTAGGTACCGAAATATCAGAAGAGATATAATAATATATCATTAATATTAGTTTATGCTACAAGGGCGCAAAGGAATAAATTACGAGGACGATTTTGTTTTAAACGTAACCGAGTAATTTATTGCTTTTACGCCCGTGTATCATACTACATTTTTCAATGCATAGTGTGAGGAAATGAAAACAAATATAATCTTGTGAACTTTAAATTATAATTGGCTCAAAAGGACTGTATCCAGAGCCGTTAAACAGTGGAAAAAAAAGTATAACGTCTATGGTACACAGGAAAGGCTGCAGGTTAGCCAACCATTGTAAATGAATAAAAAAAATTATAATAATAAAGCCCTAGGGCAAAATAATCGACTTTCTGTTCGGTTTTGATGCATAAAAAGTGGGCCTTTACGAGCACATGCATTGAAAAAATTATTATTACTCTGTATAGGAATTTAGTTAGACCTAAATTCCTGATTCGAGTGTACAATACTACTTATTTAAAAGGTCCCGTTTTCTGCCCCAACTCTGTTTTTCTATACGTTCCCCGCCCGGGTTTGCCCACATGGCCACATTCGCGAGTGCTAACCGCTCCCCGGGCGGCTAGTTTTCAGCTATTAACACAGTAAGTCTTACTTATTAACGCGGACCAGCTAAATGGTACAGCCAGGTTACCTGATGATGCATCATGGCCTTTACAGTTTTAGAGCAACCCTTGAGTAAGAAAAATGAAGCGATTGTTGCCTAACTTAGCAGTTCGCGTGAAATTCAATATAATATATTTTTTATAGTAATTTTATTTTCATAATCTTAACCTAGTTACATTAATGCACCACAATCAACAAAAACCCATAGGGTTTATCAGTTATTGCAAAGTTCGGTACTTACGAGTATATTAAATTATAGTAGCAACAGGTAAACATCTTACGACCATAGCTGGGTGGTGATCGCGGTCCTTAGATCCTTCAAATGTTATAAAAAAGGGCAGGTTTCAGAAAGCCAATTTTTCAACCAACCAAGCCAACGTAATACGTTCAAGTGAGAACTTTTCACAAACATTTCAGATGTGTAAAATTTTCATGACAGTGAAGAAATTTTGATGAAATTGACGCTCATAGATTTTCAAAGATTAACAAGGAAAAGTGGACTAGCGGGTCATACCGCGATAGTTGGTACATACTCCCAAAACCCTCTTAAATTATAACTTCATGGTCAAATAACTTTGTGAGATTTGCTGCTGGCTGCCTGCGCCTCCTTCCTATATATATATATATATATATAGGTAGGTAAAGATGGCTGGTATAGGTAAATAAAAAGTTTTGGGAGGCCTTTATTTGTAGCTCTACGTTTTGGATTGATACTCGTATTTATTCAAACTGTTCTGGAATATACTGACCTTTTTTAAGAAGAAAACCATTGTTTCAGGCGCATGTTCCCCGTAGTGAAAGTAACAGCGAGCGGACTTGACCCGACGGCTATGTATACAGTGTTGCTGGAGTTCGTACAAGTGGACTCGCATCGGTGGAAATACGTCAATGGAGAATGGGTATGCTTAAAATACCATGCTTTTTATTACGAGCAAAGAAGTTAAAAATGTATAAGCGTAGATACTGCGTAGCACCAGGGAAACTAAAGATTTCACGAGTGCTAAAGAGTACTCCTGTTATGTGTTACTTCTATGTGACGAAGGTTTCCAGGATTTTGACCGCATTTTAATTTTAATATTAATAATTTTAAGCTTGTTCGCTCCAACTCGTATATTTTTGAAATATTAGCAATATGTATAATAATATATAGACAAATAAAACAACATTTATAACACAATGTTCCTCCACCACAGGTGCCCGGTGGTAAGGCAGAAGTGCCGCCATCAAACGCGATCTACATTCACCCAGAAAGTCCAAACTTCGGGGCACATTGGATGAAGGAGCCCATATCCTTCGCTAAAGTCAAACTTACCAATAAAACTAATGGAAATGGACAGGTAGGTACATAATCCTTCAGATTGAAAGCATTAAAAAAAATGCTATATTCGCATTTTAAAATTAGCTGGTAAACTAAACGTTCGTGATAGTGGAAACTGCGCTTTTAACTCCTAGCATGCATGAGCCATTTCGCATTGTCGTAGTATTGCTCAACAATACTGCGAAAATGATGATGTAATAATTTTTTTTTTAATAGGCTTCTTGTTGTAGAGGGAAATCATTTTAAGTCGTCATTTTTCAGGGAATATTTAAAAAAGCATATGGTTTTTTCAATGGATTTTTGTAAATTCTGTAAAATGATAAGTCAAGCACTAATATTTTCAAGAGTATTTTCCTACACATCCATTTAAGATTTAATTGTAAACCGCTAGGGCCTCTGGCGCATGTTTTAACGTGAACCATGGTAAACCATGCTAATTAAATTATAGTTCATTTTCTGTGAGAGGCTTTTACGACTTTCTCATGTCCGAAACTGTGTGCTCTACTTTCTATACCCAATTTCAATACTTGGAAAGTATCACTTTCGTGCATTATGCATCTCGATCATTGATATAATTAAAACGATCATTACACTTTCAAAATCTAAAGAAACACAGTTAACCAAACAATGATTAGAAAGCAAGTGAGCTTTGATACCAAGGTGTGACTGCTACAGATTCCAACTACCGCTGATTCTTGGATCTTTCTCACGCTAGGATGCGTATGCGAATGAGCGTGAACGTAAACAAAGAAGTAAACTTACTTATAGACTTAATTGGAAAGGCTTTAAAGACTATATTTCAATGGACATGTGTTAGAGATAAGTTGGCAGGGCTACAACGAACTGAATCCAGATCCATACGTTGTCGTCTCGGTGTGAAATCTGTATCTTTACTGACTGTTTAGCGGGCTGCATGCTATCATTTTGTAATAATTATTGTGGTTGCGCTATGTTTGCGTACATTATTTTAATGTTAAACGCTCTTTTGTTAATACGTGCATGTTGTTTGTATGCTAACGGTATATTTAACGTTTACTAAGTATATAATGAGCGTGATGATGCTACTGAAAATAAATAGTGGAATTGGCAAACTGGGGTCTTGAGATTTGTATCGGAAATTTGAGGCGTGTCTCACTAACACAAAATATGAGTCAGGAAAGCTAGGGATAGTGTTGCGCCCTCAGATTTTGGTTTTCTCCTAACTACGTGTAAAAATCCCTTACATTTGAAACTTCCCAGACCTTTTTTCCCTATGCATGACATTTAAAAGTATATGTTAACTATTATTGAATTAACTATAAAGTTTATTAGTTTAATAAACTATAAACATTTAAGTAACTTTAAACAGTTATAAATATATATATTATATAGCGTCCATTTATAAAGAATTTTAGTCAAAATATGTAGAAAAATATCTTATGAAAAATATCAATTATTTGTTGCTAACGATAGAGAACTGCAAAATTAATCCCAAATAACTTTCCCCTAAAATACCTTAAATAATCTTATACCCTAAAAAAATCCCCTATACATGAAAAAATACCCTAAATTTAGAGGAAAATATCCTAAGGTGGGAGCACTGGCTAGGGAGTAAGGCTTGTAGAGAAAATAAACATTTTATATGTTATTTAGTATACAGGTAATGGATGGAAAGAGAATGGACCGAAATAAAAAAAGAAAATTTTAATTTAAATTTAATTTATTCAAGAAGGAACAAGCCTTACTTCCAATTTACATTTATAAATTAAAGCCATAAAATTTTATATTCTAGGTTCATTATTCGTGCAATACACTATTATTTTAAGGAATTATACATATGTTATAAGACAAACATACAGAGGCTGATTAGTCATCTTAGCCGTCCTAGGCCATTCAGTACCAGGCACCCTTTTCTCAGATCTTTTCAGAGATACCGCTCTAGCTACCGCCGCGCGCCGCTACGGGCGCAGATTAGCCGCCCCTTATCTGACCGCCCTAAGCCCGGGCGCGTATATGGCTTCCCGTCTTCTGTACGTCCCCAAGGAGAGACAAGCTCTTTACGGTTTTCTACAACCAAAATACCGAACTCTGTACGTCCCATCGAGGTGACGAAATCGAAACGCTTGTTCAGCCGCTATTTTTGTTAAAGTTAAGAAAAATCCGTACTTAATAGGTCTACCAACATTATACTAGATAACACTCAGTTCAATAAGTACCGATACTAAATACTAAAACAAAGCTTTTTTGATAAAATTATTTTTTATTCATCAATGTAGTCTCCTTCAACTGCGATACAGTCCCTCCAACGCTTTTTTAACTTTTCCATTTGATATGTGAATAACGATTTATCTTTGCCTTCAAAATAAGCCTCCGTTGCTGCGATTACTTCACCATTTGATTATTTTTTTTTAACCTGGAGCATTTGTTTTAGGTCTGAAAACAGCCATTAATCGCTGGGGACCAAATCTGGAGAATTAGGTAGATGAAGTAGTAATTGGTAGCCCAATTCCTTTAGTTTGGCCATCATTATCATGGACTTGTGATACGGCGCCTTGTCCTGGTGAAAGATCACTTTGTTTTTTTTACTTGAGGCCGTTTTTCTGTGATTTCGTGCTTTAATCGATCTAATAATCCCATATAATATTCGCTATTTACATTTTTCCCCTTATCAAGGTAGTTGATGAAGAGTATTCCATGCGCATCCCAGAATATAGAGGCCATTATCTTGCTGGCAGATTTTTGTGTCTTTGGCCGCCTCGGGTGGCTTTCACTGGCTGCTCTCCACTCTGCTGACTGCCGATTGGATTCCGGAGTGAAATGGTGAATCCATGTTTTGTCCATTGTCACATACCGGCGTAAAAAATCCTTTTTATTTCTGTTAAACAGTGCCAAACAGCGCTCTGTATCATTGATACGTTGTTGCTTTTGAGCAATTGTTAGCAAACGCGGCACCCATTTGGAAAAAAGCTTTTTCATGACCAAATTTTTGTGTAAAATACTGAAAACACTACCAGTTGAAATCTTTGCTATCTCAGCTATCACGCGTACTTTCAGCTTCCGATCTTCTTTCACGATTTTCAGGACTTGGTTGATATTTTGTTGAGTCACTGCTTCATTTGGACGACCAGAGCATTCAGCATCATTTGTGTCCATATGACCGCGTTTGAAATCGGCATACCACCGACAAATGGTTGGTTTAGACGGAGCAGATTCCGAATAACCCTTTATAGGCCACTGTTGTGCTTAAACGGTGTTTTTTCCATTTAAAACAATGTTTTGTCAACGCATGAAACTCTTTTTTTATTCCACTGTTTTCGAAATTACAAAAGTATCGTCACTTAAATGTCTGTAACTCAATATTTTATTGTCCGATTTTCAAAAAATTTTGACACATCTTATTTGATGGCCAGTACTTTCTAAAAATCAAAAGAGTTTTTAATATTAAGCGCCATCTCCATGTTAGTCTCGGGACTTATTGAACGATCTAGTACTTCAGACATAAGGGTGTAGCGATAACATACGAAATATGTATCATCACGTATTCACTACTTTGAGACTTATTTCGTTAACGAAATGTACAGTTCCTCATATTGTTCAATCATTGCATTTTGCATGAACAGATATTTTAGTTTTGTTAATATTTGAAATGAAAACTTCCGTAGGCACGTTGATAAATTTTTTGGTAGGGGAAATCTTATCTCTTATAAAATTAATAATATAATAATTATTCTTATGTGTTCGCGTCACCGTCATACTATGTTGACAGTAAAGTTTTCACTTCTGTCCGCAGTCTCCATGTCTGCCCAAGTTTTTTTTTTGTTTTATATTGCTAGCAACCATGAACCAATAGTAAAAGAATCGACAAGTGGCCTGAGAAAAACCCGCCAAAGTGAATAAAAAAAACATGGGCTTGGCGACGAGAGCAATTATTTCTTTTATTTGTAATTTGTTCGCCTAATATTCTTTAATAGATAAAGTATGTTATAATTAAAATATGCCAGTAAATTTATACCCAGTATACTTTCTACCACAGATAATGCTGAACTCCCTCCACAAATACGAGCCAAGAGTGCACTTAGTGAAAGTGGGCACTGACCTCCGCCGCATCATGACTTATCCTTTCCCTGAAACCCAGTTCATTGCTGTCACGGCATACCAGAACGAAGAAGTTACCTCGCTGAAGATCAAGTACAACCCCTTCGCCAAGGCGTTCCTCGATGCCAAGGAACGACCAGAAGGGTACTACCAGAGGGATTTCGTTGGGTCACACTATCCTCAGCAGAGTTCGTCGCCGCATCAGTATCCGCAGTGTGAGTGACGACAGTTTATACTTAATTTTGGATGCCTAAAGGGGCTATTATTGTTACGTAAGACAGTTTTGGTCTATTTTTGTCCCCCTCCCGCCCCTATGTAAAAAATAACTTAACTTAAAAAATATCTAGACTGCCTCACGTCCATGTAAGAAAAATTAAGATTTGGTCTGTCCCCCTCGTCCTTTAGAAGGCTAAAACGTACAATAAATGAACAGTCCCAAAAACGGAGAGGGTCGTTGATGCTTGTGGTTGTCGCCACTAATTTGATGGAACTTATTCTTATGACACATTCAAATTCACGTGGACGTGTTCACTGTTTAAATACTGTTATTCACTCAACCCGTTTTGCTATAACAGCAACGTAAACATGTATCTGTAGCAATTTTTATATTAAGGTTGATGCGACGAAACTCGTTCCCGAACGCACAAATTATGATTGTTTTTCTTATGGCTCTACGCGACAGTAATGCCGATTCTGAAGGCTTTGATTTTAGTTTTAGTGCTGTCGGAAATAAAAAAATTCCAATGTAATTTAGCTTCTGTTCTTAAAACTTATGAACTATTTACAATGAAGAAAATTTAGTTTTGACAGAGTTAAAACCTTCAGAATCGGCTTTAAGAGTTACTAACAAAGTTGTTTTATTTTATGCATTATACTTTGTAAATGATTCTGCACAACTACTTTAAAGCGGGTTTATAGTTTTGCAGGATTATTTAAAATGCAAAGCATTAAGTAACACAACTTTGTTAGAAGAGCCTAGGTAATTAATATGGAACTATTGTTCCCAAATGCCATAAAACAATAGTAGATTATGCACTAAGGGAATAAAGCAGTGTCTTACGTCACGGGCGTCATATTGAACCCTGAGCGTAACGAGGGACTCTATAGACTCCTGAGTAAAGCGAGGGGTTCAAGCTGCCCAAGACAAAGACAGGCTTTATTCCAGAGGAGCATACTCTACTTTTCACACCTTCTGCGAGACAATAAAAAGCTCGACATTTTTTATCAACATTAATAATTCAATAAAATTCACTGACAACCACAGCACCAAATACCGTCTTTTGTTTCACATTCTTTGTAAACGCTTTTTTTCTTTTTGTTGAATTCTGCTTATGGTGACCAGTTTGATTTTTGAACAAACCTCTTTACAATCCCATATGGGCATTTGTTTTCCACGAGTTTCCACACGAATTTGACGTTCCAAATTTAAATCACTTTAATCCCTAGAGATTTTCATATAACTTTATAGCCCTTGAGATATAATGCGTTACTTAACGTTGAGGTTGCATGATCGTATGTAATTGGACATTGTCGAGCAGGTGGTGTGAAAATTTATTTAATGCTTTTTAGACAAAAATAAGAAAAAAATATCATAAGTTTTGCGTTTGGAAACGTGTTCCGTCGCATCAACTTTTTAAAATTGTAAAACCCTTGAAAATGTTATAATAACAAACTGGTTACTACCGAAAACGCAACTAAACGAAACAAAAACTAATTTAAAGAGTCGATCCTTAAGTCGATCCTGCGTTGTCGGTAAAAACGCGCTCTCACTCTCGCATGTATGGCGTAGACAGAGACATGACGACTTTTCGGCTCGCGCGCCTGTTGATATAGCAGTTTTAATATATTTATTACAAACTAATGACGATATATGTTTTATCAAAATTTTTTAAATTTCATATTGTTAAGGATAAGTAGTTTATATATAAAAATATAAAAAGATATATAGATATAAAAAGATAGTTTCATATAAAAATATATTAACACATTTTGATAAACAATTATATAAAAAACAGTGATGAATTCAGTGAAAAATATTGTTTTTACGTCGTTTTGTTTCTCAATTTTAGTGAAAAAGATGAATTAAATGTACGTTTCTATTTTGTTCACCAACACTAATAGTGTCTTTCCAACGTCTACGTTTTTAGACGTCTACGTGCGTGCATATGCACTTATTTTAATGTACAGTCGGCAAGGTTCGCGCCTGTCCAGTTTCAAATCATCTTGATCTCAGCTAGCCCCGCCTTTTATTTTGTTGACTAATGAAAGTTTCTGAGAGACATTTTTATGGCATTTACGGGTCCATCAGACTAAGAATCATTTAGAAATATTAAAAAAGTTTATGGTTGAGCGTGAATTACTATTAGCAGACAAAAACTGGCGAGGCCGGGCTAGCGGAAGTTGCCGCGAAACATTGCACACAAAACTAGCTCTTAAGGTGGACAGGCGGGAACCTTACCGATTGTACGTAATCTCGGGAGCGCTTACAAAATGCACAACACGCGCTTATCTGTACACGTCACTACTACAACCATAGCCAAACGAACTTCGTGAGATAGAATATGTTTATTTGTTATAATTATAGCTACAGAACAACGTCGTAGATCGTATACAGGATGCTCTGAAACTCGACGTACTTATACTAGAGATAATTTCCAACAGATTAAGTCCTATCAACACGGGGTCGAAAATAAATGATCTCCGAGTTATGAAGGTGTTCAAGATATTCAAACTTCCAGACTGGTAACGAAAAAAAAAATTATTCAAAAGTAATGATTCCTCTCTCGGCACTCATTTGTAGTTTTTCTTATTAATGATAAATGAGTGATCATTTATAAAAATACACATGCCCAAAATTCTCATAATCTCAGAAGTAAAAGGCCTTAAGTGGAAAGAAAACCATTTTTATTTTGTAGTTTTTGAAATATCGACGTGTTTTACTTGAAAAAAAATTATCATTTTCGACCTGTAGTTGGTAGGCATTATTTGTTGGAAATTATCTCTGGTAAGTATAACCCCTTTAAAGGAATAGGTCGAATTTCAGAGCATCCTGTATACATTCATAATATTATGTCGGCTGTAAAGTGGACATTTAAATTTAATCTTTTATCTAAAGCAGCTCCTTCCGATGTTTTTAGAGGAAAAATCAATGCTACACTAACATTAAATTCAACTAAATTAACGGTATGGGAATTACATTGCAGTATGGGAAAGCACATCGGTAAATTCACGAGTTGTGTTGAGACCTGGATAGCTCAGTTGGTAGAGCAATCGCCCGGTAAGCGAGAGGTCCTGGGTTCGTATCCCGGTTCAGAACTCCTCACATCCAGATTTACTTTTATTTCTGCGTTACTATACTGCAATGATATAATGTTAATTTATATCTCCTTGCGATGGGTAAATCGCAAAGTGTTTAAAACATATAAATTCATTTCTATCATAATTTCGATTAAATTCAACGATTACTAGCTCAGAATAATCATCAATGATACTTGTATGGTACAATGGTACAGCTCGACTTGAAATGAAATGAAATGGAATATATTTTATTTATGTAATGTAGGTAATATAAGTTCAAATTTGAAATTTGAAAAGTTTAATAGCGTCAGTTGGTTATTGTTTTTTTGCATTAGTGTTTTTTATCTTTTATCATGTTACTATTAGTGGAAACTTTTAATTGGCTGTAAATTGTTCAATCTGTTTATTGTTCAAGTTACTTTGTGAAATAAATAAATAAATAGGTAATTAAATAATCTATGTGTATAGTTAATAGTTTAATGTCATAAATAATAATATGGGGAAATACGCAGGGGAATAATAAACGCTTAGCGTCATTATCAATAAAAACTGTTTACAATTCCAGTTGGAGGCTGGTTCGTGGCGTCACAGTCTCTATACGGCAGCAGCAACTCCTCCTCTCGGCGACCCGCGCCCTATCCGCCGCGGCCGCCATCACGGCCGAGGACCTTGTCACCTCCATGTAAGTTCAAAATCTACGATGATGCGCCGACGACATATACTACGTAAATGTAACAAAAAGGTCGGGTCATATTTGAAGAGTTTATTCAGTCAATGGTATAGAATAACTTTTAATATGGAGATGTCCCTGAAATCACGAAAAAAATATTTTTTCTACTACCTTTATGAAAAAGTTCCATTTAATACTCGAAATTAGTTTTGAAAATCGAACTTTCCGGGCCCCGTTGCGGGATGACTATCAGGTCAGTTTGAAATATCGTATTGAAATTTCATTTTTCTACTACCTTTGTGAAAAAGTTCCATTTAATACTCGAAATTAGTTTTGAAAATCGAACTTTCCGGGCCCCGTTGCGGAATGACTATCAGGTCAGTTTGAAATATCGTATTGAAATTTCATTTATTGCAAAATTAGGTTCTTTTTGACGTTCTTAGTATGTCTTTACAATCGAAATTCCCTGCGTTCCGATTCACGAAGTATATCGCGTCTGACACTCTTTTTTCGCAAAATGATACTGGCCACAAATAAAAGCCACCGGCCGAAGCTTGAAAAAAAAAAAAAATGTAAAAACCATGCCGCACTTTGCAGAGTTAAAAAATACATTAAATTTGAAAGGAAAAATTAAATATGTAAATACATAAATCAGGTAGCAGAAAAAGTATCGTTCGCAACGAGTAAAAATGGGTTTTCATAAATGAAAGCTTTCGACGTGAGCCCTCGGGTAAGAAAATCCGCCATTTTATACTCGTCACGAAATATACTATACTCAATACTGTTTCATAGAAAAATGCAATGCCGCTCGGCCGAAATGTACAGAAAGGCAAATTTTTTTTTCGAGTTTTCCGTGTTTTTTCCATAGTAAAAATTGATTTATTTATACCATTGACTGATTAAGCTCTTCAAATATGACCCGACCTTTCTGTTACACGTTGTATAAGTTGACTTTTGTTTATAAAGCCAAATTCATACTGTAGACACGGTAAGTGGTCAGGACTAAGGTTCAATGACCGTTTATGGAGAATACGAAGAAAAAATGTTCCCCGATACTAATTTACGGACAGCTCCGAGTCAGTTAGTATTGGAAGCCTAAATTTTATTTTGCGTTTTTCATAAAAAGGTAATTGAACCTTGGTCCTGATCACTTACCGAGTCTCCAGTATAAATTTCGCTACCTAAACAAAAGTCACTTATACTGGGTGTTAAGATGAATTTGCGGAAGCCGAAAACTGGCGATATAGTACTCGCCCACAGAACAACTTTTCGTGAAAAAATTGAGAAATCTAGAAAAAAGAATCAGTTGGTTCATACATTTTGGTCATTGAATTCAAACGAATTTCCTTTCACGCAATAATATCCGCTTATGTACGAGTATACATACGCTTGTATACACACATACTATTATAGCAAGTGTCATGACGGTCGAAGTCTTACACATTTTTTGACCTAGTTCTCATTCGCCAAGTGTCTGCGATAAGCCACTTTCCAAAAAGTTTGGTTTTGTGGTCTCTGCGTCTTATCTTTCTATGTGTAATAATTTCTGTACTATATTTCCTTTCCCGATTCCAGCATCGTACGGCAACACAGAAAGAGCACCTACGACATCTGCAAACGGCACTAGCAGCTACAGCTGGGCTGGCAGCAGCGGCTATTGGACTCCAGCGCAAGGCAGCGGCTCCCCCCAACCCAGTTCCTCCCCCACTTACCGCACACCCCCGCATGCGTACCCCGCCCCGCTAGAATATTCCCCCGCTCCACCCACCGCTTCCCCTGCGCCTGCGCCAGCCCCCGCGCCTCTTTACCCGATTCAGTATGAAACGCCTGCGCAGCATCACTCGCCGTATTACCAGCATGCGTACGCGCCGTACGCCCATCATGCGATCGAGGATATATCATATTGGCCTAATAGGTATTTTTAATACTTACTTAATACCTTCATGATCAGGTTCTTTCTTTTAAGAATTTATTAATAAACTGTCTTAGTACAAAATGCGTAATTGGTTATAATGCGATTTTACTTATCTGAAGACGTTTAAATGGGGCTTCGTTAGTAAGTGTTATGAATGGACAAATGTCTGACAGCAACTCAAATAATATTGCTACGGGCGTAGCACGCGAGAAAAGTGCTACGCTATAATATTTGCTACGACGACCACATTATTTAACGCTGCATACTTTTCTTTAACTTCATTGTTAAGCCATTAGAATTTTCGTTCTTTGCGTAAATTGTTATTCAGTCAAATATCATCTTTCTTTATGAAATATTTTATCTCTCTCTCTTTAGTAGAAAAGATGAAGACAATGCTCGTTTGTCTGTTAGCCCTTCTACCTTTAAATTATGACATGAACTGATCCAGGTCTGATTTCAACTTTCCATTCTTCCAGTCTAAACAGCTACGGGTACCAAGCATCAGAGTACGTCAACGCTGGTGAAGTCTACGGCTCTGGAGAGGGCATGCCCTACGCGCCCAGCGGTACCCCCACGTTAGAGGGGGCGACGGGGGAGGGCCGGACACCACCACCCCAAGACCACATACAGGAGAGAGAGTACAAGTACAGCACGGAGACAGAGAGACGTACGCCTTGTGAGGAGGCCACGCTGCCACCTCGGTCGCCAGCTGAATGATCTTGCCGTCTAACTTTAAACCTGAAATCACGATATAAGGCGGATTATAGAAAGTATTAACAAACGCTTCCGAAAAATAGTACCATCAAGGACAGCGTGTTTTTCGATACCTGCTATTAAAAAGAGCCACGTAAATTTTATGAAGAGTATAGCAAGATAAGCTGGCCTAATAAAATAGGTGTTTTTTCTTGTCTTATTTCCTTTGACCTTTGATAAAGTGATTAAGCTGATCATTTTAGAAAAAAAATTGGCTTTATCTAAAACGGACCCTTGTAGCTAAGGCTTGGTGTCTGTCCGTCCATCTTTGGTAATAAATAATATGAGAATTCTATAAAGCCGTAACTTTTTGAAAAAGTTCATTTACAATACAAATGAAGCACAATTTAATGCGCATTACCTAAATTTGACGGAACCTGTTAATTGTGCAAGTATACCTTACACTTGACGAACTTTTTTTAGTCAGTTTCAACAAGACGTAAATATAGGTAGACTATAGGTAGGATACTAGGTAGCTATCATGAATAATTTAAGGGTCGGCTCCGCCAAATATGCGCCGCGTTTGTACAATTTAGCATATTTCAGTGATATTTACGATGTTTTTCTTGATTATAGTGATACTTGTGTCAAATCTGAAAAATACATAATGTAGTTCAATTTTTAACTAATTACACAAATTTATTTGTTAAAAAGTTAAAAATAATATTTTGATTTAATATGCTAAATTGTCCAAACGCGAAAGCATGTTTGGCGGAGCTCGTCCTTTACCATTATGTTCTGTGGTTTTACCTTATTTTTATTACATTATATTTGTTTGTGAAAAGTCGTATTAAGTAGGTTACTATTATAAATTATTAGTAATATTTAATATTTAGTTGTGGTTACTTATCTATTTGTAAGACATTTCTCAGCCTAAGGTTGTCTGACTTTTCCTATTTCCTTTCGTAAAAATGTACATAAAACCGAATACTCGTAGGCAATGTACGAGTGTCATGGAGGAAGATTGACAATAAAATTATGTTTCTGTTATGGTAGTGAATTTTATTTGTTTCTAATTTTATTTATTAATATTACCTACCTACATTATATAATGTAGAAAAAACAGAATAACATAATGGCAAAATTATTATGCTATGTCCTTCAGAAGAGAACATTACCGATTTGAACCCCGACATTCCACTCATCACAGAACCTGAAAAAAAAAACAAAATCTCAAGTATTTCGAACACGGGTACGGGTATTTCGTAAATATCGGGTTGGGCTAGATCTTACCCGAATATAGTGAATTCCATTTTTGAAACCCAGTGAAGTTATACATGGGTACATAGTGGAGGAAAAATGGAATAAAATAAATAACACAATTCTGCATTTATGGAACTTTAGTCATAAACTCATAAGTTACCTTTGGTAATGAAGCCGATGAGTCCATAACAATTTAAGAGCGGGAGGGGTATTTTTTGGGGAGGATATGGGGTGATATTCAATTTTATACGATATTAAATATAATATATTTTTATTTTTCGATTTATTATGTGCTTCAATAAATTTTTGTTTCAAATCCATCTACTTGACATTATTTTTCTTCAAACGTTGTGCACAGTATTAGTTAATTAAAGTAAGGCAAAAATATGTTAATGTTCGGTGTTCTTTTCGATGGGCATCAGGCAACTTCATTATCGAGGAGTTGGCGCATGACAGGCCTTCGCAGATTTAGCAGAGAACAGACAACAGTACACCTTACTCCGCTTTTGACGCATAATTAATAATAATTACCTATGTACACTGTAAATATGACTATGTACCCAAATATAATTTTTAACATTGCCCGAGGAACCGACTTTTGGCGAGACCACCCCGCTGCTCCAGATTCAATCTGTGCGGAAAATGTGTTGTAACAACACTAGCCGAAGTTGGTGAAAGTTTCGACCCTAGATGCAGCCCTTTCCAGAGATTTTTAGAATACGATTAATCTCAGTTGATCTAAAGCTACGTTATCTGGATCCTTAAAGATGCAGGAATAATGTTTCACCTGTTTTCTGTATCGCTATAGCATCTTCTTTGTTGACATACGTAATGCAGTCTTAACCCTTACAGGGTTCTGAGTAATCTGGATGTGTGACAGCTATGAATTATATGTCAATCCACCCACACTTTATTATAATCAGAAAAATACAAAATTTTTAATTAATTAGTTTGATTGTAAAATCATGTGGGAAATATATATCAGTAGTCCACTAAAATAGTGGCATTTCATGGTTGTTAAGGTGGTAATGTGGCCAAGGCAGGTATATAAGGTTAAATAATATGAGTTGGCGAAACTCAAAACATAGGTAGTACTAGTCTATATGAACAATTGTTTATATGGGAGCTAAGCGAAATTCTTAAAATTTGTTTTCACCTTTCCATACTGGACCAGTCAGCCGATCGGGGCAATTTGTATGGGAGGAAGAGAAACAAGTTGCGAATCTCGCTTAGCTCTCATACAAACAGTTGTTTATATAGACTAGTACTACCTATGTTTTGAGTTTCGCCAACTAATATTATTTAACCTTATATAGGCCCCCTGTGTATTATTCAAACAAGCCACGCCATTATTAGACAGTAAACTTAGATTCAGTAAAATGACAGTGCGGAAAAGAGACGAAGATATATCATCTCGCTTACTTGCACAGCATCCATCCTTTTCCATACTGTAATTTTACTCAATCTAATTAAAAGTCAGAGAAAAGTTATATCGGTCTTTCAGGTAGGTAGTAGAAAAAGTATATCGTTAGTACCAACTACAAAATGGCTTTTCTTACCATTGGGCAACAAAAAGCCCCATTTTTTACTCGGTACGAAAATATACTACGTATTGTTTTAGGGTCAAAATTAAAAGACCCTTTTGCTCGGGCCCCATATAAGATATCAAGTTGAAACTGATATCTCCTACAAAAGTCTACGGCCGGCCCCATGGTGCTTAGGGTGGATTTCAGCTTGAATAAAAAAAATCTTTTTCTGTCATAGCGCTATGCGCAAAAGACGCCTTAGTGCCTGTAGATTATACTTTAATAATTTTTGTTGATTGAATTAAAGAAAAAAGACTAATCAACACATTTAAAGTAATTCAAATTCCAAAAATCCCAAAATTAAGCAAATTTTCTTTAAAACATTTTTCAATCTTTTTGTATTTTTTTGCCTTCCAGATTATTGCCCATTCAAATCTTTATATATACATATATATTATTGTATATAAGTAATATAATTTTTGACTGTACGTATGTATTTCCCTAGAGCACCAAACCCGCACCACGCGGTATTGAAAATCCGCAAAAGCTGAAAAAAATCCACCCTAATGGTGCTGTAAAAAAATCAGGCTTCTAATTCAAAAAAGATATTGCAATTTATTTATATATTTAATCAATTTTATAAAAAAATTCTCACCATAAAAACTTATAGGCCACATCTAGTTGAGCTAGAAACTTGAAATTTCTTTTACAGGTAGGCAGGCACACATAAATATTTAATTATCTAGGAAGTTATAATTGAACAACTGAATTAGACCCTTTAGTTTAATATATCGTAAGTGTCAAGTTATGTTGGTCCGATGGTTCCGTACCCGTATTGTGTGGTGGTACGGAACCCTTTGTGCGCGAGTCTGATTCGTACTTTGCTGTTTTTTAATAAACGAAGGCTGTTTATTGTACAGTGGAGATCACATCAAGCTATACACTTGCAGTGCTACATTAGCTCCTATAGCATACAACAACACATAGACCTTTCTACGGGCCAACGTACACGACGGGCGTAAAAACATGATGTTCCATGAAAAGTTCTAGCTATTATTGTATCTATTTTCTTCCTATCTATTCAGCTTTCGCTCCAATGATATTCCATAGCTATGGAATATCATTGTTTCGCTCTCTTCAAGTGATTCTGGCCATAGAGTATATTGGTATCGATTCGACATAACACGTCTTAACTTATTTGACGGGACTAACCTTATTTTAAGCGTCCTGTCTTTTTCTTTCTTTATCGAAAAGACAAGGACAGAGCGCTTAAATTTAGTTTAGTCCTGTCAAATAAGTTAAGATGTGCTTTTCCGAATCGGTACCATTGAATACAGATTCTGGCAGCACTGGTTTCCGTAATCCACCTAAGGCTCAAAAGGACGAGAAACCAGAGCGGTTAAAATATAAAAATAAAAAGTATTTCGCGCCATTTTCTGACAAGCAGTAAAGCAGAGCTGCGTTCATTAACACCGTTAATCACGGCTTTGAGACGCAGGGTCTAATGCCATCTCTTTTTTATGCACAAGAAAGTGTATATGCTACCCTGCTGTCAGTGTGACAACCTCCCGACAATAAAAGTTCAATTTCTGAACGCCACCCCGAGCCACAAGTGGTTTTTTATACAAACAAAAATAAATAAATCTATATTTTTTACCAGAATTGATTCATTTACAAATAATCATCATAACTAAACATTCTTTCTTTTATTGAAAGCCTTCAACTTCAATCAAAAACATATATGCATTGTAATCTGCTGCCTACAGTGAAAACCATGTACTGAATATCTTCTAAAAAAAATAAACCGAATAGGTACCGTAATTTCTGCCATTTATCAAGTTTTGATATCTACAGGTTATGGATTCTACGGTATCAGTTTCAAAGGTAATCATTTATTTATAGTTAATTCTTGTTGTGCTAACAAATTTTAGGTTAGGTTTATACCGTATCATACTTAAGTCGCGTTCATAAACACCGGGGTGAAGGTAAAATTTAACTGTCAAAGTCAATTTTACATTTCTTACAAGGCCTTCGAGCTGTTCGTTTTCACTCGGGTGGTTTTGGAATGGGTGACAGTTAATTTTTACCTTTACCTCGGTGTTTGGGAATGCTACCTTAAACTCACGCCGCCTGTCTCCCAGAGAGGTAGGCAGACACTACAGATCATCTGGTACGATCCAGACACACCACTTTCGCTTTTTCCACATCTACAAGCTCTTCTATTGCAGGTACATTGCCCTTCTTCAGTACGTCGCTAATTTGGTCAGCATACATCGTTCTACAGCAGCCTGATCAAGCTTTATCTTTCACTAATTTCCATAAATTTCTTTTACCACCCTACTTTTATTTATCCTCTCTGTAAGCCTAAACCATTCTTTTTTCTATTTTAGTTACCTATTACAACATCTTTCAGGCCGCATCAATCCCATATGTCAATATTTTTCACAATCAATCAATGTCAAACCCCACATACTCCATTAAAAACGTGAACGTAACGGCTGATGGAATTTTTGTGAAACATACATCAACTTTCTCGTAATATCTTCATGACTAATGTCGAGAAAAAAAAAAAAAAACGTTAATATTTTCAAAAGTCCTTTCATAAAGTTTTACATACAGAACATACAGTTTTACATATGTTTATTACTTTTCCCTTATGGTTTCAGAAACAAATTCTATATATTCAACCCAAAATTAACTACCATACATAAGTGTAGTGTTTATACCTGATAATCCTTATATGAACCAATAAACCAAATTCAAATGATGCACACACTTGGACATAGGTTTTGTTTTTTGATTATATCAAAGATTTCAAAAGTAAAGATAAGCCCTTACCGTACTATGACGGCACCAAAATGTTTCCACCTTTAAATGGGTGACGCTCACACATTTGGGATCAGTGCTCATCTGAACACAGTGATAGTTAACCACTTTAAGTGCACTTAAAGTTAATCATTTTAACAACTTTAGTAGTCTGATCAGTTTGCTGACCATAGGTAGACAGATTGCACACTCATAAGTGTTTATTGTTAATGCACGCATTCAAAAACAATGCAATAGTTTTTAGGTGCCAGGGCTCATCTAAACTTTTGAAATCTTTGGATTATAACTTGTAACATTTTCAGGGAGTCTTCCTGTTTAAAAATGGTTTCAAAAAGACGCACAGCAAAGGTGGTACTATATTTGAGAGACGGTTCAAAAAGGAATCTTGGTACACAGCCTTTCAGAATAATTGGAGATACCTCGAGAATGATGTTCAGGTAATATAGCTTAAATTAATTTAAACTATGATAGAAATAATTTCTGTATTTTTAATACTTAATTGGTGATTTATCCATCGCAAGAGAATCCAAATTAACTTTGTATCATTGCCATATTAAAATGCAGAAAGAAAAGTAAATCTGGATGTGAGGAACTCTGAACCTTAATTTAAATTAACCTTTTGAAAGTCACAAAGATCTTGCATTTATTGATCTAAAGCAACAAAAATGGTCTGTAATGGTATACAGAATAAAAAGTAGAATTATAGGAATTTAACAGAACAAATGGAAGATTTAACTAAAAGTTCTGTTTTTTATGGTACCCTGAATAGGCGCTGGCAGAGGATGCCAGGTGGTGCACTTGCGCCCCTTGGGAATTTTGGGATCAACATGGTACCATAGATTAGTTTTTAAGTTAACTTAGTAATAGAACCGCCACATCTGAGTTGTGCCATACTCAAATTATCAAATTCAATTCAAATTCAAATAGTATATTTTGTAAAGTGGGTACATGTAATACACCTTTTACAAGTTAAACTGTATCTATGGTCATACTATATGTAAATCAAGCTGATTTGAGGTAGATGTTAAATTTTTTTATCCCGTGGCATGGCACTAATCTACATACATGTAAAGCTCAAGTCTGCACCTCTTGGATATTTTTTCTGCCGGCGTCCATGGTACCCTGAAATATGTAGCTACATTTTAAACATCCATGAAACTGTTTCAGGAGCTCAACAACAAGACATACAGCATGCTTCTCAATGACATTGTCAATTACATCAAATCGTTCAGTGGAGACAAGGAATCTGAGGCTTTGGAAGGCATCATCCCTAGTGCAACATTACTGACTGGAGTTAACCAGCCTGACCATGTGTCGCAGTTTGCAGCACTTATTAACAAAATAAGGTAAGTTACGGTTGGAAAACATGTAACATAGTTCTTTTTTCACCCACTGAAGAAGCTATCAGTGGCCCTCTGTTCCTGGCTAAACTTTGCAATTTCTATACCAATATAATATTATTAATTTAAGTGTAAAAATGGAGAAGAAAAGTAAATTTTTTACGTAATGAGCTAGCACTCAATCCAGATTTACTTTTGATCTCCATTGCTGTGATAATGATAATATGCAAGTTCATATCTCCTTGCAGAGGCAAAATCATCAAATGTGAAAAAAATGTATTCTGTATTCATGTACAATAAATTGAAATACTTTCGAGTAAAATACACTCAAGGGAACTTTAAGGACACATGCAGGGCTAACATACAGAATATGAACTACAAAGAAGAAAGTTAACTACAACATTTTTAATACGAAGTAATAGTCTGAATAAACCATTATAAGAATTTTTTACATAAACTTATGTATATTGTTAAACTGCTTTAGTTAGCTAGCAGTTCAGTTATTAGGATGCCGGACTCTCAATCTTGAAACCAGGGTTCGAAACTCTAATGTCTATAGTATTTGTTGTTGCTGAATGGGGAAGGAAAACTTGAGGTAAGCCTGCACTCCTTAATGAGTGTCCATTTATGTCCGAGGTATGGCAATATGGGTCACCGTCCATTACATTCATTGGCGATATCTCTAAGGTGGCGTTGTCGCCATCAAGGAGACTTGAAACTCTACATACACATTACCTTGATCCTTAATCTAAAGTGCCATCTCCGGCGTTTTTACATATTTGTTATTTTATAACTATATACAATTACTCGCTCGTCGCCTATCGGTTAACTAAAATAGTGGATTGTTTCTTTCCTTTTTTGGTAAGCGGCGGTAACACTGGTGGTAAATCGCTGGCCTCTTAGTCTTGAGAGTCTTGAGATCCAGGTTCGACCCCGGTCGGGCATGCACCAATGAGTTTATCGGAATTTATGTGCATAGTGTTCGTATTACCTAATCATTCGTTGAACACTGAAGGAAAATAATGCTGTAAAAAGCGTGTATTTGTGCCCAAAGAATGGCGATAGGGCTCACCACCCATCAAATTGAGACGTAATAACATGTCGTGATGGTATATGTATATTTCAATAATGGTTCAGTGATGATAAGTCTTTACTTTAACGTATTTCAGGGAAGAAGTCACCCCACATACAGCTATGGTCCACTCTCAGGATGCACCTTCCGTGAAACATCTGATAGAGAATGCAGTCTGGCAGCTTATTTGTGGAAACGAGAATATGGTAAAAAACTCAATTTTTTTGCAAAGAATTAATATTAGTGTCGATTCGGTATAACACGAATTATTTTATTTAATAGGACTAACCTTATTTTAAGCATCCTGTCTCTGACTCTTGGATACAAAAAGAAAAAGACAGACTGTGTTACTACAAAAGGGTGTTTAAGCGATGTTTAACTTTTGACAGTGTTTAAATCTGTTGCTGTCACTTTTTTACAATATGAAAGAAAAGGTGACAACAACAGATTTAAACACTGTCTAAAGTTAAACACCGTTTTGTAGTAACACCGAGAATGTTTAAATCAAGTTTAGCCCTGTCAAATAAAATATCATGTTGGACAGAATCATAGACGAATACAGCCTACAGACTCCTCATAACAGGCGACCGATTTCTGTCAACACATCTGACTGAACCAGCAGATAAAATTCGCCGCTCCATAATTATATGTTTCGGTAGGCCAAACCAAAATGGCTTCTATATTCATTAAGTTAGAGTCTTCGTCTTCGGGAAAGATAAGTTTGTGGCGCTATACGTAAGATTGGAAGAGCCAATAGGATTACAGTATCTCGTTTCGATTGTTGACAGAATTATTTGTACGCAAGATGTTGAACAATAGACGTCTTTCTGGGCTGTGTTGTCCCATAGGTCCTGTAGCCGCTGGCTACAGGAATGCAGAGATGATGAAAGAGGATAAACGGATGGGTTGACACGAGAGAATTGTGGGTAAACTGACTGACCTTTGATGATGATTGTGGATGGATGCGCCGTGTGGCGTCTCCTCTCGTTGGGCTGATTGAAGCTGGCGCTTTGGGCAGTGATGAGCTGGATGTCTTGGTTCTTGTTAACGTGAACACTACACTTTCACAATCTAAATAATGGGTCCGCAATATTATTTGTGCTGGCAGCGCGAATGTGTATACACGTGTCGTTCTCTAGACGATTCGGACGGAACAGAATGAGACCAGCGCCCGCGCGCGCCTCGACCGGCGCGCGGCGGGGAGGGGGTGGTCGTTCGCGCGTGCGCACGCGAATCACACGTCATGCTGCGCGTGAACATCCTGGGGGGGCCGGGGCTGCGACTCCTCTTGAGTTGAATCCAACGGCAGCCTGGCTATCTTGAACACAGGTCGTCGCAGATTTCCATGAGCTGTGTCCAGATCCACAACTCGGATCACTCCATCCTTGCCAGGTATCGTGCGGAGAATTCTCCCCAACTTCCATTGGAGCGGAGGCAGGTCATCCTCTTTGATGAGGACCAGTTCACCCACTTGAGGAGGGGAAGAAGGGGAGAGCCATTTGGAGCGGGTTTGCAGGGTATGGAGGTAGGATCTGGACCAGAGAGTCCAAAAGCGCTGAGAGAGCGCTTGAATGAGTTGAAACCGTTTAAGAGCAGATATGGGTCTGTCGTCAAAAGACTGCTCAGGTAGAGCGGTGAGTGGACGACCAATAATGAAATGTCCGGCCGTGAGAGGTTCAAAGTCCGTAGGGTCGGATGAAATTGGGCAGAGGGGTCTTGAGTTGAGTACAGCCTCAATTCGAGCCAAAAGAGTAGAGAATTCCTCAAAAGTGAGGTGCTGTTCACCTATCACACGATAAAGTAGTTGCTTGGTGGATTTTACGTTTATTTCGTGCAGAGCGCCGAACCAAGGCCCTTTAGGCGGGTTCAGTAACCAAGTTATGTGCTGATTCGCGAGCTTGTGAGTGATTGCATCATTGTTTGACCTGAGGAAGTTCTGAACTTCAATGAGTTGATTCCTAGCACCTACATAGTTTGTGCCGCAGTCTGAGCGAATGAGAACCGGGGTACCGCGACGTGAGATAAAACGTTGCAATGCCGCAAAGAACGCTTCCGTTGAGAGTGCAGAGACTGGTTCCAAATGAACCGCCTTTGTTGCGAGGCAAACGAAAATACAAAAGTACGCTTTTATGAGTTTCGCGTTCCGCAACGTGCTGGATTTAACGAAGAAGTGGCCAGCAAAGTCCGTCGTGACGTGACTAAAAACTGGCTGAGGAGTAACTCTGTCTACTGGGAGATCAGCCATGAGCGGAGCCTTAGGTTGAGCGCGGCACCGGAAACATCTAATACATTTAAACACGCGGTGTCTAATAATACGACGAGCGGACAGAATCCAGTACTGCTGGCGTAATATGGCGTGTAATGTGTCAGCTCCAGGGTGGCAGTGTATTGTGTGATAGTGATCTATAATGAGATCTACGAGCGGACTTGAACTGGGTAGAATGAGTGGGTGTTGAGCGTCATACCTAATTGACGCGTGAGAGAGACGACCACCGACTCTCAAGAGGCCGTCCTTTATGAAGGGCGAGAGACGCTGGAGCCGAACGGGACAAACCTTATCCGGTGCCGACGCTGTTTGGGTCCTCATTATGAGAACGAGTGCAGGTCTACACGTGCATGCAAGGAGTGTGGGCGGTCTGACCACCACACTTCACTGCATCGTCATGGGGCCATGTCTCCGACACGATCATCTGCTCATTTGCTGCCTCCGTCTCTGCCCAGACAGCGCTCAGCGCATGAGCCTCAGTACCGTTCGGCACATGCTACACAGGCATATACGTCCCATCCCAACTCGCCCACTCAATCGCGATCGCCAAGTAGGTCTCGGGTAGGTAGTCAACAGTGACTACCTACAATAACAGAGCACTATGAAGGCGAGGACGACCAGCACTCAGCACACTCAGCACACTCATCACACATTCACTCATCACATACACACTCAGTTCATTTTCACTCAATGACTTCAACTCCAACAGAAGATTCCTGTAACTCCGCACAACGTGTAGTGAACGTCACTAACACACCAATTTTGTTGCCAACCGTCTCACTTAAAATAGCAGACGTAAATGGTCAATTTCACTCAGCACGAGCCTTGTTAGACTGTGGAAGTATGCTGACTCTTTGTTCTCAGCGCATGGCCACAATTTTAAATTTGCCATTGAAACATACATCTCTAAAAATCGCAGGAGTTGGAAATCAGCACACACAAGACTCAAAGGCATCAATCACAATTGTATGCCGCCCTACTCACCGTGACACACCTATGATCACGGCCACAGCCCATATATTATATACGTAACTGGGTACCTACCGTTGGAAAAGGTTCCAGATCTCGCTCAGTTAACAGGTCACCCGCCGATTCCTCTTGCTGATCGAGAATATCACACACCAGCTCCGGTTGATCTAATACTAGGATCTGACGTTCTTGGTCAAGTGTTAGACGGAACCAAGGTTTCGCTCGGCCCTGGCAAGCCTATAGCCTTCGGCACGATATTTGATTTTACATTGATTGGACCTTTCGAAAGTTTACATACTTCACCCACGAATCAGGTCAACTCAGTTCACATTGTCGGCTCTCACACGGACTCAGAGCATTCCACTCATGACATTCACAAAAGTCTTGAGAGGTTTTGGGAATCCGAGGAACCCCAAACCTACAAGCATACCAGCCCATTAGAGGATCAGTGTGAGGACATTTTCCGCACCACAACTACTCGTGAACCATCAGGTCAATATGTGGTTACACTGCCCTTTCTGCACAACGCGCCGACATTAGGTTCCACTCACGCTATTGCACTGCGCAGGTTTCTCAACTTAGAGAAGAAGTTGCAAGCGAACCCGCCCTTCCGCTCGAAATATGTAGAATTCATGTCAGATTACATAAAATTGGGACATATGTCGCCGTGTCACCCCAATACCTTTGCTCATAAATCCCATTTCTATATCCCACATCATGGCATATTCAAGCCAGGATCAGAAAAGTTACGCTGTGTGTTTGACGGAAGTTGTAAGAGCTCAAACGGCGTCAATCTAAATGATTGTCTTCATACAGGTCCAGCTCTTCAGCAAGATATTGTTGACATTATCATGTCCTTCAGGATCTACTCACAAGTTTTCAGCACAGACATCCGAATGATGTTCCGAAATATACTCATTCACCCAGAGCAAAGACGTTTTCAACTCATTCTCTGGCGGTCTTCACCCGACCAGCCCTTGCTCACGTATGCCCTTAATACCGTCACATATGGATTAAGGCCCAGCCCATACCATGCCATCCGCACTTTACTCCAATTGGCTGATGACGAAGGTCATCGCTACCCCCACGCTGCTCAGGTCCTCCGCAAATCAATATTTGTGGACGACATTCTCTCAGGTGCAGATTCTGTAGAATCTGCTCAGTCGCTCCAAAGCGAACTGATCGAGTTACTCGCCCTAGGTGGCTTTCAGCTCAGTAAATGGACCTCCAACTCGCCCCAGCTCCTTGAACGGTTCCCAGATGACCAGTGCGACATGCCCAAGGACTTTGACTTCAGTCCCGACTCTAATTCCATTAAGGTTCTGGGAATACAGTGGATTCCTCAAACTGATGAGTTCACTTATCGCATTTCTCTGCCCACTCATGCTCAAGTCACAAAGCGCTCCATTCTCAGTACAGTAGCGTCTCTCTATGACCCCAATGGCTGGGTTACTCCAGTCATCTTCCGCGCAAAGATTCTTCTCCAGAAGCTTTGGCTTCTGAAAATAGGATGGGATGAGCCTATCTCTGAAGAAGTCCACACAGAGTGGCAACACATCTCAGAGGATCTTCCTCAGCTCTCAAACCTCCGTTTACCTCGGCACATTTGTAAGTACAAGCCCACGTCTACTTACTCACTTCACGGGTTCGCGGACGCATCAGAGGCTGGCTTTGGTGCCGCTATCTACCTTCATGAGCGCAATATCACTGGACATGTCAATGTACACCTAATCATTGGCAAGTCCAAGGTCGCACCCATAAAGACTCGTCTCTCAATCCCGAAATTGGAGTTGACAGCCGCGACTCTTTTATCTCAGCTCATGACTCGAGTGTCAGCCCAATTGTCAGCTCATATAGCCATTCAAACACACACATGCTGGTCAGATAGCACAATAGTGTTGGCATGGCTCAATACGCCACCTCACCGATTACAGACTTTCGAGGCCAATCGAGTGGCTAAGATCACAGCTATTTCAACTAGCCATACGTGGAGGCATGTGCCCACGAATCTCAACCCTGCTGACTGTGCAAGCAGAGGCATGTCTGCCCAGTCTCTCTCACTTCATGACCTTTGGTGGTCACCCAGTTGGCTCAAAGAACCTACCTGCACTTGGCCCAAGATGCCACCCGCTCTAGGCCATCATGCTCTCCCAGGCCTTAAGCCCAAAAAGGTACCAGCACACATAGCAGTCCCAGATATCGATCTGGACTTGCTCACTCGCTACAGCTCACTTGACAAGCTCGTCGGAGTGACGGCTTGTATTAAAAGGTTCATATTCAATTGTCGGCACAGCCCAGATGCACGGCGCTCTGGTCCGTTGACAGCTAGTGAACGCAGGGACGCTCTGTTGCACTGGGTCCGCTCTGTTCAGCACAATGAGTTTGCTGAAGACATTAATCGTATCCAGACTGATAAGGTTTGTCCCGTTCGGCTCCAGCGTCTCTCGCCCTTCATAAAGGACGGCCTCTTGAGAGTCGGTGGTCGTCTCTCTCACGCGTCAATTAGGTATGACGCTCAACACCCACTCATTCTACCCAGTTCAAGTCCGCTCGTAGATCTCATTATAGATCACTATCACACAATACACTGCCACCCTGGAGCTGACACATTACACGCCATATTACGCCAGCAGTACTGGATTCTGTCCGCTCGTCGTATTATTAGACACCGCGTGTTTAAATGTATTAGATGTTTCCGGTGCCGCGCTCAACCTAAGGCTCCGCTCATGGCTGATCTCCCAGTAGACAGAGTTACTCCTCAGCCAGTTTTTAGTCACGTCACGACGGACTTTGCTGGCCACTTCTTCGTTAAATCCAGCACGTTGCGGAACGCGAAACTCATAAAAGCGTACTTTTGTATTTTCGTTTGCCTCGCAACAAAGGCGGTTCATTTGGAACCAGTCTCTGCACTCTCAACGGAAGCGTTCTTTGCGGCATTGCAACGTTTTATCTCACGTCGCGGTACTCCGGTTCTCATTCGCTCAGACTGCGGCACAAACTATGTAGGTGCTAGGAATCAACTCATTGAAGTTCAGAACTTCCTCAGGTCAAACAATGATGCAATCACTCACAAGCTCGCGAATCAGCACATAACTTGGTTACTGAACCCGCCTAAAGGGCCTTGGTTCGGCGCTCTGCACGAAATAAACGTAAAATCCACCAAGCAACTACTTTATCGTGTGATAGGTGAACAGCACCTCACTTTTGAGGAATTCTCTACTCTTTTGGCTCGAATTGAGGCTGTACTCAACTCAAGACCCCTCTGCCCAATTTCATCCGACCCTACGGACTTTGAACCTCTCACGGCCGGACATTTCATTATTGGTCGTCCACTCACCGCTCTACCTGAGCAGTCTTTTGACGACAGACCCATATCTGCTCTTAAACGGTTTCAACTCATTCAAGCGCTCTCTCAGCGCTTTTGGACTCTCTGGTCCAGATCCTACCTCCATACCCTGCAAACCCGCTCCAAATGGCTCTCCCCTTCTTCCCCTCCTCAAGTGGGTGAACTGGTCCTCATCAAAGAGGATGACCTGCCTCCGCTCCAATGGAAGTTGGGGAGAATTCTCCGCACGATACCTGGCAAGGATGGAGTGATCCGAGTTGTGGATCTGGACACAGCTCATGGAAATCTGCGACGACCTGTGTTCAAGATAGCCAGGCTGCCGTTGGATTCAACTCAAGAGGAGTCGCAGCCCCGGCCCCCCCAGGATGTTCACGCGCAGCATGACGTGTGATTCGCGTGCGCACGCGCGAACGACCACCCCCTCCCCGCCGCGCGCCGGTCGAGGCGCGCGCGGGCGCTGGTCTCATTCTGTTCCGTCCGAATCGTCTAGAGAACGACACGTGTATACACATTCGCGCTGCCAGCACAAATAATATTGCGGACCCATTATTTAGATTGTGAAAGTGTAGTGTTCACGTTAACAAGAACCAAGACATCCAGCTCATCACTGCCCAAAGCGCCAGCTTCAATCAGCCCAACGAGAGGAGACGCCACACGGCGCATCCATCCACAATCATCATCAAAGGTCAGTCAGTTTACCCACAATTCTCTCGTGTCAACCCATCCGTTTATCCTCTTTCATCATCTCTGCATTCCTGTAGCCAGCGGCTACATTTTGATCCGGCTCGAAGGACCAAAATGTAGCCGCTGGCTACAGGAATGCAGAGATGATGAAAGAGGATAAACGGATGGGTTGACACGAGAGAATTGTGGGTAAACTGACTGACCTTTGATGATGATTGTGGATGGATGCGCCGTGTGGCGTCTCCTCTCGTTGGGCTGATTGAAGCTGGCGCTTTGGGCAGTGATGAGCTGGATGTCTTGGTTCTTGTTAACGTGAACACTACACTTTCACAATCTAAATAATGGGTCCGCAATATTATTTGTGCTGGCAGCGCGAATGTGTATACACGTGTCGTTCTCTAGACGATTCGGACGGAACAGAATGAGACCAGCGCCCGCGCGCGCCCAGACCGGCGCGCGGCGGGGAGGGGGTGGTCGTTCGCGCGTGCGCACGCGAATCACACGTCATGCTGCGCGTGAACAGGTCCCATTTATCAGCGGTGGCTACAAAAAATATCAATTACACTTGCACCCCTGAAAAAAGATATCCACAAAAAGTTGATTGTATGAGCTCAGTTCCGTTCTGTCTTACTTACTCGTATAGGTTTGTCCCTTTCATCTGGAATGGAAATTAGCATCTGTAGGTCTTAGCCTTGTCACATTCTACTAAAGAGAACCTTTTATTTCAGGACTATGATGATGAAGACTTGGATGACACCAACAAAGTAACAAGATCTAAGAAACTCAGAAAGAATCAATGCACAATGGCGACTCTCAAGAAATGGTATCATGATAGTTACAACGGCCATTACCAAAGAAAATCATCTCCAAAGAAAAAGAGGCAGACCAGTGTTAAAAAGTCTTTGGTGATCATAATACCAGACTTTGAGAGCTTCAGCTGTAATGTACTGCAGGATTTTGTGATGATTATGAGGTGGGTACTGGTGAATTCAGTTTTGCACAGTATTCTCTGCCTTTTATAAATATACAATAGTTAAGTCTATACAAAGAAAAAAATCATTGTTAAATGGTGGTGACTGCTCTCAGCTTCTCAGTTTTTCTGCGAATATTTTGTTTCTACAACTTTCCGTGACCGTTATTCGTTAGACTCAAAGTTCCTAAGCCAATATTCCAATTATTTGGAAATTATTTTCAAAATATTGGAGTTTAAATTGGAATTTAGAATTATTCCAACATGGCAATTCATGAATACTAAAATATATAAGATCTTTCAATTTAAATGGAAAGTAATTTAGGAGGTGATTCAGTATCGTTAATACATCATATTCCACTGCAAAGTACATTTTTTGCGCGAACTTTTTCTTCATTTGTCCATACAAACTGAGTCAGCTGATCGGACCACTTTGTACTGAGAAGTGAAAAAAAAGTTCGCGCAAAAAAAAGTGCTTTGCAGTGGAATGTGATGTATTAACGATACTGAATCACCTCCTAAATTACTTTCCATTTAAATTGAAAGATCTTATATATTTTAGTATTCATGAATTGCCATGTTATATAATAAATGGTATGTAAAAATAATAAATTGAAGAAAAAGCATTCTGATGGTAGTCTTCATTTTTATAAAACACATCTGCTTATGTGATTTGTTCTGAATTTGATCCCGTATTTGACGAGAAAAGGGTGAAAACATTTTTTTTTGTTATGTTTTTGTGCATACATACATATACCCACTCCTGTCTCCCAGAGGGGTAATTGGAGGCTACAGATTTCCATCTACTACGATCCTGTTGTTTTTGAAGTTAGACGTGAAGCGTGCTATAGCTATAATAGTAGTTTATGCTACAAGGGCGCAAAGGAATAAATTACGAGGACGATTTAAAACACGAGCGTAGCGAGTGTTTTAAACGTAACCGAGTAATTTATTGCTTTTACGCCCGTGTATCATACTACGTTTTTCAATGCATAGTGTGAGGAAATGAAAACAAATATAATCTTGTGAACTTTAAATTATGATTGGCTCAAAAGGATTGTATCCAGAGCCGTTAAACAGTGGAAAAAAAATTATAACATCTATGGTACACAGGAAAGGCTGCAGGTTAGCCAACCATTGCAAACAAATAAAAAAAAAAAAAAATAAAGCCCTAGGGCAAAATAATCGACTTTCTGTTCGGTTTTGATGCATAAAAAGTAGGCCTTTACGAGCACATGCATTGAAAAATTATAAATATGTAAAAACGCTGGGGTTGGTACCTTAGATTAAGGATCAAGATGCAGAGTTTCAATTTGAATTTCCTGTTTTCGCAAGGATAGTCGCCTTAAATAAAATCACAGGCAACGTGTTTGTCTTTTGAGTAATCGTCAATCAGTACCCTTTCCACGCACCTCGCTGTATCCGAGAAAACGTTTTTTTTTCCAGTTCGTATGTATCTTCGCTACCAATAGTTTTTGTGTTTGGAGTAGCGACATCAGTGTCCGCTCTCCACAAGTCGTTCCCTTACCACGTGTCCTCGAAACTGTTGATAAAGGTCTTCCACTCGCACTCCTCTCCTGTTTACATGAATCAGGTGCGTACTACATACTAGAATAGAAGTAAAGTTGTATGTTTTAACACTTGGCGATTTGTCCATCGCAAGGAGATATAAATTAACATTATATCATTGCAGTATAGAAACGCAGAAAGAAAAGTAAATTGGGATGTGAGGAGCTCTGAACCGGGAGCTCCAGATTTACTTTTCTTTCTGCGTTTCTATACTGCAATGATATAATGTTAATTTATATCTCCTTTTTGCTCAAAATGTTTGCCAGCTCATATAAGTGGAGTACCGCGACATGGAGACGTATGCAGTACGATTAACATTATATCATTGCAGTATAGAAACGCAGAAAGAAAAGTAAATTGGGATGTGAGGAGCTCTGAACCGGGAGCTCCAGATTTACTTTTCTTTCTGCGTTTCTATACTGCAATGATATAATGTTAATCGTACTGCATACGTCTCCATGTCGCGGTACTCCACTTATATGAGCTGGCAAACATTTTGAGCAAAAAGGTGGGGTAAGTTGGCGCACGAGTTTCGATGAGTCGAGGTCATTTTTCAAGATCTTTAACGATAAATGTACTACGCCCGCGTTAAGATGGAACCGTACAGAGATAAAAAAAAACAAAAGCGAAACAGTCCTGTGCTAAACAAACTAGGGTTGACAATAGTTACAAATAAGTTTTAAAACGTTTCCTTACTTGAAACGAGTTGCATAAAGATCCTATTTATGCAGATATACATTTTGTATTAGCCTTTGGCGCCGCTAAATATGTCTAGGTCCCGTCCAGCTTAAGGCATAGCGTACATGTCTTCGAACCTTTCCCATGAAACATTCTACCTAACGGTGAAAACCGCATCCAACTTTGTTAAGTGGTTCTTAAGTTATAGTTGGAAACAGATGCAGATTAAAGTTATCACTGCTCAGCTTCTTTCGTTATGGCGAATTGGATATGTCGCAGGATAATAGCAGAATACGTAACTTAGCTAAGATCCCGCAACTTTCTTCATATTCTTATTCTAAATTCTTTATTGCACAAAACAGTGTACAACAGATGGACTTAATGCTAGAACCATTTTCTCCCAGTCAACCCGACACAAAGTACAAGGAAGTTACAGAGGCAGGTGTGCAAAAAAGCTTTACAATTTAAAATTTTAAACAAGAAATAAAACATAAAAAATACATTTATGTACCTACTGATATGTAAGTTTTGTAATTAAATACTAATAATATAAAAAGTAAGCTTCAGAAAAAAAAATATTTATATATAACTTTAGCTACTTCCGGCAGATAGCGTTTGAATGAGGCTTTTTGGCTATATTTATTTTTGGTCAAATTCCAGACCCACAAGTGCGAGAACATAAAAGTAACCCAGAAATCCTTCAGCGTAAAACCGACCCGGTAAGGTATCTCTTCGTGGTTAATTTTTAGGGTTTCGTACCCGAAGGATGCCAAACGGGACCCTATTACTAAGCCTCTCCTATCTTTCCGTCCGTCTATCTGTCTGTCCATCTGTCACAGGGGTCTATAACTTCAGCCGTTATGTATATTATTTTCGAGTCTGAAGTGAAGTTTTTTATTTATTATTTATTTATTTAAATTATTAATCAGGAAACAAATCATATATTTTAAAACAATGCCCTGCAAAACTGTATAAACACTTTGACTGCAGGAATGAGTCTCGTGAGTAACAAAACAAAATAAATCATTTTCTTTTATTTAAAATAAAAATATAAAGGAGAGAAAAGAAAAAATAATAGTTTGTTTATGATATGTTTATGATACTTTGTTTGTGTAAGTGTAAATTATGTACGGATGTATGTTGTATCAATTATGTCAATGCATTTGTAATCTGCATGGAAAGACCGTTTGTTACCGAAAACTCATTTCCTTTTATTACGCCTTGTGAATAAAAATATTAATATTTCCGTCTTTAATTCCAGGTGCTGGAAGATGTGTTTCTAACGCACACGAGCCCCTTCCACCTGTCCGGGAAAGCCTTCGAATTACTGACTGATGTGTTCCTGTTCTATGACTTCTCTGTCACAGGACTTATACGAAGTGTTAAGGTATTTCTAAAGGGTTATTAAGATATACACAATATACAGGGTGAATTTTTGAGACGGGACAGTAAGGGCAGGTACCTTAACCGTTATATTTACAGGAAAACGCTTTTAGACTATCCATAAATTTTCTAGATATTCTGAAGATATTGAAAAAAATGTACAGTCAGCAAGAAAATTGTTATTTTGAACAAAAACTTTTTTTGATGCCAATCGATCCTGTTTCTTATAAGGATCAAAAGTCTCTACTGAACCGACTGAGGTTTGAGTACTAGAAATGTCAGAAATCGCAAAAAACTTTTCCCATACATTTGTACGGAAATACAGGGGTATAAGATAATTACAGCTTTTGTCAAGCTGGCCTCGTGGCTTACTGTACCTAAAAGCAAAAGCGCCTACCTAAGTAGACAATCATCATAGTTGCATCGATAGTTTTCTACAACATTAGAACTAAAACAAATAATAATAAAATAAATAATTTTAATATGTATCTTAGACACAGACAAACCTAACTTACATTTAGATGATCTACGAAATAAATTGCTCAAAATGACCGTCGTTTTCACGAATACATAAGTTCACTCGGAATTAAGAGTAGCTTCATAAAATTCCACCATTACCATTTGGTTTGACATCACACCACACCAACAGTTAAAAGAGAATCGAACTTGGTTGTTCTATTCCATTGAATGAATAAGCTCTTCAAATATGGTTACACCTTTCTGTTACACGTTGTATATACACAATGTGTAACAGAAAGGTATAACCATATTTGAAGAGCTTATTAAGTCAATGGTATAGAACAACTTACAATGGAGCCAACATCGAAATCTCAAAAAAAAAATCTGCCCTTCCATACATTTCTATTCATTTTTCTATGAAGCAGTTAATTTTTTTTTCGATATACAGGGTTTGTTCCTTAGTAAAAGTTGTTCTATACCATTGACTGAATAAGCTCTTCAAATATGGTTACACCTTTCTGTTACACCTTGTATATACCTTACGTTACTAAGATAAGGTTAATTAAAATGTATTCCAAATGACTTTATACGAACCCATAAAACACAAGGTGACATTAATTTATATAGCCAAATTCATACCAGAAGCTTGGTAAGTGATCAGTATCATGGAGCGATAACACTTGTAATTTCCCAAAATAAAATGTTTACCCCCCATAGTAATTGACTCGGGGCAGGGCTTGCGTTTGTAGGGAACAAGAAAAAAATAATTTTCGATTTTGGATCATCGGACCTTGATACTGAGCACTTACCGAGTCTTCAGTATGAATTTGGCTGTATAAATAAATGTCATCGTGTATATTTGCAACGCAACGTTCGGATATTCTACGAAAATAATCAGCTTAAGGCGCTACGGAAAAAAAATCGACACTTAGAACTTGCATATCTACTTCAGTAAAAAAGGTATTATTTTGATAAAATAGTATATTATTTTTGGAATATTTTTTTAGGGATCTGTTAAACAGAAACGCGATTGGAGAAATTCGGCTCGATAAAAATATTTTCTGAAATGAGATCGTTTTCGACACCATTTCTCCTGGTTTAACAAATTGGAATGACATATGGATGGCAATTATATTTTATTACATGGGTTTTAACAGTGTTTAAGACCTGCCCCTATATTCTGTATCTTTAGTTCCCAACTGGACTGGGTGACTATCATCAAAAACATAGCTAAAAACGGAACTTTCAAAATTGCCTTTAGTAGGTATTGAACTATTTACGAACTGTGTCGTCACTTCAAGTGCGAACATTTCTTTGACAATCGGAATTCGATAGTATATCTAATATGTTTTTGATGATAGACACCCAGTCCAGATGGCAACTAAAGATACATAATAGGCCCTCTGGTTAAACGAAATTTTGATAGCACCTTGATTACATTTTATATTAATAAAAAAACCGACTTTTTGCTCGAATCCATTCCTCTCGCACTGAGGGTTTTTTCTCATATGAAGTAACAGGGACACTAAAACATTTACATATCGCCTTAAGGGAGAAGGGGCGGTCTTGTACCAAATGGCGTCAGACTTCAAGACCTTGGCCATAGGGAGGATGTGCTTGAGGTAGTAATTTTATACCATGGACGTTTTAGAATCTGGCTAAGGAGGAAAAAGTTATTGAAGTTATAATTACAACAAAATTATATAAGTAAGTTATAATGATATTGATAGTCGATGATATTTCAGTATAATTTTTCTCATCAATTCATGTAGACATTTGTGAAATATTTTTCATGTCATTTTATCATGACATAATTCATTGAAAAATAATAGTCTGATTAACCGACGACGCTTACTTCATTACAAGACACTTGGTACGGGGTCCATATAAAAAGGACCCTTCTCCTTTGGAGAATTGATCTGGGACCAAGATCCAGATCTTTTACAAAAACGAATACATGCGGTGCAATTAAGATTTTAAAGTAGGTTTTCGAATTAATTATTTTCGTAAAAATTATCTGTGATGAGAAAATAGGAAAATACATATTAAAATAACATTTAAACTGTGTCTTTAGATCTTCGCTTTTCCGCTTTGCTAATAATAGTCGACAGAGTAACTTCCTTCTTCGAATTTCTAGCAAGCCTAGCGATGAATAAAACAATGTTACATGTCTTTTATGCTCCATCCATCCATCAGCCTAGTTCGTCCACTGCTGGACATAAGCCTTTTGGGGACTTTGCCACTCCCGGCGGTCATCCTGGAAGAATTGCCCATACTCACACGCGCTGGGCAGGCGAGTTGGTGAGCGCGGTGCCGAAACCCTCGCACCAGTGACGCCGCTGTCCGTCACCAGTCTGTTCCATATAAGGCCCGGCTATTAGGGATGGATATACCGCCATCCATAGGTCCCAGGCATGGTGGGCCTCCTGGTTTTTTACCTGTGAGCTGTCCTCTTACTCTCCCCCGAATTACTTCGAGGGGGTCAAAGGGGGTCGAGGGGGTATGCTCCTAACAAATAAATTAATCATTTATGAACTTTTGAAATCAATGCATACAGTCTATCCAAAAACATTTATTTTGGTTTAAGCATTCATAAAAAAATTTGCAAATTCGTGAAAAGTGACGGCTCCCGTTTTCGAAGCAGAAATGTATGACGTTTCAGCATAGATTATAAGTACAGACACTATGACGCGACCAACTCAGTTGTGGGCGTGGTCAAATGTCATGCTGTTTCATTTCGCTAAAAGGTGCACGCTCCATGAAACTTGCAAGAACAATACAATAGTGCCGACATTTGAAAACTTGTTTCAGGAGTAACCACCTTTTGGCACGACTGTGGACATTTTCAAACATTATTTTTGGTTATTATTAATGTATAAATTACATTTTTGATGTTTGATTTTTTGATTTTATCTCAAACAATAAAAGTACATTTGGCTACACTTTTGGTAAAAAACCTATAAATTTACGTACTTTAGGGGTTCGTTGTTAAGATATTATTCAAATTTTACGATTTTTAGTTCGACTTAAACATATATCTAGATAATGTTAATGAACTCAGCCTAAAACATTATAATACCATTCCATTCACACCCCACAATGTGTTGACAGCATTTGTATTGAGGTAACGCCGCCTTTTAAGTAATTTAGGGGTACAGATGGAAATTATCCCTTTGTTTACTTTTTTACAGTATTGTATGATGGACCATTATTACGGCGACAATACAAAGTCTCTGTGCTGTGAACGAGACAAAATAGAAGAAACGATTATGAACCTTAATGCAGAAGATTTAGAGAACATTCGACAACTGCACTCGTTTAGACCTTTCTTGGAGGCACAAGACTGTAGAACAAGGATCAGCTTGTTTGAAAACGATGATTTCTTCAGGGAGTCCTTGTATGAACAAATGAACAGACTGCATGATTATTTGTACAGCTTTTATTCTTGTCTGAGATTGTTCTGTGCGTTTGTCAAGGATTTGCCGAAAAATGTATTGGGAAAATCGGTAAGAACTATATTATAAATTGATCTCAATCCTCTCGATTCCGTGGGAATTCCCTAAAATCCCTTCCTAGCGTCATACGTCATACAAGAACCCTACAGTCCAAATTTCATGTACCTAGCTCCAGCCGTTTTGAATCCGAAAGGATTAAAATATACAACATTAAAGTCCAGTGACTTTATTTTTTGCCATGAGTCCATGGGAGTGTTTGTGCGACAAAGACCCGGCCAGCGACCAGGAACAGTTGTTTAAGCAATCAATGTTGTTTCTGGTCGCTGGCCGGGTCTCCGGTATGGGTTCGGGCGGTTGATTATATTTCACCTTGAATAATTATATATTTTACTTATCATTTGAATCGTATATACATATATTTCTGAATAAATTAAATAAACCTTTAGTTTAGTTCATGTACGTTTATTATTTTATTTAATATATTTTTATAAGATTAAATTTGACTCGTAAAAAGTGTGTTATGTGTACATGTTTACAAAATAAATTGTTTGAATTTGACAGCGCCGAAATGCAGCGGGTTTGTAGAGTAAGGGCTTATAGAATTAGGGGCTTGGCTCTACATGAGATCTGATAACTTTTTAACAGTGAAAGCATTATAAGCTTGTGAGTCTTGGCAAACTACTTTACATGAAATGTTTTTGGTGGGATTGATATTTCAAAATGGTTATCATAATTGACACTGCAAAAAAGCGAATAAATATATTTTGTTACAGGTCCGAGAAATGTACACGAAATGTGCATCAGAATGCATCACTAAAACTCAGGCATTCAAAGAATGCATGCAGCTTCTAAACTTCCAGTCGCAAGTTAGACTTGTAGAAAGTATAAAAGGGGCTCTCAAAGTTGTGAACACATCTCTACAAAATGCTTCGCCAGTAAAACCCTTACGTATGACGCCGACAAAGAACAATTTATTGAAAGAAAATGTCTTGGTTCTAAATGACAGTCTTGGAGAGAGTTTTGTAAAAACGATAAGGGTGCATCTCGTCACGTTTCTGAGGCACATACAGAATGCAAACACTGAGGCTACATTGGTTACTAATACTGAAGGTGCAACTGAAGATTTTGATATGGAAAATGTACCTGAGAATAGATATAAGTTAAAAGAGGTGAGTATTGTTAAAAAGTTTACTTATGAAATGTATACTTATAAAGAAAAGTCCAATGATATTTTTCCGGAACTTCAATTTCATTCTGCTTTACCAAGTATTATTTTGTCTTGAGACACATCGTTTATCCTTGTAAATAATCCTAACCTTACAAAGTTCGATCGCGCTCCATATACAGGTTGAAAATTAATCAACCGCCCGAATTCATACTGGAGACTCGGTTAATGATCAGGAAGCAGGTTCAATGATCCCTTTTTTTAAAATCAGAAAAAATAAATTTTTGTTTCCTATCACCTGGACTAGTTCAAATACAATACAATGAGGATAATAAATAATTTGTATTTGTATTCGTACTTCCTAATGGCATCAAGCATCATTAAACATTGTTACCGATCACTAACCGAGACTCCAGTATGAATTCGGGCGGTTGATTAAATTTCACCTTATATATTGTTCCATTAATGTCTATTTACAGAAACTCCTTAAAGCGACCAGAGTAGACAAAGTACAGTCAGAGTATGAGATGATCCGCTCGCGTCTTATCAGCTACTTAGAGGAAGTGTTCGCTAAGGGTTTGCAACCACCGCACACTCAGACATACCACGAGATATTCTTCTTCGACGATGTAGCGAGTGTCAAGAAGCAGATAGTGGGGTCGCCGAGAGGCGCTGTGCATACTGCGTTGAGCAATCCTGAACATTATTTACAGGTAGATAATGATCTAATTTCTTTATCTGCCGTGACGATTTTTTTTAATAGAAGTATCTTCATTGGCCATTAAATATATACCAAACGCATTTTGTTTCAGTGTTCCTGTTGCCGCCTCCCAACCATCGACAGCATAGTCGATACACTACCAGACGTGTGCCTCGCGTACAAGCTGCACAGAGAATGCGGGAAGCACATCAACTTGTACGACTGGCTTCAAGCGTTCGCTGCTGTGCTGCAACCAAGCGACGACGACGAGGAACGGAGACATGTCGACCCAATTATACAGTAAGTTACATACATAGTCGATACACTACCAGACGTGTGCCTCGCTTACAAACTGCACAGAGAATGCGGGAAGCACATCAACTTGTACGTACGACTGGCTTCAAGCGTTCGCTGCTGTGCTGCAACCAAGCGACGACGACGAGGAACGGAGACATGTCGACCCAATTATACAGTAAGTTACATACATAGTCGATACACTACCAGACGTGTGCCTCGCTTACAAACTGCACAGAGAATGCGGGAAGCACATCAACTTGTACGTACGACTGGCTTCAAGCGTTCGCTGCTGTGCTGCAACCAAGCGACGACGACGAGGAACGGAGACATGTCGACCCAATTATACAGTAAGTTACATACATAGTCGATACACTACCAGACGTGTGCATCGCTTACAATCTGCACAGAGAATGCGGGAAGCACATCAACTTGTACGACTGACTTCAAGCGTTCGCTGCTGTGCTGCAACCAAGCGACGACGACGAGGAACGGAGACATGTCGACCCAATTATACAGTAAGTTATATACATAGTCGATACACTACCAGACGTGTGCCTCGCTTACAAACTGCACAGAGAATGCGGGAAGCACATCAACTTGTACGACTGGCTTCAAGCGTTCGCTGCTGTGCTGCAACCAAGCGACGACGACGAGGAACGGAGACATGTTGACCCAATTATACAGTAAGTTACATACATAGTCGATACACTACCAGACGTGTGCCTCGCTTACAAACTGCACAGAGAATGCGGGAAGCACATCAACTTGTACGACTGGCTTCAAGCGTTCGCTGCTGTGCTGCAACCAAGCGACGACGACGAGGAACGGAGACATGTTGACCCAATTATACAGTAAGTTACATACATAGTCGATACACTACCAGACGTGTGCATCGCTTACAAACTGCACAGAGAATGCGGGAAGCACATCAACTTGTACGACTGACTTCAAGCGTTCGCTGCTGTGCTGCAACCAAGCGACGACGACGAGGAACGGAGACATGTTGACCCAATTATACAGTAAGTTACATACATAGTCGATACACTACCAGACGTGTGCATCGCTTACAATCTGCACAGAGAATGCGGGAAGCACATCAACTTGTACGACTGACTTCAAGCGTTCGCTGCTGTGCTGCAACCAAGCGACGACGACGAGGAACGGAGACATGTCGACCCAATTATACAGTAAGTTACATACATAGTCGATACACTACCAGACGTGTGCCTCGCTTACAAACTGCACAGAGAATGCGGGAAGCACATCAACTTGTACGACTGGCTTCAAGCGTTCGCTGCTGTGCTGCAACCAAGCGACGACGACGAGGAACGGAGACATGTCGACCCAATTATACAGTAAGTTACATACATAGTCGATACACTACCAGACGTGTGCCTCGCTTACAAACTGCACAGAGAATGCGGGAAGCACATCAACTTTTACGACTGGCTTCAAGCGTTCGGCGCTATAAGGTTCTAGTTGTTTATTTTCTTCAAACGACAAAAGTTAAATGGCATGCCGTATACCGCCATCAATCGGTCCAATGCCAGGCTGGGCTACTTGGTTATGCCTGTTTGAAAGCTGTCCTCTTACTCTCCCCCGAATAACTTCTAGTAGAATAAAAGCTAGTAGTTAAATATGTACGTCATTCTATCTTTTTCTTTTGTCTTCTCTCTCTTGTATTAAAATATTTGTACAACGCACAAGTGCTTAATAAAACTGCAACGTATATTCCTGGAATACTGTGTTTTCCTACTGGTTATGGACCCAGAACTATTCAAGATACGTGCAGGATATTTTGTTCCCGATTTAAATAACAAAAAAACCAATCCGCGAAAGTGTGGTTGCAAACTGCAATCCCTTTGTTAGATACGGCGAAAGCGTGCAAAATGGCGGCACTCTCTGCAAATGTAATTAACAAGCTAAATGGTGAAAATTGGGCGACATGGAGGTTCGAAACACGTATTATCCTTGTCGGACGAGGTCTGTATGATATTGTGACCGGGCAAAAATTAATGCCTGAAGATAAGGCTGCTAAAGAAATTTGGCTCAAGGATGACGGCAAAGCTCAAGAAATTATTGTCACAAGAATGGAATCAGGCCCGCAAACCCACATATTATCATGTGAAACTTCTACTGAAATGTGGAATAAATTAAAATCGGTGTATGACAAAGAATCCACCGTGAGCGTCCATCTTCTTCAACAAAAATTCTTTACAACAGAGTTTTGTCATGATGACGTCGACACATTTCTTTCAAAATTAGAAGATATCAGAGCAAAACTGAAGCATGCAGGTGAAGAAATCACCGACAAAATGACGATCACCAAGATATTAATGTCATTACCAGAAAAGTTCAAGCATTTCCGGTCAGCATGGGAATCTTCTCCGGCAGACAAGCAAACACTTGAAGAGCTTTCGTCTAGACTAAAGCTGGAAGAGGAACGAGCAACTAAAGATGAAGTCACCACAGCTCTTGTTGCCAGTGGCACTCGCTTTGGAAACTGCTTAACATGTGGTAAACAAGGTCACATGCAGAAAGAGTGCTACAAAAATAAACATTGTGAATACTGCAAGAAAGCAGGACATATTGCCAAGTTCTGTTATTTCAGAAAGAAGAACAAAGGCAAGAAAAAGCAAGAAGGTAGTTTAACTGCACTCGTAGCAACTTCGCTTGATCAAAAAGATGACTGTTGGTACATGGATAGTGGTTGCACTCATCATATGTGCAAAGACCTGATATATTTTGAAGACTACAAGGTGCTAGATTACATGCGAATGGTGAAGATGGGTGATGGTGCCACAGTGAGAGTGATCGGAGAAGGAAACATCATTTTGAAGGCATTCAATGGTTATCGCTGGTCGAATGTTATTTTGGAGAATGTTCTTTATGTGCCCGATTTAAAGGTGAATCTATTCTCGGTCATCAGCACATTGGAAAAAGGACTAAAAATGATATCCAATAAAAATGAATGCAAATTCCTAAAGAAGAATGAAGATGTGGTTGTGATAGCTACACGCGAGGGCAGACTTTTTTCAATGTGTTTCAGTAAACCTGAAAAAGCCCTTTCAAGTGTCATAAGTGATGAAAAAATGAATTCAACGTCAGAGGAAATGAAATCAACCAACTCTGAAATTGAACTGTCAAATGTTACATCAAGCGACCTTCATAAACAAACTACAAACAGGTCAGTTAACAATGAAACGTCAAATGTACTTTGCAACAATGACTGTGAACTTTATGATTATCATTGTAAATTCGCTCATCAGAACTTTGTGTTTGTGAAAAAGCTATTGAAACAGAATAACATAAACACAAGTTGCATTAAGAACCATTTTTGTTCTGTATGCATTGAAGGCAAGCAGAGCAGGAAACCGCATCATATAAGCACTACCAAAACAAGTAGTCCTGCAGAATTGATGCATGCTGACGTGTGCGGCCCTTTAGAAGTAAAGTCTTTGGGAGGATCAAGGTATTTCCTGTTGATTAAAGATGATTTCTCACATTACCGAACTGCCTATATGATAAGTGAGAAGAGTCAAGTACCAGAAAAATTAAAGGCATTTGTTTCTCTTTGCCATAATCAGGGGATGCAAATTAAAACCCTGCGCACAGACAATGGTGGTGAATTTGTCAACAAAACGGTAAAGAAACTTTTAGAACAGCACGGAATCATTCATCAAACTACTGTTCCGTATACGCCAGCACAAAATGGTAAGATTGAGCGAGAAATGCGTACAGTCATGGAGGCAGCGAGATCTATGTTAAAATCTGCATCTCTGAATAAAAATTTATGGGCTGAGGCTGTGAATACAGCTGTCTATATAATAAATAGAACAGGAACAAGCTCCATAAATAATAAAACTCCATACCAACTATGGTTTAACAAAGACTTTGATGTTTCTTTAATACAAGCTCCTTTTGGCACAGAAGTTTGGGCTCATATTCCTAAGCAAAGGAGATTAAAACTTGACAGCAAGTCCCAGAAGGGTTTTTTTGTAGGATATGGTGAAAATACAAAAGGCTACAAGATTTTTTACCCTGAAAGAAAAACCTTTTCAATGGAAAGAGAGGTTATATTTGTGCCAAAGAACTTCAACAAATCATCTGAGCAAAATGTTACAAAAATTGTGGAGCTGCATGACTACAGTGACGGTGAAGAAGAACAAACTCCTGTAAAAGAAGATCAGATATCACAAAATGAAAGTAAAGCAGAGTGGCGCAGTGAAAGCAAGCCTACTGAAGAGGAAGAGAATACTGAAGAAGAATTTCAGGATACCTTGGAACCTGCACAGAATCCCTTATTGTGTGAGGTCAGATCAAAACGCAACAGAAGGCCACGTTTTCCAGACCTGGACCATTGTTACCTGACCATGGACTGTGATGAACCAGCTACTCTTCAAGAGGCCATGTCTTCGACTAATGCTGCTCGATGGGATGAAGCTATGAAAACAGAGATGAAAGCTCTCGCTGAAAATGGCACATGGTGTGTTGTTGAGAAACCTGAGACAAAAGTTCTACTGATTGATACCAAATGGGTCTACAAAGTCAAGCGTGACAAAGAAGGTAATATATCTTTATTTAAGGCTAGGCTAGTGGCAAGGGGGTTTTGTCAGAAAAATTTAACATATTGCGATATTTACTCACCTGTTGTTAAATTAGCAAGTGTCAAAACTCTATTTGCTTTAAGTACTAAAAATAGTTGGCTTGTTAGACAAGTTGATGTATGTAGTGCTTTTTTAAATGGGGCCATAAAGGATGATATTTATATAACATTGCCTCTTAACTTTGATGTCCCTGAAAGAAAATGTTGTAAACTGAAAAAGTCCCTGTATGGACTAAAGGGTGCACCACTAGCATGGTATGAAAAATTTAATGAATTCATGTTGTCACAAGACTTTAAAAAGTCAAATAGTGATCAATGCTTATATTATTTAATCGATGGTCACAATAGAATCTATATTCTGATATTTGTTGATGATTTGTTATGTACAGGATTTGGTCCGAGGCTCAATGAATTAATAAATAACATGAAATCTGTTTTCAAGATGAAAGATCTTGGCTTGGCAAGCTTTTATCTAGGTATCAATATTGAACAGGATGTAAAAAATGGTATAACTACATTGGACCAAACCCTGTATCTTAAAAGTGTTCTTAAAAAATTTAATATGTCAGACTGTCATGATGTGACTACACCGATGGATCCAAACTATAATCTGTCAAACTTACAAAAGTCAAATTTAAGCATTCCTAAAGACGATCAAACGGAATCTTTGGAACATCGGTGCAGGCAACTCATTGGTTGTATTATGTATGCGATGATGGGTACTAGGCCTGACTTATGTACTAGCATTACATTCTTATCTCGTTTCCAGACTAATCCTAGTAACGATCTATGGGTCTGTCTGAAAAGAATATTGAGATATATAAAAGGAACTATCAATTTAAAATTAGTTTACCGTAAAGATGTAAGCGATGACTTGTTAACAGGATTTGCTGATGCAGACTGGGGTAGTAATCCTATAGATAGAAAGTCAACTAGCGGTTTTTGCTTTCAAGTATTTGGTAATTTGGTGGCATGGACTTCTAAAAAACAAGCAACAGTTGCTTTATCATCTTGTGAGGCTGAGTATGTGGCACTCACTTACTGCATAAGCGAAGCTTGTTGGTTAAGGAATCTGTTGTTAGAACTCCAAATAGCTAACCATGTTATTGTAACAATTTATGAAGATAATCAATCTGCAATTAAAGCTAGTAACTCATATCAACAATTAAAACGAATGAAACATTTAGATATAAAGTACCATTTTATAAAAGAAAAAATACATGATAATATTGTCAAAATTCAATATGTTCATACGAGTTGTCAGCTTGCAGACATACTAACTAAACCTCTTCCTCGTGTAAGTTTTGAAAAACTGAGGGATTTATTAGGGTTAACTTTTATTATATAAAAAAGTAGTTATTTAAACCTTTGTTATGTTTTAGATAATACCTAAGTTTTTATTTTTTCTAAAAAAGTTATTGATTGAGGGAGGGAATATCATGAGAAATTATATCTACCTAAGTAAAACCTAGCAATCAAAAATTTTATTTTTTGTCTTTGTAATTTAAAATATAAAAATATCTCTTATATTTCTAAATAAAAAAAATGTTTTCTGTGTATAGACAGACATACATATATACTTACTCTAATAAAGTTATTGTTATTTAAATATTTCGTGCACAACTAGTTTTTCAACTTTTGTTATGAATAGTGTTGGGACACATATCGATACATTTTTTTTTTAAATCAAATATTGTTATTTGTTAAACTTTCATTGAGGGAGGGTATTGAATATTCATCAATGAAAGACTATAATTGAACGTGTAGATACACCTCATATCTGACAGTGTGTAGACAACAAGGAAACGGATGTACGTCATTCTATCTTTTTCTTTTGTCTTCTCTCTCTTGTATTAAAATATTTGTACAACGCACAAGTGCTTAATAAAACTGCAACGTATATTCCTGGAATACTGTGTTTTCCTACTAAATACACCTTCGATAAAGTTACCTTTCAAACAAAAAAAAACTACATCAAAATCGTTTCATCCGTTTGGGAGATACGACGCCACAGACAGATACACAGATAAATAGATAAACACGTTACACACCTCTCTGTTTGCTTTGGGGGTTAAAAATGACCTAACGCTAGCGACTTCTCCTCCAGGACACGGTTCACACGAGCAGTTGCAGAGCTCCAGTTCCTTGGCTTCATCAAGTCCTCGAAGAGAAAGACTGACCACGTCATGCGCTTAACTTGGTGATCATTACTATAAGTGCTATTGTGGTATACTAGTTTCACTGACCTCCGTATTATTACTAGTGGAAAGGCGGCTGTCAAATCATTTCTCTGTCTGTTTGATTTACGCTATTTTGGCGCTGTAGGCAGCTACGAAGTTCCATGGAGTTAAAATAAGCGATGTGCGCAAGTTGACGGTGATGTGATGTCAATCAAAATACGCAAAAAAAGGTCCCTGGGAACATTGCCGGTGACGCTTCATATCGGCACAGTTTATTAAGGTAGGGCCACTGAGTGATGGCACTTATGACAGCTGCATTTAGTGATGAGGTACATTTCAAATTTCGGTTAAAAATAAACATCAAGTGTGAGTTTACTTAACATTAGACACGTCATTCAACATTCAACATAATGATACAAAAGGAAAATGTGCCAAAACCAGTGGCGTAGCTATCGGAGGGCTATGCGGTGTAGTGCCCCGGGGCCCCCAAGAGATGTTTAAATATCTAAATCGAAAAAAGTATTTTACTATAAATTATTTTCGTTTAGTTAAATATTATTGCGTAACTTGGCGACCTCAAACATGACCTATAAAAATGAGAAACTTTTTTTAAAAAAATTCTTTGTTTCTATACGAATTCTATTGCACAATAAAGCAACATTCAAATCGAAAAATAATAACCGAAACAAGTAGTACATCACTATCAACAATGAAGTATTACATTTTTTAATCCACACTTGCTTATAAATAATTACGATACTTTGTAGGCATTTAAACGTCATAGGCGCCATCACTCAGTGACTCTACTGTAGCTTTCATTTGTACCGGACAAGTGGTAATAGTATAGAGGCCAGTGACGTGTTTAACCAATCATGTTGTCTTGTCCTATATGACAATAGTATTATGATATCTATGCCTATATGCCTCAAACTTAGCAGAGGTCTTCCGTGGAGAAGTGCAGGGACATATTTAGGGGAACGTAAGAAAAGGTTCGATTCAAGTTTTTAGTGACTTAGGTTTTTCTTTTTGGGTTTTCATTTATTACGTTTTGTGATTTCTATTCTAAAAGCAGTTCTTTTGCTATCTTCATGTAAGATATGGGTCCAATTAGTTCATCAAGTAAAAAGAAAAGCTTGTGAAACACGATTTCAAAATTGCATCAGAACTACTTCTTAGACAGGACAAATAAAAGTTAAGCCCTTCGTTAAAACTTGTGATAAGAATATTGCTTACAAATTAAAATTTTATGTGCTCGCGTAACCATCAGCTAAATTTGAGGCCAATAGTTCCGTGTTCAACCAATCATGTTGTCTTGTTCTAAGTACAGTGGTTAGTTATTGATTTTTGTTTTTAAGATTTGAATAAACGCGTATTTTTGTATGAAACATGTTTTGTTTTTGTTATTTCCTTATAAGCTACACTATTCTTTGATTTATTATTAAAATGAAAAAAATTAAAGTATTATATAACTTGTAAACGGGTTATTGTAGGTTACTAAAAGGTAGGAAACAATATCAATGGAAAAATAATTCAAGAAATGATTTAATTTCATTTGAAAGAAAAATTTATGGCAAATCCAAATTCAAATAATTTATTTTGCAAAATAGGTATACATAATACACTTTTTACACGTCAAATCGATATTAATGATCTTACGTAAATTTTCTATTATGTTAAAAGTTACATATATGCCAAAAAAAAAGATGATGCTATTTGTGACAAATGTTTTTGTATTTGTTTATGTAAGTCTATGATATCTATTAAAATTAAGTTTAATTTGTTAGGTTATTTGTATTAGCACTTTATTGATTTTCATTTAATTTACTCTATCTATTACGTCTATCCCCCTATTTTTACTTTTCTAGTGACTATTTCTTCACCACCCAAAGGTTGGCTGGAAGAAATCGCTTCAAGTGATAAGTCCGCCTTTGTACAAAATTATGTTTTCAATACTCTGTTTTCTTTTATATGTCTTTTGTGTACAATAAAGTGTCAATTCATTCATTCATTCATTCATTCATTCATTCATTCATTTTTGTTTTCATGTAGTTAGTGACAGACATATTTTTTGTGATTTTAGAAATAGTATACAACAAAGTCGCAATTCGCATTTGTCTGTGTATTCCACAGACCTGGCCCGGCACTCTCAAGAAGATTCGGTCGATTTATCGTTCGAGCATACATCCATCCCTGACGCACGCATAGAGTGTGATAGAGATGGATATACGACCGAACGATATTCGTTCGAATTTTGTCACTTCGGAGTAGGCCCTCTGTGTTTTTTTGTATTTCACGGACATGTGGTTTCTTCTCTTTGGATTTTAATGCGGTTTTAACCATAATTTAGAACATCGTACGACAAATTAGTAATTTGGGAATTTAGTGATGTACGTTAGGTACCAATGATTTAGAAAAAAGTCAATGTTAGGTACACTCTCTAATTTTCAGGCTTATGCTTGCATCTGCAGCAGAGCTTAAAAGTTCCTCGAGTTGCTTCCAGAAAAAGGTTCCGGGTGGCGGCCGTATGCGTTGACTTGGTGGGGCCACTGCCGTGACCCCTGATTTCACGATTTTTAGTTGCACATAAACGTAAATCCCAGTGACAGTCGCAATAAAATTGAGAAAGAAAAATACTATGTATTTATTTTAATTATTTTTAATAATCAGTGCTTCAATCACATCGTCTCCGCAGACGACGCCAAGAGCCGCTGACCTTATGACCTTCAATAATATAAATACATGATTGTTGGCATGCATAGCTATGTACCTTTTTATAAACCCTTAGACGCCTTTTACGACATTCTAGAGAAAGCATGGAGTGACAATATTCGTTTTAGATGACGTTGCCGCTTGTCATGCCACTGATTACAAAGAAAATTGACCTTAACCACTGTTCTCTGAGCGAGTTCGTAAGGGCTACTATGTGGATTTTATGTTACTGAAAAATTTATTTAGGTTCTTTATGTTAAATTAAGTTGGTTGACTTCTTACTCTATTGTATTAGGATTACCTGTAATAATAGCTGTAATATGTAAATAAATAAATATCACAATTATTCACAATAATAATGAGAAAATATGTTACAAAACTTTTTGGAAATCGCAACAGATTTCATGAAAGAATAATATACATTTTTGTTAGTTTTATGTATTCATCTGTAATAAAAAGCAAAATTATTTTGGTTTCTTTGTTTTTTAATTAACAAGTAAAGTGAGTTTTTAAATGGTCACAAAACAGACAAATTTTTACTACAGTGACGGTTTTGTACTCCCTTTTTTCGCCAAATAAATAGATTTTCTTAGAACGACATAAAATTCTCTATATTAAAGAATTACAGTACACAATGAGTGAGTACACATGTAACAGAAAAAAAAGCCATTAATTTTTTTTTTATTAAAACAAATATTTTCATTTACTAATCAATGCATCGCTTAAGTAGGTATGGAGGTCAGTGAATTTGTTTGACAGGGTACACTTTTTAATAAAATCGCCTATAACCAACACAGACTGCTAAGCCATTAGACGTTCTAAGGTGGGCAAACCTTTTTCGCCAATACATCAGTGCAATTTCACTACTGTAGAAATGTCATTCCATACTATCCCATCTCTATTTCCTTACTTATAATAGTACCTTCACCGCATTATCTCGCAACATCCCGGCGCAGTGGCGGGAAAAATTCCTTGTCACGTGGTTGATAAGATGTCTAAAGGCTATTTGGTCTGTGATAAGATAACCAACATGATCAGTGAGAAAGAATTTTTATACTTAGTATTATTCCAAAAATTCTACCACGGGTATTACACATAGAAAATAGTTTTATGTTGTTTTCCTGCCATTATTAATCTTTTTCAGTTACCTATGTCTGAGCCATTTCAACTCTCTAAGATTTAAAAGTATGATATGACAGATAGACATGACCAAATAAGATAAGTCATTATATTCGTAGGGGGATGGTAGAGGGACAAAGAAATGGGACAACTCTGAACAATATGGGACAAATATAACCCGATTCTTCGAAACTAATTTCAACCTTAAGGTTACCTACTTGTTTTAAAAGTGTATGCAGATTATGTAAAGAAAGAAACGGTTTTAACTTCCAAGGTTTAAAGTTCAAGACAAAATTAGACTTTTACGTCATTAAAAATACGTGCGTGGCCATTATTTTTAGTAATAAAATTATACGTGTTTATTGTATTTGGCGCTTGTGTCATCTACAACGCAGAAAAACCGCCGCCGTTAACAACATAAAAAAAAAATCAATTGCCTTGTCTAAGACTGTTTTTATTAATCGGCTTTATGGATTGGCAAAAAAGACGTAAAAAGGAATTCATTTTCTATATCCTTTGTCCAAAAGCCAACAAAAGGTCAAAGCTTTATCTAAATCTACAAAAAATCAAGGCGATGTCAATTCAAACCGTCGTCGTAGCTCTCTTGTTAATGTGCAATAATCCTTTAAATACTACATTAGCATCTATATTTCGTTATTAAATTTGTTCTTGGGAACGGTGTTTAGGGTTCCGTACTCAAAGGGCAAAACGGAGCCCTATTAATGTCACTCTGCTGTCCATCTGTCCGTCCGTATGTCACGGGTCTTTAGCACGTAAACGAAAAGAAATAGAGACCTGAAATTATTATATATCATGTAAAATGGTGACCTGAAACCGAATATTGAATTTAAAAATTTTAATTATTTTCAGGGGGGAAATCAAATGATACATGAAAATGAAACCGTAAAAAAAATTTTTTTCTTACCCTGACATGTGAGTTATCATTGTCTAGAACTTGAGTAGAGTATAAGCATTTTTATTTTGAAACCTTCAAAAAAAAGAATTGGGGGGCGTCAACCTTGTTAGTTTTAGACTACGTCGATGGTTTTAGACAATTTTTGTTACGGGGTCTATTTCAAAGACCAAAGTAGTCAGGAATTTATAATTTCTGTATATTATGTACCATATACTGAAAACGCTGATAAAGAATGTAGTTACGCTCCAATACGCATCCAACTTAATTTTGCAGTTTTGTTTCATACATTTTGTAGGTTGCAAAGTTTGTAGCTTTTGTCTAAATTATTAAAGTATATTAACTAACTTAAATAGGTACAGTGGCGACCGCATCAAGTAAGACACATTGGACTTTGTACCTATCTTATATTCTTCTCTGTAGGGGCTAATGTCGTACTGTAAGTGTATAGCTTGATGTGGTCTCCACTCCACTGTACAACAACAACCATAATTTATTAATTTAACGATTTATATGTTTGTATTCTTATCAACATAGTTATCTAGCTAATAGAACGTATAAAAATAACAAACAAAAAAAGGAACCACCACCACACAAAGGACAAGCCCACAAGAAAAACTGTACCTATCAACTGATCGGGGCATGTCAGGCCGACTCACCAATGGTACAATGGTACGGAACCTTCAGGGCGCGAGTCCAACTCGCACTTGACCGTTTTTTTTGTTATTTAGAAAGTCTTCTGAAAATTGGTAAACTTATACGTCTGGGTTTTTATCACAGATATTTTTATGTTTTTATTTTTATATTTATAATTATCCATTAGCCTGGTTCGTTCACTACTGTACATAGGCAGTACATGGAACTGTAAATGATATGAGCTCAAATTGTGCAAAGACAAATTGTTGCAAAACCATCCGAACGGAAACGTAAAATAGATGTGGCTATTTTATTTCTATGTATTTGTGCATATTGTTTATATCTGCCTTATTTGGTATAAATAAAGGGAAACTATCATTTAAAAATGTTGGCTCTCTGAGGCCCCGTGAAACCAGGGGCCCTGGGCTAGTGCCCCCGGTGCCCTTATGAAAAAGACGGAACTGTACATAGGCATTTCCAAGATTTCGCTCTTCGCGGTGCTCCTGGAAGAAATGCCCACGCTGGGAAGGCAGGCGGGCTTTTGAGTGTGTTGCCAAAACCCTCGCATCATTGATGCCGCTATCTGTCACCAGTCTGTTTTATAGAGGTATAATCTGGCAATCTGGATTTACCGCCATCAATCGGTTCCAGGCATGGTGGGCCACCTAGGTTGTGTCTAACTGTCCCCCGAATAAATTCGGGGTGGTTTGTAAGTAACATAGTGGTACCTTCACATTCGAGCCCGGCGCCAGCTCTACTACCACCTGCAATTTATAATTATATATGTAGTCTCTATTTTTTAAATTATAATTACCTAGTTGACAAAGTACCGCATATGATGCTTAGCGCATTTTCTGCTTTTATTTTCATATGATGAGTTTATGCAGTAGTTCCTTAGAAGAAAAAATTAAGAAAAAATTTATAATAGTCAAAAACAACAAAAAACACTTTTATGTTAATTGTTTCCTTCTTAACCATCCTCATAATCAGTACAGGGAAGGTGCGATATTCTTAAAATGTGAAAAGAAAACACAAGAATACACATCACACCTGTCTGCAAAAGGGCTTGGTGTAGACTACAGATCTCCAAATGCACGATACAAGATACTTAAACGCCGGAATAATGCTTTTTAGGGCATGCTGGTTTCCACACGATGTTTTGCTTCATCGCTATGCAAGTGGAAATATGTACACAACAGAAATAACATAAAGCATAAGTTTTGAAAAGTGCATTCCGCGAATCCGAAATCGAAAAGACCATACAACTGCACTGAAGCTGTAGATATATAAAATGGATGTACATTTTAAAGTTTATTCATGCTATAAAACAATTTCGGGGCTTCCCAAAACTTCAACAATTTGGTCAAACGTCCAAAATTGGTTTGGGAGTCCGAGGGAAATTTTTCACTTGATAGTTCCGCTCTCATAAAGTTAGTGGGCAAAATATGTTTTACACGGCGTTGCTCGTGTGGATCCAGTTTCTCCCGTTCCCGTGGGAATTTCCTAAAATCTTTGTCATATTAGGGACTTACCTAGCCCAGGTCCATTCGTTTGGTATAGGCGTTGACTGATCAGTCGGTCAGGGTATTCGTTTATATAATAGGTCTTTACCTATGAAATTGCCGAAATTTTCGTACATATTCTTGAGTTCATAATTCCTGTAATTCTATAGCTATATTATTTGTTTTTGGTTTGAAAGTTGATTTCAAAGGTCAACATCTACGTATTAAATTTTGTTTTTGTTTTCAGTTTGATTAAAAAAATTAAATTTTCAAAAACAGTTCGTCCTTAATGTCATCCATTTCCATGATAAGATTCGTAATAATTTTCTACAGGTAACACTTTCAAAAATTTTATTAATGTTGCTGTTAGCTTAATGTTATCTGATTCATATACACAAGAAATGACATAATTTGGATTTGTCACTCCTAAAAAAAATGCAAAAATGTTAGTACTGAAAATTGAGTTTCCTTCAAATTCTCTATAGAAAACAGCAATTTCATATGCAAAGACCTAATATTTAGATACATTATACATAATTATAACGTTCGAGAATTTGATATTAAATTAGGTAATTTTGGATATTTTAATTACGGAAAAATTGTCTTACTTTATTTTTTCTGTTTTATGTCAGGTCCATTACTGGTTTTATAATAGGTACTTGTTGCTTTTACTTTGAATATATTGTGTTAGTTTTGAAATTATCAGGGAATTATGTCTTAGGGCAACGTTCGTCTTTTATAGTGCATTTAATAAAATAATAATAATAATGACTTAGTTCCTTATAATACTTAGTTGCTATGCCGTAATGTTGGCTCCCCTGTCTCTCAACGACGTCTAACTAAACGAGATGATGGGTATAACATCATTTTCTGTCTATGGATTGGATGATCTAAACTAGATTGTATTAGATTATAAACTAGATAGAAACGCACTACAAATTACGTTATTGTGTCTGTGTGACCGCAAAATCGCACCAACAACAGGATAAAATCTGCAAATGTCATGTGCCGAAATGCTGTCGTCTTCAGGGCGTGGCCTTCGTCATACTTGACCGGATTTTTCAGTTAAAGGTCAGGGGTCAACTCTTAATTAGTAGATAAATATAATAAAACATACGCCGCCAGTGGTCGGTCACTGCGCCGTCGCAACAACTTGTAAAAACAAACCGACCTTGAATTATAATTTCACAAAATAAAAGATGTACCGATGATTCTCGACCTCTGGAAAGGTTAAGAACATATTTAGGGTTCTTTAGAAGGTTCGTCAGTAAATGTAAATCTTTTTTTTACTTTGGGCTACCACTACCGCGCCTGATGTAAAGTGTCTGTGAGTCCTATAGGATGAAGAGCTCGCCGTGAAAGTTTCTAAAAAGTAGAGTAAGAACTCTCCTGGCATGATTTCTCATGACGTCATGCCAAAACACGATGAGTCGCTTGGCGGCATGGTTTCGTCATTGTCACCAGACAAGCCACGACCAAAGCCTACCATCAGTCCAGTAGTACCTAGTACTTCAGTTTACGTCACACGGGAATAGGGTTACCAGGGCTTGAAATAGAAAAGCCGGTCGCAAGCAATAAAAAATCCTGAATTCTGTAAAAAAGTCCGGTCTTCTGCTGAAAATAAAACTCAGTAGATTAGATTGAAAATTATTAACTGAAATTAAATTTTTTGCTCTTTATAATTATACCTTTGTCACTGGCAACGGCTTTCAACAAGTTTGTTTTTGAAGAAATTTCGCGGTAAAATTGTGCACATGTCATATTCTTTAAATTATACTTTTATTGACTCAACTGTTAATCTATTTCTTTCTTTCGTCCTCTGCGAATTCATTAGTGAAAATATTCGTTCCACGTTTGCATTATGTGGTATGATACAAAAATAATGATGACAAATCTTCAAAAAGCCGGTCTTGATTAAAATCCAGCCGGAGTCCGGTCTTAACTCTGAAAAGCCGGCCAAGACCGGCTTTATCCGGTCAGATGGTAACCCTACACGGGAAGGCTCTTTTCACGCACTCAGAGGTGGGGTTCCTCTGAGTGATGTGCTATTTTCTGTTTTATTTTAAGGACAGGGTTTGGCGTGTAGATTAACTCAAAATAAACTTGTCCAAAGACAAAAAACATGAACTATTGGTTAATTTAAGAAGTGTATTAAGTAAACGTCGTCTTTAACAAGTTACTGGTTTCGAACGAACATGTTTATATGTTTAAAAATACGCTTCAATTGATAATCTACTATGAACTTCTATTTTTTTATGAGAATATCGAAGATTTCCTTATTTTCCTGAGGTTTCAAATTAATTCTTCACCTTCTTGCCAAATGTTAGCGGTTTTTTAATTGTGCTGCGGATATATAGACATCTAATTAACTTCACTTTATTGGTTTCTATTTTTTGACAGAACCCTAAAATCACGAGAAAGAATGCTAATTTTAACGAAAATTTACCTTTCCTGGAGAAACATCGCCGCACAAAATATGGAAATTCCGCTTTTATTTACTTACAAAAGTACCCTAAATTATGAATGGGCAAGTCAAACTTTTTTCATTTACTACGGCGCCATATTTCTTCAATTTCTCCGAGAAAATTGTTTAGTACAATCACTATTCAAATTTTATATCTGTCTTTATCAATCTTTAATAATATTAAATAACAAACCCCTTTATCCTCAAAGTGTTTAAGCAAACCAGTAGTGGAGTCAAGAAGAGTTCAAATGGAAAAACTGAATATTGTTTTATGGTTTACTTGTTCAATAAACTCTCAAAACTTTGGCGGAACCCGCACTTACCATTTTTACGACACACTTCGCTAACTTTGTCTAAATTTTTAAATACTTTTATTTGTGTCTAGCAAGACCTGAACGACGACCTAATAGGGACACGTTTATTTCTATTAACTTACCTGACATTTACATACATATCGGATTCTTTCCCATTTTTTCATGGCATGACGTTAACAAATTAACGATAAACGCTACCTTTGACCTTTTTAACGTTTGGTTTTTTTGAAGTGGTGCTTGCACCAACGACAAATATCTGTCTTATATGTGTAATGGAATAAAGACAGGTTTATCCTGGATGTTGAATATTAATTCAGATGGTTTTGGACCTAGACCGCTTCATTTATTCAAAAAGTTTGTAAATGAATTCTTAAATACTTATAAAAAACGGTCAGTATATCTCCTTGAAAGGACGATTCGCTTGATCTCCTCAGTTTTCTAACTACATTGACTACTTCAATCAACAAAGGGGTTGATTTATAGTTACAGCTAATGTTAGATATGATGATAAACTTATGGTTAGCTGGCTAATCTTAAGATTAATCGCCTACTAACGGCTAATAATGTAAAAGCAAAAGGAATGATGAAATAATATAGTAATAATAAAAAAAAGACAATCATAGCAAAGCGATAAATAAGAAAGATTTTTGTGTATATCATGAAGTGTGGGTGGGGTTGCCTCGCTCCGCTCCACTTCGCTCGTATTTACATGTGAACCTAACACGCTTCTCCTCGCTTCGCTCGTCGTCGCACCAATTTTAGCTTTTTGTTTAATTACAACTGTATTATTTATTAGCATTATTTCATTTTTCCGTTTGCTTTTAGTCTAGTTAGCGTTATACTTACCCCAAAACGTCCCTGATTGGCCCACCAGCTGTCAACCGCTTAGGATGAAAATCACCGATCTAGTACATAACCTCACACCAAAATATTCTAGCTAGACACTTCAATCTTCATGTGGAGTACTTCTGTTCACAATAAAATGTATACCTAAGTATTTTTTCATGTGTCAAGTATGAAATAGTTTTTTTTTTGACTGCTCCTTTGTCAATCCGAGACTTAATTAACCGAGGGCTTAATTTATTTTTCAATGCAAGTGCTCGTAAAGGGCCACGTTTTATGCATCAAAACCGAACAGAAAGTCGATTATTTTGCCCTAGGGCTTTATTGTTTTTTTTTTTATTTATTTACGAGAAGTTGGCTAACTTGAAACCTTTCCTGTGTACCATAAATGTTATACTTTGTTATACCCTTGTAGCATAATAGTAGTTTTATGCTACAAGGGCGAAAAGGAATAAATTACGAGGACGATTTAAAACACGAGCGTAGCGAGTATGTGTATCATACTACGTTTTTCAATGCATAGTGTGAGGAAATGAAAACAAATATAATCTTGTGAACTTTAAATTATGATTGGCTCAAAAGGACTATCCAGAGCCGTTAAACAGTGGAAAAAAAGTATAGCATCTATGGTACACAGGAAAGGCTGCAGGTTAGCCAACCATTGCAAATAAATTAAAAAAAAATTATAATTATAAAGCCGTAGGGCAAAATAATCAGTGTGACCATTTGTGGCAGATTTCTGCCGTTTTGGCAGATTTCGCTCTTAAATTTTGTCTGTAGCAGATCATGCTGACGATTTACAAAAGAGGCAGATTTTGGCAGATTTAAAAGATTCCAAGAAAATTCACATTACCTAATTTGATTTACAAAGATTTTGCGTCTACTTTAAACGTTGCAAAGAATTTTCCTAACATAGTAGACTAAAACAACATTCAAAAAGTTGATGACGAACTTCGACAAATTAAATTTGATAAGAGTGTAAGACTCATAGATAAGTATAATGTGGTAAGACTTATTAGAATCAGGTGGAAATAGCACCACCAGCACAATTTTGAGTGTAGACAAATTTTGGGGAGCGATAGGAAAAATCAAGGAAGCAAATGGGGCTACAAAATACCCAAATATCACAAATTTCACCAAAGCTTTATTTTGTTTGTCCATGTCCAACGCTTCGTGCGAGATAATATTCTCTCAAGTGAATTTAAATAAAACAAAAATAAGGAATAGGTTCCTAAACCAACATGTTTCAGCTTTAATTAAAACAAAAGAGGGGATTAAGGAACACAGAGACTGTGTCTTCTTTAAACCAACTTAAAACAAGATCAAAAAGATTTCTTCAAAATCTTTGTACTACACGGAAAAAGAAGACGAAAATTTGGAGGCAAATGTTGACACGTTGAGTAAATATTACTTATAGGTACAATTTATAAGAAAATTGTTCAATAATTCCATTGAATTCGAGTGTATTTTTTTCCTTTTCCATGAAGGCATATTTCTGGCATTATTGGCACCAAGTGTGGCAGGTTTTGGCAGATTTTTTGCCCACTCTGTGGCAGATTCAGCATTTATGAGATGGTCACACTGAAAATAATCGACTTTCTGTTCGGTTTTGATGCATAAAAAGTGGGCCTTGACGAGCACTTGCATTGAAAACTACTATTCATCCCATCTATTCGAAAAACGATGATTGGATTCAATAAGTGCGAACAAAGTAGGTCTTTTCTGCAAGAGACTTTCATAGGGCAATAATGAGTTTTGAATTTGGAACATGAATGTTGTTCCTTATAGTGTTTCGTGACCAAAGAGTTCGAACGAAAATATTGTATAAAAAGTTACTGGCCGGTTATCTGACCAGCGCGGCCGGCAGTATTATATATAAAGAAAAATGTAATGATAAACGCGCGAACTACGTGCTTGGTATACGAATACCATTCATAGCATAATTTTAATTTTAATATAATTAAACAAAAATGGGTTCGTCAGACAGTGAAAGAAAATATCAGAAGAGACGCATTTAATGTGATAGAGAATCCCGAGAAATGTATTTGAAACCGTATGATAATTCCCTCATATGGAAAAATGCAAACGCAGCGAAGACTTTTTCGGAATCTGTTTTCTTGGCCTATTTCCAAAAATTAGCCTATTTACAAAGAAATACTTCTTTTCTGAATAAGTAATAAATAAGTTCCAGATTTGTATCTAATAGCGCCTTTTATTTCTTTTCCTCATAGATGAGATGAAAAGTAGAGTGTCTCACACGGCCGCAAAATTATTTTTCCTTCCCTTGTGATACAGTCTACTATTATTGCACAAGTAAAATTTTCGTAAAATTTTAGTATTTTCTACCAGCTAACTTTTGGCAATGGGGAAGTTGTTGGGGTAGTGCTATGATTTTAAAATGTTAATTGTATGAATACATATTATTACATATATATATATACATATATAATACTTAAATACTCAGTAAATTAAATTATACTACATGCTAATAAACAAAATAAATTAATAATTGATAAGTTCAAGTACTTATTCTACTTAAAAGTTTACATATACCATACATAAATGGTAATCATTCTAAGAGTACACGAATTGATTCATCAATGCAAAACTAAATCGATATACTTCTATTCATAAACATAGAGGCGTCTTTGAAGTTGATGCTTATAAATATGTATCGTTGTATTAACGAGATGATGTTATTTTTTTTTAAATACATTTTTTTACATAAATCGTCATCGACTGGTCATAAAATGTCGTTTTACATAAAATTATATTGATGATGATGTGATCAATGTTATCTGATGCTCATATTTCCTTTATGCTAAGTCAACGTAATAAATTCTGACTATTGTTTTGAAGGTTTTTAGTAACCTAATGAATGATGTCATACTGTAATATTTTACCGACACCCGAGTAACAAGTAAAATTAAATATGCTGGAATTTTTAACGAATACCCTTGGCCTAATATCGAAATTGAATGTCGTGGGTATTTCATAGCTTGTGACAAATTATTAAGTAAATAGTCGGAATAAAACCTTCGGACTGCTGGTCGAGATGAGTCTGCGCACGCGCCTGCCACACACACAGATCTGCAAATAGACGAATAGGTGTTGACACACACATGTATTAGTTTGCGACCATCGATGACCGAATCGAGGAGCCGGTCGGATTGTTTGCCGCCATTTGACATTACGTTACACCTATTGCCGGGAGAAATGTATAAAAGATTTTGTCACGAACCATCAGGCATCAGTCGCTCAACAGGTAGCATCCGAACCAATACACAAAATTAAACACAAAATATTAAAAATGAAATTGGTACGTTTTTAAATTACGCTTGTTATGTTATTATAAAAATAATTTAATCTTATAATAATTAACGCTTCAGTTTTATTTATAGATCATGGAAAAGTGATTTGAAATCTGGATTAAAATGGAATTAGTTTTTCCAAAAAGTTCAAGAAAATCGACAATGTGAATTCTCAAAACTGCAAAGTTTATCAAGCACGCAGTACAGAACTATAATTTATATTTCAATGCATGTGCTCGTAAAGGCCCACTTTTTATGCATCAAAACCGAACAAAAAGTCGATTATTTTGCCCTAGGGTTTTATTATTATTATTATTTTTAATTTATTTGCAATGGTTGGCTTACCTGCAGCCTTTCCTGTGTACCATAGATGTTATACTTTTTTTTCCACTGTTTAACGGCTCTGGATACAGTCCTTTTGAGCCAATTATAATTTAAAGTTCACAAGATTATATTTATTTTCATTTCCTCACACTATGCATTGAAAAACGTAGTATGATACACGGGCGTAAAAGCAATAAATTACTCGGTTACGTTTAAAACACTCGCTACGCTCGTGTTTTAAATCGTCCTCGTAATTTATTCATTTTCGCCCTAGTAGCATAAACTACTATTCCCATTACTGTTCTGGCTTGTACTGCCAAAACCTACTCAGGGTTACGAGCTGCAAATTTTGATAATCAGTGACATCTTCTGTCTCCATAGATCATTGTAGCAGCCCTCGCCTTCGTGGCCATCGCTTCCGCCGCCCCCGCTGGCCCCTCCTCTGAACCTGCTGTCATCCTCCGCTCAGAGTTCGAGCAGCAGCCCGAGGGTTCCTATGTCTACAGGTATTTAGTGTTTATGCAACATTTTATCAAGTTCTCCAAGTGAAAGAAGTTGCAGGAGAACAATTCAAAACAGTATAAATCAGTTCAAAACAGTTCGGTTTTAGGTGGTGATCTGTTTGAATTATAATTTGTGTTAGTTTTTGCGAATTGTAATTTATATTTTATTCATTGATAATATACATGAAATTTGTTGACAAAGTATAAAATTATAATTCGGCACTGGCACACATTTCACACATACGGGTACATTATCATAAGTTAAAAAGTCAGACCTTCCCTAATTCTACTTATCTGTCTTCAGCTTTGAAACCTCCGACGGTACCCAGCGTCAAGAGAACGGAGAGCTGAAGGAAGCCCTTGACGAGGAGAACAAACCCCACAAGGTCGTCGTGGTCCGCGGATCCTACACCTTCCTTGACGAGGAAGGCAAGCCTCAGACCATCACCTACTACGCTGACGAGACCGGATACCACGCGGAAGGCGACGCCATCCCCAAGGAAGCCGTCGCCAGACGATAGGAACTCAAAATGTAGTCAAAGACTCTCGACCTAAGGCCCGCCTGATCCAGGCAATAGTCAAATGGATACCCTGACCTTGAGAATGTGTGATCATTCTCGTTGCTCGTTAGTGATGCTCACTGCCATACTTTTGTACGTTTATATTTTGTTGTTAAGTTTTTATACGACATTCGTATAGTAAATAAATCTGGTAAAAGATATCCTTGTGTATTTTGTGTTACTGATTGACATAATATCTATAAGCTCAAACCAAATAAAATCTGAGAATGTATGCTTGTAAATTATCGGGAACACTAGGTGCTATATAAAAAATATTTTGATGCAACTTTGAAAGCAAAAACCAAAGGGAGCATTACCAATTTATTAATTAAATATCTAATTAATTATCATAATGATAAATAAACTATAAATTCAAACATCTAGGTATGATGACATAACGTAATTTATTGGTATTTAATCTTAATAATAAGTTTTGGTACGAAAGGAAAGAAAACTGCATTAGAATCAATCGTTTGTTGACTGGTTTTTTAATTTGTTGAATATACAAATATGGGAATGAAAAACATTCATTTTTGATACTTATTTAAAAGTACAGGATACATTACAGGGTAAAAGTGGTAAATGTGTTCTATGCCCTAAAGGCATAAGATAGAGTAAGTATTATAAAAAAAACGACCTTGTGCCTATTTCTGATTTGTGTATGTGTACCAGTGGGGTGCAGCGGGATTTCTGCTGGGGCCAACCCTAAACTTACCGGACTAACCGTGTTTAGTTTTTATATTTTCCTGAATTTTCGGTAGTGTTACATCTTGACATGGTCGCGGGATGTCATCATCACGTCACAGAATATATCACTCAATATATCAATTTACGCGCTCCCGTGTTGAACGGCAGGTTGTTTTACTGAACGCTTTCGCGACGCTGCATGTGTTACGGAATCCATACTACGTGTCAACACTAAAATGCGGTATGGTTTTCATCTAACATATTCAATTCACACGTCCGGAATTGCTATTCGCGTTTAATACTAGGATGGATTCAATAGACGAATGAAATATTGCCAATGCGGAAATCATTCTCGACGTCAACGTCGGGATATATTTGTTGTTACCGGCCAAACCCAATTTTAGGGCAAACTATTTTGGGCTAGGCTGAACTAGTTTTTTGGGAATCCTTCAGCGCAGTAGAGAGCCTCAGGTCAGGTTAGAAGTGGCGGTGTTAGGACTTCTCGCGTTCATCACACAACTAGAGTAGGTATTGTTTGCGGAGCTAAACTTTGCGAAAGCAAGACATCCGGGGAGCGCGTTGTCTCCCCACCCACTTATCTCCGAAACTCCAGCAATGAAAAATATAAACCCTGAAACTACATTATAAATCAGCGTTTTCAGTATTTGTTGTTTAAATACAGAATAGACAATATACAGAAATTACAAATTAATATCATTACTTTGGTCATTGAAATAGACCTAAAATAAATGGTTTGAAAATGACAACTTTGATAGCCGCCATAGAAGTGTCTTTATTTGTGAAGATAAAAAATATATTAACTAGTTCAAACAAAATAAGGGCTACTAGGTACCATGAAATTTTAAAGTTCCTACCATGAAAATTATAAAATGAATACATTGTTTAATTAAAGCAAACGTAAAACAATGTTATTGTTTAGGCTAGTAACTGTTTAAATCATCATTAAACATGTTATTTTTTTTACTTTTGATAAAAATTTGAGTTTAGGACAAAAAACTGAAACAACGAAAACTCACAGAAAATAAAAAAATCTTCACTTTTTATTTCTTTTTCTTTTAGAGCAAATGGCCGCCGCCGCCTTTATGCCGCCACGAGTACCCCTTGTCAACTGTAGATAATTTTGTAACTTACAAGCATAATAATGTACTCTGTGCTTACAAGCTGTTACTGTGCGTTTTCGGCGGACACTTAACCGGATGTACCTACCAATCCTCGTGAACAGTTGTAATGCGAAATCTACCCGAACCAGGTCTTCTTGCAACACGGCCGGTCTCTTGGAGGCAATTCCAAGCATTTTGGATAGCTCATCTAGAAAAACCCAGGTGAAAACTTATCCTTATTGGATCATTGTAACGGCCCTCATTGCAGTATTGTGTCCATATGGCTGCGTAATAGTGGCATATTAACTTAAAAGGTGTTGTTTAAACAAGTTAACTAAACTTAATTAAGATAATTTTCAGAATATCAAGACTCATACCGACACAAAACTTAGAGAAAAATCGAAACTATTTTAGAACATTTTTTATATTTTTTTATAATGTATTTGGTCTCAAGCACAACATCGAAGAGGTTAGATATCAAAGAGTTCATAACATCAATATTTTGTTACTTATCAACAGAGGTTGGAATTAGGTAGTGTGATTTTGGAATTTGGAACTATATGTTGATTTTATTATGGATACATACTTTGGATATCAAGTCATCGGAGGTAACAAATTCTAAACAATGACTTGGGAGATGCTTGGGAGGTTAGTATACAAACATATGTATAAGAATATTTTTATATCACATTTTTAGGGAAATATCACTATTTCTCTTTTTTAATAGAGTAGCAGAAGCGATCGATGATTAATTTAATACATTATATATTATTCAGAGAATAAAGGTAAGATAAAATAATTAATATGGTTCAGCTGATGAACATAACAATATAAAAAACCGGGCCAGAACCTAACCGGTCGGCCATAGCTTCAGGCTTCGAGAGGTGCGTCAAGCGATTCTTCTTGCGACGGCGGCGCCGGCGGAGAGAACAAATGTATGGAGTTGTATAGGGCCGGCCATCGGTCGCATCTCGCGCGTCTTGTCCAGCTTCGAGTGACTTGCGCTCTCTCGACAGCGGTGTGTGGGGAGGCGGGGCGGCTAGTGATCGGGCGCACAGGACGAACCTAGTGTCGAGCGCTTTGAGCGAGCGAGCGAGCGTGCTATACATCCGATGCAGTGGAAGGCGCCGACGGGTGTCGTGGCAAGGCAAAGCCCGTCGCAAAAACCACCTCGAAGCGCAGCAAGAAGCGCCGCCAGAAGCCTGAAGCTGTGGCCCCGGCGTAAAACGGTATAACAATTCCTGAAAAATGACCACTGTATGAAGTTTATCAAACCATAAAAATATATTTTAACGGTAAGTAATGTCCAATTTTTATTGGATCCCCCCTAAAACCAAATTCTCGATAAAAAAAAAAGTTTTATTTATTTGAACAAACTACATTAAGCCTTATAAACTACACATAATAAAATTATGGAGGCAGTTACACCAATTTTAAGTTAAGGTTAGTAATATTAGTCATGTGCCCTGGTTTACTCATTAGTAAAAACTGTACAGAGTCCACCAGTCTCTTCGTCTTTAAAAAGTAGATGGAGCCAAATAAAATTATTCACAAATCAGTATTAAGCCATCTTACGATCCATATGAAATATAAATCAGTGTTGCATAATTCAAAACAAATAAATAAATAACTAAGTAGGGTAATATCATCATTACAAATATTACTTAGAATACAAAACAAATATTAATATAAATATATAAATATGTGTGGAATATTATATATACAAGGTGACTTTTTGATCATCGTCCAAATTCATACTGGTGGCTTGGTAAGTGATCAGTATCATTGATCAATAACAATTTTTGTAAAATTCGTAAAATGAAATTTCGAATTACCATAGTGATTTACTCGGAACTGGAAGTGAATTTCTATGGGAAGCCGAAATTTCATTTTACAAATTTCACAAAAATTGTTATTGATCCAAGATACTGATCACTTATCAAACCTTGGACGATGATCAAAAAGTCACCTTGTATATCTTTAAATTATTTTAATTTTTTCCTTTTTTAATTTTATAATTTTGTACGAGATGTGTTTACAAAATATTATTATATAAGATTTCTATAGACTAATGATATCACCCTACGATCACATTCCCCAAAAAATTGCCACACAAATATTAAAAAAAAACACAATTCCTTTATTGTTAAAATTCTTATTGTGAATTTTATAAAGTCTCGAAATAGCAAATATTTCTTGCAAGTTTTTCTGTAATGTCGATAAGGCACTTGTATTCGTTGCATTTCTAGTTCCAAATACTATTATAATAAAGACTCTAAAAATATATTTTTGTCAACTTGATTCAGTTTCCTTTGTCTTGAAATAAAAATAGCATCATGCAAATATTTTATTACTAATCGTGTTTCTAAATCCAACCAGTGCAAAATCCGGAGGATCCGGATTGAATTTTTTGCCGCCATTTGACATTACGATATTGCCGGGAGAAATGTATAAAAGATTATGTCACGAACCATCAGGCATCAGTCGCTCTGCAGGTAGCATCCGAACCAAACCAAATAACAAAAATCTTAAAAAATGAAATTGGTACGTTTATTTTAGTCCTACTAGTAAATACTCCTAAAACTCGATGGCCTCTTTTTTTAAAAACGTCATCATAAATCTAATAAGTGTAAGAAAGTGTAGTGTCACCATCCACTGTCGCAATGCCAATTGGAGCATCAATTACACAAAATTTATTAAACTCAGAATTTATTGGAGCATCGCCGAATCTATGAAGAAGCATGGTTGTAAACAGTAGTTACGTTTGTGTCCACAGATCGTAGTAGCCGCCCTCGCCCTCGTGGCCGTCGCCTCCGCCGCCCCCGCTGACTTCGTCAAGGAGCCAGCCACCATCGTCCGTTCAGAGTTCGACCAGCAACCAGAGGGTGGTTACGTCTACAGGTACATACTGCCATAACATATAATTTGATTTTCCTGGTATATATGTGGAAGAGTTGATGCCGGGCTCGACTGTGGTGTTACCACCATCTTACTTGGAGACCCCCTCGAAGTAATTCGGGGGAGAGTAAGAGGACAGCTCACAGGCAAAAAACCAGGAGGTATATCCATCCCTAATAGCCTGGCCTTATATGGAACAGACTGGTGGTGGGCAGTTGCGTCACTGGTGCGAGGGTTCCGGCACCACGCCCAACAACCCGCCTGTCCAGCGTGTGTGAATATGGGCAATTCTTTCAGGATGACCACCAGGAGTGGCAAAGTCCTGGAAAGGCTTATGTCCAGCAGTGGACGAACTAGGCTGATGGATAGATGGATGGATGGTATATATGTATAGTTCTTGGAAGTCCAGAAGGCGCGCGTAAAGTTACCTGTCACCTGTGTTATAATTCCCCCCGCGCACACCCCCTGTGACTGCGTCATCTGTGACTGCGTCATCTGTGACTTTAAACTCGCTCTTCGTTCTCGTTACATAGTTGGAATTATAACTAGAAAAATGCATTGATTTAATCAAATGAATATTAATCATTGTGAATTAAAATAAAACAAAAGTTTGCGATACATATTGAAATTGGTTGTTTGACTCGTTTTATTTACATGGTCACGGTCATCTGAGCTATTTAGAGGTTATTGGTATTTTCTCATTTGTGTATTAATTGCCTGACTCTATAAATATTACACACTTCTGTACCTGGACAACGCAATTCAAACAAACCGCAGCGAGTCAACATAGACACATTTGTAAACTTGATGTATTTGTCCTCAGCTTCGAATCCTCGGACGGAACCCAGCGTCAAGAGAACGGAGAGCTGAAGGAAGCCCTTGACGAGGAGAACAAACCCCATCAGGTTGTCGTGGTCCGTGGATCCTATACATACGTCGACAGCGAAGGCAAGCCCCAGACCATCACCTACTTCGCTGACGAGACCGGCTTCCACGCAGAAGGAGAAACCATCCCCAAGGAACCCGTCGCCAGACGATAACTCTAAATAGTCAAATGTGGTTCAAGATTTAAGGACTGCCGAATTATTTCGACTGATTTAGGCAATAGTCAAACGGATAATCTGATATAGAGAATGTGTGACCATTCTTCTTGTTGCTCGTTAAAACGCACACTGCCATACTTTTGTACATAATATAATTGTTAAGTTTTTATTAAATATGACATAAGTATAGCCAATAAATCTCAAAGAAGATATATCTTCATGTTTTGATTTAGCTTAGCTATTTAATCCCATTACGTTGCTTTATTCAAAACAACACGATTTTTTTTCTCTATTTTTCTAGTTATTTCAAATGTTCGTTATTTCACATGAAAGTTCTGCTACATTATTTGCTTGATCTAATTGAACAGAAGATTAGCATAATATTAGTTCTTTACATATGAAATTGCCGTTTTCAATAGAGAATTTGAACGAAACTCAATTTTCAGTATTACCATTTTTGCATTTTTTTTAGGAATGACAAATCCAAATTAATATATATCAGACAACATTAAGCTAACAGCAACATTAATTTAATTTTTGAAAAGTGTCAGCTGTAAAAAATTATTACGAATCTTATCATGGAAATGGATGGCACTTAGGACGCACTGTTTTTGAAGATTTAATTTTTAGAATCAAACTGAAATGTACTAAATTACATTATTCAGCTATTTCATAGGTAAAGACCTGTTACTATGAATATTTGTCTAAGTACCACAAACATAAAACTTGTGTGTTGGTTTTGTATACTTTCCAGAATTTTATTGGCAATCTACTATGGTCAAGACGAGACGTAGCGATAAATAATAGAAGATAAAAGTTATCTATGCTAAAAACTTATTCAGTGTAACTTTCTGATAAAAATTTTAACATATTCAAAATTGTGTTCAAAACAAATTTAATCACAGATTTATTTAAAACAATTAATTTCAGGTTTCTTAAAACTCAAATAAATTGAAAGCATTACAACCAAAGAAATTGATAAAACACCGGTCAAGTGCGAGTAGGACCTTTGCCCTGAGTGTTCCGTAGCTTTATATCAATTAAATAAGTTAGTATATACGAGTAATTATAGAGTAAAATTGGTTATTTATTTGAAACCAATAATGTTATTTGTATTCTGTTCCGTACCACCACACAATACGGGTACGGAACCCTAAAAACATGGTAACTAATTCCATTATTGGCGATCAAATTAACTTGACACTTACGATGTACTAAACTCTATGTGTCTAAAGGATTTAACCAAGTTGGTAAACGATAACTTCCTAAATGATTAAATATTTGTGAGTCTCAGATTTTTAGGGTTTCGCAGTACCTAAAAGGTACAAAAGGAACCTTTATAGTGTGACTCCGTTGTCCGTCCGTCCGTCCGTCCATATGTCACAGTCTCATAATTTTAGCACTGTTAAAGATAAAGACATGAAATTTAGCACAAAAATAGAATTAATTTGCCCACATATCACGGTGTAACAAAAAACATGAAAAATTTGAAATTGTTTAAAATATTTCCAAAACAAAAGTGAGAAAATTAAAAATATTATCCTAAAAATACAATATGGGTATCAAATTGTTGAGTTTATCAAAAGTTAAAAATATATACTTTTACCATATTTTTCAGCACTGGTTTGAGAAATCCTTTAAAAACCACAAAAATATGTATGTCCCTCCCCTTATAAAAAATTATGGTAATATGTGTTTACGTAAAAATTACAGGAAAAATAAAGCGGTTGAGAAATTCACGAAAAAAAATTTACTAAATTCAATTTATCATCCGCAATACGGAACCCTAGGTACGTGAGTCTGACTCGCACTTGGCTGGTTTTTTCTTATTTGTGTGCTATAAGACCTACCTGTAAACGAAATTTCAAGTTTTTAAGTCAACTGGAAGTGCCCTATAGGTTTTGATTCCCTTGCAAGTGTCAAAAATTTGCATGAAATTGATTACGTAAAGTGCAATAACTTTTTTTCGCATCGACTTAGAAGCCCAATTTTTTACAGCACCATTTGGCCGTAGACTTCTGTAGGAAGTATCAGTGACAAATCGACATCTTTTAGGGGGCCCGAGCAAAAGGGTCATGACACACACAGAACAGACAGAAGGAAAACAAAGCAATCTGTTTTTTTAATTTAGAGGTACGGAACCCTAAAAATGAAATTAAAGGTTGATAAATAATAAAATACTTTATTACCGAGCTGGGTACCCAAGACACTGGCTGCGTTACCTCGTTGGATAACATGCTTATTTTTTATTGTTCATTTATTTTAACCCTTTTAATTTTAAGAACAGAAGAATAACTCGGAGGAGGACTATGAAAAGTCCCATCTAATATTCAGCCACATTGTCAGGGTGTAAGGGTGTCAGGGTGTATTATGGTTTTTAGTACTTTAAAGGTACAAAAGAAATGAACGAAAGTAATTTATAGTACGCAAGTGGAAGGTACAGCTCGACCAAGCCACCCTAGATGGGCGTATGCTGATTAAATTGGCGACATACAGAAGAAGGGCCATGTCAAAAGATAGAATAGAAGAGCTTGTATGACTAGATTGATGGATGTGGAAGAGACGAAAGAAGTGGGTCTGGATTGTAGCTGATGGAAATCTGTAGTCTCTGCCTACCCCTCTGGGAGACAGGTGTGAGAATGTATGTAGGAACCTTTATGGTGAGACTCAGTTGTCCGTCTGTCCGTATGTCACAGGCTCATTACTTTAGCACCGTCTTGAAATTTGGCACCAAAATAGCATTAATTTGTCTACATAAAAATATGTGAAAAAATAATAAAAAAATTATAGAATTAAATGAGACTTGAGGATAATTCATGATTTATATAAAAACGGCTCACCTCAATACGTGTTATGATCGGGAAAGCCGAAAAATAATATAAAAAATAATAAAAAAATTCGAAATTATTTAAAATATTTCCAAATATATTCTTATATAACTCAAAATATTTCTTTATTCATATTTACTGGCACTGATTTCGAGAAATCTGAAAAACCACAAAAAAGTGTTTCTCCCTGAAACTGGTGGATAGAAAAATATGAAAAATGTTGACATTTGAATCGAGCTGATTTTAAAAATATAAAGTTTGGCTATATTTACTTGCGCCTATTTCAAGAAATCCTCGATCAACCACAAAAAAATGTGCCCCCCCATTATCTCCAAAACGGTGGACCGAAAAATATGAAAAAATTATAGTCACATGTGCCTACGTAAAGGTTACAGGAAAAATATAGCAGTTGAGAAATTCATGAAAACTAAGTGACAAAATTTCATTTTCTGTTCCCAAAACTGTCAAACTCTACGTACGCAAGTCTGGCTTGAACTTGACCGGTTTTTTTCTTATTATATTCCCTCATCGGATTTTCAACTGAAAATCAAAGAGTAACTGCTCTTTGTACCAAATTTAAGCTGCACTTTTTCTTTACACGATGTTAAACGACAGTTGACCCAAAACTTGCCGCAAAATGCAAAATTTACAAGAAACCTTGCAATTTTGCACTGATTTGTATATATTATAATGTAAGTGAATCGCTTTAAACCGTATCCATCGTCACAACGTTAATCTCCAAGTGCGTGGCAAAGGCAAAGATTTCAAAAGTAAAGATAAGCCCATACCGTAGTATGATAGCACCAAAATGTTTTCACATTTAAATGGGTGACGCTCACACGTTTGGAATCAGTGCTCATCTGAACACAGTGATAGTTGGACGCTTTAATTAATTTTTACGAGAAAAAGGTCTCAATATGCCGTCGTGTGCATTTTGAAAGTGCACATTTCAAGAAATACAAATAAAGCCAAAAGTGTGACATTTCACTTTCAAAACAATGCAATAGATTTTAGGTGCCAGGGCTCATCTAAACTTTTGAAATCTTTGGGCAAAGGTGTTTATAATTATGGAATGTGAAATGCAAGTCAGTGGACTGTAACTCCGACACCCACGTTTTATCGACTATTATTACGCCCCGACGTGTTAGGTGGTCAGCCCTGCCACCGTACTTCAGGCACAATACGTACGTTCAAACCACTATTATCAAAGAGTAACTTTCCGATAACAGAGGCGATCTTTCTAAAATCTTTTAAGTTCATGATAGAGGGGCTACTCCGAATTGAAAAAAAATCGATCAATTATCGTAGTCTATGGTGTCAGAGATGGACGTATGCTCGAACGATAAACGATCGACCGAATCTTTTTGAGAGTACCGCGTGGATAAATAATAGACATTGAAAGTCTATTCAATAGTCTATTCGTGTTTTTGTGGCTAAATTAAACTGGTTTTCTGAAAAGGAGCTTGTGATATAAAAAAAAGTCTCACTGTCTGTCGGAATCCCAAAAAACAAGTCAAAGCCCGACAGAGATAGCATGAGTGTGTTGTTATATTATTCAAATTTACTCAGATAAATAGAGATTTATAAATAACACCAGATTGGAATAAACAATTACTTGAATACAAATGAGAGAAGAAAAATAAAGCAGACGGTATAGTGAGAGTCCGTCCTAGGTTCCATATTTGGTCAATTGTGGGAAGAGTCAGGAAAATGGTATCTTTTAGTCTCTATGATGATTAAAATAGTATATTTCGTGACGAGCATAAAATGGCGGATTTTCTTACCCGAGAAATGAAGCTAGTTTCGACGTGAGCCGAAGGCGAACGTCGAAAGCTTACATTCTGAGGGTAAGAAAACCCATTTTTACACGTTGATGCGAACGATACTTTTTCTACTAACTGATTTATGTATTTAAATAACAAAACAAGTACATAATATAATAAGAAGAAATTTATTGCAGGAAATATTAAAAATCACAATACGGCGGCTTTTATTTGTGGCCAGTATCATCTTGCGAAAAAAGAGTGTCAGACGCGATATAATCGATTATGTCGTGAATCGGAACGCAGGGAATTTCGATTGTAACGACAAACTAAGGACGTCAAAAAGAACCTAATTTGCCATGAAATGAAGATAAACGTCAAAAAGAACCTAATTTTGCAATAAATAAAATTTCAATACGGTATTTCAAACTGACCTGATAGTCATTCCGCAACGGGGCCCGGAAATTTCGATTTTCAAAACTAATTCCGAGTATTAAATGGAACTTTTTCATAAAGGTAGTAGAAAAAATAAATTATGTTTTTAAACTTAGAAAATATGTATGTTTTAAATATTTTTAGATCCACCAATTTCGGATATATGGGAAACACACATATATTTTGTGAAGTTTTTAACATTTTTCGAAATATGTACCAGTTACTTAATTATGGCTCAATTATAAATTTTGACATTAATAATTTTTTTATTACCTACAATTTGATACCAATATTGGATTTTTAGTAGAAAAATTTTATATTTAGCTCTCTTTTATAGTAACAAAATTTAGAGCAATTTTGTTTTATATTTTTGCGCTGCCCTTTGTTGGTGCATAAAATTTGGAAAGGTATTTAGTGCTCAGTGTTATTTTATTTTAAAACGATATTTATCTAAAAATCTTATTAAAACTGCTTAATTTAAATTGTTATTTCCAAATCAAACCAGTGTAAAGGCCCGGAGTAGCCGGATCGGATTGTTTGCCATCGTTTGACATTAAGTTATACCTATTGCCGGGAGAAATGTATAAAAGATTAAGTCACGATGGCATTGGCATCAGTCGCTCAACAGGTAGCATCCGAATCAAATCAAAAATCCTAAAAATGAAATTGGTAGGTTTCGTTTAGTTTCACGTGTGCCTTTTCAATTACTAAAACATAATGCTGGGACTTGTTCTCTACTTTTCAAGCCTTTATAAATCTAAAAACCATCTTTAGGTCTTGGCCTTTTCTTTCCAAATGTACGCCCCGAAAATCTAACCAGTATAATAAAGTAGTGTCTTTAACTTATTTATTCACCACCATCCACTTTCGCAATGTCATTCGACCATCTATCTAATTAGTTGGTAGATCGTAGATTGTCATCTCCACAATTTATTGGCGCATCGCCGAATCTATGAAGCATTTTGGGTGTAAACAGTAGTTAATTTGTGTCCACAGATCGTAGTAGCCGCCCTCGCCCTCGTGGCCGTCGCCTCCGCCGCCCCCGCTGACTTCGTCAAGGAGCCAGCCACCATCGTCCGTTCAGAGTTCGACCAGCAGCCAGAGGGTGGTTATGTCTACAGGTAATTATCTTGGCATATCATCTGATTTGCTCAATAGTCCTAAGAGAGTCCTGGAGAATGAAGTGATTTAATCAATTCTTGTTCAAGTTTGTCAAATTAGTTGTTTAACTCGTTTTATTTAGATGGTCACGGTCATCTGAGCTATTAAGAGGTTATTGGTTTTTTCTCTTTTGCTAATTTATTGACTGACCTACGATTTTTCATGTGAGATTTTCAGGTTAAGTGGTGCTTAACAATGAAATGTAGCAATTAAATGTGAATAGCTGATTTGTTGTCTAAGTATCGCTTAGCGAGTTTTTTTTAAAGTTAACCCTGAGTCTCAATATTGAATATAACATACTTTCTGCACACCACATGTTACACAAATCGTAGTAATTCAACATGGATTTGTCCTCAGCTTCGAATCCTCCGATGGAACCCAGCGTCAGGAGAACGGAGAGCTGAAGGAGGCCCTTGACGAGGAGAACAAACCCCATCAGGTTGTCGTGGTCCGTGGATCCTATACATACGTCGACAGTGAAGGCAAGCCCCAGACCATCACCTACTTCGCTGACGAGACCGGCTTCCACGCAGAAGGAGAAACCATCCCCAAGGAACCCGTCGCCAGACGATAACTCTAAATAGTCAAATGTTGTCCAAGATTTAAGGACTGCCGACTTAAGGCTCGACTGATTTAGGCAATAGTCATACGGATAATCTGATATAGAGAATATGTGACCATTCTTCTTGTTGCTCGTTAAAATGCATACTGCTATACGTACATGTGTAAAATTGTTGTTAAGTTTATATAATATGACATAAGTATAGCCAATAAATCACAAAGAAGATATATTTTCATGTTTTTTTAGCTCAGCTATTAAATAACATTAACCTAACCTTTACATAACACTTGAAAAACATAAAATACAATGGTTTTCAATTAAAGTAAGTATAATGTCCGTTATGTCAAATGAAAGTTCTGCTACAACATTATTTGCTTGATCTAATGGTGTAGAACAGGGGTCGGCAACCTTATGACATCACATCAGCGAGGGCCGCTACAATAAATAACGCATTAGTCAATTTCGTATCAAATTTATTATATATAATATAATATCAAAACTCGCGTGAGCTGACATACAAAATTATTATTACATACGGCTTGAACACTCACGTGTGATTGTTGTTGACTATATGCCAACCGTTTCACCGATACAATTTCGGCATTATCAAGGCGAGTGTCGTTCTAAGGACGACGACGTGGCGTTGGCACTGGCAGCCGGCGATCGGCGAGCTGCACGCATGCATTGCTCGTGCGCTAAGCGTTGGCTACGTCGTCGAGGGAGGTGGGATGGTGATGCACTTGATTCTTTTAATTGTTCCAATTGTTTGTTATTAGGGGTGGTTATTAAACAAACCGAACTCACAATATCGTCAATATATGCTCACAATATATGCTCGATGCATCGAGAACCGGTTTCCAAGACGGAGCCAGCTGCCAACCATGATCCCTGTTGAAGTTGGGATGACGACTTATCTCGATGGCTTCGTGTATTTTGCGAGGAATGGTATATTTCTCCTTCACTAATACTGTAGCCTTGTCGAAACGGATGAAGTGGGTCGTTTCCGAATTTAGTGCATGTTTTGCTACTGCTGACAAATACTTGATAATGCTGATATAGTATCGGTAAACGGTTGGCATATAGTCAACAACAATCACACGTGAGTGTTCAAACCGTATGTAATAATAAATTTACTGTAGTTAAAAACACAATTTATTATAAAAATCTAATGCGATTTTTGTGGCTGCATTTGACTTGCATTTTAGACGTGGAAATGCGCAGTATTAGGTCAACAATGATTAGAACAATGCTTGCTTTTTCGTTAGTTCAGAATGGAAAATGTCTGCTCATACAAATATGTACAACGAAACACAGTTATCGTGCAGCGATTGGGAACCTTGAGGGCCGCAACGAAGTGGTTCACGGGCCGCCGGTTGCCGACCCCTGGTGTAGAAGATAAGTATGCTATTTCAAATTATACTACGAACATTATTAGGAACGACTTGCTTTGTTTGTTTTATGTATTTTTCAAAATTTTATTAGCTAGGCTACTACCTACTAAAGTCACGAGATGACATGTAAACATGTCGTCATGTTGTGACAGTTATAACAAAAAATTATACCTTCGCGAAAAAAAAAAAAAAAAACATACAAATATGTGAAAGAGAAGAAAACAGTTTTACGTGCTTTCCAAGACACGCAAGTTTGAACCACTATTACAAAAGAGTACCTGTCCATTAAGAGAGGCGATTATAAGTTCATGAAATTACATTAGACCGGCTACTCCGAATTAAAAAAAATCAATCGATTATCTTTCGCATGTCCAACTCTAGTCGCTATCACACTATTAATGCGTGTGTTAGAGATGGGCGTATGCTCAAACGATAAACGATCGACCGAATCTTTAGGGAGTACCGGGTCTGGGTAAATAATACACATTACGGCATTGGGTGTTTATCTTTTTATGACTTGTTTCTAAAAAATCTATTCAATAAGTGCGCGGTTTTGTGGCTAAATTGAACTGGTTTTCTGAAAAGGAGCTTGTGATAAAAAAAAAAGTCTCAGCGTTTGTCTGAATCCCAAAAAACAAGTCGAAGCCTGATAGTGCGATAGAGATTGCATGCGTGTGATGTTATATTATTTTAATTAATAGCCCCAAATTGGTATAAACAATCACTTGAATACAGATAGGAGAAGATAATAAAAAGCAAACGGTTTAGTGAGAGTCCATCCTAGGTTCCACATTGCGTCAGTTGTGGAAGGAGTCAGGAAAATGGTATCTTCTAGTTTCTATGATGATTAAAAAAATTTATTAATTCTACAATTTTTTTTTCATATTTTTGGGTCCACCAGTTTCGGGAATGAAGGGTAAACAAATATAATTGTACGATTTTTCATACATTTTTCGAAATATGAGCAAGTTACTTAAGAGCGGTTCCGCAGCCGGGTTGTTAAAAATCCCGCCTTTTTCTAATAAATCGAAACAGAACACTTAAATGCAAAATTCACCTAATAGTTATTCAATAAAAACCTAAAGAAGGTTTTGTTGAATAACTATTGAGTGAATTTTAAATAAATTTAAACCTTAGGAAGGTTTTGTTGAATAACTGTTGAGTGAATTTTAAATTTAAGTATCCTGTTCCGATTAATTAGAACAAGGCGGGTTTTTCTTTATTATATATTTTTACAATTAGTTTACATGTATCTAGTATTTGATTCCTATATTTGACTTTTAGTAGGAAAAATTATATTTTTGTTCTCTTTATATTTACAAAATTTAGAGCAATTTTGTTTTATATATTGCACCGCCTTTTGTGGGCATATTTATACTATTTTTGGGCCAAAATGTGAAACCTCTATTTTAAAGGTTCGAAAGTTATGACAACGGAATCTCACCTTAGTTGATTTTTACCTTACACGAGTAGGTTCCGAACCTTGAAAATACGCCCTGGCAACGCTAAGTTTAGTCAGGATAGAAGATGGCTTGCGGCAAGCAGTGAGTTATTTTATTTTAGCACGACATTTCTATAAAAAAATCTACACCAGTTTCCTATCCCAGTCTTTTAATAAAACTGCTAAATTTATATTATTATTTCCAAATCAAACCAGTGTAAAATCCGGAGAAGCCGGATCGGATTGTTTGCCATCGTTTGACATTACGTTATACCTATTGCCGGGAGAAATGTATAAAAGATTAAGTCACGATGGCATTGGCATCAGTCGCTCAACAGGTAGCATCCGAACCAAATCAAAAATCCTAAAAATGAAATTGGTAGGTTTTGTTTAGTTTCACGTGTTCTTTTTCAATTCCAAAAACTTAATGCTGGGACTTGTTCTTCACTTTTCAAGTCTTTATAAATCTAAAAAACATCTTTAGGTCTTGGCCTTTTCTTTCCAAATTTAAATCCTAAAAATCTAATCAGTGAAATAAAGTAGTGTTTTCAACATATAAAGTAGTGTTTTCAACATATAAAGTAGTGTTTCCGACTATCTACCTAATTAGTTGGTAGATCATTATCTACCAACTAACTTCTAACTTTCTGTAGATTGTCATCTCCAAAATTTATTGGCGCATCGCCGAATCTATGAAGCATTTTGGGTGTAAACAGTAGTTACGTTTGTATCCACAGATCGTAGTAGCCGCCCTCGCCCTCGTGGCCGTCGCCTCCGCCGCCCCCGCTGACTTCGTCAAGGAGCCAGTCACCATCGTCCGCTCAGAGTTCGACCAGCAGCCAGAGGGTGGTTATGTCTACAGGTACCTACCGTGACATATCATCTGATTTGCTCAATAGTCCTAAAAGGGTTCTGAAGAATGAAGTGATTTCATCAATTTTTTTCAAGTTTGTCAAGCATATTGAAATTGGTTGTTTGACTCGTTTTATTTACATGGTCAAGGCCATCTGAATCATTAAGAGGTTATTGGTATATTCTCTTTTTGCTAATTCATTGACTGACCTACGATTTTTCATGTGAGAATTTCAGGTTAAGTAGTGCTTAACAATGAAAAGCAGCAATGAAATGTGATTAGCTGATTCGTTGGCTAAGTATCGCTTAGCGAGATTTTTTTAAAGTTCGTATTCTCTATATTAAATATGACATACTTTCTGCACACCAAAATGTACACAAATCGTAGCATTTCAACAAGGACACATTAACGAATTTCACACTTTTGTCCTCAGCTTTGAATCCTCTGATGGGACCCAGCGTCAAGAGAACGGAGAGCTGAAGGAGGCCCTTGACGAGGAGAACAAACCCCATCAGGTTGTCGTGGTCCGAGGATCCTATACATACGTCGACAGCGAAGGCAAGCCCCAAACCATCACCTACTTCGCTGACGAGACCGGCTTCCACGCAGAAGGAGAAACCATCCCCAAGGAACCCGTCGCCAGACGATAACTCTAATTAGTCAAATGTAGTTCAAGATTCAAGGACTGCCGACTTAAGGCTCGACTGATTTTGGCAATAGTCATACGGATAATCTGATATAGAGAATGTGTGACCATTCTTCTTGTTGCTCATTAAAATGCATACTGCCATACGTACATGTGTAATTGTTGTTAAGTTTATATAATATGACATAAGTATAGCTAATAAATCTCAAAGAAGATATATTTGCATGTTTTGGTTTTGCTCAGCTATTTAATCCCATTAACCTAACCTGTTATATAACACTTGAAAAAGATAAAATAATTTCAATTAAACTACGTTTAACGTTCGTTATTTGAAATGAAATTCTGCTATAACATTATTTGCTTGATCTAATGGAGTAGGTAGAAGATAAGCATACTATTTCAAATTATACTACAAACATTATTAGGAGAACGGGACTTGCTCTGTTTGTTTTATATATTTTCCAGAATTTTATTGGAAATGTTACATCTCCTATGGTCACGAGATGACATGGAAACATGTCATCATTGTTACAACAATCATAATGACAAAAAAATATACCCTCGTTAAACATAAAAAAAATAAAACAAACAAATATGTGAAAAGAAAAAGTTATCAGTGCTACAAACTATTACGGTGTATCTTTCTGACAAAATAAAATATTGTGAGAATTGACAACGAAACAAATCACAGATTTCAAAACAATCAAGTTTGGGTTCCTTAATTGAATTTTAAATGAATAGAAAGCATTACAACGAAGGAATTTGATAAAACACTAGTCAAGTGTGAGTAAAACTTGTGCCCTGAGTGTTTCGTACCTTTATATAAATTAAATAAGTTGGATACGAGTATTATATAGACGTGGATAATTTGAACAAAAAATACAAAGTTCTCATTGCCTATAAAATGCTTGAAATAAAACTGCAAAGTTAAATTGATCGGGTGTTGGGGTATGTAACCCCAAATCCACATTATGTATCGGCATTTTTAGTATTTGTTGTTTAAATACAGCATATTGTACATAGTATACAGGAATTATAAATTCCCAACTACTTTGATCTTTGAGGTAACAAAAATGGTCTAAAACTGACAGCTTTAACGGCCCCTCATTTCTTTATTTTTGAAGATAAAAACATATGAAAAACATATTTATACTCGCCTTAATGAGCTCTAGAAAATGATTACTCACATGATTGGGTAAGAAAAACGATTTTGTTTTTAGGGTCCTTTTTATGTATTTGACCCCCCCCAAAAATATTTATTTTTATTTTTAATACAATAATCAGTTTCAGGTCAACATTTTACATAACATGTCAAAATTTCAGGTCTCTAACTTATTTAAATGGTACGGAACCCGCGGGGCGCGAGTTCTACCCGCACTTGATAGCTTTTATTCAATTTAATACCATGCCATATTATGGAAGAGATGTATCAATAACATCAATCTCATCGACTCAAGGTCTTCAATGACCTTGAGTCGACTTGTGTCTATACAAATATCAACATAAACTGTATTGAAATAACGTTCATATCAGCGCGCACTATATACGACGTCCTTGGGTTTCCAGATAGAGCAAAAGAGAAGAAAAAATACTTTTCAGATGGACGCAATGGACGGAAAAATTTCCATATATAATTTTTAAATAATATTTTCTTTGTATTTTAGTGCAAGATCCATACAAATACCATTAAGGGTTTCAAAAAAATAACCAATTTTACAACATTTTTGTTTAAAACAGTTTGACTTCGAACAATATTTTAATGCAGTTTCTTATATGCGAGAATAATTTCCTAAAATGAAGTTGTTCTTTGTGGTTTAACTAACAATATAACATATTTTTCACAATTTTTAAACATATCGTTTAAAAACTTATCAACAGAGACATTTTCGTATGATGCTGGGAATAGGCGCCGTAAGTAGGGTTATTGTTGAGGTTTAGACTGGCCTTCTGTTAGTAGGACAACAGTTAGATTTGGCTGATTTCTTTGGATTGATTTTTATTTCCTATTGTTATATTTCAACTAAAAGTGTGGCTTATATCCAATGGAAGGCAGATGATTAGGGCCCTGCCTTTGGATTTGATTTTTATGAATATTGCGAGTAAAAAAGCCTTTAATATAGACTGGATTGCGGGACTTGTGTAGATTTTTCCAGGTGTTCTAATTAAGTGGAAGATTACTTGAGCTACTTAGCAAAATTTTGCTGCAAACTCCATCAATTTGAAAATATGCGGTAGTAATCATAACATTCCTTAAAAGTAAAATTTAATTCTCACAAAATTCAATTTAAAATAAACGAAAACGACGCTAAGACATTAAAGATACTTTACAAAATTGAAACTAAAATTTGAAGAATTTAGTAAAATTCTTTATTCAAGTCATTGCTGTCACTGGGCTGGGTTCCAACTGGCTGCATTACCTTGTTGGAAAGCATGACTAATGAGTTGCCCTAGTATTGCATATTTTTGTATTTTTAATTTATTTTTAACCACTTGAATTAAACAGAAGAATCTGACTTTGAAAAGTCCCATCTAATATTCAGCCGCGTTGTCGGGGTGTAAAGTGATTAATTTGTATTATGTTTCCTCATAGGATTTTCAGTCACTCTTTGTACCAAATTAAGCTACACTTATCTTTCACACAATTTTATACGACAGTGGACCCAAAACTTGCCGCAACACGGAGATTTAAAAGAAACCTTACAATTTTGCACCGATGTGTATACGAGTACATTATAGGTTTAAGTTATAAATAATATACTTGTTTAAAATGTAGCCACCTACGGATCACCCGATATCTAGACAAACCTTGCAAGGTTTATTGATATCGTTGTGATGATATTAAATAAATAAATAAAGTAAGTAAATCGCTTTAAACCGTATATATCGCCACAATGTGAATCTCCAAGTGCATGGCAAAATTGTTTCCATTATTGACTGTGAAATGCAAGTCAGTGGACTGTGACTCGTATACCCACGTTTCACCGACTATTATTAGGTCCCCGCGTGATAAGTAGTCAGCCTTATCGCCGTACTTCAGGCACAATATGGACCCGTGCCATCCAAAACACGCACGTTTGAACCACTATTACCAAAGAGTACCTGACCGATAACAGAGGCGATTATAAGTCCATGAAATGACAAAAGAGCGGCTATGCTCGTATGCTCGAACGATAAACGATCGTTCGAATCTTTTGGGAGTACCGGGTCTGGGTAAATAATAGACATTACGGCATTGGCTGTTTTTCTTATTTATGAGTTGTTTCCAAAAAATCTATTTAATAAGTCCGCGGTTTTGTGTCTAAATAAAACTGGTTTTCTGAAAAGGAGCTTGGATAAAAAAACAAAAAGTGTCTGTCTGAATCCCAAAAAACAAGTCGAAGCCCGATAGTGCGACAGAGATGGCATGCGTGTGATGTTATATTATTTTAATTTATAGCCCCAAATTGGTATAAACAATCACTTGAAGATAAGAGAAGATAATAAAAAGCAAACGGTTTAGTGAGAGTCCATCCTAGGTTCCACATTGCGTCAGTTGTGGGAAGAGTCAGGAAAATGGTCTTTTCTAGTCTCTATGATGATCAAAAAAAGAATTACCTAATTCTATTAATTTTCTTTATCATGTTCGTTCGTTCGTTTCGTTTTCTTTTTCCACCAGTATCGGGAATGTAGTGGAAACAAATATATAATGGTGCGATTTTTCAAACATTTTTCTAAATATGTGCAAGTCATTATATATCTTTACAATTAGTTGTTTTACACCTACGATTTGATTCCTATATTGTACTTTTAGTAGAAAAAAATCAATTTTTGCTCTCATTTATAGTGATCAAATTTAGGAAGAATTTTGTTTTTTTTCTGCCGCCTTTTTTGGGCAAGTTGATTCTATTTTATGCAAATTTGAAGTCTCTATTTTAACGGTTCAAAAGCTATGAACAACTGAGTCTCACCTTAGTTGCTTTTTAACTTTTAAGTTCAGAACCTTAAAAATACGCCCTGGCAACCTTCGGTGTTACTACAAAACGGTGTTTAACTTTAGACAGTGTTTAAATCTGTAGTTGTCGCCTTTTCTTTCATATTGTAAAAAGTAACAGCAACAGATTTAAACACTGTCTAAAGTTAAACATCGTTTAAACACCCTTTTGTAGTAACACAGTATATGTTTATAACCTATAATATAGCTCAGTGTTTAATTTAATTTTAATCCGACATTTCTATAAAAAATCTCCATCAGTTTCATATCCTAATCTATTAATATAGCTGCTAAATTTATAAATATTATTATTTCCAAATCAAACCAGTGTAAAATCCGAAGTAGCCGGATCGGATTGTTTGCCATCGTTTGACATTACGTTATACCTATTGCCGGGAGAAATGTATAAAAGATTAAGTCACGATGGCATTGGCATCAGTCGCTCTGCAGGTAGCATCCGAACCAAATCAAAAATACTAAAAATGAAATTGGTAGGTTTCGTTTAGTTTCACGTATTCTTTTTAATTCCTAAAATTTAATGCTGGGACTTGGGAAGTAGTGTTTTCAACTTATTTATTCACCACCATCCACTTTCTAAATTTCTAAATTTGCTACCTAATTAGTTCGTAGATCATTACCTAAGTTTCTTGCCCTTCTTCTTAGCAATACTAATCGAATGGGCGCAGTATGTATGTATTGCATATATTTATTATATTATTTATTCCTTATTCCTATATTTTTAATTTATTCAATTGTATTTTATTTATTAAATTTGAGTAAACCCAACCTTTATTATTCCCCTGCATATTTTCCCATATTATTATAATTATGACATAAAATTATTATTTAATTACTTAAACTACATTAAAACTGACCTGTAATAAGTGTATCTGTTATACCTACATTACATAAATAAATACATTTCATTTCATTGTATTTAATTTAATTTTGGGTGTAAACAGTATTTACGTTTGTGTCCACAGATCGTAGTAGCCGCCCTCGCCCTTGTGGCCATCACCTCCGCCGCCCCCGCTGACTTCGTCAAGGAGCCAGCCACCATCGTCCGTTCAGAGTTCGACCAGCAGCCAGAGGGTGGTTATGTCTACAGGTACCTATCGTGACATATCATCTGATTAGCTCAATAGTCCTAAGAGAGTTCTGGAGAATGAAGTGATCTAATCAATTCTTGTTCAAGTTTGTCATGCATATTGAAATCGGTTGTTTGACTCGTTTTATTTACATGGTCACGGCCATCTGAGCTATTTAGAGGTTATTGGTGTTTTCTCATTTGTTAGTTTATTGACTGAGCCATGATTTAACATTTGAGAATTTCAGGTCAGTGGTGCTTATCTATGAAATGCAGCGCTTTAGTTAGCTGATTCGTTGGTTAAGTATCGCTTAAGCTGTGTTTACATTGTGGCTAGTTAGAAGTAGAATGACTACTTTACCACATGCAAGTCTTTCGTAATATTTTGTAACTTGTACATATTATACATAAACATATTTTTAATGATATTTTAGTAGCGTCAAAATAATTGGATTTACCATAAGCATTTCGACCGTTACGTTTTCATCGTATCGCTTTCATACGCTTCTGAACGCGTTTCATAGTACGGGGTAAGGATAACTGCAGTATAATAGCTGTGCGCTCGTCAATAACAAAAGGTCCGACAACACCTCTCGACTTCTTAAATTCTGAAATTGGCTCTGTGTCTATAAATATTACAAACTTCTTTCTGTACACCAAAATGCAAACAAATCGTAGCAGTTCAACATTGACACACTAACGAGTTTCACACCTTTGTCCTCAGCTTTGAAACCTCTGACGGAACGCAGCGTCAAGAGAACGGAGAGCTGAAGGAAGCTCTTGACGAGGAGAACAAACCCCACAAGGTCGTCGTGGTCCGTGGATCCTACACCTTCATTGACGAGGAAGGCAAGCCTCAGACCATCACCTACTTCGCTGACGAGACCGGATACCACGCGGAAGGCGACGCCATCCCCAAGGAACCTGTCGCCAGACGATAACTCTAAATAGTCAAATGTAGTTCAAGATTTAAGGACTGCCGACTTAAGGCTCGACTGATTTAGGCAATAGTCAAACGGATAATCTGATATAGAGAATATGTGATCATTCTTCTTGTTGCTCGTTAAAACGCACACTGCCATACTTTTGTACATAAGTAATTGTTATTAAATTTATATTAAATATGACATAAGTATAGTGAATAAATCTTTGAAGAAGATATTTTTCACGTTTTGTTTTAGCTCTTAATCCCGGTAATTCCTTAACTAGTCGTTTATGGTGAAAGGTAGAAACAAAAACATAATATATTTTATCTACTCTCATACTGTAATAAGACAATTGCAACATCAAAAGCAGTTTTATAAGTATCTAGATTGTATATCCGATGTTATATAATTAAATTATAACACTGCAATTTTGTGTTGCGATTGGCCTAATTTATTATAAAACCGCTAGGGGCTCAATCAACAACGGAGGCGAGAAATAATTCCCGGCCTTATTTCTTTAGCCATGCTTCCTTTATCCTGATTGGCCTTCAAGGCAGCTTTACCGGAACCATGCGCTCGAGAGTCATGAACAAAAGTCTTCTCATTTTTCGTGAAATTGTTAGTCGAAAATATTATAAATAAAGACGATATTTTTGATGGTTGTAGATAAAGTATTATGTGCAACTGAACATAATTCGACATTGGGACACTCGTGCAAAATTATTACGAAACTTACTTCGTTTGTTTCGTAAACTAGGACTCGTGTCCTAATGTCTCAAATCATGTTACATTTGCAAAAAATACTATTAATTTTAATAATCTAAAAGAAAAATCTTGTGTTAAATTTTCTTCGTTTGATCCGATATTTTTGCTATGGAATCTTTTCATACGATTAAGATTTAGTTTCTGAATAAAAAAAATCGTTCTGAGTCAATCATAGTGATGCATTTTATAGTTAATCAACGCTTAACTTGAAATTCTCGAATTAAAAATCGAAGGTTAGTGGAATAATATTTTAAAATTTTACGCTCACAATAAATATTATATTATTAGTATATTACATCAGATTGTGTTCTGGAAATAACTTGATTGTTCTGAATTCAACATGTTCACCAGGAAAATTAAACTTAATAAAAAAAAAGAAATCGTAGAATATAGTGATCTTAATTTAAACAAATTTCAGTTTTACGGAGTCAATAATATCATATTTGGGTTTATATTTACGTATATTTACATTTGCTTCTAGACATAAAAAAATAATAAACAATTCCTTCGAATGGGCACAAAAAAAAAAATCATTGATGTTTAGAGGTAACGTCTGTATGTGTCAAAGAAAAGGAACAGACATGAGACATTACATAAGTGACAAAATCTTCTGTTAAGCAAATTCTAAAAATATCTACAATCTATAATCTAAATTAGTTTGCTGCAGAAACAATGAAATATGGCCAAAAAAATGTACTACATTGAAACGGATAATAAACTTCCCATACCAATTGCTCCCTGTTGACCCTCTTGTCCTATCTAAAACATCTTTAAAATACCATATAACTCAGATTCTTTAAAGATCACCTACGGAAACATAAGTTACCTATATTAATACCATAGACTAAGTATTACTACGTATAGACGGACAACTTTCATTCATTAAGGCGTAGCAAATTTTTTACGCACCCTTACAACACTAGGTGTCACCAAGTGTTGCATATAAGTATAATTTGTTTAATTGGCTGCAAGTAAACTCTCATGGTTACCAAGTAAACATATGTGGCTGTAATAGTTTTGCTTGGAAAAACTAGACGGCGCTAAGTTGGCAACATTAACAGTGAATATTTCAGCGCCATCTATTATCGAAGTGGGAATTATTTTTATGTTACGTGACATCGCTGTGCCACTAGCGTCTCCAACCGATCTTTTTTAACATCGTGTTCGTTAGAGGATTTAACAACGCCATCTAGATTTGATTATAATTTTACACCTTTTTGTGGCTACAAACTGATGGGAACTACTAGTCTATACGAAGTAATACTTAAGTAATACTTAGTCTATGTTAATACTCACCCTTTTATACCTCCTCTCACATACATACACATCACCCCCTCGCTGCGCAACATCATTGTGAATTAAGGGTCGGTGTTCCGAGATTCGGGGTTCGGGGTTATGGCTTTTTAAGACGGTAAAAACTCAAACTTCTGAACAAAATAAATACCACTTGTTACCTTACAAGATGAAGTGCAGGTTCATTAAAAAAAATCACGGCAATAATGTATAGTAACTTCAGAAAAAAAACAGGAATTTCAAGAAAATCTCTTGAATAGCATTGCAGCGCTACGGGTGTAACCTGAACTTGACATCCTGTTTTTTTTTCTGAAGTTACCATACATTAGTGCCAAGGTTTTTTTTTATGAACCTGTACTTCATCTTGTAAGGTAACAAGTGGTATTTATTTTGTTCAGAAATTAATATTTTACTATCTTAAAAAGCCATAACCCCGAACCCTGTTTTGCCCAATCTCGGAACTCCGACTCTTAATAACTTTATGAATAAGTAGAGTTTCTTATTTGAAACAATCTACATCGGCATTGACTCAACATGTACCTACTATGACATTATCATAGATATCATACTAGTATTATTCTAATACATATCAGTGGACATTGGTGTCAATTCGGTGTAACAAGACTTAACTTATTTAACAGGACTAACCTTACTTCAAGCGCCTTTGTCTTTTCGATACAGAAAGAAAAAGGAACGCTCAAATTAAGTTTAGTCGTGTCAAATAAGTTAAAAAGTGTTACACCGAATTGACACAATTATACATTGTATTAAACCTATTTTTGCTTGGTTGACTTTTTGAGTAAGATGATTATTATGATTAAGAGGAGATCTTCCTTCTGCACACAGTGGCTTTGCTATTATTAATAACCCGGAGACTCATTTTAATAAAGTTGAAAATCGCGTGTGCCTAAATGCGCGCGAAAAGATTCAGAATGAGTCTCATTACAAGATTAAAACTGAATAATATTAAAATAAATTATTTATGTTTATTTTTTTCTATGTAGATTTTAATAAACCATGTTTTTATACTGTGAGTATTTATTTTAGACAATAAACTCAAGCCATATTAGAAAAACATTTAAAATCATTCCAAATAGAATAGTTTTTAGAAATTGTATCGTTCGAGTTAAAATTGTCTAATTAGGTAACTGGATTTGCATCGCAAAAATTTATTATTATATTTAAATATTACATCAATTAAGTATGTAGTTGATTGATCATATTTATGCAAAAACTCTGCACTTTAGGAAGCCTGGTCTTTATTGGTCTAAGACTAAGAGTAATTTTTATCTGCACGCAGTTGCTCCATGTCTAAAATTTCAGCGACTTGCTACCAAACTGTAAATTTTTCTGGACAAAAATTTATTTCCGTTGTTGCTGAGTATGACCGCCGTATTTAAGTAGCATTGGTCTAAATTTCATAGCACATTACTGATGCTCTCTGTATGTGATATGATACTGACGTTATCAGTGTGGTATCATGAACAGTAAACCATTCTGGTGACAAGATGATTAAGTAGGTAGCAGTGGCGAGGGGTAAGCCGATTCCGTTTTTTTAAAAGATAAAGCCCCACATTTCACCATATAAAATAATAAACATGGAAAGCAATATATTTTGTTCAGTTTGCAACTGCCTGTCATCCACGTATATTTATCGTACAAAGAGGTAAAAAAAAAAAAAAAAAAAAAAGAGGTATGAACATGTTTAAAAAACCCATTTCGCCTCTTACATTAATAGTAAAGACAGACATACAATGAAAGCGTTGGAGTAGGACAAAGCTTCTGCAAGATTGCAATGGAAGCTCAAACCAGATTTTGTTCGTTTGATTATAACTTTAACATAAACGCAATAAGGACTAATATCATATACCGTCATGTGTACCCTGTTACACGCACAATAGCGCTCTCAATAACTAATTAGAATCAGAAATACAAAACACAAGAATGAGGTAAATTATGAAACATACGGTCATTAATTAAGCGGCACAGATTCAGATATGATGAGGTTGTTAAGATATAATTAGCCGATGTAATACCGTCAGATAACAATCGGCAAATCTCAAAACACGAGGTCAGATTAATAGGATATGTTTGGCCTTCTTGAAAATGAGAATTTAAGAGGTATTTACGCTACTATTGATATCTATATTTATTGATGATCGAATTTTTGGTTTGCCCGTACACACACTGATTTGTAGGTTTTGTAATATTTTCTAGACCGCATTGATACATTTCAGCAACATACTAAAATTAACGGTATTGAAAAGAAAAAGTAGAGGGGAAAAGAAAGAGAGGAAGGCCTAGGAGAACATTCATGGATCAGGTGAAAGAGAAAGTAAAGAAAGAAACTCTTGTCGTATTAAGAAGTTAATTTAATTTAATTTAGTTTCCACACGAAGAAGAAGAAGAATTTAAATAAAAGGAAGACTACAGAAGTGAATGGAAAGGACTCGAACGACAAGAGTGTGCTTCAAAAAATATTAGTAAGTATGAATTACAAATATTTGATAGTAAAATTAGTATTTTAAACCACAGAGAAATAATTGGTATCTAGAAGTATCTCATTTTTATAAAAAAATAAAATGATTTAAGAAAATAGTAAATATAATACAAGAAAATAAAATGTTAGCTTCTCAGTCGGTAGAATGATGGACTTTCAACCTAGACCCGGATTCAAAGCCTGCTACGAGAACATGTACAGAGTCTTTTTGGGTATTGATTTATTTATGTATAAAATATTTATATACTTTACCCATTGTTGAAGGACATGAAAAATACTGTGACGAAACCTTTATGCAAAAAGCATTTGTGTCAGAAACACGTACGCAACAACGTGAAAAAGCTCACCCCTCAAAAATAATCGTTAAAACAAGTTTGTAAGAGTGTTGATTGCTTACCCACACTCAAAAAACTAGCTAATGTGATGTGATAAGGGTAATGTATTTGGTAAAATAATGTGTATTGTCTTTAGAAAAACGATTGAGGCGAGTGGTTTTCTAAAAAAACGCCGCGCGAGGTTTGAAAACAGATAGCAAAGGGAGTGAAACTAATAAATTTTTTATCAATATTTTAATCCTGAAATAGATAGTGTCCCAAAGACGGATAGCTCTCTAGGAAAAAGCAATAGTTATTTGGGTTACCAGGGGCCCAAGATAAATATATTTTTTTGTCGAGGGCGTTATTTTGAATTCAGAGCGAAGCGAAAGATTCTGAAGTAGAATCCTGAGCGTAGCGAGGAATTCAATATACGCCATCCGAGAACAAAATATTAGTTGGGCCCGAGCGATACACACTATTTTTTACTACCTATAAGGAAAAGAAAAAACTACGAGTGCCTGGTATTTTGTGGTGATAATTGTTGCACCATTTACTATGTTTTCAGGAGTTAATATATCGCTTTCACTACTCGAACTCATTTTTAATTATTATTTGCAATAATTTACAAAAACAAGCGTGAAAATTTCTGAGGAAAAAATTAAAAGAAAGAAGACTACACATATAGTTTTTTTCTACTACCTTTATGAAAAAGCTCCATTTAATACTCGAAATTAGTTTTGAAAAGCAAACTTTCCGGGCCCCGTTGTGGAATGACTATCAGGTCAGTTTGAAATTTCTTTTATTGCAAAATTAGGTTCCTTTTGACGTCCTTAGTTTGTCTTTACAATCGAAATTCCCGACACTCTTTTTTCGCCACAAATAAAAGCCGCCGGCCAAAGCCTGAAAAAAAAAGGTAAAAACCGCGCCCCGCTTTGCAAAGTCATAAAATACATTAAATTTGAAAGGAAAAATTAAATATTTAAATACATAAGTCAGGTAGTAGAAAAAGTATCGTTGGCAACGAGTAAAAATGGGTTTTCTTACCCTCGGAATGTAAGCTTTCGAAGTTCGCCTTCGGCTCACGTCGAAACTAGCTTCATTCCTTGTGTAAGAAAATCCGGCATTTTATACTCGTAACGAAATATACAATTTTTTCAGCGCGCATGGCTGCGAAAACCTAACCGGCCAGTTACTTCTTCATAAATGATGTTTTCGACCTCTTTGGTTAAATGACGCTAATTTATAGAAACACGAACGCAGACCAATCAGAAGAGAGAAACTCCCATGGGAATAAAATTTACTTTGGCTCCCGCTATCTTCTAAAGCCAATTGTCGTTTTTTGAATAGGTGTGATGAAACCGATATGATATAAATGTGAAACCGATCAGTGAGAATGCGCTATGCACTATTTTCAAGATTTTAAAGTTCTTTGATTTATCTGTTTTTCTTCGAGAAACCCATTACAGTAAGATGATTATAGGTTAGGCGTGTGCTATTTCAATAAACAACCGATAATACAAAGTAGCTGCAATGAGCGTGCTTGTTCTGCAGATAATTTCCCAAATTGCCAATGCTTCGGTTTTCATCGGATGCAGCTCCGATATTAAGAAGGGTTAGGTCTGTTTGTGCAACACATGAGTGGATAATATCCTTGTATATCGTTGCTTGTAGCGTTTACTATAATTTTAGGCTAAAATTGCTAAATGATTTCAACCCAGCGTGCTCCGTGTTTTCACGAGCTTTGCAGCCGAAATAATAGCAGCAAGTTAGAGCAGGGACGTGTGTGGGCCTCACGTTCGAACGATGGCATAACAAAAAATATCTGTTCAGCAATGCTACCCTACTGCCTATAAATGGTACATTTGGATCCCACGCTAACAGTAGCACTTTGTGCACAACGTGTGCAGTCGGTTTCACGAAAAATCACCAAGTTTGTTTTATTTTGTTATTACATTTTGGAAAGGTAAAAACATCTTCAATATATACCAATTAGACTTATGAAGGCTCTGAACAAGTTCATGATCTAACTTAATTGTTACAGATGATTCGTTTTCTTTTGTCTGTCGTACTCTACCTCTCAGTCACGGAAGGGCAGATTGTTCCAACTCCATATGGGCCGAGTCCTCTGCCTGGCGTTCCAACTGTACCTCTACCCACTGCAGCGGCAGCGGCCGCAGCAGCAGCGGCGGCAACAGTGGCAGCCAGGGCAGCGACTCTGGGCTACAACCCTGCTTTAGCTCAAGTTCCCCCCTACGGGCCGACAGGCACCCCCTTCAGGCCAATCCCGGGCGTACCAGTGCCTCCCATCCCTGGAGTGAGGGATCCGTATTACAACTACAACGGAGTACATGGACCAGCTGTGCCTATTCTTACTTACTCCAATGAGCCTGCCCACACTGATGGAACTTACGCTTTCAGGTAAGCTTTTTCTATATTTATGTATATTATGGAAGTTTCTTACTTATATTTTTCGGTTTATTTCAAAGTTTGGAGATACAGAATGCTCACGAGGACGTTTGTGCATATTTCATACCTTGTTCTAAATAACAGATAACTCTGTATTTGAGGAAATATCTATCACAGTTCTTATTAACTAACAGATTATTAGAATAGTGACATTTATCGCTTTGGTTGGTGATCATTGAACCTTGTTCCTGGAGCCGTATTTTTGAATCGTTCGTTTTCAATTCACGTGCGAAAGTATATACCCATCTTACGTCATTTGCAAGATGAGACAGGTATATATTTTCGCACGTAAATTGAAAATGAGCGATTCAAAAATACGGCTCCTGGTCCCTGGTCGGTTCTCCGGTATGGGTTCGGGCGGTTGATTGGATTTCACCTTGTATAATATATATTTTACCTATCATTTTAATCGTATATATGTATATTTCTACATAAATTAAATAAACTTTTAATTTAGTCCATGTACATTTATTATTTTATTACATATATTTTTATAAGATTAAATTTTGACTTGTGAAACGTGTATTATATATACCTACTTTTCAAAATAAACTATTTGAATCTGAATTTGAATTTGGAAACTGCAGTTCGAGCCCCGTTTGAGATTAATTTCTTCAGAGTTTTTTCTTCTAATAGATATTTTTAAGTCTTTCAAGACACTCTAAAAATAAATAAGACTTTCCAAAGCGATGGATTTCGCAATAAAACATAGTTTTTGGAGATATTTTGTCATGTGTTTAGTAACACGTCATTTGAGAAGCAAAAAGTTATTTTTTCAAACAAAAAGATGCATGCGAGCATTTTGATTTAAAATTACGATTAATAAGCGATCAAGAATATTATAAAGAGATAAATTATACGAACATTAATTGATCTTGAGACAGGATTAGCTCTAAGTAGCACGAAGCTGGTTGGTGATTGAGATAATTATTGTCATGAAAGATCAGTGGAAGAACAGAAAAATATTCGGGGTGGGAAAAGTCGGGAATTAAACCTGGAACTCTCGGTTGGCCGATAGAAATTTGATGATTGGCCGATTGATGGATTCTTTTGTGATTTACCGCGTGTAAGATATCTCTAAATTAAACCATAATCTATTCATCATTCTTTAGTACACGGAAACATAAACATAAATAGAATTACAATAAAAAGAGGTGCATATTGGCGAGTTTATCTCTAATAATAGATTTCTTACATCAAAACCATTTTAATACAAATTATAAAATATTATATATACAAGGTGACTTTTCTATCATCGTCCAAATTTATACTGGAGGCTTGGTAAGTGATCAGCATCATGAATGTATAACAATTTCTGTGAAATTCGTATAATGAAATTTCGACTTCCCATAGTAATTCACTCCCAGTCCTGAGTGAATCACTATGGGGAGTCGTAATCTCATTTTATGAATTTTACAAAAATCTTTATTGGTTCATGATGCTGATCACTTACCAAGGCTCAAGTATGAATTTGGACGATGTTCACAAATTCACCTTGTATATATATACATAAATGATTAAAGCTAGATAAATCACATTTAAGTGAGATATATTTCGGGCTATTCGGGCCCGGTATCAGTCACAATGAAGTAAAAAGAAAAATATAACAGATAGGTAAAAAAAATAAAAAAAATAAAAACCGTTTACATTTAACCTATATTTACAAGATATTATTGAGTCACATGACTGCTACATTGGTTTACTTAGGAAAGACATCAACGCGCGCTCTAAACTTCTTTTTTTGGCTTTTATTTTGTATTTTATTTTCAATGACTTTTACTGTTATAAGCATAGAAACACAATTGAAGTAGGGTGCAAATCCTGTATCTATGTCTCAAACACGGTTAATCTCGACTCTTAAAGATATACTGAGATGTTCGGGAGCGGACATAAAGGAAACAACCGAGTGTAACAGTAGCTGGTTAATTAGTGACGTAGGTATAGGGTAGGTTGACAGGTTGACAGCTATCATCACATCATATACATATTATATAAGGTCTTTCAATTTCAATGGAAAGTAATTTAGGAAGTGATTCAGTATCGTTAATATATCACTTTCCACTGCAAAGTACTTTTTTTGCGCGAACTTTTTCTTCACTTGTCCATACAAACTGAGTCAGCTGATCGGACTACTTTGTACTGAGAAGTGAAAAAAAAAGTTCGCGCAAAAAAAAGTGCTTTGCAGTGGAATGTGATGTATTAACGATACTGAATCACCTCCTAAATTACTTTCCATTTAAATTGAAAGGCCTTATATACTTAATCATCATCAGTACAGCATCAAAACACAACTTGATCCTTCACAATTCAATAAATTAATCAATAGATAGGAAGACGATACTAGTGATCATACTAAATACATTTCCCAAAATAAACATACCTCCGAAAATTAAAAAAAAACTCGTTTCCTTGAGCAGGTTCAAATATTTTTTCATTTGCACGGGTAAATGTATTTCCTAGAAAAGTAGTTCAGTATAATAAGTAAATGATTTAGTTTTATTTAAAGATAGCAGTACATTTATACCCAGTATACAAAGCTAAAAATATCAGCTCTACATAGGTATATATTTTCCATTATGGGCTGCAGTTTCTCGACGGCTGACGGCAAGCAAGCGCAAGAGAATGGATTCTTGAAGGATGCGTACATCGACAACAACGGAGAACCGCAAGGGACACAGGTGGGCTCATTTGTGCTATATTAAGTAATTATAATTAATCGAAAACAAAATAACTCTGCTCTGTATTTGCTTTACTAATTTAAATCGAATTAATAACATTCTGATAACATACTAAGATTGCTATCCTATCGACTGAGCTGACTTCACTTAAAGTTTTTGTATATGGTGTCAATTGCTAAGAATATCTATCTCATCTGCAGTTACGGAAACCGCAGATGAGATAGATATTTTCTGTTTAAAGGCATGCATTTTAAATAAATTTGACATGAAAAATTATCGTATAGCATGACATTTACGGAGATAAATGAACATAGTCGGAGCAGTAAAACAGTCAGTCGAAAGATATGATTTACATTAACATGACTCAACAAGGAAATTATCAATCACAGGATCACAAGTGCAACCAAATAACATAATTAACGATTTAAATCTGCATTTTAAAAAGATGGCGCCGCTGTCTCTGGGCGTCCGTGACATTGATTTGATTGATTTGTATAATGTAAACCATAAAAAATATTAATATCGATACTAAGATCAAGAAATGCAAATCGTTTTTTATGGTTATGATCAATGCATCGTGACCTTAAATGTGGAAGGCATTTTTGAAACTTCATCCATCCATCAGCCTAGTTCATCCACTGCTAGACATAAGCCTTTCCAGGACTTTGAAACTCCCGGGCGGTCATCCTGGAAGAATTGCCCATACTCACACTCGCTGGGGAGGCAGATTGGTGAGCACGGTGCCGGAACCCTCGCACCAGTGACGCCGCTGCCCGTCACCAGTCTGTTCCATATAAGGCCCGGCTATTAGGGATGGGTACACCACCACCCATCGGTCCCACTCATGGTGGGCCTGGTTTTTTGCCTGTGAGCTGTCCTCTTACTGTCCCCCGAATCACTTCGAGGGAGTCTCCAACTAAGATGGTGGTACCTCCACAGTCGAGCCCGGCATCAGCGGGTCTACCGCGTATTTCTCATTTTCATCAACATCAACTTGAGATTGAAATTTGACGTGCGTGCGACGACGCCCGCCTGACATGCCATCTCTTTTGCACGCGTTTTATTCCGCATGCATTTGCTTGAAGTTGATACAAATGAGAATTACGCGGTAGAGCCCCAGCTCTGCCACCTGTTGGGGTAATAAACATGTCTACAAAATTAATTCTCCTTTTCAGGTTGTTCAGGGTAGTTACGCCTATATCTCCCCCGATGGCACTCCGATACAAGTTAGCTACGTTGCTGATGAGAATGGTAAAACAACCATTTTTATAATTAACTAGCATTTCGCCCGCGGCTCCGCCCGTATTTATTCAATCACTGCCCAGTTTTTACCTTGGGCGTTATTTTAATAACACCTCTTAGCCAGGGTCACTTCGATGGTGACAAAGAAAAGCGCATTTAAATCCGTTGAGTGATTCTCGAGTTAAAACGAAACAGACAGACAAAAATTCCAAAAATGGTAGATATGGCTTGAGTAACAAAATTAATAACCCATCATTCCATTTAAAAATACACGACTACTTTATTATGAATATAGATGAAACGAACTGCTTCGTATCGCATAGCCTACAATAATTACTTAAACATTAAAATAGGAAAATGAGGGTTTTAAAATTCACGATAAATTCACGGTTATATAATATATATTTTTTTGTTCCAATTGAATATTTTTTTTTTGCGTAAAGAGATCAAAGTAACTTATTCATATAACATTTATATAATATTTTTTCTTTTTCGTTATTTAAAAAGAAATACACAAGCATTCAAAAATGTAGAATGTTTGTTTGAAGTATTTCTTTTAAAAAAATGAAGGGAAATAAAAAAAAAAAAAAAAATCTGTAAAGATACTTTCATTTCTTTACTCTAAATTTTTTTTTATTTTGTAGTTAGGTACTTTTAGTTACGTTTTCCGTGATTTAACTGATCTTTCCGATTTATTTTTTTTGATGATTGTGTTATTGTGTCAAATCTGAAAAATGATAGTGTAGTTCAACTTCTTAACTAATTACACAAATTTTATTCGTTAAAATATTTTGTTTTAATAAGCTAAATTATCTAAACGCAAAAGCATGTTTGGCGCAACCGACTCTTAACGATTATGATAATTTACCAAAATTGTATTGATATAAATACCATTTAAAGATTTTTTTTATACTATAAAGACGTAATTCCCTGATAAACCTAAAACTAAAACATGAATTGGAAAACCATAGAAACCATAACAAGTTGCAAATTAAATTAGTCCAAAGAATATGTATGGAGAGTATTTCTTTTTAGGGTTCCCCAGTACCTAAAGGGTGCAAAAGGAACTTTATGGTTTGACTCCGTTGTTTGTCCGTCCGTCCGTTCATCCGTCCATATGTCACAGCCTCATAACTTTAGCACCGTTAAAGATAAAGACATAAAATTTAGCATTGATTTGCTCACATGTCACGGTGTAAAAAAATATGAAAAATTTGAAATTGTTCAAATTATTTTCAAAGCAAAAGTGAGAGAAATAAAAAATATTATAAGTTGATTGTAAAAATATATATTTTTACTGTATTTACTGGCAAAAAAAAAACACAAAAATATGTATGTTCCCCATTATGTCATCTCTGAAACTGGTAGACCGAAAAATATGAAAAAAAATGTCGATTATATATAATATATCGTATCATAACTGGCCAATTACAAGAAAACTATAGCGATTTAAAAAGCGATATAAAATAATAAAAGAATATGGGTATCAAATTATAGGTATTAATTGTAAAAATATAAAGTTTGGCTATATTTAATTGCATCTTTTTCGAGAAACCTTGAAAAATCATAAAATATGTATGTCCCCCCCCCCCCCTTTATCTCCAAAACTGGTGCACCGAAAAATATGAAAAAAATCATGGTAATATGTTTTACGTAAAGATTACAGGAAAAATAAAGTGGTTGAGAAATTCAGGAAAAAGAATTACAAAATTAAATTTATCATCAACAATACGAAACCCTATTTTATTTTATTTTATTTAAGCTCTTAATTTACCCATTTTACATTCAAATTACAAAAAAAGCAAAAACAAAAATATTCCATGCATATATTTTACTTAGAAACCCTAGAGAAACCCTTGAAAAATCATAAAATATGTATGTCCCCCCCCCTGGTAATATGTGTTTACGTAAAGATTACAAGAAAAATAAAGCGGTTAAGAAAGTCACGAAAAAAAATAACAAAATCAAATTTAGCATCAACAATACAAAACCCTATTTTCTTTTATTTCAGCTCTAAGTTTACCCATTTTATATTCAAATTACAAAACAAAAATATTTAATGCATATATTTTACTAAACAATAACTTTACAGGTTTCAGACCATCCGGTGTCCACATCCCCGCAGACGGTACAGGCGCACTTCCTGTTCTTCCCGCACTCATCAACAACTACAGAAACTACACTGCAGGAGGTCTCAACCCTGCGTATAACCGTTACAATCCCTACAACCCCTACAATGGGGTCCACCCTGCAGCTATACATCCTTTGGGATACCCTGGAGCATACAACCCTGCGTACAATCCTGCCGCATACAACCCTGCAGCATACAATCCTGCCGCATACAACCCTGCAGCATACAACCCTGCAGCATACAATCCTGCTGCATATCACCCTGGTGCATACAACGCTGCGAGATACCATCCTGGGGCATACAACCCTGGGGCATACCCTTACCGACCTTCTTGGCAAAATCCTGGTTACAACAAGAATGCTCAGGATAACGGCAAAAAGGACTAGAAAACAACTTCAGATAAATGGTAACTTTAGTAATTTAGTTGTAGTTGTAATAATAAATGGATTCGAAGCTTTAATGAGTGCTGTTGTTTAAATTTTGACACCAAAAAATACGTTCTCACATAATTCATGAACCATTGTTAAAAAGTTTCATTAAATTGTACTCTACTAATTACAAATTGTTGCGTTGTATATGTAGTAATGTATTGAGTTGTAACATACTGGCATATTTTCAGCGTTTCGAAGGCGATATGTAAAAGTTTTAGCGGCCCTGTTCCTCCGTATGCGAAAAAACCCTCATTGCGAGAGGGATGGATTCATAGAAAAGTAGCAAATGTCGGTTTTTTATTAATATAAAATGTACTAAAGTTGCTATCAAAATTTCGTTTAACCAGCCCCCCTATTCTGTATCATTAGTTGCCAACTGGACTAGGTGCCTATCATCAAAAACATAGCTAAAAACTGAACTTTCAGAATTGTCCTAGATACCGTTAAAACCCATCTAATAAAATATAATTGCAGTTCATATGTCATTCTAAATTGTCAAACCAGGAATTGGTGTCGAAAAAATCCTCATTTCAATAAATATTTCTTTGAGGCGAATTTCTCCAATCGCGTTTCTGTTTAACAGATCCCTAAAAAAAGATTCCAAAAATAATATACTATTTTATCAGATTTTTTTCCGTAGCATCTTAAACGGGTTTTGATAAAATACCATCACTGCAACAAATAATTCATCAACAATATATTACATATTTTTTTTTAATCTAATCTTAAACATCTAACTCTACGAGTAGCTCTCAATAAACAACGACGGTGACGAAGTTAATTTCCCCATCAGTCGATGCCTACTTTTTTTTATATAAACTATGACAGAAATAAATTTCTATGTTTGAACACTTGGCAATTTATCCATCGCAAAGAGATATAAATTAACATTATATCATTGCAGTATAGAAACGCAGAAAGAAAAGTAAATCTGGATGTGAGAAGCTCTGAATTTTTTTCGAACCCGGTTCAGAGCTCCTCACATCCAGATTTTTTTTTCGTTCTGCGTTTCTATACTGCAATGATATAATGTTAATTTTTTTAATATATTTTTTTGTTGGTTATTGTTTGTTATTTGTTCACTGGATAAGACGTAACTTTTATGATGGCTTGTGTTATAAACCTTTCCACTGTAGAAGTTTCATTGCAATCTGTTATTACTTATAATAATAATGCCACATTAGATAAGACACAAGAAAAGACATAAGACATTTTTATTCATCATTAAGGTTACACTTCAAGAAATTGTAAAATTATTTAACATTCATTGCATGTACAGAAGTAGTCTTAAAAAATAACACAATACCAATTATAAATTAATTCTTCAAAGTTAACTATATTAGTAATAAAAAATATAAAAATTATTATAATTATCCCACGTCAAATACAGAATAATAAATGTCAAAGAATAATCACAGATACAAATAATAAGAATTTTTAAAATCTCACTATATTATATAATATTAGTGGGATTCTACATAGCCGTCGATTTTTTTGGACTAGGTGTCAGAGGTGTTTTCGAATGTGATGTGAAATGCAAGTCACAGTCCACACCCGTACTACACCCACGTTTCGCCAACAATTATCCCAGCGTGATAAATGGTGAAACCTATCGCATACTTCAAACACAATAATGGACCCACAGTTTAACGTGCCTTCCGATGTACGGGAATTGAACCCTCGATCTCCGAATTAGTGGGCGAGTACACGAACCTCTAGCTAGACCAAAGAGACGGTCACATTTTATCTAAATATTTTTCACTCTACTTGAAAGATTTTACTATAGTATTTTGTGCAACTGTGACATAATTGAGACATAGGGACAGATTTAGATTTGCACGAGTGTCCCATTGTCTAATTATGTCCATTTGCACACAATGCTTTATCTACGACCATCAATAACAATTACACATAAAATTAGAAAAAGAACACTCGTCATGATACTGTCGTGATACTCGTCATGATGGAGTTAGTATGTAGATGCCTGAGACCAATGATAAGCGAGAAGAGTAAAGGGGCGTGGCTTAAGAAATTGAAATAGCGTTCATTTTACGCACAGTGTGCTATAAAAATATTTTCCAAAGAATTGCACAATTTAAACATAACTCAACAGGGGCAAAATATAACACAACGATTGCAACAATAAAGAAATAAAAAAAAACATTTTTACATAATACCTAGGTCTTTATATATGAAATTGCCGAAACTTTCTTACCGGTTCATGGGTTCATAATTCCTGTAATTCAATATAGCTTTATCAATTATTTGTTTTTTGTTTGAAAGTTGACTTTAAGGTTTGACATCTACGAATTAAATGTTCTTTTTATTTTCAGTTTGATTATAAAACTTAAATCTTCAAAAACAGTTCGTCCTACTGATTTCCATGATAATATTAGTAATACTTTTTTATAGCTGACACTTTTCACAAATTAAATTAATGTTGCTGTTAGCTTAATGTTGTCTCATTCATGCACAAAAAATATCATAATTTGTATTTATCATTCCTAAAAGAAATGGAAAAATGTTAGTACTGAAAACTGAGTTTCCTTCAAATTATCTATAGAAAACGGCAATTTCATATGTAAAGAACCAATTGCGGTATACTTATAGAATCGCAGAATAAATATATATCCGCACATTCAGATTTAGGTACTTTTTTTCTGCGTTTCTATACTGCAATAATATTTTAATTTGATTCAAAACATTTCAATAGTGGGTTCAATAAGGAGTCGGGATCCACAAAAGGTGAAGCCGGTAACTCTTATTGTACTCGTAGTCGTGTTGCGCAAGAGTCGATGCGATGACGGCCGACGCCCGCGTCCCATAGCTCGAGGGCACTCGTTAATCAATATGGCACTGGGAACATAAAAACCGATACCTTTAAGTGGTGAACTGACACAGTTTCTGGGATTAATCATTTAGTGGGGAGTAAATTAGCTGATGCCTCGAGAACAACTGCGAATATCTGTATAGGTGTTGGAATAATCCCATGCTCTAAACCTAAAGCAGAGGTGACCATATTATTATGGAATCAGAGACATAGAGGAAAAAGCAGTATAACTGGAAAAAATCATATAGTACTATCCTAATCTTACATTGTAAATAGGATTTAAAATATCTATACATATGATTCGTGCTGGGGGCTCGATTGGTGATCATTGAACCTTCTTCCTGGTCCGTGGCCGGGTCTCCGGTATGGGTTCGGGTGGTTGATTGGATTTCACATTGTATAATATAAATTTTACCTATCATTTTTATCGTACATTTATTGCTACATAAAAAAAAATAAACCTTTAATTTAGTTCATGTACATTTATTATTTTATTAAATATATTTTTATAAGATAAAATTTGACTCGTAAAAAGTGTATTATGTATACCTACTTAACAAAATAAACTATTTGAATTTGAATTTGAATCTGAATTTGAACATGTAATATTTGATGAAACTACTTCTGCATACGCTGTTGGACACACTGAGCAATTTTTTGTATAAATACACCAGTTCAATGATGAAGATGGTGATTATGATTCAATATAGATATGTCTGTCTGTACTAGCTAGTTTTCTATTCGAGAAAACCTCTACGAATACAATGTAGATATAGTTTTCTCTATGTATTGTAAGTTTTTTCGATTTGTGACTGATGCTGGACCCAGATTAGGGCCCAAAATATATCTCACTTTAATTTTCGTATTATTTTATTAAATATATATATATAAACTACATTTTCAATGCATGTGCTCGTAAAGGCCCACTTTTTATGCATCAAAACCGAACAGAAAGTCGATTATTTTGCCCTAGGGCTTTATTATTATATATTTTTTTAAATTCATTCCCAATGGTTGGCTAACCTGCAGCCTTTCCTGTGTACCATAGACGTTATACTTTTTTTTCCACTGTTTAACGGCTCTGGATACAGTCCTTTTGAGCCAATTATAATTTAAAGTTCACAAGATTATATTTGTTTTCATTTCCTCACACTATGCATTGAAAAATGTAGTATGATACACGGGCGTAAAAGCAATAAATTACTCGGTTACGTTTAAAACACTCACTACGCTCGTGTTTTAAATCGTCCTCGTAATTTATTCCTTTGCGCCCTTGTAGCATAAACTACTATTAAAGACAGATTAGTCGGTTAATAACGTTAATTTACAAGTACTTAAGAAACAAAATATAATATTAAAACTATAATTTAGTTTGGATAACTCACGTTTTAATTTTATTACGTGATTAACTTTCAAGTGCTTTCTAAACACTTGCAATAAGACGTCTTAGCTATTGTTAAAAGCGAGCTTTTCTTCTTATCTTTCAAATCTTTTAAAATAATAGATTTGATTGATGGTGCTTGGTGGAACTCCATTATAGCAATGAAAAGATTTACTTATACAAGTTCCATCGGTATTTATTTGTCCTCCTTAGCTACCGGTTTCGTTTAACACATCTTCAAGCTCTAGTAGGTCATAATAATATGATTGTAATTCCTAGATTTTATAAGGATTTCATTGTTGACAATGACCATGTTTGCAACTGTGAACGTAAACAAAACCAAATCCCGATAAAATGGGGAATCACATTCATATTGTTAGGATCTCGTGCATGAAGATGTTTCAAACAAAACTATAGCCAAAGAGGATAATTAGAAGCTATGAAAAAGTCCAAGTAAGTTTTTTCATTGCTACAAATCTTTTATTGTAAATACGAGTAAAATCCTCAAGTTTTGTCTATAGATAAATAATACCACAAAATAAAAATAAATGTTGCCCATTTGTAGTTTGAATGTTTTTGTAGAATCGGATCTCAGATCAATACACAATAAAACAATGTTCTTTCCATAGAAACAAGTGATTTTATGATCATAATATTGTAGTTTGAAAAAGGCTTACTAAAAACATAAAAAACTCGTTTTATCATGAAAATCAAAATAATTATTTTGTTGTTAAGTTGTGGTTTGAACAAGGCTTGCTTTAAAACATAAAAAAGCTTAGTTTATCCTCAACGGCATCAAGCTTGGTTATGTCAAGGAATACCACAAAAATGTAAAATAGGCAGTTAAATGAGTCAGATCCACTTTTATTTTGACCATAACTTTGCCGTGGAGTCGAACAGTTATTGTCATCCGACAATATTATGATACGGAGGGCCTTGATGAGGCAACTTCAATAAATATTCTTTCAAAAAAATCTCGCTGAAGTACGTCGGCGCGGGTGCACGTGAAGCTGCGTGACTGCGTGATGCATCGGGTATGCATCTCCGAGAAATTGATTCACGTGTGAGAACTTGACTTTTGACTGCTGAGGAAAACGTTTATCTTATTCTAAGAACTTACGAGGATGACAAACGAATGGAAAATCAGGACTAACTTGAAAATTTTATTTGAACTAATAGCATAATTATTGTTTTATAGGTTGTAAATACCAAACAGGAATTTTTGACACAAACTAAAAGAATTTAATTGTACTTCTGAAGTAAATTGAATTATTGCCATGGCAATAATAGTAAAAAGTGGGTTAGCGCAACTTTGCCCGATAGAGCATATGTATGTAGAAGCCTTATTGTGAGTTGCAAGACTAGTAAGTAACTTACGGTTCTGCCCCTTGTGAAATTATGAGTTAAAAGCAGTCTCCGACGCCAAAAGACCAGTAATTACACTTGTTCATGTACTTTATGTAGTGGTAAACTGCAAATTAAAGAGTGCGTCATAAATTAAAGCTCCAAGACGAGTTTCTCGATGGCTCGCACGAAGAAAAATCTTTAAAATTTTCTGTTACTTGGAAAAATTTTGTTAGTTTGACTCGTCAACATTAGGATGCCGGGCAATAATATATCATGTACGAAAGGGTCTTATCTCGGGTAAGTGTGTAAGAGTATGATGTTTTGTATACAAGGTGTAAATATCTATAGATAGGTAACTTAAAAAAATACAAATTCAACTTTTTTAAAACACAAAAAAATCTCCCAAAGGAACTAATCTGCACATATGAATTAAAATCATAGATACTCCCCAAGTACTCCCCCTAATCTCAAATCTTTGTTTAATTTTTTAGATAACACTCACTGTAAGCACCTCAGGTCCGCTAACAACCTTCTTTAGTCTTTTCCTCTACACTGTTATAGTTTTATGTCCCATTCCTTTGCCTTCACGACTGTCCGTTTGTGGAACGATCTTCCCGTTGAATAGAATATTGAGAATATAAGAAAGAAATGCCCCGTCTCGTAAAAATTCGTTTAAACAGTCTGCGCAGACATTGTAGCCGATTTCGAAGGCTTTAATTTTAGTTTTAGTGCTGTCACACATAAAATTATTGCAAAGTAATTTAGATTCTGTTCTTAACTCTTAAAGGCTATTTTGCAATGAATGAAATTTAGTTTTGACAGTACTAAAACTACAATTAAAGCCTTTAGAATCGTCTTTACTATCTTAGCAAAATTCATTAAATCTGGTATCAACACAGCAATCTTCACTCTTGTCTTTAATTATATTATATGTCAATATATTAACTTTAATATATATATGTATATACATATATATATTAAAGTTAATATATTATTCATATATACATATTAGTAACGTTGTAAGTATTTATTTATTATCTTCATACAGTTTTTTCTGAAGCCTACTTTTTATATTATTAGTATTTAATTACAAAACTTATCTATCAGTATAAAAATGTAATTTTTATTTTTTGTTTAACATTTAAAAGTGTAAAACCTTTTAGCACACCTGCCCCTGTAACTTTCTTGTACTTTCTGTCTGGTTGACTCAGAGAAAATGCTTTTAGCATTAAAAAGTCCACCTGTTGCACATGAAACTGTTGTTTTGTGCAGTAAAGAATTTAGAAAAAAAGAAAGGAAGATACGCTATTTATAGGCACCTATATAAACTGGTCGAGGAAAAAAATGCGCTGTTATGTTACTTTACGAAAGTTGATCAATAGAGTATGTGATGTTGTTTCTTTAATAATTATATAATATAGTTAATACCGACTTCCATTGATTTTGCGGAAGTCTCTTGACAGATCTTTGCAAAAGTTGATCAATGGAGTATGTGATGTTATTTCTTTAATAACTATATAATTAATACTGACTTCCATCGACTTTACGGAAGTCTCTTGACAGACTGATGATCGCCTCACTTGCTTTGACTCTCCTACTATCTGGAAGAGCGCTTTCCATCTTGGACTTTATTGACGGTTTTCTTTAGGCACGGTGATAGCTTAGCGTAAACACATTGTGTCTAAAAAAAGATGATTCCTGTCCATTTAATTACACCCGGTATAAGGCAACTCAAATTCTGTTCTTTCAAATAATTATAATACATCTACGAAAAATTGAGCAGATTCCACTTGAAAAAGGCTACCGAGTTATCTTTTGTTACGAAACATCAGACTTTTTTTGAACACAATAATAAACAATAACAAGTCCGTTTTACCTCAGACAAGTTGTATTATTGTCTATTGTTTTGCTCTCCATTCATAAAAATGTCAGATCCCTCGTAACGAAAGATAATTCAAAAACCTTTTCCAAGTGGAATCTGCTCAATCTTTCTTGGATAAACTATACATTAGTATATAAGACCTTTTAAAACCTATAATTCAATTTGGAAATCCCACTCCCAGGATATTTTAACGATAGAATTAAGAATTTTAAGTATAAGATATTGCATTGTAATTAAAATAATGTAATTTATTTTTATCAACACATTTATAAATTTAATATAACTATAATTTTTCTAATATATGTAGATTTTAAGTTTAGATTAAATTAACTTTAATTTACATAATCATTCTTTTTAATATGTTTTTGTTATAATTAAATTTTTTTCCGGAATGTTTCTGTTACTTTTTTTTTAAATCCAAATTTGTTGTTTTTTTTAATTAATGTCTATAATTTAATGTTTTACGTTTCGTATTTAATTAAGATAATATTGTGGGCGCTTCTAATTGATGGCAACACCAGATCAAGGCCTTATCTGTTTGTTATTTTATGTTCTTGTTGTTATTGTTAGCGTTCATTTTTAATAAATAATAGTAGTTTATGCTACAAGGGCGCAAAGGAATAAATTACGAGGACGATTTAAAACACGAGCGTAGCGAGTGTTTTAAACGTAACCGAGTAATTTATTGCTTTTACGCCCGTGTATCATACTACATTTTTCAATGCATAGTGTGAGGAAATGAAAACAAATATAATCTTGTGAACTTTAAATTATAATTGGCTCAAAAGGACTGTATCCATAGCCGTTAAACGGTGTTAAAAAAGTATAACGTCTATGGTACACAGGAAAGGCTGCAGGTCCTTTTGTCGTGTTATTTTTATCTATAGATTACTCCCTACTTAAAAAAACCTTATCTACTGTGTTAGCTATAAGTTCTTTTTATTCTTTTGTAAACGCGCCAATAAATTTATTTTCTTTCTTTCTTTCTTTCTTTCTTTCTTTCTTTCTTTCTTTCTTTCTTTCTTCCAGGTTAGCCAACCATTGTAAATAAATTAAAAAAAATAATAACAATAAAGCCCTAGGGCAAAATAATCGACTTTCTGTTCGGTTTTGATGCATAAAAAGTGGGCCTTTACGAGCACATGCATTGAAAATAAATAAATAGTGGCCATCGGCATGCAGCGGCGGCTTTCATCCTGCTAAACCTTATTTCTTCACAGTGTAATAGCTCATGAAGAGGACACTCTCTGTCATCTCTCCGGCATGGACCATAAACAAGCTAAACGTATGCGTGTACATCGCTATTACGTGTCACATAATTGCAGCAAAAATTTAAAGGTATAAATAGCAGGTTTAAACGCATCGTATGCATCATACCTCACCCAGCTTTACGAAAACTCGCCTGACATTGCAACTGCAACATGAAATTCATTGTAAGTATTGTTCAAAAGTTACTTTCAAGTGTCGTCCGCCCAATCTTGGATTTTAAATCAATTCGAATAACATCCGTAATCCGTTGTCTTTACTAAATTATCTCGAACTCAATAAGAGACCAACCCACTAAATTGGATAAAAACTAACTAACGTGAAATGACTTTTCACTTAAAATCGGAATATAAATTCTTGTAAAATGCTAAAAAACTATTTAGCTAAGAATTTACAATTTAGCTAAGTTCAAACTGATTCGGTGACATAAAAACAACAATCGATTTAAGATAGAAATTCTAAAAAAGACCTCTTTTCCCACAAATCTTAAACGTTAACTTGAGCTTGTTAACATGAAAAGTTAAAAATTGTTTTAATAAATCACTCATGGAGTATAAATTTATATCCTTTATAAATAAAAAGTTAACTTTACCAATATCAGTAACGTGCTAAAAAGCTTATTCCACAATTGCAACTGTTCCCTCGAGTACCATAACAAAATTTGAATACCTATGGAAAATTACTCTACATGAGGACAAATTTTTTCACCTGGGCGAAATTGGCGCGTGACCCTGAAACCCTCGAGCGCTATAGAATTATAAAATTTCGTGCGTTCGTAACTTTTTAATTAAATTTTATTCTTTAATACTAGTTTTAGAGCAAAACTTGTTTAGTATAATCAGTAAAAGATGAAGTTTAAGTTTTATAGTCCTTAAATTTCCCTCTTTCATCACCTCCACAGATAGTGGTATCGCTAGTGGTGGGGGCGTGGGGTGACGTCAACAGTTTTGGTCCCTACCAGTCTCAGCAGCCGCAGCAAGGACAGCAGCAGCTGTACACCACGGAGCCAATCCCCATCATCAGACAGGAGCAGGTCATCAACCCTGATGGATCCTATAAGTGGAGGTATGTGCTGTGAACTTATAACGCTGGAACAAAAATGGCGCCTCTCTCCATTTTCTTCAAAATTGATACCCGTCTTTCAGGATTATAAATTGAGTCATATATTGCCAGTGTTATCAATATCAGTTTGGTCGGTGGGGCGTACGGCCTGGTACAGCTCTAGCCACCATTAACGCTCCACATATTTATTTCGTCACTCTTCCATCCTATTTGACACCATTTGCTATTTGATAAAAAAAGGGAACAGCTGAAAATCAGCGCTTCCAACTTTTAGTATTTGCTGAGTTTATTCTATTTTGTCACATTTTACGTAAATTTATAAATAAATAACATTCCAAAAATCAAATTCATCAGTCAACACTATAAGTATTTTATTTGTGGCATAAAATTGTTCAATCTTTCACTATTACTTCATAAGATCAAAAGTCTTCAAAACAGAGCTCTTAGGTGAAATATGTAGGAAATAAGCATGATTTTTGTACCCCTGAAATCACAGTGGTAAAAGAAATACTGATATTAAAAATATTTATTTATTCAAAACACACAAGAAAAAATTAAACAATCAATAAAATGAACAATAATGGTATGAAGCGCAAATTGAAGGCAGTCGACGAGGCTTCCACTTAAAAGAATTATTTGACGAAGAGAACACGATAAGCTAAGTGACGTCATTCTAAATACAATGTGGCGGACGCCCGAAGATGGCAATTTATTGTTTTCAAACCAACCCTCTTGACATGGCTATTAAACAAAGGATTTGACGAGGAGAATGCGATAAGCTAAGCACCTCCATGACATTGATTTGGTATCAAATGAAAGGAGAAGCCAAACTGAATACGTGACGTCTTTCTAAATTCAATATGGTGGACGTCACAAGATGGTGGGTTAAGCCCTCTTGACATGTTAATCAAATTAATGTTTTTGACGTGTAAATATACAATATTAAGTAATGTATAATATAAAAATAAATAAGATTATGAAGAAGAAACCTTTTTAACAGACTTCAAAAAAGGAGGAGGTTCTCAATTCGACTGTATATTTTTTTGGGGGATTTTGCTCCGTATCTTGGTCATGTCTGAACCAAATTTGAATGACAATTTTTTGTTTAGAAGTGTGTGGTCCCGTTTTGGGTTTGCTCATGATCTGATAAGTCTTCAGAGTTAGGCAGTGGAACTCCTTAGAAAATGACAGTATACCTCTCAAAATTGAGGCAATTCCTTTGTACTTGAAGATTGACATTCTTCCACCTAATCTTCAATCTTGGCCTTATTACCATGGAAATCCTCAACGGATGAGAGCACATAACTCGAGATTATGGCAATTAGAAATTATCAGAACACCCACCTGGTCTTCGATCCTGGCTTTACCACCATTGAAGTCCTAATTGCCAGTGTACCCACCTGCCCTTTAATCCTCTTGGCCTCATTATTATAGAACTCCTCAAGGGATGAGAGCGCAAAGTGAGATTGCGGCAATCACTTTGTGTTAGGGCGCTAATTGCAGGAAGCTACATAAACGTTGTCATTATACTGACATGAACTTCGTTTCATATCAACAGTGCACTTACAAGAACTACATATTTCACAATTAATCCTTCAACACTAAAAAATCTGAAATAAACAAACTTTTAACAAAAATATAGTAACAGACTTCAAATGTAACAGCAGCCATTCACTAAAAAGTTTAAAATAACTGTTAATGACCGATGGTACCGAAGTAACACTTTTGCCGGCTTCTTTCTTCCTGAAACATTATGTTATTTAGAAGTCAGCGTATTCCTTACGATTCTTGAACTGTTACCTACCTTGAACTACTGTTGAACCTACTGTTTCAGGAAGAAAAAAGTCGGCAAAAATATTTTTTTGTTACCATCGGTTATTAAGAAAGTCATTATACAATTATTTTAAACGATTACTATTTTTTTGTTTACAAGCTTCCATTAAGTTAAATAATTATTTAAATTTATTTATATAAAATATATGATTAAATATTTTGTTTTGAATTATTTAATTGCAAAACGCTTGCGCGTGATTTGTAAAGAAAATACGTACCTACTTCGGCAAGTGCTTACTTACAATAAACCCGTGTAAAATAAAACTAATTGGTGCCTACTTTAATTAACATTTCAACAACATTTTTGCAAAACAAATAGCAACAAGTTCAACATAAAATAACCTATGAAATTGCCGAAATTTTCTTACAGATTCATGTGTTCATATTTTTTGTAATTCAATAGCTATTTCCATTGTTTGTTTTTTATTTGAATGTTGATTTCAAGGTTTCACATCTACGTATTAAGATTTGTTTTTATTTTCAGTTTTATAACTAAAATTAAATTTTCAAAAACAGTTCGTCCTAAATGCCATCCGTTTCCATGATAAAATTCGTAATAATTTGTTTCAAAAATTAAATGAATGTTGCTGTTAGCTTAATGTTGTCTCATTACACAACGAAATTATAAAATTTGAATTTTTAATTCCTAAAATAAATGCAAAAATGTTAGTGAGTTTCCTTTAAATTTTCCAAAGAAAACGGCAATTTCTTAGGTAATGACTGATGAGTCTAATGACCTATTATTAAATCAGTTTCAGCGATCTAAACTTATTTTATTCATTTTATAAGCTTGTTTTTTATACAAGAAACAAAAGTAATATGTACAACTTAAAATAACATAACAAAATTAACATTTTATAATTATTATAACAGCTTATTATTTTGCACACATTTTTTGTATAACTATATAGATAAATCGTTAACCTATTCTTTGTTCTAGTATTGATATTTGTAAATAAATAAATTATGAACTAGCCATTTACTTGTGGTATTACTCACGTTTAAACAAAGGGTAAAAGGGATCATCCTTTTACCCACACTACTTTCTAAGTCTTTGCCAGTATTCGACCAAAAAATTCATAATTTGGCTCTTTTCTTTCCGACAGTTTTTTGTTCGCTAACTAGATGATATCGTAACATTTCGAAATAAAAAAATATTCTCTGTAATTCTTAACAAATTTATGGTAACTCAGTAGACGAGTTTTTCCCAGGGTTACTATGGAAAAACGGTGTTGTCAACTGAGTTACCCCTTAGTTTTGCTGAAAATTACAATAATTATGGAATATTATTTGATTTGAAAGATATTCAATGATCTGTTTATCTAACATTTTTATATTTAGCATTCGCGTTAGAATTGCTTTTTTAAAAGAATAACCAGTGTGGGTTAAAAGTTAATTGACTCAAAAACCCCTTTTCTAAGGTTAAAATAAAGCCTGAGAGCTAAAATAAAGCAGAATTTTTTACAATTAATCATTTAATTACAATTTAAACTTTTCGGTCATTACCAAAAGAAATATGTACAGTATTAGTGAAAACCGCATTATAACCTATTTAGTAGTTTTATAATGATCAATTCCATAATTTTATTTAAAGAAACGCCTCTCTGTGGTCTAGTGGTTCAAGTACTCGACTACTTATCCGAAGGTCACGGGTTCAAATCTCGGTCAGTATGCTTCGGAAGGCACGTGTGAGTTCAATTTGTGCCCGAAGTACATCGATAGGGCCTTTTTTATTTTATTTCTATTTTTCTTAGTTTATAATTTATACTGTGCACCGCCTATCCACATTTTCTTTTTTTAAGAGTTCTTCCATATAAAGATTGTCTGGAAAAGATCGCTTTTAGTGATAATACCACCGATTGTACCCTGCTACCTATTGCTAACTTATTTCCTTGTTTTTTGGTGTGCAATCAAGTATATTGTATTGTGTAGGGCCTAGGGGCTTACCAAATTCGGTGACACTGGGTCTACGGGTGTGTCCTGTGATTTGCATTTCACAGTCTGCTGCACTCGTAAACACTTTTGATACCCCTTCGAGGACTCATGTCGTGACGATATATTTAAAGAAAATATATACGTAAGTAAGATGCTTCTTACCTCACAACGTAAAAACTGTTTGCTTATGCAACTGTTAATGCAATGGAATGTCTTTCATTAGATAAATATTGTATTAGGTAGATGTGTTGACTGGTCTTATATGGCTCACCTAAAGGTTACGGGTTAAAAACTCGTAGGCATAAAACCATAGATTTAGAATGTACAAGATAAACAATGTAGTACAGAAAATTATACCAAAAAATTACTATGACATTACTATTAGATTTACTATTTTACTTAATATTTTGGACAATTCTGCATATAACTACTAAATACAACAAAGAAAATCAATACGTTACTGTAAAAACTGTTTTTTGGGCCGATTAATACGAGAAATTGGGCAAAATGTGGTTCAAAACATTCTGATGACAAAATCATATTTACCTGTGAAATGTGTAATTATTTGGGTTATTTCTCCTTGTCACATCACAATTACTCACTGCATAAGATAAACCAATCACTATCAATTTAGTTACGTTTTATTTAAATATTATTATAAAATCCGCAATCACACCCCAGGAAGCGGGTCGCTATGGGCCCTTACTCGAAAAAACATTGACACAGCAGTTCTTTGTTGTGCATCTCTTTCTCTCTTGCAAGGTGTTCATAAAGGTAGGACTAATCTTTTACACGCTGTGGACGTCTTTTAAGCGCAGCGAATCCTGTCTATGCATAAAACCATCAAACAGATGATCATAAAATTCATAATGTCAAATATGCCAGCAAAAAGGTTGTATACGGAAAGTTAACAATGGAATCAACACCAACCCTCCCTAAACTATATGTCGCGTGATTTTATGTTTTATCAACGACATTGTTTTATTATGAGATTTCTTAGTAGTTAGCAACGGTAGCTCAGTCGGTATGTTGATATTCTCAATTTTAAGAGCACACCGAGCTTTTTATACACACAAACACGTTTTTATAACCCTTGTTTGAAGTATTAAACAATTAAATTAAAATCTAGGGAAATATATTAGTATTATTGGGTATATATACTAGATTGCAAACACTATTTGATAAAGTTGGCTCGATAGAATAAATTCGCACAGTTACCTCTTTTCGAGTAATTTTTAATTCATAATATTTCATAATTTTTTTCTCTATTTCCCTACTTTTTATATAAATAAGTAGTTTGATATTATGATTCATTTACTAAAATAAAGTTCATAGATGACTGGAGCGTTTATACACGATAGTTTTTTATTTAGGAACAATATGATGAAAATAACAACGAAAAACATTCAAAAGGACCAAAAGTTTGGTTATTTACTTTACTCTTTACACGTAAAGAAAAAGACATAGACAAAGGCGAACGCTCTGTGCGCCCTTAAGGCTTAGGGTTGAATCTTGCCGGTCGATGTTGCAACAATGAGTTTTTTGAAATAAATGTACAGTGTATTTTCTTACTCACCACCTGTTGAACTGTGAAGGATATCAGTGTATGTCCTAAAATGCGTGTATTTGTGCACGAAGTACGGACAATCGTCGGTGAAAAGAGGATGTTGACTCTTGGAAGGACCTCTGACACGCCCTGATGATACGTTATGTCTTTGTTTTATGTGTTTTTGCACAATGGACAGTATATTTTTTATATCTACTGATAAATTACTTATATAGAATTTTTGAGAAATTCCAGTTGTTACCTAAGTTAAGGGATATTCAACACTTTTAGTGTGAATTCGTGTCAGATGACGTCACCAGACATGCCGTTAAGCTCACTTTGATTGCCAATAACTTCGTAATTTTTTGAGATATCGAAAAAATAATTTTGCTACTGTTTTTAGCTTCTTAAACGCAATTTATTTTCATAAATATCTTCATATTTAGTTTGGTCAAAGTCATATAAAACTTAATCAATCGAATTGTCTTCATTCCAGTTATGAAACTGGCAACGGTATTGCAGCAGAAGAGCAAGGCTACGTGAAGAACCAAGGTATCCCGGAGCAAGAAGCACAAACTGCCCAAGGTCAATATCAGTATACTGCGCCGGATGGACAGGTTAGTTAGTATGCCTATATCCCAAACTGGTCAAATTAAGAAATACTAGATACATAAAGATCAAAGTGAAGCACTTTTTTCATTCTGAATACCCGTTAAAATAGAACTCCATCTAAATATCCCGTCCCTAATATTAAGTATTTAAGTATGTATACGTATTTATTTATTTACTTTAGTTTATTTTATTCATTTTAATTTTTGTATGTGTATGTATTTTTTTTCAAGTAAGTCTATGTTAAATATATATTAGATTATTGTGTTAATTAGTATTACATTTTGGTTAAAATTAGCACGTTGCTTTTTCACACAAGAAGTTTCTGTCACAAAAGTTTTTCGCGAACTATGTAACGTAGGGATTTGAATTTTGGCATTATGTTGGATCTTAATAACTTGCACCTTGTCAACGACTAAAAAATATTTTTTTGATTAAAATGGCGCGTCAGCTTTTCAGACTTTTTTAAATCAGGTCATAAGTATGATTTGTAAGAGCTACTTATACCTAAGGATCCTACAAATATAATTATTATATTTATTGATTCAGTGGTTTTAATGATAAAGCTCAAAATTTGCTAGAAATAACTGCCTCCCCCCTGATCCCTTAGGTTTCTAAAACTCAAATTTAGATTTTAATAGGTTTGGTAGATATTAAGTTGATTAACGGAAATATAAAATTAATTTTAATTAAAAATTAAATAACTGCTAAAAAAATAATAATTTGTTATTCAAAAGAAAGTTTAATTTCATCACTCACTTCGTATTTGGTACGAGAGCCTTAAGGAGCGAGCCTGATTAGCTTATTTAATTTTAAGTAACAAATATTCTTAGTGGGATATAAAGCAATAAAATAGGTACCTACTTAATCTCTACATTGTAGAGTTTTCTACGATTTTAATATTAGCTTTTAACCTCATAATGACTTAAGATGTTGCTATGGACGCTATATTCTCAACAGGTTTCTTAAAACACGTTTCAAAATCTGGATTTCTTAACAGGATTTCTGATTATATAATAAGTCCAAATTTTCTGAGAATATTAGATAAACCATTTGGACCAGTTGCAAACTAGTAATAAACAAAAGCGCCTTAACAATTTCTAATGCAAAATATCAGAGTTGCTACATTCAACAACATTTCAAAGGCGTTTATACCGTATTCTTGTGTTTCAACAGTTGATTCAGCTGTCTTACATCGCGGATGAGAACGGCTTCCAGCCTCAGGGGGCTCACCTCCCCACCTCTCCTCCAATCCCTGAAGAGATCCAGAAAGCTCTGGACTATTTGGCTAGCCTGCCTCCACAGAGTCCAGATACAAGAGAGTACAGGAAAAAGTAAATGTAACAATCTAGTAAAATATTATACTCTAAATGGTGAGTTGAAATATGTTCCAATTTGTCAGTTTACATTATTGACATTTTGTTTTGCTTTTGCTACTCTTGTATGCTACGGCGCATAGCATGTAATTAAAACTTATACATTTGTTCTTCTATCTAGATGTGATACGAATTATTACTATGGGTTTACGGCTAGGGCTGTTAACGTGTTAAATTGGTTTATGTTACAACTCCCAGTAGGAACTCGCTGAAAGGATTTGGTACGATGATTGTGCTTAGATTTAAGTTGCCACTGACGCTGTTAATAGTAAGTACAAATTGAAGTATTTGTGATAGATGAAAACAGAAAATGCCATAAAAATGTAAAATACTATTATTAAGGTTACCTACTTAGTTGTTGTTGTATAATTTGATATGAAATATAAGTTATTATGATTGAAAATTTAATAGCTTTTGATTTAATTTTCCTTTATAAATTGTTTGAAGACTTTGATCATAGTCATTGGCGGTGGAACGAGTGTACTAGGGGGGGCTTAAGCCCCAAATAATATTATATTTTGTTACTTTATTTTTGGGGGATTTAAAACAAAGCCAGGGGGGCTTGAGTCCTAAAGCCCCTCCCCTCTTTAACCACCAATGACCATTGTGAATCCAATTCCTTAAAAGTGTGTACAAATAATCCTCGATGTAGTAATATTGGCTTTTAAACTATAGGTACATTTACATATAACATTGAGTCAGTTACACCCAAAATTGACCTATGACATTGATCAGATATAAATAATGACAAGTCTTGAAAGGTGACCGTCATCCACTAATTATGAATTCATTTCATAGCTTGATAAATATATTGAACAATGAACGATTATTTAAAAATTGTTTAGTAGAGTTTTGTAAATTCTAACATTTCCATAAACAAAAGGTTAGTCAAGCGTAAGAAGTTCCTTCAATGAAGATGTATTGATATTTAAACACAATAATTTATTGGATAATCTAAATCAATTCTAAAATGACGACGTCATATAAAGCTTTGAGTACTTTTTCCGAGTTTCCAGCCAGTGGAATGATCCCACCAAACGCCAAAATTAAACTAAATCGGTAAATAGTGTCGATTAGGTATAAGACGACTTAACTTATTTGACAGGACTAACCTTATTTTAAGTGTCCTCTCTTTTCAATACAGAAAGAAAAAGACAGGACGCTTGAATTAAGTTTAGTCTTGTCAAATAAGTTAAATCGTGTTACACCGAATCGACACCATTAAAGCAGATTATGAAGGCTTTAATTTTAGTTTAAGAGCTGTCAAAACTAAATTTTCGTCATTGCAAAATAGTCCTTAAGTGATAGAAAAAGAAGCTATAAACTTTGGAAAAGTTTTAACTAAAATACAAACCTTCGAAATATGCTTTATTATACTTTAAAGCTTTGCTAACTATATTTTTTTTTTCTTACCCGGATTTATTTCGAAAAATTCCATTGTTTTAATATAATAATTATTCCAGAGATGCATATTACAAACTTAGTACTTATATCTAATGTTTGCATAAATTAAGGTGCCCTCGTTCCAGTTTTCTTCACCGCATTCTAACAAAGAAATCATGTGTGTACTGAGGCAATTATCGCTTTAAGATTCAATACAATCGCAAGACGATTGTTAGACAGCTGGCATGTCCTTGGAATGTGGTAAGTTAAATACAATTTAATTATGTTTGAGCGGCCGCCTTAGGTCACGTCGTTGGTTTTAGTGGTTGGCAGATTCCTCCAGCCTCTTAATAATACATCAGTTGCAGTTGGGATTGCCGTCAGCTAACACAGAAATTATTGCCAAGAATTGTTTGAAATTATAATTTCTTAAGTTCTGGTGTTAAAAAAAAATAAGAATTTGTCTACTTTTTGCCACGTCCTATGATTACAATAAAAGGCTTTTTAAAAATAAGGAAGGAAGCAGAGGCTGATTTAAAAAAAATAATCTTCTTTGGTTAGACAAGATGTACGTACATCGTTTTCGTTAGCTAGTATAAAACTAAGGTAAATCAATTAAAAAAAACCGGCCAAGTGCGAGTCGGACTCGTGCACAAAGGATTCCGTACCACTATCTATAAAAACGGCAAAAAAACATGTCTATTGTATGGTAGCCCCCTTAAATACTTATTTTATTCTGTTTTTTTGTATTTGTTGTTATAGCAGCAACAGAAATACATCATCTGTAAAAATTTCAACTGTCTAACTATCACGGCTGATGAGATACAGCCTGGTGACAGACGGACAGACAGACGGACAGCGGAGTCTTAGTAATAGGGTCCCGTTGTTTACCCTTTGGGTACGGAACCCTAAACAGAATACGAAGCCTTGCAAAAAGTGATTATCGAAGACGGCAGATGTCAGCCATCTGGTAACCGCGGTCAAATTGCACAACAACCGGTATATTCACTTTCCCCGACACGGCTCCGTGTCAAGGTCGCTTCACGAATCATCGCGGTAAACTTCACTTATCGTGACCTTTTATACACTAGTCTGCTCGCTGATCACACATCAAGTACCACAGATTTCGGGTTTATGTACTTTAGAAAAGCAGAGGATGACGCTACTTTTAGAGCGCGGTGTCTAGGTTAACTTTGAGTGCAGATTGTTATATTAAATTCTTTACATAGTTTTTGGAACAAATTATAGATTTATAGAAAGGCTGTAAAGTGTAAAACTTATACAATGTACAGACTCCATCAACGCGTAAATCTACAGGTATTTCACGTAAAACAAACATTATAATGTCATCGAAGATTTGAGGTATTTTGCCCCGGGGTACCAGATTTTATCACCTAAAAATTTCTGCTGAATCAACCTAGCCGTTCCTGACATAGAGCCACCGATTGATCGATACCAAAGCTTAGGCTTTCTATTTTTGATGGAACCTTTAATACAGTGGACTTGATATATAAAACTACATAAACGCGTAGCGGAACAAAAACCGATAAGTCCACTTTTTTGTATTTTTACAGAAAACTTATCGAGGTAATTTTTTTGATAAAAAAAATTTTTAATAAGTTTGTCTAAAATACATAACTAAAATAGATTAAAAAAGTCTAGTGTTAATATTTTCCTTATAGATACCGTTAAAATTTATTGGTTTTTGTTCCGGAGCTCCTCAATTGTTTTCAACTTAGAATAAGTCCATCTAGATGTTATAAAATATTAAAGCAATATCTACGTTTACGACCTGCGTTTTGTAATTGTCGTGTCTTAGTGGTTTAATTTAGGTATATGTTTGGTATTCTGACTTTGAATTTGTGTTTGTGAATAATTTGATTATAATAATTATTGATTATTAGAGTGCACTACAAACTAGAAATCAATAAGAAACAAATTTCAAGTAAACAAGAACTTTGAAAAATATCCTTGGGCCACTTGACCAAAGAAGAAAAGAACTAAAAGAAAGAGATTGAGAATGAATGATTTATTTTGCAATGTAGGTACAATCGCAATCAAAGTTATGGCAGATAGCCAAAATAATATTCTGAGAGCCACACAGACTTATTTCATACACCAACGCACACCACTACCTAAGTCAGCGCCAAAGAGGATGGTCTGCCCTAGCAACTGGCAAAGACCTTATTTGCTTTTGATAGAGGCGATTATATGTTGGCTAATTGGCCTCTTTTTCTTCAACGCGTAATACTAATGATCACGCAGCGAAACAACAAATTGGTGTGTTTTTGGCTAATACTGAAATATTTTGTAGGAAACAAAAAAATTGGATTTAAGTAGATTCCCTTCATTATTCTATTAGGTAGTCTATGAAAAAAAAATCAAGTTAATCTCTTAATCGTGTTCTTGAAACAAACGTTTGAAAACCAAAAAAAGAGGGTGGAAAAAAAATTTTTTTGATAAAAGTATAAATCTTAATATATTTTTTATAAGTAGAATCCCTAGATAAAATATCAATAAATCAAGTATATTTTTTCAATACAAGGAGAATCCGAATTTCTTCAAACGAAGCCTCGCAAATCTGGCGTTGTTCATGCTCTAGGCTCATGTACAGTCTTAAACCGGTTCGTTTACTTCATAACTAGCTGTCTTCGACGCGGCCCTCTTCCACTGAGCAGGATAGACAACTGTAAAATGGAAGCGTTGGAGCAGGACAGATTTATCTGGATACCCTCACCTTAAGTGTAAAAAAGATAGGACAGAGTTGTGGAAATTGACGCTTCACCTCTCTTTAAACTTTTGCACGGTAATTAAAGCGAAAACTGGCTGACCGAAATTTTCTGCAATTTTATGTATCAATGACAAAATTGACTATAAACAATTTTGATATAATTCAGATATATCATCAGTCGAAGAGGCCGAAATATATTACAATCAAATAAAAAAAAAAAAAAATGTATAATAAAAACAAAATATCGTTTTATCCAGACGGATTATAAATAAAAGGTTAAAATATAGCAATATCTTTATTCATATTATGACAATATAAATGGAATCCCCAGATTCCATCCTTCCCACGCACTAACTTATATAACCATCCTACACCGATAATTTTAAAGGTATAAAAGACAATGGCGATGGTATCAGCCTACATCAAATTGACCAGGGTCGGGTTCTTCTTATCTACAGGATTAGTTCGGGCAGTAGCCGTATCATGACTGATAGCGAAGGTTGGTCAGTTAGCAGATAGGGTTTGCAACTTATGTTCTGGAAAACAAAGCCAAATTCAGTTAGGGTTTGTAAAATTGTACTTCTTACCCAAATAGGGCAAGAGTTAGAATACAAATACATAATTTGGTAAATAAATTAATCTTTTACCTACAATGTACTGGGAATTTTACTGTAATCTCAAAATTGAGCTGTTACTAAGTCAAAAATAACCAAAGAGATTATGTATTCTGGGCGCTTGTGAGAGAAGATTGGCAACTACGCCACTGACAAGTGCATAGATCTTGAATTATGATGGATAATAACTAATTGTAGTAAGTAAAGTTGAACTTGTGATTGTGTTAAAATAGAACCAAGACTTGCAGTTGAATAATATTATGAAAAAGAATACTACAGCAGTTATTTTTCCGATGGAAATTCACATTTTTAGGTTGTGATAATTTGATAAAATGAACAATACCTACTGTAAAACTATATCGACTGATGACAGCCCCATACCGAGTGTCGAAATATATCAAATAATATTTTTTTATTGCTTTAATACTAATAAATAAACAAATTAAATAAATAAAGCTTATAAAAGCAAAATAAAATAATATATTTAATAACATGCTGTAAAACTAAAAACTTAGCTGTATCAGACTTTAGAGCTCAGTCAGTCATCTGTCGTGATTTACATTGACTGATTCTGAGTTATGATGCAGTGAAGACGAGAACACTATTATATCAGTTCATACAATGTTAGTTATATCATCGATAGAGAATTTAGAGCTACATACGAATATGCCACACCCAAAACAAAACGCACAGTATCTGCCTTGCCTGCTAGGCACGGTAGTGCTTCTGCCAAGTCAGTTCAAAAAGGCTCTTCCGTTGCTTAGAACTTTTCTCGAAGCAATTCGGAGTATTTTTGAATTCTTGTTACTTCGATCTGAATAAGACTTTAGAATAATTAAGTTAGATGTAATGCAATGGTCAATTTATGCAATGTGCTAAATTAAATGATTTTCGCTTTTGTACTGAACTTATTAAAAAGCAAAGTTTGTTAACTTTGTAATTCATACACTAACTGATGATCATCATAATCTTTATGGTACTTTCCGTTATCTGAGAAAGCTAAATTTTAGTATCTAGGTTATTAGGCTTTGAGAATTACAAAAACATATCCATAAGCAAAAAAAAAAACTCTAAGAAGCAATTTGGCCTGTTGACAATGTTTAGTGTCTTAAGAAGAAGAAAAGTTTAAAATTATGACTTTACTCCACCAAGCCTCAAAAATCTGTAAGCGCAAATTTATACACGAAAAAAGGATATCTAAGTGGAGATTGGTCTTATTGTCTAAATTTAGTAAACAAAATTATGATACAAAATGTTCCCTAGCTACAGATGGAGAAATTTCGACTGACTTTTGAACGTAAATATCCAAGATAATAAAACGTTTATGATACGCGAAATAAATATAGAACCAAGTCCAAAAAAATGCTCACTTGGTTCTGCATGATCCCAAAACTTTAAATGGTTAAAAAGGTTCTTGGCTTTATTTTTATATGATAATACTTATGAGATATATTTGAGCGATTGTTCATAGACGTTTAGCCTACTGACTTAACAACGCTCTATCATTTACATAACATAACTGATATACCTACATATGAAAGTGAAATCCTTTGTTCGCATAGACATTTAAGAAGAAGAATATAAAATATTGCATAGTCAATATACAGGTGTCAAGATGATAACCTTTTTTCCAAACGGGATGTTATACTGCTCTCTGGTTCTACCCATTAATATGTACAACTTTTAATGAGGGCTGGTTCCACAGAAAATATATGAAAAAGTAATATTTTTTTCGATTTCTTGTTTTTATCCTTAGTAAAAGTTGTTCATATTCCATGAGACGGATGTTTGTACCATTAATATGAACAACTTTTACTTAGGAGCCAAACTTGAAACAGCAAAATACATTTTGTTTGAAGATCGTAATATCGAATTTACACCCAGAATATGTATATTAGGTCTTTACATATGAAATTGCCGTTTTCTATAGAGAATTTGAAGGAAACTCAATTTTCAGTTTCAACATTTTTGCATTTTATTTTAGGAATGGCAAATCTATATTATATAATTTCTTTTGTGTATTAATGAGACAACATTAAGCTAATAGCAACATTAATTTAATGTTTGAAAAGTGTCAGCTGTAAAAAAATATTACGAATTTTATCATGGAAATGGATGGCATTTAGGACGAACTGTTTTGAAGATTAAATTTTTTAATCAAACTGAAAATAAAAACAAAATTTTATACTGAGATATAATACCTTGAAATCAACTTTCAAACAAAAAACAAATAATTGAAATAGCTATTGAATTACAGGAATCAGTAAGAAAATTTCAGCAATTTCATAGGAAAATACCTATTATTAAAAAGTCATAACCGGGTGTGTACATACGAAATCCGTGTTTTTTCCACTCGGTTCCGTTATGTAGCAAAAATAAACGAAGTCGTTGGCAAAAAATGGTATCACACAATATTAAATGCAATATATGCTTTCAATATATAGGTGTGTCCCAATTAGAACACTATTTCTAACTTTGTGTTAGCAAATAATGAATGTTGATTGGTGGTATTCATTGATTTCTAGTTGCAAAATGCCTATAAGAAGAAGCGCAATCACAACAATAGATCATTTCTGTGTTATTTATGAGTATGAGCTATGATGGACGTTACTAGCACTTCCTTAAGATAGATGGTCCAAGGCAATCTTCGTACAAACTAGTGGGAACCAATAACGACGAAAGAAGTATTATTATTTAATTCTGTTACCTTTTTCCACACGTTCCATTAACTTTACACCCGCGAATAATCAGTTTTTTTACAAACAAACTTTTTTAGAATCTAATTTTGTTATTTAAAACTTTTGTAATCCATTGTATGAAAGTTTTAAATTGCAAAATTAGACTGTTAAAACATTTTTTTTTGAGAAAAACTGATTATTCGCGGGTGTAAAGTTGATGGAAAGTGTGGAAAAAGGTAACAGAATTAAATAATAATAGTTCTGTCGCCGTTATTGGTTCTCACAAGTTTTTTATAGAAACTACCTTGGACCATCCACCTTAAAGCAATACTCTACAGATGTGATAATATACAGGCTGGCATATTGGGATGGGACGTAAAGAGAAAATTTCTTAACTAGAAGAGTTATGAAAATTTCGTCAAAGAAAATTGGAGGAATGAAAAATCTGTATGCAAAGCTTTTAGACAAATCTCTCACTTTAGGGAAATCGTCTTTAGGTATTTTGGAAACCGAAAATATTGTGCTATTTGTTAGAGCTTCACAAAACCTTTTTCTTTGTATCGATTGTTGAAAAATAGCTTCAGTTGAAATAGCTTCAATTCAAATAGTTCAATTAAAATAGTCAGAATCAGAATCAGAAATCTTTATTTGTATAAACATAAGTTAATGGTTTTTCTACCATAAAATATGGTCCCATATGCTTTGCCATATTCGGCACACAAAAAATCAATTTAATACTAAACAAAACATAAACATAAGAAAAAATGTATTTTAAATAAGTTCAATAGTTCAATTATGTAAAACAAAGGAAATTTTATTAATTTTACTATTTACTATATTCTTGCTCTTGTTAATAATGTAGTTTTTTGAACTTCAAATGAAAGTGTGGTGATGACGACACTGAAGAACAAATGAAAGAGATCGCAATTTTCTTGCTTTTTTAAAATATGTCTACTAAAATCAATTAAGGAAAGGTATTCCTAAAAACAGTTTTCAAATCGTAAATATTATGGTAGAACTAACCTAATTATGTTTTTATGTCTGAGTTATAGTAGATATGATATGTACTATGAAATTGCCGAAATTTTCTTACAGATTCATGAGTTCAAATTTCTGTAATTCAATAGCTATTTCCATTTTTGTTTTTTGTTTGAAAGTTGATTTCAAGGTTTTACATCTACGTATTAAATTTTCTTTTTATTGTCAGTTTGATAACTAAAATTTAATTTTCAAAAACAGTTCGTCCTAAATGACATCCGTTTCTTAATAATTCGAAATCGTTTGATAAGATTGTAATATTTTTTTACAGCACGTTAAATTAACGTTGCCGTTAGTTTATTTTCATTTTTCATTTATACACTAATGAAATTATAAAATTTGGATTTGTCATTCCTAAAAATAATGCAAAAATGTTAGTACTAAAAATTGAGTTTTCTTCAAATTCTCCATAGAAAACGGCAATTTCATAGGTAATGCCTATTATATTGATGTTACGAGTATTAATAGTATTGAATTTATTAAGCGACTAGGTTTACTCAATATTACAGATTATAATAAGTTGATAATAGTGTTTTGTTAGATGTGGGATGACGTTCATAAAAATTCTATTGAAATCAGTATGATAGCACATTTATGCAACATTGGCCCACCTAGACGAATGAGAAAGTTAGGAAATTCCGCGAGCCGCGTGAATTTCAGAAAGGTCAGATTCTTCACCGTCTAGCGCGAAAGATGCGTCACTCAGTTGATCAATTTGCGAAATTTATGTTTGGATGGACGCAAGTCCCACTTTACATGGCATCGCACTTAGGGACTGCGCAACCTTAAATCTATGAACTTTAGGTTAAATTTCATCAAGAAAACCGTAAATCTACAATATTTCAAACTATTTACCCGTTAATTTTAATAGCTAAAATAAAAGAAGGTAAAAAGCCAAGGGATTTGTATTTTACCTTTTCCCAAAATTTGGAGTTATTCATACACAAATAAATTTTAGAATTTTGTATCTTTAAACAAAAGCCTTATGGGCATAATGGATCTCCTACCTTAGCTAGTAATAACACTTGTTTGCATTAAAAAAAATGGCATGACCATAGTGAATGCTATGAAATGTCAGTGACACTTGATATCCCCTTGATATCGACAGCAAGTTTTTTCTTTATTGCTAGGCAAATGTAGACAGTCAGTTCATATCTAACAGTTTTTTTTTTCAAAATATCTCTATAACTAATCAATAATCATATCCATCAGCCCGTATTTGTCCACTGCTGGACATAGGCCTCCCCAATATTACGCCACTCTTGGCGGTCCTCAGTCATCCTCGTCCAGCCACCACCCGCAACGTCCTTCAGATCGTCGATCCTTACGGCCCCAACGGTTATCACGTCGGCGACAAATATCGCCAGTCCACTGCCACTTCAACTTACTGATTCGGCAGGCTATGTCAGTCACCTTAGATCTCTGACGGATATCTTCGTTTCGGATTTTATCCATCAGAGATATCCCAAGCATAGCTTGCTCCATAGCTCGTTGAGCGATCGGCGGATCAAGCGGCGGATAACTAATGAATAAAAAATATATTGAAACGTGTTTAGTAATAAGCATATAAAGACAACTCAATGGATATTTTATTATCTTACCTAACACGAAATGAATTTGATTCCTGATAAAAAATAACGATTCATTCATTCAGTGGCACTGATTGTTCTCATTGCCAGAATGAATTTGTGTGAAATTAATAGTGCTTGAGAATTACATGAATATTTTTGTACTTGACTTTTTAATAACATTGGGACGGTGAGAGATGTATGTGTGTTTTGTGTGTCTTACCAGTGTTGTTTAGATACCTTGCAAGGTGTTCAAGTTGCATTAGGACTTCATGTGCACTCTCTTCTTCTTTATAATTTTAATTATGTTACAAAGTCAACTACATAGATGCTCGAGGACGGAATTGAAAAATAAAATAATTTTTTAGATATCCAAGACAACATTGTGAAAATTAAATAGTGTCTAATATTATGCAAAAACTGATGAAGTGTGAGTAGGTCCCGCGTCCTGAAAATTTCGTACGTTTCTAATAAAATGTAACAAAAATAAAGTTAGTCAAGTAATGTCCCATATAGAATGAGACATTAATAACTTTTGCATTTTTTTCTTCAGTTATGCCGTAAGACCTACTTGTGAATGGAATTTCAAGTTTCTATGTCAACCTAGTGCCTTATAGGTTTTCACGGTGAACCAATCTAATCAAATTTGATTAGGGGTGTGTCGACATCACTTAAAAAATATTGTCACTATGTCTTCGCGTAGAAGTTGTTATAGTAGTTTATGCTACTAGGGCGAAAAGGAATAAATTACGAGGACGATTTAAAACACGAGCGTAGCGAGTGTTTTAAACGTAACCGAGTAATTTATTGCTTTTACGCCCGTGTATCATACTACGTTTTTCAATGCATAGTGTGAGGAAATGAAAACAAATATAATCTTGTGAACTTTCAATTATGATTGGCTCAAAAGGATTGTATCCAGAGCCGTTAAACAGTGAAAAAAAAAGTATAACATCTATGGTACACAGAAAAGGCTGCAGGTTAGCCAACCATTGCAAACAAATTAAAAAAAATAATAATAATAAAGCCCTAGGGCAAAATAATCGACTTTCTGTTCGGTTTTGATGCATAAAAAGTGGGCCTTTACGAGCACATGCATTGAAAAAATATAAAAAGATATACCAATAATCTGCCTTTATAGTATTGAGGGTCATAAGTTCATCGGATCATGGCCCTGTCTGCAGAGAAGTTTATAGATGGATTGATTATCGATTCACCTGCTTGGACGCTTCTGCTTTCTGAAAGTAAGCCCAATGTGTATTTAAAAAAATAGAACGATTGGTGTCGTGCGACATCCGGTTATAACAAAGTTCCTTTTGCTATTGATGCATAAGCCGCACGTCATTGCATAGCAACAGTGTCGTGACGGTCGAAGGCTTACACTTTTTTCAGCCTAGCTCTCATTTGCAAAGCGTCTGGAGTGTAATGTGCGATAAGAAACTTCGTTCCAAAAAATGTAAACTGCACCATAGGGCCATACCCATCTGTAGAAGGTATCAGTTTCAACTTGATATCTCTCACGGGCCCGAGAAAAGGGGACTTGACATACGGACTAACTTCTAACAACAAAGTGATTTTAGATCTTATAATGGTTTCGTTGTTTCATTTTTAATAACAGAACCCTAAAAAGGTCATCAATTGGAATTGTTTCCCGATTAAATTTGGAGTAAGATACTTGTGTATGTGTTTCGCTGAAAATTCCTTTAAATATGTGCGTTTTTTTTCTTTTTCAGAAAACCAAAGAAAACTAATTTTTTTTTATAATACATGATTTGCATTTTAAGAGCCTTTTAGATGTCCCCCCTATATTATGTATATTATACATCGCTGCCAAGTTGTGAAGGTCTGCTGCGGGCACGAGCACAAAGCCAACAAAATGCAAATTCCGTGAGGTTTGTCGTCAACGATTACGTCCACAGAGTTAGCATTGGTGCGTAAAGGTAATGCATTTGGTGTTTGCTTATTATTTCATAGGTTTTGCGACATCGGTGCACTGTGAAATTTCAAAGTTTTAAGGTGGTGGTCAACCCACTATAAATACTCACATTGTCAGGACATGGCAGTACATTACACCTCACTTTGGTTTGACAAAGAGTTTCTTCTTTCATCGGTTTGGAAAAAATAACAAAATGAAATCTATTGTAAGTGTTAGTTGAATTTAGTTGTGATTTTTGTTTAAGGATTGTGTTAAAAATGATAAAGATACATTTAAAATATGTTCACTTAGAGTGTGATAAAGTGTTGCACGCACACATTGACCCATCGATAAATTCATCAGAAAACTCAAAATACTCAAAGTGATCGCAAATCAAATTATATATTATGACAGGTCGTATATTTGCATTGTAAGTGATACACAATATGCAGGTCTTATCAATATAATGTAATTTGCCTGATAATATATAATACTTTTATTTTTAGGTTTCTTAAAATACCTTCTTAATCCACATAATGAATTTAGTAACAAGTATATGTTTTAAATTGAAAAAGTCCCGTTTTCCGGGTTATAATTTTTGAAGTAATAATGTAGGGCATCTTAATTTTGAGTGTGTAACTCTGTGTCTTTTATGTGTACACTTTAATATAAAGGTATAGAAGGTTACTTTGATTGAAACCGAATTTCTAGTGAAGAAGGTAACACTGTAAATCTTCACTTTTTCGAAAATCGCAAAATGACATTTTACCTTCAAATAAACTGACTCCAGTTTGGGCTTGGACAGAATTAGGACACAGTAAGATGTTTTGTGAATTTCCTAAGATTTTAGATTTATGTCGTTGTTTCGTATTACCAAAATTGAAAATCAAACATTTTTAAACTGGTACCTTTTGCAACAGTAATAAGTACTGTTAACACAATACATATACGGTCTCTAAACCAATACCTCTTTTCCAGGTGCTAATCTCCATGCTGGCAGCAGTTGCCCTCGCAGCCCCTCAAGACCTCACTACAGAAATCCCCATCCTCCGCCAAGACAGCCAAGTCAACGGCGACGGCTCCTACCAATACTCCTTCGAAACAGGCAACGGCATCAGTGCTGACCAAAAAGGCGACCTCAAAAAGGTCGGAGATATTGAAGCTCTGGAAGTCCAGGGTCAGTTCCAATACCCTGGTGAGAACGGCAACATCCAGTTGACATATACTGCTGACGAGAATGGGTTCCAGCCTCAGGGTGCTCATCTGCCGACTGCCCCCCCAGTGCCCGCCGCCATCCAGCGAGCTCTTGCTTACTTGGCTACTGCGTCACCAGCACCTGAAAGTGAAAACAAACCACAATAAAAAAAAATAATTTAAAAATGTTTATATTTTTGTACTATTTATTTAAGCCTATATTAAAATTTATTTTTAAAGTTAGTTTCGATTTCTATTTTATTTCGTTATGATGCAAAACAACATTTTCGTAAAAAAAAAAAAACATAGATTAGAGCTGAAAAATTACCCCACGATAAAGTGTGTTGAATACAATTTTGTATGTCAACGGCTCCAATAGCATTCACTGTGTCTTTGAGTCTGCCAATCACGGCTGGCCTAGTGCCGCATGACACCAGTCCGAACCAATCATAAGCCTTTTGCCCTTTTCAGTCTCTGCTGCCATTTTCGAATTATACTTTGTTAAAAATATGTCTTACATATTTTTTTTTATTTGCCGGGAAAAAAGGATATTCTGTCATTTAGCAGACCAATGTCAACTTCCGTTCTACTTTAAGTTTAGCTAATTCTCAACTTATTTATGAAATAAGTACTGAATATACTGAAATGAATTATGAAACCATATTATGTCTTCATCTTTTTATTATTAAATTCCTATACAGTTTAACAAAACATCTTAGGAAATGTATGTATTTCAACGCAGTTTAACTTAATTCAAGGATACAAAATTGATACCTGATACAGAATAACGACTACTTCTAATAATTTATTATCTACATATTTTTTTCCAAATTACAACATTATCTTTGATAAAATATTATAATTACAGATGTTATGTTGATTTCTCATTACTAGGAGGTCAAAGGTTCCAAATATTTATCAATGACAAAGTTAAAGGTCTTTAATATTACATGTATCTAATAAATAAAATGAATATCAAAGTTTAGAAACAAGTTTTAGCGTTATGCTAATTTAATACGTTGAATATTAATTCTGTCAGGCTATTGTATCATCTACAATATGTACATATTTATTTTATTTTATTAATCTTTTAAGTGCTTTTGCTAAGGCACGTCCACACAATCCATGTTACATGCCACTAATATTATGAAACATACAGTATGACATGAAATGTGAACTTAGGGTTGTTAATAGAGTAGTGAATCTTAGTAAAACGCTCTGATTCAAACTCACGCACACATATGCGTGCTCTACACGCTGTCTAAGCGAAGTTCGAGGGAGCTTCATACAAATCTCGGCGCGGTGACGTGAGAGCACGCGTCTTTGTAAGTGAGTTCGAATCTGAGCATTTACACTGAGATTCACTACTCTATAAATATATTTACTCTGGTTGTACTAAGTAGAATTAACAAGTAGTAAACTGGACCAGTAAATATTCAAATGGGTAGTATGGGGGTCCAAATGCATTTGTATTATAAACCAGAATATTCTTAAAATTATAAGGGGCGTAGAAAAAAATTTTAATTAAGCTTGCCAATGTTATATAGCAACAAAAATAAAAAATGAGCAATAACATTGTTCTTATAGACAGCTCTTCCTTTATTAATTCGTAGTCGTATGGGTGAAGAATGTAGATACTAGTACAAAACAGGTAAAATGCCTTAATCTGCGGAATTCTTTCCTGAAGTCGATCACGGAAGTGGCGTACATTTTCTGAATTGGATCTTGAATTAAAAGCACTTGTACAGATTTGTTCTGAATTGCCCCCTACCTATCTGAGGCGTGAACAAAGAAGCATTCGCTTCAAAAAACACACACATACCTGTAATATTCCATAATTATTGACAGTAATGCAATGTAAAATATGATTCTTGTATTGATTTCTGGTTCAGAAAAGGGCATTGATGCGCAAATTCTTTCGTGTCTCTCGAATTTTCAGTGACTTCTAATATTTTTATTGAATTTACTGAAACATATATTAATGTATCAAAATCGTTTTCAGACCTAGTACTTAAATCTAGGTATACTTGAGTGGAAATGTATCACTACAATTAGGTACTCATACATACTTGAATTTCATTACATTTTTAGGGTTAGTGTCTGCCATTACGAGACTCGCTTTGAATTTTACGAGAAAGGCTCGCGAGGGTGTTGCACGCGGCACGCGCCCGCGCACCACGCTGAGCTTGATGAGAGTTACTGTGTTAAGGCTGCATATAAAATCAGACTGAGCACTTCATTTTGCATCAATCAGAACTGAATTCTATGACGGTTCCTTTTAGTTTAAAATAGCGCGTTCTTAGCCGTGGCTGTTACGACCCACGCGCTTACGAAAAACCAAGTTTTTAATTAATAACTCGCCTTCTATATGGAATTTTTATAATATTCTAAAACTGACCACGATGTCATTTGTTCACTAATTTCTAATACAAATTTCAAGGCTGTGTGAATTAAGGAAGGCCATTTAACACTTAAAAAACATACAATTTAGAGGTAACTTCGTATTTTTTTTAGAACAGAACAAATAGTCTACTATCTATATAATTTTTATTATACCAATTGACCAAATGACGCAATGTGAAGTGGTCATTTGATGTTATACGTAGGGACACATTAAAACTTACTTTTAAATTAATGGAAATAACAATAATGTGTTTGAGACTACCAAAAAATAATACACCTATAAATAAATATTACCACTTTGAAAAGCCTTAAACATATTTAATTAATAAGTTTGCACTAAAAAGTAATTTTAAAGACAACAAAATATTTCAAACGCATCAAAAATAATGCACCAACAATTTTTTTTCCTAATAAATGAGAAGAAAAAGGGAACTTTACAGCCATATTTGAGTTTTTAATTAAACAAATATCAACATCATTTTATAACAAATGATTAACATGCCAATCATTCTGATAACCAAGGTAGATATAATGTACCAAAGTTACTACTGCACCTGCTGCGGCGCTGCGGGAAGTGCAGCCCTTTCCCCCTTAATCGCTAGGGGTGATAACCACAAGACTGCGTGGAGTCGGGGTGCTTGCTCTAATTCGGTTTTGGAACAGATTTAACCTATTTTCTGCGTGGAATGAGCGTTTTTCCATGTCAAATTTAGTGTTAAATAAGATTCCTAGATGGCAGTGTCGTATTCTTTAGCAACAGAATCAAAGACAAAATTTGCACCGATTCCAAACAAACGAAAAACCACTTTGACGTTGATTGCTACAAAACGCATTTTATCTATAGTGACATGGACAGCGCCATCTGGAGGAAAGCTAAGAACTAAGGAAAAAAAAACAACGAGAAAAACGCTCGACAAACTGACAGGACAGTGACCAAGACAGAACAGACCAAGAAGTTTATAATAAAAATAGAGGATAAATTAACTTCATACAGGTATTAAATAAAAACCTCAGACTAGGCTGTATGTGTATGGGCAAAATTCCCTTTGCTAATACTAATTAACTATTATTTTTGAGGAACCTAAGCTTTTTGAAGTGGAAGTTTATTAAAGTTAATTTATATACATATATACAACGTGTAACAGAAAGGTGTAACCATATTTGAAGAGCTTATTCAGTCAATGGTATATAACAACTTTTACCATGGAACAAACCCTGTATCTCGAAAAAAGAAAATTAACTGTTTTATAGAAAAATGCAATGCTGCTCGGCTGAAATGTATGGAAGGGCAGATTTTTTTTGAGATTTCAGATTTGGCTCCATAGTAAAAGTTGTTTAATACAATTGACTGAATAATCTCTTCAAATATGGTAACACCTTTCTGTTACACCTTGTGTATAAGGTTAAATAATATTAGTTGGTGAAACTCAAAACATAGGTAGTACTAGTTTATATGAACAACTGTTTGTATGGGAGCTAAGCGAAATTCGCAACTTTTTTTCTCTTCCTCCCATACAAATTGCCCCGATCAGCTGACTGAACCAGTATGGAAAGGTGAAAACAAATTTTAAGAATTTCGCTTAGCTTACATACAAACAGTTATCCATATAGACTAGTACTACCTACGTTTTGAGTTTCGCCAACTAATATTATTTAACCTTATATATATATTTTTGTGTCCTTATTAATAATATGACAATTAAATACGTTTTTGGTCGATATATGTCGGTTCCATTCGACTGATGATGACCCCATACCGTGGGCTGAAATATATCGAGCCGTTTTTTGTAATATAATATTATAAGGAAACAAAAGAAATAAATAAATAAAGATAGCTAAAGAAAGCACAGTAAACATTTAAATATATATCTATATATCCCTTATACGTACCCTTAAGTTGACCGAAACGTCTAGTTTTTCTCGTAAAAATCAAATTGAGTTTTAGCTGTAATATCTATTTCGTTATGAGTAAAAATGCTTTGAAATTTAAAACAAAATGAAAATAAAAATTCAATAATCAGAAAATAATAAAAATATATAATAAGGGTAGGTTATTCTAGGATCCCTTAACCCGTAAAATCACTTTTGTTTACGATAGCATTTTAAAATCACTACCTACCAGTTCACCATGTGAACTCACCTTTACGTTTATTTATTTTACACAAAATCGGTTTTAGTAGAAAGAGGCAAACGTTTGAACCTTACTGCAAGAGATCATGCAACATGCGCTGGCGCCTCAATTTATTTAATTACTCAGAAGATGACTCTGTAAAGGTTATCGGATATTTGTAGCGGAAGAGAAGGATTGCGAGACGAATCTGCGTGTGGAATTGGAGGTTCAACCAAATTGTCTGCAAATAGTAATTATGTATGTCCTTGGCAATTTTAGAAGTGTTTATGACTTCGTTAAGGGGAGTCTAGGAATAACTCGTATCTTCATAGTTCCGCTTTTGGAAAACATTATTTATGAATCTATTTGTTAAAAATTTTAGAGATGAAGTAAAATAGTGGCCTTGAAATTTTGATGTACATAATATATGTATATAAAGATCTGAATAAAAATGAAACCATAATGTTGTCATCTAATATCCTGCCGTAACTTAGGGTTGTCAGGGTGTAAAGTGGTAAAATTTACTTAGTTGTGGCAGGATATTGGATGGTGACTTTAGCCTTTTGCACAAACAGGGCTATTAAAAATTGGCCCCGCAGTAAAATAGTAGTTTATGCTACAAGGGCGAAAAGAAATAAATTACGAGGACGATTTAAAACACGAGCGCAGCGAGTGTTTTAAACGTAACCGAGTAATTTATTGCTCTTACGCCCGTGTATCAAACTACGTTTTTCAATGCATAGTGTGAGGAAATAAAATAAATATAATCTTGTGAACTTTAAATTATGATTAGCTCAAAAGGACTGTATCCAGAACCGTTAAACAATGGAAAAATACGTATTACTTTTATGGTACACAGGAAAGGTTGCAGGTTAGCCAACCATAGTAAATAAAAATAATAATAATAATAATAAAGCCGAATAATAATCGACTTTCTGTTCGGTTTTGATGCATAAAAAGTGGGCCTTTACGAGCACTTGCATTGAAAAAATATTAAATATATAACGGTAGTTGCAACTACAGTTTTTTATTTTCAAAATCTTAACATTAATGCACCACAACCAACAAAAACCCATAGGGTTTATCAGTTATTGCGGAGTTCGGTACTTATATTAAATTATAGTAGCAATAGGTAAGCATCTCACAACCATAGCTGGGTGGTTATCGCGGTCAGTCTGCACACACAACATTGGACAACCCTTTTTCAACCAATCTTTCATTAAAACCAGATTTCAATCAAAAAACTCTTTGCAGAAGTTTTAAAGGAATCCGTTACCTCAGTCACATATTGTCAATTTGAGGCATTTGTTTGTTGGAAAATTTCCAGGTAAAGTAAATTTTGTGAGTTTGTTTGATAAAGTATTTCAAAAGATAAAGTTTACATTTGGTTTTATTAAGGTTTGTAGGATGCTTCGTTCCAAAATTTATTCGAGAAATCTCAAATTCTATTTGAATTATTCATAACATATTAGAATTACCCATCCATCCATCAGTCAGTGTTCATCCACTGCTGGACCTATAGGTCTTTCCAAGATTTCACCACTCTTGGCGGTCCTCCTGGAAGAAATGCTCACACTCACACACGCTAGGCAGGCGGGTTGGTGAGCGCAGTGCCGAAATCCTTGCCCCAGTGAATATAATGCTATCAATGCATCCCAGGCATGGTGGGCTATCTGGTTGTGCCTGTTTGAGAACTGTCCTCTTAGTCTCCCCCGAATATCTTCGGGAGGATTTGCAAATAAGTTGGTGGTACCTCCACAGTTGATCCCGGCATCAGCACTACCACCAACAAGAGCTTAGAAATGGGTTGAAGCAACAATACTTCTAACTACAGATAAAGTCTGTGAAGTCTGCATCGTACACAATCGTAATTAAGAGCTCGTATGACTAGATTATTAAATGTGGAAGAAGCGAAAGAGGTGTGTCAGGGTCGTAGCAGATGGGCATGTAGTCTCTGCCTACCCTTCTGGGAGACAGGCGCAAGTATATGTTTGTATCATGAAATTGTAAACGTGAGTGCGAGATCATGAAAAGCATCCACGTTAATTTTAACAACCATCATTATTTAAATAGTACAAAGAAATTGTGTATCATGTTTAAACATATAATCTAGATATGGTTATCTTGATTAACCCACCCGTAGTATCTTGATACTCGAACTAATCAAATCCATTGATAGTTTAAGGAATTTAAAAGTCTTGAAAGTCTTCGGAATTACTAGTTAGTATCTAAAACTTGCATGAATCCTATCTTCATGTTTGACCCTAGGCCTCATTTGGTTAGTTCCAACAAAGATTCTGTAATTTGTATTTAAAGTTAATAAGCTATTTAGTAAATTGCCATTTACTATGTTTGTTGCATTTACATCCTCACTGCAAAATTGTACCTTACTGAAGCTTCAAGTTGCTTTCGAAAATAAATACGTGTATGCAACGAAACAATACAGATTAGATTGGATCTGCCTTTTGAAGTTTCTAAACTAGGCTTTGAAGACACGCGTGTCTAAATTGAAAGGGCTATCATCAATAACTAAACGATTGAAATGTGATGCTGTCGACACCATTCAAGCGAATAACTACCGAAGGCTCATATTTCGTTGAATTTAGTATGACGTACCGAATGGTGCAATCACACCCAGAGGTGGTAGGCGGCAGTGACCTGCCCGTATATAAACCGATATTATACTGTTAGAACACATTGTCTACTGCCTTCACCGTCTATTGCACAAACATGAAGTCCATCGTAAGTGTCAGTGATTGAAAAAAAGTTTACGAAAAATAAGTGAAAGTGAAAATGGATACAGTGATCGCCAAGGATATGTGTTCGGAGTTCTAATCGATGTTTTTTTCCAGATCTTCTTCGCTTTGGTCGCGGCCGCCTTCGCCGCCCCACAGGCTCCTACCGAGCCGATCCCTATACTTCGCCAGGACAGTGAGATCAACCCTGATGGGTCGTACTCCTGGAGCTACGAGACCGGAAACGGCATCGTGGCCGAAGAGAAGGGAAACCTGAAGAACATTGGAGCCGAGGAGCCCGCTCTGGAGGTCCAGGGTCAGTTCCAGTACCCCAGTGAGGAAGGTGGCAACATCCAGCTTAGTTACATTGCCAACGAGAACGGCTACCAGCCTCAGGGCGCTCACCTCCCAACCCCACCCCCTATTCCTGAGGCCATCCAGCGCGCTCTAGCTTACCTTGCCACCGCACCGCCCCAGCCAGAGAACTAGATGGTTCAGTATATCAATTTCTTCATATTGAAGACAATTAAAGCCATTCACGGACAATCAAGAAGTAACTGAAAGTACTCTAGAATTAAAAAACGGGATGCGGTCCGGATTTTTTACTATTGCAAGGATATTTTTTGGTTTGTAGAACTATTGTTTTGGAACAAAACAAGATCATTGTTGGCTTTATAAGGTAGTAGACATATTTGTAAATAGGATTTATATTTTTATACTTATAAATAATATTTAATACAAAATCCAAAAAATACAAAATGTTTTTTTTTTTCGCTATCTACTTTTGCTTTTTTGTTTTTCATTCAATCGGGCTCTACGTCTTTCGACTTGAAAATTTAGGAATAACGATCGGTAGAATATGTCAATAACAAAAATAAATTCATAAAATTATTTCTAAAACAATACATTGCAGTCCAGATCGTCGCTTGTATCCATCTCACATATTAAAGAAAGATGAAAAAAATTAAAAAGGTTTAAAGGTTTAAAAATACAATGTATTGTAATTGTGAAAAAGTGGTTTTGGAAACGAAAACTGGTAAAAGTACTCGTTGATACGAACAACTTTTACTATTTAGCCAAACCTGAAAAGCTATATTTTTTTTCGCTACTTGAGGTTTACTTCCAAAATAAAAGTTATTCGTATGGACAAGTACTGTACTATCACCAGTTTTCGTTTCCAAAACCACTTAAATTTCACAATTACAATACATTGTGAAACCTTTTTAATTTTTTTCATCTTTCTTTAATATGTGAGATGGATACAAACCACGATCTGCACTGCAATCTATTGTTTTAGAAATAATTGTATGCCTTTCTTTTTGTTATTGACATATTCCACATAATATTCTAATAATGCTCTATTGATCACTTGGTCTATGACATTTGTATATACGAGTAGACTCCTACTCATTTGGCTGCTTAATCCCTGATTTTACCTACCTATATTAACTAGCCCTAAACTAACAATGACACCCTCTTTTTTGGGTTCTCGATAAAACAAGTAACCACATTAGTTACGTAATAAAGTTGAAAACTAGGCTTTTGTGCGATTTCCTTTTAACCTATTTATACTATTTAAAAGGAATCGCAGGCGTCTGCAAACACGGTAATAGCAAAATGGACATTAATATAGAGGAATTTAAGATTAACTTTTCTTTAATTTGATAAAAGTCTCCCTTGATTTGTGGATTACAGATTCAATGCCGTCTGACCCTAGCGACCTAAAGAGTATAACAAATATATTCGCATAAAATAAATATAGGTGTTTAGTTCTAATCCCTTGAAAATAAAGTCTAATTTACCTGAACGGATTATGTTGCTCGGGCAGTTCAAGTGGTGATCGGAGATAATAATAGTAGCTGACATTTGGATGAGAAAACTAGTTTGTAAGAGAGGCCTGAGGTGATTCTTTTCGGATATTTATTGCTAGATAATGATGACTAGAAATGATTATGAATTAGAATTTTACTGGTCTGGTTTTCCAGAATTGTGCCTGGTTTCTTGAAGGTCAACTAGATGTTCCAAATAGATATTCGTATTGTAACAAATAGCGCTTGTTATTTCTCATTAAATGAAAGTTATAACTACAATTAGTATATCATATAACGATTATTTACAAAAAATATTCACCAACTGCTGCCTGCAGGACATTTACAGAAAAAAAATAACAAGAAAATATAAGCAAAGAAGCAAATAACTAAATTACCTCAGTAAATACACCTTGTCTTGTTCCCATATTCATTTCAGTATACCTGGCCAACTGGCTGATGTCATTAGGCCAAGGCAAGAAGACTCAGAGGTTCAAAAATAAAACCAAGGACCTTAGAGACTCATTAAAGACTCTAAGCTCACTCTAAGGACACTCCAAAAATTCAACTACAGTTTGCTGACAATGAAGCCAGAATAAAATTTGGAGTCTACCAATATAACGAAGGATTTTCCGTAAGAAATTAAAACCCAAAATTTCCACATCACTTTGACGACAGAAAATCTTCATAAAATCTTACAAAGCCATAGATAAATTATCTTTATATTCCACCTTCACGAACTTTCCTGATTTTGTACCAAGTGCCTGTTTTTTCCTTTAGTATAAACATATTTACTTGTTATTATTTTTAGCAAATATTTGATTTAGATGAGTTCAGTATTTTTAATTATTTAATGTGTTTAATTCGGTAAGTTTTTATTATTATGGCTTTTTAATACTTTGTTACTACCTATTTCTATCAAGAATTATATTTTACTTTTTTATTTAAATACCCACAGGTTATGCATGTCTCAGGCCAATGGCCTGTCGAACAATAGTCCAAGAGCCTGTACCAGTGGTCAGGCATCGCTGGAGAACCAAGTTATATGTCCAGATTGTCCCCAGGCACGATCATTTAAGGGAAAAAGAGGTCTCAGTATCCACAGATCCAAAATCCATAATGTAGAAAAACAACAGGTACTACATTCATCCCAGATTTCAGGACCTTCAAACCCTAATTCATCTCAAGATAAACCACTCTGGCAGAAAATCTCAAAATTAAAAAAATTATATCCTATAGTGAAAAGAATACCACGCGGAGCAAGGATTAGCGTCGCAGAAAAATTATCAAATTGTATAAAAAATGTGGTAGCAGAAAACACACAAAGTGCCTGGGAATCTTTTTTTAAATTCCCGTACGAAACTCTTCATGCAGACAATGAAGCCCGGAAACGCAGCTCCCTTACAAAATTAATAAAAGACAATTGCATTTATAACCAACCATTGGACTGTAATAAAAAACACACTAATTTTCAACCCCGCAACATTTATAAAAAATCTGAAGAAAAAGTGGCCGACGGAGACATCAAGGGAGCTGCGCAACTCCTTTTTCCAGCGATACCATTGCACCAGAGTCACCCGAAACCCTTTTGGCCCTTAAAAGTAAACACCCTTCACCTTCAGCATCCCTCAACCTCCCACCGCCACCGCAACCTGACGATCCCAGCATCAGGGCCACCGGGAAGGACATCATGTCAGCTGTGATGTCATTTAAAAACGGATCAGCGGCAGGTATTGACGGCCTTAGTCCGCAACACCTCAAGGACCTGCTCTGCGGAACAACCGGCCTAGCAGGCGAGAACTTATTGAGTGCCATCACGGACCTGGTGAACCTGATGCTGGCAGGTAAAGTTAATACCGATATAACTAGTATACTGTATGGTGCTAATCTCTGCGCTCTTATAAAAAAAGACGGGGGAATAAGGCCTATAGCAGTGGGCGCAACTCTTCGCCGTATGGCATCAAAAATATGCTGCCAAAATATCCTCCCTAAACTTACTGAATTATTCCAGCCTTATCAGCTAGGCTTCGGATCTAAGGGAGGCTGCGAGGCAGCCGTTCATGCCATGCGGACATACATCGAAAACAATGGAGGTGAGGTGGTGCTCAAGGTGGACATAAAAAACGCGTTCAACTCGGTGGATCGGGGCGCCCTGCTTTCCGAAGTAAAAGAAATCATTCCAGAAATCTACAACTACATTTGGCAATGTTATGGCTCTCCATCAAAATTATTATACAGAGATAATGTTTTAGAATCAGCAGTTGGCTGTCAGCAGGGTGACCCACTCGGGCCAGCGATATTCAGCCTCGCTATCAATAAACTAATTAATTCTTTAAATTCAAAATTAAACATTTGGTATCTCGACGACGGCACCCTGGGAGGTGATGCAAATACAGTTCTGAACGATTTAAAAACAATAACTCAGTCTTTCCAATCTATAGGTTTGGTTTTAAATTTCTCAAAATGTGAACTTTTCATCTCTGAGAGAATACCCGATTCAACAAAAATCGTAACCGATTTTAATAATTTGGCTCCGAATATCAAAATTCTAGACAAAAAATCACTTCGTCTCTTAGGTGCTCCAGTCCTCGAAGATGCCATGCCCCAATATTTGGATGACCAATTATCTAAATTCAACGACACATTTCCGCATCTTGAAAAAATTTCCTCCCATATGGCATATCAAATTATCCGGTTTTGTCTATTCGTCCCTAAATTCACATATGTTATAAGATGTTCACCAATATTTAAATGTGAATCACTTCTCACAGAAGTCGACAATATGATTCAATTGGCATTAACCAAAATTCTAAATTGCCACATCACAGACAGGTCCTGGCTCCAGGCTTCCTTACCGATTCGATTTGGAGGACTGGGCATCAGATCAACAAAGAGCATTGCGCTTCCTGCCTTTTTGTCTTCTGTCCACAGCACGGCGACCTTGTATAAAAAAATTATTCATCCATCCTTGGGTGATATTGAGGTCTCGTGCTGTGGGGAAGCCAGGGAGACATGGTCGCAAGCTTGTCCGGGTGAAGATCCACCTCAAAATTTAACAGTTCAACGGCAATGGGACGAGCCGCTCTGCAAAATTAAACAAAAACAACTATTAGAAACCTGCATCAACGATACAGAGCGGGCACGTCTCCTTGCCGTCTCAGAACGTGAGTCGGGATACTGGTTACGGGCTCTCCCTTCGCCTAACATAGGCACACTTATGGATGATATTTATTTTGGCACCGCCATCGGCCTGCGGCTAGGCACAATCTTAGCACATCCACATCGCTGCCCCTGTGGAACCGACGTTGACCAATACGGCCACCACGGGCTCTCGTGTCGACGCAGCGCTGGCCGTCTCTCCCGCCATGCCAGCCTAAATGACATCATCCGGAGGGCCCTTGTCACCGTCAATACACCGTGCACTCTCGAACCAAAGGGGATTGTACGAGACGATGGCAAGAGGCCTGATGGTATGTCATTAATCCCTTGGAAACATGGGCGTCCGCTAGTGTGGGACGCTACATGCGTCGACACACTGGCGGCCTCCCATGTTAGACAAACTTGTAAAGCTGCTGGTGCGGCGGCGGATTCGGCCGAAAGCAACAAACGGCGCATATATGTCAGCTTAGACAGCTGCTACATGTTTATGCCGTTTGGCGTCGAGACTTTGGGCCCGTGGGGTCCAGAGGCAAGAAAATTATTTAAAGAACTGTCATCGCGCCTGGTCAACGTCTCGGGTGACCAGAGGGCTGGTGCTTACCTCGGCCAGAGAATAAGTCTGGCCATCCAGAGAGGTAATGTAGCCAGCATTCTGGGCACCTTACCAAGGGACAGCGTTCTGGATCCAGTTTTTTATTTGTAATAGGTCTATTTTATTTATAGGATAGTTTTAAGTTGTTATTATCTTATATAAGTTTTTGTGTTTTAAATAAATCATAATAAAATATAACTACAAGTTATATATATAGTTATATACTAATAATACATATGTAACTACAAATACAAATATCAAGTCAATATGACTGATTATGACATGATTTAAAAAATAAGTATCAAAATCATTGTTTCAGCCACCATTCATTTTAAGAAATGAAATTGTGTTGCGTTGAATCACAAGTGCAAGGAGCGTGAGGTACTGTTTAATCGCAAAAACATCGTGTCACGCTCCTCGCACTTGTGATTCAACTAAACTGCGTCGCGCGCGATTAAACACTATGCTACGCCGCCAGGGGGTATTAAAAAAATAAATAAAAATAACAATCCTTTTCAAAAATCTTACATGTACGTTTATCCGTTAGCAAGCTTTAAGCTAAATGGATACCAAAAAATTCGACCGAAGCCCAAAAACGCCGTCACATTGATTTGTGTCGCGAAATGTTATTAAGAGCCGTTTAGGAGGCGAATTGTAAAAGAACCACCTTTTTCTAATTAATCGAAACAGTAGAACACTTATATAGTCAAAATTTGCTCAGTAGTTCCTCAAAAAACGAACCTATTGTATTGTGTAAACTGTCATTGCAAAATTTCCATTGGTTTCTGTAAATTAGAATTTCAAAGTTTTAAATTTTATAATTATAATTTACAGAATGTAATGGAAATTTTGCGATGACAGTTTACACGATACATAGGTATAAAGTTTTTTTTGAGCAAATTTTAAATCTATGTATTTATTTCGAGTATTTGACAACGTCAGGTAAAGAATTGGCCTCTTCTTTTTTTCGTCAATATTATCGATTCAAAAACCGTTTCGAGGAATAGCTTTCCTTGACCGTTTCTGGTGTAAGTACAGATATTAAAATAAGCATGTATATTTTTTATTGAATGAAAAAAAGTGATGTCTTCCATGCGACCTTCAGTGACCTTCATCACATATTTCAGTACGAAAAAATATATTTCTTGAACGCATCTTTAAGTCTGACAGGGATTCGACCATTCAACCTGGTATGATTACCAAAATAGGTTTAAAGCGCGAAAATATGTAATATTGTAATTAAATCCTTAAATTGATGTATTTATATCAAAAGCAGAAAAAATTGCACATTGAAGTTAAAAAAACGACTAAATTGTTGAGTCGTCCACCATACAGTCCCGGTTTTGCACAATGCGATTTTATTTTATTTACAAAAGTAAAGAAAACATTCGATAAATATGATTTCAGGACGGCGAAGAAGCTGTGGTTGCCTTCGAAAAGGCCGTGGAAGAGACCCCTTAGGAGGAGTGGGTCCAATGCTTCCTGGTGGTTCCATCGAATGCAACGATAAGATATAGATTGTCAAGGGGAGTATTTTAATAGTATTAGTACATTACTGTCGCGGTCTGTAATGACTGCATTGCTGGCAGCGCTGATGATGGCCAAAATCGCAGCATAGCACAGATCCAGGGTTACACAGTGCGCTCAGTATTGCAGGCCTTGATGGACAAGATGGAATAAAGGCCGAAGACAGAAGATCTAGGCCTTTATTTTGCGAACAGAAATAGTTGTAACGATGACCAAGCTTGAAGGCTAAAAACGTAGCTAAGCTAATTTCGAGGCCATCATAGCGTGGCCATTAACGCAGTCATTGCGGACCAAGGCTTGTATAGTGCTTTACTCAAAATGCTTGTAATGCGGTCATTTGCACCTGACTATTTTTGAAACAGAGGTGAAAGAGGCGTGTCTGGATCGTAGCAGATGTAAATCTGTAGTCTCTGCTTACCCCACTGGGAGACAGGCGTGAGTAAAACTCGACAATAATGGATTTTCAAAGGAAATTGCTGGTATTCATGTAGCGCGGAAAGGTCGACTTTGTGCAAAGAAGGTTGTCAAAATGATAGGTTGGTAGTCATTAATTGTTTTTATTTTTGAGTAAAAAACAATTAATGACTACCAAGTTGCTACTCTGTTTCTGTTTTCATATTTTAAAAACTTTCAGTTTCACCTATGCATATATCTATCAACAGTAGAGGTTTGAGTTTAAAGGCTTTCATTCATGTAACGCTTGTCCATTATCGCGCTCAAAGGAAAGCTTCAATAACACCTAGGGTGAAAGCGCTCGTGCAGAAACTGGGAGAGTGACATCAGGTGAGGCGTTAATCAGTCTTTCCAGAAAAATCTACGGAAGTCGGTAAAGGACCAATGGCTGATACTACGCAACTTCCTGTAACAACTCCCCGGTACGGCTACGCATGACGTCATGCCGGAACAGGACGATTCGGAGAAATAAAATTTACGGAAGTCGGTAATAAAAACTGAGCAAAATTGTATATTTAAATATTATTAGTGTGCATTACAAACTAGAAAAAACCGACGAGAAACAAATTTCAAGTATACAAATACTTGAAAAAAAATTCCTCGGGCCAGGATTCAAAAATTCGGTGTACAGGTATGGTGGAAAAATTCATCGGTCGAGTTAAAAACCTCGGTGGTGCAGTGACGCCTGTCATGTGTTCCTACACAACAATAAAGCGTGTTTATAGTTATCGTGTAGGATCATTTAGAATCTAATGCATTAAAGAACACAACATTGCTAAAAAAGGTTAATTGACATTAAGGCGCTCTTATCCCAAAAGAGTGACTCTCTGTCTTTTTCTTTACGTGTAAGGAGTAAAAAAAATAACCACACTTTTGTACTTTTTCGTTGTTTTTATCGGTTTTTGAATTGTTTAAAAATAAGGGATATGTTTATTAAAACCCACTTACGTGGTAAACCTAGAAAATTTAAAGAGCAATATTACCAGATATGTTTCGTTAATAAAAGAGTGGATTTATGGAAATGGCATGATTTGAAAGGTCTTATTACATGCTGTATTCGTGAATTATTTCTATCGAGCAAAGTTTATCTGATCGTGTAACACATGCGTGTAAGACCTAGATAAAGGTTCGAACTATATTGCATTTTTTTTTTTGGAAGTTTTAGACGATATTTGAAAGTTCTATATGACTTTGAAATTACTGATTTTGGGATCGCGTACTGCCATAATAGTAGTTTTTGAAGCTGGCACATAAAGAGGTTATTAAAACACTACTGTGAGTTTTTTAATAGTATGCATATTCATATTAAAATATATATGGTGTATATGTCACCGGAAAATAACAAGAATCGTAAGTTGATCAATTCACTAGGTAGTTTAAAATTTCACGGCAGGTTTATTCACGGTAATTTATAAACTAACCTAACCTCACCTAGTGAATTGATCAACTTACGATTCTTATTATTTTCCGGTGATAAATATATTTTAATAGAGTGTTTTAATACCTAGTTATGTGTAGTTTCATACATTACTTTATCTACACTCATGCAATAGGCAACCTACCTATTTTCCAATCCAATGATCTTGGTAACAAATATCGTAAGTTTTTCTTGATTGTACTGGTTCGTTTTGATTGTTCGTCATTTTTGTTGCTCATTATAATACTGTAAGACATTTTTGCCCAGTCTAAAACTTTAAGCAAACAAAAAACCAATAAATATTCAGCGCAGTTCACCGCGCATGTGACACAAGGGCGCGGTCACGGATTCTACAATGATTCATAGTCCACAGCGCAAGGGTTTGATCATAAATGTACTTGCATTCAAACCATTCCCTATTTAAACCTCGGAGATGGCTGCATGGGCTAAGTTTCCTTTGCCTTCCAGTTTCGTGTATTATATTATAACAGACATATATTCATAATCAGGATTTTTTGATATGAGTGTAGATAAATCACATATATTTAATGCTTTTTATTAAAAAATTATGAAAACATAAATAAGTTGTGCGTTTGGGAACGAGTCCTGACGCAACCACCTTAACTTATTTTCGCTATTTTGTCCCTTATTTTGTCACTTCGGATTACGTCCATCGATATACTTGTCCTCACGCAGAATACTTAATTGCAGTAACATAGCTTTATTAGATCCTAAAATATGGACCTCAGAAAGTAGAAATTTGTACCTCCCTCACCCATGTTCACGTGTGTGTATGGTTATTAAGGATTTCATGTTTGTTCAGGGTTCTACAATTATTCATCACCTCGATAATATATCTCAGTGATCGATCGTTTTTGAGTTGGTGGACGTGCAATGATTATTCGTTTTTATAATTATGTTAATCATTAGTTTTTTAAATGATCATGTAGATACTTATATATTTAAAAGTTATGTGATGCTTTGATGTTTCGAGTCTTAAAATGTTAATATGTCCATATGTTAATATGTATAACAGTATAAAGTTATATTATGTGTGCAATTTTAAATATAAAATATCCTTAGCACCAAGGTTTTGCTGTTAGAAATCTTTTTTAAAGATAAGCTCACCATATTCCATTAAATTTATAAGACTGCTTATAACTGGGAACAGTGTAGTAAATAATATGAATAAGGATTTCAGATTACTGGCCGAACCCTTTCTCTAGTTATTTAGGTATTTCCCTTTGTACGTGTTACGAACAGCCAATTAAATTAAAATACAGCAATGATATAACTCTGTGACAGTATGTATAATTTTATAGCTCTCCAGAAATAAAAAAAGACTTCTTTTCTGAATTTCGTGTCCATTAATGACATCGTGATATGTCTTTTAAATTCAAGGCCAACTTATAGACAGGTCGTTTACCCTAATCTTATTATTAGCGGAATAGTAACGAATTTAACTATTTGGTATAAAAAGGATAAGAGGTGACAAAATTGTATCTGTTGTTTCTGATCACCGTAGTCAAACACATCTCAACATGAAATTCCTGGTAAGAAAGTGACAAGAAAAGTAATTCCGATTAAGAGTAACTTTAAACCCACCAGTTCAAATTAATTTACTGAAAATTAAAGTTTAATATTTAAGTGGTCACGAGAAAAAAGACTTGAGATAAACCTTAAAATGAGGAGATATTTGTTCAAGACTTGTTCCCGAAACCGTTCCCATTTTATGTGACCATTAATAACTACGAAATAATACCAATTGTGTTCATTTTTAGAAATACTAAAACCACTGTCTACTTGCAGGTACTTGCTTTATGCGTGTGCGCTGCCAGCGCCGCTTCCTTCGGAAGTGCCAGACCGTGGGCGCAAGCTTCCGCTAGCGTGAACAGTGGCTTCGGCGGCCGTTTCGCCCAACCCGCTGTCCAGGTGTACAACACCGCCCCCGTCGCCCCTGTTGCCGCAGTCGCTCCAGTCGCCCAAGTTGCTGCCACTCCCTTCGTCGCCGCCGCTGAAGTCCCAGTCGTCGCTGCCAAGGCTGTCTACAACGCCGGTAGCAACGTCTATGCCCAGGCTAAGACCACCGTCTACAATGCTGGTGCCGAATCCTACAACAAGGTCAAGAACTTCAACAGCGAAGTTGACTCCGCCATCGTCCGCTCTGAATCTGAGGTCCAGCCTGATGGATTCAACTATGTGTAAGAATCTATTATTTTTCTGCTTCCGTAATTTTTTTTCCTTATGATGCAACTACAACGGTCTTATAAAAACAGTACTTATTATTTAATAATAATATTCATTTAACTATGGGTTAATTCTTTATTGCGCAAGATAAAAACTTCGTGCATAGACAAGCTTAATAAATACTATTTATTATTCTCTGCCAGCTAACCTTTTTAATGGGGAAGTTTTTGATCATTAAGGCACTCCCAACTCTCGGTGGGAGTGCTTTAATGATCACCAAAAAAACAAATATCCAATCAGCTTGTTCTGTGGGCAGTAGTGGTCAGTTTTTAGATTTTGGATTTCAATTGCATGCAACCGCACTTACGGGTATATTAGCATTTAACCTGTCCCTTTAGTTATTATCGCAAAACAGTTAAATTGAATAGTTGCATAAAATACCATTGAAAATTTGTTCTTCATCATTTCAAAGAGACGTTTGAATAAATGGACCAATAAACTACTGGGAAAATGTCTTTGTACTTTAAATTCAATTGTTAATTTGCCTGGTTTCAGTTACGAGACCGCCAACGGCATCAGTGCTGAGGCTAACGGTGCCCTGAAGAAGATCGGAGATGCTGAATCAGTCGTAAGTACCTTTTTAAATTGGAAATTTCTCTGGTTATTAGTACAATTAGTTGAAAAATTCTCTTAAATACATTTTTTTCGAGAACTCTACAATGACTTATCACATTTCTTTCGTCTAAAGACAAATTTTGGTATTATCAAATATTTAAAAAATAATAGATTTATTTTACAAAAGTAATTACTTACAATTTTGAGAAAATTGGTATCAAATGTTGGATTTGCTTAAGAAATAAAATTGAAAGTGTGGTCAAACATACTTTTAAAATAAACAAAATCAAAATTCATCCACATAAATTGATTTAAGTATAATGGAGTTACTGAATAAAAATAGTCTATGTAAACTTATTTTTCTACCAAACTTATCACCAACACATACACATTCCCTGATGCACAAAAGATAATGATGTCATTTGCGATGTCACACCGAAAAAAATATAATTAATTAATTATAACTAACCTCTCAACTTAAAAAAATTATAGTATTTTTTTTGTGCTCTACTGTCAAAACAGCAGTTTCTTGGTTAAACAGTGTTCAGTTGTTGTATAAAATAGATGACTAATATATAGACTCCGATAAGATTCTAATGAAGATTGTTTGTCGATCAGGTCGTCCGTGGATCTTACCGCTACACCGCCCCCGATGGCACCCCTGTTGTTGTCAACTACATCGCTGACGAGAACGGATTCCAGCCCCAGGTATGTAACCTTGTGAATCAAAAAAATTGTCCTGTCGGGTATCTGTAATCAGAACAAACAAAAAATAATACAGATCTACTAAAGATATAAAGCACAATAAGCAACATTCAGATCTTCGCCAGTGTTGGTATTCCCGAAAACAAACCGAATCACAAATTGTATGAGCCTAGCATTTGGAAACTTATTAGAGAGAAAATAGGAGTCAAAGTCATTTTATAAAATGTGTAAGAGATTGGAACCGGAAGCAATCATTCTGGCTGTCTATAGCTGACCGGACGTGCTCTGTCTGTAAAGGATTGTATAGAAAAGTGGAAATACGATTACAAAAATCAAAGACTGGCAAAGTTTCATACGCCCATTATTTAACTGGTATTGCTTTACCTTGATTCCCATCCTAGTCTGTCGAGATAGCTGTCTCGAAGGTTATTTTATCTGTCTAATTCCTTACATAATTTTTACCGAGATCAAAAGCAACTAAATTCAATTGTTATTATGTTTGTTTCAAAAGTACCTGCACTTATAGACAAGTTAAATCTGCAAAAATTCCATTTTTGAACAACCTTTGTAAGTAAAGTGCAATAAAAGTAAATACAAACGCATCTAAAAGAAACTTTTGTTTATTTTTGGCTCTGAACTAAAATTTCATAGTTCTGATAGAAAAACAATAGGTGTTTAAAATATTGTACGGAACATTAATTTTGGCAAAATGTCAAAAGTCAAAAAGAAGCTTATATTATAAATATAACTTATCTTGTATAAGGATATATATTATAAGGATTATAATGTATACTTATAAACTTCTTGGATTATTCAATTTTTTAGTCCGCAATAACCTTAAAGAAACCCGCAAAGGCAATAATAATAAAAAAATAATGAACTATATTCGAAACAATCGAGTGCTTTTTAAGAATGTATAGTTTTTTCACTAACCATGTTTACTTTCAACAGAGCGACCTCCTCCCCGTCGGCCCCGCCATCCCCGAGGCCATCCTCCGCTCCCTCCAGTACATCGCTGCCCACCCCCAGCAGCAGGAGCAGTTCGCCAAGAAGTTCTAAATTCCAAATAATTTAAATTTCGAACACCAATGACCGACCGCAAACAAGATCAACAGAACAAGATGTTATGGGACATGTAACATGACAAGTTAAAAAATAATAGACTGTTAATAAATTATCAAAATGTGCCATAAACTTTGTTTTTTTTTTCTTTAGTAAATATGCTAAGAATCTCGCACATTACTGGTAAAAAAAAACATCTCTCTCATTTTAACTATTGCACTGGTTCAAACAATACAACGTCAGCATCTTAAAATAAACAAATCATTGTTTCGAAAAACTAAATTCTCTCATAGACGTCATATGAAATTTTTATTCTAAAATCCCTCACCGAAATCATACTGTTTACCTGGGCAGGTGACGCAAAAAATGAGAGACTAGAAATTTACCGGAAAAACATTTTTGGAATTATTGTGACCTCTTAAATCTCAAGGAACTGGTTTTTTACCATATCAGAGCAAGTTTTTTTTCACAGTCATCTTGGCCTTTTATACTACGTTACAGAGCACTGGCACGCGAATATAAATAATGGATGTTCCCAATGAAATACTAAATGCTCCAAAAACTAAATACAATAATTGCTGAAATAAAACTATTTACAAGCTCAATTTTATTTTACCGAAAATTAGAGGTCGTATTGTTTATTGTATTATTAATTTAAAATTCAGTTTAAAACGTCAAATGGAAGTACTGTGCTGATTGACATTAATACTTTCGGAAGTTTAATATTTTATTCGATGGATTGTAATTATAACATGCTTCTTATTTGCATATTTGTTTGTTACTTTCGAAATTATTTTGTCCATTCATTAGCCCGGCTGCTAGACATAGGCCCCTCCAAGATTTCGCCACTTTAATGGTCTCCGTGGAAGAAATGCGTTACTGAAATAATTATTTTGTCCAGTTGATATTAAAAGTTACTTTATGAAGTATAATTTCGGATATAAATAATTATTGGGTCAGTCAGCCCAGCCACGGCAGCCCCTTAAAGTATAGCCAAACAGCTTGAGCATTCAGAACCTATATTATTTTCCATTTATATGTCTCAACGTAGTGCCTTATCACCGTAGTTCGGGCACAAAATACATACTTGCAGGGCATGCGCCTTTACGTAAAAGTATTTAACTTCACCATTTAGTATGTACAAGTACTATGCATGCAATAAACTCTTTGGTGGTGCGGTCGGCAAGATTAGAAACTGGGTCTCGATTTTTTTTTCCGGATCCATCTAAAACTTACCGTTTTCCTCAACTGTCATTGAAAAGGTTAGGAAGAGTAGATTTTCCAAGTTTCCGATTTATTCCTTTCTTTCTGAATCTGTGCAAAATTTCTTCTTTATCCGAAATTTGGCGTTCAAATAAACTGCTAAGTAATCCTAAATAGGCAGCTTTGTGTGGCTCGTTGAGATGTGGAGAAAACGTAAACTATTAAATTATGTAAACTCGATTTTGGAGAATACAAAAAATGGATTCAAATATTTAGTAAGCAAATAACAACACAATCGACTGATGAATCCATCAAATCTATCACACTCAAAGATGGACGTATGTTCTAACAATAAACGATTGACCGAACCTTTTTAAAAATTACGTAAATTCTGTATTATTGCGTCAGTAGATAGTGTTGCTAAAAATGATCAATAAGAACGAACGATAATTAATCGAATTTTTTCACCGCGGAGTTAGATTCGGTAATATTCTCGCATTGACCTTAGTAATTTTTTAACAGCTTTTAATGAAGTATTTTTTTCTAAAATCTAAGACTAATCCTTGGAGTAAATTTTTCTATCACTTCTAGTAGATTTTCCCCATATTGCTCCATCTCAACGCGACATTCTGTATAAATATAATTAATTTATAATTTATAATTAATTTATAATTATATTTTCCATGAAGAATTATGAAAAGGGTTGAATTTATTGCTATTGTTTATTGTTTATTATTATTTGTTTATTTATTGCTATAATATATATACATTTAAATACACAGATACGTACACTAGCTAGCATTAATTATTCTTTTATAATTTTTATACAATACAGAAAATAGCATTTAGGATTCATTTAGGTATCGTATTTTTGAAGACTTGTAAATGACAAGAAAAAAACCGGTCAAGCATAAGTGAAACTAATGCGCCAAGGGTTCCTTACTGTTCTTAGAAAACATAAATTGCACCACTATCGTTTATAAAATGCCGAATTTTACTATTTGCCTGCCACATAGTCATGTATAGAAAGCCCAAAGATTTTAATGCCTTATAGCATTACTAATTAGGGAAAATATTTATTGATCGCTTCTCTATTATGGAATGTTTATAGTATAGATCGCTTGGCTATTATTGTCTGTGGGGACTCCGAAGAGACAGCAAGCCGGGTTCTTTGCTTTTTAGGGTTCCGTAACCGAAGGGTGCACAACGGGACCCTATTGCTAAGCCTCCGCTGTCTGTATGTCCGTCTGTCACAGAGGTGTACACCCACAGCTTCAGCCGCAATAGGTAGCCAGGTGAAATTTTCACAGAATACGTGTTACTATGTTTTATCATAATTATCAATTTCAAAAGTCCTTTGAAAGTGGAAAATATTTTTTAATAGGTTTTGTTACGGGACCTTAAAAATAATTCGTTCTCTGAGCTCTTGATAAATGCGCTACCGTCACATGTATAAACTTAAAAAAGGTCACTGCATTAAGTTATCGCATAATACATTTTTTTCATTATACATTAGGTAGTATATAAAGGCTAAGTTTCGATAGAATGGCATCTGTTGTTTTCTGGACACCGCAGAAATACTTACAATATGAAATTCTTGGTAAGTTTCGATAGAATTAAATAATTTTTCAAAAAACGCAGCTTATACTTTTAAAGTTCAATCAAAACGGGTCAAGTGCGAGTTTAAATCGTGCGCTATACACATTTTGTATGGTAAATTAGTCAAAAAGTCATAAACCAAGGAAATAATTAGTCATATACGAGTAGCTTATTTATCCGAGTGCTTAATTGTGGGTTCAATACCCAGATAATGTCAGATTGTCTATCCTTTCAGTAACTAATATTTGTTTTTTAGTTTTAAACTTATCCCTCTGAGGCCAGTGAAAATCACGAAAAATCTTCCAACTGAAAAAAAATTTTTTTTTTTTATTGTTTACTTGCTATTGGGGTAGTAAAGCTAAATGAAGTGTCCTTAATATTAGAACTTTACATATGAAATTGCCGTTGAAAATGCAATTGGAGGAACTCAATTTTCAGTACTAACATTTTTGCATTTTTTGTTTTAGGAATGACTAATCCAAATTATTTTGTTTCTTATGTGTATGAATGAGACAACATTAAGCCGTTAGCAAATTTAATTTAATTTTTGAAAAGTGTCAGCTGTAAAAAATTATTACGAATCTCATCATGAAAATGAATGGCATTTAGGACAAACTGTTTTTGAAGATTTAATTTTTATAATCAAACTGAAAATAAGAACAAAATCTCATACGTAGATGTAAAACCTTGAAATATAATAAGTATAACAAAAAAACAAACAATTAGGTACTAGCCCTGTGCGTGTGCGCCGCGAGCGCCGCTTCCGTGAACTCATGGGCGAAGGGTGCCGCTAACGTGGCCGGCACCGCAGCTGCCGTGGCCGCCTCGCCCTTCGTGGCTGCCGCTAATGCTGTTTACAACGCTGGCAGCGAAGTCGCCGCTCCCATCCTGCGTTCCGACTCTGATGTACAGGCTGATGGATTCACCTACTCGTGCGTATCTTTTTTGTAATTATGAACAAGCATAGAGGCAAATAGAGATGACAGGTTTCTTTTAATGAAACCACATAATGTACTGATCATCCTGAACTACATTCCCAAAGAAACATATCAGCGAAAATGAAGAAAAATTCTCACCTTCCTTACTCATTTTGAAACCTACTGTGTATTTTGTTTGATTAAGTATAATATTTTCATTTGCACCATTTTGTTTTTTGGGAAAACTTTTCAGTAGGATCGGTAGATGATGTGGTTAAATTTAAAGAAACGTTCATTGACACCCGGTTTTCATTGCACATTCATGCTTATCTCCTAGTGGAGGCAGAAACTAACTACAAATCTCTATCTGCTCTAGGATGCTATCACGCATGTTTCGTTATCTTTACAATTCGCATAGATTAAATTTTCCTGGAAGAATTGCCCACACTCACTTTCTTCCAGGAAGACGTCACTTGAGAAATGGCTGTTTAGAAATTGTACTTTGCTATCAAGATAAATTTATAATAATTTGCTAATTTGACAGATGGATGACAGATGAGTAGACAAACAGAGACAGACCACTTTTTTTGTTAGCACTTGAAGCAATCACTATAATGTCTAAAATTCTCGAGTGACATCATATCATAATTATATATCTTTAAAAAATCTTAAAAAAGCAATGGTTGATTTATATACCAAAATAATGAAAACTATGACCTAAAATGGCGTATATTCTCTGAAAAAAATTTAAAAGATAATCTTTTAGAAATTAAGCTATGGGAATTGTAAAGCGAGTCACATACAAGCCCTTTTGATCTGGGTGCTTTAAACATTGCTTTTATTCAGTGTCTTTACAATTTGGTGGGCATGCACGCCCCAAGGGCAGCATATTCGATTACTACCTTCGACTATACTTTTCTTTTTTACATCTTTGCTGTTTTTATTTTCTAGTCACTACATTTTCTTTCAAACTGCAACTTATAATAGTTAAAATTTAGTTACACAAGTAATGCATTCTACTGCTTTCACAAAAAATTGTCATACATAGTAAAAATATTGCTTGAAAAATCAAAACTGCGTCTGATGCTATTGTAAAAGTGCAGATGTTTATTATAATAAATAACAAAAACATATGTATTTACACATCTGCATTTGTGTATTGATAAAATAAAATATTATTTATACAATATTATTTACTGCATTCAAGTTATTACAGTTAAGCCATCTTGTTACAGTTTTGAAACCGGCAACGGAATTTCCGCTGAATCCAGCGGTACCCTGAAGAGGATCGGAGACATCGACGCCGTTGTAAGTATCTAACTATTTTAAGTATTACTTCAATAATATAATATATAGTGTATGGCTTGTAAGTCAAAATTTGAAGCTAGATACTGTTTATAATGTTAAAAAATATCAGTCCACCTGATGGAATTTTTCGGAGGTGTTTAGGTATTGGCACCTATACAGACCTGCAGCCATAGAGGAAACTCTATGCCTGCGCCCAATTACACAGTGAGCGTGAAGTTCGCGTGCCGGACGGCAATTCTGGCACCTGCGGAAAAATTGCGAAAGCAGATTTCATGTGATATTAAAACAGGATTTTTTAGAATGTGTATCGATTTTCTTTATTAAAAACCTAAAGTTTATATTTCTTACATTTTGTAGTCTTTATTGGACAAGGTTTTAGTCATTTAACTTTATATCGCATGGTATTTATCACACAATAAATAAAAGTCGAGTGATTGATATTGCTTGTGAAAAATAATGCCAGAATAGCCGCCCTGGTCTGCTGAATGTCAAACAGTAATTTTAGCAATTAAACTTTTGCCGCGAATAAATTTAGAATGATCACATTATATGTAGCCGAAACCAAAACCGAACAGGGTAGCTAAACTCGCAAAATTTTTCACACGCTTTATGTTTCACACGATTTTGTTACTCGCGTAATAAATGCGATTGCGATGATAATTCTACAAAGAAAAACTGTATAAAAGACATGTAAAACACGTAATGAATCCGAGCAAAAGATTTTCGGCTTCTTAAAATCACTCACCTTCAGCCCTCGCAAATTGTCGCATGTACCAGAATTGTCGTCCAGATTCGTTTCTGGCTTTGGCTACCTATATGAAAATGACTGTTTGATGTTCAGCAAAGCTACACGCACGCGCACATCACGCGCGCTGCATATAATTGGCTGCTTAGCTCAAATGCCAAGGATCTATATTTAAAAAGTTCTTAGCTTTATTATATTTAATGGCGGCGCTACACTTCTTTATGCGCTATTCGTTGTGCCGCTTATGCGCCCATATGCGGCGAAGTGTGGTGTGTTTATTCGTCTACATTTGCTGTATTCACACGCATAACGCATAAGCCCGAATAGGGAATACGCGTATCCGTCGAATTGTCGGTTTTTTGGCTAAGAAGTGTCTATTTGTTTATTTGTAACTCTGTGAAATTTCCAGTTTTTAAATTGTTTTGCTAGTTATATGCTAATGGATGTTCTTCAATATGTCTCTTTTCTATATTAAATGCTTTTATTCACCGGCCTTTTTTCCTACATTATTATATAATAATAATAATAAATAAGGTCACAACACACAGTCAGAAAAGTACCTATAGGTGCCATTTTATTTATTTAAAACATTATATTTATAAAAGACACATATTTAACATAGGTTATCAATTCGTATAAGCAAATTAATGAAAGAACTTTTAACTTGGTACTTTTGAATACATAATTTTTGGAGAAGAGAAGTGGTGTAGTTTACGACAACCACTTAGAAAAGTCGTAAAATGTAATACTTTTTATTTTCCAGGTGGTCCAGGGATCTTACCGCTACACTTCCCCTGACGGCTCCCCTGCTGTCTTCAGCTACATCGCTGACGAGAACGGATACCAGCCCCAGGTACGTACCAAAAATATCTTTTTATTGCTATCATAGTATTATGTTTAGTGGAAGTGCATTTAGGAAGTGCATGTACGATAATTTGGATTTGTAACTTTCCCAGCTCCATAACAATCACTAGTTATTAACGTGGAAAATAATTAAGATTGCTAGTTTAAGATATTACTAAAAAACCAAAAAAGGCTGATGCGTGAATTCAATTAATGAAAGTAAATGACAAAGTTTTAATTTGGTGGTGTAGTATATTCACATACCCTCTTCGTTTTGATATGATTTATTATGTTTTACTTATACTTTGTTTCTCTAAAACTGTTTTTGATGACATATGTATAAGTATACCGATGCTGTAAAACCATAATACTTATATTTTTATTCCCTAATAGTGAAGCATCATGATTTGTCACAATGGTTAAACTTTTGATACGTGACTTTTGATTATTATATGTGTTTGTATATATTTTTTATGGTAAATTAAACTATTTTTACCTGAAGGTAAATAGGATTTTTGATTTCTGGGTTGAAAATAAAATGTTTCTTTTTCTTTTGAGTGAATGAATGATAGCTAATTACTTTTATAATAAGTGCGTGTCAGATAGCATGTGAACTAATTTAAAACGAGTTTTCATTTAGCAACCAGTAAAATATAAAAAAAATTTTTTTTCTCTTATTCTGAAAAGTTTCCTAGAACAAGGTATCTCAAAGTGGGGTACACGAACCCCTAGGGTTTCGCAAATTGATTGTAGGGGGTTCTTGACAAGATTTACGTTATGGTGGCTGCCTGGTTAGCTCGCGCGGGCAACACGCTTGATGGTGATTCTTAACAACTTACAATGTGAGGGTGGGTTTTCACACCTGACGATGAAGCCCAAATACAGAAGTCGACTTAATGCTGAATCTGAACTATGATTATAATAGAGCAAAATTGTTAATAAAATCGACTCAATTAGGCAATAAGAAACAAGCCCACCCATCACATAAATTAACAACATATTGTTATTTGTGACTACAATATCTTTTATTTAAAGAAAACAGAGATGTTCACATTTGTCTCTTAAATTTGATAGGGGGTACGCGGAGCTATAAATATGAGTAACCTTGTCCTAGAGGACGGAACTAGAAGCTTAATCAGACACATTACTCAATACACAAATCCCCAGGCCCGTTTCAAAAGCTAACCCGACTGTTTTACCAACAATATTTTCTTTTTTCAGAGCGACCTCCTCCCCCAAGCCCCTGAAATCCCGGCCGCTATCCTCCGCTCTCTGGAGTACATCGCGGCGCATCCACCCGCGCAGGAGCCTAGCGGAGCTGCTGCCCAAGCTTACGCCAGAGGTTAAAGCAATTCCACCACAAAGTTGACCTTGACTGCGAATGACAAATGAATAAGACAATACGAGCAACAGGAAGATGAAATAGCAAAATGTCTAAATAAATGTAAATATACAAGTTGTTTGCCAAATAATTTGTTTTTATCTCCACCCATATTGTAAAAACCTCATTATGAACTCGAAAATAGTGTACAATGGTGTCGATTCGGTGCAACACAACTTAAATAATTTGAAAGTACTAATCTAAACCGTCTTTGTCTTATCGATACAGAAAGAAAAAGACAGAACGTTCAAATTAAATTTAGTCCTCTCAAATAAGTTAAGTCGTGTTGTGCCGAATCAATACAAATGACGTATTTTATTTATAATATGTCTCTCATATGATTTCTTTTTAAATTAAAGATTGCGGCAATCTTTATGTTATGGTGCTGATTGCAAGGTATTATTGCTTGGAAATTATCAGAATACCCACTGTATAAAATATGGCTTCAACACCATAAAACTCAACTGATGACAGCACATAAATTGAGATTGCGGCAATTAGTTTATGTTAGGGTGCTGATAAGAGGGTATTAATTGAAGGTATACTTACTTGACCTTCGTTAGTGTTTACAAGATTGTAAACACTAAAAATGAAATATGTAACTTGTGAACACAAAAAATAGGAAATTAAATAAACTTTTAACAATACAATAGTAACCGACTGCAAATGTAACTCAGTGATGCACTGATGACTGATGATGATTTGCTAACTTTTTTCTCCTTGAATTATGTTAGCTAGAAGTAGGCGTACTTCCCAAGATAGCAAAAAAAAAAAAGAAAATAAAAGAAGGAAGTCGGCAAAAAGTGTTATTTCGGTAGCATCGGTCAGTATATTTATTTTTAACTTTTTAGTGAATAGCTGCAGTTACATTTGTAGTAGGTTACTATTTTTTTGTAATTACAAAAATAAAAGTTGTGCCGCACATCTCACAACTCCAATTCTTCGGAAGTATGTATTTTTATAATCCAACTAAGTAAAATGAGTCATATTTCATTTAGGGAAGCAAATAAAAAAAATGTTTTGTTTCAGCTGTCGTGCGTCGATACGAAAACTTGCATACCCCTTTAGCCCATACAGCTATGTCTGAATTTTTAATAGGGAAAGGAGTTTTAGAAATCTCGCTTCGACTGTTTCTCCGGAATCGCCCCACGGCCGAGCTGGGCGCGTTCGGAGTCCGAACATGCGAATTTTTCAGCCGAGCACACACACAATATCGAGCTTTAACCGCTTGATACGACAAGTCTGTCCCTTTCGAGGTACATCAACAGAGTGAGAAAGAGCACTGGATCACGCACTATCGAGCTCGATATGGTTTGCTATGGCAGACCAGTGTTACAATATTCTATATTCACTGCCAGTGGTCTGTGTGCTTAGAAAGGCAAAATAGCACGTTGATCTTGCTATTAAAAGTACCAACAGATAATTATTACGGGCGTTAATTAAATCGGTAATGAGTGCTAAATATTAAATGCTCGAACACCTAACTAAAATGAGCCATATTTTATATATGGAAGCATAAAAAAAATGTTTTGTCCCAGCCGTCGGTACGAGAACTTGCATACCCCTTTAGCCCTTACAGCTATGTCTAAAATTTTAATAGGGAAGGGACTTTTAGAAATATCACTGTTTCTCCGGAATTGCCCCTCGGGTGTTTACCATAGCAGACGATATCGAGCTTTCACCACTCGATACAACATGTCAGTCCCTCTCCAGGTATATCAACAGAGTGAGAAACAGCACTGTACCACGCGCTCGATAGAGCTTGATATGTTTTTTTTGTCTTGGCGACAGCTGCTATTTTAAAAGCCACTTTTACCAGTATCAAGTTAAATTTTGACATGGTTAGTTATTCAAACTTTCAGACGCCGTTTATTCATCACGCACGGTACTATTATAAAAAGGTTAAAAAAAACTTAGTCATATTGTATTGGTAATGATAGGATACATTTTGCTAGGATATTTGCTATGCCAGACCAGCGGTTGGTCTTGCTAATAAAAGTACCAAAAGATAATTATTACAGGCGTTATTAAATCGGTAATGAGTGCTGAATATTAAATCCTCGAACACCATAGAAAAATTGCTTACATTTTGGAGAGTTCGCAATAATTACACAATTTAATTACCCTATCCCCAGTTGTTGAGTGCTGAATATTAATCCTAGAACACCATAGAAAAATTGCTTACATTTTGGAGAGTTCGCAATGATTGCACAATTTAATTACCCTATCCCCAGTTGTTGAGTGCTGAATATTAATCCTAGAACACCATAGAAAAATTGCTTACATTTTGGAGAGTTCGCAATAATTACACAATTTAATTACCTTATCCCCAGTTGTAGAGTTATTGCTTAAAAAAAACTTGTCATTCACAGGAACCAAAATTAAATTAAGGTATTTTGAAAAATGTAGCCCTTACCGGGTGAAACTTGGCTGCATTTTATCTTTAATTTTATCATCTATCAGCCTAGTTCATCCACTGCTGGACATAAGCCTTTCCGGGTCTTTGCCACTCCCGGTGGTTATCCTGGAAGAATTGCCCATACTCACACACGCTGGGCAGGCGGGTTGGTGAGCGCGGTGCCGGAACCCTCGCACTAGTCTGTTCCATATAAGGTCCAGCTATTAGGTATGGATATACCGCCATCCATCGGTCCCAGGCGTGGTGGGCCTCCTGGTTTTCTGACAAATCTGAGAGCCTTCTAACTAGCTTTTGCCTGCGGCTTCCCGCAGATTTCATCCTTATACTATTAATAATAAAGTAGTACAAATGCCGTGTCTGTACATTAAATATTTTGCGAAATTTTAAATGAAATGGGTTGTTAGTATACTGAGGCCAAAACTACATTTTAAATTCGCTGGATATGATTCAAACAAATTTGATACATATTAAAAATCCCGAAACCGATACTTGAGAGAAGATCAATAAGAAGAAATAGTAAAATAGAGGGTTACAAAAGATTTTTCAATGCATGTGCTCGTAAAGGCCCACTTTTTATGCATCAAAACCGAACAGAAAGTCGATTATTTTGCCCTACGGCTTTATTATTATTTTTTTTTAAATTTGTTTTCAATGGTTGGCTAACTTGCAGCCTTTCCTGTGTACCATAGATGTTATACTTTTTTTTCCACTGTTTAACGGCTCTGGATACAATCCTTTTGAGCCAATCATAATTGGAAGTTCACAAGATTATATTTGTTTTCATTTCCTCACACTATGCATTGAAAAACGTAGTATGATACACGGGCGTAAAAGCAATAAATTTCTCGGTTACGTTTAAAACACTCGCTACGCTCGTGTTTTAAATCGTCCTCGTAATTTATTCCTTTTCGCCCTAGTAGCATAAACTACTATTATTTGAAGAAGACATATAACATAGTAACATTAGAAGGACATACGTATATTTTTTTATAACTAATATGAGTACAGTGCTAAAAGGATCGTATGGTGCGTGGATTGGTTGTGTTCAAAATCGGAACTAACGCCGCTACAATACTTCTTGTTTCACAGCTGCGCCCCCCTGTCACTGTCATCCACGTGCCATCAGATCCTTGTAGCACTGTATCTTGAATATTGCAATAAAATCATCCAGTCTGTCATTTTATTTCTATTTACGTTATCTTCCCCTGTCACGCCTACACAGTTGAGGGGTCTCAAAAATATTTTTGCCATTTACAAAGTGTTAGAAGGATATTATAGCACGTGGATTGGTTGTGTCCAAAATCGGAACTAACGCCGCTACAATACTCCTTGTTGCACATCTGCGCCTCCCTGTCACTGTCCTCCACGCGCCATCAGATCCTTGTAGCACTGTAAAAGGATTGAAGCGAAAAAAATAAATGTTTTTCGTGACAGGCCATTATGATTCAAAAGAGGTTGTTATTACTTGAGAATATTAAGAAAAACTAATTTTTTGCTATTTCAATCCCCTCCTGTATTTCTGCAAGTAGGTATGCGATAAAGAAATTTCAATACACAAAAGATTTCACTAATTTTAATATCTAGAGATTTCAAAAATTCGGGAAAGTACAAAAACTAAACATGGCAAGACCGTGTAATAATAATACTTTTATAATAATAATACTCCTTATTTAATAATACTGACCGTTCTAGGCTTCAGCTCAGCCTAGCTGTTCTTGATATATGTCGTGGATAGACTAACAAGTAGACAGACAAACACGAGAGCTTTACTATAAATTACAACGGTTTTTTAAAAGTTGCGGGGTAAAGAAGTAGATTTAACCCATTCCCTGTAATAATAATTTGATATAATAATGGTACGTGTATGCCTCATAGATGGGGCACGGCTCGATACAAACTTAGAGGCTTGTCATGATTTTGCACTTTGATTGTGAACACGTGTGAACTATAAAATTAAGGAAAAGAAATGTTTGCATATGAGGGGTTGTTTTTCCAATTTTCACCTGCGCAGGGAACGTGTTCAGTCAAACAATATTTCGTTGTTATATAAATTTTAAAGTAAAAATAAATATAGGTAAAAATAAAACATTAAGTAAAATAGACTTTTATAAGTTGGGTAGCTGGCAAAACCCTATTTTAACCAGATACAATCTTTACAAAACTTAATATGCAAGAGTGAATACAATATGAACTTAAAAAAGTAAACGGTGTTATAGTTGCCAAAGCCCATAAAAATATATGTTTTTATAAATTTAAACATTGGATGAGTTTAGTATTTACTGATTGCCAACGTTGTAAAGTTTTTGAGGCTTTAAAAGGAAATAGTTTCTATTTCCACGCGCCCGAACTAAACTGTTGTCGGACCAATAAGGTGGCGGAAAACATTGAAATGTTTCATTGCTCTTTGAATCAATTCACAAAAGCTACATTGTGTTTTTTGTGTAATGCGTAAATTAGGTCTAAATCTTTGTGTTATTTCTATTATTTTCTGTTGTGTATTTTTTTTGTTGATAATTGTTTAATGTTTATGTTAGTAACTTCACTATCGTCTTAGGTTAGTCCTGTAAAGATAGATGTAAGTTAAATAAATAAATAAATAGAGAAACCTGGAAGGCGGTCATTGTCTAAGGCAATACTTACTACCCAAATACCACGGGCACAAAGCCTACACAGTAACGCTAAATGATAACAACATAATCATGTTGTCATCATCATTAAAGCAAAAGATCACAGTCCAGATCGTGACTGGATGGATCCTTACAAATAAAACAATAAACTGTACTTGCGACCCAGAGCAGTAACAGAAATTAATAATAGAAATATATAGAGAAAATAAGAGAAATAATAAGAGAAAGTAATTTCTCGCAAATTTTTGTATAGTCAACGCCACATCAATCCATCCATCAGCCTAGTTCATCCACATAAACCTTTCCAAGATTTCCCCATTCTTGGCGGTCCTCCTGGAAGAAATGCCCATACTCACACAATCTGGGCAGGCAGGTTGGTGAGCGCGGTGCCGAAACCCTCGCACCAGTGATGCCGCTGTCCTTCATCAGTCTGTTTTACACTATGGCCGGTATGGGGATTAATATATCGCCATCAATCGATCAATTTGGGAGCTATTAACTTACTCCCCCGAATAAATTCACAAGAAATACCTCCAAAGTCGAGCCCGGCATCAACTCTACCACCTACAATGTGGTTAACTACGTCAATGGCAGCCAATATTTTGCCAGAGTTAGGTTACAATAAAAAAAATGTGACTTTGAATGTGGGCGATTTGTCAATTTATTTTTATTATTGTGGAATGTTCTTAAAATGCATAAAATATTTTTTTTATTATTTAAATAGCGGTAGATACAACAATATTACCAACAAGGTCATTGTATTAGGTCATTGCATTTTTTGTTTGATACATTTTGATACCTAAAAGACAGTACTTTTTTTCATTTTGTATCAGTATAAATACGCTGGTCTATCTCAATTCGATATCTGTTGTTTTAGGACAGTGCAATCACCTACAACTCTCACAAAAATGAAATTCCTGGTGAGAAAATTTAAAAATCCTATTTGCTAAAATATTTATTGTGAAATTTGAGTTATCTCAATAGTTCAGTGACTGTGTATGATGTACTCGTAATTATTTACATACATAATACATACATAGGGTGATAATGGACTTGTATATTTTAATGAAACCATATACTCTACTTATCGACATGTAAAAGATGGCTGCTCTCAAAGTAAACCTTGGCTTTTGGGATCGCTTCCTAATCCTGTATTTTTTTAATCTTATTGTGATATAATAATGAGTGTCTAACACGTGAAGATGAAGTGTAACTGGTAGAGTACCAGGGATAAAACACTACTAACTTAATGTAAACAGTTACAAAATGGGCCTAAAGATAATAGCTAGGAGAGTAGAGTGGATAACGCATGTGGTAAAGTAGTCAGCTAAATAGTGCGCTAGTGACTCTAATTATAACTAGCCAAAATAAAAACTCTGCTTATATAATAGCTACATGCCGAGTTTTTAACCATTTCGTTTTCGCCTGAATACTTTAAAATGAAACAGTTTCTTTTTTAATTGTGCTGTTTATTGAAAAAAAACCTGTTCTATTATATTCTTATCCCACTTAACAATTTTCTCGATTGATTATAAAATAATACAAATTAGGTTATAACTAATTTGATACAGATTTAAAAAAATGCAAATTGAAATGTAAATTAAGTTTTATTTTCATATGCGTGTTTTTTTTTAGGAAAGTTGTTTATATGTGGTTTCATTTAAAAATAACAGCCTATTTAAACCCGATATATATCATACCAATTCGTGTACTTTACGACAGGTACTAGCCCTGTGTGTGTGCGCTGCCAGCGGCGCTTCCGTGAACTCGTGGGCGAAAAGTGCAGGCAAAGTGGCCGGGGGCGCAGCTGCCGTGGCTGCCACACCGTTCGTGGCCGCCGCCAATGTCGCTGCCGGTGCCGCCAAGGCTGTCTATGATGCCGGCAGTGAAGTCGCCGTGCCCATCGTTCGTTCCACCTCGGATGTGCAGTCTGATGGATTCAACTACGCGTACGTATCTATTGATTTTTTTCCGTCTCTGTGGCTTCTGGTCGATGTTCAACTTATTTCTCGTATGGTCTGTGTGCTTAGAGAAGAACGTAAAGCCTTGGTTCCTACTACTATGTTACGTTGTAGTCGTTAACAAAGATGGGACGGCTGTTGCTTGCAGGCCCTTATAGCATAATAAAAATAGCCATAGTAATATTTAAGAAAAAGGATATTCATAAAAAAAACGGAGCAGAGTTTTAGGTACAAAAAATACACCAGGTTTTAGAGAAACCTGTTTTTGTTTTCACACTTAGTTTATTAAAAAAAAAATTAAATCTTATAGGGTGGGTGGAAGTGTGTCCATCCATATTTGTATGTCTCTCCACCTATATATGAATAAATATTATTTTGAAAAACAAACTTATCAATTCAAATTATATATTTGTAGCCGCATAAGTAAGGTATTATATTTTAAATGTACCAAAGTATGTTTAAACATAACAACACTATCGCCTCAAAAATCAAGTAGTTTTTTTACAACCGAAATTACTCATAATTTTTTCAGTTATGAAACCGGCAATGGCATCGTCGCTGAATCTAGCGGTTCTTTGAAGAAGATTGGAGATATCGACGCAGTTGTAAGTAATGATTTAAGAAAGTTATATAACAAAAACGTACAACCACATTGGTCTAATTTTGAGTATAATTTTATATTCTAGAATTGGTGGATCTTGCCTTTACGTTATTCCAAAGCAATTTGTATTGTTATGTCCACATAACTTAACAAGAGAATTTAGCTTATCTAGTTGCCTTGATGTGTGTATTCTTCGTATCTCTACACACTTTTTAGACTTTAGGACTAAAGCCAGCTTGTTAAAAATAATAATTTTAAATATGTAGCTTTTTACTTTTAACTTTGATTGTGTGCTATGTCTTTGATATTCCTAAGCAACTATCCAAGATCAAAAGTACCTATCTTACGTCCGCTGTGCTCATAAAACTTATTTCAATTTTGATGCAATCCGTTCATTGTTAAAATTTTACCGTTATATTTTTCAGGTTGTCCAGGGCTCATACCGCTACACCTCCCCCGACGGCACCCCTGTTGTTTTCAGCTACATCGCTGACGAGAACGGATACCAGCCCCAGGTAAACATTACTGCTTTGTATTTTTTATCTATGAGAATATTTTATTTCACTCGACCTTTGAATGACCTTTCTAGTCATTGAAAACTTTACTTATAACAATAAAAAAATATAGTATCCTCTTATAACATCAAAGAAATTGCCGTTGACCTACTTATCGCACTTATTACTATTGCAATACGGGTAAAAGTTGGCTTGCAGATTTTTATTCGATAGTTTATATTTATATACTCAGATGTTTTATTTTCACAACTAAAAATGTAGAGGACTAGCTTTTTGCTAATAGAGACTAAGTAGACTAAATTTCCCTACGTTGCTTCATTTTCATCTTTGTTTTACTACATTAGTGTCTGCTCAGCTGGTTCTTTAGTAAGGATGTTTAGATGAACAAGCAAAACGATTATTTATCATGTTTTATTATTTTTCCAGAGCGACCTCCTTCCCCAAGCCCCCGAGGTCCCGGCCGCTATCCTCCGCTCCTTGGAGTACATCGCGGCGCACCCCCCCGCGCAGGAACCTAGCGGAGTTGCCAGCAAAGCTTACTCCGGATAAATCACACCTTTTAGTATTCCACTTGGTTGACCCACCAAATTTAAGTATCAACCCAAAAAACATCAACAATACTACTCCTAGTTAACTAGAGTTAGCCATGGGTTAGAAAGTCTGGTGGGTTATCTATGACAGGGTTTTTCACAATTAATACGATATCACGAGCAACAGGAATAAAATTTATGGACAGGGATATTTTTAAGTAAAATTATAAAGGTACCTACATAAAGTGTAAATAAAGGAGATGTGCCATGAATTTTGCATTGTTATTATTTGTTACTATTTTAATAGTTATTGATGTTTCTAAGTATTTTATCTACTCTCATAGTGTAATAAAATATTTGCAACATCAAAAACAGTTTTACAAGTACCTACATTGTTTATCAGATGTTATAACATTGCGATTCTGCGCTGTGATTGGCACAATTTATTATAACACTACTAGAGAGCCAATCAACAACAGAGACGAGCAATAAGTTCTCATTTTATTTCTTAAGCCATGGTCCTTTATCCTGATTAACCTTCAAGGCAGCATTACCGAGACGACGCACCCGAGGTTCATGAACGAGTGTTCTTCTTCTCATTTTTCGTAAAATTGTTAGTTCAAAATATTATAACTATAGACGATATTTTTGATGATCGTAGGTAAAGCATTGTGTACAACTGAACATTATTAGACATTGCGACACTCGTGAAAAACTATTACGAAATTCACTTCGTTAGTTTTGTTAGCAAGCACTCGTGCCCCAATGTCTTAAATTACGTTACAGTTGCACAAAATACTATATTAGTGTTATATACGAGCCATGAGGGTGGTGGCAAGCCATGAGGGTAGTGACAAACCATGAGGTAGGTGACAAGCCATGAGGATGGTGACAAGCCATGAAGGTGGTGACAAGCCACAGCCGAAGTGAAAGGATGTTTCAGTTTGTTGGGTTTAGACCAGGATGTGTCGGGCGTTTGTAGTAATTGTGGTTGTATCTCAGTTCCTGTACCCCACATGGAATGGAATCGACACTGGGCATATTTATGCCTCCCTCAAAAATACAGGTTTCATTGATGTAAAAAGATGCTTTACCCAATTTTAGGCCTTATTTGTTCTGTATCTTATTTTAATATTATTAGATAATCGAGAACAGATACTTATTGATGGCTTCATGGGTTGGAGCTGGGGACCGGTCCCCCAGCTACAAATACTAGTTAAGCAATTATTGATAGGTTTCTATATAATTTGTGATTCAGCTTGTTTTCGAGAATACGAGCATTTGCGAAGATTTCAATGCATGTTAGCCGAATGCTAGTTGGTGTTAGCAGGTCTGTACATAGATTTATTTATAAAAGACATCAACGCGCGCCCTAAACTTCTTTTTTATGGGAATTTATTTGTTTTTGTTTTTGTTTTGTTTTATTAATTAGGATTTTTATCATTATTCAAAGAATAACAATAAATTTATGTAGGGTGCAAATTCTATATCTACCTATGATTCAAAGAAGGTTAATTAGAAATCTGTCTGTCTGTTTGGTTGTTCGTGCAAACCTCCGGAACAAATAAACGGATTTTCATGTAGTTTTCACAGGTGAAGAGAATTTAATTTGGATCAGAATATAGGTTTTGTTTAATTAAAATCGGGTCCTTAAATAAAAAAGATATCGTCATTTAAAGATTTTTGGAATTTACTTTTCTACTGTTAGAAGTTAGAAGTTACTAGAAAATAATAACTTCTGTCGATGAAGGCCTATAGACGTCACAAACGATTGTTTAAAAGAAATAAATAAGAAAATACGAGCCACTCTTATATATAATAATATATAAGATAAATATTTACAATAAATAAGATAAAAATACATGAAAATAGGAGGCAAGGGGGACACATACATATTTTTGTGGTTTCTTAAAGATTTCTTGAAACCAGTGCCAGCAACTTTAGTAAAAGTATATGTTTTTACTATTAACTTTTTAATATCTACAATTTGATACCCATATTGTATTTTTAGGATAATATTTTTTATTTTTCTCAATTTTGTTTTAGAAATATTTTGAACTATTTAAAAATTTTCATATTTTTTTTATGTGGGCAAATTAATGCTATTTTTGTGCCAAACTTCATGTATTTATCTTAAACGGTGCTAAAGTTATGAGGCTGTGACATACGGACGGACGGACGGACGGACAACGGAGTCTCACCATAAGGTTCCCTTTACCTTTTAGATACTACGGAACCCTATAATTTTACTCCACTATTTTGGCAATGTTTTAAAAAAATGGATCATTAAGTAAATGTTGTTTTTAAAATTGTATATAAATTCTTTGTTAACTTTTGAAAAAATAAATTTATATTTTTGCTATTTTCCCGAAAAAAGGCTGCACAAAAGTGCACTTTTTCGCAAAAAAGTAGTTTACACCGTATATAATCTTTTAATTAGGATATCGTTCCGTGATGAAGTTATTTTACAATGCAGTATAGCAATGCCATAGCGAAGATATGTTATTTTTAATGGTTCCAGCGTAGCAATATTTGCGCCTCGGATTTGATAATATCAGATTAAAGTTAAAAGTAAATGTGGTTGTAATACGTTGTACAACCAAATTTACTTTTAACTTGTCCAGTTTTTAAACTGGCTTGCATCATGGCTGGAACTAGCGGTACGTGTATGAAGAAAGTTTTTTAACATGCTCAGTGAAGAAAGTTACATAACAAAAACGAAAAAAATTGTTTTTGATCTGATTCTTTTATAACCTATGTAAAATTTGAAATTCTAGTTTTGTTGGTTTGACTTTTATGTAAACCACGTACAGTGAAAGCGCCTTTGCGATATTTATAGCAATTCTCATTATCTCCACATTGCACATAATTTTACAAACGGTTTCTTATTCATAATTTCTAAAATACATTTCGATTCTCAATGTTGTTATAAACATAGGAGTATGTTCATTCATCTGTTTGTTTGTTACAGCTCGTTTTCTCTGAGACATAGTTAAAGTCAAAGCGGGGCGGAAGCTCAGGGGTGGAACGCTGGCCTCTTAATCTTGAGATCCAAGTTCGATCCCCGGTCAGGCATGCAAAAATGAGTTTTTCGGAAATTGTGTGCATAGTATTTCTTCTTACTTAGCTGAACGGTGAAGGAAAACATCGTAAGGAAAACTGTTTACCCTACAAGATGTGTATTTGTGCCCGATAAGCGGCGGTAGAGCCCACCATTAATCACGTTAGAAAGTAATGATCGTCGGTGAAACGCGAGTGGGACCGAGTGTGGACTGTGACTTGCATTTCACAGTTCACACTCGGAATGACACTGACACCCCCTCAATGCAAAGCTTAGGGAGTTGTGTAGTTTTCATCTATACTGGAAATAAAAAAAGAGTCGTTAATGCAAAAAAGACTGAGTTAATAAACTTTCCTATAAATAAACAGTTACTGGTTCAAGGAAAATAGTTTTTACCTGAAACCATTCACAAATTCGGTGCTTTTTGAATATCTCACCGTCTTGCACCTCTTGATGAGAGATGGGTCGGAGTGCGGTGCTGGGAAGAAGGGAAACGTATATAAATAAGTTTCATTGAGATCAAATCCATCAGGACTTCACAAACACTTAAAGCATTTAAATAGCAACTAAGCGGAATGGCCTATCTTTAGGTAATAAGGTGGGCTTTATATGCTCACCTTAATATAAAGCAGATTCTGAAGGGTTTATAATCTAGTACCGTCAAAACATAAATTTTTCCTAAGATTCTGTTCCCAACAATTAAGAACTATATTGCAATAAAGATTTATGCTATCAACTTGAGAGGTTACTGCTTAGTTAATATAAAATATGGTAAATAAAAATGATGTTACGTATTTTTCGAGTAATTTGAAAAAGAACGTGTACGTAAAACATGTTCCTCTCCCTTCATTTTCGAAATTCTGTAATTATTCTATAAAATGATTGTGAATAAAACAGAAGAATATGGCGACTTTCCCAAAATTACTAGTATTTACCGAAAAAAATCAGTGCGGATCGGATTCTCACTTGCCCGATTTTTCAATTTATGAAAATTTAAAGATTGGTTTAATTAAGAAAGAAATTAATTAATTAAGAAACGATACCCTCTTGACATAGAAATAACAAACGCAGACATTGGTATCGATTCGGCTAAACACAACTTAACTAATTTGACAGGACTAACCTTATTTTAAGCGTTCTGTCTTTGTCTTTTCGATACGGAAAAAAAATACAGAAAGCTCAAATTAAGTTTAGTTCTGTCAAATAAGTTAAGTCTTGTTGCGCCGAATCGACACAAATATTTATAATTTTGCATTTATAATCTTGTTTAACAACGAAGACAGAAATTTATCAAAGGAAAGTTTCACTACTCCTAAGGTAATTTTTCTTCTTGTATTCAAAGCGTTTAGATTATTTCTGTTTTGCTCACATGGTGTTGGTGCATTCAGTAGCTACAGCCATTCCTTTTGCTTACACGGCAAGTATCTGATCACTTACTAAGCCTCTAGTATAAATTTGGCTGTATAGTTAATGACACCTTGTATATTTTGAACATTATTTACAGTATTATACTACAAACTAGAAAAGATCAATTAGAAAGAAATAAAAAAAAAACAAATGATACCTGAAAAAAAAAACTATATATTTTAATTACTATTAGTTTTCCCTGCGGTCCGAAATAGAATTACATCGCTAAAAGCCACGAGTGAATTAAAGTGTGAGCGATGACTGGTCCGTAATTTGTGAGCTAGCAAACGATGTTCACATATTTCGGACCGCGTTAACCTCATGAGATTTTTTTATTCCAAAATAGCGTCGATGCATATAGTTATTTTAGCAGTAAGAAAGGAATTCAAGTGTTTGTGTTGTATTAATGACTTTGCTTCGCAGCCGCGGTGAATTGTTATATTTTTATTTATTTTCTCCAAAAACACGTTCACAAATATACATTTTTCCATTCCAACGTTTATCTTTAAGCTTTTGAAGAGTTCCCCGAGAACTTTCCCAAAATTTTGTCAGAAATGATGGAACGAAAATAATTTTTGACATTCCATTCCGTTCAACGCTCACATCGCTTCACCTACGACGCATGAGCCACAAAATCCATACGGATGAATAAAATAATTTGCTTCACTCATGGCTTATTTGCCATTCACCTCATTCATTCGTAATCGATTTTAGCGATGTAATTCTATTTCGGACCGTACGGTTTATTGGCCATGTGGCAAATGGAGGGAACGCCCCGAGAACGTTGACCTCCGATTTCGCACATTTAGGGTTCCGTAACAAAAACAATACAGCAGTGAGGAGCAGTGAATAGACCAAAAAATAGTTCGTGATAACTGAAGAATGCATTAATTTGTTAATACAGGTTGTTTGGGACATCGATGTTAATATTTTGAGAGATGATAAAGGAAGTGATTTTTAACTGTGTGTATTTTAAGATAATGCAAAGTTTTGTAGTTTTCGAGATACAGACATTTAGCAGTTTTGTCTACTTAAAATTAGGAAATTGCATTTAAAAAATAATAAAACACTATTTATGGCTAAAAATTATTATTTAAGTTTTTACTAAAATTTATTTTAAAAATCAGTTTCTTCGTAATGTGTTTAGCTTAATGTTAATTTTCACTTATTTTTGAACACATTTATCTTGTTTTTTTGTTTAACTGAAGTCTATTAAGAATTAATTTAAAATAAATATAATGTTATGTTTATTATGCGAAATCCATCGCTATGAATACTCTAAACATTATTAGAGTGCATTACAAACTAGAAAAAATCAATTAGAAACAAATCCAAAGACAAGAATTTGAAAAAATTCCCCGGGCCAGAATTCGAACCTGCGACCTCTTGTTATCAAGACAAGCGCGCTACCAATTGTGCCACCGAGGTTCCTACCAAGACCGGTGAATTCTTCCATCATACTTGTCAACTGTTATTTTTGCTTCTGCCTGATATACTAGCTTGTACTACACATATAGAACGCTCACGAAGGCGTTATGTGATTTTATTATCTTAAGAACAAGGCGTGAAATCACATAACGCCCTCGTGAGCGTTCTATATGTGCAGCCTCCTTAGCTTCCACTGTCTGTCTGTCCGTCCGTCTGTCACATGGGTCTACAGCTCCGGCCGATATAGGTAGTTAGTTGAAATGTTCACAGAATAAGTTTTACTATGGCAGCTTTCACGGTAAATAATAAAAAAAAATGTAACCCAAGGGAGGCGACCTTGAAAAGGAAGCATTTTTAAACGTTATCATGTCTGTCCCCCCTTTTCTCTAAAACAGGAGAACCAAAAATTAAAAAAAAAAACACGGTATTAGGTGAACATTAAAAGAAAAATATAGCTGTTAGGATTCAAAAATATAGCGGGTTCCATACTCCGTGGGAGCCGCGAATTGTTAGCCAGGCGTTAGCATTTTAGCGGTTGTTTTTGTCGCCTCAGTGATTCTATGGCATCTATAAACATTGTTGTTATTTACGATAAAGTTTTAAGGGTTCCGTACCCATATTGTGTGGTGGTATGGAACCCTTTGTGAACGAGTCCAACTTGAACTTGCCCAAATTATTTTTTTTGATCGGTATTTTAGTGGCGCGTCATCGAGAAATAAGAATCCAAATGTAATATTTCTAAGTAACGTAGGACTGCGACTACGACACGGTGACTTTTTCTTTAAGGTAAGGAACCCTAAAAATTAGTTTTTAAATCAAATGAAACAAAATTATATAAAAAGACAATATTTTAAAAATAAATTAAGTATGCAAATTTCCATTGCCTAACGCTACCTACATCGTCTGCTCCAACTTAAGAAAAATGTTGTAGAACCCACCCTGCAACTTACAATGTACACTTTGCTGGCTATTTTCTCCATATTATTATTATACTCCGAAAGAAGCCTAAATTTACATTTGTAGTATTTTAAAAGATAAAATTTTTAACTTACTCCTAAAAAATAGAGGTATGTAATATTTCCCGATGTTCATGTATGTTTGTTAGTATGAACACGATTTTTGTTGAAATTGAGGTAACAGTGAAATAATTATAATTATCAAAGTTGTTAAAAAGTTCAAGTATTTTTATTGATAATGATATCATTAATATCTACTGAAATACAACAGTGAAAAATATCGAAATACGGGATCGTTGAGGCCTGAATGAAGATGTAGTGACTAGAATAGAAAAAGGAATGCTTCGGTGGTTTGGGCATGTAGAGAAGCTTAATGAAATTAGTGTGACAAAAGAAATTTATGGTACATAAGTTGAAGGCAGAGCTCGACCAGGCCACCCTAGAACGACATGCTGACCAAATTAGTGACATATTGAAGAAGGTCAAAAGTACCCGGGATAGAAGAGCTGATATGACTAGATTGATGGATGTGAAAGCAGATAAAAATCTGTGGTCTCTGCTTACCCGTGTGAGAGACAGGCGTAAGTAAATGTATGTATGTATCAGTGGCGTGCCTGGAACTTTATTCTGTAAAAGCAAAAAAAAAAAAAAAAATTGTATACTTAAACTATTTTGAAAAAAAAGGCTTCTTTGTTCGCGCCTCGGATAGAGAAGGGGTCAAATTCAGAACTTGTACGTCACTTTCATGATCGACTTCAGGAAAGTATTCAGCAGATCAAGCCATTTTTGTATTTAGTGCTTGTCAATAACAATATTTAGACAGGGGACCTCTTTCGTGAAAAATGTTAAGATAACCTTTTGTTTTTGACAAAAGATTAATTAATTTCTTATTACAGATTAGTACGTTTTTAATCGTTCATTATTTGTTATTAGTTACCATTTATGATAAATTAGTTTTTATTTGATCGCAATTATAAAAAAAATTAAACGACTCCATAAGCTGAATACGCGCGCTGCCATCAGGAGATTAACATAATTCTTTACGCTTTTCTATGTGATTGATATCTAATGCCACAACATGCAGTGACGGATAACTAAAAATAATACATTTAATATTATTACAAGCAAGCAAGATCCCTATAGTAGGGAAATGAGAAAGTGTGTCGTATGTGGTGCAACGGACGTAGATAGAAATAAGATTTTGGAAAAATAACTGCTCCAAAACGGTAAATATCAAGAAAAAAACAATGTTTTCCCAAAGCTGAATGCATGAAGCATGATGACAAAAGTTACCACATGGTAAGAAGTACTCGCTTTATTAATAAATGGTTGTATCTCTGACACAATCTGCCATTCTTTTATTTTTGAAGTGAAGGCTACTTTTCTCGCATTTAAAGATTTTTGGTAAGGGAAAGCCTTATGGGTTTACGTCACCAACATGTTGCGCTTGGCCAGCAGTGAAAAGTTTTTACTTCTGTTGGCAGTCCCCATGATTTTTTCAACGTTTTAAAGTCGGTTTGGTTTTTCTTAAAAACTATCTCCTCGACCTCTTAATTATTTACCTATCTAATAATAACGAACATTCATTTCAAGGTTACTGTTTTGTTTTTATTGTAAACCGTTTTTCCATGATTTGATATAAAAGCACGAGTTTGGTAGGAAAGTAATCTGTCGTTTCTGGATTTCAAAAAAGCAACACACTCGTAGTCAAAATGAAGTTTTTGGTGCGTAAAATGTGTTATTTAATAAAAATAAGTTATTAATTATTTAATTAAATGTGATAAATAATTTTTAATTAGTAATCCTACAAAAAAAGTTCATATTTATTATAATACACGTACTCTTAATTTTAAAATGTTTAAAATGTGTAATTGATATAAATGTGCTTTAATAAAAAATTTACAGGTACTTGCTTTGTGCGTGTGCGCTGCCAGTGCTGCATCGGTCAAACTGGCAACCGCTACCATGACCAAGAGCGCTACAACCATTGCCACTGTGCCTACGGCTGCCGTTAAAGCTGTAGCTCCAGTTGCCGCTACGCCAGCGGTTGCTGCCAAAACTATAGTTCCCGTTGCCACTGTGCCTGCAACTGCCGCCGAAGCTATGATTCCTGTTGTTGCTGCACCCACAACTGCCGCCGAAGCTATGACTCCTGTTGCTGCTGCGCCCACAACTGCCGCCGAAGCTATGATTCCTGTTGTCGCTGCGCCTGCAACTGCTGCCAAAACTATGATTCCTGTTGCCGCTGCGCACGCAACTGCTGCCGAAGCTATGATTCCTGTTGTCGCTGCGCCTGCAACTGCTGCCAAAACTATGATTCCTGTTGCCGCTGCGCACGCAACTGCTGCCGAAGCTATGATAACTGTTGCCGCTGCACCCACGGCTGCAGCTGAAGCTACTAAAGTTAGTAGCGAAGCAACCGCTTCTGTTGTTCGTTCTGATTCCAACGTCATGAAGGATGGATTCAACTACGTGTAAGTGAATTTAAAATATTTATGTTGCAAATACTGAGTACTTTCATACGATGCGAAAACCCTTTTTTCTGTGGCCTTTTTTCTTTGTTTGTGTGTTTTAAGATACTTTTGTCAAAAAAAAAATGTTTTCCACCCTCTTTTTTTTGGTTTTTAAACGTTCATTTCAAACACGCGGTTAAGAGATCAACTTGTTTTTTTTTTATAAAATAGACAATAGAAATATGAAGGGATGTTACTTAAATCCAATATTTTTTTCCCTACAAAATGTTTCAGTATTAGCATAAAACACACCAATTTGTTGTTTCGCTGCGTGATCACTAGTATTACGCGTCCAATAACAAGATGCCAAATAGCCAACATATACTCGCCTCTATGAAAAGCAAATGAGGTCTATGCCATTATTACACTTTCTGTGCTGGACGGGTAATAAAAAAAGTTGCTAGGGTAGTTCAAGCACAAGCTTCTTGGTGCAGAATGTTATGATGGTATAATAACAATGAAATTCTGTAATACAGAACCGAAATAGACCGTACAGGACCATGTCTTTTTAACCGACTTCAAAAAAGGAGAAGGTTTTCAATTCGAATGTATTATTTATTCATTAACACGTTTTAAGTACTAGTAAAATACAGTGTTACCAAGCTGGGCGTTGTTCTATGTGAACCACTGTGAACCGTGTTTTAGTGACTCGGACATTTAAAAATTTAGTTCCAAATTAAAAATCACACTACTTAATTCCAAACAAAACCTATAACCATGATTTATGTAAATACTTTTCGGTCTCGTTTATTCGTATATAAGGACAAACATGATAACGTTAAAATAACGCTAATATTTTGTGTTTTTTTGTATGGGGAACTACTTACGTTCCAATTGTTTTTTTGTAGTAACGCGTATTGTGTGAAAATTTCAACCGGCTGTGACAGACGGACGGACAGATAGAAAGCAGATGCTTAGTAATAGGGTCCCGTTTGGCAACCTTTGGGTACGGAATAGCTACTTTAGTATTTGAGATAGACCCCGTAACAAAAATGGTCTAAAACTGACAACTTTGACGACACCCTATTTGTTTATTTTTGAAGATAAAGAAGGATAAAAAATATATGTACTCTACTCAATGAGCTCTAGACAATGACACCGCACATACCAGGTGAAGTAACTCATTTCGTGTACGTGCTAGAGACTCGTGACATACGGGCGGACAGACGAACAGTAGAGTGACATTATTACAGCACCGTTTTGTCATTGGGTTCGGATTCCGAACTTCGGAACATCAAAAATTCCCTACTCTTTAGTTTTCAAGATTTTCGACTAACTAATACTAATAACCATTGACATACAAACCATGGACCTCGGGTCTAGTACAAGATTTACAAAAAAGTGTCCTTAGTGAAGTGTCAAAATATTAAGAAACTAAACATTTTAATTTGAATCGTATGTCATTGCTGCATGGCTCAATTTTGATTGACGTGCGATTGACGCGATTTGTTATTTTTCAATGGTTTTGACACTCTTTTGGTTCGGACACTTTTGAGCGCAGATCCGATGTCTACTTGTTAGTACGTCAATGCTAATAACTAATCCAGTGCATTATATAGCCATCCAACGAGGTAACGCCGCCAGTGTCCTGGGTACCCTGCCCGGCGATAGCGATGACTTAAATAATGTCTTTTATTTGTTTTAAATTAATTTATTTTTTAGGCGTTTAGTTTGTTCAAATTCAAATTCAAATTCAAATAGTTTGTTTTGCAAAGCAGGTATAGATATATACACTTTTTACGCGTCAAATTTAATCTAATAAAGAAAATATATGTAATAAAATAATAAATGTACATGAACTAAATTAAAGGTTTATTTAATTTATGTAGCAATATATTTACGATTAAAATGATAGGTAAAATATATATTATACAAGGTAAAATCCAATCAGCCGCCCGAACCCATACCGGAGACCCGGCCAGGGACCAGGAACAAGGTTCAATGATCACCAACCGAGCCCCCAGCACGAATCCAGGCGGCCGACCAAATCCCATCCTATATACTACATACTAATAGGTTACATGTATAAATACATGTTTAAGTTTTAAGTATTTTAGTTTAATAGTTTATTTGTTAATTTATAATCTTATAAATACTTATATTATATAGTAATAATTTAATTAATAATGGTTTGGTTATAATCCAGTGCATAATTTCATGTTTCAGTTACGAGACTGATAATGGTATCGTTGCTCAAGCCAGCGGAGAAAAGAGGATGGTTGGCGACGTACCCATCGTTGTAAGTTGCAATTTTGTTCACACCCTCGACACTCCGTACATTGCCGCCAATTTAATTACTTACAACTCTCATGCGGCTAACTAGCTTATCCATACACACTTGTGCACAAAGTAGGACAGACAAACAACAAAGTGAATTTTTCATTTTAGGCTACGGAACCCTAAAAATATGACTGCAGTATAAATTTAAACCAACAAAAATATATTACAAAACGTGTATTGAACCAAACCACCGAAGCATTCCCTATGCTATTCTCGTCATTACGTCTTCTTTTAGGCCGTAACGATCCTGAATGTCGATATTTTTCACTATCAAACCACACATATTCCGTAAAGAACGCATTTCCACAGCATTCACTCTACTCCAATGCTCATATTTCTATATCCAACATTCACTAACATACCTATACAAAAGTTTAAGAGCCAACACTAAATTAGGAACTGCCAATCCTGACTTTACAGTCATAGTTTGGGTGCCCATAAAAGAGTGCAGGGCTACGTTATCTTTATTTCCCACATTTAATCTTCTTTCAATTTCTACTTCACACTTTCCATCGCACGTAAATAGACAACTCATTTTAATAGACAACAACAAATTCGTTGAGCCGTTCAACTTCCTCGTCTCCAATCTCAACTTTCAGTCACTTTGTTTTTTCTACGTTAATTTTCATTCCTTTCCTTTTAAAGGCATCAGCCATAATTGTTACCATCTCTTGCAGCTCATACGTCGATGAAGCAAGGATAACTTGTTCATCGGCGCATAAGAGGCATTTGATAATTAACTCCACTCACTTCAGTCCACATACACGATCTGTAAAGTAATTTCAACAACTTTTCATAAATAGATTGAACAGCCACGGTGACACAACATATCCTTTTCGTACTCTTCTAGAGATGTTAAACTAACTAATGTATGCCCCGTTAATCCTGATGCAAGCACTGGAATTCTCGTAGAGATATTTCAGAGCCCGTCACCAGGTGCCTACTCACTCTATCTAATAAGCTTTTTCTAAATTCCGAAATGCACAAAACACCTTCTGGCCTTTTCCCAGACTTTTACCATATATGCTTTGTATAGAAAATATCTGATCCGCACAGCCTATAAGCCTTCTAAATCACGACTGTATATCCCAAAATTTTTCTTCTGTTTCATCCATCATCCTCTTAATTAGAACTTTTGCATACAACTGTCCACCGATAATAAAAAGATTTATGCCACGGTGGCTTTTGCATTCCTGCTGTGAAACTTTTCCCTTATATGGCAGGACATAAATATATCAGTACAGCTAGCTTTACTTTAAATATGTATTAGGATGTAGTCTAATTTCATAAATATTCAACTTTACAACTGTACAGCAAAACTGTACAAATTCAAAATTTTACAGTTCCTTATCATCAACAAACCTATTCATAATTAATGCTTGTATATGATCACCAGGCCGTGCGAGGATCCTACAGCTACACAAATCCTGACGGAACCGTCTCCTTGGTGAACTACGTCGCTGATGAGAACGGATTCCAGCCCCAGGTATGTGCAACAATCCACAAGCTACGAAATACCCACCGATACTAACCCTAGTTAATGAAAGAAGATCCAAACGCAAACACAAACTCGAGTTCGAGTACTCACTTTCCCACTTAAGAGCGGTTTCGCAGCCGGATTGTGAAAATCCCGCCTTTTTCTAATTAATCGAAACAGAACCCTTAAATTCCAAATTCACTCAATAGTTATTATTTAATAACCTTATTGCTTATGTATTGTGTATGCTGCCATCGCAAAGTTTCCATTGGTTTCTGTAAATAATAATTACAAAATTATTGCAATTCTAAAATTATACCGGTTTTAAACTGTCTGGATAGGTACTATTAGAAATGCAAAGATTTATAATATGGCTGAGATGATCTGATATAAATTTTGCTACGTAGTTTACAACTTTTGTGTGTATGTCATCATATCCAACAATGTTTGCAATATAGCGAAAAATATATCCTAGTAGTTCAAAGGTGGATGATATTTAACCCTGCCTTATCCACACAACTGATATGACAATACACGATGACTTTTTGATCATCGTCCAAATTCATACAAGAGGCTTGGTAACTGATCAATAATAATTATTGTGAAATTCGTAAAATTAAATTTCGGCTTGTCCCAATCACTCCCCATAGTGATTCACTTGGGACGGGAGTGAATTACTTAATACTAATCAGTGATCAATTACCAATCCAGTATGAATTTGGATGATGATCAAAAGATCACCTTGTATCTATATGATCAATTTTTTAGACACGATTGGAAATCGATTACTTTTTCCACTTACAAAGAGCAAATATTTACAATACAACATAAAGAACCCAGGGACCGTGATGTATTTCTCATGATAGACTGTCAGCAAAACAGTCAACGTTATACTGACGGTTTTTTAAAATGTAATTATATGATAATTATATTTTCAGAGCTCTCTCCTCCCCGTCGCCCCGCCGGTTCCTAAGGCCATAGCCCGTGCTCTTAAGTACATCGCCGAGCATCGTCCTGCGCCCACAATATCTGCCCTTGTCACCGAAAAGAAGGAATAACTGATAAGATACTAGTGGAAATGTAAAATAAGTAGTAGTATGAAACGACTGAGCAGTGTATTACTGCTACTATTATAGCAGTGCTACACATCTAATGTAGACAAATAAAGTGTTAAATAAAAAGTTATTCGTATCATTCTACTGAAAACAAGTACTTTTCTATAGATTACATAAGGCTGCATAAGAGGATTACAATTGAAGGAAAAGGTACGTAAATAAGATCACATGCATGTGATACAGCAAAACTCATAACTAGAGACGCTGTAATAGTAATCGAAAACAAGGCTTATTGATTCCTTGTTAAATGCGTGTCTCTTGAAGTTTTGTCTTACCACCTTGGGTTCGAAAAAATATGGAAGCAAAATCAACGTTTTTAAATTTCTAAAATTTGAGTAAACATAACTGACATATCTTCAGTATGAATTTGGCTCTATAAATTAATGTCTGGCTTTTTGCAAATCCACCCTTATACTTTACTGAAAACAAGACAGTATGTACAATGCATTACCTTTTTTAGTTTGCAGAAATGTATTTTCTTAGTGCTATCCATTTTCTTTCAGGCGCTTAAGACTGTTCATGTCTGCCTCTTTTTAAATTCCGAGCAAAATAAACGTTCGTCAAATCAAATTTTAATTTTAATTAAGGCGTTCTATATTAGCTCGGAACAGTTAATGAGTAATATGCTAAAGCTTTGACAGTTATCTGTAAAAATGCAAGATTATAGAATTAATTAATTAAAATGGAAGATGTTACGCACTGCGGCTATATAAAAAAAAAAAAACTAAAACATTTTTCAATGCTGGCCAAGCGCAACAAGTTATAGCATGTCGATGTGGTAAACCCATACGATTTTCCCCTACCAAAAATCACTCAAGTTTAAAATTATTATAAAACACCTAATTTTTAAGTGTGAGTAAAATTTCAGCTCATGAAATGACGAAATGGCAAGTCTTTCGTATTTCAGCATAGCCTGTGCTACTAAATACTAAACTAGAGACACACAATGTACAGGAAGCAGCCTGAGTCTAACCGCACTGTCAAGCACAACATAAACGGCTTTTGAGATTGATCACAAGTGAAAGATTTACTAACCTGAGTACAAGAACTTATCCAATTACATGATAATATTAGTTCAATTGTCCTTGGTCCTTCCATCCATCAGCCTATTCCGTCCTCTGCTGGACATAAGCCTTTCCAGGACTTTGCCACTTCTGGCGTTCGTCCTGGAAGAGTTGACCATACTCACACACGCTGGGCAGGCGGGTTGGTGAACTCGGTGCCGGAACCCTCGCACCAGTGACGCCTCTGCCCGTCACCAGTCTGTTCCATATAAGGCCCGGCTATTAGGTATGGATATACCGCCATCCATCGGTCCCAGGCATGGTGGGCCTCCTGGTTTTTTGCCTGTGAGCTGTCCTCTTACTCTCCCCCGAATTACTTCCAGGGGGACTCCAAGTAAGATGGTGGTACCTCCACAGTCGAGCCCGGCATCAGCTCTACCACCTTGGTCCTTATAACGATAATATTATTAGGTCTTTACATATGAAATTGCCGTTTTCTATAGAGAATTTGAAGGAAACACAATTTTCAGTACTAATATTTTTGCATTTTTTTTAGGAATGACAAATCCAAATTTTGCGATTTCCTTTGTGTATGATTGAGACAACATTAAGCTAACAGCAACATTAATTAAAAATTTGAAAAGTGTCAGCTGTAAAAAATTATTACGAATCTTATCATGGAAATGGATGGCATTTAGGACGAACTGTTTTTGAAGATTTAATTTTACTTATCAAACTGAAAATAAAAACGAAATTTAATACGTAGATGTAGAACCTTGAAATCAACTTTCAAACAAGAACAAATAATGGAAATAGCTATTGAATTACAGGAATTATATGAACTCATGAATCTGCAAGAAAATTTCGGCAACTTCATATGTAAAGACCTATTATTTTATTATTTCGGAAGTAGGTTGACAAACTGAGTTGCCTGCTTCGTGTTTGTGTAATTTTGTACCCACCCATGAGTATCATAATTTGGCAAACTGTTTATGCAGAGTCAATGGAGATAGCTATGCCATGTCTTTTGATTAGCATCAATGAAGATTCCTCATTCTAAAGGACATGTTAATAAATAATGACTTTTTATCGCAAATAATTAGAAACATAAACTTATGTAATAATAAATTTCTCTCGTTGTTAAAAATTTAAAAATTATTTTTGTGTTTATGCTTTCTTGATCGTCTCTTGTAACCGAATATTGTATTGTAAACCTTTTCTGTTAATAAAATAACGTTTAAGGTTTTTTTAATTTTTTGTATGTTTCATTTTACATAAATATAAAAGCTTAATTAAATAGTTTTAGATGAAACATTTTGACCCTTCAGTGGGGTCTTCATCAGGCGAAAAGAAAAATATTATAAGACTTATTATAAGGTATTTGAAGCTAGAAAACCACTGGTATCTATTGACATAAAAATATAATAAACTTTTTGTATTTTTTAATATTTTTATATCAAAAAATAGCGCCTAAAACTGTTTAACTGTTATGTTTATGTAAAATACAATAAACAAAAAATAAAAAACTCTCAGATGGTATTTTATAAAAAATATTTTCTGTTAATGAAGACTTGAAAATGCAAACGAAATGAACCTGAGTTGCAACGCCGTGTACCAGAGGGCTCTAAAAGCAGGGATGCCATAACTACCTTGGCATTGTCTTCAGCTATAAATTTCAGCTATAAAGGATGAGTATTGTTCAAAAATAAAGGTCCAGCATAACGCAAACCAACATAATGCGAAGGAACCTTGTGCTGCCATTAAACATGAATCATCACTATATACGAGTAGTATAAAACAAAGTCGCTTCCCGCTGTCTGTCTGTCCCTATGTATGCTTAGATCTTAAAAACTACGCAACGGATTTTGATGCCGTTTTTTTTAATAAATAGAGTGATTCAAGAGGAAGGTTTATATGTATAATACATGCCCGTGCAAAGCCGGGGTGGGTCGCTAGTATATAAATATTTCTCAGCAGAGCATGTATGTACTGCAATCTGTTGTTGATAAACCTCATTGAAATTTTTATTGACTTGTTCTTAAGGATGACTACTTTGTAATAAGCAATAAACCCTAGAATATTATCTGTTATTTCACTGAAAACACGAGATTATAGCACGGCTACATTGTAGGCCACCTATAACATTGGTGGTTTATGTTTGATAAATAATTTAGACATTATACTCGTACGTTACATATAAGGTGAGTTTTGTTTAATGCACATTTAATTATTATGCAATGGCGATTTAATCTGCGTAGGAATATAAGGATAAGCGTTAGTAAAACGTTTCTCTGTTAAGATTGCAAAGGGACAACAACAGCCTAATATTTCATTTTGTAAAAAATATTTAATAAATATATCGCGATATGAATCCGATCGAGTCAGAGAAGTTCCCAAGTGTGAACTGTGAAATGCAAGTCACTGTCATCACTTGGTATACCCGCTTTTCTACGACGATTATCACGTTTTAACATGAAGGGTGAGCCCTATCGCCTTACTTTGGACACAAATGAACGCGTGCCTTCCCAAGCACGCAAACCGAATACAAATTAGTGTGCACCGCGGGGATTGAACCCACTACCTCTGGGTTAGGAGGCGAGCGCTCTCTACCACACGGCCATAGAGGCAGTCTTTCTAAAACTGAAAGAATAATCCATTCAATTTAAAGTATAAATAAAATCCAATCTAACTAAAAACAAATAATTTCCACTAAAAACTAAAATAAATACTCCCAAATTAAAGTAACTTGCTTCGTGCTGGTTTTGCTGATGTCTTCCTCTTTAAATTTTAAATATTAACCTTGATGACATAATATTTGGACTTATTTTATTATTAAATTACAGAACATCCCATTTAAATAAGAGCGTAGGGTAATTAATTATTGGGGCAACATCGGTTCTCAAAATGTAGTTTTTATATATTTTGGCACATTTATTGCGAAATTTTACCTTCATGGTACTAAAGATAAATAGCAATAAATTCAATTTCCGTAACAGTTTCTGTGACATTCGATATACCCACTACAAGCGAAAAGTAACGGAATTTTATGGAGTGAAAAAGATTGTGAGATAAGGTACCGACAAGATAAATCTGTTTCGTTTTGTGGAAACGTTGGATTTCCATCATTGTCACTTTTAGGTTGTGCAAAATTAATAAAAGATCGCCACCAAATGTTGAGAAACACAGAACTGATGAATAGTTAAATGTCGAACCACACATAGATAATGAGAAGAACTGGACATGTGAATCAACTTTTATAAAATAAGACAAAAAAGGTATAAATATACGAATTTAATTGTGAAATAGCACATTCAGGCATTTACAGCCGAACGCGAAAATGCGTGGACTTTTGGTGAGTTTTCCCTACAAATAAAAAAGTGATACAAAAAGAATAAAGTGATAATAATATGTATTAGTGTTTCCGCTACAATTTATGGATTTTACGGATTACTTATGCAGATTTTTTGTTATTTGGCAGTAAGAGTAAATATAAATATGTGATATAACCGACTTAAAAAGCAAAATGATCACTATTTGTCGCGTAAACATTTCGTTTTTATGTCAATAAATACAACGTGATTTTCAAAATAACTGTTTAAGACTAAGCTGCCCTTAAATTAAGATTAATGAACAGAAATATTGGATTAAAAATTTGTTTCAGAGATATCAGTGAAAACTATACATACCTTACATAAAATGTGTTCTAAATGTCTTCTAAATGCTTCAGACGATTATTACTCGAAAAATTTTGTTCTTTGATCAATTTAAACCTAATGTAAACACAATTTGGCCATCGTATTCTTGTTATCCGTATCTACTGAGTAAAAGCATTAGGGTTTCATTAAGTTTTTAATAGACAAAGATTATTTTGAGACAAATACCCCTGAACAAGGTTTGGACAAGCAAATGATCTATCTCAAATATAAAGTTGATAGCTTTATCTAGGAGAAGAGTGACTGTGACAGATAAACAGATGTACAGACACACAAGATATCATATGAATTTCTTTTCTCACTAAATGGTAAAAAATATATTCACTTTTGAAAAGCTTTATATATATATATATATATTTATACGAATCAATAATTAAATAAAATACTTTATAATTATAAAATTACACGGTTTAAGATATATTTCGGGTCCGACCTGGACCCGGCATCAGTTAAATATACTAATAGAAATAGGTAATAGGTAATAATACTATTTCTATTAGTATATTTAACCGACGCCGGGTCCAGGTCGGACCCGAAATATATCTTAAACCGTGTAATTTTATAATTATAAAGTATTTTATTTAATTATTTTCTCACTAAAAGTATAAAAACAAAAATATGACGGTACTAACCTCATGTTCTGTGGTACTAACATTTCGTCAACATAACATTTTCACAAAGTTTTTGACAAAAGAAAATAAAGAAAGATGACCAAAATGCAGTAACTGTACTGCAAAATACTTTGAATTCAGTTTTTTCGTTGTTTTGTTTCAGATTCTTTGTGTGACAGTGGCGGCCGCCTACGGGCAGCAAGCTGGAAGGTAATTCACTTGTTGTAATCAAGAACGTCAGCATAATATATTGTTCCCACTTGTATTCCCGGGGGGGTATCAGAGGTGTTTTCATTTCACTTGAAGGGACAACACACAATTTTTACGTCCTAACGTAATATGAAGATTAGTTATATGAGATCTCGACAAGCGTGTCCAGGGGCGAGTTCGTAATCTAATTTACCTAAAATGATACGGTTTTAAAATATTTAAACCATGTTATACATAACAATAAATCAGTTAAGTTTAATAACAGACGGTAAACTATTTGTATGTTCTTAGTAAAACAGTTAAACTTTAAAAAGAAATTTAAGGTAACCCGTCAAGAAAAAGTCATATAAATATTTTCAACGATAAATTTTCAGTAGAACTTATAGATTTTTACCAATTTAACACCTATGGCTCGGATTTAATGACAAATCATAATAAAAATAATTAAAAAATCATAATAAAATTGGCGTAGGTTTTACAGATCTCATGACTTTTATAATTTTCTTATTGTTTTCTCGTCACAAATATCATGGCTCTACGCCAAGGACTAGCTTTTGCCCGCTGCTTCGCTCGCATGGATGTGTCTTTCAATTATCCACAGTTTTCGGCTTAGTGGTTATTTTAGCAACACCCTATAGCCTTTATGTTGACTAGGATCATTACAATGATAATAAAGAAAAACACATCCAAAACCGTTGAGTGGTTCTTGAGTTAAAACGGAATATATAGACAGACAGACATTTATTTTTTAATTTGTAATTTTGGCCTTGTACCTTAACCCATTTCGTATTAAATTTTGCAAACATATTGAATGTTCAGACACGATATTTTTAATACTTTTTTATTATTATAGATATGAGATTAATACTCAGATTCATTATGTTCCTAGATTCGGAGGCTTCCAGTTCAGTCCAGTTGGCCGCTTGAACGCCGGTGTGAGCGCCATCAGCGCGTCGTCCTTGGCCTCCTCATCTGGCCGTTACGTCGACGCCATTGGCCGTTACGACGCCAGCAGCGATAGCTCTGGCCGCTACGTGCCCGACAACTCTGGCAAATACAAGTAAGTGGCCAAACAATAAAACACTGTACAGTAGAGACCACATCAAGCTATACACTTGCAGTACAACATTAGCCCCTACAGAGAAAAATATAAGATAGGTACTAAGTCCAATGTGTCTTACTTGATGCGGTCTCCACTGTACAATCTGTACATACAGGATGTCAAGCGAATGCAATTGCAAGAATCTTTCTACGTCCATAATAAAAGGTTCCTGAACAGACTTGAAGCCAAAAAAATTGTTTAGCAGAGAATTACTATGAAAAATATATACAGGCTGTTAAGATAAAGTTGCAGAAGCTGGAAACTGGCGATACAACTCGTCCATACTCAGTATACTCATCCATACTGAAATCTCATAAAAAAATGAAGAAATTGAAAAAAAATGTTTCATACATTTTGGTCGGGTAGCTATGTAACAGCTGATTTATTTTTCGCGATTCGAGGATTGGCTCCATAGTAAAAGTTGTTCGCATGGACGAGTACTATCACCGGTTTTTGGCTTCCGCAACTTTATCTTAACATATGAAACAAAAATAGTAAACATCTTCCGTAAATAATAAAATAAGTTTTTTTTAATGTAATCTCTTACAAATAAGCTCGTTACTTAGATCCCAGTGTTTTGATCGGAACGAAATACGAAACATGTTTGATAAAATAACATTTTAAAATATGTTTTAGGAATTCATTGAGTTCAACCCGTACATTGTGAATGACCTATACTTTACAGTTTTTTTTTTATTTTACAGTGATCAATCTGGCAGATACGTTCCTGATGATTCCGGCAAATACAAGTAAGTGACTATTCTCATTCCGATTCCAAAAAGTATGTATGAAAATGAAAATGAAAAATATTTATTTCTGTAACATGATGTCTTTACATAGTGGGCTGTGATAACCCTAGTAAGTTTATACAAACCTGTAACAGGTTAACCACGCTCTTCCGCCAGTGGTTTTAAGTTACAAAGTATAAATTAAAATTAAAGTAAAGATTAACACAACTAAATAATTAATTCTATATTGTTTAGTGTGGGAATGTGCGTGTGTATAGTCGTAATGTTTGTGTCAGAGAGAGGGTGGGTGAGTAGTGTGAGGGTGTGTGTGTGTGAGAGAGAGAGAGAGGGTGTGTTTGTGTGGTCCTAAATGTGAGACGTTTTGTCTGTCTACAGACCCAAAAGTGAGGCGCCTGTCAAAGCGAGGCATGTATATATCGACTTGTGCCAAGCATGTTTGAGAAACGTTTTTTACGGTGTTCCTTTACACTAATGGAAAAACAAAATCTATTAGGACCGTTTTTTATCATGTCGAATTAATTTGTTGAATAAATAAATAAAACTGGAATGACTTCGTTACGTTTTTTGATCAGTTTGTTATTTATGCGAAAGAAGTGTCTCAGTGTCGTAGCAGATGGAAATCTGTAGTCTCTGCTTACCCCTCTGGGAGACAGGCGTGAGTGTATGTAGGTTATTTATAAATTTTGCTATAATGGTGTGTTTACGTGCAAAAAAATGTGTTATGTATGACGTCATAGCGATAATTTTACGGCTATAAATCGTTGTGGGGCTCAACCTAGCTCTAGACTCTAGATCAGTATAATATTAGTTCAGATAACTAGTTATAGCTGGCTGTGACAAACATTCCTTATCAATTACTTCCAAAATTATTTTGAGTGTTGGAGTTGCACAAAATAATTTTGTGCAACTGTAACATAATTTGAGACATTGGGACACGAGTGCTTGTTTACGAAACGAACGAAGTGAGTTTCGTAATAATCTTGCACGAATGTCCCAATGTCTAATTATGTTCAGTTTGTAACCAGTGTCGTCTTTATTTGTGATATTTTCAACTAACAATTTCACGAAAAATAAGAAGTAGAACATTCGTACTTAGAGCTTGGGTGCGTCATTTCGGTAATGCGGCTTGAAGGCCAATCAGAATAAAAGGGGCGTGGCTTAAGTAATAAGATCGGGACTTATTTCTTGTCTCTGTTGTTGACTGGGTCTCTAGCGGTTTTATAATAAATTGGGCCAATGGCAGCGCAGAATTGCGGTCTTATATCATAACATCGGATAAACAATCTAGGTACTTATAAAGCTGATTTTGATGTTGTGAATGCGTTATGGCAGTATGGATGTAGATAAAACTAATTGTAGTAAGTTGTAAAGCCTAAGATAACAAAAAGTATGTCAGATTTAAAAATATATATACATGCGAGCGGAACAAGTAGAAGTAGAACTCTTGTTCTGTGTTCTATAAAAATTGTTGCAGTGATGATTAGGCATTATTTAAGGTACATACATAGCAACAAAACATTATTGCAAAACACGGTACAACCGTTTTGTACTCGTAGGTAAAAAAGTATGTATGTGATTGTTTTACAAAGTGTAAATGTTAGTAACACAAGTGCCTGTAATAGTTTTTTTTATTAATTGTATTTTGTGTGTAGCGGTGACCGCGGAGACCGCGGTGGTGCGGGAGGCTTCTACACTGGCGAGGTGTCGCGCGGCGGACCCGGTGGCTTCTACACGGGATCCTCAGGCCCTGGAGGTCCCGGTGGTCCGGGAAGTGGCTACAACGACAACTCTGGCAAATACACGTGAGCACATGTTCTATTATACTACCTTCTCCGACTGTTGTTTTAAATAGAATTTTAAAAATCTTTCCGAGGGTAACAATGAAAAGTACACTAAAATTCGTCAAGTGATTGTTTAGATAAAAGCGAATCCACATTCAAACTGAAAGACTTCTTGAATGTCTTGTTATACATTATTCGGTACTTCCCTGAAACTAAGTGTGAAAATGAAAATGCAGTATTCTATAAATATAGCGAAGAGAAAAATATTTCTCAAAAGTTTCTAAGTAGATTTGGAGACAAATTTTTTTTTTTAGCCCGCCTTAATTGAAAAATCTTCTATTAAACGTTTCAAAACAACAACCGCTGATGATATGTCCAAAGAATTCTTAATTGCATCTAATTTTTGTTCATAGTTTACATTTGATGTATATAAAATATCGTGTGGTTAACAGGGGCGCTGGGTCTACTGGCGCTGGCTCCGCTGGCGCTGGCGGTGCTCTCTCTGCTGTGAGCAGCGTTGCTTCTGCCGGCTTCGGAAAGGCTTCTGGCTCTGCATCGGTCTACACTGGCTCGAGGTCCGGTGTTGGCAGCGGTGCCGGCAGCGGCGCTGGAGACTATAACTACAAATACGGCATCATCCGCCAAGAAGGAGAAGTCAACCCCGATGGCTACCACTATCTGTATGAAACTGAGAACAAGATCCTCGCTGAGGAAGCCGGCAAGCTCGAACAGATCAGCCCCGAGGAAGATGGTATCAGGGCTAAAGGATTCTACGAGTTCGTCGCTCCCGATGGCATTACCTACAGGGTAGACTACACCGCTGACGAAAACGGCTTTGTCCCATCCGGCGCTCACTTGCCTTAAACAAGGCCCTCTTAGTATTAGAACAATGTAATTTAGTTGAATGAAAAACAAGGCTTGAAACCTATACCAAATTGGTATTACGTGAAAAACTCCTAAAAAAAAAATAAAAAACATGATGTTACGCTTCTTGTTATCCTAGTTTTAGTTAAGTAAGATGAAATAAAACAATCTCAGATTACGCTTGTGTTTCTTTATCCATCGTTTGCTCCTTTTACATTTAAATTGTGAATAAAACAGTCGTAAACTTGGTTATTTCTTAATTATTCTTAAAATGTATGAGTTGAAAACCATTATTCGATAAACTTATGGTGATTTGCATAAAGATATATTTGACCTAAAGTTCCAGATCAAATATTTTCGACATTTTTTAACACGCTCAAGTTGTTTCTGTTGATATCATATCCGGCATCTTCGGAAAAATAGATCTCGTTGACCTTCAATGGGGAAGATTTATGTCTTTTCGACATTTGATTCTGAATAATTAGATGTCAACGAGTAAAGTATACGTGATTTTAATAGATTTACGCAGAAGGGCAACTGCTTTTCCCACAAAATTAAAAAAGGTCACTGAATAAAAAACTAAAATCGGAATTTTGCATGTATTACATATTAATTTGCAGTGGGCGGGCTTCATCTTGTAAATGATACATTTTGTATGTAAATTTGATGTAGCAGTTATATCAATAATCGTCTGCAAATTTTCCGTTTAAGGTTTAAAATTAGATTATTTAAAATGAATTAAAATGCGGGAGTTCAAATGAAATGCGCAAACCAAATTCAAAGAAATTGGATGTAATGGGAAAACATCAAGGGTTCGACATATCCGCTTTGTCCCAAAATTTTATTGAGTCAATAACCTTATTAGAGTCATGTCATCGGAATGCATCCAGGGTGTTGCATTTAACAGCGTATTACTTATTTTTGTTTTATGCAAAAGCTCTTGGGAACTGAGCTCGCGATGCATTCCATATAAGAGTAACATCTTCCTTTAGCCGGTCGTCTTCAACGAGACTTGCGATCAACGCAATTGCTCGATTTTACTAAGAGTGCATACATTGTGGTGCGAAGTGTGTATAAAGTACAATATCGATCGGTAAATCCGTGCTAGAATTAATTAAAAAAATCTCTAAACGGCTTATGTTAATTCTTACGACCTTGCCGGCGGGTTGATTTATAAGGATTACTCTTGAGTTTCGGTAAGTTTTAAATGTATCAAAATGTCAAATAACAGCGAAAAGATTAATGATCTATTATAATGCAACTTGGGGTTTTATCCACAGTTTCAGATCAGACCTAGAATCATAAGAATCTGAAGGACATTTTGTTAAAATAAAGTTTTCCACAAAAATGAGGACAAAGATTTTTGTAAGTAAAGATTATAATAAGTATATTTGTTTGAAAGATACATATTCGTATCATACAGATCTGTTTAGTGTTTTATCAACAACTAAAGTAACTTTTCACCAAGTCTTACGGTCCAATCAGTAAGTTACCTACTAAATAACTTTAATTTTTTAGGCGTTCCTATTTTTCTTAGTCGACATAATTCTGTGCTCACCATTTGATGATGGGAAATATGACCCAAAAAAGTATAAACACGACGCGGGAAAATACTTCCGACCAGTGGGTGAAGGAAAATACATTCCAGGAGATGAAGGCAAATACACTTATGTTTATAGACAAGGACTTTATCCTACTGATCTAGGTGACTACAGATACATACACGTTGTGGGCCCAAATGATAACGGGGATTACAGATACATTCACATAGAAGGTCCAAATGGCCCCGGAGATGGTCCAGATGGCCCGAATGGACCAAACGGAGGCAATGGCCCTGATGGCCCTGACGGACATGGTAGGTTTGACTACATTGGCTACAGAATATACGCAGATCAGTATCCGTTCATACACGAAGTCATTGAATCTTTTACGGATAAGTTTGTATCAAAGAACTACAATCTTTATGGTGATGGTTCTGAAGTGAATGAAGAATTCTATAAAAGAGTGAAACAAAATGAGACTGAGAATGTGAGCGCTGTAAAATGTCAATATCTGGAACCTGATCAAAAGAGCTCGGATGACTCTAGCGAGTAAGTACCGTTTATTTTAGTGACCAAGTGTTTTGTCTTGAATATTATTAGGAGTACGGGACTCACCGTGTTTGGTTTTTAAATTTTCCCGAATTTTCGGCAGAGTTTCATCTACCATGGTCGCGGAATGACTGAAAATTTGGGAAAATATAAAAACCAAACACGGTCAGTCCCATACTCCTAATAATGTTTAAAGTGACCGTGTAAATTTAAAATCTTATCTAGTATTGAATAATTTATATACAAACATAAATCTTATGCATAGATGGGCGGCGATCTTATCGGTTTTATGAACTTTCATCATGTAGCTCTTACTGACTAGCAGTTAAGACAAATTTTGCCATAAACAGCTTTCAGAATTTCGACGACCTTGCCCTAACTTTTCATAAAGTCCATGGCCTAGATGCTTTTATGAGTGTATGACCAAAAGATCACGTTTCAGGGGTAATATTCATATTATGATATTACAGAATAGTAGTTTATGCTACAAGGGCGAAAAGGAATAAATTACGAGGACAATTTAAAGCACGAGCGTAGCGAGTGTTTTAAACGTAACCGAGTAATTTATTGCTCTTACGCTCGTGTATCATACTACATTTTTCAATGCGTAGTGTGAGGAAATAAAACAAATATAATCAAAGAAAACAATTTAATAATTAAAGTTGAAAGTTACATTGTTACAATTTTGCAAGTTAATGATTGGCTCAAAAGGACTGTATCCAGACCCGTTAAACAGTGGAAAAAAGTATAACATTTATGGTACACAAGAAAGGTTGCAGGTTAGCCAACTTCTCGTAAATAAATAAAAAAAAGTATATTAAAGCCCTAGGGCAAAATAATCGACTTTCTGTTCGGTTTTGAAGCATAAAAAGTGGGCCTTTACGAGCACTTGCATTGAAAAATAAATTATTTACTTTTGACGTTCCTTAGCATTTAATTATTAATTCCTTTCTTATAATATATAATTTGATCGTTTACAATTTATACACAGCGTGTAGCGTGAGCAGTTTCCATTGGATAAAATTACACAGTTTACAGTTTATCGAATAAAACAAAAAGGGCTCGGCCATACAACTAAACATATCTATAATTAAATGTAAAAGACTGTTGACTTCTATATATAACGCTAAGGTTTCATAGTTAACGTTAGTTATTAACTAGTTATTTTACCGCACTTATTAGCGGCTACCAACATCTGATTTCCTTAGATAGTAGATTTAGTTCGTTATTCACGCAGTTCCTATCTTTGGAACGCCTGCGTGACTTCGCTGGCGAGGGGTCCCCTGGCGAGGGAGAGGCTATGGCCATGTTGGGTCAGTTGGTTCGGACCAGCATGTTTAGTTGCCAACTGGACTGGGTGCCTATCATCAAAACAAAGCTAAAAACTGAACTTTCAAAATTGCTTTTAGTGGGTATTGAACTATTTACGAACTGTGTCGTCACTACAAGTGCAAAGGCTTAGACAATCGGACTTCGATAGTATAATGTTTTTGATGAAAGGCACCCAGTCCAGTTGGCAACTAAAGGTGCTGGTCCGTACCAACTGTTCCAACATGGCCATAGCCTCTCCCCTCGCCAACGAAGTCACGCATTATTCGATAAACTTATGGTAGTAGGTCCTCAGGGTCGAGCTTATTATTAATTTTATTATTACTTATAATTATTACTTACTTATGAATTTCGGTACAGTCACATGGTAATAGAATCTGGGTATTTTATACCTTTATATTTTTCTCATGTATTAAACTTTTTTTTTCCTTTAAATACTTGTTGCGTTTTTCATTTTTCTTCTCACAGTAATCTGACAAAAATCCGTTTGCGCTAAACCTGTCGCTAGTGGCCAGCTGGTTTTTATGGCGATCTCCTCTCAAATGTATTTTTAATGGGAACAATAGAAATTGTCACCTAAATTTATATTTGTCACTAATCTGCAATACACTTATGGAACACCCTATACGTGGAAGAGGCGAAAGAGGTGTCTAGATCGTAGCAGATGGAAATCTGTAGTCTCTGCCTACCCCTCTGGGTGACAGGCGTGAGTATATGTATGTGTATGTGTATGTATGTATGTATGTATTTATGTATGTATAACATATATTTTCAAGAAATATAAGTTATCATACTGATCAAAATGGTCTCTAAGTATAAATCATCAAATGAATGTAAATATAAATCTTAATTGTAGTTGGATCATTTTTTTCTTTAGCTTGAATAGAAGGTCTGTCCTCAAAAAATTCGTTTTATTTGTTGGATTAACAAAATGATAGCTCTGTCACCTGATAAATTCTATGAAAAAATGCGTAAAAAATTAGTAGAATTTGCCAGATCGTAAAGTATGAAATTGAAAATCTTTCACCAAAAGTCAAAAAATAGGTGCAACGACGAGCGGAGCTTATGAGGTTTAAAGTTCTTGTCACGAAAGAAGTCCCTTGTCGAAATACTTATCTTAATCTGTGAAGGTAGTCTTCATGACAAGAATTTTATATGTAAATACATTTGGGGAGTTGAGCGAAGCGGAGCGGAGCGAGGCGATCCTCCTAATTTTTACCAATATATATGGTTGAGCAGGTTGAGCATGAATTAATTTTTAGATAAATATTTTAATATTGTTTGGTGATATAATTTTGGTGACACATCTCTTATTTTGAAACTTAATACAATTATTTGATGATTGATATTATTTCTTAATTAACCTTTAGGTTAGCGTGTTGATATTATTTGGTGATTCATTTATTGATTTAATTAGGAACAAATATTATTTATTAGATTATTGAAAATTCATTTATTAGGTAATTGATAAAATCACACCTTTTTTAATGACAGTGAGATGGTGTGGATCTGGTTGTAGGTGTGCGGCTGGATTATTTTCAGACTGAAATTTTAATAGTAATTTAACTTTTTGACATTATAAAGTTATATGGTATCTTTTCTTCTGAAAATAATGTGTTTATTTCATTATTATTATTCCCATTATTGTACAATGAGGAACAAGGATCTCACAAGCATTTTACATTCAAATGATACCATTTATGCATATTACACTTTGTCATGTCATAATTTCATAGTAATTTGCATCTTACGACATTTGCCATAAGTAGTGTTTTCTCAGAAAATCTATGCAGTTATTTGATAATAGGCATATTTTCATTCACGCATACTTTGATATGTATTAAGATAACTCTTTTGTTTCGACATTTAACATCTGGCAAAAAGGGGCGGCAGCTCAGGCGGTAGAACTCTGGCTTCTCAATCTTGAGACCCAGGTTCGATCGCCGGTCGAGCATGCTCCAATGAGTTTTTCGGAATGTATGTGCGTTGTGCATAGTATTTGTATTACCTACTTGCTGAACAGTGAAGAAAAACATCGTTAGGAAACCTGCATGCCATAAAAAGCATTTGCTTTATATTATTTGGTGATTCAGTGATTTGGTGATGAATGGTGTTTTTTGGCTTGAATTCCCTACTGCTCCTAATCGGCGTGGTCGACTTAAATTATTTATGCTTTCATCAATAGGTAAACTTAATAGCTATAAACGTAACATAGGATCTTTCAATCTAACAATCACGTCCATGTGAAAAGTATTATTTTCTTCTATTTCAAGGACGCTGTGAGCGTCGCAACAGCCACTTTGCAGTACACGATGATATGAATGTTATTTCATTGTCGTTTCTGTCGATATTCGTACCGACACACATCGACGTGCTAATTTGGCGACACTAATCGCCTTAAGTACGGACTCGGAGAGTGTGAGACGCCACCCGATATATGTACCTATACATAATATAAATATTAAATGTATAAACCTTTAGTAAATTTCTTGCAATGTCCTGTATGCAATCTTCAAGGAAATACTCGTAAGCATGTTGATACAGAATTCTAATTAAAATAAACTGGTTTAGTTGAATTCATTACTATATTTTAAATACCTAATCGTTTCATTGATTACTGTTTCTTGCACTGCCGTCGTCTTTTTCCATCAAGACTCAACTTAGAGCATTTGGGATATAATCATGTAAACGATTTTTGGTTGTTAGTAACTTAGTAATTAATTTTTTTTCAATGCAAGTGCTCGTAAAGGCAAACTTTTTATGCATCAAAACCGAACAGAAAGTCGATTATTTTGCCCTAGGGCTTTAATATTATTATTTTTTAAATTTATTTACTAGAAGTTGGCTATCCTGCAACCTTTCCTGTGTACCATAAATGTTATACTTTTTTTTCCCACTGTTTAACGGCTCTGGATACAGTCCTTTTGAGCCAATCATAATTTAAAGTTCACAAGATTATATTTGTTTTATTTCGTCACTCTTTGCATTGAAAAACGTAGTATGATACACGGGCGTAAGAGCAATAAGTTACTCGGTTACGTTTAAAACACTCGCTACGCTCGTGTTTTAAATCGTCCTCGTAATTTACTCCTTTTTGCCCTTGTAGCATACACTACTAAAAATGCACTTACTGTCATTAATTTTAAATATGTATCTAACTGTTCCGACTAACAATTTTGTGAAAAATGTTAAATGTTTTATATGTTTTCAATGCACGTGCTCGTAAAGGCCCACTTTTTATGCATCAAAACCAACAGAAAGTCGATTATTTTGCCCTAGGGCTTTATTATTATTTTTTTTTTTTATTTATTTACAATGGTTGGCTAACCTGCAGCCTTTCCTGTGACCATAAATGTCATACTTTTTTTTCCACTGTTTAACGGCTCTGGATACCTAGTCCTTTTGAGCCAATTACAAATTAAAGTTTACGAAATTATATTTGTTTTATTTCCTCACACTATGCATTGAAAAACGTAGTATGATACACGGGCGTAAAAGCAATAAATTACTCGGTTACGTTTAAAACACTCGCTACGCTCGGGTTTTAAATCGTCCTCGTAATTTATTCCTTTGCGCCCTTGTAGCATAAACTACTATTATTATTAGAGTGCAATATTGGTGATAAATGTTTATTATTAAATTGCAATATAAATTATAAATTTTAAAGTAAACAGATATTGAACAAAAATCCTCGTGCCATGATTCGAACTTGCGACCTCCTGCTTACATGACAAGCGCGCTATCGACTGCGCCACCGAGGTTTTCATCTGGACTGATACGTTTTTCCAGCCAGGATTTGAATCAATAAGCGCCCTCCTGAGTTCAGTATGTGCATTACTGGCTTGGCTTGTATATTAGGTAGTTACAACAATTCGGTGTACAGGTATAATACTTGTTACCTTGAAATTTGTTTCAGATTGATTTCTAGTTTATATTGCACCCTAATAAATCTAATAATAACAGTCTGATAGAAATATAAAATAAAATTAAATGAGATTATGTACACCGTGAAATTAAAGTGGTTTTGGAAACGAAATCAGCCAAGTGTGAGTCGGGCATCGCTCTTTTAGGGTTCCGTACAAATTACCAATAATTGCAAACTAGATATTTATTTAATTTTAGGTATGGTCCTAATTCTGTCAGACATAAAAATTGCAAGTTGCAGTTGGTTGAGTGTTCGGGGACGTTATCCTAAAACTACATTATTAATTAGCGTTTTTAGTATATGTTGTTTAAATATAGCGTATGGTACATAATATACAGAAATTTCAAATTCCTAACTGCTTTGGCCTTTGAGACAGACCCCGTAACAAAAATGGTCTAAAAATGGCAACTTTGATGGCCCTGGCCCACAATTTTTTTATATCTTAAGATAAAAAAATATATATGCATATTGTAGCGTTATTTTTTAAAAATAATTTTATGTTTTTAGCCACTACATATTCACGAACGTAATTTCGACCTAAATTTGGACTGCCACCAGGCAAGCCTGGTGACAGCCAAAAAAAGAGGTAAATCTGGATAAATAAACCGTATAATTAATCTTTAAATACACAAAAAATAACAAAACCGAAGTAAGAAAAATATGGTACAAAACAGAATAATATCAGAAGAGTATCGGTACAAAGGAACTTATTAGATCAAAAAAAATATTATGCCTAATTCCACTTATTTAGGATTTTGATTTCCTTTTAGCTTGAACGACGCATTTATTCATAAAATAATGGATTTTAAATTTGGTTGTCGGAACTAGTTTATAGGATCCTTTAAACTAAGATTTCACGGGAGTTTTGATAACTCCTGATCCGAAAGAAAACGTAATATTAAGGTGTTACGAGCAATCGTTATCTAGCTTTACACTAAGGAATAAAAATAATTGATGCTGAATACAGGCTACAGATACTAAAAACCTGGTGAGGGTCTCTTCGTGACTTTGGGTGTTTCCGGTGTTCCCGGGAGCAGTCGATGAAGCTTGGCGATTTCTATTTTAATATCGGAAGCTTTAGCTCACCAGGGACGTGGTCCTTACATCAGGCCTCAATAGGTACAACCGTACGAGATGGCGGATGGAATTCAAGTAGAAATGAATAATCAAACTGGGGAGAACCAGAACCCTTAGAAAATCCCGAAGGGTCGCAGGAAATGCAGAAAAACTGGCTTACACAATGCTCAGAGCAAATGTGCTCTGTTTCTATTTTTCAAATACCAAATTTGTTATTTTGTAAAAGATTTATCCTTCCTCTGTCACGATCTTCTTTGATATGAGAAAAATAACAAAAAAAATCTGACAAGATCATTCTAAATATTCGAATTCGAAAATTCAGAAAAGCAGCCAACGATAAAGAAAGACTAAAAATATATAAAAAGGTTGAATACTCGTAGCGAATGCTACAATATATATATTTATACTCTACTCAATGAGCTCTAGACACTGACACCCCACATGCTAGGGTAAGAAAAAATCTTTTTTTCGGCTCTCTTTTTATGTATGAAGCCCTATTGAAAAATATTTTTATTACATTTTGAATACAAAATTCGGTTTTGGTTCAACATTTTACACAACATATAAAAATTTCAGGTTTCTATCTCATTCCGTTTAGGAGCTAGCGACCCGTGACTTACGGACAGACTGATGGACAGCGGAGGGCTCCGATTTGCCCTTTGGGTACGAAACCCTAGGTTGTTGCAAACCCATTTCTATCGGACTACTTAGAGCAAAGGTCTTCAACCCGTGGCCCTCAGGCCGCATGCGGCCCGCCGAGACATTTTTTGCAGCCCTCAGAGGCCAAGGAAATTTTCATCTATTCTATAAGACATTTTAAATTCACTTGTTTGGTTTTAAATTATTGTTGAGGTGGTACGTTTACGTGCGGCAATGTGCGGCCCTTTGACAGACTTGGAATAGATTATTGGCCCTGCAGCTAAAAAAGGTTGAATACCCCTGACTTAGAGTATCCAAAGCGATGTATTGCGCTATAGAAATGTGTTTGTTTTAACTATACACATTAATTAAAAAAGAAACACTATATATACATATCAATATTTATCAAGAAAAGCCGAATAGTAACATTATATTTTATTATGCTATATAAATGTATAATCTAAATTTTGTTCCTCATTTTCAGCTTACTGCAACACCTTAACATAGAAGACGAGAAGCATGAGGGAACATACTACAATTTCAGAGGTCTGAAAACGGTTGTAAGACTTTCAGGTGATGCCAAGACGAAGAAAACTGCAAAAATACAATATGAAGTGACAGTTAGAATTTTAGAAGAACTTACGGAAGCTCTTTAGAGGAGAATAATCAATCGAATAACTTTAGGTATTTATTGACTTACGTTTTGAAAACGGCAGGAATGTATGTGAGAAGTCTCGTAGTTTTATGGGCCAATTTTTATGTAAAGATCAAATTGATGACTACTTTCACCCACACAATAATTATTTAAATACCATTTCATGTTTTAATCACATTTCATTCATCGATTCCATTTAAAATTTGTTAATCTTAAATTATGTTATTCACTTTTCATGCAATATAAACATAAATTGGAATAAGCAGCTGGTATATATTTTTTTCAATTTATTTAATGCTTTCAAATATCAATAATACATTGCATATTTTGGGTTTGTAGTTAAAATGAAAATAATTCAATTATGTAATTAATAATATTCAGTATGTGTGCCCAAAATAGGAAAATATATGAAAAAAAAACCTCTCAAGCTCGTACAGAGCCACAAACTTATCTAGTCCGGTGGCGAAGACTGTCACAAAGTGTCACAAGAAGCCATTTTAGTTTGGCCCACCGAACAAGATAAGTTTATGGCTCTATAAAACCTCTATTTATCATTCGAAATCTGCGTGCAAGTGCATTTTATCTGCTATCGTAGAAAAGGTTTTTAAAATTCGAACCTTTGTATTCAAAAAAAGTTTGCCAGCCAGCCCACTGAAATGCATGGAGGAAAAAAGCAATAATACTCATTTCAAGATAGTGCACTGCGCCAGTCCCATTTTTAGAACAATCGCGCTCGCCAGCTCTTATGATACAAACGAGTACACTGGAGCCATTTTGGCGCTGATCGCTGCAGTGAGTGGCGTGAGCGTAGTCGGAACTAATAAAGATGAGACATTGGTGTCGATTCGGCTAAACACAATTTAACTAATTTGACAGGACTAACCTTATTTTAAGCGTTCTGTCTTTGTCTTTTCGATACGGAAAGAACAAGACAGAAGGCTCAAATTAAGTTGAGTTCTGTCAAATAAGTTAGCCGAATCGGCACAAATATCTATTATAATAAGTGTCAATTTTAGTTCCCGATGCGCTTGGTGGGCGCGCTTTGGATCGGCACCATAGACTTAGGATATACTAGAATAAAGGCAAATATAATTTCAATATAAGTACTCGTGCCAAATACCAACTTTGCAGCCGTGCATAACAAATAACTATTGTTCTGTCTGGTCCTGATCTTATTCCGATATAGGCCCATTTACCCGCGCAATTATTTAAATATAGATCATTGATTAGTTACAATATAAAATTAGCTTTCTTTAGAAAATGAAATTAATATTTTAGTTTGTAACAACTTCAGAGTTTTCGAAACAAGAAGCAACATATACAGATTTCACGACGATAATTTGTTGAATGAATTCAAAGACATTTCTCAAGTTGACGGATAGACCATCGGAGTGATCTAATTCTTGCATGGGCGTTGCAATACTCCCATATATCACTCTTCAGGCCAAATAAAACGTCCTCAATGTCACGCAAACAAATAAAATTTACATTTTCTGCAATTTAGATGGATCAGTTAAAATACGCAATAAATACTCTATTTTAGAATTTGTCTTGTCGTATAAATAGAAACGGTGGGCAGGCCCATGTATCATTTGATTTTTTTTCTTTGTTCATTCTAGACCTGTAAAACAATGAAAACTTTTGTGGTAAGTACCATTCCTTGTGAACTTTATTAATTATCCATCATCATCACATATTAATTAGTTTTGTATTTTCAGTTCTTCAGTGTAATCTTTGCTGCTGTCGCCTTCAGTAGGGCTGAAGATGACGGGCAGTATCGTCCAGGGAAGTATGGCGCAGATGACGGCCGATATAGACCTTCGGATGAAGGGCGCTATCTAGCCGATAAATACAACAGTCTGTACGGAAACCTTTACGGAAAGAACAGTGCATACCAACCTGCCTACTTGCAGAACTACTCACCTAACCAGCAGCTTTTGACGCCGTTTGTGGCTTATGGAGATCAAAACAGGTAGATTTCAGTGTTTACTTTATTGAAAAAACTGTACAAGGACGTATGTCAACCAAATTGTCAAGTCTGGCAACACAGTGGACAAGAGCAGAGTCCCGAAATGAAATAACTTGTATGACTATAATATTGATGGATGTAAAAGAGGCAAAATAGGTAAGTCAGGGTCACAGCAGATATAAATCTGTGGTCTCTGCTTACCCCTGTTTGATACAGGTGTGAGTACAGATGTATGAGTGTCAAATATGTATTCATGTATGTGTGAAAATGTAGCGGTTTTTGAAAAAGCGGTGGCAGTAGCTCAGTTGGTTCGATACCGGTGTCTCAATTTTGAGATCGGAGTTAAAGCCCTACTGGCCAGTGAGTTTCTGAATGGTGAAGAAAAATATTTTCATGAAATTAATATGCGTAAAAATAGTAAGTATATTTAGTGAAAATTGGCGGTAGGTTCTTTTCTTGTTGGGGCAAAATTATCGTAAGTGAAACTAGGGTAATTAAGCGTTGACGGCAAGAGTTACAATCGACACTCAGTAACACAGAGGATCAGAGGATTCTCTCAATACATGTCATGGCAGTATTGTATAAAATTAAGAACAAGAAGAGGCAGATTAATAGAATATTGAAAATCTTTAAATGGTATACGATATACTATACGGTATACTAGGGATATACGACGCTGTAAAAGATTTACTTAAAAGAAAAACACAAAACCGCAAAGGCATTAAAAAACCAATTTTATTTGGCAGTTAACCCTTTTTGTAAAATACTTTTACGATTTCTGAGAAGGTTTTGAGGAAGAATGTGTAATGTTTAGTTTATCTGGAGTATTTCTTATTGCGAGGACAAAAATATATTGCTTTTATAGTGTCTTTCTGAAGACTAAAAAAACTAAGTCTTTATGATTCGAGCATGAGTCAAACCGTCTGTCTGGCTATCATAGAAATAAAAATTATGCAATCAAAATAGAGAGGACGCGTAGTTACTTTTACCGCGATTTTGAATCCTAGCTCTTAATTTGTTATTGCTCTCCTATGATCCTACATGTAAATGAAACAAAAATACAAGAATTCTGAGTACTTCGTTCTATTTTTTAAACAAGTTGTTTACCCGATACTTTGAGATGGATATATAGGAAGTATAGGTTGTCATTTTAATGTTAAGTTTTTATTTATTTTGTTTATGATAATATCGTTCCATACGTAGGGCGGCTGACATGTAATCTCCTTGGTCAGAAATATATACAAAAATAATGCTGGCTGATATGGATTTATATTCGTTTGTTATTCTATTTTCAAAATGTATTACATTCATTTGTTTATTGCATCACGTTTATTTGTCTCCTACAATTGTTTCGAACATGTCGGTAGAGAAAGTGAAAATGGATAAAATCGAGCAGCGTGCGGTGATTAAGTTTTTGACTAAAGAAGGGAATACGCCTTCGGAGATCAGACAGCGTATGTTACGTGTGTTTGGCAGTTCGTGTTCTTCCGAATTTGTTATAAAGTTTTGGTCAAGGCAGTTTAAATTAGGTCGTGAGAGCCTCGAAGATGATCCTCGTAGCGGAAGACCAGTTTCGGCCGTCACCGATGAAAATGTAGCCAGGGTGAAAAAAATTATTTTAGAGGACCGACGAGTGAAGCAGTGGGAGATAGCTAGAGATGTGGGCGTCAGTAAAGAGCGAGTCAATGAAATAATTCATGAGCATTTGAACATGTCCAAGGTTAGTGCACGTTGGGTCCCTAGAATGTTGACTGCATTTGACATGGAGAGGCGTGTCAAATGTTGCGAAGAGTTTTTGGACATGAGTCGAGGGAAAGAGGAAGAAATAATTTCTAGAATTGTAACATGTGATGAGACTTGGATTCGACAATAGGACCCGGAAAGTAAGCAAGAGTCGTTACAGTGGAAATTTAAGGATGAGAAGCCGCCTCGGAAATTCAAGGTCTGCCCATCGGCCGGTAAACATATGGCTACAATCTTTTGGGACACAGAAGGGATTTTGCTCATAGATTATTTCCCGAAGAAAACTACAATGAATGCTGATTATTACTCAAACTTATTATATCAACTAAGAGAGATAATAAAAGAAAAACGGCGAGGTAAACTAAGCAAAGGAATTCTGATTTTGCACGATAACGCACCAGTGCATACCGCACGCACAACAAAGCTAGCAATTAAAGACAATGGCTTCGAAACCATTGACCATCCCCCTTATAGTCCAGATCTAGCCCCCTGTGACTATTTTCTGTTTAGACTTCTCAAGAAAGACCTCAGGGGACGAAGGTTTATGACCGATGACGAAATGAAGGCAGCGGTTTCTGACTATTTTGACGACAAACCGAAAAATATTTTTTTAATGGCTTAAATTCAATATTTGAAAAATGTAATAAGTGCATTTTATTAGCAGGGGACTATATAGAAAAATAAAAATAAACTATCCAGTTACGTCTTTTCTTTCATAGTTAGGTAGATTACTTTTCAGCCTCCCCTCGTATTCGACTGATGACGACCCCAAGTGGGTCGAAAGGTGCGGCGCGGAGACTTGCTGATCTGAAAGGTCAATAAAAGTAAAAATAGTAGAGATATCATTATAATTTAATTTTTCTTGTTAAATATATCATCTGAATTTTTTCATCACATAGTCTTAAGGATTAGATCGGTCAAATGACGGCCTTCATTGTCAATGAATTGAATTACCCGATTTCTGAAGTTCCGTTCAACACTTTTGAGCATATCGACTCGTTTAAAAGATACGTTTTTTTATTGTTGTTGTGTAACCTCATTGTTTGGATGTTCAACAACACATCAACTTGCCCTGCGGTCCGAAATATAATTACAATGGATCATATGCCATTCACTTCATACTTTCGTAATCGATTTTAGCGATGTAATTCTATTTCGGACCGCAGGGTTGGTGTAACCTGTAAAAATTTCACAATGCAAATTAAATTCGTACTTGACCAGTTTTACTTTTTGTTTGTTTCAGTATCGACCAAAACTCTATCGCGTCATCTTTGTCTGCCGTGACGTACCGTCCTCCTGTCGCCTTTCCGTTCGCTAAAGCCCGTCCTATTGTTTTCTCACCTACTACAAAACCTGTAGTCTACGCTGCAACTCCAAAACCCTTCGTCTACTCAACTCCAAAGACAGTAGCTAAATATGCTCAACTGCCTGTTTACGCTGCACAAAAATACACGGCTGGAGGATACGCCAACATCGTCCGCCAAGAGAATGATCTTGATGTCAACACCTACCGCTACTTGTATCAGACCGACAATGGCATCGCTGCAGAAGAAACCGGCAGGGTCAACCCTGCCGTAAACGGAGGAGGCACCAGAGCCACTGGCTTCTACGAATACCTCGGGAATGACGGCATCAAGTATAGAGTGGATTATACAGCTGACGAAAATGGCTTCCAGCCCATAGGAGCGCATTTACCTTGAATTTACACCGAACGAAATACTTATACAATCCTAATAAATGTACATTAATAACTCAAAGTCATAATCTGGTGTTAAATGGTGATTTGTACGAACTGCACAGGTCATTGTTAATGTTTATGAGTAAATAATTGCCATAGTGACGGCTAAACGAAGACGGAACGATAACCGGATTGCAAGATCATATTTCTAGTCGATTTATACGTAGTGTTAGATTTATCATAATCCGTTACGAAATATACTCAAATATATAAATAAGTTTTGATCTTTTGACATTATAAAAACCGCAATTAATAGCGACTGATTTTAAAAACAAAGAATTCATTCATCAAACTGTTATAACTTATCAGATAAATCAATTTCATATCAAACCATCACTTTAAATATGTATTATGTTCTACCGTGTAATAAGTTATAAATATGTACATAAATAATTAAAATAATAAATAAATATACCTATTTCAAAACAATCTACCCAACTTCTTGAACTCACGTTTTACATCTAAGGCGTATTAACTAAATAATTTGTGTAAAGATATTAAAGGGAATCGATAAGACTATAAGAAGCCGTGGATATTTTTTTCCCTATACCTTTGTTCTACACCTATCTTAATCGTATTAGGCTTGAGATTAAATTCATCTCATTTAATAATTAATACAAGAAGATGCTAATATTATATTAGTATCAATGTCTTATTGCGAAAATAATATTGGAGCAATACTATATAAGCTAAACATCTGTCAACAGTCAGTATCAGTTCAGTCAACAGAGCAAATAAACTAATATCAAAATGAAGTGCATGGTGAGTAAAAAAAAAAACCTAACGGAATCAGCTATCAAACAAAAAATCATTGTCATCTTCAATAGTGAGAGTAAAGGGCGGAAAAGGACATTAAACACTTTTAATCCTAAAAATTAGTCTCGTGGAATCTGGAAACTCTTATCATTTGTCAGTTTTGAAATATTTCACTTTTGATATCTGTCATTTTCGACATCTATCACTTTTGTAAGGAATAAAACACAGAACACATAATAGCAAGTGTTGTGTTTTCTTTGGATTGCGAAACCTTAGCATACTCCCACTAGGTAATACGAGTTAATGAGCCAGTCAATTCGGTTGTTTTTTAAAACATGCCATTTTTGTCTGCTTTTTGAAATAAACATTATCAGTAAACATAATTTAGGTATGTTATTTCAATAATACATTTGTTCGTGTTTTGAAACCGATTGTATAGGTATTTTAGTATTTACAGAAAGTGACGCCACAATATTAGGTTGAATGGTCAGATCCTTGTAAGACATTAGGACGCGTTCAAGGAAGAAAAACCCTTGGAAATGAGTGGTGAAGACTGAAGGTCAAATAAAAGACATCGCTTTTTTAAATTTAATAAAGGATATGCGCGCTTATTTCAACATCTGTCCAATAAAGGCAAGGGAACGGTTTTCGGATTGTTAAATTTGGCAAAAAAGGAAGAGGCCAATTGATAACCGAATTTGTGTATTGTTCAGGTGATAATAGCTGCTGTCCTGGGCCTGTCATTGGCTGCCAGCCCATTCTCCTCGTCCTTCCGTGGTCCCGCGGCTCCCCTCAGATCCTTCCAACCCCTCCGTCCCGCGGCACCCCAGGCCCCTGTACCCCGTCGCCAAGTCTACGCATCGGCTTCGGCTGTTTCCTCAGTGGCAGTGGCTCCCAGGGTATCCAGCAATGACCAGCAAGCTAATATCGTCAGATACGAATCTGAACTCAACCCAGACGGCAGCTACAACTACGCGTAAGTTATATCTTTGTCGATGATGGTTAACCTATAGAAGGTGCATACTTGTGTCCTTAATAATGGGATATACAGGAGGTAAACTTAATTATGTACTTCCTTTAAAGAAGTAATTTTAGACAAAAAAAAAATGCAAAAGAAATTGAGTAGCTAAATTATATTTTATTATTTTTCATTCCGGCGGGCCAAACATTTTTTATTATTTGTCCATTGCACAATAACGTTAAAAATGTAACAAAAGTTTGAATTTTGTTGCATGTTACATGTTATTGTGCAATATACAAGTAATGATATAGTGTTCCGTCAAATAAATAACAACATTTTATCATTATATTATATTGTATTATTATATATTGTATTGTTGATCAGCAAATTTTGTTACATTTTGTTCTATTTTCCTCATTTTATGAATTAAATCCTATATAAAATACATATACATACTCGTAGATCTCTATCAAATGAAGAGTTTTAATTAAATTACGAGACATAAACTCATTCTCTATTGAAACAACTCCTTGTAATCATTGTAATTTTTTTTAAATAATACTATAGCATAAACTGCCATTCTCTGAACTCTTATTTAAATAAACTTGAAAATTCATACATGAAAACTTAAATAACATCAATTCCAATTTCAAAATCACCAGTTACGACACCGAAAACGGCATTTCTGCGCAAGAGCAGGGTACCCCTCGTGACTTCGGCGGCAACCCTCCTGTAGTCCCGGTCGTAGCCCAGGGCTCCTACGGCTACACCTCGCCCGAGGGTCAAGTTGTGCAGATCAGCTACGTCGCTGACGAGAATGGATTCCAGCCTTCTGTAAGTTTCACTAAGTGGAAAAATAAATCAAGAAACCTTCTGGGTCACAAGCGAAATTCACAAATTATCAAAAATAAATAAAAAGTAAAAAATTATCAAAACCACAGTTCAAAATGTCAAAATCAAATGAGATACTGTCACGCTGTGTAGCATTAAATGTAAGGGTAACTTTAAATGGTTAAACCCTCAAGTATTTTTCTATCCTCGATCACCTATATAACTAATAGTAGTTAGCTCCTAAACCTAGAGCCAACTGATAGCTTATTATCCCTGATAGAAAAAAACCAACCAATTTAAACCAAAAAGTATACTATTTAAAGTTACCCTTACATTCAACGATACGCAGCGAGACTGAAACAACTTTCAATTCAATTAAGTTTCTTGGATTTTTAATCATAATCATAATCATTTTATTCATAATAGTCATTACATTTTATTCATATTTTTTAATCACTGACCTTCTTTGTTCACAGGGTGATTCCATCCCCACAGCCCCACCAATTCCTCCTCAGATCCTCAAGGCTCTTGACTGGATTGCGCGGAACCCTCAGTCTCAATAAGCTGTGATTCGATATTTATCAACCAACCTGTATATAATGTAAAAAGAAAAAAATGTAAAGTGTAAAAGGTACAATTTAATATTATATTTTCAAATAAATAATATTATTGTCGAGTACGTAGAGATATTTTATTCATTTTCCTAAATTATTATTATTAATTTTGAAGTGTAAGCAAAAAAAAAAATTAAAATTTTCTTTTTAAACAAAAGCTTTAATACTTATACGCTTATATGCCTGTACTACTAAAAAAAGTAGAAATTAATTTCTTAGATGTTGTCAAATTAATGTCAGAAATATAGACCCAGTGTTAATATATAAAAGTTAGACTATTGAAAAAAATACTGATAAGAAAAGCGTTAGGCCAACAAATAATAATAATAATAATATCTAATAATACAGGTAAACACTTTATTGCACAAAAAAAAGATAAATTTAAAAAAGATAAAATATTTTTGGGACGCCACAAGCTTTATTTCAGCGTTTTTCTTCTATGGTTTTTTTGTCAACAACAAATAACGTTTCTTTTTATATGAATACTAATTGGTCAAAAAGTTTTTAATACATTTTTTTTTAATCGTTTGGTTCAGTTTTGTTTTTCAATTAATTCAAATTGTGATTCTGAGAATTTAACTTTTATGGAATAATAAATAGAAAAATAAACAAATGTATATGCATCCTTATTTAGTCCAAGCCTAACTCTGAATAATTTAATACAGGAAGCCATAATTATATTCTGCGATTATTGTTATATGAGATATTATGCCTTGTTTCTGATTACTTAACAAGTCTCTAAAATTTTAACGATGGCGATAAAGTTCTGCAAATATCTGAAGAAATAATCCGACAAAAATTTGAATTATACAAATACAAATTAAATAATTTCTGAAAACAAGAAACTAATCTAATTTTAACTTAAAGAACAGTAATAGTTAATACAAAAAAAATATTTTTCAATGCAAGTGCTCGTAAAGGCCCACTTTTTATGCATCAAAACCGAACAAAAAGTCTATTATTTTGCCCTAGGGCTTTATTATTTTTTTTTTTTTAATTTATTTACAATGGTTGGCTAACCTGCAGCCTTTCCTGTGTACCATAAATGTTATACTTTTTTTCCACTGTTTAAAGGCTCTGGATACAGTCCTTTTGAGCCAATCATAATTTAAATTACACAAGATTATATTTGTTTTATTTCCTCACACTATGCATTGAAAAACGTAGTATGATACTCGCTACGCTCGTGTTTTAAATCGTCCTCGCAATTTATTACTTTTCGCCCTTGTAGCATAAACTATTATTATATAATATAGGTATATCAGATACACTTATTACAGATCGGTTTTAATGTTATATAATTAAATAATTAATATGGGGAATACACAAGGAAATAATGAAGGTTAGGTTTACATAAATTTTATAAAAAAATACACTTTAATAAAATAAAAAATACAGGAATAAGGAATAAATCATATTATAAATATATGCCTAACTCCGCCCATTCGGTTACTCTTGCAAGGAGTGCAAGAAACTTAGCAAGATTGGTTCTTTTGTCTGGGCGTTGATAGATCAGTCAGTCAGGATATTCTTTTGTATATAGATAGACATATATAAAATATAAATATTATACATAGATGATAATCCAAAATTTGTGTTATTATTATTCCACCTATCCATCCATCAGCCTAGTTCGTCCACTGCTGGACATAAGCCTTTTCAGGACTTTGCCACTTCCGGCGGTCATCCTGGAAGAATTGCCCATACTCACACACGCTGGGCAGGCGGGTTGGTGAGCGCGGTGCCGGAGCCCTCGCACCAGTGACGCCATTGCCCGTCACCAGTCTGTTCCATATAAGGCCTGGCTATTAGGGATGGATATACCGCCATCAATCGGTCCCGGGAATGATGGGCATCCTGGTTTTTTGCCTGTGAGCTGTCCTCTTACTCTCCCCCGAATTACTTCGAAGGAGTCTCCAAGTAAGATGGTGGTAACTCCACAGTCGAGCCCGGCATCAGCTCTACCACCTGTGTATGTATATATTATATATATATGTATATATATATATATTAATAATATTTATTACTGAAAGTTAAGTGAAGCTAGTAGGTATATTGAGAACTGAGCAGTCACTGATGTCCATATAAGTACTCGTATATCATGCCCTTTTGGTTGAAATGGACTTACGATTAGCTTCCACTTTTGTGTGTCCTCTGAGTCATCGATTGTGTACCACACTATACCAAAAGATTGCATATATTTATTTAAAATAGAATGAAATATCGTAAATTCATGTTTGAAAAAAAAAATAAACATATCTGCTTGAAACAATTCATAAGCTGCAAGATACATGAATATTTCTTAGACGCTTTGGTTCCGTTCCTCAAAATGAGACAAAATTAAAATCCTTATTGGATGACTTTGTTTTCCGATTGTCAGTGTGCCATGCACTTTTTTCTCAGGAACTAAGGATGTTTCAAATTAATGACATATTCAAATGGAACAGAACTCCTATATGGCGCCGTTCATCGTTTTGTAAAAAAATATAAAATGTTAAAAGGTGCAGGGAATATGAGAACTCTCAAAGAAAATAATACATGCTTTGAAAAGGTATGTACCTAACCTATATATTAGCATTTAAACATTATAAGTTGGGATCGTCCATTAAAACTGGGTGTGTGAGTCTTTAGCTATACAGGATGTCAGTAGCGAGGGGTGGGATGAAAAGCCACTCACTGCGTATTGCAAGAGCCAATCCTTAATATTTCTTCAGAAGATAAGGCCACACGTTCACCATACAAAATGTGTTCGAATCAGAGATTAATAAACATAGAAAGCATAACATTTTGTTCAGTTTGTAACTGCCTGTCATCCAGGACTGAGCACGGAGCGGCAACATCGCACAAGTACGGCTATAATAAATCGGCCTATTCCCAATTTTGTGCAAACATAGCGCCGCGCGCATTGATGAGTTTAGACCTATCTGTACGGAAGATTTGCTATTCGGTTGCGTGAAGGTGTTTTTTTTAGTAATACTTAGATTTTAGAAGCACATAATAATAATTGTACATTAAAATAATGAATAGTGATTCAGGATTGGTCGGTTGTGGTTGAAGGTATTTTTGAAAGGTAAGCCGGTGGGAATCGGCTTCTATGGACACTTCGCCACTGCAGGGTGTTAAGATGAAGTTGAAGAAGTCGAAAACTGGCGATAGTACCCGTCCATACGATCAACTTTCCGTTAAAAACATATTGAGATATCGAAAAAAAAAACTGTTGTTTCGAACATTTTGGTCGGGTACATATTGTATGGAACAGCTGATTTTTTTTCCTGATTCGTTGGTATAGTAAATAAGTTGTTCGTATAAACGAGTACTATCACCAGTTTCTGGCTTCCGCAACTTTATGTTAACACCCAGTGTAGTAATTTAAGTTTGACACTCTTTTAAGGTTATATACAGATTTTTTCAAAGATTTTGCCATGTTAAACAAAATAAAAAAGTCAGATCTTACAATATTTCTACATTTAATGCCAAAGCATGAATGAACAAAAACCGGCAAATTGTGAGTCGGACAAACACAATACGGGTACAGAACCCTAAAAACCTCATGGTGACTAACAAAAATATAGAAGTCGTAGAAACAACAAGGGGGCGACAAAAAAAGGCGCTAGAATGGTAGCGCCTGACAAACAATTCGGCACCCTATGGGTATGTAAGGTACCTTCATTTAAAATAGTTTGTGATGAACTACATACAATCTGACTTACCGTTTTTAAGAAACAAATAACGTTGAGTGGGAGTGGTTACAGGCAGTTACTTACTATCAATCATTTACTGATATCATCAGGTTACTGACTTTCACAGCTTTTTACAGAAGTCACTGGAAAGATTATTTAACCGGTCGGCCACAGCTTCAGGCTTCAAGAGGCACGCCAAGCGGTTCTTCTTGCGACGGCCCCGGCGGAGAGAACAAATGTATGAAGTTGTATAGAGAACGCCATGGGTCACCGCTCGCGCGTCTTGTCCGGCTTCGAGTGACTTGCGCTCTCGGGACGGTGGTGTGCGGGGGAGGCGGGCGGTTGAAACAGTGATCGCGCGCACAGGACGAACCTAGTGTCGAGCGCTTTGAGCGAGCGAGCACGCTATACATCCAATGCGGTGGAAGGCGCTGATGGGTGCCGTGGCAGGGCAAAGCCCGTCGCAAAAACCACCTGGAAGCGCAGCAAGAAGCCCCGCCAGAAGCCTGAAGCTGTGGCCCTGACGTAAAGCCTCGCCTGCTGTCACTCTCCCAGTTTATGGGCCAGCGCGCTTCATGTCGGTCTGCCCCTCTAATCTGTATCTTTAGTTGCCAACTGGACTAGGTACCTATCATCAAAAATGTAGCTAAAAACGGAACTTTCAAAATTGCCATTAGTGGGTATTGAACTATTTACGAACTGTGTCGTCACTTCAAGTGCGAACATATCCTTCGACAATTGTAATTCGATAGTATATCTATGTTTTTGATGATATCCACCCAGTACAGATCGCAACTAAATATACATAATAGGCCCTCTGGTCGACGTTTTCCATAAGGTGTGGTAATGGCCAACGGTAAGCCCATAGGAAGAAAAAATAATTATAATTATGAATTTTTAGTGACCGAGTCAAGATTTCAACTGGCTACCTATTACGGCTGAAGAGCCCTGAAGGACAAATCGACCAACAAACAAACAAACAACGGAGGCTAGGGTAAAGGGTCCCCTTTGGCACCCTTTGGGTACGGAACCATAAAAAGATTTTTTTCTAGTTTATATGGTAGTTAATAAAAAATCGGACGTTTTATGAATACACATGAAAATAAAACCCGTCTTTAAATCAAGATATATTTGCAGTTTCCAGATTTATTTAGTATATTCATGATCAAGTTTCGTTGTTTGACCTCATCCATTATTGATTGTATCTGAAATGGAGACGGGCCATTGTAAATATTTGATGACCTAATTAATAAATCTTCTATATCGATCCATGACGGCAAAAATTAACGCTTTCATGGACACATAAGAAGACAGTATAAAGAATAATGGAGTAACGTTTTTGGTTAGCCCATGAACGTGTGTCCTGAAAGAGTTAATGCACATTTGATCTTACTAAAATGTAACTATATAAAATTTATATTTCCGATTGTCGGCACTTGGTGAAACTGAAAACACATCTTGAATAAATATAAAAACTTAAATAACATGAAATAAAACTAAAATTAAACCTTACAAATTTACCTATAAAACTAAAATGTCTCCTAAAGTAAAATTAAACTAAGTAAAAAATGTTGGCCAGATCGCCGCCGTCTTGTGGCAGGGTTCCCAGAATGCTGGCAGCATTTCCTCTTTGGATTGCCAAACTAAGGCGTTGTCCAAAGTATGCACCAGCTCTTGGGTCCCCCGAAACGTCAACCAGCCGAGAGGAAATTTCTTTAAAAAGACATTTAGCCTCTTGACCCCACGGCCCAAGGGTTTCGATTCCAAAAGGCGCAAACGCGTACTCCGAACTGAGCTCTGCATATTTGCGCGTTTTGGATCCTTTGGCCGCTGCCGCTGCTGCGCCAGCCCTGGCAACCGTGACTTGGATCTTGGATGTGGGACGCAGCAAGAGTATCAACGCATGTTGCGTCCCACACCAGTGACTTGCCGTATTTCCAAGAAATGATTGTCATACCGTCGGGCCTCTTGCCATCGCTGCGTGCAAGGCCTTTCGGCTCTAGGACAGCTGGCACGCCGACGGTGACAAAGGCCCTCCGGATGACATCATTAAGGCTGGCATGCCGCGACAAGCGACCAGCACTACGTTGGCAAGATAGGCCGTGGTGCCCAAGCTGGTTGACGTTGGTGCCACACCGACAGCGATGTGGCTCGTTTGTCTTTGCGCCGAGCCGCAAGCTGACGGCCAGAGTAAATGTTACTCTGTCCAGCTGGGTGCCGATTTTCACAGGTGGTAACGCGTGTAGCCAATAACCTGATTCCTGCTCGCCAGAAGCAAGGAGACGAGCTCGATCTACAGAGTCGGTAGCAGTTTCCAGCAGGTGTTTCTGTATCTGGTTGCAGATCGGCTCGTCCCATAATCTTTGGGAGTTTAAGTCAGTGGGCAGATTCTCACCGGGACAGGCAAGCGTCCATGCATCTCTGGCCTCCACAAAGTATGAAGCCTCAACATCACTAAGTGATGGGCGTATTAGGGTACCATAGAGGTCATTCGTACTGTGAACGGAGGACAGGAAGGCAGGGAGCGCTACACTAGAAATTTTGCGGATCCCCAGGCCACCATGTCGAACTGGAAGGGTGGCTTGTACTAATTTAATTAAAATAATTAAATTCACTTGTACTAGTTTCACCATTTTATTTCTTTATACAATATTTCATTGCCAACTAGTTTCGGATATCACACCATTTTCAAGGGATATTTAGGAGTTATGGGATAAAAAAATACATTTACATTTTTATGATTATTGCAAAACGGCCCACCTCAATAACTATTTTTGATCGGGATAGCCGACCAATTTAGCAGATTCAGATTGCCTTCTCCTGGGCGAGTGAAGAAGCTTACGCGACGCTTCATTTACGTTTTAGGTACTAGTAATTAACGACATTAAACAATGATATTAATATTATTAAATTAAATTTATTATATTCTTTTTCTTTTGTGGTGTGACAATAAAGCTATATTGTATTGTATTGTATTGTGTTGTAATGATAGTCCTACTTAAATAAGCAACGTAAAAATATACAAGGTTGTGAGATGGTACAGAATGGGGAAAATGTAAACTATAGGAGAAGGAATAGGAAAATTTGCTCAATGGACCCTCGTCATCTATTTTGGAGAAAATAAAAACTGCATTCAAAGATATTTGAAAATTGACTTACCCTAGAATTTTGCTAAGATAGGCTAGGATTTTACATAAATGTTGGCATTCAATTAAATGGCTAAAGCATGCTTAGCCAAACAATTGAACGCAACGTTTAACCAACGGTGCTTGGCCTTTTAGTTAAATAGTATTATGTTATGATGTATTAAAGCCGATTCTGAAGGCTTTAATTTTAGTTTTAGAGCTGTCAAAACTTAAATTTTTACAAAGTAATTTAGTTTCTTATGAACTATTTCGCAATGAAGAAAATTTTGTTTTGTCAACACTTAAAACTAAAATTAAAGACTTAAGAATTGGCTTTATTATTGACTTAGTCGTAAGACCATAAGGTGGGTAAAATTTAACTTCATCTGAATACGGAAAAGTACAAGAAAGTATATGAAAGATGTGGGTTGGAATCAGCTACTTTGAATCTACTTTTTATAGAAAAACGTTGAAAATTTTTCAGCAAAAACGATGAGAGTTCTAATGAAATTAATTATTCTTATTATTATTCAATATAACACGTTACTATACTGAAATGTACATGATTCTCTAACCATCCATCCATCCATCCAGTTCGTCAACTGCTGGACATAAGCCTTTCCAGGACTTTGCCACTCCTGGCGGTCATCCTGGAAGAATTGCCCATACTCACACCCGCTGGGCAGGCGGGTTGGTAAGCGCGGTACCAGAAACCTCGCACCAGTGACGCCGCTGCCCATCACCAGTCTGTTCCATATAAGGCCCGGCTTTTAGGGATAGATATACCGCCATCCATCGGGCCCAGGCATGGCGGGCCTCCTGGTTTTTTGCCTGTGAGCTGTCCTCTTACTCTCCCCCGAATTACTTCGAGAGAGTCTCCAGGTAAGATGGTGGTACCTCCACAGTCGAGCCCGGCATCAGCTCTACCACTTGTGGATTCCCTAACAAAAAGCACCAAACATTATATCAGTTGTTGATGCCATATTTATTTTTGAACTGCTATCGCTGTAATGGCAAAACATATCTAAAGTTAAATGACGTGGTGGTTTTTAAGGGGCTTTATTTCGAGCAGCTAACACGTTAAACATTAAGGTATGTTAACTTGTTCAATTGGCTTAGCCATTATTTATTTTACAATAGACACAAAAACTTACAAAACATCAAGAAGTTAAACTATACTATGATTAATCTAAAACTTAAATAAAAAATTATAACTTAACTTATGTAATCCTGAATTAAAATTAAGTACATATATACCTAACATACAAATAAATAAATAAAAATGAAATATCTGACCATTTAAATGACGATCTAGCAGTCGTAGAGGCTGATTTAACCATCCGCAGTATAAGCTGATTTAACCGTCTATAGAGTCTATGTAGTAGATGTTCTCTACCAAAATTAGTAAAGTAATAAACAATTCACCAAAAGCCAACATATTTAATGGTATATAAACTTTTACTCATGTGAGTTGTCAATGTTTAATATAATATATTGAAACTATAATTTATAAATAATCAATAAATTTTACAATCCACTAAAGGAATAAAGCTAAAGATATTAAAAATACCAGCCAAGTGCGAGTCTAAATCACGTGGCGAGGACGGAACCAACTATACCAATCGAGTCTATTTAAAATATACTGATGTTGAAATCGTCACCATAGTTCTTATATGTGTCGCATACTTTGAGAAACAAAGGGGAGGGGTCATATTTTTTACGTACATTTTCTCAAATAACTAATAAATGCGCAAAAAAATAGTTTTCCCTTTCAACAACCAAATAACAGTCACACAAATAATTTTTGGTTCGATTTTTGGTACAAAATCACACCCGAGGACATATCACACACGACACAATTTTTGCCAATTTTTAATTAGGTACATCCACTCATCAGAGGGACAGATATTAATTTCGATGTCTGTCTAAATCGGCGTTTCTTAACCTTTGTTGTCCACAGACCCCTTAGGAAATCAAGCACAATTTTAAGAACCCCCTTATTAAAAAGCAGCAATAAATTTCGGAGCATTTATTTTAGTTCTACAAATTACAAAAAAAAAATACTTTTTCATATAAAATACGTAAATGAGAAGGTTTTTTGGTGGCAAAAAACTTTTCGTGGCATTTATTTATGATCGTTAAATGGTCCATAGATTAGACTACGGACACCCATACATATGCTCGGGGACCCTCAGGGGTCCGCGGACCACAGGTTAAGAAACGCTGGTCTAAATCACTAATTTCACTATCAGATAGGGTATACATCAGAAAGATTAAGTTTATAGAAAATTACTAGCAGGAATTGAGTGATCGTTTAAGTGAACCAAGTCGAAAAAAGCGGAGGGCCTTTTCTCCTTCGACGCGAGCGTTTTTTAATGGAGAATAACCTTTGTGTGCTTTAAACTTAGAATGGATGCTACTACCAAAAAGAGGAAGAGTAGATATATTAAAATAATGAAAGATAAGAAAAAAGCAAGAAGACAAACGTATTTGCTAAAAAATACAAGAAAATTTGACGAGAAGAGACAGGTTGATAGGATCAGGCAGTGCAAATGCAGAGGTAAAAAAAAGATTCAAGAGAAGGCAACCTTAAAGTTGTTGAAAGTTATATAATGATGTATCCCTTAGGACATTATTATGATAATTTTATCATAATAAAACTAATCAAAAGTTGCCACACCCTTCAAAATGAAAGGATATATAAAAATTTTAATTCTTTTAAAATCGATGAAAAATAAAATATTTGAACGCTTTAAAAATGCATTATTTAGTTATATAATTAACAAGTCACACAAATTTGTCTTTCCAAGATTTCACCACTATGGCGGTCCTCATCTAGCTGTCACCCGCAGCGTCCTTCAGGTTATCAGTCCAGTGGGCATGAGGTCATTATATAATTAATATAATTTTAAATGAAATTCACATAATTTTTAATGAAAATTTTCATAACTTTTAGCTTATAATTTTCCCGACAATTGATTAAAATTTATTACAATAGCATCCCAAACGGTCGTTATCTAATAATTTTAACATTTTCATGGTTATCATTGAATTTCATAATTAATTATTACCCATTTTTTTGTCAGGTTTCCACGAATGACATCCCCATCTTCAATGTTATTCTACCCTACCTACTATTTCCCCATAATCTCAATGCCATTCTACCTATAATTTGACTTGTCATTGATTAACGACATACTTAACCATTTACTAGCATTTATTGCACGTAATAACATCTAGTAAGTCTAAACTATTGATGATGGTGTAAAACCGAAACCGGTCGGGTTAAATAATCTAATAAACTGTGAAACGAGAGCAAGTTATTCATCATGTTGTTATCTAAATTTCATCAAGTGCCGACAATTCCCGTAGCTTAATTTCTAAAAGATTTATTTTTATTTATTACGACATGAATCCCCGAGGAGATGTCACTGTGTCACTGTTCCGAGTGTGAACTGTGAAATGCAAGTCACATGCCACACTTGGTACAATCGCGTTTTACAGGCGATTATTACGTCCCAACGTGATGGGCGGGGAGCCCTATCGCTGTTCTTTGGGCACACGCTGTTTAGGACATGCAGGTTTCCTAACAATGTTTTCCTTCGCCGTTCACATAAATATATGCACATAAATTCTGAAAAACTCATTGGTGCATGCCCGAACCGGGGTTTGAACCTGGATCTCAAGATTGAGAGGCCAGCGTTCTACATCTGAGCTACCGCCCAGCTCAATTCAATAACTAATTAATAGTTTGCAATTGTTTGCAACCTTACACCTAATCCCTTTTGCACAGGGGAACCCATTTAAGGGTTTGGACGTAGCTTTATGATTACTATAGGTACCAAGCCATTGAGTCGAACTTACATTCTCTAATTTTTAGGGTTCAAAAGGGTTACGTTACGGACAAGGAATTCTCACCGTAATGACATTAGGACATGCAGGTTTCCTAAAAATGTTTTCCTTCACCGTTCACATAAATATATGCACATAAATTCCGAAAAACTCATTGGTGCTTGCCCGAACCGGGGTTTGAACCTGGATCTCAAGATTGAGAGGCCAGCGTTCTACATCTGAGCTACCGCCCAGCTCAATTCATTAACTAATTAATAGTTTGCAATTGTTTGCAACCTTACACCTTATCCCTTTTGCACAGGGGATAGCGTTATGATTACTATAGGTACCAAGCTATTGAGTCGAACTTACATTCTCTAATTTTTAGTGTTCGTTACCCATAGGGTTACGTTACGGACAAGGAAGTCTCACCGTAATGGATTTGTTACAAAAAGAATCCATTACGGTGAGACTTCCTTGTCCGTCCATCCGTAAGTATGTCACAGCCTCATTACTTTAAACAGCTCCAGATCAGAAGAAAAGTATAAAATCAATAATTTTCTTGTTCCTAGAATGCGGTGAATACAAATTTAAATAAGTAACCAAAATTTTTTAAAAATTTGGTACCTGCCATAGTTGTATTTTTTTCTTGATTTTGTAATGTGAATATCAAATTGTAGGTATAGGGATTTTGGCTGTAAGAATACCTATGTAATAGTGATGCGATATTAATTTGCATAGATTTCAAGAAATATTCTTAATAATAAAATTAAATATACTATATGTCTCCCCTTAGTCATTCACAGACAAAAAGACCATGCGAACAGACAAATGGGTATAGATTACGGAAAAATAAAACGATACAGAAATTTTGAGAAAAAATTTTAACCCATGAAAATATATTTGCTGCCAAAATTTTTATGCGCTTGTGTTAGGTATATGTCGATATATCGATATATAAGGTCTTTAAATTGAAATGGAAAGTAATTTCGCAGGTGATTCAGTATCGTTAATACATCACATTCCACTGCAAAGTAATTTTTTTTGCGCGAACTTTTCTTCACTTGTCCATACAAACTGAGTTAGCTGATCGGACCACTTCGTACCGAGAAGTGAAAAAAAAGCTCGCGCAAAAAAGTGCTTTGCAGTGGCATATGATGTATTAACGATACTGAATCAACTCCTAAATTACTTTCCATTTAAATTGAAAGAACTTATATATGTCGTGATCATATCGTAGAATTAATCATATCATGATGTGGTCAATCATTTCATGAAATGGATGCATTTCATGAAATGCCCAACACAAACTGACGATTTCATGAAATGGCCTGGCCAAATCAATGAAAGATCAGCGATTGATGATATGAATAGCTAAATGCATGACTATTTCATGATGTGGTCAAACATTAGTGATCGTGTCGTATAATAGTTACATTATCTACAGTCAAAGGCGCTGATGTCATTTTGTTGTTGTTTTTCACCATAGCGCCGGATAACAATACTACAACTCTCTAGACAAAGAAACTACACATCTCTAGACAAAGCTAGATAGACCCACTCTGACTTGATTTTCTTTAAGAGGATAAGTCACGCTTGCATCTATCACTTTTACTCCGTTCGGAATGATCCACGGATTCTGGGAAAATAGCAAAATGAAGATCTTCTTCGCTGATATTATTATAAAAAAATCTAAACGTTGTATGAAATTTATGTAATTTTCAGAGTTAAATAAAGTTAAAACACTAAGGCCTAGTAAAGGCTATTGCACACATTTTCTTTGATATAACTTTAACGAGATAAATTTTGAGAGCCATTTTTGTTTTTTTAATTTTTAATATTGGAATGACTTCTGAAGATTCTGTTACGATAAGAGTGTGCATTTTATTCTTTGCAGAAGTATTTATTGTTTATATGTTGTAAGTACTATATGTACAATAATCAATTATGGTTTTTCGGGGACTATCCTCTTAAATTCACAGAATTCAGTTGCATTATATGAGTGAGTTAAGAGCGGTTTTGCAGCCGGATTGTGAAAAAAGCCCGCCTTTTTCTTATTAATCAAAACAGAACACTTAAATTCAAAATTCACTTAATAGTTATTCAACAAAACCTTATTACCTATGTATTGTGTATGTTACCATCGCAAAGTTTCCATTGGTTTCTGTAAAATAGAACTTCAAAATTTTTTTTTTTTTTTTGTTATTTGAGTGTTTTGTTTCAATTAATTAGAGAAAGGCGGGTTTTTCTTAACCCGGCAGCGAAACCGCTCTTAATGCGTCGTAGATTTCAATGGTAACTTTCTAGTTACGATAATTATGCGAGCCCAGAAAACAATAAACACATTGCGTTTTTTTGACACTTTCAAAAACTAACAAAAAATTATGATTTAATAAAAAAAACTTAATTTTAATCTGAATTTATCAAAGCGTTGTAAAGTAGAAAAAAATACAATAAAATAAATTTAGTTTATTATATTATATATTATATTATATATTAAATTATATGAATAAAATTTCAGGTAAGTTTGTTATTATTATTATTGTACAATTTTCTTAATTAGGTTTATTTCTTAGGCATTTTAATCTTATAGTAGTTTTAGTTTCACTTATTTTTTAAGTTTAAAATTTTTCAGTTGTTTAGAATTTTAGATGAATAATGTTATTTAAGTCATTACTTATATTAATAAAAAATTTTTACTTCTGTACTGTATTTGATGAGAATAAAATTTAGTTATTTAAACTCATTTTTAAATTCGTTTTGTGCAATTATTTTAATTTTAATAGGTAAAGTAAACATGATCTTTTTTTAACAAATTGATTCCGTCTTAATTTTTTAACGCTCCGGCTGACCCCATTCACGTTGCGGGCAATTCGACAACTGATTGATTGTATCATCTCAGATTCACTTGTAGATAGACCAGTTCACAAGACAATATCTCAGGGCTACGTCACATTATTCAAATGACATTGCAAACTAGCGTCCGAAGTGGGTGGATCCACGGGTGATATATAAAGTTGCCAGAAATTTATTGAATATCATTCGGTGAATCCAATCCATCGAAGCTACCCAAACAGGCCTAATCATGAAACTGGCTGTAAGTTACCTGATTTATATTTTATAAATTATTAAAAAGTATTAAGCGAAATATATATTGATAAAACATTGATAAATAGATTTAATCTTAAAGATAAAATTAGCCTCGTAATCCAATGGGGTAACGCCACCAGCCTGCTGGGGACCCTCCCCTGCAGCAGCGATTTAAATAATATTTTTTATTTAATTTGGTCTATTTTTAATTTTATAATCTTTAAGATATATATATCATGATTGAATCGTCCTCAATAAATATAATTATACTTTACCATCAAGCATTGAAAATATGTAGTCTCCCCACCGAAAAAGAACTTATTATTTATATTCACCGGGAGGTCCTGGGTTCGATCGCCGGTTCAGAGCTCCGCATATCCAGATTTACTTTTCTTTCCGCGTTTCTATACTGCAATGATATAATGATAACATATATCTCCTTTCAATGAATAAATCGCCAAGTATTAAAACATAGAAATTTAGTTATATGATAGAACTTATTTCAACTATTTTTTGCAGATCGCTGTCCTGGCCTGCGCGGTCGCGTGCGCTAACGCCCAATTCAACCGAGCCAGCGCTTTCGCCAGCTTCGGTGCCCCCAGACCACAGCAGCCCTTCAGGGCCGTCACCCCCGCCCCCTACCGTCCCCTCGCCCCTGTAGCCCCCGTTGTCAAAGTTGCCCCCGTGGCCGCCGCCAGAGTGTCCCAACTTGACGCCCGCAACGCTAACATCGTTAAGTACGGCAATGACGTCAACCCTGACGGCAGCTACGCTTACTTGTAAGTAAAATACAAACTATAAAAATTACATAAATAGTACGTACAGTGGAGACCACATCAAGCTATACACTTGCTGTACGACATTAGCCCCGACAGAGAAGAATATAAGATAGGTACAAAGTCTTTGTACTTGATGCGGTCTCCACTGTACAAGTTCTGTTATATGACTAAAACAGCAGATTTTTTTAAAGGTGCGGTTTTTTGGTTTTATCTGGATAGCCTTAAGTGTCTTTGCCAATGATGACCTTAACAACCCCACGAGTAAAGATGGTTAGATGGCTCTAGGCTAAAGCAACTAATATTGACTTTAATTACACCTATCATTCGTTTATGAAGACGACCATTTAGAAATATTAGTTAGAGATGTATGAGTATAAATTATTTTGTTGAAAGTTACTGGAAAAGAAACTACCAGTGGAGAATGCGCAATATTTAAGATCATAGTAGTACTAACTTAACACATATGTATTTATAATTTTGTATTGAGAACCGTATCAAAAATCAGAGAAGCAGTATCAGGTTATTTGCATGTAACGAGTAATTTTGTGTAGTGAGATATATTTTTTCTATAGATATTACAATGAAGTATATTACAATGCAGTTATTTGAAAAGTATTGCTTAGCCTCAAATTAGATTATATTTGACAGTTCTGTAAACTTTTAACAGGGATATTATAATGGTTTTTTTAATTTATTTGCTATAATAAATGCTATAATCTTCCACCAGCTACGAGACCGACAACGGCATCGCTGCGCAAGAGCAGGGCACCCCTCGCAACTTCGGTGGCAATCCCCCTGTAGTCCCCGATGTTGCCCAGGGATCCTTCAGCTGGACCTCCCCCGAGGGTCAGACCGTCTCCATCACCTACGTCGCTGACGAGAACGGATACCAACCCCAGGTAAGTTCTGTCTTATAGAAATTCTTTCAGTTCCCAGTACGATACTATTCCATTTTCCCTGCATGTTTTTTTTCTTTTTTTATACATCTTTCTCTTTTTCTTTCCGTCAAATAAGCCATTATTTTTTTGGGGTCAGTAATAGTTTTACAAAGATTGAACCATGTGGACAATAGGGCATGCCAGAGCGGGAAAAAAAGAATTATAAAACTGACAGAATTATTTATTTGCATCACAGTTGGAATATCCCAAAAACTTGACAGTTATATGGGCGCATATTAGTATACACGCAAAAAAAAGAATTCTAGTTAAGTAGCTTTGTCTTCTTGGAATACTTCGTACTAAACTTTCATATGTTCTTACACGATTTTTTGTTTCCAGGGAGATGCCATCCCCCAACCCCCCCCAATCCCACCCCAGATCCAACGCGCCCTCGAGTACATCGCGAGGAACTCCCCCCAGAAGAAGTAAATCTGAAACTCCAGCTGCTCTGAATCGAGTCCGCTAGGAAGTCGCTAGTCGGTGCAATATTTTAGTATAAGTAAACTGTGTGTTTGTGATTACTGATTACAAACATGAATAAAATGTGATACGTTAATATGAATTTTACTTTTATTTACATACCTAAGGTTACTAAATAGTTACGGCAATACCTCCGCGCAAATACTAGTGATGTCTTTGTTCCAAAGTTACATTAGTGTCTTGTAGACACTCTCTTCTACATGTATTCTTAACTTGATTCGTTTTGTGACAGAAAAAATGTTTTAAAAAGACACAATAATAGATTGTTAACTTTAAACATGCAATTTAGTAGCATCAAATGAGGAAAATTAACCAATAATAAGTATTATATCGTAAAGGGAAAAAAAAAATTAAGAGACACAAAGTTAACAAAATCTCTTAAATAGGGTTACAAAAGTTACAAATAGTTCTACAAATATTTGGTGGATCCCAAGCTAAGTGAACTTGAAACGAATAACATAGATAGTAGCAAAAAGATAACAGCTGAGCATCCTTAGAAATACGTATTATGTAAGCATAGTGTAACTTTTTAATAAAATAATTATAATAATTAAAGATAACAGGTAACGAAATTAAATTTTATAAAATTTACGAAAGTAAGAAACGAAAAATGAGATACTCATAGAAAATAAATATCTAACAAACAAATCAAACAGATATAACTAAAATCGTGTTTAACTTTAAATCAGCTAACAATAGCAGATGGTTGTTTTGTCTCATCATAACCCAGTTGAGATAGCCAGCTGGAAACAGTTAATTTTACATCACACAACACCTTCAGGATTTTTTGTCACAACATTTTAAAACTTTATTATAAATGAATAAAAGTCAGGTACGAGTAGTTTAACAGTTTTATGTATGGATCAAAACGATGGTAGTAAATATAGTTTAACAATTTTACAAGAACCAGTGCTGTGACCATAAATTACAGTTTTTTTTGTTTGAACATAAACAGAACCGGGTATAAATACGTATCAATGTCTTTTATGACATTTCACATAACATTACAAATTTTAGCATACTACTATAATAATGGTAGTATAAATTACTGTTATTGTAATTTAATACCCGTATTTTTACAAAAATAATTTTAGGGATACGTAAAAACGGAAACCTTGCGAAGCTTAAGTGTCTGCGGTTCCGTCTGTGTGTCCACGGCTTACTAAAGAACCGCTTAGCTAATTGAGTTTAATTTAGTATTACTTATAAAATATTAGTATTACTTATAAAAAATTAGTATTACTTATAAAATATTAGTATTACTTACAAAGGTGGAGAATTAATCTACGATTCCTGAAAAAATACGAAAAATCATTGATGACGTGATAATATGGACGAATTTTTGAAATTCTTGAGTTGTGTTAATTGAAACGTATTTTTAAATAGGTTAAATGTACATGATGAAACCCATAATATACAGTGTATACGAAGTACAAATATACTATTTTATTAAATTATAATAGGTTATTTCTGTATCACACGCAATAAGAAATACTTAAATATGATAACTGCAATAGTAAATAGACCCATTTAGACGCATTTCGCATTTTAATGGCGAAATATTTTTATCAAGTTTGTATCAGGAAGCTATCAATGTTAATTGAAATGATGATCTTCAAAATATATGTAGTTTGGCCATGCTCCACAAAGTTAAAACAGCATAATAAAAAAATAAAACAACTTGAATCATCTTTAAAAACCATCTTTATTGCCCGACAAAGTAGTTCTATTTCAACATCATCGCCTCATGAATTTCAAATTTCTTCTAAATAGGGAGGTTCGACTGTTAATCGCCAATAAATAGTTGTAAGATGGATGGATAGAGATCCTTTCGTCCTTGTGTCAGCAAGTGATCCCACGCTGGTTTGTCGTGCGCGTGCTCATCTTTTAGACCATTACGTAATCTTAGATAATATATATTGTTAGGTTCAATACTGGTTTTGGACCATCCTTTGTTTCGAATACCTTGATGACAATTTACGATGGGTTAGTTTTTTATTAATGGTTTGCGTCTGGCATTTTCGAGTGTAGAATATAATATTAAAATATTTTCGTTGTGACGATATGTATGTATGAAATAATTATTTTTTCATATAAGATTATTATAAAAATATTGTTCCCTCCTAAGCGTAAATATACTTAGATATACCTGCTGTAGAACTGTGTGATAAAATAATTGAAAAGATACGACTCTGAATTCCAAGTTTGACTAAAAAGAATAAAACTTGGTGTTAGGGTGATAAATCAAAAATGAAGATAAAAACGCCGCCTTCTTCAGATCATGCGGCAAAAGAAAACAAAAAGTTTTTGCAATTCGCTTATTCTATGGGTAATTATCATAATCATCGATATTATTAAGATAATTTAAAACGGATTATAAGATTTCTATCAAACTCTTAATTACGACTGCAAAATGTTGTAATATGTGAAAAATAAAAACAATAAACAATAAGTATTGGTTTGTACATAATTTCATTTTTTTACAGAAAATTAATTATTTCTTAGTGGTACAGTAAGCTGTGGTGTGGTTTAAGGTTAAACGTTAGTAGCTTAGCGCAAAGTGCATAACTTAATTTGTTTAATGTTTATCTTGTTTAGAAATTTAAAATTGAAAAGCATTTTGGTCTGTGGTAATTGACGCCAATAGTTCAGTATTAGTGAGGTTTGTAATGCAAGGGTTTGAAATTGAATACACGATACTCATGATCTTATCCAAACCAAATTAAAATGCTGTTTTAACTTTATTTGGACAAATTATTTTTCATTTATTTTTCAAACTTATGCTTTACGAACTTCACTAATACTGAACTATTGGCGTCAACTGCCACATACCAAAATGTTTTTAAATTTTTAACTTCTAAATAAGAAATACAAAGTTAAGTTATGCAGTTTGCGCTAAGCGACTGACGATTAACCTTAAATGTTATTTCACAGCACTAAAACCACGAAGTAGCATAAGGAGATTAATATGTTAAAGATACGATGCAGTTTAAAGATTCAAATGATGCAATAAATAGATATATCCAAATTTTTCTACTCCACCGTTTCTTCTGTGATTCATCTAGGGATTTTAAAAGCCGTTTAGCAGCCGGATTGTGATTGATTTTTCTAATTAATCGAAACAGAACACTTATATTCAAAATTTGCTAAATAGTTATTCAACAAAACCTTATTACCTACTAGCTTCCGCCCACGGTTCGCCCACGTGGCCAACAGGAAACAAATGACATAAACGCTCTCAGTCCCTCTCTATTGAATATACTAACTAACAAAATCCCAAACAAAGCTAGTGAGGCCGAAAATGGAGCATGCGAGGACTGAGAACGCGCCCTCCAAGCATGCTCGGTTTTCGGCCTCGCTAGATACTCCCGGCTTCCGCAACGCTGCGAAGAACTTTGTAAACTAAAGTCGCACAATTACTCACTGAACGAACAGATTCAGATGTTAGTGTGTGAAGTATTATAGTAGGTGTGTATCCGTTATTTTATTTTATAAACATCTCCTATAGCCTATAGGTTGAACTGTGTGTTGAACAGGGTCACTACTATGACACTAAAAAAATCGAATCCAAATCCGTTCAGTGGTTTAAGGGATATGCGTGAACAAACAGACAAACAGACAGACAGAAAAGAATGATAAAAATCGCTGATTTGTGTTCTATTACTCTTCATTAGTCACCTCCTTCCTATTTTTATTATTTCTCTTCAATTTACAGACACAGCGGGTTCTACTATTATATGTATTGCTGATATGATTGATATTAATGTATTGTGTATGCTGCCATCGCAAAGTTTCCACTGGTTTCTGTAAATTACAATTTTTAAACTTTTAATGTTTTTTTTGAATAACTATTGAATGAATTTAGAATTTAAGTGTTCTGTTTCGATTATTTAGAAAAAAGCAGATTTTTCACAATCCGGCTGCGAAACCGCTCTTAAGTGTGTCTCGATCAATTAGAAAAAGGCGGGTTTTTCACAATCTGGCTGCCAAACGGCTTCACCTCAACTTCATATCAATAGCCTTATTTTAAGATTAGATAGCTTGTAACACTTCAATAGAAGATAATTTAGCCGCTTGAGTTCAGTGACTCGAGTGTAAAAGAAAGTAAGATCATAATCTCTGGAATTTTGCACTTTGTGCGGGCATGACCTCAGTTCCTTTAATAACGACAATCGAGAGTACTTTCAACTATAAGAAGGTTCTGTTATTTTGATATATACTGTACCTGTACCTCTTAAATTTAAAGTAAAATAAATTTGTATATCTAGAACAATAATAATGCATTTTTGAGTTCAAACTACGGCGTAGCAGGTCTACAAAGCCGTAGCAAGATGGAGAAGTCATCGAGTGTAATAAATATTTGAAAGGATCCCTCAAAATGGAACTCTTATGGTTGCCATTTCAAGGGATCCCAAAAAAAAGGAATATTGAAAAGCGAAGGACATTCCATGTTATTTACGGGCACGATTAAAGGCACGGGCGCAGGTCTTTGTTACGAGGCACACATTTACCAAGTTTACGATAAAGTGTTCCGAGTAAGACATTGAGTGCGTCTGGCACTTTTATCACTTTTAGTTACAGGGTGTGTTCAAACAGCTTATGTTTTGGATTCAACTATTTTAGATAAAATGGTAGAGCTGATGTCGGGCTCAACTGTGGAGGTACAAGTGTCTGAGACACTGGACGTATCTTGCTCGCAAACCACCCAAAATTATTCGGGAAAGAGTAAGAGGACAGCTCCCAAACAAGCACAACCAGCAGGTCTAGAAGCACAACCGTTCGAGGCTCACTCGTCTAGTGTTCGTCTAACGACGAAAAGGACAAACGTACACAAGTAAGCGAGACATAAAACATTTATCCTGTTCACTCGTGTAGGTTTGAACCTTTTGTCATTTGTCAAAGACGAGTGAGCCCCCAACGGCTTTGCTTTTATTTGTAAATTTGGCATCACTGGTGCGAGGGTTCCGGCACCGCGCTCACCAACCCGCCTGCCCAGCGTGTGTGAGTATGGGCAATTCTTCCAGGATGACCGCCGGGAGTGGCAAAGTCCTGGAAAGGCTTATGTCCAGCAGTGGCAGGTGGCCCACTATGCCTCGTGACATCCTCTTTATACCGACAAAACGTGATAGGAAGTGGGTTTAATCGCCACACTTCGGGCACAATTACACGCTTCTTGTTTACAGGTGTTTTCATTCACCGTCAGCAATAGGCTTGTGCTTGCTCGATCATTGCGCGGTTCGATCCAATCTCGTACAATCATCAAAATGTACTAGTTCGTTCATTTAGTGCTATTAGTACATGTCTAGTTCTGTGTTTCGCTCAACGTACGTTTTGTCCTATGCGACCCCATGCTGTTTGAATCGAGTCAATGCTTAATCTGTATTTGTAATTACTAGTTTTGTCGAATGAATTCTCCTTATTAAGGTACTTGGACAAAAGAACGAATTGGATGACCCAAACAAAATAGTTCAGAGCAATTTAACCTTTAAAGATCTGCCATAATGTACAAAACTGTGTCAAACCTCTTTCCGTTCCTTCTCCGCCTTTCGTTCATGTATCGTTTTCTTTATCTAATGCTGTGCGACTAAAATGTATACCGATTAAAAAGATCCGTACAGAATAGTTCTTTCTCGTTCACTTACAATGAAATGATAATATGTCTAAATCGTACTTTAGTACTGTACTACACAAGCCTAGTCAGCAAGTGTACAAATACTAATGCACATAATGCGCATGCTCAGATTCAACCCCAGATCTTAAGATTGAGAGTCCAGCTTCCTACCAACAAAGCTACTTTTACATTATACAATGATCTATTTTTCATATCGCAGCAGTAATAATTTCTTAAAACCATTATTTTTTATAAAACAGTAAATTTAAATTGTAATCTTTAAAAAAGAGAAATAGACTTGAGATTCTATAATACCTCACATTGCTTCGCATCATCCATTGTTACATCCACAATACTGTTTATACAAACGTAATATTATTTACATTATTTTTGGGTTTTTAATTTCGTGTTTTTCGTTTTTTTTTTTCTATCGAGGCAAATTTTTAGTTTAACCTTTTGAACCATTTTGGGCTCTTGGAATTATAATGTCCTATACATATATAAATTTATTAACAATTTTTTAATTAATTAAGTAGTCTGAAATTCAAATTTAGAATTGTCATTTATCAGATATACCTCATGCAGAATGAGGTGCTCAATGTCAGACTCTAAACATCGTTAGGCTAAAAAAATACAGACTAATTTAAAACTGACAAAATCTATAAACCGCTATAAACTGGTATTTATTTCAAGCGTCAAATTTGATAAGCCTGCCGCCTGCAGGTTAAACAAAACCTATAAGTTTTATTGTGAATTTATTATAATGTTCAACTTTAAAATAAATACTATTTTACAAGGATTTCTTGAACGGCGAGAAAACGTTTTATTTAATGAATTATTAATTCAGATAACATCAACCTTTTATATTATTTTTATTATAAAAGCGTTATGTAGCCAGCTATCACTGGATTAAATTGAGAGAGAACTACACAGAGTAGAAGTCCTAAATTGTAATATAATAATACATCCAAAGGAAACTTGGCTCTTAAAAAAACACACATCCCCAAAAATATCCTAGCCAAGCAAAAAAATTATAAAATAACGAGGATCACAACATTTTGAACCGTTTTTTGTCATTTAAACTGTTTGTCATACTCGATGAAGTTATTGTTCACTTTGGATTGTAATTTGATCAATAGAGGCACGTGCCGGTAACTCACGACTCACGGTCACAACTATTTATAAACTGTGAACAACTAATGTTGATACTTCTAAGTACCTAAGAATAAACTAAAGGAATTGCAAGAAAGAGTTACTACAGTCATTTTTATTTACACAACCCCCCCAAGATATGTACGAAATATTACAAGAGTATACAATTTTGATAACATTCACTATTGAGTTCAGGTGTGATTAAACTGATTAATGATCACCTAGTATTAAGTAGAATGTTTTTTGTGAAAAGAAGTACTCTGATTTAATTAACCTTTTTTATCACAATAGATAGGTGTTCCGAACTGAAGTTTTGCGCTGCAAGGTTAAATGTCAGTCGCTTAGCGCAAAGTGCATAACTTAACTTCGTTTTTCTTGTTAGGAAGTTAAAAATTTAAAAACATTTTGGTATGTGGCAATTGACACTAATAGTTCAGTATTAGTAAGGTTTATAAAGCAAGAGTTTGAAATATTAGTCATGATCTTTTCAAAACCAACTTAAAATACTGTTCAAACTTTGTTTGGACAAGATCATGACTAATTGTGCATTAATATGTCCATGTATAACGGACACTGTTATATGGAGAATAAATTATTGTATTGTATTGTATCGTAAATTTCAAATTCATGCTTTATAGTATAAGCTATCAACTACCTTAATTAAACCCTGCAGATACACATAGTTTAATATATTTTCAGTGTCAAGGTAAGTTGGTCCTCTATAACGGCAAGTGAAATTATTTACCATAATGTTTTTAGGGTTCCGTACCCGTATTGTGTGATGGTACGGAACCCTTTGTGCCCGAGTGCAACTCGCATTTGGCTGGTTTATTATTTATTTATATCAATATTAATATTATTATGCTATCAAACATAATCTATTTCAAAGACATCGAACATACTCCTATTATTTTTCAAACACATCCTGTATTCGTAAGCCGAATGTTTGTTATCTTTGCATTATTTACCGTTTTTCAATCTTTTTTCTTTATTTGAATTTCATGGCTTGAATCGGCCATTCGGGAGAGGTTATGAACCTTTTTGAAATGTTACTTTATTTTTATTTTTGTCCAAAATACCTTTTGTAGCAGGTAGTACTACTCGTATATCGGATTTAAAATAACGGAAGGGTTTAATTTTATGGTTTTTACTTGTCTTGAAATTTAATCTATATACCCTTTTATGAGATTTCAGTGTCGATTTCTTTCACCGGCTACTTAAGATATTTTAACAGCCTGACAAATTGTTCGATGCGTTTATTCAATTTAACCTCCATATTTTAAACCGTTTATACTTAAAACTTAGTCTCATTTGCAATCTGACAAGCACATTATTTTCCCTTCTTTTTATAAAAAAAACATAATTTTATTTATAATTATACATTATACATTTATAATCATAAATTATTCGCATTTACGAAAAATATCATCAAGGAAATACCAAGAAAATTTACAATTAAGATATTATAATCAACTCCACATAATAAATCGTTGAGGAGACATGATCGACCATGATATATTTATAGCTTTCCACCAAGTTACAATGATACCACTCTTATTACATTTGCAAAAGGTTTATTTTTCAGTATGACTTCAAGTAGAGAATTTGTAATAGGACCATTACTTTTAGACACATGCAATCATCAATTTTGATCTCTATTACGAGTTATTAAGAAGTAAGCCATGTGTCTATAAAGCTCGACTAGTCGTATGTATGCGATGCGATCCGGGTGTGACCTTAGCATTTGAGATCTGTTCATGCATCTTTTGTAGTTCATAGAGACTGTCAAATGTGTTGTTCCTCTTTGGTCAACCACTTTTTTCTTATTAATATTAAAAATTCCTCACCTATATGGCAAAACAGCAATGTATTCTTACCTAAGATTATGTTTATTTTGCGAAATCCATCGCTATGAATACTCTAAATATTATTAGTGTGCATTACAAACTAGAAAAGATCAATCAGAAACAAACCCAAAGACAAGAATTTGAAAAAATTCCCCGGGCCCAGGATTCGAACCTGCGACCTCTTGTTATCAAGACAAGCGCGCTACCAATTGCGCCACCGAGGTTCCTACCCAGACCGGTGAATCCTTCCATGATACTTTTCCACTGTTATTTTTTGCTTCTGCCTGGTATACTAGCTTGTACTGCACATATAGAACGCTCACGAAGGCGTTATGTTATTTCACGCCTTGTTCTTAAGTTCAGTGGACAAGTATGATCGAAGAATTCACCGGTCTGGGTAGGAACCTCGGTGGTGCAATTGGTAGCGCGCTTGTCTTGATAAGAAGAGGTCGCAGGTTCGAATCCTGGCCCGGGGAATTTTTTCAAATTCTTGTCTTTGGGTTTGTTTCTGATTGATCTTTTCTAGTTTGTAATGCACTCTAATAATATTTAGAGTATTCTTACCTGTTTAGAATTTGCTGTTTTTTTTTTATGCATGCAAACTTAATTGTGATTATGTGTTTCATGGTGACTCTGATATAATGAAACGGAGTGTTTAAACGTTCGCCGGTGAATTTAGACGTTCTTCCGCCGTACGGCTTAGCCACATGGTAAAGTATGAAAAACCCTTTCAGGTACCTGCGTCAACATTTTTTTACGTGCTGCGTTTTAAATACATGCATATTTTGGTGCGTCCATAGCATAGTTCTGTGCTTATTTTGGAACGCAGTATTTGATATGGCTAACTATTGCATCCGATACAGTGACAAACTTATCTGTTCTGGTGGCGAAGAATATCACAAAGTATATATAGAAGCCATTTTAGATTGCCCAATCGGAACATTTATGTTTGTGGCTCCGTAATTGAAAACGGGTGTTATTATGAAAGTGCGACTAGTTACAAATAAATCAAACTAAAATTATCGTACTAATCAATTTCATTTAGAAGACTGCCTCCTTAATATTGAACTAGAATAAGTACTTTATAATTACATAATCCTTGAAATAAAAAATGTATTCTTAGACGAAGTAATACTTCAAAAATAAATTATAAACTCACGCCAAACCACTTGATTAAAGTTATAAGTATTTTTTTTAGCTGATTATGTACATTGATTTTACCCGTAACTGTGTAAGAGTACAACGTACTACAGATATTTTTTTCCCGGTTAGCAAATTATTTTGAATGTTTCAAACGCAAATTTTTAACGGATATTGAGTAGTCGGATCACAGTAGAATGGCCCAGGTCACTCCATGATTAATGCATAGTGTTGCGACCTACCTTCGCTTGACACATTATAGTGCATAAATATCGATGCCACTGCATTCCATTTGGAGCATCCTATTGAGTTGAGAAAAAATATGTCTACATTTTTAATTTAAAGACTTAAATGTGAAGATGCAAGTTTTATCAGTGCGTTAAATTAAAAGTAATTATGTGGAAATTAATCAACGTGGATCATGTTTGTAGGTACAGATAGCAAAGAAGATAAGTAACCAGGCCCAGCACAAACACTTTTCTCCTAAAACTTACAGGTGAGCGATAGATGAGATGTGAAATATTTGGTCGATACATGCACACGGTCGTGCACTATTTATTGAGTATTTTTTTAATCATCAATCACTCACCTGTGGGCCTTAGGATCAAAGTGTTTGCGCTGGACCTGGTTACTTATCTCCTTTGCTGTCTGTACATAGGGTTATCAGGTAAAGGCTTTAGCCGGACATGTCCGTCTTTTTATAGTCGTGTCCGGCCAAATATATACAAGTCCAGCCTGTCCGGCTTTTGGTCAATTATTAAAATAAGCAGTCACAGTTAATCTTCTTAAATTAAAAATTAAATTAAGAAGATTAATTGTCATAGCTTAGTTTTAAAAGAATGAGTATAAAAATTGTTAGCTATTTAGTTATAATAATAATGAAGATAATGGCATTTTTGTCAAAGATCAGTTTTATGTTTTGATTTAGTAATTCATTCAAATTTTCGTTTATTGTGCCAGGTGACAGTTTTTTTATCTAATTATTTATAAAGTGGAGTAAAGATTTTTGTAAACTGGAAAGTTACACCTACTTAGATACAGTAATATATTCACAAATGATCAGACTGATTATTGATTGTTTTAGTTACTTTCAATGTTAAGTTACAAATTACTTTACCAAGATCAAAATGTGGTTCATTATAACATATAATTAAGTAATAAAGAGTAGAGTAAGAGTAAGTCTCAAATGAATAACAATGATAAATAAACAAAATTTTTTTTTGTTAAATGATACTAAATATGAAAAATAAATCCGGTTAAATATGAATCTAAGTCCGGCTTTTCTTTATTTGGGCGTGGCAACCCTATCTGTACATGCGATATCACTACATTAAGGTGACTTTCATGACGCCACGCACGTTCATGATGGAAGCCGAAGCTTGAGCTTGGAAGCAAGTGAAGCATACTGCGAAATATACGTATGAAGATGAAGTGTCATTGTACCTAGGGACTAGGGACTAGGAACTTTGTACGCTTATTAAACTAAATATATTTTAGGTCTTTGGGATTATTATATTCATCTTTGTGTATTTTGTAATACTTGGTATTGGTATTGGACCTGTCTGCTTCAAATTCAAAATTCAAATTCAAATTCAAATAGTTTATTTTGCAAAGCAGGTATAGATATATACACTTTTTACACGTCAAATTTAATCTAATAAAGAAAATATATGTAATAGAATAATAAATGTACATGAACTAAATTAAAGGTTTATTTAATTTATGTAGCAATATATTTACGATTAAAATGATAGGTAAAATATATATTATACAAGGTAAAATCCAATCAGCCGCCCGAACCCATACCGGAGACCCGGCCAGGGACCAGGAACAAGGTTCAATGATCACCAACCGATACAACCTTCCTTCCAACCAACCAACCAACCTTCAGATAGCACGTACAGCCTTTGGTTATGACTTCAATTCCAACATAGTAATCTTATATAAAGAGAGGACGGCTGTTCAAAACGGTCTCAAGGTGGTGGTAAAAAGAATAGAACCCTGTTTTCTGTACCTATCCCTTCGGAGACCTGATAGAGAATATACATGGTATCTAGTATAATTATTTGATTTAATTTGATATAAAGTGACTTTTGTTTATGTACCCAAATTCATACTGGAGACTCAGTAAGTGGTCAGGACTAAGGTTCAATGACCCTTATTGCAAAATGCGTAAAAAAATGTGTGCACCTATATAGTCTATACTAATTTATGTACAACTCCGAGTCAATTAGTATAGGAAGCCTTCATTTTATTTTGCCTTTTCACATCAAAAAGTGTTATTGGACCTTGGTCCTAACCACTTACCGAGTCTCCAGTACGAATTTGGCTAAATAAACAAAGGTCACCTTGTATGTTGGGGTGTTTTAGGACTTGCTTGTGGCATTTAGATAAAACAGAGTGGGTGTTAATATAAGCTTGGGTCACATTGCAGGTTATTAAATAAACCTACTCATTTATTTCAAAATATTCTGGTGTCCTATCTTAACAAATTTCTTGAACATCTTTATGATAATATGGAGATGCATTTGTATGCACACTAAGTAATTTTAAAATAGTGGATAACCTTTGAATGTTGCCATAATAAGTACGTTTGGTGGTATATAAGATTTACATTATTTATTATTTGCCTGCGGTTTCATCCACATGTGCCTTGATTTCAGTAGAGATATAATAGCTAATTCTTGCGCCCTCTATTATAATGTCTGTAACACTCTGCAACAAATTCTGTCAACACAATACTGTAATGAAGCAATTAAATTTAACAGTTTCTTCGAGGCCATAATAAACCCCGTGGATTTACCGGTATTTTGTACCAGAATATTCTATAAGTGTTTTGGACAGTCGGACGTAAAATAAATCTTCTACTTTCAGTCTAATTTAACACCCTTATGGCGCCCTATTGCAAGGTCGCAAATACGGCAGAACTATATATACTATATACTATAACACAGGCACATACACCCCTTTTAGGCGTCAAGGTTAGCCTACTAATTTGTTGTATTTCTGTTTTCATGAATAAACAAATTATTATTATATTATTATATTATTATACTAGCTTGTACACTGAGCTTTTATTTCAGCTTATATATGTGTGGGTATAAAGGTGCTTCATCCATTCACAAACTAGATGGAGTTACTGGTATTTAAAACTCGTACAATATACAAGGTGTAACAGAAAGGTGTAACCATATTTGAAGAGCTTATTCAGTCAATTGTATAGAACAACTTTTACTATGGAGCCAACCCTGAAATCTCGAAAAAAAAATCTGCCCTTCCATACATTTCAGCCGAGGGGCATTGCATTTTTCTATGAAACAGTTAATATTTTTTTCGAGATACAGGGTTTGTTCCATAGTAAAAGTTGTTCTATACCATTGGCTGAATAAGCACTTCAAATATGGTTACACCTTTCTGTAACACGTTGTATAATTATGTACGAATGGAGAAACTTCAGTCGTTACAGAACTGCTCGTCTTCAGGAAACAAATTATACCCTAAGTCTAAGTGAAACCATTAACTGAAATAATTAAAAAATATATTTTATATTTAAGTTTATGTCTTAGATATTTAGGTTTATATTGTAATCTGGATCTCCCTATTATTTTCTGATTAGTATTCACACCGTTATTTTGTTCATCTTTCTGTTAGCTACCAAGGGTTGCCTGGAAGATATTGCTATTTGCAATAAGTGCCGCCCTTGTACACCATGTTTATTTGTTTTTTTTTGTCTTTAAGTTATTTGTGTAAATGTGCAAAGTGTTATAAATAAATAAATATTTTGTAGTTCTGGAGATTATTTATTTACAAACAAACAAATTTTTCGTCTTTATTTCTGACGATTAGTCTAAGCAGTCTAAGGTATATTATTAAGTCCTTTAAAATTAAGTATATACTTGAACTCTATTAAGCTGACTTTAATTGATTCAGATTATTTTTGCAAAATTCGCATTTGACCGTGCGTAATTTACAGATGTATGATGTATTCAAAACTCATTTCAAGTGAAACCAATTTTTAGCCATATTTTGTTATTTGTAGGGTTCTCTTCCTCAAAATGAACCTAAGATCACTTTGTTGTCTGTTTGTCTGTCTGTCTGTCCATCTGTCACGACCCTTTTGCTCGGGCTTTGTATGAGATATCAAGTTGAAACTGATACTTCCTACAGAAGTTTACGTCCCCATAGTGCTGTAAAAAAATCAGGCTTCTAACTCAACGCAAAAAAGTTATTGCGCTTTACATTATCAATTTTACACAGATTTGCTCATCATGAAAACATACAGGGCACTTTCAGCTGACTTAGAAACTTGAAATTTTGGTTACAGGTAGATCTTATAGCACACACATAGGAAAAAAATCTGAAAATTACAAAAATTTCAATATTTAGGACCAACTTAGTTAGTCCCTTTAGAAACATAGAGTTTAATAGAACGTAAGTGTCGAGTTATGTTTGTCTTTTATAACTACAAATGGAATTATTTACCATAGTGTTTTTAGGGTTATGCCATTTGGCGTAGAGACCCTCGGGCCGTGGGGGCTGGACGCATGGCGAATTTTTAAAGAAATTTCGTCGCGCCTGCCCCCCTATTCTGTATCTTTAGTTGCCAACTGCACGAGGTGCCTATCATCAAAAACATAGCTAAAAACTGAAATTTCAAAATTGCCTTTAGTGGGTATTGAACTATTAACAATCTGTGTCGTCACTTCAAGTGCGAAAATATCCTTAGGACATCGGAATTCGATAGTATATCTATGTTTTTGATGATAGACACCCAGTCCAGAAGGCAACTAGAGATACACAATAGGCCCGCAGGTCGACGCTTCTGGTGACCGAAGGGCTGGTGTTTTCATACAATATACTATTTCTATCCATTTATCCTGCTCAAAGTTGATAGGGTGCGTAACACTTTTAAGATTTCGATATAGATACAAATAGGTACAAACAAAGAGTTTTACTGAATTTTTAATAAGTTTTTTTGCTACCTACATATTTATAGAAAATTCCGTGATATATAACTGGCATGCTCTTTTTGGGACATGGAATTCGTCGGTGAAACGTAGGTGATAGTCTACGCTCGGTCACACCTCTGAAAATCCCTTCGGAGCTACATGTCGTATTTACTATCACGGCATGAATCCCTGAGGGGGTGTCAGAGGTGTTATCAAGTGGGAATTTTGAAAAGTAGGTACACACTTGGTACACCCGTTTTTTAAGGACGATCATTACGTTAGAAATGTAATGAGTGGTGATCCCTATCACCTTCGAGCATAAAAACAGCTTAACGTGGCTTCCGAAGCTCGTAGACCAAATAAAAATTATTGTGCACCGCACGGATTGAACCCACGACTTCTGGGTTAGTGCTTTACCACCACAAATAACCCCCAGTAGATTCCCTATGTTGGTAATTTTCTTCTGCATCGAGTTCACCAAAATTGGTGGAAGGTGCCGGCTGCGGGGAGCGTCACAGCGGCTTCGTGATTGGCTATTTCAAGGACGCGCTTGACATGCCACTCAACTACAGAGGCGTAATTACGTTGTCTACTTGTTGTTCTTATTACAATTTCAATCACACCGAAAACCTTTCCTGATGCTACAAAAGAACGTCACCACTGTGTAACTCTACTCTAGGTCTACTTCAGAAAGATAGTGATTGCATACCTACATCATGCTCTAGGAGGCGCTAAACAAAAAAAAAACTCATTTTGTCATAATTGATAACATTAATTAATTAAAAAAATTATGTTAATTAAAAAAAAAAAATTAATTGCAAATTATTAGTATATCCATAAGCTCATTTTGTAATGGAAATGCTGTGCTTCTCTGTTATTTAAATCTAGTTTCAGTTACTTACGAGTATGTCAACGTCTCAATAGCTACAGCTGTTGCGTTTACCTAGAACGGGTCAAGTCTAAGTTCGATGTCGTCTGGCGGCATGAAAGCAATGAATAAACGATCTGTCATTTCAAATGCAGTATATTTGGTGAGTGTATAATCAGCTTTGTCATTATCACGTACATGAAGTCTTGCAACTTCACATAAACTTGGCCCAGAGGAAGTGAAAAGTGATTTAAAGTGAGTATATAGTAATGATTTTACTTCACACTTAAACATCAGCTATTACTTGTAAAGATATTAAATTTTCCACGGCTACCGTTTGCTGAGGGAACGATAAACCGGCGCGCGCGCAGCCATCTCGCGCATGCGTCCTCCAAAGTTCAAATGTAGGTAATGTTAATGTCACTATTGCAATGCACTGAGTAATCGTCCGATGGCACTCGCTCTGAAATGTCAGCCTTCTAAATATCCTATGTACGAAGGAATATAACTACTTTACAAATAATATCACCTAGTAGAGTAACGTAGAGTAGAGTAGCTAACGTAGAGGTCCGGTTTGTAGAGTGGAAGTGTTGGTTTTAGAACGGAATATTTTGAATTCTAGATTATATTAAGTTTTTATTAAAATATACACATAAATAAGTAAGAGCCCCTCTTGGGTTTGAAATATATCTTGCTCTAATTCGTGAATGTGTATATTTTAATAAAAACTGCTATATATATGGGAAAATTAATATAATATTATTAAAACTCGCGTGAGCTGACACACTAAATTATAATTACATACAGCTTGAACACTCACGTGTGATTGTTGTTGACTATGTGCCAACCGTTTCACCGATACAATTTCGGCATTATCAAGGCGAGTGTCGTTCTTAGTTGGCATATAGTCAACAACAATCACACGTGACTGTTCAAGCTGTATGTAATAATAACCTTATATATAAATACTAATAAAGAAAATACGAAGGGTAACCTATATTTAGATTAAAAAAACCCTTATCTTAAATATATAAAACAAAGTCGTGTTAGTTACACCACTTATAACTCAAGATCGGCTGGACCGATGTTAGTTATCTCTTTTTTGGTGGATTCTTCTCCGCTCCGAATAGCAGAATAAGTAATAAAATATCGGATAAGTTATCTAATAACAATAAATTAATTAATTAATTTTACGAATGCAAATAGCATGTGGTGCCATCTGTTGAAATATAAAAAAACACCGGTGGCACCACAGTCGCAATGCAATTTGACAGCTCAAAGTGCAAAGACAACAAACCAGCAGCCGTCAAATTGAAAAAAAAAATCGTATTGCGTATCGATTGCTTGAGGTTATGTACCGGTCGGTCGGTTGGATTGTTTTGTTGTTTTGGAGAAGTACCTATATAACAATGCCGCGACCAAGAAGATCTAATATTTCCCAACAAAGCCGTAATGCAGTTAGGCTGCGGAACAGGGCGAATCAATCAACTGAAGAAGACCAAGAAATCGCCTCAAAGCCTCAAATCTGTGGCGCTATGTGAAGAAACTTCAGCTCACAGAAAACATGAGAGTTACATTGCTGAACGATCCATCTGCTGAAGAATTCTCCAAGCAATTGCTGGCTATTGGTAATGGTTGTGTTCCTGTCGACAAATCGAACGGATTTATTTCGTTTCCTCCAAATTTTTGCAATTTCGTGTCATCAAAAGACGAGCTCATCAACCAAGTGTTCCCGAACATCATTGCTAACCACAAAAACAATAAATGGTTGAGTGAGCGAGCCATTTTGGCGGCTAAGAACAAAGATGTGGATGACTTAAATGTTGAAATTCAGAATCAAATCGTTGGTACGCTGCATTCATTTAAATCTTTTGACAGTGTAACAAACGTAGACGAAGCTACCAACTATCCGACTGAATTTTTAAACTCCTTGGATGTGCCTGGCTTACCACCGCATAATTTACGACTTAAGGTTGGCTCAGTAGTCATCATGCTACGAAATCTCAACCAACCAAAATTATGCAACGGTACGCGTTTGGTGATTGGAAAACTGATGGTGAATGTGATACACGCGACGATACTCAAAGGAAAATTCAAAGGTGAGGAAGTTCTCATTCCGAGGATTCCGATGATCCCAACCGATTTACCCTTTGAGTTCAAGCGAATTCAATTTCCGATCCGTCTTGCATTCGCCATGACGATCCTTGAGTGTTTGTGGTCTAAATCTAGAAAATGCATGTTTTTCTCATGGTCAATTGTATGTGGCATGTTCACGTGTCGGCAAACCATCAGCTTTATTTGTTTTTGCGCCGGATAACAAAACAAAAAATGTTGTATATCAGAAAGTGCTTTAACATGCAGTATCGCAATATTGGCGCTAGAGAGAAGAGGCCTAATGTGTAAAATGTAAAAAAAAATCCACAATTTACTTAATTTTTATTGTTAATGTATTAGGTACCTAACTATTAGGCTCAAGATGTATAAATAACCCAATACCTGGTATGTGTACTAAGTGAATATTTAACATATAAAGAAGAATGGCAGGCTCAGTACCCAGCTAATAAGACATCGTTGGAGACTCAAGTTTCTCTGTGTTATAAAGGTCAAGTTTGGAGTGTAATATTTCAGTTTACAATATATTTTTAGAACTTCGGGAACAAAAATAAGTAAAATCAATCTATGGTGGTAACAAAACGCGATTCGTAATATCTCAGTAGCAATAAAGAAACGTATAATAGATCTATAATAGCCACTCACTATTATTGTCTTACGTCAAACGTCATTGCTGGCCTTGGACGAAAGAAGTAGAAAGAGTTTAAGGCGATTACCGTCGCCAAATTAGCAGCTCGACGTTTGTCTGTACGAATATCGCCGGAAACGACATTGAAATAACGTTCAAATCAGTGCACAATGCGTGGTGGCTGTTACGACGCTCGCTGCGTCCTTGAAAGGGCGAAATAGGAGAAAATAATACTTTTCACATGGGCGTCATTGTTCAATTGAATAATTCTATGTTATATTTATAGCTATCAAGTTTATCTATTTATCAAAGCATAAATGAATTAAATCGCCTAAGCCGCTTAGGAGCAGTAGGAAATTCAAGCCAAAAAACACCATTCAGTTGAAACAATTTTTCATATAGAAGTTTTGGTGGTACGAAAAAGAAAAATGTTGCATATGTTGTCCTAGAGTTGATAATCCATAATACATTTTTTAAATATTTTTGGTTTGGCCATAAATGGCAATTTTGCGGTATTAAGGGCCTTAAACCAAGAGTTTCATTCACCTGAGTTGCTGGCAGCCACTCTCTGTGAAATGACAGATGACATTTGCATTTACGGCAAAGTACAAAAGAGGTTGGTTATTAATTCGATCCTTACGTATTAATGTACAGTGTTTTGATATCATTAAATAACATCTAAGCCCCAAGTTTTAAAAAGATACTGCGATTACCTTTTTTCTTAGTTATTCCAAGAACTATTATTTCTGCATATTTTCAATACCCTACGCTAAGCCTAACAACGGTACTGAAACAACATGGGTCCCTGCCATTCTTCTTTTGCAATGGCAAGCAAGAAAACATTTCTGTATTTGCAAAAAAAGTTGTATTAATGTTATTACCTTAATGAAATCCTAAATTAAGTTTAACTAAAGTTAACACGATATTATTAGACTGTTAGGCGGAACGAAGTTCGCCGGGTCAGCTAGTTACATTATATTCAGGAAATTTAACACCTATCAGAGATGTAAATAATGTTTAAGGCGCCTCTTCCCAGCGACATCCAAAAATAACTCTATTGTTAAAGTTATTTCTCTTAAACGGTATGTTAATTAAAATTATAACAAAAATATATATTGTTATTAAAACTATAAAGAACAACTCTATTTTAGGAATTTATTCTCGCATATAAGAAACAGCATGAAAATATTATTCAAAGTCAAGCTGTTTTTAGACTAAAATTAAGTAAAATTTGTTATTTTTAGGGTTTCCGGAGCCAGGTCGGGACCCAGGTAGGGTCGGGACCCTATTACTAAGACTCCGCTGTCCGTCTGTCTGTCTGTCACCAGGCTGTATCCCAAGAACCGTGTTAGTTAGACAGTTCAAATTTTCACAGATTATGTATTTCTATTGCCGCTATAACAACAAATACTAAAAAACAGAATTAAATAAATATTTAAGGGTGCTCCAATACAGCAGACATGATTTTTTTGCCGTTTTTATAGATAATGGTACGGAACCCTTCGTGCGCGAGTCCGACTCGCACTTGGTCGGTTTTTTTGAAACTATTAATGGTATTTATATGATTCTAGCACTAAGAAACAAGGAAAATATTGCTTAGAAAAATCAATCGTAAAAATCTTTTCCTGTCCATTGCGTCCACAGATTTATTTTCTGAATTATTTTTATAAAAATAATTATTTTCTCCTATTTTGCGTTATCTAGGGACCCAGTGAAGTCGTAATGCAGTGCGCGCTGATATTACCGTTATTTCAATATTTCTTCGATATTTGTGTCGACACAGGTCGACTCAAGGTCGTTGGTGGCTACCTGCCCTTTAAGACACCATTTACATACAGACTTTAAAAAAATGGTCGAATAAACCAAATTCATGATTAGTTTTTGGCGAAAATATTTATTATCGACTACCAAATATTTTCAATAGAAAAGAGGTAAACATTTAACAAATTTAGAGTGGAATTAAGAAGACTAGAGTCAGCCTTAGACAGCTTCTATCATTAAATAACAGTATTATACCTAGTCCTTTTATTCGTATTTATTATAGTATAATTGGCATAAGTGATACAGCCATAAAATATCTTTTAGGTTCCATACCATAAAACTTTTACTACATTTATTGAGTTTGAATTGTTTTGAAACGTACCTCAATAACTTCTGTGCAAATATTTAATAGCACAATGTAAATACCAACAATAACATGTGTGCCTAAAACTTCATGACTCATTGACCTTTAGCTACGATTAAACCTGGTCATCTTACCGAATATCTGCATTGAGTCAAAACTCCGACAATTTACATGCTTTGGTGATTCGATAATAATTTTTGAGCAAAATATCGCAATGTGCAAAGGTCAAATATAACGAAGATGTAAAGTACTTTGTACACCTTTACACGGGTAATTTTCCATGAAAATTAGTCTATTGAGTTGAAGCACTAACCAGAGTGTTGGTAAAGTGATTGTGTTGCCAAACCTGCACGATGATTGGTTCTTAATGTTGGCGATATGCGAAAAAAATATGGGTGTTTATTTTCTGTGTATTTCATGAAATACACGTAAAATTTTAATGAATTTCTGATATATGCATTTTGACTATATAATCTAGGGTTTTAAAAAAACATGTTTGGATAAATTTTCCTCGATAGAAATAATTGTTGAAATGAAGTCTTCAAACACACTTTTTCTCCTCGATTGACGAATAGGAACCATATACAGAACTCAAACATATTTTATTAGATGTGTTTCAAAAATATCTAGAGATTTGATATTTGAAATTTTGCAAGCTATTTTAGTTTTTTTAATAAAAATATAAATCCAACTTTTTTCCCTTTTGCCTCGAATCCACCCCTCTTACACTGCGCGATTTTTCGCTTGGAGTGACGGTGACAAAAATAAAATTCGCATAGCCTCCTAACGCGTTCGTTGTCAGCATTCAGCTTATAGATGTACTCGTATCTGCAAAGGGATGTCAAAGGTGCTTTCCGAGTGTGAAGTGTCACTTAACACGTTTCCAGTTCAGTGCACCATACATAGGACACGCTAGGCAAGCCCTATCGAGTCCGTGTACCATATCTGGTGCATGTTCAAGGGTTGGCCTAATGGCTTCTTACTTTGTTGGACTTATGGTTATGTTTGTTATAGTAAAGGGGAATTGTAAGTAAGGTATCTAGGTAAACTAAAACAAAAAAACATTACCAAATGATATTTATTTGTAAAATAAAGGTCGCTGGGGTCAATTTGCTTGACAAAAACTTTTGTATGGGGACTGTGAACATGTTAAACAACCCACACTTGTTCCGTTCGTTCCACCAACGACTTTAACATTCAATACTGATAAGGGTTGGCTTATTGACGTAATTTTGGATTTTTAGGCATACAAAATACGATGAACATACACAGAATTAAAGGGTTTTGCTTCTCGGTACCAAAACGTGCTCATATTACACCCTTCTTAAACGAGAGAGGAATACTCAAGATGGTGGCTCGAAGAACTCTACAACTAGCCAGTCTTGTTCATAAGGTTGTACATGGTAAAAGACCGTTGTATCTTTACTCAAAGTTTGTTTGGGCTCGTGAAGTGTGCAGTCGTGAAACTCGCAGTATGCAATTAAACTTAATGACTCTGCCGAAACATGTAAGATCTGGCTTCAGGGGAAGTTTCAAGTACGCGGCCGCAAAGATCTGAAACAATTTGCCTCCCCCTTTGCGTTGACAGTTGACACGTTTAAGTCAAAGTTAAAAACCGGCCAAGTGCGAGTCGAACCCGCGCACGAAGGGTTCCGTACCATTATCTATAAAAACGGCAAAAAAAACATGTTTGTTGAATGGGAGCCCCCTTAAATATTTATTTTATTCTATTTTTTAGTATTTGTTGTTATAGCGGCAACAGAAAAACATCATCTGTGAAAATTTCATCTGTCTAACAATCACGGTTCATGAGATACAGCCTGGTGACAGACGGACAGATAGACGGACAGATAGACGGACAGCGGAGTCTTAGTAATAGGGTCCCGTTGATCACCTTTTCGGTACGGAACCCTAAAAAAATCTTTTTGACAAACAAAAGCAAGAAAGCCGTTAAAACATTTTTTTTTATACTCAATTTGCTTATGTTAGTACCTAATGTTATTTTTCAATAGTGGTTTTAATTTAAATTTATTTTTGTTTCTTCAAAATTGTAATTTTTTGTGTATTTTTATATATTTTTTTATTGTTATATTATAGTTACTCTTACATTGTGCATCACCTATCGAATTTTATGTTTAATTGTCGAGCGCTGTGTAGATATGTTTTACTATGCTCACAGCATAAGCTGAGCTGTTTCCTTTTTGTTTATTGTATTTTTGTGTTTAATTATGTTGTGTTACTTTGATCTGTTTTTTTAGACTAATAAACTCTTTCTATTTCCATTACTTACCTAAAAATTAACTTTTATTTTGAGCTCCTTTTTTATCAGTGATATTGCGTAAAATATAAAATTAAATGCGTAATGTATAATGCGTTCAATTCAAAATGATTCTATTTGGCTACGCTCTGTAGCAAGAGCGGAAGTAAATGGTAACCGTTTGCTACGCCTTGGCTACGCCACCAAAACACGGGCGTGTCTGTCCAGCGCCAAAAGGCTGCCTTTCAACCCTGACACCGATTTTTCAAGATATACCTGTACCAATCACATGCCATCTGTACAAATACAAATACAAATACAAATAAAAAACGTTTATTTGCTATAAAATGTGTGTAAGTATAACAGTTTTTCGTAAATTTATGTCCAATCACATTTTACCATTACTGGTATGCAAAAATTTTAATTACTTACTACAACTATTACATAATCTATAATATTACATGAGAAGTGCAACATATTAACAGTATTTATTATATTTATTACATTAAATTAAAATTAAAAATGTCATTAAATTAATTATCTATGATTTAGTTATTTTAATTTTAACAATTTAAATAAAGCATGTGAAAGACAATAATTAATACAAAAATAATCCTAAAGAAATAATTATAAAAAGAAAATTGCCTCTAGATCACTGCCTTGCGGGAGAGTGCCCAAAATACTTGCCACATTACCTCTCTGTATGGCAAGACTTATACGCTGGCCTAGATAAGAGCCAGCTCGCCGGTCGCAGCTAGTGTCCACAAGCTTTACAGAGAGGTCCGTGACAAGCTGACGCGCCTCCGGACCCCATTTCCCCATGTATGAATGTCATTATCATTCAAATATTCATCAACCTTATAAAAGCACTTATTGACTAAATATGGACTTGTCTCCCAACATTAACTTTGGAAGTTAAATCGAATCAAAGGCGAAAACTTGGTATCCTATTTAAGGTGAGGCAGTAGTTCAAACCCGAGCAACTCTTGTCTTTGTACAAAGCTCAAGTTCGGTCGTGCATGGAGTACTGCAGCCATCTTTGGGATGGCTCTGCCAAGTATCAGTTAGATGCCCTGGATTCGATTGAGCGCCGCACAATAAGATTCATCGGCGATGAATCGGTTATTGGTACTGAATTAATATCGAAGCCTCTTTCATCACCCGTACAGCTGAGATGTGGAACTCCCTGCCACGTCCGTATTTCCAGATGGTTATAACCCAGATTATTTTAAAAGAATAGTAAATAGGTATCTTCCAGGCGAATGCTCTATTCTAGGTCTCATCGCGCTTAAGGCAATACAAAAAAAAAACGGGGTTTTTTCGTATCCATTTACTCCACTTTAACGTCATTTACGTATTTCATAGTTTTTATTTCAAATTTCCATATAAGGCCTCTTTACAAGTTAAATAACAAATATATATGTATTCCCAACGAGGGAATGCTTCCAGCCTTTTGGGGACCCTGCCGAGCGACGGCGGTGATTTGGAAAAATATTTTATGTAGTTTAATTTATAGGTAAGTTTTTCTTCTAGGGTTTTTGCATTTTATTATATTATTTTTACATATTTTTATTGGTAGGTAATTTTAATTTAGATCAATTTTAGTTTGATAATGTCTTGAATTTGTTGTTTATGAATAAGACAAGACAATTACTCTTTATTGTGCACTGTATTAGAAAAAAAGTATGTAGGATTTTTTTTAACGGTAATCGTTAAAATTATTCCAAAATGTGAAGTTGCAGCAATTTTCGCAAAAATGAATGAATGTTTGATTTTGTATTACACATTGAGCGTGACACTTTATTCAAAATCTCATTTACATTTATTTGCGGCTCACTAAGGTTCAATTTAAACTCAAGTAGGCAACTATAAAATATATGATATGTTATTGCTCGTAGTATCATTACAAAGATTATATTGCTCTTATGGGTCGTATCGAGAACTTTATATCAGGTAGTATAAAACTTTCGAATATTGTGGCTAAAAAAATAATAGTGAATTAATACTTTCTTGAGTTAAAAGCACTGGTACAGTGTAATTTCACTTAATTTATGTTTTTTTCCAACCGGTTTCGGATTTTACTCTTAAAATACATTTCATTGACTCCAGGCACTAGTTTTGAGCAACGTAAACAATGATTATTCATTTTAACTCAAGATGTGTTTCAAGTTTCACCAAGTGCTGACAATCGCAAGTACCTATACATTTTGTTAATTGATAGATAAATTCTTTTAGAGAAATTCTAGATTCGTTCTGATTTTATTGCTGGTTGCGCCAAAAAGGTTGATACTCTGTGGTAGTTTTCAAAAAGACTAGAAAATAAAGAGTAGTTTAGTGTCGAAATTTTTGAGGTATTATTGTCTGTATCTCTACTTTTGATAAATCGTAGTAGATGGAGGCTTTGGCCTCTGCCAAATCACTGCCTATTTTTTTGGGAGACACGCGTGACTAGCTGTCCTGTGTATGTCCTAACTAACCTTTTGTCCACAGCTCCGCCTGTTTACAAGATTTGAAAAATTCCTTCTATTACGTGTTCCCTGGACCCCTAGGAACATTCATAGTTATTAAGCACTTCATTACCTCCGAAAATGAGTAAGTAAGGAGGGTTTGAGCCCCTCCCAAAGTGCCCAAAAATTAGCTGTTAATTATATAAATTATGCAGTTTGAAAATTTCCTTCTTTCACGTGTTTCCTAGACTCCAAAAACTTTCGTAAGCATTGACGTATTTCGTAAGCGTTTACTCTGAAAATGAAAAAATTAGGGTGGTTTGACCAAAAAAATTATAATACTATTATTTCGCCTCGGAAATGAGCTCTAGGGGGTTTTTCGAGTCATGAATCCGAGGTCTAAATTGAGTGACTTTATATATCAGCATGGAATTCGTGCCATTTTTGCATGAAAATTCAAAATTTACCGACCCAGAAACCAAACCCGCAGCAAAATGTTCATATTTAAATTTTCAACCAAAAAGTAAAATTTTCGTTTAGACATGGGCACTACTTTCATACTGAAATATGTAATCACTTAATTTGGACCTCGTTTTTGTGATGTGACCCAAAAACCCCCTAGAGCCCTTCTCGAGGCGAAATAACAAATTTTTGTCCAACCCCCCTAACTTTTTCATTTTAGGAGGTAATAGTCAATGCTGACGAATGTTCTAAGTGGTCCAGGGAACACGTTAAAGAAAGAAATTTTCAAACCCCTTTTTTTTTATTACATCTAATTTTTGGAGCTTTTTGGGCGTAAAATGCCCCTAGCCTTTTCATTTTCGGAAGTAATGCAATGGTGATTAATGTTTCTGTGGATCCAGGGAACACTTGACAGAAAGAATTTTAAATCGATGCTGTCCCACTACTTTTTCAAATTATTTTCCAGCTTATTTACTCGACTAATTCATTCAACCCAATAATTAGTAGTTCTCGCGAACGAAACTACGGGAAATCTAGCAAACGACACATTGTCTGTTCGTTTAGGGTTACTAAAGCAATAAAACTCAACCTTGTGACACATTATTCTTCAGACATAACTATGAAACGATAAAACTAAAGCTACGATACTTTCTTCAGGATGAAAGCACTTGGTGGAAATTATTATACATTAATTGTTGTGATGAAAACACTTGTACTTTACCACAAATTATATTTACTATTTACTCTGCCCAACCGGTTTCTCTATATACAACGTGTAAGAGAAAGGTGTGGTCATATTTGAAGAGCTCATTCAGTCAATGGTATGGAAAAAAAACCTATGGATCCAAATCCGAAATAAAAAAATAAAAAAAACTGTTTCATAGAAAAGCATTACACGTACAGTTGGCTAAAATATTTATTTAGTTAAAGCCCTTGATAATTATAGCGAAACCGTTTGAGCAAAATAAATACTAAATATAATTTGCGAAAAATTGCAAGTGTTTTGATCACAATAATTACTTCCTTTAGTCACCAAAAACTGAATTAGAAATGACGTGTATATAAATATACCTTTAGGTGTATTTTGGACATGCAACATGCATCTGTCTCTTTTAAAGTCGCTTCTCTGTATTTAATTACATCAGTTATCAAGCCCAACTGCAGGCGATGGTGTGTTGCTTCACTATACACTGTTATTTAACCACAAACTTAATGTCTACAATTATAGTAGGAATAAAAAACAAACATTTTACAACAATAAGCGGCTCTGAGTCCGGCCCTGTCGTTGCAGTCGATGCAGGGGGAGCGCTGCAATGCCTAGACAAAACCGCGTCGTATAAAAGGGACGGGTGATTAGAAGAATAAGTAGACATCGGCGCACACGCCGTCTCTGTGACTGTCAGGATACAGGATCTGAACACCAGGAAAATTGTGATAAAGGATCCATTAAGATGGTGAGTTAACTTAATTTGATGAACAATTTTGGGGTTTGGATTTAAGACACCCGGAAGTTATTTCCTATTCACTTACTATTTTCGTGCAATGCATTGACATGCTTTTGTTAATTTTGTCATAATTAAAATTGTTGGTTGGTAACAGTGGCGTGCACAGAACTTTTTTCCGGAAAAGCAATCAGAAGGTGTAGTACGGCAATAAAAAAAATATGAAAAAATTAAAATAACACTTTGAAAAAAAAAAGTTTGTATGACGCCAGGGTAGGCACTGCCTTTCCAAGAGTGAACATTTTCATACAAACTTTTTTTTTTCAAAGTGTTATTTAAATTTCTTCATATTTTTTTTATTGTCGTACTTGACCTTCTGATTGCTTTTCCGGAAAAAAGTTCTGTGCACGCCACTGGTTGGTAAAAATGTTGGTCTAAATTAAAAACATATTTGTTTATAACTCTAATATTTTGAATAATAATTAACCCGTTAGACGGTCAGAGTCACGATCTGGACTGCGATAATTGTTTTAATATTATTATATGAATATGCACAAGTAAATACAGCTTTGACTTAATGATATAACTTTATGATATATGAACTATTAGTGTAGATACGTAAAGAGTAAATTAATTCTAAGTTACTTATTTGTTTTTGTAGTTAAGGCGCTACGGAAAAAAATCGACACTTTTAGAACTTGCATATCTACTTCAGTACAGAATGTAGTATTTTGATAAAATAGTATATTATTTTTGGAATCTTTTTCTAGGGATTTGTTAAACAGAAATGTGATTGGAGAAAGTAGGCTCGATAAAAATATTTATTGAAATAAGCTTTTTTTCGACACCAATTCTCCAGGTCTGACATTTTATGAACATGAACGACATATATTATGGACTGCAATTATATTTTATTAGATGGGTTTGAACATTATCTAGAACCTGGTTAAACGAAATTTTGATAGCAACCTAATATCATTTTATATTAATAAAAAACCGACATTTGGCTACTTTTCCTCGAATCCGTCCCTCTCGCACTGAGGGTTTTTTCGCATATGGAGTAACAGGGACGCTAAAACTTTTACATATCGCCTTAAACGCTTTCATTAATTTATTTGTGAAATTGATAGGGCTCTTCTTTTTTTCACCAATAGTTACGTTTCGAAAAGTGTCTAGAGAAATACCTTTCCTTAACTATTTTTAATAGACAGATTTTAAAATAAGCGTACAAATACATTATTAAATGAAAAAAACAAGCGATGTCTTTCATTTGACCTTAAGTGACGTCATCATCACATATTTCTGTAGGAAAATTTATTTTTCTTGAAAGCTTCCTAAGATTTGACAAGGGTCCGACCATTCAACCTAATATAATGACGTCACTTTTTGTTAAAATACAAAAAATCGTTAATTTCTAATTTAAAAATGATCGTCAAAGTATAGTTTTGTACTAGTATAAACAAGAGATGGTCCGTTAGACAAGTAATGTTACCAAGAAAATATCGTGAGAGATGTATCGATTATAAAGAAATTAGCCACAGTGTTAAAATTGCGGATTCGTGATAGTTGTGTGTATAATTTAACTATCAGAGGGAGTAATAAACTTGAAGATCCTAGTATCACAACTTTATAATTTGAATATCCAAATATTATTTCTTAACAGATGCCTCCGTGTCGCGTCGTTTAAGAGGGCGCTTAAAAATAAATGAAAACTTAAATTTTGAATTTCAGACTACTAAATTGGCATAGATTAAATTATGTTAAGGTGTGTTAATCCGAAAACCATTTCGAGATTTAGGTTTAATAAGCCGTATTTTCAAACTTTTGGTCTAAAAAACCTCATGATGATGAATATTTTTACGAAAAAGCTGCACTTCCATTTGCCTTCGTGTGACGTCACCTGAGAAATGGCTGTTTAGAAATGTGTCCTTTGCTATCAAGATAAATTTGTAATAATTTGCTTCCGACTGATTTGACAGCTGGATGGCAGATGAGTAGACTGACAGAGACATACCCCTTTTTTTATAAGCAATCACCCATCACAATCTGTACAATGTCTAAAATTCTCAAGTGTGAGGTCATGTTGGACGGTTCTTTAAAATATCATAAAGAGATAATTGTTAATTTATATACCAAAACAATGAAAACTCTAAAATTGCGTATATTGCTATAAAAAAATTAAAAAGAAATCTTTACGAAATTAAGCTATGGGAATTAATTCCGAAATTGTAAAAAATATATGGATAGGAGATTATAATTCCAAGAGCTCGAAATGGTCACAACGTAAAATTATAAAATTGTCTCGATTGAAAAAAATCAAGAAATTACCTCTAAAAGTAAATAATCGAATTTATACTCCTCGACTTTTAAGCGCTTGTAATTTTTGTGTGTATTTGATTTTGGTAAATGTTTTAAGTTCAAGTTATAGATAAACGTTCGACATAAGTTTCACAAATTCAAATTTTAGTCAAATATTGTTAGATAAGGCAATTATTAGCGAAAAGCGCTTATTTGAATTTCGGGTGAACACGGAAACCAACCTGTCAAATTTAAAATTTGTGGTCTCTATATTTCCAGATGTTTCGAGATACGTGGGTTAGTGAAGGGTATTTCGCTTTTAAATTATGTTAAAGTAATACTTTGGATGCGACTCAGCTTACGGCTGCAGTGGAGCAGCATATTACTAGCTATCGACTCTAAGAGAGCCATGCAGGAAGCTATCTTGTACCTTCGAAGTATTCGATAATGGCAAGACCAAAGCCGCATCGCATCCAAAGTCACAACAATCGGCAAAAATATTCGTTTTCCTCACGGTTGCCAGAAAGAAATTTATTTTAGGAATTAGTCCACCCTTGCCTTCCGTCTCTTTTTGTATTTTGTAAATATCTTATTATTTGTGCAATGGTGTTTGTTTATTTATTCATTTCTTCATTTATATTTTGGTTACACAAGTTAGATCTGAAAATAGTTCTTAGTTTTAGGCAGAAAATTCGATTGGTTAATCCCAAAAATATGTTACCACAAATATAATGACACATGACTGACACATCAAAAATTACAAAAAAGTGAACATAAGCAAGTATTTTATACCTTAACAAACTACACTTTTATTACATGGTGATTTAATTTTATCGAACAATATCATACCAAATATTCTATAAATGGGTCAGAAAAAAGGACTAGGGGTGGAAAATAAACAAAAATAGTTTGGTTTCACTTCTCGTCACTGAGTCTCTAGTAAGAATGCATGACCATCATAAAAATGCATTTAACTGACCATCAGATTTCTCACTACATATAAACGAGCCGTTGTTGCCATATATTAATGACCACAAAATCAAGTGAGATCGACAAGTTACCAAATTGGCCGCAACTATAGGCATGTGGGTACATCGTTATGAATCGTCTTCCACAAACTCGTTTTATTAGAAGACACTAACTACTAGAGCTGTGTGTCATAGTTTTGAGTCCTAATTCGTAAGTTGAAAGTATAGAATTGATCAGCAGCATCGTAGGGCGTAGGGTACCTATTTAGTGTATAGGGCGCTCGACCTCTTGTATCGGGTCCCGGCTTGTGCAATGGTTTGTGCATTTATTGCCGTCTACAAAGGCTAACCTTTGCCGCGCTTGCGCTCTTTACCCCAATGACAAGTGTGCCATCTTGTTTTGCGTAACCGCCCTATTCTGAATTCCTATAAATTTACTTAAAAAGCAAGTTTGTTTATATTTTTCAAGAGCCTTCAATTTATTCTTTCTTGTCTATCATGTAATTCATACTTTTTTATATGGCCAGAATAGACAGAATTGAAAAATTAAAAATGCTGTACAAGCATTGTCTTTTAAATTATACTCCGAAAAAGTTAAGTGTTTTTGAATCAACACGTAGTCCATGTTTGCCAACAGGACTTGAAAAAAGATTTACGTTTCTTGATTTTTCAAAATGATTAATTCTTCTGAGTATCAAAATTATTTACTTTTATATATTTTCTTGACATTTTCCTGCACAAAAGTTTAATTGCAAATTTTTAGGCTATTTGTACATTTGTTTGTTTTAAAATAGGCAGCATAGTTAACATAAAAACAATAAGCTAATCCATTCGTCCCGAATCCGTCTCTGCGCAGTCTCAAAGCCGTGCGAGACTCTAATTACGTGCACGCGTTTGTTTTTGTTCGACGGACATTGTCTTTTCGGCGGCAACCAGCGAAATTCTGCTATCAGTTCCCACGTCCGCCCCCGTTATTCTGCGACTATGTGGTTGCGAAATACGCGGCTTATCGTATGTTATCAGTATTCTCACACTTGATATTGAGATTTTTGGACTATGCGGCCTACGATGTTGACCTTCCTCGGCATTAGGGTACCGTCGAGAAAAAGAAACCCCTAATATGTAGTTCTATTGGTGGTTTAATTATTATTAGAGTGCGTTACCAACTAGGAATCAATCAGAAACAAATTGGTGGTTCATTTATCCACAAAATAAGTAAAGTTGACTGACGTATTAAACTAATTGTATGTTCTTTAAAATCGACAATAATTAAATACATTACTTAAAATGTGTTCTTTACTTTAATTTGTTTTAGGAACAATATAATTAGTAATTTTGACAAGTGACTAAAATTTAAAAACGGTCAGCTAATTAAAGAGGTTTTAGTCAGCTCCAAAATGTATTTTGTCAACAAACATAGTGAATAGAGCTGCTTCTAGGGTTGGCAAAAATAATTAAATTGATCAGCATGTAATGTGACATTGGGCAGCCTTAAAATTGACGTTATGGGATAGTAAATGTATCTTATATATATCTTAAATATATGATTCGGATTTTATCAAATTTTGGCAAACTGTAAAATTAATTATAATTTGCTAATAATTCTTTCTATTCTTTTAAAACAAAATTAATGTTTCGCACTATGAAGTCTTCTGGGTTGTCATGAAAAAATAATCACAAAGGTTATGTATGGCGGCCGTGGCTTCACTACGTTCCGCAACTCGCCATACCTAACCTCCTACCTATCCTACCGGCTCTCTTCTGTGCTGGTTTTATATAAAAAGCTTATAAAGGAAACCATTGTCTTTAAAAACCATTGTCTTTACAAATAACCGATTTTTAACCGATTGCATAATCCTAAAAATAATGTTAACTATAATAATAATAATTTGTGTGAGAATTATTTATTTTGCAAACATATACATTATCAAGCTGACCAAATATCTACTTATTTTCTGATAGCCCTAGATTTAGTTGCTGACCAAGTATTGCTGGTGGTTTTTTTTACAGCCGACAAAAACCGTCGGCCGTCACAATAACTTTTTTTGTGATTTTTCTTGCTGATCTAATATAAAAAGAAAATACCATTTCATTACTTACCAATGTAAATGAACTTGATTTAAAAACTATTAATAAGTTGCGAAATAAGGGTGGAAGTGTTCATTAGTGAATGAGTAATTGACAATTGAGTATTTTTGTGCACACCGGTTACCGGATTCTAGTACTAAGATTAACTCTGGAGTTTTTTTGTGCTATTTGTACCTAATTGTATTAATGTAATATGCATAAAAAAAAAATTATAAAAAAAAGCGACAGGTCACGTTCTCAAACGCAAAACTTATGATTGTTTTTCTTATTTTTGAATAAAAATATTTTTTGCTTTAAGTTTTAAATGATCCTGCACAACAACAATAAACACGGTTCAAAGTAATGCATTCAATTACACAACTTTGATAGAAACGCTTGACATTCATCTAAGCTCTTCTAAATGCCAAAAATTACATTTAATTAATACAAAAAAATAAGAATAACATCGAGATATGCGTTTGGGAACGCGATTTGAAACATGCAACTTACCAAAAATACATTGGTCAAAAAAGTGCAAGTGAAATCCATAGTTCTCTTATTTATACAAACATATACTCACTCCTATCTCCTAGAGGGGTAAGCAGAAACTACAGATTTCTATCTGCTACGATCCAGACACACCTCTTTCGCCTCTTCCATACCAGCCAAATTCCTATTAGATACCTACCAATTAAGTTAGGATCAAGATTCAGTGACGTATCCATAGAAATTAGGAAAGTTAAATTTTGTCTTCCTATACCAATAGACTCGGTGTTGGTTGGACTTGAACAGGTATTATAGAGGCAAGTATATTGAATTTGGCTGTACAAATCAAAATCACCTTGTATAATAAGCGCCCTTATTTTAAGAGTGTCAGTATACGTTAGGAGGTATCAGTTTCAGCTCTCAAGGTAGTAGACCTGATGGCGGGCTCGACTGTGGAGGTACCATCATTGTCCAGGACTGGACTTTTGTACTTTGACAGCCTGCGGTGTGGGTTTGGTCGGAAATATCCCAACAAAATTCGAGCGATCGACACGAAAAAACCATTTGACAGTCCCGCGGAAACGGAAGCTCAACTCACACATAGACAAAACCATAGAGTAATTTGGGGAATAACAATACTGATTAACCGATCTATGATTATTTAACACATTGGATTAATATCTAAAACTATACATTTTGATAGGTATATTTAACGTTTTTTTAATTAACGTCGAGTATTTATTGTGATTGGTTGACCTCAATCATCTTACTCGCAAACCCCGCCGAAGGTTTACGGGGGAGAATAAGAGGACAGCTGTCAAAGAGGCAAACCCTCGCCAACCCTCGCTGACGCGCCGCTGCCCATCACTAGTGTGTTTTTTATATGAGGGCCGGCAATAGGCATAGGTTAAATTATGTTAAGGTGTGTTAATTCGAAAGCCATTTCGAGATTTAGGTTTAATAAGCCGTTTTTTGGTCTAAAAATTCTCATAATGATGAATATTTTTACGAAAAAGCTGCATCTTCCATTTGCCTTCGTGTGACGTCACGTGAGAAATGGCTGTTTAGAAATGTTTTCTTTGCTATCAAGATAAATTTATAACAATTTGCCTCCGATGAGAGATGAGTAGACACAAAAGAGACATACCACTTTTGTTACAAGCAATCACACATTAGAATCAGTGTAATGTCTAAAATTCTCAAGTGACGTCATATCGGACAATTCTTTAAAAAATCATAAAATAATGGTTAATTTATTTATCAAAATAATGAAAACCATGTCCTAAAATGACGTAAATTCTCTGAAAAAAATTAAAAAAAATATTTTAAAAATTAATCCATGGCAATTAGGAATGGATATGTCGCAGGTAAATTGCCAAAGCCATGAAATTATAATTTGACTGAATTTTACCTGTGACATATCCATCCCCAATTGCCGGCCCTTATATAAAACAGACTGGTGATGGGAAGCGGTGTCAATGCTGCGAGGATTTCGGCGCCACACTCTCCACTCCACCTGCCCAAGGTGTGCGAGTATGGGCATTTCTTCCATTGAAATCTTGGATAGGCCCGTGTACAGTAATGAATGAACCAGGCTGATAGATAGATCTCTCACGGGGCGGGGAAAAAGGTTCTTGACAGACGGACAACAAAGTGATCCTATAAGGGTGCCGTTTTTCAGATTTGAGGTGCGGAACCCTGAAAATAGTATAAAATTGTAATTGTTTTTTAATACAATATTTAATAAATTTAAAAAGAGTAATAAATTGTAATTTTTTTCATCAACGAACCAAATTCAAATTTGACGTAACTTATTTTACTTGGGTCGTGCTTAAAATGATCGTGTTGTGGATTATCTCAATTTCAATGTATCACTCAACTACATATAATGTTAATCCAATAACAATAGACCTTAGACACCTGATATCATATCGGAAACCTAAGAGCCTGTGGAAGATCATGATTATATGATACTACTATGTTCTACCTCAGAACTCGTGACACTGAAGGTTCAAATTCAAATTCAAAAATCAAATTCAAATAGTTTATTTTGTGATGAAGTAGGTATACATAATACACTTTTTACACGTCAAATTGTATCTTATAAAAATATATGTTATAAAATAATAAATGTACATAAACTAAATTAAAGGGTTATTTAATTTATGTAGCAATATATAGGTATACGATTAAAATCATAGGTAAAATACAAGGTGAAATCCAATCAACCGACCGAACCCATACCGGAGACCCGGCCTCCCTGGCCAGGGACCAGGAACACGATTCAAAATCACCAACCGAGCCCCCAGCACGAATCCAGGTGGCCGACCAAATCCCATTCTATATACTACATACTAATATGTTACAAATATAAATACATGCCTACCTCCTCCCATTCGATTAGTCTAGCTAAGAGGAAGGGCAAAAAACTTGGCAAGATCATGTTTTTTTTTAAATATAAATCTTATACTATACAATTTTTTACACATGTTAAATGTTTTGACATTTGTAAAAATGTTTTTAAATGTTTTTACAAATGTTTAAATGGCAATAAAAGTTAAAAACGCCGCGATAATAAATAGCGCCTCTAAGGCTACGTTCTCGAGACATCAGATGAAAGGCCCACATTTAGTTGGAGCTGCAAAAATCCCCCTCACTGTTTCCAAGAATGACGTTTAACGGGACACCTGACGATAGAACATCAGCAACACCAGGTTTTCAAAGGTTCATTGGAAGAAACTAAGTCTCTCCTCATATTGAAGAAAATATATTTAATTTATCGATCTTTTATCTAGGGATTCCACCTATAAAAATGTATCAAGGTTTATACTTTTGTCAAAACAAAAAAAATGTTTACCACCCTTTTTTTGGTTTTCAAACGTTCGTTTCAAAAACGCGGTTAAGAGATCAACTTTATTTTTTTTTATAAAATAGGCAATAGAATTATGAAGGGATTTTACCTAAATCCAATATTTTTTTCCTACAAAATATTTCAGTATTAGCTAAAAACACACTTATTTGTTGTTTCACTGCGTGATCACTAGTATTACGCGTCCAAGAAAAGGAGGCCAAAGAGCCAACATATAATCGCCTCTATGAAAAGCAAATAAAGTCTTTGCCATTAGATTTATTGTGCTGGACGAGTAATAAAAAAAGTTGCTAGGGTATGCCATCGTCTTAAAGCTTCTGAAAATCACCACAATCTTATGATCAAAGTTTGTATTTTAGTAAGTAATTATAAATATCTTATTGTCCAGACAAAATATAAATTTAACAACAATTTCATGAATACTTACATATTATCTTAATCGTTTTAATGATAATAAATAAATCATTAAACAAAGTACCATACTTACAACTTATTTACAGTTTAGGTGAAGCGTGCAAAGGTCACAGTCGCTTGTTAAACACTAGCTAATTATATTTGTCCTGTGCATAATAGCACTTTATTTAAGTACTCATATTTGATGTGCCTGCATTCATGACCTAAAAGATATCCTAAAAGGAGGTCGTTGTATTTAGCAAGTTTGCTGCCATCACATATAATATAATATGCCATCTGATAGATATTTAAATGGCAGGTAGCCATCAACGACTTTGGCTCGACCTGTGTCGGTACAAATATTGACAGAAACTATATTGAAGTAACGTTCATATCAACGCGCACTGCATTACGAGTTTACGACGTCGCTGGGTCTCCAGATAGCGCAAAATAGGAGAAAATAATAATTTACACAGGGACGTGATGGACGGAAAAAAATTCTATAAACAATTTTTCCAAGCAATATTTTCCTTGTATTTTAGTACAAGAACCATAGAAATACCATTAGTGGGTTCAAATAAATTACCAGTTTTACTTAATTTTAGTCTAAAAAGACTAAAACCAGCTGTCAACTTTTATCTTTATTTTCATGATGTTTCTTATACGCGAGAATAATTTCTTTAAATGAAGTTGTATTTTATAGTTTAACTAACAATAAACATATATATTTGTAATTTTTAAACAAACCATTTAAGAGAAATAACTTTATCAATATATTCATTTTTGGATGACGCTGGAAAGAGGTGCCTTAAGATAATGTACCTATTTTGAGCGCTAAAAAATCCATAGCGATACACGATAACCTAACCATAATATTTTGTAATATAATATATATTTTATGATTAACTTTGTTATTTGTATTGCCCTGTAATACTAATAATGGTAATAATATATTGATGTTGGTATTGAAATGAATAGCAACAAGTAATTTTTTAATTAAAAACAAGTGCAACTAAATTACTTTGTGTTTAACAAAATAAATATTTATAAAACGACGCTAAGAATTTCATATATTATATCTAAAGAAGATATGGTGACTAGAAAAAGAACCTAGTTTGAGCTTGTAGCTAAAATGAAAGAAAGTAGAGTGACGAAGGAAAGGAGACGGCCAATTCCCCATAAGCAATATGCCTTAAGAGTGTACACAAATATATTGTGGTCAATGATAAAGAAAAAATTCAGAATAACACTGTTTGACTATCCATTTAAAACGGACACCATCTTATAATAACTTTTTATGATAAATCGTTTTTATTTTGAGGTTATTTTCATATGGCATTGCGAAAATAAACTTAAGCGCGTTTGGAACGTTCATAGTTGTAACAATGTTTCACGATGATTCTGATATATTTAAAAGGGTCATGCTCAGATGAAATCTCTATCAGAATCCAGAAGAAAAGCATGAATCGTGAAATAAAAAGCTGTGACTGCCGATTGCGTCACGCATGACTCTATCAAAGCACGCTGGAAGCGTAGTTTGTGGACTATTTGGTAGATGGCGCCCTTTCGTTTCGTTCGGTGTTCGCTCTCATGACTGGCTGCGACATTAAGTACTTATATTATTTTAATATGTGTGTCCGTGTTATTATGAAAGTGAAACTAGCTACGAATAAATCTAACAGAAATTATAGTATAAATTTATTTCATGTACGCGGTTAAGGCCGATTCTGACCATCTCCTTTGTGGTGCGCAAATGGAAGGTATAGCTCGTTCGAGACGCCCTAAAAGGACGTGCCAACCTAATTGGCCACATAATCGTGCAAAGGCAAAATCAAAAGTACCTGGAATAGAAGAGCTGGTTAACCTAGATTGCGTGATTGAAGTGCGTCAGGATCGTAGCAAATGTGAATCTGTAGTCTCTACTTCCACTCTGGGAAACAGGCGTGAGTACCTGTATGTATTTTATCTGAAAGCGGTTTATAGGCATTGTTGGGCTAGCACGTACGTCCGCGTCTGCTGCTAACAATAGCTTACATTCCTCACCGACTACGACGTAGACGATCTACGAGTGAGAAAACTACAGAATCTTAGCACTTGCTACGCCGTAGCAAAAACAAAACGTGCTTGACCACATCCTCATTTGTATGGAAGAAATAAAATTTCTATATTTTTTAATACTCAGCGATTTATTCGCAGTTGGTAGAGCAATCGCCCGGTTAGCGAGAGCTTCCAGGTACGAATCCCGGTTCCGAGCTCCTCACATCCAGATTTACTTTTATTTCTGCGTTTATACCGCAATGACATACTGTTAATTTACATAATATCCTCATATCATGAGATCATGATTTAATTTTAATAAATTATTTTATTCCTAATTTATTGACCTGAGACAAAATATATCTGACAAGAAAAAAAAAGAGATTTTACGGATTCCGTATAACAACATACTTATCAGTTTCTACTATGTTAAATATATTGTGTTAATCACAACAATCAATGATAGACAAATGGGTTAGTGACCGAAGTGCTGGACTTTTTAACACTGAAAAGTTCAGTGATATCTGGTGGATATAGACCATCAACAGTTGGTTGCTGGTGCCTCATCTGCTAGTCTGAAGGATGGATATCCTTTGTAAAATTGCTATTTAAAAAGAATTTGGTGCAAGTGTTCCGTACCACTACACAATACGAGTACGGGAAACTCAAATTATTATAGTAAATAACAACAATATAGATGCCATAACAACATTAAGGCGACAAAACAAGCCGCTTAAGGGGGGCTTATCCCAATTTTGTCTGTTTTCAAACTCATTTTAAAGCATGAAATAGTTATTTTTCAAATCTGAAAAAAATATATGTTTCAGATACATCTTTTGTGCAGTGTTTTTTGTGGTTCAATTTGCGAGACGTTACACTTTGCTCGATCGAAAAAAAATCCGAAACTTTGTCGATTTTTAAGATTTTTTTCGTTTTATTTAACGTGTACTTAACCAAATTGCATGAAAATTGCAGATAATTAAAGTAAAACTAATGTACTAATAACTTTTGTGGTTTCTTTTTTTTTAATGAAAATCGTTTTTTTTCCCTTAATTTAAAAAGAAAAATTGATTCGCAACTACTCGGCGAGCGGCCGCCAGTTGCCCGCCAGCGGCTGTCGAGGCAAGACCTATGTCAGTTTTCTGAGCCCTCGTTCCCCCTCACTCGCCTCGAAGCTCTGATAGAGTGTACTATCATTATTTAAATAATCGTGTAAATATACATCAAACTATCAGTTGTGTGTACATGTAAATAAAAATCATTTAGTTGTATCTTGCTTGGATGTTTAAAAATAAAAATGGAAACTAGAAATAAGAAGAAAAAAACCGGCCAAGTGCGAGTCAGACTCGCGTACCTAGGGTTCCGTATTGTGGATGATAAATTTAATTTACTATTTTTTTTCGTGAATTTCTCAACTCCTTTATTTTTCCTGTAATCTTTACGTAAACACTATTACCATGATTTTTTTCATAATGCTCGGTCTACCAGTTTTGGAGATAAAGACATAAATTTTTTTTATATCAATGTATTTTTACAATCAGCTTTTTGATATCTATAATTTGATACCCATATTGTATTTTTAGGATAACATTTTTTAGTTTTGTTTTGGAAATATTTTGAATAATTTCAATCTTTTTTTACATCGTGATATGTGGGCAAATAAATGCTATTTTTGTGCCAAATTTCATGTCTTTATCTTTAAAGGTGCTAAAGTTATGAGGCTGTGACATATGGACGGACGGACAACGGAGTCTCACCATAAAGGTTCCTTTTGTACCTTTTAGGTACTACGGAACCATACAAATCATCAAATTTGAGAGTGCTGAAGATAAGAAAACAATTCTTTGAAACTGTAACGAGATGTTTTATTGATCGTACAGAACAACCAAGTTTTGAAATTACGCAAAAAATGTAAACAACTCTTGAGTCCGAGTATAACTGTATAACAGTAAAATGTAACAGTACTTACTCTTGCAGTCAGACAGAATGTATAGATATATAATGTACATATTATGTAAATATATAATATATATATATATATATATATATAAAATAATGCGATTGTATCTACGTATTATAATTTTTTTGTAAGCGTAAGTATGAATCGTATGTAACTAAGTGATTAAATGAAATTTCTTAACTTCAGTTTATCAAATCTTGGCACCTTCGCATCGAGACAATGTATAGAGGCAACAAGTACGACAAAACTCGATAAAAACAGTAATTGGTATTACCAGGTACAAGGACAGCTTTACGTGACAGAACGGCGATTATGTCTCTTTGGAATTTGGGTAGGAGATAATGAACTTGTACATATTGAACGCAAAACAAGAGATGATGATTTTTGGATGACGAAGATAGAGAGGAAGCTAATACAATTTTATATAAAATGTGTAATACCAGAGATAGTGAAAGTGATAGTGAAATGAGTTTATTTGCCACAGAACACATAAAAAAAGAAGACACATTACAACACAAAACAAAATTGCAAAAAGGAGCAAGCTTATCATATGCTACACGTTGAAGTAACTTGCAGCTCTGATTTTCAGTTTGCCACATATGAACAAAACACAATAGCAAATAGAAGTAAAACATAATAATTAATAATTAAGAATTTTAACTAGTACAATTATACTATTGACCAAGAAAATAATGAATAATAATAATTTATTCATAAAAATAATATTGAATACTTAATTGAAATAATATTGAAAACAGACAAAAAATTATTAATTTGACAAAGAATTAAAAATAAAATAATTACAGTCTATTATACAATTTATTCACAAACATAATCAACGTATTTTTTTAGATATCGTGCTCAGAATAAGTATAACTTTAAAATAAAATAATATTTTACTGCAAATACGCGTTTACGTTTTATGGTTTATTTTTTACTTTTAAACATAGTGACGTAGTTCAAAAAATCTCATAAAATCGGTTAGTTAATCGATTATTCTCTTGTGTACCGAGGTCGTAAGAAATAAAAATCTACTAAAAATATGGTCCACCTCGCAATCACCATGGTTACCATGGCAATCACGATCAGCCATATTGTTTGTCTGTTCAGTACGGTGCAGAAGCCTTGTATACGTTGCGTGCGTGTGTTTTCTTCTTGCTTGACCACTAAAAGAACAGTGTTGGGCAGTCAAGCGCGGGAGTTTGTGGTACGCCTACAACATTACTTTGAATGTGAGGTTCAGAATGGTAGTCCACTCTTTCGTTATCAGTCGAAAAACTGTTTCCCAAATAAGTAAGGAAAAGCATGGTAAAGATATACCAGAAGATAAATAAATTACAATCGCCACTTAAGAAAAAAGTAAGAAGGTCGATAGTCACACAAACAAAATGCTGTCGTTGTTGCAAGAAGCATGCTATAACGTTACTGCTGCGAATTGGAATAGTGTGGTTTTACGAACATTAAATCTAAATTTCGCTGATTGGGACCGAAATGTGTATATCGATGCCCCAATAGATAACCAAATTATTATAAATACAGTGGATCCTACAGACGATGGTGACAATGAATATGATGCAACGATTTTGAATAGCGAGCACGCATAAGTCGCATGCTGATAAAATTGAAAAATAATAGTATTTAATCAAATTAAAAAACTTGACTAAGTAACTTTACCTCGTAAATGGAATAGACTGTAATGGATGTCATGCAAAAAAAAATTAGAGAGAAAAGACATGTTCAGAAATGGAATTGATAAAAATAGAAATTTACAAATAAAATAATAAAATAAAACAACAACATGGTGTAGTAAACCCACGGTATACACGCGGGATGCCTATAAGAACTCTGACTTTGCATGATAATAAAAATAATATTTAATAAGAAAACGTGGATCCTTCACCTATCTCAGAGCAACAATCAAGCTATGACACCTCGCAACCGGGTCCTAGCACTAGCACACATACAACTGAACAAATCGTGCGACTAAAAATACCGAGTGGGCGAATTTAAAGTATGAAATCGAAAATACTTCACCAAAAATAAAAAAATAGGTGCGACGAAGAGCGAAGCAAGAAGGAGCGAGTTATGTTTACATGTAATACCTATAAAATAAGGAGCCGAGCGAAGCGGAAAAAAATTGGGTTTTTTCGAATCCATTTACTCCACTATAACGTCATTTACGTATTTCATTTTTGGGTAAATGTTTATTGAGTATTTGATTAAAATTCTTACTGAAGGAAAACGCGATTGGATGAAATTTTCTTGATAGAATTTAATTCCGAAAGGACCTCTAAATTGTTTTATTTTTTCATGTAATTCTGAAATCCTAACTAATTTCATTGTCAAATTGCATTAAAAATGTGGATATTGTGTATTTGTAAAGTCTCCTTGAAAAACAATTTGACAAAATTGCTTAGTACATTTTATATTAATAAAAAACTGACTTCTTTACTACTTTTCCACGAATCCGTCCCACTCGCACTGAGGGTTTTTTCGCATATGGAGTAACAGGGACGCTAAAACTTTTACGTAGCGCCTTAAAATGAAATTGACACTAAAATAGAAAAATTTTCGCCTGAAAATTATCAACTCAACTCAAATTTGTAATTTCAAGTCGCCGTTTACAACATTTTTATTCGCTCACAATCTTTCGCCCACTTAGTATTTTAGTACGCTATATTCAGTATTTTTGACACCATATATTTGAATTTATATTCGCTCATTTAAATACTACGCCTATAATTTTAGTTTTAGTGCCGTCGAAACCTAAATTATTCCAAAGTAATTTAGCTTCTATTTTTAATACTTATGAACTATTTTGTAATAAACAAAATTTAGTTTTGACAGCTCCTAGATTACAATGAAAGCCTTCAGAGTCAGCTTTGTTAGCTCATATGGTTACCAAGTGTATTAAATATTTTTAGCTGTACTTCCAAATGTTTTACAAGAGCGTGCTTAGATAATACTCATATGATCCAATGTAATAAACTCCCCTATTTGTACTAACTCGGTTTTTTAGTAGGAATAGTTTATGTTGGTTCATTTATCGGCATCAATTCTTATTAGTACGAAGTACAGTTACTGGCCCCGAACCTATTTTAATGTACGGCCATAGTAAAACCAGAACAGTAGTTTATCTTCAACCAAAGGTACATTGCGCGGCTAATATGTGTGCGTGCTAGTACGCACGAACTACAGTACGCACACAACAGCAATATCTCGGTATGCAAGGCCGGTGCTAGTCGGGGTCACGCCGCGGTCGCGCTCAGTCAAGTCTCTCAAACAAGCCGCCACGCCGCACGCCGCGCGTCACCGACCAATTCAAGTATGTCGACAGTACGCAATCGAACATATTGTACTGTCTTCGAATGCCTCAATAATAATTCCTCAAATCCAGAATTATCGTTCTTCTCAATACCTACTCAACAAGAAAGGTGAATAAGAATTGATGGTATATATAAATAATAATGTGAAATGTAAACCGTATTTTCTTTGTTCACATTTAACATAGGTCCTATGATCATAACTGTGCTATGTTTGTTAATTATTTAAGGTGTTTTTAAACGTGGAGCTGATATGGTTGAAATCGCAAAGATTTTTTAATTTTAGACTAGGAGCCAATGTTTGATTAGATACTTAAATTTTATTATGTACTCTAATGAATTTAACTGATTAATTTAGGTAACAATCACAAAGATTTTTAAGCAAAGGCATCGCCAGAGGGGGCAAGATGACATAAATTGTAGGTAAAATAAACTAATTTTAAGTTTTTAAGATAATCTTCTTGTGTTCCTAGCGAATTTTTCGACTATTTACTTTGTTATTAAAATCTCAAAAGTTTTTCGAATCTCTAGGGGGGGACAGCTACCCCCTTGCCCCCTTTGACGATGCCCATGTTCTTAAAGTAAAGTTCAGGAGCCAATATTTTTTCTATACAATAATTAAGATAAGCAAGTAAGATTTCTTTATGAGTTATAGTGTCTATATGTTTATTATGTATGATATGAATGTATGTTTGTTTGTAGTAGGTATGTATGTTTGGATGTTTCACTACATCGTCGATTGATAGCTCATTTGTCATAATCGGCTTCAAAACATTTTAAGTATTGATTTTTTATTAGCTACGAACAATGATACGAAACTAAAAGAAGGGACAACCCTGCAAAAGTAGGTATTTAAGTCTCGTACGGGGCGTGAGTTAAACTACTGTTCTGGTTTTACTATGGTACGGCGGTCGGTGTCGAGTCACGTGAGGTCACGATTATAGCCGCTCAGTTGCATCGTAAATAAATACGTCGCGGTGAATTGGCGGGGGCTGAGGTAGCGATAAATACCTACAGGTCCCGGATAACCTGCCCTTAAGTGGTAGCGCCTGGCACAAAATTTGCGGCTCTCGCTGGGTAAAGAACCCTAATATCATAACCCTTATATTTTTTCTATTAGTCTTTACCTTTTAATAAAATTACCACAATTCACATCTTTCGGTCCTTTTGTTTTGGAAATAAAGGAGGGACGTGATGAAGTTAAAAAATGCTACTTTTTCGAGTTATTTTGTATAGGGACCTTCCCATTGTGATTCAATTTTTATTTTATTTATTATAGCAAATTTTGCTGCCTTCATAAAATGTATTCTGTGAAAAATTCTACTGGCTACCTATAACGGCTGAATCTATATACCCCTGTGATAGACAGACAGACAGTGGAGGATTAGTAATAGGGTCCCGTTAGGCACCCTTCGGGTACGGAACCCTAAAAAGGAAGGAAGGCTTAAAATAAGCGCCTCTTATTGAAATAGTTTCAAGTACTGTGTGTGTTGTGTTGCTCCGTGATTTAAGCAAGGCGTTTGCAACAAACTAAACAAGAAACTTGTGCTAAATGCTTTTATGTGCGAGAACAACATTGAAAATCACACAGATTATTATAAGTTTTGTGTTGACGACCAGATAAGATCTAGCTCACATCTGCAACCCTCGGAGTTGCCAGTTATAACGTACTAAAATTGTTAACTTATTTTTTCAGAGGGTGCTTTTTTTTCTCGGATTGGTGACGTTCACGGCATCAGCGCCACAGAAGCCTTCCGATCAAGTCATCGCAATCATCAAGCAAGACTTCGATCAGCAAGTCGATGGCTCTTATAGATACAGGTACTTGTCTTTTCTACAGTGTAGCCTCCGCTGCCTGTAGTACCGTTTTATAGTGTTTAAGATTTAAAAGATATCATTTGCTATTTGTAATTTTGTAATTTGTTCTGTTTGGCTTCATACATTGTGAACTGACATACTTTTAATGTTTAGCTGGTGCGTAAAAACATTATTGTTTTAAGGAAATTTCTTTAAATCATAGAAAATTGCATTTAAATGCACTGGTGCTGAGTTTATGGAGCCTGGGAGTGCCTGAGTGAAATACCAGTAGGACAACTCCCAATATTGTATCCGGGCCCTGGGGATTTGACACCAAATACGGTCAAAATATACAATATTTTATGGAACATTAGCCTCCACCTATTTTTAGTCAAGTCGGTGCCCCTGTAATGAGATGTGACATATTTTTGTCATTGTAGACAAAATGTTTCTGTCATTTTATAACGCTAAAGTTCAAACCTTCCTATTCTCACTGTTTCAGTTTCGAGACCGAGAACGGCATCAAGGCCGAGGAGACAGGGACCTTGAAGAAGGCCAGCGGACCAGACGCGAGTGACGTCATCGTGGCACAAGGAGCCTACAGCTACACGGCGCCAGATGGTACTCTCATCAGCTTAAACTATATCGCTGATGATGAGGGCGGTTTCAAACCAGAGGTAAGGTGAAATTAGAGTAAAAAAAAAAACGGCTAAGTGCGAGTCGGACTCGCGCACGAAGGGTTCCGTACCATTATCGGCAAATAAAAACGGCAAAAAACATGTCAGTTGTATGGGAGCCCCCTTAAATATTTATTTTATTCTGTTTTTTTGTATTTGTTGTTATAGCGGCAACAGAAATACATCATCTGTGAAAATTTCAACTATCTAACTATCACGGTTCATGAGATAAGGCCTGGTCATAGACGGACAGACAGATGGACAGCGGAGTCTTAGTAATAGGGTCCCGTTGGTTACCCTTTGGGTACGGAACCCCAAAAACGATTCAAAGTGCGGGTGGAACTCAGTACTATATTTAGAAATATATATTGAAATTAGTATTTTAAACCTAGCGCCATTTGTACTAGAGTTTTGAAATAATAATAAATTTTCATTTTTCCAATAATTCGAAATTTAAAATTATCGAACCTTTAGTTTTTTTGTAATCTTTACGTAATTATAAATAGCATATTTTCATAACTTCTGCAATATTTTATAACAGCGCCACTGACAAATACTTGTGCTTTTTGATGTTTTTTTATATTACTACACAAAAAAAAACGGAAATAAATTTAAATTCAAATTATTTATTTTGTAAGGTAAGTTCACATAATATACCTTTTACAAGTCAAATTTAATCTTATAAAATTATATTAAAATAATAAATGTAGGTACATGAACTAAATTACAGGTAAGTATATTTAATTTATGTAGCAAATATACGATTCAAATGATAGGTAAAATCTATAATTATATACTACAAACTAATAGGTTACATATATAAATACATATCTAACTTCACCCCTTCGATTTGTCTTGCTAAGAAGAAGGGCAAGAAACTTAGCAAGATCATGTCTTTTTTTAGCATTTATCCTTTCCTTTTTTTATCATTTCTGTTATATACTAAAAAATATACTATACAAAGTACTTATATCTACGATAAGAAAATACAAGACAGCAGGAATTGACGGTAATGCAAAAATATACATATATATCTTTGTCTATCTGTCTCATATATTCTATTTCCATACAGATACAGACCATAATTAATGTTTACTCCTTAGAGGAATCCTAAGTTAGGAAATTATCCTAAATTAATAGGCTTTACATATGAAATTGCCGTTTTCTATAGAGAATTTGAAAGAAACTCAATTTTCAGTAGTAACATTTTTTAATTTTTTTTAGGAATGACAAATCCAAATTATGTTGTTTCTTTTGTTTAAGAATGAGACAACATTAAGCTAACATCAACAATGATTTAATTTTTGAAAGTGTCAGCTGTAAAAAATTATTACGAATCTTATCATGGAAATGGATGGCATTTAGGACAAACGGTTTTTAAAAAAAATATTTTGGTTATCAAACTGACAGTAAAACCAAAATTTAATACGTACCTTAAAATCAACTTTCAAACAAAAACAAATAATGGAAATAGCTATTGAATTACAGGAATTATAAACTCATGAACCTGTAAGAAAAATTCGGCAATTTCGTATGTAAAGACCTGTTGTAAACTACTATTATGACAATTATTATCACTATGCTTTACCATCATCCAAATATTAATAAATTTTTTATTATGCCTTTTTCTATAGGCCGTGGGGAATATAAATGAACAAAAATTTTATATGATTTTTCTGGTTTTTCGAAATCTGTGCAAGTAAATATGTCATATCTATATATCTTATAATATTTAAAGTATCCTAAGCGATGGATATCGCTATAAAAATATGTAATCATGTTATGTATACAGGGTGGAAAAAATTTAAGGGCCCTGGAGGGGAACTACCTTAAATCCTTTAATTAGCTTATTTTACTGAAAGGAAACAGTCCTTTATTTTTTAAAAGAAACAAAACTGCATTCAAAGATCTTCTGAAATTAGCTTGTCTCACCCGGGAATCGAACCAACCAAAAATAAAAAAATAAACCCTCGTTATTTTACTAAACGAATTGGTTGGATTATTGTTCAGAATAAAATTTGTATAATAAACATTTGGTCTTACAATCATCTGTTGTACAAGATACCCATGAAATTGAATATTTATTACAAGTTCTTTATTAACTGTTCACTTATAAAGTAATAATGATACGCCATTATTACACAATGACAGCACGGAATGAAAGCAAAACAAAACAAAATTTTAAATTCAAACAAATACTTTTATCGATTTTAAAAATGTTGAAAGTGAACAGTACTAGGTATTGTTAATAAAGAACTTGTAATAAATATTCAATTTCATGGGTATCTTGTACAACAGATGAGTGTAAGAATAAATGTTTATTTAACAAATTTTATCCTGAACAATAATCCTACCGTTTCGTATAATAAAATAGCGAGGGTTTATTTTTTAAATTTTTGGTTGGTTCAGTTCCCGGGTGAGACAAGCAAATTTTAGAAGACCTTTGAATGCGGTTTTGTTTCTTTTAAAAAATAAAGGAATGTTTCCTTTCAGTAAAATGAGCCAACTAAAGGATTTATGGTAGTTCCCCTCCAGGGCCCTTAAATTTTTTCCATCCTGTATATTTATCATGTTTTTTTTACATTCATCATAATTTTCATAAGAATAAAGGTATTATGCAAATTCAATAAACCTTTTATTAGCTGTTGAGAAACTTGTTTAGTAAAAGTTAAAATGTCACAGAAACCTGAGTTTAGTTAATATAAAAAACGTGATGGGTTAATGACTGATGAACGTATATAAAATTAGCATATTATTACCTCACCTTATCATTTTATAGTAGAGTTTTTCCAAGGTTGTCAGTTGTACCTTGAACACTGTAATACCTACTTGCGTACGCACTTTCTTCTATAACAACATGGTCCTCCGTACTAATCTCTGGGAAAACCAGCAAATGGTACCAGACAAATTGCAAAAGGGTGAGGTAAAAGGTGAGATTCAGCGCTAATCAGACTTCTATGTTCTTTCGTTCGCTATTTTTCCTTCAAATCGGCTTACTAAAATGTAATCGATATCAATTTATGGTAATCACGTGGTCGCCAGAAAATTAATTGTCTATGCCCAAGGCTAAATAAGTAGGTTTCATTATATGGGATCTTTTTGGGTATTTACTTCAACCTTCTGTTTCCTACTTTTAGCGATTGCCTCTGTGGCGTAAGGAACCTATCTGCTAAATTTCAGGTCTGTAGGTTGTGTAGCATGCAAAACGTGGGCAAAAGAAACTTGAATCCACGCACCAAAAGAGCTTTGTCGCACTGTATATTTTCTTAAAAACATAATATAAAATATTTATATCGTCGTGACATATGTCCCTGAGGGCGTATCAAAGATTTTACAAGTGTGAACTGTCACTAGAACAGCTAAAACTCGTACAACCTCCTTTCACCGACGATTTTAATGTTCCATCATGACAGGAGGTAAGTTTTACCGCCATATATGTAGTAGTTAGTATATACTAAATCTATGCTTACTGGCGTGGTTTTTAAGGTGACTCCGTCGGAAAAATTTGCAACTCGATTCGTGGTGGTTGAAATTTCGAATAAAACCATATTAAAATAAAGTTCCTATCAGCTCGCACTGCAACATGGCTGTTACGTTAGTCACTGCGGCTGACAATTGCGAAAATAGTGTGTTTTTAATTAATTTTATGCGAAACCATATCATTTTGTATTATTTTGTCAAGAAGTTTATAAATTTTTATACTGTTTCTATAAAAACTGCAGTAGTTATATTGTTACAAGTGGACAAAAACTCGAGAAATAAGGGTAAACTTGGAATTTTCTTGCTTCACTTCTGTATATTAGAATAAAATTCAGGAACAACCACATCACTACTTGTATCATGCCGATATCTTCTATTGAAAAATACTATAGTTACAGTTATAGTTATTGTATTTTTATATATATATATTTTATTATTTAACTTCTTTTTTTGTATTTCTCATTTGTGCCCAACTTTTTTTAAATCGCTATAGTTTTCCTGTAATTGGCCAGTTATGATCTATAATCGAAAATTTTCACATGTTTCGGTCTACCATTTTCGGAGACAAAAATATGTATGTCCAAAAAACCACAAAAATATGTATGTCCCCCATACATATTTTTGTGGTTTTTTAAAGATTTCTCGAAACTGGTGACAGTAAATATAGTAAAAGTATATATTTTTACAATCAGGCTTACTATCGAACACGGGTTTCAAGATTGAAACGTCCTTAGAACTATCGCTGCTCTTTTTTCTTAACTAAGCAAAACATTCATTTCCAGGGAGCCCATCTACCGACACCTCCTCCTATACCACCAGCGATCCAGAAGGCCCTGGACTACTTGGCCACCTTACCTCCCTCAAGGAACTGATACCCTCTACCATAACGAAGAATACTCACCCCGACTGACCGCCGGCTATCAAGGACCTTGACGAAGACGGGGAATTACCACACCGTGTTATAAATAGCTATTTAGAACTTGGCATCTCAGCTGTAGTTATTATAGGGCTATATGAAATACGGTGGCAGAAAACCTTTTGTATAGAAAGCAATTGAAAAACTAATAAAAATGAATGTTAATGTATGATCTGTGATAACACGAATGTCTGATGACTTAAAAGTTTGTACTATTTATTATTTATAAAAATAAAGCATATTCAATGCGCCAAAGATGCATTGCAGAAAATGTAGTTTTTTTTTACTGGATTAAATATATTTTCTTATAACATACTAAAGGTACGAGCGCGTGATATTTAGAGAAAATATATCTTGAAATTTCTTTTTTAACGACCTTTAGAAGTAACATCCTTGTAGTTACAAACTGTTATAAAATATACATTAATTGGCCTTTCTATCGCAGTTTTGTTTGATAATAATTTTTTGGAAAGGTCGCGGTTGTTTGGATAGATTTTCCAAAATCTGCTTTTAAATTTATATTTAATCCAACCATCACCTTAGTTCGTCCACTGCTGGACATAAGTCTTTCCGGGACTTGGCCAATCCCGGCGGTCATCCTGGAAGAATTACCCATACTCACACACGCTGGGCAGGTGGGTTGGTGAGCGCGGTGCCGGAACCCTCGCACCAGTGATACCCGGGTATTAAGTGTGAATACACCGCCATCCATCGGTCCCAGGCATGGTGGGCCTCCTGGTTTTTTGCCTGTGAGCTGTCCTCTTACTCTACCCCGAATTACTTCGAGGGGGTCTCCAAGTAAGATGGTGGTACTTCTTAGTCGAGCCCGGCACCAGCTCTACCACTTGCTATTTATATTTAACCATAATAAAAACTGTTTCAAGTCAATATGTTTAGATTAATTATTCTTCTTAATGCTCATCCAAACGAGCCATCCCGATAAGTAGGGTGGAGCATATCTATCAGTTTGGCTAAAAATGGAAATTAAGTACTAAAATAAAAAAGAGCGTTTGTGTAGCAAATAAAAATGTTTATAGATTATTATTACACGGCTTGAACGCTCACGGTGAACGCCGCGTCGTCGTCCTAAGAACGACACTCGCCTTGATAATGCCAAAATTGTATCGGTGAAACGGTTGGCATATAGTCAACAACATTAACACGTGAGTGTGCAAGCCATATGAAATAATAATTTAATATGTCAGCTCATGCGAGTTTTAATAATATTATGTTTATAGATATAAATATTCTATTATACGTTACCATTCTAAACGTATGACAAAAGAAGCAGTTTAGCTGAGCCTAATTACGTACCTATATTAATTATGTCCAGCCGTCTATATAACAATATATCTAAAAGTGCAATCAAAATTATCTTGCGCAATGTCTCAGCCATAGACCTTTATTAATCTATAAGATGTATTCAAGCCTCGATCTCCACTACGAACTAGATTTACTATTGTTTTAGCGATAATTATTCAAACCACATTATAACTTTACAAAGCCTAATGCATTGCAAGTGCAACTGTTAAGGCCCTTAATACCGCCAAATGGATACTTTCTAAAGCCTACTCCTCTTTTATGGCCAAACCAAAAATATTGAAAAAATGTATTATGGATTATCAACTCTAGGACAACATATGCAACATTTTTCTTTTTCGTACCACCAAAACTACTATATGAAAAATTGTTTCAACTGAATGGTGTTTTTTGGCTTGAATTTCCTACTGCTCCTAAGCGGCTTAGGTGATTTAATTCATTTATGCTTTGATAAATGGATAAACTTGATAGCTATAAATATAACATAGAATTATTCAATCGAACAATGACGCCCATGTGAAAAGTATTATTTTCTCCTATTTTGCCCTTTCAAGGACGCAGCGAGCGTCGTAACAGCCACCACGCATTGCCACTGATTTGAACGTTATTTCAATGTCGTTTCCGTCGATATTCATACAGACAAACATCGAGCTGCTAATTTGGCGACGGTAATCGCCTTAAGTAATTAGTACTAGACCACAGACTGACGCGGTAAATTATATCGACGCGTATCGTAGATCTGGCGCTTAGATTGAATAAAAGGATGGACAGCGCATCATCATCATGGCTCGAATCTGTTTGAAGAGCGATTATTTAATAATTAATACAATGAAATTTAATGTTACATTGAGATGAAATAACAATGTATAAATGCATTTTTTGAGCAAATGTGTTGAAAATGTATTTAATTACTCACAAAAAACTTAATCTAGGTTACATACTTATCGCCGTTATCCTTATTTGTTTTGGCGATGCACATTCATCATCTCTGTAGGTCATACAAGTTTAGTTTATCATTCATAATTTTATTCCTCGCTTTTACGGTGGTTCTGGGTGCTTAACAACGCACAGTGAAGTTAATACACTAAATAATCAATGAAATATAATGAATTATATTTATTTATCTAATGTAGGTAAAACATACACTTATTACAGGTCGGTTTTAATGTAATATAATTAATGATTAAACGAACTTACCTGTACGTGAAGTTCAATCATAATTATACGAAGTGCTTCGTCCGAAGAGATTAGATATAAGTACACATGTAGTATCACACATCGTGTGGCCATTCCTGCACTATAGTTGAAAGAAAAAAACAATCTACATACATTTTTTTTTTTTTTTGTCTGTAGGTAGTTACTGTCCCGACCGCCGATCATCATTTAGTTTAGAGCTACCATATCATGTTATTTTCACGACGTCTTTTGGGATTAATTGAAAATTTAGGGGGGGAGGGATCTAATCTCTTCGGACGAAGCACTTCGTATAATTATGATTGAACTTCACGTACAGGTAAGTTCGTTTAATCATTAATTATACTCGTGCTTCGTCCTCGAGATTAGATATAAGTACACATGTAGATATTTAGAGATTTGTAGTCGTGAAAAAAGAAGCAGCTACTTTAAGGGTGACTCCCTCATAATCCCATGTCTCATTTATTATTTAAACAAAATATTTACTTTAAGTTCTTAATTCCATAACACATATATATGTAATTAATATGTGTAATTAACTAAAAAAATTTAGATTACATTCATGTTTATTCCTTATTACAAACATTTGGTGAGAAGCATTTGTAATACGGTAAAAATTTAAAATTGAAAATAAACAAGTCATACTGACTTATTATTTATTAATTGAAGGAATCATTAATAATACTTCTGGCAAATGCGTTTGTTGAAATATTGCTATGAATATCTCTATTATAAAATTTGGAAAATGCGGTGGAGCTACTGCTTCATCCCGCAGTTTTACGAATTGTTTCAATATTTACGCCTTGTTAGCTTCTGAGGTGGCCGCATGCCTTGTGCTGGGCGCCGTAAAGATCGAGACGTCAATATCACTCTCCTCTAATGTCCGCTTAATCCATCGACTGATGGTTTGTACAGTTACCGTATTGTGAGGTTTCCGGAAACTGATAAACAAATTTTCGGAATGACGTACACCTTCAGTAATTTTTAAGTATGCTAAAAACGTTTTTCCTGGCGTATTTTAAGATTTTCTTCAAAAATAAAAAAGGTAAATTTAGATATAGTTGGAAAGATCCTACTCTCTAAATCAGGAATCATAATAGTGATTTTATCTGAATGTATTGTTATGTTTTTAATGTTTATTTGTGTAATTGTTTGTGCTCGATGAGCAGTAACCAGTGCCAAAAAAGTGACTAGTTTTTTTAGTAAGCTTTTCTAAGCCTAGAATTTCGTTAAGGTATCATCCAGCTAAGAAAAGTAAGACCTGAGATTTGTACCACATTACGTTGTACTTGGGCTTTGTTGCACGTAGCCGAAATATGCCCTTGAAAAAATGTTTTAATTTTTTATCTCTTCCAAAAACTTGTTCAAAAAATAAGGGATAGTGCAGATCTGCAACTATTCAAAGTGCTATTATACTGAGCACCTTCTTGAAAAAGATAAGTCAAAAATTTAATGATATATATTATTTGGTATTGACGCCTCATAAAAAACTAAATTTTGTTCATTACAAAATGTGAACCACTTCTTCAAGCAAACATCGTACTGTTTTATTGAGTTATCAAAGTCAAGAGTTATTGAGTTAAAGAGAGGCTAACATTACATATGTTGACTCTTGTGAGAACCCTTTTCCAAACATCGAGCTCCTGACAATACTCCGGCAACCAAGGTAAGCTGTCGGTGAACGTCGAGTTCAGAAATTTTAAGTTGATTAAATATGGGTACCATGGCTGCGTCGGCCAATATGGGATAACAAGAATACCTTTAGCTTTGTCGTTTGCAAATTTTTATTTTTAGAATGAGAGAAAATGGTGGAAATCCATAAAAGTAAAAAATGCGACCATGGCACTGTCAAAGCGAATAGAAAAAACATCTGGATCTTTGTGCCATGATATATATTTCTCGCATTTTTTTTTTTTTTATTCGACTATCGAAGGTACCTATTTTGGGATATCCAAATTTAGATGGTATCCTTCTAAGGCTCTATCGGAGAATTCCCACTCGATATCTGGATGTATAAGTCTCGACTCAGCATCCGCAACAGCATTATCAGCCGAACTTATATACGATGCATATACATTTATCTGTCGAGCTTCACACCACTGGCATAAGTCTCGACGCCTGCGTCGGGTGGGGAAACTGTACACCGCCTATACGATTAACGTATGCAATCGCGGTTGTACTATCGATAAGTAATATAATCTGACAATTGTGACAGTTATGGCGAAAACATTTAACCCAAAATAAACTGCCAAGATCTCTAATTCATTAATATGTTTCAATTGCTCTTCCACACTCCACAATCCACTAGCAATCTCTCCATCGCACGCGGCCCTCCATCCCCCCTTAGTTGAGGCATCGCTAAAGATTTACAAGGAGTAGAATGGTCTATTGACAGCTGCAGACCACCAATTAAAATCACTAGAAAGATATTCAGTAAAGCCAGCTGTATTCGATAGCTGGGCAAACCGATGTAAGCAGACCCAACAATTTTGCAAATTCGCAAACTTTACATCTTTTTAGCTTGCGGAATTTTTGTATCTGTTTACGTACCTTACAAATTTTTTCGAGAGACAACGTCACTTGAAAATTTTCGGAATGTATAATGAAGCCTAAGAACTTATGATTAGTACTTGGCTTTAAGGTACTTTTGTCACAATTTATAATGAAACCTAAAGCTTGCAACAAGTATTTTGTATCATTTAGATTATTTAAGCATGCTTTATAAATAGATTCTATAAGACAGGTCATCAAGAACGTTAAATTTATATATTTCTTGGTCCCATATGAATTTTAAGTACTTTTTTGATTTATTACATATTTTAATTAAAAAATATGCGTCTTTAAAATCAAATGTACTCATGAAACAGTTTTTTGTTATGAGTTTTAACACTACACATATCCTATATACACATATTTTCCAGTACACATAGCTATAATGAATTTATTGTCATTTTTTAGGTTTCGAATAAATCTATAACTACCGTTTGGTTTTGGGGATAGAAAAATACTTGATATGTATTGGCCCTCGCAGGGTTGGCATTTAGAAACGGCACTAATAGAAATTAAATTACTGATACTGATAACTTCTTTATAAAGTGTTTTTTCAGCTTTAGAATAAGATGGCTCTAAAGGCGTCTGGTACCGTACCACGGCCTGTGTAAAAAGGATCTCATATCATTTTTTCCATGAAAGGATAGTTAGGTCATCTGTGATTTTTGACCATTGATCATAGAAGTAAAAACAATCTGCCGGCGTACTTTACCATGTTTAGCGACGGCTCGAGGGTAGGTCGGCTGCGAGGGCCTCGATGTGCCCGCGCGCTGCGGCTGGCTCCTCGAGAACTGGGCCGGCCGCGGGGGCGGTGGCGGCGGGGGGTGGGGCGGCGGTGCAAGCTTGCGTCATAGATGGTCGCGTCATAGTACTATGCTCGACTGCCTGCCTGCGACTCGGGGAGGCGGTTTCCAGTTTAAAGACCTGTCAGGTTGAAAGGGCTTCATCTTTGATGGTGGAGGCTTCGCAACGTAATTTTACGAAGTGGCGGTTAAATCAGCTCCGGATTTATTTATTGCCTTTGCAGTTTTCAAGGTATCAGCAAGGGCCTTCCCAAAAAGGAGATTGCCAATGCTAGTCTTTTGGACTTGATCTTTCAAATCCTTCTTTAAAGTAGAAAGGACAAAACTGCGTCTGTTTATTGAATCCGTGTGTTGTCCGTCACACAAAATCCGACCGACATCCATCAGTAACTGCAAAAGGGCGGTATTTCTTTCTTCCATAGAAAGCACTAGGGTGATTACTTCTCCTAAGCAGGCAATCGCACTAGCTATTATTCTGTCTCTGTTAGAGTTTAGTTCTGTAAAAGCGGCCGCCATCTCCGGATTCAACTTTGGAGCATCAATAAGAGAGCAGTTGCCTGGTACTAGATACTTACTAAGTAACTCTTTTCGGATTTCTTTCGTTATCCCATTCGTAGATATATAATCAAAACGTACCGCAATATCGTTTTTCGGATCCGCAAAGACAGATCCTCGCCTATTATTTCTAATAGTTTAGTATCAAGACCAGGTGTCTCGACCGCAGCGACGGTTTCATCGTTTGAGCCGATATTCGCATCTCCGTGCGTAGGTGATGCGCCGCCACCCCGTCGTCGCGTGACGTCACTATTTTGTGCCACTGATGCGGTAGCAACATTGACGGCAGAACCATTTCCATCTTGTATTACGATAATCTCGTCCACTTGATCCTCCATCACAAGATTCTCGTGATTGTAAATTTTCGCTGCCAGTAGTCGAAAAATAAACGATTTTTCTTCAGCGAAAAAAGACTAGTCGGTAGGCTAGTGCCCACACCGATAGTAAAGAAACAGCCCAAAGTACTGTTTGCAATACTATTTCCAGGTAGTGCAATTCCAAAGAAAAAACACGCAAACCTGTATAAACTTGTCTATTGATTGATAACAGAGATGGTACAGACCAAAGTACTGTCCGAGTATCTGTTGTATTAATTATGTTGTTGATAAAACTGTAAACGATTTTTCTTCAGCGAAAAAAGACTAGTCGGTAGGCTAGTGCCCACACCGATAGTAAAGAAACAGCCCAAAGTACTGTTCGCAATACTATTTCCAGGTAGTGCAATTCCAAAGAAAAAACACGCAAACCTGTATAGACTTGTCTATTGATTGATAACAGAGATGGTACAGACCAAAGTACTGTCCGAGTATCTGTTGTTTTAATTATTTTGTTGATAAAACTGTAAAGGTTCACTACTTTTACACTCAAAAAATATTCACCTGATAGGTGTATCAGCGAAGGCGCACAATTCCGTGAACCTGCGGGTGAAGGCAAAGTGGATTCTTCTGTTCGGTGTTTGCGACGACCTTTCTTAATTTTTCTCTGCAATTTCTTCAGTTTATGTGAAATATATTCTTACCCACTATGATCAGAATGCTTTCTTTTAAGCATTTCACAATCTTTACGGTTTCAAATACCCGGGACTTAAAAAACGTGCGGAACAGCCGAGCACTAAAATGTGAATGATGATCGGCGGTCGGGACAGTAACTACCTACAGACAAAAAAAAAAAAAAATGTATGTAGATTGTTTTTTTCTTTCAACTATAGTGCAGGAATGGCCACACGATGTGTGATACTACATGTGTACTTATATCTAATCTCGAGGACGAAGCACGAGTATAAGTAATCAAATAATCTATGTGTACAGGTAATAGTTTTAAGTAATAAATAATAATATGGGGAAATACACAGGGAAATAATAAAGGTTGCGTTTACTAAAATTTAATAAAAAAATACACTTGAATAAAACAAATCAGATTTTATCTTTATTTGTTTTTACAAGATTTTCTTGAACAAATAGGATTTTTTTTAAATTATGACACCTAAATCTAGCCTTGAGCATCAAATGATTTCATATTTCAATCATTTAATTTTCTTTGTAACTATAGAAAAAATTCAATTAGAGTGGAATTACGAAATATAGAATCACTACAATTTTAATGACGACCAAAAAGTTCATTTTGCTATCATATAATTATGTAATAAATAAAACTATATAAATTAAAACAAAAACGTAAAATGTAGATATAAGATGCTCTTCATATTAAATAGATGAAAATCAAAATATTGAACTATAGTACCACTGCAGATTTTGATGCGGTTGTCACATTTAGCTATTCAATTTATTCAGAAAGGTTTTAAGGTACTCGTATCTTTCAACTACAACTAACGAAATCTGGGTATTGATAATAACTTTAAACGGTAGATGATTTCATTTATAAACTTAAAACAACTTAACGAATTTTGATGCCTTTTTCACAGTTAGCTAAGGAATTTACTAAGAAAGGATTTTGAGTATACATTTTATATTCTTGAGCAGCTACCTTGTTTAGCTACAACTAACGGAGGCTGGGCGGTGAATATTTTTGGTTGTAGATGTTTTCGCTTTTAACTTAAGAACCACTGACCGAATTTAGAAACAGTTTTCACTGCTATTTGAGGGATTTCTAAGGGTTTAAGTGTTTGGTTATATTAAAACGTTTAGTTAAAGGGAGCTAAGGAAGGGGCCGAGGCCACTTTGTTCTTCTGCACGGGTAATGTGTGCTTCTAAGATGTCGTTCAGTACTTAGGAGTGAGTTAACACATTTTAAAGTCATTTAAAGAAATTAATTTAAAAGCGTTTCCAACGTATCCTTAGAATGCCTACATTCCTCCGCCAACCTGTTTGACAGAGTGAGCGTCTACATTCCAAGGTCACTGATGATCACACGTGAACCATATGTTTCAAATTAAACGTTTTCTTGCTCGTTTACAAAACATACTCTGCTCGTTTAAAAACATACTCGTTACCTTATTATCTTATTAAATAAACGGATCTTGTACCTAGGTTTCACACAATTTGGTCGGCACACACTGTTTGAAATAAAAAAAATCATTTGTATTTATACATTTATCTGTAATATTTTAGTAATATCAACACTTTAACACATTATCAACAACCACCATTACACAATATAAAAAGATAATTATAAAAAATAATAAAAACACAAATACTATTGTAATACAATCAGGTAGTAATAAAAATATCGATTTGATCAGCCTTCAAAACGTTTTTATTAACCATAATATAATGTACAAAACTGATGGTCAAGAGATCTACGAACTGTAACAATGTACTGTTATGAAAAAAATATTCAAACATAGACAATTAACAGTTTTACCACCAGCTCTTGGTAGTTTCTTCATCGGTGGGGGTAGGTTTCGTAGCCAAGTACTTTAGAGCACGCGCTATTGCCGGAGGAATTGGTGGAGGGGTAGGTAAATGTGTCCCCATAGGCCTGTACCCATTCTCATCAGCTGTGTACGTTAGACTGTAGTCTTTACCATCCGCGTCCTAGAACGTGTTAACTTTCATTAGCAACTATAAAATGTCATGTGTTAACTGCTAAATATTTGTTTCTCTAACGTATACTTACGTAGTTTTTGTTCAATGTCAATAATACAACCGGCTTACTAATATTTCCGTTTTATGTTTACAAGGGTCAGTAAATTTATTTAAGTCAGTTATTTAATTTTTACAGCAACATCAGTATTTTTAAATTCATATAGATACGGGTTTCTACAAGACAATGATTTTAAAATTCAAAAATAGGTTTTGTACTAACCGTATAAGAAAATCCTCCCGAAACAGCTTCACCCTTCAGCATATCTTTTTCGTCAGAATTTTGATGTGAACTATATTTTAATTCACCACTTTCAAATGCCTTTGTTCCATCAGCACCTTCGTAGCTGTAATTGAATCACAAAATAATCATATTCAGTCATATATATCTTAAATCAAGAAACGTGTCAACTTTCAGTTAGGAATAAATTACCTATAGTGAAAATCTCCGTTATGTGCATATACGTAGCTCTCCGACTCTAAAATAGGAACAACTGGCTGTTTCCCTCTGCTATGTGTTCTTGCATACCATCTTTGTTTTTCTACTGCATCACGATTTGATGCTTTCGTTTCATTCTCGTCTTTTATTTCGGTGCCCCTTTTCACCATTTGATTCAATCCATACCCGGATGAAGTTTGGCTTGATGGGTGAAATTCAGTGGCGTTGTCAATAAATGTCTTGGTGTTACCAGAAATTGCTTGTGCAGATTTTTTTACACCCTCATTGTAATTTCTAATATTATAACGACCATCTGTATCGCTTTTGATTGACCCGTGGCTCGACAAATTGACTTCTTTACTAGTACTTTTAGGTTTCATGGTCTGTCCGCTGATACTAACAACTGATGATGTAATAATACCTTGGCTTTGATTATTGGTTTTTATTGAACCTCTCCCAGTGTAGAATTCGTCGTCTGGTAAAACTGTTTTCGTTTTCAAATTTTCTTTAGTTATTCTGATTGCTGGTATTATAGGTATGCTTTCTTGACCTGTTTTCATTACTCCTTCTTGATTACTCCAACTGTCAAGTTTGATTTCTTTATCAATATTTCTATGTCCAATGGTACGTCGTGGGCTGGTACTAACAACTGTTTTCTTCTTTCCATCGTGAGTACTCAAACTGTCAATTGTAACCATATTTTTAGGTTTAATGGTACTTACGTCTGGGTATATTATACCTTGGTTTTGATCATGGTGTTCAATTACTGTTTTTGTTTTAAAATTTTCTGATAGTGATATATTTTCTTGGACTGCCCTCTTTAATCCCTCATCATAAAATTTATTTCTTCGTATTGTTTGGTACACAAGTTTTCTCTCTCCTGCAGTCCTCAATTCTTTATCGTCAATTGGTTTTCGTCTTTGCTGTACAAGCCATCTTCTTTCATTTGAAATAACAGCTTCTGGTTTATCGTATACCACATTAACCGGTATTTTTCCTCCACTATAGCCACCAGAAATCACACGAAACGATGTTGGTGCATCTTCATAAAATTCCGATTTCACTGTTGTAATTTCAGCAGTGTTGCTTTCATCACCAAGAGTTTTGAATCTTGGGTGAAAGGTTGTAGGATTATCAGAAAATGTAATGGATTTTGATTTTCTTACTTCTTGATTGTGTTCGACAGCGACAGGAATATTATCATTATCATCAAAGGGTGGATGGTTGAAAGCATAAAATCTTCCCACTTCAGCGCCTTTACAACTATTCAACACGATAAACAGGAGTGGAATAAATATTTTTATAATTATCATTTTGACTTATTTAATTATAACACAACAGGACACTAACGATTTCGAGGTTGCAATGTAGATGAGTCTATAAAATGGCCTGGGTTAAATCTGTTTAATATTCATATTCGAATTACTGGTCGGACAACAACCGACTTTTTTTCTCATGTGTTGTGTAAAACAACCGGTGAAGTTAGTTTTCGTGAAATCCATCTTTATTTGCTTTATCTTTTCAATACATTTGGAAGAGCAATCCATTGATATGTTTAAGGATGTGGATTTACATAAAGTTGTAGCTAGAACGTATGACAATGAGTCATCATTAAAAAAGTTGTGATAGAAATATATTTAAATTTTTTGATATTTGGTGATTTTCCCATCGCAAGGAGATACAAATAAGGGGTCACGGCAGCGGCTGCACCAAGTCGAGCGCAAACCGCTGCCACTGGGAACCCTTTTATGAAAATAACTCGAGGTACTTTTACGCTTTATTAATCTCTGTTGCAAATGCAAGCATAACCCTGAAAATTGCGTTAGAGATTGTACCCAATATTCATCACTAAATTCCCAAATTACTAGTTTCTAATAAATGATAGTAAGTATAGAAATTATCTGCTATCAAAGTTTTGCCATTTCTAGGTTTATAATTTTAGATTTGTAACTATTGTAAATTGAATTCATAATTAAGTATAAAGACAGATCGACTTATATGAATTTATTTCGCGATGCGCGACATGTTTCGAATTCCTTCCGAATTCATTGTTGACAATTTTGTTGCTTGAGCGAGCGAGGGTCTGTCGTCAGCGGACGAATTCCCTGCACTTAATTATTTCGCTATTTCGTCACACACTCACCGATCATCAAAATTCCAAGGTACAGAAGTACTAGAAAGCAGACCGACAAACTTGATGTTTGGGATATAGTTAGTATATCAGGAGAAAAGAAAGTAAAAATCTAAAATCATGAACGCTAATAAGCAACCAGGCCAACTAAACGATGGTGAGTGCTTTAATGTGATTTGATAGAGGTGGTTATTGGCTGGCTTATTCGGCTTGTTTGTGTAGTAACTGCAAGAATCATTGAAGTACATTAAACAAGTAAATTGACTAACTTATTTTAGCTATTACAGGAAGTTGTCAACGTTATCTGACTTATAATTACATTGGAAACTACAATAATCAATAAAAAAAAAGTTTATAAGCTTTTTGGACCAATTTTTTTTACAAGGGGCAAGAAAGAGAGTGCGGACATCAGATCACAATAGACTACTATTTTCCACCATAAACACCCACGATTCGGTCACAACCCTCAGTAAACGTCAGAAATTGTAGGGAAAAATGGCTGTCAAACGTGATTATGTAGCCATGGTATGTACTATGGTGGTTGGTGGTGGTTTAGGTCACGAGGTCCGTATGGGTTTATTCTGTTTATTTACATAACCGAATTACCAACGATAGCTGAGAGTGATGAATCTGTTTAATTTGACAACCACACTCAGAGTCATAAACCATAGCGCAATTAGAATAGATAGACGTTGTATCTTTGGCGCGTGCTACAAGAGAATGGTCAATCATTGATGTGTCGTAGGCGGATCGTCGATATGGCAGATTGTAAAGTATGAAATCGAAAATCAAAAATTTACCAAAAGTTAAAAGTAGGTGCGACGACAAGCAGATTGAAAAGGAGCGTGTTAGGTTTACATGTTAATAAATTTGGGGAGCAGAGCAAAGCTGAGCGGAGCATATGATATGCTCAATTCTACAATGTGGCGACGACTTAAATATCGACAAAGACATAAATAAAGACAAACAAAGAGAGATAGTGTTTATCTTTATCTGTAGCCACCTTGCAAGGAATGAAACCACAAAAGAAAAATTGCCCGCAAAAAGAAATGAGATCCCATCAAAAACATTCCTGTAAAAAAATATGCCAAGTCTCCTAACACATTCGCCGTAAAAAGTTTCGAGATTCCAAGAAAACCCAAGTCAGCCATTATATTATCTTTGACTGAAGTAAGCAAACAATAAGATTATTCTTTTACCACGCTGAATGGCCAAAAAATGCCTGCCAGCCTTTTGGGCACCCTTTCCTGCGACAACGACGATTTGGCCAGCATTTTTTATCTTATGTAAATATTTTAGTTTAGTTTAGATGTATATATTTTAGTCTTTTTTATTTTAATGTTAATGTTATTGAAGTTAATTTTATTGTTTGCATAAATTTACTATAAAAGACCGTGGTTGGAGGGAAAGTGACCTAAATATCAATGGAAGCAAATTTTATTAAAATGAAACATTCCTTTATTTCCAGAAATAGGCTAAACTGCGTTCAACAATTTTTGATAACACTCTTTTAGCCGGGGCTTGATTCGGTGAAATATTTATTTATTTTATTCATAAACAAGAAAAAAAAGTATGGGAATTGGACGAGGCTGTATAACAAATTGTGAATTTATTAATCAAATCATGGTGTCATAATTCGTCGGTCACAAAAAACATTTGCATTCTTACTTCGAGGAATTTCAGCGATCACACATACCTTGTTTGTAGTAGTCCAGCTCGGCCAGGATTCGTCACCTCGTGGTAATGTCGCATTGTTGACACCTTGACGATTGTGCAAGTTTCAAGTGCTAAGGTTGAAGTTTTTAGCGGCGAATAAGACCGGAAGGGCGGGGGGAGGGAACTGTCAATATTGAAGCCTTACATATAGGTGGTCAACTTGTCTGGATCATCATTCAATTGTCAATTGTTCTGGAACGAGTCCAAGCGGAAATTTAAAATGGTTGTACATTTTTTCGGACTTTTCTTCTTCGCGGTTTGTGTCGCAGCTGCACCAGCTACGTCACCAGCCCCAGGAGTAATTCCTCTAGAAAAAGAACAGCCTACAGTGATTCCAATAGTTTCGCAATCAGAGGAAGTTGAATCCAATGGAACTTTCAAATTCAGGTGAGTTGGCTGTAAATAATTTGAGAAAACATTAAAATAAAAACTGCAAATTGAATTCCAATTATGGGTAATAAATGTAAAGACTAAATGGTTGAGTATGATTAATTAAATTGAATACATCAAAGTTATTAAATTCAATTTAAATTACTAATAATAGCCACCTTATAAAATTAGCACCATCAGCGGTTTTAATAACATACTTATTTTGACAAGATTTAGTAATTACGATTATGTAGTGTTAAAATCACGTGGCCCTATTTAAAGTACGAGTATATTTGATATCTTCTTTTTAATTACTTACATACCGGGTGTAAATGGAGAAATATCTTTAAATGTAATATTTATTACATAATCTACTGATCATACTATTTTTTTTTAAATAACCCATTACATGCGACTGATGCCGGCCTCAAAGTTTTATTCCTATGTTGATGGATGTGGAAGAAGCGAAAGAGGTGTGTCAGGATCGTAGTAGATGGAAATCTATAGTCCGTACTATAGTAGATATCTCAATATAGTAGAGACTATAGATTTCCATCTGATTTCCATCCTAACACACCTCTTTCGCTTCTACCCTTCATACCCTTCTGGGAGACAGGCGTGAGTATATGTGTGTATATACGGTTTAGGTCTGGACTAAAAACTGAAAACAGATCCCTGTCAAGTACCCAATTGTTCCAGCTATGAAACTGGCAACGGCATCAAACGTCAAGAGTCATCCTATGTGAAGGTGCTCCCGAAGAAACCCGAAGGCAGGTCCGCGGGTTCCAGTTCCAGTGAGGACAAAGAGGACACCACCGAAGAGATCCAAGTGCAGCAAGGGTCGTACTCTTACACTGCTCCTGATGGCACCGTTATCAGCATTAAGTATGTTATCAGCATCATCATCATCATCAATCAACCAATCAATCAATATTAATAAAAGGCTTTGTCCTGAGTGACTGACTGACTGTCAGACAACGTGCTGCTCAAACCGCTTGAAGTACCTACAGACTTGATATTTAAAGGATCAGCTAATGGAGGAGTAAAAATGCACACCAAGAAGGGATTTTGAAAAATTCTCACCTCAAAGGTTCAAAAAAGGGATCAAAGTTTTACCAAAAAACCTCAATTTTGCTGACCCCATTTGCGCTAGGTGATCGAAATTTTAAACGTAGACTCCCGAGATAGAATAAACATTCTCGTGCGTCAGGATTTTTCGAAATTTTCAAAATTGAAAAGTCAGCGTCGGTTTTTCATCGAAACACAGGAAAATTAAAATAACTACCCTGCGTGTAACAATTTGAAACTTGGTACTAATATTGTTAGTAACAATTATAAAAAGACGTAGCATTTTTCTAAAATTACCCTTCAAAGAGTGAAACGAGGTGCAAAAGTTTGTAAGAGAAATCGTATGAAATTTGGCACAAAACTCTTAAAAAAATAATTAGACATGTATTTTAGGTTTAAGGGTGCACCAAGAAACGATTATGCGCAAATTTACTCCTAAAAGGGTGTAAATTGTGAATGTACTTTTGTTTAGGGAAAATCTGATTCAAATTTACGAGTGTATCTGAAACCCACGCAGACGTAGATGTAGGCAAAAGCTAGTTAAGTTATTTAGATTTCAAGAGATCAGATTGTCATAATTCGGAGATAAAAATTCAAATTTGCAATTTTGACAGCCTCTGTGGTCTACGAAAGTCTCGACAACTAATCTGAAGGTCACGGTTTCCAATCCTGTAGCAACACATTTTGTGTTCGGTCTGTGTCCTTCGGAAGGCACGATGTCAAGCTGTTGGTCCTTATTTCTGCTCGAAGTTTGGCGAGAATTCTCATCAAGTCCCTGGAGCGTAATAATCGTTCATGAAATGTGGGTGTACGAGGGTGTACTGTGACTTACACTTCACAGTTCATAATGGGAAACGCCTCTGCTATGCTACGCTTCGCGATCACCGGAGACTTTGAACCAATTTTTTGGTATCGCCTGAATTGCTTCTGAGCAAGATTTGTAAATTATGTTTTGCTTTTCGTTTCTTAGATTCTGCACGATATCTTAGACCATAGTCAATCATTTTATATCTTACCTGATCTCTTAATGGCATTGTAGGTATATGTTTCATTTGTATTGTGTAGTATAACCAGGTATTTTATACAATGACTGAATTGTATAATTTGCCGCTGATAGTACGTACAAAACGACATCACAATTTTTCACAAGTATAAGTATGATTAACTACCTACCTATATTAACACGTAGAAAATGCATCTATGGATTACAGTACTCCCAAAGTAATAATGCGCATACAAATCTATAGCCGAGCAACCGGACGTAACACGTGATCGTATTAATTGTATAGAAAGTGTAAGGGAATTCGAACTTTGCCGAACAGTGGCGAAGATTTGTATGCGCATTATCACTCTGGGAGCACTATAATTGGTTTATTATTATTTCATTTCATGTAGCCTCCAAATTGTCTCACTTCTGACTTTTTTGGGGTTGTAAGGAATTCTAACCAACAATATTCAGAACCCAAGCTATCCTTACCTGTACGTGGTACGCCCTGCTAACTAACGAACCAGGATCTGGCGGTCCAACAACTCGCATCGATCTAGTGTGGTGTGACTATGGCCCAAACCCTCAAGATAAGTACGTATAATCAACTGATTTTGGAAGTTTATTAATTTATATAACCTATATTTAAAGGTACATTGCTGACGAGAACGGCTTTCAGCCTATTGGATCTCACATCCCCACTGCACCATCACCTGTTGCTGCTGCCAGCGGTGGCAGTGAAAAATCTGGTCGTGCTTTAAGTTCTGATGATAGCGCAGGAGCCGCTTCAGCTCCCGCTCTTCAAGCTAGATCAGCTGAACCTAGCTCTGCAGCTGCGTCTAGTTCTTCTGCTGCATCAAGCACTGCAGCTGCTCCAAGTGCATCTGCCCAATCAAGTACTGAGCAACCAGATGCATCAACAACAGAAGCGGTCAGTGAATCGTCTTCTACAGCCGCTGCTTCCAGCGAAGCCACAACCACAGAAGCAGCAGAGGAACCATCGCCATCAACGCCTTCATCTTCTGCAGCACCTGAAGCTTCAACCACAGAAGTTCCAACCACTCTATCAGCTTAACTTACTATAAGAATACATTAAACCAAAACTTATGAAATAGTATCCTTATACGGGTGATTGTTATAATTAAGATGCTTTAAATTGACAAACGTAAAAAAATTGTGATATTCGTATAGAAGTTTTGTTGTTTTATGAGATTTTCTTAATAAAATTTAATTATAAGGATTTTTTGTTTTTGTAATTACGCAAAAATTACTCGTTTATAATTTTCATTTATCTGTTTCACTCTAAAAGGCCTAAATATATCAAGTTGAAATTGTCGTTGCTACAAAAAATATATTTATAAATTTCTGCTATTAGGCACAGACCACACAGACCCGCGTTACGCGATTCGCATTCCGTGGTCATTGTAATCTATGCGACGATGGCTTGGATCTTTACACACAGAGACCGTGAGAACGCGCGTTATATAGTTTGGACCGCAGAACGGAGAACAAACTTTGTGTAGCCAGCGCCTTATTTACAATTTTTGATAACCCTTTGGTGAAGGATAATATAAAATAAACGATAAGTAAGGATGTATAGGATTACCGACAGAATCACCTAAATTTATATTCATGTATGTGCCGTCGTCATTTTGTAGAATCCACAAATTGTCAAGTATGAAATCGAAAATCTTTAAAACTAGGTGCGACGATGAGCAGAGCAAAGCGGAGTGAGGAGGAGCTTTTTAGGTTTATATGTAAACACATTTTGGGAGCCAAGTGAAGCGGAGTGGGGCGAGGCGACTCTCAGTAGTTCTAACAAATTTTACGATATGCCTAGGCAAATTATAAAATGTCAATTTCTACGATATTAACTCTACATATCTACAAATATTAGAAAGAGATGAATATACCTACATATATTATTATGAACCTTAATTAAATTAGTAACTAGTTTTTAGTTACTAAAATTAGTAGTGAACGAATGGAGCAATTCACCAAGAACACAAAAGAAGTTATTGTGGCGCGCGCGGTTATATTATTATGAACCTTAATTAAATTAGTAGCTAGTTTTTAGTTACTAAAATTAGTAGTGAACGAATGGAGCAATTCACCAAGAACACAAAAGAAGTTACTGTGGCGCGCGCGGTTATATTATTATGAACCTTAATTAAATTAGTAGCTAGTTTTTAGTTACTAAAATTAGTAGTGAACGAATGGAGCAATTCACCAAGAACACAAAAGAAGTTACTGTGGCGCGCGCGGTTATATTATTATGAACCTTAATTAAATTAGTAGCTAGTTTTTAGTTACTAAAATTAGTAGTGAACGAATGGAGCAATTCACCAAGAACACAAAAGAAGTTACTGTGGCGCGCGCGGTTATATTATTATGAACCTTAATTAAATTAGTAGCTAGTTTTTAGTTACTAAAATTAGTAGTGAACGAATGGAGCAATTCACCAAGAACACAAAAGAAGTTACTGTGGCGCGCGCGGTTATATTATTATGAACCTTAATTAAATTAGTAGCTAGTTTTTAGTTACTAAAATTAGTAGTGAACGAATGGAGCAATTCACCAAGAACACAAAAGAAGTTACTGTGGCGCGCGCGGTTATATTATTATGAACCTTAATTAAATTAGTAGCTAGTTTTTAGTTACTAAAATTAGTAGTGAACGAATGGAGCAATTCACCAAGAACACAAAAGAAGTTACTGTGGCACGTGCGGTCGTCGGTCGTCGTTGTAACAAATGTAATAGTGACCATTTACTAGTACACTTCGGTCCAAATAACTAGATAGGCCTGAAGTTGGCACACTGCGCGTGGCGCTGATGTACAGTGGGCAAATTGCAATGCGTGGCAACTTCAGGCCTATCTAGTTGTTTGGACCGACCTGTACCAGCTGATTTTGTGTCAGTGACCTCTACACATGTCTAGAAAGGTGCTCGATTAGTTATTTTGCTGTGGTGTCTCTGTATTTCTAGCATTATTCAAAAATAACTATAGGATGGGATGAACCCTTTATTTACTATATTTTAAAAATAACCTAGAGAAATATATAAAAAAGAACAAATGGAAATGGTTTCGACATAATCGAAGGAAATTCTTTAGATATTATTTCCAAAATACAGATACTAGCATTATAAACATTTAACAATTTATGTACCTTAAAATGCATATATTACATATATTTTCCATTGCTCTTTAGTAAGAAGAGTGTCTTACCGTTAGTAAAAGTAAAGGAGCCGCGTTTGATTTTAAAATGTATATACTTACCTCCCTGGGGCTATAAATTGAATCCATAGTACCAAACGGGTACCACAATTTTACTCACAACCCCCCCTCCCCCGAAGTTATTCGTGGGAGAGTAAGAGGACAACTTCCAAACAGGCACAACCAGGTGGCCCACCATGCTTGATCTCTAAATAAAACAGCGGCGGCGGCAGCAGCGTTTGGTGCGAGGATTTCGGCACCGCACTCACCAACCCGCCTGCCCAAGCGTTTGAACTATGGGCATCAGTTTCAAGAGAACTATCGAGAGTGGCGAAACTTAGAAAGGCCTATATTCAGAACTAGACGAAAATATGGATCGACAGAATTGTCAAATTTATATCTAAGCCTATTTGTCAAAGCCGCCTTTACTTCTACATACTCGAATGATATGACTATTTTTTTCACCCTTTTTACTACATTTAAAGTGTTTATTTTTGAGTCATCTAAACTATTTTATTAAGTGTATATAATACAAACTACATTTAAAGACAAACTAGTCAATTAATAACGTTTATTTACTAAACTATTTTACGAAATCTTAGACAGGCCTATGTTCAGCAGTAAACTAGGACATGCTTGGATGGACAGAATTGTCAAATTTATATCTAAGCCTATTTGTCAAAGCCGCCTTTACTTCTATATACTCGTATGATAAGACTATTCTTGACACTCTTTTTACTACACTTAAAGTGTTAATTTTTGAGTCATCTAAACTATTTTACTAAAGTTTTTTTTTTGTTGCCTAGTGTAAGGTGGCAAGAGTCATAAAGAAGTAAAACTTAATAGTGAATCATAATTATACTTAGTTCGAATCAAAACGCACTTGATGCATTGATCGTTCGGCAATAGAGCCGCAGTGTATGTCTATTGTTTTAGGATTAATGAGGTTTTGTATATTTGTAGGTCTTTTTTGTCTGCCTATTGTTGAAATTGCAATCATGATTAAAGTCTTGAGTATTGTAGTTGGATTCATTCTTTGAAAAATAAATCATACACCTTCTGATGAAGGTAGGAGTATCGTTTGTTTGATTATTGTAGAAACATTTTTCTTATTCCTGTAATAAAGCAAAATCCAGTGCGACAGAAAATTTAGGACATCTCTACTCTTTATATTACAATACAATATCTCCGGGGCTGTCAGTTTGTTAATATACCTAATATAAAATATGAACTTATATTACTGATGTAAAATATAAATTTTAAATATATACCTTATATATGTAAATAAATATATGTCGTGCTTTTTTCAAGCTTTATTTATTTGTTTGGTTCATTTATTAGTCTTAATACAATAAATATATATATAAACTCGATATATTTCGGCTCACGGTATGGGACCGTCATCAGTCGAATGGAACAAAATATTGACAAATAAAGTATATAAAAGTTAAAGTTAACAATTTTAAATATACAGGTTTATCTACACTATCTAAAATTGTTAACAGGTGTCAATTTTACTTTTTTCATTTTATATAATTTATTTATCAACATCTTGTTCCATTCGACTGATGACGGCCCCATACCGTAAGCCAAAATATATCAAGTTAAAATATATAATTTTATTGTTTTAATACTTATAAATGAACCAAAGAAATAAACTTTATATATTAAGTAGGAAGTATATAGTCAGATATTTAGTCATTAGTTTTATTTATGTATTGGTTTTTGTGTTCTAGTTTTCTTCATCAAATATTTACTTGTTGTATGGTTGACTGCAAGATATTGCTTCTAGTAATAAGCCCGCTGTTGTACAATATTGTTCATTCATTAATTTTTATTTTGTTTTATTTCGCACTTGTACAAAAACTGTATATTCATTAATTCATTTATGTTTGTTTGTTTTTAATTTCAGAACGGTCGTACGACTTTTGATATGGTTTTCACTAATATAATATCCCTTAGGATATTTTAGTACATTTAGGAAAAAAAAACGCTCAAGACATAAAGGTATATCTTTCAGTATAAATGGAACCGCGGCTAGTAGTAGGCTTACCAATGTTTTTGCACTCGATTTCTTCGTAAATTATTTATATGAGTAATTGCACAGCAGCGCCCCAAGCGGTTTACGTGAGGAATCAGACTTACCAATACAAAATATTTTAAAAATATTTTAAAGTCGTTAAAGTGTATCGTGTGCAAAACTCATGGTAGGTACATAGGAACGAAAGTTACATTACTTGAATGACTCTGTGCAGAGTATCGGCTTACTAATCCGGAGGTCACGGGTTCAAGTCCCGTAGGGACACATTTGTTTTCTGTCTGCTTGCTTCGAAAGGCACGTAAGCTATGGGCTCGAAGTACGCGGATAGAGCTAATTTAATTACACATAACATTCGGTATTAAAATCACCAATATAGCTTTATAGTACTTTATTATTAATAGTTTAGTTATAGTTAAGCTTCAGTTTGTCTATGTATGCCATACGGCCAACCTCGATTTACCTGATTATTGTGGAAGAGCGGTATTTCCAAACACAGGCCACTCCAGCTTAAATGGAGATGCCCTACGAACCTGTCATATTAGGCTAAGTATTAAGAGAAATAAAGTTTTTTTTTTTTTTTATAACGCTGGGACGTAACAATCGTCAGTGAAACGTTGGTACACGCGTGTGGACTGTGACTTATATTTCACAGTCTATACACGAAATCACCTCGGGGATTCATGTCGTTAAGATGTATGTGGTAGTTATCACGAAACACCAAATCGAATTTATCGAAAGAAGTTGATGATCTTTAGTTTATATTGTTTTGATTAGGATGACCTTTGAATATGCAAAGCTTTTAGAAATGTTGAGCTTTCAATTTCAGTATCAGTAAGTAAATAGGTTAGATCGCCGGCCAGTAGATACAGTTTGTAACTCGTACTTATTTTATTACACAACCTCCTCACTCATCTCTTTGCAATATGCACGATTGCACGCATTAGCTTGTACAACTTAATAGTGGGTATTTTGTGCGTCAACACATCTTCACTCATTCATGCTGTATGTTCTGCCTACTAAGATATGTTAATCAGTAATAGTTTGTAGTTATGATTTCTTCGTTTGTCTCCTGAAAACTCTAAATTCTTGTTTGTCTCCATCCATCCATCAGCCTAGTTCGTCCACTGCTGGAAATAAGCCTTTTTCAGGACTTTTCCACTCCCGGCGGTCATCCTGGAAGAATTGCCCAGTTGGTGAACGCGGTGCCGGAAACCTCGCACCAGTAACGACGCTGCCCGTCACCAGTCTGTTCCATATAAGGCCCGGCTATTAGGGATGGATATACCGCCATCCATCGGTCCCAGGCATGGTGGGCCTCTTGGTCTTTTGCCTGTGAGCTTTCCTCTTACTCTCTCCCGAATTACTTCAAGAGGGTCACCAAGTTAGATGGTGGTACCTCCACAGTCGAGCCCGGCATCAGCTGTACCACCTGTAATACATCATCATATTGTTCATCATCATCAATGTTTGTCTATATTGTGAGTAACAATTTGAACGGAGTTTTTATTGAACGGAATTTAGTTAAGGTTTCAATTTTATTGTTTCTTTCACTATTATGGCAACTAAAAGAGAGATGATGGATCTGATTGCCAAAGAGCCAGGTGGTCGGACGATATCACCAAAACACTTGGTAAATAGGAGATGAGATTAGTATGAGATGGCTAAAAATGGCCTGTACCTAGGGTTACCAGATCCAGTTACATGAATTCCTGACAAAATCCCTGATAATTCAATAAATTTCCTGACATTTCTAGTAAACTTTTCATGTAAATGCAGAGGCAGTGCAATTTTCAACAGATTTTGTTACAAACACAATGTAACTCAATAAATATAATAACTTTAAGGATTTATTTATGCTCTTTTGATAATTGCTGACAAATCCCACGTTTTCCTGATTTACTGACGGAGGGCCAAAATATATATATGTCAGGGAAATTCCTGTTGTCTGGTAACCTTCTTGTACCCAGCATGGTATGGTGTTGGCAGAAATGGGCTGATGTATAAGATGATGATATAACGACGATCAATTTTAAAGTGGAGACTAAATAATTTCTCTGAAACAAAACTGTGAGATAACAAATATGCGTGGAATAAGCTAAAATAGTAGAATAATAAATATTTTGTAAAAACATTATTCATCCATACTGGGCGTGGTAACTACGCGAATACATCATTATGAAGTCATGAAATCGATGCGTGAGCGCTTACCTTCTGCGATTGTTGCACAACTCACGCTGATAATGGACGATAAGAAATTGATGTCTATGACGAAACACCGAACAAAACAAAAAGTTACTAGAATTGAAGTTTCCGTCAGTACATATAATGCAGCTACTGAAATATGTAATTATTTGTAAGTACAAGTATTGTAGTTCACAATCAAAAGATTCGGTACGAGTATAAACTGGAACAACTACAACAACGGTATTGTTCTAAATTTCTACTCTTTTATTTTCCTATTGCCTACTCGTATATCCAGTGTTACGTACAAGACCATTGTCATAAAATTATACAACCATTCAATTTACACAGTGATAAATCAGCCTAGATACTTAATATCGTAATATCTGTGTACATAGGTTGGCATATGTCTGATATTGACAATGGGATCGAAATTGAAGCTTGAATTGAATTCGAATCTTCTATGAAAGTGCAATGGTTCTGGCAGAATCGTTACGTACCGAAGATAGAGTGACTTTACTCCGTTCTTATAAAGTTAGGTTATGTATGTATGATTAATACATGTTCTTGAATTTCTCCTGGCTGGTAGCTGGGAACGGGCTCAAACTAAACTAATGTGACTTCATAATTTGAACTTTTAAATTTGAATAATTTATTTACGATACCGATGGAGCTTTACGGAATTTATTATAATTGTTCATCATTTTTCATTTAGTTTTGTATTTTGGTTTAAAATATAAGAATTTCTTATCAATCCTAGGACATCCCATGTATATGTTTGAATAGAGTGCGTTTCAAAATATTTAAACCACTAAATGTCGAGTCAAAAATAAAAAGGAATGTGAGTTATAATTTTCTAAAATATTAATAAGCTACTTTTGTTACACAAAAATAAATAGATCTCTGAAAAATTATAAAAATAGGCAAAAATTTTAAGGGTCGATTCACCAGATTTGTAACAAAATATTAAGATATAATTATAACGGCCAAAATACTATTTAAACTTATTGTTAAAGGTTTGTTATATGCATAAACATTTTTTTATGATATTATGATAGCTCTAAAATAACTGGATTTTTCATAAGCGTGATATTAGATTATTTTAGGAATTTACGGCTGTTATCACGAGTATGGGAAAGAAAATTGTTTTAATATCATTAAAAATATGTTTATGCATATAGCAAACTTTTAACAATAACTTTTCTTAGCTAAAAGTTGTATTTTGGCCGTTATAATTATTTCTTTATATTTTGTTATCAATCCGGAGAAACGACCCTTGACGAAATGAGACAACTTTGATTTCATAAAACATTTTAACAAAAAAAATATGCCGTCACAACTATTTTCACATAATAATTAAAATCTCAATTTTGTAAAACAGGATTACATTGATAGTGGAAATAAAAAATCAAAACAGTAAGTAAAATCATCATCAAAACCGCATTGTCGTTAGTAGAGCGCCTGTAGCCCCTACTACAAGGCCCGCATTCGCCGTGAGAGCGGTTGGCAGGGGTGCAGTATAAAAGCCTTCGCTTTACTACCTCGCTGACACAGTTCTTTGCTCCACGTAGGTACTTAGTGCTCCTCCTCACAATCATCATGAAGTTTCTGGTAAGTGAGACATTGGGACGTTGCGTGATCAGTGTTGCTCTGGATTGCGGAGTGATAGCTTCCTGAAGAGATCGGATGGGAGTATAATAGGATGAGAGATTTATCAGTTTGATTGATTAATGAACAGCAGTTAATCGTACCATTGGTGATAAAAGATTGTTACTAACTTTTTTCGATTTCCGTTTTTGTATTCAACTTCAATGGCGTACCTTTTGAATTTATTGCAAGATTTGATTAATAGTATAAAACTCTAATTTTTACAAAATATGTCACGAAACTTTAACGTTTAACGTTTTTATGAGTAGGTTTAGTAAAATTTTACCTGCAATTCCTATTAACTTGGTTATGTTTTAGACATCATAGTCTTATTGAGTTATTTAAAAGCAATGACATCTAAAGCAGCATCAAATCACCAATTCCATCAGCCAACCAACAAGATAGCATCTGCTTGGGATTCCAAGGCGCTATTTCGAAGGTTTCGAAGGATTCCGAGCAATCTTCTGATGCAAGAGCCGGCATAAAATAGGTCGGTGGGCGTGCCGCGTTCAACTTTGACATACAACTACCCACATTTTACCTGCTTATTATACGCTCTTTGCTCGCTACGGTGTATAAGTACTTACGATTGATTTCGTGCTTTCAATTGCGTTTGTTTCCTAGAAATATCCTATTTTTCTGTTTTTAAAAAATGTATATGTAGTACGTTCTTGGTTTACCGCGAGTATGATGAATTAGTACCGTCTTCGGCTTTATTGAAGTAAAAGCATCTACGACAAGTATCTACTGTACCTACTTTTTACGTACCTATGTATGTACTTTGGAATTATAATTTATCTCCCTGCCTAGCAGTATTTATTCGTAGTTGTAGTAATACTTGGGAATTTTTATTATTAACATATAATTCAAAATAAAGTATATGATCCTAGTTTATTATACTAGTTTAAACATTTATTGTGGCGTAAATATTCAGCAACAAAGTTCAAAGATTTGAAAGCTCAGTTCATATTTTTCTTTTAAACGTTTTATTTTCATTAACCAATAAAAATAAAATTCTTAAAATGTTAACAAGATAATAAAAATAATATCAAACACCATTTAATCGTAACAAGTCGCGATTGAAAGCTCAGTGACCTAAAGCTTTTGGTTTCAATGAGGTCATAATATCAATTGCAGCACCCAAAACTATGTTACTATACTAACAAAAATAAACAAGAATTACATCAAACATAACCTCAAGTAAAGATCAATGTGTTCTCGTGTTTCGTGTGTGAAGCAAGACTCGTAATAACATGAAAATTGGGGTTATTTTCTCTTGACTCATTGCAAACAAGTTGTCTCATTAGCGTACAAGGAGGTTGCATAAGGGGCTTTTTTAGGTCACTCAATGGGCCACAAAGCCCTGAGGTGTTGGTTTAGGTTACGTCTCCCAAACGGGTTCGGAAATTCTAAACAGGCTCGAAAGAAGCAATTGAAGACCAAAAAACATCGCGTTCATTCCCTGACCTACGAAAATAAGGTTAAAAATCTAAATTTCTAATATAAATCTACAAATAAATAAATTGTCTTTGCAAATCAAAATAGGTGCAAAATGATTAAAAAATTAAATGAAATTTAATTGAAAAATTAAATGATGAAAAATAAACGTAAAATTCAGTACCTATGTTAATTATTCTCAGTATAAATAACAAAAAAGTTACTTAATTTAAAACTTAATAATCCTAAAATACAAAACATTATACTAAATAAAAAATATTCTCTAATTATTTTAAAAAAGCAATGTTGATTACCAAATAAAAAAGAGTAGCGTTGCGTGCAATCCAAACCAATACCGATTTATCATATCACGCCTTACTAGGTAGGTAGGTAATCGATGAAGCAAAAAACAGTTAACAATTCGCAATTACACAATAAAATATCAAGCAAGATGCGTAGACTTAGCTTCTATAATAATAGACCTCGATTATAGTAACAGAATTCAAATAACGCAACGTTTGATGCGAGATAATCAATGGAAATGAACCGAAATGCACTGATTTGAGGTTTCATTTTAGTAGCCAAATCTGTTTGTTCATGCATGAATTATTTATATTTTGAGGTCAGGGATGACATATTTTTTGCAATAATTGGAACACTTTTTGGCTTATTTTTGACGCAATACTTTGTTTTTATTTGCATGTGCAACGCTCCTGCTAAAATATAACCATGCACTGATTTAATTCATCATTTTTTAAGCCAAATCTGTTTATTTATGTAAATACTCGTGTTTTGAAAAAATTAAATAATGAAAAACATGCAAAAAGGCAATGAAAAACAAAGAATTGGGCCAAAAATTTATTGGAAAGTGAGCCATTTATTGCCAAAAATTCATACATAAATAAACAGATTTGGCTTACAAAATGAGGTATTAAATCAGTTCATGGTTATATTTTAGCAGATATATCTTATTCTAAATATTTTCTTAAAAAATATATAACTGGACGGATTCAATTACCTGAGTGATCAAGTTGATAGGTACCAATATAATATATCTACAAATACAAAACATTAACTTTTTAATTCGATTACAAAGTCAAAAATACATATAATTTGATATTCATATTTAAAACTTAAATAACAAAAAAGTAACCTAATTTAGAACTAAATAATCCTAAAATAAAATAAAATAAAACAAAAAGCCCTAAAACCTTATTCTAAATAAAACATTATACTAAATAAAAAAGATTCTCTAAACCGTTGCCGGCGGGTGCGTTGCCCAAGAGGCTGGTACCAATATTAAATAACATTGTTTAAAAAAAAATACACTGTTTCTTTTGACAATGACAGATGCTTATGTGACATATTGTATTCGCGAAGACGTCGCGTCGATCGCCTGGTCCCACTTTCGCCCGCGCCGACTCACTGTCAGGTTTCACAAGTATATCTGATTATGATTGACTATGATCAGATTCTTTTGTCCGACGTCACTTCACTGTTACCTCATAATATTCACAATGCATTTCTCAAGACGTCTCATATAGCGTGCCAAGTTTTGAAAGAATCTTGCTTTCGATTTCAGGTGGTAGCGTCAGCCGTCTTGGCTCTATCCGTGGCCCAACCTCAAAGGAGGATCGTTCAGCAGAAGCCTGAAGCTCAAGCACCAGTCCAGGAGCTGGATGACCAGCAGACGGCTGAACAGAATTACAACAATTACCAACAGCAACAGGACTACAGAGCCCAGCAACAACAACAACAGCCACATGAGTTCAGACAGCAACAGCAAGAGTACAGACAAGCCAAACCCATCGATGACTTCAGACCCAAGGTTCAGCTCGAGACCACGACTTTCGTGCCCATCATAAGATTTGACAAGGAACAAGGCACCGACGGAAGCTATAAAACTTCGTAAGTACCCCATTTATTTTACCTTTGTGTGTGTATAGTTAGTAGTCAGTATAGCCACCCCCTTTACTTCTTAGTGGTCCATCTGTGGATTTTTACATTCGCAAAGTTATTTGTAAGCCATTGTACCGGTGGTAAGGCACAAATAATTAGTGATTTAATTAGCATTCTTACTGGAATACTTACCTAAGTGAAAATTTGATATTTTACTTGCCCATGCACTTATCACAAACAAAAGATAGGTACAAATTCTATCTCACGAAAACGGTTTGGCATTGGATGTAGTAGTGACGTGTACAGATAAGCGCGCTTTGTGTGTGTTGCGCGTTTTGTAGCGCTCCCGAGATTACGCACACTATAAAAAGTGTGTGTGCATGCACTACTACAACCATAGCTAAACGGCCTTCGCGAGATTGAATATATATTCGGTTAATTGAAAAGACATTAGTTCGCCAGATTAGATTTATTTATTTATTATTTATTGTTAAAGGCTCCGTACCAAGCTAAATGCATATTTTATTTATATACTTTCGGCAGTTTATTATCAAATAATCATATAAATATGTATGTATATATATGTTATAAAAGAGGACATACTTAAGACATTTATTTTGTAGATCTAAAACGTGATTTACCATCAATGCTTGACAGAAAAAAATCGTAAATTAAACTCTTAAAAATATCTTAGAATGGCGTTAATGACACGTATTTTTAAAGCTATAAATTTAAAAATTCGCTAGATTTTTTTGAATACTATATTTAAGACATTTGTAGAGGGATTTTTAATCAGATGTCCTAATGTAGCCGCAAATTCGAAATAACCGATGTTTTGTATGAGCGGTGGTTGATTAGATTGGTGCAGTACGGAATTTTAGCTTAAGGGACTGCACAATGCTAAAATTCAGTCCCACTCTAACGGTTTTGTTTTTTAACTGTCTATCCTGCTCTAATCATTAATATTATAATTAAAAGAAGATTGAAAGTATGTTTATTTTTAAAGTGTAATTAATAAGTATCTTGAGTCAAAAAACACGGCACATTTTTTCCAAATTTTCACCATCTACATTGACGGAACTGAATCCAATGCAAAACTGATGTTTAGCATTATGGAGCCCCTTAATACAGGCCATAAGAGCTGTTAAGTAGCCAGATTGAGAAAAACCAGCCTTTTAAAACACATTTTATTTTTCAAAATTCACTTATTACCTATGTATATGTATGTGTGTGCTGCGATCGCAAAGTTTCCATTGGTTTCTGTAAATCATAATTTAAAAGTTAAATATATTAAATTCTTTATATTGTTATATTTTTGTGTTCTTGAACTTGAGATATGTAGGTAAATATAAAAAAGTTATATTTGTGTCCTCTGTTTAAATGTTTATATTATACAGGATGTTAAGATGAAGTTGCGGAAGTCGAAAACTGGCGACAGTACTCGTACATACGAACAACTTTCCGTGAAAAAAAAAAGAGAAATTGAGAGAAAAAAGTCTGGTGTTTCGTATATGTTGATCGGGTAGGTATGTAACTTTTCTATGGAACAGCTGATTTTTTTTCGCGGTTCGATAGTTGGCTCCATAGTTAAAGTTGTTCGTATGGACGCTACATCATCTTAAAATCCTGTATATTAAAGAATACCCTGACTGACTGACTGATCCATCGACGTCCAGACCAAACTGCTGGACATAAGAACATGAAATTAGGACTGTAGGATCCTTGTATGACGTGGACATCCACTAAGCAGGAATTTAAGGAAATTCGCTTAGATTAAATTATGTTAAGGTGTGTTAATTCGAAAACCATTTCGAGATTTAGGTTTAATAAGACGTATTTTAGTCTAAAAAACCTCATGATGATGAATATTTTTACGAAAATCTGCAACTTCCATTTGCCTTCGTGCGACGTCATTTGAGAAATGGCTGTTTAGAAATGTGTCCTATGCTATCAAGATAAATTTAATAAAATTTGCTGCTGACTGATTTGACAGATGAATGACAGATGACTAGACTGACAGAGACAGACCACTTTTTTATAAGTAATCACACATCACAAATAATGTCTAAAATTCTCAAGTGACGTCATATTGGATAATTCTTAAAAAAATCATGAAAAATAATGGTTAATTTATAAACCAAAATAATGAAAACTATGTCCTAAAATGGCGTATATTTTCTTGAAAAAAAATCTTTTTGAAATTAAGCTACGATGGGAATTTGCACAGGATCGGGAGAAAAGTGGTACACATGAGCAACGCTGCTAGACGTTCGCTACTGTGTTATATTTGACAACTTACATGCATTTTCACTAGCAACATCATTCAAATTTTTCGTATTTTCTCGGATTCTAAATGTTGTTCCAAAAGTACATGCACACAAGTTGCACAACGCTCTGGTATAAAGTACCTAGAAATTCATTAGCACTCAGTATCTATTTCATCGATTTCTTTCTTCTGATTTGTGAGAAGTTATGATTGGTATGATATGTAAGAAAACGGAACCGACAAGTTACCCACAAATATTTTTTGTGATAAAGAATGAGTAAGGTAGCGTATCGAAGCTGTAAATATGTAAAAACTTGATATGTAATGATTGTGATGCATGACCACACATGATACCAATGTGTATGTTATTCAAGAATGTTGCACAAAAACATCAAATATGAACGAATTTTTTATGTACAGTATTTAATGAATGTCACATTATCAGATATTTTCTTGCTTTAAGGGTCCGTATAAGGTCAGATGCACAACTTCAAATGACCATTGTGTAACTCGGTCAATCGGTTCAGTAAAAATAATATAGATATTAGACCATAGAGCTTATCTAAACATTTGGAAAAACCGGAAAAGCTTTAACCTTTTTTAAAAGATAGAACAAAATTACGAAGTTACCTCTAAATTTCATGTTTTTCGACTGTTAAAGGGCCTTCCTTAAATTATATATAATAATAATAAATTGCTTTATTTCAGGCAACAAGTCCCATAAAAAGAATTAATACAATAACAAAGTTACTAATGTCTCACTTTGTCACAACGTCACTGTGCCGGTCCGGTGGTGTAGATGGTACTCTACCGCGAAAACGCCGGTGTATCACGCCCTTTGGCCAGAAGTCCTCCTTCATGAAGGTTGAGAGCCTGCTTGTCGGTATTCGCACCACGGACGCCTTGAAACTGGGATATAGCCTTGAAATTTGTATTTAAAATAAGTTAACAATAACTCCCTCTAAACATTTAAGAACATTTTACTAATTTCTTCTAGAAGCCGAATTATTAAATAAAAACGCAGTTTTTCATGAGCGCGTGTTTCTTGGCTGTCGTAACAGCCACGGCTGAGAGCGCGCTGTTATAATCTAAAAAAAAACGTCATAGAGTTCAGTTCTGATTTCTGAGTTCTGATTTAGCAGATCTTTCTGGTAAACCCCGTGCGCACTGAACGCATGTGCGTATACCGTCTACATAAATAAATCACATAATTGCGTTTGACATCGAGGTCGGTTTTGGACTGTGCCTAGAAATCGCGTACTTGCCTCTGTACAAGACCGCGCCATTCAGGGCGCTATGCTGCCAATCCTTCCAATTTGGAGGGCTCAATATTGCATCTTATCATGTGTCGCTTCTGTAAACATAACTGTACCTGAGAAGTTGACCGCCCTGTTTTCGCTTGCCCTCAGTTCCTCAGGTGCCTCAGTTCAAAATAAAAGATGCGCTTCGCCACTTGCTCCTATGTGTTATGTAGGTCTTGTGAAACCCATGTATAAAACAAAATCTAAAACCAAGCTTTTCATCTACAACTTTTATTTTATTTGTCTCACAAAACACTTTTCTCAAATTCCAGCTACGAAACTGGCAACCACATCCAAGCCGAAGAGTCAGGATTCCTGAAGAACGTCGGCGAGAACCATGACGCCCTCGTCCAGTCAGGCTCCTACTCCTACACCGCCCCCGATGGCCAGATCATCACCGTGGAGTACACCGCTGATGAGTTTGGGTTCAGGGTCAAGGGAGATCACATCCCCACTCCCCCGCCCGTCTCTCCTGAGATCCAGAAGGGGTTGGACTTGATCTACGCTGGAATTAAGGCTAACCAGGTGATTCATATATCTGAATTTATAGATTTAGTAAACACACATTAAGTAGTTTCCGGCTTCCGCAACTTCATTTGAACACCCAGTATACAACGTGTAACAGAAAGGTGTAACCATATTTGAAGTATAGAACAACTTTTTCTATGGAACAAAACCTGAATCTCGAAAAAAAAAATTACTGTTTCATAGAAAAATGCAATGCTGCCCGGTCGAAATGTATGGAAGGGCAGTTTTTTTTCGAGATTTCAGGGTTGGCTCCATATTAAAAGTTGTTCTATACCATTGACTGAATAAGCTCTTCAAATTTGTTTACACCTTTCTGTTACACGTTATATAAGTTGAAATTTAATTTACCGCCCGAATTTATACTGGAGATTCGGTTGGTGATTAGGACCAATATTTAATGACCCTTAAGGTGAAATTTAAGAAAATATATGTTTTTGCGTAAGGGAACAATTTTTTTCCATGATTTCGAAAAAAAGGATCATTGTCCTAAAAGGAAATTTCACCTAGTTATACTGTGCCATAAGTGTCCACAAGTTAGTGGTTAAAAGCATAAAACGCAGTTAACTGACTTTATGGAGTCCCATCTTAGTCTTTACATCTGTGTCAGAAGATTTTAGGAGCGTTTTGGAGCAATTCCTTCGTGGTTGAATTTTATCAAATGTAGTGAATTTTGTTTTAGGACGCTTCTCTTTAAAAACATTTGAAAACAGAACCATATGGTTGAAAACATGTCCATCTCATACAAGTTGTTTCGTAAATCATCATCTTTTTTTAATTCCCAGGAGCGTGCCGCCATTGAATCGAAGAACAACCCTGAGGCAGCAAAACAGAATGAGGACAAAGCTGCTCTCGACTACAAGGGTTTCTACTACCAGCAATAAAGTGAACTAGACAGTAGTTTATGGACAATACCTTCCGTGAATGACGAGTTATCTATAGGCAAACCGAATAAGTAAGTCTTCGCCCGCGTCGTTACAGGGATGACGATTATGGTACGGAGGCTACCAACCTTGCACTTTAACCTGCTAGGATGATACTTCGCACGATTCAAGTATATATCTATAGGTAACATTTAAGAGGTAGTGCTCCTCAGCAGGTCATGCAAAAAGGGGTAGAAAAAAACGGAAATCGGGTAGAAAAAATGTAGTCTACAAAAGGTTGTCCTGTGTCTGCAGAGTTCAGTGGTGCCCTAATTTTTGTTATCGAACGATTTTTTCTAGATATTGAGACTGGTATTAGAAAAAATGCAATAATTTGCCCTCATGAAAAGCCATACAAAAAAAAAAGCCTGGCCAGGGAGCTCTACCTTTTAAACGTTACGTGCTGGCTTCAATATCCTTGACCACCCACAATATTCTCCGGACTTAACGCTCAGTGATTGTCACTTATTCCGAAAATTAAAAGAGCACATCCGTGGAACTAAATTTAACGATGATGCAGTCATGCATGGCTGCCGTAAATCAGTTTTTGGAAGTCATGAAAATGTTTTATTTTCGAAAGGAATAAGAAAGTTAGGAAAGTGGTATTCTAAATGTATTGAATAAGAAGGAAGTTATGTAGAAAAAAAACTTTTTTGTTTGAATTTTGTTGTATTTTTAAAGAGATTCAAATATTTTTTTTAGTTTTTAGAATAATGTGACAGGTTGCATAGAACCTTATCCTTCGTCCTTCGTACTATAAAGGGAATCGCGCGAGGAGCGGACCGGCAGGCTTGTGATGGAGGGAGTGTATCTTTCACTCATATTTCATTCTTTGGGACAATGCATCATAGTCAACAAAGATAGGAACTACACTTCTTTGATGCCATAATAATTTTGAAAGAAGACCATAATATTTATGGACATATTTTCCTTTACTTATTACATACTAATGTGGTCGCGGCAGAAAAAAATGCACATCGTATCGTAGTGTCATCTCTGTCACACGAAGCACTAACAGTCCGGTGACAGAGACGACGCTCTACGAAGCCGAAGATAGCCGATGTGCATTATTTTCTGCCGGCTACTGTAAATTTTTTAAAAACTGATTGTGTAGTATATTAGTCGAGTCTTCATAAATCCTAATAATACCAGCAGCAGAATTTCCTTTTTCCATTTACAAAGAAAAAAAACGTCCAGAAGACACTATTTTGACAAAATGGACTTTTAGGGCTACTGACTTAAAGCGGAAGGGTTTTGAAAATATAGTGTCAGTGAAAATAATACTCATGTGGAAATAATTCACACTGCACGTTTTTGTGCGGACGTGATAGTCTTAGGTTACTTTAATTTTTATACTTTTGTAAATACTCTTTTATATATTGTGTACTTTGTGAATAGAGATGTTATAAGTTTTGTTGTGATTGTTTTATTTTCACCTTACACAAATTGACTTGCATAAAAAAATAAAATAATTGAAAATTATTGAATTTTTTTTTATATGAAGATTATATTTCTTTCCAACCAAATGCATGCCTTTGGGTACTCTAAATATTTTTAGAATGCACTTAAAACTAGAAAAGATTAATTAGAAACCAACAAGCAAAACAAATATTTTGGAAAAAATCTTCGGTCCAGGATTCAAACCTGCGTGAACCTCTTCCTTTCACACGTGCACCTACTGCGCCACTGAGGTACTAATCCTGGACAGTTGAATTTTTCCACCATACCTAGCTATACACTGAAGTTTTGTAGATACTTGATACACCAGTAATGCACACACTGAACGCTCATGAGGGTGTTATGTGATTTCACGCCTTGTTCATATCAAAGAGGATTTATATTAACATTATATCATTGCAGCATAGAAACGCAGAAAGAAAAGTAAATCTGGATGTGAGGAGCTCTGAACCGGGATTCGAACCCGGGACCTCTCGCTTACCGGGCGATTGCTCTAACCACTGAGCTATCCATGTCTCAACACAACTCGTGAATTTACCGATGTGCTTTCCCATACTGCAATGATATTTATAGATACCCATTTTACAGTGAGCCACTTGGCGCCTAGAGGATTTTATCAAAATATTTTTCTTACTTGAATGGTGTTTGAACATTTTTATATGAAGGCTAGCATACAGTCGAACCTGGATGGATTTATGTCCCTTTAGGATTAACGAACAAAAAATATAATGTAATTTGTTGTTCTGAAGTGTTACGTTATCGAAATAATTAGAGTTAAAGATTTCCAAATGACTTTACCCATTGTCGCATAAATTATACATGGTAAATTTTTCTGGACGTCTATTTGAGGTAAGACGATGTTACTTTTGTGAAGTGAGCACAGTTCAAGTACTATGTATTGTATGTGGAATATTTTTTATCAATTTTATCCAAATCCGTTAAGGCGTTTTATTCACAATTATATACTAACTAGGAGGATTAATGCCTTTAACAGGTGAAACGATGTTTTGTGTAATAATTACTTATGGATAATGGAAGATGGATGTGTTAGAGGTGGATGTGGAGAGGTGTATAGGTGGAAACCTGTGACCTCTGCCTACCCCCCTAGAAGACAAGCGTGAGTATGAACAAATATAGAAATATAAATTATGAATAATGGGTTGTCATTTGCAATATTTACCTCTAGTTGACTCGATAATATGACGCTTTAGGACATTATATTATTTGTAACTACTTTACCAGTTGGTGATGCTCATGCTGAACGCTCTTGAAAATGCGCAAAATTTTGACATGAAATACGATAAATATATACTTATATTTCTTTTATTCAACCAGTGAGCAAAGCGAACGAAGTTCTCTGAGTCTACTTGAACAATTCGGCGTTTGTATGTATGTATGTTTGTCCGACGATAGCTCGAGTATCGTTGATTGAAGCATCATGAAATTTGGTAGGAGAGTAATTGAAACAAAAATAAATTTTAAATTCGAACATGAGCCAGATCCATCTAGATCGAATTATGAGTTCGCAGTTTGGGGCGAACTACTAGTATATGCTAGTTGTCCCCCTCTTACAATATTTCGGCATCCCCTTAACCACAGAACAATAATGAATTAAATGTTCTTAGCCCTTGAGCTTGACCGATTTGGCTTATGTTCGAACTTAAAAATTCTTTTTGTCTCATTTACTCACCTACCAAATTTCATGACGTTCCAGTCAACGATACTCGGGCCACAGATAATATAACTCGAGCTATCGTCAGACAAACATCATACACACATACATACTACTGGTTGGCTGGAAGAAACCTCTTGCAGAGGTAAGCTCGCCTTTGTACATATTGTTTTCAATTTAGTAATTTTATTTTAAGTTTTTTTGGGTGTGTACAATAAAGCATATAATAATACATACATACTGTTCAAGAAGACTCTTCACTCGCTCGTTCAACTATGGGCTTAACTATGCTTGGCCACTATGTACTGATGAAAACTATGACTTAGGACGAATGGCGCTCACTCATTCTCCCGGCAAGGCTTTTCATGAGGTCATGCTGGAACGCGACGAGTCACTTGGTGACATGAATTCCTCGTGAGAGTGATAAAAAGCCACGGCAGAAGCCCTAGCACCAGGTGAAGTGTAAGGATTTTTCAGTTAGATAATGGGTCTTGATCTGTTAGTCTTGATCAGAGGGCACGCATGGCGTATTTGGAGTAATCAGTTACCGCCACTCAGGTAGGTAGGCTTCTTCCATGTACTGCAACAATAAAGCACCACATAAAAGTCACGAAGGCCTTTCTAAACAAAAGAAGCCAAAATAATATGTAAAATAATATGTAATTGTAAAATAGTACTTTTTTGTGCCGAGTAAAAAATACGGTTTTTCTTAAAAAGACGGTAAGAATAGACACTTTTTCTATTCAGGTGGAGTAGATATTAATTCCTCATCTGAATCACTTTCTCAAAAATTCGCTATGTTTTCCACCCAAATTTCAAATCTTTTATAGTGACTTTGCCCCGCGGCGTGGCTTGAAGTGGCCGTATTTTTTTTGTTTTGCTCTCAAACTACCGACCGGGCAGCGCGGTGGGCGGCGCTGTTAACTGGCCAGTATCATTCTGTCACCTACGAGGCCGCGAAATAATTTTGAGTGTCAAGATAAACTTAGGACGTCAAATAGAACCTAACCGAGTATGACATGAAATTTCATACAATATTTCGTACTAACCTGAGAGTCATTTCGCAATCGAAAAGTCCAGAAAGTTCAATTTTCGAATCTAATTTCTAGTATGTAATGTAACTTTTTACTAAAGGTGGTACAAAAATACGTTTGTTTCGAGTTTTATCTTACATCATGGAAAAGTACGATGTTTTGTGTCATCAATGTATCAACAAAATATTCGTACTAAGTATCAAATTACTATTTAAAATAGTGAATGTAACACGGTATATACCTACATTAATTAATTAAATATAATATAGTGTTTTAATTCCCATGTAAATGTGTTTAAGGATATCAAATGTTTCGTTTAATTTCCTCAAATGCCACACGCAAAACAGGATCCACCGCGATTTGCACTGGACGATATGTACACTCGCATACAGCAGCCATTAATATCCCTGTTAGGAAATTAAGTACCTTTTAGGATAAATCTTTGCAAAACATTGCTTACGACTTAAAAGCGGTATCGCAGCCAGATTGTGAAAAACCCGCCAACGCTGTTAAAATTTTTGTAATTCTAACTTTCAGAAACCAATGGAAACTTTTTGATGGCTGCATACACAATACATAGGTAATAAGGTTTTGTTGAATAACTATTGAGTGAATTTTGAATTTAACTGTTCTGTTTCAATTTATTAGAAAATGGCGGGTTTTTTACAATCCGGCTGCGATACCGCTACGCTCCTAAGTGCTTCTTCCTTTAAAAAAAGCAATCTCTACACTTACAAGGATTACGTACATGCGAAATTATGTTAATTAATATAGTAATATTTAAATATCTGTTAATTAAATGTGAAATAACAATGATATAACTTTTTAACTGACAATGCAAAGAATCTGGATTTCAATAGTTATAGTGCGAAAAACAAAGAGATTTGGTATGTTTACTTTTCATTTTCTGGTGAAAAATGTTGTTCCTTTATGTTAAATACACGAGTTTCTTAATACCTAGTTATGTGTAGTTTCATACCATACAATAGGTTATCTACCTATGTTCCAATCCATTAGATCTTGGTAACATTTGTCTGAAGCTTTCTTGATATAGCAAAAAAAAAAGTTCGCTTTAAAATTGTTCGTCCTTGTTGTTGCTCAGTATTACTGCTGTCAGATATTTTTTCCCAGAATAAAACTTATAACAAACAAAAAAGCAGTAAAATATTAAATTAATAAATAATGCACAAAATCTAGCAGTTCACCGCGCATGTGAGACAGGGTCCGGTCAGAAGTTCTACAATCCACCGCGCATGGGTTTCTTTTATTTTTTAATTTTTTCCTTGAAAGTTAGGCAAGAATCTTCGCGATCAGCTGTAGTCAGTAGTTTACGGACTAGCCTTTATTGAAGGTGTTCTGTGGGAGTATTCGAAGCTGGCAGAGATATTCTTTGTCTAGCCCAAAGCAAAAGAAAAATATTTGTCGTTGATTGGTTATCTAAGCGGTGTAACAATGAAGTGGGCCAATCACTGCGCAGAAACGCTATATTACAATGTATTATATTATGAAATCGGTTTTTGAAATATTGACAAACAACGCAGGTACTTGTGAAACTGTTTTTGATATTGTAATTACTTTGTTGTTGTGATTAGCATATCAGTATGGGAGTAAATAAAGTGATTTCAATATTTTCTTCCTAATACTAGGGAACATTAAATAATTATAGGTATGAATGACAGACATCCGTGCACGAGTGTACTGATGCCATATTTCCCAACATCTAACCCTAGCTCTTTATTCCACATCAGACCGTCCGAGTGGAGCGGCAACTTTTTGCAATTTGATTAATCTTGTAGTACTTACAAAGTTACCACTTATACTTAGTTTGGCTTATAAAGTAAGGCTTTTCGTCTTTCGCAAGATACCGAAGATGCATAATTTACTAAGTTTTGATCGGACATTTTGCCGCTGCAATACACAAGTTATGGCGGTCAAATTGACACCTGGCAAACTATTTAATTGGGCTGATGTGCATATTCTTTTAGCATGATGTTTTATTTACTTGCTAGAGGCAATGATTTAGTAAGCAGTAGTAGCTTTTCTCTAATACAATAGTAGGTTTTATGTATACGAAGGTTAAAACAATGGCTTAAGGGGATTACGACGGAAGATGATTCTAGATGACTCTAGATGATTTTGTTTCCTTTCAGGATAACCACAGTTATTAAAAAATATACCTAAGTATGTTCTTTTAACGTTTATGAAGTACATTCGAATAATTCGCACCAATTGACTCATTTATTTATTGTAAATAAATCTTTTGTAACCCTCTGTTTATGTTTACTCTAATTTAGACTCCTTATTGACTTTCTCTCGAGTATCGACTGCAGAATTTAGTTGGTTGTTTCTTTATGAAATTTGTTTGATTTACTTATCTCTAGCTAGTTTAAACAAATCTCGTTTTTATTACAAACAGACGCCGAGTTATTTGATGAAAAGCTCACTTTTTGGGAAGCGCGTGATAATTCGTTTGTCGTAAAGGCCACAGCACAGAACGCGTTATTACAATAATAAAACGTCATAGAGTTTAATTTGTACTTGATTCAAAATACGGTGCTCAATATCGGGTCGCAACTTTTTTTACTACCCATCCAGCACAACAAGTCCAATGGCAAAGACTTTACTAGCTTTTGATAGAGTCGATTATTATGTTGGTTTATTGGCCTCTTTTTTTACGGCGGGTAATACTGATAATCACGCAGCGCAACAAAAAATTGGAGGGTTTTTAGCTCATAATCATAAAAATATATTGATTTTTAAGAGATTCAGTTCATATGTCTAATGCCTATTTTACAAAAAAAATCAAGTCGATCCCTTAAGTGCGTTCTTCTAAGAAACGTTTAAAAACCAAAAATAAGGCTTAAAATATATTTTTTTAGACAAAAGTGTACATTGTTTCATAAAACGTTCAGTTAATTAACGACCAACGTATCTTTTCCGACATAATTCTTATTCCTAAGAACCCTCGAAAGTCTGGCGTTGTTTATGTTTTAGGATCAGGTCTATCCTTAATCAATTGGATGCTGAGGGTTCCGAATAAGTATCTTATACAGTTCTGGCCAATATAATAGCTGCATATGTGAAAGTAAGATGTTGGGTTAAGATAAACACATTATGACTTCAGTAATAGGTCTAAAATGTATTTATACAAAACTCCAATATTTATACATTACGTGCGTGACGTGCACGAAGTCTCCTATATAAACACATAAGCAATTGTGTGTGTGCAGAATGTCATAGCTCCCCCGAAAAGACCATAAAACACCACCCTCCTTAAGAAAAAAAGAAAAATAAAATGATCACAACGTGTACGTATACAATTCTTTTTTTTTTAAGTCAGTAATAGGTCTAAAATTTATTGATATAAAACTCCGATATTTATACATTATGTGCGTGACGTGCACGAAGTGACCTACATAAACACATAAACAATTGAGTGTATGCAGTATGTCACACATACGAGTCAGGAGTCAGTAGAAGACGCGCGTGAAGCTAGTTGTAAGTATAACCTTCGCAGGCTGCGCAGCATGCCACCGCGCATACCCCTTTCCTCGTCAAAGAATGCGCAGTTGTGACTATTTACAAGCCCCTCTCCTGTACTGGCCTAAACTATATTAGCCCGAGAGCTGGTGTCAAAACACTGCAAGGTATGGTATAAAATTTTACTTTGATTTTGATGGTAAATAACAAAATAGTAAGTAAGTAATAAATAACGCCACTTGTTTCTTTTTTAATTTTTGGTTCTTTATTCAAATTAAATTATCTGTTAATAGACGTCACTGATTTTCTAGCTTTAGTATGTCACATTATATTTATCTTTTAATATTCATTAAAATATTTACGCAAAAAATATTTAGACCTATTTGGGCCCTCACGAAGAAAGTTCTAAGCCCTGTCTTGTTATTTAACGGAATTCTGTATAAATTTATAGCAGTATCTATAATGGAGGTAGACTAAACGCTTCCGTACAAATATATTTGCATCATACCCATGAATCGTATGACCCTTCTCTTTTTGATCAGGGGTTGAAAATATGATGTACCAATAAATTTACACCGAGGCCAAAACTAAACAGCTAAAGTCAGCCCATCAAGCAGAAGACAATAGAATTATATTAAGTTCACACTAATATCAAAATGCCTTTATAACTATTTACGGTAAAGTTCGCGCGAGATGCGCGACTCAAGCGCAAGATACAACGACGTAGCAGCGTTCGGAATTTGATCTTGGTTTTCAGACGCATGGTCACCTTCTATTATGTTTATAGACAATGATTTTATTCAATTCGAACGATGACGGCCAAAATATATGAAGGAAAATATATATATTTTGTGTTTTAGTTAAATAAATAAATAGAGCTTGAAAAAACGATACAAAGTATATTTTTATTCAAGTTTAAATATTGCCAAAGAAAGAGTATTAGGACAAAATGTCAAAGAATATTTGTTAAAACTTAAATTTTATCATACCATTCGGTCGGTACTCTCCGTTGTTTAACTTTGGTCACGCAAGAGACAAAGCGGTCAAAAACATAAAACATCATTTAAAAAAAATGTTTATAGAATAATATAAATAATCAATCCCAAAAGGATGTCTATATATAATTATATGTATGTATATATTTTTTTACCCATTGGTTTTATACATGGAGTAGTTTTATATAAGGTCTTTCAATTTAAATGGAAAGTAATTTAGGAGGTGATTAAGTATCGTTAATACATCACATTCCACTGCAAAGTACTTTTTTTAGCGTGAACTTTTTCTTCACTTGTCCATACAAACAGAGTCAGCTGATCGGACCACTTTGTACTGAGAAGTGAAAAAAAAGTTCGCTCAAAAAAAAAGTGCTTTGCAGTGGAATGTGATGTATTAATGATACTGAATCACCTCCTAAATTACTTTCCATTTAAATTGAAAGACCTTATATATCCGACAAAAAACTGGGCACAATTTTGTACAAACCAAAACTGAAACTTACTGATCCTCAACTCTGATTATTTTCCGTGTTTAGTTGTTAAAATAATTAATTTTCTTTAACGAGTGGTAAGAGTATTATTCCTAGTTAAATTGAAATAGATAATTATTTATTAATAAACAATTTAAAATGCGATATGAAATTGGAGCAAAGTCTCCATTTCCTCCATTGTGTCTACAATATACCCTGACGTATATCCGAACGCGCCGCTGTTCAGCACAAAATGCATCGCCTGGATGCGCCCGCGCAGGCCACGGAGTTCATAGGTAAGGGAGCCGGTATATAAACCCGATGTTGTGTCACCGAACACTTAGTTCCATCCGCGGTACCATCCAGGCCCTGCAGGGACGTCTTCAGCTGCCCTACTTACTTTATCATGGTATGGAAATCTCTGATATCCTATTTAGCAGCGTTTAGCATAAAGTTGAAAGTTTTTGTCTCTGTAGGAAAAAATCCTTTAAACATGCAAAATGTGCGTTAATGAGCCCGTTTCCTACATGAAGATTTTTATGAAAAGGAATTGCGTTTAAAAAGCCTAAAACAGTTGTAAAATTTTTTTTGATATTCCAAAAAATTACGAAGTTATTGGCAATCAAAGTGAGCTTAACGGCATGTATCGTGACGTCAACCGACACGATTTCTTACTAAAAGTGTTAAATACCACTATCGCTAACTTCGGTAATAATAAGAATTTTTTAAAAGTTCAAAAAGTTTCGTGCTCTGCAATGATTAATTAATCAGTTACCATACAAAATATACAGATATTTCACTACAGGAGATGAGCTAATTGGTAAAAAAAAAAATTTTTGGACGAGCTATGTACCGGATGTAAATGGAAACTTATGTCTTTAAATGAAACCACATAATCCACTGATTATAATAACTTTCCTTAACGATAAAACCCGCAAATATGAAAAAAATTATAATAACAGCGGTATCTCAGGGGTAGAACGCTGGCCTCTCAATCTTGAGATCCAGGTTCAATCCCCGGTCGGGCACGCACCAATGAGATTTTCGGAATTTATGTGCATAATATTTGTTCTGAATAGTGAAGGAAAACTGCATGCCCTAAAAAGCGTATAGTTGTGCTCAAAGTACGGCGATAGGGCTCACCATTAATTAATTAACTTATTTGGCACTACCCTTGTAATCTCCACATCACCAAAGGTTAACTGGTAGAGAATGCTAATTAGCATTAAGTTCGCCTTTGTGCATTGTAATCTTATTTTGTGCAATAAAGAGTTTACATACACCACCCCTCACGTTGGGACGTAATAATCGTATGTGAAACGCGGCTGTACCGAGTGTTGACAGTGATTTGCATTGCACAGTTCACCTTCGGAACACCTCTGAAAACCCCTCAGGGATTCATTCATGTCGTGACGATATATTTTATAACATTTTTTTTCATTTTTCAGTGATGTATTTCCATAGTATGTGATTTCATTAGAAGATAGCGCTCTATTTAGATTCGTTTTAATAAAACCGGCCAAGTGCGAGTCGGACTCGCGCACGAAGGATTCCGTACCATTATCTATAAAAACGGCAAAATTATCATGTCTGTTTTATGGGAGCCCCCTTAAATATTTATTTTATTCTGTTTTTTAGTATATTTTATTATAGCGGCAACAGAAATAGATCCTCTGTGAAAATTTCAGCTGTGTAACTATCACGGTTAATGAAATACAGTCTGGTGACAGACGGACAGATGGACGGACAGATGAGTCTTAGTAATAGATCCCGACCCGACCCTTACCCTTTGGGTACGGAACCCTAAAAACTTACGAAGCAGGTACCCTTTAAACAAACCAATCGGAAACTGGAATGGTCCATTATAAACTGAGCTTTGTCAATCTGACTTTTATTTAGGGAAACAAAATTTTCCAAAATTGTCAGTAGTACATCGCATACAATGTGCGGGTGCCGTGAAAGCGATAGTATTTTGCTTAAATAACGTTTCATTTTCAACAAACAAAATGATGATTTTGTGTATATATTTTCGGGGCTTCAGTAAAAATCCACAACGACATTGAAAATTTTAGTTAATCGCCTCAGTGCCGCTATTAAGGCGAAGGTATTTTAGCTCTAATGTTTTTATTGAACATTGCTCAGTGGAAGCGGGGCGCTCATAAAACTTGCGATATTGAGGTGTTTTATTTATTATTTTGGAATTAAGGCGCCTCTTCCCAGCGTCATCCGAAAATGACTCTATTGATAAATTTATTTCTCTTAAACGGTATGTTTAAAAATTATGAAAAAATAAAGAACAACTTCATTTAAGGAAATTATTCTCGCGTTTAAGAAACAACTTGAAAATATTGTTCAAAGTCAAGCTGTTTTAGACTAAAATTAAGTAAATTTGGTTATTTCTTTGAAACCACTAATGGTATTTGTATGGTTCTTGTACTAAAATACATGGAAAATATTACTTAGAAGTTTTTTTATGGAACTTTTTACCGTCCATCGCGCATTTGAAAAGTATTATTTTCTCCTATTTTGCGCTACCAGTGACGTCGTAATGCAGTTATCACGGTGTTATATCAGCGACGTTCATATGAACGTTATTTCAATACACTTTCTGTTAATATTTGTACCAACACAGGTAGACTCAAGGCGACTACCCGCCCCTTAAATTTTTTAATGTTATGGCCATTTTATATATTTTTTGACGACGGGTAAAAGTTTTATAGTCCAAAACCTTATAATTATAACTCAAAGGAAATTAGATCATAGTTTAGCCCTTACTTTGCGATTTTATTGGATAGAGGGAAATGCAAGTTATCGTGTATCGAATAGCCGAAATATTAAGATCAAAGAATTAAATATGATATATATATATTTAAACAAAATCTATTCGAATAATTTCATGGTTAAAATTAATTTTATAAATACACAAAATCGGAATAACCCCCCTTAAGGTATGTCATAGACGCTCATAGACACAAACTTTGCTAAAGGTTTCCGTCTTTTTACAGAACCCTAAAACAGCGTGGCTCATTAAAATAAGTAAAACTCTAACCTCTCAGTGTTGAGAACCAGGTATCAATCCTGCAGGTCGAGTAGCTATGTAATTTGAAAAAGGTTCAAGAGGTTCAAAAGGTCCCATAAATAACAAATAAATCCCGTTTATTAATGTCAGTCCTACAAGGAAGTGATATTATCATAAATATATCACTTCAAGCAGAAATGTCGCGGTCGTGCTCTATCTAAGCATCGTTTGTGGAGTTATTTGCATGAAACATGCGAAGTCTCGTCTCTGAGACTATAAAAAAATAGAGACAAAATGTTCTTTAATAAATTTTTAATACATTTTCGTAATTATCTTGTAAGTACCATGTGTATCTTTTGATTAGGTTATAAATTGGTAAAATTTCCTCATACAATATATCAAATGTACGTCTATCTTAAACATTTCCGCTGACCCACTTATCTTCAAGGCATTAGGAAAAATATAATTTTAAATGTTATCCAAGATTTTAATTTAATTTTTTTTCTCCAGAACTTCACTGAATTTTTCAACAAATATGCCTTTTTTAAATATTTCCTAAATAATTAGACCCCTGGTCTTACTAAAATTGTTCTTTGCTCTGGTCTAATTATTGTGGATCATTATTAAAAAAGCATTTATTAGATATTCTTTTGAGTTTTAATTTTTCAGTTAGTTTATTGATATATTCACAATTTTCACTGGTTGTAAATAACAGTTAATTCATTAAATTCACATTTAATTCAACCTTTTCCATACAAACATTCTTAGATATAAATAAAATAAAATATATCGTCTCGACATAAATCCCTGAAGGGTTGTCAGAGGTGTTCCGAGTGTGAACTGTGAAATTCAAGTCACAATCCTCACTTGATACACCTCACTTGAACATGCGTTTCACCGACGATTATTACGTCCCAACGTGATGAGTGGTGAGCCCTATCACCGTACTTTGAGCACAAATACACGCTTTTTATGGCACGCAGGTTTCGTTACGATGTTTTCCTTTACCGTTCAGCAAGTGGTAAGAACAAATAATATGCACAAATTCAAATTCAAATTCAAATAGTTTATTTTGCAAAGCAGGTATAGATATATACACTTTTTACACGTCAAATTTAATCTAATAAAGAAAATATATATAATAAAATAATAAATGTACATGAACTAAATTAAAGGTTTATTTAATTTATGTAGCAATATATTTACGATTAAAATGATAGGTAAAATATATATTATACAAGGTAAAATCCAATCAGCCGCCCGAGCCAATACCGGAGACCCGGCCAGGGACCAGGAACAAGGTTCAATGATCACCAACCGAGCCTACCTATATATTCCGAAAAACTCATCGGTGCATACCCAACCGGGGATCGAACCTCGATCTCAAGATTGAGAGGCCGCGTTCTACCCCTGAGCAACCGCCGCTTAGATTGACTAGACTATAATTAATAAACAACATACTCGTACATATTGAACTTGAAAAACTTATGGACACGTGTTTTCTTGCTTGTTATTTAAGAATGCAAAATAATCGACTTTCTAATAAAAAGTGGGCCTTTACGAGCACTTGCATTGAAAAAAAAATGTTTTGTGTTCGCCCTGCGTGTTTCAGAAGGCACGTTTAACTGTAGGTCCTTAGTGCTCGAAGTACAGCGATACGGCTCATCAACGATTATGCTGGGATGTAATAATATTCATTCAAACGTGGGTGTGGACTACCTATATTATATTTCACAGTCCATACTCGAAAAAACATGTAAAACCTCTCGTGATGATGTATTGGTATCTACTTTCCTTTAAGTTTATGAATTTAATAACTAATTTTTTAAGGGGCAGGTAGTCGCCAACGACCTTGAGTCACCGTCTGTCGGTACAAATATCATTTATTGAAAAAGGCGTTACTTTGCGGAAGTCCATCATAAATTTGTGGATATATTAATAATTTGCAATATTCTGCTAAACACTCTTACCATGCTATTCAAAATGCAGATTCAAGCACCGCCCGCCCTCCCGCATAAAACATGCACAAGCAAAGCAAGCAGTACGAGCACAAAATAAAGCAATCTTAAATAACAAGCAAGAAAACTTATCGACACGTGTTTCGCCTCTAAACGAGGCATCCTCGGGATGTGTAGTCCGCCCGACCGCTCGACAGCAAAAATTTTTGCTGTCGAGCGGTCGGGCGGAATATATCCACAAAGGTACAAATATCGACAGAACTATATTAAAATAACGTTCAGCCGTTCATATCAGCGCACGGCACAATAAATACTTTTCACTTTCACTTTCACTTTTCACTGCATTATGACGACGCTGGGTCTCCGAATAGCGCAAAATAGGAGTTTTTTTTCACATGGACGCGATGAACAGAAACAAATTTCCACTAATGATTTTTCTAAGCAACATTGTCCTTCTATTTTAGTACAAGAACCATACAAATACCATTAGAGGTTTGAAAGAAATAACAAATACTTAATTTTAGTCCAAAAATAGCTGGATTTTGAACAATATTTTCATGCTGTTTACGAGAATGATTTCCTTAAATTAAGTTGTTTATTATAAGATTATATGTTTTTATTGCGAAATCCATCGCTTTGATCCATCACAGTTGGTAGCGCGCCTGTCATGTAAGCAAGAGGTCGCCTGTCTATATCCTGGCTCGAGGAATTTTTTCAAAAATATTTATGGTTTAAAATTTGTTTCTGATTGATTGCAAGTTTGTAATGCACTCTAATAAAAATTGTTTATTATAGTTTAACTAACAATATATATATGTATATTTTATAATATTTAAAGATAAGTACCTTTTAAGTGAAAAAACCTTATCAATAGTGTAATTTTCGGATGACGCTGGAAAGAGGCAACTTAAGGTGTTACTCACAGAACTGCATATATATCTGTGGTGTCTCCTTTATGGAATTTCACTCTAAATTTTAAATTATAAAACACCAAAAGTTTGTTATTGTGCCCACCTATTTACAAAAGCTTAGTAAGTTTAACATTGACGAGTTTTATAGTCAATTTATGATCAAACATCTTCAAGCCAATAGCTTTTCGCAATACTTTATATCTAAGATATTCATGTGCGTAGTTAAAACACTGGAATGTTTTGAAAGGATGTCCTTCCATGACCCTAGAGCTGGTTAATAAAATATTTATATAATTCTTTAAAATATTAATAATTTTCTTAAATAAATTTATATTGCCTTTATCAGCTCATTCCTTTTATTATTCCTAGATATATAATTATAAATATATACAAATGAAACACAATTACAAAATATAACGATAAAATCCAAGATATATTTCGGACCCCACTGGGCCCCGCATCAGCTGGAGTAATAATGATGACAGGATGACAGGATGACAGATAATATTTACAAGATGACGTAAGAATAAAAAATAAATAAAAAGCAAAACTTGAATTTTCTTAATAATACAAAAATATTAAAACTTCTGATACTTTTTCTCATTAATATATTTTTGTCAGAACGGCCACACTAACGGTTTGATCGATTTAATCGACAGCATCAGACGAAAACTATTGGGCACAATAAATACAAAATTGTGAAAAAAAAAATTGTGGAACAACTTACGAGAAGTTTCAAGGTGTTTCTATTATTGTTAAAATCAAGGAGTGACAATGGTACCGATTCGGTGAAGCACATCTTAACTTATTTGAAAGGACTAAACTTAATTTAAGCGTTCTGTCCTTGTCTTTTCGATAAAGAAAGAAAAAGACAGGACGCTTAAAATATGGTTAGTTCTGTCAAAGAAGTTAAGACGTGTTATGCTGAATCGATACCAATATACACCACACCATCAACATCCCCAAGCAATTCACATACACACAATACACAAATAATATTTAGAAATGTTTGTCTGTAAAGATTTTATTAAGGAAACAAAAATTTAAATAAATCTATTCTAACTAAAGCTTATTATCTAACAATTTTTTTTTGTCTATCTACCTTATAATTTAAGCCAATGAAGCTTTATAAGAATAAGTAAATAAAAATAGAAGGGAATTTTATTTCCTGCGATTCCACAATTAAATAACTCTTTCATTTTATCAAAATAAAATTTATCATGCAGTGTGTATAAATGTATATATTTTTTGGCACCCTTCGTGCAAGGAAACGTAAAAATTGATTTCTTTTGTATAAATTTTTAGCTAAAGATAAAAAAAATATTCTTTATACAGGAAAAGGTAATTTTAATAAAAAATCCTGAAAGGTGAGTTTTAGCTAAATATAATAATTTAATCTCCACATAAAAAGATTATTTAAAAAAAGCTTAATCTCGCGGAACCCCTGACAAATAACCATTATGTTACTCCCTGTATCGTCAACATAACTCTTACATTTTGCGCAGGCGCATTAAATACAAAACTGATTTAGAGATACATAGCAGAATGTGTTAAGGATGTGGGAGTATTCAGTAGTAATAATAGCTCAGTAGAGATTCATACTGAATTGAAAAATAAAAAAAACGAAGGATATAATCATTTTTAAGCAATAATTGCATACTAATGTTTTAGTATCTAAATAAACTGTGGTAATAACTTAGTGCTTATTTCTTGTTTCATTCGGTTCAAGTTATAATATTGTACATTTATTATTTATGTTATAATGAAATGAAAGATTTTGTCAAGTAAATATAATTTAAATATTAGCTCATGTTTATGTACGGTACATACCGAAACAAATGTCGGACTGTTTTACTAAACCAACCTTTAATAAATTAATATTGAATTTATAGGCTTTCTTTTAATATCTGGGGCCTGAGATTATCTTGATTTCTTATCATTTATATATATTAGGTATTTACATATGAAATTACCGTTTTCTATAGAGAATTTGAAGGAAACTCAATTTTCAGTAGTAATATTTTTGCATTTTTTTTTTGGAATTTCAGATCTATTATGTAATTTCTTATGTGTATGAATGAGACAACATTAAGCCAACAGAAAAACTAATTAAATATTTAAAAAATTATTAAGAATCTTATCATGGAAATGGATGGCATTTAGGACGACCTGTTTTCGAAGATTGAATTTTTATAATCAAACTGAAAATAAAAACAAAATTAAATACGTAGATGTAAAACCTTGAAATCAACTTTCAATCAAAAAACAAATTATTGAAATAGCTCTATTGAATTACAGGAATTATGAACTCATAAATTTGTAAGAAAATTTCAGCAATTTCATATTTGTAAAGACCTATAATTATAATATGACTTATTTGTGTAAATTTATATTTATAAAAAATATTTAAAGAATTTTTTCAAATTCTTGTCTTTGAATTTGTTTCTGATTGATCTTTTCTAGTTTGTAATGCACTCTAATAACATTTATATACACACTAAAAACTAACAAAAATAATAACAAAACCAAATAATTATGAATATTATAATAATGAATACATAAGATACTTTATAAGTTGTTCGTATGAACGTGTATCGCCAGTTTTCGGCTTCCGCAACTGCATCTTAACAGCCTCTATCGTTCCAGATTCCTTTAGTTTTCTCGGCGGTAGTAGCGGTAACCCTGGCAGCTCAGGGTCCACCTCCTGGTGACGTCATCCCAATCCTCAAGTCTGAGAGCGAAGGACCCAATGTGGACGGATCTTATAAATGGCTGTAAGTAAAATATTTTTTTCAATGCAAGTGCTCGTAAAGGCCCACTTTTTATACATCAAAACCGAACAGAAAGTCGATTATTTTGCACTAGGGCTTTATTATCATTATTTTTTAAATTTATTTACGAGAAGTTGGCTAACCTGCAACCTTTTCTGTGTACCATAAATGTTATACTTTTTTTCCACTGGATACAGTCCTTTTGAGCCCATCATAATTTAAATTTCACAACATTATATTTGTTTTATTTCGTCACACTATGCATTGAAAAACGTAGTATGATACACGGGCGTAAGAGCAATTATTTACCCGGTTACGTTTAAAAATCGTCCTTGTAATTTATTGCTTTTCGCCCTTGTAGCACTAATGTAATGTAAGCCCTTGACTACTAATAATGTTTGTCCTGTTTGGTTCTATAGCTTTTTTTCTGTACAAATTAGTAGGTAGTTTCATTCCTACCTTTGTGGGTTGTCTTTAAATATAATATGTCAGAGGATAATTCAAAGCTTTTCCAAACAAAAGATTGTTGGTAATGGAAATGTACTTAAAATACTAAGGGCGGCTTGCACCAAGATTTAAATCTAGATTTAGCACGTAAGCTAAGTTTAATTTGACAGACTATTTATGATTTTGGTGCTAGCCATCCTAAGGTTATTTAATTTTATTCATACAATTTTTGTATGTGAATTAATCTGTATTTCTTTTAACGTAGTTTTGTGTGCTATCGTCAATATTTAATACTTTTCTTTCACTGACCGTTTTAACTTCCGTCTTGTATACGCGACGAATGCTGCATAAATACATTATGGCCCCACAAAAATATCCTGTACAAAAGACATCAACGCGTTGTGAAAGTTCTGTGTTTAATATTTACAAGTATTTTATTATTTTTTCAGGAATTATATTATCTCTTTATTCGCTAGTATATCTGCATGCCCGTTTGTTTAAGGTTCAACGTGTGTATTTGTATGTCTGTGTATCTGTCTGTGGCATCGTGGGTCCCAAACGGATGAGCCGATTTTGATTTAGTTTTTTTGTTTGAAAGGTCGCTTGATTGAGAGTGTTCTTAGCTACTGGCTTTGCTTTTGCTTTTGCCTTTGGATTCGCAATTTTAGGTAACTTCCCAACCCCATGCAAAAAAACTATAACCTATATCACTCAAGAATAATGTAGCTTCCTACTAGTGAAAGAATTTTTTAAATCGGATCTGTAGTTCCAAAAATTACCTTCTGTCCCTTAGAAACTGCCCGTCCTCAGCGAGTAAAATTTCATATTTAGTTCTTCTAAACATTTCAGCTACCAAACTGGCAACGAAATCAATGCCGAGGAGTCTGGCTACGTGAAGAACTTTGGTAAAGGCGAAGGTGAAGAGGTGCAGGTCGCTGAAGGAAAGTTCAGCTATAAGTCGCCAGATGGCGTCCTCATAGCGCTATCGTACATCGCTGACGAGAACGGGTTCCAGCCTCAGGTGAAAATGTTTTCGTATTGTAATTAGGGTTCCGTACTACCTAAAAGGTACAAAAGGAACCTCCGTCCGTCCGTCCGTATGTCACAGCCTCATAACTTTAGAACCGTTAAAGATAAATACACAAAATTTGGCACAAAATAGCATTAATTTTTCCACATATAGGGGTGTAAAAAAAATGTGAAAAATTTGAAATTGTTTAAAATATTTCCAAAAAAGAGTGAGATAAATAAAAAATATAAGCCTAAAAATACGATATGGGTATCAAATTGTAGGTGTTGAGAAGTTGATTGTAAAAATATATACTTTTACAATATTTACTGGCACTGAATTCGAGCAATCTTTCAAAAACCCCAAAAATACGTATGTCCCCCCCCCATTATCTCTGTACAACTGGTACACCGAAAAATATGAAAAAAGTGTCTATTATAGATCATAACTGGCCAATTACAGGAAAACTATGACAAATAAAAAAAACTTGAGCCCAAATGAGAATTATAAAAAAAGAAGTAAAATAAATTAAAACAATATTTAAAAAAAATACCAAATGGGTATCAATTTGTAGGTGTTAAAAAGTTAACTGTAAAAATATATACTTATACTATATTTAATGGCACTAGTTTCGAAAAATCTTTAAAAAACCCCAAAAATATGTATTTCCTCCCCTCTTATCTCCGAAACTAGTAGACCGAAAAATATAAAAAAAATGTCAATTATAGATAATAACTGGCTTATTACAGGAAAATTATAGCGATAAAAAAAAATTGAGCACAAATGACAAATATAAAAAAAGAAGAAAAATAAATAAAAAAAATATTTTACAAAAATACAATATGGGTATCAAATTGTAGGTATTAGAAAGCTGATTGTAAAAAAATATACTTATACTATATTTAATGGCACTAGTTTCGAGAAATCTTTAAATAACTGGTGGACCAATAAATATGAAAAAAATCGTGGTAATATGTGTTTACGTAAAGATTACAGGAAAAATATAGCGGTTGACAAATTCAAGAAAAAAAATAACAAAATTAAATTTATCATCCACAATACGGAACCCTAGTTACGCGAGTCTGATTCGCACTTGGCCGTTTTTTTTTTTAAATTTGATACTCGTGTGAAAGGTGTAAAAAGGGATGTTCAGTAAAAAACATTCTCATAAAATAATTTAAATAAAATGTTCAGCGGCCCAATTACCCTATTGTATGCAGCGCATACGCTGGTGCTGCTAAACGTTTAACGTGTGAATTTCGTGGGTAGAACTTGGTATACTTATAATTTTTTTTTTGTTTCTTATTACATGAAACACATGTGCTAAATTATAAAAAAATTAAGATAACTCTATTTATTTTGAAACTATGAAATTGGGCAAGTAGGAAGTAAATAAATAAATAAAAAACCGGTCAAGTGCAAGTCAGACTCCTAGGGTTCCTAGTCGTGAATGAAAAATTTAATTTTGTCATTTTGTTTTCGTGAACTCCTCAATCGCTTTATTTATTCTGTAATCTTTACGTAAGCACATTATAATACCATGACCTTTTTCTTATTTTTTGGTACACTAGTTTTGGGGATAAGGGGGGGACAAACATTTTTTGTGGTTTTTCGAGGCCTTCTCGAAATAGATGCAAGTAATTATAGCCAAACATATTTCTACAATCAGCTTCTAGTTGTGGACTTAGAAACTTAAAATTTCATTAACAGATAGGTCTTATAGCAAGTTAACAACATAAGAAATTATGAAATAATTACTTACTTCGTAATCTGCTAGTGATAAACTATACTTTTGATCAGATTGGCCTAATATCCTCAATAGTTTCAGACTAGACAAATCAAATCTGCTAAATTTGAGGTAACATAAAGGTCATATCTTCATATAACATAAATATCTCACAGTAATAACCTAAAAATTAAAAACATGCATAACTGGTACCAACTTGTTTAACTTTCTTATTAAAATGAAATTAAAAATAATAACTATAATATAATATTACTATTTATTTATTTATTTTATATATTTATTTGATAACTTAAAAGAAATACATATTTTACAATAATAAGGTGTATCAGAAACCTGTAAGGGTTTTTACGTACACCGTCATTCCCATCTTATGCAAGAATAAAGAAAGTTAGATATACAGGTAGTCTAAATAGATATTGATAATGCCTTAAGATATCAAAATGCTTTGCGATAAATTCGTAAAATAATGGAATACGTTAACTATAATACGTTATGTGACAAAAAAAACAACAAGTAATCAATTAAAAACTACCTTCATTATAACCACTTAATTCTTCGTGTCCATGCATAATATGAAGCAGAATTATTCATTGTTGCATCCGTTAAATAAATAGCCGTATTAAATCCATAAACCATGAACTTGGAGAAGCAAATTCTTGTTGATTTGTAAACGGGCGTGAAGTATCTTACATCTTGTGACCAAAAGGATACACAACCAGCGGCAAGCCTTTTGAAGATGTTAAAATTGCATAGTAAATAACAAAAGAGTTTAAACAAGTGTCCGTCGGACACCAAGCACGGGTTCAGTCGATGAAAAAGTATTTATTTTATTTATTTCACTTGTAAATCTACATAAATAATTAACAACACATAAAAAAAAAACAGACATTGTGTACAAAGGTGGCACTTATTGCTAATAGCTATATCTTCCAGTCAACCTTTGGGTGGAATGAAAAGGATGTTAGAATAAAAACTTATTTTTTTAAAGTAGTGTTAATGCTAACAAAATAAGCAGAGTGCTAATATTAACTAAAACGTAGTAATAATTAACATAATAATCATTTTTATAATGCTAAACGTAGACTCACTTAAAAAAAACTACATAAACATACAAAAATTTCAACAATTTTGTACGTTTTATTATTTCGAACTTTATACGAATTTTTCTTATGTGACGCTATTGTTGAATTTCTGTATTCTTCTCTCCACCTGCATGAAACTGCGAGTTAAAAAAAAAATAATCAAATCATGTTTTGAAATTTCATGATATCGCTTTTACATTTTCATGTTCTTTCAACTTCAGCATAATAAAACTGGGGCAGTATAAAAAGTAAAAAGAGATTTTCATTTAAAAAAAAAAAAAAGTTGATTTGTAGCAACTATTCCGCACTGTACCCAAATGAAAATTGCAAAAAACGCAAAATTCGCTCCACCCTACTGTTATTACAGGTAAAATTATTTACAGGTTATTAAAATAAAACAGGTTAAATTTTAATAACAGAACTCTAAAAAGTGTAATAAAAATAACATTAACACCTTCAGAGCCGTATGATATAAACTGGACATGTGAATAGCGGGCCTTGACATCTTGCCGTCGGGAATCTTACTTGTTCGTGACCAGGCTTTTATGTAACTCGTAATTTATTGTTAATTTTTAAAAATTATTTAATATAAATCTTCATAGATCCTGAAGCAAAGATTACACAACAATTTTTACACATTTTCATTGTTTTTTTGGAAGAATGTTTTGATTTATCCGGTAAACGAAACCGGCAAGTAATTACATTTGTGTATTTCGTGTAATTGACGTAATAGGATAAATAAAATATAAAAAAAAAAGTTTCTCTAAAATCGATAATCCTGTGCCAAATTTTCTTATCTTTTATAAATTTTTCACAAACTGCCATATGTGACTAAAGTTGTCTGTCTGCGCTAAAGTAGTTTAACTGTCGTCGGCACATCGTAAAATTGGGCATATCATGATCTACCTGGGCATATCATATTTCTGTTAAAACTAGGGAGGTTACCTTGCTCCACTCCGCTTCGCTCGGTTCTCCAAATATATTTACATGTAAACCTAACACGCTCCGCTTCGCTCCGTTCTTTGTCGCCATTGACCTACTACGTCAATGGTTGTCGCATTTATTTTTGTCTTTTTGTAAAAGATTTTCGATTTTATTCGATCTGCCCACGACATATAAAAAATTTAAATATTTTAGTTTAAAAATTTGAGGTTAGCTGTTTATTAATTTTGAGCTAAAATTCGTAATGTTTTATACGATTGATATTCAATTTTACAAGTTTAATTACACATCTATAGCAATTATCAAGTATTGATTGGTACTTCAACACTGACTAATGTCCGATAGGTATGAATATATATGACATACATTAACTATAGTTACTAGACAATAAACCTATTTAGTTAGTAAGTCGTATGTAACACTTTACTCAATACCTTGTAAAGCACTACTAAACTTTAAACTACGACAACGTGTTGTAACCATAACATTAAAATTGGTTGAAAAGAACGTGATAAAATCAAAGCAACATGTTTGCCTTGACAATTAATTTCATCTTCAAATATCTGATTCAAATTCGTCAAAATTGTACGTACGAGTGCCCGAGTATGTGTGATGGAACCCTTAAATCTTAAATATTTCCAATTCCAAATTTCTCTTTTTTTTATTATCACAATTCCATCTATATGTTGTCGATGCCATTTTTGAAAGGCCTTCCTAAATTTTTAGATGTTTTAGTTTTTGAGATCAAAAGTTTTGTAAAACACAGAATTCACAGAAATAATGTGGCCAAGCGCGAGGCAGACCCGCGCACAAACCGTACCACCACACAATATGGTTACGGAGCCATTAAACATTATGGCAATTAATAACAATATAGACGCCATAGCAACACCAATTCGGCACCTTGCGAATACGGAACCCATTTTTTTTATTATTTGTTGTTTTATTTTAAACTAGCTTTTGCCCGCCGCTTTGTTCGCGCTGATTTAGTTTGCAGGTTTCCGGGGTAAAAATTAGCCTATGTCACTCTTTTGAAACTTGTAACAAAGAAGATTTTAATTTTGATTTAGTTTTAACTTCGTTAAGCGCGTTGTGCGATTTTTGGTAGAGGAAAATCGAAAGGGCTCGCGTCACCGACATGCTATGACGTGTTGCGGTTAACCAGCAGTGAAAAGTTTTTAATTCTGTCAGCAGTCCCCTTGACTGGCTATGCTTTTTTAATATTTGCCATGAAAGAGGCCATATTAACACGTATTCTGTGAAAATTTCAACTGGCTACCTGTTACGGCTGAAGCTGTAGACCCCTGTGATAGACGGACGGACGAACGAACAGACAGACAGACAGCGGAGGCTTAGTATTAGGGTCCTGTTTGGTACCTTTCTAGTGTGGAACCCTACAAATAGACCAAAAAAAAAAAAACTATAAGAGATTCTATTTCTCAATCGAATCTAAAACAGGCCACTGGGTGTGTTTCCATTAGAAATCACAGAAAACTTTAGTGCCTGACTCAATAATAAAGTTTGTAAACACATGCTGCGGGAGATGCCTAGTTGTTGCTTCAGCGTAGATGAGTTGCCATGGTTACCAGTTGGCCAATCAAGGCGCGTGTGCAAATGTCACCGCAAATACCAAGTTACATGCCCGCATGCCGAAGATCGATGGCAGATAAACAATAACGCTTTGCAGCTACTGCATACTTTCTTCCGATTTCTTCATGTTTGATATTTTGCCACTGGCACAACAGTGCTGGAAAATACATACTTTGATGGAACCTGCGTGTCTTAAAACGCATGAACTCGGACCCGAAGTATGGGACCTACATAATTATATACCGTGAAGCCATTATACTAATACAAAAAAATTAAAGTTTATCAATTTTGTATAAAAATTTCATTCACTTTTGATATAATTCAATCCAAGAAATAAATACGAGACATCTTTAAAGATCCTATGCAAATTAATTTGCAAATTATTAAATGAGCACAAGTTTACTAATAATCCTTCTATTAATAAAATTATGTTAATCATGAATATTTCAAATTAAGAAAATATAATTTCTCATTTGGGAATCTTTCCAGGGTGAACACCTTCCAACGCCACCACCGATTCCTCCAGCGATACAGAAAGCTCTTGACTACTTGAAGACACTACCTCCATCTACCGGCTCCAACTCACAACCTCAGTATAAACCTGCGCCAGCGCCCTTCAAGCCTTCGAGAGGATAGAATAATATATTTTGACTCTAAATTTGTGATTGGTCTCCGAAGCTTTATATATGGGAAATGTTGGCACCGTCTACAAATCCTTCCATGCGTCGAAATTCATGAATAAGATAGACTGAAATTTGTCAAGACTTGCCATTGTTTGGTGCCGACATGAAAAATAATTCGTTTAATTTGTTATTGTTTAGTAAACCTCATGAAAATGTGAAGTTACCAGCAAGTTAATATTTGAACTTAGAAAATAGGTTAGACAAGTAAGTGACCATAATAGACTACAGGCGTACAGTCGGTAGCCCTATGTATCGGGTAACTTTCTGCATTATTACAGCAGTTTTTAATATTAAAACTGACTACGAGCGTTTGTTATGTTGTAGGTATCTACAGTTCAAGGTATCTTTTTATATGACTTTATCACTTATGGCAAGCGAATAAGAACTGTTATGAGTACATGCCCAAGAAACTAATGTTGTTAATGCTAACTAGATACTATTTAGAAGTGGCAGTAAAGAGCAAAACAAGTCTTTGTTCTCTAATCAACAGAATCCACTTGCAGAAAGACGGACACAAGTGAGGATTCAGAGCAGTTAGTATAAAGGATGGCCCGAAAAGGCTATTACATAGTGTTCACCTATAAGTAGAGCTTTTGCAACTGAAACCTGTATAAATCTGATAATAATAGGAATATAATCGTACAGAAACACGTGTATTATTGTTGTAATATTAGACTTTATGCATCTAAATGTTACGTTAATAGATGACTAGATGCGTAGCTGGGAATGTCTGAAACATTGGCCTAGAAAATTACTGCAAACCACGAAAGTTAAATGTTAACTTTAATTTTAGACTTTAAATAAAAGTAGCTCCAAGTTTGAACCAGAAATAAATTGTATTGTAAATTTCTTAAAAGTCCAGCTTGAATTAAAATGTCCTTTGTAAAATAATATTAATAGAAAACGAATATAAAATATAAATAAGCATTTGTTTTTATGAATATGGGTGTCCTTTTTTAGATTTTTAACACAATTAATGCGAAAACACATTATTAATTAGCTAAATTTAAATAACTATGTCATAATTTCGATGCCTTGATATAATTTCTCAATATCCGAATTCGATCAGTAGTAATTTACGATTTATCAAAATTAGATGAGCAGCAAGCAACGAATAAGAATCCAATGAATTATATTAACCTAAATACACAACAAATCTGAGAACGCTAAGTTTGTAGCAAAAATGTTATTCTGGTAAACGACAAAATAGTATTTTGGCCAACTGTAACATAATTTTCCACGAGTATACCAATGTCTAATTATGTTCAGTTGCACACAATACTTTATCTAGGACCATCAAGAATATCGTCTTTATTTATAATATTTTCAACTACCAATTTCACGAAAAATGGGAAGAAGACATTCGTTCCGTGCGTCGTTCCGGTAATGCTGCCTTGAAGGCCAATCAGGATAAAAGGGGCGTGGTTTAAGAAATAAGGTATTTCTCGTCTCTGTTATTGATTGGGCATCTAGTGGTTTTATAATAAATTAAGTCAATATCAGTGCAGAATCGCTGTATTATAATGTAATATTATAACATCGGATAAACAATCTAGGTACTTATAAAACTGCTTTTGATGTTGCAAATGCCTTATTGCAGTATCGAAGTAGACAAAAGAATATGTCGTCGCGATATACAGTGTGGTTGTAATTTTTGAACCAAGTGCCCTATTGAGTTAAAACAAAAACGCTATTAATTGCTAACAACGGGCAGAGACGATTTAATTACAATTCATCCCAAAAAAATCACCATCTATTAAAAATAAGAAAGAATATTCCTATATGTATATATGTCTCCAAGGTTTCGCTGTTACTGAAACAGTAAATAATCGTACACTGTTTTTCACTAACGATCTTTAGGCGAACCTTATCATTAATCAATTTGCTCCGGGCACAAATACACGCTTTTTAGGTGGTAAGTACACGAAGATTATGCACATACCTTCCGAAAAGCTCATTGTTGCTAAGTCGATCAGCAGGCACGAGTTGAACACAGGTCCTCATGAGTTAACACTAACACTGCTGAAATTCTGATAGTAAATTTTAATATTATTGTTTGAATTCAAAAACGAGAAATAGGAATAAAGAACCCTTGTGACAAATTTGCTCAAGTGGTCATTCTTCATAATCTCCTACTGCCCCAAGCCACCACCAATAGAGTTGATCAGTCAAAAAGTTGAAAATTTAGTACAAAAAAGGTAAATGAATTATAAAAAACATGCATTATAAATGAAATTCAAAAATTAAAAATTAAGCCAATAAGTGAATGTCATTGAATTAAACCATAAATAATTAAATAAACATTTAAAATGATTATAAATGATACCATTTCATGAAATATTTTCGTGGATGCGATTTAGACAAACAGACAGACACTGAAGCTTCAGTTGGGTTTTGTTATGAGCAATAATAAAAAAAAACCGGCCAAGTGCGAGTCGGACTAGCGCACGAAGAATTCCGTACCATTATCAAAAAAAACATGTCTGTTGTATGGGAGCCCCCTCAAATATTTATTTTATTCTGTTTTTAGCATTTTTTGTTATAGCGACAACAAAAATACATCATCTGTGAAAATTTCAACTGTCTAACTATCACGGTTCATGAGATACAGCCTAGTGACAGACGGACAGACGGACAGACAGACGGACAGCGGATTCTTAGTAATAGGGTTCCGTTGGTTACCCTTTGGGTACGGAATCCTAAAAACATAAAATATATCGTCACGACATGAATCCCCGAACAGATGTCAGGGGTGTTCTGAAGACTTTCACACTGTGAATGGCAAATCGCAGTCCACAATTGGTACACCCGCTCTTTACCGATTGTTATTATGTTCCAAATTTTATGGGTAATGAGCCCTATCGCCGTACTTAGGGCACAAAATCCGAGTACTTCCGGAGCAGGCAGACCTTACACAAATTAATGCACATCGTGGTGATTGAACGCACGACCTCGGATTTAAGGCGATATGTAAATGTTTTAGCGTCTCTGTTACTCCATATGCGAAAAAACCTTCAGTGCGGGAGGGACAAATTCGAGGAAAAGAAGAAAAATTACTATTTTTTATTAATAAAAAATGTGCTCAAGTTGCTATCAAAAATTTGTTTAACCAGCCCCTTTATTCTGTATCTTTAGTTGTCAACTGGACTAGGTGCCTATCATCAAAAACATAGCTAAAAACTGAAATTTCAAAATTGCCATTAATGGGTAATTATTAAATAATAACTACTCACAAACTGTGTCGTCACTTCAAGTGCGAATACGAGTATATTCTAAAACAATCGGAATTCGATAGTATATGTATGTTTTTGTTGATAGACACCCAGTCCAGATGGCAACTTGAGATACATAATAGGCCCTCAGGTTCTTAATACTGTTAAAACTCATCTAATAAAGTATAATCATAGTTCAAATGTCATTTCAAATTATCAAACCAGGAGAAATGGTGTTGAAAAGGACCTCATTTTAATAAATATTTTTATCGAGCCGAATTTCTCCAATCGCGTTTCTGTTTAACAGATCCCTAGAAAAAGATTTCAAAATGAATATCTTATTTTATCAAAATAATACCTTCTTTACTGAAGTAGATATGCAAGTTCTAAAAGTTTCGATTTATTTTTCCGTAGCGCCTTAACGGCGAGCGCTGTACAACTCGGCCACTACCAATTTTACCATTAGTGTTAAAATGAATACCAAAATCCTGTATTCTCATACATTACAAACCTTATCGATTGCACACATTGAGTGCATTCGTCATGCACCTTAACATTTTCTTTACTGATGCTGTCCAATGATGCACGGTTAATATAATAAGACTTGATAGAAATCAGAATCAAGATGACGTTGATTAATTATAATCATTTTATAAATTGCACACAAAATCATGCAACTAGCGCCTTCTAGCCTTTACGTTTCCTCTAAGTTTAAGTAGGTATAAAAATATTGTCTAGTATTTAAACGTGACCTATTTTATAGAAAACAAAAAAGAGATTTTTCGTAACCCTAAATAAATATAACTAGTCAAAAGCGAGTCAAAAGCATAAGCTCCTATATTTTCAGAACAATTAATGAAAAATGTGTAAAAATACATGCTGAGCTTTTATTTTTTTACTGTTGTAGTAGACGACAAGTAATAATTGTATTTTTTTATTTGAGTATAATAATAATAAAGTAAAATAATAACAAAAATGTTTATATGCACTTAACCCATCCAGTGTCGCCATACAAACGATTTTCGAGAGGCCAGAATGTCACGGTGTAACAGATCGTACCTCATCTGTTCACGTCTCAATTCACAAATAAATGTTATGAAAATGGGCAGGAAGATTGTTGTATGTAATCAAATAAATCACGTTTAAATAAATAAAGCAAATTGAAATCGATCGCGTAGAATAACTGATTTTAAATGATAAATACAGTAAACTCAACCACTGGCCCAAGCAATCGGTCCAATATGGAAGGAATTAAGAATAAACTTTCAATTTCAAACATTATGGTTTCCATTTATGCGTGAACTCTAAATTAGCTACAAAGTTGTTGCCACGTAGACTAGATGACGCCTGAGGCTTGTCACCATGTGTCTATCTCTTTCACTCTTACTCGTATATTTTTGTCCTGTCCTGCTTACGCCTAGTATATGCTGTTGCCATGTTTTGTTGTTATGTTACCATCTCTATTACTCTTGTTTGTTTGTCTCACTTTTGTTCGTTCTGCACGAAAACGCCCATGGCACCGATTACGCCGGTTGCACTGATAACGCTGATATCACACTTAGTATATAAATGGGTGAAATGTAGGGTGGGGTTTCATTCAATTTTACACCGCCGTCAGTGGAAGTGCTGCAAGAAGTCTTAAAGGTGTAGTTCATTTTTGAGTTTGTTTGGGGAAGTTTTTGTTTGTTTTAATAGTGATTTTGTTTTCGGAATTTGCGATTAAAATACGGAATGTGTCAATCTATCTGTTCGTTAGGTCTCGGGACCTTTTTGCGTTCGCGTTAGCTTTTAGGTGGCGGAATGCCCTTTTTTCGTAAATAGATTCGGTTATGGTCAATAGTTTTTGACTTTTCCGACTCGGCGATTGACACAAACGCGTTTGAATTCGTGTAGGGTGAACGAGCGAACGAGTTAGATTCCGCGTTATGTAAAGGGTTCGATATTCGTCTTTTCAAGTTCCGAAATTAAAGTACGTACCTAAATAATGTAATAGTGCATAGGTCGATTCAGGGGTTGATGGGGAGGGAAGGGAGTATGGTCTCTTCTTAGTAATGCCGGACGTGGAAACGGGAAGATGTACCAGGGTAGCAATGGCATAGGGCTAGTCGCTGGGAAATTTTGAAGAGTCAGGCAGGGAGCTTACAGAGCGGAAGTCGCACTGGGCTAAATTCGGGTCACCTACTGGTGTGAACGACAGAATTTAGTTTTAACCTCCTCTGGAGGGAAGCAAGCGTCTGGGATGGCCTTGCGCCAGTTTTACATACTGGAAACACATCCTCCATGAAAGGCGATGTTTATGGCAAAGCGTCCGAGCCGTGAAGAGGCTGCGATTTGTTCTATCCTTTGTCATCTGACTGAGCTGGTCATGGTCTCATATCTATATATTTATATATACACATGATCATATAGGCTATCCCAGCCAGCGGGGTGACGTCCTTTTTACCTACTGTATCACCCCCTGTCTGAGTAGGGCAAAGTTTTAGGGTGTTAGGCACACAGAGAGGTTTCAACTTGCCTCACTTCTTTCTGTCGATTAGTTGAGGGGTTGTATGGTGTTTGCTAGCACAATATACAACCACACACACGTTTAATTGTAAATGTGAGGTGACGGATCTCTAGCTTTGAAAATTCACACATTTAAAAGCCTAGGAACATTTGATTTTAGGGCCAAATGTTAGGTAGGTAAATTCCAAAATTCAAGTCTATTGTTAGGACATTAATAGGTTTTTTTTGAGAAATTATGCATAGTGGGAGGTTTTAGGTAACTTTCTTCATTGTTCAGGGAAAATAGGTCAATAAATTCAATTATGATAGGTTACAAGTTTTCAAGTAGATAGGGACGTCTGAAAATTAGAGTTAGTGGTTCAGGAATAGGTTGTTGTTGACTAGTTTGTTTGACAAATAGTTTCATTGTTTACTTATCTGAGAGGGCTTTATAAGTCCAAAGAATTCCAATTTTGAATGTAAGGACATAGGGCTTTGATATTGAAATAGTTTCATTGTTTATTTGAGAGGGCTTTATAAGTCCAAAGAACTTAAACTTTGAATGTAAGGGCATAGGGCTTTGATACTGAAATAGTTTCATAGTTTATCTAAGAGGGTTTTATATGCCCACAGAACACTAATTTTGAATGCTAGGGCATAGGGCTTTAATATTGGCAATAAATATGAAATGATAGGAAACATAAGTTTCACCACTTAATTATCTCTTAAAATATTGTATTTACTTAGTGTTTACGCTGCGCTCCAGTAGAAACTCCACGAAGAAAACTGTACTGGCAGCTATGCAACTTCTATTGACTTCTGTCTGACACATTAAAAAATGTCTTTATTATTGTAATTCCTTTTTATCATGTCGATGTACTAAAAGCTACAAATAAACCAAAAACAACAAAATTCACGAAGCTATTATTATGGTCACCCTTACCAACATTTGGTGACCTTCCGACGTGATCTACAAGAACCGCTAACGTCGCCGACAAATTGCGACGTACGACGTAGTACAAGAACAATTAATGGAGTCATATTATCGTCAAACTACAAGAATGCTGTAGAAGATACTTCGGCGCAGCATCACAACAGCAGGATCTGCCAGGCAAACGCAGATTCCGGCTAAACGAGAGGGAAGTACGCCCAATTTTAGAATTACAAATTCGTGGCTTCGATTGCGCGAACGGCGTTTTCCCATACTTACATAATTATAAACGGAAGTACGTCCAATCATTATTGTTACAAATTCGTGGCTTCAATTGCGCGAACGGCGTTTTCCATATATAATTAAAAATATTTCACAAAACTACGATTATTTCGAATACATTGCTATACATCTTTTGTCAAGAGATAGTTTTAACCTACAACTCTTTTCAAGTCACTATCTTATCTACCTATAACTTATAGTATAAGTATAAATACTACTATAAATTGTACTATAATTATAGGCTATAAGTAGTTACCTATTTTTCGAAAGAGCCAAAATATTTTGGTATAAAGAGATTTGCCGAACAGTTTCAGCACCCGGGCGTCAAGGAATCACTACGACGGGCCGCGAGCGCATAGCAACGTAGCGGCTGCCTCCTTCAATAGTCAATATACACCGAGGCTCCACTTCGAGCGAGTCTGCGTCACGGCTGCGAGTTCCTTGCCGCTTTTGAGTACATTGCGGCGTACTACGGTTTGGAATTTTGTTCAATTCTCTAACCATTATGGCTGATGACTTAAAAAGTCTTATACGTCAAAGAGGTAGTATAAAGAGTAGAGCCACACTATTTCGCTCCTACTTAGAACCATTGCAATCCAAAGAAACAAAAGATTTAGACAAACAAACTATAGCAGCTTTGCGATTGAAATTAAGTAATTTTCGGGAGTTGTATACGTTGTTTGATACTATTCAAAATAAAATTGATAGCCTTGTAGGAGAAGAAGTATCCTATGAACAATTGCAAGAGCGTGATTGCTTTGAAAATACATACGTTGAGCTAATTGCAATAGCTCAATGTATCATTGAATCGTTTGAGTCAGCAAATCAAGTTCTTGAGTACAAGGGTTCACCTTCTGGTTCAGAATCCAATTCAAATGCTCACTCAAGTGGTTTCTCAAATATCAAGCTGCCTACCATAAAACTTCCCACATACGATGGTAATTACACAAAGTGGCTTGAATTCCGTGATACCTTTAACGAATTAATAAATAAAAATGAAAGCATTCCTGAAATCAATAAATTCCATTATCTGCGCTCCTCTTTAGAGGGTAGCGCCGCAGTAGTGCTTAAATCTATAGAGTTCACCTCTAACAACTATCAATTAGCTTGGCAGCAAGTCTGCGATCGATTTGACAACAATAGGATTTTAATTAACAATCATTTAAAATGTTTGTTCAACTTCGAACCAATAACGAAGGAATCCCACAAATCGTTAAGATATAGTCGATCATTTTACAAAAAATCTACATGCTTTAAACAAGCTAGATGAACCAACTGATCATTGGGACACATTAATTATTTACACGATAGCTGGAAAATTAGATGGCGCTACTAGTCGAAAATGGGAAGAGCATAGAAACGATTTACTCTCTTCACCCACACTCAAAGAATTTTATCAGTTCCTGCGTAGTCGAGCTGATATGTTAGAGACTTTGCAATTTAATAAAAGCGACAATCACATTGCTGGAAGGTCTGATAGGCAACCATACTACAAAGAGCGTAAACAAACAAATTCATTTTATGCCTCATCAGGTAATAGTTCAAACTATAGGGGTTGTTTTGTTTGCGATCAGAATCATCTTCTCTATCAGTGCGACAAATTCAAAGCATTGTCTCTCGAAGATAGATTGAGTGAAGTAGAAAAACATAAACTTTGCCACAATTGTCTTCGCTCCGGCCACCATTCTAAGCGTTGCCGTCTAGGTCCATGCAATAACTGCAACAAAAAACATAATTCATTATTGCACAAAATTCAAGACACTAATACAACAACTAATACGAATCAAAGCAATTCTACTAACACTAACCAAGATAATTCTACTAATAGTGGTTTTACAAATTCTAAGACTACAAGTAATACTTTCACTGTAAATGCTACAAGTTCACCCACTGCTACAAGCAGCACTACACAGCTTCCTGTGTCCCTTTCTGCTACCGTATCGGGACAAGTACTGTTGTGCACGGCTGAAGTGGAACTAATTGACCCGAAGACTAATAATACTTACCCAGCTCGCGTACTTCTCGACGCTGGAAGCGAATCATCTTTTGTAATAGAGAAAGTGCAAAAAAGTATGAATCTTTCTTGTTCAAATGCTCAAGTATCAATTTGTGGAATTAACAATTCTACTACTAAAGTCAATCAAGGTTGTAATCTGATAGTCAAGTCACGTGTGAATTCGTTCCAAATAAATGTGTCATGTTTAGTTATTCCACAGATCACGAGCACAATACCAAGCGTGGAGGTAGACATTACACAGTTCAATTTACCTTCCAATGTCATATTAGCTGATCCCAATTTCTATCGTCCCTCCGAGATACAAGTACTGTTGGGGGCAGACGTTTTTTGGGAAATTGTGGATTCTAATTTGATTCGATTGGGGCGAAACAAACCCACACTTCAAGCGAGTAAATTAGGCTGGCTTGTCGCTGGTCCGACAGGGTCTAACTCTAATAATAAAAACACGCGTTTATGCAATTTTACTAAAGAGATCAGTCAAAGTCTTTCCAAGTTCTGGGAACTCGAAGACATTCCTTCTTCTGGTAAGCCTTTTTCAAAGGAAGAGGAAAGCTGCGAAGCTCATTTTATTGAAAATACGATTCGTCTCCCTGACGGTAGGTTTTCTGTCAAACTGCCATTGCTTGAAGATCCTGAACAGGCTTTGGGTGATTCTTATCTCATTGCTAAGAGACGTTTCTATAACTTGGAACAGAAACTAACGAAAAATAATCAAAAGGCAGCATATGCAGAATTTATAAATGAATATAAGAGCTTAGGGCACTTATCAGAATTAGAGCGTCCTCCATCATTTGCTTATTATATTCCCCATCATGCAGTTATTCGAGAAAGTAGCGAAACAACGCGCCTTAGGGTACTATTCTATGCCTCGTGCAAAACTTCCACGGGCAAATCCCTGAACAATATTCAGATGGTAGGGCCAGTTGTGCAAGACAATCTGCTAGCAATATTACTACGTTTTAGAAAAGGGGAATACGTGGTCACTGGCGACATCGAAAAGATGTATCGTCAAATTATGGTGGATGATACGCAGCGACATCTACAATTAATTCTTTGGAGGGACGAAGAATCACAACCACTTAAAACATTACAACTCAACACAGTCACATATGGAACATCTTCAGCTCCCTATTTAAGCACAAAGTGTCTGGTGCAACTCGCCGAAGAGTGTCCAGACAAATCGGTTGCTGATGCCATACGCCATGGGTTCTATGTAGACGATTCAAGTGTTACCTCGAACGATAAATCTGAACTCAAGCACATTGTCAAGGGAGTCATTAAAACGTTATCTGAAGCTTGCTTCCACTTGCGAAAATTTCGTACTAATGCGCCTGATATTTTCGAGGATATAACTTCAAACAGTGACATACAAGATTTTTGTAAAGAATCAACCGTGCTAGGTTTAAAATGGGATCCTGTAAACGATACTTTGCAATTTTCCGCAGATATTGAAGCTGCTTCTAAGATAACTAAACGGAACATACTGTCGACATCTTGCAAAGTCTTTGATCCACTGGGCTTGCTGTCCGCTTGTACCATTACCCCAAAAACGCTATTACAAAATTTATGGTTACTAAAATTACATTGGGATCAGCAAGTGCCAGACGAAATCGCAGACACTTGGCGAGGGTTTGTTCAAAACCTACATAACATAAACAATGTACGAGTACCGAGGAACGTGCTATGTTCTGATGCAGAGAGTATTGAGATTCATTTATTTACCGACGCTTCACAGAGCGCCTACGCCGCCTGTTTGTATATAAAATGCAGTGTCAATGGTAAACCACAAGTCCATTTATTGACTGCTAAAGCTAGAGTGGCTCCTTTATAGCCGGAGATGACCGTTCCTCGTCTAGAGCTCCTGGGCGCGCTACTAGGAGCCAGGTTGTATTCAAATGTTATTGATTCAATTAAAATTAAGCCAACGCGAGCGGTATTTTGGTCTGATTCAACGATTGTCTTGAGTTGGTTGAAAACTCCACCTAAAACTCTTAAGACATTTGTTTGTAACCGTGTTGACGAAATACGCGAACTAACTAACAGCGACGCATGGCGTCATGTACCTACTGATTCTAATCCGGCTGACCTGGCTTCACGGGGAATCAAGCCGCAGCAACTGACAAATAACTCGTTGTGGTGGCACGGGCCTCCTTTCCTGGTTCAACCTGAAAGGGAATGGCCTCAGCTAAAACACGAAGAATGTCCGGTGTCACTACCTGAAACAAAAATAACATTAAACATACAATGTAAGGAGAGTATAATACAATTTGATAAATATTCAAAGCTATATAGTTTACAAAGAGTATTTACTTATGTCATGCGTTTTATTAACAATTGTAAAACTAAAAATAATAAAATAAAAGGTGATCTTACTACTGTCGAATTAGAGAAATCACTTATCACACTAGCAAAATTATCACAATGCGATTCGTTTGCTCAAAATATTCACTCACTCACCAACAACAAAACACTAAACACGAAGTCGAGAATAATTTCTTTAAACCCATTTTTAGATGATGAGGGTATTCTGCGCGTAGGTGGGCGCATCGATCAAGCTACACACTGTACTTACGATAAACAGCATCCAATTCTAATTGATTCGAAACATCAATTTGCTAAGCTACTCTTTGAAAGATACCATTTACGTCTCTTACATTGTGGCCCATCACAGTTGTTAGCATCTATTCGTGACCAATTCTGGCCTACACGTGGAAGAGTACTAGCTTCTTCAACTGTAAACAAATGTGTGCGTTGTCAGCGCTTAGCAGCTGCAACCAAGCAACCATTAATGGGAACATTACCTAGCCCAAGAGTAAATCCTTCTCCTCCTTTTGAAAACTGTGGAGTAGACTTTGCTGGACCTTTTTTAATTTCCAGCCGCAAAGGACGTGGTAGCAAAACCACAAAATGTTATTTGTGTATATTCATTTGCCTCGCTGTTAAAGCAGTGCACCTAGAAGTAGTGAGCGATATGACAACTCAAGCGTTTATACTATCTCTTAAAAGATTTATTGCGAGACGTGGCAAACCGCGAACCATATTTTGCGATAATGGCAAAAATTTTGTGGGAGCAATGAATGAGTTAGGTAGACTTTTGAAGAATTGTAGCCGTGACGTAGGTGAGTTTGCATGTGGTGAAGGTATCGTTTTCAAATTTAACCCCGCGTACTCACCGAATTTTGGCGAAATTTGGGAAGCCGGTGTTAAATCTGCCAAATATTATTTAAAAAGAATCGCTGGTAATTCTAGTCTAACGTTCGAGGAACTTTCTACGTTGTTCTCATCAATTGAAGCCATTTTGAATTCGCGCCCGCTGACACCATTGTCTTCAGATCCATCGGACTTACGTCCTTTAACTCCCGGGCACTTCCTAATCGGGCGGCCTTTAACCGCATTGCCGTCTCCTGTCAACGAGACTATTTCCAATTTCAATCGTTACCAACTTCTGGAACATCTTCGTCAAACGTTCTGGAACCGCTGGACTCGAGAATATTTATCAACCCTACAGAAAAGAGTAAAATGGCAAACCAACAAGCATAATGCCAAGATTGGTGAATTAGTTATTATCAAAGACAACCAGTTGCCTGTGATGAAGTGGCCGCTTGGACGAATTATGAAGTTATACCCAGGCCCTGATGGTATAGTTCGAGTTGTGGACGTAAAGACCATCAAGGGATCTATAAGACGAGCGTTGACCCAGCTGTGTCCTCTTCGGTTCGACGAAAGGACGTCTTCTTGAAACTGGTGTTTCAAGGGGGGCAGGATGTTTACGCTGCGCTCCAGTAGAAACTCCACGAAGAAAACTGTACTGGCAGCTATGCCACTTCTATTGACTTCTGTCTGACACATTAAAAAATGTCTTTATTATTGTAATTCCTTTTTATCATGTCGATGTACTAAAAGCTACAAATAAACCAAAAACAACAAAATTCACGAAGCTATTATTATGGTCACCCTTACCAACACTTAGGTATTTCTTTCAAGAAATAAAGAGACTTGAGTTTGGCACAAAATATGTCTAAATAACATAGAAAGCCTAGATTTAGAATTCAGGTTGATGAAATGTATTCTAGACCATAAAAGTTCATAACTGTAGTACCTATCAAACCCTTTTTAAGGTCAGTTCGTAGTAAACATTAAGGTATAAAGTAAAATCAAATAGTTTGGTATATAAGAATCCAAAATAGAGTATAGATGAGTAACAAACCTTTTGGTCAGTATTTACTTACATTCTCCCTTGTCGAAATGACTGTTGCATTGATACAGAGTAGAACCTTGATGAAATATAGAATGTTTCGGATTTTCTTTTATTACTCAGTTGAGTAGGCAAGTAACTAATAAACTAATTACCGTGAAAATAGTTTCGGGGAATCTTTATTGAAGAGAATAATTTCAATTGGTTCTTATAAATGTTCAATAAACTTGGAGTACATAACATGATGTATTTGTTTGCATAAATGCTTTCCCTTGTCTGGCAAAATAAAAGCCTTAACTGATACTATACACCAAATATGGGGTAGTAAAAGTTATTCTTCGTCAATGGAATTAAATGAATACATCTTTAGAACATAAACAAAGTTCTATTAGTATTTTTAATACTACATTACCTAGAGCAGATTTCTCTTTCAAAATATATTGAAATTATTCTACTGAGTGTAGTTATAAAATTGACTACATAAATTACTGCAATACTGTTAAGGATGAAAGTCACAGTAGTTTCATATTACTAGAAAATCAATGATTTTTAAAGTAAACTTTCCTACATGAAATGAGGGTTGAAAGCCTAATTTATTGTATTCAAAAGTTTTAATATATCTGAGACTTATTATGTAAAAACCTTACTGAAACTTGGAGATTTTTAGAAAATGGGTAAAATTCCAACCTGGTAGAAATTTGTACTAATCTGACTTGCATTAAATACAACAAAGACGATTGTATTAGAGAAGTTTATTAATGAAACAACTTACAATTTTGACTTGATAGAAATTCTCTATTGAATAGTAAACAGAATGACTGTACGCTGAATATGAAAGTCTAAGTTTTTTACTAGATAGTTTTGTCATATTGACATAGCAACTTTAAGTTGAGTATTACCAGCAGTATCTAAGAAATTAATTTTAACTGTCAGTCACTATTTGAGTAGATCTGTTAAGAGACTGAATCTTTGAATGGGACATGGTGCAACACGAGTGATTTCAATATTTGTTACTCAAGTATATAATTAGTAACATTTGGTGTATTTGTATAGATGTACTTGTTCTTTTGTCCTGGTTGTTCAATTCTCCTGGTTGGACATATGGACTGCAATTATATTTTTTTAGATGGGTTTTAACGTTATCTAGGACCTGGTTAAACTGAATTTTGATAGCAACTTTAGTACATTTTATATTAATAAAAAAACCGACATTTTGCTACTTTTCCTTGAATCCATCTCTCTCGCACTGAGGGCTTTTTCGCATATGGCGTAACAGGGACGGTATAACTTTTACAAATCGCCTTAAGTCACTACCGCAACAATATTGGCAGTTTTTGGAGTCGTTCAAGTACTTTAAATTACTAGTTGGATATATTTGTATTACATTTTTTAAACCATTTTTTAAATATATGTAGTGAAGCGATTGAAAACTTTTACTCGATAATGATTATAGTGAGATGAAATAATGATTTATATGAGTTCTTCTCTTTCGCCTTGAATCCGTCCCTTTCGCACTGCGTGTTTTTCCGCTCGGAGTGACAGTGACCGTTGAAAAATTCAAACCTCACCTTAAAGTAACATTTTTCAATGTGAAACCGGTCAATAAAGCTTTCAAAAACATATTGGAATCATGCAAATTTTTAAAAAAACACCGTAGCCTTTATTCGCCTGTAGATAATTCACGTATCAAACGTACCTAAAAATCAAAACAAAAATAAAATTAAAATCTCAGTTATAAAACTGTAAATAATATCATCAGGACCACATTCAATTGCTTTTAAAATATATAATAATCTCTCAGGCTATATCAGAAATAAAGACAAAATTAACATACTCGTATTTGTAAAAAAGATGAAAGAATCACTACATAGTATAAAACAAAGTCGCTTCCCACTGTCTGTCTGTCTCTATATATGCTTAGATCTTTAAAACTAAGCAACGGATTTTGATGTGGTTTTTTTAAATAGATAGAATGATTTAAGAGGAAGGTTTATATGTATAATACATGCCCGTGCAAAGCCGGGGCGGGTCGCTAGTTTCTGATAAGTAAAAGTCAGTAAAAGCTATTACAAAATAGAAGATTTTTTTTCGAAAAATCTATATTGCACACATAAATCACATTACAAAACGGAACACTTTACTACTCTGTAACATCTGATGGTACGTTAAATCTTTATCGGTGACTAATATTGTTTTTTTCAAAGCTTTTATTTTTATTTTTATTTTTGTTAGTAATAATTTAATTTGCTAGACTTTTAAAATATTGCTACACCCTAACAGGGTATCACATGATACCATATATTTGTTTTCCACCTGTAATAATAGTGTGATATGCAAATAAAGAATCTGAATCTGAATCTATTTTAGTAGTGCTTTACCAATCTGTTCGTTTTTTACATGATGAAACAACAACGCTGTTAAATCTATCTTAGGTGACAGACACACCCTACAGGGCAATTAGTTTCCGTAAGACATTAGCAAAATTACACCTATATAATACTATGCAATCAAAACCAGTGTTAGTTGGAACAAGGTCTGTGATTCGTAAGCGCGTTCTTCGTTTCTACGAATAAAAGTCGCAAAATAGGCAAAAGTAGTTAAAATGCATGCTTGTGCTGAGAAATGATGTGAAAAACCAATGGAAACAGTAAATTCAAAAAATCATCTTTCACGTTGCATAGGTAATTACATACATAAATGTTTTATACAAATATTTGTACAAAATCTTCACGGTTCAACTTAAACTCGTCACTGGATGATCAAAGCTTGCGCACCCCGTTGATGTCTTTCAAGCTACTTTCTCGTGTTATGTAGTATTTTACGTCTCGCTTATTTTATCGCGGCCATGTAACGCTTAAGGTGCGATACGGTTGTCTACAGTTCATGGTACCTATTTTTTATACATTAAAACTGCCTTATCTGCTTATCTTATGATAACTGTTTATAAAGTGTATTGTAATACACAGATGTATTGCAACAGAGCAATTCCTGGAGCATTATTTTCTGTGTCACTTATTGCCCTAAGTTAAACGTCATATACGTCATACTATATTGTCATTTACGGGCATTTTTATTCATACAGTAATTTTGTTCACTTTGTAATAATTTAACAAATGTATCTATTAAAAATAATAAACACCAAAATTTTTCTTATGTGTTTTATTTTACAAAAGTCTTACGACGAATCTATCACTGATATAATATATATAATAATACATATACGCAAGTTCATTCGATTAGAGTTTCGGTTTCGTACTGCATCTTTGAATACTTTATCGATAAATAATAAAGCGGTATCGACACTATTGTGACGCGGCTATCTGTCCCCGCACCAACCCCGCGCACCACTGTCCTTGTCAGAATGTTTTCGAAGCATAAGCACGGTTTTTGAGGTACGAGCAAAGGTGGTGAGGAAATGCGCAGGAGTCATTTATTGGGACTATTTGGAGAACAGAACGGGGTGCAGCGGGAGGGCAGGCACTTGGCAATTTTTATTATTATTATTATACTGGCCACTTCGCGGGGCAAGGTCATTATAAAATACTTACAATTTGGGGGAAAACGTGACTAATTTTTCAGAAAATTATTCTGATAATGAATAATATAACTGAAAAGTAGTAGAAAAAGTATCGTTCGTACCGAGTGCAAAAAGGTTTTTCTTACCCTCGGAATGTAAGTTTTCTCAAATAGCTTCATTCCTTAGGTAAGAAAAAATGAAATTTTTTACTCGGCATGAAATATACTATTTAAAATGAGTGGTAGTGAAGAAAGTAGCGTCATTGGTAGCGTGGAGAAAGATAATTTGAAAGAAGAAGCGAATTTGGTCATAGAAAACTTGCTTCCAGCTAAAGCGAAGGAAAGGTTATGTGCTATTGCCATTAAAATGTTTGCTTTTTTTGCTAAAGGATTTCTTATTACCTCACATTGTTTTATAAGAGCACTATATATGCATCGGCGGAAACGGGTATTGCCATGGGTATTGCCTGACTCATATTATAGCAGCTATGGCAAGTCTCGGTCTGCTAGCTCACCTCGTCAGGCAATACTCTTCGTTCAACCCATAGCTAGGATATAATGTACTATTCACATGATTCAGTGTCCAGTTCGCAGTCCAGTTCGTGGCTTGGATCCATCTTACAGATTAAGTCTCATTCAATGTTATAAATTGTGTAATACTAAAGTAACAATACGTATATTTCCTACATTATATTTCTTTTCAATAATATACTTCTTTATGTGTACATACCTATATGTCTATATATGTGTTTATATGTCTTTACATATGAAATTGCTGAAATTTTCTTACAGATTCATGAGTTCATAATTCCTGTAATTCAATAGCTATTTCAATTATTTGTTTTTTATTTGAAAGTTAATTTCAAGGTTTTACATCTACGTATGAAATTTTGTTTTAATTTTCAGTATAATTATAAAAATTAAATCTTCAAAAATAGTTTGTCCTTAATGCCATCCATTTCCATGATAAGATTTGTTATAATTTTTAAAGCTGACACTTTTCAAAAATTAAACTTATGTTGCTGTTAGAATTCATACACATAAGTAATTACATAATTTGGATTTGTCATTCCTTAAAAAAAATACAAAAATGTTAGTACTGAAAATTGAACAGCCGATCAAAAATGCCATAACTTATCGAAGAAACTATCACGACATATTATAAGGCTGGTATTTGATCCCACGAGTATAGAGTAAAGGATATAGCTGCAAATCAGTAAATTGTAGGTACTTGTAGCGCCGGAGGGCATGTAAAATTGTTCTCTTGGGATGTTACTGGCATGAATACACAAATAGGCTGTATTTGCCTTGACTGGAATTAAAATATAGGTGATGATCACAGATATCAAGAGATTTGCCTCATTACTCTAATTGTTCGTGTTCAGATATCTCCAGGTTTCCTCCCACTTATTTCACCGACATAAACATAAAAACATATGTGGTTATTTAAGTTATTGTGTATTCGTTTACTATATTGGTTGTAAGTATTAAGTATATTGTATACATATGATTACTGTTTTTCTGTACCGGTAATATAAATATTTTCAGTATTGCCTCTTAACAACGAACTCCGCAATTATCATAATCTTGAACAACAATATCAATTATAATAATTTCCAAGCGGCACAAACTAGATTTACAATAACTGTTGAACAGTTCCTACCGATTCTTAAAGCTGTCAGAAAGGGCTGTGTAAAGTACTGATAAAGCGCTTATAAAGCTTTTATAAGTGCGGATTAGGCCCAAATTATACAGCCTCTTTCTTTAGAAGGCCTGATTAAGGTCAGTATACGCGATGTATTATAGCTGGGGAGCGTCTGGATTATGGCTGATTATTAAGCAATTGCTCTTAAGTTTTTCCTTTTAGCATCTATTTATCAGATTATAGCCAAAAAATATTGTTATTATTGTTTGTTTGAATGACTTCGGTTTGTATTTGCACTTAGAAAAGAAGTAAGCAGAAATATTATCTGCAAATAAAACATTAAATTCACGGTGATCGAATAAATGAGGGACATAAATCTTGGTAATTTTATTTTTTTTCATAATGAAATGGTTAGAAATCGTTGCGGAGGTCAGTGTACTGTTAATGTATATGTATGTTTTCGTTGAATTTTTCGCACGCCCGTTAAAAAATGCAATTTTGTGTAAAAAAACAACGCAGATATACGCGCGCGTAATTTTACTTTCTTATGATTTGTATTATGTTACCATTTAAGGGGCATATGCATACAAAGAAAGAAACCTGATAAATTTTCTAAGCATTTGTAGTCCGGTTAGTTGAATATGAGATTGAATTAATTGTGCCGCAGTAAGCATAGGTTATGAAAAATGGACGCCATTTAGTTACACAGCCTTAGCATTTGAAAACAGGTCTTCTAAGTTCATTAACTGTAATAAGGGATATATCATACTTTTTGCTCAGGTTCTATCTGTTTAAATGCTGTTAAAGATATTCTTTCTACGGTTTATGCTGTAAATAAATCTACAAGAATAACGTTTTAATTCTTGAAGTATTACTATAATAGTAAAAAATATGATCTATAAGAGCGAATTTGGGTTAAATAAATAGAAACTTAAAACGCACCGGTCGTTTTACGATATTTCCACGCTTTCCGATCCATCTTGATTATCCGTCAAGAACGTTGTCCTGTTAAGGGTTTCCATCACCGTCTACAGTGTAATAATGTTTTAGAATGTCTATGTTATGCAGCAATAGGTTCAATTAAGGATTTGCCAAAATTTCTTACAAAACTGTTCTTTGAAAGGTGTTGAATTATACAATTAAACAGACTAACTTCTTTAAAAGTTCTGCTCCTAAGCTCAGTGTCTTCTAACTTATTCTCGTGAAATTCTTATAAATCTTTAGCCTTATTTTATTACACAATAAGAATAGAAGTGTAGTAACATGTTAAAAGCTGCATTTTGTACAGCTTTTGTATGTATTGTTGATTTAAAAATAGCTTCATTAAAGTTGACAGATTAATAAAAACTTTGCAAACACTTCTTTAAAGCTAAAGACATTATAAAGATACACAAATTCTATTGACAAGATATAAAATGTTGACGATACCCTTATAATACCGTATTTCAACCGTAGGCTGTAATTAGTGGCACATTTTCTCCTTTATAACGCTTGTGTGCCGCTTGGGTTATCATTTTGTGTATACTACCAGACATTTACTGCAACATACTTTGATTGGCAACTTTACGGTATTAAGTGAATCTGCATTATTGTTTCTGTACGTGGAATAATTATTAGTTGTAATCAAGAGGTTAAATATAATCGAAAACTAATAATAATAAGTAAACACTTTATTGCACATACACGCACATGAATTGAAAGACAAAAGTAATTCAGTAATTTACGTATATTGTCCGAAATAGAATGCTCATCTGATCTACAGTGATCGTTCCTATATATGATCTTACACTATCCTTACATGGCTAACGCATACAATATTAGTACACTTATTGGTGTGCTCTACGCACACTACACCTCCCATCGCAAAAGAAAAAAAAAACGAATACAAGTTTTTTTTTTTATACATAACTAAATAATGATTATGAGTTATATAATTTAGTTCTATTTTTATGAACGGTTTCAACTTTACCATCTTTTAAAATTTTTACATTTACATCCAAATCTTCAATTACTAAATATGGGCCTAAAAATATGCTTTGTGTTTTGTCACCCGATGGGTTTCGCAAAAGAACTAAACTATCTTTCTTATAATAAACTGGGTAAATATTCTTATCATAATTAGATTTTCTTATAATTTTACTGTTATATAAATTTTCTCTTGCATCTTTATGGGCAAGCTGTAACCTATACTTAAGTTCTAACGGATAACTACTATGATTATATAAAGGTTCTACAATATTATTGGTAAGATTTGATGGCATATTGCAAATTTTACCAAACACTAATTCGTGTGGTGTATATTTAGTTTCTGAGTGAACCGTATTATTGTACGCAAAGCACCAATATGGTAACCAACTACTCCATTGATCAGGCTTATTATTGGACATTATCCGCAAGTACGCACCCATTGTTTTATGAGAGTTCTCCAGTGCCCCTATGCTCTCGTGATGATAAGCTGTTGAGCTAATTTGGGTAATATTTAAAAGTTTACATACCTCTTTCATTGTACTTGATAAAAACTCTGATCCTCTATCGGTTGCAATTTCCCTCGGAATACCATACCTTAGCACACAATTTTCAACAAAGGCTCTTGCTACACTTACTGTGTCCTTAGTTTGAAGAGGGTAGGCTTCAACATACTTTGTCAGGTCACACTGCAATGTTAAAATGTAGGCAAATTGATTTATGTCTTTACCTATAGGACCAACGATGTCCAGATAAACCTTATCAAAAGCAGACTCAGCGGTTGTTGTGACTACCAGTGGCTGTTTAGTATTTACACAATATTTTTGTTTTTGACATTTGTCACATTTTAACACAAATTCCTTAACATCCTTTTCTATTGTGGGCCAATAATAGTACCTTTTAATATTATTGACCGTTCTCCTAATGCCTGCATGGCCACTTGTAGGCAATAAGTGAAAATCATTAATAATGACACGTCTATCGTCGACATTATTTATTTTCTGTACTCCCTTTATTATACATATACGTGGTCCGGACCAATTGGGAGTCTTTTTTATTTCTTGCGTTAACCCTTTCATAAATCTTTGATTTTCATCATTAAATAGTATGCATACTTCATTTACTTTTATCTTTTGACAAAATAATCCAAATTCTTTCACAAGAACGGCTCGCGTTGCAAATGATGAAGAATAAGGATTTAAATAAATAGTCGACGTGGATGGTACAAACGAAAAATAATTATTTTCTTCCGAAATCATATTATTATCTTTTAACTCATCGAGTTTTATTTCAGATATTAAATTAAAATCGGTAGAATTATTCGGTTTCCTCAAAATTTCCACAATTCTTGGGTGATCAGTCCTCGAATTAGTGGGAACATTATCGGAGATCGAAGAATTCGTACATTGATTTGTTCTATTCTCTTCATCTTGTATTATTTTCTTTTGTGCTCTTGTCATAACATGCATAACTGCCTCATTCATCTCTTTTAACTGCTCCGAAGTAATAACGATTCGCGACAATGCATCTGCAGCTGCATTATTGCATCCTTTCAGATATTCTACTATAAAATCGTATTCCTCTAAACATAATCTAAATTTCAGCAACCTACTTGATGGATCGCGCATATTAAACAGATATACCAGAGGTTTGTGATCCGTTTGAATCTTGAATCTTCTTCCGTACAAGTAAGGTCGGAAGTACTTTACACTCCATACTATAGCCAAAAGTTCTTTCTCTATGGTAGGATAACTTTTCTCAGCCTTATTAAGTCCTCTACTGGCATATGCTACTGGCCGTCCATCAGTGTTACAAAGCACGGATCCTACTGCCAGCTGCGAGGCATCCGTTTGCAAAATGAATTCATTATCACTTGAAAAGATTGGATATTGAAGAATAGGGGGGCTGCCTAAAGCACATTTGAAATCTTTAAATGATTTTTCACATTCCTCGGTCCAAATAAATTCTAAATCTTTTTTACAAAGATTATTTAACGGTGCTGCTCTCTGTGCAAAATGAGGAATAAACTTACGATAATAATTTGCAAAAGCTACAAATCTTTTTACATCATCACAGTTTTGAGGCCTAGGATACTTTTTTAAAATTTCAATTTTTGCTGGGTCAGGTAAAATGCCTTCTTGTGACACAATATGTCCTAGGTACAGAATCTCCTTTTTTAAAAACACACATTTGGCAGGATTTAATTTCAAATTGATTTTTCTAAGTCTTCCCAAAATATCCATTAAATTTTTGTTATGTTGATCTAAATTTCTGCCAAAAACCACTAAATCGTCAAGATAAACCAGGCACTTCTCGTAGTTAAGGCCTGACATCGCTACTGTAATCATGCGTGAAAATGCAGATGGGCTAGTTTTTAAACCCATTGGTAATCTTTTCATCTGGTATTGGTTGGTGCTTGTTGTAAAAGCTGTGTACTTTCTACTCTGTGGATCAAGCTCTACTTGATAATATCCTTGAAAAAGGTCTAAATGACTATAGTACATGGCACCAGAAAGAGAATCTAAAATATCTGCTATATTGGGCAACGGAAACTTGTCGTCTTGAATTTGGTTATTAAGTTTACGGTAATCAATAACTATGCGCCATTTCTTTTCTCCTGTGGCGTCTACTTTTTTTGGAACTAATAACAATGGACTCGACCATTCACTACGCGATTCTTCAATTATATTGTCTTCTAACATTTTACTAATTTGCTTTTCTATTTCTTGTTTTTGGGAATGTGGGAGTCGATATTGTTTTGTATAAACGGGACTGCTATGCGGTTTTAGTTGAATAGACTGTTGATATATTTTGGTACTTGTCAACTTATCCCCCTCTAAAAAGAAAACGTCTGGAAATTTAGCACAAATATTTTCAATTGATATTTTCTCTTCTAAAGTCAGTTGATTAAAATTCAAAACCGAAAACAATTTCTTCACGCGCTCTGCGTTTATTAAAGGCCTATTAAAATTACAAACTTCATAATCCCTTAAGGGAGTTGTAATTAATACAAAATAGCTTAGGCAAACCTCTGTATCTTTTGTATTTAAAATCTTAATTGGAATCTTACCATTTTTTGGTCTCGATACCATATTAGCAATAAACACACCCTCACTTAATTCTTGAGAATTGACTACGCAATCTTCTGTCCTATTCGTTTGAATATAATGAATGGATTCACTACGTGGGAGTACTGTCAAATAAGACTGGTTTCCTATTTTGGATAACTCAAAATTAACTATTATGTCATTTCCTGAATCACTACGTAGTTTTAAAGTATTCAGTTCGAAATTCAAAATTCCATTAAAACGCCGAATAAAGTCTAAACCTAAAATTCCATCCGTCTTGCAAGGTAAATTTTTGAAAACATAAAACTTGTGTTTGAATGTTTCACCTTTAGAAGATAATTCTAGATAAACAAACCCATCCGAGATTATATTTCCACCTATACCTTTAACGCTCATCTGTTCTGATTGAATTGTAATGTTAGCATTTTTTAATTGTTGATACTTCACGGCACATATGGACGCACCGGTGTCAAGTAACCAGCTATATTGATGTTCGTCAACACTAAAATGTATCTTGTTGACATTGTCACAATAGTTTATAAAGTTAGCCTCGAAAAAAATGATTCATCTGATTAATACTTGCACTTTCTGGGTGGTCTCGGTTTGAATTTACTGGGTGGTCTGTTGATACCACGTTGACCTGTTCTCTAGAGGAAAAACCACGCCCGCGGTTTTGATACCTACCGTGATAACTTGCTCCTCCGAAGTTTCGCCCTCGATTAAAACCTCTGTTAAATCCTCGATTGAATCCACGATGGAATCCATGATTGACTCCACGATTTCCGGTAAAATTGCCCCGGTTGTAATTCTGATTTCCTCGTTGATAGAATGATCTGCCTCTGTTATTAAAACTAAACTTACCTCGTCTCATTTCAAAAACCTGGGGATTGGACGCAAAAGACTGCTCCAACTCTTCATCCTTTGCCGCTCGAATAACATCCTTCAAGGCTAGGTAGTTACGGGCTGCTAAAATAACACTTAAATTACGGTTTCGCAAGCCGTCCGTGAAACGTTTTATCGCCAATTTTTCATTCAACGGTTTTAAAACCCCGTATGAATTTTCGTCACCGTCGGCTTGGGAAATCGTCAAATTAACGAATAAATCCTCGAGTTTCTTGCCAAATTCTTCTAATGACATGTTTGTCTGGGTAATTCTATTGAGTTCTGCGTGTAGAGCATTACTAGATTTTTTCGTAAGTAAATGATTTTTCATGTCTAATAAAAGCGCTTGGCACGAAGTGTACGATTTAGCCATCCTCAATTTGGCACTTTCCGACAAACGTGTTTTTAACACAAAATTTATTAAAAGATTTTGACTTTCTTTCTCTATCATGGAACTATACAGCTCTATGCCATCAATTAAATTTTTTGTTATCTTTTCATTTCCGTTCATTACAGGTAATAAAGAAACTGCTGTTCTTAACTCAAATTTCTCCATATTGCTTTTTGTTACAACACTCACACTTTTGCTACAAAAAACCTCAATTTGACTGTACAAGGTATCTATTTTTACACATAATTCCTTGATTACTGAAATATCAGACCCTTTAATTTCTTCTTTTTCAATTTGTTGATTAATTAACTCTGAAGAAGAAATATAGTCTTTATAAATTAAATTCGCTTCAGCAAATTTTTCTTGTAAAATCTTATCAGTTCTCTTGGTTTGATTTAATTTAAATAAATTTTCCTTAAGATTCTTTATCCTATTTAATATTTCATTAAGTTCTTGCGTCATAATAAACAATATATAAACCCATTATTACTACTGAACCCTGAAATAACGATTCTTTACTTAATTCATAAAGCTTAATTAAAAGAAATGAAAAAATAATTTTTCGTTTTAGTTACACTAATCAAACAATTCTGAAACTACTTCTATGAACAGAATAAGGACGTACAACTAACACATCTGTATATGGTACGGAATGTCAAAGCTTACCTAATCGGTCACCGCATATCGTGTTCGCTCGGTCTCGCGACACTTTTAAACACTGTTTGAAGCACACTTTATTAATTGTCACCAAAATGTTTCGAAATTGTCACCAAAATGTTAAACTTTAACGAACGTTCAAACCTCTTTTTATAACGATGATTTATAGAAGCTTCCTACACGTCTTCTGGGTTCTGTATGGCTTCACGTCGACGTAGAGACTTCCTCATCGAGTGGTGGTTTATCTCTCGACGCATCCACTGGGTATGGCATTTCCGGTAAAAAATTAAAAACGTCATACAGCATCCGCAGCAAAACATCACCATGATCAACCCGAGAAAAATCGTTGTCATCCCGAGGTGGAGTTGCATTTGCTCCACTGCTGCACCATTGGAGCCTCCGGCTCCCGCATTTTGTGCGATGATGACCTCCTCTTTGGATTGTGGTTTACCCATTTTTAGGTAAAAATAAAAAAAACTTCACTAAAACCACACTACATGACTTTTTGCACGTTCACTTAACATGACTCTCACAATCCTGGCATGGGTCGCCATGAATTGAAAGACAAAAGTAATTCAGTAATTTACGTATATTGTCCGAAATAGAATGCTCATCTGATCTACAGTGATCGTTCCTATATATGATCTTACACTATCCTTACATGGCTAACGCATACAATATTAGTACACTTATTGGTGTGCTCTACGCACACTACACACATACACACAGATACAAAATAGCCTAACCTAACCTATATAAAATAATAATACCATCCCAAAAATATAAAATGTTATAATAAATAGAATAATAGTAGTTAGTGAAAAGCACATAAAGAGGTTATTAAAACACAAGTTTGAGTTTAAAAAACGAGTCGCATGCGAGTTTTTTAATAGTATACACGAGTGTTTTAATATCTTATTCTCGGAACTCGCGCGTAACGGCTTTTATAGACTTAGGATTATTTTAATTTTTTAAAAGTTGAGTTGCGGGTATTATTGTGTGAAAGTCTATTTTTATCAAAACTTAATTATTGCCTTGTTGTCTATGGTTCATGAATGTTGGATTGATCACAAAAACTTATTGAAAGGGTACAGAATGCTTATGCCCGTTTCTGTTTTAGGGTTTCCCCGAGAACACACGTAACACCTTTTCTGATGCAAGGATTCTAAAAATGAAACAAAGACAGAATCTTTATTTTGTAACTATGCTGTTTGGGTTGGTTAAATATCAAACGCCAAAGTATTTATATGAAAAACTTGGCGAGGCTCTCTTTGTGCCTGCAGTAATAGAACTGGGTGCTTATTGCATACTCCAAGTCACAAGTCTGTAGTTTTTCGAGGCAGTTTTAGGTACCTGCACAATAATAGTATTATGATATATGGGTACATGTCAAGCAAGTGCTGGATTAATATTCCTCCTCCACAAAGGGAACTTAAATCTTAATCAACTTTTAAACTCAAATTTCGTTCTTATTTACTATCTAGCCAACGATCAGCTTTTTTCCGCTGTGATTCATCTTCAACATTTGCTGAGCCAGGGCCACTTTTATATTTACAGTGCATGCTTGATATATATATTTATATATTTTTTTGTATAATTGTATCCAGGTAAGTCATTTGGTTTCTTTTTGTTTTTTATTTCCCTTTTTCATGGTGAATTGTGTTTTTGTGTATTATATTGAAACTATGTATTGAGTTTTGTTCTGTGTGAACTGTATTTTTGTACAAACGTATTTCTATTTCATTCTTTTCTTATGTTATCTGTAGTTTCATACACTACTTTATTTATTATCATGCAATTTACTGTTTCCAGACGAAAAGTTATTAATAACATCAATCTGTTTTTGATTTTTCTGGTAAATATGGTTCGTTCTTTTCGTCGCTTTTTCCAAAATGTTAGGTGTAGAAATTATCATCGTTATCAAAATTTTAGATTAAAATATAATTTTGACCCACAGAAACAAAGTAAAGTTTCTCCGTAAACCATGGTAAAAATGCATTAGGCTACTCTCCTTACCATATATAGTAAATGGCCGAAAATTGAAATGTAACCTCCTTACAACCTAACCTCCTAACCTCGTCCTAACTCCTAATTCCTTAGTCGGGCGGGTATTGTTTTGTACGTACAGATAAGTCATGATGGTATAGAATAAGTTCCTTTTGCCTTCCTACTCAGTGTAACTGTACTTTTATAGCAGAAAAAAATATTTTAAAGCATTAGCATAAATCATTTAAAGCATAAACTGTACTTATTTAATTTCTTTTCTGTACTATAGACGTTCGTACAAAAATTGTCATTATGCACTATTTTGAGTTCATAATCAGGATTTTACGATATGGATGTAGATAACAGTAGTTTATGATAATACCTACTTATACATACCCAAGCACAGTAATATTTTAAGCTGAGAGTTGTGAGAGGTTATATTACACTTAATAGCTACGATATCCACACATTGGGTCTACTTAGATATGAAACGGATATCCGGATAATATCCGGTATCCGGCTTAATCAGCCATATTTTTAAAATCCGGTATCTAGCCGTATAGTAGCCAGTATACGGCTGGATAACGGATACTTAATTCTTTATAAATATTGATATTGATATATATAGTTGTTTTTTTATAAATTATACACAGTAATTAATATGGGCAAGATATATTTCGAGTCCTTTTGGACTCGGCATCAGTTGCATTGACAATAGATTGACAATAGATATGACATTAAATATAAAAGACAATTTTTTTTTTTTTTTTTTTTAGTGTTGTTTGTTAAGGCCTGGTCCAAAGTGGGCACCAAGCGACCAGATGAATGAGGATTCCCACGTGCGAAGCTGAATATCTTATACTTAATTCAGCACACAAAAGTTGTAATTATTAAAAAATATAAATATATACTTACAAAATTACAATAAATAAATAACAAAAATACTTGTTAGGGTTCCGAACCTGAAAGGTGCCAAATGTTGCCCTATTACTAAGGCTCCGCTGTCCGTTTGTCACAAGGTTCTACAGCTTCAGTCGTTACAGGTGGCCAGCTGAAATTTTCACCGATACGTATTACTATGCCTCTATCACGGTAAATAATAAAAATAAAAATAAATTTAAACCTAAGGAATGTCTCCATACAAAAAACTTCGAAAAGGTAGCATTTTGTAACGTTATTCGTTTTAGCTCTATCACTCGGCACTTTTTTCGAGGTTTTTTGTATGGGGACATTTTTTTTAATTTGCCATCGTTTTGGCAATAGAAAAACGTATTTTGTAAAATAATCAACTGACTACCTATAATGGCTGAAGAGGGAGACCGCTTTGACAGTGACAAACGAACGGATGGACGGTGGAGGGTTAGTAATAGGATCCCGTTTTGCACCCTTTGGATACGCAACCCTAAGATGACTAAAATAAATACATCTAATTAATGTAAAATGAATATATCATCAAATAGAAAACGCTGGCCTAGTCGCCGGCATCGCTGGGTAGGGTTCCCAAAAAGCTGTCGGTGTTGCCAGGCTTATTCTTTGGCTACAATAGCTCCAGCCCTCCGATCTTCTGAAAATTAAGCAAAGACAGGACCTGCACTTTGCAACCGTGCTATTTGGTATAATAACAACGAAAATCCCTGAGTATCTGCATGAAAATCTTGCCTGGCGTGGTTCTGTTCACCCGTGGTTCTGTTATAATACATGAACGGGATGTCTACTGCTCACTCCTTTTCACAAAACCACGGCTTTAAGAGGTAGCTTTCGGTATCTCTTAACCAAGTGCTGAAACAATATCCCACCCCTACTTAGATTACTCACGTCAAAATCAACTTTTAAATTGAAATATCGTTCCCATTTACTGTCCCTTCAAAAGAATCAGCACTAATTAATTTTAATTTTATTACTACCAATTATTGCGATTCTTTTCTTTTTCTTTTTTGTAAATAACTTATATGTCATATTTAATTTATTGTCAGATTCTCAACTGATGCCAGGCCCAGTGGGGCCCGAAATATATCTTGAGTAAAATTCTCATTTTTACCTTTTTATTATTAACTTTTAATAAACTAAAACCACATTATAAATATTTTTGCAATAATCATTTATAAATATACGCATGTAAATAGGCGCGCTATCTGGCTGAGTACATGGAAATTGGACACCTAAGGACACCTAAATAACTTTCATCGTACTTTTATATTTAAACTTAATATTTATTTAGTTTTTAAATGAGCAAGTCAACATTCGACAAATTTATCAATAGGTCGGTACGAGTACCACAAGGAGTACTATGGTACTGGCTGAAAACCAGTGTTGGAGATTGCTCCAACATTGCTGAGCCAGAGCGAGTTTATTATTTTACAGTGCATGCGAGAACTTTTGTAGGTATATTATTTAGAATTATGTTTAAAAATGTTTGTGCTTTTATTTTCTTTGTGTATTTTTGTATTGTGTCGTTTCGTGTACTGTATGTATTAATACTGTACCTGAGCCTAGAGCATGACCAACCCCAGGCTATCTAAGATTCGTTTGAAGAAATTCGGACTCTCCTTGTATTGAAAAAAAATACATTTGATTTATTAATCTTACGTATAAACAATGTACTAAGATTAATACTTTTGTCAAAAAAAAAAATGTTTTGCACCCTCTATTTTTTGGTTTTCAAACGTTCGCTTCAAGAACGCGGTTAAAAGATCAACTTTATTTTTCTTTCATAAAATAGGTAATAGAAATATGAAGGTATATCACCTAAATTCAATATTTTTTTCCCTACAAAATATTTCAGTATTTCAGTTAGCTAAAAACACACCAATTTAATGTTTCGCTCCGTGGTCACTAGTATTACGCGTCCAAGAAAAAGAGGCCAAAGAGCCAACATATAATCGCCTCTATGAAAAGCAAATAAAGTCTTTGCCATTAGACTTGTTGTGCTGGACGGGTAATAAAAAAAGTTGCTAGGGTATGCCATCCACTTAATAAACATTTTTCTATTCTATTCTATTCTTTTGTTAACTGGTCTAAGTCTACTGGTCTACTGGTCTAAGCGACGGCCAGACGCGACGAAATATAATCTATCCTCGATTTGGTAACAATGTTAATGTTAAATGGGTTCATTTATTCAAATGTCTAATAAATCTTCTCCGCTGCATATATTAATATGCTTCTTACAAATTTGCAAGATTATTGTCACATTTACATTTTTTTCCAATATGGTTTTATCGGAAACAAATCAAGTCCATTCTTAAGACACTGAAGCTAAAAGTCTAGGCTAAATTTTATGATTTTATTATGAGATGCAACATTTAATCGTATTACTATCGAAAAAAAAAGCACTGACCCGCGCTTTGTCCCTGGTACGTTTGTAATAAAAGCGAAAAGTTGATCAGTAGAACTTTCCTTGATAGCACACTAATATACGGAACCTAAATACATAGGTATGTTGGTGCATAAATCTTTATAGCACTTAGTACAATTCGACACGGTAACACTGCAGTAATATCATAATTAGAGTCATGTTTTTCACACGGTTAATAAGCCATGTACTCTTTTTTTATAGGTATCTATAAAAGCCCTTTTTTAATTAGTATGAATAGTTAAGTAACTAGTTGGTATACTTAACAAAAAGGTCTCATGTAAGGACATACAAAGTATGAATCAAGTATTTAGGATGAATGATATTTTAGATTGAAGATTATAAGGTTACATATAGGTGTTTATTTATTAAATTGGGGAATGTTAAGGTTTTTTGCTCTTATTAAAATTAGTCATTAGACATAAGACATTTTCCCCTGTGATACAAACTTATACATATTTAACACATATTGGGAGAGAAGAGACAAAAATTAAATATAAATCATAGAGTATGAGTACTCGTATATCAATAATATTCATCCTCGTCTTTATATATTTGTTTAATATATATATATTACTTTAAATATAATGAATAAATAAAATAAAATTTTTTAGCTTGAAATATAGGGCCGAAATATATTTCAAGCTAAAAAATTTTATTTTATTTATTAATTATATTTAAAGTAATATATGTATAATTACAAATAAAAGGCCAATAGAGGCAATATTATATATTTATTAAAGTGTTTAATATATACACATTTTGTGTAGTATGTATTAAATAGCTAATTTAACAAAAAAATATATATATTTATTACTGGAGTAACAATAATAAAAAATTCAATTTACGAATGCAAAATTCGGTGCTGCCCTAAGATTTTCGTCTTGACGTCTAGCAGAATCGCTTTCAACCAACAGGAAGACGGCAAAAAGAAAATAGTGACAAGACTTCGTTCCAGTATTAGGAATTGTCAAAAAACCTTGAAATTCAAAATGTCTGCCCGCTTTGGCTGTACTGTCAGCATAAACCAAACACACACCTGATATATTTAGTTTTTTTTAGGTAAGGTTAAGTTACCTAGTCATTAGTTATTTAGAGTAACTTTAATTACTTTGTCATTGTAGTTTTTAATTTTTCCTGCACGCCTACCAACTTCTATTTATATTTCTTGTACCATCTTTGGGTTGACTGGTAGAGAATGCTTTATGCATTAAGTCCGCCATTTTGTACTTTTTAATTGTGCAATAAAAGAATTTATGATGATTATGATATTTACGTCACAGTATGGAATTTGAGCGATTGACAATAAACACATTGACTGCTATTGTTTTTAATGTTGTCTGTATTTCCATGTGCGAATATAGACGGATATAGTGTGTAAGTAAGAGGTGGATGCGTCTTGTCGCCATTTCTATTGCCAAGGTATTTTATTCGGGTTATTAGGTCTTTACATATGGAATTGCTGTTTTCCACAGAGAATTTGAAGGAAACTCAATTTTCAGTTCTAACATTTTTGCATTTTGTTTAGGAAACAAATCCAAATTTGTCATTTCTTTTGTGTATGAATGAGACAACATTAAGCTAACAGCAACATTAATTTAATTTTTGAAAAGGGTCAGCTGTAAAAAGTTGTCACGAATCTTATCATGGAAATGAATGGCATTTAGGACGAACTGTTTTTGAGGATTTAATTTTTATTATCAAACCGATAATAAAAACAAAATTTAAACATACATGTAAATAAAACCTTCAAATTAACTTTCAAAAAAAAAACAAATAATTGGTATAGCTTTTGAATTACAGGAATTATGAACTCATGAATTTGTAAGAAAATTCAGAGGTAAAGACAAATGTCTAAAATTACGGTGAAAAAAACTGTTTTATTCTTTTCAGAATTAATTACCACATGAAGTACACCCAAAAATATGATCCAGAATGTATGACTTTCAGGAGTTTATATTTTATTCAAGAGTAGTTCAGGTAAATGTTTTGCAAGTTTAATGACTGGCAACGATAAAAAAAACTGTGGATTTCTTTTAGAAGTCGAATTGTAACAGTACATCATGTTGACTAGGAATATCTAATAAACCCTAAAACGGAGGTTCCTTTGATCTGGTGCCAAATTATTATTTTGTTCTCTATCTTTTTTAGCAAATAAATACATTTTTGGCGTTTTTCGACAACATTAAAACACTAAAATTTTTACATTTATTTTAATTAAATATAAATTTAAACGTCTAGAGGATTTTCAAAGAGAAAATATGAAAATAATGTGCAGTATAATTAAAACTAAATTATAAATAATAAAATATATAAACATCTGTATTAGTAATTTAAATAGAGTAATCCGGTGTTCACAAAATAACTCGTCTTTAAAATTACTTCATACGTTCTCTTTCTTCTACGGGACCTTTTAACATACTTGTTTTGGGAAATGGGATTAGACACTGGACGTTATTAACATAAATTTAATTAAAATTGTGAAATAAAGCCCATCTAGAATACAGAAGCGAGCGACTGACGGGCGGGCGGGCGGCGGCGGCGACAGCTTTGAAGTTTTCCCACTGCGCCCGCGCACCGCACATTGTACTCCAATTTCACGAGCTGCACCTCCACACGTTCGTATATAAGCCAACGGCAGCGAACTGAAAAATCATTCACGCCACAAACTTCCATCGCTGATCATCAAATTATACAAAAACATTAAATCATCAAAATGAGATCGGTGAGTGTAGTTTCACGTTAGAACAAATTGCTAAATTATATAACACGACTAATTGCTACATTAGATTTTTTTTTGAAAAAAGAATTGTGTGAGGTGAGATTTTAAAAACCTTTCATTTGGAAAACTTTTAAAAACTAAATCAAATAAACCGATAAAAAACAAATTTGTGAGTTTTTACTCACAAATGTTTTTCACTAGCACTATTTCAGTATCTTTTTTTTACTTTTTATTTCTATAAAGTGACATACATCGATAAGAATAGTTAATAACGCAATGAATTAAAAAAAAAGGTTTTATTAAATTTAGGAAAACAGCCAAGAAGAAATTCAATTAAAAATGTTATTTCAGAAAATACTCAAATCCCTTTAAATTGTAATTGCAAACAAATTGTAATCTGCGCATCAAAGATTCGCAAAGTTTAATCTTTAATTCAAAACTTACTTTATGGTCAAAGGTCAGTTCATTTCATAATTTCCGTCTAAAAGTGAAGTTAATATTCCTGTATAAGATTTTGTAATCCTTAGATCAGTCTGACATGTTCCGACAACACATCACTTTTACCCCACTTTGTGTGACAAGGCTGGGCAATTGTGCTTCATTCTTGTCATTTTCCTTGATGTCATCATATCATTTTGTTTGTGACAGGTAATTCAAATGCAAATTACTTAGAAGTTAACAGGTTTTAATAGGTTAATAATTTTTTGTTAATTTTATTACCATTTTATAACAGTTTTCTTTTATCTGACATAAAGACAACACTTTCAATCAGATTTTAAAGACTTTCTTTTCAAAATTTGAGGCTGCGGAATTTACATCGTGACAGCAAAGCCTGGAAACTAACGAAAAGTAAGGGATTAAATAGAAAAAAAAATGTACGCAAGTAAAACTGTTAACTAACTGCTGCTTTAATCGTATTTTATCAGAAAATGGTTGGTACTGTTGCATAATGTTTTATTCGTATAATTTAACCAATTGTTCTTTTAGAGCACAAAAAAATCAAGAAAAATGTCTGTATCGTTTGTTTCCCTTACACGTAACCATATATTTTGTACTATTATCATTGTATTCTTAAAACAATAACTATCAGATAAAGGTCCTTTGTACAGTTAGTTACTTCCAGTCACTGATACGTACAGGTTCCCACAAGTATAATCTCACATCTCCGTTGCTCTGTTCTTTTTGTGGACACTTGTCTAAAAGATGTTGTTTCTGCCTTGCCTCGTTAAAATTCTAAGTATGCACATTGTCATGTGTTTTCGCATAACAATGTGATGGAATTTTTTATCATACGAAGAAATCAGTAACGTGTATTATTTACATTACTATACGTAGGTATATATTTTTAAAATTTGGCTATGTTATCCTTCGTATGTAGTTTAAAAACGTGTAAATTAACAAGCATTAAAAAGCATGTTTTGTGCCCAAAGTTCGATACGTGCCTTAATGTAATCACTTTAAGATGGAGATATGGTAAATAAAAAGAAGATGCGCGAGTATTTGACTGCTAAGTTGACACTTAGGACTTGACGAGATAAAATTTTGGAAGTAAAATTTTGCTTTAAAAAAAAAAAATAAGTTTAATGGCTTGTGATGTGCGATTGATTATATTATCCTTTACTGTAATTTTATTGAAATAACGTTCAGCTATTGTTGCATACAACCATGTAGAGCAGGTTGCATGGGCGTGGGCATCGGAAGATTACAAATATAACCACCGGTGGTGTAAATGTCACAGGTTTTGAAATTTAGCGTAGTTCAAAAATGAAACGATTTGTGTGCGAGGTCTTCTTGCATTCTTGACATTTATTTGTGCATTTGTAATTTATGTAACAGATGAGTAACTGTTGTAAATCAAGATTGATCTCGTGATTGAATGCATAATTTTCTAATAATACTTTGTCTATGATTGTTTATTGCCAAGGAATAAAATTCCATGACCTACAAATAGTACGTGATACTATGTATTAATACTAAATTCAACATAAATGCAACATTTTAATGTGAAATTGAAGACCAATTTCCTAAATTTGAGCTTGCTATTTCATACGTACTCATTTTTATTTACTCCCTTGAAGTTGTGTATTCTTCATCGCCTCGTCTCCCTTTGCTCACCATACTATTTTATTATATTAATGTTCCAGTTCATGGTTATCTCCGCCATAATGGCCATCACGTGCGCAGCCCCACAGTTCTCACCGCAGTACAACCAGCCGGGGCAGGTCATCCCCATTGTCAGACAGACACAGGAGGTCAACTTCGACGGGTCCTACCAGTACAGGTAAACATTGAACATTGATTCATGTTGTATTGTTTGATTCCCATCGTCTTGGTCTTGAAGGGCCATGTGATTTTAAAACTACTCAAAAAGAACACCCGATTCTTGAAGAAGTTTAGAAATACCTTCCAAGTTTACGTAGTTATACATTGTACACATTTAGTTATCATCTCATTTCAATTTATGTAAAAGGAAATACGTATGTAGTAACATTAATAAAGGTGTAACTAAGACTTACTCATCTTCTTTAGTTTGGTAAATTTTATTACACAAGGGTGTGGAATTGTAATTAAAGATGAACTTTAATAGTGAAGTCAGGCCCATCTCAAATCAAAGTTTATTAAGTGGTTGGGTTGGGCTTCTTATCTTAAAATACCACTGGATACATAAACTGCTATTTTTATTTTTAATTCTACACACCACAAAATTTATTCCTCATAATCATAACACAACGTTCATCAGCTTAGCTTAAAAAGAGCAGAAAACAATTTTTTCAACGACCAAATCAATACCCAATCAATTGTAATCAACGAATACAATCCTGTACTCTATAAATAATTATTATTGGTTGTCCCCGATACAACTCTTTAGTATTTGCTTGTACAAGTACAAAATTCAGGTATTACAAGCTAGCTGTAAACAGGTAGGCATCGTCATCAATCAAAATTTGAAACTCACATTATAGAAGTGTATGAACGTTATGAAACAAAGACTTCACTGATCGTGAACGGACATTCCTTTAGTGTCAAGACGTATTAAAATGTTGAGTTTGTGGGGTCGCCCGCGTGGGTAGATCGCATCCAAGCCCTGATTACACAACGTATCAGGTTTTAGGTGCATTCATATTATTGTATCTGATACGATTCTGAATCATCCAATTTGGTTAAGCAATCAAAACCATGAACAAATTGCCAACACTTGTCCAAGCGGTCAAAATATAAACACCCATTTCACTGATTTACAACCTATGGCACTATTAGCTGCAAAAGTTTTTAAGTATGCCTAATTAAATGGTTTATGTGGAAACAGCATTCGATCATTACGAAATGCGTTATCAGTTTTGTCTCCAAGAGTTAATTTAAATACGTGTTGAAACTAATTCCGATTCCACAGATCACACATCGGATTTGTCAATCAAGTCAATATCGAGTTCTTGGCCCCCATGTCATTTACATTGTGAACGCTGAACCTTCGTTGCGCAAAACACATAGTACAGAAACAAAAGATTCTCAAGAGCGCAAAGTTTTCTAGATTGACAATGTATCATGGTTGCACGAACTGAAAACGTTTTGTAACCTCTTATTAGATTTGCTCTTTACGGGCGTCTGGGACGCCCAGGGCGCGATGTTGAGCTCCTCGTTTGTGATAATAACGCCTTTCTTGTCTTAAATCGTAGAACCTCAACGAGGTGTATGATTTATAGAACCTTTTATGAATGCTGGTCTTAAACAAGCGGCTCATATATCAAACAAATAGTGCATGATTCCGATTGTTTCGTAAGTTGAATCCTTCGGAGTTGTACAAAAACAAAGTTAAGTTTTAGTCAAAGCTCTATCTCTATATTACATAGGTTCAACTGAAAATTCTATAGTTGAGATAAAACATAATTTATTTACACGCTTTGTCCGGTTTTGTATATTCACAAGGGTTTGCTCATGATTTTCCCAATTACTGCCTTCTGTTTTTAAAATACTGGCCAAGTGCGAGTCAGAATCACGTACCTAGGGTTCCGTATTGTGGATGATAAATTTAATTTTGCCATTTTTTTCGTGAATTTCTCAACCGCTTTATTTTCCTGTAATCTTTGCGTAAACACATATTACCATGTTTTTTTTCATATTTTTCGGTCCACCAGTTTTAGCAATAAGAGGGGGGGGGGGACATACATAATTGTGGTTTTTCAAGGATTTCCCAAAATATTGTATTTTAAAAAAATATTTTTTGCATTTATTTTACTTAATTTTTTATGTTTCTCATTTGTGCTCAACTTTTTTAAAATTGCTATAGTTTTCCTGTAATTGGTCAGTTGTGATCTATAATTGACTTTTTTTTTCATATTTTTCGGTTTACCAGTTTCGGAGATAAGGGTGGGGGGGGGGGACAAACATATCAATTAAATTTTTATGTTTTATTTTTATTTAGTTATTAGTTTGCAATTCTTTTAAGGGTGACATAGAAGATATTATGTATTTAATTAAAAAAATTAGAACTATCAAAAGAGAAAGGCTCTTTTAGTCAGCTTATCTCGAAAGACCCTTGTAAAATTATGAGCCCTCGAAATTTTTCATAAAGAAACTGTTTAATAAAAATAATTTCTGTAAATATTTTCCATTGATTTATCGTTTAAACTTTCCAAATACAAAGTTTATTCCTATAGTTGTACTGAATGTACGTTTGTTCCAAATCATCGCTACTAGAGTCATAATTAATAGTGTTTCTTTTGTCAATTATTTGTCTTGCAAACTACGTTATTAATTCTAATTCCGGTAACGAAATATCTATATCTGAAAAAAAAAAACGACCAGTTCAATGTTGCGAATTAGTTATTCATAGTAAAAATATTTAAAACTCTTAATTCTCATCATCGCTAACACAATAGAACAACAATAGATTGCAGTTCAGATCGTGGCTCAAATCCATCTTGCAGAATAAATCACATCGGTTCTCTCTTTCCAGCTATGAAACCGGCAACGGTATCGCAGCGCAAGAGCAAGGCTACCTGAAGAACGCTGGCAACAAAGATGCTGAGGCTCAAGTAGCCCAGGGTTCGTTCAGCTACACCTCGCCTGAGGGCATTCCCATCACGCTCACCTACGTCGCTGATGAGAACGGTATGTAACCTGACTTACTTCGGCCAAGAGTACTAGAGGGGTAATCAAGAGGGTGAAATAAGAGAACGCTGCGCGTCAAGCGGGCGGTATTTGAAATAAAACACAAATTCACAAATTTTCTGTTACCTAACCGGTTATAAGCCGTTAATTTTCTGTGGCAATTTTTTTTTTTTGGTATGACGTCGTTTAGGTGGGTGAGGGTATCATATTTTTTGGGTTATTCAAAGCACATAGCTCAAGTAGCTCACGACTATACAAAGTTAAAAATATTGAAAGCTTGAAATTTCGTTCGTTCGTTTGTATAACAAGGTAATTTAAATGATTTTTCTATATATTTAGCTAAATAACATGCAATGAGTAAAATTTTTTCTTACCTGTCCAATTATCATGCAGCTGTGGTGATGACAGTGTCATCATATTTTATTATGTCTTCTGGACGCTGGTCGATAGAACATAAAATATATATCTTCACAATATAAATCCCCGAGGGGGTGTCAGAGGTGTTCCAAGTTTGAACTGCGAAATGCAAGTCACAGTCCACACTCGATACACCCGCGTTTCACCAACGATTATTACGTCCCAACGTGATGGGTGGCGAGCCCTATCGCCGTACTGTGGCCATAATTATACACGTTTTTTAGTGCATGCAAGTTTCCTTGCGATATTTTCCTTCACCGTTCAGCAAGTGGTAAGTAAGAACAAATACTATGCACATAAATTCTGAAAAACTCATTGGCGCATACCCGACCGGGGATTGAACCTGAATCTCAAAATTGAGAAGCCAGGTTCTACCCCTGAGTTACCGCTGTTTTTTTCGATAGAAAAGTAGTTCAAATATCGTTAACCAATATCATTTTCAAAGAATTTCTATTCTGATTGACTTTCTATTTTGAAGCGTCCCTGTTTCACAATGTTATCTGTTACAAACTGTTACTTTTACTCGCGAAATAATATGCTAAGAAAACTGATAAGTGATAACAAACCAAGTATACATTTTGTTATTTTCTGTGAATCTACGTATTGTAAACGTAATCGAAAGTTACATTTAACAACGCCTTATGCAAAATTTCTAAACGAAAAGGTTAAAAGAAATAAAATGAAATTATTTTATTTATTTATTATTTTATTACATATAACTTTTTATAAGATTAAATTGGACGCGTAAAAAGTGTATATTTATACCTGCTTTGCAAAATAAACTATTTGAATTTGAATTTATTCGTCACAAATAAAAACACGAAAAATTCTTACAATAAAAATTACTTAAAAACTAAACATACAAGTACACAATTATATAATATACTACAAAATGTGACGAAAAGGGGCAGACTCAGCATCTGCTGTGAGCTGTCGAGCAGCAACACAGCGCTGGTTTTCGGCCTGTCCCTGTACATGCACTAAACATAACCATTAAATCTTTTTTTTTGCAGGTAGATTGTATAATAAATAATTTCAACCGATAGGTTTCGGTAGGGAGTTTCACAGTATACTGTGAAACTCCCCATCGATACCTGTTCAACGAATTTGCGTAAATCGGAAGGCCAGATTTTTTATCTATTTATTATAACAATATTTTCATTATTTCTCCATGTCCTATTCATAATATTTTTGGCGATAAATAAACCCTTTTTGTAATTTTAGTAAATATAAATAACTTTTCAAAGGCTTATTTAACACTCAAATTAACACAGATATTATCTTATTTGTTCCAGGATTCCGCCCCGAAGGAGCTCACCTCCCCACTCCACCCCCCATCCCTGAAGCCATCGCCCGCGCCCTCCAGTACATCGCATCTCAACCTCAACAGCCTCAGCAATTCCAACAACAGCAGCCCTTCCAACAACCCTTCCGCGGCTAACTCATGACACCCTGGTACTCTAGAGAGCCCTTAGTTATGGTGAGCGAGTGAACTCTTTTGAAGCTATGTGACGCCGCATATTGCAAAACCTGCGATGCGTAGGTTTTTATCGTTTCCATAAATGTACACGAATGTCGTTCGCCACCCAACGTAGATTTGTTGTTGTTGAGTAATATAACGATATGTACGAAGCGATAAAAAGCTATGGATCAGCGCGTAGCATCGCACAGTATCGCATGAGATCATTCGCTTGCTTTTATCAACCAGTTATTTAAGTTCCGACCATTATTTTGGTGTCAACTTTAGTAACGGGCTGTCTATACATATATATACATATATATTTCTAATATACACAATATATATATTTGGTATTCATTACTGTTACCTAAGTATATTAATATTTATTTATTTGTTGTAAGTACTCATAGATGTAGAAGTTACTATATTCTATGTTTGTAGTTTCACGCTTGAAAATTCAAGTATAGGGGAAAAAAAAAAAAAAAAAAAAAATCTCTGTAATAAGCTTTCTTCCTATGAGTCTTTTCGCTTAAAACAAGATATTGGCGGAACTAATGTGCGCAGACACGTTTAAAGAAGCCAGATAAAACGGCTAATAATAATAATAAGAGTTGTTTGAATGGAAAAGGAATTTCTTAAAACGATTTAAAATGTTTTACATAGATACATGAAAAGTTATAATGGATAGATGAACAATTCATATCGTTAGAATAATATAAAGATTGTAATGGAAAACAATTGTAAAGTAATTGGTTTGACAAGAGTGGATATTTTAATAAGAGTTTGTTTGTATCAAAAGTAACGGGTTATTAAAATATATAGAATAGGTAGAGATTTATTTTCCTATAACTATATGAGGGTTGCTCTTCTTCTTCAGCCTTTCTTTCTAATCCTTACTCTATCTCTACATTTTCCAAATTTTTCTACTTGATACAGTTTATTTTTACATACACTTTTTCATTCAATAACTCCTAAAGACAAGCTAAAGGGCTCAAAATATGCTGAAAAAAGGCAGTGACCAGACAATAGCGCGTTATCCTTTTTATGGAAATGATACTCATATCACAAAAAAGATATGTACATTCACAGACCAACAACATTTCAGCGCAACCTCCTCACAAAGAGGTTGTTGGGTGCTCTGTGGGTATACTGATATATCTTAATTTAAATAAAGGCTCGACGAACACGGTTGAGGCTTAAAAGCCTATAGTTTTAGTGATTTGTTACTCTGTGATTTATATTGTTTAGTTGTAAGAACTGTATGAGATTAATAAATACAAATATTTCGTAAAAGTATCAATGATTTTTCTTACATATGAAAATAAAAAGCAAACTTTGCCAATCTCTCAAAATCACGCCGTAGAAAATCACATAAAAAGACTCAACAGAAAGAACAATGAAATCATGTCTATGGACGTCTGCGTCCTGAAAAAGTGAAGAATACGAGGTGATATTATGCAACCAAATTCATACTGAAGACTCGGTATGAATTCAGTATCAGGGTTCAAATACCCGTTCTTTATTTTTATTCTTTATTTAACACAGAAAAAAAATATATATATATATTTATTGACACCAACAAATAACTTACATACTAAATTGTGACACTAACCTCCATACTAGGATTCCCTGGTGACATGGAGACTAGGTCCTTCCAAAACTGTATAATATAAAAAAAATTAAAACATGCCAAACATTAAATTATAAATTAGAAACAAACAAAAAAAAACATTAGTTAAAATTAATAAATTGGGTGAACATGCTATAATTATAAACACAAACACAAACAGTTACAGTAAAAGGTATGTACATATGGGTTAGCTTATCTCTAATAAGAGATTTCTTACAGCAAACCATAGTGGAAACAATTAAAATTTAAATGAGATTAATCATACACGTGTACAAAAATAAAGTTTATCTAAATATTAAAATTATATATAATAATATAATGTAATGCTTGGACATTAAAAGAATTATCATAAGCACCAGTAATGTATACTGGAGTTTTAAGGAGTGACATAGATTTCTCTCTGATTAAAAATTCAAAACGCTCACGAAGGTAAGCGGAGGAAAGTTGATTTTTATAAAATATGGTAGGATAAAATACGAAAATTTCGGCAAAGACGGATTGGCAACCATTTTAACTCTGCGTAAATGAGCGACGTTCAAGTTTATTTAACAATTCCTTGTGTCAAGAAGACAAACATCACCATAGTCGATAATGGGAAGAAGAAGCGTTTAAGCAAGCATAATTTTAGTTAGAAAATTCTGAGAAGCAGGGTAAACAATTTTGGAGTTGCTTTAGGGAGTGAAAAGCACCATGAACTCTTCTGCTGGTCTCATTCACATGCGACACCCAAGCTATCAATTATAATACCGAAGTTTTTAGCTTTGTTTGAGTGGAGTAGTAGACAATTAAGGATTAAAGAAAATTTATTCTCATTAAAGACATTTTCACTTACACGAGGTAAAATCTTAATTAATTACATAACTGTTAAAGAGCCGCACAGACCAGAAGTAGGTACAATAACGAAGTGGTTATATTGTCTTTGGGTACAATAATAAAGTTCATAGTTCACTAAGTACTTGAATCCTAACTATAACCACCTCTCTAACACAATTTATTAGTTGTTAACAATATGTTGTCATGACTATGATGTTGTGCCAATTTTCGCTCGAAGTCATTCGGGAGTTCGGTATTTTTAATTTCGGAAGGTAGGTTGTTAAAATTTTGTGCTCCCTCGTAAGTAAACATTCGCTTGCCATAATTCGTTCGGATCCTTGGTACTATGACGAAGCTAGGCCGTCTTGTGGAGCATTTAGATACTTGCCTGTGTTGGATAAGGATTGGAATCCAGTTGTAAATTACGGAGGGAATTATTCCATTGCTAAGAACATCAACCAATATCTGCTACCTACCAACATGGCGTTTGATTTCTTATGATTGACAAGGAGAACAAATAAATTACTTAGCCCATTCAGAGATGCAATTTAGGTCATGATTCATCTCATGGGTGGCCGCGTGTACTGTACATCCTCTAAATGAAAATGGCGATACAGTAGCAAATCGTCTGCATATAGAGATGGTAACGAGAAGAATAATTGTTAATAAATTGTTTATTCAGTCATTTAAATTTTTACTTATGTAACAGATACACTTATTACATAAGCAATTAAATCATATATGTGTATAAAAAAATAACATAGCTACTTATACTCACTTGAACTTCGTTTCATATTAACACCACGTTTGCAAGAACTACCCACACTTCACCATTTAACCCAGCAACACTAAAACATGTGAAATAAAATGAACTTTTAACAAAAAAATAGCAACCGACTTCAATAGTAACAGCAGTCATTCACTAAAAAGTTAATAATAATTTTATAAAGACCGATGGTACCGAAGCAATACTTTTGCGCTGACTTCTTTCTTCCTGAAACATTATGTTATCTAGAAGTCGGCGTATTTCCTACGATATAGCAACATAAAAACCAATATAAGAGCGCCAACGGAAGACAACGTTTCGGTGATATAATTTATAAAAATTGAAAATAGGAGAGGTGAAAGGACGCCACCTTGTGGAACACCAGCAGTCATATAAATGAATGCACTGCTGGTGACTACGTTGGTATGAATTAAACCATTCTGTTACTAGAGGTTCTTAAGACATTAAGAGAGCAAATTATTCTTTTCGTTTTCACTACAAACGCCAATCCAGCCAATTACTACGGGAGGTTAACATTTTATTTTGCGAAATTGGCACAAAATGTTATTGCTCAGAGATACTGATCACTTAGCAAGCCTCCATTAAAAATTTGGCTGCACAAATTAATGTCGCCTTAATTTTTCATGAAAGGAATTTTGTTAATATTAACGTTTATATTTTTTTGCTTTGTTTACGTTAGTCATGAGGATATTACGAATAAGTAGACGTATATTTCAAAAAGCTTTGATCAGCTATTTCCTACATGGTTACATACAAACTTGGTGTGTTTGGAAAATGATTTTTGTTTTTTAGAAAACAAGTTGCAGAAATGTAGTCATGTAGTACATTTTTATAATCAACCCCTAAAGCCCTTTCATTTGATAACACATACGAATGGTTTAAAAAACACCGGCTAAGTCAAACTACGGGACAAAATACCCTATAGTACATGATTCTAGAGCCATTATCCATTCCCACCAATCATATACTTGCTTCATTTTACATATTATGCCCCAAGACTTATTTGATCACCTGAGTAGGGATAGGCAAACAATAGGGATCCACAGGCAAATGTAATTACAGATGGCGCTAGCATATGTGCTAATTGTGTTGTGTGTGTTCCGATTTTCCTACTGTTTTTCTCCATTTTCTCGCGTTTTTTTTTACTTCCTCTTATTACAATATGTTATATATTTGTTATTATTATAAAATTATTCTTTTTTAATATAAGGTTTTTCGGGAATATTAATTAATTCTTAAATTACACACACAAGAGCATAATTCCAATAAATTCATCAAAAATCACAAAAAACATATTTTGAAATGACATATTCTCATGGCTGGATCGACGATGCGCCATCTACAGGGATAATTTGGCAGTGTGGATCCCCATTTTGATCATTCGCGCGGGTAAGCTTCTTTGGAAAAGTTGTTCAGTATGAATAGTAGAGTATGTGGTTTTAATTAAAGATAAAAATATATTTACACTCCGTATAATTTTTAGCACAATGAATGACAGACAAAAAACAAAAAAGAGCGTCAGACACAATATTTTATTGCAATCCAAAAAAAAAAAAAAAAAAAAACTCGTGTCTCGTATATTTATTGTAAACTTGCAGACTCAGCGCCATCTATCAAAATAATCTGCAATTAATTCAGGTTGTATCTCACTAAGTAAAGTGAAATCCGTATTGAAATAAGGCTCACTCCACACTGCAATTTAAAAATCGCTTCATAGAGTGGAGTGCATGCTTTGTGAACAAAAATCGCGATCATTAGTGCAAATATTAAATAATAAATATGTCCCATTATCTATTATCATGCAACACAAAATTGACACGTAAAATTAACTGAACAACATAACTGTCTCTAGAGGTTGACAAAATAGGTAAAGTAACTTTCTCTACCTTGTTATTTTATTTGTGACCAGTTTTAAGTTGGCAGATAAAGGTTTATTGAATAGTTGTACTCATGAATTATATTAGAAAACGAACAAAATTGCGGAGAAAAAACCGTGCGACGAAAAATCGCAGTGCGAGGTAAGCCTAAAAGTTGAAGATACTTGTACAATCGAGTGAGTGAGAGATGTCTAACATTCGCTGCCTTGTAGATCAAGTAGAACGCCTTTTTACCAAAAGATGTCGCTGTCATGTGTTCTTTATTACAAACTTTGAAAATTATTACATAGGCAAATTTTAAATTGAAGTGTGTTAAGTGAAAATTAATCTGTAAAATTGAAATTGTTTTAGCGATACTGAAAATTGAAAGAATTAATTACATAGGTAAATAACTCTTTTATTTCTCAGTAATTAATTGATAACACTATCAACTGAATTAAGATTTTTAACAAACTGAACCAAAAACATAATTAACCAAAAATATTATTGGGGTAGGGGGAAAATTGACTCTCTATACTTACCCTCTTGCATATATCGTAGCTGTGAATTACTTCACTCCTATTTGATATACCTTAATTCGGTCGTCTTTTTAACTTCAATGTGCAATTTTTGTCTGCTTTTTAGAATAAATAGATCAATTTAAGTATGTAATGTCAATAAAACATTGTGCTTTTGAACCGATTTTATAAGCATTTTAATATTTACAGGAAGTGAAGTAATAATATTAGATTGAATGGTCGAATTCTTGTCAGACTTAAAAATGCTGTCAGAAGTCTGATTTTAGGTCTACAAAAATATTGCAATATCCAAACTAAGCTAAGATTTGATCCTCTTCAAAAATGTTTACCTTCTTTCATCTGTCTCTGATGTAAAGGAAAAACTGCGCAAGTGTGAGTCAGACTCGCGTCCAACAGGTTCCAAACCACTATACAATACGGGTACTAAACCCTTAAAACACTATGGTAAGGTGACAAAGCAACATCGAGCCAACAAAAAACAAGGGTAGTAATGGTAGCGTCTTACAATTAATTCGGGACTCTGACTAACAAACCTAAATTTGTATAATTTGTTGTTTACATTTGAAGTATGTACAAAAATCTGTCTTTAAGATAGGGATGAAACGATTAACGTCACAAAATTATATTTTTAGAGTTTTTTTTATATTATTTGCCATGTCATCATTATAGAGACACGTATTCTACCTATAGCAGCTGAAGCTGTAGACCCTTGTGACAAATGGACGGACAACAGAGGCTTAGTAATAGGATCCCGTTTGGTTCCCTTCAGTTACGGAACCCTATAAATCAATTATGTAGTTACCGTCTGTTTGAAGGTTTAAATGTATTGGCTAAAATTTAATAAGCGGTTCGAATGTATGAATGAATGAATACACACTGTCCACAGTTAAATAAAAAATTGGGTACAAAATTTTGAACGCACAACGTTTATTGACTCGTGTTATTTTAAAGCGATAAGTCGGTCAGGGGAATTTTCCCCGGTAGTATATGAAAAAATTAATCAAGAAGACTCTTCATTCAAAACCCGTATTATGGCATTTACACCATTTAAGGTTTCCATATTTCAGGTTCCAATGTATTAAAATTGTGCATTTTACAATTTTTTTCACCAGTCTGTTCCATCGGTCCCAGGCATGGGGCCTCCTGGTTTTTGCCTGTGAGCTGTCCTCTTACTCTCCCCAGAAGTAAGATGGTGGTACCTCCACAGTCGAGCCCGGCATCAGCTCTACCACCTGTTTTAACCGAATAAAAAGAACTTTGTCGGTATTTAATCAAACTAATGTGGAGGTACTTGATAAGGATCGTTTCTCCGGATTTGTAAAAAAATATTACTTATTACTTTAGCTAAGACAATTTTAACAATAGTTGGCTTTATACAAAATATATTTTGAATGATATTATGGTATGTTCGAAATAATTGTTTTTTTATAAGCGTGATATTAATTAACATTATATCCTTGCAGTAAAGAAACGCAGAAAGAAAAGTAAATCTGGATATGAGGAGCTCTGAACCGGGATTCGAACCCGGGACCTCTCACTTACCGGGCGATTGCTCTACCAACTCTCTTACGCTCTACTTTTCTTTTTGCGAATCTATACTGCAATGATATAATATTAATTTATATCTCCTTGCGATGGACGTATTGCCAAGTATTTAAACAAAAATTTATTTCTGTCATATGGTGATATTAGATTATTTTAGCAATGTACGGCAGGTATCACGACTATGATTAAACCAATTGTTTTATAGCTATTGTAATATCATTAAAAATATGTTTACGCATATAACAAACTATAGCTAAAAGTTATCTTAGCTAATGGTTGTATTTTGGCCGTATAATTTTTTTTAATGTTGTGTGACAAATCCGGAGAAACGACGCTTTACAATACTCAATCATGTAAAAGACATCATCGTGTTGCTTTTCAGAAACAAAACTATTTTTAATGTTTAAACACGAAAATATTTCCGTTAACGAAAGATAAAGTAAATGTAAAAACATTTGGTAACAAATTACTTCAAGGTCAAGACCTCATTTATGTCGACAGTCAAAGGTCAATATAGTTAGGCAACCATTAAAGATGAGGTCCGAAACATTTTAGTAATAAATAACTGATTAGCATTTTATTAACGTGTTAAATGAAGAAAATTTAAACAAAGGCTGTGAAATTTAAGTAAAAAGGGCAAATTATACATTAGTTTAGACGTCAACTCTTTTTTTAACGGTACCTTTTCCGTATATAAAGTATGAAACTTAACTAATAACAACAAAAGGCAGCGTAACGAAAAAAAATATTAAGGGGGTATACCAACAAAATTGACACTTTTTTAATTTATTTATCTGCTGTTCAAAAGAAGTCCCAAGTTTAATAAATAAGCAAAACAATTTTGGGACCTTTTCTAGATTTTGGACTATCAGAAACGCGATTGGAGAAATTTCACTCGATAGAAATAATTATTGAAATGAGATCTAAATTTACACATTTTTTGATATTCTGACAAATTGGGATAGTATACAGACTTCAAAAATATTTATTTAGATGCGTTTCAGCAATGCCTTAATTATTGGTTATGGAAATTTTCGTAGCTCTTTTGGTAAATTTTGTATTAATTTAAAACCGACCTTTTGTCAATTTTTCCCGATTCCGTCTCTCTCGCACTGCGGGTCTTTCCGCCCGGAATAACGGGGACCTTTGCACGAACGATATACTACCTTAAACAAATACAAGAATACACCAGAACACAACACTCTCAAAATCATTATAGCCCACGCCACTCGAAGATCAACACTTTCTTTGGGACGAAATCATAAATCACACAACTTAGTTACCGCAACTTCATTTCAAGAACCACGTCTTCAAGCAACACCAGAATTTATTGTAAAGACAATACAAGCTTTATTCGCATTATTATATCATGATATTTTGTCAGAAAACAATACCTGACGGACATAATAGGAATTTACGTATTACACAACGTGTATTATTTGGGATGACAATAGAATAATCCAATTAAATCGATTGCAAAAATCAGTCAAAATGTATGAATTGATCAATCTTACTTATTGAGAAACTTTTTTGTAATTTATAAACAAATACAAATATATCGTAACGACATGAATCCTCGAGGGAGTGTCAGAGGTTTTCCGAATGTGAACTGCGAAATGCAAGTCACAGTCCACACTCGGTACACTCGCGTTTCACCGAAGATTATTACCTCCCAGCGTGAGAACCCTATCGCCGTCGTTCTTTGGACACAAATACACGCTTTTTAGAGCATGCAGGTTTCCTTACGATGTTTTCCGTCACCGTTCTGCAAGTGGTAAGTAAGACAAATACTATCCACATAGATTCCGAAAAACTCATTGGTGCATACCCGACCGGGGATCAAACCTGGATCTCAAGATTGCGAGGCCAGCGTTCTACCCCTGAGCTACCGCTGCTTTTTTGTAAATTATGTATGGACAAATAGGTAAGTACTAACAGAACTAAATAGGTACAATGGAGATCACGTTAACCTTTACACATTGGCCTTTGTACCTATCTTATACACTTCACTATAGGGGCTAACTTGGCATTGCAAGCGTGCAGCTTGATGTGATCTCCACTGTACTTTAACTTATTGTTGTTATCATAAAAACTAAACTGAAGTAATCACGTGATGGTGAAATATTCCGAGGTTTAAAAGCTATGAATGAATGAATATGAATATGTTTATTTATTTCAAAGATAACTTAATCTAAATACATCCCACAAAACCAAGTAGAAATTTTGTTTGTCTGTGGGGAGGGAGTCGCACTTCTTTTTCTATAAATTAGATAGTTATGTACTAAATTATAAGTAGTTAGGTACATTAATAGTAAATAATAAACTGCTATTTTAAGGAAGATATTTAATAATAATAATCATAATAATAATAATAATAATAATAATAATAAAGGCGTAGGGATGTGACGACCCCATCGCCCTCTGGTATGTCCAGTACGTCCAGTGCAATCAGTCACCGCAGGGCGGCTTGTGGCGAGCCGATGGTGAGTGGCGACACCACGGACCCTACCTCCAGGGGACACTATCACACATGCGCTACACACACACATACACACAGCAACACACCCCCTACCTCTGCGCTTGCCTTAACCAGCCGGCCAGAGTGGAGATGCAAGAGCGGAACCTATGCTCCAGGTTGGAAGTGTAAAATGTCATAACGCCGGGGGCACTTGACTGTTAGAAGGATCTTGCGCCCCGCAGACTCACCTCTCGACAACCTTAGCTGCTTACATAGTGTTGCCCCCTGGCCGCCCCATGGTGGCTAGATAGGGGGCCCACAACGGCTATCCTGGTGGATAGTTATTAAGCAGCAAGTCACCATCTGCCATATTTAAATTTGTGAGAGATTTTCGAGGCAGATGTCCGTTATCTCACTCCATAGCCCTGTTATCCGGCCCATTTAGCATCCCATCCTCATAGCCCACTCCAAGTCGCTTCCTTCCTGGCAATAGTTTGGCAACTGTGGGGGACTGTCCGTTAGTGTATCACAATGATACATTGAGGGAGAGGCCTCCATGGATGCAGCCATCTCACATTTTGATTAAATGGTACCAAAGGCCTCTTCAATGTTGGCTTCGGCCCCATGAATGCCTTTCAAATGACCGGGTCCCTATGGGTCCGTGACTGAAAAGTGTACCTACATAATAATAATAATAATAAAGGTAATTAAATTAACGTGAGGTTTAAAACTTAACTAATATAAATATAAGTATAAGTAAACACAAAATTATATTTATTATTACGCAATTCTAATTATTTAAACTTATTTTTACATTATTATTTCTACAATATGAAATCATACGTACATAGATTACAACATTGACAGCAATCACGAAAGGAAATAGTATTTAGTGCAATTGTGACATAATGTCAAATTATGTCACAGGTGCATACAATATTATATCTAACCCCAACAAAAATATCATGGCCATGAGACCGCTACCTGAGACCATGGAATTAGTATGAGTACATGCCTGAGACTAATCAGAAGCAATGACCAGAGATATGGGTGGAGCTCAAGAAATAAGGGCGGTGTTTATTTTACGTCGTCGGTGTTAATAGGTTCAGTCTCTAGTGGTGTCATAATAAAATGGGCCAATCACAGCGCAGAATTGCGTTAATACAAAGTTATATTTTAACATTGGATAAACAAAGTAGGTATTTATAAAACTGCATTTGATATAGTAATTACCTCAGATCATCCTCAGATAAAAGTCAATATAGAATTTGTTAAAACAAATCACAAACAGAGGCAATTCGGGTTTTATTTTTTAATTTTCAGTGACATTTGAAATAATTTTTATTTAAATATTAACTAATTATATAAGAAACTTGAGTTTTTAAGGGTCGATTCTATAAAAAACACTATTAATATTAAATAAACTTTAGTAAAAACTAAAGTTTCAAAACTGCCTTTAGTGGGTATTGAGCTATTTACGAACTGTGACGTCACTTCAAGTGCGAACATATCCTTAGACAATCGAAATTTGATAGAATATTAATAGTTTTGGTATTTCGTTTGGAGGATTGCTCCGCAGGCCTCTTGAGGCGCTAAGGAAAAAAAATCGAGACTTTAAGTACTTGCATATCTACTTCAGTAAACAATGTTTTATTTAAAAAAAAATGGTATATTATTTTTGTTTTTTTTTCCTAGGGATCTGTTAAAACAGAAACGCGATTGGAGAAATTCGGCTCGATAGAAATATTTATTGAAATGATGTCTTTTTCGACACCAATTCTCCTGGTTTGACAATTTAGAATGACATATGGACTGCAATTATATTTTATTAGATGGGTTTTAACAGTATCTAAGACCTGGTTTAGCGAAATTTTGATAGCTTAGCACATTTTATATTAATAAAAAACCGACTTTTTGCTACTTTTCCACGAATTCGTCCCTCTCGCACTGAGGGTTTTTTCGCATATGGAGTAACAAGGACGCTAAAACTTTTACATATCGCCCTAAAAGAACAAATTAAAGAAGGACAATTTACAATCAGAGACCAGCTCCCAACTGCTGGTGTGGCGCATAGACTAGAAGGATTCCCAAGTAAACGGATATTACAATGCAAATTGTTATTTCACGAGTATCGCACCAAGAAAAGTGGCTTGACTTATACGAGTAGGGTCAAAAATTTACATTCGCCTTTATAATTTTATTGTAGATCAAACTACTACCATCAATAATTTTGTTGGCGCTAGATTTTGCTTCACTTGTTTGCGATGCGTACGCGCAGGACCCTCAAGCCAAAATAATTCAATTGGAGAATGAGAACAATGGCCTTGGGAAATATTAATTCAAGTAAGTTTATCAGGAAAAGTTCAATTTACATATTTCTCCTTTTACTACATTGTTTTTAGATTCAAAGCTGGCCAATAGTTAATTTCTTCCATAATACAAGCACCTTAACCCTCTCAATTCTCATTGCCTGTAAAAGGGTTAATATATATTTTAAAGCCAAAGTAATTAAATAGCGATTATACATAATGGCTACATAAAACTGCGTAGATAATGTAATAAATTAATTACTTTATCAAGAGATTATTCATAATAGCTAGTTGGAATTGGCTAAAGTAATAAATGCGATCCTACTTGCTTTTTTTTACTTATCATATGAAACTGTTGAAAACGGTGACTTAAAACGCTTCGCTCGGCTCCTTATTTTATATTACATGTAAACCTAACACGCTCCTCCTCGCTTCGCTTGTCGTCGCACCAATTTTTTGACTTTTGGTGAAATATTTTTTTGTGTTTTATTACTTTATCCACGTCTTACTAGATATTATGTATAATAGCCAGATTATTTGATTAATTTTGTTTCAATAATCACTTTGTCCAAATTATGTAGACATTATATACGAGTATAATGGCTGGAGAGTACAAATAATATCTACATTTAATTACTTTGGCTGTCACATATACACAAAATAAAACAATAGAAACCGGTGAAAAGTTATAAAAATAAAAAGATGGTGACTAAAGAAGAGTAATAGAACACAAATCAGCGATTTTTAGAATTCTTTTCTCTCTGTCTGTTTATTTGTTCGCGCACATTTCCGAAACCACTGAACGGATTTGGATGCGGCTTTCTTTATTATAATCGTACCCTAGTCAACACATAGACTATAAGGGGTGTTAATAAAATAACGTCCAAGGTGAAAACGGGGCAGAGTCGAATAAACGCGGGCGGAGCCGCGAGCAAAAGGCTAAATATGTGTTTACACCGGTGATGTTCACTCGGAGTCTACCACAAATCGGCGTTTACGCTAAGATTACGCTAATTAGAGGAAACGCCAATCTGCGGCGGGCACTGACCTTGACCTCATGTTGAAAAAATGGCTATAAATACTGTGAAACCTCAGAAAGGTCCAGCAATAAAACAATTTTTGTCGATATAACTTTATTCTTCCGACACACGTTCGCCTCTTACTCGAAACCGTAAATCAGTGATACCAGTTACAAAAATAACAGTTAAAAATAACGATTCTAATATCAAAAATACACAAATCTTTGTGAATTGGCAATTAATTATGCTAAAAGCTTACAATACTTATCTGTTATTTTGAAAGATACGTCATTTGTGTTAAATTTATATCTATAAATATAAAAAAAAATTAAAAGAACACACTAACTGACGTTTCACCAACAAATTTCAATTACAAACACGGGATAATTGTGAACTTATCGTCATACTTCCAAACATAACTGCATTTTAATTTACAACATGTGTGTATTATAATATTTATCACTTATTAAAATAGAAGATAAATGATGCAAAGGTTTATTAACGGCAAGATTATAATAGTCGGAGCCGTTCTAAAATTATCCATTTACCTTTATTAAGGGGCGAAAGATGACGCAAATATAAATAAAATGACAGGCTTCGGATAGTTTTGTTGCAATAATCAGGATAGGTACCCATAGCTAACAAAAATATATACAGTGTGTCCCTCGTACAAGTGCACATCCGAAAGTGGGTGAAACTAGATCTAAATATATCGACAAAAACAAAGAAAATTTTTGTTTTTAATTTTTTTTTTTTCATCTTAAAAAATACTCCACCTGGGTATCTTTGTATGGGATGCGAGCGCAGTGCCTTTGGTTAACCACTCGTAGAAAATATTGTTTTTATGATAGAACGTTGTATTTTTTTTTTTAGAAAGATAATGGAATACGCAATGATAAATAGGAACAAAAGTATGGTGAAACGCGGACATTATTTTGAAAAAATTGACTATTACTGAAAAAAAGACGGAAAATTTAAAGAAATAATCTTTTAGGATATTTTTTTTATGGTAATGGTAGTTGATTATGTTTGGTCTTTGATTTGGTATGCAACGTCTATTCTTAAGGAATAACAGTCATGTATGCAGGCACTGCCCTGCATTCTATGTGGGTGAGACGAGAAACGCATTAAACATTAGAATGAACCATCACAGACACACATCTGACTCTATAACTAACAACAGACTACCCATCCCCACACACACTCGTCTCCACAAATCAAAATTTAATCAGTGTTTTACAATCCGCATTCTAAAATCATTCATACCAGCCCTAACAGACATTCAACTCAGAACGTGGGAGAGTTCGTTCATATGGTCGCTTGGTGCACAATATGGTCCAGGCTTAAACAAGCAACACTAAACAGTCATCATTCCGTTTTAATTCCCCACTCCCATCCCTTCAACTGCTTGGTCTTCCACGAAATAGATTGGCATAAACGGCATTCACTGCGTGGCGCCATCCCATCTCATCGCTACATAACTAAGAACAGAAAAGTCTGCATCGATGCGGTGGGATGGCGCCATGTGACTCTTTTAATATCTTGTAAATAGGTTAGGTTAAATGTAAATAGTTTTTGTTTTTTAATATTTTTTTTACCTATCTGTTATAATTTCACTATTTCATTGTGACTGATGCCGGGCCCGAATGGCCCGAAATATATCTCACAAAAATTTTTCATTTAACTGTTTTTCTATACAATTATAATCATTTAAAAGACAAAAAGTAAATTTTCAATATTTATTTACATAATAAATGATAAATGCAAATACAAAAATTATCAATAAACAATGAAATCAAAGTTGGTCTAAAATAGAACAATAAACAACTTATTGGCTGATATGGTCTTTGTTTTGGGATCTTAAGAAATAAGCGTGATAAATAATGACAATCAACAAATGTATCATAAATAAAAAGCACAGATTTCAAGAGATCAAACCTTGATGAAAAATCTTGATATTGCATTTTAGGACGGTGTAGATTGTGATAAGTGTTTATTGTGGCATGATTACAATAATCGCAACGCATGTTAATGTTCACGGTTATATTTAATTGGAATACGCTGTTAGTGTTTCCTTTAAATAAAAACGGACGGGTTTGTCTTCTTTTTTTTGTTAGCCAACCTGTGTTTTTAGGTGTCTGTACCATAAAATTGAAAAACGGAACCCTTAAAGGATCACTTTGTTTTCCATCTGTATGTCCGTCAGTAAAGGTCTCCTAGGGCCCTGTGAGACTGATACCTCTTACAGAAGTCGAGGGTATCCAGAAAAAATCTGTCCTGCTCCAACGCTTTCATTTTACACTTATCTACCCTGCTCAGTGGAAGCGGGCCGCTCAGAAATCTCACGATTTCAAGGTGTTTTTATTTATTACTAGCTTCTGCCCGCGGCTTCGCCCGCGTGGCCTACAGGAAACAAATGACATATTTTTTTAGGAACAAACATTATAAGCGCTCTCACTCCCTCTCAATTGAATATTTAAACAGACAATATCCCAAAAAGCTAGCGAGGCCGAAAAATGAGCATGCGAGGACGAAAAACATAGAACGCGAACTCCCTGCTTCTGCGATGCTACGAATAACTTTATAAACTAAAGTATATTTTACCAAGGTATGAATCAAAACCAATCAAATAAGCTTAAAACCGAAGGGTCTGCCATTTTCCATTGATATGATCTCGTATCTATCTTTTAGTCCCATAATCAGACTCTGGTCCCCAGGTTTACCTAAATAAGACTAATCAAATAAGCCCAAACTATTAACTTAAACAATGGTACGGAACCCTTTGAACGCGAGACCTACTCGTACTTGATCGTTTTTTTCTTATGTACTGCCACTGCAACCTTAGACTCATCAGTGGCCATCACTGCATGCTTGGATATTGCTGTGAATACAAGTTTTAAAATAGTTGTGTTATTTTTAGACTAAGGATTATAGCAAAGTAAGTGAACTTTATCTTTATTTGAAATTTCGCAGCCGGATTGTAAAAACCTTGCTTTTTTTATTGATCGAAACAGAACACTTAAATTCAAAATTCACTCAATTAGTTATTCAACAAAACCCTATTACCTATGTATTATGTATGTTGCCATCGCAAAGCTTCCATTAGTTTTAGAAAACAAGAATTTCAAAATTTAATTTTGAAATATAATGTTACAGAATCTAATGGAAACTTTGCGATGGCAGCATACACAATACATAGGTACTCAATAAGGTTTTGTTGAATAACTATTGAGTAAATTTTGATGTTATGTTGTCTGTTTTGATTAGCTAGAAAAAGGCGAGTTTTTCACATTCCGGCTGTGAAACCACTCTTAACCTTTATTATAAAAAAATTGTACTGCAAAAGTCGCAGAAACCTGTTAGAAATGTTAAATTTACTTGTTTGTGCCTATGTAAGGGACTATTTTTAAAGGCATTTTTTGCAACTGATAATTTTTTAGAATTCTATCGAAGCCAGAAATCATAATCAATAATTAATCAGTCAAATTTATTCTTTGTGAATTAAGTTTTTAGTTTTTAAGTCCTGTATTCGCAAACCTTTAAATCTTTCTTCAAATGCAGCTCAATACAGATTCAGTCGGTGTAACACGTGGGCTAATATTTAGGTAACAACTGGTTTCTATTGTGAAATGTATTCAACATGCAAATCGTTATTTCACGAATGCACTAGAAAAGTGGATTGACTTTTACGATTAGGGTCAAAAATTTACATATGACTCTACAATTTTATTGCAGATGCAACTAATACCATCAATGGTTTTTTTGGTTTTGGCTTTACTTGTGTGCGATGCGTACGCGCAGGATGCTCAAGCCAGAATAACGCAATACGAAAATGAAAACAATGGCCTTGGGGAATATAACTTTAAGTAAGTACATATTTTTCTGTATAGAAGCTTTCAGGGAAAATTCCATGTAAAACTACTAAGATATTATCATTCGACTGACGACGGCCCCAAGTGGGTCGAAATATATATCGAAAGTTTTATTTTTTATTTAATTTCAACTATAACATTCATAAAAATCTGTATATATATATATATAATAAAACAGTAAAAAAAGCTTTCATTAAGTAAAAATATTTATTATCTTAATACAGTATAGATATTTGATCAGTTATAAAATTAGAAGATACGATATCACGGAAAAGATATCTTTCGAGCGTATGCCCCTTTATTTTGACAGTTTGTGGTAGCCATTTTCAATCACTGTTGATTAAATTACTTATGTAGCTATGTACCTTAAATACCTTTCTCAGTTTTCAGACATCCAATAACATAGAAAGATCCGAATCAGGAAAGCTCGACGAGGATGGGAACTCCGTCGTCGAAGGATTCTATTCCTTCGTTGGTTCGGATGGCAAGAAGTATATCGTTAACTACGTCGCAGACAAGACTGGATATCATCCCACTGTCATATCTGGAGATTCACCAACCCTGGAATATATTCCACAAGAGCCAGAAGAATTGCCCCCGGTAATTATTCATATATTTATTCAAATGTATTTCATATAATTTAATCATATCGAATGTTGGCTGTTATTAGAACAGTTAAGAGGATAGTTTCCGCAAAACCATAATTTATTCTTCCTGGTTTGAAGAATCTAGCAATACTACATAAAAAAGAAAAAATATGTATTTCTTTCGGGACTATAATACACACTCATATTGGAACAGAATCGTCAGACGTCATTCGAATATTGAGAAATAAAGTGCTAAAGAAGGCTCTAAAAAAAAATTTTATGTCGAGGTTTAAGTTGATTATTTTAAAAACCCGTTCACATTATTTATGGATTAAAATCTGCATAAACTTTGTTAAACTCTTAACAGGACATATATTTCATAGCACCTTTGCTTTTTTTAATAATAAAATTAGTGAAAAAAGTTGTTATTTTGACTTTTTTCCAGAATTCGTCCCTCTCGCACTGCGGGTCTTTCCGCACGGAATAACAGGGTAGTATGCAAGCGGAACCTATCCTCTTAAAACTTGTACGCCCATGTTTTACCGATATTTTGTTCGTCGCAAGGGCGTTGGCATAAATCAAATTTCACACACTTTTTAGAGTATGCCATCGAAATTTATAATTACTTCGATGGAGTATGCGGTTTTACATTACAGGTTAACTTCGTTTAGCCAGTGGTAAGTATGTCATATGTCAGCGTGACATTGTGAAATCCGATAATTTATAATTTTAGATTATAAATAACCGTGGACGTTAAGTAATAATCTCACTAGTCAACATTGTTGTATTCAACATGATTTGTAGATGTAGATTAAATTGATAAATTTAATATTTTCGAGATAACTAATGAAAAAATATATATGCCTATTTACCTATATATATGAAAGAGTACTATTTTAAAATCTTTACAGCTTTGTTAAATACTAGTAGTTCGTAACTGTGAACTCGCGGAACCCCAGCCTCATATCTCAACCTCTAAACCGATTTCACTCATGTTCGAACATAATTTTCTTTTTGGTCTCATTTTTTTGTCCGATTAACGATACTCAAGTTATCGTTGGGTAAATATTCATACTACATATAAATACATACATAAAGTACGCGACATAGCGGGAGTGCAGGAGAGTACAAGTCAGTATGAAATCGCCCGCACTCCCGCCTGTCGCGTAATATACATACATATGTATATATGCACACACATATAGGTATTATCCACAGAACTATTTACATTATCAAAATACATACGCCATATCGCTTTGTTATTTCTTCTTTAATCGCCCTTTTCATCTAATTTTAGTAAAAAGTTAAGGAATCTACAGGTTCTCTCATGTTTCAAAATTTCATATAATCATTTTCTAGCCGATCTTTCGAGTAAAGCCAGTAAACAGATTATCACTCAATTGATTCCGTAAGTCCTCCTCCGGAACTCCTATTCCCTTACTACTGACCGATTACCAAAAATTCTTGTTGCCTTATTGTTGTTGTTCATCATTGTCCATGTCCATACAGATGTTTTATTCTACGAAGACTACTTAGGCCCACTTGCAGCATGATCGAGAAAAAATCCTTAACTCTCGGATTAACTAACCCAAGGGAAGAGTTAACTAACCCGACATTTCATTAGTCCTATAATTATGCACCATGATAATATCGAAGCGGGTTAGTAATCCCGAGCTAAGCAATTGTTTGACATTTGACATTTATTTAGAATGTTACCATAAAGTAATTAGTTGCAACCAATGAGGTATAGTATCTATATAATGTTATTGAAAACAATACACTTTAAGTCAAACGGTAACATTACTTCGCTAACCCAAGTTTAACTCAAGGTAAGAGTCGAGTTAAATTTTGATGACTTTCCCTGAGATTTTGATTGGAGCAGGAGAGCTTTTTATTAACCCTCTATTAAGAACATGCTGCAAGTGGGCCTAAGATATAGTTGTAGTAGTGCGAGCTTTTCTAGTGTGCGTAACCTCAGGAGGGCGTAACACACACAGAACGCGCGTATATATACACGTCACTATACCTATAGCCAAGTAGACTTCGTAGGATAGAATTTATTATTTACTAATACTGCGGCTTTTTATTAAAAAATATACTTATGCAAATCAATTAGAATTTTCCAATTACAATGTGGGTAGGTAATTTAAATATTCCATAAATACTTAAATAACACGGAAAATATTACTAAGTCCTTTTTATATCTTAATAGCATCCTTGAATTAGTATAAGCAATGTTATCTAAATAAATATATAATAATTTTAAACCTAACAAAACTGAAGTACCCACTAAAGGAGAAAAGTACAGTAAAATTTTTATGCCAAATCACCGCGCCGAGCTGCCGCGCGCTGTCTTATATTTGTCCCCAAAAGGCTGGAGGTATTCCCTATTTGAATGATTAAATTTGGCAATTGTCAGAAGTATGCCCTAACTGGCTCTTGGGAAGTGTTATCCAGCCGCTAAGAAGTTGATTTAGGGCGAAATTTCCTATTGAATAGTGCAGGGAAAGAACAGGAAATTTCCATCTGAGTACATTAGGAAAAAAACACGCATTTTAAAATTTCAGTAATTAGTTAGTTTTTAAAATTGAATATTAAATTTCCGATTGTTTCATATTCAGACCAATCAAAAGCATCTTCCTAGTTGTTTCACATTTAGGCCAATCAAAAAACGTGACACAGTATTCCAGTTTTTTGTGATTAGAAACAAGACTACGATAAACCGATAAACAACAAATTTGCTGCTCCTAAAAACTCAAATTTGATAACAATGTGACAATCCGTGTTCTTTTCCTGCACCTTTCGATTAATTTTAATTTGTTTACTTTTCAGATTTCATTAGTCTCATCTGCTCCAGGAAATATCGTCGCTACCCTACTCGGTTAACCTGACAGAAGCAAATCGTAAATATGTTTAGATATTTTCGATGCATTGCATTTTACAAATATAAAGTATTTATTTAAATAACAGAAGTACAGCTTAGTGCGTATATTTCTTGGAAGAGTTGAGTCACTGCTGAAATAAACTTAAAATGAAGTTGGAAGACAAAAAAAATATAATATTTTGCTGATAAAAAAAATTAACAATAAAGCCAAAATAGATTTTACTTATTAATGTAATTATGCACCGTAATATTTAAGTGGTTTTGGAAACGAAAACTGGTGATAGTACTCGTTGATAGGAACAACTTTTCCTATGGAGCCAAATCTGAAATCGCGAAAAGAAGTAAGCTGGTCGACTAGCTATGTAACTTCTCTACGGAACAGCAGATTTTTTTGCGATTTGACGTTTGGTTCCACAATAAAAATTGTTTTTATGGACGAGTACTATTACCAGTTTTCGTTTCCAAAACCACTTGAATTTCACGGTGTATTATATTAACGAACTTTCATTTATTTTAGGAACTTATAGTGAATTTGATAAATATAACGCTTACTATAAAAGTTTCATTACAATTTGCTTTTAAATAATACCAATATTTGGACAAAACGTTGCTAACATAAGAGAGTTGCTACTACATAAAATTTTCATATTAAACTGATTTTAATTATTTTAAATTCTCATTTGTGGTTTCATTTTATCAGTGTGGGGCGATGGAGTTTTTATAAAACAAGGATGCTTCAAGATATAACTTTATGGCAATGTTTCTTTGTAAAATAACCAACATAAGAAATAATCTTGGAAAAATCGTTTATATGCAGACGTGCTTGGCAGCACTTTAAAAAAAGCCTTGAAGGTTAGGAAATTGGTTTTGAAATTGGAAAACGTGTTTGGATAAATTTTTCACGATAGAAATAATTGTTGAAATGAGGTCTTCAAACACACTTTTTCTTTTCGTTTGACGAATAGGAACCATATACAGAACTCAAACATGTTGTATTAGGTGTGTTCCAACAATATAGATTTGACATTTGAAATTTTGCTAGCTATTTTAGTTTTTTACAAAAATTATAAAACTAACATTTGTCGCTTTCATCCTGAATCCGACCCTCTCGCTCAGGCGTGTGTTCGCTTGGAGTGACAGTTACAAAAATAAAATTCGCATAGCCTCTTAATATTTACCGAAAATTTTTGTTGTTACTCCAAACTTGAGTTACCTACAACAATGGTGGTGGAAAATTTATTTGTAACTTACATGAGAAAATTTTAATATAACTATTAATATTCATTAAATCAAAAATTACAACATGTCGCCACAACATGAATCCCGAGAGGGTGAATGAGGCGTTCCAAGTATGAACTGAGAAGTGCAAGTTGCAATCCACACTTGGTCCACCCACTTTTCCTCGACGATTATTACGTTCCAAAATTGATGGGTGGTGAGCCTTATTGCCATGCCGTACTTCGGGCACAAATGGACCAACAGCCCGAACACAAATACACCGCAGAGATTGAACCCAAGACTTCTGGGTTGGCAGGCGAGCGTCTACCACTCAGAACAGAGCGACAAAACGTGTTTAAATAAAATAAAAATAAAACGTTCGTACCACTTTTTGGAGTATTTTTTCACCGACAGTACTTCTAGAATAAGCGCTGGAAGGCCAGTTTAAATTACATTATTGTAAACTGGTCCTTAAAAGATAAGTAAATGAATAATTTATTTTTTATATTTCTTTTTTTCAGTCAAAAAATCGTATTGGTGGTAACATCGTCGCCTCACTACTAGGTTAAAAATTCGTATGTAAACTGTCGCAATTTCTTATGTAAGTAAATAAAAGTTTATTATTTAACGACTATTTTATTGTCTACTGTATTTAATTTAAAATTCACAACTTTAACCCTTCACATGACTTTCTTGACCGGTAGTTCATGAGTTTGGAAGCTATACATAAACTAAACAAACGCGGGCAGAGCCGCGGGCAAAAGCTAGTAGCTACTCATAGCAAAAGCTATTATGCAGATAATTGGCAGCTTTATTATGGTTTTTCAATTGATCAAGCTAATTCAGCTATCTGTCATGTAAATAAGGAACTACTGAAAATAAAAATGTGGGCTGATGCACAGGGATTTTTGGTCAATCTAAACAAATGCAGAACATGCTGCTTGGCAGTAGGTTTATTTTAAATGCACTAAATGACACTAGCTTTCCCTCTTTTAATTTCAATGGAACTGATGCAGCCGGGCTAGCTAGCGGGAGCAGATTAAAAGGTGGATCGTAGTTCAATAGATATATTTACAATAAGGAAGGAGGAAAAGATCAGGTTTATAAAAGTATTTACAACAAGACAGCACTGGCCTCGATTTAGTCCTAGGTGAGCGCAGGCGGCTATCAAGCTCGAGTGGCACAGCGTCCAGATACTTCCATAAATTGTTGAAGATAGTGGTCGAAGGTAGAACAGGATAGGAAAGGAGAGTAGGAAGATAGTAGTCCAAAAGGAAAGGCTGCAGCCTTTCTATTTCAGCAGTTACAAAGTTTTATCAGTAACAATATGGTAATAATAATTAAATCAGATATTTATAATTTTCTTATCTGCAAGGATGCTTCTTTGGTAAATTCTCCCAAGAAGTTATTCTTTTGTTTTAGTTTTACGAAAAGAGAAAATTTTGAATTTAGATTTAAAAAGTTACATTTGTTTTCGAGTGCCAGCAAAACCAAAAGAGGTTATCGAAAAATAAGGATCAAGAAGTATAACAAATATTGCAATGCTACACTGATATTGCATTTAACAATACTGCAAAAAACCTGGGTTGTAATTCTCGATAGAACTCTATTTTGGGTTTCACATGTCAATGAAATGAGCAGAAGTCCATGGAGTATTTTATAAGTACCAGATGATAAAAAAGAACTGGTTGGATGGATTGCGCAACCTGAATTACTTACCTTCTTTCTGCTTACCAAGATATAAAAATACTCATGGAACTAGGACCTGGATGTACTGTTTGCCTAAAACTGTAAATGAGCTTCCTAAGGATATGCAAAACGTAAACATAAACAGCAAAAATTTTAGAAATAAGATAAAAAAATACTTCATGGAAAATTTATACCCTTATGCACTCTGTTTCAGATGTAAAATTAACATTCATAAGAATGTCCGCTGCTATCAGATAAACCAATAAATTTCCGTTGGTAGCTATATATCGCGGTTTTTTATGTAAAGATTATATGAAATAAATAAAAAATAAAAAAAAAAACCTAAAGCGACTTCAGAATTTTTTCTCTTTTAAAGCGTATGAGCACGCTAAATAAGCAACTCCATGTGTGTCGGTACAAATATCAACGGAAACGACATTGTAATAATGTTCATTTCAGCGTGCCTTGAAAAGTGGCTGTTACGACAACCACAGCGTCTCTGGCTAGCGCAAAATAGGAGAAAATAATACTTTTCACACGGACGCCATGAACGGAAAAAAAATTTTGAACTGAAATTTTTTAGATCTAAAAATTTCCTATAATTTGGTGAAATAATAATTACAATTGCTTCAGGCGTTTGGAAGGAGTAAGAGAATTCTTGTGTTAATCATGTGAAATTTTGGATGACTTTCGATTTTTTTTGTCAAAACTAACAATAGAAAAACAGTTTATGAAACTTAAAATTTATTTTTGACTCTATAATGCCTATCATATATTTTTATGAAAGATTTTGGACCACCCGTGTGGGAGGAGTAGGCCTTCAAAGACAGGTCCAAATTGCAGTAAAACGAAGATATATCGTGCTCAATCTCTTCTTCTCTCGTTAATCGACTGTGCACATGTGTGCTTTTCCGATGCCAAAGAAGAATTGGTAACTAAATTTGAACGGATTCAGTATCTAGGTATAAGATTCATTTACGATATACGTAAATTTTAACATTTCCCACAATTTCTTCGTGAATGAATTCTCATTCGTTTTCGTTGCCAGTTTCATATTCTCAACCAGCTTTATGGTATCATCAAGTATCCCATTTCCCTTAAATATCTTCGTACTCTTATTTCCAGTAACATAAATGCATGATCGTACAATGTCTCCCTTCTTAACCCCCTGCACACACTGCTGCATCAGACTGTGGGTGAAACTTTCTACCCTCGGAAATCCGTGAGTCTCTGTCTCTAAATATATTCAGACATGACTTTTACATATTTGCTGCCAATTTTGAATTTAGAACTGTTCGATATTCAAATTTGTTGGAATTTTAAAGAATTTGGGTTTATGTAATTGTTTAGTCACAGCGTTGTTTTGAGTTTGTCAGGTGACGTACGAAAATGAATCTTACTAACGAAAATGTCCATGCAATAATTTTCTATAACTACCAAAAAAGCCTAAGAGGCTTCAGTGTTTTAAAGAGCTAACATATGTATTCTATGATGAAGCCCCATTTCTGCAAACTGTTGAATGCTGGTATTTAGAATTCCAGCGTGGGCATACCAGTCTTAGTGACAAATCTCGTGAAGGACATCCAAAATCCGTCATCCTACACCATGACAACGCAAGCTCACACAGCGCTCGTCAAACAATTGAGTATGAAGCAGGAAAATGTAGAAATTCTTGAGCATCTTCGATACAGTCCAGTCCTGTAGAATAGTAATCCCTAAAGATTACTTTACATTTCCTAAAATTAAGAAAAATCTTCGTGGTCAAAGGTTCCAGTCCGGTAAAGAAGCAGACGCCGCTTTCAAATCAGCCATATTGAATACCCTCACTTTGGAGCAGAATATATTTTTTAATGATAAGTTCGAGCGAATGGAAAAATGTGGTTTAACGACAACTTAGCGCAAAGTGCATAATTTAACTTTTTTTTTCTTGTTTAGAAGTTAAAAATTGCAAAATACTTTGGTCTGTGGCAATTGACGCCAATAGTTCATTAGTAGCATAAACTAAGTATTAGTACGTAGTAATACTTAGTCTATGGTAGTAGTGAGGTTTATAAAGCAAGAGTTTGAAATTTTGTACACAATTTGACATGATCTTGCCGAAACCAACTAAAAACGTTCTTTTAACATTGTTTGGACAAGATCATTGTGTATTAAATTTCATAATCATGCTTTATAAACTTCATTAATACTGAATTATTGCCGTCATTTGCCAGAGGTCAACATGTTTTATATTTTTTAATTTCAAAACCAGAAAAGCAAAGTTAAGGTTTGCACTTTGCCCTAAGCGATTGACGTTTAATCTTAACTATGTGGTAAATACTTTGAAGAACAGTAATATAAGTTTCTAGTTGTTTTCTTTTTTCAAACGAACATTTATTATTACTATTGTTACGTTATAAGGTGCATTTATTGTTTTATTATGTATTAATTTTATTAATTTATGTACTTTATGTATTTTTTTATATATTGTAAGTATCAATATAAGAAGGTATTTTTTTTTCTGAGCGACATATATATTCATTTAGAAGTATTTAATTATTGATGCAACGTTATACTTATGTATGTATTTGTATATCTACTTTTATGTTTATCAATATCTATATATCCCCAGAGGTATACTGGAAGAAATCTCTTCAGAGATAAGTAAACCTTTGTACATGTCCTTTGTACATTTTCCTTATTAATATTTGTTGTTTGCGTAAAATTTGTTACACTTGTTTGTATAAAATAAAGGTAGGTACCATTAAACCGGAATTATTTTAAAATTCATATAGAATTATAATTTTATGCATATTTAATTTCATTTCATTGTAATTTTATTATTATTGCCATTTCTGTAAAATAAAAGTGTATATGTAATGATGTTGTGATACTAATGTTTGGTTTATTTTAAAATGTTTTGTATACTACTATCATGTATATGAATAAAAATCATGATCACAATCACATACATATATGTCAAAATATGTAGTCATACACAACTTATAATCTTTAATACTACAACAATTTTTTTTTGAGGTCCTCTTATTGACTTCTTATAGTCAAGGAGCAAACTGTGTTCGCTATGAAGGTATATGTCGTGGGCAGATCGTAGAATTGGGCAGATTGTAAAGTATGAAATAATTAAAAAAATAGGTGCGACGACAAGCGGAGCGAAGCGAAGCGAGCAGGAGTGTGGTTATATTTGGATAGCCGAGCGAAGCGGAGCGGAGTAAGGTGACTTTCCTAATTTGATTGCTAAATAAGATCAACTCTGCTTCGTGTGCCAAAGTTAGTATTATAATTCAATCGAGTTACACAACCAGTTGCACCCTGTCTGTATATTTATACACTTTGCATTAAAATGTCAACGACTCGTTCCTCCCTCACATTGTAATCTTAGGAATGAAGTCCATGAGAGTAACCACAACTACATGTTGCAGGAATAATTAGAAACGGTAAATAAAGTTGTGTATCAAGAAAATTTTAAAAGGTTAATACTACGTATTAACTTTGGTCTGAAAAGCTCTTTTCCGAATTTGGCTATTTTGAATTTCAAAGTTACCAAAAGCTCAATGTTCGGAATATCAAATTTCCAAATATCAGTTTTCCGAAAGTTTAGGATCTCAATTTCATTGATCTGATAATCTGGAAAATCTGAAAAAAATTAAAAATAAACAGTTCTTCATAATAATCATAAAGCTCGGCAGCCAATAGATGAAAGATAAAGAAAAATACAATATTTATCCCTGCAGTAGGGGTTTAGTACAGGAGCAAAGCTTTACTCTCCACATAGTTAAAGAACTGGAAATAGATATAGCGTATAGTGTAAGTATTAAAGTGTCGATTCAACTTCTCGGAGCGCAGTGAACGCCCATAAAACTGGTCAAGCTTTAACAATATGGTGAGTTTATCTCTTTTTAAGTTTATCACTTATAAGTGCAACCAGTACAAAGACTTAGATATTTTTCATTCCTCCACTGGTGACCTTAAAAAGCTAACTAAACTCAATACTGTTTAATTCTACTGTTTAATTTAAAATCTTAAGTTTTTATATACTTTTTTTATTTTTGGCCATAGGTATATACATATAGTTTAATTCGTTAATACATGCTGAATCCACTTTTTATAGAGACTGTAATGATTAATTTTTATATATTTGTTTTTATAAGTACATAATGTTACAAGCTCTCCGTCTGACAGCATTAAAACCTCGCTACACCGATTATTTCTCATTTTATTTTATTTAAAACATTTATTTCGAGCAACATGACTCATAGTTGTTAGTAAACTTAAAACTACTGAGTTAGTAATACATACAATTTTGTTAGTAAAATTAATACTACTGTGTTAGTAACAATTTATAATAAATTATATAATATTTGTTGCGTGTGACGTGAAGGCCATCGCAATGTAATAAAAAAAGGCAATCTACCCTGCCAGCTATCATCGCCAGGACGATGTTGGGGCTGGCGCGCACCCTGCGCACCAGGGACGCGCATCTCTTGCGCATCACTGTGTAAAAGCAGTCGATGCGCGCCTCCGCAAACATGCCCGAGGCACTACAGTGCCGCGGCAGCCCCAGCATCGCCCTCAGCGCGTTATTATATTTGACACGGAGAACCCTGTACGTCTTTTGAGTATAACTCACCCACAGGTTGCACGTATAAAAATAAATTGTTTTTATTTAGATTTGTCGCGAAGTAGGAATCCATGAGTTCGGATGAGATCCGCTTTAAATGTAAACAGTTATACATTTTCAAGTCACATTTTTAACATTTGCACTACGGCTCATCCTTGACCTTTCTTTAGAAAACTTGTTTATTCACAATTTTAAAATCCAACAAAAACGAGAACACCTTTAGATCAGTGTTTGCCCATACTATCAGTTCATTTAGAATCCGTTGCTTTACTGGAATCAAGATGGACTCATTGAGATTTTAACATATAGGTGGACATGGAACACTTGACCTCCTGAAAAGTGGATGAAAGCATTCTATATGATATTCTTATAGAAATAAATAAATTTAAGGGGCTGCACAATGCTAAAATTCAGTCTTACTCTAACGCTTTTGTTTCTTAACTGTCTATGCTGCTTTAATCAGATGCCGTGCACGCAAAGCTTCAGTTATTTTGAAATCGCGGTTACATTAGGAGATTAACTATAATGTATTTATGTAGGTAATAAAAAGTATCTGCGTGTATTGGTTTCGTTTCAATCAGTTTTAAAATATGGAAACTGAATCACTTTTTTCGTGAAATTTATGCTTTTTTTAAAAGTAAAGAAGATTGAAACTATGTTTATTTATAAAGTGATCAATGATTGTCTTGAGTCAAAAATCACGCCATTAATTTTTAAAATTTTTACCTTTTACATTGACGGAACTGAATCCAAAGCCAAACTGATATTCTGCGTTGTGGAGCCCTTTAAACGATTACATTTTCAACTTATTTCTAAAAGGATTAAGTTGACGGAACCCGATCAATATGTTTAAGTTGTAGGACTTACCTATATTTGGTAATGTCAGGGGGGTCTCACTTGACCACGTGACCCGCGATAAATACCTACCGCGACGCAACCCGTCGTCGGCACTAGAGTCAGTCGAGTGTTACGCACGCTCTGTGATACACGTTCTCACTTGTACCTATGCGTCTCGACTTTTCATGTTCTGTTCTGGCTTTGGATAGTCAAAGAAAGCTTACATACATACTTGATACTACTTTTATTAGGTCCTAAAATATATTTCTATTTTACTCTCAGTCAAGATGCATGTCAGGTCTATTTATCAATATACAATACAGTTGTCGTATATAATGTATGAGTAATAAAACAAAATATTACATCATTTATTTATAAAGAATTTTACAAATTAAAATATATGGTAACATTAATTTATGGAGCCAAATTCATACTAAAGAAACGGTAAGTTGTCAGTATCAAGGTTCGATGACCTTTTTTGGGAAATTCGAAAATTATTTCCTTATTTAAAAAAACCCTGTTCCCTACAAACGCAAGCCTAGCGCTAGCTAGTCAATTACTATGGAAGGTAGGTCAACATATTATTTTGTGAAATTTTCAAAACTTGTTATCGATCCGTGATACTGATCATTTACCAAGCATCCAGTATGAATTTGGCTGCATAAACACTTTATAAAATACCTCTTTTACGCGTGCAACGTTTTAAACAACCCTACCGAGTGAACAATGATTTATGACCTTGAGACCGTCACAGTGAAAGAAGCTCTAGCGCATAGTAATTCCATACATTCTCGCTTGCACGCACGTGTGGTACCTGACTGTAGGCAATTATAAAAAGTTGCCGAACGGCGGGTGCGAGCTAGTTTGTACTTTATTGCTGCTTAGCGAGAGTAGCTATTTATTTCAATGTTTTTGCAAAGTGATTCTTCTGTACGTAGTATATTATTCTGTGGTAATGTATTGGTTGTCTTTGAATTTGTCGGACTTGCCTATTTGGTGAAGCATTGATTGTCTTTGTTAGGATCTCCTACTCCTACAAGATTAGGTATCCTACTCCTACAAGTTCTGGTATTTTAATTAACTGCCTGCTGTACATGCAATATATGCTCCTGCCTATCACCCAAGGATAGTAGAAACTACAGAATCCATTTGCCACGATTTTGTACCGTTGTAGCGCCAGCCAATCCAATAATAAAGACATACAAGTTCTTTAGATGCTTTTCACTTAACCTTACTTCAATTTACTACAAATAGGCCATAACCTATTAACACCGATAATCACCATAGTAGGGTCAATAAAAGAGATCAGTAACCAGGCTCAGCGGAAACACTTATTCGATTCTATGATCCACTGAGGAGTGATTGATGAGATGAAGAATACTTCATCAATAGTGCATGATGCTTTGACCTAGTGTTCCTCTTGTAATCTATCACTCACCTGTGGGTCTAAAGATCAAAGTGTTTGCGCTGGGTCTGGTTACTCATTTATTTTGTTGACTGTACACCATACGCCTATCTAGGGGCAGGACGGCAATTCTCGTACATGCAACAATTTGCGAGGGCCGAAGGCGGGTGATTTTAAGAATCTCTTTGTACAGAAACGTAACACATTTTTAAAATAAAAACCTTTTGCGCGCATTCATAACATGTGTTTACATGTCTTTTAAGGAGTTTTACTTCATAGAATTATCATCACACGGCATTTATTACGCGAGTAACGAAGTCGTATAAAACATGAAGCGTGTATAAATGTTGTGAGAATAACCGCAATTATAAAATATAAAATAAAATAAAATAATGGTCTGATTAAGCTCTATCTTTTTACATTGTCGTTGCTCGAAGTACTAGCCACATAGAGATTTTTATACCGACATCCTTGTGAGCATAATAAAAAGCTTGTTTAACGGGCAAGCCAAGCCTTGATTGCGTCATATCTCCAAAACTGTTGCTCAAATATCTATAAGCTTCAAAACTACTTTTTATTTATTGTTTTATTTTTATTTATTATCTCATATTACAAAGCAAAACTTTTAAAACTGACACAATACCTGGTTGGACGGGACCACTAGAACTCGTCATTTAAAATACATTTGCACAAAACACTATAAAAATAAAGGAATACTTTTATTTTGATTTATCAAAATAACACTAGTTTAATTAAACAAAAAATGTTTTCATAATTTTAACGGGTGATTCATTCATGTGGCCAATTGAAATTAAAAGTTTTTGGCATCACAGATAATATGGTAAGTGTTTTAAAACTGTTATTCTCAATAGAAGCATTTTGTTTATTAACCAAAGGAGATAACAAGGCAGTATTTAATGGCAAATATGAATAAAATGTTCAAGTAAAGATTGTATGATTTAAACTCACGACGCGCCGAAGTTTCCATTAAATATTTAATTACATTTTAACTAGTGCCATCTACAAAAAAAGTTTTAATATATTTTGTTTACTAATTTTAAAATATGAATTATAATCAAATTTACAATTTTTTAACATTCTTCCCCTATTACATAACATTCTGTCTCTTTTTGTTCTTAAATATTATTGATTTTATTGTTTCATATTTTTCAGTTCTCGTTATGATTTACTTTAAAGGTAATTAATTTTGTGCAGTTTTTCAAAATATATTGAAATTTGTGCCAGTAATTTTTACTAATTGGTTTGTTCACTTATTACTCATTTCATTACAGCCAACTATTTTGAATTATTATAGATTATTTCTTTTAATACGTAATATTACTAATCTTGATAAAAACACTTGTAGTGTTTCACAATATCATTTTTATTACTCCAACCGGTTTCGCCTTACGGCATTATCAAGGAACACTGTTAAATATAATAATAATAATGGTTCACCATCTGCAATGTAAACAACCACTACACATTTCTTTATTGTTTATTATATTTAACAGTGTTCCTTGATAATGCCTTAAGGCGAAACCGGTTGGAGTAATAAAAATGATATTGTGAAACACTACAAGTGTTTTTATCAAGATTATGATGATGTTTTACCAAGTGCCGACAATCGCAAACTAGTATTAATCGTAATATTACTAATACCAATTTGGCTTTCAGAACTACATGCACTTAACCCGCCACTGGTGTACGCACATGTATTTGACTTACATCGTTTGTGACCCCGGTCTCACGCATCGGGATTTTTGACTGAATTTTTCTATAATTTACTGTTCATGCTACTTTTCATTGGAAAGTTTATAAAATTTTTTTTTTTTTGTCAATAAAACAGGTATTTTCTAAATCAAATCTCTTTTATTAACATTAGAAAATATTTTAGATGCATTAAAATTATAAGGTATTTTACCAATATTTTTCTAAACTAAAAGATGTTGAAACAATCTGAAATATTTAACGATAAAATCAGCCTTAGTTAGTTTTATGGCATTGGAAACATAAAATAAAGAAGCGTTAATGGTAATACATCCACCAAAAAAAAAAAAATACTGAAATCAGCAAATTCAACAAACCCGATCAAGTAAGTACTACGTACTCAGGCATACATATTTATAACATTTATGGCAAGAGAGCGGTAGGGGGCATGGAATAATGCAGCTACTCGAAATCGCAATATAACTCTAAATATATTCGATTTTTTCGAACTACCCGATCTCACAGACATATAACGTCACCAGTAGCGGGTTAAGCTGAACGAGCTTGGCACAAACCATGCTTCCTGTTTATTAGTCTACTTTGGCCCATTATCTATACATCTTCTTTTATTTTTAAAGATCAATGTTAGGGGCATCAATTTTTTTTATTGAAATTACTCTTTGATTTATATCAATGTAATTGCCCAATATTTTACTATTTACCGCCAGCGGCTATAATGTGTGTATACGTTATTAACGTACGTAAGGTCACAAAAACTTTATAACATGCTAATGATAATGATTGTATCTGTAGACAAATTCATTGATCGCAGTAAGTAGTTTGACAAATATTAGCCATTTAGCATATTTATAGCTTTGTTTTTGCTACCATGCCATACACTTCATTACTCAGACAAGTATTATTTCAGATGTAGGCAGTACAGTGCTCCCAAAGTGATAATACGCATACAGATCTTCGCCACTGTTCGGCAAAGTTCGTATTTCCTTGCACTCTCTATACCTATAATCAATACGGTCACGTGGTACGTCCGGTCGCTCGGCTATAGATTTGTAATGCGCATTATTACTTTGGGAGTACTGTGCGTATTTATCTCTTTCGAAACCCTAAGTCTGTTTACTTTGATAAAAATTTTTATTAACTCTTTTACCTATATCTAAGCACGCTTAAAAAATTGTGAAATACTTACAGTTTTTTTTTTTTTTTTGTTTTCTCGGAAACTAGGAAACATACGCAATTATAATATATAGTAAAGGTGTGTCAATTAAAAGTTCTCAAACATTCATTTCCTTGTAATATCGGTTGATTAAATTTTCAAGAAATATTACTAAAAAAAAATATAATTTTTTAATAATTTGAAAAAAAAAATAGTACCCGTTTTTATCCTTAACGTAATTTAAAGACAAAAAAGACTTTTATCTTATAATCCTGATCTTCTCAAGTCTAAGCGTAGGAAGGATCGAACTTTTGACAATAAACAATATTATACATCATTTTACTCTCGCTTTTCCAGTTTACTCGGTCCCTATTTGTACAATAGACTGAGCAAATTTATCTCTATACGATTTATCGTAGCTTGAATCTAAAAAGTGTCTGATCAGTGCTGAAAACTTTTAAGTACAACCAAACAGAAGATTTATTTATTGGCTTTTCTTCATAGAAACGTTACTGACGTTGGTGGTTTTTCCGGAAGCACTCTGCTTTTGTAGCTACATTTTGAATGTACTTTGGTTGTTTTTGCTGATTCTAATATTACCAGATTATATGTATGAACAATAGAGAATCCATAGAGAAAAAAAAAAACTGACGACGGCCCCAAGTGGGTCGAAATATACATCGAAAGTTTTCTTTAATTTCTACCATAATATTCATAAAAATCTGTATATACAGGGTGGAAAAAATGAATGGGCCCTGGAGGAGAACTACCTTAAATCCTTTAGTTAGCTCATTTTACTGAAAGAAAACATTCCTTTATTTTTTAAAAGAAACAAAACTGCATTCAAAGATCTTCTAAAATTCGTTAGTCTGACCCGGGAATCGAACTAACTAAAAATGAAAAAAATAAACCCTCGCTATTTTATTATACGAATCGGTAGGATTATTGTTCAGGATAAAATGTGTCTAATAAACATTTGGTCTTACACTCATCTGTTGTACGAGATACCCACGAAATTGAATATTTATTACAAGTTCTTTGTTAACAATACCTAATAAAATACTGTTCACTTGTATCAAGTAAATGACACGTTTTAATTTTCTTATCTCTCTAACATCCAAAGACATCGTATGAAGTACAAGCTTGCTAATGTTATTTACCTTAAGTACCTTGTTGAAGACTTCGATAAGAAAATCGTTATAAATCTATGCACAGCACAATTCCTTCTTGCACTAGGCGTACTGACGAAAAGTTTAAAAAGGGAAACAATTTTTTTTTGAAACGCGCTCAACAAATTTAAAATTCGAATGATAACTTTAAACATTTTTAAAATCGATAAAACTATTCGTTCGAATTTCAAATTTAGTTTTGTTTTGCTTTCATTCCGTGCTGTCATTGTGTAATAATGGCGTATCAACAACAATTTTATTTATTAGAAGTTTGTTTTCACTTTTTTTTATTTCAAAGACCAAATATTTATTAGACAAATTTTATCCTGAACGATATTCTTACCAATTCGTATAATAAAATAGCGAGGGTTTATTTTTTAGTTTTTAGTTGGTTCGATTCCCGGGTGAGACAAGTGAATTTTAGAAGATCTTTGAATGCAGTTTTGTTTCTTTTAAAAAATAAAAGAATGTTTCTTTTCAGCAAAATGAGCTAACTAAAGGATTTAAGGTAGTGCCCCTCCAGGGCCCTTAAATTTTTTCCATCCTGTATATATACAAGGTGAATTTTTGATCATCGTCCAAATTCATACTGGTGGCTTGGTAAGTGATCAGTATCATGGATCAATAACAATTTTGGTAAAATTCGTAAAATGAAATTTCGACTCCCCATAGTGATTCACTCGGAAGTGGAACTGAATTTCTATGGGAAGCCGAAATTTCAATTTACGAATTTCACAAAAATTGTTACTGATCCAAGATACTGATCTCTTATTAAGCCTCCAGTATGAATTGGACGATGATCAAAAAGTCACCTTGTATATATAATAAAACAGTAAAAAAAAAAACGAAAAAATTGGACATTGGTTGCTTTTCCAAAACAGTCTTAACCTTTTGAGTGTCCCCATAGAAGGGAATTCCAAGTGCTCGAAATGTCCCCATACATCGCGCCAAGCGAGATTTTGAGCGACTTGTTGTTAGAAATGCTCGGATTTAGTTAAGTTGCAATCATTATTACCGAATATGTTATATCTTCTAAAAATCTACATAAAATTTGCCATCTTCTCATGTAATTTACATACCTAGGCAACAATCCGAAGGAAAAATATCCTTAGATATAGTTTCAGCTCTCACTTTTTTCCGCCATTTTTTGTCACATTTTTCATCACAACACTTCATTTACACTAATTTCAGAATTTGTTTTTACACTCACGTAATCAAAATTAGTTTACACGTAGACTACATACATTTTTTTATTGAAATACTGAGTAAATACTTCACAATAATTAAATATTTACGGACGTAAACAAACTCGATGCCGGTTGCGTTTTCACTGAGCAAAATGTTTCTAAAATTCATTCGTTCTAAACCGAAAACCAATGATACAAAAATGTTGGCCACACTGTGAGAAATCATAAACAATTTTTGCTCAAAAGTTCGTTCAATTTCACTCCGAGATATTTGGCGGCAATTTCATACCGCCGCTTATGATCAGACGTTTGATCATAGGGCATTTGAGGCACCCATTTTCTTATGATCAACCGTTTGATCGTAGGACACTTGACGGGTTAATTGGATACACATATATACATTTATATAACTCACCGTTTTTGAGACGGTGCCCCTTACAAAGGAGGAAAAGGTTAGTAAGCCATAAAACCATCTTATTTCGGCGTGCAGGTGCAGTACCTTAGTGTTTCCAGTTTGGTGGTGCTGACCACACTGCTGGGGCTGACCTACGCGAGAGTACTGGATAATGATGTGCTGAGCTACGTCTACAACAACAATGGATTAGGAAGCTACAGTTTTGAGTTAGTACTTCAACTTTATTTGGTGGGAGTAAAATTTAAAATTAAAATCTTCAGGAGGGTAATTCTCAATCTGTCGAATTAGCCTTCTCGACTGTAAAAATCAGTTTTATCTAAGTACAACTCCATACATTTTTAGCTCGATTTTTAGAAATCTCGCTACGACTGTTTTTCTGGAATAGCTTTCCAGATGAGCAAGATTTTCCATTTGATTTTATAGGTTGATATCAAATATCAGCTTACTCGGAGAAACTTGATTTTTTTAGGGTTCTGTACCCAAAGGGCAAAACGGAACCCTATTAATGTCACTCTGCTGTCCATCCACCTGTATGTCACAGGTCTCTATATTAGTTACAGATCTGGAATTGTTGTTGAATGTTGACCCAAAACGAAATTTTTAATTAAAAAATAATATTTTGATTAAAAAAGAGCATTATTTTTCATACACAAAAGACAACATATTTGGTGTCTTGAATTCATTAAATAGAGCACAAATATATATTAAATTATTTTTTCTTCAAAAATAAAGAAGTGGGGGCCGTCAAAGTTGTCAGCTTTAGACTATTTTTGTTATGGAGTCTATCTCAAAACTATCATGTACCGATTCTAAACAAAAAATACTGAAAACGCCGAATTATATTGTAGTCTTAGGGTAAAAACACATATTTCTTATAACGTTAGTTAAAGAAAATTTTATCAAGTTTAACTGTTTGCGTGGGCTGTTCATTATAATGTTTGGATTCGTTTGGGATATCAATTACAGGATATCAATTTTAATAATATAAAATAGAATTAGAAGCCCTCCATTTGTCAGCTTCCAGGCTAGTTTTTCCGTAACAAGAACAGCTGTATAGACTTTAAGGTTATTAAATATGATTATTAGTAAGAATTCTATTTTTGGTTAATTGATCTCAGTTTAATTCACACTTCCAGCACCCGTAGCACAGTGTTTGATCGCGCGCGACACGACTTAGTTGAATCACAAGTGCGAGGGGCGAGGCGATATGCGAAAAAAATACGGGTGTTTCTTTTCTGTGTATTTCATGAAATACAAGGAAAATTGTAAGCAGTTTCTGGTATATGCATTTTGACTATATAATCTAGAGTTTTGAAATTGGAAAACATGTTTGGATAAATTTTTCTCGATAGAAATAATTGTTGAAATGAGGTCTTCAAACACACTTTTTCTCCTCGTTTGACGAATAGGAACCATATACAGAACTCAAACATATTTTATTAGGTGTTTTTTTAACAATATCTAAAGATTTGATATTTGAAATTTTGCTAGCTATTTTAGTTTTTTTAATAAAAATATAAAACCAACTTTTTTCGCGATTTGTCGCCTGGAGTGACCTCCATAGCCTCTTAATCGCAAAAACATCGTCTCACGCTCCTCGCACTTGTGATTCAACTAAATCGCGTCGTGCGTGATTAAACACTGTGCTACGGATACAGATTTTATTAGAATTTTTTTAAGAGTGACAAGTGCATAAAACTGCAATGTTTACACATAGCTCATTATTTTGACATATTATGTGTAAACCTATGTTGAGTATTTATTATATTTTTTTAAATATACGCACATATTGTTAAACGCACATAAGTAGCGTTTAAAATAATAATCTAGAATACATTTGACTAATATAAATAAAATCATCATTTTTATAAAAGCTTAACGAGAACCTATTAGATACCCATATTTATCTAGTGTTTTTATTGACTTGTTCAACTACCTGACCTTAACTTTATACTAAGGCCATTTTAAAATGTCAAAAGTAACATTTTACATACAGGCTATTATTAAATAATATTTCAATTCAATTCAATACAATTTAAAATCCTTTATTGCACACAACAATCAAACGTATTACAAGTATCAGTAATCTTACAATTTAAGCAAAAGAGATTTTTACCAGCAAACCCTTGGTGATATAATCAATTAAACAAAAAGTGAGTATTTCGTAAGTGCACACAAAACAAAACTGTTTAAAATCCATCAGTTAAAACAAAAATAATAACAATTAAATACTGGTCCTCTAAAAAGGCCGTTTTGCATGAATCACGTTATGATTCTGTTCTAATGCCGTCTCTTTTGCACGTGTGAAAAATCTCTTACTCTATCCTACTTTCAAATCATTTTATGATTCACCCAAGTCGGCCTTTTTAGATCCCCTGGTATACATAAATTAACTGTAAGACATATAAAATAAATAAATACCGTATCTTCTTCCTTTGTTTTTATCCAAATTGAGTATTAATTTATTTTGTAAAAATATGTAAATGTTATTTACTAATTCAGATACCAGAGCCCAGATGGATCATTCAGAAAGGAAGATGGTGGTCTGATTTCGAAGCCGGCTGGAGACACGTTGGTGGTCCGAGGGGAGTATGGTTACAAGGATCCTCAAGGTCACAGCTACTATGTCCACTACACAGCTGATGAGTACGGATTCAAAATGGGTTTGACGGATGATAGTGAAACCAGGTTCAACGACCGACGGATTGTTTGATAAGCATTAAAAGTATGGCGGAAGTAATTTAATTGTGGAGCTTGTTTCATTTTAAAAAGCCCGACTACCCGCGGCCATTCAATTTAATGATGTGTACAAAATACTCACGTGCGCTCAGTGTGCACGGGGGTTTAATAGGAATATCGGCTACATTAGCCATTTTCGGGCTCATCAGCATCGTACCGACTAGGAGTCGAAGTGGTCGCCATGACCGAAAACGGTCAAATCATCATCATCATCATCACCATCATCATCATCATCATCAGCATCTTCACCATCATCATCATCACCACCCTCATCATCGTCATCACCGTCGTCGTCGTCGTCGTCATTATCATCTTCATCATCGTTATATTTTTGCAGGCAAGTATTTATTAATAAATTATCGAAATAAATCCTTTTTGTATTAAAATAATACAAATAATATTTAAATTACTTTTATCTACTCCCATACTGCAATAAGGTAATTGCAACAACAAAAGCAGTTTTATAAGTACCTAAATGGTTTATCCAATGTTATAATTTTAGATTATAACACCGCGATTCTGCACTGCGATTGTTAGGCTCTATTATAAATGCGAAACTGTGTTTGTTGGTTTGTCCTTCTTTCATGCAGCGACCGAGCAACGGGCTGGCGTGATTTTTGCATAGAGAAAGTTTATGGCCCGGAGAGAGGCTACTTTTTATCCCATAGAAATGAAAACTAAATCATCGTGGGCGAAGCCGCTGGCAAAAGTTAGTTTATTTATAATACCGCTAAAGAGCCAATCAACAACAGAGCCAATCAATAAGTCCCGACCTTATTTCTTAAGCCACGACCCCTTTAACCTGATTGGCCTTCAAGGCAGCATCACCGTACGAGTGTTCTTCTTCTCATTTTTCGTTAAATTGTTAGTTGAAAATATTATAAATAAAGACGATATTTTTGATGGTCGCAGATAAAGTAATGTGAGCAACTGAACATAATAAGTAGACATTGGGACATTCGTGAAAAACAAGAACTCGTGTCCCAAATAGTCCCAATGTCTCAAAGTCTCAAATTATGTTACAGTTGCACAAGATACTTTTTTTTTAAACCCTCATTTCATAATCGACAGCGTCATGATGTATCATATCATCTTAAATTATCTAGATTCACCTAATAAATAATATATATCTATTGTGTAAACGATCCATCTACTTTCGATAGAAATAATAAAGTTAAAAGAAATAAGTTTTGGGTTGTGTCAAGAAATGGATGTACCCTTTGATGCCTTAGTTTCTGACGCCACAATAAGAGAATATTTTAAAATTTCATAATATTGAGTACCAAGTGACCTAGATTACTTAAAAATCATTATATACATAGGAACAATCTGTAGATACGACATATTTGATGGATATACACTCAGAAAGATAATTTAAGGGACGCAAAGGCAAAATGATATTACTCGAATTTTTCGTGGTTCTTTTGTTTTTAGCAGTCATTTCTTTTTACCTCATGAATAAATGCGACCGAAATCTTGCATAAAGCTACTACAGGGCTACTCTACGAAAAGAAAAAAAAAACAAATCACTAAAAACTTGAATCAAACCTTTTTTTGTGTTCCCTTAAATATGTCCCTGAGTGTCGTTTTAAAAATAATTTGATTATATGCCAAGGAAAGCAACATTTTGCGTTATACTTGAAGGTTTATCGTTTAATCGTGCAGATAAAGTGGTTTGCTACCACACTTGAAACTTTTATGGGAAAACTATAAAATCTACGCAAGAAGGAAACTGTGGCATAAACTTGATATGGCACTAAATTGAATAACGCAACAGAAATATAATCGCATGAAGTTAACGACAATAAATTCCATTCATTTTAGTCACACAAAATGTTCAAAGTGTTTACAAGTTTGAACTTTTTTGCCTTTGTAAGTGCGATTAAATTTTAACGTCTTCATTCATTCATGTAGAATATTCACGTAACTGTTAGCTAATGGTTCTATATTTATTTTGTATAAAAGAAATTTTCCGTCAATTAAGATAAAATGTAAGTTTTGCCTTTACCGTGCCTTATCGATAGAACAAGTAAGCTAAAATAAGTCATGAGTAAAAGTAACATAGTGTGGGGAAATAAAATTGAACATTAAAATTTTGCATACATTTAGAGTCCATGGCATCGTTTTTACTGAAGATTACTTTGAAAATACTTAAATTATTACTTATTGTCTCTCAGATTTTTAGAAATTCTATTTTGGAGAGTTTGCGCAAGAATTACATGATCGTCCATCCCTTCTACCACCGGAATAGTTGACGCACAACAAAGTTTCGTTCATATGTTATCAGTATTTGGACAGCTTAAACACACAACGTTTCAAATCTTCATTTATCATTCGTACAGCTGAAATGTGAATTAATTAAGTAATTTCTTTAAAAGAAAAGTACGAGCAATTAAGATAACTTCTGGGGGAGGGCCTTCATCCTAGCTCACATCGACGTTTACCATAAGACGCGATGGTGAACAAGCGTAACCCATAGATAATTTAAAAAAAAAAACGGTCCAGTGTGAGTCAGTGTCATGACCCTAGGATTCCGTAATTCGACAGTTATGGGATATTTGGCATTTTCTTTTCGTTAAATTTTTCAACTGCCATATATTTCTTGTAATTTTTACGTAAGCGATTTTTTTCGTATTTTTCGGTCCACCAGTTTTGGAGATAACGGGAGACATATATTTTTTCGTGTCTTTTCGAGGATTTCTTGAAATAGATGTAATTGATTATAGCCAAACTACATTTTTATTTTTTTTACTTATTTTTGTATTTCTCATTTGTGAATATACACTTTTTTGTGGTTTTCCGAAGATTTCTCGAAATCAGTGCCAATAAATGTAGTTAAAGTATACAATGGTTTAACAATTAACTTTTTAATATCTAAAATATGATACCTATATTGTATTTTTAGGATAATTTTTTTTTTCTCTTTTGTATTGGCAATATTTTAAGACTTTCAAATGTTTCAAATTTTTTTGAAATCGTGTTATGTGGGCGTGTAATTAATGCCAAATTTCAAGTCTTTATCTTTAACGTTGCTAAAGTTATGAGGCTGTGACATACGCACGGACGGACAGCCGGACAACGGAGTCTCACCATAAAGTGCCCTTTTGTACCTCTTAGCAATTACGGAACCCTAAAAACACAATTTAACTAATCACTATTTCCTACCTAGGTGTTTTACGAAATAGCGTACGCTACATTACCCGATAGAAACGCTTATTCTGTGAAAATTATATACATTTTGTCATTCTATTTTAGATTTTGTCCAGTCTGATCTCGCGAGGCGATGGTGTAATTTATACATAGTGAGTAGTGTCATCATATTTTGCTTGAATATGCATTTTGTCGGTAATTGGCGCGGGCGCACATAGGTCAAGTTATTTTATTCAAATTACAGTGAAGATGTGGAGTTAAGGAGGATATTCCCGAGTGAATTTCCGCAAGATCTTGTCAGAAAAACCGGCGCTGAGGATCCTGAGGTAAAGATGTCTCTCAATTAAGGTTTCTACCAACGCCAACGACCTTGAACTAAGTAACTTTGTAACCATTTTATACGGTAACTATTGCAGTTTTTAATAGAAAAAAAATACATAGTAATCTGCATGATACAAATAGTGATGTGGTTTTTCCTGAATTTCATTATAACATACAAAAGTGAAGCAAGAAAATTCTAAGTTTACCCTTATTTCTCGATTTATTGTTCACTTGTAACAACATAACTACTGCAGTTTTTATCGAAACAGTATGAAAATTTATAAACTTCTAGACAAAATAATATAAAATGATTTGGTTTTCTCAGTTTTTGTAAATTAATTTTATCTTGGATAAAATAAATTAAAAACACACTATTTTCGCACTTGTCAGCCGCAGCGACCGGCGTAACAGCCATGTTGCAGTGCGAGCTGATAAGGACTTTATTTTAATATGGTTTTGTTCGAAATTTCAACCACCACGAATCGAGTTGCTAATTATTCCGACGGAGCCACCTTAAGTGTTAAATATTTAATTTATCATAACTGTAGATTTCGTCCATGTGGTTGTGGTCAGCGTGATCTCTCGGTAGTAAAGCCGATTCTAAAGGCTTTAATTTTAGTTTTAGTGCTCTCAAAACCAAATTTCATTCATTGCAAAATAGTCCTTAAAAGTTAGGATCAGAATCTAAATTACTTTGGAATAATTTTATGTTTGACAGCACTTACTAAAATTAAAGCCTTCAGAATCGGCTACATTGTCCGCTTAAAACGCTATGTAAATTTTTATTAAGTTTTACTGAAAAATCTTGAGAATTGCCGTAGTTTTAACTTTATGAAAAGTCATTTGTTAGCCGAATACCTAAATGTATTTACCACTTGTTGTATTTTAAAAGTTTATTGTTCAACTTATCTGCTAGACGGCTATATTTAAATGTAATCACATAATGTATAGTGTAGTGTAAAATACAAATCACAGTCCACACTCGGTACACCCGCATTTTACCGACGATTATTACGTCCTAACTTATAATCCCAAAACTTATAGTCCCAAATTATAATAATATTGGATATTTGAGTTCTAAGACATTAAACGAAAATTCCTATTATAAGATATTGCTATTAGCAATAAGTGCCGCCCTTGTACACCATGTTTAATTGTTTCTTTTGTCGTTTAAGTTATTTGTGTAAATGTGCAAAAAGTGTTATAAATAAATAAATAAAAATATATAATAACATTTTATTCACACCTAAATGCTGGAGCTCGCGAACGATCAGGTTTTGATTTGCCAGCCAAGACGATTACTTACGTTACTTACATTGTGACTTACGTTTAAATCCATGATGAAAATTTCTTTAAGAATTCGACTTTGTTTCCGCTCTTTCCTTCTACTTGTTACTAATTTAAGGCGATTACCGTCGCCAAATTAGCAGCTCGATGTTTTTCTGTACGAATATCGACGGAAATAACATTGAAATAACGTTCATATTAGCGCACAATGCGTGTTGGCTGTTACGACGCTCGCTGCGTCCTTGATAGTGCGAAATAGGAGAAAATAATACTTTTCACATGGACGTGATTGTTCGATTGAATAATCCTATGTTATATTTATAGCTATCAAGTTTATCTATTTATTAAAGCATAAATGAATTAAACCAAAAAAGCTGCTTAGGAGCAGTAGGGAATTCAAGCCAAAAACACCATTCAGTTAAAACAATTTTTCATGTAGAAGTTTTGGTGGTACGATAGAGAAAAATGTTGCATTTGTTGTCATAGAGTTGATAATCCATAATACATTTTTTCAATATTTTTGGTTTGGCCATAAAAGAGGAGTAGGCTTTAGAAAGTACCCATTTGGCGATATTAAGCGCCTTAACAAACTGACGTTTTGCCAAATTTTGGTGCGCTGTCCTTTACAGAGACAGATGCAGCACTACGAAGTTGGTAACACTTCGGGTGACGGACCCTGTATAATCTCGTATATTTCGTGTACTTTTATCCGTGAACCAGGCAGTCGGCCAGTCAGTTATTAATATAATTGGCAGGTAATATGTGATTTTTCGATCAAGACGGCTACTTGACAGACAGCGAATTAATGTCTAATGTTAGTAAAGTAGCGAAAATCCATGATGTCTTTTTAGTATTTTACATTGACAGAACTTTCAACGTGAACCATACGACACATGAGATGAAAAGAGCATTTTAAATCAATCATTATATTTTTCATGTTGGTATTTTAATCCCTTACGGCCGTGTTTTGGCTCTTGGTTGTATCACGTATGCTTGATACAGAAGAAAACAAATAAAGCCTTACTCTTGAGGTTCTTTTTTGTATGAAATATAACTCTTAAAAAACCTGACACAGCATTTTGATAATAAGACGCCTTCGCTGTGGCACGAACTTTATCCATCACGCAGTCAGAGTTCAAAATTCACGGACATCAAGCTGAAAGTGCGTATCTACAAAATATAAAAGTATCTAATAGTTATTAAAAAAAAAAAACTTTAATTATAAAAACGCCGTTTCACGTCGTAGACTTAGACATAATAGTGCCTATAACCAGTGAAGCAACCGTTACTTTTTCAGTACATCATAGAGCTAATAAATATAGAGATTAGCTCAAAAAAGTTAGAATTTTCGGAATTCAAAAAATCTGTAGATACGCCTTTTCGTTCATTTACAAATCGTTCATTTACAAATCCTTCTGTGGATACAAAATTAAAATGGTCCAAGTAGCAAACGTACTTAGTTCTATGATAAATCAAAAACGCATTTTGTGTTCGAACCGTATTTTGTGTCAACACACAGCGATGCAAATAGCCAGACTGTGGCCAAAAGTATACAAAAAAACTTGCCAAGTGCGAGTCGGAGTCGCGCACGAAGAATTCTGTACCATTATCTATAAAAACGGCAAAAAACATGTCTGTTATATGGGAGCCCCCTTAAATACTTATTTTATTCTGTTTTTTAGTATTTGTTGTTATAGCGGTAACAGAAATACATCACCTGTGAAAATTTCAACTGTCTAACTAACACGGTTCATGAGATACAGCCTGGTGACAGATGGACAGACGGACAGACAGACAGACAGACAGACAGACGGACAGCGGAGTCCCGTTAGTAATAGGGTCCCGTTGGTTACCCTTTGGGTACGGAACCCTAAAAATGTCCAGAGTGTGGCGCGGCGTAGCAGGTGTACAAAGCAGAAATTTAGTTGATTTATAACATTTGTTACGCCGCCGCCGCCGCCCGCCGTATCAAAAAGGCGACGCAAACGCTTTAATTTAATCTTTGACATTGACAGCAACTTGGAAGATACGCCGAGCTCGAAAGATACTTTAGATATCCCAAAGCTGACATCAACAGCCATTTTGAGGAATTGGTCTGTTATGATACTGAAGAAAAAAAGGTTAGTATTACCCAACGAACTAAAATTTTTAGTTTGTTGGTATTACCTATGTATGTGGGAATACGTGTCTGTTTGGCCGTTACAAGTCGTATAACAAAATTACATGGTTGTATGATTCACCTTTACTATAATTAATATATTTTATTTTTCTTACGATATCTAGTAAATTTTTGGATTATAAACCCGGAGCGGAGCGAGGCGAGCCTTTGCAAAAATCCTGTTTTATCTAAATATACGCGGTGAAATCTAAGTGGTTGCATCATATTATTTTCTCAATTTATAGTAAATGACATAAATAATACTAAATTATAAATAATAATTAAAATAAACAATAAATACAAAGAAAATAAAATGTAAAGTAACGTTATTCGCTCTCCTACTTTATTCACTTCTAATATAATATATATAATATAAATCAGGTGACAATGGGGACTCTTCAAATTTAAGGCCTGTGTCAGTTTTACCGGTATTGAGTAAAGTTTTCGAAAAAATAGTTTTTCATCAATGATTATCACATTTTAATTTAAAGAAGTTGCTTCACAGTGAAGTATGTGGATTAAATAGAGGGAGGTCAACCACAGATGCATTAGTTGCTTTAGTCAAACACATTTTTGATGCTTGGGAAAAAATTGGATGCATTTGGTGTATTTTGTGACCTCTCAAAAGCTTTTTTTATGTAAACTGGATCATTATGGAGTGAGGAATAAATCTAAAAATACACCTGTATATGTATTGCAACACTACCACACTAGCCGCCCTGGGCCTGGACGTAACGGTAAAATTTTGTTCGCCAGGTGTGCAAACTAGACGAGAACCGGTACTCCCTGGCCGAGGACAGCTACTACAGATCGAAGACCATCGATAGCAACATGGATCACCGCCGCGTGTACTGCTTCATGCTGATCTGCTTCACGGAGTACGAGCTCGATCGGATCGTTGGCTCCTTTTAGAATATTTTGTTGATTAAACTAATACATATTGGCGTAGAGAAATTGCATTTTATTTTGTGGTAGTTAAATTATAATTAATTTAATTAATGCAGCCAAATCAAAAGTGGATCAGTATAATGGACCTATAACAATTTTTTGCGAAATTTGAAATATAAAATTTTGTATTGCCTCGGGGCTGGGCTTGAGTTTTAAGGGAACAGGAAAAGAAAATGCGAATTTCTCAATAAGGGCCAGAATAATTAGAATTAATTAGTTTCAACTTTCATTGTTTTTATCCCGTATCCGCGAACTTGCCGGCTTTTGTGTTGGCGATAACAAGATCGCATCTAAGAAATGATAAAGGTAACACAAATACATACGAATTGAATGAATTCCGCGAACTTAAGATAATGAGATCGCATCTAAGAAATGATAAAGGTTACACAAATACATACGAATTTAATGAATTCCGCGAACTTAAGATAACGAGATCGCGTCTAATAAATGGTAAATGTTACACTTATACGAGTTTATCATATAGTTGAGAGTGTCACAATTTAATGAATTCCGCGAACTTGCCTGCTATTGTGTTAGCAATAATGAGATCGCATCTAAGAAATGATACATTTTTCAGAAATACATACTAGTACAACATATAGTTGTCTCTAACTAAATTGAATGAATTCCGCAAACTTAAGATAGTGACATCGCATCTAATAAATGATAAAGGTTACACATTTACATTTAAGTACATCATATAAAGTATAAAGTTCAAGTTGTGTCTATCACAATTGAATGAATTTCGCAAACTTGCCTGCTATTATGTAAGGGATAATGAGATTGCATCTAAAAAATGATAAATTTTTCACATATACATAAGTACACCATATAGAACGAATTCCGCGAACTTAAGATCGCATCTAATAAATAATAAAGGTTACACATATACATTTAAGTACATCATATAAAGTTGTGTCTATCACAGTTTATTCAAAATTTTTGTCTCAAGTTTTTTCTATTTTACCAATATTTAGGATTTGAAAATTGTCAGAAGGAATAGCTTTCCTTTAACAGTTTTTAGTCGACAGATTTTAAAATAAGCGTGCATATCTTTCATTACATGAAAAAGAGACGTGACTTCATCACTACACATTTTCATAGGTATTTTCTTAACTTACACGCATCCTAAAGTCTGACACGGATGTATCTAATATGATGGATGACTCTCATAAAATTGGTTTAAAAGCAATAAATAATGGGCAATAATATTCAAATCACATTCACGGAAACTGTAGAAACGAACTCCGTAACCATTATTTGGTTGCTTTTCAACAAAAAGTCAAAAATAGGTGCGATGACGAGTGGAGCAAGGAGGAGCGTGTTGGGTTTACATGTATTATTTATTTATTTAAAAAGTATAACATGATAGTTTAAAAACTAATGCGTTATATAATATTAAAATAAGTAAATCTACTAACAATACTAAATGTAAATGAACTTGTGAAGCCGAGTGAAGCGGAGCGGAGCGAGGCGAGACTTTGCGAAAATCCTGCTTTATCTAAATACACGCCGTAAAATCTAAGTGGTTTTGGAAACGAAAACTGATGATTGTGTTTACTTATCCATACGAATAACTGTAACTATTGAACCAATAATTGGGGCCGTCAGGCGTTGGAACGGAGACAACGTACAGCAAAGCGAAGCGTAGACCAACCTCATGCCCGCTGGACCGATGACTGTGGCGACATATTGGAAAGTCCAGCAGTGGAAGAACACAGGCTGATAGATGCTTGATAGAACCAAATCATAAATCACGAAAAAAATATCAAATATTCCATAGAAAAGTTAAGTATCTACTCGACTAAAATGTATGAAACAGCTGATTACTTTTTTAACGACTTCAGGTTTGGCTACACAGTAAAAGTTGTTCATATGGACGGGTACTATCAACAGTTTTTGTTTCCAAAACCACTTAGACTAAGCGAGCCAAAAAAAAAGGGCAAAAGGCATTTCAAAATAACTATTTCTCTCACAAGCAGTCTTTTTTAATTCTTTTTATTATACATCTAAAAATTACCCTTTTATCACTTTTGTGACAAAACAGTAATTTTATATATATAACAATATATATTATCCCTTAAACGGCCATGGCCTCTAACAAGTTAATTTTATTATATCAGATAGGGTTGTATAGAGATGAAAGAATAAAATAAAATATAAAATATAAAATGATGGCAAGTGTTTTTTTTTAACGGTGGGAAATTATTTCCCTATATCCGTTGAGGGTTGCTTTTTGTGGGAAATAATTTCCCTATATCCATTATCATACATGTGGGAAATTCGGTTTCGCTCGTTGATTTTTATCTAGGGAGATAAAATTAAAAGTGCAGCAGTAATTTTATTATTTACTTAAAAAACAATCAGTGCTTAGTACTAGTACAATATAATATGCTTAAAATTAATTATATTATTTTAATGACGCCCGACTCAAGAACTAAACAAGAGTTAAATTTAAAAAAGTTAAATTTTAAACTTAGCAAAGTGGAAATTTTTGAAGCAATTTTTTCTTTAACTAGATTTTCTTTTTTCTTTTTGGAAGGTGGAGGCGCCATTATCTGAAATAACAAATCAAAATTAGTGGGTATAAAAAAAAACAGAACATTTTGTTTTATATATAGATAAACATTTCGTATTCCATAACAGCAGAAACAACTTCCCACTTTCAGATTTCATATACGGCTATAGGGTAATAGTTTCCCACTATTTTTGAATGAGAAAAAAGGACACACGCAACAGCTTTATGCATTGCTTTAGTTACCGTAAAATACATGGTTAAATTTAGGAATCAAAAACTATTTTATACTTACAAGAATTTTTCTGGTTGTAGTTCCAAAAACAAACTCAATCTTCGCGACAAAACGGTTCTAAAAATTAACTTTTCACTTTGAATGTCTATTGACATTGACAGGGTTAAAATTTAAGGGTTAAAATACAATTGATTTTAATGAACAAAAGTGACATACAGGTTTATAATTATATATACAGGTTTATTAGTAGAAAAGTTTATATAAAAATAAAGTACTATTTTATTAAATGTTATATTACAGCCCGTACTCAAATAAACTATTATTAAAATTTACAACTCGAAATGATACCATGTCACGATGTGTAACTTTTGTTTGACTGTTGTTTAAATATAATTAAACACCAACGTGTAGGCGTTGTCCAATTAAAAGAGTTTAGATTACAAAACAAAATGACACACAAATAATATTAGGTCTTTACATATGAAATTGCCGTTTTCTATAGAGAATTTGAAGGAAACTCAATTTTCAGTAGGTACTAACATTTTTGCAATTTTTTTAGGAATGTCAGATTTAAATTATATAATTTCTAATTTGTGTGAATGAGACAACATTAATCTAACAGCAACATTAATAAAATTTTTGAAAAGTGTTAGCTGTAAAAAATATTACGAATTTTATCATGGAAATGGATGACATTTTGGACGAACTGTTTTTGAAGATTTAATTTTTACAATCAAACTGAAAATAAAAACAAAATTTAATACGTAAATGTAAAACCTTGAAATCAACTTTCACACAAAAAACAAATAATTGAAATAGCAATTGATTTACAGGAATTATGAACTCATGAATCTGTAGGAAAATTTCGGCAATTTCATATGTAAATACCTATTATAATTATTGCATATTGAAAAACTACGAATACTAACGCAATGTGTAAAAATCTAGTATTGTTTACCACTACAGTCGGATTATCATTGCATGCCCATTATTAAATTTACCAGTTCGATAGCATCGAACACGCCTTGACGATACACTTATACAATACAGTTCACACAACACAATGGCTCTTACATAAGTTGAGTCGGCGAATCTATCAGATAATGCCACAAGAGTTGATACGACTCCCGGACTATGGTGATCGATTCACATTGCAATGGCATGGGACTCAATAGCTATCGGATCTTAGACGTCATGCTGCGTTATTATCTCTATTAACCGGTTACAGAAGAGGAGGTACACAGTTCTACCTCTATGTAAGTGTATTTTTCCGCTTGTATCTAGAAAAATACAACAAAATTAGCCACACAAGCCATTACAGAGAGCATGGAGGACGCTCTAGTGAGCACTGACAGTTGCTCTGACCGAATCCCGTTAGCACTGAACTTTGGCTTAAAAGGTACAATTGTTATAAAATCCGATTCTTAGAGCCTACCAAAACATACTAATATCTAAGAAAAACAATAGATCAGGGTCCAGATCGTAGCTCGGATCTTACAGATACCGTACAAAAATGGGAGTCTACTTTAAAGTCGGTGTTGTTTTATTTTTTTATTTTTATATGTATAGCTATACTAACAATAAAAAAATATTTCTATTTTACGAAACCGACAATTTGCCAAATGATTCAGAGGTGATTATCTATCAAAAAGCCAAATATCGAAATACAAAATGCTTTTAATAAAAAAAAAAATGTGAATGTCACATGATTCAAAGCAACAATTTCTCACAACCTTGTACCAAATCCTTAAAGAAAATACTGTCAAATTATGTAAGGAAGTCGAGAATTCTAATTTATCTCTTTAAATGTCGAGACTAAACATTTCATGGTCACAATGCTAATAAACTTTCTATTTGGATGTTTTCAATACGGTTTTCTGTCTGTTAGCAATGTTGTTTTGTTTGTTAATGCAAAGGGGGCGGAAATGGGCGGTTTATTTGAGTTATAGAATCTAGACAACAATGAGATTCACTTCTGTGAACATTCACACCTCACCACGAAGAGGCTGGTCTGCAACGCCAATTTGAAATACTTAGATTGAATGGCCTGGTGAATGGCAAGTTTTCATAATATTGTATGACAGGAGGCTATTATCAGTGCCCATCAAGGTATTTTGTCAGTATTGGGACATATCTAATCTCGACGATCGTGACAGTTGGTTTCAGCTCGAGATGAATGTGACATCAGTTATAAGGAAAGCGACGGGTGTCGGAGGTCAGCAGCATGACTTCTTCGGTTCAACCAGGTTCAACAATCTGTGACGTAACTGAGCTCTGATTCAATGCCACTCGCTTTCGATAGGTGCCTCAAACTTTCAGTTGATTTAATGTACTGAGATACTCAGTGTATGGTAACCACTTGAACTATCGTAAAAGTTTTGAATCAGGGTGATGCCGGTTGGTGTGAGAACGACCGATGCAACGCACCATCGATATGTCTCAAATTGATTTTAATATACAATATCTTTTGTAAGTTATGATGAAATAAGCCTATATATCACACGGATTTGAGCAAGATTTTGTTAACAAATAGGTCTCAGGTCATAAGGTTAAATATAGATCGAGATACATACTTAAATTTGAATATAGTTGGAAAATATGCTAACACAATGTTTTGAAACAATTCTCTGCGAAGAATTTTTATGAGGTATTTTTTATTACATTATGTTACAGCTTTTTTTTTTCTTTTGTGATTATTACATATATTGTAAAAATAAACCCTGGTAAACATCCACGTATATTTTATTTTGCGAAATCCATCGCTATGAATACTCTAAATATTTTTTCAAATTCTTGTCTTTGGGTTTGTTTCTGATTGATCTTTTCTAGTTTGTAATGCACTCTAATAATATAAATGATATTATTTATTACTTTAAATTTAAAACTCATTTTTTTTAAGTTATTTTAAGTTAATTCCGAAATAATAAATTTCAACTAAAATATAATAGCTCCATTTAAGTGAACATTTAAACCTTTGATATACCAAGATTATTAAAATATTATGAGTTCTCGGAGCTTAAATCGGAATATTCCATAAATAAGATAAATTCCATTACCAACCAATTGGTCACAAATTACGCGCCGTAAAACGAAAATCCTTGGCCTTTTCGACATGATTACCGACTTCATATCGTGGTCTATGCGCTTAATTATTTGCTACCCTTGAACACATCGCATATTAGATCCTATAACAAGTAGCAAAAGGATGAAATTAAATTTAGGTTCGTGCAGAAATGCATCATCTTCCGAATAACACCGATTGGAAATACTAAAGGCCGCATAGCTAGGATTGCTGTTGATTGACGTTCCCACAATCTTACAAAAATGTAAAACATTACCGGTAACAACTGTTCAATGTAATAGCTTAACTTTATTATTTATTCGTATTTGCCACTTGTAATCAGCAGAAAGGAGTTTCGAGATCGCAATTGTGTACGAAACTGGTAGTTGCAGCTAAATGTTTTTTTTATTCATTGATTTTGAATGTTGAAGATACTCGGAGGCAGTGTCGTGCATAGAACTTTTTAGTTTTGTATGACGCCAGGTTAGGCACTGCGTACCTTAGAGTAAATAATTTTCATGCAAACATTTTTTTCAAATTTTTTTTTTTTTTTTGTTAAGCTTGACTTTCTCATTGCTTTTCTAGCCAAAAGTTCTATCCACGCCACTGCTCGGAGGATATATGTAGTTATATATATAGTAATATAGTTATATCAATGAACGCAAGCTTTTGTTATTTTATATCATAACAGCAAATCAAGTGAATCACAATCAGCATAATTTCTTTTCCCTCGAATAGTCTTCAAAAATGAATAGGAAATATTTTTTTCTTTTACAGAAATCAAATAAAATACAAACATTAATTGCACCTGTAGTACCTGTTTCCTACTGTGTAAAATTGCAAAAGAAGACTACAGAGAAGTAATTATCCTAAATTTTCAATCTTATTAAACGAAAAGTCTTTGCAGCTTGTCAAACACGACCATTAGTCATCCACTCATCCCATATTTGTCATATTCGCAAATTAAAGTGTCCATAATTGAATATGGAATACAACGATAACTTACCATCGAAGAAAGGAAATTATTAACTTATGAAATCTCAGCTAACATTGACATTTGCGTCGATTACTTAATCGCCGTTGCATGGGTCAAGTTAGTAAGTACAAGTATGTTAACCTACACACAAGTAGTTGGCGCTTTTGTTTGTGTGCATAGTTGGGAGAGGCCTCGTTTGTATCGCGGGACTGCCTGCATCTTGTACTGGCGGTAATAGGATGAGCTATCTAGCCGCATCAGGGTGTTGCAACGCCGTATTAGAAGAAATATATAAGAGAACCGTTCGGACACACAACCATTGCACATCCATTTCTTTGAAGAAGACGGTCGCAGGACATAAACTACAAAAATGAAACTGGTTAGTGAAGTGAAAAAGAATATGATAAGTGATTTGTGAATGACGGAAATATTAAAATAAGTAATGGTTGTTTCAGTTGGTGCTACTATCTCTAATCGCAGCTGTGAGTTCTGCTCCTCAAGGGCAGAATCCTCAAAACGCTGAAATCGTTCGTTACGAAGTCAACAATGGTGGCCTTGATGCATACAACTTTGTGTAAGCACCAAACCCTACATTTAAATAAATATTTTGGCAACAAATATTTAAACAAATATTTTGACATAACAACTAGGTTCTAAGTGCTTCGGAAGGTATGTTAAGCCATGGGGTCATATTTGTGCCCAAGTTAAGGGCTCACCACCCATCGAGCTAAGCTAATAATTGCTAGTGAAACGAGCGTGTAAAAGTGTGGACTATGATTTGCAATTCACAGTCTCAAACACCTCTGACACCCGATCTAGGACTCATATCTTGACGATGTATTATTTTTCAACTAGGTACCTATGTAAGTGCAAATAATGAAAGAATTTATCATTAACAGCTACGAGTTATCAGATGGAACCAAGCACGAAGAGCAAGGGCAGTTGAAGAACCAAGGCACAGAGACAGAGGGCATCGCAGTGCGAGGCCAGTACTCCTGGGTCGGTCCTGATGGTGTGACCTACACAGTCATCTACACCGCTGATGAAAACGGCTTCCAACCCCAAATCCAGCAAGGACCTGGCGGTGCTGTGCCATCTGCCGTCGTGGCATCCTTACTCGGATAATATCTAGGATAAAACACATTTCCTGAATGGAAAACTGACTGTAAATATTTCTCACTTCATGAATCTGTATATAATATTTATATGCTGTTTCATATTAGGGTAGTTTTAATAAACACTTGAAAATGTTTGTTGCTATTTTTGTTAAGGCACCTCTTCCCAACTTCATCCGATTATGACTCCTATGGATAACATTATTTGTCTCAAACGATATTTTTTTAAATTGGAAAAAATGTATAATAGTGTAATAGTTCTGGAGTCATGTTAAATATTTTAATTAAGATCTTCCCTTGAAAATGGAGTAAAATCCGAAACCGGTTGGGAGTTAACACAAATAAAGTGAAACTACAAGTACAAGTGTTTTAATTCAAGAAGTATAATAGTTTCATTGCAGGAAATTATTCTCAGATATTAAATAGAACACGAAAATATTGTCAAAATTAAAACTGTTTTAGGCTAAAATTGGTATTTCTTTCTAACTACTAATGTTATTTGTATGGTTCTTGCACTGTAATACACGGAATGTATTGCTTATTAAAATCATTGCAAGAAATGAAAATCTAAATGATTTTTTTACCGTGTACCTTTTACATTTGGAGCGTCGCGAGATTAGCGGGTGCCTGCGCAGCCGACGGCGCGCGGCGGTCGTCAGTGTCAAGGTCATTGTGGACTTCCTACGCCTTAAGACCGTTTTATAAAGTTATCCCGTTTTTGTTTTTTTTTTGATTTTGCGACGGCTGCTATTTTAAGCACCACTCTTTGCCAAGTTAGATTCTGACATGGTTAGTTATTCAGACTTTCAGACGCCTTTTGTTCATAAAGCACGATACAAAAAAAGTGTTTTGATGTTATTTAATAGGATAAATTTTGCTTGGATACAAAAAAATTTTTTAGTAGGATTAGCTAATAAAGTGATCTGATTATTATAAAAAAATAATTGAACAATTTGCATTTCAATATTCATGACAACGTTGGTTGAGTTAATAATTATCGTTTAATAGTGTCTAATGGTTAATTATTGAATGATGCAAATCATAATAGCAAATTCCAAGAACAATAGTCGTATTGTTACATTCTTACCTCCACTGACAAGAAAATATACTTTGGTGTTTCCTTATGTATGAATTAATATTTAAAACCGAGAATTTCAACAAATTATTCAAAATAAAGCAATACGACGAAAGATTTACATAAGTCATGTTTCTAACTCATTAATAAATACGAAATTTTACGACGGGATATACTCGTTGCAATTTTGTCTATGGGCAGGATACCCAAATTGTGTAAATTACTTTTTGAACCAATATTTTGGTATATAAGTAAATCATTATTTTTTATGATTTTTTTAATAATATTCTGATGCGACGTCACTTGAGAATTTTAGACATTATACTGATTGCGATGTGTGATTGCTTAAAAAAAAAAGTGCTCTATCTCTGTCTGTCAACTCATCCGTCATCCAGCTGTCAAATCAGTCGGAAGCAAATTATTATAAATTTATGTTGATAGCATAGGACACATTTCTAAACAGCCATTTCTCAAGTGACGTCACACGAAGGCAAATGGAAGTTTCAGCGTTTTCGTAAAAATATTCATTATTATAAGGTTTTTTAGACCACAAGTTCGAAACACGGCTTATTAAACCTAAATTTTTAAATGGTTTTCGAATTAACACACCTTAACATAATTTAATCTAATCGAATTGTACAAAAACAGTACAGAGCTAAGCGAAGCAAAGTACATAATACTAGACATCCGAAAAAAATTACGGGTCTAAAAATTCCAAGAGTAATAAAATGAGGTCTAAAAGTAGTATCTATATAATTTATTTTCATTCTTGTATTTTTGTTAATAAAAGCTTTACCCAAATTCGATCACAAAGAGACCTAGTTTTTCAACCCGGTTTGGTCGGGGGCTGAATTAATTTATTTTTGTTTATCCATTTGTAATATCCATGTGCGACTTCAAAAGACAGCCTGTCAAGTAACTGCAGTATATAATTTACGGGTTCCGTCAATGTGGATTTTGTCTTGAATTTTCCTTATCAATTTCGTCCCAAAGTTCAAATTTTCCGTTAGCATCTATGTGCTACAAAACGATCAGTCAAATTACTCTTCAGACAAATAGATTAGGACCAAAATTTAGTTTCAATTTGTTTACAGAAAGGAAATATAAATATAAATCAAATAAAAAAACTCGACGATATCGCCTATTGGGCAGGATGGGAATATTAAAGGTTTAGTCAAACGCTCTAAAATACACACACTTATTGTGTCAGGAAACATCTGGGTTAGTGCTCCCTGGGAAACATTTAGAGGCGCCATTACGCGCAAATCTCCATACAAACGCTATCACAAGATTGTGAGGTGTCTATGTAATGTTATTATAATATTTCAGGCAATTTGTCAAATTGTCCATTGACACTATCTAGATTTATATTTACGTTGGACTAAAAATCGTGAAATTTGGGTAATATTGGGTCTTACATATGAAATTGCCGTTTTCTATAGAGAATTTGAAAGAAACTCAATTTTCATTACTAACATTTTTATATGAAATTGCCGTTTTCTATAGAGAATTTGAAGGAAACTCAACTTTCAGTGCTAACATTTTTACATTTTATTTTTAGGAATGACAAATCCAAATTATATACTTTCTTATGTGTATGAATGAAACAATATTAAGCTAACAGCAACATTAATTAAATTTTTGATAAGTGTCCGTTGTAAAAAATTATTACGAATCTTATCATGGAAATGGATGCCATTTAGGACAAACTGTTTTTAAAGATTTAATTTAAATTGGAAATAAAAACAAAATTTGATACGTAGATGTAAAACCTTGAAATCAACTATCAAACAAAAAACAAATAATTGAAATAGCTGTTTAATTACAGGAATTATGAACTCATGAATCTATAAGAAAATTTAGGCACTTTGTCCGAGGGGGTGTCAGAGGTGTTCCGAGTGTGAACTGTGAAATATATGCAAGTCACAGTCCACACTCGGTACACCCGCGTTTCCCTGACGATTATTGGGATTGGGACGTGCCAACGTGATGAGTGGTGAACCCTATCGCCGTTCTTTGGGCACAAATACACGCTTTTTAGGGCATGCAGGTTTCCTTACAATATTTTCCTTTACCGTTCAGCAAGTGGTAAGTAAAATAAATACTATGCACATGAATTCCGAAAAACTCATTGGTTCATGCCCAACCGGGGATCTAACCTGGATCTCAACATTGAGAGGGCAGCGTTCCACCCCTGAGCTACCGCTGCTTTTGAGCTACCGCTGTTTTCCTGAGGAATGTACAACGTTCTTCACTTGTTTCAAAACAAAGTTTCTTAGGGTTCTTGCTACTGAATATGTAGAACTTAGCAAGTTTTCACAGCTAAAGTTTAATGGTAACATCATACATGCAAATACTTTGATAAATAATTGAATAATTAATTGATAATTGAATATTATGAAATCTTGCCAAGTGCTATTTATTTTTATTTATTTATGTATTCAGTAGTAAAGCCCTCTTTAACTTTCCTTTAAAACAAGTGAAGAAGGTTGTACATTCATGCAGCTATGACTTAAGAAAACTTGGCATTCAATTTGATCTCGATTGTTTTTTCGGTGAAGTCGACAATCCTGCCCTGCTTTTTTACTGGACTCGTCCTCTTTTTATATTTATGTTGTGGTAATATTTCAGTAATTTTGGTAGTTTTACTTATAATATAAACATATTTTAATACGCCCGCGCAGCTTGATATAATTGAATTTTCTGGATCTATATTTATAAAAAAAAAAGTATGCCTTTGTATATGCTTAATAAACTTGGTACCTCTATGCCAAAATTTAAGTTTCTAAGTCACCTGAAAGTGGTCTAGGTGTTATGTTAAAAATTGTAATTTTCGAATATCAATATCTCAAGCACTGTTAATGTTTCATTTATGAAATTATACATATCATATATTTTTCTTTTATAACCTTTATTTATTTCCTATGATTATTTATTAGTATTAAAACAATAAAAAAAAAACTTGATATATTTCGACCCTCGGTATGGGGCCGTGTGATGACTATTATTACTAGTATCTATATTTTTTTTATTGTTTTAATACTAATAAATAATCATAGAAATTTATGAAATTAAGGATTTAAGGTAATAGAGGTAATAACCTTAACACACCCACAAAATTGTAACTTCGTTAATCTAATAAAGTTTAAGTTATGAGGGGGGTCGAAAGTACCTCAAAGTGTTTCGTGTAGTATATGATGACACACGGCTGGTATTTACTTGGCCTTTTCTTTTTCGAACTTGGCCCTGTCCACACTGCCGTATGTCTAAATTCCGAAAGATCATCATGTATCATCAATATTAAAATACTGGTGTCATCTTGGATTGGTCGATTACTTTTTTATGAATGAATTTTTAATGAGGTAATCTCTTAAACCAAATAGCTGGCACTTATTGGAGTGCATGTGTGGACTTTTTACGCACATCTGCCTGGCCTTAGTATATTCTAATTTCGCTCTAGATTGATACCATTACGCACACTGTAAATTTTAATGTGCAGGTTAACCGAGATATGCAAGTTATCATGGCCACCCTGCTACCTACAGCAACAGAGTGGGTTTCAGTGTTGGCTAATTTGGTGCCCCGCTATGATCACAAGCAGCAAAAGAATAGACAATAGCTTGCAAATCCCCCACTATCCCATCCTATCCCACTAATATTAAATTGCGAATGTTTGGATGTATGAATGTATGTATGTATGTATGTTTGTTACTTCTTCAAGCCGTAACTAATAATCCAATTGGGCTGAAACTTTGCACACATTTAGTTCCAGACCTGCAATAGGACATAGGCTACTTTTTATCCCATAAATCAGTTCCATGGGATAGCAATTAGGTGTCAAGTTTTAATTAAAAAAATTTTTTTACTCCTTCACACCATACCTACTGAACCGATTAGAATAAAACGGCACAAATGTCGTTCTAGACCTGAAATTGGACATGGGATACTTTTTATCCCATTAAACAGCTCCAATGGGATTATTCAATGCTTTTAATGGCTTTTCATTGATACCTGTCATAGAGTCTGTGCTGAAAGTATATATGTAAATATTGACGGATTAGATAGGAATACACAAAAACATAATCAACGCGGGTGAAACCGCGGGCAAAAGCTAGTATCAACTAAAAAAACTTTTGATGATCTACCTGGAAATCGGATTCCATAAAACTTTGCAGTCGATAAAACTTTGCACAAATGTGGTTCTTTTTCCTAAAATTTTAAATGGGCTACTTTTTATCCCATTATTTAGCTCCCATAAGATAATTCGATCCTTTTAATAGCTTTTCATTGATGCCTATCACAGAATCTGTGCCTTGAGTATATATGTAAATATTGACAGATTAGATAGGAATACACAAAAACTCAATCGAAGCCGCGGAAAAGAGCTGGTATCAACTAAGAAAACTTTTGATGATACGCCTAGAAATCGGATTCCATCACAAACAACGTGTTGTTTTATACAAGATTTCTCAGAAAACATTTCTTAGCAGAAGGTGAAATGGCTGCCTGATTTGGATGACTGAAGCGTAGACACATCATCATCTATTTACACAAATATATTTAAATGTAAATTAGCTAATTTAATTTAACCATAAGTTTAAGGCCACAAGATAAAACTTGTATGACAACTTGTTAAAAATGTGACCTTTAGAAATATTAAACAAGGCATTGATATTCGTTTTTAAATTAACGAGTATGTTTCGTTTAAATAAATGTGGTAGAGTTGAATAGCTTTGCAGTTCCTGGTTGGATACTGCCGAATTCTCCGTTCTTAATAATTAATGATGTTGTGAATAAAGTGACAAAATATAATGAAGAATATGAGTAGGGACTATTAAGCCTACCTTAGCAATTTTTTTTATTACCCATCCAGCGCAATAAGTCCAATGGCAAAGACTTCATTAGCTTTTGATTGAGGCGAATATATATTGGCTCCACAGATATCTGTGGTTGGCTCATTGACCTATTTTTCTTCGACGGGTAAAGTGGAGGATTATTAGCTAATCCTGAACTTTTTAGTAGGCAAAAAAATATTGAATTTAAGTATATTCACCTCATATTTCTGTTCCATATATTGTGAAAAAAAAAATTCTGCGGAACGTATAAAAACCAAAATAAAAAAATACGATTGAAATATATTTTTTCAGACTAAAAGTGCACTTTATAAAAATTTTATCAACAAAAGACCAATATTTTTTTATTTTTTATTAGGGTAGACCTAATTTCTTCCAAAGAACCCTCGAAAGTCTGGCGTTGTTGATGTTTTAGACTCAAGGAACTTCACAAAAAAAATGACAAACAAAATAATAAAAGATATTTAGCAGTTTCTGTATCATAACAAAACCATAAAACATAAATTATCTTAATCATAACATTCTAAATGTACCCATTGGTATGGAGCCTGTATGTTTAAGGCGAGTTGCGAATAGATTCGATGAATACATGAAAAAATAAAATTAAAACATTCGTCGAGCAGCACGGCAACTCTGGCACCTTCGAAAAAATTACTAAGGTGGATTTCAGGTAATTTTAAAGGGATTTTATGCGTTTATATTTAGTTTGTTTTTTATTATTATTGAAAACCTATAGTGAGCATTCCTTATATTCCATAGTTTTTATTTGATAAAGTTAAGTTACTCCACTTTACATTGCATGGTATTAATCACATGTAAACAAAAGTTGAACGACTGAAATTTAGAAAAAAAATTAATCCTGAAAATTTGAGCTCTCTAGTATTATCCAGACCGAACCTATGAGGGTTGAAAAATACGTCGAAACGCTTCGAGAAAAGCTTCCTTCGGCTCGTCTTGGCGGGGGCACCGCCGTGCCTCCAGATACCAGGAGACCAGGAACCAGGAACGAAGATCCCTGCGAAATTTGCGAATGCAGAAAAATCAATAATTTCCGTAGAAAATCCCTTGTAAAATCACCCAAAATCTGGTGTAGCGAATGTTTCACACTTGCCAGAATAGTCATCTTGAATGGTAAAATGTTTCAATAATAAAAAGTTCAATAGTTTAAAAAAATATGCCCAGTACTTCTTGAAAACGTTCATTACCAAGATCTCTGTATGTTTTAGGACAATTACAACTTATCTCTTGAATACCTGAGTATTAAATTTATAAACGAGTACCTATTTCCAGTATTTTAAGCTTGGCAGAAAAATGAGAACTACAATATTTTTTTATGACTTACTAATTTCACAACACCCGATATTCTCTATTGGCCTTTGTTTAATTGAGCTATGACATATTCAACTCTATTCATTGTGTATTAAAAATTGTTTTCGTTCTGACAAAAGTCGTGAATCGCCTAAGTTTAGGATTGGCATATAAAAAAAGCTGCTTTTGGAGTATTTCAGTGCTGTTCTTAGATATAAAAGAGACGCAACTCTTTTTTTGAGCCAGATACTTTACAGACACTATTTGGAAGCACTGAAAATTAATAGCTTGTCACATTATGAAAGTGGTAAATACATACATAAATTAACAATAAATGTATTACTTGAATATTTTCGCAGCTTTGTTTATATTTGCACATTTTATAATATTTTTGTCTATCTTTTATTCACTGGCATTTATTTTCAATTATTTAAATGTTCTTTTTAACATATTTTTTCATATGTTAGTTTTGGCTTGTACGCCAATTTAAGACACAATAACTGGACGTGTTAAATTTTGTGCTAAGTAGACTTTTATCCATACAAGAGAAAAAAAATTTGAAAGTAGATTAAAAACATTTTCTTCTATTATATACTTATGTGATAAAGCATATTCAAAACCTGGCTTTATTTCCAATCCGAAAATAACGTTATATAAAAATCCATCACTTGCCGTTTCTATTTTTTCTTTGTGTCTGTTGACCGAAGATATGTAAAAAGTTGGACATTCATTTCCAAAGAGTGTAAAAATTATAAAAATTTTCAATAAAAAAAAACATATTTTTCTCTGTCTATATGCTCGCGATTTAGGAACAGATTTGAATGGGATTTACAGTGTTGTAATGCTTTATATGTTAGGAGTAACTTAAACATTCAATTATTTATATTGTATTTGTAATTGGTGTTCTAAGCTGGATAAGTCAATGGCAAAAACTAGTATATCCATTATTTATATATTTTTAAAGATTAGGCCCGACATTAGTCACAATCGAATGGCCCGAAATATATGTCACTAAAGTTTTATTTAACTGTGTTTTATCTAATTCTAATCATTAAAAAAGACAAAAAAGTCAATATTTAATATTTATTTACATTATTTATATCCTTACTTTCAGTTTTACTTCCTCACCTTGGCATCGTTGGTGTCTGCAGCCCCACAAAGATCTTATGATGACGTCCAGGTCCTCAGATATAACTACGATAACAGCGGTTACGGCCAGTACAAATATGCGTAAGATATTTTTTTTTATGTCCTTGACTTTGCAGGAAAAATTAATAGTGATTGCAGTGCCTGAAATACGAGCTCTAATTACAGTACCTATATGAAAAAAAAATAGAATAACATAAATAGAAACTCCTAAAGCGTCAGTCCATCTGCATTTAAGTCAGTTTATGACCTAACCCAAGACCAGCTAGGGTGATCTAGCAAGGCATGTACAGTGCCATTATTTACATAATGTACCGTTAGACAAAGTGACTAATGCTAAACAGTTTTACAATAACACCGATTCGGCGCAACACAACTTGACTTAATTTACAGAACTAAACTTAATTTGAGTGTTCTGTCATTTTCTTTCTGTATCGAAAAGACAAAGACGGGACGCTCAAAATAAGGTTAGTCTTGTCAGTTGTGTTGCGCCAAATCGACCCAAATATCTACCTAAAGCACCGTGTGACGTTATTACGCCGCAAGAGTGAAAAATATTCTCTCGAAGTTACCTTTCTTTCTTGATGGCAGCCAAAGAGCTGTCATTTATTACTATTGATGGTGACACTGGGACCCAAAAAAAAATGGAAACGTTTGAAAAGATTCAAATTCTTGAATGATTTACGTTTGACATTGGTACTGTTTTATCTATTACAGTTACGAACAGTCAGATGGTCACAAGCAAGAATCTCAAGGAGAAATAAGGAACCCTGGAACTGACAACGAGTACCTTGCTGTCAAAGGAGTGTACACTTGGATCTCTCCAGATGGCTACCGGTACACCGTGACCTACGTCGCTGATGATCAGGGCTTCCAACCGAAGGTAGAAGAAGAAACTCCTCCAGGCGCCCCACCTTGCGGACATTTAGTGGCTTCTTGCCTTGGTTAAAACATTTTTTGTAAAGGACCATCGTAGAACCAAATTATTTGAATAACGTACATTTACCTGAAATAAGTTACTAAGTTACACTTAAATAGTGTTTGTTTAACACATCGGTAAATTCACGAATTGTGTTGAGACCTGGATAGCTCAGTTGGTAGAGCAATCGCCCGGTAAGCAAGAGCTCCTGGGTTCGAATCCCGGTTTCGAGCTTTTCACATCCAGATTTACTTTTCTTTCTGCGTTTCTATACTGAAATGAAATAATGTCAATTTATATCTCCTTGAGATGGATAAATCGCCAAGTGTTCAAACATTTTCTATCATTGTTTTGTATAACAAGACTGCTGCAATTTAATGATTTTTAAAGCATATAATTTATAAACATATTGATATAATTTATACTTGCATCTTGAAGAAAGCACTCTTGTACACAGTTTCACTTTTTATTTTTTCTCAACACTATACCCAAACGGTTTCGAATATAAATTAATTGTTTATTCAACAACATTACTTGTTTATAGCCCGTAGTTTGCGTTTTTAAGACCTAAAAAACCCGTGAAAATTAATTAATAATCAAAACCGGTTGGGCGTAGTGTTGAAGAAATAAAAAATAATTGTGAAAATATGTATACAAGATATTAAAAGCATAATTTAAATATAGAAAATCCCTAATGCAATATCTAAATACACGGCGGACAATACCTTAGAGCAGATAAGACTGATAAAAATTAATTTTCTAAAGAAATTCTAGCTCTACAAATTGTTTATTACTATTATAAGATTTATTATGTTTTATGTCATGATGAATGATAAGAATTACATACTTAGTTTAACATTTACATTACTTATTACAATTAATTACATTATTTACAATTACATTACTTAGTTTTAAGTAAAGACCTATATTAATTATTTTAATGACGTACCTTCTTTGGCATAACAACCTTGTTAAATTGTGAATGAAGTACTGACTTCAAAAAAAAATATATATATAAACTTATCAACTTATCATTACATACAAATTGTATGAAATAAACTGCAAAACTAATTTTGTCAACTCATTTTATTCCACGTAGAATTAGAAATTAATGATTTTCGGATTTATTTCTTGACGTGAGTCAACCTACCTTTGTAGAAAATTTTAAGACAGGTCACCGGGAAGAACCCTATACATTTTGATGATCAGTTAGTGAGTTTTCTTAGGGTTCCGTGCCAAAAGGGTGAAGAACCATTATGGTAAGACACCGTTGTGAGTCCGCCCGTCCGTCCGTATTATGGTGGAGCTCCGTCCGTTCGTATGTCACAACCTGTTTTCATGACTTTTGAACAGCTAAGGCTGCGCCAAACGTCTAAGTACCTCGCTTGTACTCTCATGGTCGGTATTTATTGTGGTGGTTTTATTGAACGCTATGCGGCCATATAAAATGATGAGAGGTGCGTTTTGAAAAAATCACATTTAAATAACTAGGATTTTTTTATTTGCGTCAAACAAATTGTACGTTTTACGCATTGGTTTTACTTTTGTGATGGTTTTGACCATTGGCGAAAAAAAAGGTGGAAAGAGTCGCAGCTAAGCAACTACTGACGCATAGGAATGGTAGCGGTTTGTAAGTGTGTGAGTGGACTTACTATGGAAATTGGCATACTATATTTTTATTTTATATTATGCTTTTATTCATAGTTTATAATATATTTATTTTTAGGGGTTTATTTTGTTTAAGTTTTTAATATTTTATAGGATTACTAAATTTTAAGTTACTTTTTTGTTATTTAAGTTTTAATAGATTAATTAAAACAGTATCTAGTATAAATTCAAAATTTATTAAAACCCGGTAATAATAAGGTTAATTTAAAGTTTGTCAATAAAAAGTATCTAAAGATAACTCAAAATTTTAAAAAGGCATTTCGGTGTTTTATTCCTTTTAATAACTAAATTACAGAATTTTATCTCAACCTCAAAACCATTGACGTAAAAAAAACGACGGACAGAGATTCACTAACAAAACACTGAAGCACCCATATTAAGTCGACCCGCTTGGCACGAGCCCGGAAACAGACACATTCACATCATAGTAAGCTAATTTCCATAATAAGTCCACTTACACACTTACAAACCGCCCTGCCGCCATTGCTATGCTTAGTAGTTACTTAGCTGCGACTGCGTTCACCTTTTTGTTACGTTCGTGATTGAACACATTTAATTTACACTTGCACGTATGTTTAGTATCAGAAGACGGCCGCAATAACATTAGGACCTACGACGTAGCATTCAGCAGGATCCTTGGTTACGTATAAATAATATAATAAAATGAAACGGTAATATAGGATCGTTATCGAATCAGGTGTCAGTTGGTAGTCAGACATTGAGGACGTTGACAAATGAGGACGTTGACTAACTTTCTTTTAAATATATTTCAAGGCTGCTGAAATAGTTGCTGACTTTATTTTGATACACCATCTTCTCGCTAGAGGAGTTTCTATCCTGTTTACGACTTTTTATACTAATTAATTAATATTTTGAAAAATATTGGAAATTCATTGCCATTGACATTCATTTAACCATAGAGAATCGTTTTATTCAACTAACATAAATATGTCATTTGTACAATTAACATTAAACTTTTAACAGACATTTCTGTCGATTCGGCGTAACACAACTTCACTTATTTGACAGGACTAACCTTATTTTAAGCATCCTGTCTTTTTCTTTATTTATCGAAAAGACAAAGACAGAACGCTTAAATTAAGTTAAGTCCTGTCAAATAAGTTAAGACGTGCTACACCGAATCACCATCAACATTTCTTAAAAATAACTAGAATGAATTACCTACAACAATCATTAAAACGCTAAAGCGTTTTATTTTATATTTATTGGATTTTCTCCTATGTTTCTATAGTATATAAACATAAATTTTATTTGAAAATGTCACTATGTCATCGCATCATTTATGAAATGAATTGCGTCCCAATAAAGAAAGGAACTATGGCTCTTGACTCGGCAACGTCAGAACGTCTACATATTGTGCCCTCTTTTCAATATTCTTACGAGCCCTTCTGCATCTCTGTATCTGCATGACCGCTTTGAGTACCTCTTTTCGAGGGACATAAGCAACACAGATTTCACACCGTCTCACTTCTGAGGACCCAGTCGCACAATACTGGTGCCTTCAGCAAAATTCTTTCACGGTAGTGTTGATCAAGTTTCCTGAGCACTACTATTTACAATTCGTTTTTACTCACTACCCGTTTACAATTCGTAATAGTCCAACTATTGGCATTTTCAAGAAGGGAATGAAAGATATTTTGGTGGATTATCCGTGAAAATGAAGTTAGAAAATTAAATTAAAATTTTCTAACTTCACTCTTATGGAAAATGCAATTAATTTAAAGCTTCCATAATATCTTTAAAATACGTTTATGCATATAGTAAACTATTGTTATACATTTCTCTTAGCTAAAAGTTGTATTTTGGCCGTTATAAATATTTCTTTATATTTTGTTACAAATCTGGAGAAACTCTGGAGTACACAATCCGGTAAGTATCTCGATTTTAGAGTATTGCGCGGTTACTCAAAACTCAAAAGCAAATGAGCAACTCCTAAAAAAGTTAAAAAAAGCGTATGTTATAAAAATATAATACGGATATTAAATTGTAGGTAATGAAGAGTTGATTGTAAACATAGATTATTTAGCTATATTTACTAGCATCTATTTCAATAAATCTTAGAAAAGCCACGAGAAAATGCATTTTCCGCCCCCCGCCCCATATCTCCGATACTTGTGGAGCGAATTACATGAAAAAAAACATAATAGTATGATATCACCCACAGAAATAAAAGTAGTAAGTAATTTGCAAAAACAAATGAAACTCATATATTTAACCACGAATTTTTCCTTTTTTAAATTATTTGGTATTGAAGATTTCAAATATCATTTTCCCCGACTTTTCCCAAAGCTCAACTAATGCGGCAACGGAACCCTTACGTGAGTCTGACACGTACTTGACCGGCTTTTTTTTGGTATGAAATCATACTAGTCTGACCTTAGTATTTGACATTAATTTCAAGCTGATTTCATTCCGGAGAAATCACACAGACAGACAGCTGGACAATAAAGTGATCCTATAAGGGGTCCATTTTTTCATGATGATTAATGAGTTGCCGAACCACAAATAGTAACATAATTTGAGACTATGGGACACGAGTGCTGTTTACGAAACGAACAAAGTGAGTTTCGTAATAGTTTTGCACGAGTGTCCCAATTTCTAGTTATGTTAAGTTGTACATACAATACTTTATCTACGACCATCGAAATTATCGTCTTTATTTATAATATTTTCAACTAACAATTTCACGAAAAATGAGAAGACATTCGTTCATGAACTTCGGGTGCGTCGTTCCGGTAAAGCTGCCTTGATGGCTAATCAGGATAAAGAGGGCGTTGCTTAAGAAATTATGTCGGGAATTATTTCTCTTCTCTCTTATTGGTTTGGTCTCTAGCAGTTTTATAATAAATTGAACCAATCGCAGCGCAGAATCGCGGTTTTATAATGTTATAAGTATTATAGAATAGAATAGAATAATTTCTTTATTACAATAAATATTAAACACTAATTTCCACTGAAAGTTTCCTTGTAATGTGGAAAACTAGGCTCTTTCTCAAAAACACAAGACTTATAATATCGGACAAACAATCTAAGTACTTATAAAACTGTTTTGATGTTGCAATTGCTTTATTGCAGTATAGGAGTAGATAAAATATTTTTTTAATACATCTTACTTTATATATCTTTGTCTTTGACACCTTAGAATTATGATAGAAATAAATTTCTATGTTTGAACACTTGGCGATTTATCCATCGCAAGGAGATATTAATTTACATTGGAATTAACTTGAGTATAACAATTTGCAACCCGAAATCAAAGTAGGCAACGGAACTTCATAAATAATTGTTATAGAAGTACCCTAAGGGTGCCAAACGGGACCTTATTACTAGCCTCCGCTGTCTGCGGGTCCCTCCGTCCGTCTGTATGTCTATCCGTCTGACACAGGGGTCTAAATTTCTAGGCGTTTTAGGTAGCCAGTTGAAATTTTTACGTACTAAATAAATAACAATAATAATAAATCTTTATTTCAGACTGTTCTGTCCATATACAAGTAACATTAAAATTTACAATATGTTAAAATGTCGAAGATTTAAAACGTTATGTTACTATGGTCGCTGTCACGGCCAATAATAAAAATTATAAAAAATTGAGATCCAAAAGTCCCTTGCCAAAATCTCGAAAAAGTAGCGGTTTTTTAGCGTTATCTTGTTCCTTTATCTTTGAAAAAAAGACGACCAAAATATATGAAAAAGTCATGGTACAGGTGTAGATTTACATAAAGACTACAGGAAAAATATAGCTGTTAAGATATTATTAGGATTCCGCAATCAGAGGGTGCCGAATAGTATATCGACGATGAAGTGACAAGAAATCCTATCTCCAAAAACATGATTTTACAGGAAACGAAAAAAACCTTTCATTTACTTATGAAAAAACTAATAATTATTACAACATGTATGTAGGGAATCAACTTAGCTGTGACTACTAGTGCACGTAAAATTGCATTTTCAGTTCATCTACATAAGAAAACTCAATTTGGCCAAAATGTAAGTTGGGAGTTCTTGCCACTTCATCGTCGATATAACGAAAGTGTATTACGTGTACCTACTTTACAAAATAAACTATTTGAATAGACCAGGAATCAATGTTAGCTAGTCTAATAAACAATGTATGTTTAAAAAGTGTACAAAACAAAGACTACAGCATTGTCTGCTGTGACACGTCACTTTATTTTATTATTTACTCGTAGTTTATTTTTTCCTGTTTTGATTGCTTTTCTATTTTCTGTATTATGTAATTGTGTTGTCGCAGATAAATAAATAAGTATTATATTCTATTCTGTTCTGTTTTTGAGTTAATAAACAAATAATATTAGTTTTTTTTTTGTTATAATACATTTACAGTTTAAAAAGTAGACGAAATTTACTAAATACTTTTTCTTGTAAAGGTAAAACGTACGGTCCCTTCTGTTTTATTTGCTATATTTTATTAATATATAGTTAGATTACTCGTAGATACCAGAATAACATAAATAATCAGATTTAAGAATAAGCAAAATACATGTTTTTTTTTTCTCTGGTGAATCGGGACAATTAAGAAAAAAATTATGCAAATGTTACATACAATCACACATTCATTCAAGACGTTTCATTCTCCTACAATAATTACGTCTAAACAAATCGTAGTTAATTGGTCACAAATCAATCAAATATCTGTAACTCGTAAAATAAAGAAATAAAAACGTATAATTAAACAAATATTACGCCACGTGAGGCGTTGTCATCTCATGAGGTCTGTCTTCACCTTCGTCATCTTGTGGAGGTGGTCAAAGCGCCGCCATCCACCTCGACTCATCGTGACGAAATACAAAATTCAAACAAGTATAAAAGATGCGCAAAGCTTTCATGGGCACGCATATTTCACGGTTACTCCATCGAGACCACCTATCCCATTCAATCAACATGAAACTGGTTAGTAGTTTGTGATAAAAAAAGTGTTTGATAAAAAGTGAACGAGAAAGTGAATTGTAGATAATACTGTGCTCTAAACAAAACTGAAATTCTATAGAAAAGTGCTTACAAAAAGTTCTTGTTTTTGTTGAAGTGATTAATAGTGACGTCTGGATTTTGTTTTCAGTTCGTGGTACTAGCATTGGTGGCGGCGGCTGTCGCAGCTCCTCAAGAAAGGAGAGTAAGGCAGAGCCCTAATGACCAAATTCAGCTTATCAGATACGATTCTGATAACATTGGTCTAGGACAATACAACTTTGCGTAAGTTCCTTGATTATTTTATTTTTGTCTAACATTTTTTGTTTTTTATCCAAGCAAATTTTTGGCAAATAAATTCTGACAAAAGAACAAAAAAATACTTGATCTGAAAATTTTAAATTACTTTTCTTACTAATATGAAAAACTAGCCAATGAGTGGACATACAACTTAAAAAACTATCTGTGCACATGTTTAATTCTTACTAGTTAAAACTGAATCTAAAAGCCATAATTTATCCACAGCTACGAACAGAGCAACGGTCAAAAGCATCAAGAACAAGCAGAACTCAGGAACGCGGGTTCCGAGAACGAAGCCATCGCCGTGAGGGGTTCCTACTCCTGGGTCGGACCTGACGGCGTGACATACACCGTGAACTACATCGCTGATGAGAACGGCTACCAACCCACCATCGAGCAAGGTCCAGGAGGCGGCATACCTCCCGCGGTCGTGGCATCGCTCCTTGGTTAATAACAACACCTCCCTAGCTTACTGATTCCTAGTCTCAAATTAAAACAATTTAATCTTACTTGTTTTTCTTTTATTTCTTTTGCCCACGGCATCGCCCGCGCTGATTTCGTTTGTATTTTCCCGGGATAAAAAGTAGCTGTCACTCTCCGGCCCAAAAATTATCTCTATACAATAAATCACGTCGATCCGTTGCTCCGTTGCTGCGTGAAAGAAGGACAAATCAACAAACCACCAAACACAATTTCGCATTTATATTTCGCATAATAGGGGTACGGATTATAAAGGCTCGGTTCAAAATTATAAAAGAAATCTGAATTTGAATTTATGGCGATAATTAATCCTCATTATCGATAAAACCATAGTATAACAAGACATTGCAGTTCAGATCGTGGCTCAGATCTATCCAATAGCCACGTATACAATAGGCTGTTATGGCCCTCGAAATTAAAGTATATCATACTTTTAACCTTAGAATAACTTATTCTAAGCTTTTAACCTCTTCGGTGACGCCTCCTTTTTTTATTTATGGAGATAAACATGTGAAGATTTTTTTTAATTCATAGGCTGAGATAGTTAAATATCAAATAGATAGTGATATTTTCCTTTTATATCCCGGTACTCCTTTTCAGAACGGAATTTTTCAGCATGTATTTAGTTTTTCATATACCTAATCAGTTTGTCTCGGTTTGCTTATTTATTTGTAACGAATGAGTTTAATGAGGTGGAATTAAACTGTAATTGAGATTGTGTTCGATAATTATATGGTTCACGCCCACTTATGATTAGGTTACAAATAATGAAAGTCAGGTGGTACTTAGTACTCATGTGTTCTAGAAATAAATATAATAACATTGTTATTATGTATCCCCGTGTCAAAGCTGCCTTTAAGGATGGTCGTCATGACGTGACCAACTCAGTTGTAGGCGTAGCCAAATGTCATGCTGTTTCGTTTCGCTATAAGGTGCACGCTACATGAAACTTGCGAGGACAAATGTACAATCGTGCCGATTTCGTCGCCGGCGCAAAATTGAAAACTTGTTTCAGGAGAAACCACATTTTGGCAAGACTGGACGTTTTCAAACATTATTTTTGGTTGTTATTAATCTAGATAACATTTTCAATGTTTGACGCGAATTAATTTTTTTAACAATAAAAGCACATTCGGCTACACTTTTGGTAAAAAACCGTTAAATTTACGTATTTTAGGGTTTTGTTGTTAAATTTCACAGTTTTTATTTCGAATTAAACATAGGTCTAGATAATGTTAATGGACTCAGCCTAAAATATTATAATAACATTCCATAGACACCCTACAATGTGGTGACAGCGTTTGCATGGAGGTTTGCGCGTCACGACGCTCCTTAAGCATACAGTATCACTCAAAGATTCAACACCCTCATTTTACCAACGATTTTAGGGTTCCATACCTTATCATGGAGAAACGGAAGCCACGGGATAACTTTGTTGTCCGGTTGTCTGTCTGTCTGTTTTGTCAAGGCCCTTTTTCTCTGGCATGGCTTGAGGTAAGTATCGACTTAAAATTAATATTGAATACTGAGTTGTATACAGGATGTTAAGATGAAAATGCGGAAGCTGAAAACTGCCGATAGAACTCGTCCAGACGAACTACATTTTGTGAAAAAAATTGATAAATCGAGAAAAAAAAAACAGTTGTCTTATACATTTTGGTTGGGTAGCTTCGTGATTATTGACAACACGATAAACGCAGGGTTTGTGGTGCTCCATGGATCTGGTTGTTGACACAAAATGGTTTATTCCAGACCTTGTGTATTACGCGACAAGCGGGAGTGCGGACGATTTCATAGTGACATTATGTACTCGCCCACACTTCTGCCATGTCGCGTACTTTACCTAGTTTCTTCAGCGATTGTCTGGGTAGTAGGGATAAGGAAATCGTGCCAGTTATCGGTGTGAATGGTGAGGGGGTGAGAATAAAGCGGCCGAGCATGAGAGCTGGAAACCGTTGAAACAAAAGTCATCGTCAAACAATTACCTAATTGATACTTCCGTCAATAAACGGAAGTAAATTAACATTATATCATTGCAGTATAGAAACGCAGAAAGAAAAGTAAATCTGGATGTGAGGAGCTCTGAACCGGGAATCGAACCCGGGACCTCTCGCTTGTCGGGCGATTGCTCTAACCTCTGAGCTATTCAGGTCTCAACACAACTCGTGAATTTACCGATGTGCTTTCCCATACTGCAATGATATTTTATAGACACCCACTTTATTGTGAGCCACTTGGCGCCTAGAGGACGCTAGTGTATTCAAAGCTAGTCAAAGACCATCATGCCCTACCGTCACCTGTTACAGCATCGGGTAGTGAAGAATACACATTTCTCTTATCGAAACTATGACAGAAATAAATTTCTATGTTTGAACACTTGGCGATGTATCCATCGCAAGGAGATATAAATTAACATTATATCATTGCAGTATAGAAACGCAGAAAGAAAAGATCCTCACATCTTTCTGCGTTTCTATACTGCAATGATATAATGTTAATTGATATCTCCTTGCGATGGATAAATCGCCAAGTGTTCAAACATAGAAATTTATTTCTGTCATAGTTTCAATAAACGGAAGCCCTGTGTGGACGAGGCCGAACCTGCATCTGTCGTTCCTCTGCCGTGTAGCGTCCCGAATCTTCATGCGACTGTGTTTTTTTTCTTAAGGTAGGCCACCCCGCTCAGCTGCCATATGCATAAGGGGTTTGTGACGTCCTGATGGTTGTGATCTCAATGAAACTTTGCACACATTTTTGTATATGTTTCCCTTTCTCCCTATACCGCACTCCGACCCATCTCTCACGAAGAGATGCAAGATGGCGAAATATTCAAAAAGCACTGAATTTGTGAAATAGTTTCAAGTAAAATCTGTTTTCCATAAAACGGTAAAAGTTAATTTACAGAAAAGTGTATAGACTTAGTCTTCTTTACATGGTAAAAATGGTTTACATGGTTAAAACGAGGTAGTATGACAGCTATTATGATGGTGTTTCATAAAATTTTGCTTTTTGGGCTGTATAGAGACGTAGTTAGATGGCACTAGGATTATTCTTGTATAATTATTATTCTTGTATGGAGAAAATAAGCTGTTGATTTCATATTCAGTTTTTACCTAATGTATGAATCTTAAGAAAAATACAGGCGGGCCCTTATTCTATTGATATTTAAATGTATATATATATACAAATATATATTTATATATACAAAAAGGTGTAACCATATTTGAAGAGCTTATTTAGTCAATGGTATAGAACAACTTTTAGCCAACCGTGAAATCTCGAAAAAATAATTTACCATTCCATACATTTCAGTCGAGCGAAATTGCAATTTTCTATGAAACAGTTAATTTTTTTTTTCGATGTTCAGTGTTTGTTCCATAGTAAAAAATGTTCTATACCATTGACTGAATAACCTCTTCAAATATGGTTACACCTTTCTGTGACACGTTGTATATATGACTTTCGTCATAAATTAGTAGGTAAGTTCAAAAATTATAAACTGCGAAATTTTAGCAGTTTTGAAGAATAACTTGTCAAATAGTAAGTACTCAAATAATAAAACAAACAAATATTACTGCCAGTTTAATCCTGGAATAGTGAAAAATAAATCAACAGGTAATCTCAAGTATTTTTTATGGACGAGAACGATTACCAGTTTGCTACTAGTTTGACGAACAATTATTTACTTATAACAACTTTTGTCTCCGCCTCTTTTTTGCCGACAAATTTTACTTATATTATATATACATTGTATATCATTTTTCATTTATTTATTATTACAAAACACTACCTACGTGCCTTAAATTTCATTAGAAGTAGAAGTAACCTTAATTTTTCATAATTTTAGCACGTAGAGAGTGCTTTTATATCCTAATTTAATAATAAGATAAAAATGCATAACCGCAGTCCCGGGGTAAATGCAGGGGTGTAAAGGGGCTTAGTATCGCCAAATGGGTAATTTATAAAGCCTCCTCCTCGTTTATGGCCAAACCAAAAATATTGAAAAAATCAACTCAAAGACAACATATGCGACATTTTTTTTAAATAGCACCAAAACTTCTATATGAAAAAAAAATTCATCCTATTGGTTATTTTTGGCTTGAATTCCCTACTGCTTCTAAGCGGCTCGGTCGATTTAATTTCTTTATGCTTTGAGTAATAGATACTATTAATAGCTATAAACATAACATCTATTATTCAATCTAACAATTACATCCGTTATTTTAATGTCGTTTCCGTCGATATTCGTACCGAAAAACTTCGAGTGGCTAATTTGGCGACACTAACTGTATCGTTCACACAACCCACTGCTATCTAGTCTCCTGTTTGTTTCATAAAATAGTCCCTCTGCCATGATAATGTTGGTATAATAGCAATGCAATCCAGTTTAGATATTTCCAATCCATTTACATAAACGTATTTTTCTCCAATCATCTCTTTTAGGGTGTGGTCATCAAATTAAACAAAATAAACACACTCAGCTATCGTGGGTTAGTCGGTTATGTAAATAAGCAGAATAAACTAAATAAACCAACCACCATAGTATGGTGGTTTATAGAGGCCTGAAGTTAGCTGCACAATTACGTTTGACAGCCAATTTTTCCCGACGATTTTTGACGCTTGTTGAGGATCATGCATGACCGAATCGTGGGTGTTTATAGTGGAAAATAGTAGCTTTTGTGATGTGATGACCGTACCCTTAGGTAGACGTCTCGTCGTTGACAGACAGGGTAGCCAACATTACAGCAGAGAAACTATTTTATGAAAGAGTCTACAGAAATGTAATTGCAGAAATTTGCTCGATAGAAATAATTATTATTATAAGGTGACACTTTTTCACATACCTACTTCATAGAACAGAAATGACATAGAGACCTCAAAGATATTTTATTAGATGGATACTATAGATAATTTAAATTCTGGTTGTTTGAAATTTTTCTAGCTATTTTAGTTTATTTTAGATAAATTTAAAACCGAAATTTTGTTACTTTTCCCGGAATCCATCCCTCTCAATTTGTGGGTCTTTCTGCATAGAGTAACGTGACCGTTGCAAGCGTGAGATATCTTAAAATACTTAGCTTAGTGACAAACATTTACTACGTCTTTTTACGAACACTACGCAATGAGTTAAAATAATTAATTTATGAACATAATTTTTTGGAAGGCGGTTACAAAACGGAACAGTCCTCATAACATGGGACTCGTTTTACTAAACCAGTTCATCCTGATTAAGGCTATATGTAAAAGTTTTAACGTCCCTGTTACCCCATATGCGAAAAAACCCTCAGTGCGAGAGGGACGGATTCGTGGAAAAGTAGCAAAAAGTCGGTTTTTATTAATATAAAATGTGCTAAAGTTGCTATCAAAATTTTGTTTAATCTGGTCCTAGATGCTGTTAAAACCCATCTCATAAAATAAAATTGAAGTCCATATGTCATTCCAAATTGTCAAACCAGGAGAATTAGTGTCGAAAAAGAACTCATTTCAATAAATATTTGTATCGAGCCGAATTTTTCCAATCACGATTCTGTTTAACAGATAGATAACTAGAAAAATATTCCAAAAATAATACAATATTTTATCAAAATAATACATTACTTACTGAAGTAGATATGCAAGTTCTATTTTTTTTCCGTAGCGCCTTAACTCCATTTATGTAAATTCACCTGCCTGCCTTACAACTTGTATTTTTGCTCCGTTTCTTTCGCAGTGAAAACTGGCAGGTGCTATAAAGGGTCTTGTTTGTATCGAAAATAAAAATTTAGGGATAATACTTTGAATTATTTCTAACGTAAGTTTTATTTAAGTTTCGTTTCTACTCACCATTCCTCTATTAACAAATATTATAGACATAAATAATTTTCATATTGAGCTTCCTAAACATAGCAATGTCTTCTGTGTGCATCACGAATAAGAAAAACATTAAAATTCCAGGCGCTTTGTTAATACATCAGAGGACCCCTATACGAAGACTCACAGACCGCTAAGCCATTTGATTAGACAGCGTAAGGAGCAAATACGAGTACTATGCCATCCACAGAACTATCCCATCTCTATTTCCTTACATAGTACCTTCCCCGCATTACCCCGCAACACCCCGGCAGTAGCGGAAAAAAATTCTCATTTGTCCATGGTTGATAAGATGTCTAATGGTTAAGGCGAGTTGTAAATGTTTTAGCGTCCCTGTTACTCCATATGCGGAAAAACCCTCAGTGCGAGTGGGACGGATTCTAGGAAAAGTAGCAAAAAGTCTGTTTTTTATTAATATAGAATGTACTAAGCTATTTTGTCAAAAAAAACTTTAGAAATACATAATATCCACATTTTGAATGCAATTTCACAATGAAATTAGTTAGGATTTCGGAATTACAAGAAAAAATTAGTCTTTTCGGAATTAAATACTATCGAGAAAATTTCATCTAATCACGTTTTCTTAATATAATTACTCAATAAACATTTACCCGAAAATGAATGATGACATTACACGTTATATTGAAGTAAATGGATTCGAAAAAACCCCATTTTTTGTTTGTGTGTAAACTTCGGATTTCATGCACGGATTTTGGACTTTTCGATTTATAATCAAACTATAGCTGTTGCAAGGCTGTTGCCCGTGATTTCATACGCGTGTATTTCAAATATAAACAATGTTTTTCAAAGATTCTAAGCATCTGACAAAATATTAGCATCACCACAGAGTAAATTATTATTACAGCAATCTCATAACAGTTTAAGAGCGGTTTAGCAGCCGGATTGTGAAATCCGGCTGCTAAACGGGTCTTCAAATCAAGAACCACAAACAAATACATTCTTCCATAGATAAGAGAAGAGTAGAGTAGTATAAACCGGCTTCTTCCAAAGTTACATTGCAGTGCCTTTCATCTTTTAATTAATGTTTAAAAAATTATATTCCTGGTTTTAACCTATTTTACTCCCTCAAATACTGACCCACTGCAGTAAAAATGCATACCAAAAATTATACATTACAAAATGTGTATACTGTATGTACAATGTACACACAGAGGAGATTTGTTTTCCTCTATAAATGTACATAAGTAGTTATTATGGGAATCTCCTTTCCTCTTCTACATCACGACGTATTGACATTGATGAAATTATTTCTTGATAACTGATTTGATCTCCTAATAAAGTGTCTTGTGGGAGCATTCGAGGCTGCATGGCAAAGAGGTTATTTGATAAGGCGCTATGTGCTGCGCAAGTGCTGCCACAAAAACATTATTTACATACTAGAATAACTATTGAAAATCTGCTCGACTAATTGCGTATACATACAAGGTGACTTTTTGATCATCGTCCAAATTCATACTGATGGCTTGGTAAGTGATCAGTATCATGGATCAATAACAATTTTGGTGAAATTCGTAAAATGAAATTTCGACTCCCCATAGTGATTCACTCGGGACTGGAACTGAATTTATATGGGAAGCTGAAATTTCATTATACGAATTTCACAAAAATTGTTATTGATCCAAGGTACTGATCATTTATCAAGCCTCCAGTATAAATTTGGACGATGATAAAAAAGTCACCTTGTATATAGCTAAGAACTGTTTTGAAATAGCATAGTTTTATAGAGAATATTTTCAATAATTATTATAGCAGCATTTTCGCAGCATAAAGCGTCTTATGATATAATTGAAATTCAAATTTTTATTAGTCCCTATTTGACACAATTTTGTGTTTTCGTTTTTATGGAGCACAGATGAAGATGATATCTACACATCACCCTCCGTAGTTTGGAGGTCTGTGCTTGATGACTGTCCTTAAAACTCAATGTTACTAAAATGAAAATTTTACATATAGATTTATTTGGACATGTAAAGAGGATGAATGAAAGTAGAGTGACGAAAGAAATTTATAGTGCGAAACTGGAAGGTACAGCTCGACCTGGCCGCCATAGAAGGACGTATGCTGACCAAATTGGTGATAAACTGAACAAGGGCCATGTAAAAAGTACCCGGAATAGAAGAGCTTGTATGATTGGATTGATGGATGTGGAAGAGGCAAAAGAGGTGTGTCTGGATCGTAGCAGATTTAAATCTGTAGTCTCTGCGTACCCTTCTGTAGCAAAATTAAATCTACAAACGATTAATTCCTGTCATTAAAGGCAACAAGAAAAAGCCTTGAACAAGCTGGGTTTTCCTGTGACGAGGAAAACGAGAAAAACCATGTTAAAAAGAATATTATTTTATAACATAAAATCCCGTTTACACCAGAGACAATTAAATTTTAGGGTTTCGTACCCAAAGGGTAACCAATGGGACCCTATTACTAAGACTCCGCTGTACGTCTGTCCATCTGTCTGTCCGTCTGTCACCAGGCTGTATCTCATGAACCGTGATAGTTAGACAGTTGAAATTTTCATAGATGATGTATTTCTGTTGCCGCTATAGCAACACATACTAAAAAACAGAATAAAATAAATATTTAAGGGGACTCCCATACAACAGACATGCTTTTTTTGCCGTTTTTATAGATAATGGTACGGAACCCTTCGTGCGCGAGTCCGACTCGCACTTGGCCGGCTTTTATTTTCCTACTACGTTTAAACGTGAAATGAAATATAAAATTATTAATTATACTTGAAATTTTTAATACTTTCTGAATTTACCTTTATTACAACAACTTTTTTTGTTCCCTAATACTCGTAATACCACTAATCTATAAATTATCACGACATGACTCTCTGAGGTGGTTTAGGAAGTGTTTCCGGGTATCAAATTGTGAAGTGCAAATAATGTTTCACCGACGATTTTACGCCCCACTTCAAACAAAATTTTAACCCACGGTTCAATGTCTTCAATACAAAACAATAATTTATTATCCATTAAATTAAATTAATGAAATTAAAATTAACATTAACATTATAAACGTAACTTATTATTACTATCAAACAATTGATAGAAGTCGATAAAAATATAAAAATCAAAACCAATAAAAAAAATCTATTCTGACATTGAACTTGATTTAAATTTTAAACACATATATTCTGTAATGGAATAAAATGGATTTTTCTCAAAAAATCTCTTTACCTTGGTTTTAAATTCTAGTTGCGGTAATCTAGTAATCTGTATAGGTAGTTTGTTAACATCGTAATTTTTGCATCATAGTACGCCTGTATGCCTTCCGAAGCATACAGGCCGGACACAAATGTGTCGCTTCGGAATTTGATCCCGTGACCTCCGGATTAGCAATTGATACGTTTAAACCACAGCGTTCAAAATTAAACCTATCAAAGTAAATTATTTTCCAAAAACTACGTATTATTTATTTGAGGCCAATAGTTTAGTATTAGTGAGGTTTATAAGGCAAGAGTTTGAAGTTAAAACCAATTCTGGAGGCTTCAATTTTAGTTTTAGTTCTGTCAAAACTTAAATTTTCCAAAGTAATTTGAACTATGTTGCATTGAACAAAATTTGGTTTAGACAACAATCTTTCAAAATCGGTTTTACTGTATAGAAAATTAGTCATGATCTTCTTAAAACCAACTTAAAATGCTGTTTTAACTTTGTTTGGACCATTGGTGTTAACTACTACATACCAAAATGTTTTTAAGTTTTAGAACTCTAAAAAGTTGAGTTATGCACTTTGTGCTAAGCAACTGACATTTAACCTTAAGAGGATAGCATACCCTATCAACTTTTTTTAGTACCCGTCCAGCATAATAAGTCTAATGGCAAAGACCTTATTGGCTTGTCATAGAGGCGATTATATGTTGGCTCTTTGGCCTCTTGTTCTTGGACGCGTAATAATAGTGATCACGCAGCGAAACAACAAATTGGTGTGTTTTTAGCTAATACTGAAATATTTTGTAGGAAAAAAAAAAATATGATTTAAAATTCAAATTCAAAATTCAAAAAGTTTATTTTGCAAAGTAGGTATATATAATACACGTTTCACAAGTCAAATTTTAATCTTATAAAAATATATGTAATAAAATAATAAATGTACATGAACTACTTAGATTAAATGTTTTTTAATTTATGTAGCAATATATATACGATTAAAATTATAGGTAAAATATTATTATACAAGGTGAAATCCAATCAACCGCCCGAACCCATACCGGAGACCCGGCCAGGGACCAGGAACAGGTTCAATGATCACCAACCGAGCCCCCAGCACGAATCCAGGCAGCCGACCAAATCCCATCCTATATACTACATAGTAATAGGTTACATATATAAATACATGCCTACCTCCGCCCATTCGATTAGTCTTGCTAAGAAGAACGGGCAAGAAACTTGGCAAGATCATGTCTTTTTTTTTTTAACATAAACTTATACTATACATCAAATTACTTATATCTACTTTAACCAAGGGATAAGAAAATACAAGACAGCAGGAATTCAGGTTAATGAAAAAAGAAAAACATATATATCTTTGCCTACCTGTCTCATATAGTCTATTTCCTTTTACAGTCTGTAATTAATTAATGTTAACTCTTAAGAGGAATCAAAAGTTAGGAAATTATATTAATTAATTAAATTATTATCTACTATCATCAAAATCAGTATCACTATAACACTCTTTAGGTGACATCCCTTCATATTTCTATTGACTTTTTTAATTAAAAAAATCAAGTTGATCTCGTAACCGCGTCTTTTAAACGAACGTTTGGAAACCAAAAAAAAGAGGGTGGAAAACATTTTTTTTTTGTTAGAATCTTAAGACATTGTTTATAAGTGGAATCCCTAGATAAAAGATCGATAAATCAAATATATTTTCTTCAATATGAGGAGAGACCTAGTTTCTTCCAATGACCCTTGAAAACCTGGTTTGGTTGATGTTTAAGCATCAGGCGTCCCGTTAAATAAGTAAATTTTCGAAATGTAAGAAATCTTCCTAGGATTTTTACTGATCGGTCCGTTATTTTGTCTAGCTGCAGACAGGTAGCATAAAATACAAATAAACACGAAGAATAGCACTATAATGTCTTTTTCTGGAAATGTTTTTGCCGCCGCAGCCATTATGCTAATGTTTCTTTTGCTGCTTTTGGAACACAACAACATATCTCTGTTTCTACGCACAAACCAACTAGTCTCTCTCTTTTTACACTCATTCCGTTTATTCCATTCTCGGTAGAGCAAGGTGAGCTTTAAGGCGCCTCTTCCCAGCGTCATCCAAAAATTACTCTATTGACAAAGAAGGAGGGCCATGTCAAAAGTACCCGGATTAAAAGAGCTTGTATGACCAGATTTATGGATGTGGAAGAGGCGAAATAGGTATGTCTGAATCGTAGCAGACGAAAATCTGTAGTCTCTGCCTACTCCCCTGGGAGTCAGGCGTGATTATATACAAGGTGACTTTTTGATCATCGTCCAAATTCATACTGGAAGCTTGGTAAGTGATCAGCATCATAAATCGATTACAATGATTGTGAATTTCATTTTATGAATTTTACAAAATTCGTTATTGGTTCATGATACTGATCACTTACCAAGGCTGAAATTTGAATTTGGATGATATTCACAAATTCACCTTGTATATGTATGACAAAGTAATTTCTCTTAAACGGTATGTTTAAGTATAATGAAAAAAATATAGGTATATATTTGTGTCGATTCGGCGCAACACGACTTAACTTATTTGACAGGACTAAACTTAATTTGAGCGTTCTGTCTTTTTCTTTCTGTATCGAAAAGACAAAAACAGAACGCTCAAAATAAGGTTGTAACGATCTCAGCCTTTCTCAATCTTATAAAAGTTTATAACCAAGACCAGCTCGGACAGTCAGGAGTAATTTTGTTGTATTGGCCATAATCATCTAGGAAGGAATATCCCGGTGTTGTTGTTCCGTAGCAATCCAAGGTTGTATTCATTTGCTGAAAAGAATTGGTGTGACGTTGTTGAAGAAACAGAGAAACTTTTAAGGGTGGTTTAGTCCTGAAAAGAACTGTTTGTTTTGAGGGTTGCGACTACCGCAAGCAAATTAGCCCCTCCCCGCCAATTCCAGTAGTCGTCACCTTATGTCTGGTTTGCGACTTCCTCCCTCAGTGTGAGAGCCGAGTACAATAAACTCCCAAAACCAAAATGATATCTCCCATACTTTCTGAAACTACTTTGAAGACTTTATTAATGTAATATCCACATTGAGTTTATCTGTCTAAGCATACTCAATACCTTGACAAGGTAAAATCACAAAAATTGTAGAATGAGTAGATTATATTTAAATGAAAGATCAACGTCGTTTTCACTTAAATATATTAAAAATTAAGCCTGGCTAATCCCTCAACTATATATTCTACGACGAGGCGATCATAGTAACAGAGTACCTGAATCTGCCCCAGGCTACAGGAACCTTCGCAAAATATTAAACATTCAAATAACCGAACGAATCAGCATTAGAATGTATTGGAAAATAAACAAGCTTGACTCCTTAAGTACTTGTTCATTTCATGTAACTATTCAATTTAAAATGATACCCATATTGAGTTAATCTGCTTTAGTATACTAAGTATTTCGACAAAATAAACATAAGGATTGTTAATTTAAGTACGATATGTTCAAATGAAAGATCCATAACATCTTCATTTAAACATATTGAGAACAGGCCTGACCAGTCCTCCCATCATGTTACACCTTACGGCGAAGTGGTTTATACGGGGTATTAACCATCTTCAACAAGTGCTGAGACTTTCCGAAAAATATAACATAACCGGAAAACAAGCAAGTTCGACTCATTAAGTACTTGTACATTTTAGATATTTATTCAATTTAATATGAAACCCCTTTTGGGTGTATCTACTTTAGTATACTAAGTATTTCGACAAAATAAACATAAGGATTGTTAAATTAAGTACGATATGTTCAAATGAAAGATCAATAACATCTTCATTTAAACATATTGAGAACAGGCCTGACCAGTCCTCCCACTATGCTACACTCTACGGCGAAGTGGTTTATACGGGGTATTAACCATCTTCAACAAGTGCTGAGACTTTCCGAAAAATACAACACAACCGGAAAACAAGCAAGCTTGACCCATTAAGTACTTGTACATTTTAGATATTTATTCAATTTAATATGAAACCCCTTTTGGGTGTATCTACTTTAGTATACTAAGTATTTCGACAAAATAAACATAAGGATTGTTAAATTAAGTACGATATGTTCAAATGAAAGATCAATAACATCTTCATTTAAACATATTGAGAACAGGCCTGACCAGTCCTCCCACCATGCTACACCTCACGGCGAAGTGGTTTATACGGGGTATTAACCATCTTCAACAAGTGCTGAGACTTTCCGAAAAATATAACACAACTGGAAAACAAGCAAGCTCGACTCATTAAGTACTTGTACATTTTAGATATTTATTCAATTTAATATGAAACCCCTTTTGGGTGTATCTACTTTAGTATACTAAGTATTTCGACAAATTCTAAATCACTAAGTTCTGTTAAATAAGTCTGAAGTATTTCAATGATGAATCGCCATCGTCCCCATTTAAATATATTTGAAAAACAAGCCAGGCCAATCTCTCTAATTATTATTTATGATTAACTGCTTTCGATACCGGAGTACTCAAAGCATTCAATTGCCTGAGCGATGGAGTGCTTTTGTCAGTTTTAATTGTAATGAAAATAAAAAAAGCTTGTCTCCTTCAATACCTGTACGTTTCTACATATCAATCCAATTTAGAATTAATACCAACCATCCTGGCTTTAAAGAATTATATTTTAAATAAAAGTAATTATATATTTATATATGGGTAGATCTATTTGATAATTTAGTTGCTTGTCTGGTTTCGTCCTTGTTCATTTGTGCAATTATAAATAATTTACGCTTAATAAAATAAATTACATGGAAATGTTAATTATTATAGTTTAGTTTAGATGTATTCTCTCCAGTCCCCTCAATCTCAACCTTAGTGTTACTCAAGTTAATTGCTTTGTTTAATATAAAAAAAAAAAAAGAATAAATTAAAAATTTCCTATAAAACACATTAATATATGTATAATATTAAAAGTACTCTCAGAATCAGATCCTGATTAACGGTAAAAGAAATAAAACTCGATTAGACCAAAAATCCAGGTCTATTCTCCGTAAAGACTCACATTTTTGTTTTCGTAAAATTTTCACGAAGTCGAATCGCCTTATAATATTTATTCTAGCAATGTATTTATTGCAATATTTATTTACTGGAATTTAGATGAGTACTTGAATCCAGTAACTCATTCAAAATAATGAAATATGTTCCCTATATTATAAAACATACAGGAATAGAATTAACACAATTTAATTTAGTATAAATTATAAATAAATGTCGCCAAGCAGTACAATTAAAATAACTTAAGACTTGAATGATATTCTTTCAATTATAATTCTGGTTTATTGGCTACATTTATCATTCAAATCTAATTGTATTTTTACTCTAATGGTTCTTATATTATTTAATCTCATTTTTATTAATAATAGTACAACGATATTAATATAGAACCATGTGAGTATTAAAATGCTTATAATAACATAAATTCAGGATCTGGGCGTGTCTAGAGTCTCCCGCTGCTGAAATGGGGATTCATGCAGGAAATGAAAATTTTATTAGTACCTATTTACATACTTACACACATATTACCGTGTTTTATAACTACATGGTATGGAATAATCGAAATTCCATTTTTGGTAGCATGTTGCATGTAATTTCTGTAAGGATAATCGAAACCCTTATTTTCAGTATAACCAGTTTACTAACTCGAACTGTCATTTGGCGGAATAATTGAAATTCCACATTTTAACCAAGAGATAATTGCTATTATCGACAGCGACGGCGTGGTCATCACATAACCTTGATTTCTACTTATATCAATAAATATGAACATTACCTTTTGTAATTGCGGGAAACTCTAGACATAACCTCGATGACTTATTATAATTTTCCCAATTTCCCAATTTCTACAAATTTACGAAAATTAAAAAAAAAATTTAATTATTTATTTTTTTATTTTTAATATATTGTTATATTAACGCGTCATTATTTCCACTTTTCTTTGGCTTTGTCCATCATATATCTCCGGCGGAAGCATGAAAGCAGTATTTTTTCTTGTGGATGCAGAGGTATGAGCAAGCAATTAAATTTCAAAATGGAGCGTTCCGGCACACGGTTTACCAAAGAAAAACAATTGATTAATTTCAGAAATAATGAATTTCATTGAGATATAAGTCACAACAGCTGAATTCTCTAATAATTCCCTATCAATAGATATATAATGGTTTGTGTACGACGGTGTATTGTGATTGTTTTATAGTTTTCGAGATTCAGTCTGTCCTGCCTTAATTCTCAATGTCAATTTACGAATAATTACTTTTACTAATTGTTTAACAATTTCAATGTTAATTTACTGTTCGCGAACTGTACTGTAACATTTATTAAAATTTTAATTCAAAATTAAACAAGCCACCATCTAAAGAAAATTGCCAACCCCACATTGTGCAAAATTCTAGGCTCTAGAAAAAATTCTACCGAATTTTCTCTACAGTCGGCTCGTGGAAAATAGACTTGTTCTGCAGTCTATTATAATTTACTTAAATTTATTTGAAGTCTAACACAAGTACAGTTATCTAATTTTCCTAGACCCCCTTGTAATTCTATTGCAATACTATACTTCTAAATAATATTACTTGGTATTTTAATTGTAAAATTTCAGTAAAAGTTTTCACAAATAAACCTTCAATCTTGCCCTTCCTACCACTTATAAAATACACGAAGAACCCCTACATGGGTTCTCAAACTATAAGAATGAAGTTTTACTGTGAAATTGTGTTATGTTTACTTATTCTAAAATATTTAGTAGACTTCCATCTACTAGCTATAGTAGTCGAAAAAATATATAATTGCTTATTATCTACCTATCAATAATTTTTAGTTGACTTATGATTTATTCTCACGTCAAAAGACAAATAAATCATTAGTTCTTTAATGCAGTTTAATTTCCCTATGATTTACTCAAATTTCCTATTTATTGAGTAAATAAACCATCACCAGTGTGTATATCTGTATTTTCAATAAAATTTAAGTATTGCAATAGAATCACATATTTAATTCCTGTAAAAGAACACACAAAACAATCTCTTCAAAAATAACTCTGATGAATTCTTTCCAAATATAATGTTATTTATTTTAACAGTAATATTTTATCCAGATTTCATCAAAAGGAAAATCATTCAATTTATTGGAATCAAATTCACTCAATACTAAAGTTTAATTTAGATCAGTAAAAGTGCTTTTCCTAACCCAACTCAACAATCCGCTAAATATCAGCCATAATTACTATATGTGCTGATTTTATAAACAAAACATATCTTATTTATCCGACCAACTATGAACCTAAAGCTTCTGCAAAGACTTATTTGTAGAATTATACGAGGTTATGACTCAATTTAATAGCCAGAATAATTTAATTACTAACTAAATATATAAACACAAAAAAAACAATATCAAATTAAAACGTCCGGTGACGCGCCCCTTAAAGCCTATGACCAAACGCATTTTAAAGCAAACCTATACCTAAATTTTACTAATTTATTTACCTAATGTATTTTAATGTTCATAATTACATACTAACATTAACGCGCTCCTATTGACAATTCATTTTATATTGTAATAATTAAAATAACGTTCAAAATTTGAATTCTCAACCCGCCTATGTATCACGTATATTATTCCGTTATAGGTATCTATAAAATAATCTACGTTTGGTTGATTTACTCTTATTTCTTATGATAATTTGGCGATACACTATAATTATATGAATATATTAAATATGTACCTAACAAGTTGATCTCCCCCCCTATCCGAAAAGCACGGAAAATTAAGTAAATAAAGCTAATATTCTTGGGATTCCAAATTGAACGATTCCGAAATTAAAACCACTTATCTGTATCCTCTGTGCTTCGATAGATCTCCATATCCAGCAAATTAGCTCCACTCTCTGTCCTTTGTTCACAATTTATAGTTTTGTCCTTTAAAGTTCGCACTTTCACTCTCGCGTACCGTTTAGAATTTGTAACACATCACTATTGAATTCGTAAGATGTTTGAGGACCTTTCGGCGACTGGTCTCGACTCAATACTTCGAATTTACTTCGTTCGTTCCGCGCGCGTATTGTCTCGACTCAATTCCTTGAAAGCGGGTGTCTCGCCCCGTGCCCGCACCGAACTGCCCTTTCGTCAGAAATTCTACCTGTCCCTTGCGCCTGCGACCCCCCTGTGTTCCTTCCCCTCTCTTCACCCCGCTGACAAGTTGCAAGCCGTCTAACTGTTATTTAAAATTGTAACTCAGCTTATTCAACAAACAATGTATCTGAAGACGGGCGAGGAAAAATAAAAAAAATATATAGATAACTATTTAAATGAAGGTCTAAGACGTCACAAGGTTAGTCCTGTCAAATTAGATAAGTTGTGTTGCGCTGAATCGAAACCATTGTTAGGTAAACTAAAGAACAACTTCATTTAAGGAATTTATTCTGGCGTGAAAAGGATGAAAACATTGTTTAAAATCCAGCTGTTGTAAAACCAAAATTAAGTAAAATTGGTTATTTCTTTGAAACTACTAATGGTATTTGTATGATTCTTGCAATAAAATAAAAGGAAAATAGTGCTTAGAATTTTCTTTCTTTTTTCTCCGTCGATCGCGTCCATGTGTAAGGTATTATTTTCTACTAATTTGCGCTATCCGGAGACCCAGCGACGTCGTAATGCAGTGCGCGCTGATACGAATGTTATTTCAGTAGTTTCTGTCGATATTTGTACCGACACAGGTCGACTCAAGGTCGTTGGCGACTACCTGCCCCTTAAGGGGAGAACAAACGTGGATTTAGAATTTAGCTCTGTTTTTCGCCCTAACTAGCCATCAGAAAACTCTTGGCTAAATATAGGTACTTTTAAAGGTTTTAAGATTCTCCTTGTTTGTTACAAAAATACTAAGAAATAATTATAACGGCCAAAAAACAATTTTTAGTAAGAGCATATATAAGAATAGTTTACTATATGTATTTTTGATGATACTATGTGAAAATAATTGTATTTACCGTAAGAGCGAAATTAGATTTTTTAAATTAAATTTTTCTAATTTTAATTCTTATGGAAAATCGTTTAATTTAGAGCATTTAAAAATACATTTATGCATATAGTAAACTATTCTAATACAATGCTCTTATTTAAAAGTTGTATTTTGGCTCATTCTAAGTCAATGTTTTGGCCGTTATAATACGGAAAATATATCCAAAACAAAAAATGAACAGAAAGGTTAAATTTGTTGTCATATTGTGTCATAACATACTTAAGTGTAACTATCATGCTATCAGGCACTTATCAGCAAGTAGTTTAACTAAGCAATAAATGGTTTGAATCTTGAATAATTAGTAGCGGGCTGCAAATTAGCTCTTTTACGAGTAGTTGTTGTTATTGTGAGGTCAATGCGGCATTGACGATTGTTCCAGCCTTAACCATTATTAGTTAGGAATTCCTCAAACACGAAAATCAGTTAATTGTTTCTTCGTCTTTTATCCACTTTTTACTCACCATTATTCCATCCTAACGTGATAAAGGGGAATTTCCGGAATTATGCCACAAATAAAGAAAATAATTTAATCCTTAAATTAAATTAGTTGGCGAAATTTGAAACATTATAGAACATGTCCATATGAATAACTTTTGCTATTAGAATTGTGCAAAATTTGTTTTCACCTTTCCATACTGGATCAGTCAGCTGATCGGGTCAATTTGTATGGGAGGAAGTGAAAAAAAGTTGCGAATTGCGCTTAGCTCCCATACAAATAGTTGTTCATACAGACTAGAACTACCTATGTTTTGAGTATCGCCAACTAATATTATTTAACCTTATAAATAGATATTAAAGAGCTTATTGTAAAAATAAATATTTTAGATCTTAAAAGTTTGTTTTCTAGTGTTTTCAACCAGCGTGATATTAACATAGTGTTGAACAAATTAAATACACAAAAATCATATGATCACTCATTAGTCTGAAAAGATTGTTTACTGTTTACTGTTTAGTTTTCTCCGTCATAATTGACCCAACTAAAAACTCGAGTGAAGAGACTCATGATTGTGCCTTTACTATTTTATGTTTAACATCTAGTTACATAATATAAAAAGTTACATAATATAACAAGTTACATATTAAAGCGATATGTAAAAGTTTTAGCGTCCCTGTTACTCTATATGCGAAAAAACCCTCAGTGCGAGAGTGACGGATTCGTGGAAAAGTAGCAAAAAGTCGGTTTTTTATTAATATAAAGTTGCTATCAAAATTTCGTTTAACCAGGATACCGCTCCAGATCTTAGATACCGTTAAAACCCATCTAATAAAATATAATCATAGTTCATTTGTCATTCCAAATTGTCAAACCTGGAGAAATGGTGTTGAAAAGGACCTCATTTCAATAAATATTTCTATCGAGCCGAATTTTTCCAATCGCTTTTCTGTTTAATAGATCCCTGGAAAAAGATTCCAAAAACAATATTTAATTTTATTAAAATAGTATCTTCCTTCTTTACTGAAGTAGATATGCAAGTACTAAAAGTGTCGATTTTTTTTCCGTAGCGCCTTAACGTACTCCTTGAAAATGTTTTGTTCATTTAAGTTAATAAGTCTGTTAAGCTTTAACTGTTAATATTTCGGTATTTTTGTAAAAATATACTGTGTGATAATTTTGGAAAAACTATCTGTCTATTAAGTCTAAGTACTTATCCTTTCACTGTTTGTTTTTTCTTGTAAGACTGTTGTTTTTCAAAATAAAATAAAATAAAAATAAGTAAAAAATTGTCCGGTGCTTGATCGTCATACTTACCTCAGATAAAATAAATGAATAACATAATATTACGGAAATATTAACATTAATATCAATGACGTCACAACCAAACCTAATTTGTCGTAAGGCGTGCCGTCATTATTGCTACTAATAGTGTAAAAAAAACCGGCCAAGTGCGAGTCAGACTCGCGTACTGGTTCCGTATTTTAGTTGATAAATTTAATTTTGTAATTTCTCAACCGCTTTATTTTTCCTGTTATCTTTACGTAAATAAATATTACCATGATTTTTTCATATTTTTCGGTCCACCAGTTTTGGAGATAAGGGGGGAGGGGACATACATTTTTATGTTTTTTCAAGGATTTCTCGAAATAGATGCAATTAAATAAAGCCAAACTATACATTTTTACAATCAACTTTTTAATACCTAAAATTTGATACCCATATTGTATTTTTATAAAATATTTTTTATTTATTTTACTTCTTTTTTTATAGTTCTCATTTGTGCTAAACTTTTTTAATCGCTATAGTTTTCCTGTAATTGGCCAGTTATGATCTATAATCGTTTTTTCTTTCATATTTTTTAGTCTGCCAGTTTCGGAGATAAATATACATATTTTTGTAGCTTTTTAAAGATTTCTCGAAATCAGTGTCAGTAAATATAGTAAAAATAAATATTTTTACAATCAATTTTTTAATATCGACAATTTGATACCCATATTGTATTTTGAGGATAATATTATTTTATTTTTCTCACCTTTGTTTTGGTATATTTTTTTAGACCGTGATATGTGAGCAGGTTTTTGTGTCTTTTCATGTCTTTATCTTTTAACGGCGCTTATGACATACGGACGGATGGACAACGGAGTCTCACCATGAAGGTTCCTTTTGTACCTTTTAGGTACTATGGAACCCTAAAAACAAACTAAACACGTTCTTTACCTGGTAAAAACTCATTACATATTTTATGTAGAACCTACACGGAAAAGTGCTCGCATCATCACATCAGTACCGAGCAAGATCGCCGCTCACGTCGGTGTTTGTTCTGCATGCATAGTTTGTTTGTTTTAGCTTGTTTATTTATTGGATTATCATGTTGAAGGTAAGCTAAGACCTTTTTTATTAAAAATCAGTACCCAATTAAACACTTTGGGCCAGATAAACCAATCGACAAATCGAAGTGCAACGCAATGTCAATTCGTTGTAACACGTTTTAACTTATTTGACATACTAAACTTAATTAGAGTTTTCTGTCTTTTTCTTTCTGTATCAAAAAGACATAGTCAGGACGCTTAAAATAAGGTTAGTTCTGTCTAATAAGAAGTCGTGTTACACCGAATCGACACGTGATATCTGACTTAACTAATGATCGTGAGTAGCCGTATTATAGTTATTAACAATTCTGTATTTACTTTGTTGCAACTTTTTTTATTTTAATTACTTATATAATTAAAAGGAATAACATGATTTATACTTGCGATTGTCGGCACTTGATGAAACATAGAAAGCATTGCATGCATGATATTTAACACAAATACTTGTACTATTTGTTTCATAACACAATTATATTTGTTGCACACTTCTCGTTGCACACTTCCCAACTGGTTTCGGAAATCAATCGATCTTCAGGGCATACAGAATAGTTACTATTTTAAAATACGAGCAAAAAAAAAACGTTTCCCTGAAATGAATTATTTTCTGGTGTTGAGTGTAGTCTATTTATGCATAGATAGTTTTTGGTAACAAATATCAAGTTTAGTAACAAACATCCTTTAGGATATTTGGGTACCTTTATTAGGTATCAAATAGCTAGCAAACTTACCTATATGTGGCTTACATTGTTTTTTTTTATTCCTTGAGCTATTTTTTAATTTATAGCAGGCAATTTTCATTGCAACCATGGAGACAGACCACATTTTAGTAATAACGACAAAACAATTTCGGCTCGGTATGTTTTAGCGTGTGGAACCACAGCATATCTTTTAATCCGTACCCTTATTATAGATGCGAAAGTGTGTTTGTTGGTTTTTGGTTTGTCCTTCTTTCACGCAGCAACGGAGCAACGGAGCAACGGATTGACGTGATTTTTAGGGTTCCGTACCCAAAGGGTAACCAACGGGACCCTATTACTAAGACTCCGCTGTCCGTCTGTCTGTCCGTCTGTCACCAGGCCGTATCTCATGAACCGTGATAGTTAGACAGTTGAAATTTTCACAGATGACGTATTTCTGTTTCCGCTATAAGAAAAAAAACTAAAAAACAATAAAATAAATATTTAATGGGGCTCCCATACAACAGACATGTTCTTTTTGCCGTTTTTATAGATAATGGTACGAAACCCTTCGTGCGAGAGTCCGACTCGCACTAGCCGGTTTTTTACATAAAGAACATAGGCTACTTTTTATCTCGGGAATATGCAAACGAAATCAGCGCGAGTGAAGCCGCGGACAAAAGCTAGTATTATATATTTATTCTTTACTTTTATTTGTTTCAGCAGTTGCTGATATGCTTAGTTGGTATAAATGTAGCATATTGTCAACCATTATGGGGCTCCGATTTCAACTCTGGCGAAGCTTCAAAATCCATGTTCAGAAAATCCTTAGGCAACATTTTCAGGTTCATACCCTTTTACTTTTTTCTCACAAAATTATCGACTGTTTTGTTTTTGACAAAGTCTTGCTTGCTGGGTCAATCATATTATCACGACATAAGTGTTGAGGGGTTCCAGATTACATAACTTGTATTTAACTATTTTAAAAAACATATTCACTGAGTAGTATTATGTTGTAAGTACAAATACTTAACTACCTATATTGGGGGGGAAAAAATGGAAAATGTTTGTTAACTTTTCTCTTGCTTATAGCTTAAGGTATACATTGTGGGAACCAATAACGACGATCGAGTTGTTATCGTTTTGTTACTTTTTTCTACATTTTCCAACGACATTCTATACCATGGTATACCAGTGGCGCGCACAGAACTTTTTTCCGGAAATGCAATCAGAAGGTCAAGTACGACAATAAAAAAAATATGAAAAAATTTAAATAACACTTTGAAAAAAAAAAGTTTGTATGAAAATGTCCACTCTAGGAAAGGCATTGCCTACCCTGGCGTCACACAAACTTTTTTTTTTCAAAGTGTTATTAAAAAATTTTCATATTTTTTTATTGTCGTACTTGACCTTCTTATTGCTTTTCCGGAAAAAAAAGTTCTGTGCACGCCACTGTGGTATACCATATACTATGGTATACCATATACCATGGTATAGAATGTCGTTGACATTTTCTATTAATTTTACACTTGCGAATAATCAGTTTCTTTAAAAAAAAGTAGTCGTTATTAGTTCCCACAAGTTTGTATACAAAATTGCTTTGGACCATGCATGTTTTTACAATTGTATCTTATATACAAAAGATAACTTTAATAAGTAGGTATATAAACATAATTGCATTTTATGTAAATTTTTAAGCTGCATGTAATTTTTACAATCATAATTGTACAATACTCATGCTTTTTAGGGTTTCGTACCCAAAGGGTAACCAATGGGACCCTATTACTAAGACTCCGCTGTCCGTCTGTCTGTCAGTCTGTCACCAGGCTGTATCTCATGAACCATGATAGTTAGACAGTTGAAATTTTCACAGATGATGTATTTCGGTTGCTGCTATAACAACAAATACTAAAAAACAGAATCAATAAATATTTAAGGGGGCTCCCATACAACAGACATGTTTTTTTTGCCGTTTGGTTCGGAACCCTTCGTGCGCGAGTCCGACTCGCACTTGGCCGATTTTTAATTTTATGAAACACTAAACGCATGCACGTACGATACGCAAGTAACCAAATTATTTCAAGTAATTTTTAAACGACGCGACGATTATCTGTCTAGTTGCATTCACTATACATGCAAGTTTACCTCACAGCATTAAAATACTAAACGCATTTTTAAACGACGCGACGGTTATCTGTCTAGTTGCATTCACTATACATGCAAGTTTACCTCACAGCATTAAAATACTAAACACATTTTTAAACGACGCGACGGTTATCTGTCTAGTTGCATTCACTATACATGCAAGTTTACTTCACAGCATTAAAATACTAAACACATTTTTAAACGACGCGACGGTTATCTGTCTAGTTGCATTCACTATACATGCAAGTTTACCTCACAGCATTAAAATACTAAACACATTTTTAAACGACGCGACGGTTATCTGTCTAGTTGCATTCACTATACATGCAAGTTTACCTCACAGCATTAAAATACTAAACACATTTTTAAACGACGCGACGGTTATCTGTCTAGTTGCATTCACTATACATGCAAGTTTACTTCACAGCATTAAAATACTAAACACATTTTTAAACGACGCGACGGTTATCTGTCTAGTTGCATTCACTATACATGCAAGTTTACCTCACAGCATTAAAATACTAAACACATTTTTAAACGACGCGACGGTTATCTGTCTAGTTGCATTCACTATACATGCAAGTTTACCTCACAGCATTAAAATACTAAACGCATTTTTAAACGACGCGACGGTTATCTGTCTAGTTGCATTCACTATACATGCAAGTTTACCTCACAGCATTAAAATACTAAACACATTTTTAAACGACGCGACGGTTATCTGTCTAGTTGCATTCACTATACATGCAAGTTTACTTCACAGCATTAAAATACTAAACACATTTTTAAACGACGCGACGGTTATCTGTCTAGTTGCATTCACTATACATGCAAGTTTACCTCACAGCATTAAAATACTAAACACATTTTTAAACGACGCGACGGTTATCTGTCTAGTTGCATTCACTATACATGCAAGTTTACTTCACAGCATTAAAATACTAAACACATTTTTAAACGACGCGACGGTTATCTGTCTAGTTGCATTCACTATACATGCAAGTTTACCTCACAGCATTAAAATACTAAACACATTTTTAAACGACGCGACGGTTATCTGTCTAGTTGCATTCACTATACATGCAAGTTTACTTCACAGCATTAAAATACTAAACACATTTTTAAACGACGCGACGGTTATCTGTCTAGTTGCATTCACTATACATGCAAGTTTACCTCACAGCATTAAAATACTAAACACATTTTTAAACGACGCGACGGTTATCTGTCTAGTTGCATTCACTATACATGCAAGTTTACTTCACAGCATTAAAATACTAAACACATTTTTAAACGACGCGACGGTTATCTGTCTAGTTGCATTCACTATACATGCAAGTTTACCTCACAGCATTAAAATACTAAACACATTTTTAAACGACGCGACGGTTATCTGTCTAGTTGCATTCACTATACATGCAAGTTTACTTCACAGCATTAAAATACTAAACACATTTTTAAACGACGCGACGGTTATCTGTCTAGTTGCATTCACTATACATGCAAGTTTACCTCACAGCATTAAAATACTAAACACATTTTTAAACGACGCGACGGTTATCTGTCTAGTTGCATTCACTATACATGCAAGTTTACTTCACAGCATTAAAATAATAAACACATTTTCCCTGTAGAATTATGGACGATTTTTTTCCCATCAATTTTATTTTTGGCTGTATCTCCTAAAGTAGTTGTCAGAATCTAATGCGGTTTTCTTTTTCTAAAACTTGATTTAATTCTTCATAGCTTAATTTTTTTTTTATGTACTGCTGAAAGCATATAGAAAGAAAGTTTTGGTTTTATGTATAAATATGTAAGTATGTTGTAAATATGTATGTAGTATATTTTTTCGTCTATTCAAATATTATAATATTAAATAACTAAAACCATAAATAAAAAAAAAAATGAAGTGTGCCATAAAATTAAGTCCAAAAACAACTACCCACAATTTTTTTTTTATTATTGTAGTGTTAATTTTTTATATATCTTTTTATTATTGTTTGCCTTTCTAGCTTTCCAACGACACCCATATTGTACATAATATAAAATAAATACTACTCATTCTGAATCGCCACAGTTACAAGCTTAAGGCTTAAAAATAAAAGTGATTGCTCGGTCCGAGATTGAACCCGAACTATTGGATTGACGGTCTAATGTCTTGCTAACTTAACTACACTACCAAATACATTTTTATTCACACTATTTATTAAGTACCTAACTTTAACATGTTTTTATATTTCAGTGTTATCCCTAAACCGTCCCAAATAACCAACGTTATTCCTTTCTTACGAGTAAACGAACCAAGTACACCAGATCGAACTACAAACACCCAACAATCTAACAAATTTGGACCACAAAATGTACCATTGTACACTGAGACTGTTATGTCAGAAAATGTACCAGCAATCGTTAAAACTCTTTTAGCCGATCAAAATTCACCTAAAAGTGAACTTGACATGGAACAAAATCCAAATTTAGTTCAAACTGTACCGGAACTGCAGGAAAGTAACTATGATGCCGACACAGGCGAAAGTTTACCAGTACCAGCGTACCAGCAGTTCCCTGAAGACAATATCTTGATACTAGAGGATGTACAGTCAACTGAAAACTTCGGTGATTATTCTACATATACAACAGAAGATTATGAATCCGTGAGTAAACTTATGAGTATGTACGTGTAATTCTGAAAAATATTATTGTGTGCTTAATAAATTGCTTGGTTCTGAGTGTTTATTGTACATTATTGATCCTAAAATACCATGTAACTATTTTTGGTGCTCTTTAGTCATACATAACATAACTAAAAGTAATAGCTGTATCGGCACACTACATAATAATATTAGCAGCTAGTTAAGGTTGTTTTGCCACCCAATGTATGGTGAGGTCGCCGTTTGCTATCGGATGAATTCACTTTAGTACAGAAAAATTAGGTTTTGATCCGGTCATTTATACATACTAAGAGGGACCGTTTGGAATAAGTTCTGACACCTTCCAGGATTACGCTCAAAAAGGTCTCACAACTTTTCTAGTGGGTATATCGAAGATATCTTGGAAAACTGGAATTTCCAGGAAATTCCTGGAGCGGGCCTAAAATCGTTATAAATATTGTTAATATATTTTTTATTCGGCCCCATTTTTTACGTACAAAACATCTAAGATTTCAGATTTGCTCTCCAGTGCATTTCTGTGTCACAAAACCTGAAAAAACTGGAATTTTCTTTGAAAAAGCTAAGATGGGTTTAGAGCGATGTCAGGACGACATTTTTAAATAGTAAACGACAGTTTAGGACTATTGTGCTGATTATGTTGATGTTAAATATTTTCAGTTCCAGGATTCCAGGGTGCCTAGAATTTACCTGGAACGAGCCTAAAATCGTTGAAAATTTAGCTACGATGATAATGTTTTTTCCATTCGTATGCATTTTGTAATCACAGCTTATATTTGATAGGGCTGAGATTGATGAGCGATCTCCATGTATCCAATCCATCCTGGATGAGGCAAAGCTCCACTCCAAAGGCAAACAGTTGCAGTTTACATCCACATATGTTATATCTACAGCAAGATCTGGGCCAATATACTATATAATATTGTATAATATTATATAATATTGTACAGGAAGGTAGCCAATTAGTTAATTTTCTACAGAAGCCAGAAGACTTCGAAACCTCGATCGATAGTTGCGGAAGTGTTTTTAGCCACTGAATCCTCAAACTTACCTGGGGCTCTACCGCGTAATTCTCATTTGTATCAACTTCAAGCAAATGTATGCGAAATTCAACGCGGGCAAAAGAGATGGCATGTTAGGAGGGCGTGTCGCACGCACGCCAAATTTCAATCTCAAGTTCATGTTGATGAAAATGAGAATTACGCGGTAGACCCACTGCTTTATTGTATGAAAAACAAAAACCTGAATTGTAAAGCATGTCAGTGAGTAGTTTTGAGGCTATTTGCCTGTGCAAAGTTACGCCAAGTCCAAACAAGAGTGGAGAAATAAAAGAGCACGGACGTAGAGCAGAAGCTATCACTCGGCCAATGGCTACTGCTTTTCTGTGTTTATTCGCATGCACTTTCTTGCTTTTAGTTTTCTAAACCTCCTCTAGAAATAATTGAAGAGAGTCGGGGGTTAAGTCCTGCCCCCCTCCTGACATGTCTGATGCAGATAGATAACAAGTAGTCTCATATGCTTTAGAGAGTGTATCCTGACAAAGAAGGTGAGCTGCTGTCAGGATGATCCTCAGGGTTTTCATTTTGGGGGTCCGCATTTCTGTTACTGTACCACTTGTCACTTAAAATCTTAAAACCAACGCCCGTGAAACACACAACAGTACTTCATCTCTGTATTTTAGTGAACAAAACTCCTTCCCCGTACTTGTCTTTCCAATTCCTCTTAAAGTGCTTTTCACTGTAAGTCTCGTGGGTTGCATCATACTGCTTCATTTTCAATTTTAGCTGTGCAAAAGTATACTGGCAGCCATCACAATCTTCTTGAAGCTCTTGGCATAATTTAGCGTAATCGTTTTTTTTTTTCTGCCCTGTGCGCTAGATTAGCCTGTGAGATAAGACTCAACACACTTGAAATACTGTAGCACTCCCTATGGTAGCTACCCTCAGCTACCACCAAGTGTGAAATCGTGCTTAACTTTGTGGTGACCTTTTCAGCCGATTGGTCATTTCTCTTGACAGCATACTTAAAAGTCCCCATCTGGCAGAAAGGCATACGGTCTGGGTATTGAACATCCACCAATCGATTGCAGAACAAGCAATGGAGCTTGAATTCGAAGTCCATGGTCAATGAGCGAGTTAGTTTCTGCACTTGTTCAGGTGCAGTAGGGGCCTTTGGTTTGCAGCACTCAACATGTAGCTCCATCGACGTTTTCCCTATAATAGTTCACCGGCTCCATCTTTCCGAATTTCACAGCATTTAACGATTATATTAATGCCCCTTGGTCTACACTGAAACGTATTCCCACCACCGCACTTCATATAACCACACAAGAATGGTAAGCACTACGAAAAGAAGCACTGCACTGCGAAGTGCACTGTGCACTAATTGCCACAACTTGTCAGTGGTAGGCGGGTGGTTCACCCTGGTATTCTGGAACTGAAAATATTTAACGTCAACATATTCAAAACAATATAACGTGCCCTAAACTATCGTTTACTATTTAAAAATGGCGTCCTGCCATCGCTCTACATCCATCCTAGCTTTTCAAGGCAAATTCTAGTTTTTTCAGGTTTTTTGGCACTGGATTGCACTGGAGGGTAAATTTGAAGCCATATCTTGTACGCAAAAAATGCAACCAAATTAAAAAATATTGCCGTAGTTATTTATTTCATTTTTAGGCCTGCTCCAGGAATTTTCTGAAAATTCCAATTTTTCCAGGATATCTTGGATATACCACTAGAGAGGTCGTGGGACCTTTTTGAGCGTCAGCCTGGAAGGTGTCCAAACATATTCCAAAAGGTCCCGCTTAGTTAAATAAATGTCCGGGATTAGAGGGAAATTGGTTTAATTTTGCTGAGGTACTTGGCACAGATGTACACTTGGTCTATCTATAATAAGTCAGAGTTTTGAAGTCCTCCATAGGGCCATTATAAGAATACAGTGGACAGTCGGATATTATGTGTCTCACTGTTTGTTCAGGACACCCACAAGGGCAGGCAGCAGTCTCACTCCAGCCCCACTTCTTCAAAACTCTGACTCCAGCAGTGGTCGAATACCTGCAAAGACTCGAGAATTCATTGATTTAAATAAATGTTTATTATGTGTAATAAAAATAAATTTTTCAATGCATGTGCTCGTAAAGGCCCACTTATTATGCATCAAAACCGAACAGAAAGTCGATTATTTTGCCCTAGGGCTTTATTATTATTATTTTTTTAAATTTGTTTGCAATGGTTGGCTAACCTGCAGCCTTTTCTGTGTACCATAGATGTTATACTTTTTTTTCCACTGTTTAACGGCTCTGGATACAATCCTTTTGAGCCAATTATAATTGAAAGTTCACAAGATTATATTTGTTTTCATTTCCTCACACTATGCATTGAAAAACGTAGTATGATACACGGGCGTAAAAGCAATAAATTACTCGGTTACGTTTAAAACACTCGCTACGCTCGTGTTTTAAATCGTTCTCGTAATTTATTCCTTTTCGCCCTAGTAGCATAAACTACTATTAACATCTGCTATACGATAAATAATAAAAATCTATAATAAGTAGATTTTAGCCCGGTTGCCGTCTACCCCCGCTCGAGGGGTGGCGGGTGGCTGCACTGAAAGCTTCACGCCGCCCCGCTACAAACAAAAAATATATTGACTACACTTTATCTACCACCTCGACTGTGGTATCATTTTCGTATAAATCGGGAACAAGGAATTCGTTTTTAGGACATTTTGTGTACGGTGTCCTCGGAAAAAAAAAATAGACGAAAATATGAAAATTGGGCATCTATTTTTTTGCATTTAACAATCTCTATCTTTGTCAATAATGTTTTTTTTAGTAGTCAAGTGAACTCATCCGACACGCGATTTTAAGGGCAAGACAAACTAACTATACACAGTACATATTCAAAAAAGTAATGTAGGATCGGTAGTTAGATAAAAATTGAGATTTTGTACGTTTTTTTTTTCAGACTACGCTTGATGTTGACCTTTTTAATCGAATGGGAGCACCACCTCCTGCTGTAGTAGCGTCTCTTCTTGGCTGATATTAAAAGTACCTATATATTTTAACAACACTGAGATAATTTTAGATATTTATAATTTTGCTGCTAAGAAAAAGAAATAATACAAAATTTAACTTTTTATTTTATTCTTCAGCATCCTCGCATTTTTTGTAACAAACCAAAACATCCAAATTTTCTTGGAAAAAAACTGCAACATCCGTTAGGGTGTACATAGTCACTACAAATTCCGGCTTTCCATTTTTATAGCTGTGATAAGTCAGACTGTTCACCTTATTTGGTATATAACCGTTGCCACGGGCGCGAAGAGTATCATCCCAGTTCAAAGTAGCGATATTTTTCAGAAGTGTATCATTCCCAGTACCATTGTTATCAGCTGACACACTGTCTATGATGACAATCGACCGAAATATGTTTTTTATATTGTCATCACTTGAAGGGGTGGTGCCATCGTTATCATCATTTGAAGAGGTGGTACCATCGTTGTCATCATTTGAAGAGGTGGTACCATCGTTGTCATCATTGGAAGGGGTGGTATCATCATTGTCGTTGTTTGAAGGGGTGGTACCATCTGGAGGGATGCTGGAACAAAAAAAGTTAAGATCGATTTGCAAGTGTACTACCGTATGTCTTATATAAGAGAAATAAAATGTTACAGAATTTTATAGAAAATTTGTATTTGTTTATTTTGTTTAATCGATTTTAATCTCTGCTTAAATTACAAATTAAAATTGGTTGCACAAAGCACAGAAAAAAAAAGGAGTCAAAATGTTGTGTTTGTAAATTGAATATTTTTGCGAAATTTTGAATGAAATGGGTTATTCTGTATCAGTTTTACTGAGGCCAGAACTACAATTTTTGCAATCATTGTCTGTCTGTATGTTCCGTTACCATTCAACGGATGTATTATCATTGTAGTGAACCAGGCCCCATCGCACAATTTTTAATCGCTCGCGACGCGTCTAAGTTGAATCACAGATGCGAGAGAGTGTCACGTACTGTTTAATCGCAAAAACAGCGTGTCAGGCTGCTTGCACTTGTGATTCAACTAAGTCGTGTTGCGCGCGATTAAACATTGTGCTAGGAGCCCAGGGTCTGTAGCATAGTGTTTAATCGCGCGTGACGCCGCCGCTACTTGAATTACAAGTGCAAGGAGCGTGACGTACTGTTTAATCGCAGAAACATCGTGTCACGTTCCTCGCACTTGTGATTAAAACAAGTCGCACCGCGCGCGATTTAACACTATGTTAACATAACATAGTGTTAAACACTATGCTACAGGCCCTGGTCAAAATAAAGCTAATAGGTTTGTACCAAGGGAAACTTATGAAGCGTACTTAAATCATTATATTACCCACCTTGTAACATTATCTCCAAGAGTCGCATTCGTAGTACAGTAAGAGAACGCAATAAAGCAACTCAAAACCTGAAAATAAATTTTTAAATGAGTCTTTTCACAGTGTCCCATATTTTTTTGAGTATATATCGAACCATTACCGCCGACATATGACAAAAACCAAATGTAGCAAAATAATAGGTAATCAAATGTATAAACAGAGACACACAAACTGCATCAAAGTGCTGAATGACTTTCAAACGCAAATATATGCAAAATATACTGGATGTTAATGTAATGTTACGGAAGCCAGAACCTAGCGATACGAACAAGTTTAGAGCCTACCCTCTGATCGTGAAAAAAAATCAGCTGTTCCATAGAAAAGTGACTAAAATGTATGATAGAACAATAATTAGTTGTGCAACAAGAGAGCAAAGTTTTTTTTGTTTCGAGTGCCGAGTTTGAATCCCGAGCAAGCGAAGGATTCTATAGTTACATCACGAGTGTAGCGAGTGATTTTTACCCGACTACGGTGAAGGAAGAAGGAGGGTTATGATTTTGACCGGTATGAATGTATGTATGAATGTTCATCTGTTCCTTCATAACTTCTAAACTACTTATCATAGTTTGACAAATGGGATATTGTTGGAAGCGTATCGATAGTCCGCTGCTTATAGGATACGTGACGTTATAATAAATTGAATATAGCGCCCTCTAGAGGGCATAAAGTCATGAACTAAAAAAAAAATTTCTTAATTATGCCGTTTTGGGTATCAAATGAAAGGGCTTAATTCGCACATTTCAAATATATATATTGTAAGCTGTTGCTTGCGGCTTTGCTTGCCTGCACCCGATAATTGGGAATAATGTCTATAAAATCAAGCTTCACTCCAATCGTTCCCAAAAAAAAAAATATATATATATATATATATATAATAAATAGCCGCTCTGCATATACTTTATCACGAAATTATATTCCCAAAATAATTTAAATAAAAAATGAATTCAAAAACTAAAACCCGACTACTGTAATATCACGCTCTAAAAAGTATGAAACAAGAAAATATTCTCATCTGAAATTGTTGTGTACAAACGAATCAATATTTATCGTCTATTAAATAAACAACTTACACGTAATACATTTCAATGTATTTAATAAATATTCATAGTGATTTATATAAAAACGGCTCACCTCAATACGTGTTATGATCGGGAAAGCCGTAACGTCAATGTAAGGCGTAACGTCGTCGCGTAAACGTCGCGTAGATGAAGGCAGTCTAAATCTGCTGAAACTGGTCGGCTTTCCCGATCATAACACGTATTGAGGTGAGCCGTTTTTGTATAAATCATGAATTATCCTCAAGTCTCATTTAATTCTATAATTCATAGTGATGTTCAGAGGATAGCCAGTATGCGATGTGCGTGCTCCCTGCTCTCCCGCGCATACCCCTTACCGCTGACGCAAACGTCGACGGAAGGAACGACCAGTATAGAACATTCCCATACACATGAACTTTTACGTACATGCCCATACATAGTTCTTTCGCCGACGCACACCGTTCAACGCAACGTTGTGCGTTAGGATCGCCAGACCGAAGCTTTAGTTATACGGAGTCCACAGTCTATGGTACAGATTCCATACACGCTGGAAGGCTATATACAAAACTAGGAGAAGTTTACCTTGTCTATGGTATCCAACAAGCTGCAGGACCTTCCAATGTTTATGGAATCCTTATAGAGTGAAAGAGATAGCCACAATTTTTTCTCTTGAGCAGTTAATTATGGCGTTGCTGAACGTTTCGTGAGCCAATGAAATACGAAATGTCAACCTTAGGTTCTTAACACAAAACACACAACTCACTGGGCGAACAAAATTGTCATTTTTCTACTACCTTTATGAAAAAGTTCCATTTAATACTCGAAATTAGTTTTGAAAAATCGTATTGAAATTTCATTTATTGCATAATTAGGTTCTTTTTGACGTTTGTCTTCATTTCATGCTAAATTAGGTTCTTTTTGACGTCCTTAATTTGTCTTTACAATCGAAATCCCCTGCGTTCCGATTCACGACATAATCGATTATATCGCGTCTGACACTCTTTTTTCGCAAAATGATACTGGCCATAAATAAGAGTCGCCACGCCAGCCGAAGCCTGAAAAAAAAAAGGTAAAAACCGCGCCGTGCTTTGCAAAGTCATAAAATACATTAAATTTGAAAGGAAAAATTTAATATTTAAATACATAAATCAGGTAGTAGAAAAAGTATCGTTCGCAACGAGTAAAAATGGGTTTTCTTACCCTCGGAATGTATGCTTTCGACGTTCACCTTCGGCTCACGTCGAAACTAGTTTCATTCCTCGGGTAAGAAAATCCGCCATTTTATACTCGTCACGAAGTATACTATTGCTTACTGATTTTAAGCAACAAAGGCGCGCTTTTCGAGCTAGTGAGCTAAGAAATATATTTTAGTTTGAAAGTCATCCAGTACTTTGATGCAGTTTATGTGTCCGTGAGTGAAGTTCAAGATAATAATGGCATTATCGAAATTTGTCGCTTACGATAAAATGGCGCTAATGGCTCGACATTTTTGAAACGTATGCTATCTCCTTTTATTCCTAAAGAGTCGACCGCGCAACGCGTTCTGCGGTCCAAAAAATCGGAACGCGCGTTTTCCTGACCGCGCCGTGGTTTGTCTCAGTGTTGCCATCTCAACTACTACAAAATATGCTAGAGTTGTGTAAAAAATATGCCGGAAATATGCCAACTTCCTTTTTGAAATGCCAAAAAAAATATCAAAATAATTTTGAGTTGTAAGTATGTACTAAGAAATAACATAAGCGAAATAAAATATTAATATCTTCATCGTCATCAACAGCAGCTGATGTGATAGTGTCACCGTGCTGGTGCTGAAAGTGTACAACGCCCTCCCAAATTATATTAAAAAAGTGACACTGTGTTCATACAAAATTTGAAGAACTTGTTAATAGGTATGGCTTGTTACACGACTGAATAGTTTTTCACGAATGTTGCACTGACCCAAGTTGGTGAAAAAGAAGTTGTTAATTAAGTGTTTTGCCTTATAAAATAATGAATGTATCAACAAAAATCTATTACTATAATATATTATTTGTTAGATAAAATTATTTAATAATGTATGACATATTAAAATTGTATTGACTATAAACTATACTCTATGTATACTGATGTTAATTGTATGTGACTTGTAAATTTTTATTTATTAATAAATAATTGTATTGTATTGTATTGTATTGTGAATGGCTAAGAGCTTTGTGTGTATTTAGATTAAAGCCGTCATGGCATAGATAACATTAACCGCGGAATGCGGAACGCTCAACGCAGATCGCGGCTCTGTGTGGTCGACAAAACATACATAACAATTGCAAAATTAGTATAAGGAATTATGTGAGTTATATCAATTCGTTTTACATCAGTTTTTAAAAATTAAAAATGTCTTGAAAAAATCCTATGAGTATTTCAGGGTCTAGGTTTTTGTTAAAAAACATTGAAAAAATATGGGACAACCGCGACGCGTAGGTCCGACATTTTTTAAATTAACTGTCCAAAGGCTGAACATTTGTGTTTGTTCCCAGGGCGGTTGTCTAAGTAGTTTTTAATAAAAATACTTACCAATTTAAAAAAATACTTTATTAATTAAAAATATACGAGGTGACTTTTTGATCATCGTCCAAATTCATACTGGAGGCTTGATAAGTGATCAGTATCTTGGATCAGTACCAATTTTTGTGAAATTCGTAAAGTGAAATTTCGGCTTCCCATAGAAATTCAGTTCCAGTCCCGAGTGAATCACTATACAAGTCACCTTGTATAAACAGAACTTTTTTATTTTGGGTGATAATTAGCGTTGCCCACGTGGATCCCGTTTCCTCCCGATCCCATGAGAATTTCCTAAAATCCCTTTTTATCTGATGTTTACGTCATACAAGGAACCTTCAGTCCAAATTTCATGTTCCTAGGTCCAGCTGTTTGGTCTAAGCTTTGATAGAAAACTTCATCTTAACATCCAGTTATATAGGTCTTGAAGAACACGTGCATAGTTTCGGAAATAAAATCGTATCACGTTTTGAGCTAGTAATTTTTTTTTTTTTTAATTTATTTACCGTTTACAAAAAAATATAACAGAAAATAATAATAGCCGCTAAAAACCACAAAGGTTTAAACTTGTGCTATCGTGAGTCACGTTACACTTAGCTACGAGAGCAAAATAATAATTTGACACTTTGCTTACATAAACAGCTAAAATTATAATGTATACATAGTAATTTGTTATCTTTTACTGGAGCTAGGTAAGCGAAAAAATTACAATAGATAGTTATGATGAATTATTTGGATCAAGAAAAAGTTTTTTTAATTTAGCCTTAATATTAATAGAAAATTGCTTTTGCTAATTTTTTTTTGCATCGATATACTCGTAAATACTCTTTTATCGAAGACTATTTGCTAAAAGAAAAATATGTGCTTAGCAGATGTTACGACCAAACCCAGCATCAGTCGTTCGGTACAAAGTACACAACTTAACTTTGTTTTTCTTGTTTGGAAGTTAATGACTGTACATGAGCCTGGAGCATTAACAACGAGAGACTTTCGAGGGTTCGTTTGAAGAAATTCGGAATCTCCTCGTATTGAAAAAAGTATATCTGGTTTATTGATTTTTTATCTGGGGATTCTAATTATAAACAATGTATTAAAATTTATACTTTTGTCAAAAAAAAAGTTTTCCACCCTCTTTTTTTTGATTTTCAAACGTCCGTTTCAATAACGCAGTTAAGAGATCAACTTGATTTTTTTTTTCATAAAATAGGTAGCAGAAAGGGATTCTATTAAAATCCAATATTTTTTCTCTACTAAATATTTCAGTATTAACTAAAAACACACCAATTTGTTGTTTACGCGTCCAAGAAAAAGAGGCCAATGAGCCAACATATAATCGCCTCTATCAAAAGCAAATAAGGTCTTTGCCATTGGACTTATTGTGCTGGACGGGTATTCAAAAAAGTAGCTAGGGTAGACCATCCTCTTAAAAGTGAAAAAGATATTGGTCTGTGGCAATTCAATATAAATAAGGTTTATGAATCAAGAGCTTGAGATTTAAACTTAAAAAATTAGCTTGATTTTGTCGAAACAAACTTAAAAAATCATTTTAAGCCTGTTTGGGCAAATTTTGAACTGTGTTTATTTATAAACTTAACATATACTTCTCTTTTGGCGTGAATTACCACAGACTAATATCTTTTTCACTTTTAACTTCTTAACAAGAAAAGCAAAGTTAAATTCAAATTTTTATTTGGGACCAGAACAGCTTCTGAGCTTATGATTAAGTTAACAATATAAGAATAAATAAAAAATACAATAAATGAAGCCAATAATAGTTGTCCACCAGTTATACAATGAATAAATTCCTAGTACAGTACTCCCAAAGATATAATGCGCATAGAAATCTATAACCGAGCGAAGTGCAAGGAAATACGAACGTTGCCGAACAGTGGCGAAGATTTGTATGCGCATTATTACCTTAGGAGTACGTACTGTACAGAATAGCTAAAAATGAAAGTAACAATTAAAATTATTATTATTACTTAATTAACAATATTATTAAGATTTAAAATATGACATAGAATTTATTAAAGCAATTTTAGGTACATAAGTGTTGAGTATGCAAGTTTACGAGGGTGAATATATGTGTGTGTTTTTGAATGAGATAAGTTGTGTACTTTGTACCGAACGACTGACGTCTAACCTTAAAGAATCAAATGTTTTATTCAAGCAAGTTATTAATATGTTTGGACTAAGCTAAATTAAAACCTTGTAGTAAGAAGTACAAAAAGTAGTCTTTCCTAGAAAAAACAATCAGAACTGCAAAGGCATCTATGGCTTCAGTATCATAGTAATAAGTATTAAAGTATAACTTTCTGATGATTTTGATATCTAAATTATAAATACATTTACACAAGATGTATCTCTAAATCGGCGTCAGATTTGACTTTGACTCGAACAAATACACCCATGTTTTCCAACAATTTTACGTTCATCGCCCTATTCCAGATACACATTCTTAGGGTTCCGTTTCTTATAGGGAAAATGGAACCATGTCCGTCCGTCCATGTATCACGGAGGCTCTTCTCAAAAACTATGCAACATAATATGAATTTGAAATTTGGCATAATACTTTTTTTTATTACCAAAAAACTGCAGGTTTTTTTGACCGTGTGATAATCGTTGATAAGCATATTGGAACGGGACCCTAATTTAGCGTTTTTGGGCGTGCAAGTTTTGACGCCATGTTGTCCTATATCGTTCAACAAGTGGTAAGTTTACAAAATAAAAAAGCCAGCCAAAAATTGGAAAAATTGAAAAAAGAGCCAGCCAAATATGGTGGTGAAATGATAACGTAAAAAATTAAAATTATGAAAGATGTGGCTTTTCGTATGAGAACGATCTCAGGTGCATAAAAAAAGTTATTATTCCACCACCATTTTTGGCTGGCTTTTTTTTACAGCTTTTGTAATAAATAAACTAGTGGCAGAAACAAAGCCAGCAATGATACTGTTACCTGAAAATTGTTTTTTTCCTTATTATAATTAGGGCTGGTGACATATTTTCACCAACCGATTGACGCAATTTTTTTTTGTGTTCATTTAGAACATAGCCAAACAGTTTGCAACAAAAACGAATGGTGATAATTTTACATGTTTTTTTTCCCCGACCCTATTACACCTGAATCCACCAGGTGCGGCCTGCCAGATCGACGGTTTTCACAAAATAGTCCCTCAGGTAAGTTGAATCCCGAGTTTTATCGATAATAAAATTACCTGGCCGTTTTGGTCGCCATCTCTCTGAATAAGAGTCGAACCTAGATAGCAAAGTTAAGGCGATATGTAAAAGTTTTAGCGTCCCTCTTACTTCATATGCGAAAAAATCCTCAGTGCGAGAGGAACGTATTCGTGGAAAAGTAGCAAAAAGTCGGTTTTTTATTAATATAAAATGTACTAAAGTTGCTATCAAAATTTCGTTTAACCAGGTCCTAGATACTGTTAAAACCCACCTAATAAAATATAGTTGCAGTCCATATGTCATTCTTAATTGTCAAACCAGGAGAATTGGTGTCGAAAAGGAGCCGAAGGATTGTCGAGCCGAATTTCTACAATCGCGTTTCTGTTTTAACAGATCCCTAGAAAAGGAATCCAAAAATAATATACTATTTTATCAAAATAATACATTATTTACTGAAGTAGATATGCATTTTTTTTTCCTTAGCGCCTTAACGAGTTTGTGTCCTATCAACTGAGCTTGCGCTGCTTCCATATTATTATATATGTATTAATATATAATTATATATTGTCTATACCTATAAACATACGTGAACGTAAAAATATGTAATATGCAAGTATACTTACGCAAAAATATTGACACAGGGACATGATGTGCAGAGTGTATTTAGTTAATGCCATGCACAAATATGGGGTATTACCGACTCAGTTCCGCCAATTAGTGCGACCGTTCAAGCGTGGTACTGAACTAATTAGACGCATAACAAATAAAATTTTAGAGGATTTTTCTTAGAACTAGTAGGTATTAAGTTTGAATTGGATTAAGAGCTGTGTTTGATGCCTCGATGTTGTTAATTTTGGCTTCCTAGACAACCTACAACTTCTTGATGTGCAAATTTTTTTCATTTTATTTTAAGTACTTTTCAGTTTTTATTTTAAGTATTTCAACTTTTATAAACAATCAGGACTAAATTTAGACTTATTAGCCTTATTAGAAATAGAGGGATTCTGAAACCAGAGATCGATACTGCAAAAACCCTTAGCATGGACAATTGGCAAGACTTACGAAATTATAAAGCCAATGACACTTTTTGTTCTTGATTAAGACTCGAATAACACACACGACGGCCCCTTGCTACGGTATAACTTTTTTAGGGTTCCGTACCCAAAGGGCAAATCGAGTTGTCTGTCTGTCTGCATGTCACGGGTCTCTAGCTGTTGTTGTGCAAAATGTTGACCCAAAACCGAATTTTGAATTTAAAATGTAATTTTTTGTTTTAACTGTAGCATGTGGGTTGTCATTTTCTAGAGCTTATTAAGTGGAGTATATATATATTTTTTTTTAATCCAAAAAAAGTAAAGAAATGGGGGGCTATCAAAGTTGCCATATTTAAACCATTTTTGTTACCGAGTCTATCTCAAAGGCCAAAGCAGTTAGGAAATTGAAATTTCTGTATATTATGTACCATATGGTCTATTTAAACAATAAATACTAAAAACGCCGATTTATAATGTAGTTTTAAGGTTACGTCCCCGAATACTCAACCAACTTAATGTTGCAGTTTTATTTTAGACTATTTGTAGGTAGCAATAAGTTTGTAATTTCTGTTTAAATTATTCAATTACCTATATTTACCTATTTAAATGGTAAGGAACCCTCAGGGCGGGAGTCCTACTCGCACTTGACCGTTTTTTTTTCCTTTTTCTAGAAGAGTATCAGCTTAGCATTGGAGTAATAAGAACTGCCATGGAATACCGTGTTGAGAGTTTTTTTTTTTTTTTTGATCCCCTAAAGCGACTCAGGCACGTCTATGAAACTTCTACACCTCGCATTGCTTCGTATGGTCCTATACTACATCAACATTACTGCAACAATCACTCTGAAATAAACATGTGGTAAAGTTCAGGGCTAAAATCAATGGAATCACGTTGTCACCACATTATTTTAGCCAATGATATGGGCTGGAATATCATTGGCTAAAATAATGTGATGAAAACGTGATTCCATAAAACTTTCTCTATAGAATAGTAGTTTATGCTACAAGGGCGAAAAGGAATAATTTACGAGGACGATTTAAAACACGAGCGTAGCGAGTATCATACTACGTTTTTCAATGCATAGTGTGAGGAAATAAAACAAATATAATCTTGTGAACTTTAAATTATGATTGGATCGAAAGGTCTGTATCCAGAGCCGTTAAACAGTGGAAAAAAAAGTAAAACATTTTTGGTACACAGGACTTTTTGTTCTTGATTAAGACTCGAATAACACACACGACGGCCCCTTGCTACGGTATAACTTTTTTAGGGTTCCGTACCCAAAGGGCAAATCGAGTTGTCTGTCTGTCTGCATGTCACGGGTCTCTAGCTGTTGTTGTGCAAAATGTTGACCCAAAACCGAATTTTGAATTTAAAATGTAATTTTTTGTTTTAACTGTAGCATGTGGGTTGTCATTTTCTAGAGCTTATTAAGTGGAGTATATATATATTTTTTTTTAATCCAAAAAAAGTAAAGAAATGGGGGGCTATCAAAGTTGCCATATTTAAACCATTTTTGTTACCGAGTCTATCTCAAAGGCCAAAGCAGTTAGGAAATTGAAATTTCTGTATATTATGTACCATATGGTCTATTTAAACAATAAATACTAAAAACGCCGATTTATAATGTAGTTTTAAGGTTACGTCCCCGAATACTCAACCAACTTAATGTTGCAGTTTTATTTTAGACTATTTGTAGGTAGCAATAAGTTTGTAATTTCTGTTTAAATTATTCAATTACCTATATTTACCTATTTAAATGGTAAGGAACCCTCAGGGCGGGAGTCCTACTCGCACTTGACCGTTTTTTTTTCCTTTTTCTAGAAGAGTATCAGCTTAGCATTGGAGTAATAAGAACTGCCATGGAATACCGTGTTGAGAGTTTTTTTTTTTTTTTTGATCCCCTAAAGCGACTCAGGCACGTCTATGAAACTTCTACACCTCGCATTGCTTCGTATGGTCCTATACTACATCAACATTACTGCAACAATCACTCTGAAATAAACATGTGGTAAAGTTCAGGGCTAAAATCAATGGAATCACGTTGTCACCACATTATTTTAGCCAATGATATGGGCTGGAATATCATTGGCTAAAATAATGTGATGAAAACGTGATTCCATAAAACTTTCTCTATAGAATAGTAGTTTATGCTACAAGGGCGAAAAGGAATAATTTACGAGGACGATTTAAAACACGAGCGTAGCGAGTATCATACTACGTTTTTCAATGCATAGTGTGAGGAAATAAAACAAATATAATCTTGTGAACTTTAAATTATGATTGGATCGAAAGGTCTGTATCCAGAGCCGTTAAACAGTGGAAAAAAAAGTAAAACATTTTTGGTACACAGGAAAGGTTGCAGGTTAGCCAACTTCTCGTAAATAAATTTAAAAAATAATAATAATAAAGCCCTAGGGCAAAATAATCGATTTTCTGTTTGGTTTTGATGCATAAAAAGAGGGCCTTTACGAGCACTTGTATTGAAAAAAAATTAAACCGCTGCCTACAAACCGTACTATAAACTGATATTATGCAATAAATACTTTAAATTATATCATGAAACTTTGTATAATAGCGTAGATATCTCGTTATAAAGTCCTCAATGTGTTATATTCGTACCCCTATTATAAATACAAAAGTGTGTTTGTTGGTTTGTCCTTCTTTCACGCAGCAACGAAGCAACGGATCGATGTGATTTTTTGTAAAGAGATAGTTTATGGGACGGAGAGTGACAGCTACTTTTTATTCCGGGAAAATACAAACGAAATCAGTGCGGGTGATGCCGCGGGCAAAAGCTAGTAAAAAAAAATGAATATTTTAACCGTAAAAAAAGTTTTTTGATCCTTTGGTTGTCGTAACAGCCACGGCTCAAAGCGGACTATTTTAAACAATAATGACACGTCATACAGGTCAGTTCTACGTGATAAAAATGAGGTGCTCAATATCAGGTGTTATAAGCTAAAAACCCGTGACCTACGGACGGACAAAAAGATATTTTGCTCTTTAGAGCAGCGGTTCCTAAAAGGTGTTCCGGGGAACCCTGGGGTTCGTATAGTGTTTACAGGGGTTTCCTTAATACACGCCGTCGCGTCGCAGAGAGCAGGCAGCCGACGCGACCTAGGTGACTATTGGGTACATAATTCATTCGCCGACCGGTGGGTCTACCGCGCAATTCTCATTTATATCACCATCAACTTGAGATTGAAATTTGGCGTGCGTGCGACGACGCCCGCCTAACATGCCATCTCTTTTGCACGCGTTGAATTTCGCATGCATTTGCTTGAAGTTGATACAAATGAGAATTACGCGGTCGAGCCCCGGATCAAACCATGTCGGAGCATGAGAATATGATCGATATTATGAGTTAAGAAGATGGCATACCCTAGCAACTTTTTTTATTACCCATCCAGCACAATAAGTCCTACGGCAAAGACTTTATTTGCTTGTCATAGAGGCGATTATATGTTGGCTCTTTGGCCTCTTTTTCTTGAACGCGTAATACTAGTGATCACGCAGCGAAACAACAAATTGGTGTGTTTTTAGCTAATACTGAAAAATTTTGTAGGGAAAAAAATATTGAATTTAGGTGATATACCTTCATATTTCTATTACCTATTTTATGAAAAAAAAATCAAGTTGATCTCTTAACCGCGTTCTTGAAGCGAACGTTTGATAACCAAAAAAAGAGAGGGTGCAAAACATTTTTTTTTGACAAAAGTATAAATCTTAGTACATTGTTTATACGTAACATCCCTAGAGAAAAGATTAATAAACCAAATATATTTTTTTCAATACAAGGAGAGTCCGAATTTCTTCAAACGAATCCTAGATAGACTGGAGTTGGTCATGCTCTAGGCTCAGGTACAGGCTTAATTCTCACTAAAACACCAGTTGGAATCTTGAGTGAAGTGGGCATTGGGAAAAAGCTGATTCTGCTGCGAGAGTGCATAATCGAGCGCAAGTGAGCAAGACGAGCCTTATCATATTCAGCGTTACCGACAATTGTTTGAAATTTGGGTGATAACGTGGTGTTAACTAAATAGTATAAATGAAATTTGATTTCCATGGAATATTTCTTTAGTTTCTTCAAATTTGCTCTTTAATTTTCTCTACTGTGTCTTTACTTTCATTTTTGGGGTTCCGCTAAAACAAGGGCGATAATTTGGGGTTCCACAGCCGAAACAAATTGGGAACCGCTGCTGTAGAGACAAAACGCCTGCTTAATTTAACCAGGCAAATTATTATCTCACATGTTTATTAGGGTACAATAACTGGCCCTACTAGGCACCTATTGGACCTATGTCTTCACCTAACCTTACCTTAGGAAAAGAAATATTTCTAATCGAAGTTACTATGGTAGTAAGTATCTACCAGTTTAAAAAGATCTATTTGTAACCAAGAAAACGTTTTTTTTTTCTTGATGTTGTTGAATGAAAATCTCGTACCTAAAAGATAAGGAAGATGACTAGCGAGCTCAAAATACATTTTCAATGCAAGTGCTCGTAAAGGCCCACTTTTTATAGGCATCAAAACCGAACAGAAAGTCGATTATTTTGCCCTAAAGCTTTATTATTATTATTGCTTTTTTAATTATTTACAATGGTTGGCTAACCTGCAGCCTTTCATGTGTACCATAAATGTTATACTTTTTTTCTACTGTTTAACGGCTCTGGATACAGTCTTTTTGAGCCAATCATAATTTAAAGTTCACAAGATTATATTTATTTTATTTCCTCACACTATGCATTGAAAAACGTAGTATGATACACGGGCGTAAGAGCAATAAATTACTCGGTTACGTTTAAAACACTCGAATTTATTCCTTTTCGCCCTTGTAGCATAAATTACTATAATAATCTCGTAAAGTCCTATGTACAGACTGTTTGGAAGCATCTACTGCGTCATCTAATGACGTTGGTAATTACCTCCACCATACCTACTTATATTACAAACTACATAAAATAAAATAAATAAATATTATTCTCATTATGGCTATTAAAGAATAATGTTACAGAAGAACAAGATGATGGATCAAATTTCAAGGCTATGTACCTATATAAGGTAAGCGTCCACAGTTCCGCATCGCACGCAGCGGACGGATCGCATCAAACGGATTAATTTTGCATAGTGCGTCCACTGTATCGGCAGCGATCGGATTTGCCAATGCAAGTACTAGCAATCGAATGCCACTTCGTTCGGATTTTCATAGTGATCGTAAGTGCGGAGCGAGCGCGAGGTGCGTCCACTGGGTCGGCATTTCGTATAACGTCACCGGCACGCATCGCAAAATATGCCTCTAAGAGCAACGGCGTCAGCATTGCCGATGACGTCATACGGAATGCCGATCCAGTGGACGCTGTTGTATGAGTTTCTATACAAGGCAAACCATAATCCGTTGCGTACGATGCGTCCGATGCCGAACTGTGGACGCTAGCCTTAACATGCCAACTCATGCCTGTATTAAAGCCAGCCAGCAACATTTCTGCGTCACTTGCTGATGTTTCATATCAATGGGTATAAAAGTTTAGATCAATACAAATCGATTTGGTCCAGTCAATTAAGGTGTTAAAGTCGCGGCGTTTTTGCGATACAGAGCTTCAAATTTGTAAAAAAGGAGGTTCTTAATCATGTTTCATTTCAATAGAGATTAAAGTTTAGATCAATACAAATCGGTGAAGTCTGTCACTTAAGGTCTTATGTCGCTGCGCATTAGTGCTACAGCGCTTCAAATTTGCAAAATTATGAGGATGGCATACCCTAGCTACTTTTTTTATTACCCGTCCAGCACAATAAGTCTAATTTGCTTTTCATAGAGGCGTATGTATGTTGTGTATGTGTATGTATGTATGTTTTCATAGAGGCGTATGTATAATTTGCTTTTCATAGAGGCGTATGTATGGCGTATATATGTTGGCTCTGTGGCCTCTTTTCCTTGGTCGCGTAATACTAGTGATCACGCAGCGAAACAACAAATTGATGTGTTTTTAGCTAATACTAAAATATTCTGTAGGGAAAAAATATTGGATTTAGGTAAAATCCCTTCATATTTCTATTGCCTATTTTATAAAAAAAAATAAGTTGAACGGCGTTTTTGAAACAAATGTTTGAAAATCAAAAATAAGAGGGTGCGAAACATTTTTTTTTTGACAAAAGTATAAATCTTAATACATTGTTTATGGATGGAATCCCTAGATAAAAGATCGATAAATCAAATATATTTTCGTCAATATGAGGAGATACCTAGTTTCTTCCGATGAACCCTTGAAAACCCGGTGTTGTTGATGTTCTAGCGGTCAGGTATCCCGTTAAATACATAGCACTACAAAGTAATTTGCTCATGGTTTTAGTAGCGTCCATTCGATTCATTCGATTAATTATGTGAACACGAAAAATAATTGATTTGAAATTAAAAAAACAAAACCATTTAAGTAATAACGAATATATTATACAGGTGGAAAAAAATTAAGGGCCCTGGTTCGGAACTACCTTAAATCCTTTAGTTAGCTTATTTTACTAAAAGGAAACATTCCTTTATTTTTTAAAGAAACAAAACTGCATTCAAAGATCTTCTAAAATTCGCTTGTCTCACCCGGAAATCGAACCAACTAAAAATAAAAAAAAACCCTAGCTACTTTATTATACGAATCGGTAGGATTATTGTTCAGAATAAAATTTGTCTAATAAACATTTGGTCTTTGAAATAAAAAAAAGTGAAAACTAATATTAATTTTATTTTATCATCAATACGAAGAACACATAAACATGAAACATTTTTTAACGAAGACGGATATTAAGAAGAGAAAAGAAATAAGTTAAAGCAAAACAAAACAAAATTTGAAATTGGAACGAATACTTTTATCGGTTTTAAACATTTTGAAAGTTATCGTTCGAATTTCAAATTAGCAAGCTTTTACTTCATATGATGTCTTTGGATGTTAGAGAGATAAGAAAATTATAATGTGTCATTTACTTGTTACAAGTGAAAAGTACTAGGTATCGTTAATAAAGAACTTGTAATAAACATTCAATTTCATGGGTATCTCGTACAACAGATGAGTGTCAAATGTTTATTAGACAAATTTTATCCTGAACAATAATCCTACCGATTCGTATAATAAAGTAGCTAGGGTTTTTTTTTATTTTTAGTTGGTTCGATTTCCGGGTGAGACAAGCGAATTTTAGAAGATCTTTGAATGCAGTTTTGTTTCTTTAAAAAATAAAGGAATGTTTCCTTTCAGTAAAATAAGCTAACTAAAGGATTTAAGGTAACTCCCCCCCAGGGCCCTTAAATTTTTTCCATCCTGTATATATATTAAATTTTAAAATTTTTGTTACTGTGGCACCTTTCTGAAGGACTATTGCATGAAATTAAACGGAATGAAAAAGAACACAATTTTGTTTTATTTGTTTTTTTTTACATAAACATATATTTCTGTAGTATTTGCAGATAAAATAGTCCAAAATTGAAAATAAGTGACTGTTAAAAAAAATCATATCTTTAATTTTTTTGTTTTTAAAAATACAGTTTTTGGTAAACTCGTGTCAAATTACTTTTTTAACCGATGAAGAAAACAAAATATCGAAAAAGAATAATAACATTTTCTATACAAATATGAAGAAAATCATGGTTTTCTTATTGTATTCGATTTTACCCCTAAAGAAAAACATTTTTTTTTCTCACATTATCATTTAACCAATTTTCTATCATATATGTATCTCAGTTTCATTTGAAAAGAAAAATTCATGCATTTAAGGGATAAACATAATTTGTACTCGTACTTGACCACTTCATTATCAAAGAACTCTTTCATTAAATTCCCTCGATTAATTGAAATTTATTAAGTAATCCTGATTTAAAAGTATTGCTACTGCATCACGGCGCGTCGTCGGCCGAATGTTATCTTCAATTATCGACACGTAATGCCGCACCATACGAAGCGTTCTCGTAATTTATCTGATATCTAAAACTGGTTGGTGCCACTCTAATATACAGATTATCCTTTCTCCTTTAACTCAACATGTTCTGATATCTAAGGAGTCTAAAGTGCTTTCCGTATTTTAAAAAGTTCATAATGTTACTTACTCGGTGTTAATGCAGTGGAAATGCGTACTTTACGAAGTATGTGTGGCTTAACATTAAATGACAGAGTGAAAAATATCTACACACGGGATCGTTGCGGCCTGAAAGAATATTTAGTCACTAGAATGGAAAAAGGAATGCTTGGATGGTTTTGACATGTAGAGAGGCTGAAAGAAAGTAGAGTGACGAATAAGGCGCAAGTTGGAGATACAGCTCGACTAGGCCGCCCTAGAAGGACGTGCTGACCAACTTGGCGACATACTGAAGAAAGGCAATGTCAAAAGTACCCGGAATAGAAGAGCTTGTATGACTAGATTATAGGATGTGGAAGAGGCAAAAGAGGGGTGTCTGGATCGTAGCAGATGGAAATCTGTTGTCTCTGCCTACCCCTCTGGGAGACAGGGTTGAGTATATGTATGTATGTTGGTGTGAATATAATTCCATACCAATATCATGGAATACTATTATTTGGTGGCAGCAAGAAATTCAAAAAAGTTGATTTTACATAGACAGTTTCACTATTTCTTATCTATAATAAACATGTCCATAACTAGGAGAATACAAGAGAATTATATTTAAATTGTATTTAAATGTAAATATATAACAATTTTCTCTGTCTTTATACTTCCAATTCAAATGAAAACTACTCAAAAGGATTTGAATACAGTTTTCAGTGTATACAGCTGTGTTCTAGGAGTAACTGAAACTGATAGTTTTGTAAATAGAACAAAGGTTACGTCGTTAACTAGATTTTCAAAGAAACCTCCTGGTCATGGTCAAGTTAAGTTTTGATGGTTTATTTCAAAAGAACTAATAACTACCCAAAGCTAGTATAACGCGTTACAAAATGAGACGATTTAGGAAAGTGTCAAATTTAAGGAAGAGACATACTAAGAAAAAACCGCGTTAAAAATAAGACGAGTTAGGAAAGTGTCACAATTTAGAAAATGGCGAAGTCGTCCGAAGGTCAATTCTAATTATTATTATAATATTTTATTTTTTATTTCAATGGCAATGACCTCGTCTTCTGTAGTGAAGTTCATGGCAACTTCATTAATTAGTTTATTAACCAAAGCACAAAATATTTTGAATTTTTGAAAAATTCCTATTATTACTGAAGTTAGGACAATGTGAGTTAGTAAGTGTGACATCGTATCAGAGGACGTCACGATACATGCCATTAAGTTTACTTCGAATGCCAATAACTTCGTAATTTTTTGAGATAGCGAAAAAGTTATTTTAACATGAAATAATTTAAAAATAAATCTTCATGTAGGAGACGAACTCATTCGTTTATGGTTATCTACACGAGTGTCCAAATGCCTAATTATGTCGATTTGGACACAATACTTTATCTACGACCATCAAAAATATCGTCTTCAAATTACATTATTCAAATACTTTTTTTACGAAAAATAATTATTGTAATAATAAAATTCTTTATTGCACAAGATAAAAATTTCGTACAGTTCGTTGCGTTTCGTTTGCCTAGAGCTTAATACTATTTAGTATTCACTACCAGCTTACCTTTGGTAATGGGGAAGTTGTTGAGGGTAGTGCCATGATGTCATAATATTATAGGGTACCGATTTAAGTATATTTAAAAATGAGGAAGAGAAAACGTTGGTTTATCCGTAAATTGTTTGCAGTGTTCTATGGGAGCATACTAGGCTGCATGGCAGAGGTACCATTGCCTAGCTCAAAGCAAAAGAACGAAATATGGTCGCAGATCGCGGTTTTAAAATAAATTGCGCAGAATCGCGGTGTTATAATATATGTATGCAAAATTTTCACCAAAATTATTTTTTAAGTTATTGCTACGCCTACGCACTCTTATCAACGCAGTTAGCGCGGTCTCGACCGATCACATTGAGTAATTATGTTCTGTACTACTGACGCTATCAGAGGTCAACAACCAGCGAGGGTGTTCACGAAATTAGTGTATTTTAAGTTTAACAAATCGTGTAATGTTGCCGCGTTTTTTTTTAATGCTGTATGGAGTCATACTAACATATCTTTAAAGGATTCTTGCCTTTGCTTTCACACCCTGTATTTATGATACGGTTATAAACATCGGACAAACAATGTTACTTATAAAACTGTTGTTGATGTTGTAATGAGCTTATGAGAGTGTTGGCGTAGATAATAGTAGTTTATGCTATAAGGGCGTAAAAGAAATAAATTACGAGGACGATTTAAAACACCAGCGTAGCGAGTGTTTTAAACGTAACCGAGTAATTTATTGCTCTTACGCCCGTGTATCATACTTAGTTTTTCAATGCATAGTGTGAGGAAATAAAACAAATATAATCTTATAAATAAATATTGAAAATTGACCCTTAGTCTTTTAAATTATTATAATTACATAGGAAAACAGTTAAATATATCTCACTAAAATTTTATTTAACTGTTTTCCTATGTAATTATAATAATTTAAAATATAATCTTATGAACTTTAAATTATGATTGGCTCAAAAGGACTGTATCCAGAGCCGTTAAACAGTGGAAAAAAAGGTATAACATTGATGGTACACAGGAAAGGATGCAGGTTAGCCAACTTCTCGTAAATAAATGAAATAATAATAATAATAAAGCCCTGGGGCAAAATAATCGACTTTCTGTTCGGTGTTGATGCATAAAAAGTGGGCCTTTACTTGCATTGAAAAGAATTAAATAAAACAGTAGTAAAGTTACTATTTTCCTTTTTATATCGAACACTTCGACCAAAATAAAATTTATGTTTTATTCCAATAAATTCATTATACATCCATTCTACATAACTTAGATAATGCAAATAATTGAACGGTAAATGGTGACAAAATAATATTTAGTAATAAATAACTTAATAACTGCTTGTGAATTTATAATATATTTTCCTCAAATTTCAAAGCCTGTCGGAATACATTGACGTTTTACTGTTAGATGATTTAGGGTCCGGTAAAATAGTGAAAACCTCGTCATCTGTTTGCCATAACCCCACAAAAAAACGCAAAATCTTCGATGATTCAATCAAATAAACCGCTATTAAACGTTTCTAAAGGTCTTGTAAAGGTACTGGTAACATTTATTCGAAACCACAACTTTCGTCAAGAACTGCGGGCCTATTATGTATCTCTAGTTGCCTTCTGGACTGGGTGTCTATCATCAAAAACATAGATATACTATCGAATTCCGATGTCCTAAGGATATTTTCGTACTTCAAGTGACGACACAGATTGTTAATAGTTCAATACCCACTAAAGGCAATTTTGAAATTTCAGTTTTTATCTATGTTTTTGATGATAGGCACCTCGTTCAGTTGGCAACTAAAGATACAGAATAGGGGGGCTGGTCTGCTATCCCGATCAAAAATTCTTATTTAGGTGAGCCGTTTTGCAATAATCATTTCCTAAAGAAACTTAATAAACGAAAAAGAAAACCAAAATAAATTGAAGCACAAGTAAAATGTAGAATTCTACCTGGCCACAATAGAAAAATGTAGGACAACCTAAATTATTAGGTCACGTTGCACGGGGATTTACTAAGATGATCGGCTCTTGGACGAATAAATCACAAGGATCGGCTACATTAGCCATTCTCGGGTGCACCAGTGCCGTCTAGGATAAGGCTGCCAAATTTCATAATTGCCACACGAAAATTGTTTCCGAAGGATTTTTTAATAAGTTTTGATGTTACATCCAATCGAGTTGAAACTCTGCTTATGACAAACTGTATAAAAGGCTCACAGTCCCTCCGATTTCACCAGTTCAGCCACTTGTCGCTTTATTTTTGATAACGAAAAAATTCAGTGACTGCATGAGAAGTACTGGCTGTCTGCACTCACATTGTATTCTAAAAGTAAGCCTCCCTTTCGCACCTTTTCTATGTATGCCTACATTCGTTCTTGTCACTCGCACCTTATGTCAACACTCACTCGTGTAACCCGGCTCATTTAAAAGTAAGTTAATCATTATATGGACGCCTTACAGTTGTACTGTTTTTAATCAGCAAGACTTTTACTTAAATATTACCTTTCGCGGCTTTAATTAAATGAGGGATATTGGAAGACAAATTTGATGTTCGTAGGACAATGTGGGATGATTTATATAAGGGGAACAAAAAAGACGCATGCGGGACTGCCCTCCCTAATGCGGGACGGTTGGCTGGCAGCCTTCTAGGAGTCAAGGTGGTCACCATCACCGAAAACGGTCGGTGTGGATCAACATCATCATAGGAGATCACAACAAATCTAGTGATGATATCCTAATTTGCTGAAGCTTCGTTCACATAACAAAGGGCACCTCTCACGATGTATCTGATGCCAAATATGTCGGTCTAGCTGCTCGAAGTGGTTGCGTATTTACGTATTTACGTCGCCTGAAAAACCAGTTATGGTGACCAAAAAAAAAACAAGATAAATGTCTGAATATGAATTAGATAGAAAGTAACTGAATTGGGACCCACTCAGGAACTTTTTCATAGTAACTGAATTGTGACCAACTCTGGAACTTTTTCTAGTAAAAACTACTTTCTGATACATTTAAAAGTTGACGTTACATTTGAGTTATTCACGAAGACACATAGTATGACAATGTTCCATGGTGGGTCAAGCACGATTCAGTTTCCTCGACAAAATCCGGATATGTGGCAACATATCGTTTATTGTGTAAAAGCAACAGGTCGAGTGCCATAAAACGTACGCAAATCGCCTGCTAATGTGCATTAACGTATATCAATAATCCAACATCACACGACCACATAATAATACCTATAAATATAATATTTTGGGGATTTTTACTTTCTTTACCTTAAAAGGATTGAATAAAGTATTGGAAAATCATTTATATTTTTCATTACTTTATTATAAAACACCGACAAATATGTAGGTAGCTAGGTAGTGATGTACTTGGTCTGGTAGAGACAATATGAAAACAAACCTGCATGAAAAAGTCTAGTACAACTTTGAATCAGGACGAAGATATGCAATGAAGAAGTAATGAACTATTGTGATTTATAATAGTTCCGTGATTTTTGTAGGTGATGCATGAACTAACTCGCCACCGGCATAAATATGTAGGTACGATCGAAGTAAAATCCGTTGTTCAACTTGTCGTCCGTATCGCCATGATAGGTATCCTAAAAGTGGGTTAGCAGCAATTTTGTTGATAGTAACCAGATTGTTATCGCAATAATTTAGCATCATTACAAATAGCCATAAAGGCGCATCCTTAATAGGCAGTGATCGAGACATGGCGTCAGTGGAAATCCTCATCCATTCATATGTCGATCAGGTAATGGTTAGCACGAGTGATCTCAGTTGGAACAACGGTGAGGTCCACGCCGGCAGACCGGCGCGTCCCTCCGACTGTTTTGTCACTCTCTATATAAAGGAGGACTTGCGAAACACCGGCACACTCAAACCTCTCAGTCAGGAAGTCAACAGTTCTTTTCACCATGCTGCTTCCACTGGTAATTATTCCCAAGTACCACCTGATAGGGTCAAGTGTCAAGTTTTCCTAATGTGGTCGTGTTACTCAAGATTTATATTAAATGTTCGACCTTCGTGGAGTGTTTGGTGTCGTTAAGGTGTTGCAATGAGGTGCGCGAATAGCTAATTCTATGCGCGGGCGCATGTTGATAGTGTTTGGGTATTTCGCCTTTGAGGTGTTAATAAATATCCATGTTAAGCAATCAGTCGTATCGACAAGCAAGTGTTTGATTTTTATTTAATGGTTTGTTTTTTTTTAATATCTGCCGATAATTTCTATTGAGGTCGATATTATTATGATTTGTGGTAGCTTCACTATATTGTCATAAAAGTGTACGTCGTGCAAAACAAATGGATCACCACGGGTATTTTGGCGCGTGCAGAAACATTGCAAATGCAGATTTCGTGTGATTTTAAAACAGTTTGTAAAAATGTATCGAATTGAACGAAAAAAGTATGTATTCCTAAAGACAAGGTCTACTTACTCCACTTTATATGGCATGGTATTTATCACGCCATAGACAAAACTCGAATGATTGATATTGCGAGTGAAAAATAATGCCAGAATAGCTGTCCTGCTCTGAACTGAATCTTATGGGCTTAATAGTGTTGAGTTTTTCACTAATATTCTGAATTTTAAGTATCTTTGACATATATCTAAGACAAGACCAGTGTCTGAGATACACGTTTCTGTTGCTAGACAGTAATGAGTTATGAGCTCATCTGTCATAATCATAAAGTCCGATGGTCCAGCTGTGGTGTGACATTTTAGTTTGCACTGTCTTATTTATGAGTTTATGACTTAAAATCAATTTTATGTAAAAGGTATACCTAGTTTTCTCTGAAACAAAGTAGAAATAACGTTTTTAAGGAACCAGCAAATATATCAGTTCTTTACATATTATGAAATTGCCGTTTTCTATAGAGAATTTGAAGGAAACTCAATTTTCAGTACTAAAATTTTTGCATTTTTTTAGGAATGACAAATCCAAATTATGTGGTTTCTTATGTGTATGAATGAGACAACATTAAGTTAACAGCAAAATAAATTTAATTTTCGAAAAGTTTCAGCTGTAAAAAATTATTACGAATCTTATTATGGAAATGGATGGCATTTAGGACGAACTGTTTTTGAACATTTAATTTTTATAATCAAACTGAATATAAAAACAAAATTTTATACGTAGATGTGAAACCTTGAAATCAACTTTCAAACAAAAGCAACTAATTGAAATAGCTATTGAACTACAGGAATTATGAACTCATGAATCTGTAAGAAAATTTCGGCAATTTCATAAGGGTCATATTTTGATAGCGTAAAACAACATTTTGTCGTCTCATTTGTACGCTATTTCATGAAATGGAATAAAAATTTAAATAACTTTACCTATCACCCAAACAATACCTCCTAGCCATCTTGAAATTTCCGGTAATCAACGAGTTTAAGAAATACAATTAAGTACTCAGAAATCTTGTATTTTAAGCTCCAATACGTCCCATTTTCACATTCATTGTTCTTACAAAACAACTTCTTTTTCTTGAATTTGAAAACATATTAACCCCGTGGTAGATTGTAATTATTTAAATACTACAGTAGTTCGGTATGTAGACTTACTAATATAATGAACCCATGTTGTCTGGTGAATAAATTATATGATATGATATGATGAAAAGGTTATTTAAATTTAAAACTACATAATCCTATGAAATATGAAAAACCTAAAAAAACTCAACTGCTAAAAATAAATATATTACAAACTTAACTAAATAAAAATATATTTACACTAAATAAAACACTTTGTTGAAAAATGTATTACTTTTTTAATTTAATTATATTCAATATCTACACAACATAATACAATAACGTAAAAAAAAAAAAAAAATTATATGATGATATAAGTAGTATAGCAATAAAACGTAAAGAGCTAGGATTCGAAATTGCGGTGAAAAGGTTATCCCTTTTGGATTTAAACATGATCAAATACATAGGAACATTTTTAAAGTCTAATCTACGAATAATAACAATATTCAAATCAAATGTATTCACAACTCTTTTTTTTTAATGAATAGAAGTTCTTCGTTTTTCTTTTTAAATTCTGACTGATTCATCTAATTTACCTAAATACAAGGTCACACGTGAGTCAGACAGTCTACAATAATAATATCATCTGATGCATCTCTTGGACATAGATTTAATACATTCAAATTAATACTGGAGACTCAGTAAATGACCAGTAACAAGGTTCTATTATTGTTCCCCAAAAAATTGGCAATATTAAATTTTTTCATCCCATGTTTCTGACCGATTAGGGGTTGAGCTGGAGCAAATCTAAGGGGATTTTTGTCTCAATTATTTCTTCAATACTTATCGTAACTAAATCTAAATAAAAAAAAAAACAGTTATATCCATACAAATACTCGTATGTAAACGAGTATGTATAGTATAGTAAATTGTTAAGTTATATTTTAAAATATAGAATAATAGGCTCATAATCATGAATTAATACCGTAGATACACGCATCTTTTATAAACCCAAATATCACTCCAGCTTGACCAATCAGAGTGGCCCACACCTCACTCGCACTTTCTTTTTAATAAATAACACATTGTGATTTCCCTCACACTTAATTCCGGGTCATTGGCAAATCCCTTTAAATAAATCGAAAGCTATATACATAACAAGGTTTTGCCTGCGGTTTCGTTTACACTGAATATCAATTTAGGCATAAAATATCATATCGCTATTCTAGTTGCCCAGTATACGGTTTTATACGGTTTTTTTTATTAGTTTTGATACCTCAGTATTTTAGGAAAAAAAGCTATAAAAAGTTACAAAATTAGATGAATTGGTTCAGTGGTTTTGGCGTGATTTATGTCGTGGTTTTGGCCGATAGATATAGTAACAAAAATGAAAATAATGCTTTTTCAGTGCAGTTCAAGCTCTTATATTTTTACGGCTATGATGCCACAATAGGAACCATCAATGGTAGCTGTGATGCTGGCTTCCGTTTACAACACTATTTCCTTTGATAGATCATATCATTGGCCAAATCGTAATTTATGAAATCGAAAATCTTTCACCAAAGGTCAAAAATAGTTGCTACGGTGAGCGGAGCAAGGAGGAGCGTGTTAGGTTTACATGTAAATAAATTTCGAGAGCCGAGTGAAGCGGAGCGGAGCGAGGCCACTCTTATTATTTTAACAGAAATATGCCCAATTATACGATAAACTGACGATATCCATCCAAACTTACAGATAAGTAGATGCTAGTGATTGTTGCCACTTGGTGGAATTTATAAAACATTGCTTAAAAAACACTTGTACTTATCCACATATACAGTAAGCTTTATTATGCCCGACCGGTTTCGCTGTAAAGTATTTTCTAGGGCCTTCTACAAATCCGCAAAGAAAATAATTTTATACCACAACCATGTCTAAAAATGACGTGCAATAAATGAAAACAACAAACAGAAGGCGGGCCGAAACCGGTCGGGCATAATAAAGTTTACTGTATATGTGGATAAGTAAGAGTGTCTTTTTAAGGAATGTTATAGATAAGTACAACGTACACAGATTTTGATTTGCATTTCAGGTTGTTGCCGTATTTTCAGTCGCACAGGTGTTGACTAGTCCACTCATCGATGGTGAGGCAAGACCTCAGGTTCTGCAGATGGAGACGGCCAACATGCCCAACTCATACAAGTTCCAGTAAGTCCAACTGTAATTGCAACTTTTTGTTATGTCCATTGTGTTGGTAATGTTGTAGCTATTGCGTTAATAAGTCAAGCTTGACATGACCCGGTGATGCGACCACATTGAATGTGATATGGTTATTATTTACGCATATTTTCACGGTAACATAAATTATTATTTATTTGTTTTATTATGTTATTATAATATTAATATTAGATATATTGCAAAGACCCAAATCAGATGGGTGAACTGGTAACTAGACAGACAATGGCTTTCAATGGCAATAAACTAAAATACATGTCTTAATCGAGACAAAACTATCCGTAAGTATGTTTGTTTTGTTTAATAGTGTTTCTTTGTTTGAACAAAAAAAATGGTTTTTTTTTGTTTTTAATTTTTTTCCAAACTTACGACAAACGGTAGAGCTGATTTGATGGCAAAATATAGTAAAACCTATTGTTAAGGCGATATGTAAAAGTTTAAGCGTCCCTGTTACTCCGGTGCGAAAAAACCCTCAGTGCAAGAGGGACGGATTCTTGAAAAACAGCAAAAAGTCGATTTTTTCGACAATAAAAAATAATTGAGGTCTATATGTCATTCCAAATTGTCAAACCAGGAGAATTGATGTCGAAAAAGACCTCATTTTAATAAATATTTGTATCGAGCCGGATCGCTCCAATCGCGTTTCTGTTTAACAGGTCCATAGAAAAAAAATCCAAAAATAATATACTATTTTATCAAAATAATAAATTATTTACTGAAGTAGATATGCAAGTTCTAAGTATCGATTTTTTTTCCGTAGCGCCTTAATCAATTTTGTACATATCAATATTGAATAAAAAATTATGACTAATGCATTTTATGTATCCATCTCAGATAAATATTTTTTTATTGCTGACGGTATCAGATAAGCAATTTGGCTTTCGCTAGTGGCTATATAGTTTAGGTTAAGATTCATTGTAATCGGGATTAATAAAGATAAATAAAAATAAAAAAAAACGGTTAATGGTACCGATTCGGTGTAGCACATCTTAACTTATTTGACAGGACTAAACTTAATTTAAGCGTTCTGTCCTTGTCTTTTCGATAAAGAAAGAAAAAGACAGGACGCTTAAAATAAGGTTAGTCCTGTCAAATAAGTTAAGTCGTGTTATGCCGAATCGATACCATTGGCTTATCTTCGAACATCATAGATCGCCGATGAAAATATTAGCTAAGCAAACAAACGAGACGTGAAGGTTATGTTAATCACTCTTATTTATTGTCCTTACGTGCTTCATTTAGCGTGACACGATAATCTCCAAACGTGACATACCACTGCCTTTGTTTTGAGTGAAAGCAAATAACTGGGAATTCCTTCGCCACAAATTTGTTGGCTTTACGCCACAAGGATATTCCATTTACACCGTGACCTAAGCTCTACATACGGTCCTTATATTGGCTGCTGATACCAAACGGTACCTTAGCCTCAAAATGCTACATCAAGTCAACTGGCACAAAAATTATAATTTTTTTTTTCGAAATCACATTATTGGTCGACACTTGTCATTTATTATCATTAAGCTTAGGCGGAGAGTGGCAAATTCACAAAATAAATACCATTCTAGAAAAACCCAATTCGTAAAATGACTAAATCTATAAAAGGCTAATTCTTTAAATGACCAGTTCTAAAAATGCCTAAGTCTCAAAATGACCAACATTTCTGAGTACAATACGACACATCCGACAGGGTTATTGTAAGCCAACCAACGTATGCCCACTTTTCACCGACGGTTTATTTCGTGCCAATTTGATGGATCGTGTGCCCTATTGTCATAACAAAATTAAGGCGAGAAAAACAAGCCACTCAAATCGTAGCGCCTAGCAAAAAATTCGTCACACTCTGTGTGTGAAACCCTAAAAATATCTTAACGGCTATACTTTTACTGTAATCTTTACGTAATCATCTATTAACATGTTTTTTATTTCATAAATCTGTCGTATAAAAGCTGAGAAAATTTTGCCATTTTGAGAATTTCTTCTTGAGAGTTCTGATTATTTAAGAATTGGTCATTTCTAGAATTGGACATTTTCAGATTTGGACATCTTGTGAACTGGTCCTTTTTTTGCCGTTTATCATTTTGCGAACTGGATATTCTTCGCCTAAGTAATCCTTTGGTGAAATTAACGTCTCTCGTTGTTTTAACTTCCTTAAATCATTATTTTAAGTTCAACTGCAAGCCATACCAAATATAAAGAAATCAGATTTATGACGCACAGTGTTCTTGCAGCTTTTATTGCCTATATACGGAAAGAACTGACTAAAATTATGGTTAAACTAAAAACCCCATTTTTTTCAAAATCATTATAAACAAAAAATAAAGTTGAGCGGAAATATGAGCAAGACCATTATGGTGATGAGATGGCAGTTAAAAGAAAGTTATTCCTGAATGATTTAAGATTATTTCACTAATAAATAAGTAAAAGTGGTAAAATAAAGTGCTGATTGTGACATTATTGTGCATAATGGTCATAAATACGCTGGTCGATTAAGGAAAAAGCAGTCGTTAAACTAAAAAACTAAAACATTATTTTGCATAGCCAGATAAATCTGATAACTTTTTCTTTTGTATTTTAAGTAAAAGTTCTAGCAGTCATAAATTTAAAATTTTTTCAATTCAATTTCAAATGTTTATTTAGGATAAAAAACATTACAGAAATAGCAATTTAAAATGCACCGCCAAACTGCAAGGCAGTTTATTGGCAGTTGGCGCCCTCACTCTTGTAAGAATTGGTCCTTCCAATCTTTGAACGGATACCATCACGACATCCTGGTGTTATTATTATTATTATTATATATATATATATATATATGATTTTCTTAGTTAGATCAATGATTGAACGAACCTGCTCAAATTTTCTCTATATTATATTATGTTTTCAATAATTTACATTTTTATGTAGGTATTTAATTTTATACTTCTTTTGGCAAACATATAATTTATTTTACACAAGAATCTAATAAGGAATTTGTCACTTTTTTCTTAAATGCAGGTTTGTATAAGGTATCATTTCTAATATCATTCGGAAGGTCATTGAGAATTTTAGGAATTAAATATTTTCTGGTTCTGGAACCATAGTAATTGCATATTTTAGGGGCAGTTAATTTTTTGTTACTAACCTTTCTTGTAGTGATGCTATGCGAGATAGGATTTTTATACTCATTATTATTAAACTCCTCTAACAGAATAAGCAATTTAAAAGAAGTCTGTGTTCTGTAATTAAGAGCGGTTTCGCAGCCGGATTGTAAAAAACCCGCCTTTTTCTAATTAATCGAAACATACCACTTCAATTCAAAACTCACTCAATAGTTAATTTTAATTCAAATATACAGAAACCAATGGAAACTTTGCGAATGCAGTACACACAATACATAGGTAATAAGGTATTGTTGCAAAACTATTGAGTGAATTTTGAATTTTAGTGTTGTGTTTCGATTAACTAGAAAAAATGCAAGTTTTCACGCCCTTGCCTCAGATGGACTCCACTAGACTCTTAATTCTGTATCGTATCATAATCCCATCATGCTGGGACGTAATTATGGTCAATGAAACGTGGGCGCACAAATGTGAACTGTGACTTTTTAATTTAATGCTTTGACGGCTTGACACACATGCGTTTTTGAAGTATGATAAATAAATATAGCGCCATACTTATTTCTGTACATTTTCTGGGGTTACTGTGTCTCGGGTACCAATTAACCCAGCCAAGTCAAGTAATATCCCATCAAAAACATAAAATGTACAAAAATGTCAATTCTCGCAACGCAATCCTTCCACCGTTCAAAGTTGTGAGAACTTATGTAAATCCAAGTCTGTTATTTTAGTTTGTATGGAAGCACCTTTTCATTTTAGTTAGTATGGGAGCACCTATTTAACAAATGTATCATTAATTTTTTCCTAATTAGTTACCTAACAACATTTAGTGACTGTATTATTATTAGTCATCTTTATTTCTATAATAAAATATAGTGACTTCGCAATTTTCTGAAGAATTAATGAACAACAAAAAAAAATTCTCGCCTAGATCTTGGACAAAGATCTCAGATCCTTGATTTATATATATTTAATATTTATATATTACATATACAACGTGTAATAGAAAAGTGTAACCATATTTGAAGAGCTTATTCATTCCATGGTATAGAACAACTTTTAGTATGAAGAAAACCCTGAAATCTCAAAAAAAAAAATCTGCCCTTCCATACATTTCGGCCAAGCGGCATTACAGTTTCCTATGAAGCAAGTAATTTTTTTTTGTTATACAGGATTTGTTCCATAGTAAAAGTTGTTCTAAACCATTGACTGAATAAGCTCTTCAAATATGGTTACTTTCTGTTACACGTTGTATATGTATTTTGCTTTGTAGCTTTAACAGGATTACGTAGATTGAGGTATTTGAGTGGAGTCTTGAATAAAACATTGACTCTAATCAACCAATTTTTTTCGCTATGCCTCTTAAATACACTGATTCAAAGAGAGTTATGTCCATTTAGGGGCAGGTAGTCGCTAACGATCTTGAGTTGACCTTTGGCGGTACAAATATTGACAGAAACTTTATTAAAATAACGTTCATATCAGCGTGCACAACATTCCGACGTCGCTGGGTCTCCGCTCCGGATAGCGCAAAATAGGAGAAAATAATACTTACTTTTCACATGGACGCGATAGAAGGAACTTTTTTCATAAATAATTTATCCAAGCAATATTTTCCCTGTATTTTACTGCAAGAACCATACAAATATCATTAGCGGTTTCAAAGAAATAACCAGTTTTACTTAACTTTCGTCTAAAAACAGCTTGACTTTGAACAATATTTTCATGCTGTTTCTTATACGCGAGTATTTCCTAATACAAAGTTGTTCTTTATAGTTTAACTAACAATATATATCTTTTCCATAATTTTTAAACATCTTTATCAATAGAGTCTGAGAAAAGGCGCCTTAACTCCACATTGAAATATTTCCTTTTCTGGATGAAAACAAACACTTGTACCGCTATACAATTTAAATTGTTAAATTGTGAAACAGTACAAGAGTTTGTTTTAATCCATGATGATGTTTCACCAAGAGCCGACAATCGCAAGTATTAACTTTATTTCCTTTTCTAATTACAGCTATGAAAATAGTGACGGCTCGTCACGGACGGAAGAAGGTGGTATCCTGAACCCGGGAACTGACCAAGCGGCACTGGACGTCCTTGGAACGGTGCGCTACTACGATAAGAAAGGAAACCTCTACGAGATGAGCTACAAAGCTGGGAAAAAAGGCTATAGGACCGTCATTAAAAAGATTTCGTAACGATCTGAGTTTGAAAGTTCAAAAAAGCAGATTTTATTTAAAAAAAAAACTATAAGCGTCTGCGTCCCAAGAAATTGCTCTCAACCAAATCTATCTATGAAAAGTGAAATCAGCCCAGCTAAGAAGGTACTCTGTGTAATTAAAATATAAATGACCATAACCACAGATTAACTAAACGAGTAAGATCAAAACATGTTGTTAAAACACTTTGGTTTAGTTTATGAAAAAATAACTTTTCTGCGCGGCAAAGTCAACGTGTAAATAAGTACGTGTGATAAATATAAATGATAAAATTAATAAAAAAGACTGACGCAAAGATTATTCGGACACATACTAATGTTAAAGTTAACCTTAAGTTACCTTAAGTATAAGTGTACATTTCCTAGGATTATAGCTGTAATTTATTTATTAAAAATATTTATTGAATAATATATTTGTTTTCTTGTTTTATTTTAATCTTTAAATGAATGTTTACAAAGCAGAAATAGAATTATTAGTGTTTGTTGATCATATCAAGGTTTAACCTTGTCACACGGTACAAAGTGCACAACTTAACTTAACTTTGTTTTTCTTGTCAAGAAGTTAAAAGGGATAAAGTAATTGGTCTATGGCAATTCACGCCAATAGTTCAGTACAAGTTAGGTTTATAAATAAACAGCTTGAAATTTAATGTACAATTAGCCTTGATTTTGTCGAAACAAACTAAAAACAGCATTTTAAGTTTGTTTAGCCAAAATTGTGACGAATTGTCATTTTATTTCAAACTGCTGATTTATATACCTAACTTATACTGAACTTTTGGCGTGAATTACCACAGATCAATATCTTTTTCACTTTTAACTTCCAAACAAAAAAAAACAAAGTTAAGTTGTGCATTTTGAACCGAACGACTGACATTTAACCTCAACAAGGAAAGGTTCTTCTCCATTATGAAATTTTGTGTATAGAGTATGTCATATGTCGAGTGAGCTATTCTGACAACAACCATTATCAATTATATCAGCAGAACTTATTTGTACTAATAGGTATAAGTGTAAATAAAAATAGGGCAAAAAAGTTTTGAAAAAAGAATCTGTCTTTATAATTGTTTTTGGGGTAAAACTTCCTGTTTCTCCTATATTGGACAGTTGGAAGGTGAAAACAGAAACCGTTTTGAATGTCTTCGCTACATTATTCCACATTTATTGGACCACGTTTACAATGTTTTAATTAGTATGAACTACTAGATGGCAGTGTACACTGAGCCACATATCAGATGATCGGCGCACACGAAGTCCCTAGTGTTCTATAAAAAGTTTGTCGTCGATGGGTAGCTTCCGTCTGACAATGTCTGTGTTTCCGTCAATATATAGGGTTATGTATGGCTTACACTTCATATTTCAGCACAATCGGTCCAATGAATAAATTCATAGACACTGAAGCTTCAATATAAGGCTTTTCAGATTTGACGACATCCTAAAACGTAAACACTAGACTTGATGCAATACTCATACTCATACTCATACTCATTTATTGGTAAAATACAAAAAAATGTACAAGTCATTTCAAACAATACAGTTATGCGGTATACAATTACAATTGATATAATAATAATACAGTGTGATTTATTAGAAAATTAAATGTCAGATAAGGTCAAATAGGAAATATTGCTGTCTTAAAATTAATATCATAAAAGTCTTTCATGTTGTAAAAGGCATTTAGTGTGAGCCATGACTTCAGCTTTGTTTCGAATTGTGGTTTTTCAGTTATAGATTTAATTTCGGTAGGGAGAGAATTATAAATTTTTGGACCTGCTACATAAACAGACTTAGTTGACTTCGTCAGTTTATAGAGTGGTATTTTGAGTTTATTCGAGTGCCTGGTTATGTATGATTGAGAACTTGCTTTCGACGGGAACAGGTCAAGGTTGTTCCTTACAAAAACTGAAACTTGAAAAATGTACTGGGATGATATATTATAATATTATTATCATAATTCATAATATTTAAGTAAAAAGTATTTTAATGTGAACATAATCGTATATGAAACGTTTAAGTGTCATCTTTTCAAAGGAACTTCTTCTTACAAGAAGAAACAAAAACTAATCATCTACCTTTAGTGAAGATACTAAATCCCAACTTATGCCTCCATGCACAGTCAAAAAATTTAGTCCTGTCCGTAACAAAACATTTCTGATCAACTTACTCTAATTCTTATAAAATATAATACTAAAGAAGGTCATAATCATAAAATATTGTCGTAATTAAATAAGTACAGTCCAGGAAATTAATATAATTTGACCCAATTCGCCTATAAGTTACAAGGCGAATTTGGTCAAATTATATTTCCTGAACTATATATCATAATCAAAAATGAAATTCCAACTCTTTTTGTGTCTACGAGGTATATCTAAGCTGCCATTAAACCCGTCTGCTTTTAAGTGAAGGTGGCTTCAGATTCTTCAGGAACTCCAATATTTCCGATTCTTTTGACAGTCACTTCAAATGTTTTAGAGCTGTATTTGGGCTCTCATCGGCTGGAAAATCAGGTTAGTAGTCAGGTCACTAACAAATTTCGATCTGTCCTAGCCATCATTCTTTGACTGCTCTAGTCCACCGTGTCTATCTTACCAAGTACTTTGTATGTTATGAACTTTGTATAAAATTCACTCAGAGATTGAACAACTTTCTACAGCCGTGGTCAAGATATTATCTTTTGATTCTACGAGTAAGATCAATCATTTACACTTTTAACTTCTAAACAAGAGAAACAATGTTAAGTTGTGCCACCGAACGACTGACGTGAATAAGAACTGTGTTGGGTGGTGATATCCTCACTACAGAACAGGCATGCTGAAATGCATTTCATCACTTGATTTGAGTTATCACCTATTCACTATTACACACACTCTTTCTGAGCTTTGTCAATCAAAAACAAACAGACAGACAATGTATTTAAGATGAAGTGTCAGGTTTTGCAAATCAGTTGGGTCAACCAGACGGGAGAAAAACACAAAAATTCACATCATGTTCAGCTTTGTAAGTTATTAGTCTCTTATTATTATTATTATTAAGATTATTATTTTATCGTTTTTATTTATATATCTTTTCTACGAAAACATAGATGGTACTTCATATTTTGTACTAACGTAAGCATGTAAATCCATACTTTTGTAAGAGTAAACCAACCCGGATGTACTTGCGGTTATGTACTCAGTCACTTAGCATCTGTTTTCGTTTTTATGTTGCTATAAGGTAAGTACTTCTAGGAAACAAATACCTAATAACAAGCAGAGTTACCTCATTTAAGAGTTAATGTGGAAATTCTTGCACTTTTCCGCATAACTAATTTTTTATTATTTCTATCAATTTTTTTAATATTAGGAAACTTTTAAGGGTTTCCTCAGAATTCACTAACGTGTCTAGTTTTGTTTTTCAGAAAATGTTCGTTCTATGTGCGATGGCAGGAGCTTTGTCAGCGCAAAATGATCCCAAGCCCACTGTTGAAATTTTGTCAGAGAAGAGCTTTGTCAGACCTGATGGTTATGATTTCGAGTAAGTTTTGGGAATGATAAATAAGGCTTTAGCTTGTACGGACGCCAGCATGTCAGGCTACCTATTGGCAGTTCTTATTGCAACGTCATAGACGTTAAAATCGGTTACAAATAGGGAGATTGAGCTGCAAGCGACTATATACAAGTTTATTTAATTTCAACTAATGGTGGAAGTTTAACAAGTTATCATTAAGCTGCAAAACATTATTGCGTGTTTCGCCTCTAAAAAGGCATCATCAGGGTCTGCAACTGAATACACTCTGCACGTGCATCTTTATGTGGAATGCAGAGTCGTTTTATTCTATATTTAATGGAATATTACAAAGTGATAAGAATCTTTACTCACACTTAACTTTAATAATGAAAATAAGTCAGTCTCGCTGAATCAGCTAACATTAACACATCTTTTTTAAGGTTCCGTACCCAAAGGATAACCAACGGGACCCTATTACTAAGACTCCGCTGTCCATCTGTCTGTCCGTCTGTCTGTCCGTCTCTCACCAGGCTGTATCTCATGAACCGTGATAGTTAGACAGTTGAAATTTTCACAGATGATGTATTTCTGTTGACGCTATAAGAACAAATACTAAAAAAATAGAATAAAATAAACATTTAAGGGGGCTCTCATACAACATACATGTTTTTTTGCCGTTTTTACAGATAATGGTACGGATCCCTTCGTGCGCGAGTCCGATTCGCACTTGGCCGGTTTTTTTAACTTGTTTTTTTTTGAGGGCTTCGTGCTCTTAGCAATATACAATGTACTATTTGTATATTTGTACATGTACATCTTGTGATCTATTTTGATATTGGAAATTTTAACACAAGGAACTGAATCATTGTATCGTATTTCCAGATTCAAAACCAGTGATGGCGTGTCTCGCAAGGAAGAAGCCCAACTGATCACCGTTGGAGACCACCAAGGTATCGGCGTGAAGGGATCCTACGGCTACACGGGTCCAGATGGCCAGCAGTATCTGGTGACATACACCGCTGATGATAAGGGCTTCAGGCCTGCGATACAGACTGTCACCAGTGGGTCTCAATAAAAACGTTAAAAAAAAAGCAATGGTATTTGGTCTCAAAAGTGAAATGAAAAATATTCTTGGTTTTGAAATCAGAACAAAATTAACAAAATCCCGGTTCAGAGCTTCTCACATTCAGATTTACTTTTCTTTCTGCGTTTCTATACTGCAATGATATAATGTTAATTTAGAACAAAATTACCTTTAGTAGTAATCGTTTTAAATCACTTTTAAAATGTCATGATTTCTTCGCATACTTTATACTACCCATAACTACTTATATCATTCTTGATGAAATAAGCCTGCCAATAAATGTAACATTCTCATTGTCTCAAACTACAATTATCCAAGCTATCAAATTTTTCTTGAACAGCTGTAGAAACTTTATATAAGACATATCAGCTCTCGAACATCTCTTAATTCGTTTAAACGTCAGTCACTTAGCGCAAACTGCATTTTCTTGTTTAGAAGTTAAAAATTGAAAAAGACTATGATATGTGGCAGTTGACGCCAATAGTTCAGTATTAGTGAGGTTTATAAAGCATGAGTTTGAAATGTAATGCTCAATTAGTCATGATCTTGTTAAAACAAAGTTAAAACACCATTTAAAGCTGGTTTTGAGAAGATCATGACTAATCGTTTTAAATTTTAAACTCTTGCTTTATAAACCTCACTAATACTGAACTATTGGCGTCAAATGGCACAGAACAAAATGCTTTTCAGAATCTAATTCTTAAACAAGAAAAACAAAGTTATGTCATGCACTTTGCACTAAGCTACAGACGTTTAACCTTAAGAGTGAAAACATAAACACTATAATTCACCCAAGATCGAGTATTAAGCACTAACATTAACTCTCGACACCCAAAAGATCGCCGCCGTTACATAATTAAGGTCATAAATAAACGATTCTTGTTCCCTTTTAGAGCATGCTCCAAATTTGTGTGAAGATCGATAGACACTTGTTTGCCCATATGCATGTTTAAATGTCGTCATTTCTTGCAAAGTCACAGTGATTTTTGAAATTAAACATAATCAAGTTTTATCCTGATTAAGCCAGACGGTAAAAAAATTAAACAGAAATATTTTGGGTTTTAATTTTCAACCACCTCTGTGCTTTAAAAGCACATTTTATGATGGGTTCATAGTTGTGCTAGAAGTAACACAATAGAGCTCAGCACCCATCACCCCGGAAAGTAACAATCGTCGGTGAAACGTGGGTATGCGAGTGTGTACTGTGTGAAAAACCGCTGACACGCCCTCGGGGTTTTTTGTAGTGACGATATATTTTTGACACTCATACCTACATACGTATGATCAGTTTTTCAGTCAGAAAGAAGAACCAGTAACATAAATACCTATATAATTAAATCCCACCAAAAACATAAATGTAAATAAGGCCCAAGCTTAGCATAAAAGCAAATTAAGTGGGTTTGACGACGTACCCAATAATAGTACATTACTGCCGCGGTATATAATGACTGGATTGCTGGCAGCGCTTATAAAACAATAGAGCGCATTCCAGCGGCCGTAGCACAGTGTTTAATCGACTTAGTTTAATCACAACTGCGAGGAACGTGACATACTGTTTAATCGCAAAAACATCGTGTCATGCTCCTCGTGCCTGTCCTTCAACTAAGTCACGTCACGCGTGATTAAACACTGTGCTACGGGTGCAGAACATGGCTCGGATCACTCATATAGATCAAGGGGGTTTTCCAAAGAACATAGTAAACAAAAAGTAAATCGTTATGACACGAATTCCCGAAGGGTAGTCAGAGGTGTTTTTGAGTATGGACTGTGAAGCACAAGGACGATTATTAAGTGCCAACCTAATGAGTTTTAAGGGACCTCTTCCCGGTGTCATTCACAAATGACTCTAATGAAAGTTATTTCTATTAAACGGTATGCTTGAAAATTATGAAAAAATATATATATTGTTAGTTGTTAGTTAAACTATAAAAAACAACTTCATTTTAGGAACTTATTGTCGCGTATCAGAAACAGTAAAATTAAGTAAAATTGTTTATTTATTTGAAACCAGTAATGGTATTTGTATGGTTCTTGAACTAAAATACAAGGAAAATGTTGCTTGGAAAAACTATTTATGGATTTTTTCCGCCCATCGCGTCCCTGTAAAAGGTATTATTTTCTCCTATTTTGCGCTATCCGGAGACCCAGTGACGTCGTAATGCATTGCACGCTGATATGAACGTTATTTCAATAAAATTGCTGTCGATATTTGTACCAACACAGGTTGACTCAAGGTAGTTGGCGGCTATCGTACTTGGGCACAAATATGGGCACACAGCTTTACGTTCAGACTGAACAAAAATAATGTACCCATAACTGCTAACAACCCATTATGGCAGCCGCATAGCCGTCAAAATCATTCGCAAATAGCTCCGTAAATGTACAAACTGGCTCCTTTCCGTTGAGGGTAAAAGGGTAAATAGTAGTTTAGTTTGTATTAAATATAATAAAAGTACAATAATTCCCATGGCTTAATACTAAAATTTTTTTTTTCATGTTTACGCCATTTTTGGACATAGTTTTCATGATATTGGTAGATAGGTAAATGAATCATTATTTTTTATGACTTGTTTAAGAATTGACGTAAATGGCGTCACTTGAGAATTTCAGACATTATACTGATTGCGATATGTGATTGCTTCTAAGAATTTGTTTTCCTTATTCTAAGGATTGCTTATAAAAAAGTCGTCTGTCTCTGTCTGTCTACTCATCTGTCATCCATCTGTCAAATCAGTCGGAAGCAAATTATTATAAATTTATATTGATAGCAAAGGACACATTTCTAATTAGCCTTATTGTATAAATAGGTTTATTAAGGTATTTAAATATTTATATTTCTTGTAATGAGACAATTATTTCTACATACATATAAAAGACATCAACGCGCGTAAGAGCTCTTAAAATTGAAGTAAGATAACGAGAGGTGACTGATAGATCAAAAACAGTATCAATATTTAGGCCAAGCCTTTTTTTCTTCGATCTGTTAAACAATTTGATAGTCCTATAATAAAATGAAAAAATATATGTTGTATCTATCTGCTTACTTACAAATAGTATCAAGTTTGCATTTACATACTATACATTCAATATACATATTGTAGCATTCGCTACAGGTATCCAACCTTTTTCAACTATTTTTGTCTTACTTTGTCGTTGATTTCTTTACTGAATTTTCAAATTCGAAAATTTGGAATATTTTGTCACATTTTTTTGTTATTTTTTTCATATCGAAGAGTATCGTCATAGAAGGATTGCAAAATTTGCCACAGAAAATTATAATATGAAATTTGAAGTCTGGTTGGATTCTCGAAACAGAGCACATTTGCCATAGAACCATGGAAGCCTGTTTTTTCTTCATTTCCTGGTAAGTTTTGTGTACTTTTGGTTTCATTCTCTGAAAATCCCTTTTGTCCCGTTTGCAATACGTTAATTTCCTTGCCCAGATTTCGTAGGCATGTCTTGACGCTGTTGTTTTATTTCTTTACAGCGACCCTTCAGATTATTTAAGGGTCTTTCCAGTTTTTTTTCCATTTCTCCCATTTTTCGCGCGCCACCTTTCCATCCTGTATGGTTGCGAATATGAAATGAGGCCGAAGGTACGGACCACGTCGCTGATGGGGTAAGCTTCCCGAGTTATACCAGAAGTTGGCGTATGACAATCACGGTTTGATTGACTACTCCGTGGGAAGACTGCAAACACCTACGTCACGAAGACACCCCTATCAGGTTTTTATATCTGTAGCCTGGCATTTAATAGACTCTGAATCAATCATTTTCTTCCTTAATGTAAAGCTAGATAACGATTGCTTTTAATACCTTAAAGTTATATTTTCTCTCGACTAGAAGTTATTAATACTTCCGCGAAATTGTAGTTTCTGGGATCCTATAAACTAGTTTTAATATTCAAATTCGAATCCATAATATCGTAAGCCAAGCGTCGTTCAAGCTCCAAAACCAAAATCCTAAAACAAGATAGACTAGGTATTTTTTTGTGTTAATTTTATAAGTTCCGACGTACCTAATACTCTTCTGATATTCTTGTGTTTTATACCATTTTTTAATTCAGTTTTGTTATTTTTAGTATATTCAAAAAAAATTATATAGTGTCTTTATCCTGATTTATCTTTTTTTTTTGGCTGTCACCAGGCTTGCCTGGTGGCAGTCCAAATTTAGGCCGAATCGACCAAGTTAACAAAATTACACTCGTGATTATAAAGTAGCTTACTAAATTTAAAAAGTAATGCTACAATATACATATATAAAATAATTATTTATACTATTTTATTCCCTAAGGGAGAATAATATGGAATACCGTTGAAAATGTTTACGTGATTGCGCCTAGTGTTAAATGCAGAGCAAAAATATTCACAACAGCAGTATTGTACCAAATTGTGTGTCGTTTAAAAAAGGCGCACTTTCAAAGATGAAACCAAACTAACAGTAAAATGGCTTGGTGAAATTACAGTTACCCAGGTGGATATTAGCACCGAAATTGTTATGAAAGTACCTTAGGGTGCAACGATAAATTTTAGCCTCAGAAAAAAAAAGTTTTTTTTCGCTTCATATTTTTTTTTGTTTCTTAGATTTCATAAATTTGTAATCGAAAATTAAAAGCAATTTTTTTGCTTTTAATTTTATTTACAGTTTTTGAAAAGAAAGAAAGAAAGAATTTTTTTTTAGCATTCTCCTAGGCTAACATTTATCAGTATCTTCATAAAACAAATTTGGTGCTATTATCCGCCCGGTAACGGTACCTTCAAAATACAGTTTTATGCCACGTGACTATAAACTGAAACTACAAAAAAGGTATATAATATAGCGAATAAGACGTGCTTGGCTAGTCCGTCCGTTTGTAGCATACTTAGAAAAAACTGCAGGGATTAAGAGGATAGTCTACCCTAGCAACTTTTTTTGTAACCCGTCCAGCACAATAAGTCCAATGGCAAAGACCGTATTTGCTTTTGATAGAGGCGATTATTATGTTGGCTCATTGGCCTTTTTTTCTTGGACGCGTATATACTAATGATATACATAATACTAATGATCACGTAGTTAAACAAAACAACAAATTGGTGTGTTTTTAGCTAATACTGAAATATTTTGTAGGGAAAAAAACATTGGATTTAAGTAACATCCCTTCCAATTACTATTATCTATTTTATGGAAAAAAAATAAGTTTATCTCTTAACCGCATATTTAAAACGAACGTTTAAAAACCAAAAAAAAGAGAGTGGAAAACTTTTTTTTTTGACAAAGGTATAAATCTTAATACCCCTAGATAAAAGATCAATAAAACAATTATTTGTTTTTCAATACAAGAAGAGTCTGAATTTCTTCAAACGAATCCTCGTAAGTCTGGCGTTGTTCATGCTCTAGGCTCATGTACAGTCTTAAGCTGAAAACTTACTTGCAGGCGGAATTTGTCTGAAACTCGGAGTTTAGAATATTAAATAATACAAAGACGTTGCAATTGACAATATATTACGAATTGCAATTGCAACTCAACAATATATTACGAATTTTTTAAATTTAATTTTTATAACATAAATAATTTTTCATCTTGCAATATGAAGTCCAAGAATACTTACATAAGTCGAGAAAAGAGTCTTTTTTGCGCAATACGAAAGTCCCAATCAAAATAAAATGAAATGCAATTAAGGTTTAAAAAGTGGAATTGTAAAGTTGAATGAAACCTGGATGTCGAAATCTAGAAAGTCGACCAGTTTATCATGATTTCCTCAGATCTTTCAATTGGAATGTTAATGTGGACACTTTTAATGAAACTCACAGAGGTTAAAAGTGACAACAACATGTTTTTGTTGTGGTAATTAAGATATCTGCAAAAAGGATGTTTATTGCTTTCTTACTTTGGTATGTTAGGTGTACAGATTTAAAAGTTAATATCTTCTAACTTCATTTAAACGGGCGACTGTGATAAAAGATATTTCTTTTGAAAAAATAATAAGTCTACATTCGTAAATAATATACTCACGCTTGTCATGGGAAATAAATGGAGCCATTCCTTGATGGGCAGCCAAAATGTGACTGCAAAGGCACGATTGGCGGTTCATAATGGAGTGTTAGCTCCTACACTTATGTATGGTAGTGAATGTTGGCCTTGGCAAGAAAAACATTAAAGTAGAATGCAGTGGAAAAGCGTTCCTTACGAAGTATGTGTGGTTAAACATTGAATGGCAGAGCGAAAAATATCAACATACGGGATCGTTGCGGCCTGAAAGAAGATGTAGTGGCTAGAATAGAAAAAGGAATATTTCGGTGATTTGCACATAGAGGATAAATGAAAGTAGAATGACGAAAGAAATTTATGGTGCGCAAGTGGAAGATACAGCTCGACCTGGCCGACTTACAAGGACGTATGTTGACCAAATTGGCGACATACTGAAGAATAGAAGAGTTTTATGACAAGATTGTTGGATGTGGAAGAGGTGTGTCTCTTTGAATTGACTAGGGAAATATGACTTATTGAGGGGCAGTATTCATCCTCTACAATAATGACATGTAAGTGTAACACTCATATATTGTCAAAAAGAAGAATTCATCTTCATTCTTCCAGATGAAATAAACATTTTATAATGTATCGCCACGACATAAATCCCCGAGGGGGTAACAGAGGTGCACATAAATTTCTAAAAACTCATTGGCGCATGCCCGACCGGGGATCGAACCTGGATCTCAAGATTGAGCCCCCTAAATAAGTAGATTATGTGGTTTCATTTAAAGACAATTGTCCAATTTTCCATTTACACCCGGTACATAGCTAGCCTGATTTTTTTTTACCAATCAGCTCATCTCCTGTAGTGAAATTTCAGTATATTTTTCATGGTAACTGATTAATAAGTCATTGCAATGCACAAAATCTTTTGAATTTTTGAAAAATTCCTATTATTACCGAAGTTTGCGATAGCAATATTTATCACTTTGATATGAGATCATGTCAGATGACGTCACGAGACATGCTGTTAAGCTCGCTTTGATTGCCTTTGTCTTCGTCATCTTTTGAAATATCGAAAAAAAAAATTTTGCTACTGTTCTTAGCTTTTTAAACGCAATTGATTTTCATAGAAATCTTCATGTAGGAGTATTTAGTATTTAGTATTATTATAGTATCAGTACCTATATTTTATAAAATCATGTGATAATAATAAATCACATTTACAGAAAGTTTTTTTTTATACTTTCTGTAAATGTTGTAAAGAGGCAAACTCATTTTTATTTCACGCAGGTTAAGTTTGATAAGTGGCATTATTTCATGTTGAGCGTAATCATATACAATAGTTATAAATATTTTATAAGGTTTATATTTGTCGTAAATGAAACTTCACAAAGTTTGTCGTTTTTATAAAGATTTATTTATAAACGATGTTGATATTTACGTAGACTAGATGTAAACACAACGTATAGGAGTATTAATAAATTCAAGAGTTCAAATTAGACGCCTAAGCCATAGGCGTGGGTTCATGCTTGAGCGGGCGCGGGAGTGTTCTGACCGTCTTCGGACAGTTTGGGCTGGTAGCCATTCTTGTCAGCTAGGAAGGTGACCTGGATGTGTTGACCATCTGGGGCGATGTACTTGTAGCTACCCTTTACTGAAAGCCCTTGTTGGTCAGTGTCGTTCTTGTATTCTCCCTGCTCTTGTCTGGAAGTGCCGTCGCTGGTCTCGAATCTGAAGAAAATCAGATATTGGTTAATTTATATATTTATTTTATTTTATTTATTACATTTTTGTACATTTACATTGATATTTAAAACGAATTTTTACATAGAGAACAGTCTTCAGAGAAAGCGTCACTTATTGCTTATAGCAATATCTCCCAGGCAACCTTTGGGTAGAAAGAAAATATATTAATAAAACTAACATGAAAATGGGTATTTTAAATGTTAAAAATTTATCTGAGGGCTATTTAAACTAAATTTACATGATGCTAACATAATAAAAGAATATGTTTATTTTTTTTGCTTAACATATACATACTAAACAAGAAATACATAAACGTACTTAAAATTAAAATATATATGAAATAAACATAAATATATTCTCTAAATATTATTAAAGTGCATGACAAACTAGAAAAGATCAATCAGAAACAAACCCAAAGACAAGAAATGTTTGTTTTCAAATTCTTGTTATTGGGTTTGTTTCTGATTGATCTTTTCTAGTTTGTAATGCACTTTAATAATATTTAGAGTATTCATAGCGATGGATTTCGCAAAATAAACTTAATCTTAATAAATATATACGTATAAGTACACAAGTAAATAAAAATAAGGGTGATATATAGATGAAGTTTTATTTCAACGGGTATTCGAAATGAAAAAAGTGCTTCAGAAAAGTGATCTTGAATGAATTTTTATTGTATAGAAAGCGGTAATCGGTTCCAGAGTCGTGCAGCATGAAAATGAAATGAATCATTGTAAAAATCTGTTTTCGCTTCTAGAAGTGCTAATGTTTTGCTATTGCACAGCCGCATCTCTCTATCGTGATCAGCAAAGAAACTAAATAAAATGCATACATAATCATATACTATGTATGGGCTTGTCTCTTCGATGAGTTAGCCATGACATATCGTCTTTATGTCATATGACTTTCACATTACTTTTTCGATCCTTACTCACTCATTCAGTAATATAGTCTTATAGTAATGCATATCATATGTAATTCCGTGGGATTTTGAATGAAGCAAGTTTATGATTGGTGGCTATGGATAGGTAATGAGCTATAGAATAATTTAATTTTGGGTGTTTTGTCTCGAAATTTGACTTAGCCGGTGTATGACGTCATAATGTCATTTTGTACGGATTTTTTTTTCTGAATCCTGTCGCGTGTCAAATAAATCTTTGTAAAATAATTCTTACATTTCTATCACTCATTTTCTAAAAAACAATAAAACATTTTCAAAACACACCACGTTTGTATTCCTCTAGGTAAGAATCGGCTGGATATTTTTTTGTGAAATATACGTCATCTTGTAATATTCCATGACTTACGTAAACAAACGAAAAAAAATAAGATAAAGGTATAAACGTTAATATTATTTTCAAAATTCCTTTCATGAAGTTTTACATACAGAATACAGTTTGCTCCTTAACTAAAATTTAAGGAATTTTCATACATTCAATCATTAGTCACTTGGAAACTGCTGCATTTTACTATATTTGTAGAGAGCTAAGAGCAATCGGGTACCTACACTGGGAATTCTGATAATTCATATTATATTTTTAACTAGCAACCCGCCCCGGCTTTGCACGGGTGCAATGCTGATACTAAATATACTACAGTATTTAAGGTACTTAATTGGATAAGGATTAATGATGTATTGCTTAAAATCGCTTCGTAAATAAGCCATTATTTCTCGTAAAAAGTAAAGGATAAAAAATGGTTATTGTGGGTTATCCCTAAGAGATAGACATACACCATTGTAGACTTTTTTGTAGGCTCTTTTAAGTTGTACAATACTGTAGCACATTATTTTGATCTATCTCGTAGGTTTCAGCTAGCGTTTGCAATGTAAGCGCTAAAAAATGTGTTCATTAACGACATCACATTAGAAACCTCTAAAATTATCAGTGTTTCTCTACTATATTATGCATGTATTAAACATATAAATTTTTCTCTTAAATCACTCTATCTATTATAAAAAACCGCATCAAAATCTGTTGCGTAGTTTTAAAGATCTAAGCATACATAGGGACAGACTTTGTTTTATACTATGTGGTGATGACGTAGTAAAACAAGTATTTTTACTATACAAGGTGAATTTGTGAACATCGTCCAAATTCGTACTTGAGCCTTTGTAAGTGATCAGCATCATGAATCAATAACGATTTTTGTAAAATTCATAAAATGAAATTTCGACTCTCCATAGTAATTCACTCAGGACTGGGAGTGAATTACTATGGGAAGTCGAAATTTCATTATACGAATTATACAAAATTTTTTATCGATTCATGATGCTGATCACGTACCAAGCCTCCAGTATGAATTTGGACGATGATCAAAAAGTCACATTGTTTATACAGTGTGACGTGACATAGTCTTCGTATTTACTTAATCGTTAACTGGAATATTTTAAACAGTCTAAAATACATATTTTGTAGAAAAAACTTTTATGGGTCAGTTTCTGAATTGATAAAATATTGTTAAGCGATACTTCGATGGCTAATCAGCCAATCACAGAGCTGCATTTCATAAGTTAAGCACTGCTTAACATGAAAATCTCAAACTTGAAATTGGGGATAAGTTACTTATACGTGTAGGTCATAGCAAGACAAGTCTGGGATATTTATCTAATAGCTGCCGGCTTACGACAAGTTTATATGGATGGTTTATCGTTAGCCTTCGCAGTATGGATGCTTAACAATATGCAAGGCGAGTCTTAAATATTTTTCATCTTGGTGTCAACTTATGCGTGCGCATATTCATTACGCAATAACTACGCAACTTGCCTTCAACATTTCAATTTGATAGAAAAGTGGGTAAATTTTATTGCATAGTAAAAATGATCCCAAACAATTTACTGGTCCTTTCAAATGATCATAGAGCAGGGTCTGTCAACCTGGGGTCCATGGACCCCTGAGATCCATGTCATGAGTGCGAGGTCAATGGCCAGCCTTACATAGTTTTTAAGATAATAATGAATGCAATATGGATTAATCAAAATAGGTGCAAAGTTCATTTTTGATTTTGAATTATATCAATGACCGGCTTCGTTTAAAAATTTCTGATTTAATAATTATCCTGAATTATCTAAACGTAAGAGCATGTATGGTGAAGCTGGCTCTTAACGTTCTTAACTAACTCAGCAGCAGCAATCTTTTCGTCTCATTATCTAACTGATTCTAACACAAGTTATTACTGTTATCTTCCAGAGTCAGTCCTACCTATTAAAAAGTATTTTTACATTCCCTTTTTATCTTCTCCTACAATTCCATGCGAAACGGGGTTTTAATTTATTTTAAGTGGTCCGCGTGTGGAAAAAGTTTTAGAAACCCTGGTATAGAATTAACCTTTAGCGTTGGATTTTATCTGAAATCTAAACAAAGTAATCGAGCCCGTCGTAAAATGCCGCGAAGACATTGAACGCGGTAAATATAATGTTAATTGTCAGTGGGCCATAAGTGAAGATTTTGTGATAATGTCAAATGTCAAACTATTACCAAAATCAAAACATAAATAAATACTATAAATCACAATAGCCTTGAACTTTCAATTTATTTATGGGTGGGTATTTAATAGATAATAATACATTATAATGCATCATTTATTTTATAAATTTACCATGAGAGTGCAGAATTATAAAACCATTAGTAAGTTTCAAGACTAGCTTTTGCCCGCGGCTTGACTATTGGTAAATGTATACACAAAAATAAGGTGAAAGAACCAAAATCTTCTAAATCTTTGTTACTTACTCAAAGTTATATCCATTGACATCGACCTCGGAGTCCTGTTTGACGATCTCTACGGCTGGTGCTGCGGGAGCTGGCTCCTGACCTTGGGCGCAGACCAGGGCCACAGCAGCAACGAGGGCGACCAGGGTCTGCAATGAAGGGAAGTTTAAAAAGAGAACATGATAGAGAGATTGGGAGACGCAGCAAAATCAACAAGAATTTGGTAATAAAATGTATGTCACAAAATTATAGATTTTGAGAGGCCGAAAAAGTTTTTTTTAATTTGATTTTTATTATAAGTAGCAAATTCTTTTTAAGATTTTTATTGCTTTGGGTACAGTAGTTAGAAAGCTATAAATTTTTTATCAACATCAAGACATCTCTGTGTCACAAAAGATTTCCCTTTTTTCTTCCATTCTACCATAATATCTATAATGGTTTATTTATTAGCAAGTTTGTTGTAGCGTCTTGGTTCACTTTATCCACTTAATCCACTGTTTATAAAACACTTTAAATTCCTTCACAAAAGCTACATCCACTTTATCACTTACAATTTTCATCATTTTAAAGTTTTTGGGAGTATTTTTTCAGATGTCTTAATGCGCAGACGAATCCTGGCGATGTATACTTTGGAATAACGGCTCCAACTTTAAATAGAGTCCTAGTTTGTTGACAGTAAGACGTTTCGAAGTTTTTATTGGCAAGACAAGGTGTTAATCACAATAATGTAAACAGTTTACATTACAGGGTAACCACGAAAACGTTACAAGATTTGTGAATTGTGTAAATTGTTTGTCGTTTGACCGCCACATGCATCGGTTAACCTACTTCGCTTTACTTGTGACTGGACCTTGCAGCTAACACATCCATATATTTTTTTAATGTCATGTTCACGATTATTTAATTATAAACGGCTAATACGGTTAAGGGTTCCTATTCAGATTTAAACTCATTTGTCAAACGTCAAAAATGTATGAAAACAAACCGGTCAAGTGTGACTCAGACTCGCGTACCTATATAGTGGATGCAAAAATTTTATGTTTTCATTTTGTTTTCGTGAAATTTTCATCCGCTATATTTTTCCTGTAATCTATACGTAAGCACATATTACCATGGTTTTTTCTAATTTTTCGGTCCACCAGCTTCGGAGATAAAGTTTTGGACATACAATTTTGGGTGGTTTTTCACGGATTTCTCGAAAATTGCGCAGCAGGGTAAGGTCATAAAAGACTTGGGAAAACGTAGTGAATTTTCCATAAAGTGATTCTGATGATAAGATAATGTCTACTCCACCTGAAAGGCAGTAAAAAAAGTATAAAAAATGACTTTTCTTATGCTCTGAGTATAAACCTTCGGCTCACGTCGAAACTAGCTTCATTCATCGAGTAAGAAAAAGCTAATGTTTTTACTTGGCACGAAAATTTCTTAATAGATTTTCTTCTTGTTTTATGCGTACCATTGAGGTTACTCGAAGTCAGGCATATTAGCTAAATTATTTATGTAACTGCACGTAAGTACATAAGTTTACATAACCGATGTTTATTTTAAAGATGAAGGATTACGAAGAAATCTTTTCTTGATATTCATAACAACATGAAAGAGATTTTTATGGTTCCGTACCATTTCTGTATCCAAAGAGCGCTAAATGGGAACCCATTACCAAACTTCCGCTGTGTGTCTATCCGTCTGGCACAGGGGTCTACCTACAGCTTCAGCCGTGGGTAATCTGATTCTTATATTCGAGTCCGACTCGCACTTGGCTCATTTTTTCTCATTTCAGCGTATGTAATATAAAAAAAATATTATTGCGATATAAAATTCCTATTACAAAGCAGTATTGTTATCCAATTAACAGTTTAACAGCAGACGACTAGACAACAATAATTAAATGCAATTTTACAAATATTTCTGTAACATCTCCACATCTAATAGCAATAGATGTGCCAAGCCCCAGAAATGCAATAAAGCATAAATGGTCATAAATCTCAAACTACATAAAATTGAAATATGTTAAATAAATTTACCTCTTGTCACAAAAACAAATAAGAAGGTATTATGTAACGACTACCTACGTCTTTATTTACATTATGCAGGTAAAGCGTTGTATATTTATTTTCTGTCAAGTATGTCATTATTTGATTACTCTTTTAGGGTTAGATAGGTATAGAGGCTGGCCAATAGATTTTCCAGGTGAGCAAAATTTCTTAGATTGTGGCGGCCCCGGGCCACCACTCCATCATATTCATAAAGTAATTTATACACAAAAAAGACAAAATATGCTATAATTAACTTTATTTGTAAATGGAATGAAATAACATATTTCTTTTTATTTAATATAAAGTGTTTTTCCTGATAGTAATTTGTCGGCTAGCCTGCCGACCGAAGTGCTGGCGGGCAAATTCAAACGCCTTGGCGGGCCACTTCGTGGCCCGTGTGCCTAGGTTTGGCCAGCCTTGGTATAGAGAATAGACACATATATGCAGTTCAGGTAACCACTTTTTGACAGCAAAATAAGAACTATAATTGAGATGGTTTACTATTTAGTCCAGTCAATCTAATTAATGCAAGTCAATTTGCATGGAGAAGGAAACGAACTGAAAATTCAAAACATTTTTTTTTGGGAACCACATTAATTAGACTATTGCTAGGAACAATATTAATAAGAGTCTAATTATTTTGGTAACGGAAAAGAAAACCGGAATGGGGGTGTCAGTAATATACAAATACTATTATTTCGAAGTCATTTTACTAGTGTATCTTTAATTCGACCTCAAATCTTTAATTTACTGGACTACCAGCGGACAAATACATTTAACGGTAAAATGCAACCAATAAAGAACTTTTTTTTATTACTATACATGCAACTACGAATTATGATATATTATAGGTTTATTATACTTATTCTATAAAACTATCAATTAACCCACTACAATATATCTAAATATATGTATGTTCCCCGGTTCCTACTGTAAATCTTTAAATATATTACGTATTAAATTAGGCTTTGCCCGCGGCTTTGCTCTCGTGGAAGTAAAGTTACTAGAGTGGACTTTCGTTTTTGACTTGACGTAGCTACGCTCGTGTTTTAAATCATCCTCGTGATTTATTCCTTTTCGCCCTTGTAGCATAAACTACTATTTCAATGCATGTGCTCGTAAAGGCCCACTTTTTATGCATCAAAACCGAACAGAAAGTCGATTATTTTGCCCTAGGGCTTTATTATTATTTATTTTTTATTTGTTTGCAATGGTTGGCTAATCTGCAGCCTTTCCTGTGTACCATATATGTTATACTTTTTGTCCACTGTTTAACGGCTCTGGATACAATCCTTTTGAGCCAGTCATAATTTAAAGTTCACAAGATTATATTTGTTTTCATTTCCTCACACTACGCATTGAAAAACGTAGTATGATACACGGGCGTAAAAGCAATAAATTACTCGGTTACGTTTAAAACGCTCGCTACGCTCGTGTTTTAATCGTCCTCGTAATTTATTCCTTTTCGCCCTAGTAGCATAGACTACTATTATGTTAAATAATATAACTACAGTGATAATAAAGAAAACCGCATCCAAATCCATTTCAAGTAGTTCTCGAATTATAACGGGACATACAGACAGACAGAAAGACAGAAAAATATTGTAAAAATTATAATAAATAACCCATTTCATTTAAAATTTCGCAAAAATATTCAATATATAGATACTTACTATTTTAGTACATTATTATTAGTCAGTACAGCTTTTTCCCTGTGCTTCGGTCGTGTAAAAGTGTCTTTCAATTATATATATTAATATGGTTGGATATTTTTATATATATTTATATAAATAATATGTATTATGTATACAATGAATTATATAATGCCGTATTTTATATATTTCCGATAACATTACGTTATACTTCAATACAAATATACATATCCTCACGCCTGTCTCCCAGAGGGGTAGGCAGAGACTACAGATTACCATCTACTACGACCCAGACACACCTCCTTCGCCTCTTCCACATCCATCAATCTAGTCATACAAGCTTTTCTATTGCGGGTACTGTTGACTTTGCCCTCAGTATGTCGCCAATTTCCTTCTAGGGCGGCCTGCTCGAGCTGTACCTTCCACTTGCGCACCATAATAGTAGTTTATGCTACAAGGGCGCAAAGGAATAAATTACGAGGACGATTTAAAACACGAGCGTAGCGAGTGTTTTAAACGTAACCGAGTAATTTATTGCTCTTACGCCCGTGTATCATACTACGTTTTTCAATGCATAGTGTGAGGAAATAAAACAAATATAATTTTGTGAACTTTAAATTGTAATTGGCTCAAAAGGACTGTATCCGTTAAACAGTGGGAAAAAAAGTATGACATTTATGGTACACAGGAAAGGCTGCACGTTAGCCAACCATTGTAAATAAATAAAAAAATAATAAAGCCCTAGGGCAAAATAAAAGACTTTCTGTTCGGTTTTGATGCATAAAAAGTGGGCCTTTACGAGCACATGCATTGAAATTTTATTTGGTCCCTCTACTTTCATTAATTCTCTTTACATGTCAAAACCACCGCAGCATTCCTTTTTCTATTCTTCTTTTTCTTTTTCATAACATAAGGTACAAAGTCAAGCAACATTGAAGACTGGTTCATTCGCATCACCATCATGATTGTAATGATCTTACAGTGGTGGAGATCACAGTGGCGGATCCAGGAACATATTAAATATTTGTACCAACATTTTTGGGGGACTGAGGGTAGGTTTTCTTCAAGCCTTTTTAGAAAATACCATAGTTAATACCATATCCTGTACTATTGAAATACATGTTGGTAAGTAAATTGAAAACTGCAGTACAATGGACATCACATCAAGCTATATACATTTGCAGTACTAAATTAGCCCCTATAGTGAGATATACAAGGTGAATTTTTGATCATCGTCCAAATTCATTTCAAATTCCAGTATGAATTTGGCCGATGATCAAAAAGTCACCTTGTATAGGTACAAAATATTTTTCAGAAAATTATGGTAAATACCATATCCTGTACTATTGAAATACATGTTGGTAAGTAAATTGAAGACTGCAGTACAATGGACATCACATCAAGCTATATACACTTTCAATACTAAATTAACCCCTATAGAGAGTTCAAAGTCCAATGTGTATAAATTGATGTGATCTCCACTGTACAACATAATTAGTATAGTAGTATAAAAAATATGAATAAATATAATTTTAGCTATATTAGCCTTTTATTTATAGTTTACGACATTAGACAATAATAATGAAAAAATAAACTTTATATTTTTCGGTATATTTCGACGTCATCTGTGAGGCCATCATAAGCCGACTGATATGTATAAAATAATGTGTTAGTCCTATAACGTATATTATGTGGGGGCATCAGCTCCCCCCCCCCCCCCCTAAATCCGCCACTGTACACACACAAGGCTAGCTGAATCAAAATCTAAACGATTCAATTAGTATCCAAATTGCTGTAATAATAGTTAAAGTAAACTAACAAAATGTGTAAATACAACCAAGGTGTTACTGGTAATGCACTTGGTCGTGGGTTTCCTTGCATCACATTTTAGATATCTTTAAAAAAAAACGTTAAGTGCGAGTAGGATTCGCGGCCTGATGGTTCCGTACCATTCAAATCACTTAATTAATCAATTCCCATAGCTTAATTTCAAAAGGATTTTTATTAGGTTTTTTTTTTCTGACAATATACGCCATTTTAGTAAATAAATTAACCATTATTATTATATGAATTTTTAATGAATTGTCAGTTATGATTATGACGTCACTTGAGAATTTTAGACATGATACTGATTGTGATGAGTGACTGCTTATAAAAAATTCTGTCTCTTGTCTGTCTACTCATCAGCAAATTTTTTTAAATTTATGTTGATAGCAAAGGACACATTTCTAAACAGCTATTTCTCAAGTGACGTCACACGAAGGCAAAAGGAAGTTGCAGCTTTTTCGTAAAAATATTTTTTTCTGACACTAATAAGTTTATCTTAATTTACTACGTAGGTACTAAAGCCTAGTTCACACGTAAAACTGGTAGAGTACTAAAGGTAGAGTACTCTGGTAGAGGATAAAAATATTACTAGTTACAAAATAGTACCGGTACAGTAAACCAAGCACACTGGTACCAGTACAGTGGTACACGTACAGTGGTACAAGTACAGTGGAACTAGCACATTGGTACCAGTACAGTGGTACACGTACAGTGGTACAAGTACAGTGGAACTAGCACATTGGTACCAGTACAGTGGTACACGTACAGTGGTACAAGTACAGTGGAACTAGCACATTGGTACCAGTACAGTGGTACACGTACAGTGGTACAAGTACAGTGGAACTAGCACATTGGTACCAGTACAGTGGTACACGTACAGTGGTACAAGTACAGTGGAACTAGCACATTGGTACCAGTACAGTGGTACAAGTACAGTGGTACAAGTACAGTGGAACTAGCACATTGGTACCAGTACAGTGGTACAAGTACAGTGGATCAAGCACACTGGCACAAGTACAGTGGAAATAGCATACTGGTACTACTAGTACAGCAGTACAACAGTGGACCAAGCATACTGGTACTAGCACATTGGTACCAGTACAGTGGTACAAGTACAGTGGTACAAGTACAGTGGAACTAGCACATTGGTACCAGTACAGTGGTACAAGTACAGTGGTACAAGTACAGTGGAACTAGCACATTGGTACCAGTACAGTGGTACAAGTACAGTGGTACCAGTACAGTGGTACAAGTACAGTGGACCAAGGACACTGGTACAAGTACAGTGGAACTAGCATACTGGTACTAGTACAGTGGTACCAGTACAGTGATACAAGTACAGTGGAACTAGCACATTGGTACCAGTACAGTGGAACTAGCACATTGGTACCAGTACAGTGGTACAAGTACAGTGGTACAAGTACAGTGGAACTAGCACATTGGTACCAGTACAGTGGTACAAGTACAGTGGTACAAGTACAGTGGAACTAGCACATTGGTACCAGTACAGTGGAACTAGCACATTGGTACCAGTACAGTGGTACAAGTACAGTGGTACCAGTACAGTGGTACAAGTACAGTGGACCAAGGACACTGGTACAAGTACAGTGGAACTAGCATACTGGTACTAGTACAGTGGTACCAGTACAGTGATACAAGTACAGTGGAACTAGCACATTGGTACCAGTACAGTGGAACTAGCACATTGGTACCAGTACAGTGGTACAAGTACAGTGGTACAAGTACAGTGGAACTAGCACATTGGTACCAGTACAGTGGTACAAGTACAGTGGTACAAGTACAGTGGAACTAGCACATTGGTACCAGTACAGTGGTACAAGTACAGTGGTACCAGTACAGTGGTACAAGTACAGTGGACCAAGGACACTGGTACAAGTACAGTGGAACTAGCATACTGGTACTAGTACAGTGGTACCAGTACAGTGATACAAGTACAGTGGAACTAGCACATTGGTACCAGTACAGTGGAACTAGCACATTGGTACCAGTACAGTGGTACAAGTACAGTGGTACAAGTACAGTGGAACTAGCACATTGGTACCAGTACAGTGGAACTAGCACATTGGTACCAGTACAGTGGTACAAGTACAGTGATACAAGTACAGTGGAACTAGCACATTGGTACCAGTACAGTGGAACTAGCACATTGGTACCAGTACAGTGGTACAAGTACAGTGGTACCAGTACAGTGGTACAAGTACAGTGGACCAAGGACACTGGTACAAGTACAGTGGAACTAGCATACTGGTACTAGTACAGTGGTACCAGTACAGTGATACAAGTACAGTGGAACTAGCACATTGGTACCAGTACAGTGGAACTAGCACATTGGTACCAGTACAGTGGTACAAGTACAGTGGTACAAGTACAGTGGAACTAGCACATTGGTACCAGTACAGTGGTACAAGTACAGTGGTACAAGTACAGTGGAACTAGCACATTGGTACCAGTACAGTGGTACAAGTACAGTGGTACCAGTACAGTGGTACAAGTACAGTGGACCAAGGACACTGGTACAAGTACAGTGGAACTAGCATACTGGTACTAGTACAGTGGTACCAGTACAGTGATACAAGTACAGTGGAACTAGCACATTGGTACCAGTACAGTGGAAATAGCACATTGGTACCAGTACAGTGGTACAAGTACAGTGGTACAAGTACAGTGGAACTAGCACATTGGTACCAGTACAGTGGTACAAGTACAGTGGTACAAGTACAGTGGAACTAGCACATTGGTACCAGTACAGTGGTACAAGTACAGTGGTACCAGTACAGTGGTACAAGTACAGTGGACCAAGGACACTGGTACAAGTACAGTGGAACTAGCATACTGGTACTAGTACAGTGGTACCAGTACAGTGATACAAGTACAGTGGAACTAGCACATTGGTACCAGTACAGTGGAACTAGCACATTGGTACCAGTACAGTGGTACAAGTACAGTGGTACAAGTACAGTGGAACTAGCACATTGGTACCAGTACAGTGGTACAAGTACAGTGGTACCAGTACAGTGGTACAAGTACAGTGGACCAAGGACACTGGTACAAGTACAGTGGAACTAGCATACTGGTACTAGTACAGTGGTACCAGTACAGTGGTACAAGTACAGTGGAACTAGCACATTGGTACCAGTACAGTGGTACAAGTACAGTGGTACAAGTACAGTGGAACTAGCACATTGGTACCAGTACAGTGGTACAAGTACAGTGGTACCAGTACAGTGGTACAAGTACAGTGGACCAAGTACACTGGTACAAGTACAGTGGAACTAGCATACTGGTACTAGTACAGTGGTACCAGTACAGTGGTACAAGTACAGTGGACCAAGGACACTGGTACAAGTACAGTGGAACTAGCATACTGGTACTAGTACAGTGGTACAAGTACAGTGGTACAAGTACAGTGGAACTAGCACATTGGTACCAGTACAGTGGTACAAGTACAGTGGTACCAGTACAGTGGTACAAGTACAGTGGACCAAGGACACTGGTACAAGTACAGTGGAACTAGCATACTGGTACTAGTACAGTGGTACCAGTACAGTGGTACAAGTACAGTGGACCAAGGACACTGGTACAAGTACAGTGGAACTAGCATACTGGTACTAGTACAGTGGTACCAGTACAGTGGAACTAGCACATTGGTACCAGTACAGTGGAACTAGCACATTGGTACCAGTACAGTGGTACAAGTACAGTGGTACAAGTACAGTGGAACTAGCACATTGGTACCAGTACAGTGGTACAAGTACAGTGGTACCAGTACAGTGGTACAAGTACAGTGGACCAAGGACACTGGTACAAGTACAGTGGAACTAGCATACTGGTACTAGTACAGTGGTACCAGTACAGTGGTACAAGTACAGTGGAACTAGCACATTGGTACCAGTACAGTGGTACAAGTACAGTGGTACAAGTACAGTGGAACTAGCACATTGGTACCAGTACAGTGGTACAAGTACAGTGGTACCAGTACAGTGGTACAAGTACAGTGGACCAAGGACACTGGTACAAGTACAGTGGAACTAGCATACTGGTACTAGTACAGTGGTACCAGTACAGTGGTACAAGTACAGTGGACCAAGGACACTGGTACAAGTACAGTGGAACTAGCATACTGGTACTAGTACAGTGGTACCAGTACAGTGGTACAAGTACAGTGGAACTAGCACATTGGTACCAGTACAGTGGTACAAGTACAGTGGTACAAGTACAGTGGAACTAGCACATTGGTACCAGTACAGTGGTACAAGTACAGTGGTACCAGTACAGTGGTACAAGTACAGTGGACCAAGGACACTGGTACAAGTACAGTGGAACTAGCATACTGGTACTAGTACAGTGGTACCAGTACAGTGGTACAAGTACAGTGGACCAAGGACACTGGTACAAGTACAGTGGAACTAGCATACTGGTACTAGTACAGTGGTACCAGTACAGTGGAACTAGCACATTGGTACCAGTACAGTGGAACTAGCACATTGGTACCAGTACAGTGGTACAAGTACAGTGGTACAAGTACAGTGGAACTAGCACATTGGTACCAGTACAGTGGTACAAGTACAGTGGTACCAGTACAGTGGTACAAGTACAGTGGACCAAGGACACTGGTACAAGTACAGTGGAACTAGCATACTGGTACTAGTACAGTGGTACCAGTACAGTGGTACAAGTACAGTGGACCAAGGACACTGGTACAAGTACAGTGGAACTAGCATACTGGTACTAGTACAGTGGTACCAGTACAGTGATACAAGTACAGTGGAACTAGCACATTGGTACCAGTACAGTGGAACTAGCACATTGGTACCAGTACAGTGGTACAAGTACAGTGGTACAAGTACAGTGGAACTAGCACATTGGTACCAGTACAGTGGTACAAGTACAGTGGTACCAGTACAGTGGTACAAGTACAGTGGACCAAGGACACTGGTACAAGTACAGTGGAACTAGCATACTGGTACTAGTACAGTGGTACCAGTACAGTGGTACAAGTACAGTGGACCAAGGACACTGGTACAAGTACAGTGGAACTAGCATACTGGTACTAGTACAGTGGTACCAGTACAGTGATACAAGTACAGTGGAACTAGCACATTGGTACCAGTACAGTGGTACCAGTACAGTGGTACAAGTACAGTGGACCAAGGACACTGGTACAAGTACAGTGGAACTAGCATACTGGTACTAGTACAGTGGTACCAGTACAGTGGTACAAGTACAGTGGACCAAGGACACTGGTACAAGTACAGTGGAACTAGCATACTGGTACTAGTACAGTGGTACCAGTACAGTGGAACTAGCACATTGGTACCAGTACAGTGGAACTAGCACATTGGTACCAGTACAGTGGTACAAGTACAGTGGTACAAGTACAGTGGAACTAGCACATTGGTACCAGTACAGTGGTACAAGTACAGTGGTACCAGTACAGTGGTACAAGTACAGTGGACCAAGGACACTGGTACAAGTACAGTGGAACTAGCATACTGGTACTAGTACAGTGGTACCAGTACAGTGGTACAAGTACAGTGGAACTAGCACATTGGTACCAGTACAGTGGTACAAGTACAGTGGTACAAGTACAGTGGAACTAGCACATTGGTACCAGTACAGTGGTACAAGTACAGTGGTACCAGTACAGTGGTACAAGTACAGTGGACCAAGGACACTGGTACAAGTACAGTGGAACTAGCATACTGGTACTAGTACAGTGGTACCAGTACAGTGGTACAAGTACAGTGGACCAAGGACACTGGTACAAGTACAGTGGAACTAGCATACTGGTACTAGTACAGTGGTACCAGTACAGTGGTACAAGTACAGTGGAACTAGCACATTGGTACCAGTACAGTGGTACAAGTACAGTGGTACCAGTACAGTGGTACAAGTACAGTGGACCAAGGACACTGGTACAAGTACAGTGGAACTAGCATACTGGTACTAGTACAGTGGTACCAGTACAGTGATACAAGTACAGTGGAACTAGCACATTGGTACCAGTACAGTGGTACAAGTACAGTGGTACCAGTACAGTGGTACAAGTACAGTGGACCAAGGACACTGGTACCATTACAGTGGAACTAGCACATTGGTACCAGTACAGTGGTACAAGTACAGTGGATCAAGCACACTGGCACAAGTACAGTGGAACTAGCATACTGGTACTAGTACAGTGGTACCAGTACAGTGATACAAGTACAGTGGAACTAGCACATTGGTACCAGTACAGTGGTACAAGTACAGTGGTACCAGTACAGTGGTACAAGTACAGTGGACCAAGGACACTGGTACAAGTACAGTGGAACTAGCATACTGGTACTAGTACAGTGGTACCAGTACAGTGGTACAAGTACAGTGGACCAAGGACACTGGTACAAGTACAGTGGAACTAGCATACTGGTACTAGTACAGTGGTACCAGTACAGTGGTACAAGTACAGTGGACCAAGGACACTGGTACAAGTACAGTGGAACTAGCATACTGGTACTAGTACAGTGGTACCAGTACAGTGATACAAGTACAGTGGAACTAGCACATTGGTACCAGTACAGTGGTACCAGTACAGTGGTACAAGTACAGTGGACCAAGGACACTGGTACAAGTACAGTGGAACTAGCATACTGGTACTAGTACAGTGGTACCAGTACAGTGATACAAGTACAGTGGAACTAGCACATTGGTACCAGTACAGTGGTACAAGTACAGTGGTACCAGTACAGTGGTACAAGTACAGTGGACCAAGGACACTAGTACAAGTACAGTGGAACTAGCATACTGGTACTAGTACAGTGGTACCAGTACAGTGATACAAGTACAGTGGAACTAGCACATTGGTACCAGTACAGTGGTACAAGTACAGTGGTACCAGTACAGTGGTACAAGTACAGTGGACCAAGCACACTGGCACAAGTACAGTGGAACTAGCATACTGGTACTAGTACAGTGGTACCAGTACAGTGATACAAGTACAGTGGAACTAGCACATTGGTACCAGTACAGTGGTACAAGTACAGTGGTACCAGTACAGTGGTACAAGTACAGTGGACCAAGGACACTGGTACAAGTACAGTGGAACTAGCATACTGGTACTAGTACAGTGGTACCAGTACAGTGATACAAGTACAGTGGAACTAGCACATTGGTACCAGTACAGTGGTACAAGTACAGTGGTACCAGTACAGTGGTACAAGTACAGTGGACCAAGGACACTGGTACCATTACAGTGGAACTAGCACATTGGTACCAGTACAGTGGTACAAGTACAGTGGATCAAGCACACTGGCACAAGTACAGTGGAACTAGCATACTGGTACTAGTACAGTGGTACCAGTACAGTGATACAAGTACAGTGGAACTAGCACATTGGTACCAGTACAGTGGTACAAGTACAGTGGTACCAGTACAGTGGTACAAGTACAGTGGACCAAGGACACTGGTACAAGTACAGTGGAACTAGCATACTGGTACTAGTACAGTGGTACCAGTACAGTGATACAAGTACAGTGGAACTAGCACATTGGTACCAGTACAGTGGTACAAGTACAGTGGTACCAGTACAGTGGTACAAGTACAGTGGACCAAGGACACTGGTACCATTACAGTGGAACTAGCACATTGGTACCAGTACAGTGGTACAAGTACAGTGGATCAAGCACACTGGCACAAGTACAGTGGAACTAGCATACTGGTACTAGTACAGTGGTACCAGTACAGTGATACAAGTACAGTGGAACTAGCACATTGGTACCAGTACAGTGGTACAAGTACAGTGGTACCAGTACAGTGGTACAAGTACAGTGGACCAAGGACACTGGTACCAGTACAGTGGAACTAGCACATTGGTACCAGTACAGTGGTACAAGTACAGTGGATCAAGCACACTGGCACAAGTACAGTGGAAATAGCATACTGGTACTACTAGTACAGCAGTACAACAGTGGACCAAGCATACTGGTACTAGCACATTGGTACCAGTACAGTGGTACAAGTACAGTGGTACCAGTACAGTGGTACAAGTACAGTGGTACTAGTACAGTGGTACTAGTACAGTGGTACCAGTACAGTGATACAAGTACAGTGGAACTAGCACATTGGTACCAGTACAGTGGTACAAGTACAGTGGTACCAGTACAGTGGTACAAGTACAGTGGACCAAGGACACTGGTACCAGTACAGTCGTACCAGTACAGTGGAACTAGCACATTGGTACCAGTACAGTGGTACCAGTACAGTGGTACAAGTACAGTGGACCAAGCACACTGGTACCAGTACAGTGGTACAAGTAAAATGGTACAAGTGCAGTGGACCAAGTACAATGGAACTAGCACACTGGTACCAGTACAGCGGTACAAGTACAGTGGTACGTATTCCAAAGTCGTAACTTGCTCGTAAAGGGGTACGTGCAAGTGCAGTGGTACAAGTACAGTGGTACAAGTACAGTGGTATAGGTACAAATTCAAATTATTCCACTTGATTATTACTCGACACAGTTAAAAACAAAATCATTATAACTAAAAGGTTGGTTATATTAAAAAATAAAACCCTCAATTACTAGAAAAATAATTAAACCGACTAACAACGTGATCTTGAATAACACTTGTATAATTAGTGGTATATTGGTATATTAGTGGTATATTAAAATTGAATATTGAAGATGCGAAGACGACAGCCAAGATTTCCTTCAGCATGTTTACACAGTCATATTTAAAGCTATCCATATATTATACCCGATTCTGAAGGCTTTAATTTTAGTTTTAGTGCTGTCAAAACTTAATTTTCTTCATTGCAAAATAATCCTTAATTTTTAGGGTTAGAAGTTATATTACTTTGAAAAAATTTAAGTTTTGACAGCACTAAAACTAATATTAAAACCTTCAGAATCGGCTTTATTATTTACATAATTTTAGGTTGTTTAGATGAAGTTGTCCGAAATGAAGTTGTGAACAAACAAAAATATTTATCTTAAAAACATGTAATTACAGACAACATAGAAGTTGTACTGGAATCTGGGGGCACGACAGTGCCCCCCGCCAAGACGAGCCAAAGGAAGCGGGGCACTACGTACCTTTTTCTGGGGGCACGACAGTACCCCCCGCCAAGACGAGCCAAAGGAAGCGGGGCACTACGTACCTTGTCTTGAAGCGTTTCGGCATATTTTCGAACCCTCACAGCTTCGGTCCAGATAATACTAGACATACCAAATTCTCAAGATAACAATGTAGGAAGCAGTCTTATTAAACACGATAAGTTTCATTTGTCTAGCTTTTATACTTTGAATGTTATTAATACCTAAAATACGTCGATTTCGTCACTCACTCACTCACTCACTGATGATCATCAAAAATTTAGGGTACTTCCTGAAGTCCTAGAAAGCTAAAATTTGGTATGCAGGCTAGGACTAGCACACAAACAACAAGAAAATTAAGAAATCTGTAATTTTCACCCTCCAACCCCTCTTAAGGGGGGTCTGGTTCTGTATTAATTAAAAATTTAAATTCCAAACTTCCTGAAGTCCTAGAAAGCTAAAATTTGGTATGCAGGCTAGGACTAGCACACAAACAACAAGAAAGTTAAGAAATTTGTAACTTTCACCCTCCAACCCCTCTTAAGGAGGGTCTGGTTCTGTATTAAATAAAAATTTCAATTCCAAACTTCCTGAAGTCCTAGAAAGCTGAAATGTTGAATGCGGACTAGGACTAGCACACAAACAACAAGAAAATTAATAAATCTCTAACTTTCACCCACTTCCAACCCCTTTAAAGGGGGGTCTGGTTCTGTATTAAATAAAAGTTTCAGTTCCAAACTTCCTGGAGTCCTAGAAAGCTGAAATTTGGTATGCAGGCTAGAATTACCACACAAACGAGGAAAAAATGAAGAAATCTGTAACTTTTAACCTCCAACCCCTCTTAAGGGGAGGTCGTTCTGTATTAAATGAAAATTTCAATTCCAAACTTCCTGAAGTCCTAGAAAGCTGAAATTTGGTATGAAGGCTAGGATTAGCACACAAACAACAACAAAATTAAGAAATCTGTATCTTTCACCCGCTAACCCCACTTAAGGGGGGTCCGGTTCTGTAATATTAAAACTATATTCCCTACTTCTAAGTCCTAGAAATTTTAATTTTATTATTTGCCGAGTCCATAGTAACAAACAGATAGGTATTCTGTAAAATTAGTAATCTAGTGTGGTGAATTTCATTTGAATGGTGTGTGTACTCATATAATATAAGTACACACACCCTCCCTAGTAGCAATTATATACTGACTCCGGTCGCAGGGCTAGGGAGATATACTTTATAATAATTACAAACACACACACTCATAATTACAACTACATTCATAACTAAACTCATATTATATATATATATATATATATATATATCCAACACGTACACCTTCAACACTCAACACACACTCACACTTTTATATAATAACTAAGTTTAAAATTATCTATTAAGTTTATTTTGTAAAACTATAACCATAGTTATGAAAGAGCGGGGCATCCTGGCACAGGTATTTTTAATACTTAAAAGGATGTTCCAACACCTAAAGTAATAAGATAAGTTTTTTGCAAATAAACAATTTCTATTCTAAACAATTTCTATTTGAGTTACGTGTTTCTTTTTTATTAATAAATTTTTTGACGGGAAATGACCTACTACAATCGCGAATCTATATCTTGTCTACAGATATTTGTTTATATACTCGTACCTATCATATTATAAAATTTATAAATTTAACACATGACAAACATTTACATTACAACGTGCATGTTCATTGAGTATTTGCGTTGGAAAAATTGTGTATTCAATAACAGAATCGATGGTCAAATACGAGTAGAATAAAAATGTAAATGAAGAATGAAATATATTCAATATACTCAATAAAATTTTATATAAAAATCCAATAGGACTCTAAAATAAATAAAAATACAGTTACTATACTTTTTATTTAAGCTAGTGTATTTAATTAATGTTATTTCTGTTCATATATTTAAAACCTATTTTTGTTTTTATTTATTTAATTAACATTTTTTAAACATATTTTTATTTATCAAAAAAAATCACGTAAACCCTAAGGGGGTTTAAATGTGATTTCTGAGCAACTTCTTATTCATTGATTACCTCTGAACCCATCATGATGTCCTTAGGGACATGTGGTGAGGATAAAAATATACCAGTAAATAACAATTATCAGCTACGTATTAATATAGAGAATCTTCATTAGTCATAAATAATGTATTGTCCACGACATGGAACTACATGTTATGCTTAGATATCTTCCGCCGTATCGTTTAGCAATAAAAATGTCTCTCAAGTTTATGTCGAACATAACGTATGGGTCCGGTATATGCAAATAAATCGAGAAGATTTTTTACTAGACAAGTTGTTCACTAAGGGGCGCAAGATTCAGGGGCGTGAGCAGGCGTGTTTTCAACAATATATTTATTTATTTTATTTATTTATTTTTATAAAACCCACAGCACAATTTACAATAATAAGACAGAAAAACATCAACTAAACATCGGCCAATAACGGGTTTACATTATATAATCTTTACTTAAATATACTAAAATAACTAAGATGAAAACGAAAAAAAATATATTTAACTGGGTAATAAAACTAAAAACTACAAAAGAAAGCGAAATGTACAAGCTAATCAATTTAAAAAAAAAAGAAAATTAATATAGTCACTAAGGAAAAAAAGGGCTTTAGCACAATCACTAAATACTTGTAATTATAATAATAAAATAAAAAATCTACCTCCTAAAGAGCCTCCCCATGTGAGGTAAATTGATTTCCAACCACTGATTAGCTGAAATAAGCCTGGCGCAAATATCAAGACCGAATGAAGTTACAAATTGTTTTACTTCAATTGGTGATAGGCTTTGGCTGTTTCTTGTCACCACCATTGACTCATTATGTTTCGCCAAGAGAAGCAGGACGAGAAGAGTGGCTACAGAAAGTTGCGTAGTATCAGTTATTCATCCGTTTCCGACTTCCGTAGATTTTGCAAAAGTCACTTGACATACAGGCGTAGGTAGGTGGATCAAGCGTAAGCCTATTGTGAACAAAACCTGTCATATATTTACTTCGCTTCCGTCAAAGAGCCTAGCCTAGTATTTAGGGGGGTTTCAGCTTACATTATTTACGACAAAAGATTTTATTTTCTAGGATCGTTTGGCATATCCAAACAGTTATCTCTCGATTTCTCTCCAGCAAGGTCAGCATTTTTCCTTTTTTTACTGCTCTCCAAACTCCTTTTTCTTTGACAACTATCGATTCACTTTCATCGACACCGCCTTAACCGATGAAACAAACGTTTCCACTCATGCTGAAACAAAAACACAACATTGATCAAATTTGATGTTGGAAAGTAACAGCACATTGAAAATGTGTAAAACACAGTTTTTGCCAAAGAAGGAAAAATTTTCTGTTTTTTGGATCACAATAAAAAAAAGGAAACTACTGAACCAATTTTGCTTATTTTTATTTAATCGACACGATATTTTTTCTCCTTTAATTAACACGGTTATTTACAAAATTAGGACCGTTTTCGAATTATAAGCGAAAAACTGGAATAAGTCCGAAAATTTCGAAGTTTTTCGGCCACTAAAAGTTGTCCCCCCACTTTCGAGGTCGCGGACTTAGTTTTGGCAAAGCCACACGGTACCAAACGATCCTAGAAAATAAAATATTTTGTTGCAAATAATGTAAGCTGAACCACTTTTTGGACCCTCTATATATTGGGCTATATATACATATACATATCCAACTGCTGCGTCAATTGGTATGAAATTTGTATCATGTTGGTAGTAGAACTTAATGTAAACGGCTACTCATGATATACAGGTTGATAATGAACCCCCTAGCTATATCAAACGAAACTATTCTATGTTCGAAATAAAAGTATATGTTTTGTTACTTTTGTCTTGTTTCATAATGAAAAATAAAAAAATAAAAATACCTTCAAAGTCGATAGTGGGCGGGAGGGTGGATTTTCGGGGGCGAGTGCCATGAGCGTCGGGAATGTTTTTCATTGATGGATGGGGGTAGAGGCTCGTTGCGGGTAAGGCTGTACGGTCTATTGTCAGTCACAGGTCACGTCACGTAAGTTAGGCATTCCCAATAAAACAATTTTTAACGACTCTGTGTTCTGTAAGTGATTCTGATTCATATATTTCAATATAGCTAGAGGGTTAATTTTCAACCTGTGTAGTCAGGTATCGCCCGACTATACTTTCACTTTAATTTGTATTGCTACTTGGGAAGCAAAGTTACGAGACGATGTTTAATTTTTACATATAACTAATAATTTAAGCATTGTACTAAATAGGTAGATTATTGAGTAGTGACATTACAAATATGCTAACTTTATTAATTTCTTTTCCTACATTATGATCCCGGGAGAAGCGTATTTTGCCTGTTCGGTAAAAAATGTATTAGCTTACTAACTAACCTAAATTTTACTTCTTAATGAGCTAGAGACTCGAAACTTTAAATATAGCTCAGAACTGAGAGACAACGCAATGTTTATAAATTGGAAAAACATTCAGATGGTATCTTCATTTTTATAAGCCACATCTGTTTGTGTGATAAGTTCTGCATTTTATCGCGTATTGACGAAACCTTTTTTTTCATATTTTTATACAAGCGTACTATAGCTATAAAATGATAAATAATATATATTAAAACGCCGGAGACTGTACCTTAGATTAAGGATAAGGGTAAGATCATTTCATCGTTCACAGTGGTACAGTAGTTTTATCTCATGTATGTAATCGTAAGCTTACCAATACAACCAGCGCAGATTCCGAAAAACTCATCGGTGCATACTCGACCCGCAGAATTCAAACACGGGTCGCAACATTGAGAGCTTCACTGGCTGAGACTACTGGTACTTTATTTTATACCTCCTAATAAACAGTTTTTAGTATTAGCATGTTGCGCATACGAGCATAATGTTTAGCAGATAAGCTCATTTATATTTTGTTACCTTTTTTTCTTTTAATTCAAAGAATCGTAATTTTTTGTACAGGTTATATTTATTCTAAGTAAAGATACCAATTTAAAAATCAATTTAAATTTCAGACTTTAAAGAAGACAGTAATTGAGCTAACAACTTTTTTATTTCCGTTAGTTTCGAACGGTTACGTACGTACCCCATACATGGTTCTCAAACCTAAGTTGCTCGTCCATACATAAACGATTATTTACTTTGAAATTAGTATTGTTGTATGTTTTTAAAGCGAAATCCACCGCGTTGGATACTCTTAATACCGTTAAAGTGCATTATTACTACTAGAAAAAATAAATTAGAAACAAATTTTAAGTAAGACAAATATTTTGAAAAAAAGAAACTTCGGGCCTTTGCGACCTTTTTCTTTTCTACCTCGTGAGCGTTCAGTACGTGCATCACCGGCTGGCAGTGGCGTGCACAGAACTTTTTGCTGGAAAAGCAAGCCATTGGTCAAGAATAACAATAAAAAAAATATGAAAAAATTTAAATATCACTTTGAAAAAAAAAAGTTTGTATAGGAAATTTTCACTCTAGGGTAGACATTGTCTACCCTGGCGTCATACAAAAATTTTTTTTTCAAAGTGATAATAAAATTTTTTCATATTTTTTTTATTGTTATTCTTGACTAATTGCTTGCTTTTCCAGCAAAAAGTTCTGTGCACGCCACTGCCGGCTGGTATGTCAAGAAGATAAAAACTCGGTGTACAGGTATAGTGGAAGAATTCAACGTTCTATGTTCAAATTGTTGGTAAACCCAGGCTAACCCGGGAAAAATCAATTTTCTCTGTAACTTGGGGTAATATCTGAATTAATAATATCTATGATCAAGGCTTGTTTCTTCGGGCAGTATCAGAGATGTTTCAGACCTCAATCAATGATTTCAACATACTTACAACTCTGTTTTCCAAATTCAATTTTATGATCGTCTACTTTATGACAATCCCATTTAGTTTTAGTATGAGGAAGTAAATAATTTTTCACGTCATTTAATAAGCCATAAAAGAAAATATCTTAAGAAATACCAGCAGAACAGAGCCTTTAAGGTTTGTAGCACTTAATAGATCTATCCATCAGCTTGTGTTTGTCCACTGCTGGAGATGGGCCTTTCCAAGATTTCGCCACTCTTGGCGGACCTGCGTCATGATCGTCCAGCTGCCTCCCGCAACGTTCTTTAGGTCGCCGGTCCAGGGGGCACGAGGTTAAATTTGCCTACGCTACCTTTTACTGTACGTGGTCTCCATTCTAACGCCTTTCGGCCCCAAGGGCCATCATGTCAGCGACAAATATAGTCTGCATACTGCCACTTCAACTTACTAATTCGGCAGGCTTTACAAATACGGCTTGTTAAAATACCATAATTAAGTCTTTTGAAAAGGTTTTCAACAGGACCCTAAAATAAATAATTACCTCATTATCCAGCGCGTGACCATGATGCTCGAGACTTGTCCTGGAATGTGACTGCAGCCATTTATATTACCTGTGACTGCAGCCATTAATATTTACAAAAAATAGCAACAAACGTAAGCTTAAAAATAAGCTTTAGTACCTACCTACTATCATAAATAAAAAATCCACTGATTCGCTTCTAAATCGTTTGAAACTTAGTCTGGTTTGAAGCTGTACTTCTTACATATAAACATACATATATACTCAAGCCTGTCTCCCAGAGGGCTAGGCAGAGACTAAAGATTTCCATCTGCTACGATCCTGAAACACCTCATTCGCTTCTTCCACATCCACCAATCTAGTCATACATGCTCATCTATTCCGGGTATTTTTGACATTGCACTTCTTCAATATAATCAGCCTGTCTTTCTTGTATTAGGTGAATGTGAAAGCCCCTTATAATTTCAAATCAAAGTATCAATTTAAAAAAAACTGGAAACCTGGTTAATTTCTCTACTGAAATCGATAGTGTACCACAAATTAGTAGTTTATGCTACAAGGGCGAAAAGGAACAAATTACGAGGACGATTTAAAACACGAGCGTAGCGAGTGTTTTAAAGTAACGGAGTAATTTATTGCTTTTACGCCCGTGTATCATACTACGTTTTTCAATGCATAGTGTGAGGAAATGAAAACAAATATAATCTTGTGAACTTTATATTATGATTGGCTCAAAAGGATTGTATCCAGAGCCGTTAAACAGTGGAAAAAAAGTATAACATCTATGGTACACAGGAAAGGCTGCAGGTTAGCCAACCATTGCAAATAAATAAAAAAAAATAATAATAATAAAGCCCTAGGGCAACATAATCGACTTTCTGTTCGGTTTTGATGCATAAAAAGTAGGCCTTTACGAGCACATGCATTGAAAAATGATTTTCATTTATTATATTAGGACTTGTTATGATTGTGGATACATGTATCTATACAGTACATGTATTAGTTTATATATAGGTACAAATCTAATCCAAGCCTAAGTAAGGTTGAGCTTAACTTATTTTCGGTGACTAAGGTACCCTATATTAGTTTTAGTTTTGATAAAATTATTAAAATTATTTAAGTATATACCAGTATGGATACGACATAAGACATAAGAAATATTTTGTAGAAAAAATGGAATTTAAGGCTTGATATTACTAAAAAATTTCATTAAAAAATCAATTAATCTTTTTCTGCGAAACGCTTAAAAACTAAAAAAAATTGTCACAAATATATTTTTAAGCCAAAGTATAAGGACATTACTCATTAAAAGGCCAACAAAACGAATGTTTTTTTTTTCAATGGGGTGACCAAATTTTTTCAAAGAACCCTCGAAAGTCTGGCGTTGTCCATGTTCCAGAGTCAGGTCGATCTTTTAGATACGAGTTCGATTATTGTTGGTCGAGCATGCATCAATGAGTTTTTGAAAATCTATTTGCATGGTTTTTAGGATTTCGTACCGAAAAAGTAACCAACGGGACCCTATTACTAAGACTCCGCTGTCCGTCTGTCTGTCCGTCTGTCACCAAGCTGTATCTCATGATCCGTAATAGTTAGACAGTTGAAATTTTCACAGATGATGTATTTCTGTTGCCGCTATAACAACAAATACTAAAAAACAGAATAAAATATATATTTAAGGGGGCTCCCATACAACAGACATGTTTTTTTTTGCCGTTTTTATAGATAATGGTACGGAATCCTTCGTGCGCGAGTCCGACTCGCACTTGGCCGGTTTTTTATATTCTCACTCCATGCTGAACGAAAAGACAACACGGCATTTTTCATAGCTTCAAACACCCCGTCGTTTTCGGGGAAATTCGGGGAGATAACGTGAGCTTCCAAGCCTTTTGCTAAAAAATGTTTTATGTTGTGGTAGGTCAGTCATTAGCACGCCATAATAATAATACTAAGGTAGGGCCACTGAGTGATGCCACTTATGACAGCTGCATTTAGTGATGAGGTACATTTCAAATTTCAGTTAAAAATAAAAATCAAGTGTGAGTTTACTCAATATTAGACACGTCATTCAACATTCAACATAATGATACAAAAGGAAAATGTGCAGAAACCAGTGTCGTAGCTATCGGAGGGCTATGCGGTGTAGTGCCCCGGGGCCCCCAAGAGATGTTTAAATATCTAAATCGAAAAAAGTATTTTACTATTATTTATTTTCGTTTAGTTTAACTTCGTCATTGTTTTGTTTATAATTAAATATTATTGCGTAACTTGGCGACCTCAAACACGACCTATAAAAAATGAGAAACTTTTTTAAAAAAAAATCTTTGTTTCTATACGAATTCTATTGCACAATAAAGCAACATTCAAATCGAAAAATAATAACCGAAACAAGTAGTACATCACTATCAACAATGAAGTATTACATTTTTTAATTCAAACTTGCTTATAAATAATTACGATACTTGGTAGGCATTTAAACGTCATAGACGCCATCACTCAGTGGCTCTACTTGTACATCAGAGGTACTAATAATAATACTATGATAATAGATATCAGATATCAGACATCATAAATATCAGAGGAATCAAATGAAAAAAAATAGGTATTTCTATGTTTGAAATGAGAACTTCAGTGTGAAGTGCAAGTCACAGTCAACACATCCGAACGAAATTTGTACACGAGTGGAAATTAAAACTTATTTGGGATAACATGATAAAACATAAGCAAATGAGGAAGAAAGTTTATTTTTATCCCGACAGATGACTTTACTTTTAGCTTGACCTAGGTGAAATAGACTGACGACAGTGGAACTAAAATGGTCAAAGTGAGGTTTTTTGCAAATTCAGCTATTTGCTTTGGCCTTTAAAAATTTAAACTTTATTGTACACGTAAATACATAGTACCTGTTTTTAAAAGATTTTAGTCACATTATTTGGAGAATGAAAATTGATAAAAATATTATAGCAAGTGAAAAAAAATTTATTCTTGAACCCAAGTACCTACCTAGCTTATCTATTTTGAAAAGAAATGATTCGGTACATTTGTTTTGTATCGAATTTGACAGCTTGTAATAATTATATGTCGCAGGGAAACAAGTATATTAGGGACTGCGGAAATTTCTCTAGAGATACCATGAAATCACGGATGATGTCGACTATACCAATTGATTACCACTTCGCACTAAAAATAAATCGTTTAATTAGACTGAACCAGTAAAAAGTCAAAACAGTAGAAAACGATCACGCTTTAAGTACAAGATCTGCCAAAGATTTTTGGATGTTGATGAAATGAGAGTGATGACATCTGTGATAAGCGGTGATTGGAATATGTAGGGCCAATTTACCTAAAGTTGGTGACAAGGACAAGATATAACCCACGAGTAGAGTAATCAAAACCTTATGCGTTCTGAAGCTGTAAAATAATTTGATTGTGTTTATAAATGATTTGCAATTACTAAAGGATTATAATTGACAGAAGATTTACAAACAAAAAAATTATATTCGCCCCACTATGCGGTCCCACTATTATTGACACCAAAAAAATAACTTTAAGCCGCTGTACATCTAGCGCCCATCGGTATGACATCAGAATTCTGCAACTTCTGCACTACGGAATATATATAAAATGAATGCTCATACATTAGTTACTCATTCGCTAGTTTGTGCTCACGAAGAAAACCTAACATCATGCTCAAATACGTGAGTCTAAATTTTTTACTTATTCATAATAATAAGCCATGAAGGCCGTTTGTATTTTTTAAATTGGTAATTACTTTGGTATTACAAGAGTGTATCGTGACCTGTGACCTGTGTATCTGCGATGGAAACCAGCTTTGAAGTGGAACAATGGATGTCTTGTTGAGTTAACAATGAGCTAAGCTTTGCCTTTTATTGTGCAAACCACTTAATGGGCCATAAAACTGCAGCGGTTAAAGATTGAATCCTGTTTGTGGAAAACGCAATTGAACATACGTTCAAAGGATCATAATTATACACAATATTGTACCTATGACAGCAGCACAGAAATATGATGCCGAGGTCTACAAAATGTCCTCAAATTGTATTTGATATTACAGTGACACTAATATTAACTTCGCGAGCAAAGTTCGATGTTTCGGCCAACACAATATCAATCAGCGCGCATATTTCGCAACAAGTTATTTCAAAAGAAATCCTATAGGAAAGTCAACAAATTAATAAATGTCTATAATTTATGCTATTGTGTCATGCATGTCATATTTGAGTTTTTTTTATACGACTAATGTATACTCAACTGATGCTGAGTCCAGATCGGATCAGATTTATTACACTTTTTGTACCTTTCCAAAAATAATTTACAACACATTTTCACATGAAAGACAGACATTGTGTACAAAGGCGGCACTTATTGCTAATAGCAATATCTTCCAGGCAACCTTTGGGTGGAATGAAAAAGATGTTAACGATAAAAATCTAATTCGGATCGTGACAATCTTCAATCCACATCATAGCTAGGAAATAAAATATACTTAACTTAGAGATTAAAGCTTAATATGACAGTAGCTTTTACATTTTTACATTAAGAACGGAACGAAGAAGAGCAAAATTTAATCAAGGTTTCTCAAAGGTATGTCTCTGTGTGTGCAGGTGACAGTAGTGTGCGTGATGGCGGCCCTCTGCGCCGGCGCACCTCAGCAAAACCCACAAGACGTGCAGATCTTGAGATTCGACAGTGACGTACAACCTGATGGATACAGCTTCGCGTAAGTTATCTCAATCAGCCCATAACAAAGCCACATAATAAAAATTAAATAGGTACATTTTTTCCCAGTATACACAAGGCGAAATCTATTTATACAGCCAAATTAACACTGAAGACTCAGCAAATGCTCAGTAAAATTCGTAAATTGTTTTTTTCTTGTTCCCTACAAACGCAGGCCTAGCCCTGGGTCAATTACCATGGGAGGTCAACATTTTATTTTGTGAAATTAACAAAAAGTATCATCGATCCCTGACACCGATCACCCATCAAACTTCCAGTATGAATTTGGCTGCATAAATAAATGTCACCTTATATAAAAAGTTCAGTATGATCAGTTGAGTGCGTAATTTTTTTTAAAGGTACCTATTTATTTACAGCCAGAACATATAAAAGTTGACAAAGTAAATATTATTCATAGCTTCACATAATATGTACAGGAATATAATACGCTCATTTCGTTTTAAATATAAGCTCGAATAAAAATAATTCAATTCAAAATCCTTTATTCACACAAGAATAAAACGTATTAAAAGCACCAGTAATCTTACAGTTTAAGCAAAAGGCGAGCTTATCTCTGAAAAAGATTTCAACCAGCAAACCCTTGGTGATAGAATCGATTAAACAAAAAGTGAGTATTTCATAAACGCACACACACACAAAGAACTGTTTATAACCTATGAGTTTTTTTTATTAAGAGAGATTTTTTTATGTCCATGATTTTATTAAAAACAGTTCATTAAAAAAGCTCACACACATTCATATTAATTTGTTTATAATTGAATTAAAATTGTCTGCACTGTTGATTGCTTTGTCATTTGACAGGACTAAACTTATTTTGAGCGTCCTGTCTTTGTCTTTTCGATACAGAGAGAAAAAGACAGAACGCTTAAATTAAGTTTAGTCCTGTCAAATAAGTTAAATCGTGTTACACCGAATCGACACTAATGTCATTCAATATAGGTACCAGTATCATGATCAACAAAATGCTCACCTAAATATTTTTCTACAGATACGAAACCAGTGATGGCACCTCAAGGCAAGAAGAGGGCAAAATCGACAACCCTGCTTCCGAAGATGCGGCCCTGACTGTCACCGGGTCATACTCATACGTGGCCCCTGATGGCAAGAAGTACACCGTCACGTTCACCGCTGGACCCAACGGCTTCCAACCCAAGACCTCCCTTGGACAATAGATTAATCATTCTCCCCAAAAGTCCCTTTCTCTCTTTCATACTGTCAACTCTGTGATCTAAAAGCTTATTTTCGAACTCTGATGTACATAGATCTCAATTTTGCATAGAGATCACTTGCAGATGAAATTCTCGTGCCATAAGTTTTCTTTTTACGTGTATTTTTGTATATTTTGCTTCTGAATGCGCCTGTGATTTCTTTTTGATTAAATTAAGTATTTTTTTAATGAAGTGTACACCGCCTTTTATTTTCTGAGGCCTAAGTATGAATACAGTATACCAGTAAAATGATACAAAACTAATATGTCATGAATAGTCATTATTTATTATCAGACCAAGAAAATTTTTGTTGTTATTTATGTGGAAATTTTTTTTTTTTATTCAATGGGTACTTAAACATGTTATGAGTATGCTAGGTTAACATCAGCCTAGACCTTGCCATAAGTTTGGGTCTCGACTGCATAAAATATGTTGTATTAGAAATTCTGGTACCTCTCGTAAACCGCTAGGGGCGCTGTACAATTTCTCATATAAATACCTTACGCAGTCGCTAGCAAAGATCGCTAACTAGATCCGGCAAAAAATAAACTATGGAAGTAAGTGGAATACACTAGGTTCTACTCTCAGCCAATTCTGAAAATTGTCGGAATGTTTAAGTTTGTCTCTTAGTCTAGAGGTCTGGAAGTCTCTACCAGTAATGTGGAGGTCACGGGTTCCAATCCCGTTGTGGCACATATGTGTGCTTTGCGAGGCCTATCGCACTACGAAGTAATAATCGTCGCAGCTAAACGTTGATGTACTAGTGTATTTGAAAACATCTCTGACAGTTCCTAGGGGTTTAATGTCGTGATGATGGATGTATATTTATTCCGAGGAAAGGCGAATTTATTTTCTTTACTTCTTATATATCTCTAGATATAGAAACATAGAAGCACTAATTTACTTTGCATTCTTATTACCTCGATGAGCATCGTGTATAATAACTCACGTGACATAATAGTATTTTTCATTACGAGTGCGGAAAGCCTGTCATTGCAAAGAGTTCCGACAAATGTCTACCCGAGCCGAGGCGCAGCCGAAGGTGAGGGTTGACAGTCGGAACAAGTTGCAATGACGGTTCCGCACGTGTACTGAACAACTATTTTTAATACAGTTGCGAAAAAATGAAGCAATTTAATAAAATAATAAAAACACAACAAACTCAACTAACTAATACTCCACGCAATAAATTCTTCGTATGTAGATATGTAGCGACTTTTTGACTTTTCCGGTAAAATGTTCTCCGAAGCATTTTGTGCAATTATACTGAGTTCCGGTGGTGTTAATTCAAATAAAATATCATCGAAATTTCTCATTTTGTGCAACAAACAACTAAACCCGCAAAGAAAATTTTTGGAAAATGGCGCCAACCGCAAAAGAATATAAGCAGAGATTTTTTTTGTTTTCTTCACCCATTCTGAGTAGGCAAAGGGAACTTTGCCCATACAGCCAAGTCTTCAGTAGAATTTTTTTATTGATATGAAATGAAAATGAAATTTAATGAGATGAAATGAAATGAAACCTAACCTAACTCATTGAATCAAATCATTAAATTTGATATTGAAACAAATTAGTACCTTCTTTTTAGAAATATTTGCATGAATTATAAAAACTTCTATGAATTTTTTTTTGTAAAAACTTCGTGGTTGGTTTTTTCTTTTTAATAGACATTATTTTGACAGTTGGGAAAAAGAACGCACGAGTTCGGCAAAGGTAAAGAAAAAGCTCGAGTATGTAATAGCCTACATCCCGAACGCTATACGTCCCTGCAATACGCCACTTTTTGAGCAACTGTATTAAAAAATACATTTATTTGACAGCGTTATCAAAATTCTATACATAATTATAATTAGGTATTAGCAAATTTGTATTTCTGTATGTACAATATGTACAAGTACATATATCATACAACAACTATAAAATAATTTGTACAGAGGTAACAAATTGCAGGTAGAGGTCATAATTAGCATGGCACCTTAAATTTTAATTGCCCAAAAGTCATTGCCATGACCTAATGATATTTGAAACTACCAACACAAAAACTAACATAAACATACAATATTGTTGTTTATCTCTGCTCAAAGCTTAGTTTCGTAGTGATTACTTTTTTTAATAAAACTTAAGGCTGGGAATACCGCCAATGCCCTTCAGCATTTGACCTCAAGATTGATTTGATTGATTGATGTTTTTGATAAAATTGTCGTGTCGTATCAGATGTCACAACATCTTTCCCCTTTTATTAACTATGGTCTTCATCAAATATCACTTTTCGTTTCCAATCAGCAGGACCTCATTGCTTTTTTTTCCATCCAACTTATTCTTTCCATTCTTTGAACATTTCAAAAGCTTGCAGTATTTCTTTGTCACTTTTATCATGGTCCACGTTTCACATCGATATAGAGCAATGCTCCAGACGTATACGTAGGAGCTTTGACAAGGAAGGAGCTGAACGCGGGGAATACTGCAAAGGTAACAGCCACATGGTAACAGCTAACGCTTAGGTTACACGGGTAGAGTAACTAGTAAAGTAGCAAGAATAAAAACATTACTAGGAATTTTTGGAGGTAAAGATATAAAATATTTGATAATTTATCGTTACGATCGTTAATGAAGATAATATTATTAATTACATATCTATATTTTTTCCAGAATTCGCTAGTTTGGGCCACAAATAGAGCAAAATATACGCAATCCATGATTGTTCCACCCTTAACACGAACTGCGTAAATAACGTATACGTAAATAAGAAGCCAATTAAAATCCAATCATCGTTTATTCTATTCAACACTTCATTTTAGTTTTTTTTTTTGTAGCTGTGGTAAACAATGATGAACTTTTATCAAGGTAAACTTCTTTTTCAGTCACGATTATAATATAATAAAACCAAATAGGTAATAACAAAAATGACATGAAATACCAATTAGCTCTTAATAGTTTCTTATTTATACTCGTAATATAAATTTAGGTTATTTTCCCGCACTTACCGTTCGGAGTTTAGAAACGACCCGGGTTACTGTTACGACCCGGATTACCCACTGTGGGTTAAAATCCAGTTATGACCCGGTCATAACCTATTTTTAGGGGTCCGTAGACAACGAGCAACTCTTATAGTTTCGCCATGTCCGTCCGACCATCTGTCTGTCTCTCCGCGGCTTAGCTTAAAGATTCTTTGTACTTGAAAACTGTTATTTGACATGAGTATACGTATAAATTACGTCAACAAAGTGGCAAAATTAAAATTTGTTTATGGTATCCACTGCACGTAAAGTGGGGATGATTTTTTTTCTCGTCAATCGCATAATGTGTGGTTTTGTTGAATAGGTCTTTCAAAAATATTGTGGGTGTGTGAAAACCATTTTTTGATTCAGGGATCTGTTTCCGAAATATTAAGCTTTAAAGTGCTAATTTTTGTTTGAGTCAAAGTGTCTCCTCCCCCCTGCCAGCTAAATGGTAGTTTTTAGATATGTGAAAATTTCACGGCAGTAGTATATTTTACAAAGTTAAAAGAAAATTTATCACAGCTAAGTAGGCTTTACAATTTAACGAGTAATAATCGACCAACTTAAAATGAAAATTTCGTACAAATTCCATTGAAAATTACTTAGATGAAGTTGATGAACCTTCTAAGTCTGCATATTGTGACGGGTAACTACAGAACCCTACACAGCACGTCACCTAACCTTCGATTTTTATTTGTATGTCAAAACGGGTCATATCTGGGGTTATAACCTGAGTTACCCATCTCTACTTATGTAGTTAAACAGGGTTTAGATGATTTATAGAAGTAGAGTAACTAGCGGACTATTTAGCCGACTACTTTACTGCATGCGTTATTCACTTTACTATCCTTAGTAATACTATTTACATAAAGCTAGTAATGTTTTTATCCCTGGTACTGTACCAGTTACTCTACCCGTGTAACCTAGGGGTTAGCTGTTACCTGCACAGTATTCCGCCGCGTACAGCTCCTTCGTCGTCAAAGTTGGACGAATAAGTCGTCAAACCTCCTTCGTCGTCGAAGCTCCAAGAATGCACAATTTGCATCTTCTTGTTTTCACCAATATAAATAACGATTTTAAAACCGTTTCGAGAAATAGATCTTCTTTACTGTTTTTAAAGGAGATATTTTTAAATAAGCGTGCATTCATTTGACCTTCAGTGACGGCATCATCACACGTTTCCATAGACAAATTTATTTTTCTGGAACGCATTCTAAAATTTTGCTAGGATCTGACCATTCTACCTAATATGATGACATCATTTCCTGTAAAACTATATTTTAAATTTATTATTTAAGGGTCAACTCTCCGTATTTGTTACAAAATATTAATAAATAATTATAAGTAAATAAATATACAACTTTTAGATAATAGCAGTGTATAACAATAGTTCACTATATAATTTAAACGTATTTTAAATGATAATTATGATAGTTTCAAAATAATTGGATTTTCAATAAGAGTAATTTTAGAATAATTAAATAAAAAAGGATGATTGATTAAGGATGACTGAGGACCGCCAAGAGTGGCGTAATATTGGGGAGGCCTATGTCCAGCAATGGACGAATAAGAGCTGATGGATGGAAATAAAAAAATTCTAAAATCACTCTTATGGAAAATCCAATTATTTAAAAGTTTCGCAACCAGTTGTCCTCAAAAAATAAACTCGAAATACGGGATCGTTGCGGCCTGAAAGACTAGACTGACTAGAATAGAAAAAGGAATGCTTCGGTGGTTTGGACATGTAGAGAGGATGAATGAAAGTACAGTGACGAAAGAAATTTACGGTGCGCAAGTGGAAGGTACAGCTTGACCTGGCCGTCCTAGAAGGACGTATACTGACCAAATTGGTGACATACTGAAGAAGGGCAATGTCAAAAGTAACCGGAATAGAAGAGCTGGTATGGCTAGATTGGTGGACGTGGAAGAGGCGAAAGAGGTGGGTCTGGATCGTAGCAGATGGAAATCTGTAGTCTCTGCCTACCTCTCTGGGAGACCGGAATGAGTATATGTATTTATGTATGTATGTATGTAAAGTATGTATATTCAATACTCTTGTCTATTTTGTATTGACTAGCTTAAGGCTTCATTCAAAGCTATTTGCACTTTAAACGCAACAGTGAAGGTTTAGAAATTTCACGCACTGCATGTTGTTACATTGCGCTTGCGCAAAATTTGGAGTCAAATGTCAACACGAGAACATACGCTAGGTAACGATAAGATCTTCGCAATATCTGTATAAGAAGTCATAGCTCATAATTATTACTCGTATAAGTAAAATATTTACGTTTATAATCAATATGAAATCAAAATGTCGTTGCAACTCACAGACATTATAAAGAGAAACCATCATAGTAACTTTGTTACCGTATTGTGTATAGAAGCTAGTGGGCAATCATGATGATGATGATGATGATGACAATGACGATGATGATGACTCTGATGATGATGATATTGATGATGGTGATTATGATGATGTAGGTGACAATGACGATGTAGATGACGATAACGATGATGATGACGATGACGAGGACGATGACGATGAAGATGACGATGACGATGACGATAACGATAACGATAACGATAACGATAACGATAACGATGATGATGACGATGACGATGACGATGACAATGAAGATGACGATGACGATGACGATAACGATGACGATGACAATGAAGATAACGATGACGACGACGATAACGATGATGATGACGATGATGAAGACGATGACCATGACAATGACAATGACGATGACGATGACGTTGACAATGGTTATGATGATATATGTATATGAAGGGAAAACCCTTCATTTGCTTCATTTCCTCAAAAGAGGAAAAATAACTCTTGTAATTTTTGCAAATTTTACAGCAGAGACATAAAACAAAATTAATATACTTTGACATAGGCTCTTTTTCAAAAAAAAATGTATTTTGAATAAGCGGTTGACTAGTGGTGTTTTTCCAATGGCCATATATTTATTTTCTTGCCCTGTCTTGTGACTAAAGCATTTTTATCAAAAACTTCTTATTTACGTTATTATAACAAATCATAAGCCATAGACGACAAAAAATAGACTTCGTTTCCGGTGCAGCATCATTTTGTACAGATAGACTACTGATGCTGTGGATTTCTTTGGATTGGTCTTATTTAAGACTGTATCTGAGCCTAGAGCATGACCAACTCCAGTCTATCTAGGATTCGTTTGAAGAAATTTGGGCTCTCCTTGTATTGAAAAAAATATATTTGGTTAATTAATCTTTTCTCTAGGGATCTTACGTATAAACAATGTACTAAGATTTATACTTTTGTCAAAAAAAAATGTATTGTACCCTCTTTTTTTTTTGTTTTCAAACGTTCGCTTGAAGAACTCGGTTAAGAGATCAACTTGATTTTCTTTTCATAAAATAGGTAACAGAAATATGAAGGTATATCACCTAAATTCAATATTTTTCTCCCTACAAAATATTTCAGTATTAGCTAAAAACACACCAATTTGTTGTTTCGCTGCGTGATCACTAGTATTACGCGTCTAAGAAAAAGAGGCCAAAGAGCCAACATTATGAAAAGCAAATAAAGTCTTTGCCATTAGACTTATTGTGCTGGACGGGTAATAAAAAAAGTTGCTAGGGTATGCCATCTTCTTAAAGAGGTATCATTGCGCTGTGACTAAAGGAAGATGTCATGTTCATCAATTTGGACTAGTAACCATTTTACTTCTCCAAGTCTGAGAACAAAAGCTGAGAGTCGAGATTCAATTAGCATTTGATTGGCTTGGCAAGCAAAAGGCTAGTTTCTATAAAAAATCGTCATCGCCTCAAGTAATTACCGGTGATTCGAATAAAAACAATTAAAACACTATCGAAGCAAATTGTACAGAAAAAGTTGCTAGTAAAAAATAGCAGCAATAAAATTTTGTTTGGAATAATAACTTGAGATTGTAGGAAAAACGAAAATAAAAAAACTAATTTCACGTGAAAAAGTCATCGAACGTGATCGAGTCTTCAGTTTGAAATAAGCTCGCCTTTGTACAGTTTTTTTTGTATTTTTTTTTTGTCATATGTTTAATGTTTCATGTGCAATAAAGAATAAAGAAATGGTGATTGGTAGGAGAAATAAGATGTGTAATACGAAATAGACATAAAAACAAAATATATTGTCACAACATGAAACCCCGAAGGGAATTTTAGAGGCGTTCCCAAGTTTCAACTGTAAAATGCAAGTCCTGTGACTTTTCACACTTTTCATCGAGGTTTTTTACGTCCCCAACGTGAAGGGTGGTGAGCCCTATTGCCGTACTTTAGACACTTTACGTACTTTGGTCCGTATTTGCCATTAAAGAAAAAAGAAAGAAGTTTAACGTGCCTTCCGAAACACGTAGACAAGAGCGCTCTACCACTCGGTCACAGAGACGGTCAACTGGTAAAAAAAAGGTTAACTAGCTAAAGGTTAACTCAACCACTTTATTTTTCCTGTAATATTTACGTAAACACATATTACCATGTTTTTTTTATATTTTTTGTCCACCAGTTTTGAAAGTAAGGGGGGGACATACATTTTTTATGGTTTTTCAAGGATTCCTCGAAATAGATGCAATTAAATGTAGTCAAACTATATAATTTAGAATCAGCTTTTTAATGCCTACAATTTAATGCCCTTATTGTATTTTTATAAAATATTTTTTTATTTACTCTACTTTTTTTTATATTTCTCATGATCTATAATCCACATTTTTTTCATATTTTTCGGTCAACTAGATTCGGAGATAAGGTGGGGGCGGGAGACATACATATTTTTCTCACTTTTGTTTTGAAAATATTTAGAACATTTTAAAATGTTTCATATTTTTTTTACACCGTGGTATGTAGGCAACTTAATGCTATTTTTGTGCCAAAGTTCAAGCCTTTATCTTTAACAGTGCTAAAGTTATGACGCTGTGACATACGGACTGAAGGACGGACGGACAACGGAGTATAACTATAAAAGTTCCTTTTGTACCAGTTAGGTACTACGGAATCCCAATTATATCTTAGCTGGTAAGCTAGTTAAATAATTTTATATTTTTCTGTTATTTTATTCAAGTAAATAATTATTTTAATATCCTTCCAACTTTTAATAATATACGTTAACAATAACAAAGACAAGTAATTGACCTCAGTAGCTGCAAATAAAAACATGAGATTTTTTTCAACAAGCTGTTCAGTCTTATTTTGAATACCGTATTTGCATAAAAACTGTGACCTTTGATTGACGCTTAGATGGATTATTCCCATCCAATCCATGTGGGAAGGTTGCTAGTGATTATTTGTAGCACTTGAAAAATTAAATTTTCAGGACGTTTAATATTGAAAATACAAATATTAAATACGTATCTAACTTGAGCCAGTTTTAATGTTTATTTTTAAAATTTTTAATGTTAGTACATAGTTTATAGATTAGTATTTTTTATTAAGAAGTTTTCTACAAAAAATGTAACAAACACGCTAATTTTATCACTGGAAAAACCACGTCAGTTAACCCCAAATTTTAGTATTTTAAAGCCAAAACCAAAAGTGTATCTATCATACGGACACACTACTCGTAAAATATATGTCGTACTTTTGTGGGATTTTTTTTATCATCACTGTTGCTATACGATTGTCGTTGATGGCTTGTAAAATAATATTTGGATATACAGTTTTATCCCCTGAAGAAGGATTAATATCCGAAACCGGTTGGGAAGCGTATTATAATTCTTGAAATGAATTGTACAAGTGTTTTGTTAAAAATCGAAATATGTTGTTTGTATGCTAGTTTAGAATTCTATTTTCATATATTTACAAAAGATTTTTATAAAAACTTAATAAATACTGACTGAATTATGTATGACGCCTATGTCCAGCAGTGGACGAACCCGACGAACACCGACTGATGGATGGATGGATGGATGGAAGTATGTTTAAATTCCATATTGCGTAATTTTGTTATTTTGTTGTATTGAGACGTTACAAATCCGAACCGTAGATTATTCTATTTCATACAATTGTATTTAATTAAGGAAGTGTCTAGCCTGCCACCAGCGGCTGTTTAGCAAAATAATATAATCTGCCACTAGCGGCAGAATAACAAAAATAATTATTCAACCACAAGTTTATGATTATTGAAATGTACTTCATAACGTCAACTAGATAAGGTACAATATTCAATACACGTTGGTTGAACGTAGTGAGTATAGCTACTGGTGGCTGAATAGCAAAAACGGATATCCTGCCGCAAGTTAATGTATGGGCCATTTGAACCTATCAATACTGCAGTATTTTTAAGTCAAAAATTCATTTCTGCATCGGTTACGGTGCTGCGGGAAGTGCAGCCCCTTCGCCCTTGCGTAACAAAGGTCAGGCACCCACGCTCGCCGTCGCAGCTTCGGCTTGTTGGTTGCCTTCGGCGACCAGCCTCAGCCGCTACAGCTCACGCGGGTGCCTGGCCGTTGTTACGGCGGGCGAGAACCGAGAACTGCCCTCCCTTCACGCCTTTGACTTTTTATATACACTCTAGGGGTAGTAGCCAAAAGACTGTATAGAGTCGGGGTGTACTGAGTCGATCTTGCCCTTCTTCTTAGCAAGACTAATCGAATAGGCGGAGTTAGGCATATATTTACATTTCAATAATCATAAACTTGTGGTAGAATAATTATTTTTGTTATTCTGCCGCTAGTGGCAGAATATATTATTTTGCTAAACGGCCGCTGGTGGCAGGCTAGACACTTTCATTAATTAAACTTGTACAATAAGAAATCGTGTTCGATATACAAAGCAATATATTTATTATAAACATCATGAAATAGGAATTAACCGCACATAGTCAGTGTAGATAGATGACGTAACACAATAACATGCAAGCATATTTTCCAAGCTGCGTGCGTACTGACCGTTGTCTATATTTAAGAAACCCTGACGCTTAAGAAACACGCGCTCAAGAAAAGCTTCTAGATGAAATTATTAAAATATTCTAAGGTGGTTAACTCCATCCCTTATTTTTAATACAAATTTTAAGGCTGTATAATGTAAGTAAGGCCTTTAATAATCAAAAAATAATAGGTCTTTACATATGAAATTGCCGAAATTTTCTTACAGATTCATGAGTTCATAATTCCTGTAATTCAATAGCTATTTCAATTACTTATTTGTTTTTGTTTTGATTTCAAAGTCTTACATCTACGTGTTAAATTTTGTTTTTATTTTCAGTTAGATTATAAAATCTTATATTTTTCAGATTTTGGACTATTTTAAGGAGGATTTTCTACGGATATGTATTGTTTTTTTTTTTTCGAGGACCTATAATGAGCACTCCTTAAATTCTATAGATTTTATTTGTTTAGTCTTAGTCACTCCAATTTAAATAGCATGGCATTTACATACTAAGTATAAACAAAATTCGTACGATTGATATTGCGAGTGAAAAAAATGCCAGAATAGCCGTTAGGGAAATTGCGAAAGCATAAAAAAAAATCAATCACTTGAAATATGGCGTAGCAATTTTTTTCGCATTTACCAGAATCGTCGTCCTGGAATATAAATACCATTATTTACACGGGATAAGTTACAAAATAATGGGAAAAGTTACAAAATTCAAAATTTAGGCCAATCTTAATAAATAAGGATATTAGCATCACCGAACAGCGTATATTGAGAGTTCGGGCGAGCGGTGACTTTTCACTTGTGTATTCGTGTTGTGGTATTTAGATCCTTTAAAGCGGGATTAAAAAACCCGGAAACGCGTACATTCGATATTCGCGTATTCGGCAAATACAGCAAATAGCGAAAACGAATACACGAAAAAGGCCATCATAAGCTCTCCACAGATGGCTGTATTCGGGCAAATACAGCAAATACACGAACACCTAGTAAGAAGTTTGTTTAAGCTCACAACGCCATCTGTTGTTGCCAAGCGAAACCTCCAAGCAATTGTTTTAAAAGTGAATGGTCGTTCGTTCGTCATGCAGTCATGCCACACCAACTTGTGGTTTGCTTAGTTAGTGAATGACTGACAAAAAAGTTTACTGACTATCTGCGGCGATGGCGCTTTGAGACTTGCTTCCGAGTATGCCTATAGTCGAGTCCAGAATTAGGCGAACTAACTTGACAGCAGAAAATGTTGCCAGACATAGGAAAAAATAAATAGTGATAGGTTTATGTCGACACAAATATGTCGATATAACCTTGTGCCTTTTATAAATCTGATTCTATTTATATTTTATCAAGTAATTGTCGTCGAAACTTTCACAGTCATACATACTTGCCAAATAGGGACGAACTACAGCAATTTACATGATATAATATGATCTGAAGGATGTACTGTTTAAAGCGGATATTTACGATACTTACTCCTCAAATTAGGAATAAAATACAAAAATAATGATGTTATTACAACAGGCCATTGTGATCCTTTTAGGTGGTTTCTGTCGGGCTACTTAATACATTACATTTCATACAAATAGCTTTTATGCTAGTACATTTCATGTACCATACATATAGCATTCATCCCTTTCTTTCTGGCAAATATGAAAGTGCGATAGAGACAAACGCTATTATATCGTCGATGATAATTCCAAATCCGTTATGTGTTCGATTTTAATTAATTTAATCAATTTTTATTATTATTATTTTGATTAGCAAAATTATTAGTTTGATTCCAAACACAATAATAATGATTAACTAGACTTTTTAAACATCGATATTAACAGCACTAGCCAAACTGTGGCAACAATAGTGTACAATGAACTGTCAAGTTAGTTCGCCAAATTCTGGACTCGACTTTTAGCTTGGTTATGGTTATTAAAATATGCTAATCGGATTTTTGGCATCTAAAAACGTGATTTAAAAAGAATATTGTCACCCCATATCTTCTCGTGAATGGATAAAAGGTGACAAGGGATTATAAAACAATAAACTCTGTCGTATTGAGGGTTATAACTTCCTAAGCACTCGTAGCAGTGTTTAATCGCGCGCGATGCCACTTAGTTAAATCACAAGTGCGAGGAGCGCGACACGATGTTTTTGCGATTAAACCGTACCTCACGCACCTCGCACTTGTGATTCAACTAGTGGACTATGCTACGCCCGTGATCTTGGCCCAGTCTGCATGCAGAGACGACGCACCTATTTACCACTCTCGTGACCTGATCTGATGGAGGTCTTCAGAGATAGGCAGTGGAACTCTTCAGAAAATAACAGTGTACCTCTCCGGATTGCGGTAATCGCTTCATACCAGGATGCTGATTGCAGGGTATTACTTGAAAATCAACATTATTCCACCTGACCTTCGATCCTGACCTCATTACCATAGAACTCTTCAGAGCACATAACTCGAGATTGCGGCAATCACTTTGTGTTAGGGTGCTGATTGCAGGAAGCTACTTTTGCATTGTCATTATACTCACTTGAACTTCTTTTTATGTCAACAGAGTGTTTGCAAGAACTATCCATATTTAACAATTTTAACCGTCAACACAATTAACAATTTTACACGTCAACACAAAAAAATGTGAAATAAAATGAACTTTTAACAAAAAAATAGTAACCGACTTCAAATGTAACAGCAGTCATTCAGTAAAACTGTTAAAATAATTCTATAATGACCGATGGTACCGAAACAACACTTTTGCAGACTTATTTCGTCCTAAAACACATGTCATCTAGAAGTCGGCGTATTCCCTATGATATAGCAACATAAAAATCAATATGAGGGCGCTGACTTCTTGAGAACATAATGTTTCAGGAAGAAAGAAGTCGGCAAAAGTTTTGTTTTGGTACCATCGGTCATTATATTATTATTTTTAACATTTTTGTAAATGACTGCTGTTACATTTGAAGTTGGTTACAATTTTTTTGTTAAAATTTTATTTTCTTTGAACGAGCGAATAAATACAGGTCCAAGGACCTGTATTTTGACGTTTTTTTATTATAATTTTATTTTAGTAGGTTTTACAGGATGTTAAGATGATGTTGCGGGAGCAGGAAACTGGCGATAGTACTCGTCCACACGAACAACAGTCCGTGAAAACAAATCGAGAAATCGTGAAAAAATATCTGTTGTTTCATACATTTTGGCCGAGTAGATATGTTACTTTTCTAGGGAACAGCAATTTTTTTTATTCGTAATTTGAGGGTTGTTCCCATAGTAACAGTTGTTCGTATGGACGAGTACTATCGCCAGTTTCCATCTTCCACAACATCCTTTTATTTTTCCTCTGATAACTCCAAATATTTACACTTGAGTTATTTATAGCTGTTCGATAAGTAGGTGCGATTTAAAATTAAGATAGTTTTATTTTAATTACACCAACTACTGAATCTACTAAGTTGAGTTTACTCATGATTTCTCTAAAGTAGGTGGTTCATAAACAAAATACAAAAATATTTATTTCACACACACGGAGGATAACAACATTTCGGTGACTCTTTTACGCCAGGGCCACAGCTTTAGGCTTCTGGCGGCGCTTCTTGCTGCGCTTCCAGGCGATTTTTGCGACGGGATTTGCCCTGCCAAGACACCCGTCGGCCACCGCATCGGATGTATAGCGCGCTCGCTCGTTGAAAGCGCTCGACACTAGGTTCGTCCTGTGCGCTCGATCACTGTTTCAACCACCCGCCTCCCTGCACACCGCCGTCCCAAGAGCGCAAGTCACTCGAAGCCGGACAAGACGCGCGAGCGACGACCCATGGCAGGCTCTACAGAACTTCATACATTTGTTCTCTCTGCCGGCGCCGCGCGCCGTCGCGTCGCAAGAAGAACCGCTTGGCGGAAGCCTGAAGCTGTGGCCGACCGGTTACTAGATGATGGGCAGTCCGTTCCGTGGGTGGCAGTAGGTTGGTTTATCAATACTTATGTCAGATATTTATATTTAAATACAATGGGCTGTTATCTCAAAAGATGCATTTCCTCAGTATAATTCACAGTATTTACATGAAAACGTGAGGCCTGTAGATAATCGTGACCGAGTTCAGTTCCTGAATTGTGTTTATTATTTAATTTTATGAATAAAACAAAAGATTGCGTTGATTTAAAGTTTTATTACTAGATTAAAACTGGAACACACCCAAAAGAAAAAAAATGTTTTTGGTTCGATGGTTGTGCGTCTGCAGACTGGAAATAGTGTAATGTCATTTGACAACAAGAAAATATTTACAAATCCCCAAATGTCGAAACACGAACGGATGTAAAATGTTTAATGCTTATGTATGTGGCTTCACTGACTAACAGACAGAGAATCGATCGATTAACTTCAAGGGGATGAATCGCAATTTTTTGGTTTTTTTTTTTTGGCTCGACAACATTTTGCGCGCTTTTGAACGATTTGTATCTGTTTTTGAAATTTTGAGCATTGCTTTTTTTCTTGGCAAAAACCTTTTAATTTTGATCATTTATTTCTTAACTGGTACTGAAATAAAACTCGTTTTTGTAAACTTAAATATTTGAATTTGAAAGATTTATTTGCCTAACGTTTAGTAAAAGAAAATAAAAAAAAAAGATAAGAGCACAGATAATAAAAGAAAAGAGCACATATATTTGTTTGTCGCAGGCAAATAGTAAAATTCCGCCGTTTACAAACGGCGTCGTCAGTTCTTAAACGCTTGCTATTTTAATATAGTCATTTATGTGTATTTTGTAACTTCGTCAAATAGTAGAATTCGGAATTTTCTAATTTGTCTCGGCATATAGTAATTTTGTTAGAAATATAGAAGGTCACCTCGCTCCGCTCCGCTTCGCTCGGCTCCCAATATGTACTTACATGTAAACCTAGTAACACACTCATCCTCGTTCCCCTCGTCATCGCACCTATTTTTCACTTTTTGGTGAAAGACTTTCAATTTCGGCTTTTTAGAAAATGACGAAGTCATTCAACTAATGGCGGGCATTTTTCAATTTGCAAATTGCAAAACAGCTAGCGTTTAGAAATTGACGACGCCGTTTGTAAACGGCGAAATTTTACTATTTGCCTGCCACAGATAAACTAAACACCATCCATCATTACCGTGTCACCTTGAATGTAATATTACAATATAAATAAATAGGCATTAAACATAAATTCTTGACCTTTACCAATTTTATTGATAAGTTGTGTATTGTGTATTACTAAAAGCTTGAAGAGCAGAATTTACGAAAACTAGCAAATGAAATCATGTTAGTTAATTAAATAAGTATTTTCTCGATATTTTCTGTCTTTTTCTGGAAAACCTAAATGACACCGACTTGAAAAAGTTGTCCCATTGATACAACAAGCAGTCAATGACATGATATGATAGGTCTTTACATATGAAATTGCCGAAATTTTCTTACAGATTCATAAGTTCATAATTCCTGTAATTCAATAGCTATTTCAATTAAATGTTTTTTGTTTGAAAGGTGATTTCAAGGTTTTACATTTACGTATTAAATTTAGTTTTTATTTTCAGTTTTATTATAAAAAATAAATCTTCAAAACAGTTCGTCCTAAATGCCATCCATGTCCATGATAAGATTAGTAATAATTTTCAAAAATTTAATTATTGTTGCTGTTAGCTTAATATCGTCTCATTCATACACAAAAGAAACTACATAATTTGGATTTGTCAGTACTAAAAGAAGTGAAAAAATATTAGTATTGAAAATTGACTTTCATTGAAATTCTCTATAGAAAACGGCAATTTCACATGTAAAGACCTAATAAATAAACAGCCCATTAAAATAATTAAATCTTTAGTAGGCAATAATAAATTATGTGCTGCACGTGAGTAGAATCTGTTATAATCCACGAAATCTAAAACAGTAGGGTACAATGCTACGGGAGTCAAAGATAAATTATACTTATAAAGTAATTCAAAAACTAAATAATTGATACATTTACCTATCGTAAGGTGGTAGAGCTGATGCCGGGCTCGAGTGTGGAGGTACCACCATCTTACTTGGAGACCCCCTCGAAGTAATTCGGAGGAGAGTAAGAGGACAGCTCACAGGCAAAAAACCAGCAGGCCCACCATGCCTGATGGGACCGATGGATTGCGGAATATCCATCCCTAATAGCCGGGCCTTATATGGAACAGACTGGTGACGGGCAGCGCGCTCACCAACTCGCCTGCCCAGCGTGTGTGAGTATGGGCAATTCTTCCAGGATGACCGCTGGGAGTGGCAAAGTCCTGGAAAAGCTTATATCCAGCAGTGGATGAACTAGGCTGATGGATGGATGGATGGATTTACCTATCTGATTACGAGTATGAATGAATGCGGATGTCCCGTTATAAAATTCTATTTTTCTTATATACTAAATGTGAGTAATATAATATACCAGTTACATGCTACAAAACATGAAACATCGCATCTACTGGCCATTCTGTATAACTTTCGTTATTATTTTTTTATTAGTTTATTTAATGAACCTTAAAAAAGAAAATAATTATCATCCGTAAGGGTTCACAAATAAATAAAGGCAACGAACTTATTTTGTTTAAATAACCACAAACAAAAGCCATTGTTCTGTTTTTGAAAAGAAAAACAAATTCCATGAATTTTGATTTCGATATAGACTCAAATAGGCACAATAGCCACGCTCCATTAGTCTCTTCTATTCCGCTATTAGATCTATGAGGTAGTGTCAATAAAATTACGTCGAGATAGGTTCTAGCGGCATAGTCGCGTGGACTCTCTTACACAACGGGTCGCGGTGTGTCGCCGCCCTAAAGTGTTGCTGGGCAGATTTTCCGCCCTAAATCGACTCAAACAGCGAAAGGCTAATTAAGGTAATATTGTGTTAATTAGTATTAATTGTAACACATGTCATATCATATCAAGTGAAATCAGTTGGTGCTCAGCTGAAATAAAAACAGTTTTCAGTGAGACTAAGTATACTTCTTGAATTCCAATGAATGCAACAACTAATAACATAAATATACATTAATTTTCGTTTATGCTTAAACAGAAGTGGTCAAATATGATCTAGAAACACGTGTTTTTGGGATATAAATTAAATTAGGAATTCACTTAAAATGAGAAAAACAAATTGTTCTTACTTACTACACTCCTAAAAACTACTTGCATATACTATATTCAGTACTTTTCATGCTCCAAAAAGTATTAAATACTAATATTATATTACAATATACAAATAAAACAGTAGACAATAAAATAATACAGCAAAGGATCAAAAAACCCAAAATGCGAAAACATTGAAACACATTAATAATAACACAAATTTAACATATACAATTAATATACTAAAAACTCAAATATTGACACCAAAAATCCATAAATTAGAATAATTTACATACATACATACATAGTATAATACCGAGGCCGATTTTGATAAAAACTAAAACTGTACTGTTTCATTTTTTTAAAAATAATTTCTCTACTCAGTTATCAAACCAGTTTATTAAAAAAAAAAAAACGAATTCTAGGAAGTAGTGGCATACGGCAAACTGAAGGAAAGGGCTTACTTTTAACAAAATACTATTTTATTTTTCTCATATTAATAAAATCTTGACCAATCAATTGGTCGAAATGATACCCATTGCATCCAATACACAGCCAGATTCGACGTCTTAAGCAAGATACAGGTTACAGGTATTTAATGAAAACCAAAAAATATGAATAATTTTATTTTCAATGCATGTGCTCGTAAAGGTCTACTTTTTATGCATCAAAACCGAACAGAAAGTCGATTATTTTGCCCTAGGGCTTTATTATTAATATTTATTTTTTATTTTTTTTCAATGGTTGGCTAACCTGCAGCCTTTCTTGTGTACCATAAATTTCATACTTTTTTTTCCACTGTTTAACGGCTCTGGATACAGTCCTTTTGAGCCAATTACAATTTAAAGTTCACAAAATTATATTTGTTTTATTTCCTCACACTATGCATTGAAAAACGTAGTATGATACACGGGCGTAAGAGCAATAAATTACTCGGTTACGTTTAAAACACTCGCTACGCTCGTGTTTTAAAACGTCCTTGTAATTTATTCCTTTGCGCCCTTGTAGCATAAACTACTATAAAAATTAACACTTTTCTTTAGTTTGTCGTATGTCATTAATTACTTTCCACAATTTGATCCTTACTAGCGACGACGTTAGTGTCGATTCGGTGTAACACGACTTAACTTATTTGACAAGACTAACCTTATTTTAAGCGCCCTGTCTTTTTATTTTTTTATCAAAAAGACAAGGACAGAACGCTTAAATTATGTTTAGTTCTGTGTCTAGTGTCGATTCGGGTTGGATGGTACATTAATACATAAATGTAGGGGCTGACCTAGCCTCATTATGTAAGGCACAATTATTGTAAAGCACAACTCATAAGTCCAATTTCAATTATATAATTTGTAAAAACGGATATTTTTTAATAATTAAATGGGCATCAAGTTATATTTTTTTATTGTTTATGGAAAGGTAGATTTTATCCCTTAATATACAACATGTAACAAAAATGTTGGTCCATACTTAAAGAGCTTATTGAGACAATGGTGATAACAACTTTTATTATGGAGCCAACCATGACATTACGAAAAAAAATTACTGTTTCAGAGAAAAATGCAATGCCACTCGGCAGATGTTTTTTGCGAGATTTCAGATTTAGCTCCATAGTAAAAGTTCTTTTCTACCATTGACTGACTGAGCTCTTTAAATATGACCTGAACTTTCTGTCTGTGTATATATATTTTTTCAATGCATGTGCTCGTAAAGGCCCACTTTTTATGCATCAAAACCGAACAGAAAGTCGATTATTTTGCCCTAGGGCTTTATTATTTTTTATTTTTTATTTATTTACAATGGTTGGCTAACCTGCAGCCTTTCCTGTGTACCATAGACGTTATACTTTTTTTTCCACTGTTTAACGGCTCTGGATACAGTCCTTTTGAGCCAATTATAATTTAAAGTTCACAAGATTATATTTGTTTTCATTTCCTCACACTATGCATTGAAAAATGTAGTATGATACACGTGCGTAAAAGCAATAAATTACTCGGTCACGTTTAAAACACTCGCTACGCTCGTGTTTTAAATCGTCCTCGTAATTTATTCCTTTGCGCCCTTGTAGCATAAACTACTAAAATTTCGTTCGAATCTACGTGTAAGTTTAGAACTTATCAAGGAACTAAGTTTTTTTAGTATGACGAACACATAATTTTAACCTTGTGATAATTGATGACGTCTTTCGTTGATTCAATTTAATAGGGGAACCGGCTAAACAGGTGTCATCTAAACAATTGGGTTGTCCAAAAAATGAGAAAATATTAAGGTTATGGATCCACCTCCCACTGTATACAGTAAGCTACGAGCCATAAGTTAGGTCATCACAAAATCTTCATACCATATTTATCACGAATTCATCTTCAGTGTTATAAACAATATTATTTGATCAATAATAGACAATATCATTGGAATTGACCCTAAGAGTTGCAACTGATTGTATCTATTTTTTATTTGTTTGCAATCATATCACATCGATTGATAAGTCTATATCTTCTTTATTTAAAATTTAATTTATTATCAAAAATATGTATTGAATAATATATGTTTAAAATAAAAAAACCTTCGGATAATTTGTGGTAGGTATTTTGGTTTTGTTTGATTTAAAACAATGAAAATCTATGTATTTGAAGAAACTACTTATAAACTTCACATAATGAAATTATGGAGGCAGTTAGACCAATTTTATGCTGAGGTTAGTAACAGATTATCTGTGGTAACAGGGAACGGTTATCATTCATGTGCCCTGATTTTTATCATTAGTATTGATTAATTCATTATGTATTAATATTATGTTTAGTACAAGTAAATTTAAGGTGCAACCTGCTGATATTTAAGTACAGGACCAAATTTTTTAAATCTTATTCCACGTGCTAATTGTTCATATCGATTTTTTTTCTTGACAAAATGTATTAACTATTAAGCTAGCTTATCTTAGCTAGCAAGCTCGTTACAGTGGACCATGGACTTTGTGATCTATGAATTTTAATTACCTTTGCTAGTTATGTTGTCATCAACCTCTTAACATTCTTCTGGGAACCTTTATCAAATAATTTAAATCCTTAATTTGAATAATGTTTGCGAATATTTTAATGAAAACACGTGTCTTAAAATGTGGGTGTTCCCTAATAATTTTCATTGTACTCTAAGAATTTAAGGCGCTTTATAACGCCAAATTAGCAGTTCGATGTGTGTCGGTACAAATATCGACAAAACAACATTGAAATAACGTTCATATCAGCGCGCATTGATGCAAAGTATCTGACAATCGCTGCGTCTCGATTATTAGATTGAAAAATCCTATCTTCGGTTTATATTAGGGTTCGCTGATATATATCCGGAGAAATATGTATGTATTTATGATATTTATCAATTGATAGTATATACTAGTATATACTAGTAATTTGTCAGATCCGACGTTTACACTGGCAACACTTAACAAAAAGCTACAATTCGGATTACTTTTCCTGAAGTGGTAACCTTATCGGTAGGTTAAGCCACTAAAGATTACCTTTATTATAATTAATCAAAGAATAAGTGAAATAAATCGACTAAGCCACTTATGAGCAGCAGGGAATTCAAGCCAAAAATACCATTCGGTTGTTTTTTAATGAGAGTTTTGGTGATATGAAAGGAGTATTATTTATTTGTTTAGGTTACAAACAGTCATTACATATTAAGACATAAAGAAAGACATTAACTCAAACAGATCTAAAGAACCCTTATAAAATAACACACACACATTTAGAATAAACACTCGGACTTAAATGGTTTTATGTTCCATAATATAATGGTTGTTGTCCTAAAGTTGATAATTCATATACAAACTATGACAGAAATAAATTTCTATGTTGGAACACTTGGCGATTTATCCTTTTCTTTCGGCGTTTCTATACTGCAATGATATAATGTTAATTCATATTATACATTTTTCTCGTCCTAATCGATACAGCCATACACAAGGAAGAAGGCTTAAGAAAGTACCCAATTGACGGTACTAAGTGTCTTAACTTAATACATGATTCACGATAAATATAAAACGGAAGATACGAAATTACATAAAACCAAATTGAGAATAAACTTACGACGGCTGATGACCAAATTTGGATACAAGGTTAGTTTTAAGGAACACGTAATTCACGGAAAAGGCAAGGTGCAATTCCACAAATCGACGATGAGAACAAATACTGTTTTTAATAAATAAGTCGAATTTCGTTTGACAAAACCCTAGGCATAAGTTACTTGTGTTTTTAGGAAGAAAGCATAAAATTACACTATTTTGCAGATTATTTGTAAGGTCCGATGAGATCTCGGTCTCTCGGTCTCAACCATTCTCGACTAAAATGTAAGTCTCGGTCTCGGCAAAATATTCGAGACAATCTCGGCCATGGGCGAAACTGCCCATGTTACCAAAATCGAGTGTCAATGTGTGTGACACATGCTTTTGTGTGTGTAATAGTGGTTACCCTAAATATGTTAAAAACAAACTATCGATAAAGGGGGTGGTCATGAAAACCAACACGTTCACCAAATCAAACAAACCGAACTTGACATCGTGACGGACCACTGATGTGTCAATTTTGTTCTTTTAGTGTAATACTCGAACACAACACATTTTTAGGAACATCAGAAAGTATAATACCTATAATTTTATACCCCTCATACTTCGGTAGGTTGTCGTGGTCGATGGAATTTTTTTCGTACGTAAGAAAATCTTTAAAAAGCATTGTTTTAAAAAAAAATGGCACTTCACTAACAGAAACAATCAGAATTTTCAACTAAATACTCTATTTATGCCATTGTTTGCAGTTTTAGATGAATAAATATGTGCATCAAACTTTGTTTAGCATATCCGTATTTACCTGTGAAATAGATGTTTCCCATAATTTTGTAGGTGATTGTTCGGATATTTTGGTACAGAACAAGATAACAATTCGATGGAATGCTAGAATGTTCCGTTTTTAACTATTTAATTTCCATTTTTGTAAAATTTTGATATTGCCGCTTTTTGCTCTGAGCCAGGGCGGGAAACTTTACAACATTGCACGTTTAAAATTTCATATGGCCAAAGAGTCCTTTATCAGTCTAGTTAAAGAAAAAAAAAGTATGTCTTTGGTCTCAACAACATTCTAAACACTCTCTGAAAGAGAGGACTTTCCATTGTCGGGACATTGAGTGTACCGCCATTTGTCCAGCGGGCCTATTATGTATCTCAAGTTGCCAACTGAACTGGGTGCCTATCAACAAAAACAAAGATATACTATAGAATTCCGATTGTCTAAGGATATGTTTGCACTTGAAGTGACGACACAGTTCGTAAATAGTTCAATACCCGCTAAAGGGAATTTTGAAAGTTTAGTTTTTAACTATATATTTGATGATAGGCACCCAGTCCAGTTAGCAACCAAAGATACAGAATAGGGGGGCAGAGCTTTATTTTTATATTGAATAATAATTAAATATTTTTTTTCACCTGCTGTCTTCTCCTTTAATGTTCTGAGTTGTTTGTGTAAATATGGACTAAATATGGTTAGAAATAAATATTTTTGATTTTGATTTGAGTATCTGCTGTCTGCCAGAATTAAACTTTTAACCAACAGAAACACAGTAGATATTAAATTTAATAACGTAACTAAATTATGACGCATAAAATCCAGCAGTCCACCGAACATGTGAGGTTCGGTCACGAGTGAGATCGGTATCGGCAAAAGGTCCGATTACGAGTTCGGCTACGTTAGAAGCTTTCCCTCGTGTTAAGGTCGTTAAGCGCAAACCTCCATACAAACGCTGGCAATACATTGTGGGGTGTCTATGGAATGGTATTATAATATTTTATGCTGAGTCCGGGAGTATTATATTCCTTGGCTGAGTCCATTGACATTATCTCGATCTATGTTTAAGTCGAAGTAAAAACCGTGAAATTTGAGTAATATCCGAACAACAAACCCCAAAAATATGTAAATTTAATGGTTTTTACCAAAAGTGTAGCTGAAAGTGCTTTTATTGTTGTAGATAAAATTGAAAAATTAATACGGGTCAAACATCCAAAATGTTATAATAATTAAAAATAATGTTTGAAAACGTCCAGTCTTGCCAAAATGTGGTTTTTCTTGAAACAATTTTGCACCGGCGGCGCGGCGACAAATCGCCACGATTATAGTATCCTCACAAGTTTCATGGAGCCTGTACCTTATATCGAAATGAAACAGCATGACATTTGGCGACGCCCACAACTGAGTTGGTCGTGTCATGACGACCTTCCTTAAGAGCTATAGTGCACCGCCATGGAAACTCTTTCGTCGGGCCACAATGTATTGTTTTATACGTATTAGACATTAAAACGTCAGACATAGCTGTATAGGCTAAGTTCCTTGTCTTTATATTTAATAATATTCCATCATCAAAACAACATCAAAAGTGGTTTTATAAGTACCTACATTGTTTGGCCAAATTTATTACGTATAACACAGCTTTGATGACCAATCAACGACCAGGACAAGAACTATCTTCTTTTGAAGCTGTTATCTCCTTTATGAGACGTTAGTTAGTAAAATATGCCATTATGAACTTATTTTGAGTTCATAATCATGATTTTACAATATGAGTGTATAGATAAAACTTTTGAGACTCATATTCAGTTAATTAAACCCTCTTTGTGCTAGTTATTGCTGAAATAATAGATAAAACAATAGATTCTAGTTCCCGTAAACTGGTTTGGTTTTAAAATGCTTGCATTCGTTTGTGGTCACCTCTAGCTGCCTGATATCCCACTAATGTGTGTGGGTGTGTTTGTGAGTTAGTGTGTTTGTTACTTCTTCACGTTGAAAAAGCTGCACGAATTTGAATGTAATTTGGAGCGGAGATAGCTTATACCCTGAATTAACACATGGGCTACATTTTACCCTGAAAAAAAAAAAACACAGTTCCCGTGGAAAAAAGGGTGACGTAAAAACGTTATCGTCGGAAAAATACTCATACATATATACAATATACAAAAATACATACATACGAACACCGGATTGTTCAAGTAGTTTCAGAGAACTTCGCTCGCTCGTTCAATAATTTAACTACTAAAAAGTAGTATAAATTTCAAGAAACTACAAAATTAGGGCATTTCCTTTGATTTATTACTTAAGGTTTGTTTGCAAGATATGGTTCTTACTAGCAACTCCATCGATTGATGATATAATAAAGGATGTTATTTATTTTGCAAAATGGGCAAATGTTCTATTCCGGCTAAGGTAAGTCATTTTTCAAAAAGCTTTGAACGCAGTTTATTTTCTCCAAAATCGATGACAAGTCGTTTAAGCAAATTTCTATAACTCTTCTGGGTATATAGACTTTCCCCATATTGTCCCATCTCAACGCTCTATAAGCCTAATACGTATTTATATTATTCATACATTTAGGTGTCAAGGTGTTATTAAGGTTACGTCTCTTATATTTAATATTGTGCGAAATCCGAAAATATAACCTTGAGATCTTTAAGTGCGTTCTTAAATAAGAAGCACACGACTACTCCACAATATGTTTGCATTTCTTTGAACGGATCTAAGTTCAATACGTCTAGACAAAAAAAAATAAAGCCTTTATTTAGCTTTTGCCAGCAGCTTCGCCTGCGCTGATTTCGTTTGCATCTTAACGGGATAAAAAGTAGCATATGTCACTCTCCAGCCCATAAACTATCTTAAAATCATGTTGATTCGTTGCTCCATTGCTGCATGAAAGAAAGACAAACCAACAAACACACTTTTGCATTTATAACAGGGGAACAGATTTAGCCTTTACGCCTAGTTTACACGGATAGTGTAACTGGGAGAGTACCTACCAGGGATAAAAACATAGGTTAATGTAAACACTTACAAAATAGTAATAAAAATGGAAGAGTGAGTGGATACCGCATGTGGAAAAGTAATCGGCTAAAAAATATTTCTAATTAGACAAAATTTACAAAACCCAAAATATTTTTTTTTTTTTATTTCTAAAAGTATATATGGAGTTTTTTGGTGTCTATGATGACATTGACCACCATAAATATTCAAAAGCCAAAATTGCAGTTCATAACCTTGACAAACATATAGGATCTATTTATTTTTAGAAAAGTATCAGTTTTTTTAGTCTGTCAAAAGCTAGCCTTGAAAAAGACATCAACGCGGTAAGCTAGCCCTAATATTTAAGCGGGCAAAGACCCATTTCTATTGACAGAACCCACGCATAATATTTTTCTATTTTATATTATCTAATACCTATCGTGCAGTATACTTGAATGATGTCACCTTTTAATAAGTGGCCATGCGTGTTTGTTACCAATACCATGAGATTTTCGCACTTAATTTCCATAGATGTTCATCGACCTTCGCAGCTTAAAAAACATAAATAAAAACAATTACGTTCCATTCATATCTGACGTTAAAATAACTAGGAAATTGGAAATATAAAGGCTTAAGAGTCGATTCTTCGGACTTGTAACAACATAATAACAACGCCCAAAATACAAGTTTTAGCTAACAACAATGTACCTACCTATATACGTACCAATAGTTTACTTTACGCAAAAACATATTTTAATGATACTATGGTAGCTTCAAAATAATTGTATTTTTCATAAGGGTGAACCTAGATTTTTTTGAAATTTACGGTTCGAGGAAAATCTAATTATTTTTCAATGCATGTGCTCGTAAAGGCCCACTTTTTATGCATCAAAACCGAACAAAAAGTCGATTATTTTGCCCTAGGGCTTTATTACTATTATTTTTTAAATTTATTTACAATGGTTGGCTAACCTGCAGACTTTCCTGTGTACCATAGATGTTATATTTTTTTTTCCACTGTTTAACGGCTCTGGATAGTATCCAGTAAACAGTATCCAGTGGATACAGTCCTTTTGAGCCAATTATAATTTAAAGTTCACAAGATTATATTTGTTTTATTTCCTCACACTATGCATTGAAAAACGTAGTATGATACACGGCCGTAAAAGCAATAAATTACATGGTTACGTTTGAAACACTCGCTACGCTCGTGTTTTAAATCGTCCTCGTAATTTATTCCTTTGCGCCCTTGTAGCATAAACTACTATTAAAGCTATTGTAATACAGTAGAATTAAAATATATTTGTGCATATAGTAAACTATTAGTACACGAGTACATTGTTCTTAGCTAGAGGTTGTATTGGGCGTTAAAATTATTTCTTTATATTTTGTTACAATGCCAAAGAATCGACTCTTAAGCACATCAAATCACGAATTAACTTAATTCAATTGATGCTTTGCGGAAGTACCCGTGACGTATGCGCTTCATTTAGATATATGGTTTATTAATTTTACACTTCAGCTTTGACTCCTTTATCTTTCAAAAATAGTTTTTATGGTTAGTGCGCCTGAGGTCGGTAATAAATTGAAATATTTTATAATAAATTAATAACATTATTCGCATCAAAAACATGATCGCCAAATCCATTTACTGGTTTAAAATCTCGCGATGTTAATTTAGGTTTTTTGATGGTAATTTGTATGAGCAGTTTTATGTATTTGCCACATTATGATCACTATTGATGACATTAATAAGATTATATATAAATTGACATGAAAAATGGGATATGAATTAATTACACAAATGCTAGTTGCTCTGAAACTTATTCGAAAAAACTTTAAATGGCACAAAAAAGTTTCTACAAATATACTAAATCAAAACAAAACCAACTTTTTGGCTTGCGCAGAAATCTGCTGCTGTATATTTTATTAAGTTTCTAATTGGGAATTATGACGTAAATACTTATTTCATCCAAGAGTATGGTAACTGATTCATGCATCAGACACCATTTTTAAGAAAATTAAAATACAAACTGGATGTGCTCGTTCTAATTTTTTTTCAACTAAATATTAACTCTGAATTTTAGACATTTTATATTTTTACTAAATACTAATAATAAAGTAATCAAAACGTTATGTCTGTACATTGAATATTTTTTCTAGATTTTAAACAAAAAGGGTTATTAGTATTGTACTGAAGCCAAAACCACAATTTTTGTGTGTCTGTGTGTCTGTATTTTTGTGTCTGTACATTGAATATTTTTTCAACATTTTAAACCAAAAGGGTTATTAGTATTGTACTGTAGCCAAAACCACAATTTTTAGAATTTTTGTGTGTCTGTGTACGGAACATCAGTTTTAACTCGGGAACCACTCAACGGATTTGGATGCGTTTTTTTTTATTATCATTGTAGTAAACTCTGGTTAACATGGGGCAAAGATTGAATACAATTACAGGGGGCCATTGCGTCTTGCTGTTTTGAATACAAATACTGGAGGCCACTACGTCTTGCTAGTTTTTAATACAAATACTGGGGACCACTAAGTCTTGCTAGTTTTTAGTACAAGTACTGGGGGCCACTACGTCTTGCTAGTTTTGAAAACACTGGGGGCCATTACGTCTTGCTAGTTTTGAATAAAAATACTGGAGGCCACTACGTCTTGCTAGTTTTTAATACAAATACTGGGAGCCACTACGTCTTGCTAGTTTTTGGTACAACTACTGGGATCCACTACGTCTTGCTAGTTTTGAATACAAATACTGGGGACCACTACGTCTTGCTAGTTTTAGTACAAATACTGGCGACTACTACGTCTTGCTAGTTTTTAGTACAACAACTGGGGGCCACTACGTCTTGCTAGTTTTGAAAACACTGGGGTCCACTAAGTCTTGCTAGTTTTGAATACTGGGGACCACTACGTCTTGCTAGTTTTAGTACAAATACTGGCGACCACTACGTCTTGCTAGTTTTTAGTACAACAACTGGGGGCCACTACGTCTTGCTAGTTTTGAAAACACTGGGGGCCATTACGTCTTGCTAGTTTTGAATACAAATACTGTAAGTGACTAGGTCTTGCTAGTTTTTAACACAGATACTGGAGTCCACTACGTCTTGATAGTTTTTAGTACAACTACTGAGGTCCCCTACGTCTTGCTTGTTTTGAATACAAATACTGGGGACCACTACGTCTTGCTAGTTTTTAATACAACTACGGGGGGCCACTACGTCTTGCTAGTTTTGAATTCAAATACTGGAGACCACTACATATTGCTTGTTTGAAATTTGATTCCCTATTCGTATCCTCGGTGAGGTACTAAAATGCTTAGAAATCACTTTAGGAGTTAGCTTATTAAATATGAAATAAAAAAACAAGATCATTTTATATTACCTATACAAAATTTCATTTCACCCTAACGTTACAGTCATACATTTCTGTTATATTCAGTTCATTGTTTTTTATTTCATTATTTTTACATTAAATCTTATAACCGCACTACATAATATATTATTTTATATTTACATAATATTTTATTTTATTGTTGATGATAGCTAATTTTAATTAGTTAAGTATACATTTGCATTTAATAAAGTAGGTATTTTACTACGATCATAATCATAAAAGTCATAGTTTAAATATAAATTACGTATTAAAGAAATGTGTTTTTTTTTTACATTCCAGATGACGCAGCGGTGGTTCCTGGTTGTAACCTTGATTGCTTGTTGCCTTCAAGCTCAAGGGGCCAACAAGTGGTACAACGATGAAGACTCTAAAAGACCGTATGAATTTGGTTTCACCATCGATGGAGAGCAGCACAGACAAGAGAAAAAAGGTGAGTTTTTACAGTAGGTAATCTAAGTGAATGGTTTTTAAATTAATTAATTATTTGAATCCAATCACAGTTGCCCCGTTATTCATAAAGATAACGATTGAATTTGTGACGGATCAACAAAAGCAATCGCAAACTTGACACTTAATTAAAGTTTATAACCGATTTAAATTATTTGTCTGGTTTTGAGTGTTCCTTTATTTACTGCAGGCTCTTTGGTCGAGATTATTAATTTTACAATATCAATAAACCAAATTCTACTCTACTATATATGCAAAATATTTATACAAACCGCCGCCGCGCCGACTGTGAAAGACAAGACTCTAAATTGAGTCATATTGGCAGTCAAAAACAGACTGTATCTTAAAGATATTAAAGTCTATTAATCAAAAATAACGGTTCAAGTAAGGTGGTCGTGGTCACTCAAATGTCGTTACTGACCGGTCACGTTAGAAACCACTCCATTTACATTTTCTTCTCATAAATTTTGTGATATATTCCAATAACTAGAAGGGTAATTCTCAGTCTGTCGAATTAGGCGTCTTGACCGTAAAAACCCATTGCTGGTATGGTTTGGCCAGGAAATCCTGTCACAGCTATTTTTCGAAAGTTTTATTATGGCAACATTTTTAACTGTCAAATGAGGAACCATTGATACTTTAAAACGTTGTAATACTTTCATTTCGTAAGGGTATAGTATCATTTATAATGAATGAGCAATATTTTTTAATTTAATAAATCATGATGAATATTTAAAAGTGTAATGTTTTATAATTTTATTCCTAATTGATTGAAATAGGCGTTACTTTGCGGAAGTCCATCATCAACTTACAGATATATTTATAATATTGTTAATTTTGGACTATTACAAATTATTAATATGCCCATAAGTTTATTATATTTCTCCTTCATTTGTATAAAATAAGGAAAGATCATAATATAATAATATTATGCTGTTACATAAGTATACTTAAATGAATCAGTTGTTTTTTCAGAGTGTACTCAGTGTTAACAGCTTCAGATTTTTTCAATTTGCCGCACTTTTCTTGTGACACGTTTCCCTTGCCAGTCTCTATATATTTAGTTCGAGTTTAAAAAATATCGCTTCAACCGTTTTTTCGGAATCGCCCCTCGAATCATTTGAATTTTTCTGCCCTGCCCTAAAACGGATTCTAAGCTCGTGAGCAAATTGTTAGTATCAAGCTCTTCATTAACAGGTTACAAAACTGTAGATAACTACATACTAAAGTTTTATATTTCCATAAATTTGTCTCTGAATAATTTTGCATGGTCAATATTAATAATCAGATGACGGAACCATTGACATTCACGAATCATCAGTCAAAACATGATGATTTCCTTATTTAGTCATTGCATCATTACGGTCGCCGCGTTTTGAAAAAAAAAAACTACAGCGTCTTAATCAATCTCTTATTTAAATTCATTAAAAATTTAATATAATAATTGGTGCTTGCTCTTATCCGACAAAGATCAATAAATTTAAATAAAAACTTTGTACCTAAACTGAGTATTCTTTTTTCAAATAAATTTATAAAGACCTCGTATCCATTTGTATATAAGGTTAAATAATATTAGTTTGCGAAATTCAAAACATAGGTAGTTCTAGTATATATGAACAACTATTTGTATGGGAGCTAAGCGAAATTCGTAACTTTTTTTCACTTCCTCCCATACAAATTGGCCCGATCAGCTGACTGGTCCAGTATGGAAAGGTGAAAACAAATTTTAAGAATTTTGCACAAGCCTAATAGGAAAAGTTGTTCATATGGACATGTTCTACATATGTTTCAAATTTCGCCAACTAATTTAATTTAACCTTATATAGATGATAAAAAATAATATAGACATATACAAACATTACCGGCATTGACATTTTTATGTACGAGTATGTGTTCTTTATTATATTGATAGCACAGATGCCGAAATAAGAACTGCCAGTAGGTAGCCTGTCGTGCTGGCGTCCCTACGAGGTTTACGTTGACACTAAGTACCTCGAAGGAATAATATAGCAATTTTAGCGTAAATTTTGCGTAAAGTGTACTTTCACCATGCGTGCTTTTAAATTATAAAGTGCGTGCTATAATAATATTGTTATTATTTATATTTTTCTTTGTTACTTTTCGAACTGACTCCGCCAGACATTGTGTTGGTATATATAACAGCTCGATTTTGAATAGAATAAAGTAATCTTTCCCCGTCGAGGCACTCATGAATAAAAAAAGACATTAAAAATTTTCATAAACTCAAAAAATAAATAAAAGACTTTTAATGTGTAGGAACTCTCTCTCCCCCTCCAGTTAAGAGGCCTGCGGAGCAATTCTAGTTCATACAAACGAAATACCAAAACCAATTGTAAATCATAGATAGACTTAAGGTAGTGTATATTTATTCCGTTAGCATTACAGAATATCTAGGTTCCCAAATACAAATTAAATAAGAACACTGATTTAAACATGAAATATGAGAAAAATAAGCTTTCTTTGTAAATTTTGAATTGCTTAAATGTCGTCTTTAAATCAGTATCCTTTCAAAATATATATTTGGGAACCTAGAGTAACACTAGAGTTGGCGCGCCCAAATTGACTCCTGAAACGGTCGCGCGGGGTACATGTGTAGCCCATTTTGAATGCAAATATTGTGGGTCATCTTTAGGTAGAATGAAAAAGTTTTTAATTTAATGAATAATCATCTTTATTTTTATCGTTTAATAATGAAAAAATAAAAAACATGAATTTTTTAGGTACTTTTTAACGAAACAATAGAATACTTGGAATAATCAACATGAGACGCAGACGCCGCCATGATTTCCTAAAAAGATATTAATACTAAGTATATTTGTTATGAAACGGTATGTAACATGCAAAAATTACACGAAAATGAAGTACTCTTAAAATATTAGTACAATTTTTGCATAAATAATAGGGATTTATCACATTCCTTGAACGGTCGCGCGGGCTACATACGCAGCCCATTCACTTTATTAGTCGTTCTGTTCTGAAGTCCGTGTGCTGAGGGTAGCAACACGCTACTGAGTGACGCGGGGGTCCATAGTAGAGGAATACACGGAAGAATAGCGCAGTAGTGTGACGCGTTTGAGAAAGAAGCACCAATAATATACCCTGGTCTACACCTGTAGCCCACGCGTCCACTCTAGTGTTAAGAACTCCACTATACGAAACAACAGGCTTTTATGTTCATAAAACCACTTGCTTAGTATGATGGAGTGTGTCCTTTTATTTAATGTTAGGTATATACCTGTTCCTTATATCCGGCCCTCACACAGATCATCAACGCTTGTTTCTATTGACTTCTATAAAAATAAGTACTTAGGGCGCTCTTATCCCAGAAGAGTGACTCTCTGTCTTTTTCTTTACGTGTAAGGAGTAAAGAAAAATAACCACACTTTTGTAATTTTTCGTTGTTTTTATCGGTTTTTAAATTGTTTAAAAATAAGGGATATGTTTGTTAAAACCCACTTACGTGGTCGACCTAGAAGATTTAAAGAGCAATATTACCAGATATGTTTCGTTAGTAAAAGAGTGGAATTATGGAAATGGCATGATTTGAAAAGTCTTATTACATGCTGTGTTCGTGAATTATTTCTATCGAGCAAAGTTTATCTGATCTTGTAACACATGCGTGGAAGACCTAGATAAAGGTTCGAACTATATTGCGTATTTTTTTATTGAAGTTTTAGACGATATTTGAAAGTTCTATTTGACTTTGAAATTACTGATTTTGGGATAAGAGCGCCTTAAAATCTATAACATATAATACAGAGTGTTCACATGAAGTTGTGGAAGCCGGAAACTGGTGATAGTACTCGTCCATACGAACAACTTTTCATGAATAAAATTGAGAAATCGAGAAAATAAAGCAGTTGTTTCATACATTTTCGTCGGCTATGTAACATTTCTATACAAGGTGAATTTGTGAACATCGTCCAAATTCATACTTGAGCCTTGGTAAGTGATCAGCATCATGAATCAACAAAGATTTTTGTAAAATTCATAAAATGAAATTTCGACTCTCCATAGTGATTCACTCAGTACTGGTAGTGAATTACTATGGAAAACCGAAATTTCATTTTATGAATTTTACAAAAATTGTTATCAATTTATGATGCTGATCATTTATCAAGCCTCCACTATGAATTTGGACGATGATCAAAAAGTCACCTTGTATAACAGTTGATTTTTGCTGATGATGAGTACTATCGCCAGTTTCCGGCTTCCAGAGCAGTTTTTTTTTTTTTTGTTTTTATGATTTTGAAAAAAGTGATCATTGAACCTTGTTCCACTGGCTGGGTCTCCGGTATGGATTCGGGCGGTTGATTAGATTTCACCTTGTATAATTATAGATTTTACTTATCATTTGAATCGTATAAGTATATTGTTGCATAAATTAAATAAACCTTTAATTTAGTTCATGTACGTTTATTATGTTATTGAATATATAATATTATTAAAACTCGCGTGAGCTGACATACTAAATTATTATTACATACGGCTTGAACACTCACGTGTGATTGTTGTTGAACGACACTCGACACCAAGAACGACACTCGCCTTGATAATGCCGAAATTGTATCGGTGAAACGGTTGGCATATAGTCAACAACAATCACACGTGAGTGTTCAAGCCGTATGTAATAATAATTTATTGAATATATTTTTAGAAGATTAAATTTGACTGGCAAAAAGTGTATTATGTGTAACTACTTTACAAAATTAACTATTTGAATTTGCAACTTCATCTTAACACCCAGTTATCTGAGATATCTGCGTTATGTTACACCTTTCCTCCCCTTACACCATCACAGTTGACTCTCATATCATATTGATGTTACTGAATGTTTACTTTAGCAATACTTGCATTAACTACCAATAAGTTATTATTATTAAATTTCAGATGAGAATGGGCTCATAATGGGCGAGTTCGGCTTCCTCACCGCGGATGGAGTCTATCACGTGACCGTGTACGCTACAGACGAAGATGGCAACTTCAAGATATTATCTATGAAGAACATCCGTGTAAAGCCTTGTAAGTAGCACATTTCCCTATAGTATTACCATTAGTTAGGCTTTTAAATCACTATCATTATTAATGTTAATTAAAACCTTTTCAGATCCTACGGCAGCAACAACTGCAGCGCCAGTGAAGGAGTCAAAGTCTCTACCGTTCCCTCCATCATCACCATCAGACCTAAAACCTCCTCCACCCGCCTCCCCTGCCAGGTCTTGTTCCTCCTGCAGCATTCCCACCAGCACTACTATAGCACCACAGCTCACCAACATAGCCGACATAGCCAGGGACGAGCAGTATGACTCCCCAGCTTCAAAATATCCTCAGCAAAATCAACAACCCAGCTCCGAACTTATCCCCCCTCAGGACTACCCTCAACAAGCAAATGAACAGCCTGGTGTCCCTGGACCACGCAACCCCAAACAATACGAGCCACAAGATGGAGCGCCAGGCCAACCACCCACCAAACCAGTTCTTATCACAGCACAAATGCAAATCGTGGACAAAAACACTGACATTTACGCCCGAGGCCCGGGTGAAAGAGAAGGCCTCCCTGACGGTTTGGACAAGAAAGACATGATGCTGCTTCTTTACACCTTCAACTACACCGTCGGCTTCCACGGTCACCATGAAGAAGGGTACACGAATGGTGCCAAGAAGGGTTACTACTACGTCACTGGTAGAAACGGTATCAGGACTAGAGTTGATTATGAGGCTGACGAGAAAGGTTTCCGGCCAAAAATCACTCAAGAAGTTCTAGATCTCGTTTCAGAAGATGTCCCTAAAGAAGAAACGGAAAAGGATGCCAAATATGGCCTTAAGGGTTACGAATTCAAATGGCTATACTATCCTGTTGATTCTAAAAGAAGATAAGCTATTATAGTAAACTAAGATTTTATTACATAGTAATAAATTAGCTTTACCTTGAATGTAGGTATGAAATGTACCTTTTATAATGAAACTAATTATAAGACTTAAACTAACATTCACTGCCACAATGTAAATACTGCCATAAATTGCTAACGTACTTTATGTTATTGTTGTTACATAGTTATTGTAATAAATAAGTTACCAATCACTATGAGGAATTTTATTGTCCATAAATAATACAAATTAAATAAGGTACAATAAGTAAATGCAAATATATTCAAAAAGGTATGCCAAAGGTCATCTGCATGCTTCATATTGGGGCATATATTTAAATTGGGGAATAATGAATGTATGCCTGAATATAGCAAGAGAGTCTATAGAATATCTACTTCCAAAGTTTCCACACCCTTAGAACGAAGACTGCTTCGCCCTTTATACACCAGTTTGTCTACAACAAGATGGCTAAAATATGTGATGCCTTCAAGGTCATAACAGAAATAGAACGGTGAATACTGACAAAAATGACAAAGAAACTGAGGAAATACTGGAACACCAAACATAGGGAGGTTATCCTCTCCTTCTCCCTTCCATCCTCTATAAGCCACACTCACCCATCCCAATAATACTATTTTTGTTAATTTATATTTAAACATTCACCCACTTTCACACATAAACACCCTCAAACTTACACACCAAACATTCAATGGTTTTAGTTTTAATATTTTCAAATATCTTTATATCATCTTAACTTCGTCACCACAAACAACTGGTTAAGCAGGGTGTCGAGATAAACCAAACGTCACCAGGCCTCAAAATTCAAGCCTTGCATTGAAGGAAAATTAGTTTTGACAGCACTAAAACTAAAATTAAAGCCTTCAGCTAAAGTATTTTATCTGAAAATATAAAGTTTATTTCATAACTGTGGTTTTGTATGCTCGTCAGTATGTTCATATCCTCTCTTGTCTTTCCAACATTTTAAAGGGTCCCACTTCTCCTCCAACCTCTGCGATCGTTATGAGTATATGTTCCTTGGAGACAAGCAAGTCAGGTCTCACACAGTCCACTTTTAAAAACACCTTCTCGTAACACCGGGGCGTATGGAAACTCTTTTACTGTGGAACTCCCTTCCTCACACTATAAGAGATAGCCCCTCCATTGGTATATTCGAAAGGAAAATATAAGAGCACTATCTTCGACAACCTATCTTGTAGGTATGTTGTGTATATATTAGGTAGATCATTCATTATGAATTTATTTAATGAATATGTATTTTTATATTTATTTATACTATGTGGGCATTTGCATGTAAATTTCATGTAGTTTATTATTATATTTTTAATGATTAGGCTCTACTATCAATTTAATTTTGTTTCTGTGAGTATTATCGTGCATAGTATGAATATATTATTTACAGGCCCTCCCGAGACAAGCTCGGCTTAGTTGTGAGGACCGCCAGTCAAGCGTAATTTAGATAAGACAAGCACTGTATTTAGCAATAAGCAACATTTTATATTTTTTTTGTATTTTCTTGTGTGTAATTTTTTCTGGTTTAATCCTCTGTGTGTAATTATCAATAAAGATTATTATTATATAAAATACCCCTATCACCCTTGGTTTGCTGGAAGAAATCTCATTATTGAAATAAGTACGCCATTGTACATAACTTTTATCATGTAAGTTTTCATATAAAGTTTTCATATAATATAATATTATACACAGCAGAGTTAGATCAGGGTATACATATAATAAGCGGAGCTTTTTAAAAGATATAAAACAAGTAATAGATATATGTTTTACATATCGTTACGACATGAATCCGCGAGGGGTTGTAAGAGATGTTCCCAGCTGTGAAATGCGAGTAACAGTCCACTCTTGGTACACCCGCTTATCAGGCGGTGTGTGATTACCAGGGATAGGATAATCGGATCGATATATACCTAAAGTTGGAAAAACTGAGAAATAGAGTACGTGTGGAGTATTATTTTGATAGTTCGTATGAATGACTCTCGACTCCCAAAGGCAGTTTTCTACTCCGAGATCTCCACTGGAAAACGCAAGCTTGGAGGTAATTACTTCCGTTACAAGGATGTCCTGAAACGTCATTTGACTGCGAGTGACATCGCATCAAACTCCTGGGAAGAGCTTGCACACATGCAACCTGAATGGCGAAAATCTGTGCATGATGGAACCGAGAACTTTGAAACAGTTCGACTGGAAGTCCTCGACGCTAAACAAGACTCGCCCCAAGCCCACGTATAACTATACGTACAACTCGTATGGACAACTGCACTGTATTTCGTGTGACAGGATATTTCTGATAAAACTCGAATTTTCCAGCCACATCCGAGCTCATGCCAGAAAGCAATAAGGGTCGCCGTCGCCGGATACATCGAGGAGGACATCATCATCATTTTAATAGTAAAAATCTCGGAATTACGGAATTACTTAAAACGTTACGATAATGTGATAAGAATAACATAAAGCAACGTCAAATGAAATTTTAGTGAGATATATTTCGGGCCATTCGGGCCCGGCACAAATTATAGAGGGATACTACGTATCAGATAGCCCTCTCGCCTGTAGTTAACCTCAGACACGTCTTCTGCCTCCTGATTGGCTGGGGAAAAACGATATATCACTTTTTTTATTATTCACATCTTATTGTGTAGGCCAAGACACCAACTCTAAACAGCCATATTTAAAAAAAAAAGCAGGGAGGCAGACCTTTCGTTTTTCATAGGACTAAAATTGCACAAAAGTTGGAAAACCTTACGATTTTTCCTACTTTTGTGCATTTTAGTCCTTAAATGAAACAAAATTAGATATGAAATAAAACAAATCTATCTATTTTATTACCTTTTTAATTTTTTAATTTTATATTTAAGTAAAGCTTTTGCTTGCATATGCTGCAAGTTTTTGACATTTTCCAAACGAAATACATCTGCGCCTCTTAATATTTTGTTAATGAATGACATTACACCAGCTAAAATTTGCCAGTCTGACTGTTATTTCCAATGATTTTGATGTTGAGGGTTCTGAAAATAATTGAAAATTGTTAATAAATTATAATTTATTTATTTACACACGCAACAATAATACACAAAAGATAACAAATAAACCACAAGTAATGAAAAAATATTCAAAAAAACAAAAACCTGACGGCATGAAAAATTGTGAACTTAAAATTTTCGAACTTAATAAATGAACTGAAAGGATAGAAACAAGTAAAAATCAAATATTTAATTATAATATTAATCAATAAGTATATCATCAGGGAACAGTGCAAATGGGGAGTTCGGGTGAGTGCTCTTAATTAAGAAACATGCACATGAAAAAACCTACATGACAAATATAATAATGCTATATAATATGGTTTAAAGATTTTAAATATAATAAGTCAATTTAACTATACCTGAATATCGATAATCGTGTTGAAAACTTGTAACACCTTTTTGGTTCTTCATAATTGGAGGAGTTTCAATAGAAGTCACACTCGGTTCAAATTGAGCAGGCTCAAGTGCTTATAATGGTGTGTGATCTAAAAATTATAAAAATTCTTAACATCTTCAGTTCAGCCAGCAATATAATATAAACAAGGTGGCTTAGCTCACATAAATTAATGTATATAATAATAATTCATAAGCCGCATAAGTCCGTCTTCACCCATACCATTGCAGAACAGGGAACGGAGGTAAGCTTATTTTGTACAGAGAGTGTAAGAGAGAATGAGAGATACATACTCTCTCAAAAGCCTGCTGCTGCTCCCCATGCAATTCTTTATCCCTATATGTGCATATTCACCAATCGCTGTGATACTTAACACAATTACAATTTCAATACAAAATGCCTGGATTAGTTAATCCACTGTCACTGTATAACAAGATTAGCACCAACAACAATTACTCTGACCAAAATAAATGTAAGTAGGTAGGTACCTGTTGAAGTTCCCATGGTATGAATAGTTTTTTTTTTGTGGAGGTTGTTCATGATTTGACGCGGCATATGAATCTTCATTGTGCCTCTTCCTGGCATAGCTATGATCAGCTGTTGGATAATAATTCTCTGTGGACATATAAAGATAACAATGAATATTAGTGTTAAAATGAGATACCTATTAATACTACACATAATAAGTAGGTAGCAAGTTTATTCTTACTAGTCATTCTTACCAGAATGAACTGGTTGGCTGGTTGATGGACTGGTTATTTCTTTAGCAGTAAATAATGCTGTGTAAGCATCGTCCAAAAGACGTGATTTCCATTTGTCTTTTGAGTCTTCTCTCAGAATTTGGGAATTTATGCAATTTAACGTCCTTTCGTGTATTATTGCATCCCGGCACACAACACTTATATAACGCATTCCTACAATCACAATGTCACAGAGAAACAGTAAGTATTTAATGTAAATGGCACGAAAAAAATTTTTTACGCCAATTTCTCGATATTCTCAACGACAACAAACAAACAAAATGGCGTCTTGATCTAGAGGAGAAGGCCGGGGTAGGAGAGGAGAGGAGGGGGAGAAATGTCATGTATCATTTTCCCAAAAAAAAAAAAGTCAAAATACGTGTCCGAAATATTTTGTTCCTTGATTAGGGCCCGTGGGGCCCGGCATCAGTCACAATGAAGTAAAAGAAAAATATAATGCATAGGTAAAAATATAAAAAAATAAAAACTATTTACATCTAACCTATTTACAAGATATTAAAAGATTTTTTAAGCCTGGACCATATTGTGCACCAAGCGACCATATGAATGAACTCTCCCACGTTCTGAGTTGAATGTCTGTTAGGGCTGGTATGAATGATTTTAGAATGCGTACTGTGAAACACTGATTAAATTTTGATTTGTGGAGACGAGTATGTGTGGGGATGGGTAGTGTGTTATTAGTTATAGAGTCGGATGTATGTCTGTGATGGTTCATTCTAATGTTTAATGCGTTATGTTATTCTTATCATTTATAAAGACAAAAAAGTCAGTATTTAATATTTATTTACATTAATAAATATGTATAAATAAATAAATGAAATTAAAAAAATAGGAGTTTAATACAATTCCTAGGAAATTCATAAAATGCCAAGCTTTGAAGTGAAATTATTTCCCCATCCCTGCCTTCCCAAGTAACAATTCATTCGGGCCTAGGTTGTGAAAACTTCCTTTAGTTTGTATTTGGGTCGCAAAAAGGTTAATGCTTTTCTATCTAGGCATATTAAGTACTTGAGAATGATTATTAAGTTCTAAAACTAATTGTTTATCATAACAACCTTTAAGCCGTTGACAAGAGTTTAAATTAACGTTATTTTGACTTGTGTTTCACGACCTTAAAGTCCTAGGATCTTATAGTTGTTGTAGACTCTTGATAAGGTTCTGGAGAGGCTAGGATTATGCTTAAGTGAGATCTAAAGGTTAAATTTTTAACTTTGATATAACCACAAAGCTATGGAATGTTGAAATTACTTAGAAGTTATTTCTAAAACCTATCTAAAGCCTTTAGGCTGTATAAAAGTTGTCTCGGCAAACAAATTAGGACTGCATGGTGAAAACCAAGACCAAAAGGCTATAGTTCAGAGCTGAAGGCATGATTTATGTCCTACAAGAATATTTGAAAGCTTTAGAGGCATTCTCAAATATTATCAGTTGTCTCCGCGAATTCAAATTACGATGTCTTGCAAATTGAACCAACAGGGTGATTTCAAAAAAACGGAGTGGAAATTTTAAACGGAAAGTGCGGAAAATTTCCTACGAATAATGAATACAACGGTTAGTATATATTATTAGGGTTCCGTACCTCTAAAGGAAAAAACCGGTCAAGTGCGAGTCAGACTCGCATACCTAGGGCTCCATATTATGGATGAAAAATTTAATTTTGTCATTTTTTTCAACCGCTTTAATTGTCCTGTAATCTTTACGTTAACATATATTACCATGATTTTTTTCATATTTTTCAGTCAACAAGTTTCGGAGATAAGGGGGGGACATACAATTTTTTATGATTTTTCAAGGATTTCTCGAAATAGATGCAAATAGCCAAACTATAAATTTTTACAATAAACTTTTTATTACCTACAATTTGATACCCATAATGTATTTTTATAAAAATTATTTTTTATTTATTATAATTCTTTTTTTATATTTTTCGCTTTTGCTAAATTTTTTTTACCGCTATAGTTTTCCTGTAATTAGCCAGTTATGATCTATAATTGTCATTTTTTTCATATTTTTCGGTACACCGGTTTCGGAGATAAAGGGAGGGGGGGGACATACATATTTTTGTGTTTTTTTTAAGATTTTTCGAAACTATTAAGAATAAATATAATAAAAATATATGTTTTTACAATAAAATTTTCAATATCTACAATTTGATATTCATATTGTATTTTATAAAATATTTTTTATGTATTATACTTATCTGTATATATAAAATTCAAAGTCCTGACTGACTGACTGACTGATATATCAACGCACAGCCTAAACCGCTAGTCCTATAGACTTGAAATTTTGCACAAAGATACCTTATATAGTGTTAGCATCCACTAAGTAAGGATTTTTCAAAATTCACCCCCTAAGGGGGTGAAACGGGTGTCCAAAGTTTGTATGGGAAAACAAGATTAGTTAGATTATTTTATTCGAGACTTCACAGGAGTACTCCTATCTATAAATGAGTAAACATATATTTCAGGTTTTTTCCGAATTCAATCCCTAAAAGGGGGAAATGGGGCCGAGTTTGGGTTTCAATTATAGTGATCGGTCAAGCTGGAGCTACATGACCAAAAAAAACTTTTATTTGACCGGTTTTGACAATTTTTGAACAGGTCTAAAGAAGTATTCTGATTTGCATGAAACTCGGTATCAAGGGGCATTTAGGGTCGCCGATTACGCTGCCGTATTCAAATTTGACATTTTTTGACAACTGATAGGGATTTTGACACTTTTTCGGAAAAACTTTGATCGGTGAGTCCTTGTATTCCCAGAGGGAGTGAGAGTACTTCAAATGTTTGTTTCTGAAAAAAAAGTTCCTGTAGGCCACGCGGGCGAAGCCGCGGGCAGAAGCTAGTTTTTTTATATTTTTCATTTCTGCTTAATTTTTTTAACTTCTATAGTTTCCCTGTAATTGGCCGGTTTTCATATTTTTTGTTCTACCAGTTTCGGAGATAAAGGGGGAACATACATATTTTTGTGGTTTTTCAAAATTTCTCGAAACTTGTGAGAGTAAATTTAGTAAAAGTATATATTTTTACAATCAGCTTTTTAATATCTACAATTTGATACCCATATTGTATTTTTAAGGATAATATTTTTTATTTTTCTTACTTTTGTTTTTGAAATATTTTGAAAAACTTCAAATTTTTCAATTTTTTTACACTCTGATATGTGGGCAAATTAATTATTTATATGCCAAATTTCATGTCTTTATCTTGAACGGTGCTAAAGTTATGAGGCTGTGACATACGGACGGACGGACAACGGAGTCTCACCATAAAGGTTCCTTTTGTACCTTTTAGGTACGGAACCCTAAAAACAGAACCATTATAGGATCACTTTGTTGTCCGTCTGTCTGGCCGCCTGTCCCTCTATCTGTCCAGACCCTTTATCTCAAGAACGCGTGAAGTTATCAAATTGAAATTAAAACCATATAATCAAGTCTACTGTTACTTAAAGTTGAAAAAAAAAAATTTTTATGTTAACGCAAAAAAAAATACGGCTTTTAATGCCACTAAAATCGTATATTTCGACATTCTCAAGGGAATCAAAATGTATAGGGTACTTTTCGTTGACCTAGAATTATGAAAGGCAAGTATTATCTTATACTACGAATACAGGAAAACATCTAAAAACTATACATTTGTAATTTAATAATGAAAAAAAAGTCTAAATTATTTATAGCTAGCTGTTGCCCGCGTCTTCGTCCACGTGAATTTAGTATGTAATGCGTTTCATATTTTACAATGAAAGCTTCAACATCCCGCTAAATCCTGTTATGCGTACGGTTTTCTTTAAAAAAAAAACATCTTATACGTGTTTTATTTTTCTCAATATGATTTATGCGAAGTTGTAAGTAAGTGTATATATGTATATAAGTTATACATAATATATAAGTTTATATATGCCCAGGGATTGTGATTTTCCATATCAAAGTTTTTAACCCATTTCATCCCCATTAGGGGATGGATAATTTTTGAAAACTTTCCTACATGTATCTCATTATACGTTTTAAGGAAGGAATATTTAAGTAAAGTTTTAAGTAGTACTCAAGGGATGCAATTTTCGATATATAACTTAACACGCTATTTTACCCCCTCGGGGATGAGTTTTGTAAAACCCTCTTACAGGTTTCTCATAGTTTATTAAAAAGAGTATTTATGCGAAGTATGTTGACTCTTCAGTATATGTTGATACTCCCACGGATTACGATATTCCAAACAAGTTTCTACCCCCTTTCATTATGAATTGATTTTCAAAAAATCCTTTCTTAGCGGATGTTTACGCAATAAAAGGAACCTACGGTGCAAATTTCATGTTCCTAGGTTTAGCTGTTTGGTCTCGGCGTTGATAGATCAGTCAGTCAATCAGTCAGTCAGTCAGTCAGGGTATTCTTTTATATACAAATTTGTACGGAACCCTTGACGGGCGAGTCCAACTCGCACTTGTCCGTTTTTTTCAAGATAGGTAGTCTGGTCACTGTTAAGGACTACTTAAGGCTAAATTTAAATGTATTCAGTAGTAAAGGTAAAACATAAGTTAGACAAGTACCTATCGACTAAACATAATTAAAAAAAGAAATAGTAACTTATTTGCACTCAAGGAGCAGCCTGTAGCTGCTTGATATCACTTGTGATATACACTTGAACACTTGATTTTGCTTAATGGTTGTGGTCGCGACTGGCGAGTATTGAATTACTCCTGACGATAACCTGAAAGCTGTGAAAACAGCCTTTTGGTTTTATATAGCTACGCGAAATTACCTTTAGTTCTTACTTTGGCAAAAATTAAGAGTTTTGAGCTGTTATAGTTCTGAAAAGGTTAACTTGAATGCTTTCTAGTAATTTCCTAACGTCAGCCATATTTACTCACAAAAATAAAAAAAAATACGAACTGAAAATAACATTTTAATACAACGAAGCAAAATTAAATAACATGTTCTATATAATTTTAAATATACGTTTTTATATATGAGTATAACTTTTGTTTCTAAAACGACAAACCATCAAACACCTTATTTTTTCATTTTTTTTTATTTAAAATGTCCTTAAAATTTGCAATTACGAAAGGCCCGTCTCGCATATAGCACTATTATCCTAAAGTTTCACGATAATGTATTTTTCAAGAATACATCACTTACATATCTAGCCATTTTGAAACTTGGTATAATGACAGGGAATGGCGCCATTATAAATAAGTAATTTAAACCCACCATTAATGTTTCTGCGTACAAACAATCTTAAACAGAAACATTTTAAAACCCGAAAGTCCTGGAAAAGCGTTATTCATTTCTATCAAAAAGGTTTTAAGTTGTCATAGAGTTACATGCAAGACTAATGTAGAAACTATTAGTTGTATTGTATGGTTATATTAACGTTAAATTAAGGTTGTGAAGGTTATATTTGGGTTTTGAGTAAGTAGTTAGAAAGGTTATAGATAAGAGCTACAGGTTTTGCTGTAGCTCTCAGAAAGGTTCTACAACGTGGGCCCTTTTTGCACTCAGGAGGTTAATATAACGTTAATATAAAGTAATTGAGACTACAAAGACTTATGAGCAGATTTCCATACAAAGGTATTAGAACCTTTTCAGTACCTTTCTAAAACCTTAAAAGTTACTTGGGTTAGATACCTAAGTCTAAAAAAGCCAGCGACACCGAGTGATATCCGTTCCCAGGGGGCTCTACATTGTACACTTTTAATGCACCCCCGCTGCGTGTGTGATGTCTTTTAACCGCCACACAACTGGTGCATTTACGACACCAATCCTCAACATCCTTTCAACAATGGATCCAGTAGAACCGCTCTCGGATCTTCAATAGAGTCCTTTTACTCCCATATTACCTCCTAAATATTTTTCCCAATTAGTATTTGTACCTTCCTTATGTTATTTTTTCCATGTTTCTGTTTGCTTCCAAAGGTTGCCTGGAAGATATTGCTATTAGCAATAAGTGCCGCCATGTTTAATTGTTTTATTTGTATATCTTTATTGTTTGTGTAAATGTGCAAAAAGTGTTATAAATAAACCCAATCACAAATAATTATAATCAAATTTTTTGTACAAGTCAGTTTTTTTTCAGGACTTTCCACTTTGATATCTGGTAACCCTGGGACCGCTGCAGAATATAAAGCTGGACGGCTACATATTCTGGTAACAGCAGAAAAATTTGCTACGACAGATTTTGGGAGATTTTACAAGGTATTTTCTACGTGAATGATGGATTGATTTTGCCCACACGCAATAATCGCCGTCCATGTTTGTCAAACATTTTAGTAACAAAAAAAAACATTACAGCCAAAAAAGACGATGACATTCATAACAGCTAAAAGAAAATTGCAAAAAATGAAAATTCGCATCTTAAACATAAAATATTTTCATCTCCATGACGGCGTCGCTAAAGGACCACATAATTGCAGAATACAATTGGATATGTAGGTGCAATGTACATGAACCCATTATTGTTATCCTTAAACGCCATCTATCGATTATATAGTAAACTGTTATTATTCATTCTCTACATACAGATTGTTTGAACGAGCAAGCACAAGAAACGAGTTTTGCGAGTTTTTGTCTTTGAGGTAACGACGTAGCTACGTAATCCGTCAAAAGATGGAGTAACTGCTCAATAATCAGTTTGATTGAAAAAAAATAGCAAAGAATATGATAAGTTTACCTAATTTATTACTGGTAACTGTAATTTCGCTTTATTAGCTACAAATTGCTATGGCTGGTTCATGGAATACTTCAACGCCATCTATTGGATATACAGTATACTGTCATAATTCATTCTCCACAGATAGAAGTAGAAGTAGAAGTTTGAACGAACAAGCACAAGAAACGAGTTTTTGTCTTTGAGGTAACGAAGTAACTACGTAATCCATTAAAAGATGGAGTAAACGCTCAACAACCAGTTTTGTTGAAAACAGCAACGATGATGGTGTGGATGAATTTTGAATGAAAGGTTACCTTATTTGATACTGTTATAACTATGATTGTTAAATTGGTAGTTAATAGTAATAATTGTTATTATATAAGATTTTAAATTTACACGGTCATTATAAACATTATTAGGAGTACGGGATTATAAACATTATAGTAATAATGTTATTAGTAGTGTAGTGTGTAGGCCGGTAGATGAATATCCAGTCGTCGCGTCGGTCGTCACAAGTGATAATAAACGACAAACAGATACGGAGGGTAGATCCCTACGCTTCCTAGCCATCGCTGCACCGACCAGCCATCCCGCGACCATTGCATTGAAAATTCGGGAAAATATAAAAACCAAACACGGTGAGTCCCGTACTCCTAATAATTGTCATTGTGCTTACTGGGTATGGCTATAGCTTAGCATAAGTTGCATAGAATTAATGTGAGATTATATCTGCATGTTTTATAGAACAAACAAAATGTTAGCAAATAAAAGCTTATTTTATATCAAAACAAGTAGGTAACATTATCATCATAAATACAAAAAGTGGATCAAAGAGCCATGAAATAAATATTTACAGCATTTTTAAGCAAAAGTTAATCACTTATCACGATAACTTTTATCAACTGATTAACCTTTGATACAAGTATTATATACAAGATTAGGTGGTAGAGCTGATGCCGGGCTCGACTGTGAAGGTACCACCATCTTACTTGGAGACCCCCTCGAAGTAATTCAGGGGAGAGTAAGAGGACAGCTCACAGGCAAAATACCAGAAGGCCCACCCTACCTGGGACCGATGGATGGCGGTATATCCATCCCCAATAGCCGGGCCTTAAATGGAACAGACTGGTGACGGGCAGCTGCGTCACTGGTGCGAGGGTTCCGGCACCGCGCTCACCAACCCGCCTGCCCAGCGTGTGTGAGTATGGGCAATTCTTCCAGTGTGACCGCCGGGAGTGGCAAAGTCCTGGAAAGGCTCATGTCCAGCAGTGGACGAACTAAGCTGATGGATGGATGGATGGACAAGTATTATATTATCTGTGATACAAGCGTTTGCATACTCATTACGTCTTTTAATTTTAAAGATAGCTTTACCTACGTATGGATCTTATGATGTCTAGTAGGTGACTATTATAACTACGAAAATCTTGGATAAACGTCAGTCGCTTAGCACAAAGTGCATAAGTTAACTTTGTATTTCTTGCTTAGAAGTTAAAAATTAAAAAACATTTATATGACAGTTAACACCAAGTCAGTTTTAGTAAGGATTATAAAGCATGAGTTTGAAATTTAATGCACAATTAGTCATGATCAGCGGCTCTACCGCGTAATTCTCATTTGTATCAACTTCAAACAAACGCATGCGAAATTCAACGCGTGCAAAAGAGATGGCATGTTAGGCGGGCGTCGTCGCACGCACGTCAAATTTCAATCTCAAGTTGATGTTGATGAAAATGAGAATTACGCGGTAGACCTACTGGTTCAAACAAAGTTAAAACAGCATTTTAAGTTGGTTTTGAGAAAATCATGACTAATTGTGTATACAATTTCAAACTCTTGCTTTATTAACCTCACTAAAACTGAACTATTGGCGTGAAATGGCACAGAACAAAATTCTTTTCAATTTTAAATTTCTGAACAAGAAAAATTAAATATTATTAGAGAGTGCATTACAAACGCTCTCGTGAGCGTTCTGTATGTGCAGTACAAGCTAGTATATCAAGCAGATGCAAAAATAACAGTCGACAGGACAGACAGTTGGAATGACAATGACAATGACAAAAATAAAATTCGCATAGCCTCTAGTAAAGATTTAAGTAAAGAGAAGTTGAAATAGTTTAATTTCAGTATGTTTCTAGTCAATGGATTTTTTCATGATTATTGCATCATATTTACTGATTTGGGTTCAAACTTCTCAAGAATCGGTCGTCAACGTTCGATATGTCGTGGACAAATCGTAGAATTGGGCAAAACGTAAAGTTTGAAATGGAAAATCTTTCACCAAAAGTCAAAAATAGGTGCGACAACGCACGTCCGACGGGGAGGAGCGTGTTAGGTTTTGCATGTAAATGATCGAGCGAACCGAGGCGACCCACCTAGCTTTAAGAGAAATATGATATGCCCAGGCAGATCATGAAATGCCCCATTCTACTATGTGTTGATGACATACATGTTACGGGTAATGCATCACCGATGCCCTTAGTCAAAACTAGTTTAAACTAAACTTAAAAGTAAGGAACTGATAGTACATTATGTAAGTCGGGAATGCTGTGTGGTAGAGCATTCCACATTCTGATTGATTCGATAGTGAACGAGTTGCCATAAGCACAAGTATTAAGGGCAGGGGTTTTAAGGAAGGAGGAAGTCCCTGAATGCATGGGTCTATCCCTATAGTGATCAAGAATTCCAAACGTTCACGAAGCATAAGGTAGAGAAAGTGTAGGTATTCCTATTATTCCTAATTCACCATTCATCATATTGGGGACATATCAGGATCGAAGAATCTCTGGAAGGATCTCCTGTTCTATCTTGAAGCTTACTGAATCTGAATAAGTACGAAATAATTATTCAATATTGCAATTAATTTAATCTTTTGACATTGATATTAATAAAATTGTAAGTTAAGTTTATTGTAATGTAATCAAATTTTTTTGACATCCGTTTTTGATAATTACATATAATGTGTTATATTACTTTTTATAACAATATGTAACATTAAATATATTTTATATATAGTTTTAAGTGATGCAATTAATTACGAAATGGGTTTCTGTAATGTAATTATGTATTTGCAATTAAATAAATAAATGGATAAGAGCAAGGATTCAAAAAAATCAAAGTTGTCAACCATGCGATCCGAGGTCGAGATAAGTTTCAATAAATAGTAAATCCCGATTAAGAGGCTATGCGAATTTTATTTTTGTCACTGTCACTCCAAGCGAAAAATCGCGCAGTGCGAGAGGGGCGGATTCAGGACGAATGCGAAAAATTTTAGTTTTATAATTTTTATAAAAAAACTAAAATAGCTAGCAAAATTTCAAATATCAAATCTCTAGATATTGTTAAAACACACCTAATAAAATATGTTTTAGTTCTGTATATGGTTCCTAATCGTCAAACGAGGAGAAAAAGTGTGTTTGAAGACCTCATTTCAACAATTATTTCTATCGAGGAAAATTTATCCAAACATGTTTTCCAATTTCAAATCCCTAGATTATATTATCAAGATGCATATACCAGAAACTGATTATAATTTTCCGTGTATTTCATGAAATACACAGAAAAGAAACACCCGTATTTTTTTCGCATATCGCCTTAAAGATCGGTAAAGACGGATTTGTAATTTTGCAAGGAATATTAGATTGAAGATAAATCGCAACGCCACCACAACCTGCACCGATTCTATCATTCCTGATAAGTCGAAATATGTAGACAAAGAGACCATTGAGACGGTATCGCACGTACCATCGAAGAAATTTTCGCAGACCCACTTTTCGCTCCTATCACCATGCAATACGGGCTAAAAGTGGGCCAGCGTATTTTTCCCTGATAGTACATAGGCTTAAGATGTGATTCTGAAATCAGATGTGCTGATTGCTGAAAGAAGCAAGAAAATCAGGGTAATGAGCTGAGATGCTTTGAGCATTGAAATGAACAACATTAAGATTGTTCTGAAGACCATTAAAGGCACTGCTCAAACGGTTGAGGACAGGTTGAGTGAGACTGTGAGTCATAAACTCACCACTCTTCACAATGGCGTACTCATCAGCTAGAGAACAGAAAAAGAAACTATAATTGAAGTCAATAGATAAATCCATAACAAAAATAAATTTAATAGGAATACATATAATAAATAATAAAAACTTTTACATGAATTTAATATTAAATTTTATATGTTTTATATATTGGCTGGTTCTTTGTAGATAGACTATTATACAAATAAAAGCAAAACGAAGGGTCACATAAACCAACCATAACAATCATGATCTCTGAGTGACCACAACAATTGAATAAGAAAAACTAAAAAGGATAGCATTGCATAAGCTTACGCAGCTGCCAACAACCGATTACCGCAGGGATTATCTCTTAAGGTGAATGGTACAAGAGAATAGAGATGCACAGTTCCAGCTATGGTTCTAGCCTGTATGCTGATCCGTTTATTTCTGCAATAGTCGGTGGTGGTAAAGGAGCCGTATGAATGGATTGCAACGATCTAAGGCCACTATCTCTCGCGTGGTTTGGAGGGAAACCCCATCCAGTCTCAGATACAACACCGCGTGCGCCACACGCGTTGACTCTTTTAACCCGATGCCATAGTACGACAGCGCGAAGTTTTGTCTCCGAAATCTTTTGTTTTGGAATGGAAACCGTGAAGAAACCCCATTGTAAAGTCTCTGACATGCTGTGAAATATGCTTTTCTCCCGCATAAAAGAAGTGTTAGTTCTGCTTTCGTAAATTTTGAAAACCCTTTGACATAATTCAATTTTCTTTCGGTTATTAATTAGTCGGTGGATTTGGTACTAATCGATGATCAAGTTTGGATACAGCTTGATCGACATTTAGTAAGTATTTTGTTTTGAAAGCTCTTTGTAAACTAATAGAGTAAACCATAAAAAAAATCGCACTCCTAAACTCAAATAACCCGAACCCTTAACAACCCCGAGAGATGGTAAATTTTAATTTAAGCCATAAGTTAACCTTAAGTGACTATTACTATTAAATGGCAATTAAGAAGGTTCAATTATCCAATTACATGCGTTATTAACTTTAATTAAGTAGTTTCTAATTTTCATACGCTTACTTTAAAGCAATACAGGAGATATGTAGATAAATGACTATAAAAACATATTTAAAACAAAATATATTAAATATAACACCATCATATGAAGGTACAAAGTAGACTGTACAAAGTATAAGTAGCGTAAGTGCTTGTAAGTCTATCTCCACTTGATTGAGAAAAGATAAAAACTTTTATCTTTCGCGTGAGCAAGGGTGCTAAATCACAGCATTAAAAAAACTAGTCACACCACCTAAAGATATCTAGGACAAACTTCATCTTATAATTGTCATATTAGCATTAATTTATGTTCGTATAATTGTTCAACTAAGTGGCTAGGCCAGTATGTCACTGTTAAACAGTTATTATGTTTATAAACAATTATGTTAGGGTAAATTCATCATTGTTACAATCCTGGTATGCAGTGTGCATCACGCTTTATCATTTAGATTGACTGACCGAAGAATTATAAGTCTGACGTAAACCCAAGTCCCGTAAATATCTTTCTGGACTGAAAATAAAGGTTGTTTTACAATGAGAAATTGAACAGTTTCGTGATAGTTTACTAGTGAATTAAAAACTTAATTGGCAACTATTGGCAACACTTGAGTGACCAGCTTCCTCTTTTACGAAGTCTATTTCGGAAGTTGGTACTTTTTCATGCTTTATTTATGCGATAAATTTAATAAGTACTCTGTTTCGTTTATCTAATAACATGATTAGCTAGTCTGATGTAATTTTGTTATAAATTCTGGCATTTTTTTAAACCATATGATCAACTGATTGATCGCACTAAACTACTTTTGTTGTGTGGCTTGAGGTATGCTTACAAAAATCTCTTACCCAAACAAAATTTAAATGGCCGGCCAATTTTTTTTTTTTTTTTTTTGCTGCATCTAGTAAAAAAGTGAATTTTTCATCAGTAGATCATATTACTGATTTATTACACTGTACAAATTTTGTTGTGTAGCTTGAGACATGCTTAAAAAAATCTCTTCCCCAAACAAAATTTAAATGCCGGTCAATATTTTTTTTTGCTTTGTCTAGCAGACAAGCGAATTTTTCATCCTATAATCAATCAGTAGATTCAATCAATCAGTTCATTGACATTGTGGTAATAGTAATCGTTAGACCTACTAACCCATAGATCGTAGGCCTAAACCTCGCTGGGGTATAATAAGACATATATTGCTTTCATCCACAACTGTCCGCAAGTCGATTACTCTCTACATACATCCTTAGGGTAGTAGTAAGAAGCTGTCTTTTTTGGAGACTAACATCATAGAATTATATAAATAATACAATAAAATAGCTCTATGAAAAATCAAATTGTTGTAGTAACCATAGACTAAATATTATACTATAAGTATTATACTTAGTCTATGTAGTAACAAATTTGATCATAATAACTTTTCTCTTCATCTTTTTCTATATTTTTTTCTTGCCAACTGTAAAAATATGTATTAATATTGAATATTGAATAATAATACTCATTTATTATTATAATATTTATTAATTTTTAAATCTAAATGGAACTTGGTTTGGAGTCATCAACACTACTTCTCTTGCATGTTTATTTTTGTTAGACAGACACAAATGCAAAGGAAGCGATCATTAGTCTAAATTCCACTATTTTATCCGTTATTAATGTAAATAGCCAAAGTTTATTGACACCACATTTTGTTAGAAATAAACAGACAGTCTGAAGTTCAATGTTCCTATAATTATCTAAAAAGGCAAAACCAGTGCACCTTATTAGTAGCGCCAGCCTGCCTTCAACTTGTGCGTTTAAAATTGTATCGTATGGAAATTTCCGTAAGGATTTTATATATTTTTTCCTTTTTGACTGAATTTTTATACTCAAGGTGAACTAAAAATATTACAAGTTTGTTAGATTATAAGTGCCCAACCAATCAACGGATCACTATGAAACTTTTACACTAGAATTTTTCGTGGTCCGGGCCAACACATTGACTTCTATTTATACCGGGAAATCAGTGAGTTTCAAAAATATAACCATACATAACTGACTAGCTTTTACCCGCGTGGAAAGTGTCTATATACCCACATAGTAAAAGTTGATCTAGAGTAAGTACCAGATTTTGGCTAGGAGGTTATTTACTTTGAGGAGGCTGTTAATACCTAATTACGTAAACGTTAAGAATCCTACAGGAGCTGTCTTTTTGATACAACTAAAAATGTATTTTTTAACAAAAAAAATTGTATATCTCTTGTGTTTTTGCAGAAATCTGCTTGTTTTAAATTGTAAAAAACAATTATATTAATTATTTTTTTGTTTCATACTTCTTAGCAATGACTATAATATAATATAGTTAGAACAAAAATATTAACACATTCTTTATTCTTGATTTTTACTTTTTATCGAGTAGTTTGTGACTGCATTCACTCATTGGGAATCACACGCACACACCCTCAAATACACCCACACACCCTCATACAGACCTTGTCACGCTTATTCATATACAACACACATACCTTCATATAGGTGCATCCTTCACTGTTTTGATGACTTTTGTGTATTTGTCATTGTTATAAAATGAAATAATTATCCTGTTCCTAGTGACTAATAATACATGTACCATTAGCATAGTAAAATCCGTTATTAGCAGTATCCACAAATAATATTTTTTTCAATGCAAGTGCTCGTAAAGGCCCACTTTTTATGCATCAAAACCGAACAGGAAGTCGATTAGTTTGCCCTAGGGCTTTATTATTTTTTTATTTACTCACTACGCTCGTGTTTTAAATCGTCCTCGTAATTTATTCCTTTTCGCCCTTGTAGCATAAACTACTATTAAGTTAACACATTTTGTATTGCTGTGGATTTTTGTTAGAAAATAAATTAAACATACAGAAATTGGTATTTAGTTCCTTTTAATTACATCTTCAAATTATTAAGAAACATTGGTATAAAAAATTATAACCCGTTTTTGACACATACAACACGAGCGTTTCTCATCTCATTCATGAAAGAAAAGATACTTATATCATAAAAAAGATACTTATATCATAAAAAATATTGTTCAACCATCGGTATACGGGCCCGTAAGGGAAAAAAAATGAAGTATTTTCAAGTGATTTCCTATAGCAAAGTTTGAAGAACTAAGTAGATCAAAAGTGTTCACACATTGTTTAATGTACGAAGCAGAAAGATTTAATCTTGTAATGTAAGCCATTGTTTAAATCTATAATTTCTCGTATCACAGTACTCATTCGTGTAATATTATATATAATTATTATTTGGTAAAATCCACAATATTAAATCATATATTTAACCTCCTACGTCGTAATAAAAAATAACAAATGAAGAACAATTCACGAGTCCCAGTTGGGGCTGGGCTGAAGCAAAGCTAGACGAAATCAAATTTTATTTCAATAGCAAATTCATCTAATTACATAAGACATGCTTCAAAGACGTGCTTCATTTGAAAATGATAACAGAAAGGGTTAACGGTAAATCAGCACTGTTGCAAATTATTATATAAATTATTATTGTTTTATATTTTGTTTACGTCAATTTTGTATACAACGTATAACAGAAAGGTGTAACCATATTAGAAGAGCTTATTCAGTCAATGGTATAGAACAACTTTTACTATGGAAGAAAAACCAGTACCTCGAAAAAAAAATTTTACTGTTTCATAGAAAAGTGCAATGCCGCTCGACCGAAATGTATGGAAGGGCAGATTGTTTTTTTGAGATTTCAGGGTTGGCTCCATAGTAAAAGTTGTTCTATACCATTGACTGAAGAAGCTCTTCAAATATGATTACACCTTTCTGTTACACGTTGTATTATCATAAATTGAATTCAGTATTTTATACTAATAAGTATATAACTATTTCATTTAAAATACGTATGAATTAACGTTTTACTCGCTTTATATACCTATATATTATTTAAATATTTGATCATTTTAGGGTTCCCTACCTCAAAATGGAAGAACGGAACCCTAATAAGCTCACTTTTTTGTCCGTCTGTCCGTCTATCACGACACTTTTGTTCAGGCCCGGTGTGAGGTATCAAGCTGAAACTAATACCTCCTACAGAAGTAAGTCTACGGCCCCATGGTGCTGTAAGAAAATCAAGTGTCTAACTCAGCGCAAGAAAAGTTGTTGCCTTTTACATAATCAATTTCATACAAATTTGCTGGCCATGAAAACTTACAGGGTATTTCCAGTTGACTTAGAAACTTGACATTTCGTTTACAGGTAGGTAGGTCTCAGGTCTAGGTACTACATGTATAGAGAAAAATCTGAAAATACCTAAATTTCATTATTTAAAAAGTTGAAATACGGCGGTAGCTCAGGCGGTAAATGTTGGCCTCTCGACCTTGAGATCCAGGTTCGATTCCCGGTTGGGCATACACCGATGAGTTTTTCGGAATTTATGTGCATAGTATTTGTATTACCAAACTTACCACTTGCTGAACGGTGAAAGAAAACGTCGTGAGAAAACCTGCATGCTCTAAAAAGCATCTATTTGTGCCCGAACTATGGCGATAGGGCTCACCACCCATCACTTTGGGACATAATAGTCGTCGGTGAAACTCGGGTTTACCGAGTGAGGGCTGTGACTTGCATTTCACAGTTCATACTCGGTATCACCTCTGACACCCCCTCGGGGATTCATGTTGTGATGACATATTTAATTTTTTAATATTTAAATAGTTGAATGAATCGTTATGTCAAGTTGGTCGTATATAACTGCAAGTGGATTAAGTTTGTCTTTTAAACAATTTATAGATACGGAACCTTCAGGGCCCGAGTCCTACCCCACTTAAGTGTTTTTTTTTTTGTTCCGGCAAACGTTATCGGCAATTTCTGTTAAGACTAGGGGGGGTAGCCTCGCTCCGCTTCGTTTCGCTCGTCTTCCCAAATTTATTAAACATATAAACCTAACGCGCTCGCCCTCGCTCCGCTCGTTGTCGCATCTATTTTTGACAGTTGTTGAAAGATTTTCGATTTCATATTTTACGATCTACCCACGACACACACATGGTCAATCTTTTCGAGACATTCAAAAGCCTGAACCGAGCGAATTATTTTTTTATTGGTTGTTGAGATAGTAAATGGCAGATGAATAAACCGATAACATTAGTTTTAGTGCAGTCAAAACTAAATTTTCTTCATTGCAAAATAGTCCTTTAGTGTTAAGAATAGAAACTAAATTGCTTTGGAAAAACTTTAGTTTTGAGAGCACTGAAACTAAAATTAAAGCCTTTAGAATTGGCTTTATTATCTTTCTAGTACGGCCAACTTAGTTTTATAATGTGGATAATTCTGCGGTAGAGCTAAGAAAACCACAGCTACCGACACACTGCGCAACATGTATAAAGTTTCCTATCCGCGTTTCCTTTCCCTGTTATGACGTAATCTTGCGACTATCTATGCTTCCTTTACAGTTGTTTTATCTCACGACGACGCGTCAGGTTTGGTTGTAGTAGTGCGTCACTACAAAATAACCAGTTACAGAAGGTTTACTCCGCATAACTAGCGAAAACAGGCGCACGCACACATAGACGCGTACGTACGACGATCTCGGATGAAGTCGGTCGAATGCTAATACGAAATTCTGCCGAGATCATCATACGTACGCGTCTATGCATCTGTGCGTCTGTTTTCGCTCCGTCGTGGGGTCGGCCTTCTGGTAGTACCTATTTTGTGCTTATACGTTACTGAAGTGTGGCGTTATTGCGTCTCCCGCGCTCACTCACACTTTAGCAACGTATACGTGCATGGCACTACTACAACCAAGCCTGAACTGTCGTCGTGAGATATAAGTACTGTACTTAAATTGTAACTGAGACTACCAGAGCAAATCAATTTATAGAGTAGTGAATCTTAGAAAAACGTTCTGATTCAAACTCACGCACACAGATGCGTGCTGTACACGCAAAGCGAAGTTCGGGGGAGTATCAAGCGCCTGCCTATGTGAGTTCGAATCGAAGCGTTTGTACTAAAATTCACAACACAACTCTCTAAATATATTTACTCTGGTACTCCAAATACCATGGCAGTTCTGATTACGCCCGCGTAACGGTAAAAAAAACCTAAAATACGTCATCACGACATTAATCCTCGAGGGGTGTCAGACGTTTTTTCGAGTATACAGGTACTCTGTGAAATTACAGTCACAGTCCACAATGGTTTCAACGTTTGGGGTGTACGAGGTCAGACTGTGACTACAATTTCATTATTCCATCCCAGCGTGATAGTAAGTGAGCCCTACGATCGTACTTCAGGCAAAATTTGGACTCACAACCAGGGTTGCCAGTTGTTCGGTTTTTACCGAACTGTTCGGTATTTCACCTCCATGTTCGGTGTTCGGTGTGAAGAAAATACCGAAGTATGGGTTCACTATTTGCAAAATTTTTTTTTTCATTCTAATCATCATATCACACATTTATTTAATGTTTCGCAAAATCAAATCCATACAGATTTCGTATTGGCATTCACCGAGTATCTTCGAGATCGTCGTACGTACGCGTCTGTGTGCGTGCGCCTGTTTTCGCTAGTTATTCGCAGCAGTGGCGTGCACAGAACTTTTTTCCGGAAAAGCAATCAAAAGGTCAAGATTGAAAATATAAAAAATTTAAACAACAATTTGAAAAAAAAAAGTTTGCATGAAAATTTTCACTCTAGGGTAGGCAGTGCCTACCCTGGCGTCATACAATTTTTTTTTCAAAGTGTTATTAAATTTTTTTCATATTTCTTTAATTGTCGTACTTGACCTTCTGATTGCTTTTCCGGAAAAAAGTTCTGTGCACGCCACTGATTCGCAGTAAACATTCTGTAAGTGGTTATTTTGTGGTGTAATGTACTAACTACCAACTTACTACCAGTATATCATTCTCAATGACTAGTCAGCACCACACGCATTTTTATACATTCAAAAAGCGTACACAATTTCACTATCGTTCAATGTCCCATTGTGTATGACACTTTCTATAAAAGAACTTCGCCTTAACAGACTGAATGCAATTACGCATTTCCAATTATAGTCTGCCTGAATATGACTATACATAATATGTATATGACATGGCTTAAATACAATATTTTATACTGTCTAATCAAGCGAAATCTCTAAAATTATGGAGCCTAAAAACTTGTCATTTGGCAAATGCGCGAGCGCAGCAGCCGTGGGCAAAAGATAATATTAATAAGAACAATAATAATAATACAAGTTGATATTAATTTATGCAGACAAATTCATACTGAAGATTCGGTAAGTGCTCAGTATAAAACTACCCTTTTGGTGAAACTCTTGAATTATTTTTTTCGTTTTCCCTACAAACGCAAATCAGAAAAAAGAGTTATCGGTCCATGATACTGACTAACAACTGGTAGAGCTGATGCCGGGCTCAACTGTGGAGGTACCACCATCTTACTTGGAGACCCTCTCGAAGTAATTCGGGGGAGAGTAAGAGGACAGCTCACAGGCAAAAAACCAGGAGGCCCACCATGCCTGGGACCGATGGATGGCGGTATATCCATCCCTAATAGCCGGGCCTTATATGGAACAGACTGGTGACGGGCAGCGGCGTCACTGGTGCGAGGGTTCCGGCACCGCACTCATCAATCCGCCTGCCCAGCGTGTGTGAGTATGGGCAGTTCTTCCAGGATGACCGCCGGGAGTGGCAAAGTCCTGGAAAGGCTTATGTCCAGCAGTGGACGAACTAGGCTGATAGATGGATGGATAATACTGACTACTTACCAAGCTTCCAGCATACATTTGGGTGCATAAATTAACGTCTCTCTTTTCAATTCTATTAATATAAGTAAAAAAAAGCGTTGTATTAAAAATTAACTGTAATTATTGATAAATCATGTAAAACGTGTAACAGAAGTTTGGTCGTATTTGAAGAACTTATTAATTCAATGGTAAAGAGCAACTTTTACTATGGAACTAAACTTGAAATGACGAAAAATAATCTGCTCTTCTATACATTTCGGCCGAGCAGCACGGCAGTGCAGAAGCAGTAATTTTTTTGTTTTGTTTCGTTATTCAGATTGGTTCCATAGTAAAAGTTGTTCTATATCATTGACTGAATAAACTCTTCAAAATGACCACACCTTTCTGTTACACGTTGTATATCAACTCGTTATTATACGTCGGTAAAAAAAAAAATATAGTTTATTTTTTTATATTTTTCGCAAATACATACTACTTTTGCTGAATTTGTCACAAAGCACGAGTACAGGCAGGTAAAAATACCAGCATGAACAATAACATAGATTTGCAACCGGTTAAATAATTGGTAAAGTGCGTACACTATGTAGGGTTCCGTCATCGTAGGTGTTATCTAAATCTGTTACCAAAATTAATTATTATTTTACAAGTATTTGTACTACGTAGTGTTTGCTGCTAGACAATAATGAAAATATTGTAAAAATGTAAAGCACTACATTTCAATCTTATTTTTTTCGGTTTTTTAATCTAATTCCCTATCCTACACTTTCAGCTCAATCAGCTAGAGTCTAGCTGCTAGACTATTCGAAAGTAATGCCTTAGCCAGATAGACAAATAGACAGACAGACGTAGTCTTCGTTTTAAAAGTTTCGGATTGTTTGACGGAACCCTAAAAACTGACAAGTAATATCCTCATCGGTATGCTAGCTCAATGTCGTGCGTGTACGCATGTGGCCGAGGAGAGCCGAACACCCACGAGTAACCTTGTCAAATGTAGAGCAGTTGCGAATTGTTCGCGCCGATGTACTATGAGAACCTTTGGAAGTGCCTCTTTCAGCGCCATCCGAAAATTACTCTTACTGATAAAGATATTTCTCTTAAATGAGAAATAAAAAAATGTAGTGATATTTAAAGTATAAGACATAAGACATAATTTATTTCCTTAAAAGTGTTAGTTTTACATTTTTTTAAACCTAGTGTTAAATACAAGAAAAAAAAAACAAAAAGTCAAAACTAACTTAGCACATAAATAATATACACATTTAATTTAATCCCATACTAGAATATCTCCGTTCTATGGGATCTTATATTTAGTTTTCGCCAGAGGGCGCCCGGTGCTATTTTTAATAATTAATATTTTTGTTTTATTAAAATAAAATACTTATTTATTATTAATATTATATTATGTATTGTATTATATATATATATATATTGCATGCATTATTAGTTGTATATAATTACATATAATGTATGTACTTATATCACGGTGTATGTCGTTAGGATATATGAATATTATGATAAAGTTGTAGGTTTATGTGGTATATATATACGCAATAATAGAGATTAATGAGGTGTAACAAAGCGATATGGTTAAATATCAACAGAGGAAAATCTAAGAAACAATAATATTGAAATGAACATCAAAATAAAATTGTTTTCTGAAAATTGTTGTTGCGTTAAAAGAACGGTATGAAAATTTTGTTCAAAGTCAAGCTGTTTTTAGAGTAAAATTAAGTAAAATTGGGCATTTCTTTGAAATCACTAGTAGTATTTGTATGGTTCTTACACTAAAACACAAGGAAAATATTGCTTGGAAAAATAATCTATGGATTTTTTTTTCCGTCCATCGCGTCCGTATGAAAAGTATTATTTTCCTCTATTTTGCACTATCCGGAGACCCTACGACGTGGTAATGAGCTGATATGAACGTTATTTCAATAAAGTTTCTGTCGATATTTGTACCGACACAAGTCAACTCAAGGTCGTTAGCAACTACCTGCCCCTTAATATAAGATTTAGGTTTAGTATGCTGACCAAATTGGCGACATAGGTACTGAAGAAGAGCTATGTCAAAAGTACCCGGAATAGAAGAACTTGTATGACTAGTAACTGTTATTTAAATTTTTTCAAATTTTTTAATCGTCAAACTTGACCTTCTGATTGGTTTTCCGGAAAAAAGTTCTATGCACGCCACTAGCGCGTGAGTATATGTAGTTAGGCTTACTATTCAATGCAGGCTTAGATTTTGTAAGATAATGAATATAAATATTGAATTATATCTTCAGTATATTACCAATATATTCGTTTACTGATTATATTCGGGGCGGGTGTTCCGTGTATGGACCGTGACTTCATTTCACAGTTCACACTCGGAACACCTCTAACTCACCCTCTAGGATTCACGTCGTGATGATATATTTATATTTATCTATATTCGTTTACCGTTGAGTGCAATAAAATAGGTACTTAAAATATTGACACCTTCGTCAAACCTAATCAATCAAAAAAAAATATTGTCAAATTAATTAATATTATTTTTCTGATTTCTTTCAGGATCCCACTGAAGCTTGTCTCTGTAATGAAAGATGTTCACACAGGATCTGCTTTTGCTGCTCGTAAGTCTAACAACAATTATAGTTCTTTACATATGAAATTGCAGAAATTTTCTTAAAGATTCTTGAGTTCATAATTCCTGTAATTCAATAGCTACATATTTCAATTATTTGTTTTTTATTTGAACGTTGATTTCAATGTTGTACGTCCACGTATTGATTTTTTTTTTATTGTCAGTTTGATTATAAAAATTAAATCTTCAAAAACAGTTCGACCTAAATGCCATCCATTTCCATGATAAGATTCGTAATAATTTTTACAGCTGACACTTTCAAAAATTAAGTTAATGTTGCTGTTAGCCTAATGTTGTCTCATTCATACACATAAGAAATTACATAATTTGGGTTTGTTATTCCTAAGAAAAATGCAAAAATACTGAAAATTGAGTTTCCTTCAAATTATCTACAGAAAACGGCAATTTCATATGTAAAGACCTAATAACATACTACAAACAAAAACTTTCATATTAAACTAAGGAAAAATATTTTTCCGTTTTTACATCTATTAAGTACAATTTTTAATGTGAATTTCGTTATCATACACTAATAAAACGTGCAATTTGCTTTGTTGATTAAATTTCAATGATGCATGCACTCTTGTAATTTTGTTGTGTATGACTTTATAAATGTTCATTTCCATATTGGCACTGATATTCAAGTGCCATATGCTCCGACCAAGGTATTCTCTTTTGACTAAAACAAGATGAATTTATCTTTATTGTGCTTAGTCATCTTTTACTGTGTGTTACAAAAAGGAAATGCGGTAAGATTTATCATTATAAATAATAACTTAATGATATTGTTACAAACAATTATTGTCTTTTCAATAAACTTCGCCCAAAATTAATACGGACCAAAATTTTCCAGGTTTACAATAAAGGCGTAATATGTATTGCCGATAAGGTAATTAATTATTGATATTATTTGATCATCACTTGCCATAATCGTTTTTGTGTATGACCAATTTCTATTCTTAATTTTAAATACATCTGAGTCACTAAATACGTAAACTTACTTGGTAAAAACATCACGACATTCAGTAAAAAACAGAATTTAAGCTTAGAAAAAGTTTAAGGAATCCCACCTCTGACCCTTCCTTCGGTTTAGTCGTGATTCATGTATCTTAACTATTTATATACCTATAGTAAGCAATTAATAAACTAATCAATTTTCAGGGAAAAGCCCCAGTTTGTAAGTTTGTGCCTCTATCAGGCCGACGAAACACTATTCTTCAAAATAATGCGATACCTTCCCACGACCCATACATTCCGAGACCAAACCCCATCTTCTACAACTGCACCTCTCCTCAATGCACCAAATTCTCCCTGACTTCCCTCACACAAATCACTTCCCCGAACTTCAAACTTAAACAATGCTCCCACCAAGAGAATGACCAGCAAGAGCTATGTGACACCATCAGATACAACCACCTCAAGAACGATGACAAACTCTTGTTATTATCTAACAATGTTTTGAGGAAAACATTCTATTTGGTCGATTGTATGATTTACTCCAACAACGAGCGCATATGCCACAGGAAGGATAAAAACTCCCACTCTAAGGTCATTGATTTGGGAACAGCTGCAAAACCTAACGAGGCTTCCGTTTTATCACAAGACGAGTTCCTCTGCGAAGAGTCTGGTAATCCACCATTAGTATATTGCGATCTTAACATTTACGTACCGTACGTTTCTGGACTCAAACTAAGAGAATCAGCCATCTTAGACAAGGTGACTCTCAAAACTGACTCTTATATCCTGCAACTGAACTATCAATGTCAAAATGGTTGGTGCGGGTACACGGGCAATGCACCAAAGACTCGACGATTTGGCTACAAGGATCCAGGAGGTTCTTTGTATCGTTGCTACTACGGAAATGGCCAACAAATCTGCAAAAAACTATTCGATAAAGAAGAGTCTGAAGACAGAATAATTTTTGACGGCGGTTACCGTAGAAAGCAATAAATAATTTACTTTATTATGTACGAATGTTTTAATACATATTTAATTTTTCTTGTGTTGTATTGTAATTGACTATTGTTGAACATGATACAGACAGAACTGATTGAGATAACGTGCAAAGGGCGGGCGCACGCGCAGATGTTTGTGCAAGCGGTCGAACTCATACACAGTGAAAGTAGACGGCCTGTTGCTCCGGTACTAAAATTGTGTCCACAGTATTATACTACAATCACTGCAGAGTGTAATTCCAGTAATTGCTATTTTATTGCATTAATTTTCAGATATATTGCTAATGAACAAACAACTAAGTATATATGCTTTTTATGAGTTACTATGTAAAATGTGATATTTATATCTCGTTCTATTACTTCAAAATAATAAGAAAATATATATATATATATATAGGATGTCAAGTGTGAGAGTTAAAAGCTCAATTATATTACTAGCCAAATTTAAACTATTGCAAGATGGCTCCAAAAATTGTAGCTACCCAGTAATAAGAGTAGTTAAGGCGCTACGGAAAAAACATGGACACTTTAAGAACGTGCATATCTACTTCAGTAAAAGATGTATTATTTTGATAAAATAGTATATTATTTTTGAATTCTTTTTCTAGGGATCTGTTAAAACAGAAACGTGATTGGAGAAATTCGGCTCGATAGAAATATTTATTGAAATTAGGTCTTTTTCGACACCAATTCTCCTGGGTTGACAATTTAGAATGACATATGGACTGCAATTATATTTTATTAGATGGGTTTTAACAGTATCTAGGACCTGGTTAAACGAAATTTTGATAGCAACTTTAGTACATTTTATATTAATAAAAAACCGACTTTTTGCTACTTTTCCACGAATCCGTCCCTTTCGCACTGAAGGGTTTTTCGCATATGGAGTAACAGGGACGCTAAAACTTTTACATATCGCATTGAATAAATAGTTACGCAAGTTACTCTATTACCTAGCCAATATGTAAACCTAATAAGTCAAATAGCATGTACTACAAACAACATTTAACACTTTAAAAGCGTAAATATTAGCCCGAGCTCAACCCAATTAAACAATGCTTATTGCAATGAAAAAGATAAACAATGGCTTGACAAGAACACCTTGCACAAATTAATCTGAGCAAGGCAAACCCAATGGTTCGGAAGTCCGTACACCATCTACTCTGACAATGTTAGAACTTAAATTTTGGGTGATAAATGTTATTTTGCAATGAAATTTAACTGTACTCGACATGTTTTACCACACCTTGATGCATACAAAAGATTGTTAGACATGGGAGTATGACCAAAAGACAAAAGAAAATGTTAATTGTAAATTAAATAACAATTTTGTTCAATTCTGAAATTAAACTGAAAAATTCACCTTGATTTTGAACACAAACACTTGTTCTATTTGTTTCATAACATAATTATATTTTTTTCAGTGCAAATGTTCGTAAAAGCCCACTTTTTATGCATCAAAACCGAACAGAAAGTCGATTATTTTGCCCTAGGGCTTTATTATTATTACTTTTTTATTTATTTACAATGGTTGGCTAACCTGCAACCTTTCCTGTGTACCATAAATGTTTTACTTTTTTTCCACTGTTTAACGGCTCTGGATACAGTCCTTTTGAGCCAATCATAATTTAAAGTTCACAAGATTATATTTGTTTTATTTCCTCACACTATGCATTGAAAAACGTAGTATGATACACGGGCGTAAGAGCAAAAAATTACTCGGTTACGTTTAAAACACGAGCGTATCGTCCATCGTCCTCGTAATTTATTCCTTTTCGCCCTTGTAGCATAAACTACTATTGCACACTTCCCAACCGGTTTCGGTTTTTTTTCCTCCCAATCATTGTTGACATACGTTTGTCGTTTTATTGCTCGTATATTAAAATAATAACTATTCTGTATCCCCAGAAGATGGATTGATTTCCGAAACCGGTTGGGAAGTGTGCAACGGGAAGTGTGCAACAAATATAATTATGTTATGACTTATGAAACAATTAGTACAAATGTTTGTGTTCAAAATCAAGATGCTTTCTATGTTTCATCAAGTGCCGACAATCGCAAGTATAAATCATGAAAAATTCACCTTGGACAAAAAGTCAATAGCACATCAGCTGTTCCATACGTAAATATGAATTCGTTTTCTCCTTATAACCAGTGTAACATAAGTTGTTGAGTCAGAAAATACTTGCGCAATAACGTAATCTACAAGTCGTAGGAAGGTAGGACTGAAGTACAGAAGGCCAGGGTGAAGCGTGGGCACCAACAACCAGAGAATGGAAGGCTGGCAAAAAACTGTACTCCGTATATGGATTTGCAAACCCAACTTGACATACCAAACTGATAGGTAAGTTTGGGTTACGGTCATAAAAAATGACGTTTGTTTTATAGCTGGATAGTTTACGTAATCATTTTAGGAAAGTCAAGTCTGTTACGCATGTCAAGTAGTTTTTAGATTTACAGAGCAGTCAATTGCGATCTTGGTTTATTACCAACGTTTACTTATGCTTTCTTTCGTGTTTGTTTCCTTATCGGAGCAATAAAATCTCGTAAGCTAAGTCAACAAATTCGGTGAGTATACGTAAAATAGTCGTAAATATATCCATACATACTCGTACATAAACTCATGCCGTAAGATTACCATCTGTTACGATCCTGACACACCTCTTAGAATCTTCCTCGTCCATCAATCAACAAGCTCTTCTATTCTTATGAGTCATAAGTACTGTAAATGAAATGGAAAGTCATGCAAGTCCCACAAAAGAGGTTTAATTTAATGTTTTGGAAAGTCCTACCTATATCTCGAAAGAGGCCAGCTTCGTAAACGCAAGACAAAAGCAAATGTGGAGCAAGTGGCCGAGCGAGCTACTTACCGAAGTTTGCGTAACTTCAGAACTCAGTGTAGGGTCGCCACAGGCGTTCGAATTTTAAAATATTCCCTTTGTTCTTAGGTTATTGGAGCACGATGGGCATTTGGTGATTTATGCGTCTTTTCTTATTTTAATAGGGGATTTCTTAATGTATTAAATTTATTCATAAGCTACTATCGCTGCTTCGATAGTATTTCGAACATAACTCATGTTGTCATAGGTTTTGCAACATACACGGTTTAACTAGGGTGTCAACCTTATCAAAATGCTTATAGATGTGTAACAAACGTTCGTACTTTTGGATTATATCTAACTATTTATTAAATATTTTGAGCGCCTCTGTGGTCTAGTGGTTAGAACGTCTTGACCAATAATCTGGGGGCCACGGGCTCAAATCCCTCAACGGTATTCAGTTGTGTTTGGTATGCGTGCTACGGAAATAAGGCGCACTAGTTCACCACCCATCACGTGGGGACGCAATTATCGTCGGTGAAACGTGGGTACCTATAAGAGTTTGGACTGTCACTTGCATTTCACAGTAAATATTCGGAAGGAAACAGTTCTGACACCCCTTCGAAGATTCGGGTAGTGACGATGTAATTTTTGTATCTTTTATTTTGGGACGCAACGTGACTGTTTTGTTCACTGAGTCTTAAATGCTCAGAATAGTTTTTAAATGTATTCTGCTTAAAACACTGTATTCTCTAAGTAACAGTATCATTGGTAGTGTGAGATGGTTGATTAATAAAACATATGAGTAGAACAAAGCATAAAATATAGGATGATAATAAAGCCTTCGAAAAACAAATTAAATCCCAGCAAACTGCTGCACACTGTTAAACTATATGAGCAGCGGCAAAATTAGTTATCGAAAAATATACTAATTTAAGTTAGTAACAATGACCGACAAAATAAATGAAACAGCAAACTAAAATTTCTCACGACCACCTGGTTTAAATAATGAACCTCCGAATAAATTACTCGTACTAAACTTCCGAAAGTACTACGAACCAAAAGTCAAAAATAGTTGCAACGACGAGCGAAGCGAGGAGGAGCGTGTTAGGTTTACATGTAAGATAAAATAAGGAGCCGAATGAAGCGGAGCGAGGCGTGGTCTCTAATTTTAACAGAATTCATGACATACAAAAAAAATATGTATCCGGAGATCTCTGATAAAAATAGCAGACAGTAGTTTTCGGAATTTTCAGTATTTTATTCGGTATTTTTTGGTAGTTTTCACATATTTATTAGCACAGAAATTTTCGGTAGATAAGTATTTGAAGCAGTAACATTCATTTCAATTTATCCTCATTTTTTATTTAGTTTTCGAAGCTTTTAATACGACCCTAAAATATGTACTATTTGACCATATCACCGTCTGTCAAACCACTTTATTAACTATATAAGTAACTGACAACCCTTGCAGCTGAAAGGCAACAAGCAAGCCAGTTCTGTGCCACTCTCACACTGACCATTAGGATACACCCACTAATTTTGCCTCAAACCTGTATTATAAATACTTATAAAGGCACTCTAGCTACTCTAGCCTAGTTGCCAAATCGAGAGATTTCATCAAGAATCTCGCCTATTTTGACTACTTTTAATTTCCTTGACCGTCATTAAGTCATTATTTTCGTGTTATGCTTCATTATGTCACACATTTGGTAACTAATTTTAGTAAATTATCCCTACTTCTCTACTAATATTGTAGATCCGAAAATGTGTCTGTCTGTTTGTTAAGAGCACAGAACACCATGGGATTTTATTCCGGAAAAATTCTGTTACGTTGTAAATATCTCAGTTTTGACATCTGTCACTTTTGTTCTGTTCACATTTGTCACTTTTTTTGAAATATAAACTCATAAGGTAAAAGCTAGTCTACCATATTTTACATTATTACTTCTATGGGCCATGGAAATTCGACTAGAAAAATAACTTTGCTAAAGTTTCCATATTTTAATATCCAATCATGCTGTAATACTAAAAAGAAATAAGTGAGAAGCATAAAATAATTCCTAAATATCTACCACAATAACTACCAGTGGTAGTTTACCACGTAACATAAACGTACACATAAGAAATCACAACTTCTATAAAATTCAAACTTATTTTATTTTCAAATCTTAAATCATTAATGTTGGCATGAGGTCAACTTAGAACAAAGTGCATACCTTAACTTTGTATTTCTTGTTTAGGAGTTAAACATTGAAAAACATTTTGGTATGTGGCAGTTAACACCAATAGTTCAGTATTATTGAGGTTTATATAGCATGAGTTTGAAATTTGAATGCACAATTAGTCATGGTCTGGTCCAAACAAAGTTAAAACAGTATTAAGTTGGTTTTGAGAAGATCATGACTAATTGTGTATACAATTTCAAACTCTTGCTTTATAAACCTCATTAATACTGAACTATTGATGTCAAATGGCACAGATCAAAATGCTTTTCGATTTTAAATTTCTGAACAAGAAAAACAAAGTTAAGTTATGCACTTTGCGCTAAGCGACTGACGTTTAACTTTAAGATAAGCAAGCTAAGCTCAAGTGGTGGCGGTAATACTTTAAAAATATTTATAATTTATATTTATATAATTTATATATATTTTAGTATTCCGTTTGTATGAACTATGCATCCTCCGCTGACTCTTAAGCGGCTCCACAATGCTGAATGCACAATGTGAATATAGATGGTAAAAATTTGAAAAAAAAAAATGGCGTGTTTTTTGACTCTTGACAATTATTCATTATATTTTATAAATAAACATACTTTCAATCTTCTTTTAATTAAGTATAATACTTTTAAAAAGGCAAATAAACAGTTTTATATGTACCTATATATATTTAATAAAATGATATAAAATTTAATGTGAAATATATTTCGGGCCCTATCCTGGTTCCAGCATCAGTCATTATTGTGATTCAAAAAGCATGAATTTATCGAAAAAAGCGATCAGTTTCCATATTTTAAAACCGATTGAAACGAAACCAATTCACGCAGATACTTGCTAGAAAAAAGCATCTTTATTACATAAAGAGATTATAGTTAATGTCCTTATGGAGCCACGATTTCAAAATAACTGAAGTTTTCAGGATAGTCAGTTAAAAAACAAAAGCGTTGCCGCAGGACTGAATTTTAGCATTGTGCAGCCCTTTAAGTACAACTACAATATCTATTTTCGATTTAACTTGATGGTTTATTCATGGTACGAAACACACCGTGAAATGTCAATTTTTTCGCAAATCAATGTAGGTCTCCAAACTTATTTGTAGTCAGACTTCTTACAGACAATATTAGTCTTTATTTCTTAGCGTATAGAGTATGCATATGGTCGGTTAAATTTTTTTTCACGGTCAATGGTCATATTTAGAAAAAACTGTTTGATTTATAGTAATGCAGTGGACTGTTAAAGTTTTGGAGGCCAGGGTCGACTAGTTAGTTTGGAGAGTCCTCAAAATGGATACCACACAGTCAAGAAAATCTAGCTAAATCACAAAAAATAGTAAATCCAACCTTAGATAAAAACTAAAGGCGGAAGATATGGTACCCGTTTCCCTCGCCTGGTCCGAAAAACCAAGTCCGATGGACCTGCTTTGATTCGCTGGTCTAGCTTGCCCTACTGTCGAAGCTCGTCGGTGGTGCTTGTTCATACAGCAGGCCTTATAAGAACGAACCGTATCTTCAACTCTTTATTATATCAACGTATCAGACTTATTTTTGCGGGTCAGAAAAAATTTAGACAATAAAAAAGTTAGGACGGATATAAAAATACATTCTTTGAAATGGAATATTCAAGTAAACGCAGTACTCGTGCAGCCAGTTCCTTTCAATTTAAAATTGTTACAACAAGCGAAAGTGCTGCCACTTTAGAAAAAAAAAATATTTACTTGCTACAACAATTATTGAAAATCTGCTCAAGTAAATATCTAGAAATAGCAATGACTATTTTTATATAGCGTTGTTTCATAGACAATGTTTTCAAGGAGTTAAAATTTTTACTTTTGCTAAAAACAGCCACTTTTGGTTTCAGTTAAAATTCTAGCTATAAAAAGAGGTTATTTCTAAAAACTTTGCTATGTAAAAATTCAAAACCTTTACTTGAGCAGATTTTCAATTACTAATATACTTTTTTTTTCTAAAATGGCAACGCTTTCACATGTTGTAGCGCCTTAAATACACCTCTAAAGTTCGTTTATATCTCTGTCTATATCTCTTTCTCTCTCTATCCATCTTTTTGGAGCTAACGTCACGATACGAACTTAGATATAAATGTTGTAAAGATCTATGTTGCATCATCAACATTTTACAAACAAATACATCGTAACGACAAGAATCCCCGAGGGGTACTCAGAGGCGTTTCGCAGTATGGACTGTGAAATGCAAGTCACAGTCCACACTCTGACAACCACGTTTCACCGACAATTATTACGTCCCAGCGTGATGGGTGGCAAGCCGTATAGGCGTTCTTCGAACACAAATTGGACCCAAAGCTTATAGAGCTTTCCGCAGTACGCAGACCTCACAAATAACGCACAACCAGCGACCTCTCAGTCGAGTACTTGAACCACTAGAACAAAGAGGCGGTCATAATTATGTAACTACATAAAATATTTATCAACCAAAGTATTAGTAAATTAGACAGCAGATGTACAAACAAACCGACACTTCCATACATCAGCCTGTGTTCGTCCACTGCTGGACATAGGCCTTACAAAGATTTCGCCACTCTTGACGGTTCTCCCTCCTTTTCATCCAGCAGCTACCCGCGTCGTCCTTCAGATCGTCGTCGGTCCAACACTTGGGGGCAATGACGTATCTTAAGATTTAGCGCCTTGGGCCTGTAAGGTTTGCCACCCCATAAAATAACAAGAAAAAAGCAAAAATTATTCAATTATAAAATAAGATTAAACCCAACAGCGTGTTGATGTGGGCTTAGAATGGTAATACTCGTAATTAATGAAAAAACTAAAAAAGCCATGCAAACACTATTTATTCAATATTTACAATTATTTTGATAGCCAAATTAGTAACAAAATTATTCAATGATACTTCAATGATTTTGTCAAGTCAGCTTCTATAGGTATTAAGAATAGCTAATTCTTAATTGCTTGTGCCACCCCTCGCAGCTTGCCGCCCCGGGCCATGGCGCTTTTGGCCCTAGGGTAAATACGCCACTGCTTGGGGGTCGATCAAACAGAGCGCGTTCTACGTTCTGCGATCCAAATAATCAGAACGTGCGTTCTCCTTGACCGCTGCGGTCTGTGTGTCAAATTGTCAAAGTGGAACGCAGAACGCTGCTCTGTGTGGTCGGTCCTTTAGCTTAATTAAAAGGTTTTCCATTATTTCTAAAAAGTAACTTTTAATAATCTTGTCTTAACAATAAATCCGCTCTTAGTCAAATTTTCGCATGACAATTAGTATGAACATTGCGTACTTCGTCTTGTACTTAATAAATGTAATTAAATTGATGAAGGTAACGATTCAGTTACCTCCAGTAAATGAACTATTACAATGTAATAAAGCAAAAGTAATAAAATTTGAGCATCATTTACTATTTGTGACTGATTAATAACATTTCAACTTTTTTTTTTTGGTTCAACATGTACAAAAATACAAGCTGACTTTTTGATCATCGTCCAAATTCATACTGGAGGTTTGATAAGTGATCAGTATCTTGGATCAATAACAATTTTTGTGAAATTCCTAAAATGAAATTTCGGCTTTCCATAGAAATTCACTTCCAGTCCCGAGTGAACCACTATGGGGAGTCGAAATTTCATTTAACGAATTTCACCAAAATTGTTATTGATCCATGATACTGATCACTTACCAAGCCACCAGTATGAATTTGGACGATGATCAAAAAGTCACCTTGTATATATCTGATTTCGTGTATCGTGAAATATTGAAAAATAAAAACACCTATATTAAGCTGAAACGTCGGTCGCTTAGCGCAAAGTGCATAACTTAACTTTGTTGTTCTTGTTAAAAAATTTAAATTGAAAAACATTTTGGTGTGTTACGTCAATAGTTCAATATTAGTGAGGTTTATAAAGCATGAGTTTGAATTTTACTGCACAATTAGTCATGATCTTGTTCAAACAGAGTTAAAGTAGCATTTTAAGGTGGTATTGAGAAGATTAATTGTGTATACAATTTCAAACTCTTGCTTTATAAACCTTACTAATACTGAACTATTGGCATCAAGGGCCACATACCGAAAAGCTTTTTAATTTTAAACTTCTAAACAAGAAAAACAAAGTTAAGTTATGCACTTTGCACTAAGCTACTGACGTTTAAAATTAAGCAAAATAATTATTATTGACACCTACTACTGGTACTTACTGGAGGCCTATCAAATAAAAAAAAAATGTTTGTGATCGCCAATTAACAGCAACAAACTCTCTTTAAGCTAAATTTAATACCAGTAGATAAGTTTCATCAAAAGTAAAAGTTGAACTTTTTCGTGTCGCGTGAACAATTAGAGCTCGCTCGCTGTGCACGCGCACGGCCTTGACCGAGATTGTACGGTCATCGTATCCAATTGATATAGGGTCGACAACTCGGTTTCAAGTGCAAATTTGAATAATATGAATGCAGAGTGTTTTTAGAGTTCCGCCAAAAACGGACACCCTAAAGTTATATTTTTCCGTGGCTGTAAAACGATTGAACCGAATATATTTGGTTTGCAGTAAAGTTTTACGCGACGGTGTCACATTTTGAAAATAATTTTAATTTCATTCATTAATGGAATCTACGCATTAGTAGCTACACTTACTCTTGTTACATCAATTAAAAACGGTTTTTTTACTATGCTATGAATGCAAACACTTAAAATTCACAGGAAAATTGTCCTAAAACTATGATAAAACTTGAAAATATTTATTCGCTGCAAAATATAAGTATAAATTATTTTACAAAAAAGAATAAGCCAATAAATTTATTAAGACGTGTATGATTTTATATAAATTTATATAATAAAATATATGTTATGAAATGGAATATGAAATATATTTATTTATGTAATGTAGGTATAACAGATACACTTATTACAGGTAAATTTTAATGTAATATGAGTAATTAAATAATCTATGTGTGTTGTGTATAGGTAATAGTTTTATGTCATAAATAATAACAATAAAGGTTGGGTTTACTTAAATTTATTTTCAAAAAAATTAATTTAAATACAATAAAAACATAGAAATAAGGAATAAATAATATTATAAATATATGCAATACATATAATAAATATATACTTAACTATGCCCATTCGATTAAATATATATTGTGCTTTTTGGTTTCCTTATTAATATTAAAACAGTAAAATACGTTTTTACTTTATATATTTCGGCCCACGGTATGGGGCCGTCGTTATTTTATATATAAATTTACATTCCCAAATATTCCTTACCATAATTATGTAATTATTTTTTCAAATATATATTATCTTTTTATTAGACGCCAGACATTAAAACTTTCAGTATGCGTTGATGTCTTTTCTATGGAATCTAACGTCCAATTTATTCAAACTTTCTTTAAGTCGATATGTAAAAATAAAATACTGGTGCTTCTTTTCTGTGTATTTCATGAAATATACTGAAAATTGTAATCAGTTTCTGGTATATGCTTTTTGACTATATAATCTACGGTTTTTGATTTGAAAATTAAATTTTTACATACATTTTTTTCGATAGAAATAATTGTTGAAATGAGGTCTTTAAACACACTTTTTCTCCTCATTTGACGAAGAGGAACCATGTACAGAACTCAAACATATTTTATTAGATGCATTGCAACAATATCTAGATTTTTTATTTTGGAAATTTTGATAGCTATTTTAGTTTTCTTTTATAAAAATATAAAACTAACTTTTTTTCCTTTTCGCCCCTTTGCACTGCGCGTTATTTTGCTTAGAGTAACAGTGACAAAAATAAAATTCACATAGCCTTTTAAAGAGTTTTTAAAGAAATGGTTCCACTCTTGCTGCTGAGGCATGAGTTTTTCAGAATTTTTACGTGAAAAATATTTTCTGTGCCTGAAGTAGTATGTTGAATATTGTCACTGAAAAGGCGTTGCCTAGATGTTTGGTTCTTAAGAGTAAATTCTCCGGATTTGTAACAAAATAATTAATGTAATAAAATAATACATATATACATATCTCAATAATAGACGTATTTTTTATGACATGGTAATGTCATAAATAAATGACATGCCTCTAAATAATCGAATTTTTCAAAAGCATGATTTTAGATTTTTTTGGAAAGCCAATTATATTGGTATACATTGGTCTTATCTAAATGTTGTATTTTGTTCGTTGCAACAAAATTATTTCTTAATATTTTGTAACCAATCTGAAAAATCGACTCTTAAATAGACATTTTATAAAAATGCATAACATAATTTAATGGATATAAAATAAAGCATTGGTCAAGCAGTTAATACTGACGGAACTTGCATAAATATTCTATAAAACTTGTTAAATGGTCAAAGTTAAGCTAAATGTAATGTGCCTAAAGGTTAATTACAAATAGCCATTAAACAGGACGAGTTATCTCGCTAACGAGCCTTTTTCAAAATCACCAAGCTTTAGCTTTTTTAATAAATCTTTGTGTTGCAAAATTTGCCCGCAATCTGCAAGTCAAGGTCTGCGCTGGCGTATCTAAGAGCACACGACGGACGCATCTTCGTTAAGGCGGATGACCACGCTAAATAAGCAACTCGATATGTGTTGGTACAAATATCAACGGAAACGACATTGAAATAATGTTCATTTCAGCGTGCCTTGAAAAGTGGCTGTTACGACAACCACTGCGTTTTCGGCTAGCGCAAAATAAGAGAAAATAATACTTTTCACATGGACGCCATGAACGGAAAAAAAAATTTGAACTTAAATTTTGTAGATCTAAAAATTTCCTATAATTTGGTGAAATAATAATTAAAATCGCTTCAGGCGTTTGGAAGGAGTAAGACAATTTTTGTGTTAATCATGTGAAACTTTCGATGACTTTCGGTTTTTTTTTGTCAAAACTTACAATAGAAAAACAGTTTATGAAACTTTAAATTTATTTTTGACTCTATAATACCTATCATATATTTTTATGAAAGTTTTTGCATCACCCGTGTGGGAGGAGTAGGCCTTCAAAGACAAGTCCAAATTGCAGTTGGCATATCTATTCGCCTTAATGGTGAAGCAAGCACTTGACACGGCTGGTGATTACGGGGAAATGATCCTTTGGTATCTCTGTGGCAGGCAAATAGTAAAATTTGGCGTTCAAACGGCGTCGTCCGTTTCTAAACGCTCGATGTTTTGCAATTTGTTCTTCGACAAAAACTAAAATCCGAAATCGAAAGTCTTTCACCAAAAAGTGAAGAATAGGTGTGACGATGAGCAAAGCAAAGAGGAGCGTGTTAGATTTACATGTAAGTATATATTGGGAGCTGTGCAAAGCGGAGCGGAGCGAGGCAACCCTCAATAGTTCTATCAGAATTATTAAATTAGAAAATGAATTAAATATTAAAGAAAACTTATTTGTTTTTTATTTAGTTTAAATTATATATATCTATAAAAACACATTATCACAATGATTACTTCCAGATATATTTTGACTTTTGATGTCGGCCTCAGTGGAATTAGTTAAAATAAATATAATATGTTACAAATGTCATAAAATTTTAAATCATCCATTTTATGACATTTGTAACATATTATATTTATTTTAACTAATTCCACTGAGGCCGACATCAAAAGTCGAAATATATCTGGAAGTAATCATTGTGATAATGTGTTTTTATAGATATATATAATTTAAACTAAATTAGAAACTGAAAATTCTGATTTAGACGCTGTTTGTAAAATGCCGAAATTGCCTGTGACATCTCTATATATCTGTATGTATAAAATTTAAAGTCCTGACCTACCAGTCATTTGTACCTACCATATATTATGTAACCATAAACATGTATAGATCGGATTATAGTTACAAGAACCATTACATAGTTCGTTTTCCGACAGGTAATCATTACATCCTATTGTCTGGAACTGCGGAAAACGCGTTAAAATTATTTAACGTTATGTTATGAATGATGGATCATTTTACACGATTTATTGGTTACTTAAATATTTAATCTTACTTGAATATTCAATTCAATTTAACTAAAGAGCTGTGATCTTGTCGGTGGGGTCCTCTCCATTCACTTCTGCACTTCGCCTTTTCTTTAACTTCTTGATACGACACGACAATTACTTTCTCTTTCACCTGATCCATGAATGTTCTCCTAGGCCTACCTCTCTTTCTTTTCCCATCCACTTTTTCTTCAATTATGTTTTTGATCAAATTTTCGTGCCGTATCAGATGTCCCAACATCTTTTCCCTTCTTATCTATGGTCTTCATCAAAACTTTTTCGTTTATAATCTGCAGGATCTCTTCATTTCCACCCAATTTGTTTTCCTATTCCATACAACTTGAATATTAAACTATGTTTATTCAAGTTTTTATTTCACTACTCTGCATTTATTTTATTTGTTCCGCATTTACAATAATGAAAATAAAAGGTAGAGATAAAAGTACTAAGGGACTAATATTGGTTTCTCTCCATGCTTTATAATTCTAAACTATTTCATATTATTTTCAAACTCACTCATAAAATGACTTGGTAAAAATAATAAAACTTTAAACAATAAATACTGCCACGATTCAGCCTGCCGTACTTGACCAAAAATCCAGAGGCAATGCTTTTTCAAGCCATACGGAAATAAAAGTTACTTTCTTGGTCTATTATCTAAGAAATAAGGTTTGACAGAAGTAAATTCTGTGAAAAGTTTCCTTTGTTTGCACTTGTTCTAGACTCCCTGCAGTATACATTGCTAAACGTTGTAAAGTAAACTTGAAACTTATTAAAACAATCGACTAATTACAATTTACTCAAGTTGATTATGGTGAAATTAGCAAAATAGTACTTTCTTACTATGTCTCGGTTGTCACTAACGGGTAAGTGTTTTATACCATTCCGAACCCGTGGCACCCCTGGATGACACCCCTGGGAACTTGGATTCGGACCCATGGCACCCCCAGGTCTGCAAAACCATACAATAGTGTACCAGGGGTATCCAGAGTTCTATTTACTACATAGAGTGCACAGAGGAACAAGTGACTATCGACATCAACTTTAATTTGAGAAAAACGCATTTTTAAATTAGTTTTTAGAACAATAGCCTTCTTTCTCCTATTTGGTTTGACGATTGTGACAAAATGAGCATCTTAATCGTATTATTTATTTTGTTGCTTATTAAGCCCGGTTATTTGCTAGAAAATAGCAGTTTTTATTAGTTTTGATTAAACAATCCATGAACCCCTGCTTTCCCTGCACCCCTTTTTAGTATTTATTATATTTTGAAATTATTTTTACAGTACAAGAATTTGTAAGCATGTTCAAGATTATTGTTTAATTATAAGTTTTTTCGCTTGATCAGTCATCCGTTCTCTGAGTGCAGTTATATAATTTTAATCACCAACGAAAAGCGAATGTACAATATATGTAATAACAGTTACTAAAATTTATAGAATTACCTCTTCTTTCGTTCAAGTACGTTTACCTTTTAAGTTCCAGTGATTGACTATAGTTTGCTTAGACAAGGCTACAAAATACCCACGTCCGATCAAAAACAACTTGACAAATGAGTTTGAGGTACTGTTGGCCTACGATGTGATAAGTTGATTAAGAGTGCTTCATTAAAAGCCTTACGTGATCTAGTAACATAGAGGAAATTTTATTTATGTCGAGTAAGAATAGATATCAATTAATTTTCTTTTTTTTTAAGAACTTTATTGTATACTAAAAAAGGTAGTATGAACTTTGAGTGTATAAATTTTAGTAGCTAGCTTATTTCTCTACGAGTTTTTTTTATAGCCATCGAAGGAGTATTGGAAATAAAATTGAAAATATTGATTTGAAGTTGTTATAATAGCACCTTAAATCTGCTTAACATATCCATATTATGAGCCTCATCAAATCAAAAGAACACAAACATAAAAACCTCATATAGTATGTCACATTTGGTCAAATTGGTTTTTTAGTCACAAAGAGTTGCCTTTTTTAAATGTGTATCAACCTTTTTAACAATCTTCATTGTTATTTTAATATTTTTTATTATGTTACGAGATATTATTCGTATAGTGATAAATTCATTCCAAACTGCGCAAATATTATCAGTATGAGTATGTGACATACGGATGGACAATGGAATTATTATTTTGGGTAGAAAACTTAGTATTTTTTCTACGTAGTCAACATTTAATTGTTCTCTTTCCTATCGTTAGGAAATGGCTGTCCAATTCTCCCATGACACTCAGTCCTAAATATGAACCAGAACACGTCAATAACAATATCTTATGGTTATACGAAAACAAAGTTGTGAAAAGCTTACAAAATATAAACCGAAAGCGGTTGTGGTTAATATAATCTTACAAATTACAAGCCTTAACCCGTCTGCAGTCGTTCACACAACAGAAGACCAAACCACATATTTTGCAACAGATCACCCATTATTTTGATTTTGGTTCTAACTAATGGATAAAATTACACAACGTAAAAGTGGGCTACATTATTTACAAAAACATTGTACAAAGATATATTAAATGTATACCAAAACATTGGAGGCATGTGGAATGTTGTATCCTGATTATACGCCCACACAAGACACGTGTTAATGACAAGTATTTCGTTACAATAATGCTGCATACATATGTATTAATACTGATATTGATACTTGTAGGTCAATCAAATGCAAAAAAGTAGTAAAACGATTTCGGCTCTATTGAAGTACGAAATACCGACATTTTACACCTATCGTTATGGAAGTTCAGAGTTCAACGTCGAGTTTAATTATTACTTTCATTTTTCTGTTTCCGGTTTAATAAATAATAATAGGTCTTCACATATGAAATTGCCGTTTTCTTATAGAGAATTTGAAGATTTTTGCATTTTTTTTTTTTTTGGGAATGACAAATCCAAATTATGTGATTTCTTTTGTGTATAAATGAGACAACGTTAAGCTAACAGCAACATTAATTTAATTTCTGAAAAGTGTCAGCTGGAAAAAAATATTAAGAATCTTATCATGGAAAAGGATTGCATTTAGGACGAACTGTTTTTGAAGATTTAATTTTGTAGACTAATATGTAGATCTAAAACCTTAAAATCAACTTTCAAACAAAAACAAATAATGGAAATAGCTATTGAATTACAGGAATTACGAACTCATGAATCTGTAACAAAATTTCGGCAATTTCATATGTAAAGACCTATTTTCAAAATAAACAAGGACAATTATTATATAATCGGTAATCAAGAGCGTCCTAGGTTCGATTCTTGAAGCAGCTGTGCTTCCGAAATCATTCTTTTTCTTCCGCATTCTAATGATTATTAAAATTTTGATACACTACCTGACTGAAACTTTTTAGTATCCAACTTTTCGACTATATAGCAAAAACTGTATTTTTGAAAATTTTCTAATTAATGTCACTAGCATAGATTTTGAAAAAGAAATCACCAATGCGAAAAAATATTATGTTCCACTTTTGTGATACATGTTGCGTGTTTGACTCACCTTTTGAATGGCAACAGTTATTCAAATCAAATAAATCATATTAAATCACCCAATACTGATAATTATTAATGAAATTTGAATTATAAATTACAGAGGCTAAATAATTATTGACTTATAATTTAAGTCGATACATTGTTTTATTCCAATTTTCTCCCTGTCAATGATCAACGTTTGAGAGCTAGAATAATTTAAACTTTATCTTTATTATTTTGGATCATAAATTTAACCGTCTTTATTGAACTTATCACTAAAACAATAGTAAAACAATATATCGCAGTACGGATCTCCGCTCGGATCCCTGTCACATATGGTGTCACCTTTCAAAAAATAATTAAAATATATAATTGCAATTTTAGTAGTCGTTTTAACAATAAGTTGTAACAATTAAACATAACTAAGTAGGTATTATAAAAACAACAATATGCAAAACACAGAATCCTCAACGATTATTTTACAATATAAAATGGCCACTACTCGTATAGTAAGAAAACTTTGACACTGAAACCGATATTTGCAGGTCAATTCTAATCTCATGTCAATATGTAAATTATTGCAAATCCTAACATACTTTCGCCAAGTCACACATTAAAGTCAACCAACGTGCCAAAATAATATAACCATTTATAGAACATAAATTATATCCGTAAAGTTCAAAATACCCATTCAAGATTGAGTTACAAACCCAAAAACATTTTAATTATATATATTTTTGTAATAAAAATGGGTGTAACATTCTTTAGTTATATCTGACGTAAACAAAAATTCACATCGTCTGAGAACGAATTTAGTTTAAATTAAAACATAATAAACGATGGCTTTGGAAATTATAATAATATTTCATGGTATAAAACTAAGGATTTTAATTATACAAAATAATGTTATGATATTATTATGACTGCTGTATTCATTATAACAATTAAGTTCTAATGCTTCCGAAAAAACAATAGGAACATGTTTATCTCTCTTTTGTTGTCTAAATCCGAACGAACAAAATACATGCGACCCCGTAGTGCATGAATTTGCCTATTTGTAACATTCAAGGCCTGACAAGTGTGAATGCACCTCAATGTCACATCATGTAACTATGATTAACGCATGCGCAGTTGCCTTCTAGTGTCACTGAGACAACGAGCTATCATTAAGGTTAATTTGTGCAGAGTATTAGCACAACATTGAATTATAGTAACTGATTAATAAACCCACGTTGTACCGTTAATATGCGGGGTATTATGCGTTTTGTATGTCATCTTTAAAGTATTATTAAGTCTTTGTCCTTGCTTAACAGTTACAAGTTAATAAATGACAATATGTGACTTAATGTAGGCATCTAGTATTATTTATACTTACTCGTACAGTTCGAGCTATTACAAAAGAACCGCGTGAAGTTAGCTGTCCTGAAGGAGGAAGTAGTTTAGGCACCATACATTTGAAAGAAGTTGTAGAGCACGAAGAGAAAGAACTAAGAAACCTCAGTTTAGGTATTATATTGGTATTAAAGTATACAGAGTTCAGTTTGGCGGCTCTTTCTCTATGTGTGTTGGTATCGACAGTTAGTTTCGTACTACGTTAAAAACGATAAAATATTAAATTAATTATTGTCGCTAAGTAAATAAAGTAGGTTGCAACGTAAGCAAAACAATGTGCGATTATGAAACCGTACATATTGGCAACCCCAAAGAAGAATAAAAAAATATGAGAACGAGAGGCCAGTACAAAGCAAGTAATGAAGTCAAAGACAATATTATCCGATTGTGTGCGCGTAATATCAATCCTTGGCCGTGGTTGTGGTGGTGACGGCTCGCTAGAGTCACCAAGCTCCTGCCCCTGCTGAAATTATGCTCACTGACATAGTTCTAGTACAACCGCACGCTATTTTGGATGTCTTCTATGTGAAATTAAATACCTATCCGGGCAAATAGCTGCGGTACAGCCAAACGGAATTATGGAATGTAATCTTAATAATATCTATATCTTTCCACGGACGAAAAAACATTTTTGATGCGCAAAATATCAAAACAAAATGCGTTTTTTTGAGTTTGGAACACTATTTCTAGTAGAATACATACATGTAGTTCGATGAAGTTTTTCAAGATTTTATTTTACTAGAACTTTGTTGACGTGATTAATACTCGTAAGTACAATCATACCAAAATTACAGCTTACTAAAAGTCCCTGAGCTAAGCCACGGACAGACAGCCGGACAGATGGACGGACATGGCAAAACTATAAGGGTTCCTTTTTGACTACGGAACCCTAAAAAGCGACCGAATTACGACGCCAGCTGCGACTTTTTTGTACTGGCCCAAACTGTAAATGAAAGGAAAATCATACCTATTGCACAATTTTATACATATTTCATACAACATTTTTATATTCAATTTGTCCAGGTGTTTTTGTAATTGCGTTCTCTCTATTAAGGGCAGGTTATCCGGGACCTGTAGGTATTTATCGCTACCTCAGCCCCCGCCAATTCACCGCGACGTATTTATTTACGATGCAACTGAGCGGCTATAATCGTGACCTCACGTGACTCGACACCGACCGCCGTACATTAAAATAGGTTCGGGGCCAGTAACTGTACTTCGTACTAATAAGAATTGATTCCGATAAATGAACCAACATAAACTATTCCTACTAAAAAACCGAGTTAGTACAAATAGGGGAGTTAATTACATTGGATCATATGAGTAATATCTAAGCACGCTCTTGTAAAACATTTGGAAGTACAGCTAAAAATATTTAATACACTTGGTAATTGGTAACCATAGGAGCTAACAAAGCTGACTCTGAAGGCTTTCATTGTAATCTAGGAGCTGTCAAAACTAAATTTTGTTTATTACAATAGTTCATAAGTATTAAAAATAGAAGCTAAATTACTTTGGAATAATTTAGGTTTCGACGGCACTGAAACTAAAATTATAGGCGTAGTATTTAAATGAGCGAATATAAATTCAAATATATGGTGTCAAAAATACTGAATATAGCGTACTAAAATACTAAGTGGGCGAAAGATTGTGAGCGAATAAAAATGTTGTAAACGGCGACTTGAAATTACAAATTTGAGTTGAGTTGATAATTTTCAGGCGAACAATTTTCTATTTTAGTGTCAATTTCATTTTAAGGCGCTACGTAAAAGTTTTAGCGTCCCTGTTACTCCATATGCGAAAAAACCCTCAGTGCGAGTGGGACGGATTCGTGGAAAAGTAGTAAAAAAGTCAGTTTTTTATTAATATAAAATGTACTAAGCAATTTTGTCAAAAAGTTTTTCAAGGAGACTTTACAAATACATAATACGAGTATCCACATTTTTAATGCAATTTGACAATGAAATTAGTTAGGATTTCAGAATTACATGAAAAAATAAAACAATTTAGAGGTCTTTTCAGAATTAAATTCTATCAAGGAAATATCATCCAATCGCGTTTTCCTTCAGTGAGAATTTCAATCAAATACTCAATAAACATTTACCCAAAAATGAAATACGTAGATGACGTTATAGTGGAGTAAATGGATTCGAAAAAACCAAATTTTTTTCCGCTTCGCTCGGCTCCTCATTTTATATTACATGTAAACCTAACTCCTTCTTGCTTCGCTCTTCGTCGCACCAATTTTTTTTATTTTTGGTGAAGTATTTTCGATTTCATACTTTAAATTCACCCACTCGGTATTTTTAGTCGCACGATTTGTTCAGTTGTATGTGTGCTAGTGCTAGGACCCGGTTGCGAGGTGTCATAGCTTGATTGTTGCTCTGAGATAGGTGAAGGATCCACGTTTTCTTATTAAATATTATTTTTATTATCATGCAAAGTCAGAGTTCTTTTAGGCATCCCGCGTGTATACCGTGGGTTTACTATACCATGTTGTTGTTTTATTTTATTATTTTATTTGTAGATTTCTATTTTTATTCATTCCATTTCTGAACATGTCTTTTCTCTCTAATTTTTTTTTGCATGACATCCATTACAGTCTATTCCATTTACGAGATAAAGTTACTTAGTCAAGTTTTTTAATTTGATTAAATACTATTATTTTTCAATTTTATCAGCATGCGACTTATGCGTGCTCGCTATTCAAAATCGTTGCATCATATTCATTGTCACCATCGTCGTCATCACCCTCACCATCGTCTGTAGGATCCACCGTATTTATTATAATTTGGTTATCTATTAGGGCATCGATATGCACATCTCGGTCCCAATCAGCGAAATTTAGATTTAATGTTCGTAAAACCACACTATTCCAATTTGCAGCAGTAACGTTATAGCATGCTTCTTGCAACAACGACAGCATTTTGTTTGTGTGACTATCGACCTTCTAACTTTTTTCTTTAGTGGCGATTTTAATTTATTATCTTCTGGTATATCTTTACCATGCTTTTCCTTACTTATTTGGGAAACAGTTTTTCGACTGATAACGAAAGAGTGGACTACCATTCTGAAACTCACATTCAAATTAATGTTGTAGGCGTACCACAAACTCCCGCGCTTGACTGCCCAACACTGTTCTTTTAGTGGTCAAGCAAGAAGAAAACACACGCACGCAACGTATACAAGGCTTCTGCACCGTACTGAACAGACAAACAATATGGCTGATCGTGATTGCCATGGTAACCATGGTGATTGCGAGGTGGACCATATTTTTAGTAGATTTTTATTTCCTACGACCTCGGTACACAAGAGAATAATCGATTAACTAACCGATTTTATGAGATTTTTTGAGCTACGTCACTATGTTTAAAAGTAAAAAAAACCATAGAACGTAAACGCGTATTTGCAGTAAAATATTATTTTATTTTAAAGTTATACTTATTTTGAGCACGATATATAAAAAAAATACGTTGATTATGTTTGTGAATTAATTGTATAATGTTTTGGATTGATTGTGGTTTTTTCAAACGGTGATTTACTGTCATAAACAAAGACTATTTATTTTTTCAATTTATGTGAAACGTGCAGAGTTACGTTCTCAGAAGTGTCAAATGTAACCTCGTAAATGGAATAGACTGTAATTATTTTATTTGTAATTCTTTGTCAAATTAATTATCTTTTAGTGTGTTTTCAATATTATTTAAATTATTCAATATTATTTTTATGAATAAATTATTATTATTCATTATTTTCTTAGTCAATAGTATAATTGTACTAGTTAAAATTCTTAATTATTAATTATTATGTTTTACTTCTATTTGCTATTGTGTTTTGTTCATATGTGGCAAACTGAAAATCAGAGCTGCAAGTTACTTCAACGTGTAGCATTTGATAAGCTTGCTCCTTTTTGCTATTTTATTTTGTGTTGTACTGTGTCTTCTTTTTTTATATGTTCTGTGGCAAATCAACTCATTTCACTATCACTTTCACTATCTCTGGTATTACACATTTTATATAAAATTGTATTAGCTTCCTCTCCATCTTCGTCATCCAAAAATTATCATCTCTTGTAATGCGTTCAATATGTACAAGTTCATTATCTCCTACCCAAATGCCAAAGAGACATAATCGCCGTTCTGTCACGTAAAGCTGTCCTTGTACCTGGTAATACCAATTACTGTTTTTATCGAGTTTTATCGTACTTGTTGCCTCTATACATTGTCTCGATGCGAAGGTGCCCTGCTCAGTACGAAGATTTGATAAACTGAAGTTAAGAAATTTTATTTAATCACTTAGTTACATACGATTCATACTTACGCTCACAAAAAAATAATAATACGTAGATACAATCGCATTATTTTTTATATATATATATATATATATATATTATATATTTACAAAATATGTACATTATATATCTATACATTCTGTCTGACTGCAAGAGTAAGTACTGTTACATTTTACTGTTGTACAGTTATACTCGGACTCATGAGTTGTTTACATTTTTTGCGTAATTTCAAAAGTTGGTTGTTCTGTACGATCAATAAAACATCTCGTTACAGTTTCAAAGAATTGTTTTCTTATCTTCAGCACTCCCAAATTTGATGATTTGTATGGTTCCGTAGTACCTAAAAGGTACAAAAGGAACCTTTATGGTGAGACTCCGTTGTCCGTCCGTCCGTCCGTATGTCACAGCCTCATAACTTTAGCACCTTTAAAGATAAAGACATGAAATTTGGCACAAAAATAGCATTTATTTGCCCACATATCACGATGTAAAAAAAGATTGAAATTATTCAAAATATTTCCAAAACAAAACTAAAAAATGTTATCCTAAAAATACAATATGGGTATCAAATTATAGATATCAAAAAGCTGATTGTAAAAATACATTGATATAAAAAAAATGTATGTCTTTATCTCCAAAACTGGTAGACCGAGCATTATGAAAAAAATCATGGTAATAGTGTTTACGTAAAGATTACAGGAAAAATAAAGCAGTTGAGAAATTCACAAAAAAAAATAGTAAATTAAATTTATCATCCACAATACGGAACCCTAGGTACGCGAGTCTGACTCGCACTTGGCCGGATTTTTTCTTCTTATTTCTAGTTTCCATTTTTATTTTTAAACATCCAAGCAAGATACAACTAAATGATTTTTATTTACATGTATACACAACTGATAGTTTGATGTATATTTACACGATTATTTAAATAATGATAGTACACTCTATCAGAGCTTCGAGGCGAGTGAGGGGGAACGAGGGCTCAGAAAACTGACATAGGTCTTGCCTCGACAGCCGCTGGCGGGCAACTGGCGGCCGCTCGCCGAGTAGTCGCGAATCAATTTTGCTTTTTAAATTAAGGGAAAAATAACGATTTTCATTAAAAAAAAAGTAACCACAAAAGTTATTAGTACAATAGTTTTACTTTAATTATCTGCAATTTTCATGCAATTTGGTTAAGTACACGTTACATAAAACGAAAAAAATCTTAAAAATCGACAAAGTTTCGGATTTTTTTTCGATCGAGCAAAGTGTAACGTCTCGCAAATTGAACCACAAAAAACACTGCACAAAAGATGTATCTGAAACATATATTTTTTTCAGATTTTAAAAATAACTATTTGATGCTTTAAAATGAGTTTGAAAACAGACAAAATTGGGATAAGCCCCCCTTAATACAGACCAATCGTTAGGAATTACACCAATTTGTCAATTAAATAGCAACTACGTATGTGGCGTTACTCCATAATCTATTTTTCAATGAACACGTTGCAGCAGTAACTGTAGCGTTGACTAAATCGTAACATTGTCTTTGAATGAATTGCTTTTAAGGTGATATATCGTCCGTGCAAAAGTCTCCGTTACTCCAGGCGGAAAACCCGCAGTGCGAGTGGGACGGAATCAGGGAAAAAATACAAACAGTCGGTTTTAAATTAATACAAAATCAACTACAAAAGCTATGAAAATTTCCATAACTAGTAATTTAGGCATTGTTAAAACCCATCTAAATAAATATTTTTGAAGTCTGTATGCTATCCCAATTTGTCAGAATATCAAAAAGAGTATAAATTTAGACCTCATTTCAAAAATTATTTCTATCGAGTGAAATTCCTCCAATCGCGTTTCTGATGGACCCAAATCTAGAAAAAAGTCCCAAAATAGTTACACTAGTTTATTTAACTTAGGACTTGTTTAGAACAGCAGATAACTCACTTCAAAAAGTGTCGATTTTGATGAAATACCCCCTTAATTGTGTCATACCATATGCAAGATTTCAAATACGACATGTCTTTGCATTTTAACTTAATTTTCTAAAATTTAACATGTTTTATTGCCAAAACCTTGACCTTGATCTCTGTGGGTATGTAAATTAATACCATCGGAAAAAATTGCGCAGATCCAATTTTCGCCCCTATTTAAATGAGCGCTGAAAGTGGGTTAACAGAGCTTTTCCGATGATACATATGTGTATGGATTTTCATCGTCTGTAATTTCAAACAAATTATAACTCAATTATTATGCTACCTAAAATTTATAAAAGCTTCCCAACAGACTCCTGTATTATTAATGTAACGAAATATATTTTAAAAATAAACTCAAGCGCTTTTTTTAATTTAAGACTTAAATGTGTCAGTATTATTCAGTTCTTTTTTCATCGTTCATTTGTTTGCTCCTTCTACAAAAAGTGTTTTGTGGATAGTGCATAATTTAAATTAAGAGCTTGCCGACAAACTGCGATAGTGGATTAGCAAAATTGTAATACATAGTTTAAAGTCACGTTTTTAGAAAAATAAACGATGCAAAAATTCAAAACGACAGCTTACCGAAGGCTTTTAAAGTCAGTCGCTACATCCGGATTCTAAATAGATGTCGAGTGACAAGAATAATGCAATGCACTTCGTCTTTCTTTACAAACTCTACAGTTTCTTTTTAGGGTTCTGGCATAAAACAGAAATACTTACAAGGCATCTAAATTTATCTGTAACTCAGCAAGTTTCTCCACAGCTCGATAGACCAAAAGTTTAGTACGTAAGTTGGTTTGACTTGGATACTGTAAAAATCGTGGTAAATGAAAAAAAACAGGAAGTGTTGTGGTCGTGACAGTCGAAGTCTTACAATTTTTTCGGCCTAGCTCTCATTCGCCAAGTGTCTGGGATTTAACGTGCAAAAAGGAACTACGTTCCAATAATATTAGGTCTTTACTACTTAAACTTTTTTCAGTACTAACATTTTTGCATTTTTTTTAGGAACGACAAATCCAAATATTGTATTTTTTTTGTGTGTGAATAACACAACATTAAGCTAACAAAAACATAAATTTAATTTTTGAAAAGTGTCAGCTGTGAAAAGATATTACAAATCTTATCATGGAAATGGATGGCATTTAGGACGAACTGTTTTTGAAGATTAATTTTGGTTATCATACTGACAATAAAAACAAAATGTATTACGTAGATGTAATAAATTTAAATCAACTTTCAAATCAAAATCAAATAATGGAAATAGCTATTGAATTACAGGAATTATGAACTCATAAATTGTAAGAAAATTTCGGGAATTTCATATGTAAAGACCTAATAATAAAACCCTGAAAGATACCCATTTTGTAAACATTGGCGATACCCTAAACTGTGTACTATGTAATTTGACGAACATTATATTTGACTTCACCTGCTCAGAATAGTTGCAAACGCTTATCAGCCAGCGTTCTTTCTCTCGTCGAAGTTAATCCTTTAACCACGACTCAAGGCAGATCACGAAGCCATTACGTAAGGAATGACATCGTCTGTGGCATCTTGGACTCTCCTCGGTTGCGTGGGTGAAAGCTGACATCCCGCCCTTAACTTGCTTGCCTATTTTGGTAACTCGGTGATTCCGTAGCGGGAGATAAATCGTGAAAACGTCACGTTCGTCGTTTCTTGACGTCTTATTAAACCACTTCATAAAAGGAGGAGAGAGGTTCTTAATACGTATGTATTTTTTTTTTTTTGCTTAAGTCAATGTCTATTTATTTTAATTAAGATACTCAACTGATACCGGGTCCAAGTCGGACCCGAAATATATCTTGTGAGTTCCTTATATTTGTATATCCTATTTATCAGTATATTTATATATTTTTTTTAACTTTTTTTCCTTAAGTTACTCAATAACTCCGTTATTTTTGAACCGATTTGAATGACTTTTTTTTTGTTTGGACGAGTGTGCTTCCAGATAAATCCCGTTTTAAGTTTTTCTATGATCCATTGAAGGTCTTCAGAGAGATAGGCATGAGAACTCTTCAAAATGCAGTTATTATTTTGTCAATAGTAGTTTATGCTATAAGTGCGGTAAGGATGTAATAACTTACGAGGACGATTTGAAACACGAGCGTAGCGAGTTATATTCATCGAATGTTTTTTTGTGTACATTGACAATTGTGTATGTTATATACCCTAATGTTTTTAATCACATTGATGGTATCAATAAATATTTTTATATTAATAATATTAAATACATTTAATTTTAAGTCTATTCTACTCAGGATCGAATGTACGTACAGGTATATGTTTATATATTTTTCAATTATGCAACTCGACGTGATTCTTCAAACCTTGTTGCATAAAATCATTTTATTGTTGTTGCACTCGAAAAGAGTTATTCGTTAATAAGTTTATAATATAATCACATGTGTGAGTAATACTTTAATAAATATATGCCTCTATTAGCTTTTTATTTGTAATAACACATATACAAGTTTAAATATAATCAATAAATAAAATGAAAATTTTCTACTTGAAATATATTTCGGCCCTTAGTAGGCCTGATACTTGACTGATGACGGCCTACTAAGGGCTGAAATATATTTCAAGTAGAAAAATTTATTTTATTTATTGATTATATTTAAACTTGTATATTTATATATTTTTGTAACCAGCACTTGTTCGGCAGTGTTCGTTCGTTCTATGTAAATGAAACCTATCAATTTAAAATTCCGTCTCGGTAATATGATGTAACGCTCATGTTGTAGCTTGTGTACCAGTCATTCGTACCGTTTATCGATTCAGATCATCTTGCTCCCATAAATGTTGTTGGTTTGGAGAAGTCGGATCGTGTTGTTCCGACTTGGCTGTCAATGACAATAGAATGATTGATTGGCCTTTTTTTCGTGATGATACGAGTATTGTTGGATGCCCTTTTACAATTTTACCTCGTTTTCTGTATTATACTTTTCTTTTGCTTCACTTCTATTTAAGCAGCTTATAGAACCATAAGTATTTCCACTTCTTGCAGGTATAGGTTTGTTTACATCGGGTTAGCTTATTCTCATAGCAGGTTTTTTATCAAAATTGTACGTCATTTCCTATTGAAATAACGTGTGACTTTATTAATGAAATGTCAAATTTTATTCAGTACACATTGACGTAATCATGTCGCCAATATAAATGAACGATTATTTTATTCTGTTACATATTATTTTCTTTAAAAAAAACTCGTTTGGATTTATTGCAAAAACAGTTAGTACAGCTACGGAAATCAGCTTTTTGGCAACTACAGAATAGACGATGACTCGTAACTCCACCTAGTCCGTGTTAGTTTCGCCAGTTTGTTTTGTTGTGACCAATCATGGCCGAGCCTTTACTGATGTCATCGACCATCGCCTAAACGTATTGTTATCATGTAAGACCAACCATGTCAATATATTTATTATTCCATACAATTTAGAAAGTGTCGCGTATTTAGGCACAAGCCAAATTGACATGATGCAAGTTGTGTAACCCGTTATATAACAAGTCCGATATGCTAATAGATTGGACTTCCGATTGGACATGTCAGAACGCTTTGAATATGCGCGTTAGACCGTGCGCAATACGCATTCATCACGTATCAGGGTAACGATGCTTGACAATCTATAGATTGATTATTTATAATTTTATAATCAATTATATTACTTACCGGATATTTTATTGTTTTGAATGTTTTTTTTTTAATACATTTTGAACTAGTAATGACTAGTATTGTATGCAAATTTATAGGTAAGTTTTTACAACATTACCGGAAATGTGTATGTTTGGACATGTAGAAATGATAAATGAAAGTAGAGTGACGAAATTTATGTTGCGCAAGTGGAAGTTACAGCTCGACCAGGCCGCCCTAGAAGGACGTATGCTGACCAAATTGGCGACATACTGAAGAAGGGCCATGTCAAATGTACCCGGAATAGAAGAGCTTGTATGACTAGATTGATGGATGTAGAAGAGTCGAAAGAGGTGTGTCTGGATCGTAGCAGATTGAAAACTGTAGTCTCTGCCTACCCTTCTGGGAGACAGGCGTGACTATATGTATATATGTATTACCCGAAAATTGAGATCCATTTTTTTGTAATTGTTTTAGTGGTATTGAGATTAAGAAGAGAGAGAACTTCAACAATTAAATGTGTGCTCAGAAAAATTGCTTTTTAACGAAAAAATTATCTACTAGGCGTCATGATTTTTTTTAATATGGGCCGTTTTTCTGGGCACACAGTCAATTATTGGAGCTGAAAAGCTGCTTTTTAGATAAAATTAATCTTTATCCAAAAAAAAGTTTGATTCCAGTTTGCTACCAGTGTAACGAAACTCCGAAAATAAATAATTGACGAAAAAATCAGAATTGTTAAATAATTGAAAGTACCGGACGCGGGTTTGACTGGCTTGACCTAAAAACGTCAAAATGCTGTAAACGGCTATCACAAGGCCAAATAACTACGTAGCTTATACTTTATGAGCTTCGTAATTTATTTCAGAAAAAGCGTATTCCATGTTAGATTACAAATATTTTATTAGATATTTGCTTCAGTTGTATATCCAGTATATTCAACCCATGTATTGTGAAATGTTAGTCTGGTATGTTCGATTGATATCTACAATCTCCTTTAGTATTTCAAAATAATTGGTTGAATGTCCCTCCAATTTCTTGCGTTCGCTCTATCGTAATTGGTTTAGTGAGACAGACTTAATTCATGATCTCTAAATATTATACGAGAAAATCGTCACTTTTCCTCTAACATATAGGTGCGAGAAAACTATTACAAGTACAATAGCTTTCATTTGCAGCCCTATGATGTGTTTATTTTATATGTAATTCCTCTAGACCAGGGGTCGGCTAGCGAGCCGCATACGGCTCTTTGGCTCCTTGAGTGAGGCTCTGCCACAAATGAAGCGCAGGTACGCACAGGGTTGTTGGTAGGTCGGGTGACGAGAGACGGCGGCGCAGGTGGACCCTGGGAAGTTATTTTCAGATCATTATATGATATCAAGTTTTATTACTTGTAGAACGTTAAACTTTTACTAAAGTTTATTTAGTTCTTCTTCTTAGCGTGTCGATGGCATCAAATTATTATTATTTTAAACCTTTCCGGACCAGAAAGAGGCCACTTTTATGGCTCTGTCGTCGGCCATTTATTATTTAGTTAATTATCAATAAATAGTTTACCTATCTATATAGTTTAAGCTCAAAAATGTATCTTTAAAAAGTTATTTCAATCGTTGTAATGTTGATATTTGGCCCTATTAACTAATGAGGTTGCCGACCACTGCTCTAGACAAAACTTTTGAATTACTTTAAATCGTATTATATAAAGCAGCTTTCACTAGAATAATGGGAACCTATGTTCTTCCAAATCTCTATAACATAAGTATACATTGGCCATTAAAAGAGAACAATTAAAAACATCCCAAGCAATTAAAGCTCGGACAAACCCTAATTTAGCCACTCTAGAATTTAAATTGCACAAATATAATTACACGTGTAGAGTATCTAATAGTAAATTAATTAGAAATTAGCATTTTCCCACGATGTCCGCGTTCATGTAACAAACAAGTAGTACACTCGGAAAATTGTCTGTTGCCTTGTTATTTTAAATTGGGAAAAGAGAAAGATAAATTCATTCATATTTTTTGTTTATGATTGAAATTTATATCAAAATCTGTTGTGCGATTCTTATGTTATATAAGGTTCAATAATATAAGTTGGCGAAACTCAAAACATAGGTAGTACCAGTCTTTATGACCATTTGTTTGTATGGGAGCTAAGCGAAATTCGCAATTATTTTTCTCTTCCTCTGGTCTAGTATGGAAAGGTGAAAACAAATTTTAATAATTTCGCTTAGCTCCCATACAAACAGTTGTTCATATAGACTAGTACTACCTATGTTTTGAGTTTCGCCAACTAATATTATTTAACCTTATAGAAGAATAGACAAACATAATGAGTGAACTTATTGCACAAAAGACAAGATATTTACAAAACACGATAAGAGACCGAAGGCAAGGGTGGACATATTCCTAAGAGAAATTAATTCCAGTCAACCCGGGGGGAACATGAATACGTTAATAAAAAGAACTTTGAATAGGTGCGAGTGCATAAATATGTACAAAAGCTTGATTTAAATCTTGATTTTTCAACCTGTAATCTATATAAAAATATACTACACACTAATACATACGAGCACTTATTTAAATACACAAATAAATACATACATACGAACAAACAACATAGGTACTTTTGCACGTAGAGAAGAAATGCGCCCATGTATAGTTTGACCGCGGAATTACGTCATCAGCCGCTTTCCTCGCGTGAGAACTGAACGTACAATGTGCGCGCGCATCACTTTCATTGTTAACTGCACTGACAACCTTATTCTGCTTGTAAACATTGGAAGAATAGCTGAAACGAAGCTGTTATTGACACACACTTACTTTCTACTTCCATTTATTTAATAGACTTTTAATTTAATTTATTATTAACCCTCCTTATTCTAATACCCGTTAAAACAATAGATCGCAGTCAAATCTAATAGCAATAATATTACTCGAACGTCTGCAACAAAAAATGCAAATCGTAGTAAATTATCAGAAGACAGCCAGTTAAAGATATCTTTACCTCTATAATTATCGTTTCACAGATGAATTGGTCATAATAAATTAAATACACAATTATTTTCCCTTTTTTTCTTTTATAAAATTTACGTTTTTTTAAATTAATTATTTAGGGATTTGGTTACGCAATGACAATGTCATCCCATTGGAGATCCACACTGCCAAATTATCCTTGTAGATGGCGCATAATCGATCCGGCCATGGAAATCTGTCATATCAGTACATTTTTATGTCTTTTGCATAGTTTTTTGTCATTTTCGAATAATTTCTTGGATTAATGCCTCTGTGTGCCGTACCAGGTTACTCTAATAATGGGTTGCTGTAAAATGAAAATATTAAACATAATAACAATGACAAATATATAACATATTGGATTACATATGATAAAAGAAAGTAAAAAAACGTAAGATATTGAAGAGAAACCGTAGGAAAACCGGAGCACACACACGCAACAACAAAGTTTGACATAGCTGGACCGAAGTATTTAATATTTTCTTTGGCCGGACGCCATCTGCAATTAGCTTTACCTGTGGATCTCCATTGTTCACATAATTAATTATAAAAATCCAAAAAATAACTGACTTAACTTCTTAATTTAAGTCCACGCTTAACTAATTGAAGCAGCGATTTGGAATCCTCTGAGTTTGAAGATGCCAGTGCGCTGTTGCATCCACCTAGTTCAAATAAATCATTGTTGTATATTTGTCTTCTCTTAGATTTATTCAGAATACACTCTCAGTTATATTTATCAAAAAATATCAAACCCTACATAAAGAAGCCGGCTACATAACCATAAAAAAAATTAAACACATTACCTATTACTAATTTTATACGAGTAGTAGGTTTGCTTTCCCTGAATAAATTTTCACAAAATCGTTTCCCCCGTCAGTTTTGCAGCATTTCTCCCCAGAATAGGTCTGCTGGGTGTGCTCTGACAGTGAACCACAATCCACTTCCACATTGAGGTACTCAACCCTCACATGCCTCCTCATGAGTCGTCTCTTTCAGTTTTTTAGATACTAGTTATCGTATCGTCTGAGACACATTCGTAATAATGTTATTACAGTTATTGTCATACTTTCTCACGAGTAACAGATACGAGGCCTGAATGAATGAAAGGTTAATGAAAAAATAATGCTCCCAGGTTAAAGAACTTACTTTCAGAGAAATTTAGTTTGAAGGGCGAAAGTTGAACTCTGTTATAATTATAATCTTTTCTGGTAGTCTTTCAACTTTTCGTAAATCCTTTCTCAAATAACATCTTGTAATAACTAGTCAGAAAAGATTCATCTGAGAAAATAGTTTCAGTCACTTCTATAAAGTCCTATAGTTGCGACTCATTCATAGTTTTGATTTTTTTTATTATGTGAACAAAAAACTTAACATGAATAACAGTTATATTAAAAATTCAATAACCTATTTTACCTATTTATAAATGAATCCATCCAACAACCTGTTACGTCCTGGTACGTGCTGGACATAGGCCCTTCAAGATTTCGCCACTCTTGGCCGTCCTGGTGAAGAAATGCCCATACTCACACACGCTGGGCAGGCGGGTTGATGAGCGAGGTGCCGAAACCCTCGCACCAGTGACGCCGCCTTTCAAGTTTTCGTCACTCTTGGCCGTCCTTACAATTAGGACCCATCTTAGGATGAGTATGGATAATACTCACACACGCTGGGCAGGCGGGTTTGTGAGCGCGGTGCCGAAACTCTCGCACCAGTGACGCCGCTGCCCGTCACTAGTCTATTTTATATAAGGGCCGGCAATTAGGGATGGTAAAACCGCCATCAATCGGTCCCAAACATGGTGGAATTGGTGGACCAACTGGTTGTGTCTGTTTGAGAGCTGTCCTCTTACTCTTTCCGAATTAATTCGGGAGGGTTTGCGATTAAAATGGATGACATGATGGATGAGTAATAAAAGAACCTAAAATATAGATAATTAAATCCAAAACTATAAGTAAAAACTGGGTCCAGATCGCTCTCGGTAGGGTGCCCAGAATACTGGCTACATTACCCATTTGAAGTTGATACATTATATGTTTTTTCAAAAAGGATCTGTTTTCCCACGCTTTTCCCACAATGTGCTGTTCGGTAAACTTGAAAGATATCCAAAATATAATCCACACACACCACAATGCAGATCATGCTTCTCTTGAATTAGAGTTCAAAGACTTCTTAACGACGTTCACATACCTCTTACTGTGAACACCTATTTAGGTAACGACGACTAAACTTGTATATTTTATTCAGTTTCACAGGAAACTGGTTACCATCGGTCTTCCCCTACTAGATGTTCTGTACATCTGCAATTTAATCTGAATCTGAATCTTTAATATGGGCAGGATGCACTAATTTAGATTATACTTAGGCGATTTCAGAGTCAAACACCGGTTAATTTGAAATTTGAAACCTGGGGTTAGTTTTTGGATAATTCATGGTATAAACAAACGGCTCTCCTCAATAAATACTATTAGGTTTGGTATATGAGCTGTTTGTTTCCATCATTATTCTTTAGACATTGAGGGATTTCTCAGCCTCTATCACATAATACACCTATAATGGAACGCAAAGAACGCCTTAGCATTTACGCATCATAGTCTTAGGATATACGTATATCCTAAGTCTATAGTCATTATCTTTCTTCTACGTATTTTTCTACCATTTACATGTAATGACACCAATGGAATGTCAAGACATTACCCGTCAACGGCCTACGGATGTCAGCTGCATTTTCAAGCGTACCTGCACTCTGAGGAAAAACGGACCTAATGAGTTTTTTTTTACATCTATGAACTGAACTCTCTTTGAAGTTCAATGCGAACTTTCTAACAGTAAAATAGCTTATTTTTTAGCCTTTGTTCAGTTAGTAAACAGGCATTCTATGACATAATGGACGCTTCAATACCCCATTTTGAATCCGCTTTGAATAGACTCCACAACGAAGAAGTATTGGGTCACACCTGTTCAAAACATCATTTGTAATGTCTGCCTACTCGTACATTTCTCGACTCTCTGAGAGTTTACAAAACAAGCAATGTGGTAGTGGTAGCAGAATTAGTCACACAACTCACCAGATGCATTCATTTAAGAATATTAGCCTAACTAAATCATGCATACAACGTAGATACGTAACAATATTTGCAAATGATGTCGTACCCATTTCGCGTTGCGTTGGACAGATATTACAAACTTGTACTACTACTGCAGCATCAATTACACAAAATTAAAACCTAGTAACCCAAATCCTTACGAAATGCTCGTTGATAGTGAATAAAGAGCTGCAATATCGCAACAATAAAGTCATTGTCGCCTCTTGAATCTGAGCGAAAACTAGATTTTGATCTCGTTGTGTTAGCACGACGAAATAGGAATCAAAAGTTTTCTATACATTTTGCTAGATAAAGTTTTGCAGCTTGGTATGGAAAACTGTTTCTTTTTTGTGATTTCTTTATTTTTATTTAAGTATTTTATTTTATTTTATTTTGTTCAGAGAACTTACAGCTAAGTTTATATTTAATGACAATTGGTTTATGGGTATTTAACAAGCCGCATTCTTTTTGGTAATAGTAGTTCTCACTAACGAGTTTTCGTTTCTTATGCAACCAAATTACCCAGTTTTTGCAAATGCACACCATTTTTTTTTTTGCAAAAGCATATTAAATTGTCACAGTTAGGTATGAAAAAAGCGATCTTTACCAAATTTGATCCAGATGTACCATTATGTAACCTCTTAAAGGTTTTCAGTAGAAAGACAAAATCCTAGGGTCAGGTCAGGTCAGGCTAGGTTAACCTGCGACTGCTACAAGGCAAGTGCTCTTCCAACTGAGCTACCGAGGTTCTCATCTCAGCATACAAATCCTGGCCCGAGAAACTTTTTCACGAAAGATTTTTTCGCTTAAGAGGCTATGCGAATTTTATTTTTGTCACTGTCACTCCAAGCGAAAAAACGCGCAGTGCGAGAGGGGAGGATTCAGGGCGAAAGGGAAAAAGTTAGTAATATAGTTTTATAAAAACAAACTAAAATAGCTATCAAAATAAAAAATCTAGATATTGTTGAACCCCATCAAATAAAATATGTTTGAGTTCTGTACATGGTTCCTATTCGTCAAACGAGGAAAAAATTTGAAGACCTCATTTTAATAATTATTTATATCGAGGAAAATTTATCCAAACATGTTTTCCAAAAACAAAACCCTAGATTATATAGTGAAAATGCATATACCAGAAATTCATTACAATATTTCGTGTATTTCATGAAATACACAGAAAAGAAGCACCCATATTTTTTTACAATCTGCCTGATATAGGCTAAACGCGAATAATAAAGGAAACTCTTAAGAGCGGTTTCGCAGCCGGATTGTGAAAAACCCGCCTTTTTCTAAATAATCGAAACAGAACACTTAAATTCAAAATTCACTCAATAGTTATTCAACAAACCCTTATTACTTATGTATTGTGTATGTTGCCATCGCAAAGTTTCCACTGGTTTCTGTAAAAGAGAATTTTAAAAATATAGAAGTAAAAAAAAATTGAAATTCTATAAATTGAAATTTCAATTCTAATTAACGGAGACCAATGGGTACTTTGCGATGGCAGCATACACAATACATAGGTAACAAGGTTTTGTTGAATAACTATTAAGTGAATTTAGAGTTTAAGTGTTCTGGTTTTTCACAATCCGGGTGCGAAACCGCTTTTTAATGTTAGCCAGATACGAGTGCATTACCCTAACTCCTTTAAATTTACAGATGCACACATAAATTTGTTCTAATAAAGGTACCACTAATATTACTTAGTTAATTATGAATACTGTTATTTACGTGTACAAGGTGGACTTATTCCGCGCAATGCGGATTTGTGCGCCCTAAACCGGCGCACGCGCAGGCGCCCCCGCCTATTTATTAAGAGTACGTGGACCCGCCTTCGACTAGTCAAACAAGTACTTATTTGGTGACGTACTTCGGATATATCTTGTTACAATTAAAGGATATATTTCAAAGTAAACTTTGTAAAGTGGTATCGCCTACGCGCTAAGTTTTAGGGTTCCATTACAGAAACCGTAAAGTGTTGTGTGTGGGCCAATTCAAAGGGACTTGTAATATAAAGCGCGGCGGGCGTGCGCTTGCATTTCGTTCCCTAGAGCGTCATAAATTTTGTCTTCACAGGATCCCGTCCGCACGCCTGTCATCAACAACCTTGAGTCGACCTCTATCAGTACAAATAACGACAGAAACAACATTGAAATAACGTTCATATCAGCGCGCAGTGCATTACGACGTCGCTGGGTCTCCGGATAGCGCAAAATAGGAGAATATAATAGTTACCTTTCACATGGACGCGATAAACGAAAAAAAAATCCATAAATCATTTTTCTAAGCAATATTTTCCTTGTATTTTAGTGCAAGAACCATACTAGGGGTTCCAAAGAAATAACCACTTTTATTTAATTTTAGCCTAAAAACACCTTGAGTTTGAACAATATTTTCATGCTGTTTCTTATACGCGAGAATAATTTCCTTAAATACAGTTGTTTTTTATAGTTTGACTAGCAATATATATTTTTTTCATAACTTTTAAACATATCGTTTAAGAGAAATAACTTTATCAATAGAGTAATTTTCTCAGCATCAGGTTTTTTTATGTATCACAATCACACGTTCATTATTTAACCGTGGTCTAATTTCAACTGTATCTGTGTTTAATAAAATAATATATATAAGAATAATTAATAAATAATTTAATCAAATTATTAGTAATTTATACTGTAAGGTGTGACTCCTTGATGGAACTTCATTCTAACACTAATCAAAGTCTTCTTGTACGATAATAAATAGATAAATAAATAAGTAAATAATAGAACTCGTACAAGAAGACTTTGATTAGTGTTCAAATTATTAGTATTTTGTATTTATTTACTGAACATACAAATCTTTGGTTATGGAGAATTTGTAGTTTTATAAAGTTATAAGTGACTACAGGAATAAGTTAATTAGTCCAAAAAAGGCGATATGTATACCAAAAAGTCTAATGCACCCGGAAAAAAGAGCTTCTATGAAAAAATGTATGGATATGGAAAAGGTAAAAGTGGTGTATCAGGATCGTAGCAGATAGAAATCTACCCAAGCGTAAGTATATGTATGTATGTACAAGTATGTATTGCAAGTCTGATGCTGATCTCATTCTTAACGTGACTGTCACAATAATTATTCCAACCGCTAATATTGGATGCTTACCTATGAAATTGACGAAATTTTCTTACAGATTCATGAGTTCATAATTCCTGTAATTCAATAGCTATATCTATTATTCGTTATTTGTTTGAAAGTTGATTTCAAGATTTTACACCAACGTAGTAAATTTTGTTTTTATTTTCATTTTTATTAACTAAGTAAAATTAAATCTTCACAAACAATTCGTCCTAAATGCCATCTATTTCCATGATAAGATTCGTATTTTTTTTTACAAATGACATTTTTCAAAAATTAAATTAATGTTGCTGTTATCTTAATGTTGTATCAATCATACACAAAGGAAATTATTGGATTTGTCATTCCTAAAAAATGCGTAAATGTTAGTACCGAAAATTGAGTTTCCTTCAAATTCTCCATACAAAACGCCAATTTCATATGTAAGGATTTATTTTAATTGTTAATTGACTGCGACTTGGTTGCCAATTTGAATAAACACGGACTTGGGCGCACCACATATATTCGTCTACCTACGCGGAAGTAATCAATTCTCACTTTTTGTCATTATGTTTAAGATTTCTTTTGATTAAAGATTATCTAGTTACTTTTGGTACCTATGCTAATGGGTAATTTATTATGTTACTAGCTTTTGTCCACGACATTTTGCCTTACGTTCTTCTATATAAACTCAAGTCCAACCCATGATCCTGGTTTTTCATAGCGTGATTAAAATTCGTTTAGTGACGTGATGCATATGTTCAAAAGTAACTAAAGACTTAAAAATATGTTTTTCGGCTTGTTTATTAACTAATGTTAACACACAAAAATTATACACACACGGCTTCGTTATAATTGAATTTAATATACTTAATTTGTATCACAATTTGATTTGTGTCTGGATCGTAGCAGATGGAAATCTGTAGTTTCTGCCTACCTGCCTTATGTTTCAATAAAGATATTATTATTATTATTACCCCTCTGTGAGACAGGTGTGAGTATATGTTCTCTAAGTAATAAATCTTCGATATTATTAATTAAATAAGGATGTTTTTTTTTCATTACATTTACTGATTTTCTGAGGCTTTTTACAGAACCATAAATTTCATATTACTAGGTTTTGTACTGGCGAAATCAAATTTTGTACATTTATCAAACACATATTTTGCTATTGCAATGCATACAGTGGGCGGTAATCCTGGCGCCAAGCGCTATTTACAAGGCGGCCTAACCACACGTATCGATCCCTGAGTTGGACTAATTTGTGCCTATTTATGGTAATCCAAACGTTGTTGAGGACTCGATGAGTCACAAGTATAGCGTCACCCCAGCGCGACTCATTTACCTAAATGCAGTATGCGGTCAATCTTGTTTCCTGCGAAAATCTAGGAAAGAATGTTGATTCATTTGAGATTGAGTTATTTTGGGCGCACCAAGGCTTAGGTCAAAGAACTCAGGTCAAGAACAAAGAACGAAACGAGCTTTTGCCAGGTCTGTGACTGTATATTTGCAATTGGTGGCAATTGTAGGAGTACGCGTAGGCAGATTACGAAGGTTGAAATTAGACGAGATAAATAACTTTATAGGTAATTTTAATAATTGCCATTATCTACTTAAACACAGCGGTTACCTCCGTTGGTACCTCTGGGACCTCAGGGGCTTTAGGCAGATGATCACCTTCGACCTTGTAACCATCAAGGCCAGCAGTGTACTTAGTGGTGTATGTCTTGCCATCGGGGCCGACGTGGGTAGTTTCGCCTTCGGAAACCAGGACATGGCTTTCACCGTCAGGGGTGGCGACCAGGTATCCTCGTTCAGACACGATGGTTCCTTCAGCGGTGACGTAGCGCAGCGCGTACTGACCGTGCTGATCATGGACCTCTTCGTGATGAAGGGCGGGCAGTTTACGAAGTGCCTCAATTTCCGCTTCACCCGGGGAGGCTGGGGCAGCCATAGCAACAGCTAGGACGCAGACAGCAACCACGAACTGAAATAGAAGATACAATACTGAAAACAATAGTAAACTATCTACGTGATTGGTTAATGGAGATAGCAGTCTAAGTTTTTTTTTTATCTCAGGATAATTCTCCGCCTCCATACAAAAGTGCAGCCCCATCGGCCCAACCGTTTTCGTGTTTAGCCACGGATGTATAGACACCGAAACTTTGCATTGATGGTTTTCGTGTTTTGACTGCAACCTTATTATGGGAATATAATAGAGAAAATATAAATAATAAACAAAATTATATTTCTAAATAAAAAACACCAGGTGGTAGAGCTGATGCCGGGCTCGACTGTGGAGGTACCACCATCTTACTTGGAGACCCGCTCGAAGTAATTCGAGGGAGAGTAAAAGGACAGCTCACAGGCAAAAAACCAGGAGGCCCACCATGCCTGGGTCCGATGGATGGCGGTATATCCCTCCCTAATAGCCGGGCCTTATATGGAACAAACTTCTGACGGGCAGCGGCGTCACTGGTGTGAGGGTTCCGGCACCGCACTCACCAACCCGCCTGCCCAGCACGTGTGAGTATGGGCAATTCTTCCAGGATGACCGCCGGGAGTGGCAAAGTCCTGGAAAGGCTTATATCCAGCAGTGGACGAACTAGGCTGATGGATGGACGGAAAAAGCACCAATACTTACAAGTTTCATTTTTGGAAGGAAGTTAAAACTGTCGTTTGAAATATGCAGATGATACGAGACCGTTGATCCAACTGATGACATTTCACCTCACAAAAATGTTTATATATTGTGGCCCTTTGAGTAAAAAGTGAGTAAGACAGGTATTGTTTCGAAATCCTTGTACATTATAATCGACTAATTAATTAATTAGATTCATTAAACTAGAAAGTTCTAGTATTACTAATTCGCTTAGATTAAATTATTTTAAAGTGTGTTAATTCGAAGACCATTTCGAGATTTTGGTTTAATTATCCGTATTTTAGAACTTCTGGTCTAAAAAACCCCATGATGATGAATATTTTCACGAAAAAGCTGCAACCTTCATTTGCCTTCGTGTGTCGTCACTTAAGAAATGGGTGTTTAGAAATGTGTCCTTTACTATCAAGATAAATATATAATAATTTGCTTCCAAGTGGTTTGACAGATGGATGACAGATGGATGACAGACAGAGACAGACCACTTTTTTTTATAAGCAATCGCACATCATAAGCAGTATAATGTCTAAAATTCTCAAGTGATGACAATTCTTTAAAAATCATGAAAAATAAAAGTTTATTTGTATACCAAAATAATGATAAGTATGTCCTAAAATTATATATTCCCAGAAAAAAATCGAAAAAATACTTTTCGAAATTAAGCTATGGGCATTGTCACTCAGTGCCAGTAACATTATGCTTACGGGCCAGTTAGATAAGAGTATTCATTGCATTCATTACGAGGACCGTTTGCTACACTTGCTGAATACGTTTAAAATCTACATGACTAAAGATATATTTCAATGCATGTGCTCGTAAAGGCCCACTTTTTATGCATCAAAACCGAACAAAAAGTCGATTATTTTGCCCTAGGGCTTTATTATTATTATTTTTTTTAATTTATTTACAATGGTTGGCTAACCTGCAGCCTTTCCTGTGTACCATAGATGTTATACTTTTTTTTCCACTGTTTAACGGCTCTGGATACAGTCCTTTTGAGCTAATTATAATTTAAAGTTCACAAGATTATATTTGTTTTCATTTCCTCACACTATGCATTGAAAAACGTAGTATGATACACGGGCGTAAAAGCAATAAATTACTCGGTTACGTTTAAAACACTCGTTTTAAATCGTCCTCGTAATTTATTCCTTTTCGCCCTAGTAGCATAAACTACTATTATTATATCTACATATATTACGTATCTAGTTTTATCGGGAAAACCGTACGACGTACATTTTTAACGTTTAAATCTTCCAGTTATTGGTTTTTGATAAGAATGAAAAAACATTGAATTTGGAGAGCAATTGCAACATGTGAAATTAGACTATTGCATTTATAATAATATTTATAATATTAGTATGAAGTGGGGTAGGATGGAATGGTATAGGATAGGATGGGATGGGATTTTTATAATTTGTATCTAGTTATATCTGGAAAACCGTACGCCGTACATTATTAACATTTACACCGTTCAGTTATCGGTTTTTGTTAACAATTGAAAACCATTAGATTTAGAGCGCAATCCACCTTGTGAAATTAGAAGGGCTAATTGCGATTTGCTTAACTCTTTCGCATCTTGATTTCGTCCCATATTGACGCAATCCTATTTTGAGACAACTTCAATATGCCACCATCCTTTTTTGACACAATCTTAAAATGACTCGCCACATACGAATCGTTTTTGTTAGAGTGAAACTGACTAGACACCTTTAAAGAGTTAAATTAATATAATTTAATTTAATATAACAAAATCTAAGTTCAGGATCGGAACACTCTGCATGATAACGCCACCTAGCGCCCGCTGGCTCAATTTCCCCTTAAAAAAGGTCTGGTTCATGATTTAAAATATACTTTTTCTAAATGTCATATATTATATGAAATAAATTTTCTAGACGTTACATTGAATCAAGCAAACACACTTTCAAAATCTACAAAAACAAACTTGCAGTAACCATAACCATGCTATTTTTCAATACACCGTCTTCTCTCTCTACCAATGAACAACCATAGTTACAACTCTGAATTCAACACAATTAGAGTGATAACATCGAACAATGGATTTTGCCAAAATTTTATACAAAAAGAAACAGAATCGTGCTTGGTCTTCGCTACATCAAGGTCAAAACTCAAAAGACTCAAATCCAAAAAAAATGGGCTAAGCTTCTGTTTTTAGGGGATATTACATATAAATGTGCCAGAACTCTTAATACTAAAACACCAGCATTTTACACCAACAACTCGTTGAAAAGTTTACTTTGTAACATTAAAGACAGAACTAACAAAAACCAAAAAAGCGCTATATGTGAACTCACCTGCCATGACTGTTATACAGTGGTTACAAAATAATAATCTTAAAATTAATTTAACTAAAACAAATTTTATGCAATTTAGAAATTATCAAGCTCAACATTTTGGACTGAAAATCGAAGACAATAATGAAAAAGTAAATGAAGTGGATCATACGGTATTTTTGGGTGTCACAATTAACAAAAATCTTAATTGGAAAAAGCATGTTGAGGCTGTTTGTAGCAAACTGGATAAATTTGTGTTTGCTTTGAGACGCCTAAGGAATACCATATCTCAAACAGCAGCGATCACCGCCTACCATGGGTATGTCTCTTCAGTCCTCAATTATGGTTTGATTATGTGGGGGAACTCTGTAGAGGTTAAAAAGGCATTTAGGGTACAGAAAAAGTGTATACGAGCAATTTGTGGCGCCTGGTATACAGACAGCTGTAAACCACTTTTTAAAAAATTAAATATCCTACCTCTGCCGTGCATGTACATTAAAGAGGTTTGTTTGTTTGTGGCTATTTTGTAAAAAATTCAAACGCTTATGAAAAGCAAACAAGGTATAAAGATAAGTTGTATACGCCTCAATGTAAATTGGATATATATAAAAATAATGTTTCTTACATGGCCATAAAAATATTTAATAAACTGCCATTAGAATTTAAAAGTTTGCCCATAAAAACATTTAAAACGAAGATACACAAATGGCTTCTAGAAAAATGTTATTACGACGTCAAAGATTATTTGAATGAATATGGTTGTGAATGAATTTTATAATAATAATAATAAATATGTATAATAATAATAATACATGATAAATAAATTTACTTCTGTTATAGCATGTTAGTTCTTAAGAGTCAATATTTGCATACTATATATTATGGTAAAATGTGCTGTATCCAATAATAAAAAGATGTAATAACACCTATATGTATTTAAAACGCATGTTTAAGCAAATAAAATTTTACTTTACTTTATTTAGGTCAAACTGGGAGATAGTTCAAAAATAGTAGATGCTGGCGCCTTCAAAAGAAAGACTCCAATTTTGCTAATCATTTAATAGCTGAAAACCATAAATTTGATCCAAACTTTAACTTCAAACCCCTTCATATTTATGATAAAGGTATATAAGAAAATCAACGCGCTGAAAGCCTTAAAAATAAATAAACAGACTCATCAAAGCGTTAAAGGTCTTCAAATGAACAGCTTAAATTGAACCGATCCCCACTGTTAAATTATTTCACTTATTAAATTGATATTTCCTTTAAAACATTAATTTGCCCACTTAATACATTATCTTGACATTCCTTTATTAGTTATTACATTAACTTTGACACTTCACATACACAATATATACTTTTACACGTTTGACTTTTCATTAAGGCTATTTAGTCATCTTGACTTTTATTGATATGAAGTAAATTTTCCCCACTTTAAGGGAAATTAATCTGATTGGAAACACCAACTAGAAAACTACCCCACGAATTTTCGTTGAAATTATTTATTGTATTTATTTACTCTCACATTCGACTGATGACGGCCCCATACCGAGGGCCGAAATATATCTAGTTATAATTTTTTTAATAATTTTAATAATAATAAATAATAAAAGCTCGTAAAAGTTAAATATAATATATTTATAAACACATTAGTTTTAGTAATTGCTGTCAATCTTCACATTACTTCCATCCATACGCAGTGTTTGTGCGATATATTATGTAAATAAATCATCCCTTGATAATGCCGTTATGGCGAAACTAGTTGGGAAATAGTTCACTATTCAATGGCAATAGTTAAATATTTCAATAATGTGTGAAACAGTATACGTACAAGTGTTTTATTCATCCATGATGATGTTTTACCAAGAGCCGACAATCGCAAGTATCATTGTACCTAAATATTATTAGAGTGCATTACAAACTAGAAAATATCAATCAGAAACAAATCCAAACACAATAATAATATCATTGTACCTTTTTAAAATTTTCCATCTTACTACGATGTCAACGTGATGGCTTTGGTATGTGCTCATCCATACTATATTATAGTCATGTGAGTAATTATCTAACTCTAGTAATAGATACGAATATTCGCAATCATCATCAACAATCATTCAACAAATTAGTAAGGTCACTGCCCATTCGTGTGAACTATTCGACGACAAAACTATGATTTTTTTCTGCTACTTTTTGTTTGCAATCGCCATATCCGTGTATTTCCTTTATAAGTTGGATGAATATGTTTTGTGGATATAATTATAATACTTCCCGTCTAAGACAAAATGAAATTATAAAACCATGAAATTTTTTTATGTATGTATTACTTAATTAATTTTTTATGAAAATGTTTAATAAATGCACCTTTTCGTTCGTAGACACATCTAATCCCACGACATAATTAAGAAATAACAATATACAGGATATAGATTTGGTCTACAACTTGCGTCACATGAATATACAGTACTCTCAAATTAATAATGCGCATACAAATCTTCGCCACTATTCGGCAAAGTTAGTATATCCTTACACTTTCTATACAATCAATAAGGTCACGTGGTACTACCGGTCGCTCGGCTAGAGATTTGCATGCGCATTATTACTTTGAGAGTACTGTACAAGAAGCTTATTCCAAAAAACAGAATTATAAAAGTTAATACCACTTGAAGAAGGAGTTATGCCCTTTTTTTATATGGCCTAAAATTATCTTAACAAAAACGGTAACAGCGGCGTAGAGCGCTAGTATTTACCTACTCGAGTGCCCTTACGAACCCGCCGCCGCCGCTCCGCCAGTGGTGAATTAATTTCTTCATGTCTGTCGTACTCAAGACGTTTTTTGTCGCCCCTAAAATATATTAAATACATTTTCAAAATAAAAAGGTTTTTTTTATTATAAATATCCTACCCTGTGACGGAAGTCACTGACCAAATCAACATCCTATATAATACCAGATAAACATGAATTATGTAATAATATTTACCTATTCGGACAGACAGAGGGAGTATTCTTTCAGCTTTTTCTTAAATGTGCATTCAATTAATGTAATCTATTTTTCATAAATTCCCATAGCTTTTTTTCAAAAAGATTTATTTTTTATTATTTTTTAGATTATATACGCCTTTTATTTTAGGACATGGTTTTCATTATTTTGGTACATAAATTAACCATTATTTTTTTATGATTTTTTAAAGAGTTGTCGGTTATGAACTTATGACGACACCTGAAAATTTTAGACATACTGATTGTGATGTGTGATTGCTTATAAAAAAGTGGTCTGTCTGTGTCTGTCTACTCATCTGTCGTCTATCTGACAAAATCAGTCGACACCAAATTTTTATAAATTTATTTTGCTATAGATATAAATTATAAATTTATATCTATAGCAAAAGACACATTTCTAAATAGCCATTTCTCAAGTGACGTCACACGAAGGCAAATGGAAGTTGCAGCATTTTCGTAAAAATATTCATGATCATGAGGTTTTTTAGACCAAAATTTCGAAAATACGGCTTATTAAACCTAAATCTCGAAATGGTTTTCATTACACACCTTAACATAATTTAATCTAAGCGATGATGAACTTCGCTTCGAATTATATTTGAAATATTTTACCCTTAACTTTATACTCAAATCGTTAAAGCGCTCAGGAAATTAATCCAAGTAAATATAAAAGTTTTTATAGCATTTTAACAGCATCCGGCAGTAAATATTAATGAACCAGGTTTCCTAGAAGATCTTCAAGAAAAAATATCTGAAATGGAAGTCAAATCTCTTAAGATAAATAGATGTGTAATTTTAATGACATAATACCAGTAGCCTGAGATTGGTTTAATCCTACCTATCCCTTTATGTGAAAGAGCACTTATCTTTCATTATCGATGTTGAAATACAATAAAATGCGGGTTGTGAACAAAGTAAAAAAAAAAAAAAAACATGAGCAGTCATGGGGACTGCCGACAGAAGTAAAAACTTTACTGTCAAAGTAGTATGTCGATAACGGTGACGCGAAGCCCTAACAAAAATTGTTCAGAGCACCCAAAGAAGTTTAACATGAGCAGTCATGGGAACTGCCGACAGAAGTAAAAACTTTACTGTCAAAGTAGTATGTCGATAACGGTGACGCGAAGCCCTAACAAAAATTATTCAGAGCACCCAAAGAAGTTTAACATGCTCATGACTGCTCAGTCATGGGAACTGCCGACAGAAGTAAAAACTTTACTGTCAAAGTAGTATGTCGATAACGGTGACGCGAAGCCCTAACAAAAATTGTTCAGAGCACCCAAAGAAGTTTAACATGAGCAGTCATGGGAACTGCCGACAGAAGTAAAAACTTTACTGTCAAAGTAGTATGTCGATAACGGTGACGCGAAGCCCTAACAAAATTGTTCAGAGCACCCAAAGAAGTTTAACATGAGCAGTCATGGGAACTGCCGACAGAAGTAAAAACTTTACTGTCAAAGTAGTATGTCGATGACGGTAACGCGGAGCCCTAACAAAAATTGTTCAGAGCACCCAAAGAAGTTTAACATAAGCAGTCATGGGGACTGCCGACAGAAGTAAAAACTTTACTTTCAAAGTAGTATGTCGATGACGGTGACGCGAAGCCCTAACAAAAATTGTTCAGAGCACCCAAAGAAGTTTAACATGAGCAGTCATGGGAACTGCTGACCGAAGTAAAAACTTTACTGTCAAAGTAGTATGTCGATGACGGTGACGCAAAGCCCTAGCAAAAATTGTTCAGAGCACCCAAAGAAGTTTAACATAAGCAGTCATGGGGACTGCCGACAGAAGTAAAAACTTTACTGTCAAAGTAGTATATCGATGACGGTGACGCGAAGCCCTAACAAAAATTGTTCAGAGAACCCAAAGAAGTTTTCACCCCAAAAATGTATCTAAATATAGCCAAAGAATTCAAGCAAATGCTTTGTTAAAAATAATTTCAAAATGCTTTGTTTTGAAGCCTGTCCTAATTAAGTAAGCTTGTCGACATTCCATTGGGGACAACAGGTTTTGTCTTCTGTCTGGACTCATAATTCGTACCCAAATGGGTTTCCAATTTGAATACAATTCAAGTTGCTGAATCAGTCACGCTTACCACTTCAACAAGACCCACGTAACAATGATACACAAACAAGTCATCAATGCGTAAATATGACGAACAGTCGAGCAAGGCCCTTAAATCGAGCACTAGGTCATTTTCATAGTTTCTGTTTCTCCAATAAACAAAGCAAAACTTTGCATTCGTAAAAAAAACATTTGTTTAAGTATTGTAATAAGTACGAGTACATAATTACCATGAAAGAAGGGCATGCTAAATTCAGTCCATTATCACGAACGTAAACAACCGAAAAAAAAAACCATGGGAGTTTCATGGGAATAACCCCATTGTCAGGTGCATTGGAATGCTAATGTCTATACTTGAACTATATTTGGCGAACAATGTAAGAGCACAGCTATTTTTTCTTTGATCGAAGCTTACTTTTGAAAATACTTTTAACCCTCTTAATAATAATCGTAATATATGTTTAATGTTGTTGATTTAGATAAAAACGGCTCACCTCAATACGTGTTATGTTCGGGAAAGCCGACCAGTTTCAGCAGATTTAGACTGCCTTCATCTGGGCGAGTGAAGACGTTTACGCGACGACGTTACGGCTTTCCCGACCATAACACGTATTGAGGTGAGCCGTTTTTATATAAATCATGAATTATCCCCAAGTCTCATTTAATTCTATAATTTAATGTTGTTTTTAGAAGTTCATCGAAAACAATAAACCAGAATGGTGAAACGCTAGTGTCTGTCCCTATACAGGCCGATTGAAAAATTACAAAAATCCCCCCGAAAAATAAAAAAGACGACCATGAAGCAACGAACTAAAATTTTACATGAAGTCACATTTTGGAAAAACAAAAGTTCACGTGGGCTGTCAAATGAAACGTATTTTTAACATACTAACAAAACACATACATACATATGAATAAACATAACTTGCGGCGGTTTTATCAAATCGCAATTAGGTTCGCTGTAGCACTGTTTCCGCGTAGGTATTTAGTTCTCGACCCACGTAGAAGGTAACAAATACTCGAGGCTAACTGAGCAACAGATCTGATGAGAAACATATTGTTATTCTGCCATCATAGCTAGTCCATGAATAAGGTTAGAGTAGGTAGTAGGTTGCGCATACGCATGTCATCGGCTAGTTGATGTACGAACAGCACCCATTTCCTGATGTGTAACGAGAACCGAGCAGAATTGCCTTCCCTCATACATTAGAAGGCGATTCGTCTCAAGTTGTTTTCCGTATACATTGAAGATTCGTGTAAGCATTTTGGTTGCAAAACCTCGGCCTTCGAGGCTCAGTTGGTATCTATTGTCTAGTAATTACTGAATCCGTCTCTTAATTTGTAGCAAACCTATTGTTCCTTACGATCCAACAACGCTCGATTTGATACGGGTAATGAACACGAAAAACGTGTTGCTTATATGCTTTAAAGGGGTACGTTACACAATTAATATGATCTAACTCTAAATAATACTGGAGTGCATTACAAGGTAAAAAAACGTGTTGCTTATATGCTTTATAGGGGTATACGTTACATAATTAATATGATCTAACTCTGAATAATACTAGAGTGCATTACAAGGTAAAAAACGTGTTGCTTATATGCTTTATAGGAATATACGTTACACAATTAATATGATCTAACTCTAAATAATACTAGAGTACATTACAAGGTAAAAAACGTGTTGCTTATATGCTTTATAGGAATATACGTTACACAATTAATATGATCTAACTCTAAATAATACTAGAGTACATTACAAGGTAAAAAACGTGTTGCTTATATGCTTTATAGGAATATACGTTACACAATTAATATGATCTAACTCTAAATAATACTAGAGTACATTACAAGGTAAAAAACGTGTTGCTTATATGCTTTATAGGGGTATACGTTACACAATTAATATGCTAGAGTTAGAGCATATTAATTGTGTAACACAATTAATATGATCTAACTCTAAATAATACTAGAGTACATTACAAGGTAAAAAACGTGTTGCTTATATGCTTTATAGGAATATACGTTACACAATTAATATGATCTAACTCTAAATAATACTAGAGTACATTACAAGGTAAAAAACGTGTTGCTTATATGCTTTATAGGGGTATACGTTACACAATTAATATGCTCTAACTCTAAATAATACTAGAGTGCATTACAAGGTAAAAAACTTGTTGCTTATATGCTTTATTTATAAAACGGAAACCCATCCCTCTAATAAGTACTAAAATAATAAATAAAAATACCTAGAAATCGCTGGTTTTCTGAGCGGGCCGCTTCCACTAAGCGGGATAGACAAGTGTAAATTGAAAGCGTTGGAGCAGGACAGATTTCTCTGAATAACCTAAAGCTTTATCTCAGACGGGGCCCGAATCTGTATCTTTGCCTGTCGCTGGCAAATCTGGCAATGTATATCTCGCAGGCTCATGGGAAAAAATAAGATCATTGGCAAAGGCCCGTCAGACATTTACGATAACAACGGAAGGATTTCGGGTTCTCATAAAAAATAACCACGGAGGTTTGTATATAATTGCTACTCTCGGTAGGCCTTCTGACCTACTTACCGGCTCGCTTCCTGAAATATTACTGGGCACAATAAGAAAGAATGAAAGAAAAAAGCTTTATTTCAAACACCACAGAAAAGAAAACAAATTACAAACTAAATAGCCGTATTCTGTGGTTATGAAAAAGGAGTCCAGCTCAGCTAAATGTCACAGCCGAAGCCACAGCGCTGTTATTCTGCTGATCCTAATAAAATTAAAACAAATAACTATAACATAATAATCTAAACATAACATCATCTAAATATAACAATTTTAAACTTAAAGTAAAAAGCGTAAAGTGTAAACTACATATAAACGTTTTACTGAAAATACGTAACGGCTAATCGGATTTGCGTGTCCAAAACTTAGTTATCAGTACACGGTTGAGTGGACTCTTTGCATAAATGCTCCAATGCGTCGGCTGGCACGCCTCTATACTGCAAGGATGTACCCCAAGGCTCTTACTTCTTGCTAAGAACGAATATACTTTTTTAGCGAACGAATCGCTGTGACCTTATTACTTTTCAATCTTTATCTTTATATCTATCACTTTTTATACAAAAATTTATCGGCGTAGGTATCTTGGTAAAAATTCCTGCAAAGATCTTTACATAGAGGAGAATTAAACAACCAGAAACCTAGTACGCGTATAGTTTGCCCATGTATACTAGTGGCGTATTTTAAGATTTAGCGCCCTGGGCCTGTAAGGTTTGTCGCCCCATAAATTAAAGAGAAAAAAGCAAAAAATATTACAAATTATAAAATAAAATCCAGCATCGTGTTGATGATAACACATGAAAAAACTAAACATATCTTACAAAGAAATAAACACTGTTTATTTAATATTTTCCGATGAACAATTTTTTTTAATGACAGTATAAAGTCAAAGAGCTATATAAATTAAAAGATAGGTAGATTAATAGACCTTGGACGAATAAACCTTCCTAACGATTGATAACGAAAGGCGCTCAAAGCTGAGTGCGAGGTGCAGCTTGCGCCGCCCTTCGCAGCCTGCCGCCCCGGGCCATGGCCCTTTTGGCCCTAGGGTAAATACGCCACTGTTTATACCTATATAATTGTCAGTACCTCATTAAACTTATATAACTATGATTAACAGATGTATGATGAACTACTGTTTTACGAGGACCTTGCCTTGGTGTAACTACTTATAGAGAATTCAGTAGTTTGTGTGTATCTATCTACCTATATCTAAACAATCCTGAATCCCACGCTCGTCTAACCTGCTATTACGGTATAACTATACTTATTTACAACCTTGTTCAGTGATGTTGTTGGAACTTTAGTCTTAGATAATACCTTTGTGCAGCAATAAAGGACGTAATGTAGGTATATGGGTAAACTATACGCGTACTAGGTTTTCCGATGAAAATTTATAAAAATGAAATTTTCGGAATTTATTATTTTAATACTTACCACTTGCTGAACGGTGCAGGAAAATATCGTGAGGAAACCTGCTTGCCCTAAAAAAGCGTGTCGTATTTGTGCCCGAAGAACGGCGGTAGCACCACCCATCACGTTGGGACGTAATAATCGTTGGTGGAATGTGGGTGTACCGAGTGTGGACTGTGACTTGCATTTCTTCGGGAACTATCTTAGTTGATAAATTAAAATACTCTGCACATAAATTCCGAAAATCATATCGGCGGCTCGTCCACTCTACTGTCGAAAAGTAATATATATATTCCCAGTTTTTGGTGTGTTTTAATGATCGTAAAAAAAAACATTGTCAAAATTTCATGAGTTCAAGTATTTTGAATTTTTGGGCCGTCGATATATAAAGGTTATGTATGTTAGGCTCAATATAAAGATGCATTTTGAGTTAAATAGATATCAAAACTTTAACACTGATTACATTAAATTAACAAAATTTAGCTGAAATCCCATATTTGGAATATGTTTCAAAGTGCATATTAAAGACGTTAATTATGTATTATAGAAACAGAAAAGTAGGTTTAATATTTTTTATGATATGCTCATATAGTACATATATAAGGTCTTTCAATTTAAATGGAAAGTAATTTAGGAGGTGATTCAGTATCGTTAATACATCACATTCCACTGCAAAATACTTTTTTTTGCGCGAACATACAAATTGAGTCAGCTGATCGGACCACTTTGTACTGAGAAGTGAAAAAAAAGTTCGCGCAAAAAAAAGTACTTTGCAGTGGAATGTGATGTATTAACGATACTGAATCACCTCCTAAATTACTTTCCATTTAAATTGAAAGACCTTATATACAAGTGACTTTTTGATCATCGTCCAAATTCACACTAGAGGCTTGGTAAGTGATCAGTATCATGAATAAATAACAATTTTTTTGAAATTCGTATAATGAAATTTTGACTTCCCATAGTAATTCACTCCTAGTCCTGAGTGAATCACTATGGGCAGTCAAAATTTAATTTTATGAATTTCACAAAAATCGTTATTGGTTCATAATGCTGATCACTTACCAAGGCTCAAGTATGAATTTGGACGATGTTTACAAATTCACCTTGTATATATACTGGGTGTTAAGATGAAGTTGCGTAAGCCGGAAACTGTTGATAGTACTTGTCCATACGGAAAACTTTTACTTCGGAGCCAACCCTCGAATCGCGAAAAAAAATCAACTGTTCCATAGAAAAGTTACATAGCTCTACTTGACCTTTTTTTTCTTGATTTCTCTTTTTTTTTTTCACTAAAAGTACTTCGTATGGGCGAGTACTATCGCCAGTTTCCGGCATCCGCAACTTCATCTTAACACCCTGTATATACATGTATATACAAGGTGACTTTTTGATCATCGTCCAAATTCATACTGGAGGCGTGATAAGTGATCAGTATCTTGGATCAGTAACAATTTTTGTGAAATTCGTAAAATGAAATTTCGGCTTCCCATTTAAAATCAGTTCCAGTCCCGAGTGAATCACTATGGGGAGTCGAAATTTCATTTTACGAATTTCACCAAAATTGTCATTGATGCATGATACTGATCACTTACCACGCCACCAGTATGAATTTGAACGATGATCAAAAAGTCACCTTGTATATATTACTCTTAGAACAAATTAAGAAGCTTTAAAAAGTAATTATATTTCTATGCATACACATACATGTATTTATATAATATCATAGTTTTTATTAACAGGTATGTACCTGTTAATAAAATTAAACCTAAATAACATTGAAGATTAAAATCTAAACTAAGTAATCTACAAAAGAAAAAAAAATACAAATCCTATCCAAAACAGAAGTTTATATAATGTACCTATACTTATAAATTATAGTTTTTTTATTAATTGCACCCGTGACCACAACAATTTGTGACAACACATAAATTAAGAAATAGTAAGTCATTAATTTCGCAACGCTCCCAATAGACATTTAGGTCCATTAAACTTACTCTTTGATGTAATTGCCATTTCATCAGAATTTATAACAGGTTTATTCGTTTTTGACATTAAATTGTTAATTTCAATTACCGAAACACCGGATTCCATTACCAGTTAACAAGAAAAGAAAGCAAAACGGAATAGGATTATTAAACATGTTTCCGAAGTAGGAAACAAATGCGTTAATCTATGTGTAGTAAGATATTACGTGTTGCTTTTAATAGGTCCGTAATCAAAATCATGTGCTTCTGATCACTAGCCCATAACATTATAGAATATAATAGGTTTATTTGGTACTTTTTATAAACATTGGGCTCGACTGAGGAGGTACTACCATCTTACTTGGAGACCCCCTCGAAGTAATTCGGGGGAGAGTAAGAGGACAGCTCACAGGCAAAAAACCAGGAGGCCTACCATGCCTGGGACCGATGGATGGCGGTATATCCATCCCTATAGCCAGGCCTTATATGGAACAGACTGGTGACGGGCAGCGGCGTCACTTGTGCGAGGGTTCCGGCACCGCGCTCACTAACCCGGCTGCCCAGCGTGTGTGAGTATGGGCAATTCTTCCAGGATGACCGCCGAGAGTGGCAAAGCCCTGAAAAGGCTTATGTCCAGCAGTGGACGAACTAGGCTGATGGATGGATATACATTACAGGTATAATATCTCACAAAGTTCGTTTTGGCTATGGTTGTAGTAGTGACGTGTACAGATTAGCACGTTTTGTGTGTGTTGCGCGTTTTTTACCGTTCCCGAGGTATGTAACGCAAACTACAACACTTTGCAACTTTGCAAACTTTGAAACTTTGCATAGCAAACAACTATCTCAAGTTGATGATTTTCCACAGATTTTGATTGCTTGTTATTATGTATAATAATATTTCTTTTTTTTTTAAGAGTTTTATATTATCACTCTAATAATATTTATACAAGGTGTAACAGAAAGGTGTAACCATATTTGAAGAGCTTATTCAGTCAAGTATAGAACAACTTTTACTAAGGAGACAACACTGTATCCCGAAAAAAAAATTGTTTCAAAAAAAATGCAATGCCACTCGGCCGAAATGTATGGAAGGGCAAATTGATTTTTTTGAGATTTCAGGGTTGTCTCCATAGTAAAAGTTGTTCTATATCATTGACTGAATAAGCTCTTCAAATATAGTTATTAGATACACATACATACATATACTCACGCTTGTATCCCAGAGGGGTAGGCAGAGACTACAGATTTCTATCTGCTACGATCCAGACACACCTCTTTCGCCTCTTCCACATCCATCAATTTAGTCATACAAGCTCTTCTCTTCCGGATACGTTTAACATGGCCCTTCTTCAGTATGCCGCCAAATGTCTAGGGCGGCCTGGTCGAGCTGTACCTTCCACTTTAATATTGTGATCCTAAAGGTGTTGTAGCAACACAAGCGGTGTGACGACGAGGAAAAAAAAAATCTCTTCATCACAGGTGTGACAAGCTGGTGTGGCGAGGAGTATTAATATTATACGAAGCAGCAGTCGCTCGATCGGTAGGACGAGGGGCTCTCAATCTGAGACCTTGGGTTCGAATCCTACAGTCGAGCATGCACCAAAGAGGTTTTCATTATTTAATACGCATAATTTTCGTTTACTTTTTTCGTGTATTATTTGTGTATCATATGTGATGCAAAAGTTCAAAATCATGTACTAAGAAATTCTTGTCGTTAATGACGTAAAAATGACGTTATCGTGATCATTTGTATTCGAATTTAGAAAACTTGGGCTTGGCCAATCAGGAAGAAATAATTTATGACCTATTTTGCTCTATAATCATCCTTGAATAATCAAAAATGATGTCATTGCAATTGGATTTATCGGTAGTTACTTAATGTACAATTATGTCCCGGTCAATTTAAATTGAAAATAATCAAATCTTTAAAAATAACTAAGTCGTTTGAACTTTGGTGAAGTTGTTTCCATTTAGAATTTATTTATGAACCTCGAAATTATTAAAAAATAAATATATACATTTTTACGTAATTGAATGTTGAGAGTTCTGCCAATTAATATGTAGCACATACGTTACTACACATAAACCAAACTGCACATGGCGCAGAATAAACTATCAAGTGCGGACGATAAATTGACCATGTGTAGTACTAAACATCCAAGACAATTAGACAAATAGGCCAACCAATAATCGCACCTATCAAAAGGTAATGAAGTCTTCGCCATTGTCTAATTGTCTTGGACCTTTAGTCCATGATTTTATATTTTTTTCTGCAAATTTATATACCTTAGCCTAGTCATTAATAGATCTTAGTGTATTTTAAAGATTTTATTTTCTATGCATCAATTTAATATTATGTTTCTGATTTTTTCTTTTTGTTTTATGTCGTCATTCGTGATTCTTAAGTAGAATCAACTATGAATTTGTTTTCAAGAAAAACATTTTGTTATGTCATTCATGACTATACTAATTACATAACACATTGACCAAATTTTATATAGAAACCATACCAACCATATTTGACGTAGAGTTCGGATTATAGAGACGTTCGGATTAGCTGGGGCCCTGGGGGTCGGACTACCTGAGAACTAATTTCATTAAAATTAGGATGAGTTGACATCATAAATATTTTAAAAACGGTTTTAACTCACTTTTTTATTATCTGTGAAAGGAGGCACAGTTCGAGCTTTCGATGAGATCACGACTCATTATCTTCGGGAGTACGGGCTCTTTGGTTATGATTGTTATACATATTTTTGGAAGAGACAGAAGAGGCAGTACAGGTACTGCAATGTCAGCAAGACTTATTTCTTTGATGATTTTAGGCACTCCTGGGGCTTTAAAAACGTTATTCGTGAAAATTGGAGCCGGTTCTTCAACATTAAATCTTACTGGTAACTCCGGCAGGATTAATGGGGGCAGAATAGGCGCTTCGGGAATGACAATAGGCTCCTCTTTTGGTCCTTCTTTAATAACAAGAGCTGGCACTTCAGATAAGAATAGCGGTGGCAAGACCGGGGCATCTGAATTTAATGGCTGTTTTTTTTTTAATAATCGTTAGCAGTCTTGGCTCAGCTATAATTTCAGGAGCTGGTTCTCTAAAAAGGCCGCTTTGGATGAATCATATTATGATTCCGTTCTCATGCCGTAACTTCTGCACGCGTGAAAAAGCTCTGACTCTATCCTACTTTCAAATCATTTTATGATTCACCCAAGACGGCCTTTTTAGATCGGTTTCTATATGGCTCGACCTGTGCCTCCTTGCACAGAAAATAAAAAAGTGAGTTAAATCCGTTTTTAAAATATTTATCTGAGAACTGTTTGGCTCGAAAAGAATTTTGATTAGTATACTTTTTTCTAAATTAATTAACGTCGAATGCCTTTTTAAAATTAGCGTAAGATTTTGATTTGCGATGTTTATTGCCGTCTGCAAGCTGCCAAAGTTGCTTGCTGCAACCAAAACGACCAAATTATTTCTCCATATAAGACAAGTTCACAGTTACCCAAGATATTACCTGATAGCCGTACTCTGAACATGCGAATGTCCCAAATTAATCATTGTCACTTTAGTAGGTACTCTGCTGTACCTTTTCAAGGATTGAAAATATATTCTCAAAAAGGACAAAATATTCTGTTCCCCAAAGACACAATGTCATTGGCCTCCGCGGCCAAAAGTTTTATTTTTCGGAATCAAGTTATTCATCCAATCCTTTATTTTTTTTAATAATGTTGCAGGTATTTTGCGTGTTGCGAAAGGCATGATTTTCGTATCGTCTCAAACGTAGGGTTGTACCTTTTTGGACTGTAACTCTAATACATTATAGCTATTATCAAAAATACAGTATTCCTGTACGTATGTGAAATGAAAAATCAATTATTATATAATAATAATAATAATAAACACTTTATTGCGCACAAAAAACGCAGATTAGAATTAAGAGAAATACAGGGCAAAGGTGGACCTATTTCTGAAAGAAATTTCTTCCAGTCAACCATAAATGACAGAGATGAAGAAAAATTATACATTGGCTTATTGAAATTTAAATTGAGTGCATAAAGAGCGATATAACTATGTATGTAACTATAATAAATATAATAGTCAACATACACTTTTAACCTAAAAGTATACCATTATTATTATGTGGATACAAAAATAATTTCTTAATCGATCTTCTCTTACGTTCCAGGTATGCGCTTGCAGCGCTTTAGCAGCGCTGGACGGGTACAGTCCGCGGCAGGATCCTGACCAGTTCCACATCCAGACAGACGAAGATGACGAGAGATACTTCTTGTACCAGACGCACAATGGCCAATACCGAAAGGAGAGGAGACTGAAGGATGGCTCTGTTGTTGGTATGTGTAATTATACCCGTATAATTATTATAAGCTCAAGCATCTTTCGTCATCTCTTGAGTTCCACAACTGAAGATAAAAAAATACTAACTAAAAATAAATACTCACTAAAAAACCGGCTAAGTTTGATTCAGACTCGCGCACAAAGGGTTCCGTACCACCACACAATACGCGTACTGAACCCTAAAAAACTTATGGTATGGTATCCATTTGCAGTTATAGCGACTAACTTAGTTTGACACTTACGATCTATTGAACTCTATGTATGTATACAAAGGGTGTAATTAAGTTGGTTTAGATAGCTTCCTAAATAATTATATAAATATAATTTTCAGATTTTTTCCTATGTGTGCTATTAGTGCTATAAGACTTATCTGTAAACGAAATTTCAAGTTTCTAAGGCAACTGGATATGTGCCCTATAGGTTTTCATTCTCTTGCGAGTGTCAAAAATGTGTTGCATACCCATTTAGTGGCGTGCATGGAACTTTTTTCCGGAAAAGCAATCAGAAGGCCAAGTTTGACAATAAAAAAAAATAGAAAAAATTTAAATAACACTTTGAAAAAAAAGGTTTGTATGAAAACATTCTTTCTAGGGTAGGCAAAGCTTACCCTGGCATCATACAAATTTTCTTTTTTCAAAGTGTTATTTAAATTTTTTCATATTTTTTTTATTGTCAAACTTGCTTGACCTTCTGATTACTTTTCCGGAAAAAAGTTCTATGCACGCCACTGACATTTATGAAATATGATTATGCAAAGTGCAATAATTTTTTTCGCGTCGAGTTAGAAACCTGGTTTTTTTACAGCACTGTACAGGGCCATAGACTTCTGTAAGAGGTATCAGTTTGAACTTCATGTCTCATTCGGGGCCCGAGCAGAAGGGTATTGGTCTTGACAGACAGATGGACGGACAGACGGACAACAAAGTGATCCTATAACGGTTTCGATTTTTTATTTTGAGGTACGGAACCCTAATGACTAAGAATAAAACTTTGAGAAAGCTGGGCTGGCCTAGAGCAACTTCATTTTGATTCTTACAAGCTCTCATACTATCATGTAAAATTCACTAACAGGAGTCACGCATATACAAATAATTCGACCAAGTGCGAGTCGGACTCGCACACAAAGGGTACCGTACCACCACACAATACAAGTACGGAACCCTCAAAGCAATATGACAAATAACAACAATATAATTATATTCCATATAGCATTCCATATAGTCTAACAAACAATTCGGCACCCTCTGATTACTGAACCCTAATTTGTATTATTTGCCGTGGTTGCTGGCTACCTATTACGGCTGAAGCTGTAGACCTCTATTACAGACGGACAGATAGACAGACAGACTAATCTTAGCAATTGTTCACCTTATTTTTGTATATTTCATAGAGTCGATTTTGGAAACGGGCCTCAACTGACAATCAGCGCAGTGGCTTGCCTCTGCATTATGCTGAGTTGAGGACCTTTTCCACTACCACAACACTTTACATTATTTATTAGTTTAGTTGTATTTTTTTTTCTTTTTTGTTTTTTAATTGTAAAATGTGTATTTTTTTCTTTTCTTTGTTGTTTAATGCTGTGAAAATGGAATAAAGAACTTATCTATCTATCTATACAAGGTGACTTTTTGATCATCGTCCAAATTCATACTAGTGGCTTGGTAAGTGATCAGTATCATGGATCAATAACAATTTTGGTGAAATTCGTAAAATGAAATTTCGACTCCCCATAGTGATTCACTCGGGACTGGAACTGAATTCATATGGGAAGCCGAAATTTCATTTTACGAATTTCACAAAAATTGTTACTGATCCAAGATACTGATCACTTATCAAGCCTCCAGTATGAATTTGGACGATGATCAAAAAGTCACCTTGTATATGTAATCAATTTACTCGTAAGATATCGTAAAATATCGCTCTTTTTCCCATATTACAGGAACGACAGGATGGGTTGGAGCGGATGGCATCTTACGATTGCAGGACTACATTGCCGATGACCAAGGCTACCGGGTATACAAGTCGAAGACAGTCTTCGTTGGACTTAACCGACCTATTGGAGTACGTATAGCAATCAGAAACCAATAATTGGATTTTGATAATGTCATCGATTATAATAACGACCTTCTCGGGCAAAGTCAAAAGCATTTGGAATCGAAGACCTTGTGAGATTCGATTGATGAATGTGGAAGACACAAAAAGGGTTTCTCAGATTCGCAGCAGGAGGAGATCTGCCTCTACTTACCCCTCTGAGAGACTGGCTTCAGGATATGTATTTAAGTAGATTATGGTACTAAATGAATCCCTTTCCAAAATTTCAGGAATCTATCAAAATTGCGAAATCGGCGCCAACTGATCCTGGCTACGGAGTGACCCACGCCCCAGTTCCACGCAATCGTGGTCAAGCTCGCTACTCTCCGTCAACCAGGACCCCCTCTCCACCTTCCCCCACTTACGGCCCTCCACGCTTCCCAGCAGTATCAGTCACCCCCCCTCCTCATTCCTACCCCACCTCCACCTCCACACCGCACGTCGAAGTCTCTCCCAATTCCATCGACTCCTCTCTAAAGTTCAACTTCAACCCTACAGTGCAACCGATTACTGCAGACGAAGCTGCGTCCCCATCTCCAAACTCGATTGACTACGACTCTTCTAACACTAACACCCTCGACGACCACTACTATGCCAGCGACAGCACGCCATACAGACGCCTCGACGTCTTTAACCCCAACTCTTACAGACATGCTGATGACTGGGTACGAAGAAACAGACCTTCCGGAAGAATAGGTGATGGCTATACTCCTCAGTACCCCGCGTACGATGGTGCAACCTTTAGAAGAAATGGCTTCAGGTATTATTTGCCCAAGCAATACCACGAAGAAATCACAGGAGATGGCAATGAAAAGACAGGCAGCTTCGGTTATGTCGATCCTTTTGGAATCCGTAGGGTAATTTACTACAACTCATCACCTGATGAAGGGTTCCAGATAAAGAAAAACAACAGATATGTCGGGCACGACGCCACTCCTTACGATCCAAGACCGATAGAAGCATGATGCAAATAAACTCTTTGTAGCCAGTGAGATACCCTATTTATTATCAGTATTTTAACTTAAAGGAGACAAGACGATGAATTAAATTCGAACGAAACGAACTTAGCCAATTTACCTAAATTGTATTATTTAAAGCTGTAGTTCTTTAGATTAAGAAAATACCAGTATCCACATAAATTTTAAATGTACACTAAAAGTATTTTCTATGCATAAATCGTTAGGGATAGTTTTCATGTAAACGTGTCTCATCCAATGAATATTTTAATGTATTTTTAATGTACCACAGTGCCATTAAGTTTCATTATGTATAAACGTAAAGGCGCAAGCAATTTATTAATTGTTACATCTATTAAAATGTGTCATCTAGTTAGTATTAAATTAAGTTTTAAAGTTACCATTTATTCTTTTGTCTTTTGTAAAACAAACAAGTAGGTCTAACTAGTCTTGATGTTTTATAATGGTTATAAAAAATGGTCCACATTCTATTTCTACAACCAATACCGTGCTACATCTTCTTTCATCCATTTTTAAAACCATTTTTAAATCACTTGAAAGCCGACTTGCACTAAGAAACTTAAGGTTAAAAGTCAGTACCTTAGTGCAAAGTGCACAGGTAACTTAACTTTGTTTTTCTTATTTAAAGCATTTTGGTCTGTGGCATTTGACGCCAATAGTTCAGTATTAGTAAGGTTTATAAAGCAAGAGTTTGAAATTGTATGCACAATTAGTCATGATCTTCTCAAAACTAACTTAAAATGGTGTTTTAACTTTGTTTGGACAAGACCATGACTAATTGTGCATTAAATTCCAAGCTCATGCTTTATAAACTTTACAAATACTGAACTATTGGTGTTAACTGCCACATACCGAAATGATTTTCAATTTTTAACTTCTAGACAAGGAATACAGAGTTAAGTTATGCACTTTGCGCTAAGCGACTAACGTTTAACCTTAACTTAGTTTTCATACCTTTTCATATCAAACCAAATACTGACGAAAGATAAGAAGTTAGCTAAACTGGGGATCTAAAAAGGCCGACTTGGGTGAATCATAAAATGATTTGAAAGTAGGATAGAATCAGACTTTTTTAACGGGTGCAAAAGCGACGGCATTAGAATAGAATCATAATATGATTCATGCAAAACGGCCTTTTTAGAGGACCTGGTCCTCTAAAAAGGCCGCTTTGGATGAATCGTATTATGATTCTGTTGTAATGCCGTCTCTTTTGCACGCATGAAGAAACTCTGACTCTATCCTACTTTCAAATCATTTCATGATTCACCCAAGTCGGCCTTTTTAGATCCCCTGGTCCTCTAAAAAGGCCGCTTTGGATGAATCATATTATAATTCTGTTGTAATGCCGTCTCTTTTGCACGTATGGAGAAACTCTGACTCTGTCCTACTTTCATATCATTTCATGATTCACCCAAGTTGGCCTTTTTAGGTCCCCTGAGCTAAGTTACTTGGTGCAAGTGGGCCTAAACATAAATATAAGAAACCCTGCGTATTTGTTTGTACTGACAGTTGTTGATCATTCAATGTGAAATATATAATGAGCTTTGAAGACTTAAAAGGGCTTCATTGCTTTTTAAACCCGGGAAGGCCATTGACCTTACCTCTTGCTTTTCCATAAAATGAGGAGCGTAGGTTTCTTTTAATGGAATCTAACCTTACTAAGAGTTTTATGGTTCGGTTAGTGCATCAACAGATAAAAGATAGCAAATTTTGTTGCAAGAGCAACATTAATGTTTTCCTTCTTTGGCCTCCAAATGACCACTTACAGTCCGTAGCATTTTTTTTTTTTTGTTTTACTCTTCTATAAGTGTTATTATGGTGCATGTATTTCTTTATAAATTATATTGTTGTTGCGAATAACTTGCCATTTTTTCGGTATTTAAATGAAATGATTTTGTTTTCTTTAAGGTCATCAGTCGCTTAGCAAGAAGTGCATAACTTAATTTTGTTTTTCTTGTTTAGTAGTTAAAAATTTAAAAATATTTTGGTATGTGGCAATTAACACCCATAGTTTAGCATGAGTGAGGTTTATTGAGCACGAGTTTGTAATTTAAAACATAATATTAACTAGTCATGATCTGGTCCAAACCAACTTGAAATTCTGTTTTAACTTTGTTTGGACCAGATCATGACTAATTGTGCATTAAATTTCAAACTCATTCTTTTTAAACCTCATTATTACTGAACTTTTAGTGTTAATTGCCACATACCAAAATGTTTTTCAATTTTTAACCTCTAAACAAATAATACAAAGTTAAGTTATGCACTTTTTGTTAGGCGACTGACGTTTAAACTTAATAAGCATTTAATGGCAACTTGTTGCAATGACTTTATTTTGGGTTCTAATATATCTATTAACGTATGATGAATAAAATCACAATAAACTGTTTTGCTCTAACGACTAACACAATAAAATTGTATAAAAAAAATCGATATGTAAATTGCACTATGTAAATGTTAACCAATTTGTTAAGTAAAAAATATTAACGTTTCTTGTATTTCTTTATTGTATCACAACTGCCACCATATCCTCATTATTTCCAGGCCCGGACTCAGAGACCCAGAGCCCCTAGGCATTTGACATTTGGGCCGCCCCATCCCGAAGCTAGTTTGGAAATTAAGCAAATAAAATGCGCTATCACAGAAATAGTTATTTAAATATTTGTTCTTAATGCAAACTTAATTTTAAATTACATGATAAAAGTTATGTACAATGGCATGCTTATCTCAATAGTGATAAGGGTGATAAGGATATTTGATATAAATAAGATTTTCATACTGTGCACTACAATACTTATAAAGAAACAAGATTAAATTACTAGTAGATACCTAAAATATAATAATAAACTACATCTGGGGGCACGGCAGTGCCCCCACCATAAAATTTACATTTTACATATAAATGAATATAAAAATACGTATTCAGTAAATAAATACATATTTATGATATATATACCTGATATATGAATAAAAATGTACATGTGTACCTACAGGATAGGTTGTCGAAGATAGTGCTCTTTTATTTTCCTTTTGAATACAGCAATGGAGGGGCTATCCCTTATAGTGTGAGGAAGGGAGTTCCACAGTTTGATGGACTTAACAGTAAAAGAGTTTCCATACACCCCGGTGATATGAGAAGGTGATTTTAAAAGTGAGACTGTGTGAGATCTGCCTTGCTTGTCTCAAAGGAAGATATACTCATAACTATCGAGACGAAGTGGGACTCTTTAAAATGTTGAAAAGGCAACAGAGGATATGAATTTACTGACGCTGTTTATTGGGAAGCCATTTTATTTTAACTGTTCACGGTACTAAGATACGTGATCATATTTTCTTAGTCCATAGATAAACCTGATTCCCAGATTTTTTATTATTAATAATTTTTAACCGACTTTCATTACTATAAATAAACATCAGAAATAATGTAGTCTATTGTCACTTAAGTTATGAAATGTTTCTCTTTAATCCTATTTCCGCCTGCCGTCTGGCAAGTAAGCTACCTGGTCAAGGTAGCTGGGTGCCCTAGGCTGGCTAGGCCCCTAGGCCCGAGCCTTGTAGCCCTATAAGGAAAATCCGGGGCTGATTATTGCAATAATTTTTAGTAAATTACAAAACAATGTAGTCTACTTACAGCCTAAATTTACAATTTTTTGGACGTCTTGAACTTGTCTATGCATGGAATTAATTGGTACCATTAGGGAACTACATTAGTCTTCTTCTTTACAAATCAGCTCCTAACTAATTTGCCAACAGTTAAAAGTAATTTGCTATGCATTCCAATTTCTCTTTCATATAAATTGCGACAATTAAGAAATAATGCCCAATGTCTTTTGGTCATTCAACAAAATAGGTGGGTTATTATTTTTATTTAAATCAGATTTTGTTATTTTTTTGTTCCAATTTTAACCGGATTCCTTTTTTTACAGAACTATGTTGGTCTTATTGTTGTCATTTTTGGCTACAAAATTCGTGGCTGGCGACAGCCACTTCGACCAGCAGCAGCCGATTCGTGTGACTCCGCAATATGTACCTGAAAGCCCTCCAGAGATCAAGCCCATCGATTTGACGGATGACATCTACAATAGTGACTCTAGAGTCAACCCCAACTTCCGCATTCACTACAACTTTGAGCAACTACGCCGGGATCAACGGCCTCAAGTAGAAAACAGAAATGAAGCAATTGGCAGTTATCTATATAACAGACCAAGGAAAACAACCACTAAACCAAAACCAGTACGTACGTACGCCCCTCAGTTGCAAAAAAACAACGACGATGAAGTCAATAACTGGAACTTGCATCAACTTTCTGCACCAGTGCTCCCATCACGACCTACAGAAGCCGCCCCTCACTGGCAAGATGTGCTATCTGACAAACAGCCAGCCTATCCGCAGTACCCTGCTCGTTTCCCCATCTGGACCGAGAATCAGAACATGCCACCTCAGTCTCAATTCGTGCCAACTCAACCTCAATACGAGCCAACACAGGCACCGGACATGACAACCCACAGAAGAAAGACTATGCGTTTTTCTCAAGCGACGCCTGCATCTCAATTCGTACCGACCTTCACTAGTCGCACTGCTTTGGAGTTGAGCACGACACCTTCCTGGATGAATGACGCCCCCATTCTGCAAAGAAACGAGCCAAGCCATCCAGCCAAGGGCAGAAGTCATTCAAGCCGTGGAAGTCACAAGTTCAACTGGTCTGAAGCCGACCCCACTGAATTCACATCTGTCATTAGTGGGAACCACCGTGAAGGCCCATCCGCTGCAAACCCACCTCCGCCAGTGCCAACGTTGTCCGCGTGGCACGGAGATAACTTGGGAAAGTGATTTGTAGGTTACCTTTAAGAAAAGATAAAATGGAAACATTAAGGTGGGCCATCCCGCTCAGCTGCCATATAAATGCTTTAGGTGTTTGTGACGTACTGATCGCTTTGACCTCAATGAAACTTTGTACATATCATCATATTTGTTTCCTTCCTCCCCCTTCCACACACTGCACTCCGACCCATTTCTCATCAAGATGGTGAGATATTCGAAAACTGTTTTCCATGAAACGGTAACTGATTATTTATAGAAAACTGTATAAACTTAGTCTTCTTTACATGAACGATGTATGTATTTCTATCTTTTTTATTCCCAGTAAAGATAAAAATTATACAACTTGATAAGCTTTGCGTAAGAGCGAGGTCGAGCGAAGCGGAGCGGAGCGAGGCGACGTCCCTAGTTTCATTACTTAAAATTAAATTGTCACTAAATTAGAAAATTGTTCGCCTGAGAATTATTCAACTCAAGTCAAATTTGTATTTTCAAGTCGCCGTTTTTAACATTTTTATTCGCCCAGTCTTCCGCCTACTTAGTATTTTAGTACGCTTTATTCGGTATTTCTGACACCCTTAAATGGAATTTATATTCGCTCGTTTAAATACTACCCCTATAGTATTACCTTCCTCAAAAACCTCGCAGGTAACAGAAAATAAATCTTCGACGTGCATATTCGTACGACAGAGTTGCATTTTCTCGCAGAAACTGCACTTGACTAAAAGATGTACGAGAAGGAGCGTATAGGGAAAGAATGACATCGTTTTCCACAATATATTTTCTTTCGTGAAACGAAAAAAGAAAATTCATGAAAGAATTATTCGTTTAGCAATCAGAAACAAGGTTTAATAACCTTTTTCCCTGAGTTATTCATTTTTATTTCGCAAATCTTCAAATCAAATTAATTTGTGATATTCTGATCACGTTCTTATTGAACACCTCTTATTGATCACCTGCTTACCTTTGTGTGTGTATTTACTTAACAAAGTCACCCTATTTAAACACACATTTACTTTTAACGAAAACCATTTTCAATGCCTCCTAGGTAACAGTAAAAATCCTATTCAAAAGCGTTTAGTTATACCTATACATATTAGAGAACAAAAGGAGAAAGAAGATTGTTTAATTTTTCATTAATTAATAGAATCCGTTAATATCAAACAGCATAACATACATACATATACTCACGCCTATCTCCCAGAGAGTTCCACTTGCGCACCATAATTTTTTTTCGTCACTCTACTTTTATTCATCCTCTCTACATGTCCAAACCACTTCTTCTCCTTTCAGGTCGCAACGATCCCGTTTGTCGATATTTGTCACTCTGTCATTCAATGTTAAACCAGGCATACTACGTAAGGAACGCATTTCCACTGCATTCACTCTACTCTGATGTTTATCTTAACAGCATAAATGTAAAATAAATAATTTTTCAGACACATTTTTATTCAACAAGGAATAGTGCAATACAGTACAATACAATAGGTACAATAAAACACAAGAAATAGTGAATACAATCGTCCTTAGCTTGACTCAGCTACTAGTTTTGCATAATCATTGGAATACTTTTGCCGTTTTGAATGAGACGTATAGATTTAGACTGAGGATTGAAGATGGCCACTATACCGTTATTCTGAATATTGCTGATCCACTCCTGCCATTGGCTCTGGAGGTTGGCCCAATATGCTTGAGCGTTAGTCCAGTAGTTTTGTAATTCGGGCCCCTGTCTAAGGGTTACGTATCTGTAAACATTTTTAGGTTCAGGCATCTCTATCTCAATTTTGGGCGGCTCTTCAGAATTTTCCTCATCCATTTTTCGCTCAATTGTAACCGGACGCTGCGCAGGAAGACTTGGGATCATGTTAGGCCAGTAGCTTTGTAATTCGGGCCCCTGGTTAAGGGTTACGTACCTGTAAACTTTTTGAGGTTCAGGCATCTCTACCTCAATTTTGGGCGGCTCTTCAGGATTTTCCTCATCCATTTTTCGCTCAATTGTTACCGGACGCTCAGCAGGAAGACTTGGTATCATGATATTAGTTAGAGGCTTCAGCTCGTCGAGTTTAAAAGATGGATCTAGAGCAAAAGGTAGTTGCAGAGAAGCTAGCATTTCAGGAGACAGATATCCTTCTCCCGGAAGAATGGTGTAGGATAAAGGCGTGCCCATGGCAACACCGATAACGCACAAAGCGACCAGGAATGTATGCATCTGTGAAACAATGATAAATGAAGTTATAGATTATTCACCAGACCTGGTTATACACCAGATATTTTAGTGGAATCGATATTTGACTTGAAGATATTTATGTCTTCAACAATTCTTACTCTCAAGACCGTGTCGAAAGCACAAATTTTATTTTCACAAAGAAAGGAAACAAAATCTAAATAATGAAGGACTCACCTTGAAGTCCTTTGCTAGTTTCTCAACAGAACTATGATTTGATCTCAAACCATACTCTTTTATATGAGACAAATGGAATTGAATAGCTATTCAAAATCAATTTGTGGTTTACAGTTGTCAGTAACAATTAGCTAGGAAACGGGATGTAAATTTAGGCAAACTTTACCGCTACTATAAGAGATGTGTACAATATCGGTAATTTTCATCCTAAACGGTTTGTTTACCTCAGTGTTCAATCCGACTTGATCGTAGTATAGCAACGACTATATACATACATAAATGGCTACCAGACATCTGAGTTAGTAGGAAGCGTTTTGTGCCATGATCAACGCACATAAAAAGTCGTAAAATTTACTTATGGAATGACATATTTGTCAAATGAAAACCGTCGCCTGTGGGCACGGTAGTGCCCCCGCCAAAACGAGCCAAAGGAAGCAAGCAGTGCACTACGTACCTTTTCTCGAAGCGTATCGTCGTATTTTCGAAGCCCCATAGCTTTGGTCTGGAAAATAAGTACTAGAGAGGGCAAATTCTCAGGATATGGTGTAGTTAGCAGACTAAGGAAACACGTTAAGGCGATATGTAGAAGTTTTAGCGTCCCTGTTACTCCACATGCGAAAAAACCCAAAGTGTGAGAGGGACGGATTAGAGGAAAAGTAGCAAAAAGTCGGTTTTTTATTCATATAAAATGTACTAAAGTTGCTATCAAAATTTCGTTTAACAGGTCCTAGATAGTGATAATGATAATCTAATAAAATATAATTGCAGTCCATATGTCATTCCAAATTGGCAAACCAGGAGAATTGGTGTCGAAAAAGACCACATTTCAATAAGTATTTGTATCGAGCCGAATTTCTCCAATCGCGTTTCTCTTTAACAGATCCCTAGAAATAAACTATTTTATCAAAATAATACCTTCTTTACACAAGTAGATATGCAAGTTCTAAAAGTGTCGTTTTTTTCCGTAGCACCTTAAGTTTCATTTGTCTAGCTTGTATAATTTGAATTTTATTAATACCTAAAATACGCCGACTACGTCACTTACTCACCGACTCACTCGAGTTCATCAAAACCTCTAGGGTACTTCCTGAAATTAATTTCCTTGAATTTTTTATGCAGGCTATGATTAATCTGCAACTATCATCCTTCAACCCGTATAAAAAGGGGTTGCAGGTAAGTACACAAAATTTATTTATAAAAAGAAGTTAAATACCACCATTTCATGTAACGTCGCATGGATTTCGAGATTTTTGAAGTTTTATGAAATTTTTAATATTTGCTGGTTTTTGCTTGAAGTAAATATCACTTTGTTTACTTTTATTATTATTTTTAGGAGCCTATTTATTTTTATTCATTTATTTATTACACTTTTGCACATTTACATAAAAAGTATTAAATTAAGAAAAAATAATTAAACTCCTTAATTATAATAAAACACATCGTGTACAAGACGGCACTTATTGCTCATAGCAATATCATCCAGGTAAACTCAGGGTGAAAGAAAGATTATGCGAGGGTAGTGTAAATGATAATAAATAATGATAGAATACAAAATGCTACTTTTGTTTAATAAATAAAATTCCAATAAATATACTAAATTGTTTTATCATAGATATACTTAGTAAAAAATACATAAACATAAATTTAAATAAATAGTATAAACATACATACTCTTAATTAAATTAATATAGTACATAAACTATATTTATGTAATAAAAATATATAAATGAGTTGAGTTGAGTTGACAATGACATATCACATGGCTGGGTAAGAAATTCGGCGCCTTGTTCTATTATGAGACGGATGGGACCCACACTGAAAAATTATATTTTTGATTTGTCTACATTTTATACGAAATACCCAAATTCTAGATCTGTAACTCATTCCGTCTATGAGCTAGAGACCCGAGACATACGGAAGGACGGAGGGACGGATGGACCGACAGACAGCAGAATAACACCATAAATCTCCGTTTTGCCCTTTGGATACGGGACCCTAAAAATTATAAACATTATTTTACAGAAACAATTCAAAGAAGCGCCTGAAAGTAGAGTATTTATTATGTGTGTATATTTTATTTTTAATTCCTGATCGTATTGATTTAGAAAGAAAGAAGTTAGTACTGATGACAAACGAACCAGTAAATTTCTTTTTTATAAATTAAAATTTAATTCTTCAAACAAATACCTTCTGTAGCTATTATTGCGCAAGGTGTACCTCCATTAACAATTCCATAATTTGCAATTTTAGTATTTAAATGCATTAACTTCAAAAGCATTATCATTCTGTAGAGTGAAGTTGTTCAAGTAGTTTTACTGTCAACAACGAAACAAAATCTCAACATGAACAAGGTATATACTATTTGATTTAATATTTAACTTAAAACAATGTCCAAATCGTACCTACTAACATAAACACGGTGTTTTTTATTACAAAGTAGGCACTGGTTATAAACAATCCAACAAATTATTATAATTATTCTTATTTCATATAAGTTATTCTAATAAAATAATGTTTAATTGAATTGTATTTGAATTGTATATATTTTTTTTCTTAAGCTTTTATTTTGATATATCCAGGAATAAGACAATAAGGGCCTTAATTGCGTAGACTTTTATAACTGTAAGGTGAATGTGACGGGTCTTGTCCCCAAATGTACAATTTATAATTATTTTTCTTATTTTCGTACAAAATTTATTAAATAAATGTAATTTATGACACTTTTGCATGTATTTGTTTAAACAATAGCCATTATGTAAATATTTCAAAGTGAATGTTGGATGTGACAAGTATAAGATTTGTATTTATTTATTAATTAAATAATATATATAATTACAGTTCGTGGGTATCATCTGCCTCCTAACTGTCTCGTGCACCCTGGCCGTGCCGCTCAGCGACGCGGAGACCGCTGCCCTTCGCGCGCTGCCCGCGCTGCAGCACGAGGAGATCCACGACAACCAGGGGCAGTACGCGCTGCGTTACGTCACCGCTGAAGGCACCATCGTCGCTGAGCGCGGCTACCTCGTCCCCAACTCTGAAGGGGAAGGCTATGTCTTGGCTTACGAAGGAGAGTACACCCACGTCGGCACCGACGGCAAAACCTACGTCACCAAGTACACGGCAGGTCCCGATGGCCTCAAAATTGAGGGCGATCATCTGCCCAAGGCCCCTGAAGATCCAGCGGCGTAAATCATATAATGTCCTATTCTTCGTATAGTGATTATGTTTAATAAAATGTTTATTATTTTAATTTTTTCTGTATTTATTTGGGATGGAGGATGAGTCAATGTAAGAAATGTTTAATAGCAGGCCTTTAACAGGCATATAGTTCCAGCAGCGTAAATAATAATGTCCTATTCTTTGTAGAGTGATTATCTTATCTTAATTATACAACCTTTGTATAACTTATTTGGGATGGAGGATCAGTTCTTCGTTAAAATCCGTTACATTATTCTCAAGCTAGAAATTAAATGAAAAATGAAATTTATTTATTTAATACACACAAATTTTCACAATATATACGTAGAACAATGGTCCCCACACTAAATATGCCAAATTTGTCCTGCGAGGGCCGTGAAAATATGGCTACCAAAAGATTATTTCTTTTACTAACATTAACATGCATTTCACACATAATAACAAATAATTAAAAACTTAAATATAACTTCAAATAAATTATTCTAAAATACAAAATGTGAAATACAGGGTGTAATCGTTAAGTGTGACCACGCGATTATTCTGTAACTATTACAGATATAAAAAAAATTTAAACTGATATCGAAAGTACGTTACCTTATCAGTAAAATGACATCAATAACTTTTTGAAAATTAAACGAGAAGTATCCAAAATTTTGACATTAAACATTCCCATACATTTAGTATGAGATTAGTAGAAAGGTTTTAGTTTCCTTATTTTAAGTGGTCTAGTACTCATTTTACCTTAATCTCATTTTATGATTACGTATGATATTATAATAATGATTTTCAAGTAGATACACGTGTAGATTAATTATGTTACCACTTCAAATTAGTAATAAACCTTGTGTCAATATCGTATTAATACTAAATGTATGGGAATGTTTAATGTCAAAATTTTGGATACTTCTCGTTTGATTTTCAAAAAGTGATTGATGTCATTTTACTGTTTAGGTAACGTACTTTCGATATCAGTTTAAATTTTTTTGATATCAGTAATAGTAACGGAATAATCGCCTGGTCACACTTAACGGTTACACCCTGTATATTATGCAATTAGTTTACATAAAAATAAAAACACAAATACTACTAAAACTTCTACGATTAGCTACAAAATCTTACATGGAAATTATTGTTCTAAGAGGTATGTTAGTCACAGGCTTGGTAATATAATTATCTCGGTAGAGCCCTAATCCAACTTAGATAACCATTTTGTTATACGAATTTTGGCCTTACGAACGGAGATGTCATGTATTTGATAGAGGCTGTCCGTTTTTAGGGTTCCGTACCTAAAAGATACAAAAGGAACTTTATGGTGAGACTCCGTTGTCCATCCGGCCATCCGTATGTCACAGCCTCATAACTTTAGCACCGTTTAAGATAAATACATGAAATTTGGCAATAAAATAGCATTAATCTGCCCACATAGCATGGTGAAAAAAAAAAGTTGATATTGTTCAAAATATTTCCAAAACTGAAGTTTGAAAAATAAAATATTTTAGTTTAAAAATACAATATGGGTATTTAACTGTAGGTATTAAAAAGTTGATTTGAAAAAATATATACTTTTACTATATTTACTGGCAGTGGTTTCGAGAAATCTTTAAAAAGCCCCAAAAATATGTATGTCCCCGCCCCCTTATCTCCAAAACTGGTGGACCAAAAAATATGAAAAAAAATTAGGTAATATGTGTTCACGTGAAAATTACAGGAAAAGTAAAGTGGTTGAGAAATTCACGAAAAAAAATGAATAAATTAAATTTATCATCCACAATACGAAACCCTAGGTACGCGAGTCTGTCTCGTACTTGGCCGGTTTTTTTTTATAAATGTACGCTAACGCAAACATTGACGAGCAAATGTGGTTTACATGCAGTTCTCTTCTCTAACAGCTTATCATTGGGTAATTTAAAAGAAGGTTATGATAGCTTAAGGCAGACCTTAAGATATACAAGGTATTATATAAGATTAAAAGATTCAAAAGACTATTATTATTTAGCTTTATTATTTACTTTATATCTGCTAAAGGCTTGCTATCAAACTCTTCCTACACTGATTCATCCTCCATCCCAAATAAAGATACATAAAATTTAAATAATTTACATTTTATTAAACAAAGTCACATATAATTTACGCCGCTGGATCTTCAGGGGCCTTGGGCAGATGATCGCCCTCAATTTTGAGGCCATCGGGACCTGCCGTGTACTTGGTGACGTAGGTTTTGCCGTCGGTGCCGAGGTGGGTGTACTCTCCTTCGTAAGCCAAGACATAGCCGTCCCCGTCAGAGTTGGGGACAAGGTAGCCGCGCTCAGCGACGATGGTGCCTTCAGCGGTGACGTAACGCAGCGCGTACTGCCCCTGGTTGTCGTGGATCTCCTCGTGCTGCAGCGCGGGCAGCGCGCGAAGGGCAGCGGTCTCCGCGTCGCTGAGCGGCACGGCCAGGGTGCACGAGACAGTTAGGAGGCAGATGATACCCACGAACTGTAATTATATATATTACTCAATAAATGAATACAAATATTACACTTGTTTTCTCTTACACATTTACTTTGACAGATCTTTATTAAAACCGTCAAAGTAGACTGTTATTCAGATAAATATCTGAAATTTAGTATAATACTGTGATATTCCGTACTGTACAGCATATCTGAAAAGGGAAGACTTGGGTCTTCCTAAATGTTGCTAAATTGATCAAAAGACCGATCAAATATTTGATGATTATTGTAAAATCTTCTGTAAAATCAGCTGCTAATGTCCATCCGTTTTACACATCATAAAATTCATAAACAAACAATAATAAACCATATTGGCACGACATAAATCCCTGAGCACCCCCTCAGGTGTTCCCAAGTTCACCGACGATTATGACGTACCAAACGTGATAGGTGGTGAGTCCTATTGCCCTAATTCGGGCACAAATGGACTTCAGAAGCACGCAGACCGGATACAAATTAATATGCACCACGACCCCTAGGTTAGCAGGCGTGCGCTCTACCACTCGGCCACAGAGGCGGTGATCCGTTTTAGAAAGATCGAAACGTCAAACACATAGGGGCCGTCCATACGTTTGAAATTAGGGGGGGGGGACTGGTCTGCGGATGACGGTAATATCATAAGCATAGATGGCAATAATGGGGGGTAATGCCAAAAGAAAAAACGATTGTTTAAACAACAACATTGATTTTGTAATACAAATAACGAAAATTACATCAGTTTTGTGAAAGGGTGGGGTCATTTATAATGAATGATTGTAGGGGGGGGGTGAAAATCGACAAAAAATTATGACGTAAGATATCGACAGCCTTACCTACGCAGTCCTGCCAAAAGTTCTGTGACTCACATTAAATTGGATACTTTTCATCCCAGACTGAATCTAGTATAATTAATTAATGGAATTTGTTGGCTAGGTAATAGACACTATAAAACATACCGTAGCTGCAAATGACCATTGTAACAAAACTACCTATAAAGCAATTTAAAGCAGACATTTTAAAACACGCGACATAATTTGGTATTTTGACCTTATATTTGTTTATACTTTAAAAAGGTAATTTAGTAATTTGTTAGATTATTATTTTAGTAGGTACCTACTTTTTAATTCAAAACAATATGTTTATATAAATATGATTGGGTTATTGTTGTAAGTATAATTGGTTTATCGTTGTAAATATGATTGGGTTATTGTTGTAAGTTAAATATTAAATAAAATAGGATACCTTGTTCATGTTGGGATGTCGATTGTTTGTTGATATCAGAACTACTTGAACTACTTCACTCTACAGAATGATGATGCTTTTGTTAACTAATGCATTTAAATACAAAAATGGCAAATGTAATTGTTAATACACCTTGCGTAATAATGGCTACAGAAGTTATTTGGTATAAGTTCAAGAATTTAACTGGTTCGTTAATCATCTCGACTAACTTACATCTTTCTCTAAACCAAATCGATTAGAAATTTTAAAACGTGCTTTTGCCTGCCAATTTAACCGCGGGTTTTGGATATAAATTCAAATCAGATTTTCGTATAGAAGTTCAACAGATCCCGTCAGATAAAACAATTTTTCTTAAAAAAGTACATTTCTTGGTGCACCTGCTCCCCTAATCATAAAATACAAGTTATTTATTTTCAAGAGTTTTATGCCAAGATTCAGGTAATACACACAGGGAATAAGATTTTTCCTTACAGATTTTTGCACCCCGTTTTTCTCTTTTAGGGGAGGATTTTTGAAAAATGCTAAATGTACATTTTTTATTATAGTATTAACAGTATTTGTTTTTTAAGTTGATACACGAAGGGAGACGAATTCCATACAAACGTTTTACATTAGGGTTTGATTTTCAAAAAATAATTTCTGGCTGCACGAACGTTTGTTTCAAATTTCATGTTTCTATCATTAGCCGTCAATCAATCCCAGAACTGTTTTATACCTATTTATTTTTTAAAACAGTCCGCTGAGAAATTCCATGATTTGCACCTCATAATCAGACTCTGGTTGTCATAGACTGAAAAATGTTTTAAAAAGTCGAATCGAAAGACATATGATTCTACTGATATCCATTAAACAGTTAAATTTCTAATCCATCATCAGATCCATGACATGTTTTGTCAACCACTTTTCAAAGCTGATATGAAAGAGCCCATGTATCGCAAAACGCCACCAAATTTCCCTATATTTCCTTATTGTTGATGAAAAAAGACCCCACCTTTTCAGTTAAAAAAAATTCGGAAAACTTTGGGATATTCTCAGGAAAATTAAAAAAAAAATCGGGAATCTGTATTCAACATTTCGCCTAACTAGAGCGTAAATGGAGAATTTTTGAAAAAAATTTGATTCCCTTTTTGGGGTGCAAATTTTCCAAAATCCTTTCTTATGCATGTAACCTTTCCCTTCAAGGAAAAGAAATACCTATCAACTGTTTTTTGTTTTACTTAATAAGTACCTATACATGTAGGTATTTCAGCATCACAGTATTTCTTGTTTAGGTAAATCAGTTATGGACAATTTGCCCTATTCATTACGATTCTAGTCTAATTTTATTTTTTGCTTAATGGTCCAGTACAAACAATTAACTGAATTATTGCGTTACTTACTAATCACAGGATGAACTTGTTTTATTGTAATTTTTTGCTATAAATTATTAAGTAAACATCAACTTGACATCATTCACCAATCTGAAGATCAACATATCACAATGGTAAATAAAACATACCTACTGATACATTTACAAGTCCGTGCATGTACTTTAAAAACAGAAACATTTTCTCGTGTTTTATTGTGAATTTGTTTTTTTATAATTTGTTTTCAATTTCAGGGATCTATAAGAGTGCAGTTGCTCTTTTTCGGAATAGCTGCCGTATCTGGCAGCGTGACGAAACTATTTTCGTATCAGCCACCATTCGAAGTGTATGGACCTCCTAAGGAAACACCCAATCAAAAGGAATTCGCATCATTTCGTACACCACATTTGATTCCGAATCCTTTTTATTACACTTCCGAAGCAAGAAAAGACTGTGACTATCCTACAGAAGTACTTACATCTCAACGTCATCCAGAAGGAGTATTTGTAATTGAAGAAGCAAGGACACCGACAGAACTGACAATTAATGCCATACCTTTGCCACCAAAACTTGAGCCAATAGCTATTCCAGAACTTCCAGTACTGCCTCAACTCATCTCTGCTGACGCACCACATCTTCCCGCATTTGTTGAAGAAACAAGGCCTGTAATCATTCCTGAAGCACCGTACTTACCGCCTCTGTCTTTACCTGAATTGCCAGTTAGAGTGATCGTTGGTGAACAAGCCCCCATCTTCGTACCTGAAAATCCAGCTCTGCCAACATTTGGTGAGGAAAAGGCTTCAGTGTTCATTCCTGAAGCTCCGGTCTTACCTCCATTTTTCTTGCCAAAACTACCAGCTAGAATTTCTGTTAAACAAATAGCTTCAAAACCAGGTTTTGTCTTATGCTTCCATATTAATGGAGAAAAATTGGAACATTTAAACCCAACAGTTATTTCAGACGCACCTCTTCTGCCTCCTTTAGCTCTACCAGAACTGCCTGCACGAGTAGTTGTCGAAGAGCTCACTCCTATAGATTTTCCTTTTCCGGAAGCTCCAGTATTACCTCCATTAAACTTGTCTGAAATACCGGTTGGAGTACATTTCCAAGAACCGGAGAATATCTTTATATCTGAAGTGCCAGCTCCACCAACATTCTTTAAAGAAAAGCAGCCAATATTAATTCCCGAAGCCCCTGTACTACCACCTTTTTCACGGCCAGAACTTCCCATTACAGTAACTGCAGTAGATTCTTCTCCTTTCTGGGGCCCATACCCACCAGCATCTTTAGTAGCTGATGTGTTTGGACAACAAATTTTTGAAGAAGAAAAGAAATCAGTTATCATTCCCAAGGCGCCAGTTTTGCCTCCTCTGTTTGTACCTGAATTTCCAATCAGAGTTACTTCAGAAGAGCCAACGCCAGTTTTTGTTTCCTTTACTGAAGATAATGGACCTACAACTATTCCTGAAGCCCCTGTTCTTTCTCCTTTGTCACTAGCAGAACTACCAATCAAAGTCATCGCTGCTTCAGGTATTCCTGAACTACCTGCATTCATTAATGTAGTGGAGCCCCTAGTAATCCCACAAGCTCCCGAGCTCCCACCTTTAGTGTTACCTGATATACCTAGAGTAGTCATAGAAGAGCCCATCCAGGCACCAGTATTGCCTCCTCCCTTATTTTTCCCGGAAACTTCTCAGCATGGTGTTATTGCTGAACCAACACCATGCCTTTCTGTTCCTGCATTATCATCATCACCTATTGTGGTTGAGGCACCAGTTCAAATTCTTGTTCAGCGATCTAGATTCCCTCCTGCTGATTGTGATACGGTATGCGCAAGAACATACTATCCCTAACAATGTTAAATATATCGGCACTCGCAAGGAGCTGATTATTCCTGCCGCATCCAAGGTTTAAGTTCCGAGACCAAGTAGTTCCCGGATTCCCAGTCGTAGGAATAATAACAAATATTTGTGAATTACTTTGATACAAAATAAATATTATCGCTTTATATCATGTTATTTTTACTAATCCTTATATTTTGTTAATCAGCTGTTTCATGGACAAGGAAAATACTCGTAGGTACTCGACTAAAAAATACATGCTGTATTATACGGAACCCTTATAGGTTCACTTTGTAGTCCGTCTGTCCCTCTATCAAGACCCTTTTGCTCGGGCCTCGTTTGAGATATCAAGTTTAAACTGATAACTCCTACAGAAGTTTACACTGACAAACTTTAAAAGAAACACGTAACTGAACTGTTTTATTACGATTAAATCTATATTAATTACATTTAATTTTATACTCATAAACACAAGGAAAATCACAATTGAGTTATTTTCGATATAGTTAAATACTAACTCATTTTGTGATTTTCCTTGTGTTTATGAGTATAAAATTAAATGAAAAGTTAAAATAGTCAAATATAAATATTTATTTCTTGAAAGAAAGAAAGAAAATGATATGTATTCGTCACAAATAAAATATGGAAATACATAAAAATAACATAAAAAACTAAACTTACAAGAAAACAATTATATAATATACTACAAAATGAGACGAAAAGGGGCAGACTTAGCATCTGCTGTGAGCTATCGACTTTCTTTTTTTGCAGACAGCTTGTACACCATCATAAATAAATAAATATAAATCTAAAAATACAATTGAAAATTAATTAACGAAATATAACGATACTGAAGGTATTTTATTAAGCGGCTACTATACTAAATGAGATTTATAAAACAAAGTAAAATTTCTTTACGTGTATTTTAAAGTTCTTAGTTTTCATCTCTTCATGCAATGGTGGAGGTAGATCGTTTCAGATCTTGGACGCCGCATGTTTAAAACAACCTTTATAGCCCTTGGTTCTGTGTCTAGCTATAATAATGTTACTTGTTTCCCTACTTCGAGTATAAACATGTGTATGAAAATCTCTCTTCCAAATAAATTTCGAATAAAGGTACGTCGGTTTCTTACTATGTATAACACGATGCACTAAACAAGCCAGGAGTAATTTCCTGCGGGCTGACATCTTTAAAATCCCTTTTTGATTTAAAAAGGGTGTCACATAACCTTTCATTTTTCAAGTATATTAATTACAATGATAAATAAAAATTTGCAAATTCAGTGTACGCGAGTGTATCAGGCGCGGAAACTCACTTTAAAAAAACAAACAAAGTGACGAAAAATATGGAGGGTCTCTTTTAAACTTTTTCAGATTTGGTCCTATCTTTTCTCAGATCATAAAAAAAATTATAATTTTATAAATAAATAATATACTTGCCTGTCTTATAGAGGGGTATTCAGAGACTACAGATTATCATCTGCTGCTGCGTTTCTGTCATCTCTTTCACCTTTTCCTCATCCTTCTAGTTATATAAACTCGTCTTTTAATAAGACGAATAATAAACCTTGTGACCAAAATTTTATTTGTCGACTGGACCTAACGTCTTATGTTGTATGCGATGGAAAAATAAGATAGCTAAACTAATACTAAAATAATAGGTAAACTAAACTAAAACGTCTTTTTTAGAACACCAACGGAATATTATAAATTCATAGTTCATAATTCATAATAATTTTTTTGTCAAACATAGGTACGAGTTGGATATACATAAGTTTAAAATGGCCACTCTATGTTTAGCCTTAAAGGCACACAAATATTTTAAAGTAAGTACTTATAGCTAGATTAAAGTCATAATAAAATAATATAAAGTTAAATTTCAAAAAATATTTACAATTAAAAAAAATTGGTTACATTGCTAGATATCATAAAAAAACCGGCCAAGTTCGAGCCGGACTCGCGCACGAAGGGTTCCGTACCAATATCCATAACAAAACAGATCGCGTCAAACTTCTAGTCCGTTCGGAAGTTGCTCTTCCCAAGAAAGGCCCATACATTTTGTTCCTGCTGATGCGAATCGCCCCGTGTTTAGAAGAGACTAAAAGTTTGGCGCGATTTGTACTCGTTACCTTGTAAAGCCTACTTAGCTGTGATAGTTTTCCTTTTAATTTCGTTATGTATACTACTGCCGTGATTTTTTTCACGTCTCCAAATACACTACTTGTCTCTGACAAAAATTAACACTTTTAAGTTTCATATTTCGCAAACGGAACCCTGGATCGAAAAATGGTCTTCTCACACCTCTATTTTTAAATTACCTATCCAATGACACCCCACACTAGGGGATAGATGAGAATAAAAAATCATCCCCACTTTAAGTTTAGGGGAGTATTGGCGTAATAAATATGTATACCCATGCCAATTACAGCTTTCTAGTACTAATAGTCTCTAAGCTAAACCGCGGACAGACAGACAGACAGACAGACGGACATGACGAAACTATAAGGGTTCCTTGTTGTTGACTACGGAACCCTAAAAACCAGACGCACTAAACTGTAAAAAATATTCAACTATATAGAGACAGCTTTATATATAAATATAATATCTATATATATAAAGACAGCGTCAACAACAAATCGGCCATATATATCGGCCACTTGATAAATATAATTAACTTCTAATTTACTTAGTCAGCGACCGAATTTCCAACTTAGCAACATTATTTGTTTTACAGCTTCTACACCTGTTCATCTAAAAATACAATTATGGCATCAACCACAAAGCTTCAAATATTATAATTTAGCAAGTAAAATTAAGGCGCTACGGAAAAGATATCGACATTTTAAGAACTTGTATATCTACTCCAGTAAATAATGTATTATTTTGATAAAATAATATATTATTTTTGGAATCTTTTTCTAGAGATCTGTTAAAATAGAAACGCGATTGGAGAAATTCGGCTCGATAGAAATATTTATTAAAATGAGGTCTTTTTCGACACCAATTCTCCTGGTTTGACAATTTGGAATGACATATGGACTGCAATTGTATTTTATTAGATGGGTTTTAACGGTATCTAGGACCTGGTTAAACGAAATTTTGATAGCAACTTTAGTACATTTTATATTAACAAAAAACCGACTTTTTGCTACTTTTCTACGTATCCGTCCCTCTCGCACTGAGGGTTTTTTCGCATATGGAGTAACAGGGACGCTAAAACTTTTACATATCGCCTTGATAAGTCGTATTCTGTTTTAATGAAAATTAGCCACCGACATAAGCGACGTGCGCGGGGTTTGGATGCGGGGGGTGGGATGTTTTCTTTTTCGATTACTTAGGCCTATTGTGCACGTAAACCGTATCGTCATTTAACCGGTTGCTTGCATCTTGCGTACAAGTAAACGCAACTGTGTCCACGGAGTGGCACGTTGCGTTTGCCTATCGTCCTGCGTTCGGCATGTAGCTCAATTTCTAGCGTGCATGCATTCGTTAAGGCGATATACCGTGCTAGCAAAGGTCCCCGTTACTCCAGGCAGAAAGACCCGCAGTGCGAAAGGGACGGAATCGGGGAGAATTGTCAAAAAGTCGGTTTTAAATTAATTCAAAATTAACTAAAATAGCTACAAAAAATTCCATAACCAGTAATTTAGGTGTAGTAAAACCCATCTAAATAAATATTTTTCAAGTCTATCTGAATAAATATTTTTTTCTGTATGCTATCCTAATTTGTCAGAATATCAAAAAAAGTGTAAATTTAGACCTGATTTCAATAATTATTTCTATCGAATGAAATTCCTCCTATCGCGTTTCTGATAGACCAAAATCTAGTAAAAGGTCCCAAAATTGTTATACTAATTTATTTTACTTGGAACTTCATTAAAAGAGCAGATAAATTACTTCAAAAAGTGTCAATTTTTTGTTCAAATTTTCACGGTATAGCCCCTTAAATGGCGCCGCCGCCGCGCCGTAGACAGTGTGCCTTACTTTATAAGTACAATTTAAACAGAGGTATAAGTAAATTTGTGCCATTAAAATATTGGCATTTTTACATCATATTGTTGTTTGATTTAAACTGCCGGGTTGGTTAAAACTGTTCAAAAACCGACTCAGAGCACCCCAACTCTATACAGTCTTGACTACCCCTAGAGTGTATATGAAAAGCCGGAGGCTGCTGAGGTGAGCATGGGTGCCTGCGCTTTGTTACGCAAGGGTGGCGGGGCTGCACTTCCCGCAGCGCCAAAACTGATGCAGAAGTGAATTTGTGTCAAAAACATGATTTCTGTACTGATAGGTTGAAATGGTCCAAAAAAACATTTATTCCCTTCCCTCCTCCCTTCCCCCAAAATCAGGTAGATGATATGAAAAGATTAACCAAACTTCTATTCTGCTTTGAACACAAGATCACTTGTCATAAGACGCTAATATATACAATTTTTTAATGTCAATTTTATGTTTTATTAATTACCTATACATTTGTATACCTATACAGTATACATGCTACAAATTCAGATGCTATAAAATAATCACGATGCTGACGGCCGAATACTGAAACGTCTCTGAAATATTTAACGACTGTTTAAATATTTAAGTAGGTCTCAAACCCAAATTTCGTATACTCAAACGTCTTTTCTAAGCATGTGTTAAATCTAAGAGGACCTTAGAATAAGTAACGCTCAAACGCTACTTAGTACACAATTCGTATACTGGAACGCAACTCAATCTTATTTAGCTGTCAAATGAACTCTCAAACTTATTTGAGTGCCCCAACATTTGAGAGTGGTCAAGAGGTCTCCCAAATAATCTAAACACTATAAAACAATGTCTTTAACGTTGTTATCTTCTCTTTTTGATGATGAAAGACCCACTGAAAAATACGATGATGTGGAGTTTCGTGCGCGGTTCCTTGTACCAAAGGAAATTGTTTTGTATCTGTACTCTGTATAATCGTACGAAGCTGCACCGAGTGGACTCAGAGCCCCGTCCCCGTGCATAAGAAATGGCGGCAATATCACGCAAGCTTTGGTGTATAAAATGTATAAAGTTTATTAGTTACGAGTATTATTATTTTATTTTCTTTTGTAATATAGCCTGTTTTTTTTTTAATTGCTGCTATTAAGTTTAAATCTGGCTGGAATAAAGACATTTTATTTTTTTATTATATATATTTCGTTCACCGAATTGTGCACAAAGTCACAGCAAAAATATCTGGTATGAAGTCGCTGTTCATAAATATGCCTACAGCGCAGGAATTTGCTGATGTTGCAAATGATTTTTACGAATGATATGTTTTATTTTAAATATCAGAACATTGTGCATATGAATAGAATAGTGTATTAATCAAAACTTTTATTATTCGATGCAATTTTAAGGGGAATTACGTAGTAGAGTAAATATTCTTTAATGAAGCAAGTTTGCGTAAATTGAGACATAGATAATGTTGCCATGGACTTGCCACGACTTAAATATTTGAGTGCTGCTTAGCTGATCATGCGTACTTATCGATTGAGTAGTGGTTGTGTATACCACTTAAATTTGGGAGATGTTTAAATTTAAGAGCCCTTCAACTGATTGGTGAGTTTGAGAGACGTTTCAGTATTCGGCCGTATATGATATTGACTGTTGCTTGTTTTTGTAATATATGGTGGGCAAATATAAAATGAAATGAAATAAAATATGAAATATGAATTATGAAATGAAATACATTTATTTATGTAATATAGGTATAACAAATACACTTATTGCAGGGCAGTTTTAATGTAATGTAAGTAATTTAATAATCTATGTGTATAGGTAATAGCTTTATGTCATAAATAATAATATGGGGAAATACGCAGAGGAATAATAAAGGTTGGGATTACTTAAATTTAATTTAAAAAATACACTTAAATAAATATAAGCAAAACAGTAACTTTTTAGACGCCCATTGATAGTCGCTAACCTAGTAATTCAGAGGACAACTTAGTTATTTAGAAGACAAAACTGTTATTAAAAAGAAGGCGTGTTAATTAACATCCTTTTAATACTACTTATTTGTTATGTTCCATATAAATACTTAGTAAATTCCACCAAGTGCCGACAATCACTAGCATCAACTATTATGTATACAAGGTGAAATTTATTTATGCGGCCAAATTCATATCGAAGACTCGGTAAGCGCTCAGTATCAAGGTTCGATGACCCTTTTCGTAAATTAATTTTTCGTGTTCCCTACAAACGCAAGCCCAACCCTGGGTCGATTACTATGACCGGATCAACATTTTAATTTGCGAAATTAGCAAAAAGTATTATCGATCCGTGATAGTGATCACTTACCTAGCTTTCAGTATGACTTTGGCTGCATAAACAAATGTCACCTTATAATATGTACAACGTGTAACAGAAAGGAGTAACCATATTTGAACTTCGACCAAGTATTTGAAGAGCTTATTCAGTCAATGGTATAAAACAACTTTTACTATGGAACAAACCATGCACCTCAAAAAAAAAATTACTGTTTCGTAGAAAAATGCAATGCCGCTCGGCCGAAATGTATGGAAGGGCAGATTTTCTTTTTTGATATTTCAGTTTTGGCTCCATAGTAAAAGTTGTTTTATACCATTGACTGAATAAGCTCTTCAAATACTTGGTCGAAGTTCAAATATGGTTACTCCTTTCTGTTAAAGTTGTACCATTGACTGAATAAGCTCTTCAAATGTACACCCTTCTGTTACACGTTGTATATAATGAGAAAATATATTTTTAAATATATGTCCTAAACAGCACATTCTCGACTTTGTTTCACTAAAATGGCAGAAACTTCCCATTATTATCGGTAACAATAGAAACTGCATTAAAATCCGTTAGGTAATTCACAAGAAATATATATTGATATAATATACATTGATATATTACTGATGATAAATTAATATTATAAAAACAAATTATACTAAATCTTTCGGTCAACCGCTAGCAAAGACTCTAAATATTTAAAAATAAATAATATAAAATATTTAACTTTATTAACTCATGCTTTGATTGACTCATGCTCCAACGCAATAAAAAACATATATATATTTAAATAAAGTTTTATTTCTCTACTAAGAATAGGACACCGTATGATTTACGCCGCTGGAACTTCAGGGGCCTTAGGCAGATGGTCACCATCAATTTTGAGGCCATCAGGACCTGCCGTGTACTTGGTGACGTATTTTTTGCCGTCGGTGCCGACGTGGGTGTACTCTCCTTCGTAAGCCAAGACATGGCCTTCCCCGTCAGAGTTGGGGACGAGGTAGCCGCGCTCAGCGACGATGGTACCTTCAGCGGTGACGTAACGCAGCGCGTACTGACCCTGGTTGTCGTGGATCTCCTCGTGCTGCAGCGCGGGCAGCGCGCGAAGGGCAGCAATCTCCTCGTCGCTGAGCGGCACGGCCAGGGTGCACGAGACAGTTAGGAGGCAGATGATACCCACGAACTGTAATTATATATTTTTGAATATATACACATCTTGCACTTGGTGTTAAATCAAATGATCGCATTCACTAGATCTACATTATAAATTCAACAGTATAGGCCGTTGTTCAGAATATAAAAATAAGCCTGTGTCTAGATTCTATTATTAGATGGAAGTTTGAAATAATGTTATTTGACGCGAAGCGATTATCTTAGGACAAACTACTTTGGCCTAGGCCAAACTAGTTTTTCGGAAGTAGTGCAGAGCAAAAGAGAGCCGGTAGGTTAGGTTAGAAAGTGGCACAACTGCTATAATAACCTCCGTGGTAATTTTTTATGACAACTTAAAACTACTCTGGCTTGGGCCAAACTAGTTTGTCCTAAAAACGGGTTTGGTCGGTAAAACTGGCTCTCTATTAACAAAAGATGTCAACGCAACGCGTTTATGCAGTGTTCAATATATTGACGGACATTGTTTTGAGGTTCAATATTAAAAACATCAATGAATATTGAAACGAGATCTGAATCTATCATAACAAAATCATAAGGAAAAAACAATTTAAAGTAGTCATTAAGTCATCACTGGCAAGTATAACTTTTTAATACAACAGTCGTATATACAAGGTGTAACAGAAAGGTGTAACCATATTTGAAGAGCTTATTCAGTCGATGGTATATAACAACTTTTACTATGGAGCCAACCGTGAAATCTCAAAAAAAATATCTGCCCTTCCATACATTTCGGCCGAGCGGCATTGCATTTTTCTATGAAACAGTAAAATTTTTTTTTCGAGGTTCAGGTTTTGTTCCATAGTAAAAGTTGTTCTATACCATTGACTAAATAAGCTCTTCAAATATGGTTACACCTTTCTGTTACACGTTGTATATATAAGGTCTTTCAATTTAAATGGAAAGTAATTTAGGAGGTGATTCAGCATCGTTAATACATCACATTCCACTGCAAAGTACTTTTTTTGCGCGAACATTTTCTTCACTTGTCCATACAAACTGAGTCAGCTGATCGGACCACTTTGTACTGAGAAGTGAAATAAAAGTTCGCTCAAAAAAATGTAGTTTGCAGTGGAATGTGATGTGTTAACGATACTGAATCACCTCCTAAATTACTTTCCATTTAAAGTGAAAGACCTTGTATAATATGTATTTTATTAAAAATATTTTTTATTTTCTTTATTAATATATTTTTTAAATTAAATAATAAAATAGTATACCTTGTTCATGTTGAGATGTCGTATGGTTGTTGATAGTAAAACTACTTGAACTGTTGCACTCTACACAATGATGATACTATTGATAACTACTGCATTTAAATAGAAAATTTGCTAATATAATTGTTAATGAGGTACACCTTGCGTAATAATAGCTACAGCAGGTTATTTTGTTTTGATCTCAAGAATTTAACCGGTTAGCTAATCATCGTACTGACTAATTTCTTTTTGCCGCCTCTATAGCCCAGCCTAGAGCTTAGAGTACTCGACTACTAATCAGAACTTCTGATTCAGAAGGTCCGGCTTCTAAGGCCGTAAGGTCACATTTAGTCGTACGTTCGATCTGCTTACTTCGGAAGATGATGTTTTTGCGAAAAAAACCCACAGTGTGAGAGGGACGGATTCGAGGAAATGTATCAAAAATTCTAATTTTTATTAATATAAAATGTACTAAAGTTGCTATCAAAATTTCGTTTAACCTGCGGGCCTATTGTGTATCTCTAGTTGCCTTCTGGACTGGGTGTCTATCATCAAAAACATAGATACACTATCGAATTCCGATGTCCTAAGGATATTTTCGCACTTGAAGTGACGACACAGATTGTTAATAGTTCAATACCCACTAAAGGCAATTTTGAAATTTCAGTTTTTAGCTATGTTTTTGATGATAGGCACCTCGTGCAGTTGGCAACTAAAGATACAGAATAGGGGGGCAGGCCCTGGATAATGTTAAACCCCATCTAATAAAATATGATTGCAGTCCATATGTCATTCCAAATTGGAAAACCAGGAGAATTGGTGTCGAAAAAAACCTCATTTCAATAGGTATTTGTATCGAGCTGAATTTCTCCAATCGCATTTCTGTTTAGCAGATCCCTAGAAAAAGATACCGAAAGTGATATACTATTTTATCAAAATAATAATTTCTTTACTGAAGTATATAGATATGCAAGTTCTAAAAGTGACGATTTTTTTTCCGTAGCGCCTTAAGCTATCGGTTTTTTTGTGCCCGAAGTACGGTCATAGGGTTCACCAGCACCCATCACGCTGGGACGTAATAATCGTCGGTGAAACGTGGGTATACGAGTGTTTACACTGACTTGCATTTCACAGTCGAGACACCTCTGACACCGCATCTAAGAGTCATGCCGTGACAATGTAAAATGTATACAAACATCGGGATCTTTTTCTTTGGGAACAACTTTTACTTGGTATGGCGCCAACCGCCCTGAAATGAAACCGCGAGAAAACAAGAAATACTAGAAAATAAAAAATATAAATTATAAAAACATCAGTCGCTTAGCGCAAAATGCATAACTTAACTTTGTATTTTTTGTTTGCAAGTTAAAAATTTTAAAACATTTTGGTATGTGGCAGTTGATGCTAATAGTTCAGTATTAGTGAGGTTTATAAAGTATATACACTAAGTCAATTTCATCATGAATGCACAATTAGAAAGAAAAAGAAAGAAAGAAAAGAGCTTTATTTCAAACACCACAGAAAACCAAACAAGAAAAGAAAACAAATTACAAACGAAATAGCCATATTCTGTGGTTATGAAAAAGGAGTCCAACTCAGCTTAATGCCACAGCTGAAGCCACAGCGCTGGTATTCTGCTGGATCCTACTAAAATTAAAACTAATAACTATACATAAATATAATAATCTAAACAAAACATCATCTAAATATGACAATATCAAACATAAAGTAAAAAGCGTAAAGTGTAAAATACATACAAATGATAAGAAAAATAAATAAATTGTAGTCGAATAATAAGTAAATATGTAAATCTGAAATAAATAAACTAATAATAGTGTAAATACTTTAAAATGCATATTTATAATAGTAGTTTATGCTACAAGGGCGAAAAGGAATAAATTACGAGGACGATTTAAAATACGAGCGTAGCGAGTGTTTTAAACGTAACCGAGTAATGTATTGCTCTTACGCCCGTGTATCATACTACGTTTTTCAATGCATAGTGCGAGGAAATGAAACAAATATAATCTTGTGAACTGTAAATTATGATTGGCTCAAAAGGACTATATCCAGAGCCATGAAACAGTAGGGGGGGGAAAGTATAACATTTATGGTACACAGGAAAGGCTGCAGGTTAGCCAACCATTGTAAATAAATTTAAAAAATAGTAATAATAAAGCCCTAGGGCAAAATAATCGACTTTCTGTTCGGTTTTGATACATAAAAAGTGGGTCTTTACGAGCACTTGCATTGCAAAAATACTAAATAGATTATTTCCTATCAAGGCATCGTTATTTGCTTTTCAATTAAATGGCACTTACGTTTAATTCGAAAATTTGCTTTCGTCTTGCATTCTCGAATAGGTGAATGATCTTGTCTAATTAGTCATGTTCTTGTCCAAACAAAGTTAAAACAGCATTTGGTTTAGAGACAATTATGACTAATTATTTAATCTCAAACTCAAACTCTTGCTTTATAAACCTCACTAATACTGAACTATTGGCGTCAAATTAAATGTCACAAACCAAAATGTTTTTAAATTTTAATTTTTAAACAAGAAAAACAAAGTCAAGTTATGCACATTGCGCTAAGCTAATGACATTTTTTAACCTTAAATACGGTAATACATACAAGTTTTAAACTCTCGCGTTTCGTACACATTATAATATATACAAGATGAATTTGTGAACATCGTCCAAATTCATACTTGAGCCTTGGTAAGTGATCAGCATCATGAACCAATAACGTTTTTTTTTTTAATTCATAAAATGAAATTTCGACTCCCCATAGTGATTCACTTAGGACTGGGAGTGAATTACTACGGGAAGTCGAAATTTCATTATACGAATTTCACAAAAATTGGTTTCGATTCATGATGCTGATCACTTACCAAGCCTCCAGTATGAATTTGGACGATGATCAAAAAGTCACCTTGTATAATCGGGTCTACCGCGATAAATTTTACCGACACCGACGTTTCCCGTAGAGTTTCCCGTAGACCACGAGACATGCAACTGTCTTGAAACGTCGGGTGTCCCCTTTTCGTAAAAAAGGTAAAAATTTGTCGCGGTATACCCGATTATACAAGGCGACTTTTTGATCATCGTCCAAATTCATACTGGAGGCTTGATAAGTGATCAGTATCTTGGATCAGTAACAATTTTTGTGAAATTCGTAAAATGAAATTTCGGCTTCCCATATAAATTCAGTTCCAGTCCCGAGTGAATCACTATGGGGAGTCGAAATTTCATTTTACGAATTTCACCAAAATTTTTATTAATCCATGATACTGATCACTTACCAAGCCACCAGTATGAATTTGGACGATGATCAAAAAGTCACCTTGTATATATTATAATGAATACATACAAGTTTCAAATTTGGTCAAATCGTAGTTCATACGAAGTTAATCAAAAAATTATAAAAATTAGGGTTCATTCCTCAGGATGCCGAATTGTTTGTCAGTCGCTACCATTTTTGCGGCTTGTTTTTTGTCGCCCCGGTGTTGCTATTGGCATCTATAGAAAATAGAAACCGTATGGATTTCAATGGTAAAGTCGTCAGGGTCAATACATCTTACGACAACTCAGCATAGCGTGTAGAGCTTTCATAAAAATATTGCAACTTTGCACATTTCATTCATTCTATTGCTTTTTCGTGATAATGTATCTAGAGTGAAACTAATTTAACCTTGGTGGTACACCCTATGGATATAAAAGTGGTATTTTTGTGTAAAATGTATCAGTTACAAACTGCATATTGTGTTTTTAACAAGTATACCAATACAAAATAAATAAATAAATATTACCCAAAAATGTTTGCAAAGGTAATGTGACAGGAGGAAATAAGCTATAAATTTTAGTCACAATTACCTTTTTTTTTTTTTTAATTTTTATTTTTAATTATATTTTACACAAATTTCAGTAAGCAATATTCGCCAAACTGCTAAACAGTTTGTTGGCGATACGCTCTTACAAATTTTGTTCCTTAAATAAGCATTTTAGGCACTAACTTAAAATCTAATACTTATGGAGTCTTGAAAGAAAAAATAATAATAATTATAGTTTTGTAGAATTGTAGCTATGCGTTTAAAGTTTTAATTATTCAGAAAAGATAACAATGTGCTCTTTAATTTATTCTTTAGGTTACCAATTTTTAACTTATTTTCTTCCAGTAGGAGAGGACAGTTATTACATAACTTGGGAGTTAGGTATTCCCTAGTTCTCTCTCCATAGTAGTTTTTGGATGATGGCTGTGATAGTTTGCCACTTTTTACTGCTCTAGTGAAATGTCTATTTGGTTTAGGAACTTTAAAGTCTTTAGTGTAATAAATTTGCAGACCTATGAGGTATTTGACTTTATAGTGTACTGGGAGAATCTTACACATTGTAAACAATTTATCATATTCGCCCTTACATTTAGCCTTCGTATTTTTATCTACTAAGTATTTAATTATTCTTAATTGTATTTGCTTAATTTGGTCTAAGTATGTTTTGAATGTAAGTCCATAACAACTCAATCCATAACTCAGCAGTGAATCAGCAAGCGCATGGTAAACAATGTACTGGGTTCGTTTGTTTATTATCCTACATAGGTGATAAAATTGTCCTAAAACTGATCTTAATCTTTTGCAAACCTCATTTGTGTGTAATTTCCAATTAAAATTTTTGTCGATTAATAATCCCAAATATTTAAATTTATCTACTATTTCTAAAGTTTTACAGGTACAGCCTTGTTTATTTTTATGAAAACATTCATAACTGTGACCTAATATTTTTATATCTGAAGGTTGTAAGGTTTTGGCTTTCTTATTATGAGGTGAAGAAATGTGCATACATTTCGTTTTATTTAAATTCAAAATTATGCCATTATCGTGTGCCCATTTACTAATATTGTCAAAGTCCGCCTGTACATTGCTTACCATCTCCGACATATCGTTTCCGTTATCTGAAATAGTTACATTATATCTATCTGTCACAGGCAAATAGGAAAATTCTGCATTTTACAAACGGCGTCGTCAGTTTCCTAATGCTCGCTATTTTGCTATTTGACGAACCTTCGAATTTGGTATTATATAATTTGCCTCGGCATATAGTAATTCTGTTAGAACTATTGAGGGTCGCCTCGCTCCGCTCCACGTCGCTCGGCTTCCATTGTATACTTACATGTAAACCTAACACGCTCCTCCTCGATCCGCTCGTCGTCACTATTTTCTACTTTAATAGAAAATGACGAAGTCATTTTACAAACAGCAAGCATTTTACTATTTAGCGAACGGCAAATTGCAAAATAGCGAGCTTTTAGAAACTGACGACGCCGTTTGTAAAATGAATTTAACTATTTGCCGCCACATATCTAAGACATAAAACAGTAGATTAAAAAATAATTATCTGCGGATTAAGCCAGAAAAAGTGGGAATTTTACATTGAAATCAAAAATTAACTAAGTTAATTATTGATTCATCACTATTCAGACTTCATATATGCTTTATTTTCACCGTTATTTGCGGTTAAAGTTTTTTTAATCTACTGTTAACTTTGATTGGCCTTTCAGAAACCGGGAGAAAGTAAGGCTTTGCCCTGTTTATGATCTAAGACAAAACTTACCTTTTTTACTATTGGTTAGTGTTTTGGAGTCAACCGAACGTCATTGAAAACAACAGTCCCTATACCTAAATATAAATCTTCTTTAATTATCAGGTTCTGTGCCTCACAGTCTTCGCTGCAACGGTGGCCGCTGCCTACCATCACCATGGTCATGGACATGCCTTCTCATCACAGCATATCTACCGTCATGACGGCCACGCTCATCCTGTGCCCGTCAGCCATAGCTACGACCACGGGCACGCTGGGTTCAGCCATGGATTTGACCACGGACTTGGCCATGGACATTACGACCACCATGACTATTATGTAAATGACCGTTGATATGGATATATGAATTAATATTTCGGAGTATTCCCCCACTTATACAGCTGTAAATCCAAACCCAAGAATTCCTTTAGGGTATGAAAGTATACACGATACTGATACAATTATGATTAAAAAAATACACCAAGCTATGGCTATGTATCTTATCAAGGCAGTTCATTCACCCGTAGACCACGTAGCACCGTCTCGACCGATCACATTGACTCTATGCTATTGACGCTATTAGAGGTCAACGACCAGTTAGGGTGTCCACGAGATTAGTGTATTTTAAGTTAAACAAATCGTACATGTATATTATTTAAAATTGCCGCTATTTTCAACACTTTATGAGTCGTACCAACATACCCTTAAACTTTAAAGGATTCTTGCCTTTGCTTTTACATCCAGTATGATAACTGTCTTACTTCCTCTACAGGCGCACCCCAAATACGAGTTCGAGTACAAAGTGTCGGACCCTCACACCGGAGACCACAAGTCCCAGCACGAGAGTCGCGACGGTGACGTCGTGAAGGGTTACTACTCGCTGCATCAGCCCGACGGTTCCGAGAGACACGTGCATTATCACGGGGACAAGCACACCGGGTATGAAGATACTTTACTCTTCTATGATAGCAAGTAAAGGTAGGCTTTGGCTCGATACGGTGAACGTTTGCTGCGTGTCACCTAGATCTCCGTTTTTCATAGCGTTGCGGCTTCGAAGCAAGGGATGATAGCAAGTCGCAAGCTGCATCGATCTAAAGCCTATCTTAACTTGAAAACCGGTTTAAGTTTGATAAAAATCAACAGTAAGTCGTAGATACATATAGGTTCAAAAAAACGAAACAATGGTAAGCTGTTAATGAAATGTCGAGCAGAAGTCTTTACATCACTTGAGAATTTCCTTCTTTTTTTTTCAGTTTCCATGCTGATGTCAAGTACAGTACTCACCACCACTGGGAACCTAAGCACCACCACCACTACTAAATTAAAAAAAATATAATCTGTGATTTTCTTGTCTATAAGCTGCCGCTATTTTGTTATTTTATTCATGAGCAATGTTTTCTACACAAATAAAACACACCATATTTAAAATAATTGATTTCCGAGTATTTTCTTTTCTGTTTAGACAGTGCCGGACCAAATTATTTGAAATAAGGAACATATTACTCCATACTTCTATTTAGCTATCTTATTATATAAATTTCATTTAATTAAGACAGAAAACGTAGATTCCTGAAAACATCAAAAGTAACACATAAACCCAACGCAATTTGGCAACCATAATACTCGTACCTACTTAAAACGTTATATTAGTTGTATAGGTATGTAAAGCAAATTTATACAGGCTGTAGGTTTGGTCTACAACTTGCGTCACATGAATATAAGTATACATTACGCTTATTACAAAAACCAGAATAAAAAAATGAAAACCCCTTGTAAGAGTTATGCCCTTTTTTATATGTCCTAAAATTATCTTGATAAACGGTTACATAACAGAGGCGTGGAGCGCTAGTACTTACCTACTCGGTTAAAATGTGCTTCACCGAATCGGTACCATTATACCCACACAAAGCTTTTGTTTAAAAGTCCAAGATTTAAAAATGTATTTATTTATATAAAATCAAACTTTTGGGAAAGGGTTAATCACAAATCCCTTAGCTTTTTACCTTTTTTAGCTAATAAAATTTGCGAGTTATTAGTTTGAAGTGTAGTGGATTGTCTGTTAAATCGCTATCAACCTATAATACGGGTTTAAATTTAATTTTGTTTATTACATGTTCAATTTGCACTCTACAGGTCCAACTGGATTATCTAATTATTTATTAATTAAAAGTACTAATCATGAGATCAATTTTGTTTTCAATTATCACTTCTTAGTATAAAATGGCGTGGCAATATTAGTCTTGCATCAGTTACCAGATTCGCACATCATCTATACAACCATGGTAAGCAAATTATTCTCATAGATACCTATTGCAAAAATTCCCATCTGTAAAATACAGTTTCTTGACTGATATTCTGCTATTATCATTAAGTAAAATCTTTAATAATCCCCGTCTACGTATCTAAGTACGTTCGCTCGTACTTCAAGCTACCTAAAGACAGTTCAAATCGTATGAAAATAGTGATCTTGAACTGCAAGTGACTGTATTTCATTAAAATTAGGGTGAGTTCACACCATCAGTTTTTTTTTAAAGGATTTAACTCACTTTTTTATTATCTATGCAAGGAGGCACACAGGTCGAGCTTTCGATGAGATCACGACTCATCATCTTCAATACTCTTTATGATCTCTGACATTTTCATGATCTCATCGAAAGCTCGACCTGTGCCTCCTTGCACCGATAGTAAAAAAGTAAGTTAAATCGTTTTTAAAATATTTATGCAGGTGACTGTACTAATTATTTACAAATTCAAACAGCAAATTGACAGACTTATATTTTTTCTCAGGTTACACTAGTGACAATATTGTTGCTGGTTGGAACAGTTGTGGTATCCGGAAGTATATTGAATACCTACCCGTACCCACCTCCGTTTGAAGGATATGGACTTCCTGGCGATAAACCCATTATAGCATTTGGAGTACCAAACTTTTACCCAATCGAAGCCAGGAAATACTGTGACGACATTGATAAATTTGTTTCATCAGAGGGAAAAAAATTAGCTCCTGCACAATTTGTCTTGGAAAAAGCAAAAATTCCAGAAGGATCAGAATCACCAAAGCCAGAGCCAGTAATTATTCCGGAGGCTCCAGTGTTGCCTCCGTTCACTCTGCCTGAATTGCCATTTAGATTTGTTGTGGAGAATCCAGCTCCTGAAATTATAGCTGAGCCAAGACTGCCAACGATTATTAAAGAAAAACAGCCATTAAATTCAGATGCCCCGGTCTTGCCACCGCTATTCTTATCTGAAGTGCCAGCTCTTGTTATTAAAGAAGGACTAAAAGAGGAGCCTTTTGTCATTCCTGAAGCGCCTATTCTGCCCTCATTAATCCTGCCGGAGTTACCACGTAGATTTAATGTTGAAGAACCGGCTCCAATTTTCACCAATGACATTTTTGAATCGCCAGAAGTACCCAAAATCATCAAAGAAATAAGTCTTGCTGACATTCCTGAAGCACCTGTACTGCCTCCACTGTCTCTTCCAAAAGTACGTATACCAATCACAACCGAAGAGCCAACACCTGCTGTTATAATTAAAGAAGCGCCTCTTACACAATTTATCTTCGAAGAAGCAAAAATTCTAGAGGAACCAAAATCACCAAAGCTAGAGTCCCTAGTTATTCCGGAGGCTCCAGTGCTGCCTCTGTTCACTCTCCCTGAATTACCATTTAGATTTGTTGTTGAGGATCCAGATTCGGAAAATATAGATGAGCCAAAACTGCCAACCATTATTGAAAAAAAACAGCCATCAATTCCAGAGGCCCCGGTTTTGCCACCGCTATTCTTATCTGAAGTACCAGCTTTTGGTTTTAAAGTAGGACCAAAGGAGGAACCAATTGTCATTCCTGAAGCGCCTATTCTGCCCTCATTAATCCTGCCGGAGTTACCACGTAGATTTAATGTTGAAGAACCGGCTCCAATTTTCACCAATAACGGTTTTAAAGCCCCAGCACTGCCTAAAATCATCAAAGAAATAAGTCTTGCTGACATTCCTGAAGCACCTGTACTGCCTCTTCTGTCTCTTTCAAAAATATGTATACCAATCACAACCAAAGAGGTACCTGCTATAATTGAAAAAGCGCCTCCTGCACAATTTGTCTTCGAAGAAGCGAAAATTCCAGAGGGATCAGAATCACCAAAGCCGGAGTCACTAGTTATTCCAGAGGCTCCAGTGCTGCCTCCGTTCACTCTACCGGAATTACCATTTAGATTTGTTGTTGAGGATCCAGCTCCTAAAATTATAGATGAGCCAAAACTGCCAACGATTATTGAAGAAAAACAGCTATCAATTCCAGAGGCCCCTGTCTTGCCACCGCTATTCTTATCTGAAGTGCCAGATTTTGGTTTTAAAATAGGACCAAAGGAGGAGCCAATTGTCATTCCTGAAGCGCCTATTCTGCCCTCATTAATCGTGCCAGAGTTACCACGTAGATTTAATGTTGAAGAACCGGCTCCAATTTTCACCAACGACATTTTTGAATCGCCAGAAGTACCCAAAATCATCAAAGAAATAAGTCTTGCTGACATTCCTGAAGCACCTGTACTGCCTCCACTGTCTCTTCCAAAAGTGCGTTTACCAATCACAACCAAAGAGCCAGCACCTGCTGTTATAATTAAAGAAGCGCCTCTTACACAATTTATCTTCGAAGAAGCAAAAATTCTAGAGGAACCAAAATCACCAAAGCTAGAGTCCCTAGTTATTCCGGAGGCTCCAGTGCTGCCTCCGTTCACTCTCCCTGAATTACCATTTAGATTTGGTGTTGAGGATCCAGATTCGGAAAATATAGATGAGCCAAAACTGCCAACCATTATTGAAAAAAAACAGCCATCAATTCCAGAGGCCCCGGTTTTGCCACCGCTATTCTTATCTGAAGTACCAGCTTTTGGTTTTAAAGTAGGACCAAAGGAGGAGCCAATTGTCATTCCTGAAGCGCCTATTCTGCCCTCATTAATCCTGCCGGAGTTACCACGTAGATATAATGTTGAAGAACCGGCTCCAATTTTCACCAATGACATTTTTGAATCGCCAGAAGTACCCAAAATCATCAAAGAAATAAGTCTTGCTGACATTCCTGAAGCACCTGTACTGCCTCCACTGTCTCTTCCAAAAGTACGTATACCAATCACAACCGAAGAGCCAACACCTGCTGTTATAATTGAAGAAGCGCCTCAACTACCAAAAGCTATAGAAGAACCAGTTATTATTCCAGCAGCTCCCATGCTGCCACCTCTTTCACTACCAGACCTGCCAGTCAGAGTTGCCGTCGAGGAACCAATTGTTATCTCAGCTGCTCCAAAACTACCGGCACCAATCGAAATTATTCACAGTCCAGGAATTCCTTCAGTTACTCCTGGTTGTATACAAGACATCGTTCCTAAAACATACCTTCATCCTAAATTGCAAGGAGTAGAATCTTTCATTAATGGGCGTTCACCTATAATCATCAAGGTACCCGTACAAATTGTAATTGACGGAGGATCTGATCCTGCCAGGTTAGCATCACCGGATTGCATAGCCACAATAAAGAGAGAACGCCTTATCCCAAATTTAGTCGGGGACTGTAACAAAGTTATTATTCCTGGACCTAAATCGGAGATCTTTGCTGTCCCACTTTAGGAAACCGAAGAAAGAATTTAAGGTAAAATAAATGACAAATTTCAAGTTAAACTGTTTAATTTATTTTCCCAACATTATATGCTTACAACGCTCGTTAGTTACCGGGCTGACAGCTTACTTCTCAGCTGTAAAAGTCGACGAGCGTTTTTATTATTTACACAACCTTGCTTCAAAAACCAAACGTATAGGTTTGTCCGGCTTGTTTATGAGATGAGTCTGAACTCCTAGTTCTTTCCCTTCCCAACTCATTTTGAATTCCTTAATTAGCTGAAAGATTACAAACACAATTAGTTTACTTAGACAATTTAAAATAATAATAATAATGGTTCATAATTATGATTATAGACAAAGGACTGGTTTCGTCAATGCGGTCGTAATAAGCTTGGAAATCGAGTAACTTATTGCCAGTCTTTTCAAAAACCTTAAATAAATGCAGTTTTAGCTCGGTTGGTAAGAACTCGAAGGCTTAATCTTAAGGGGGTATATCGTCAAAATCTACATTTTTTTATGTTATTTATCTGCTGTTCAAAAGAAGCCCCAAGTTAAATAAATTAGTATAACAATTTTGGAACCTTTTTCTAGATTTTCTATTATTCTCGATTAAAATGAGGTCTAAATTTACACTTTTTTTATATTCTGACAAATTGGACAGACTTCAGACTTCAAAAATATTTATTTATTATTTTTATAACACCTAAATTACTGGTTATGGAAATTTTCATAGCTATTTTAGTTAATTTTATATTCATTTAAAACCGACTTTTTGACAATTTTCCCCAATTTCGTCCCACTCGCACTGCGGGGCTTTCTACCTGTAGTAACGGTACTCATTTGGGAAGTTCTTCAGTATGTTCAGTTATCTGTCTATGTTTACTCTATATTTATCAGATCTGCAAATTCATACATACATTCATACATACTCGACAAGCTCAGCGCACTCTTGGTCTCAACACCACAGTGTGACCTTTTTGCTGATAGACCGATGGGAATGTCTGAAGTACTGTGAGAGTGAAGTATCAAAGACGATGTCCCTAGATCAACATTATATATAGAAATATTTATTTCTTTAATAATATTATCTTTCTTTGTTTTTAAATAGGTATGTTTTTAATCATTTTACTTTGTATATATCTTTGAATTGGTCAGTTACTTGGTTAATACTGTAATGCTGAACAATTTTATATTAAATAAATAAATAAATAAGTAAATAAATAAATACTGCCTCTACAGTTCAATCGGGTCAATCAGAATTGCTCTACTACAAACAGCACACGAGTAGAAATTTTACTTTTGACGAAGCATGGTACATAAAGAGCATAGAAGTTGAAATTTAAAAAGAAGCCCTACAGATAAAATTATGGGGCTGCACAATGCTAAAATTCAGTCCTGCTCTAACGCGTTTGTTTTTTGACTCTCTATCCTGCTCTAATCAGATGCCGCGCACGCAAAACTTCAGTTATTTAGAAATCGCGGCTCCATTCGTTTCAATCGGTTTTGAAACATGTAAACTGAATCGCTTTTTTCGTGAAATTCATGCTTTTTGTTAATTAATGTAATTACTTAATGGAAGATTGAAAGTATGTTTATTTATAAAGTGTAATTAATAATTGTCTTGAGTCAAAAAACATGCCATATTTTTTTCAAATTTTTACGATCTACATTGACGGAACTGAATCCAATACAAAACAGATGTTTAGCATTGTGGAGCCCCTAAGATAACAGAGACGCTTCTAAAAATAAATTGTCATTATGCACTATTTTTGAGTTCATTATCAGAATTTTAAGAGTGGTTCGCAGCCGGATCTGAACCCACTCGATTGAAATAGCTTTCAATTAAAAAACGCATTGAAATTGGTCTATCCGTTTGGAGGCTATGAAACTAAGATAGCAGTGGCGTAACTACAGGGTGGTAAGTCGGCAATGCCACGGGCCCCCAGCCGGAAGGGGCCCCGGTCAGAGGAGAATCGCATCTTCCAACATTTGACTAATGCATTTTTATGTTGTTATTTCTCATGAACAGAAAGTCCGAAGAAAGGAATTTTAATAATACTTAAACTCAAATTACAATTATTTTTGTGATTTCAGTTCAATATGTACTTTAACTAAGGTATCTTTAATTTAAAGTGAATTATTAGAAAATCAAGTAATTATTATTATAGCACACTGTGCGTAAAATGACCGCTTTACGCACTCGTGCTATAAAAAATTATACGAAACTCGTGCGAGAAACTTTTTCTCGACTCGTGTGATTGCAGCACTCGCCTTCGGCTCGTGCCGCAAACTCACAATCGTCAGAAAACGTTCCATCGCTCTCGTATCGTAATGTACTATTTTATTGTAAAGTTTGTATGTACCTACTTCAAGTAGTGATTTATCATTAAACTCTTAAAAGTAAAAGTGTATAAATAAGTATTATAAAATAAAAAATACTATTATTGTTGGTTCAGCTTCTTATTAGGGGGGGGGATCCGATGAATTTGCCACGGGCCGAGAACGGTATAGTTACGCCACTGAGATAAACACAGACAAATAACAAACTTATATAAGTATACAACTTAATTAAGACCCGGGGCGAAGACGGTTTGCGGGGGGAGGGAGAACAAATGAGTACAAGTGTTAATTGGATCAGTAAAATTATGAGATTTATATCCTGTTTCAATTAATTGATAAGGTTGAGTACATAGTTCTGTGTTGAGTACATTATTACTGGCTAGAGAAATGCTAATTGACCTCTTTTTCAACTCTGACATCTAATTTTGAATATAAATTGAAATCTGTCATTAATTACAATAATTCATTAATGTTCATCATTTCTCTGATTTGAATCTGAATCTAATCAGATTTTACTAATTTTGTGTCCGAGTGACTTATTTTGTATAGTGTTCAATATACAAGGAAATTCAAACTTGAGTCTTAGTAAGTGATCAACATCATGAACCAATAATGATTTTTGTAAAATTCATAAAATTTAATTTGGACTCCCCATAGTGATTCACTCATGACTACGAGTGAATTACTATAGGAAGTCGAAATTTCATTATACGAATTTCACAAAAATTGTTTTCGATTCATGATGCTGATCACTTACCAAGCCTCCAGTATGAATTTGGACGATGATGATGATGAAAAAGTCACCTTGTATAAAAAACACAAACGCAGTTCACTTTACGCTACAACTGTACCAAAAACACTCGATTTCAGTTTGATTTGTCGAACAACTTGTCACAATTATGGACATGCGTTCATAGAATAAGTATGGCGTAAGTTATTTATTGGAATGCATTTCAATGTATGTCTGTCGATTAGTCTATCAACAAGTTGATACATCGACAATGGACATCATTATCGACTGTCACCTTTGCTTTCTCCCCGCACCTCATACCCCCCCGGCTCTCAATTAAGTTGTATTCCCTCTTCGTCGAGGGTTAAAACAAATTAAATATAAAATATAACCAACCCGGATCAAAGTAATGTACATATTCTGTTCAGCCAGACGTCTAGCAATACAAGATCTTGGTCCAAACCCAAACGGCAAACTGAGGAAGGGGTGAATATTCTCAAATTGATCGGAGTCTCGTAACCATCGTTCTGGCTTGAAGACCAGTGGGTTACGCACGTGCTGCGGCAAACGTGACGATACCATATTCTGGGTTACTATCACCGTCTGCAATCAAAATACATAATAAATAATTTATGACATAAAACTATTACCTATATACACATAGATTATTTAATTACTTATATTATATTGAAACTGACCTGTAATAAGTGTATCTGTTATACCTACATTACATAAATAAATATATTTCATTTCATTTCATTTCGCCTATGTCCAAGCGAAGACAAAAGTGAAAAGTGAAAAAAATATTTTCAAAATCCGGTAGTTCCAGAGATTATCGCAAACAAACAAATTTCACCTCATTACAATACTAGTAGTTCACCCCGAACTGTGAACTCGCGGTTCAATCTTGACCGATTTAGCCCATGTTCGAACTTGAAAATTACCTATATTTTGTCTCATTTACTCGCCAAATTTTATAAACATTACATACATACATACAAACGCCGGATTGTTGAAGTAGACTCGGAGAACTTCGTTCCCTTCGTTCGCTCGTTCAATTAGTGTAGACGTAAAAAATTGTAGAATAGCGGTATGTCCCAACTAACCAAACTGAGAAATACATGAGCGATAGAGCGTAAGCCGTTAAGTATTGATGAAATACGAACTGGCTTTATATCCGGATATATTCCCGCTATACCTTCGCTATATGTCCATTTGGGCACAAATTAAGCGGCATTCGTCAATACAAGAGGGTTACAATAGCGATTCATAGCGATTCATACACACCGAGGGGCTTAAAAAGCGATACAAGAGCGATTCATACGTCATTCGGGGTCCACTAACTACCTGTACCTTTAATTTCTATTTGCGATTTCGTCAATATAAGAGGGTTACAATAGCGATTTATACACACTGAGGAGTCCAAAACGCAATACAAGAGCGATTTATACGTCATTGGGAGTCCACTAACTACCTTGTATTTCTATTTGCGATTTGAGTCATGTTCCATCTCTTTTTTTCCTTGAAATGTTTAATTTGCGAACTCTTTCATTTTAAAACTTAACCTAAAATGGTGTAAGATACAAATAAAGTGAACGATATGCGACGCAAATAAATTGGATGTTATTTTTTCCATGGTATAGTATTATGTGTGTTGTGAGTGAAATTTCCTTACGAAGATAATTTTACTGGTATTCTATATATAGTTTTCCACTTCGTTTTTAATACGCCTTCCTAATAATGTGAAAGAAGATTGAAAATTAGAGAAATGTGCAAAGAGGTTAGGTTAGATATTTCGTTTATTTTCTAAATTATCGGCTGCAACTGCAGCAATGTAGTACTCCTTCATTCTTTTTAAAAATTCTTTCATTCTTTGTCGTCAATATCTGTAACGAAACGATAATTTCGATGAACCAATTCAACAAAATAAAAATAACAATGGCGGAATATTTCTTAGGAGTATGTAACTTCTCTGAGCATTTCATACGTCGTTAGGACGTAGAAAGTAGGTGACTAAGTTTTAGAGCAATATGATAGCGGTGTATAAAGCCAAATCATGGCCTTGATAGCAATCGATCATAAAATTTTAGGGTACGGTAGCAAATATATAATGGTTTAAACTGAAATACACTATAAAAGCTTTTAATGTTTTTTGTTTTATAAATATAAATAATAGGTACTGATAGACATGATAATTTAAATATAAATACTGTTATCTCATCTATATATTTCGGGTCGGTGTCGGTTATATTACGTATCGTATCGTACCGTACTACCGTACCGTACCGTATCGTACCGTACCGTATCGTATCGTACCATACCGTACTTCTTCGTACCGTACCGTACCGTACCGTACCGTACCATGTCGTATAGTATCGTATCATATCGTACCGTATTGTACCGTACCGTACCGAACCGTACCGTACCGTATCCGTACCGTACCGTACCGTACTTCTTCGTACCGTACCATGTCATATCGTATCGTATCATATCGTACCGTATCGTACCGTACCGTACCGTACCGTACCGTACTTCTTTGTACCGTACCGTATCGTACCGTACCGTACCGTATCGTGCCGTACCGAACCGTACCGTACCATACCGTATCCGTACCGTACCGTACTTCTTCGTACCGTACCGTACCGTACCGTACCATGTCGTATCGTATCGTATCATATCGTACCGTGCCGTACCGTACCATACCGAACCGTACCGTACCGTACAGTATCTTATCGTACCGTACCGTACCGTACCATACCGAACCGTACCGTACCGTATCATATCGTACCGTGCCGTACCGTACCATACCGAACCGTACCGTACCGTATCTTATCGTACCGTATCGTATCGTATCGTATCGTATCGTATCGTACCGTATCGTACCGTATCGTATCGTATCGTATCGTATCGTATCGTATCGTACCGTATCGTATCGTATCGTATCGTATTGTATCGTATCGTATCGTATCATCATCATCATCATCATCATCATCATCATCATATTATTATTATTTTAAACTATTACAAATTATTTGAAAAGCTAATTTAACAAAAAACATGAATTTAATTGATAAAGTGTGTACGGAACACTCAAGGCACGAGTCCTACTCGCACCTATACGGCGATGTCACGTATAATAGAAATATAAATCGCTCTTGTGTCACTGGTCTAAAATGGCAAATTCTAACTGAATTAAGAGAACATAAACACTAATAGACTCCAATTAAGCATTATGTAACTCTACGAGAGTATTTAAACTCAACTGTACGTGCTTAATTCTTGTATCGGAGTTAGTAATATCGGATATACGGCTGCCATATGGCTGCCATACATTGGCGTTATGATTACACTTTTATATTTCCTAAGCATACTATTACTGCCTATTGGAGTTGTAAATCGCTAAAATAGCATTTACTAACTCTTTTCTGCACCTCAAAGCTTCAACAATTGCTGAGAGCATTAGCTAACGTTTTTCTATGTCTACAAGTAAATTTCACCGCTTTTATAACCCTCTTTTGCGTCCAAGAGGATTTACAGAAGCAAATAAAGCAGCTTGTGTGTTAGTTGGGGTAACTTACCCCTTTAGGAATCAAATATCCTCTTAGAACAATATCCTTTTGGAGCCATCTTCCAATGCCCACAGACACAGGGTTCAATCGTAAACTTTCCTTCACACAACTCCTTGTGTAGACGGCCTTCGTCAGAACGTCTGCTGTGATGAGAGAATTCTCCTCAGGAAGAAGGTTGGACACTTCTCTGTAGAGCTTCTCCTGACATTCAGGGTTCCTCGCCAAGTGGTAAAGAGCGAAACTTGTTGAATATGCAGTCTGGAATAAGATCACGGTCAAAATACTTTTAAAAAAACATGACTGTTGTATAGGAGCCCCCTTAAATATTTATTTTATTCTGTTTTTTAGTATTTTTTGTTTTAGCGGTAACAGAAATACATCATCTGTGAAAATTTCAACTGTCTAACTATCACGGTTCGTGAGATTCATGACAGACGGACAGACAGACGGACAGTGGAGTCTTAGTAAAAGGGTACCCTTTGGGTACGGAACCCTAAAAATAGAGGTAACGATTTTTGTTGCGTCCGCAGAAAATTGCCGCATCCAGGTAGAAGTAAAACCACAGAACTTGGCTTGTTGTGTGTGTACCTGTCTCTCTGGAGCCTTCACAGCATACAGAAATAGCCATCTATATACGTATTTATAAAAGAATACCCTGACCACAAAATAACCACTTACAGAAGGTTCACTCCGCATAACTACCGAAAACAGGCGCACGCCCACATAGACGCGTACGTACGACGATCTCGGATGAAGTCGGTCGAATGCCAATACGAAATTCTGCCGAGATCATCATACGTACGCGTCTATGCATGCGTGCGTCTGTTTTCGCTCCGTCGTCGTCGAGTCGGCCTTCTGGGCCTGGGCTGGGTTCAGTTTGATCGCCCGTCGACACCCGACGATCATGACATCTCTTTTGCACGAGTTGAATTTGTATATGCTATCCTGCTGTCAGTGATGAGCGGGCGATCAAACTGAACGCAGCCCTGGTAGCATCTATTTTGTGCCCTGACTGACTGACCGACGGAGCTGTCACCGCCCAGACCAAACGACTCGCTCTAGGAACATGAAATTTGGACTGCAGGGTCATTGTATGACGTAGACATCCGCTAAGAAAGGATTTTAGAAAATTCCCACAGGATTGGGAGAAACCGGTTCCAGCGAGCAACGTTGCGGGGCGTCCGTTTGTACGACATAACTTAACAAGGGCGTACGCAGGCAGGGCCCCCCCTGCCTGCGTACGCCCTTGTTAATTTATGTCGTACAAACGGACGGGGGGCAGAAACTCAATAATATAGGCATAGAGTCTAAAACGGAAAAGACAAAATTATTGAACACTACGTATGTATTTATCTTTAAAAAATTAGTCTCCGGGGATTTTCAGTAATGTACAGTGGCGTGCATAGAACTTTTTTCCGGAAAAAAAATCTTCTGATTGGTCAAGTTTGACAGTAAAAAATATATGAAAAAATTTATACAACACTTTGAAAAAAAAAAGTTGGTATGAAAATGTTCGCTCTAGAGTAGGCAGTGCCTACCCTGGCGTCATAAAAACTTTCTTTTTTCAAAGTGTTATTTAAATTTTTTCATATTTTTTTATTGTCAAACTTGACCTTCTAAATGCTTTTCCGGAGAAAAGTTCTATGCACGCCACTGCCTATGTATATAGCTTACCTACAATATGTTTTAAGATAATTATTAGTTTTCAGTGTAAAGCGAGATATTAATTTTTATACATAACACTTGCTTGTCTCACACTCCAGGGGGGGGGGCTATTTTTGCCCAGAGGGGGGGGCAGCTGCCTCTACCTGCCCCCCCCCTCCTGCGTACGCCCTTGTAAATAAATAAAATGTTGAAATATGGGTTACCGTATCAATAGATGCCATAAGTATATCAACCATGATGCCTCTGATGTCTTTTAGGTCAACACCAGATTGTTTAAGAAAAGATTCCAGAAGAGATTTTTTCAGACTTTTTTCGGTATTTTTGTAATACTGAACGTTGCGGTACAGGATATCAGTTGCAACTCTGAAAAATAACAAACTTTTTAAATACTTACAATCCCTCGAAATTAATTAAATTAAATTATTTCGATGTTACAATCGTATACAAAATTTTCTCTAATATTTTTTTAGACACGATTTTTGTCCTTGCCCAGTTATATTTTCATACATTTTTTTGCGTGGTTTGTCCTGGGTATTCGATTTGATTCCTGTAGATGGCCTAAAAACGGGAACTAGTTGGAATATAAAATTTTCCCATACTTCTCCAAGCATTCCTGAGACTTGGCTAATTTAGCATACAACGGGGTCCTGAAAAATCTCCAAAGGAATCCGCTATCCAGTTTCAAAATGCCACTGTTAGATCCAAAAGCAGCTGATATCACTTTGCTGCTGCGAGATGTGTCGTTCTGCTCTTCCGTTGAGAAACTGTTGAATCGCTCATTGAAGGCAACCACGCCGATTACTGTAAGAAAGTAATCGTTAAGAGGATGGCATACCCTAGCAACTTTTTTTATTACCTGTCCAGCACAATAAGTCTAATGGCAAAGAACTTATTTGCTTTTCATAGAGGCGATTATATTATGTTGGCTCTTAGGCCTCTTTTTCTTGGACGCGTAACACTAGTGATCACGCAGCGAAACAACAAATTGGTGTGTTTTTAGCTAATACTGAAGTTTTTTGTAGGGAAAAAATTATCCTTCATATTTCTATTGCCTATTTTATAAAAAAAAAACAAGTTGATCTCTTAACCGCGTTTTTGAAACGAACGTTTGAAAACCAAAAAAAAGAGTGTGGAAAACATTTTTTTTTTGGACAAAAGTATAAATCTTAATACATTGTTTATAGGTGGAATCCCTAGATAAAAGATCGTTAAATCAAATATATTTTCTTCAATATGAAGAGAGACCTAGTTTCTTCCATTGAACCCTTGAAACCCTGCTGTTGTTGATGTTCTAGCGTCAGGTGTCCCGTTAAGGTAATGGCATATAGTAATGGTGTAGATTTGTTAATTTTTAAAAATTAAACTGTATTAGCTATATAAAGCTTTTTGCGGTATGCTAGAAAGTCATGACCAGTCACGGTACACCATGACAGTTCTTATTGCCCCCTCGTAAATGTTATATTCAAAGAAAACAGTAGGTTTGGCCAATTTATTTACCACTAGCTGTTGCCTTCGTCCGAGTGGAAGAAGATAATGCGGCCACAGTGTAATCCCTTGGGAATCCCGCAACAAAAAGGATCCAAGTTTTTAAGTTGGATAAAAGTTATCGAACAGTGTCTCCCTTCCTTCTTTCTTTGTAATTCATGTCTCACTGCTGAGGATCGTGCAGTGGTAACCGTATCAAAACCCGTTCAGTAGTTTTTGCGTGACGCATGAAATACCGACAAAAATGACGTTTTTTTTGTGTCAGTATATATCCTACACCGCTATTTTTTTGGGAATATCATCAATATACAGACAGACAGCTCTTTTCTTTTACAGCTTTTTTATATTATTTACTTAGCTTTACAATTTTCAGTGATTATGTAGTACCTAGCCCGTTTCATCAAAGAAGGTGTCACCATCTGTTTTACAATTGCTGCAACAAATTTCGCAATTAAACTTTTTGTTTACCTAAATAGATGACGATATTTAAACGAAATAATTAAATATTTATTTAATAATGAATAGCGCCACCTGTTGATTTTTCTATGTACTAATTTGAATTATGTACGTTGCATAATTCTAACCAAAGTTTTCTTGTTTTTAGGGTTCCGTAGTACCTAAAAGGTACAAAAGGACCCTTTTATAGTATTAAAATACATGGTTAACCTTAAGTTTATTTAAATTAATTTAATATTTAATTATACATACAAAACTACATATGTATAGAATTACTACATTAAAACGTGTAAGAAATCTGCACATTTAACATGAAGTTAAGGCGCTCTTATCCCAAAATCAGTAATTTCAAAGTCAAATAGAACTTTCAAATATCGTCTAAAACTTCCAAAAAAAAAATACGCAATATACTCGTAGTTCGACCCTTATTCTAGGTCTTCCACGCATGTGTTACACGATCAGATAAACTTTGCTAGATAGAAATAATTCACGAACACAGCATGTAATAAGACCTTTCAAATCATGCCATTTCCATAATTCCACTTTTTTATTAACGAAACATATCTGGTAATATTGCTCTTTGAATTTTGTAGGTCGACCATGTCAGTGGGTTTTAATAAACATATTTTTAAACAATTTAAAAACCGATAAAAACAACGAAAAAGTACAAAAGTGTGGTTATTTTCTTTACTCCTTACACGTAAAGAAAAAGACAGAGAGTCACTCGTCTGGGATAAGAGCGCCTTAAAAAGAAACGAAGTTAATTTGCCCGAAGAAGCCCCGCTTGCCCGTCCGGATTACAGGGATCACCGGATAAGCGGGGGTCCGGATTAGCGAGGCCCTACTGTATTTCCAAAACAAAAGTGAAAAAAAAACATTATCCTAAAAATACAAAATATAGTAAAAGTATATATTTTTACAATCAAAATTTTAAAACCTACAATTTGATACCCATATTGTATTTTAATGAAATATTTTTTTATTTATTTTACTTTTTTTTATGTTTCTCATTTGTGTTAATTTTTCTTTAAGCCACTTTAGTTTTCCTGTAATAGGCGAGCTATAATAATTTTATTTTTTATATTTTTTTCGTTCCACCAGTTTCGGAGACAATAAAGGGTTGAGACATACATGTATGTGGTTTTTCAAAGATTTCTCGAAGTAAATCTTCAGTGCAAGTAAATGTAGTAAAAATATATATCCTTACAATCACCTCATCAATATCTTGTATTGTATTTTTAGGAAAATACTTTTTATTCTTCTCTCTTTTGTTTTGGAGATATTTTGAACTTGAAATTGTTCAAAATATCATTCAAATTTTTTTTTACACCGTGTTCAACGTGGACAAATTAATGCAATTTTTATGCCAAATTTCCAGTCTATATCTCTACGGTGCTAAAGTTATGAGGCTGTGACACACGGACGGACGGACAACGGAGACTCACCATAAAGGTTCCTTTTGTACCTTTTTTCTAGGTACTACGGAGCCCTAAAACTACGCTTCCAACTCAATACAACGCTAAAAATAAGTTTTTGCCCTCCACGTACTCCATGTAAAATCTGAAAATTATTAATATCTCATTCTAGATGGAATATTACTTGACCAACTTAGTTTCGCAGTTTTATTTCATACATTTTATATGAAACAAAACTGCAAAATAAAAAGTATTTTTAAGAAAAAGGTTATTCGGGGCAGAGACCTTTACGCATAATCTTTATAACAAGTCATTATAGGTACCTTACTAATTGAGCATTGGAACCATTTCGAGCACTATCAGCAAACAAACTATCTATGCTATTAATCAGTCCAAAGTCTAACACATATTTAATAGGTAGGACTTAAAAATAATATAATTGTGTCGATTCGATGTAACACGTTTTATCCTATTTGGCAGAACTAAACATAATTTAAGCGTTTGTCTTTTTCTTACTGTATCGAAAAGACAAAGACAGAATGCTTAAAATAAGGTTAGTCCTGTCAAATAAGTTAAGTCGTGCAATACCGAATAATTGTCATAACGTAAACAAGGTTTTTCACCCACTTTCTAAGTTCAGCCTATTCAAACAAGGGAGAAAATCTTTCTGGGGCGACATTGCATCATCTTTAATCCACTGTATAAATTCTTTCAGCACTTCATCTATGCCGGCCACGTGCTCACGTATACTTTTTGGGCTGGTGAAGTTCTTTTGAAAAGTACTTCGGAGCCGCCACCATTCCGGCCCGTTTCTGCAAAAATATCAAAGGTGTAATTGGCCATCAATTGCTTATTTTGCTTGCAAGCATAAGTTTAATTATAGTTGCATTGATACAAGAAATAAATGAAAACTGTTATCTTAATAATTTGGGCAAGTGCGAGTCGGACTCGCGCACAAAGGGTTCCGTACCACCACACAATACGGGAACGGGACCCTACAAACTTGGTAAATTACAACAATATACATGTCATAGCAACATTAAGGCGACCTTAGTGGTAAATTCGGTGTAACACGTTTTCTTTCTATATTGAAAAGACAAAGACAGGACGCATAAAATAAGCGTAGTCCTGTCAAATAAGTTAAGTCGTGTCACACCGAATCGACACGAAAGTACCCTCTAAGAAGGCGACACAACAAGCCACTAAAATGGTAGCGCCTGATATACACAAATTATAGAGGGATACTACGCTGATATACTACATTTTTCCTCCTAATAGACTCATGGACTTTTAAAAATAGACTCATAGACTTTTAAAAAAGACTCTCTCAGACTCTTTAAATAGTCTTTTAAAGGACCTTTAAAAAACAAAAATAAATAAATAAACTTTTACAGAGGTTGGGTACTCTCTGTCTCTGTCAAGGTAAAGCTGAAAAGGCCAAAAGGCCGACAGCAAAAAAGATCAACTCAAAAAAAAAAAAAAAAACGTGTTCTTTACGTAACTACTATTACCATGACTTTTGTGATATATTTTTCGGTCCTCTTCTTTCGGAGATAAGGACATGAAAACATAAAATAAACGCAACTTTTTTGATTTTTTTTTTTTAAGGTCCTCTCTTGTTTTTCATTTATTTTATTATCTGTGAAAATTTCAACTGGCCACCTATAATGGCTTAAGCTGTAGAACCCTGTGACAGACGGACAGACAGCGGAAGTTAGTAATACACCTTCGGATGTACGGAACGATAAAAATGGCATCCTCAAAACTTATCACTGCTAAGATAACGTGAAATTATGTTTTTCCTTGTAAATATTTAATATTAAATAGTTATATTGTGTGCACAATTTTGTGCCCGAGGTACAGCGATATAAGGTTACCCTCTATAATAATAGGACGTAACAACTCCTCGATATAAGAATGCTGACTGTTTCAGTGACGGTCCACAAATTAAAACTTCAAATTAAAATAGTTTATTTTTTAAAGTAGGTACACATAATACACTTTTTACGAGTCGAATTTAATCTTATAAAAATATATGTAATAAAATACTAAATGTACATGAACTAAATTAAAGGTTTATTTAATTTATGTAGCAATATAATAAAGCCGATTCTGAAGGCTTTAAATTTTAGTTTTAGTGATGTCCAATTTTCTTTGATACAAAATAGTCTTTAAGAGTTACGATTAGAAGCTAAATTTCTTTGGAAAATTTCAGGCTTTGATAGCACTAAAAGAATTGGTTTTATTATACGATTAAAATGATAGGTAAAATCTATTATTAAATTATACAAGGTGAAATCCAATCAACCGCCCGAACCCATACCGGAGACCCGGCCAGGGACCAGGAACAAGGTTCCATGATCACCACAACTCTATCAGCGTTTGTCCACGGTCCGGGTCCGCCATGGCATCCGATAAATCACGGACCGAAGTAGCGGCCTATGTATTTAAATGACCCTCTGTCCTGTCCACATGACATCCGGCGTTTGAAGTCCGGTAAAATCACCTTCGGTAATTGGGCTTGAACGAAAGTTCCGCTGGATCAGAACATTACCGGGCCTGTCATTTACCGGCTCCGGTATGCTCGCAATACAAACACGCAAGGACTTGTCCACGGTTCGTCCGTACGTCCGTCATTTATCGGCTGTTTGCTGCGATTCGATATCGGAGCCGAAACCGGACTTTTGGACAGATTAGCTTCCGGCAATGCTTCCGTCCTCCGGCTCTGGCAATTGACGGACGTTTATCGGAGCCGTCATTTATCGGACCGTGGACAAAGGCATAAGAGCGTTTGTCCACGGTCCGGTATTCCATCCGGTATTTGACGGACCGATAAACTGCGCATGTATTTACAGTTCTAAAGACATGCGCAACTGTTAAGGGATCGTCGGCGTCCTCGGGGATAACATAATTATGCCGATACGTTTATGAAAAAATATTTAAGAACATAAGTATATTACGTAGAAAGCAATCCTCCAGTATTATACAACTTGGGCTTCGACAATCGGTAGTGCTCCATAGCGACATGGCTTCTCCTAGCTGGCAGCCGATCCTCCTGCCTGAAGAGAGCTTCCACATCGTCAGGGTGGAAGACGTGGAGTATTCGAGTACCAAGGATGGACTCCCGAGCCAGCGGTCCGTACCGTCTCCAGGACAACCAGCCGTTCTTATCTAGGGTTTCGGTACTGTAGTCACCTGTGAAAAATGTCGCATAAGGAGAATATCTAATAATTACCATTTAACCCCGAGAAGCAAAAACTATTCTTAAAGTCTTAAGATCAATATTATTTCGTTTTGGGCACATTTTTCTATCTTCATATAGTGCCTTCATTTATTTAAAGACTAGCTTCTGCCCGCGGCTTCGCCCGCGTAGCCTACAGGAAGCAAATGACTCCCTCTCAATTGAATATACAAACTGACAATATCCCAGACAAAGCTAGCGAAGCCAAAAAACGAGCATGCGAGGACGGTGATACTCCCGGCTTCCGCGACGCGCTGCGGAGAACTTTATAAACTAAAATCGCACAATTACTCACTGCAGATAAATACAAAAATTAAATTTCATGTACAAGATTTGTACGGAACCCCAGTTTTTAAGACACGGTTTTATAAATATTTTTACCGTATTAAAGTCTTATGATGTGATTTTACATAAAGGAGAAGATTACTTACAAACCAAGTTCGGTATAGATAGTGTGATTGTGCTGTTGTTATGTGCTGATGCATTTGATGATGATAATATGGATATTCCCGGGTTTTGGCCAACTCTCGTATGTCGGTGCTAAGAGGGGCCATAACGAAACGTGCCTATCAAAATTTAAAATTTACCCGGTCTGTCTGTAAAATTTGACGAAACGTGTCTTTTCTTTTGTTTGCGGAATATTTCTGTTTTATTTGTTAACTAAGGGTGAGACCAGTATTATACCTATATTATATGTGGTGAGACACAGCCTGTGTCACACAGGCCCCTTGTATATTTGTTTGTATACTATTTTTACCACGCTGCACGTTGTTGTGTGGAACCCATGTTTTAGTTACTCGGATACTAAAATCCATTCGCTTAGATTAAATTATGTTAAGGTGTGTCAATTCGAAAATCATTTCGAGATTTACAAGCCGTATTTTCGAACTTTTGGTCTAAAAACCCTCATGATGATGAATATTTTTACGAAAAGGCTGCAACTTCCATTTGCCCTCGTGTGACGTCACTTGAGTAATGGCTGTTTAGAAATGTGTCCTTTGCTATCAAGATAAATTTATAATAATTTGCTTCAGACTAATTTGACAGCTAGATGACAGATGAGTAGACAGACAGAGACAGACCACTTTTATTTATAAGCAATCACATATCACGATCAGTACAATGTCAAAAATTCTCAAGTGACATCATCATTATCGGTCATCGGACAATTCTTTAAAAAAATCATAAAAAAATAATGGTTAATTTATATACCAAAATCATGATAACTATGTCCTAAAATTACATAAATTCTCTGAAAAACAAAATTAAGCCATGGGAATTGGTGACACGGTCTTGTATATCCATATTAATATCAACATTTAATTCCAAGTTTAAAATTCATACTACCTAATTCCTATAGCTTAATTTCTAAAAGATTTTGTTTCAGAGAATATACGCCATTTTAGGACATAGTTTTCATTATTTTGGTACATAAATTAACCATTATTTTTATGTAGAAAAAGAATTTTAAAATTTAAAGAATGTTTGGTTATGACGTCACTTGAGCATTTTAAACAGTACCTAAATACTGATTGTGATGTGTGATTGCTTATAAAAATGGTCTGTCTCTGTTAGTCTACTCATCTGTCAAATCAATCGGAAGCAAATGAAAAAATATATATACATAATAATAAATAATTGCAAATAAATACAAGTTTATCTCGATAGCAAAGGACACATTTCTAAACAGCCATTTCTCATGTGACGTCACACGAAGGCAAATGGAAATTGCAGCTTTTTCGTAAAAATATTCATCATGAGGTTTTTTAGACCACGAGTTCTAAAATACGGTTTTTTAAACCAAAATCTCGAAATAGTTTTCGAATATTCCGAACTCTGCTTGCAACTCATGCGTGAATAAGACCAAAGAGCAGTATTACACCAACAACTAGGTATATCAACCAGCTTTAGTAAGACGAAACCATATTTTTTCATGCGATTATAAGACGTTTTTGTACAAAGTATTACTTTTGAAAAGAGTTTCTAGTAGGTTTGACAAATGTTTGTCTTATTACCAAGGTTTTAAGAGCAAAAAGTGACTGCGCAATTTTGCCCGATAGTGCAACCATAAAGTACCTAATAAAGCCGATTCTGAAGGCTTTGATTTCAGTTTTAATGTTGTCCAAACTATTTTTTTTCGATGCAAAATAGTCCTTAAGTGTTAGGATTAGAAGCCAAATTACTTTGGAAAATTTTAAGTTTTGACAGCACTAAAAAATTCTTTAATCTGTTGTCAAATTGCAAAAAAATTATTAAGAACACTTTGACTGCTATTCTGACGAACCTAACTAAGCGACGAGCCAACGCGAAGACACAAATAGTAAAAATGTCTCATAGCAACTTAGTACTTTTGGATTAAGGAATTGGGACTGGGCTATCTTGAAATATTCACTTTTTATTTACTAATTCTCGCGGCGACCGACGACGTTGAAACCTGAACCAGTTGTTATCCCTCTATAATTTGTGCAGTTGTACTTACCTATAAACGGCAAATACTTGTACAAAGTGCCAACATAACGATAACTTTTGGGGCCAGGTATCTCTTCAAAGCTTCTGTAGGTCTTCGTATTCACTTTATTTAAAGTTTCACTACCACTTATTGTGTGCTTGTCATGTTTATAAACCTTGGTCAGAAGGAACTTCAATGTTTTCAATTTAAACACTGATTTGTACATTTTATTCCGAGAGAAAGACGTATGTAAGCGGACTCACAGAATTGTTCCGTGAATGAGACTGAACATGGCTATTATAACATTAAAACTCGGGACTCCATCGACTTGAAATAAGATGCGCATAATTACGATGCAAAAGAAATAGAAAAAAAAAGTGGATATACGCTTCCCTGCGAGCGACGCACGGTCATGCAGCCAGTCCGCATATTTTATGGTGGGTAGATTTGAATTGATAAAAAGATGTAAATATCCCAACTAATATCATAAATCTGAAGGTTTGTTTGTTTGTAAAGGCTGCGACTAATCGACGGATCGTAATGGAACTTTGGCAGCGAGATAAATTTTAACCCAGCCTATTTTTAATCCTGGCGAAGCCAAGGGCAAAAACTAATGTTTCATAATATGTATCTCTTATCAATGTCCAATCAGATTCCAGTAAATATGCTGCTACAAGAATAGGTATTTCCATAAAATATACGCCTTTTTATGGTTCCGTGAACAAAGGGCAAAGCTATTAATGAATTACTTACATAGTACCTACACTGAGACTGTATGGATGTAAATATAATATTCTGTGGTGTAAATACACCCCCTTTTTAAAAATAATGAAACTGTAATAGTAGTTTATGCTACAAGTGTGGTAAGGAGGCAATAACTTACGAGGACGATTTGAAACACGAGCATAGCGAGTATTTCAAAGTTTCGAGTTAATTATATTGTCCTTACCCATGTGTACCAATGCACGTTTTTCAATGCATAGTGGGAGTAAATAAGATATATATTTAAAGAAAAAAGCAATTCAATTGTTATTACAATTAAAATGTTTATATTATTATCATTTTTATACTTGATGGTACAGTGGAGACCGCATCAAGTAAGACACATTGGACTTTGTACCTATCTTATATTCTTCTCTGTAGGGGCTAATGTCGTACTGCAAGTGTATAGCTTGATGTGGTCTCCACTGTACTCTTCAACTTTAAATGTACCTAATGAAGATTGTTAATATTTCTTTGCCAGTTCACTAAAGAATGCCAAGAGAAAATTTTCCAAAAATAACGCGGCATTTTTATTTCTTTTTTTCCACTGATATTTTTTTTCTCAAGTATTCAGGTAAGACCGCATCAAGTAAGACACATTGGACTTTGTACCTATCGTATATTCTTCTCTGTAGGGGCTAATTTCGTACTGCAAGTGTATAGCTTGATGTGGTCTCCACTGTACAGAGCTCCCAAAGTAATAATGCGCATACAAATGTATAGCAGAGTGACCGGACGTACCACGTGATCTTATTAATTGTATAGAAAGTGTAAGGAAATACGAACTTGGCCAAACAGTGGCTAAGATTTGTATGCGCATTAAAACTTTGGGAGTACTGTATTTATCTATTGATTTTGGCGGCAAGAGCCTATCATATACGATTAAAGCTTCTGCAAGTATATCTGGCGGGATTAAGTCCAATGATATTACAACTAACTTCCAGATTTTCTAAAGAAACAAACATACAAAAAATACTCCAAATCTCAGATATAAATTTTAGGGAAGCTTTCTTTTTATTTCTATGCACGCAAAAAATAACAGTTCATTCCAAAACATGTCATAAAATAAAACTAACTCGCGCCGCGCTACATGCGTGCGGATGCGTTCCAAAATTTGTTTGTGTGTGAACTACCTATATTATATACTAGCTTTTGCCCGCGGCTTCGCCCGCGCAGATTTAGTTTTTGTGTAGTAATTTTTATAGAACGTATTTAAATCTGGTTTGCAGTGTTTTTGGTGCAATTATTTGATCTCTAGGTAAAGTATTTTGGCGGGGCCTATTACCTATTAGTTTTTTTAATTCATACTTAAAGTACCTCTTTATATACTACATTAGAAGTTCTGCCCTCAGCTGTTAACACGACCAGGCCACAGTATAAGCAAAGACAGTAGGGAAACTACCTGTAAGCGCTCCGATTCGAGCCTCAGACATCAGACGCGTGCTCTACACGCCGTCTAAGCAGACATGGGGGGTCAATCGCTGGGGCCGGCGGTGGCGCCGCGCCGCGCTTGCCTTGCCAGTACGCGCAGACGTAAGCGGGTGATAGGACGTGGCGTTTGTAAAGTCTGTGCCGACCTGAACACGATGTCGCAAAGATATTGTTGCGCATTTGGATGCCTAAATTCGTCACGAAAAAAGGAAATCGCCTATTTTAAACTTCCGGCTGATGTCCAAAGGTAAGACTAAAAAATATCACTCAAGAGTAGTACCTACTTACATTACAAATTAAATTTTTGAAATTGTCGCGTTCTTTTTATGTATGTTCATACTGTCTGTTACCAGGGCAAAATAAATAGTTAATAGATTTAAGTACGCTTGTAAGAACAAAAAGCAGGTTTCTTTGAATTTGAATTTGACTTTTTTGTCGGTTGTCGCCGCCGTCGCCGCCGCCGCGCTGCCGCAAGCAAGTCTAGCCAACCAATCGGTGGAGCGGCGCGCGGTACTTTCAATCAAACGGCAGATACGACGAATATGCGGAATATGTCTCAGAGTAAATATATTTATGGTATACAACTCCGCTATTATAGAATTTGCTGGAATGGGTCAGAGTAAATGTGGAGGAAGTTACCGTGGGCAATCATTACGTAAACAATCATCTATCTTTATAGTCATAGGGCTTAGGAAAAAAAACTGCATTTTAGGCAGAAAGCAAGCCGCTTTGTCCAGTAATACTAGGGATCAATATGAATGATTTCATCCGAGGAAATGAAAATTTTATTCACTAGAATTCAAGATGGCGGACTTTTTCCAAAATGGCGGCTGCATAATTTTAAAAATTTACAGAATCAAAACGGCTTCACTGATTTTAGTGATTAGGGTGTCAATCAATTTGTATTGACATTTTCAATAATAAAAAAAATATATCGTTTAAGAAATTAAACATGGCAGCCGAATATTAATAAAATTGTGAAATTTTCTAAATATTTTTTTCATTCTTATGAAAATAACAACTAAATTTCCTATCATATGGTCACATGTTTTTATTATTTAATAAATCTTGATAATATTATTTACAAAATAAAATAAAAATCTTAAAAATCTGATGAGTAGTTTTTAAACTATACGCATTTTAAAAGAACCACGCGGTTTTGAAAGTCGTCACTGCATGTGATGTGATGCATCATAAAATGAAAACGAGTGCACGAATTTCAGTAATTTACATATCAGACGATTTGTATTCATATCTTGTAATTTATAACGTCTTGTAAAAACCGGCCAAGTGCGAGTTGGACTCGCGCACAAATGGTTTCGTACTAAGTACACCACTGTTTATTTTTTTTGGTCATCCCTTACTAATTCCATTATGAATGGACGATAACAATATTTTTATGATTTTCTACAGTAGGTATGATTCATAATAATAATAACATACAGGAATTTTAAAATTCCCAACTAGTTTAGTTTCTGATATAGACTCCAAAATTAAAATGTTCTAAAGCTAACAGATGGCCCCATTTCCTTATTCTTGAAGGTATAAATGAGCAGCAAATATATTAATCCTCTGTATCTACAACTTCATCCGATGTGGTTGAACTGAAAGAAGAGAAAATTCATATGAAATCAGCCCAGAATGTACCTATATCATTAATTATGTTATGAGTAAGTAAAAAATAAAGAGATACCTTTCATTTTTGCAGCTGCCACTGCATGTGCTGCATTGCACTGTGCAGGATAAACCCATTTGCCAATACTAGCAGCGCATTGTTTTGCAACCTTTTTTACAACCGCAATGGTCAAAGTAAGATAACTCATGCCATATCTGCCTGGCTTCAGACTATTGTGGTAACCAACTATCATTAGATGATTTCCAACCCCAGGAGGATGGAGATGGAGATGGCACAGAGGCATCGTCGAGAATAACGAAAGTGCCCTATAAGTGTCTCGCTTGATAGGTGGCATGGAGCGCGTGGTTTTGTAATGCCACCGATGTTGGTGGGATGCTTGTTACCAATTTATCCTTGGTAGCAAATAGTTCCTTGCGTACCAAGTTGACCAACGAATGTGCTGTTTGTGAATCGTAATGGTGAACTATTCCAGCAAAGCCATAATTTCTTCAGGAAGACCTTGTATTGGCTGCGATATTTCTTTTAAAGCTGGTGTGACAACCACGTTTTGAAGCATCACTTCTTTCCTTTTGTATGGAACTAAGATGTAGTGTCATAGCCTGTAAAGGCGTGAAAGTCACGAAGGTCAGTTGATCTGTCAGGGCCCAAAGTGTTGACTATTTTATGAACTCCGACATAACGGTATTTATTTGCTGTCTCGTTCAATAGCCACATTTCTTGCAGGCCACTCTCATAACCATAATCATTTATTTCGTAATATTCATTACAATATTCATTGTAAATACTTAAATCTAAAATAAAAATAATAATACAGTGCATAATTGTACAAAACACATATTAATAAATCTTAATAGTAAGCCTTACATTGCGCTTGTCATAAAAAAATGTTTCACCGAGTAGAACGCCTGCTCGACAAGCCAGTGCCTCAACATGGATTTAAATATTTGTAGATTTGGAGATCCTATAATATTTTAAGCAACAAATTGTAAACAGTGGGGCCCATAACATGCGTAAGCATACTTGACTTTTTAAGTCTATGTTTCACGTAATGATTTTGTCACCCATACGCGGTCTTATACGTATTTTATGAGCCGATATTTTCGCACGTATACACCGCCACCTGAAGGATGACAACAGATGGGAGTGTCATTATTTTCAGGGACTTTAAATGTGGCTTCACTGTTTCTGTCCGTGGTATTTGCATAATAGCTCGGATCGCGCGTTTCTGCATACGGAAGGCGTGTTTGCAGTTGGCGGCGCACGCCCACAGCTGGGCGCCGTACTGCAGCAGCGAGTGTACGGTTGCGAAGTAGCAGAGGCGCACCACGTCCTGCGGCACCACGCGCGCCAGACGCCTTAGCGCAAAGCACGCGCAACCAAGTCAACCACATAGCGCGTCAATGTGGTATTTTCATGTCAGGCCTCTGTCAAGTTTGAACCCGAGGAAGGTTGAGGACTCCACCTGTAGAGGTCCTATTTGAGTTCCATTCACTTGAACCGGTAGAGGTTTATAGCTTCAACCACAATGGATGAAGCTATAAATACAGAGGATTAATATTTTTACTTTCAAGAATAAGGAATTGGGGCCATCTGTTAGCTTTAGAACATTTTAATTTCGGAGTCTATCTCAAAAACTAAACTTGTTAGGAATTTTAAGATTCCTGTATGTTATTACTGTAGAAAATCATGAAAATATTGTTGAAAATTTATAATGAAATTAGTAAGGGATGACCAAAACAAAAAAAACAGTGGTGTACCTGGTATGAAACCATTTGTGCGCGAGTCCAACTTGCACTTGGCCGGTTTTTACAAGACGTTATAAATTACAGGATATAAATACAAATCGTCTGATATGTAAATTACTGAAATTCGTGCACTCGTTTTCATTTTATGATGCATCACATCACATGCAGTGACGACTTTCAAAACCGCGTGGTTCTTTTAAAATGCGTATAGTTTAAAAACTACTCATCAGATTTTCAAGATTTTTATTTTATTTTGTAAATAATATTATCAAGATTTATTAAATAATAAAAACATGTGACCATATGATAGGAAATTTAGTTGTTATTTTCATAAGAATGAAAAAAATATTTAGAAAATTTCACAATTTTATTAATATTCGGCTGCCATGTTTAATTTCTTAAACGATATATTTTTTTTATTATTGAAGATGTCAATACAAATTGATTGACACCCTAATCACTAAAATCGGTGAAGCCGTTTTGATTCTGTAATTTTTTAAAATTATGCAGCCGCCATTTTGGAAAAAGTCCGCCATCTTGAATTCTAGTGAATAAAATTTTCATTTCCTCGGATGAAATCATTCATATTGATCCCTAGTATTACTGGACAAAGCGGCTTGCTTTCTGCCTAAAATGCAGCTTTCGACATAAATGTTGCCGTAAGCCCTTAGGCTATTAGCTATAGTAGAAAAAAAGTCATGTCTATCTGTACATTAAATATTTTTTATGAAATTTAAAATTTAACGAGTTATTTATTAGTAAATATTTTTGTACTGAGGCCAAAACTACAATTTTTGTCTCTCTGTCTATCTTTCTGTCTTAAATTCAAATTCAAATTAAAAAAATAGTTTATTTTGCAAAGTAGGTATATACAAGATGACTTTTTGATCATCGTCCAAATTCATGCTGGAGGCTTGATAAGTGATCAGTATCTTGGATTAGTAACAATTTTTGTGAAATTTCATTTTACGAATTTCACCAAAATTGTTATTGATGCATGATACCGATCACTTACCAAGCCACCAGTATTTAAGTTCGCCGGTACAAGCCCGCGAGCGCAGTTCCTAGGGATGTCCCCGGTCACTAGGGATGGGATTTTTTTTTTTTCTAAAATTTGTTACAAAAAAATTTTGTTTTGGCCATATCTTCGGAACGGAAGGTGGTACATCCCTAGGGGTCCGACCATAGGGTGACAAAAAATTTTTTTTTTTTTCAAATGTCAAAACTCGTATCGGCCCGTATCTCCGAGACGGCTTGAGTTAGACCCATGTTGATGGGTGTCTAAGAAAAGGTCTCGCCGAGATCTAGCCCCCCCCGGTGTCAAAACTTTAACGGCCCGTATCTCCCAAACGGCTGGAGCTAGACCCATGTTCATGGTACTCTAAGAAAAGGGCTCGACGAGATCTTTCTGAAAATAAAATAAAAAAAATAAAAAGTCGAAAAAAATATATATATTGCCAAAACTTTGATCGGCCATATCTCCCGAACCGTAAGTCCTAGCGAGTTGCGGTTTCCACTTTAGTGATCGGTTTGCCGAGCGCTACCCGACCGCATAAAAAAATTTGACATTTGACAGGTAAATAACATTCCTGATGCAAAAGTAATTTGTCTTTTTTATTATTCTATTAGCAGGGTGATTGGTAATTCAACCAGTTCCTTCGTGGTTATTTTGAAGGGAATACTTCCATGGTCGCGTCTCGTATAGGGGGGGCTGTTCAGAACTTGTTCTAGACATTTTCATATTTAGTGTTTGAGAATACTTTGACGGGGTAGTTCTTTTGGGGTAGTTTTTTAAATTGGGGAAAGCTTATTGACTTGGTCTGCTCATTAGGGAAGGATAATTTAATTTCTTAATACAGATTATTACTACGTTTTTTAATCGTTCATTATTTATTATTTAAGATAAGTTAATGCTTATTTTTAATTTTGATATGACGATGACGAGTCTTATCGTATCTCGAAAAACCCAAGTAATGATATGAGTGAGCGACAGCCCTAACGCTTCGGTGGCGCGTAGGTATTTAACTCAGGAATTCGGTTCAATTTCCCTACTGTCTTTGCTTATACTGTGACCAGGCTGCTAGGTGAGCTCACTCTCGAGCAGGCTACGTAAAACTGGCCGTGCAAAAAGCAGTCCCCCCTAAGATTAATTCCTGCTGTTTTCAGTGACTGACCCTGAGACTGATTAATCGTCATTGCGAAAAGGAAAAAATGGAACCCTAATAGGATCACTTGTGTGGCTATCTGTCTGTCTGTCTGTTACTGCCGATTTGCTCTGGCACGCATACTTTCAAAAATTTTCATGTCCACTATATTAAATGTCAAAATCGATGCCATTTTCGTAATTAACGTCCAAGAAAACCATAAAAACGATACCCATATTGATATTTACACATTGCAAAATTTCAACCCCATCGCACCCCAACAGGAAATGATGTTATTTCACGTTCATTACGTTGGATTTAGAAATTGTTGTTGTTTTCGTAATCAGCGACCCGATAAACCATACAAATGATACCCATGTTGGTTTTCAGACTTGGTCACCCCATTTCTCCCTTTTAGGGGTTGAATTCTGGAAAAGCCCTTTTTCACGTCCACCACGTTGGATTTTAAAATCGTTGTTGTTTTCGTAATCAGCGACCCGATAAACCATACTAACGATACCCATGTTGATTTTCAGACTTTGTCACCCCATTTCCCCCTTTTAGGGGCTGAATTCTGAAAAAAACTGAAACACGTGTTTACATTGTCATTTATAGATAAGAGTACTCCTGTGAAGCCTCGAATAAAATAGTCTAACTAATCTTGTTTCCCCATACAAACTTTGGACCCCCGTTTCACCCCCTTAGGGGTAGAATTTCGAAAAATCCTTTCTTATTCCTTGTTTAGATTACAAGGGGAAGCTCTGTGCAAAATTTCAGCTTTCTAGGTCGAAGGGTTTGGGCTGTGCGTTGATGAGTCAGTGAATGAATCAGTGAGTCAGTCAGGGGATCTAAAAAGGCCGACTTGGCTGAATTATAAAATGATTTGAAAGTACGATGGAGTCAGAGATTTTTCACGCGTGCAAAAAAGACGGCATTAGAACAGAATCATAACATGATTCATCCAAAGCAGCCTTTTTAGAGGACCAGGACTTCTCTTTTTATTATATATATGATAACCTCTGTCTGAGCAATGAATGTGATAATAATATGTAATGACTTTCGCCGCTTACACGGTCTTTCATGTAACCCAAAATTTTATTTTCTATTTTGCAAATACATCAAAACTAGAATATTTTTCCTTTTAAAATTCAGTTTGAATTTAAAGTGTTGTGAAGTTAAAATTATGACTGACTCTAAAGAACTGACTATCCAGAACAGGTCAACAGTCAATTTTTTATTTTATTATATATGGTACTCAAGGAAAGGTTGTAGCTTCCTGTTCATAAATTAAAAAAAATATAAATAAAACACGAGTGTGATAAAATTTATTTTATGCACGCACAGTTTGCATGCATATGAAATACTTAAGTCTTTACAAGCAGTACTTTCATTGAAATAGTAGTTTATGCTACAAGTGCGGTAAGGAGGCAATAACATAAGTTTAAGTAAGTTATTGCTCTTACCCACGTGTATCGTACTACGTTTTTTAATGCATAGCGTGAGTAAATAAAAGTTATTTAAGTAATTAAAGAAAAAAGTTATATTATTAAAATTAAAATGTTTATATTATTATTATTTTTATATTTGATGGTGCTCTTCAACCTTGAATGTACCTATAGACCACAATGAATTTGAAGATGGTTTATATTTCTTTGCCAGTTTACTGAAGTATGCCAAGAGAAAGTTTTCCGAAAATGATGTGGCACTTTTATTATTATATTTTCCACTGAAGCTAATTTTCGTAAGTATTCAGGTATTTATCTCTCGATATTGGCGGCAATCATATTATTTGCAATAATATCTTCTGCACGTAAATCATTCTAAAGACATTACACACATTATAAGAATTAGCATTATAAGCATTAGGCATTATAAGCAATAACATGAATGTAGTTAAGCATTTTAAAGGCGAATCTTGGGCGCACCAAAATTAAGGTCGTGCACTAAAAAAAATTAAATAGTTTCAAAAAATACTAAGCTGTGCATTATTGGGATATAATTTGACAGTCAGTCAGCTGCTGGCTGATTTTCAAACGAAAGTTACCTAAACATAACCTAAAATTAGTTTTTATTTAGTTTTATGTAGGTAAATAACCATGTTTTTAACTCGTCTCAGTAGACTGTTTAGTGTAAATGTTAACAGAATGAATTCACCACAATCATATAAAACTATCCAACACCATAAATCCAGATCCAGTTGTGCTATCCTTGGCATAGAAACTTCCTGTGATGATACCGGCTGTGCAATAGTCAACGAAAATGGTTACATTTTGGGAGAAACTCTCGTCTCACAAAATCTGATAAGTCTTAGAAATGGAGGAATAATACCAGACGTGGCCCAAGATTTCCATCGAGCTAACATTGAACCTGTGATTTGGGAAACACTGCAAAAAGCAGAAATGACTATGAATGAGATAACTGCTATCGCTGTTACTTTGGAGCCGGGTCTTCCTTTGAGTTTGGTTGTGGGAATGAAATATGCTAAACATTTGGCACGAAAATATAAAAAACCAATAATTCCCATCCATCATATGGAAGCCCATGCATTAGCTGTGAGGATGAACCAAGAAATAGCATTTCCATTTCTTGTCTTACTCATATCTGGTGGACATTGCTTGCTGGCTGTAGCGGAAGATGTAAATAGATTTCAATTGTTAGGTGAAAGCATGGATAGTGCTCCTGGGGAAGCATTTGACAAAGTTGCTAGAAGAATGAAGCTGAGAAATATTCCTGAATACTCTAAGATTTGTGGTGGTCATGCAATAGAACTGGCAGCATCCAAAGCCACTAACCCTCATATGTTTAAAATGCCTTTGCCATTAGTTGACTACAAAGACTGTAATTTTAGCTTCAATGGTTTGAAAACTTCGGTTTTGCTACAGTTACACAGGAAAGAAAAGGAACATGATATTATAGCAGATGGAATAATCCCAGAAGTAAACGACCTGTGTGCAGCAATGCTGATGGCTACGTCTAGGCATCTAGTCCACAGAACACAACGAGCAATAGAATTCTGCAAAATGAATAATCTTATAACAGACCATAGTAGAAACCTTGTAGTATCTGGCGGTGTAGCCTCCAATAATTATATTTTTAGTGCGTTAACTAAGCTCTGCAATGAAGCAGATTATAAAATTTATAGACCTCCACCTAAGATGTGTACTGACAATGGTGTCATGATTGCATGGAATGGTATAGAAAAATGGCGCCAAGGTATAGACCTCGTAACAGATTTAGACTCATTAGATATAAAAGCTGTAAGCCCTTTGGGAAATAGTCTAATCTTTAAAGTAAAAGAATCAAGAATACCAACTAAATTAATAAAATTAAAGTTGTAAAGAAATCATCTTTGTTTTAGTGTGAATCATTGTTCCTCCCATTTATTCTTTATTATGAAAATATGTTTATTTGCAACCAAAAAAACACAAAAATATTTTTATGCACTATTACTTACTACGTTGTTTGACAAATGTGTCTTTTACAAAACTCTAACCCACACATTATGATTCCTCAGGTTGTGGAAAATTAGACTCATCCTGGTGAGTCTGACAGTAACAAATTTCTAAAATATTAAAAAGTAACATAAGAGACAAAATAAAACTAGTTGAATAATGTATGACGTGTGGGCAATGATATATCATTGCGTGTGGGTGATAATTGTATATGGAATGTTATTAGAGTGTGTTTTGGAATTCTGTGTGTATGTGAAAGGGTGAGTGAAATGGGGTGTGTTATATGAAGGTGTATGCCTGAGTTTTGAAATACTTGATACTCACAGACCGGTATGTATGTTAGGATTTATGTATCAGTTTTAAGGATATCCTAGGTTTGTTCGTAATCAAAGGGGTCTCCCCCCAATAGGGTTGCCAACTTTTTTTAAAATAAATAAAGTATATCTGATTTCAGGGAAGGTAAATAAAAAGTACGGTCCTTTAAAAAAAAGTATCCTTTACTCAAAAGTGTTCAAGGTTTTATTGAAAAAATATCATTGCAGCGGATGGTAGGAACTATTAAGGCCAGGCTTGAAATCCTTTTGTGAAACTGTATTTTTTGTGCTCTTTGCACAAACACAAACGCACAATTATTGCGCTACTATTTCCTTCGGATTTCTTTACGGCTGTGTTTTCGCTGGCTGGTATTTTTAGTCTACGTCTAATTTTACGTAAAGATTGAAATAAAGTATTTTCACGTACTTTATTGGTATACAAAAGTATAAAGTACAGGGACCCAAAATAACGTAAGATACTTTATTTTAAAGTACGGTTGGCAACCCTACCCCCCAAGAATTTTTTTACATGGGTAACGTGTTAGATACCTTGATGTGTCAATGCCAAGGTATTTTACAAAGGGAACTTATTCAAGAGTTGGGCAATCACATGGCACATTGTTTTGGGAAAAGCAAGAGTGCAGCCTGATTTTGACAATTTCTTTGGGAGCAGTTCTTTTAGTAACGAGGAAGCAAATTATTTTTGTTTTGGAGGCATTTCAGGTCAATAAGCTTTGTCAAAGACATAACGCAACTATCCGTAAACCCTCCTGGGCGGGCCACATCAATCTACCAAACTATCTGTAAATTAAGGGTGCATATAAGGTCAGATTAAGCACCTCATTTTGCATCAATCAGAACTGAGCTATATGATGTTTCCTTTTAGTTTAAAATAGCGAGCTCCCAGCCGTGGCTGTTACGACCACCAAGAAACACGCGCTCACGAAAAACTGCGTTTTTTTTAATAACTCGGCTTCTAGATGGAATTATTAAAAGATCCCAAAATGTTTAGACAGGGTTATTGGTCACCCATTTTTAATACAAACTTCAAGGCTGTATAATTTAAGAACGGCCCTTTAACACCCGAAAAACATTGAATTTAGAGGTAGGTGGGTAACTTCGTATTTTTTTTCTATCGAGCCTTAGGATAATAACGCCTATTCTGGTAGCGAGCGAACTTAAAGCTTTTGCAATTTTTTTTCCAAAATGCTTAGATCATATTTTGATTAAACCGATTGACCTAGGTACACAATGTGAAATGGTCATTTAAAGTTTTGCATCTGACCTTATACAGACCCTTAATTAACAACATATACATATATAAGTGTATTGGGGTAATGCCGAAAATGGGGAAATCCCGAAAGTGACAAATTTCTCCGTAACGCATGAGAATTTCATACACTGGCAACATTCATTTAGACGCCAATTTCTTTCGCTCCACGCGCATCAGTCGACGGTGGTCACCACGTGGTTGTGACGTGTGCTAGACGACATTTTGCTACACCACCCGTTTTTGCGCCATTTTTCGACTTTCGGGTTTACCCCAACTTCCATATCTCGGAAAACTTTGGTAAGTTAATTCAATTATTATTCGTTTTTACGATAGATTGTCGTTTTTAGCGTATTGCAATGTAGACCAAAATGCGCTAGCTGGGGTAATTCCGATTCGGTATTATCCCATTTTTGTTTTCCATAGTAATGATCTCTGGTTCTCAAACATTAATGACGTTAATATTTAAAGTGTACCTAGAGACGCACTTAATTAATTTTTACTAAGTTGTATCATCTTGTAATCCTATTAAAAGAAAAACTGTCACAGCTAAGTAGGCTTTCCAAGTTAACGAGTAATAGTCGACCAATCTAAAATGAAAATTTAGAACTAATTCTGTTCAAAATTACTTAAATGAAAATTTTAGTTGTGTAAAACAGGAAGTAAATATAAGTTTATGAACCTTCTAGGTTGGTATATGATGATGGGCAACTACGGAACCGTACATTGCGCGTGGTCCAACACGCACTTGGCCAGTTTTTTTTATTAAAACTTATCTCAAATTTGTATGCAGTCAGTAAAGGACTTATCTTAAGAGCACATATTTAGTTTTTAAAAATTATTTTTCCATACTGAACATTTTTTTTACATATTTCAGGATAATTATGCCGTGAAAATATATAGGTATCAAAAAAATCCTACACGCCTGAAGATTTAGATAAAGCAACCGAAAAAAAAAAAAAGTTTGTACTTAAATATATAACGTGTTTTCCATTTTTTGTTCTCACTTTAGTAATAAGGACACGATATAATTTTAAGACCTAATGAATATTTGTAGAAAGACTAATTATAAAACTGCAGTTTCAATAGATAGATTTAATATAATTAACTTGGTTTTCATTTAGTTTTTCCTTTTTAAATAATAATTCATAAAACGGTACTTTTTTTGCTTCAAATATTAATTTAAAATATTAATTTAAAATTCTAACAGAGTTAGAAAAACCAGTAACTGAAATGTTGAGAATCACTGATTATTTGCGGGGTAATTCCGAAGTAAAAAATTGAAAAAATGAGTTTACTCACTCCATAGAAGGAAATCAAGAGAATCTTTGCGAGAGGAATAAAATATGACAAAAAAGACCTTTGCTCCTTAAGTCTCATTCAATACAGATTACTTTTGAACGTTATTCGGAATTACCCCGACATACTTCGGAATTCCCCCCTGTGAAAAATAAATTATCCATGTTTTAAAAAACTTGTATTTACGAAACCCAGCCATATTTTAGAAATGTATGTATATAAAATGAGAGGTCGTTTAGTTGACTATACAGAAGTAACATAAGCTCGAAACAAAAATGTACAACTTTAGAATTATTGACTAAAATATAAACCTCCTGACATTTGACCAAAAATCCTTCGGAATTCCCCCAATACACCTTATATCGCTACCGCCATGCTTATGCTTTTGCCTTACTTGACTAGGTAACTAAATGTAACATGAATAATCAAACGTATGCTTATACTGATAAACTTGTGTCGAGTCGGTGTAATGTAACACGACGTAAGAGCGCGCACAAAGCTAGCAAAATTTCAAATTTCACCTGCGCCTGCAAATCTGTGGCGGCGAAACGCAACTCGCTCGCTCAGTGTGGCCATTGGGAAAGTAGAGGATCTGCCACACACTTGCTGAAAAACTGCCGAAAACTCTAAATAAAAATGCCGTAAATATGAAAAAAAAAAACACTTATTCAAAGAATATGTTTTTATTAAATATTTTTGCATCAACTTGACATAAATAAACCTTCTTATACGTCCACATTCACTTCATTTTTTTTTTCATCGTATGACGTATTTGGTCCCATTTTTTGATACATAACTTTTTTTAGGTCCCCATGTTTCTTAAACCTTTTTTCATTATAATAATGGCAAAAACATTTTTATTTCTGTTCCTTACCTACTTTTGTTTTGTTTGGGTTTACTTGTGAGAATAGTCTCTCGCATGAGATGTTTGATATTCATGTAAAAATCTGCCAAATCCAGCCACTTTTGTAATTCATCAACATAATCTGCCCAAGTGAAAATTATATACTTAGCCAAATCTGCCTACATGGCAGGAATCTGCCACAAATGGTCACATAGTCACTCATGGTCATGGGCGGTCGGGCAATGTACAGTGGCGAGCAAAACAATTGACGTTGTTCATGTAGGTTTAAGTTTTGCTAACATGTAACTTTTAATTACTTTTGATATAAAAAACATTTAAGTAATAATCATTAAATATTAGTATATCTATTAAATATTGTATTGTACCAACGACATTCTATACCATGGACATATCATCGGCGCGCTGTTGGCGGGACGGACGGCAAAATTGTGCTTAAATGCGGCCTAAGCACACTTTTTTCTTAGTCGTGTTTCGATTGCAAAGCCGTAAAGACGTCGAAGTGTGTCATAGAAAAGTGCCGAAATAATAAAGATGGTATGACTTACCACCGATAAGTTTATTTTATCTACATAACAAAGATAACATGCAAAAAAATGTAAGATATGAAGTAAATCAATTAAATTTTCAATAAAAATCATAAACAATGCACAAATATTCCTATTCCTTTCCCACACACGAGCCAGAAAGAGACAGGCAAAAGAACACAACAAGAACATAGTCAGAATAGAAATCGATAGAGTCGCTTATTTGCTTAGTTTAAATTCTTGAGGCCTCTAGCTTTTTTGTTTTTTTTTCATTTGTTTAGCGAATACCTATTTTTTTCATCCAAGTACCTATAGTAAGGCAATGCTTTTAGTGCTCTACCTATAGAATGTGTGCAAGTGAGATACTCTCTCTACGGTGCAAGTAGTTTTCTTCCAATTTTGTACTACATGAACGCTGTCTTTACCTGACAATCTTAAAAAACAAAATGTCAATATTGCAATCTTTCTTTTGTTCTGTGAATTGTATATATTGCGATTTTTCTGCATATAATTTACTACAAAAATAACATCTAGAACCTTCACCGTTGCCAATAATGTTCATCTACGTAACGATATTGAAGTTAGTACTGGTCTAAAGTGCACTAATTGCAACCCTAATTCATTGAATAACATGGAGGTAGTTCAGAGAATCTATCGTAACCTTAAAAGGCAGCTGTGCTCCAAAAATCTGCCGGCTTCAGTCCAAAGCTGCGTTGATGTAGTTGTAAAATCAGTGAACAATGTTAAACTGCCACCATTCACAAAGGAAAATGTTCTGTACTATTATATTCCTATGCAAGGTCTGGTCAGTTACACAACCCTATCAGTGACGGTTATGAACCCTCATTTGATGGTCAGGTATGTCCTCGGTGACTTTTTTAACGTTAATAATAATTGCCTCTTTCGTACGTACTCTTAAATAGAATTGGGTTTCAGGTTATTCCCGAAGAGAGATGTAACAGACCTATTATTCCTCACAGCGGGTGGCGGAGCTGGTCTTTGGCTCTGGGCGAGACCCCACATGGCGGCGGCCGCACCCGCTCGACGCTTTTCCTGGGCGTTCCTTGGTGGCACTCTCTGGCCTTTGGGCTCTATCTTCTTATGGGCTATTTTGAGAAGTTCTGTAGGTCAAAAACCAGTTCTTGGTACAGTTTTAGGCATCGCCACTGGAGCAATGCTCACGAATATTGCAATGGACTATTTCCGCTATGTGGAACTAATGTTCTGTGGGGAAATACACCTTCCTGAAGAAACATACAGCCCGAATAGTGATGATGAAAAATATGATATTGATATCTAAAGTAGAAAATCAAATAGATTCACTAAGCTTATGCTTTAGTAATGTAAATATTGGATGTCTGTGGAAATGTTTCAATGAAATTATAGACTTGATGTTATTTGATGATTACAAAAATGTATATTTTATTTGTAATTTCTGATGCACTGTCTTTATATTATAACTTATGTAAATTGATATTAGTCTAGTCTCACTGCAGTGCTTGTATTAAAAGACTCATGAATACGTTTTTCTCTTATTTACCCATTGGTATCAACCAAGCAGTGATCAGAATCTGGTAAGAATTGTTTTAATATTAAAAAATATCTTAATGATACCACTGGTGTTAAGGCGCTTCCATGACCTAAATTAGTGTCCATACAAATTATGACAGAAACGACATTAATATCAGCATGCATTGCAACAGCTGTTATGACGATCCCTGCTTCGCTGGATAGCACTAAATAAGATAAAATAGTACTTTTCACATGGACGTACGGCCTCAATAAAAAAAAAGGTATAATGCTTTAGCTATTTACTAAAATTTTGTGTTATGCCCAAAAATAAATAATATCAATTTGAGGGGTAGATAGATGAATGAAATAAGTAATTATTTCTAACTTCAGTAATTCGGTTGAAAGTAGATATCTGATTGGTAAGGCAAAAAAATTATTATTATGAGAGAGATAAGTGCTGTATTTATTTTAAAATGACAGCACAGTGTTTTGCTGGGGGACGCATCTAAATAGAGCCTGACTCCCTACCATAAGATGTCAACAACCTGCAAAAATACCCAAACATGTAGAAAATCTATACCAAACAAAAAAAATTTCAGGTTTTTGTCTGTAAAAGGTATTTAAAGAAGGTTCCTTGAGATCATAGGTGCTGGTAGAAACATATCCAAGGGGTGCAGCCTTATAGATAGCCATCCACCTTTAACGTCCATGCTACTAGCTATCAGACTCAAATTCCATACAGTATGATACAACGCGGACTCAAAGGTCCCATGGAAATCGTGTTGTCTTGTAGGTATCACCCCTGCCGGTGGCGCCCTAGCCTCGGACTCCTAAGGTATTCACTGTTGTTTAACTTAATATGTCCTAGCAGTAAATTAAGGAAGATAATCTTGTGGAAATACTTAAAAATAGATTACACATCATCATGTCAATGCACATGAGTCATTATTTTCACTTGATGCTACCTACCTCAATACCTTTCACTTTGTGTTAATTGGTTTATCGGGTGGAATGACCAACTAGATGGCGTTACACAGACACATTAATAGGAAATCCACGTGGACGAAGTCGCGGGGAAAAGCTAGGTCTACCATACAACTCTAATACCTACCTACCTCACAAAATGTAGGTAGGTAGGGCGTTTTGTAATGAGAAGATGTTTAAAAATTAATAATAAAGCCGATTCTGGAGGCTTTAATTTTAGTTTTAATGCTGCCAAAACTAAATTTTCTTCATTGCAAAATAGTCCTTAATAGTTAGGCACAGAAGCTAAATTTCTTTGGAAAAATAATAGTTTTGACAGTACTAAAACTAAAATTTAAGCCTTCAAAATCGGCTTTATTATTATTAATTTTTAAACGTTTTCTCATTACAAAACGCCCGCATGGGAAGGGGAAGCACGGGCTATGTATACGCCACTGCATCAGAATTTTTATTAAGACCTGCTAGTTTAGCATAGCGAACCATATCGAGCTCGATAGCGCGTGATACAGTGCTCTCTCTCTCACTGTTTATCTACCTCAAGAGGGATAGACATGTATCAAGCGGTTAAATTCAAATTCAAATAAGTTTTTTTTGTAAAGTAGGTAAGATTATACACTTTTTATGAGTCAAATTTAATCTTATAAAAATATATTGAATAAAATAAACTAAACTATGGCATTAAAGCCGATTCTGAAGGCTTTAACTTTAGTTTTAGTGCTGTCAAAACTAAATTTTCTTCATTGCAAACTAGTCCTTAATTGTAAAGAACAGAAGCCAAATTACTTTGGAATAATTAAAATTTTGACAGCACTAAAACTAAAATTATAGCCTTCAGAATCGGCTTTAATGTCTTGTATGTGTTTAAACAGTTTTAATAATAAGTTCTTACGATTTGCATGTGACTTGATTATTTTGTAATTACGTTATTAGGTATAATACCCATAGCTCAAGCTCCTCCCCTTGAGTTTTTTTCTCTATCCGCCACTGTTCTGATGTACACAACCTGCTAGTTCCATCACGGATATAGGATACTAGGAGGATTGCTAAAACTTTACCTTCATGGCAGATATAATTTAATTCATTTGACACGATTATAAAAATATCGCATTCAGCCATATGCCTGGGGCTCTACCGCGTAATTCTCATTTGTATCAACTTCAAGCAAATGCATGCGAAATTCAAAGCGTGCAAAAGAGATGGCATGTTAAGCGGGCGTCGTCGCACGCACGTCAAATTTCAATCTCAAGTTGATGTTGATGAAAATGAGAATTACGCGGTAGACCCGCTGGTCTTAATCGCCCCAGGTGTACATATGAAGCTTCACTGTAAGGGTTGCTTTAGTCTAAGTTACGTACAGATGGCCTAAATTTATAAATTAAAAATACCTAGCTGAATTTATATAAATTTTATTAGATTATTCAAAAACTGCACCGAATATGGAAATGTATGTAGGTTAGTTGTTCTGTGGCGGCTTGGACCATTCCACATTGAGGATCAAGTGATCGTAGCCATGGCCGTTCAGGGTCTGAATAGCCTTCGCAGCATCTGCACGGAACTTGAAGTGGACGTACGCAAAACCTTTGCAGTGTCCAGTACTCTGTAATTTAAAAAAAAAAATTAATGAAAGCTCTGCTTTTTTCATTCGGTACACAAATAAGTATTACGTTTTTCTCTACTTAACGCGATTTTCGTTGTCATTGGGCTTCTTTAAAACGTTTTAAACCAGCGTTTCTTAACCTTTTTGTCCACGGACGCCTTAGGAATTCAAGCACAATTTTAAGGACCCCCTTAATAAAAAAACCAGCAATAAATTTCGGACCATATATTTTAGTTCTATAAATTACAAAAAAATATATCCTTTTATATAAAATTCGTTAATAAAAAGGTTTTTTGGTGGTTAAAAAAGTTTTGGTGGCATTTATTTATGATTGCTAAATGGTCCATAGATTAGGCTGCGGACCCCCATACATATGCTCGGGGACCCCCAGGGGTCCGCGGACCACAGGTTAAGAAACGCTGTTTTAAACGTAAGTATTTATCATTACGCTGCAACTACAAGGGATATGAGCTTGTACCATTATGAATTAAACCGAAAGCGGTCAAGAGCAAAACACTCAACACAAACATATCGTTGACGGGGTGTCACAGATGTCGCTGTCACTAAAACTCCCTGGTGCTTGCTCGGTCGGCAGGATTCCTACCCGGGTCTCAAGATAGAGGCACTACCGATTGAACTATCGCGGCATAAAACATTAAGGTCGGTAAAACATCAGTCGCGTAGGGCAAAGTGCATAACTTAACTTTGTTTTTCTTGTTTAGGAGTTAAAAATTGAAAAACATTTTGGTCTGTGGCAATTGACGCCAATAATTCAGTATTAGTGAAATTTATAAAGCAGGAATTTGAAATTTAATACACAATCAGTCATGATTTTGTCCAAACAAAGTTAAAACAGCATTTTAAGTTGGTTTTGAGAAGATCATGACTAATTGTGTATACAATTATAAACCTTACTAATACTGAACTATTGGTGTCAATTACCACAGACCGGAATGCTTTTCAATTTTTAATTTCTATACAAGAATAACAAAGTTAAGTTATGCACTTTGCGCTAAGCGACTGACGTTTAACATTAAGGCGACATGCGAAAAAAATACGAGTGTTTCTTTTCTGTGTATTTCATGAAATACATGGAAAATTTTAATAAATTTCTGGTATATGCATTTTGACTATATAATCTAGGGTTTTGAAATTGGAAAACATGTTTTGATAAATTTTCCTCGATAGAAATAATTGTTGAAATGAGGTCTTCAAACACACTTTTTCTCCTCGTTTGACGAATAGGAACCATATACAGAACTCAAACATATTTTATTAGGTATGCTTCAACAATATCTAAAGATTTGATATTTGAAATTTTGCTAGCTATTTTAGTTTTTTTAATAAAAATATAAAAACAACTTTTTTCCCTTTTGCCCTGAATCCGCCCCTCTCGCACTGCGCGATTTTTAAAAAATAAAATTCGCATAGCCTCTTAACAGCAAAATACTAGTCAGTAGGCGAAGACTCGGCAGACTGAGCTGGCCCAAGATCGTGAAGAATGGCGGCCCTGTGCTCCCCAGCGAAATTAGTAACCATACTAATAAGTAAGTAAGCCAATAACAATCACCTTTTCCTTAGCAAGATACAGCTTCTGCACAGGTCCAAAACCCTTGACGAGGTCCTCGAGGTCAGCCTCGACGGCGAAGTTGCTGAGGTTGGAGATGCGGATGGCAGCGATGTCGTCGCGCCTGGCGCCCGGCGGCTCCCGCCCCGTACCGCGCCCCGCGCCTCCCTCCCGCAGGTACGGTGCCACGTACTTGTTGGTTGGGGCCGACTTCGAGTCTGGATTACAGAGTTAATGTTATATCGTCACGACATGAAACCCCGAGGGGGTGTCAGAGGTGTTCCGAGTGTGAACTGTGAAACAAGTCACAGTCCACACTCGGTACACCCGCGTTTCACGTTACGTCCCAACCTGATGAGTGGTGAGTTCTATCGCCGTACTCCGGGCACAAATACACGCTTTTTAGGGCATGCAGGTTTCCTTACGAAGTTTTCCTTCACCATTCAGCAAGTGGTATGAATAATTACAATGCACATTAATTCCGAAAAACTCATTGGTGCATGCCCGACCGGGAATAGAACCTGGATCTAAAGATTGAGAGGCCATTATTCAATCTCTGGGCTACCGCCGCTTTTTAGGGTTCCGTAGTCAATTCGCTATTTCCATCTGTCTGTCTGTCCGCGGCTTAGCTTAGAGACTATTAGCACTAGAAAGCTGTAATTTGGCATGGGTATAATACATATTTATCACACCGATAGTGGTAAAGTAAAATTTTGTTTTTTTTTTTTTTAGGTTGCCTCCCCTGCACGTAAAGTGGGGATGATTTTTTTTCTCGTCTATTCCCTAGTGTCGGGTGTCGTTGGATAGATAATTAAAAAATATTGGGGGTGCGGGAAGACCATTTTTCGATCCAGGGTTTCGTTTGCGAAATATTAAGCTTAAAAGTGTTAACTTTTGTTAGAGTCAAAGTGTCCCCCCCCCCCCCCTCTGCCAGCGAAACGGTTGTATTTGGAGACGTCAAAGATTCACGGCAGTAGTATACATAACGAAATTAAAAGGAAAACTATCACAGCTAAGTAGGCTTTACAAGGTAACGAGTAATAGTCGACCAACCTAAAATGAAAATTGCTTACAAATTCCATTGAAAATTACTTAAACAAATTTGTTAGTTGTTTAAAACAGGTAGTAAATATAAGGTGACTTTTATTTATATAACTAAATTCATACTAGAGACTTGGTAAGTGGTAAGCAATAAGGATCATTGGCCTTTTATAGATAATGGTACGGAACCCTTCGTTCGCGAGTCCGAATCGCACTTGGCCGATTTTTTAATGGGTCAAACTACAAATGATCCACTGCTTATCTATTAAAAGGTATTTGTGGACTTAAAAAAGGCTTTTGACACCGTCTGTGTCTCCATTCTCTTACAAAAGTTGGAGAAAATGGGTGTCAGAGACACATCTTTGACTCTTTTTAAAGATTACCTCAGTGACAGGAAGCAGAAAGTCAAGCTTGGACAATACATTAGTGACGACTCAAAAATCACATATGGAGTACCACAAGGTAGCGTCTTAGGACCCACCTTATTTCTGATATATATCAATGATTTGTGCAACCTTAACTTAAACAACACAAAGATCTTCTCTTACGCCGACGACACCGCGGTTGTCTTCTCTGGTACAACTTGGGAGAGTACTCGATTGCTGACAGAGTCAGGTCTCACCAGAATTGCGCGGTGGCTAAAATCAAATTTGCTTACTCTAAATGCGCTTAAAACAAATTATATGTGCTTTACCATGTACAATCGCACTCAACCCGAAAATGACTTTACCATTAAAATTCATACCTGCGATGGTTTAATCTGTAACTGCACTGTCATAAATAAATCATCTTCAATCAAATACTTGGGTGTAATGATTGATCAAAGGCTATCTTGGTCAACACAGATAGAGGCACTTAGCGCTAGAACACGTAAACTAATATGGATTTTTAAAACTCTAAGACATGTAGCTCCTCCAATATTACTCAATAAAATATATATTGCTTTGGCACAATCCGTATTAGGTTACTGTGTGCCGACTTGGGGTGGAGCCGCTAAAACTAAACTTATTGAAGTTGAAAGAGCTCAACGATCCTTGATTAAGGTTATGTATTTCAAGCCGTATAGATTTCCAACGAACGAGTTATATTTGCTCAGCCAAACCTTGACAGTGAGAAAACTTTATATATTACGTGCACTCTTAAGGAGACATAAAACGTTAACTTTTGATCAATCTCATATTAACAAAAGAAGGAGAGATAGAGTAATTAATATAAAAACAGTAAAATCTTCATATGCCAGCAAACAATATTTAACACAATCAGCCCGTCTATATAATGCAATAAATAGCGCTTTAGATATATACCCTAAACAATACCACGAATGTAAAAAAATCATAACCAATTGGATACTAAATAAAACCTATGACGAAATTGAGTCACTACTACAGCCGATAGTCTAACGTTTATTATAAATATCACTTATCAGCGTATGTATGCATACATATATATTTATATTAAATGTATTTATACAACACAAATAATAACAATACTGGAATCATATACCTATCACACGATACATATTTACAACCATACTTAATTTATTTACAATACAAACGCAAAGCCACACACACACGCACACCTTTTTCCTCTCACATACACACACACCTCACGCACACACCCTCCCTCACACTCAAACACATACACACCCTCGCAGAGATACAGACACTTCCACTCACACAATAAGACACTAACTGTAGTACTTGTACTAACTTTAAGCTATGGATGTGCAGGAGCGAGGTCTTCTGGAACAAGTATTTCTATACTTAAAAGAAGGCCCCAGCATTCTAATTTAATGTATTACTGGTTACTGAATAAACACTTTTTCATTTTTCATTTTTTATCTATAAATACATATACTTTTAATAAAATAAGCAAGTATGGCTTTGGCCGTACAGTGGAAATAAAATAATTAAAAATAGATTCAATGGGTTTCAGTGAAATTTTACAAAACCTTTATGATGAGTATAAATTATATTGTTTCTTTTTAGGTATTTGAATAATTTATTCATAGATAAAATTTAACAAGTATAGAATAAAACATTTGTTTGTGATCTTTTTTTTGTTCACCGGGCTCCCCTAGAGGGATGTGTACTGACCAAATTGGCGACATATTGAAGAAGGGTAAAAAGTACCCAGAATAGAAGAGCTAGTATGACTAGATTGATGGATGTGAAAGAGGTGTGTCAGGATGGTAGCAGATGGAAACCTGTAGTCTCTGCCTACCCCTCTGGGAGACAGATGTAAGAGTATGTATGTTGTGATATTTTTTTGTCTTACAATTTCTCCATAAGGAAAATTATTCTAAGGTCTTAATTATTCCTAAATACTGGTTTGCTGTGTAATCAGATGATGTGATTTTCGGCAAATTTAGAGCATCACAAAAGGGGACAACACAGTTTTTTCATAGTAATTCGAGGGACAAACTTGTACCCTGGACAACATTTAGACGAAAATTATAAAAAAAAACTTAAATACCATTTATATCAAAATATTGCTGCTAAGGACCCAAAACGTGAGGAGAAAATAAGTTGGTTGACCCAAATTCTGATCTCTACTTCATACTTTAAATATTAAAATATTCATTGACTGTAGAAGTATATAAAACTGTATTTTGCTTGATTCTCATGAAACTTAATAGACCTTTGCTAGTCTGGATGAATGAGTAATGAATGAATTTCGGAACTATCAAGGAAACAAGCATTGACAATAACGCAGACTGCTTTATTATCCCATTCAGTTATTGATTTTCAATAACAATTGAAGATCAGTTGACATGAAGCGCTATCGCGCATAGTGAAATTAAACATGTTAAAAGTTCCATAATTCAACAAACTCAGCCAGTAATATGTTTTGTTTAAAAGCTATGTCACCGCCCTTCATAAAAAAATGAACACAATACCTGTAGTCTTAGCCCCTTCTCCAGCCTTGGCTTGTGCTAGCTGCGTGTGTTTGAACGGACAGCTGAGGGTCCAGTGGTCACCCTGGCAGGTTCGGCACTTGAAGATCACACTGCTGGTTTGAGGCTGAAAATAGGAAAATTAAAATTCAATGGACATCAAATAGATAAGCAATTTATGGACATACCTGTAAAGGAAATTTTACCAAATAAAGTGAGAAGAAATATAAACTAGTGACAAAGGCAGAAAGAGTGGAAAAGTAACTATTACCAAAATAATTTTACCTCATTAAACTGAAATGGCACAAAGTTAATCCTATTAGTACAGAACAAGAGATTGATTTCGCTCAGAAGATACCTATTCTATTATTTCACAAATAGATTCATGAATAAACATTAAATTCAGCACATAAGCATGGTTTATTTTTTATACAAATCTGTGGGGTTGCAAAAAAACCTGTGGTGGTTTTGAAATATTGTTTAGAGTAAATTATAATGCTGTTAATTTCCCGAATAAACTAAATACACTAAGAAAGTAACAAAGGCTTTAATAAATTGAACAAAACAATACCTTAAGTCCATCAAGATCACCATCATCAGGGCGCTGAGCCTCTTCCTTACTGGTGATGAACTGCATGTAGACATCCTCAGCAACATTGGTGGTCGCAGGGTTAGGGCCTGGTTTGTCATTGGCTGAATCACCAAATTTACTCCAGGTTTTCCTCTTGGCTATACTCTGAGAGTAAAACATAGAAATATATTGTCACAACACAAATCTCCAAGGGCTGTCAGAGCTGTTCAGAGTGTGAATTAATGCAACCCACAGTCCAGACTCAATACACGGATTCATCGACAATTATTACATCCCAATGTGAGGTGAGTCCTATTGCCGTTCTTCTGGCACAAATTCATGCTTTTTAGGGCATGTAGGTTTCCTCACAATGTTTTCCTTCATTGTTCAGCAAGTGATAAGTAAGAACAAATACTATGCAAATAAATTCTGGGAATTTAATACAAAATATTAATATCTTTAGATTCTGCAGTGATAGGTGTTAGATTTGTATCTTTAAAATATGAAATCATTACCAATTTTTCATTTGTTTGGCATTAATTGTTTTGGTATTTCCTTACTTTATAAGTACCTACATAAAAGTGAAGATCTATCTTCACTAACCAAAGTGCTAACCACTTGTAAGCGCTGTGATAGATGTTAACGGAAGAAAGGCAGATATGTAATGTAAATTTCAATCTTAATCATCCTTGAGCAATTTTGAATTCATTCATACAAAATATAAAATTTGGTAAACATTGGTATATATTAAAACAAACCTTAGAAACAACCCGCTTTTCAATCTTGTATGTGCGAACAATCTTTACTTTCTTATTGTCATTGTCATACTTGTATTCCGTGACTACTTTCAGGCCATTCTCAACAACTTCTGATGGTGGTGGTAGCGCTCCCTGATCGATCTCTACTTCATCAGCCCATGAGGACTGGATATCATCGGCGACAGGCATCTACGAATATAAATGCAATACACATTAAAAATAGTTGAGTTCTTTGTCTAAGTTATTGACCTGTTAGTAAAGTAGTATTCGTTTTACTTATCATACAATCTTACTGTCGTACTATTTGACTCAAACAACTAGAACTTTCTTGGGGCATGGTGAAGATCTGTAGAATCTACGAATATTCTACGGAATTTGTAATGAAGTTACAATTGGTTATAAAGTGAAACGTGGAATGGAAATATCAGCTAAAATTTATTCATATTTGCAGACAGGGATATTGTAAACCGAATACTTACAATTGTAACGATTTATTTTCAGGTTCTAACACTATTTTTCCAGAATTAATTTCAAGTTTTACTTGACAAATAACCTACACGAACCTACCACAGACAAGATAAAGGGAGAAACCAGGGGGAGACAGTTTGACACTGGCTAATAATTAAAGAAGATGGCTCTGACTATCGACTGGTTTCGTCAACAGACAATGGTATACCAGAATCTCATGGCACAAAAAAATTTAAAACAGAGATTTTTATATGATATGGCAATGTAAGGCAAACACGGACACAGATATTAAAATAAATAAGTAATGTAGCAGCCGGTCATGAGAGCGAACACCGAACGAAACGAAAGCGCGCGCCATCTACCAAGTAATCCACAAACTACGCTTGATAAGAGTCATGCGTGACGCAATCGGCAGTCACAGCTTTTTATTTCACGATTCATGCTTTCTTTTGGATTTTGATAGAGATTACATTACGACTGGCATTCGAGCATGACCCTTTTATATATATCAGAATCATCGTGAAACATTGTTATAACTATGAACGTTTCAAACGCACTTAAGTTTATTTTCGCAATGCCATATGAAAATAACCTCAAAATAAAAATGATTTATCATAAAAAGTTATTAAAGTATGGTGTCCGTTTTAAATGGATAGTCAAACCGTGTTATTTTGAATTTGTTCTTTATCATTGACCACAATATATTTGTGTACTCTCTTAAGGCATTTTGCTTATGGGGAACTGACCGTCTCCTTTCCATAAGAATCAAAGATAAGAATGTCGAAAAAAACACTTCGATCACAAGCAAGCTTAAGATAAACCCATACAGACTTCATGACCGACCATTGAAGTGTCAAACCACCACCAACCACCATAGTAGATAGCATGGTGGTTTGTAGTGGTCTGCAGTTAGTAGCGCAATCAATCACTTTTGATAGCCAATTTTCCCCGACGATTTTTGACGTTGTTGAGGGTGGTGACCGAATCGTTTTTTTGTAGAATTTCCGATTGCTGTCAAAAAAGTTCGGCACTTCTGCTCTGTGAAATCTTTTCTCTTAAAAATGAATTTATCTAATTATCTTGTTTATGGTTAGTTTATGTTGTTGGTGGTGGGTGGGTGTGCAATTTTCCTTTTAACATCTTTGCATCTAAATACTGAATTTTAAACTGAAATGGTGCTTTCTTCTGTTATTGTAAGTTTTGTTTAAACATGAAGCTTCTAATTAAGTTAACAAATTGAGAAGAAAAACCCGAATCATCATCAGGCAGGTCATATAAAAACAGCTGCCCACGTTTACATTACTTGCATCAAATATAGCTGACTTACATACATACAAGTACACTTTTCCACTATTCAATTTGTTTGTAGTTGTACTTTGCGAAGGCCAAGTGAATAACTCCACTTATAACTTCTAATATAGCTACAGTTTCAACAAACCTACCATGTCAAAAGTATTCACCAACTTCATAGTTTGAAAAAGTTTAGTAGGCCAGTGATACATACCTACCTATATGTTTATATTAACGCGAGATACCTTTTTAATTTTGCAACAAATATATCCCAAAATCCCAAGCTATTATTTAGTTTAAATTATGTTCAATGAAATATTATGTATTGTTTAGGTCCAGTAATATACTTACCTAACTCAAGATGCTAAGATTCCTGAGCCGGAGAGGCCGCTCCAGCGCTCGCAACAAGCAAGGCCTTAAAACTCCAAGTAACAAGAACCTCATTCAGTGCAAAGTCCTGCTCCTTGATGATACAGACCTCTCCATCAACTTATCCAAGAAAGCAAGTGCTAACGACCTCTATGAACAGGTATTTTACTCTTTGGACTTAATTGAAAAAGACTATTTTGGTCTACAATTCACTGACACAAATAATGTTAAACATTGGCTGGATCCAACTAAAACCATTAAGAAACAAGTTAAAATTGGACCACCATACACACTTCGGCTTAAAGTGAAATTTTACTCATCTGAACCTAACAATTTGAGGGAGGAACTGACTAGATACCAATTTTTCCTGCAACTTAAGAAAGATATTCTGGAAAGCAAGCTGGAATGCCCACATTCTACTGCAGTGGAGCTTGCAGCTCTTGCGCTGCAATCGGAGCTCGGTGACTTTGATGAAGGTATTCACACTCCTGCCACAGTTTCGGAATTCAGATTTGTGCCAAATCAAACTGAGGAAATGGAGATAGAAATATTAGAAGAGTACAAGAAATGCAACGGTCTCACACCTGCACAGGCTGAGGTTAACTACTTGAACAAAGCTAAGTGGCTTGAAATGTATGGTGTTGACATGCACATTGTTCTGGGAAAAGATGGATGTGAGTACCACTTAGGATTGACCCCCACTGGAATCCTTGTCTTTGAAGGACCACAAAAAATCGGTTTGTTTTTCTGGCCTAAAATCAGTAAATTAGACTTCAAGAAAAAAAAACTGACTTTGGTAGTTGTGGAAGATGATGATCAGGGTCGCGAGCAAGAGCACACATTTGTCTTTCGATTGCATAATGAAAAAGCTTGTAAGCATCTGTGGAAATGTGCTGTCGAACACCACACCTTCTTCCGCTTGCGGGCACCAGTGAAGGGACCATCAGCCAGGCAGAACTTCTTCAGAATGGGTTCAAGATTCCAATATTCAGGTAAAACTGAGTATCAAACCACTCAGCAGAACAGGGCTCGTAGAACAGTTCAATTTGAAAGAAGACCAAGCCAGAGGTTTGCTAGAAGACAGAGCCATGTGTTGAGAGAAAGAGAGAAACAAAATATTCCTAAACCTGAGGCTTCTGTCACATCAGAGGCCAGTATTGAAACTCCTGGTACATCTGCTGAGACAGCCTCATTGATGCCTGAACCTGTATTTGATACCCTGTCAAGGAAAAGCAGTGCTAAGTCACAGAAATCATCCATCACTGAACCTTTCACCTCAGCTACTGACACTGATACAGATTTGGGAGAATCTTCTGCAAAGAGCTTGATGGATGAAGAGCAGCCAAAAGAGGTAATGCATTGCAAAGAAGTAATGCATTGTAAAGAAGTAATGCATTGCAAAGAAGATTCACTAAGCAACAAAGTACTTTACAACAAACCAGTTCTGGAAGAGAAGAAGAATAATAATCTTGCTCAGCTTGTGATCAATAAGCCGTCTTGTAACTGTTCCCCAGTTACCGACTCCAACCCTCTGAACGACCTCCTCATGAGCCTAGTCAAGGAGAAGTTAAACAACGACGATTCTAAAAATGAAGCGAGGAGAGATCAGCTAGACTCCTCCGTAGATAAGGAGATACCGAATAATCAAAGTAAATGCTACCTGAGCTCCACTAAGGCTCTGCCACCTGGCCAGCTCAAGTGCAACAATATTCTGAAGGCTCGTGAGAATGAAGTCAAAATTATCAATGAAACAACTAACATCAACCTCTCCATTCCGTCTTTACCTTCACCAAAGATAATGAATGAGCCGCTCGCAGCACCTTCGAATAACTCGCAGTATGTTTCCATTGTAGTGGTTGAGCCCCCTCTGATGCAGACAAAGATGGCGTCTCCTAAACCACCTGAAAGGAAGGAGGAAATTGTTCCTAAACCTCAGCCCATCTCCTCCTTGTCTCCATGGCTGGTCTCTTCCGAGCCGAGTTCTCCTTCAGGAATTGGTGACAAAGAAATCACTATCATCCACCGCAAGTCTGTCATTACAACGCAATTGTAACTTAATACAAACTAACTACCCATCATATTTTATTGCATATTTATCACAACATTCTAGTTATAAGCCAATTTTTACCATATTTGGTATTTTAAAACATGACATAAATGCAACAGTTTATTAAGTGCCTTAATTACCAACGCCTATATCAATATAAAAATTTAATTTGTTAAAACTTTCATATTGAGCAATAAATTGAGTGCCTTGAAAGTAAATTCTGGAACAAAATCATCTCACTTTCGAAGTTTCCATGGAAACCTAAAGTGAGAAGATGGGCTTTCCAATAACTTGGTTATACTATGTTATCTAACTTACAAATATATTAAAATTTTATATATAACATTTTAATATATTTTAAGTCATATATAACTCATAATTTATTATACTTTGGGGTATTGCCAATATTTTCGCTTGCCGGAATTAGGATGTGTACTTAATATAAATTGGGTGTCATTGATCGCACTGACTGATGGAAACTATTTATTGTGTAATTAAGATCTTGTAATAATTCCTTTGATAATGCCATAAAGGCAAAACCGGTAAGGATTTTTTTTCTGTTCATAATAATATAAATGAATTATTAAAATATTTTTTGAAATGTTTAGTGGTGTGGCTGGCTCAATTACAAATAAAATTTCATGTCAATAAACTAGAGGGCGCAATCAAACGAATTATTATTCCAAAAAAAAATCTACTTATTTAATTCCAGTTATTTTACATTCCATCGTATGCTATACACATACAAGTGTTAGTATATACTTAAACATTATGAAAGACTGTTATTGTGATTTCAATATATACGCCGTCCTTTAATGTAATGGATTTACAAAATTAATGGTAAACTTTATTGTTAGTATTACAAACAGAGATGTATATCTCTGATTACAAGATATTATGTTAGTACAACAGTTTTTGTCAGTATTATAAAACATACAGTCATTGACACAATGATGGGTGCCATAAAACAATATGCTTGTAATTACCACAAAAAGTTACTATTACATAGTTCCCAGTAACTATTGTGACTTGTGGGAAAGGCTGCAAAAGACCACCGCCAATGCGGTTACAGTATAAAGAACAATATGGTCTATTTCGCAGTGTAATGTAATGTATCTCATAAATGTAAAACGTTTACGATACGATATCGTATCATATCGAATGATGGGCACATGTTTTGTTGTATATTTCAACAGATGGCACACGGAAACGTATTACGTTACGTATGAATCAATCGATGACTAATGAACTTTTGCACCATAGTGTGATTTTATAAAACTGTGCATTGTGCATACCATTCTCTGTTGGCATGATACGAGATCGTATCCAATCTATTTATGAATCTGATAAAATAATATGCTTGCAGTTTTATTTACTCATTTATAATAATAATAATAATGAATTGTACTTAATTTAATACGTACTTAATAGATAAAATGTTACGTTTATTTTTAAAAGCGTTTTTTTTTTTTTGCAAATTGTAATGAATTAGGAGAATTAGAGCTGAAGTAGGGACACCGTGTCTTTCTCTCTCATCTCTACTATGGAGATCGTTGATAAGATTTCTAATGACTGCTGGGCCCGTGACATAGTGTTTAATCGCGCGCGACGCCACTAGTTGAATCACAAGTGCAAGGAGCGTGACGTACTGTTTAATCGCAAAAACATCGTGTTACGCTCCTCGCACTTGTGATTCAACTTCAGAAGTTGCGTCGCGCGCGATTAAACACTATGCTACGAGTGCTGGTAGAAGGTAGAACAATATATCTAAGAAGATGCAAGAAAACATTAAATTTACATTTGTAGAATTGTAATCTATAATTACAATAAAGTTACGGTCATTAGTTACTTTTCGACGATTGTAGATCAAAGTCGAAATAAAGGTGCTTACATATATTATACTTATTATTGCGTACTTACTATGTCGCTGGATTGATTAATTATTAAATTGAGAATTTTATAAACTTATGTGTAATACCGTATGGTAACAATTATTATACAATTCTTAGATATATGAATAAAATATATTTAATTTTATCGATAGCGTCTTCTTTTCCCCTTTTGCCCCATAATGTTTTCCTGCAGCACAAAGTTACTACAAATATTATTCAACACTTTTCATTGTCTCTACGCTAATATTGTATTAGCAAACAAGCATTACGTAATATTCAATTTCGGTTGATAAAAAGTTAAAAACTAAAATAACACTGTCAATTATTATGTCACAGAAAGCAACTTAATAACTCGATATTGGAAGAAGATATTCATATTAAGTTTTCGACATAATGGCCCTGCAAGAAAACGAGAATCTGTATGAGAACGTTTTTTCTGCCACGCGCTATTTCATAAATAACTTAGATTCGTACCACGGCGAGCTCATTGCCAAGGATGTCGCGAAGATATTGAATGAGAACAATAACCATCCCCCATCTGCGAATATCTCGCGGTCTATGGTCGGGGAAGATTACAAAATTCCATCACCTACTAGCCCTCCTCCTGCCGCGGATCCTTACGAAATGATAGGTGAGAAAAACTGAACACTAAATAAAAACCGGCCAAGTGCGAGTCAGACTCGCCTACCTAGGGTTCCGTATTGTAGGAGATAAATTTAATTTTGTATTTTTTTTTGTGAATTTCTCGACCGCTTTATTGTTCCTGTAATCTTTACGTAAACATATATTACCATGATTTTTTTCATATTTTTCGGTCCACCAGTTTTGGTGATAAGGGTTTTTATGGTTTTTCAAGGATTTCTCGAAATAGATGCAAATAAAATAGCCAAGCTATACATTTTTACAATCAGCTGTCATGTCTTTATCTTTAACGGTGCTAAAGTTATGAGGCTGTGACATACGGACGGACGTACAACGGAGTCTCAGCATAAAGGTTCCTTTTGTACTTAAATACGGAACCCTAAAAAGCACTGATAGAAAAATCTATTATGTAAAGATTTCAAGAAAAATTACCAAATTTTTCAATACATTCCATAATATTACAAATGCATTTTTTATGTGTTCAAAATTTTAATGTTTTTTTTTAAACACACACGTTTACTTATATAAATATTTACACGATATTTGATTGGAACATCTTGTCAATACAGGTACGGTAACCGATCCTACAATTAAGAAAATTTACAAAGTATCCAGAATTGTGCCTAAAGAAGAAGCTCTCGCGAAGATGCTGACATGCGGACACGTTGTCCTTGATATATCCTATGATAGAAACGAACTGAAGTTAGCTTTGGATTTTTTTAAACGTTAGTACACATATCTTGACAATGAACCCTGCGTTCCGAAATAGAATTATATCGCTAAAATCGATTACGAAAGTATGAAGTGAATGGCTTATGATCCATTGTAATTCTATTACGGACCGCAGGGGAAATCACTTGTACTGCGTTCCACCCACGGGCTTATTAGTTATAATTTTATTGTAACTGGCCTGCCCCGACAGTTTCGGTTTTTGAGATCATCCCCTCTATTCTGTATCTTTAGTTGCCAACTGGACTAGGTGCCTATCATCAAAAACATAGATAAAAACGGAACTTTCCAAATTGCCATTAGTGGGTATTGAACTATCTACGAACTGTGTCGTCACTTCAAGTGCGATTATATCCTTAGACAATCGGAATTCGATAGTATATCTATGTTTTTGATGATAGACACCCAGTTCATATGGCAACTAAAGACACATAATAGGCCCTCATGAATGGGGTTTATTAGGTCAATAATTGTGTCGATTCGGCGCAACACGACTTATTTGACAGGACTAAACTTAATTTAAGCGTACCATCTTTTTTTTTCTGTATTGAAAAGACAAAGACAGGAAGCTCAAAATAAGGTTAGTCTTGTCAAACAAGTTAAGTTGTGTAGCGCCGAATCGACACTATTATATGGGAAATTATTAATCGGGCCGAAGTGTCCGGAATAAATACCAAAGCGTGCGATTCAAAATAATGAGTGGACGAATTTAAAGTATGAAATCGTAAATATTTCACCAAAAAATAGGTGCGATGGCGAGCGAAGCGAGGAGGAGCGCGTTAGGTCTACATTTAAGATAAAATAAGGAGCCGAGCGGAGCGAGGCGACGTACCTAGTTTTATTACTTAAAATTAAATTGTCACTAAAATGGAAAATTGTTCGCCTGAGAATCATTCAATTCAACTCAAATTTGTATTTTCAAGTAGCCGTTTTCAACATTTTTATTCGCCCACTTAGTATTTTAGTACGCTATATTCAGTATTTTTGTACACCTTAAATTTGAATTTATATTCGCTCGTTTAAATACTAACCATATCATTGCGGTATAGAAACGCAGAGGAAAAGTAAATCTGGGTGTGAGGAGCTTTGAACCAAGGACCTCTCGCTTGCTGAACGATTGCTCTACTATTTTGTTTATTAGGTGTTATACAGTATATATTTACTTATGATTTCTAGTTTACTTATAAACAACAGCGGTTTTTATGCGTTAAGAAATTATAAAAATAATATGAAATCGAAATTTGACCAATCACAGCGCAAAATTGCGGTGTTATAATTATAACATCGGTCAAACAATGTAGGTACTTACAAAACTTTTGATGTTGTAATTAACTTATTGGAGTAGATAATAGTACATTGTTCACCGAGGGAAGAAAGGGGAAGATTACCAACGAGGGTGTAGTTTGAGGCCCGAGGCGAAGCCAAGGGCCTCAATACGTAGGGCGGCTGACATGTAATCTCCTTGGTCAGAAATATATACAAAAATAATGCTGTTTGGTATGGATTTATATTAAGTTTGTTATTCTATTTTCAAAATGTATTACATTCATTTGTTTATTGCATCACGTTTATTTGTCTCCTACAATTGTTTCGAACATGTCGGTAGAAAAAGTGAAAATGGATAAAATCGAGCAGCGTGCGGTGATTAAGTTTTTGACTAAAGAAGGGAATACGCCTTCGGAGATCAGACAGCGTATGTCACGTGTGTTTGGCAGTTCGTGATCTTCCGAATTTGTTATAAAGTTTTGGTCAAGGCAGTTTAAATTAGGTCGTGAGAGCCTCGAAGATGATCCTCGTAGCGGAAGACCAGTTTCGGCCGTCACCGATGAAAATGTAGCCAGGGTGAAAAAAAAATATATTAGAGGACCGACGAGTGAAGCAGTGGGAGATAGCTAGAGATGTGGGCGTCAGTAAAGAGCGAGTCAATGAAATAATTCATGAGCATTTGAACATGTCCAAGGTTAGTGCACGTTGGGTCCCTAGAATGTTGACTGCATTTGACATGGAGAGGCGTGTCAAATATTGCGAAGAGTTTTTGGACATGAGTCGAGGGAAAGAGGAAGAAATAATTTCTAGAATTGTAACATGTGATGAGACTTGGATTCGACAATGGGACCCGGAAAGTAAGCAAGAGTCGTTACAGTGGAAATTTAAGGATGAGAAGCCGCCTCGGAAATTTAAGGTCTGTCCATCGGCCGGTAAACTTATGGCTACAATCTTTTGGGACACAGAAGGGATTTTGCTCATAGATTATTTACCGAAAAAAACTACAATGAATGCTGATTATTACTCAAACTTATTATATCAACTAAGAGAGACAATAAAAGAAAAACGGCGAGGTAAACTAAGCAAAGGAATTCTGATTTTGCACGATAACGCACCAGTGCATACCGCACGCACAACAAAGCTAGCAATTAAAGACAATGGCTTCGAAACCATTGACCACCCCCCTTATAGTCCAGATCTAGCCCCCTGTGACTATTTTCTGTTTAGACTTCTCAAGAAAGACCTCAGGCGACGAAGATTTATGACCGATGACGAAATGAAGGCAGCGGTTTCTGACTATTTTGACGACAAACCGTTTTTTTTTTTTAATGGCTTAAATTCAATATTTGAAAAATTTAATAAGTGCATTTTACTAGCAAAGGACTATATAGAAAAATAAAAAAAAACTATCCAGTTACGTCTTTTCTTTCATAGTTAGGTAGGTTACTTTTCAGCCTCCCCTCGTACACACGGGTTGGGAATCGCACTTTCTCCCGAGTGATACATAGTGCTTTATACTACACCTGCAAGGAAATAGTATAATTTTACTTTTAATCAAGATACAATCAAAGAAACCGACTGACACGCGTGCGATTGTCACTTTTTATTTCCTTCTTATTTTTTATTATGTACAGGAAAAGCAAGTGGCCAGTATCATTTTTCGAGTTTTATGTACGAGTTCGCAAAATAATGCTGGCCACTTGGCCACTTGCTCATTCTTTATGTTATTTAAAAAAAAAAACAGCACGTTAACAATGGATTTGCATATACTTTTTCTGCCCGCTCAAGCACGTTAACAATGAATTTTCATACACTTTTTCCGCCCGCATATTTGTTTGACAGTAATGACGTATTTTGTGCATCGTTTTCAAAAAAGTAAGAAGGTACTTTCCGAGCAGGTGTAGTATAAAGTAAATTAATACCGTGAAACAGGGCTCTCAAAATTCTGTTCAAGTGCACAAATATGAAAATAATATTTAAAATCAACCAACAGTGTTAAGAGAGTTATTTGAAAAGGGACCTGGAACTCCGTCTAGCGATGAGACTGGTGACACTCCTAGGGAAAAAGAAACGAGACATCTTATTTTAATCTCGACTGTGATGACCTGGGCTTCAACCAAACCGTTAGATCCGGTATGTTAACTTTTCAAACTAGTTTTACTAAAGTACTAAAGTTTATAGACTACTGTGGACTATTACTGTTCATGCCGATAAGCTATTAATTATATCTTATGAAATCGAAAATGAAAATGAAAAATTATTTATTTCTTAAGCTTACTTCATTAAATAAAATGAGTTTGAGTTCTCCTACTGGGTATGAAAATACCTGTAAAGTCCCCACTCTCCTATAACTAAAAATACAAAATTAAGTGATAAACAAAACTATTATTTACAGAGGTGACAAAAAAAATATTATAAATATAAAAAAGAAAATAAAAGTTTAGTATATACATACTTAGGCTGAATTTATAAGTGTGAGAGGGTATGTGTGTGTATGTGTATGTGGGATCTTATTTCCAGGAAAACCCTGATATTCCTATGGAAGAGACAGATTTTCGTAAAAGAAAACCTCACCCTAACTACAAATTACACTTCGAGGCTGAAAACACGGTTATAGAATTAGCAAGAAATTATAAAACACACATTAGGTAAGTTGATGACTTATACAAATTATAAATTTAAAAAGTCTTTATTTTTAAGGTTTCTCAATGCATGTGCTCGTAAAGGCCCACTTTTCGATTATTTTGCCCTAGGGCTTTATTATTATTATTTTTTTATTTATTTACAATGGTTGGCTAACCTGCAGCCTTTCCTGTGTACTATAAATGTCATACTTTTTTTCCCACTGTTTAACGGCTCTGGATACAGTCCTTTTAAGCCAATTACAATTTAAAGTTTACAAAATTATATTTGTTTTATTTCCTCACACTATGCATTGGAAAACGTAGTATGATACACGGGCGTAAGAGCAATAAATTACTCGGTTAAGTTTAAAACACTCGCTACGCTCGTGTTTTAAATCGTCCTCGTAATTTGTTCCATTGCGCCCTTGTAGCATAAACTACTATTATCGCTATCTATGACTATTGCCTCGTTATAATAGTGCACAAGATACGACACAAGTCATAATTCATTATCATTAATCACTTCCATTACTCCACTGACCAGGTAAAGACTTAAACATTTACAGACATACTTGCGTTGTATTCGTAATTGCTTCTGCCACAGTATAAGAAAAACTATGCTTCTGCTTATGTCTTCCGGTATAGATGTTTTATTCTACGAAGGCTACTCACCTATGGTTGTAGTAGTGCAAGCACACGCACTTTTTCTCGTGTGCGTAACCTCGGGAGCGCTTACAAAACGCGCAACACACACAAAATACGCGTATCTGTACACGTCGCTACTACAACTAGAGCTGATGCCAGGCTCGACTGTGTAGGCACCACCATCTTACTTACAAACCCTGCCGAAGTAATTCGGGGGAGAGTATGAGGACAGCTCCCAAACAGGCACAACCAGCGGGCCTATTATGTATCTCTAGTTGCCAACTGGACTGGGTGCCTATCATTTAAAACATAGATATACTATCAAATTTTGGTTGCCTAAGGATATGTTCGCATTTGAAGTGACGTCACAGTTCGTAAATAGTTCAATACCCTCTAAAGGCAATTTTGAAAGTTCAGTTTTTATCTATGTTTTTGACGATAGCCACCCTGTCCAGTTAGCAACCTAAGATACACAATAGGGGGGCAGGTCGTCTACCACGACTGGGACCGAATGATGTTGGTATATCTATCCCCAATTACCTGCCCTTATATGAAACAGACTGGTGACAGGCAGTGGCGTCACTGGTGCGAGGGTTTCAGCGTGGTTTCGGCACCGTGCTCACCAACCCGCCTGCCCAGCGTGTGTGGGTATGGGCATTTCTTCCAGGAGGACCGCCAAGAATGGCGAAATCTTGGAACGCCTACAGTAGTGGACGAACCAGGGTGATGGATGGATGGATTGATGTCTTCTATTTCTCATCGAGTCCTAAGGGCATCTTTCGGACGGCATCAACTTGGATTTATTTCAGAGCTCTGGTAGTAGCAGCCGGTGTGACTTACGGTGGGAAGGAAGACGCTCTATTCTACTGGTTCCAGAAGGCGTGGGAAAATGAGCCGTTACTTCCGATAATCGGACGAGGCAACAATGTTCTACCTATCATTCATGTCCAGGATTTAGCCAAGTCAGTCAACCACCCGCCGATTTGGCGCTTTGTCGCTAAATATAGCGAAATTAGAATCGATTTAGCGATTTGATAAAACAGACGTTTCATACATTTTAGCGACTTTTTTCAAACTGGTATTCCATACATTTGGCGATATTTTGATAAAATGTTGGTTAATCTGGTGACTTTTATATAAAAATCTAGCGACAAGAAAAAAATTTAAACGGCAACACTGCCACTTTCGCTACCGAAGTTTATATTATGACAAGTACCTGTTGTTTTTTTCAGGATTATTTACAATATACTGGTAGACTTTCCTAAGAAGCTTTACATTTTAGCTGTGGAACAAAACGTGACAAGACAAAAAGAGGTCGTATATGAATACCTTCTATTTACTAGTTTAAACATGCCGTATGGCCAAGCGAAAGTGACATTTATTATTCAAAAATAAAGATCTTTTATTTATTAGCTTAGTAAAGCGTGTCAGAGGCTTATCTTGTTCTGTGCTTATCTACAAGCTTAGAGCATGTACCAATCTTCAAGGCATTTGTAAAACGATAGAATATTTTTACAGATAGTGAAGCCCCTTGGTCGAATCGTTGGGACGGGATTGTTCAAATGCATATCACCGGATGACGCGTTTCTTATACCAGATATTGATGTGAGAAAATATTTTTTCTTGCTTCCTGATTGTTCCCTGAAATACTCTTCCATAGTATCTTAAATAAATCTGAGTACAAAAATATTTAGCGCACAGGCTTTATGCTGTTTCGTAAGCTTTCGTGTGAGATATCAGATTGTACAAGCTATCAAGATAACATTATTCACCGCCTGCAATTACAGCTGATGTTGTCTTGAGTTGACGCAACGAAAGGAGTTTCTAGGCCGAGCTTATCTGTACGGGCAGTATTGTGTTAACGTTGGAATAGGCAATGGATACCAAATTAACATACGAGTATTCTAAGAAAATCAAGCGACCGGTGAACGAAAAAAATCAATCCCCTAGACCAGCGTTTCTTAACCTTTTTTGTCCATGGACCACTTAGGAAATCAAGCACAATTTTAAGGACCCCCTTAACAAAAAAGCAGCAATAAATTTCGGACCATTTATTTTAGTTCTACAAATTACAAAAAAAACATACTTTTTTATATAAAATACGATACTGAGGTTTTTTGGGGGCAAAAAACTTTTGGTGGCATTTATTTATTATTGTTAAGTGGTTCATAGATTAGGATGCGGACCCCCATACATATGTTTGGGGACTCCCAGGGGTCCGCGGACTACGGGTTAAGAAACGCTGCCCTAGACCTTGCAAGCAAGCCTTTGCCGGTAAAGACTTCTTATTATAGGTGTCACTTTTAAAATCTCTTATTTTTTGTACGGCTACTTTATGGTATCGTCAGATCAGCCCCCCCTATTCTGTATCTTTGGTTGCCGACTGAACTAGGTGCCTATCATCAAAAACATGGATAAAAACCAAAATTTCAAAATTGCCTTTAGTGGGTATTGAACTGTTAACAATCTGTGTCGTCACTTCAAGTGCGAACATATCCTTAGGAAATCAGAATTCGATAGTATATCTATGTTTTTGATTATAGACACCCAGTCCAGAAGGCAACTAGAGATACATAATAGGCCCGCAGGACACCACAAATACCAGTACAGCAAGCTGAAGTCCGTGCTTTTGTTTTAACCACCAACCTAGCTGTTGATTTGGTTCTCAGGAAAATTCGCTAATCGTTGCATATTCCTCTAGGGTGGTGGTTAAAATATAAGCCCAAACTTCGGCTTGCTGTACCAGTCTTCTCTTGTCAACAACTACTAATGAACAACGATTGCCGGGACCAAAGGCCTATATAGCATACTATCCAAAGCGTAACTTAGTTATTTCTCGTTTTGTTATTGAAACCTCCACATCGGTCAGGCTAAATAGGTTGTTTATCATCCTGAGACATAGACTTCTGCTTGTTTTCGCAGCAAAGAATACACGATTTGATGACCATAAACATTCACATGGAGCCGACATTCATGCTGCAAACATTACAAGCAACTTCCGAATTTGAATTTAAGGACAATGTGCCGACATTGATCAAAGAGTTTAAAAAGGAGAGGGGACTTAGGCCTTTTAAGGTGAGATTTATATTTATTTCTCTCCGGATTTATACTTTTGAACCGTAAGATGGGTTTAATGGATCTAATAGGATTATCACATGTTGGAACATACTATGGTGTTGATTGAATGGACTATTACGAACCTGATAATTTTAGCTTCTTGTTAGTGGCGTATTTTAAGATTTGGCACCCTGGGCCTGTAAGGTTTGTGGCCCCATAAATTAAAGAGAAAAAAGCAAATAATATTTAAATTATAACATAAAATCCAGCAGTGTGTTGATGTGGGCTGTTATGATAATAAATGAAAAAAACAAAACATACCTTAAAAAGAAATAAATACCTAACGATTGATAACGAAAGGCGCCCAAAGCTGAGCGCGAGGTGCAGCTTGCGCCGCCCCTCGCAGCTAGGGTTACCAGATACAAATTTCAAAATTCCTGATTTTCGGCCAAAATTCCTGACACGAGCTTGACGCGCTCGCGCTGAGTCGCGCTCGCGGCATATTGTTATTACGTCGTGGGCCGCGGCGAGCCTACTAATTTTTACTTAAAGGTTATTTATTTGTTGATTTTTTTAATTGTTTAATTTGTCAATGTTAATTGATTTATCGTATATCGTATTATACATCGTAAAAAGATAATTACGATTATTTATTAGTTACAATTTATGAAACTCCAAAGTACTTGTGGCTTTGCCTTTTTTGTTATTGTGATTAAAAATAAAAGTTTACAGTGTATAAAATTTTATTGTTTCATTTATTTGCCGAAAATCTTTGACATTTCCCTTTTCCGGCCGCATTCCTGACATATGTATGTCTAAAATTCCTGACATCTGGTCACCCTAGCCGCAGCCTGCCGCCCTGGGCTATAGCCTTTTTGGCCCTAGGGTAAATACGCCACTGTACTTCTTGTGACTTCTCAGACCAACTAGAAAACGTAAATTTTCGCAGTTGGTGATCTATGGTCCCCCACTTGTGGGTAAGACAACAGTGGCTAAGAAGATCTGTGACGCCTACGGACTGGTCTACATTTCTCCTGATACCATTGCCGAGGATACGATAAAGGAACTGGTAACGATTGCTGGGCTAGTTATCTGGAGTGGCGTTACTTACCATTAGAGTTCCGTAGCTCAGAATGAAAATTGTAAACCCGAAAGCTTACTTTGATTTTATAATAAATACCCTTTTCTCCGTAACAGCAACCAAAGATATCAAGTTTAAATTAATACGAAATATGTAACAATAAGTTCTAACATCCCCATCCAGTCCAGTAGAAAAACACGAATTTAACTACAAAAATAATACCCTTGTCTCCGTAACAGCAACCAAAGATATCAAGTTTAAATTAATACGAAATATGTAACAATAAGTTCTAACATCCCCATCTAGTCCAGTAGAAAAACACGAATTTAACTATAAAAATAATACCCTTGTCTCCGTAACAGCAACCAAAGATATCAAGTTTAAATTAATACGAAATATGTAACAATAAGTTCTAACATCCCCATCTAGTCCAGTAGAAAAACACGAATTTAACTATAAAAATAATACCCTTGTCTCCGTAACAGCAACCAAAGATATCAAGTTTAAATTAATACGAAATATGTAACAAGAAGTTTTAACATCCCCATCCAGTCCAGTAGAAAAACACGAATTTAACTATAAAAATAATACCCTTGTCTCCGTAACAGCAACCAAAGATATCAAGTTTAAATTAATACGAAATATGTAACAATAAGTTTTAACATCCCTATCCAGTCCAGTAGAAAAACACGAATTTAACTATGAAAATAATACCCTTGTCTCCGTAACAGCAACCAAAGATATCAAGTTTAAATTAATACGAAATATGTAACAATAAGTTCTAACATCCCCATCTAGTCCAGTTGAAAAACACGAATTTAACTATAAAAATAATACCCTTGTCTCCGTAACAGCAACCAAAGATATCAAGTTTAAATTAATACGAAATATGTAACAATAAGTTCTAACATCCCCATCTAGTCCAGTAGAAAAACATGAATTTAACTATAAAAATAATACCCTTGTCTCCGTAACAGCAACCAAAGATATCAAGTTTAAATTAATACGAAATATGTAACAATAAGTTCTAACATCCCCATCTAGTCCAGTAGAAAAACACGAATTTAACTATAAAAATAATACCCTTGTCTCCGTAACAGCAACCAAAGATATCAAGTTTAAATTAATACGAAATATGTAACAATAAGTTCTAACATCCCCATCTAGTCCAGTAGAAAAACATGAATTTAACTATAAAAATAATACCCTTGTCTCCGTAACAGCAACCAGAGTTATCTCAAGTTAAAATTAATACGAAATATCTAACAATAAGAAGTTCTAACATCCCCATTATATAGTCCCGTGGAAAAACAGGAATTTAACTATAAAAATATTGGTTGGGTTTGACTACTATAACTTGTATAAATATATTATGGCCCTTTTCTAGTACCTATATAAGGATTATAAGGGGAAATTTATTCAACCGCCTAAATTTCTATGGGAGGTTCAGTAGGTGTTAGAGACTACACAATGTGAAGTTTCAGGTGGATCAGATAATTAAGATAGTGGCAGGTCACGTGACATCGAGAATAATGCGTGACTAAAAGTTCGATTTAGTTGTGTAAACACACCAAAACACACCGGTTGAAACAAATATTTGACATTTCAATTTTACGAATATATCGGTAACGATGACGGACGGTGTGAATCATTCATGGCGCGAGTACTTGTCCGTCTTATAATTACAAAACTATATATTTTTTATGACTAGACTTTCCGCGTATCTCACTGGGATAGTGGTGCCGAGACTGCAGATCTACCGGCTCCTACGGTTATAGATGAGATGCCTGATGAAGAAGAATCACCAACTGGTGAAGAGGAAAACGTTCAGGAGACGGCGAGGCAAACTCTGGCCATGTTGATGACAAGCCGGCCGCTCAGCGACGAAGAAATCTTATCGTATGTTATTTATTATCATTTAATACCTATGGTCGTGAAGGTCACCTCATGTCTTTTGGCTTTTCCCAATGATATTACTCGGCACTAGACTACAGCATTTCATTCACAGACATTCTCACACTTGCACTCACGTCCTCTTATTTACATCACCATACATACACACACATATTCACTCATCTGTACACACCCTTACTCACCTCAACATACAGTCGCACGCCTAACTTTAGTTTACTAGGAAAATATTGTTTTAGAAAGTACTAGAAATGACGTAAGGCTAGTCTTATTTAGTTTTATGCTTAGTTTATCTGAATTGTTTTTAAAGTGTGTCTTTATTTTTTATTTAATTTCTTATTCATATTATAAGTATAAAAAGTGATACGGAAGAGCGGGGTTTCGTATCACAGGTATACCTTTACTTAAAAGGGGACCCCAACCACTGCAACATTATATAAGGTCTTTCAATTTAAATGGGAGGTGATTCAGTATCGTTAATACATCACATTCCACTGCAAAGTACTTTTTTTTGCGCGAACTTTTTCTTCACTTATCCGTACAAACTGAGTCAGCTGATCGGACCATTTTGTACTGAGAAGTGAAAAAAAAGTTCGCGCAAAAACAAGTGCTTTGCAGTGGAATGTGATGTATTAACGATACTGAATCACCTCCTGAATTACTTTCAGTTTAAATTATATGATTAAGTTACCGTAATAAACTATTAATAATGAATTGCGTAACCTCATTGGCCCCTTGATATTACTGCAATCTCTTAACTAAGACCTCTAGAATAACGTTTTTTTTTTATTTATTTATGGTATCAAAAATATAAATAGTACATATTTACGTACCACACGACCAAAACAAAAACGTTGAAGAGTTTATCTATCTCTAAAATGTATGCGTCAAAACGAGGGAATATTTACAAAACTAGTTCCTATTAAAAATATTTAGAAGTATGTCGTTATAGATGCATTAAAACATGATGTAATATGAAACCGTTAAGTGGAATTAGCGAAGGAATCTGCATTTTTTTGAATAACTTACTCGTAGACTATGTTAATAGTGGCATCAGACACAGTTGAATGACTTTCTAATTGGTAAATGATGCAGGTATATTCGTCAGAAGCTGTTAACTAATGAAGCGCAGAACCGTGGCTGGGTTCTTGATGGCTACCCAATCAATCAACACCAGTGCGCTCAGCGTAAGTTTAACTTATCTAAGTACTAAGTTACTTTCCAGATTACTAAATTTTTAAAATCTTTCCTGGATATTAGTCAAGTGATGTTGGTTTTTTGGTATCCTGTATTCAGCGTTTGGTAGCTACACATCTTTCTCGCGATTCGCTTTATGGGCAATGCCAGTTATTTACATCCCTCCCCTTCCTTGAAAGTTATTTTCAAACAAAAATTGTGAATGGGTACCACCCACTGATCTCTATAATAATATTATTATGATGTTGGTATCTACATAAATGGTACTACCCAAATAAATTAAATTGAGATTCGCTTGATGAATACCCTACCACACTATACTGTGACCACTGAGGGGTCGAAATATAGCGCTTAAAATTGTTAATTTATTTGTTTATAAAAAAATATATATATACAAGGTGAATTTGTGAACATCGTCCAAATTCCTACTTGAGCCTTTGTAAGTGATCAGCACCATGAACCAATAACGATTTTTGTAAAATTCAAAAAATTAAATTTCGACTCCCCATACTGATTCACACAGGACAGAGAGTGAATTACTATGGAAAGTCGAAATTTCATTATACGAATTTCACAAAATTGTTATCGATTCATGATGCTGATTACTTACCAAGCATACGGTATGAATTTGGACGATGATCAAAAAGTCACCTTGCATATATAGGCTGATTGGTAATTTGACCAATTTTCTGGAAAGGAGTTACAAAGGGGCTAATTTTAAGAAAACTTCTCAACTCTGGGAACTTAACTGATATTGACTGTTAAGAAAATGACTGTTGTAAAAAAAAAATGTATGCCCAAAATTCTCATAAACTCATAAATAAAAGGTACTTTTTTTATGAAAATATCGTGCTAGTTATAGAAAATTACTCAAAAAATAAATATTATTATATGAGTTTATGAGAATTTTGGGCATGCATTTATTTTTACAACAGACACTTATTTAACAGTCATTAGAAAAATATCAGTTAAGTTCCCAGAGTTGAGAAATTTTCTTACAATTAGCAGTTTTTAGTCGAAGGTCGGAAAATTTCCAAAAAAAAACAAAAAACCTAAATAACTTGAGAACCACTGATTTTAGACCACCAGTTCATGGGGTCAAAATCGTTGCAAATTAGCTGTACTATAACCCCTTTCCAGAAATTGGTCATATTACCAATCACTTTGTATATGCAAATATATTGTCTCGACATGAATCCCCGAGGTGGTGTCAGAGGGGTGCCGAGTGTAAACTGTGAAATCCAAGATACAGTCCACACTCGGCACACCCGCGTTTCACCGACGATTATTACGTCCCAACGTGATGGGTGGTGAGCTCTATCACCGTTCTTTGGGCACGAATACACGCTTTTTAGGGCATGCAGGTTTCCTCACGATGTTGTCCTTCACAGTGATTAGGTAACACATACTATGCACATAAATATCGAAAAACTCATTGGTGCATGTCCGACCGGGGATCGAGTCTAGGTCTCAATACAGAGAGACCATCGTTTTACCGCCTGAGATATCGCGCTACTTTTTAAGATATTTGAGCTTATAAAGTTACGGAAAACTTCTAGGGATATGTGGTCATAGCTTAACCCATGCCATAATAAGTAAAATCTTGCAGTATTTGCAAAGGGTGAAGATGATGATGACATGGAGGATGAAGAAGAAGATGAAAACCAATTTGACGAAGATATCGATCTTTATGAAAACGTCATGAAAAGGATTTTGCCTAGTAAAGTATATCATTATCTAAGTAAACAGTCAAGCATTATATTATCGGAGCCGTACAGATTGGAGTGTGGAGTGAGACAGGGAGGGTTGAGTTCTCCTACTCTCTTCAACCTGTACATCAATGCGCTGATCGTCGAGCTTAGTGGCACACATGTCGGCTGCCACGTCGACGGAGTTTGCGTCAATAACCTTAGCTACGCAGACGACATGGTGCTGCTGAGTGCGTCAGAGCCACGGACTATGTTATAATGTTACGAAAAGTAAACTCATGGTTTTTGAGGCCGGTTCTAAACGACGCTCAAGTGTGACGCCCATTCGGCTTAACAATGTACCCCTGGAAAGGGTAGAAAAGTTTAAATACCTTGGGCATACACTTGCAACCAGTCTCAGGGACGATGAGGATATTGAGAGGGAGCGGAGAGCCTTGTCAGTCAGAGCAAATATGATTGCCCGCAGGTTTGCACGTTGCTCGACGGATGTGAAAAAAACACTATTCCGAGCCTACTGCGCATCTTTTTATACGTGCAACCTGTGGGTGAGTTACACTCAAAAGACGTATGGGGCTCTCCGTGTCCAATATAATAACGCGCTGAGGGCGATGCTGGGGCTGCCGCGGCACTGTAGTGCCTCGGGCATGTTTGCGGAGGCGCGCATCGACTGCTTTTACACAGTGATGCGCAAGAGATGCGCGTCCATGGTGCGCAGGGTGCGCGCCAGCCCCAACATCGTCCTGGCGATGATAGCTGGCAGGTTAGATTGCCCTTTTTTATTGCATTGCGGTGGCCTTCACGTCACACGCAACAAATAAACATTAATTTATTATTATTATAAATTGTTACTAACACAGTAGTATTAATTTTACTAACAAAATTGTATGTATTACTAACTCAGTAGTTTTAAGTTTACTAACATCTATGAGTCATGTTGCTCGAAATAAATGTTTTTTAAATAAAATATATCATTGAGAGTGTGCTGAAGGTGTTTTTGAGTGCGCACTTTCACTGTGAAACAGTAAAACACTCGTACACCCTCTTTTCACCTCTTTACATCACAAGCCTTATTGCCGAACTTTGTGTTTTCCTTCACCGTTCAGCAACACAAATACATATGTTACATGTAAAACCCGAAGTAGGCTAAAGTCCGAAAAAATCTAAAATAGGTAGCGACGACGAGCGAAGCGAGGAGGAGCGGGTTAGGTTTACATGTTAATATATTATACATTGGGCCTCCGAAGTTTTGTATGACATTAGCCGGGTAAACCTAGGTTTAACCGTGCTTTGGGCTTTAGCCGTAACATAGACATTCCATTGGTACTAGTACAGTACAAGTTTTGCGTCCGACTAACTGAACTGCCACTACTGTCATCACAATCTATTATTACTAAATACTTCAACTATCCATCTCAAAGCTTTCAAGTCTTTTAACGGCAAACAATATCACATTCCAGACATAGTGGTTTCATTGGAAGCCACCGACGATTTTATTTATGAGAAGGCCATGAATCAAATCCAAAGCCCACGATGTGAAGAGGAGGAGGTTGTGAAACGTGTCTTTGAGTTCAGAGTATGGGATGCCCCCGAAATCACACCGCTAAACTTTTTTGATGAATTGGATATTCATCCGTTGATCGTACCCGTTGACGATCACAAGGACTATGCAGTGGAAAGACCGTATGCTGACGTGACACTTCGTATGGGTAGACCATGCCGGTATCAAAAGCTTTTAGGTGAGTTTGTTTTAGCCACTGCGGACCCACGATACCCCTGGCGATACCCCTGGTGGTATCGTGGGTCTTTTAAAATCAAACGATACCCCAGCACGTTTCATCGATTTGTAAAACAATCATTTATAATTTTACCATTTGCTATGGGGTCTACTGATGAATAAAAAAGAATTCATGGTTGTTGTAGCATTTACACGCTATAACGCAAATATATTATAACGCCAGATATATTTTATGCTAGTTAGAGATTTATTCAATTACATTACGTTTGTTCGTTTATTAAAGCAAAAATCGAGGCTGCTGAAAAGATCGCGAAAGAAGAACATGAATTGCATTGTAATAGAGAGGCACAGATTCAGAAAGAGTTGGAAAAGAAAATGCAACGTGAGCGAGAAGAAAAGATGGAATACTGGGTAATTATTCGTTCCAAACAAACCAGTATCATTCACACTTATTGGACTTTCGAATGATCTGTTTCTCCACTTAGTCGGACCTATATGCAAGTCTACGCGAAGAGGAAGAAGCAGCTCTAGCGATATCTGGGGAGCCAATGAGGAAATACCTTATGAATCATATTTTCCCGACGTTGACCCCGGCTTTGTTGGAAATATCTAAACTACGTCCTGACGATCCAGTTGATTTCTTGGTACGTTCTAATTATGTTCTTCAGATGTATTCTTCAGATCTTTTGAATGTCATCTTTATTATGGCACAAGCTTTCTTAGCACTAGTGCATTTATAACTGCATCGAAGCTTCACGATATTTTATTTCTTTCTGATATAGGCAGAGTATCTGTTTAAAAAGAACCCGTTAGGAAAAATGCTGGAACCAGGATACAATCTCCAAGCTGAGAAACTCTTAGGCAAGATCAAAATACTTGACAAAGCTATTGAACACTTGGATATCAAGATAGACCCTTTCATGCCTCCTGAAGTAGAAGAGAAAGAACAGAAATGAAATTAAATGGAATGTTTTGAAATATCAATTTATTGATAAATTCTATTCTTTTTAATAAAGAATGATAAACTTTCGCAATTTATTATACCTTAGATAAGACAAGCGGATACTATGCTTGCGTAGATCCTGTTTTTCTCTTCCTTTAGCTTCAACGTCTTACAAGAAACCCACAGTCCAAACATGTCTCTAGGTGCATCCGCCTGGTCTAGGCGTAGACAGATCAGTCAGTCAATCAGGGAAATCTTCTATACAGGGTGTTATGATGAAGTTGCGGAAGCCAAAAACTGGCGATAGTTCTCGCGCATACGAACAACCTTCCGTGAAAAAAATTGAGAAATCGAGAAAAACATATCTGTTGTTTCATACATTATGTAACTTTTCTATGGAACAGATGATTTTTTTTCGCGATTCGAGGGTTGGCTCCATAATAAAAGTTGTTCGTATGGACGAGTATTATCGCCAGTTTCCGGCTTCCGCAACTCCATCTTAACATCCTGTATATATGTTTATTTTGTCAAATACTCATCGATTACCATTTGTGTTCTAGTACCATTTATGTACCTTTTAAATATTACGTAAAAAATGTATATAGAACGTGTAAAACAGAATCATTGAAATATTATTACATACCGGAAAAGATATTTAACGTGTATTCGTTTAAATTAAATATTTACTACTAGCTTTTGCCTGCGTTGATTTAGTTTGCATTTTTTCGGGGGATAAAAAGTAGCCAATGGTATTAATTCGGTATAACTCGACTTAACTTATTTGACAGGACTAACCTTATTTTAAGCGTCTTGTCTTTTTCTTTCTTTATCGAAAAGACAAGGATAGAACGCTTAAATTAAGTTTACATACTCCTGTCAAATAAGTTAAGATGTGCTACACCGAATCGGTACCTTTGTCATTCTCCGACTCATAAACTATCTCTATGCAAAAAATCACATCGATCTATTGCGTTGCTCCGTTGCTGCGTGAAAGCAAGACAAACCAACAAACCAGCAAACACACTTTAGCATTTGTAATAGTAGGTAGGACGGACAACAATTAACAAATAGGGGTGGTCGATACTATTCGATGTTATCTTTCTCGCGTGATTGTATAATTTAATAGCCATTAGCATGACACCGTTACTATAGGATTCATACAACGTTTTCAGTAGAAATAATGCTTGTTTCGTATAACAAACATAATTTCGTGTTCTATTGACCATGTAGCGCCACATAAGCTTTTCAAAATGAAAGTATATCCTGAACCTTCTAATAACAGGATCGGAGTAGAAAAAAGAGACATTGATAAAATTAACACCGGTGGTGGTGGAGTTTCTGTTCTAGCGGATAGTTTGCGTCATCAAACTACTGAGTTTTTCAATAATTCAACCTTGCATGGCGTGCGTTACATCGCTGAAAAGGATCGGCCATTTTGTGAGAAGTAAGTTGAATCCCAAATCCCAACTCATGGATGGTGTATTAGAGATACTGGAATAGGTACGTTCTTTATTTGGATTATACTACACAATATGATGTGTGTTGTAGGTTTATGTGGTTCAGCTTTACTGCAGTAGGAGCTGTGACCACTTGCATCATTATCGTCAGCTTGTGGGAGAAGTTCCAGACGAATCCTACAATCACAGGTAAAGGGCTAAAAATCAGATGCTCAGGTCATACTGATCATAGGCTGAATTCAATTTTTGTTCTTTACCTTCCCTGTTTCCCTGTCTCCAGGTTTGGACACGGATTTCCACAACTGGGATGTACCATTTCCAGCAGTCACTATTTGTGATATGAGTCCAGTAGATGAGGAACTGTTGGAGAAATACATGAACAGGCAAGTTTATTGTATTAATTTTATCACCAATTAAAGGTATGAGGATACAAATCAATGTCCTTATAAAGTTTCAGAATTTAGTTGCACGTGTTGTGTTTCTCTCGATCCCTTGGCGATTTCCTAAAATCCCTTAGCTGATGTCTACGTCATACAATAAGCCTACATTCCTTTTATATTAATTCTTATGTCCAGCTGTTTAGTATAGCTAGATGTTGATAGCTGATCAATCAGCCAGTCAGGGGTATTGTTTTATACAGATTGCAATCAAGGCATTGCGGCTGGTTTATTCATCCAAGCATTGCGGTCGATAGGGCGTACACTAGTGCATGTTCACCATCACGAAGTTGGTTAATTTGTTCATTACCAATTATTGCAATTAATTTTAACAGATCGCGATGAAAGTAAGTATGTTTCAGAGGATTCCAACAAAGAAATGTTTAACCGTGCGGTGCGCCGACGACGGTGCTTGCAGTGCTAATCATTTTATAATATGATGTTTGTTATTTTGGCAGCACATGGGGAGACTCGCCGCCGCAGAAAGCAAGGGACATGATGCTGTGGTTGAGCACGCTCAGCTACCGGTCTATAAAGGAGCAAGCATCCCAATTTGTCGGAGACAAGGACCTGACAAACGTCTTCGATGGTGATCAGAGCCTCAAGTATGCAGTTTTTGATGTAAGATTTACGTTTTTTCATCTACGTGGTACGCTCACCAGTAGAGCTAGTGAAATGAGAATCCTAAATGTGTTCATGAAAATACATATCTAACGATCTCGATCTATAATCGAGATACCCGGTTCGCATCGTATTACTACCGAAATAGAGGGCGTGCAGCAAGGTTTCACCTTTAGGCTGTCAGTATCCCGACAGCTCGAACGCAACGTTTCACGTTAATCATCCGTACAGCTCGTATATACAGATTCATTCATAAGAAGCTACATCGGAACCACGTATCCAAAGGGGGGGGGAATGATACTCGGGATCTATCCCCCAGAAATCTAGCGTAAGCAGGCGCGTAACGTAGGTACACGGGACTGGAAAATTCGACGGCATTAGTGGCGAAACATTAATGAAGCGGATTACAGTCTATGGTGTACTAAGTGGAAGAAATAGAAAAGAAACCATCCGAAATTATGCAAGTTCTGAATGCGTCCTGACCCCTTTTTCTTTCCGACCGTCACGTCAGCAAGTTAATCTATTGCTTGGCATGGCATGGTATCTACTGAGTCGTCAGTCGAGCGATCATTTTCGTGCTTATAAAAATAAAATCTGTCATGATGAACAAGATGAGGGACGAAAGGCTTTACAGGGCTTGCTCTAATATCAATTCATGTAGCATTAACATGTAGCATTAGTGTACCATATTTAAATACATTTAATACAACAAATACAAATACAAATTATTTATTTATTTGGTTTAAAAAAATACATTTGAATTTAATAGGAAATATAACAATAGTACTTAGCAAGTGATCGATATACATAAAATAACTAACTAATAAGTATGAGCTTAAGCATACCTACTATCCTATTAAGGTTAAACGGTAGTGCCAATTTCCATACAAAATTAATTAACCAAGATCAGCTGAAGTACAAATTTTAGCTTGTATTTATCACTGTATTTTATTACATTTTAATACAAGAATGTCGCGAATTTAAATAAAAGTTATATTTTACAACAATAATTGGGTTATTTTAGCTTTTAAAGTTCAGTTAAATGTCCATCATTTTACGTGTGTAGTTGTGGATGTCATACTATAAAACTGTTAGATGTGTGTGAATATGCTTTACGTGTGTGCGGTTTAACTACATGGCGGTTTCGCATGATTAGATTGCGTACTAAATTGTACTTAAATTTCACACCAATAAAAAATACTTCAATAGCATAAGTGATATACTGTCTGACTACAAATCATAAGGTTCAGAGTTCGATTCCTGTCACATGTATTTATTTTGTTTTTGTTTTGTCTATTATTATTGATTCCAGAATTGTGAATATAAATAAAAATTATTTATTGGATTTATTCCTTCACTTGTGCCAAAATAAATTCCTTCGTGCCCAGGCGCTGTTCGTGCCTAATTAAAAACCGACAGATGAACAACAAAGTGATTTTACATATAAGGGTTCAGTTTTTCGTGATGAAATAATGAACCTTAAAAAAACGGTCATGTGCAGGTCAGACTCGTGTACCTAGGGTTCCGTATTGAAAATAGTAGGTAGGTAGTTAAAGTTTTGCCAGTAACTGATTATGAAGACAAAAAAAATAATTGATTGCAAGTACATACCTACCAATTATATTTACAAAAGAAAAAAAACCGCGGCTAAGTTTTTAAATAATAAAAAAAAATATAGGTAATAAAAGAAAAATTTTTTTTTGTGAATTTCTTTACCGCTACATTTTTCCTGCAATCTTTGCAAAATAATCTATTATTGTGATTTATATTTTATTTTATCACTAGCCTTTTGCCCGTAGCTCCGCCCACGTTTATTCAACTCTTCCCCGTTTTCGGCTTTGGCTTTATTTTATGAATAAATAAAATAAAATAAAAAAAACACAAAAAGTGACGTTGTCCTCGGAGATTAGAACTTCCGGCTTCTTGCGTCCTAAACGAACGCTTTTCGTTCCTAGCTGAAAATAACGTTCACTAGGTATTCTCTCATCAGGATAAATACTTACTTATCACGCTTTATTTCGCATTTATATCCTAGGTATATCGTAACAGGGAGAAGGGTATTCGCAGATAAACAGGGCGGCAAATCGGTATCCACACGGGTGTTCAAATAGGTAGCGGTGAGCCTGGTTACATGCAGCAGGGACAATCGTCTTTCATTCAAGCCGCCATTATTGAGCAATGTCGGCAAATATCAAAGGGACGGCACGCGCGGCCGGCGACGACTCTGTGTTGCCATAAACATAGATTTATCTGTACTTGCAGGGATTTAGGAACATTTACAGAAAACAGATTGGACCAGTTATGTACGGAGAAACGAGTTTGTACGGAGATTTTTTTATTTAGCGCTAAAAGTTTTGGAAGAGATTCGGACGCTTCATAGAGGTAGGGACTTTAATTATCCTTTTTGTACCTAAATGTATAATTTTCAACATTATTTTCAGTTTTTTTGTTAAAAATAATCGCTAATCTTGATAGATTTCATAGTTATTTACTCGTATAAATATTGTTTCTATGGTACAGAATTTTTAGGTCAGTCAGATTAATAAGTTTTTCGATTAATAAGTTTGTTTTTTACCAAAAAATGAGTATGAGTATGGCAACACTAACTTCGTACGCTTTCGCTACGTTTGTTCGTTTTTGTTTCCGATTCAAAGGTTTTAGGTACCACATTTTGGCTAGTAAGTAAGTAGGTAGGTAGTTAGTTACTATCTTTCAGCACGGACCCTACACAGACCGAATCCCTACTAACATTTTATTTTTCGAAATTCGTCATACTGATTACTTACTTACCAAGCCTCGAGTATTAATTTATATATTATTTTATATTATAAATATATATAAAGTAACTATGATTTATATGACCAAATTCATATTGGAGACCAGTGATGTAAAGTACCTATCATAAATAGGTATTTTTTTTATTCATATCGCTGTTGGAGACACGATAAGTCGTCAAGATCAAGGTTCAATGACCCGTTTTACGAAATACGAAAAATATTTTTTGTTTTCCTATACAAATTCATGGTCTACCCCGAGTCCCGAGTCCCCGACTCAGTATAGAAAGCCTAAATTGTATTTTCTGTATTTCACAGAAAGTAGGGTAAGTACCTAATCGAACCTTGTTACTGATCTGATCACTTATAAAGTCTCCAGTATGCATTTGGTCATATAAAACAAAGTCACCTATTCACCTTATTATACAGGCAAATTCATAATGAAGACCCGGTAACTTCAGCGATTTATACAACAACAACATATCGTCACAACATGAATCCCCGAGGGGGTGTCAGAGGTGTTCCCGAGTGTGAACTATGAATTGCAAATCACAGAACACACTCGGTATACCCGCATTTCATCGAACATTATTTTATACTTTTAAGTATATAGATAGACACATAAACTCCAAAACAATTAGATGAACTGGCCAACCAATAATCACCTCTGTAACAAGGCAATAAAGTCTATTCGTCTCATTAGCTTGGGCAGTTTAATGATATTGCCGTATTTCGGGGACAAAAACACATGTTTGAGGGCATGCCGGTTTACCTCACAGTGTTTTCCTTCACCGTTCAGCAAGTGGTAAGTAAGAACAAATACTATGCACATACATATATGTCGCCCGACCGGGGATTGAATCTACTAACGTCTAAACTAATTAGACGAATGGCGAAGACTTTATTACCTTTTGACAGAGGCGATTATTAGTTGGCCCATTTGCTAATTGTCTTGGACGGTTTATTGATCTCAAGTAAGACTGAGAGGACAGCGTTCTTTCTGCCCCTAGATACCGCCACGAACTTTTTTTTTAAATTTCGCATATGTTATTGATCCGTAATACCATGGACGAAATACTAGTCTATGGTAATACTGATTACTTACAATCCGGTCTATGTACTTTTACGCATTGTATCATAGACGCTCCATGATTGTATTATGAAAATTAGAGTGCATTATGTTATGTTTATGTTGTTCAAGAACAACCCCGAGAGTCTCCAGTATGAATTTGGCTACTCAAATATCAATCAGTCACCTTATTTAGCGAGATGGAGTCGTCCCAGTTACGACGAAGTTATGATAGGTTCTAACAGATGGCGCTAGTTTATTTAGTATTTTTTAAAAAATTGCAGCATTCGTTCGTAAAATTTATTAGAGCTTCATTAGAGCTTTTTTATTTTTGTATGATTTTATAATGGATAAAAATGTGATTATACTCTTGTTATGCTTATATCATTGCATATATCAACAGCATTATTTATGTAAAATAATTTGTTTATTACCTGTAAATATTATGAATTAAAAAAAAAAAAGTTTGGTACATCATCTCTCTCAATTCGCGGGTTTCTCCCATAATTCAATGTTTTTTCCAATCTAAAAGTAGTTTGCTTGAAAGGATGTAATTGTAAGTACACCTTACATGATTCTTCAGAAAGTCACATCATCGAATAATTTTCTTGAATTTGATGGAAAATAATCATTTTGATGGATCAAATAAAAAAACAAGTAGGTAATTTTGAAATATTTCACAAAAATGGAAAAAGAAAACATTTGTAGTGATGTGGGATCGATCCTTGCTAGAGCAGATCGAAATTCCACAGGTGTAACCATTAGACCAATCAATCTCTACACGGCGCCTTGAAATTAACAATTACTTTATATATAATTTCATTGTGTATGTGTGCGTGCATAGCTACGACAAAACAGCAAATTTTAATATTGTTTGGGCCCGATGTAGAAACATACAACAGAAAATGACACAATTCTGCCTTTATAAAATAATTAACACATTAAAACTGTCGCATCATACAACGGAGCGAAATATTTTGTTTGTTTACTATTTTTAAATACAAAAACCAAATTATAGTAATTATAGTACCGCAGCGCCATCTATTGACAGGAAACTTAGAATCAGGCACTAGTGTTTAACCTTAACACTAATAAATTATTTTTGTGATCACTATCACCTGCGCTGGCCTGCAAGACCGTCCTGCAATGAAGAAGTTATTTTCTTCAAATTAACTATTAAAATTAAAATTTAAAAAGAATGCAAATGCAAACTAGTACAATAGTAACATAAAAATACAATTCTGTTTGAGGGCGTGTTTGTGTATGTGAGAGAGAATTGTGAGGGTGTCTGAGGTGAGGTGTGTAAAATTTATATATTCATATAAATAGCATAAGTAGTACTGAAAGTGAGAGAATTCTAAGATAGTACTTTTAGAAGATTTTCGACCTGTTCATAGTCCTTATCCTGAAGCCAATTTTTGACAATCTCTTTGCGTTTCCTATCGTTTGAGAAAAAATGGTGCAAGAAAAGAACGGAATCCCTGTGCAAAGGCTGTTGTTAGCTTAGGGGCTCTTTTCATGTTTCCAAAGCGTATCCTGGAAGGTTTTACGTGCTTTTTAGGTACAAAACTTGATAAAATATTAAATATGTAATTTTTTCGTATAGATAAAACACCAATCTCACTATATAAATGCGATGTTAGGAATAAATAATCCTTCCCAGACAGAACTTTTAGAACTGCTCTTTGAGCGCGTTCTACTTCCAGAATATGGGTCTTCGCAGCTCCGCCCCATGATGAGATACAAAAAGATACCAAAGATTCAGCTAGCGCAAAATTGTACTTATCGTTTATAGGTACATCTGAATCTGAGAATATATATATTACTTGAGTACCTACTCTTTGTTTAGTTTTTAGACCGTTAGGTCGTTAGGTATACTTTTAGGTTAGTAGTGTATGTTGACTATTATATTTATTATAGTTACATACATATTTATATCACTCTTTATGCACTCATTTTTAATTTCAATAAGCCAATGGATAATGTTTCTTCATCTCTGTCATTTATGGTTGACTGGAAGAAATTTCTTTCAGAAATAAGTCCGCCTTTGCCCTGTATTTCTCTTAATTCTAATCTGTATTTATCTGTATTTTTGTGTGTAATAAAGTGTTTATTATTATTATTAACTCCAGATCCAGGAAAATACTCATACCACCCGGTTTTTATTTCCGTGGATACGTTTATTTGGGCTAGTTGTTCAGTGTGATCAGTTATGTGGTATCTTTTAAAGATGGTAGTATATTTACACCTGTTTAACATACCTAGAACCCAATTATCTATAAAAAATAATATGGTATAGTAAATACAGCGATTTCTTTCCCATTGTTGCTTAAATTAATGTCCCCTCCGAACCAAAAGTCTGGATACGCTTGCATCGGGACCTTCTGGACGAGCGCTTTAGTTCACCAGTAGCAATGGTGACCAAGCATAAACCTATAATGAATAAGATGACTTCTGAATTTGAGCAGACTGTGTTTATTCATTCATATCTTATAGATCGTCCAGCACTGCGACGCGATGTTCTTCGAGTGCGAATGGAAGGGCGACTCAGAGGAGTGTTGTGACCTTCTGAACCCCGTGTTTACTGAGATGGGCTTCTGTTACGCCTTTAACTCTAGACACGCTGAACGGATTTGGCCTTGGTAAGCCAATCCTCTTGCATCTCATCATTAGCCTGTGTTGCTTGTCTTACGGGTTCTTTTGCAATCCTTCTTTCTCCAAATACCATCGTGTTGCAGGCAAATGCAACCGCTGAGTAACCAGTTTCTTGAAGCCTTTATCCACGAGACTGATGCGAAATGGGCTTTCATGTTTAACTCGTTTCGGAACGATAGCATCATCGATGTACGTATGGCTTATTTTTAGCATTGAGTTATTATTATTCGTAGAAAATTTTAGAGAAAAAACGCAAGCTATTTTTAGATGACTTAAACTTCATCTTAGGCTACATTGTATATATCGTTTAGTATTTGCCATATTGGTTACGAGGCCAACAATGTCTCGTGTCAAGTCGTGTCGCCCTGTGCACTATCACGACTTACTTGCCTCTACATTCACATTGATTATTGTGGTGAAAGGGCTTTTAGCACAACTTGGCTTAGTGCTTCGGTTTTCGACTGGCGCAAAAAGTTACAATAGTGTATTATGCAACGCGATCGTTACGAGTAATATTACAAGCATATAAAGACGCATCAATGGGCAGCTTAATCACATAAAAAACTGATTTACATTACAATGTTTTATTAAAAAAACTAAGCCATTTAAGTATGTCATGTGACTGACAAAAATGGTTTTCAGATTTACATTCACTCTTCAGTAGAAATGGCCGGCTTGGAACTGAGCGCGCAACTGTCATGGGATCGTCGAGTAGAGAAGGTGTCTTTCTCGGTCAAACACACATACACCACAGAAGACGCTCGCCAACTCTCTATTCGTCAAAGAAGATGCATATTCGCTGACGAACAGAAGTTGGAAACGTCGTCAGTTTACACGTATTCGGCTTGCATGAGGCAGTGCCGTATGCGTCTCTGCCGGTCCTTCTGCGGATGTGTACCGCACTTCTACCCTGATATTGGTAAGAAATTGGTAACAGGCTACCTATAAGAAATTGGTAACAGACGCCAACGTAACAGGCTACCTATTGACAGTTCTTATTGCGGCATCATAGCCGAGAAAATCGTGTACAAATAGGCAATGGTGCGCATAGAACTTTTTTCCGGAAAAGCAACCAGAAGGTCAAGTTTGACAACAAAAAAAAATTGAAAAAATTCAAATAACATTTTAAAAAAAGAAAGTTGGTATGACGCCACTGCCGCCACGGTAGGCACTGCCTACCCTAGAGTAAACATTTTCATACCAACTTTTTTTTTCAAAGTGTTATTTAAATTTTTTGATATTTTTTTACAGTCAAACTTGACTTTCTGATTGCTTTTCCAGAAAAAAGTTCTATGCACGCCACTGAAACAGGGAGCTTCAACTGCAAGCGTTTGTACAAAGCTAGAGGCGAGACCCGTCTTGGCCTAGCTATTAGAAGCATAGAAGTTCATTCAGATCTACGACTAACGACAAAAGGGACAAATACTCTACAATACTAAACGGGGGAGCGATATACATACATTACAGTCATCCTGCTCAATCACGTAGATTTGTCCCTTTTGTCGTTGTCTGAGACATGCTGATTGGGCAAAATGGTGATGTTGGAAATAGTCACAAATCAATGTCGCAGTCATTGTAAAAGCTTACGTTTGTGACTTGTACTATTTACTGGGAACCTGCAGGGGAGTGCTTTATCAAATTATAAATGTTTGCCTCCATTTGCGGAATAACTCAAGATCGGATGTGCTGATTGATTTGAGTATTATGTAGATAAGCAGAAAAACTAAAAACCTTATATTTCGAGTAGGATGTCAAATGAAGCGTGTTCTCCATTACCCACTGACGTAAAAAAAAAGGTGGACGGAGTTTCGCTAACCAACATTTAAAGCATCCATAGTATGCCGATCCGCTTGTACGCACGAGCCCAGCACGCACACATTCACATCATAGCATGCCAATTTCCATAGTAAGTCCACTCACAAACTTACAAACCGCCGCCATTGCTATGCTTCAGTAGGTAGTTGCTTAGCTGCGACGCTGTCCGCTTTTTTACGCCAATGGCCATACTAGTGACGGACTTTATCGCAAATTCCAGAAGGCTACAGACACTGCACTATACACGAGCTGGCGTGTATAGCGCGGCACGTAGACGCTATTGTTGACGTCACGCGATGTACCTGCGAGCTAGGGTGCTCGCACACCGTATATGAGGTCGAGAAGCTTACTGAGATCGAGTAAGTTCACTTTAGGAGATATATACTAATTTTTTTTTCAAGTGAAACTTAAGTTTAGTTTAGTTTAGATTAATTTATTTTAGTCCCCCCTTTTTTTTTACTATTTTAATGTTATTTAAGTTAATTTTATTGAATAAAGACAATACGTTTAGAAAAAAGTGAAACTTACAGCACAATGTAACTAACAATATCAATAGAATAACTTAAATAAAGCCAATTACAAGTTTCCACTAACACCTAGTAACATAATAAAAATATTTGAGCAACAATCTTGACGATAATTCACACTCAACAATTTCAATAATTTATACTCGACTATATACTATATACTATAAGCATACTTATAGTAAATAAATACTCTCGTCTGTCTCCGGGACGCTGGAGATCTCGGACCGAGAGTGAATGACAGAAAAGTGACGAAGAAATACAGGTTGTTGATTTGGTCAGCAACTTCCGTCACAGGTGTTTACGATACTGATGAAAAAAAAAAAATTTTTTTTTGCGGTATTTTATTTCGCGCCTAAGAACAATGCGTGAAAATTATTTACGAAAATGATATGTATTATTTTACTAAAATTGGTTTCTTTTCAGTTCCAGCAAAGGGCCGCAATTATCAAGTGCTTTGGTGACAGAGTTCGTCTCGTGGCCAATGGTTCGGTACAAGCGAGAAGTCCTGTTTGGTTGGGTCGACTTGCTAGGTGAGCTTAACCTGGACGCGTAAATACCAGATTCTTGTAAACATGGTGGTTTATCAATATTTTGCGGGGTACAAAAGGCAATTTTGTGTACCTAGATACGCTTTTTAGAGTTCCGTAGGACCTAAATGGTACAAAAGGAACCATTGTGCTGACGTCCGTCCGTATGTCACAGCCTCATAACTTTTGTACTGTTTGTCTACCATGAGTTTTGCACTCGATAAACGTTAACGTTTGCGTAATATATTTTGGATTAGAAATTGTGGTTCCTCTTGTGAACCGCTAGAGGCGCTGTGCAATTTCTCATATAAATATTTTATGAAGACGTTAACGTGTATCGAGTGCAAAACTCATGGTAGACCCATTAAAGATAAATACTTGAAATTTGGCACAAAATTTGCATTGATTTGCCCACATAATATAGTGTAATAAAATAAATTCAATAATTTAAATTCATCAAAATATTGCCCCTACAGACAGTGGCGTAGCTAGGTAGGCAAAGGCCCCGGTGCATAGAGAAAAAATCGGGCCCTCACCCCCTCTTTCACGGTAGCTTCAACTTATATTGGCCTTCAAAATTATAGATAGGAATAAGAATAGGATACAGGATACAGTGAGTTGAACTTATCATTAGTAGGCTTAATCCATACGTCATCTCTATGAGGGGTAAAATCTCTGTTTATATAAAAGAAAATGGGACTAAATAAGCAACGACGGTTTATAAAATCTTTATTATACAGATGAGATCAATAGATGACAAAGAAAAACGATTTTTAACAGAGTTCCCTGTCCAACTCACAACCTCTTGCGCGCTTTAATTTTTGCGAATTCGTCTATAACTTCACTTGAAAATTCTTGTGAGCAGGGTCGAGGTTTTCTAGCTTCAGGAGCTGGCGAATTGGCTGACCCGCTCTTTTCAAAGCTTAGGTTGGAGGGCCCCCTGAGCTCCGGGGCCCTGGTACACTGCACCAGCTGGCCCTATGATAGCTACGCCACTGCCTACAGAAGAGAGAAAAAAAAAACATAGTTTTTCTACTAAAAATACAATATGGTTATAAAACTGTAGGCTACTAAAAATCAGATTGTAAAATATATAATTGTGCATTAATTACTTGTACAGACTTAAGAGTAATTATAATATTATTAAAACTCGCGTGAGCTAACATACTAAATTATTATTACATACGTAATTATCAAGCCGTATGTAATAATAATTAAGAGTAATTATTGAAAAACCTTGAAAAATCTCCTAAAAATACAATATTGATAGCCATTTGACAATTGATAGCATTAGGCCTGTCACGGTCTGAGTTACATTCACTGATCTTTTGTGTCTATGATTACATTGTACTGTGTGTGTGTGTGTGTGTACCAACTATAAGTACATAAATCACTTAGTTTAACCGGCTTATATGTCTGGACGTGGACGCTATCGTCAGTTGTAATGTAACATGAGAACGCTTGTACGGATTCTTAGGCACGTAGAGATAATAGTCGTCAACAAATAAATGATCTTTTAACATAATATATTGAAATAAGTAAGTACCTACATAGATGGTGTACTAACTTAATACTTACTTGTGTTTTATTTAGCCTTAAGTAATAAACCCTCTTTTATGTTTCGTCTCACTTGGTCACTTTTTCTCCGACGTGTTTCAAGGACCTAAGGTCACTGCTTAACTCTTTAGGAGGCCGGCGGGGCAATCCTAGTTCATACAAACGAAATACCAAATTCCTAAAACCTATAAGAAACCGCCCACCTAACAGCGAAAACCGCATAACCCCTCGGCCACAGCTTCAGGCTTCGAGAGGCGAGCCAAGCGGTTCGACGGCGCCGGCGGAGAGAACAAATGTATGAAGTTGTATAGAGCCGGCCATGGGTCGCCGCTCGCGCGTCTTGTCCGGCTTCGAGTGACTTGCGCTCTCGCGACGGCGGTGTGCGGGGAGGCGGGTGGTTGAAACAGTGATCGAGCGCACAGGACGAACCTAGTGTCGAGCGTTTTGAGCGAGCGAGCGCTGTACATCCGATGCGAGGGAAGGCGCCGATGGGTGTCGTGGCAGGGCAAAGCCCGTCGCAAAAACCGCCTGGAAGCGCACTAAGCGCAGCAAGAAGCCTGAAGCTGTGGCCCTGGCGTTATAGATAATAATTGGGAACATACATACAAACAAACATTTTTCTATTTATAGAGAAGAAGCACCTTTGAAAATGTAATGTGAACATTAAAATTTTAATGGTATCGATTCGGTGAAGCACATCTTAACTTACTTGACAGGACTGAACTTAATTTATGCGTTCAGTCCTTGTCTTTTCGATAAAGAAAGAAAAAGACAGGACGCTTAAAATAAGGTTAGTTCTGTCAAATAAGTTAAGTCGTGTTACGCCGAATCGACACAATCGATAGCCATAACCGTATTATGTACACCGGTTCCGGCTTTGTCTGTATTGGGGCCACTGGTTTTATTTTATTAGCATAAGTCAATTTTTTTGTGAAATTAATGTTTTTATCTACTCCAATACTGCAATAAGGTAATTACAATATCATGACGAGTGTTCAGTTCTTTTTCTCATTTTTCGTCGAATTGTTTTTGATGATCGTAAGTTGATAAATTATTGTGTGCAACTGGACATAATTAGACATTGGGACACTCGTGCAAGTCTTTTTAAATATTTGTATGCCTTTACGGCGGCGGAACATAACGCACTACTTTTGTAAAACCATCTGTATTTATTACCTATGTTGGACAAATTAATAAATGCTTTGATTTGATCTATTACGAAACGAATATCCCAATGTCTCACATTATGTCAAACAGCACAAAATACCTAATATTTGTTTTTTTTTGACATCGTTAAATAACGTTTCAAGGTCTGCTTGTGGGGTCTCATGTCTGCTTTTATATTCAGTATTCCAAATCGTAGCCCAAATCCCTCTTTATCTCATAATCGTAGTCCTATTATTTCTTCTGTGTACACACATTTTTGTCCAGTTTCGTTCGGCGGCATCGCGGGTCTGTTCCTCGGCTTCTCTCTACTGTCAGGCGTAGAGATCATCTACTACTTCACACTGCGAGCGTGTTGTTCCGCCGCTAGAGACACCGACATGCTGCGACGGGAGAGAGAGGAACGACTGGCCAAGCCGAAACCGCCGTACGATCTCAGCTTGGTGCCTCGGTAAGACAGATAGAATAAGAGTTATTGCTCTGAGGTAAGACAATAAGACATTTCGCTAACTTTAGGAGCGTGTCGGAAGTAGAGCCCCTTGCGATTATTTACTAGCATATAAAATGCGATTTTTTATAACTTCTTTGAAAGTGTTTATTCCAGGCGCGTGTGTAGTATTTTTTTTACTATTTTAATGTTATTGAATAAAAACACAATATGTTTAATTTTAATATTTTTTGATAGGTATATTTTTCGGAAATGCTATGAAAGAGTCATTTATATCCATTTTAAAATTATAATTAGTTTTAAGATAGGTACATAGTTTTTACATTGGTAACAAGGTTTTGTTGAATAACTATTGAGCAAAATTTGGATTTAAGTATTCTGTTTCGATTAATTAGAGAAAGGCGGGTTTTTCACAATCCGGCTGCTAAACGGCTCTTTAAAATAGACTAACAGACTCAGTACCAAGATAGGACCAAATATCAGGTCCTCTAAAAAGGCCGCTTTGGACGAATCATATTATGATTCTGTTGTAACGCCGTCTCTTTTGCACGCACGAAGAAACTCTAACTCTATCCTACTTTCAAATAATTTCATGATTCACCCAAGTTGGCCTTTTTAGGTCCCCAGAGCGGTCGATGACTGCCCTAATCGGATATTTGTCAAAGAAGCATTGAATCGGGCATTATTTCAGTAGTTTACCATGAGTTAGGTAAGCCTCGATACTCGCTAGCGACTGCGTAAAATATATGAAAAATTGTACAGCGCCCCTAGCGGCTTACGAGAGGAACCACAATTTTTAATAAAACATATTTTGACCAGTCGCTAACGGGTACCAACAGTACCAAGACCCAAACTTATGATTACATAGCCAGCTTATTTCAAGTTTATTATCAAACCTAACATTAGCCGTAACATATAATAAAAAACAAGTTATTGAGAGCGGTTTCGCAGGCGGATTGTGAAAAACCCGCTTTTTTCCAATTAATCGAAACAGTACACTTAAACTCAAAATTCACTCAATAGTTATTTAACACAACTTTATTACCTATGTATTATGTATGCTGCTATCGCAGTTTCCATTGGTTTCTGTTAATCAGAATTACATTTTTTTTTTTAAATCTAGTTAACAGAAACCAATAGAAACTTTGCGATGGCTACATACGCAATACATAGGTAATAATAAGGTTTTGTTGAATAACTATTGACTGAATTTTGAATTTAAGTGTTCTGTTTCGATTAAGTAATTAGAAAAAGGCGGGTTTTTCACAATCCGGCTGCAAAACCGCTCTTAACGAGACAAGTCAACTATATTTTTTTCTTTATATGAAAATACATTTTTTCATGTTTCCAGGTGGAAGCGCCCCCCTCGACCCCCCACCGCTGCGCCTTTAATAGTGAAATCTAAAGACACCAAGCCACCTCAATACTCTCCGCCGCCGGGATACCCGACCTTCCTCCCTTGAACATAAGGATCTCGACAATATCCAAGTGTTTTTTACAAATCAGTGGCATGAAAATAATGTTAGGGTCCAATCGTTAGTAACAGCACACCAACGTAGCGAATAACACAATAACAAGTTCAAACATATCATTAGTTATTAAGTCTGCTTTATAATTTGTATGCATTTTGTTTATATTAAGAGATTGAAGTAAATAAAATATAGCGTAATTTTTGTAACATTTATTATTTCATGTTTTGGTCACAATCCAACTAAGTTTTGTCGCAATAAGTACATTTTCAAATTGAACTAATAGAGTGATATGCTAAAAGTGCTCGCATTCTAAATGCAAGTATACGAAACAAAGATCTCAATCAGAAATATTTGTATAAATTATAGTAACTTTGGTAGGTCAAAAATTCACCTACTTTTGTAGCAAATTAAATATTACTGGTAAATAAAAAGCACCAAAAGTCTTAAGTACTAAAAAGTATAATAATTAAATTATAAACCAAAAAAATATACAAATTGATCTAGATAAACTGCACTACGAACACGCATCAATCAATTGAATAAAACAGCGTTATCTTGTAAAGACATTTCATAAATTTAAGTAATTTTGGTTTCCAGTGTATAGTAGTAAACATTTTTAACGCCATTTTTTTGGCAAAAGCTGTATACCAAGGTAGCGTTCCTAAACGCCGGGGTAAAGGTGAAAATTAACTGTTACCCGTTCCACAACCACCCGAGTGAAAACTAACCTCAGACTAAGGAAACCATGGACTGGCTATACCCACGAAATAAACGTGCATACCTAAACTTTATTTTACATACACGGTTACATAATAATGGCGGATTGAACCTGCACAAACACCGCTTGTTATGAAAGATCATAGCAATGGCGAACCGGCCGCAAACGGGAATCTCTAGATGTAGACAACTATTACACAAGCTGCTACACGTACCCACCGTTAGAACCATGGCGCGACGTCGTTCTCCGCCTCCGCGCGCTCTGGAGGGCCTAAACACACTGCTGTCAGCAAATACAACGTGTGATCTTTTTGCTGATAGTTTGATGAACGTGTTTCGTGAATGTCTGAGGTTATGTGAGAAAGATGCAAAAAAGAGTAGTATTGTGTAATTATTTGTTATTTGTATTTGTAAATAAATGTTAGTTGTAAATTATTTTAGTAGGTATAGCGTATTAGATTTAAGTATCTGTAAAGCTGTACTGTAAATGTATTAAATAAATAAATAAATAAATAAATTACCTCTCCTTTGGTTTCTTTACTCATTGAAACGAACATTTCATAAACCTTATCAGAAATGTAAAATTCACTTTGACAGTTTTAATTTTACATTTTCCCAGGCGTGTTGGAACGCTACCAAATTCTATAAAATTTCACCACATTCTTATATTAAACTATAATTTAATTTTTATAGGATAAGTACAATACAAAATGTAATCAATGCTAAGATGCTGTTCGAGATCTTGTGGATAACATCTCGAAAGTCATATCATAATCATAACCAATATGTCGCAGAGTTTATAGAAATATTATGACTTGTAAAATGATAATTATTTAATTGGTTAATACTTGGCACATTTTATTTATTTTCTATGGATATTGCGCTTTACTTTCCCATTATGAGTTTTATGACATTTATCAATTATCTTCGTCTATGAAAGCTAGGTATAAGGACAAACACCAGGAGCGCAGCAACTCAGTTGTGGGCGTGACAAAATGTAATGCTATTTCATTTCCCTATTACATGCACGTTCGATGAAAGTTGCGAAGGCGATACAATCCTACCGATTTCGTCGTGGATACGAAGATGAAAATGTGTCAGGAGAAACACAATTTTGATAATACTGTGAAGGTTTTTAAACATATTATTGGTTCAAATTAATCTAGAAAATTTATATAATTTTGGTAAGTAAACGTTAAATTTACGTTTTTCAAGGGTTTGTTGTTCAAATTTCATGATTCTTAGTCCCCATTAGCATCGATTTAGATAATTGTAATGGACTCAACCTTAAATATTATAAAAACATTACATAGACACCTCACAGTTTTGTGTTTGCGTTTGTACGGAGGTTTGCGCTTGATGTCTGTCCTTAGGAAACAATCTAAGAAATAATGTTCAAACAACTTTCGAAAACGTGGTAAAGTACACACTCCTTCATATTAAAAGGCTAAAGTTTTTCTAAAGTCCACCTTATCACAACGACATAGTAAGATTAAAGGACACCTTATTGATTGTGAATCGGTACAGAAAATTTTAACCGTATAGTTTAGGAAGTATAATTTGAGCCAATTCGGATTAACTTTGGATAATTGAACAATAGAGGCACGTACCGGTAAGTCACGACTCACGCTCACGGCTATCTATAAACTGTGAACAACAAATGTTGAGACTTCTAATTCTTTAGAAGTAAGAAAAGGGCCCTTATGTTTACCCAACATTTTTATTTGCGACTGCCCACTCAGGGTTATGGACGAGATAGTAAAAGAATATTAAATTTTGAAAATATTCACTAATGGGTTCATGGTGTGATGGACACCAGTACACATTAAAATCTATCAAAACTTTTTACTACATTTACATTTTTTATGTAAACACGTGTTCTGTTTTAATGACCCTATTATAACACAATAGATAATATTCATCAGCCCAAATTATAATTTCCTGAACTATACAGATTATATGGTACAAAGGATAAATCAATGGCGGAGAGAAGAATATCGGTTGCACCACCGACAAGAGCATAGCTTTTATAGATATGTGGAGGGATGTTAAATTTATAAACACGACGTTATTTTTAATAGCGACAAATGTAGACGAGTATGACCACGATAAGTGTTCGACTATTTTATTTATTTATGATTTATAAAATTTTAGGAAAACTGACAGCACTCCTTACAAAACAGGAAGTTGGATTAATTTATAAAAACCCAATTAAAAGTTTCCACTATAAGTGACAGGTTATGTAAACATAAGTGAAAAGTTAACAAAGGTTAGATATATAACATACCACATCACTATTACTGCAACATACTCGTAAAAATATGTTATATCACACACACCAATGACATCTTTAATATTATATATTAAAAAATGTTGAGCCAAGAATCGTTCTTTGCGTAAGTTGCCAACTAATCTAAGAAAATTGTTTACATTATATTACTTCCTACAAGACAGATTCTCAATCTACGGCAAACTTAGTCACCGTCCACACTCGGTACACCCACGTTTCAACGACGATTATTACGTCCCAACGTGATGGGTGGTGAGCCCTATCGCCGTTCTTCTAGCACAAATACACTTTTTTTAGGGCATGCAGGTATCCTCACGATGTTTTCTTTCACCGTTCAGCAAGTGGTAAGTATAAGGTACTATGCACATAAATTCCGAAAAACTCATTGATACAGCCCGACCGGGGATCAAACCTGGGTATCAAGATTTTTTTAAGCTTTTTTGTAAAAACAATTTTAAATTTTCTTTCCCCGTACACGTAAAATTTCATGTTTTTTCCTGTATAGGATATTTTGGTTTTTGCTAGAGATATGCGTCCCGAATCTTAGCGTTTATCGCTGTTTACATGGGAGGAGTGTAGAGAAATTTCGTTTTATTGTCTAAATACAGTTTTTTTTTTAAACTAAGCCTCATCTCTTTGAAGGTAGGCACCCAAAACATTTGACAAAATTTGATGTATTTATCGGAAAATGTAGAAAATGTGCCCTTGGTGAAAATTCTTTATTGAAGGGTTAATAAATCAAAAAATAACATGCCCTTAACAACACGATCCTAAAGTTGTTTGAACAACCAAAACCTTTGTTTGTAAAGACGCGGTGATTCTAATTATGACTACAAATTCACAGTCACGTAAAAACCGTTTCGTGGATTAAACTACACATGTTTATAATATATCAACAATCATTAACCTATTTGCACATACGTAAATAAATTAACAATTTGGTAGAAAATTAATACATTTTGCATGAGTGGGACATGCTTGATTTTACATTTTTATTGTGACATTTTATAGTCACCATATAGATATTTTTAGAAGTCACTATACACACTTTATTTTACTATGACTACAATCGCTATTAAAATCGATTAATCTAAAGGTTTTATCCATAGAACAATTAGGTAACCAAGTGGGGAAATAGACAAGTAGGACACATAATTTACACAATATTCAGCAAAATTATTATTATCAATATCAACATGAAAATATTAAAAATATTGTTCAGAGTAATTATTTTGCTAAATGCAAATAAATAAGCATTCTTCACTAGAACTTTTAAAACGTCTTTAATTTTAGATGACGTGCGGTTTTTGATCTGACATGCTAACATTCAATAAAGACATGAAATTTTGCCCATACTATGTGTGAGCAAGACATACTTTTTTATAATATTCAGCTTTATACAATGGCGTGCCCAGAACTTTTCGCTGGAAAAGCAATGACAATGTTAAGTTTGAATGGTACAAAAATATAAAAATAATAAAAAACAAAATTGAAAAAAATAATTGTGTGGCGCCAAGGCATGCTAGCATGCCCTAAAGCAGACATTTTCATACAAAATTTTTCAAAGTCGTTTTCTATTATTTTTATACTTTTTTACTAGTCAAACTTGACATTGTTTTTGCTTTATCAGTAAAAAGTTCCAGGCACGCCACTGGCTTTACACATACATAGTTATGAGCAATTAACCAAAAACCATGGAATATGCCTTGCAAAAAACTGCACACTTGCGCTCAAAATAAAGAGACCAAAAATAAATAATTAAGAATAACAATAACTAAATACAGAGTGGTAAAATGCAAAGTAAGAGCGAATAGTTATAATTGATTGCACCTAAAGTGTTAATTCAGCTAGGTAAAAAGTAAAAAAAAGCATTTTTGTTTTAATTACATCTAATTTTATTACCTAAGTAGGATAATCACTTACAAAGCCTATTTGCTACCTAAAAGTTTAAAACTGGAGCTTCATCTAATAAAAATAAATTATTTAACGCCAAAATACAATTACATTAAGTAGGTAACTAAATATTGTGCGGCTGATTACGAAATTCATAGACAGTAACATTTATAAATTACATTTTGGGAAGAGGCGGACTCGAATGGTCACTAGTAGAATTTTTATACTCTCAATTGAGTAAATCATTGGTGTAAAATTACGATTAGAAGACAAAACTTGAACAATAACATTTTTAAAGAGACGCCATTATTATAGTCTATGACTAATACCCCCTTTCGTAAACGACATATCGTCGCTTGTAGTATGACCGTAACCGCTGTGCCCCGCCTTGGGTGCTGCGCGGCGAGGCGGGGGGAGGAAAGGACATAGCATGAATTCACATGAGATCGATATTTGTGTCGATTCGGTGTAAGACGACTTAACTTATTTGACAGGACTAACCTTGTTTTAAGCATCCTGTCTTTGTGTTTTCGTAACAGAAAGATAAAGACAGAACGCTTAAATTAAGTTTAGTCCTGTCAAATAATTTAAAACGTGTTACACTGAATCGACACTATTATTATTGTCGGACAGATCTTACGATATTTTTCATTTGTTTGATTTCGATTCTGATTTAAATTATAAGAATTATATAATTGTTTTATTTATGAAACTTAAAAAATATATACATTTATAGTAGTGTCATATCCTTATATCCTTAAAATTATTATTAACCAGTCCCGTAAAATCCGACAATATCGATGTCATGTGAACTCATGCTACTCTTTCATTTCCTCCCCCTGCCTCGCCGAGCGGCGCCTAAGGCGGGGCACAGCGGTAACGGTCATACTATAGCAAACAACACTAAGTGATTTTTTCGTACTTTACACAGGAGATTTAAGTTCATGATCTTAAATAGTTTTTTAGTTATTTATTTATCGAAAAATGTAATGGCTAAGTACATGCAGAACGCAGATCAATAGGTTTAGAAACTGGGTTTGACTGATGCATTGCTTTACTTATACAGGGTGAATTTTTGAGACGGGACAGTAAGGGCAGGTACCTTAACCGTTATACATAGTTACAGGCAAACGCTTTTAGAAGACTATCCATAAATTTTCAAGATATTCTGAACTGCACTTACAGATTTTGGAAAAAATGTACAGCCAGCAAGAAAATGGTCATTTTAAACAAAAACAATTTTTGATGTCAATCGATCCTGTTTCTTATAAGGATCAAAAGTCTCTACCGGACCGACTGAGGTTTGAGTACTAGAGATGTCAGAAATCGCAAAAAACTTTTCCCATACATTTGTACGGAAATACAGGGGACATAAGATAATTACAGTTTTTGTCAAGCTGGCCTCGTGGCTTACTGTACCTAGAAGCAAAAGCGCCTACCTAAGTAGACAATCATCATAGTTGCATCGATAATCTTCTACAACATTATAACTAAAACAAATAATAATAAAATAAATCATTTTAATATGTATTTTAGACACAGACAAACATAACTTACATTTAGATGATCTACGAAATAAATTGCTCAAAATGACCGCCGTTTCCACGAATACAAAAGTTCACTCGTTTTGGTACTGAGCTAGTAGCAGCCGATAATTTTCTTGGATGGATATCATTTAAAATCCTTTAGGTAGCCCCACAGAAAAAAATCGAGAGGCGTTAGATATTATAATGTATGAGAATTTTTTTTTCCAATTTCTGACATTTCTAGTACTCAAACCTCAGTCGATCCAGTAGAGACTTTTGATCCTTATAAGAAACAGGATCGATTGGCATCAAAACATTTTTTGTTTAAAATTACCATTTTCTTGCTGACTGTACATTTTTTCCAAAATCGGTAAATGCAGTTCAGAATATCTTAAAAATGTATGGATAGTCTCCTAAAAGCGTTTTGCTGTAACTATAACGGTTAAGATACCTGCTCTTACTGTCCCGTCTCAAAAATTCACCCCGTATAGAAATTGTGGCAGTAGCTGCCCAAAATAGTCCGAGATCCGTGCTAGGGCTGGCTACAACAATTTGATAAATTTTATTGGCAGTCAATCCGTCATCATCCGTTATCTCTCCTGTGTATGTTAAAGTACGAAACAATTTCTTGCGCGGTGTTGTTTGCTAAGCGACGAATTATTCGATAATTAACTAGCTAGAGACTAGCAAATCGAACTGATGCGAATAAGGGTGCAATGCCGAAGTGAGGTAAAACCCGATGACGAATGAAGAGTCCAACCGCAGAATTACCGCGTGAACGAAACGTAGACATTTGACATCTACGTAAATATATCACAGAATCGCTACGCGGTAGAACTGTGACACCCAACGAGCCGTTCTGAACACTATTACTAAGATATTTTCTTATCAATCTTGTAATACAACATTTTTATAAACTGTCTTTTGCATCCACCAAAGCAAAAATAACGAAGCGGAGTTTTTATAATTTTGATAGCTACCTATATTTCTAGCGGCAAATCTATGCTGCTTTGCTAGCTGTCAGATGTATGAAACCACCTCCTCGCATCGCTTTGGTGAACTGTGGGCTTTATGCCACATAGAGCAGCGCTGCGTGAGGCGGGTCAACCGACTCTATAGAAACAGAAACCGCGCCGGGCGCACGCTCAACACAGCGGACGGCCTTAGACACTGGATTATACTTTTAGTGATATCAATGAAGCCCAATGAATTTATGCATTGCAAGTCGTTTGAAGGGAAACTGCATAAGATTGACAAGAAACTATCATAGTATGAAATCGATATTCGATAACGAATTTCGATTTAACGATTCGAGTAATTGAATTTGAAACCTAAAAGCGTACTAACCGTGGTGATTACCAGGGCCGATTCATCAGTCTTATAGTGGGGGTAAATTGGGTCGCTAGTAAAATGTCATAAAAAACTTTCTACCCTATGTAGAACTTTCATCCCAGATGTCGCCGTGTATCATCTTTGAACCGTTTTACTATCGACGACCCAATTTACCCCCACTCTAGCACCCACAGAATCCATATACCCCACATCTAAACGCACTAAAATTGTAAATAAAAGTAGTCAGGCGGCGACCAGCGCAGCGAATACCGTCATGAGTGTGGGATGTCAGCAAATGTGCGCCGTGGGACGAAGCGCGTTCGGCCAGAGAATGCTCGGAGAGGGGGGCGGTTCCTCTATTTGCTTCTCGGAGAAATTTCGCCGCGCAAAATCCAGAAGCGGCCGGAATTTCTGCATGTCGGAGAATACCGCCTGCGGGAAGGTAAGGTGGTGTTAGACCTGACACATATACAATTTGATTTAAGAATGGACATCATCACGCGAACAACTCAGTTGTGGGCGTGGCCAAATGTCATACTGTTTCATTTCGCTATAAGCGTGCGCTCCAAGAAACTTGCGAAGACAATACAATCGTGCCGATTTCGTCGCGGGCGCCAAATTGAAAACTTGTTTCAGGAGTAACCAGACCACTTTTTGGCAAGACCGTGGACGTTTTCAAACATCATTTTTGGTTATTATTTATCTAGATAATATTTTCAATGTTTGATACAAATGAGAATTACGCGGTAGAGCCCCAGGTACTTCTGCAACATCTACGGTACTCGATAACCGATGAATTACTATAAAACGCAACAGCCTGTAACCGCTTTACAGTTGCGGCTTCAAATGACGTCATGCCGTAACACGTCACGTCAGCAGCACGCCTACCATGTAGTCTAAATATGCAGTCCGTGCTCACCTCAACCCCAATAGCCAGTATGAGATGCAGCGCCGGAATCAGCAACAGATAGACTCTAAACAGCAACTGGTCCGACTCGGCAGTATCGAGCAGGATAACTTCCATGTAGTCGGCGAGCCCTTTCCACGGACACATCAGCAGTAGCACCACGAACACGGCTTGTGTCAGCAGCACGCCCACCATGTAGTCTGCAATTTTAGGGATAGATACATTATTTTAGGAAAACGGTAGACGCATAAGGGTAATTACTCGTTATGATTCGAAATGTTCAAATTCAAATAGTTTATTTTGCAAAGTAGGTATATAAAATATACGTTTCACAAGTCAAAATTTATTCTTATAAAAAAATATATGCAATAAAATAATAAATGTACATGAACTAGATTAAAGGTTTATTTAATTTATGTAGCAATATATATACGATTAAAATTATAGATAAAATATATATTATACAAGGTGAAATCCAATCAACCGCCCGAACCCACACCGGAGACCCGGCCAGGGACCTGATCACCAACCGAGCCCCCAGCACGAATCTAGGCGTCCGACCAAATCCCATCCTATATACTACATACTAATAAGGTTACATATATAAATACATGCCTACCTCCGCCCATTCGATTAGTCTTGCTAAGAAGAACGGGCAAGAAACTTAGCAAGATCATGTCTTTTTTTTCAACATAAAACTTATACTATACAATATATAACATATCTACTTTAACCAAGGGATAAGAAAACACATGTTTGGAGAATGAGCTGCCATAGTCGTCTTAAACCAGGGGACTTCAAAATTTTTTTAGCTTGAGGGCCAAAAATTTGGTCCACGTCTGTCGGAGGGTCACATTGCAGCACGTGAACATTAAGCAACAAACAAATGAATTGAAATTCTTTATTTATTTAAAAATTACAAGATACAGATTAATGTGAGGATTGAACTTGTTTCTTTTTAACCAGATTGTCGAAATATGCTTTTATTTTGTGACCGAACAGCGTTTGATTTTAGAGATGAAGCGCGTGAATTCCAAACGAATATCTATCTCTTTTAGTCTCTGAGGGCCGCAAGAAATGTCCCGGCGGGCCGCGGTTTGAAGACCCTTGTCTTAAACTGTACTCGACAATGTCACTCACAATTCATACAGAAGGGTTGTCTGTAGGGCTGCCCCTTGGCGTACACACATGCCAGCACCAAGTACTGGAACGCGCTGATTATGAAGATGACGGTATTCTCCCAACACAACACTTCCTCTACGTCCGGACCTCCTTCTATTGGTTTAGACCTGAAAATGGTTTATTTTGTTAAAGGTGCATACAAAAAAACAACACTCCGAGGAAAATGATGAAACTTAAGGCAGAGTTTTAAACTAAAATACTAGAGAGCACCATGACCTGGTCGATGTACAGACAGCGGTACTCACCAGCTCTGAGAGTGTAACAGACAGACTCCAGACACTTGCAACAGCAGCACAAGCGAGACCTGCATGCAGAGCGGCACGGTGCTGGAGGGCGCCACTAGCGAGACGGGCGGGCAGCTGGCGGTGAGCACGGGGCCCGGCACAGCACGGCCCAGGGAGAGCGCCAGCAGGGTCGTCAGTACCAGGTCGATGTACAGGAACTGGTTGTTGCCCAGGATCGAGTAGTACTGGAACACACATTTATTATTACTGATTCGATATTCTTCGAAACAACGCAAAAAAGATCTCATTAAAAATATAAGAAAGGGATATAAAACTAAGGTATAACGCGGTTTTTTTAATTTTCGCGCTAAATTGCCCCGCTTTACGCGAGTATGGAGTATGGACCGTGATGTGGATCGTGTTTCATCAGTTAGTCAAACAATAAGAAACAGTGTTGCATGTTATGAAGAAATGTTGATGGAGCGGAAGCAAAAAGCGACTCAGAAAACATTAGACTATTATTTAAGAAAAAAAAATAGCACTTCATGGTGAATAATTTTTAAGTAAAATGTAAACATTTCTTTGTACAAAAGTTTTTTTCTAATAAATTGATTCTGAATTTGATGTTTTATTAAAACATACTTAACAGACCCCTTTATATGCGAAATTCGCTTTACGCGATTTTTCCTGGAACGCATCTCTCGCGTAAAGCGGGGTATTACCTGTATTCATCTTCCACATTCATTACAATAAAATAAAACAAAGATAAAGTAGTACTCACGTTATAGAGAATCAGTATAGAAAAGAACTGTATGAGCGAGTAGAGAGCCATGTACTTGAAGATCGCGAAAGAAGTGCTGAGAGCGCAGCGCCCTTCCAGCGCTAGCAATTTCACGCAGCGGATGTTTTGCTCGTGTGAGGTGAACGGCGCCGCCACTGATCAGAATAAAAACAATATTATATCTCGCGTGAGCGTATTTTGTGCAACTGTAACATAATTAAGACATTGGGACACGAGTGCTTGTTTACGAAACGAACGAAGTGAGTCTTTATTTACAATATTTTCAACTAACAATTTCACGAAAAATAAGAACATTCATTCATGAACATCGGGTGCGTCGTCTCAGTAATGCGGCTTGAAGGCCAATCAGGATAAAGGGGGCGTGGCTTAATAAATAAGGTCGGTACTTATTTCTCGTCTCTGTTGTTGACTCTAGCGGTTTTATAATAAATTGGGTCAATTGCAGCGCAGAACCGTGGTGTTCTAAAGTAATATTATAACATCAGATAAACAATCTAGGTAATTATAAAACTGCTTTTGATGTTGCAATTGCCTCATTTCAGTATGGGAGTAGATTAAATATATTACACTCACGAATTAATGGTGTTGAGTAATTGGCAACTTTTTCACCAAAATAAAGTTATTTTTTCACAACAACACAAACTAAACCAGTTATCAATCACACACGGATTCGACCGACGACGGTCGCGGCGCGCTTAATTCGAATGGTCGCTCGGCTTGCCTGCTGCCCGCCAACTCGGTAGGGTAAAAAAGCAACTCGAGTTGACTCAGTGAGTTGACCTCGAGTAACTCTGTTAAAATTACTCGACATGCCCATTACGAGTTCACTAAGTAAAACTGCACATCTCTCACTGGCAGTCGCAGCCACGCAGGCGTAGCTATCTCACCCCCGCCTATGTCTGCCACATTACGCAACGACGGTCGCACACCATCTTGTCAATCTATAAAAACTCAAGAGAAGAGATGTCATAAAGTCGTAAGTCGTACCTGACGCATCAGCCTCTGACAAGGAGATGCCGATGTGAGCCGCCTTCAGAGCGCCGCAGTCGTTGGCTCCGTCGCCGCACATGCCCACGATGAGACCCTCGCCTTGCAGCGCGGTCACCAGTTGTGTCTTCTGATCCGGACCGAACCGCCCGAATACCGTGCCTGGAGTAAACAGCCAAGGATCGATAATATTAAGCATTTTCAAGAACCCTAATTCGCCTAGATTAAATTATGTTAAGGTGTGTTAATTCGAAAACCATTTCGAGATTTAGGTGTAATAAGCCGTGGCCTAAAAAACCTCATGATGTTGGATATTTTTACGAAAAAGCTGCAACTTCCATTTGCCTTCGTGTGACGTCACTTGAGAAATGGCTGTTGAGAATCGGCTCAGACCTTATAAAAAATCAAGACGTAGTTTACTCAATGTAACGGGTGAAGCAGGCCAATAGTGAGACAGTTTTGTGTTCGTACACGTCTTCAATCTGTCTCAGTTTTTCCTACGCGACAACTCAACTCATTAAGTGGACAGCGCTCCAAATTTTTATTTTGTCTGGGCCACTCGGCTTCAGAGGCGCTCAAACTACAAAGTATTTCAGTTTATTTCATGAAACACTAAAATTGAATTGATTTTACGAAAAAAAAACCTTGCCACCTTGAAAACGACAATCACTGCACTACTCGAAATTATAAGATAATTAACCGACAAATAAAGACTTACCCTTGCTAAGTACAGTAGGCATCAGTTCAGGATAGTGGTGCCGGATGACGGCCCACGTGCGACCTTCCAACGCTAGAGTGTACGATTCTCCAGGCAGCTTCGGACTTCCGCCTTCGCCCATTATCTAAAAAAACATAGATGGTTACTGATACCGAATTCAAGTTATAGAGCGACATTATTTTGGGCAAAACTTTTATTTCTAAACAAAAATAAATATCGATTCATTGGCAGTCGATGGAAACGTTGTGAGGTCCTTGCCTGATTGATTTGAGTAAGCCTTTGCCCAAGAAAAAGTCAAATGTCAAATGACAAGGCAAATGCCATAAGCGCACCATAAATGTAGATGGTCCTATGAAAGAGCAGGTCCTCTTAACCTTTTGGCCACAGCTTCAGGCTGCGAGAGGCACGCCAAGCGGTTCTTCTTGCGACGGCGCCGGTGGAGAGAACAAATGTATGAAGCCGGCTTTTGGTCGCCGCTCGCGCGTGTTGTCCGGCTTCGAGTGACTTGCACTCTCGCGACGGCGGTGTGCGGGGAGGCGGGCGGTTGAAACAGTGATCGAGCGCACAGGACGAACCTAGTGTCGAGCGCTTTGAGCGAGCTATACATGAAGGCGCCGACGGGTGTCGTTGCAGGGCAAAGCCTGTCGCAAAAACCACCTAAAGGGCAGCAAGAAGCGCCGCCAGAAGCCTGAAGCTGTGGCCCTGGCGTAAGACAGATGTCCCTTTGAACATCTAATAGGAGGCCCTGGCCACTAAACATATGTATACAAATCCTTTGTTGTGTTGTGTTTTCATTTTCATTTTCAAGATAAAACAATCGAGATACGCAAACGAAATCTGTAACGTGAACGTCGTATACAATTATTATTCACAGTTAACGCCAACAAAGATGTAAGTAATTTGTTTGACAATACGCTTCTTTAGACACCCCACGCGAATATCAATAATTTATGCCATAGAAGATTTCAATTTTTTTTCTCGGGGACCCAGTGTAATCCAGTAAGATCCACCAAAACCTTTCAAAAACATCCCGCGTGGCGAAAGACGCTGGCGGGCACGATGTACTCTAGGGTTCCGTTTCGAAACGTGTGATCTTCGTGTGATATTTCACTCGTTTATATGAAAGAGACGTTGCTATATACTAGAAAGAGAAAGCAAAATAACTGATATTAAAACGTTGATTTTCGTGAAACGTCAAAGTCAAATTAATTTCAAATGAAATCCAAGGACCGGAAACCGAAAATGCATTTTGTAATCGCTAGAAAAGGAAAATAAGTGCTCTAAACCAAAAATATGACATTTTTAATCAAAATATCACTTTACAGCCATTACAGAAATGTTAAATAATGTTTTAAAAATTCTGTATTTGTCTAAAAGCCGAGAAAATACCGAAGTTTCAACTGTCAGGGGAATTTTAACGATAACCAGACAGCGCTAGAAATGGCACTTGTCAGTGCGATATTCACATTACTATTTTCTAGATTCTTTTTTTTATGTTGTTTTTTGGTGTCATAAATCTTTGTAGGATTTTTCTTTTTCCAATTTTAATGTAGTTAATATTTATTGTAGTTACTTTAATCTAATATGTGTTTCATCATGTAGTATTACAAAACAGAGCTGACAATCGGCGGCTATCTGCATGTGTCAGCTAGCTGTATGCCGAGCTTAAACCTTTTTGTCTCTTAACTTATGTATCTATTGTATTTTGTATGTTAGCACATTCGTAAGACAAATAAATTATCTTTTAAAAGACTAATAAAAGTCTTCTTGTACGAGTTCCACTATTTTATTTGTTTAATTATTGCGACCAACCAGCCCGACGATGTCAAATAGACGAAACTAGTCTCAATAATTGAGTAAATAAAAATAGTGGAACTCGTACAAGAAGACTTTTATTAGTGTTAGAATGAAGTTCCATCAAGGAGTCACACCTTACAGTATAAATTAAAAAAATATATTAAATTATCTTTTATTTTTTTTATTCCCCGCACGCGTTTAAAAACACTCGTGTTTCTGTTACGTCGTGTTTCTGAAATACGCATTACTCCGAGTGAAAACCATCGTTTTGAAACGGAACCTAGATGTTAGCGGGAAAGGGAAGCGCATATAACTACACGTGTATCTCACTGACTGTCGCAACCGCTCAGCCAAAGCTACCTCGCCCCCGCCATCGTCTGTCGCCCCACTGGACGGTCGTGCCAACACGACCAATACATGTCAGTGTACATTCTGTACTTCGTGCACGATCTTGTCAATCTACAGAAGGCGATCTTCAGCTCAATTCTCAGTTATGCAGCGGAGAGATTGGCACCGAATCATAGAAACGTACCTCAACACAGAGCGGTGGTCGATTGTCTGAGGCTTGCTGCTGCGCGAGGGATATCAGCACGAGCTTCTGATGGGGTTGCACCATCCCGCACACGCGCCCCACTGACATCGCCGTCATTATGTTGTCACCTGAATGTAGATGGAGTGTTCTTAACATTTGCAAATCAATTAATAGTTTTATTGATGTATACTGGTTGGATTTTAGTTGGAACGAACAGCTTTTACTATGGAGACATCCCTGAAAAAAGTCACACTTTGGTGTGATTGATATCTTTGTCAAGACACTTTAGTCAGGTAGATATGTACCTTTTATATAAAACAACTGATTCCACACAGTTGTTCGTATAGACAAGTACAATCTCTAGTTTCCAGCTTTTCATTGTCTGTAAATCCAGTCTGTATGTCTGTCGTGGGCAGATTGTAAAGTATGAAATCTAAAATCTTTCACCAAAAGTTCAAAATAGGTGCGACGACGAGCAGTGTAAGGGTAGGGACTAATATCGGACTAGCTCTCCCTTACAGAAGGTACTCGTGATCCGAACGCGACGACCGACCGATACCACGAGTCCAGTGTACCTTGGCAGGATAATAGTGGAAATGAATTGTTAATTGTTATGTTAATAATGTTTAATTAATTAAATATAAATGTAAATGTTATTGCAAGAGAAAAAAGAATATAAAATGTTATGTTATAAATAATGTTAATGTTCATGAGTGGCACGAAGCCAACTGACGTTTCTACAATTCTTTAGGCTTAACAATGTGTCGCTCGCAGTCATATCGTCACCCGGAAGGCACTAACTTGTCCTCAATACTTGTGGGCGCTGTGTTAGCAACCTTGACTTAAGTAAACTATGTCAATAGGAAATAATTATTAAGAAATGTTAATAAATAATAGATAATCTAAATGTGTGGACAAAGTCCATACAAGCAGGTAGATCATAATATGCCCAATTCTACGATATGTCGACGACATATCTACGCCCTAGAATGACTCTTCAATCTTATTCCACTGAGACCCTACTTTGATTGTGAAATGCACGTAATATCACAGAAAACTGTTTCTCCTGGGTAGCCACACTATAATAGTATTTTTTGCAACTGTAACATAATTTGAGACATTGGGACACGAGTGCTTGTTTACAAAACGAACGAAGTGAGTTTCGTAATAATTTTGCACGAGTGTTCCAATGTCGAACTATGTTCAGTTGCACACAATACTTACGACCATCAAAATTATCGTCTTTATTGATAATAATTTCAATTAAAATTTTCACAAAAAATGAGAAGACATTCATTTATGAGCCTCGGATGCGTCGTGGCGGTAAAGCTGCCATGAAGGCCAATCAGGATAAAGGAGGCGTGGATTAAGAAATGAGGTCGGGAATTATTTCTCGTCTCTGTTGTTAATTAGCGGTTTTATAATAAACTGGGCTAATCGCAGCGCAGAATCGCGGTGTTATAATGTAATATTACAACATCGGATAAACAATCTAGGTACTATAAAACTGCCTTTGATGTTACAATTGCCTTATTGAAGTAGATATAAAGTATTTTTCGTTCAATAACAACTATTACGAAAGACTTGACCTATATCTCTTTTTTTTTTCATTTATATTATTCAGACCTATTGAAGAAATTCTATTGCTTGCTTGGAATTCAAAGAAACTATAGCAATAAAAATGTACCATCATGTAGGTCACTTCTTATTGAATGAAAAATACTTTTTATAGAGTGGCTGCCCGGGAGAAACAGTTTTCCATGATATTTCGTGAATTTCACTGATTTTTGTTTGGGCACCCTTAAGGCGCAAATGTTTTTATACAATAGTACAAATTCATAGTCTCCTTCGACTTCAAACAGGCGCTCACAAGTCTCAAATACTTCTTTAATACAGCCAAAGTTCGAACTTAGAAATTGCAAACCTTAGCCACATTTTATAAATTATTATTTTTGTAAATGTTTCAATTTCCAAGAATAATTACATTTAAATTGAAACATGTCGCGTATCGCGGGATAAATTGTATTGTCTCATATTTTAATTACAAATCATTCCTCAGAAAATTCAGGGTATTGAAAAGCAGATTGACAACAAAGTGATTCTCCAACAAGGGCGGATCCAACCTGCGAGCCAGGGGGGGTCACAGGCTCCGAATTAGTCTATATAATTAAATTTTGTGCAATTTTAGGTAAATTTAGCGTGCCTGTATAGAAAAAAGAAGTTGAATTAGGCCCAGGGGGTGGGGGGGGGGAGTCATGGGGCCGTTGTTCTCCAAGGGTTTGGTGTTAACATTCTAACGTAGGGAGACCTAAAAATGTATAAACAGAAACTTACCAGTAACCATAATCTGTCTCATATTAGCGTCATGTAGATCCTTTATAACGTCGGTAGTCTCTGGCTTTAGGCTGTTTTGCATGACTAGAAGGCCTAAGAACACCATGTCACATTCCAACTGCTCCCTCTTAATCCTTTGAGCGTCAACCCACTTCATCTTCCGATCTAGTTTCTTGTACGCAAAGCCGATGACTCGGAAACCGTTGGACGTGTAATCGTTGAGGACTTTATTGAAGTTGCCTGGCAGAGTCTCGGGCTTGCACATTCCTGCAACCTTCAAATATTATTGACCTTACATTGTGTTTTTGTGAGCTTTAGATGTCTTTTGAATTACAAGATTATAATTGCATAAAAAAACAGTTAAATAAAATTGTTGTGAGATATATTTTGGGCCATTCGGGCCAGTCACAATTGTAACTTACCGGGCCCGAATGACCCGAAATATATCTCACAAAAATTTCATTTAACTGTTTTTTCATGTAATTATAATCATTTAAAAGACAAAAAGTATGTAAAAATCCAAATTTTGGGAAAGGGTAAAAAAACAAGTTCCTTAGCTTTACCTATACTTTTATTTGAATTACAAGAGCGATTTTATTTTATTGTTGGCTTGTATTTTTTTTACGTGTAATTTTTTTTATTTATTATTATTATGAAGTTTCACAAAGAAACATACGACTGAGGCAAATAACTTGAACAATAAAGCGGCGTAGTGGAGAAAGTTAGCGAACGAATTTCGCTCTTCGGTCCACCGAATAGAGAATATGCACCACTTTATTGTTTAAGTTGTTTGCCCTGATCTGTACCTTATACAAAAATTGAACTGTCCCTAACAAAACTCACAATAGATATTTTAAATTAGTAAGGAAGCGTATTTCCGTGTTTATACCAAAGATTTCAAAATTTTAGATGAGCCCTGGCACCTAAAATCTATTGCATTGTTTTTTAATGTGTGCGTTAACATAATGTCGACGCGCGCACACTTATAAGTGCGCAATCTGTCTACCTACGGTCAGCAAACTGATCAGGCTACTAAAGTTGTTAAAATGATCAACTTTAAGTGCACTTAAGGCGTCCAACTATCACTGTGTTCACATGAGCACTGATTCCAAACGGGTGAGCGTCACCCATTTAAAGGTGGAAACATTTTGGTGCTGTCATAGTACGGTGAGGGCTTATCTTTACTTTTGAAATCTTTGGTTTATACTGTAAGAGTTAGGGTTATCTGTCTATTTACACCGGTGTAGCTAGCACGCGCCAGAGATACAGCGTCGATCTATCCTACTTGCGCATATCGCGTTTATCAATGTGCGAGAGAGAACTTGAACTTGCAAGTTTTCTTACCCTAGTAACATCATGCATTTGAAAATCTAAAGCACATTTTGACATGTTTGTAATTTGTATATTATTTTTTACCTTTTCCGGAGCCCCTTTGACGAAGTACACCATCTGTGGTTGACCCAGAACTCTGGTGATCACTCCCATCGATTGCTGGGATGAAGAGAAGTGGAATCTTCGCAGCAAACCAATCTATAAATAAATAAACATTTACATTAATTTATTATTAATAAATAATATTTTGTCTTTCCATATTCTTTTAATTTTGTATTTTATAAACATTAATATATAAACATACATACTGTCGATTTGGTCTACAACTTGCGTCACATGAATATTAGTATACATAAAGCTTATGTATAGGCATGGACGAAATACTTCGTCTATGGTATAGGTATATGTTTAGGACGACGACGCGGCGTTCACCGTCGTTGTCAAACGTTTGACAACGACGGTGAACGCCGCGTCGTCGTCCTAAGAACGACACTCGCCTTGATTATGCCGAAATTGTATCGGTGAAACGGTTGGCATATAGTCAACAACAATCACACGCGAGTTTTCAAGCCATATGTAATAATAAAATATCACCTACTTGAAACTCAATTGAAAGGTTAATGGAAAAGGTTATGGAAAATTTTGACCACAGTCACTGTCATATCAATAGTGATAGGGGCAACAGGTATAGTGACAAAAAGTGTACATATATACAGCGACATGTTAAATTAACCTTACACATTATACAAAAACAAGCTGCCATTCACACATCCACAATATTTGCAAAATTTTTAGGGAATTCAAGTTTTACCAACGGGGCCGGCGAGCTGCTTTATTCTTCTTTATTCTTTATTGCACAAAAAAGTCATACACATGAATAAAAATTTGTACAAGGGCAAGCTTATTTCTAAAAAAAAATCTTCCAGCCAACCTACAATGTGGTGAAAAGGTAGTGAGAATGGTGGGCAAATAATTGTGCACATCTTTAAAAACAGAAAACTTAATAGAAAAAAAGAAATTTAATGGATAAGCAATAATACATGCAAATATACATATATAATTATATTCAATAAATAAACAATACTTAAATACTCAAAATAAACATACGTAAAATAATATAATACAATATACTAATAAAACATATTAAATACATAAATAGCTTCCTTCACCCCTTAGGGTGAAGACCCTTAGGTCTTGGGGCGGGAAGTTCGCGAAGACAAAACCGATCCCTAGATCGAGTAAAAGCTGCACAAATCCATAATATAATACATATGTTACTACTATGAAAGATTAAATATGAATCACTAACAGTAATACCATATAACTAGAGTGACTGTTTGTATAGTTTTTTGTATATTGTTTGTATAATTTGTATAAATATAAAATCGTATATTTGTCAAACATTAGCAATAAGTACAAAAGCACATACGCTATTTTTAAAGCCACATATATTTATTTGCCAACTATTTAAGTCAGGCAGACATCCTTGCTTTTTGTGAAGTCTGGCGGACGTCAAAATAACCTTTTCAAGGGCAGCTTAAATTAGCTTTAACCGAAATAGTTTTCTTATTTTTAAAGGGACATCTGTTCGATGTTTATTGACGGGTTCGTTCTCGTTCCTTGGACGTACTAGATAAAGTGACTTTTATTGATATAGGAGCCAAATTCATACTGGATACTCGGTAAGAGATCAGTAACAATTTAAGGTCCTTTATGACCTTTTTGTGAAAAACGCAAAATAAAATGTAGGCTTCTCATACTAATTGACTCGGGCTTGTTCTTAAATAAGTATAGGAGCACAAATAATATTTTTCGTATTTTGAAAGAGGGTAATTGAAGGGTAAAACGTATAGTTACTGGCCACTTAAGGTCCGCAGCGCAATTTTTATTTCATAGTTTCTAAAATCGCAGGAATTTACAATATTTAATGGTTGATTTTGAAAGCTAAGAAGCTGTATAATAGCTTGAAAAATAAAACAAAGTAACATAATAGTTTTTGTGGTTTTTAATATGCATTTTAATCAGTGGTACTAAAAAGTAATCTTACTGGCATAGCTTACAACAATTAGTGGCCATTACTTAAATCCACAAAAAACCTTTTAGCTAAATCTATCATAGTAATAATATTCATTTTTAGGTAACGCTCTGAGCGTAATAAACGTTCTTAAACCAGCAAATAGTAAATTTTATTATTAATTAACATTATATCATTGCAGTATAGAAACGCAGAAAGAAAAGTAAATCTGGATGTTTGAATGAAATTCAATCAAGATGAATTTTACGTCATTCCAGCATTTCCACGATTTTATCCCACAAACCTAGATATATACAAACACGTCATCACGACATATACCCCCGAGGAGGTTGTTGGAGGTGTACACCCTCTTTTCACCGATGATATTAAAAGGATGGCATACCCTTGCAACTTTTTTAATTACCCGTCCAGCACAATAAGTCTAATGGCAAAGACCTTATTTGCTTTTCATAGAGGCGATTATATGTTGGCTCTTTGGCTTCTTTTTCTTGGACGCGTAATACTAGTGATCACGCAGCGAAACAACAAATTGGTGTGTACCTAATACTGAAATATTTTGTAGGGAAAAAAATATTGGATTTAGGTAACATCCCTTCATATTTCGATTGCCTATTTTATAAAAATTAAAGTTTATCTCTTAACCGCGTTTTTGAAACGAACGTTTGAAAACAAAAAAAAGAGGGTGGAAATATTTTTTTTTTTTGACAAAAGCATAAATCTTAATACATTGTTTATAGGTGGAATTCCCACATAAAAGATCGATAAATGAAATATATTTTCTTCAATATGAGGAGAGACATAGTTTCTTCCAATGAATCCTTGAAAACCTGGTGCTGTTGATGTTCTAGCGTCAGGTGTCCCGTTAATGAATAACTTACCTCATAAGGAATCTCCATACTAAGAGGATCGTCGAGATCGTCCAGGTTCTGCAGAGCTGACTCGTTGGTGGAAGCTGGCTTCACGACCGCTGGCGCGAGGTTGTCGTAGCGAGTGTTCTCTGTGCCGGGCTCTTCTAGGATCTAGACGACAATAAAAAAAAACATACTTAGCATATATTTTTACACGACAACTTATATATGAATATGAATATGTTTAGGTTAAAGTAAATAGTAAGTTAATTAAGTATGTTTTTTTTTTCTTTTAATGGTGGTGGCAGGATAACAGCGTTCCTAATGCCTTTGGTATAGGAACATATGCTGAGTCACCGTCCTTTTTAACAGTGCCATACAACTTTACGTTTAAGAACATTGTACTACTTTGTCCATAATGGTGTGTTAAATAAATGTCTTTTTATTTTATTTTATTTATTTTATATATATTATTATGTATATAACATTACATAAAACAACTATATAAACTAATATGTTTGCGAAATTTTAAACGTAATTGGCCAAAACTACAATTTTTGTCTGTCTGTCTGTTCCGTTTTAACTCCAGAACCACTCAACGGATTTGGATGCGGTTTTCTTTATTATCATCGTAGTGAACCTGGTCAACAGTACCAGCTTGGCGTTTATTTTATCAACATCTTATAAGGGGTTTTGATGAAATCACCGCCAAGCTGTACTTTAAACTATACCACGCGAGCGAAGCCGCAGGCAAAAGCTAGTTCTTAATCAAAATAAACATATTGGCAAATAACTTACGCTTTCGTATGAGTTGTACCCCAAACAATAGGTTACAGAAAAAAAATATCCATACAAAAAATCATGACGTCATCATTTCTATTAGCTACCACTTTGAGATGGCCATCATAGTTTTATGACCTCCATACTAACCTCCCTAGCCGCGGTAAAAAGGAAAATAAGAACCCCCAAATTATACCGACATTTTGGCTGGCCCATGGACTATTCTATCCAAATTGATTTTATCATATCACAGAAGTTGTTATCTTTGTGACGCGTAATACTTCCGGCATTCCTAATAGACGATCCTTAGACCATCCATCCATCCATCAGCCTAGTTCGTCCACTGCTGGACATAAGCCTTTCCAGGACTTTGCCACTCCCGGCGGTCATCGTGGAAGAATTGCCCATACTCACACACGCTGGACAGGCGGGTTGGTGAGCGCGGTGCCGGTACCCTCGCACCAGTGACGCCGCTGCCCGTCACCAGTCTGTTCCATATAAGGCCCGGCTATTAGGGATGGATATACCGCCATCCATCAGTCCCAGGCATGGTGGGCCTCCTGGTTTTTGCCTGTGAGCTGTTCTCTTACTCTCCCCCGAATTACTTCGAGGGGGTCCCCAAGTAAGATGGTGGTACCTCCACAGTCGAGCCCGGCATCAGCTCTAAACTTAAATCCTTAGACCACTTGAGATAAAACAAGTAAGATAAAAGCGATAATTTACATTGGGTTCAAGAACATAGTCGTGGAATACAGATTAGTTCGGACAGGAAAAATACATGGGTTTTTCTTTTGTTGCTTTATTTACCTGAAGACTTAATTTGCATGTTCTTTTTCTCGAGTATTGGAGGAAAATACAATAGTAATTGAGTATTATTTATTACAGCTGTCTCAAGTATACTAGGGTGTACATATTGGTATAGTGCGCGGCAAATAAGTCGAGCACGGTAGTGAGTGGGGCAGGGAAAAACCAGCATAGTAGCACTTTCGCCTGCAAATTTTGGTCCTTACAGTGAAGGTCACTAAGTTATGTTTATGTATGTATAATATGTCAAACTATGTTTCCGTAATGATGATTTGATACTCAGCGCTTCTACTAGCGCACTGCGAATTGGGCGCCATTTTAATTCTTGCATTTTAAGCGCGAAATATCTATCCAACGATGTTAATGCGGCAATAAAATATTTAGGTCGATGTATAATCCCCTGCTTTTAACAATTATTAAACAATTTAATCAATAAACGTAGATTCACACAGCTTAATTTCAAAAAGTTTTTTTTTTTTCAAAGAATGTACTCCATTTCATGACATAGTTTTCATATTTTTGATATATAAATTAACCATTGTTTTTATGATTTTTTAAAGGATTGTCGGTTATGACGTCACTTGAGAATTGTAGACATACAGATTGTCATGTGTGATTTCTAATAAAAAAAGTCATCCATCTGGTAAATCAGTCTGCAGCAAATTTTTATAAATTTATCCTGATAGCAAAGGATACATTTCTAAACAGCCATTTCTCAAGTGATGTCACACGAAGGCAAATAGTTGCAGCTTTTTAGTAAAAATATTCACCATCTACACAATTTCTAAAATACGGTTTATTAAACCAAAATCTCGAAATGGTTTTCAAATTAACACACCTTAACATAATTTAATATATTAGTTTTGAAATATCAAATGGCATCAAATCTTCACCTTCTGTACTGGCCTGAACTGGACTATTTAGCTCCTGTTATATGTGATTTGTGTAGGGAATGAGCACTATTCTGCCGTATTATGGTTTTTTTAAACTAGCATGGAGGATCATTTACGTTTACTGTTTACAGCTGTAGTTATCTAAGCTATGTAAGTAATTTAATACATTATGTAAATACTTTTTGGTGAAAATAAAGGATTATGATCATTATGTTGTTTTTTTTCTCTCTTAGATGTTTCTAGAGGTGGTAAAATGGCAATTCGTGTCATAGGAATTTACGGACAATTCTGCAAGTATTTTAGTATATTATGCAAGTATATTGTAGTTCTGACTGTGTTGACATGCCATTGAGTTTTTATTTCTATGGACAAGTCCGTGTAATTAGCGATCTTTTCGGAGTGAGTGTTGGCCAAGTTGTGAGTGTTTGGGATGGCAATGTCAATGAGGTAGACCCTTTTCTTGTTTTTGTCTAATATAGTTATGTCTGGTCTATTATAGTGATTGTTCTGTATTTTGTAGTTTTTATCTTCTAAATCTAAAATAATAGATGGCTGATACTTATAATATGCTACTTTTTCAGGGATAAGTTTGTCTTGATAACAAGAGGTTCGAATCCTGACCCGGGGAATTTTTTCAAATTCTTGTCTTTGGGTTTGTTTCTGATTGATCTTTTCTAGTTTGTAATGCACTCTAATAATATTAAGTTTGTATTTGATTATAATCTGATGAATAATTCCAGCAACCTGGTCATGACGGTGTCTTTAATCAGTTTGTGCGATGAACTTACAGGCGCTGGTTATGTGTTGTATAGTTTCTGATGCACTGTGGCAGAGTTGACACTGATCTGTAGGTAAGTTGGGTCGGCGTATAGTGTGTTTTTGGTAATTGCGTGTAGTTATAACCTGATCTTGTATAGCCATCATGAAAGCATTAATTTCAGGAAAGAGAAAAGGTGCTGTAACAGATCTTTTCGGTGTCTGTCCGAAACTTTTGCTCCCAAGCAGTGATTTTTTCTTTTTCATCAGTTAAGATTTCATTGTATAATTATCTAAGGAGTGCAAGTTAAGTGGTGTGAGGTTAGTATCTGCTTTTGGTATTGTTTTGTGCAAATCTGAGCCTTGATTATTATGCTTGTTAGATATTCAACTCACCCATTTAGTGAACTCAAACATCTTCAAATCCAGAGGGTCGCCGGTCAACTTCCCCTCGATACTAGTGAGTGAATGGCAAGACGCCAATGCCTGTATCAGTGGACAGGTCATGGGTAACGCTGTGACGTCGACGATGCATTGACCGAACGACTCCCCCGACTCCATGGAGTGAGGGATGACAGCGTAGAGGTCTAGTCCATCTTCCGTGAGGGTTCCCGTCTGAAATTAATTGTCTCATTCAGGAACTTTCACAACAGAGGAGAAAAGCAATGACTTCTAGGGGACTAGCACGAGCCGTAGATACAGTGTCTTTCCATCATACTTGCTCTCTCGCACATTGACAAACACGGTTAGCGTGAGAGCGCAAGTAGGATAGATAGACGCTGTCGGTGTTACTACAAAACGGTGTTTAACTTTAGACAGTGTTTAAATCTGTTGTTGTCACCTTTTCTTTCATATTGTAAAAAAGTGACAGCAACAGATTTAAACACTGTCAAAAGTTAAACATCGCTTAAACACCCTTTTGTAGTAACACAGTGTATGTCTGGCTCTTGTTAGCTATCTTTCGCGTCTTTCTGCGATGCAACATAGCTTTTGCTATGGTTTAATAGTTTTAAGATTAATTGTAATTTGGAAAATATTGGCGTACTGCTTGGTAAAAATTACATTGTTTTTCAAGATTCTATTATGCTTGGCGCCATGGCCAGCTTTAATTAAGTGAAAAGAAGAATAGCTTTAAAAAACACAAACTTTTTATGAAATTTAGAATGCAAATAATGCATAGATAACATAATAGTTTTGTTCCAGTGTTTTCTTTTTTAATCAAAAATGTTTATTTCGCCAAGAAATGTCTTAACCGAAAACAATAAATAATTCTGTGGCCCCAATATAGGCATAGCCTGACCCGTGGGTGCCAGTGTACCTATATAGTTTAGTATTAACTATGACGGTATGACGAATTGCGAAAAATGAGTATGTGATTGACAGATAAAACTATACTATATTAGTAGTAACGAATTCATAGTATTAGCGTACCTTGTCAAAGCATATCACTTGCAGTTTCCCGCACACATTGATGCGTGGCGGTGATAGACAATAGATCTTGTGTCGGCGCAATCTTTGTTGACTGTTGACGGTCCCAGCTGTCATAGCGGCGGGCAAAGCCGGTGGCACGACTATAGTTATGATGTCCAATGTACGGAGCAGTATTGTGCCAATCGAACTCTGGAAACGATACGCATAGTCAGTACGGAGTAATTATTGAGATTGTCGATGGGATCAAGTCTAGCACATAGACGTTAGCAACTATTTTTAACACCGATCCCCACTGTTGAATTATTTTTCTTAATAATAAATTATTCGACATTTCTTTTATTACATCATTTCTTGTTCACTAGATAAATTATCTTGACATTCTTTTAGTACATTAATTTGAGATTCACATACACAATATATTTACATTTTTAGACTAGACTTTTAAATTAATGCTATTTGAATTTATTTATATAATGTAAAATTTCCCCACTTTAAGGGAAAATGATCTGATTAGAACACCAAGTAACAAACTACCCATCGAACTCTTGTTGACTGGTATAATTGTATTTAATTACCCTCATTTTTGTTTGGGTTTTGTTGTCATTCTTAGACAATGCTTGTTGGATATATAACTAAATTATTATGATATTCCCTTTAGAATGCCGATAAGGCAAAACTAGTTGGGGTTAATTTTGCTATAAATTAAATTGTGAAACAGTACAAGTGTTTGTTTTCGTCCATTTTTAACAGAACCAAATTTTTGTTATGGATATTTAATTAATATTTTGTATGAAAATAAACAATACATATAGTAAATATATATCGAGGGCATCAAACTGAAAAGGCTTATCTACAGATTTTCTGAATTCGGAAAATTCTAACTTTTTTGGGCGAATCTCCATATTTATATTATTTATTAACTCTATGATGTACTGAAACAGTAACGGTTACTCCAGTGGCTAAGGTACTATTATGCCTAAGTCTACGCCTGAAAAGGCGTTTAATAATTAAAGAAAAAAATATCTATAAATAACTAGTCGCTACTTCATATTTTTGTAGATACGCCGTTTCAGCTTGAAGCCCTCGATATAATTAAAACTCGCGTTAGCTGACATACTAAGTTATTCTTACATGCGGCTTTAACACTAACGTGTGATTGTTGTTGATTATATGCCAACCGTTTCACCGATAATATTTCGGCATTATCAAGGCGAGTGTTGGTCTTTGAACGACGACGCGGCGTTCAACGTCGTTGGTTGCGTCGTCGATGGAGGTGGGATAGTAGATACGTCCTAAGAACGACACTCGCCTCGATAATGCCGAAATTTTATCAGTGAAACGGATGGCATATAGTCAACAACAATCAAACGTGAGTGTTAAATCCGCATGTAACAATAATATAAACACATATTGATAAATCGATTTTTCACTTTTATTTCTATCTTCATTCAAATCCGTACATTTATACCTGTATTAAATAAAAATTATCATAGAAAGTAAATACATTTGTTATGGAATCTTTATGTCAATTATTATAGAAGATTTAAAATGTATACTGAACGGACACGAGTCATTTTCAGAACCTAAAAAAGCACAACATTCAGAGAAAATATCTCAGAAATCACCGGTAATCAAATAGCAGATTAGATAAAAGCATACGTGAACGCAACAAAACGTACCCCTCTCTCCATGTAGAGCCATATCGAGTAGGCCATGCCAACCGCCGCGATGCTGAACAGGAATATGACGAATTTGACCGCGTCTTTATAGAACTGGAACCCGAATGGTTTGGGGAACAGGATGCTCTTTATCAGCTCGCCTTTTGCCGTGTAAAAGCCCGTTCGGACCACTTTTGCTAGAACCTAGAAAATATTAAGATTTACAATAGGTAAAAAAAGTAGGGTCCAAGGACGAGTTTTCAATTTTGTGGTGAAGAAATGGGATATTTTGATGATCCTATTGTAACGGCATTGTAATTAAACATATTTTGAAAACGGATATTACAGTCACATATTATTGGTTGTTGACTTACATGCCAACTATTCCATTCATACAATTTCAACGTTTTCAAGGCGAATGTCGTTCTTAGAACGACGAAACGGCGTTCACTGTTGTTGTGAAACGGCCGCTGGGTGAAATTGTACCGGTGAAACAGTTGGCACGTAGTCCACAACTATAATATACGTGTGTGGAACATCCGTTTCCAAAATATTTTAGTAGATAGATAGATAGATAAAAACTTTATTCAAAGCCTCTTACAAAAAAACACAAAAAATACACTTTTAGAGCTTAAGAAATAACAAATACATTATAATCCTTAAAATAATGACAATCTTTGACATAGAGACTGAAAGGGCGCTGGCTCAGCATACGCCACCGAATAATCTGTGACACTGATATTCTGCCAGTACCTTGCATTAAAAAGATATATATCGGTTGATCAAATTAAGACATTATAGCCGATTTTGAAGGCTTTAATTTTAGTTTTAGTTATGTCAAAACTAAATTTTCTTTATTGCAAAATGGCCCTTAAATTAAAAGAACATGAGTGAAATTACATTGGAATAATTTTAGTTTTGACAGCACTAAAACTAAAATTAAAGCCTTCAAAATCAGCTACAATGACCTTATAAAATTGGAATGAAATTTGTGCTTATGAACGGAGTGAATAAAATTCTCCAACTCTCTAAAACAATACGCACCTGATTATTCCCATAGAACCTCGTCTGTATGACGTGGGTGCCGGCGAACAGCGTATGTCGCTTGTGAACCTCGGTCGAGTACACTTCGCTAGAGACGTTCGGAGGGCCTTTCATTACGGGAACACTTTCACCTGTCACAAAATAGAAAGTTTACCCGATTGTGTTTTGTGAATGCATAGGGACAGGCTGAAAACCAGCGTTGTGGGACTGTATGTGTTGTGTATTTTAATGTTTGTGTTTGTTTGAGTGAGATTCAAGTAATTTCTTCTTTCTGTTACAAAAATAAATATTTGTTTAAAAATGTTGCAGATAGTTTACTTTTCTAAATCGAATAATAGTCCGATGGATCCGAGCTACGATCTAGATTACCATCTTCACCTTGGAGGTAATGAATGAATATGAAGGAATATGAATGAATGAATTATGAATGAATGAATAAGTTATTCATGCACTATAGGTATCAAATACATTTATAATTTTAGTCCTTAACAGTAAAGCAAACTTTGACTGCTCTTAAACCAAGACTTAGCTTGAATAACCTTCCATGTATTATTAACTTCTCAAATATAGATAATTATTTTTTCACACCACCTGCTCGACAATGTCCAATTATATATCATGCAACCTCAACGTAAAGTAAGGCATTATATCTCAAGGGATATAAAGTTATATGAAAATCCCTAGGGATTAAAGTGATTTAAATTTGGAACGTCAAATTCGTGTGGAAACTCGTGGAAAACAAATGCCCATATGGGATTGTAAAGAGGTTTGTTCGAAAATCGAACTGGCCACCATAAGCAGAATTCAACAAAAAGAAAAACGCGTTTACAAAGAATGTGAAACAAAAGACGGTGTTTGGTGCTGTGATTATCAGTGAATTTTATTGAATTATTAATGTTGATAAAAAATGTCGAGCTTTTTATTGTCTCGCAGAAGGTGTGAAAAGTAGAGTATGCTCCTCTGGAATAAAGCCTGTCTTTGTCTTGGGCAGCTTGAACCCCTCGCTTTACTCAGGACTCTATATAACTCTCAGGGTTCAATATGCCGCCCGTAACGTACAGTGCGCGCCAATCTTTTAGTCGCTTCTGAAGCTAGCCCCAAGAATCGACGCATTAGCCGTTTTACGGTGTCAGGGGGACGTTACAGGAGCGAGGGCGCGGAGCACACCCGCCTGCATGCCGCACCACACCCCCCGCTCGCCGTTCGGCAGGTGTCAACACTATGCGTTAGTGTTAGTGCTACGTCCGTACACTACACACGCGCGCGTTGCATGAAAAGTACGTTCGTGGAAAAAATTCTATGATTCGTTAAGTTAATCGTTGAATCTGTTTGTGTTGCCTTTATTTGTTGATTTAGTTTGTTAAAGTTTATTGTTGTTGTTATGCCTCGCGGTCGTTATAGCGTTTTAAGGCGACAATGTAGGAAAATGGTGTTTATATTAATTTGTTTTAATTAAACTGTTAAGATTGCACTAAAATACTAATATATATTAAATAGGTAGGTACAACAAGTACACTTTCCCACTTATAGTAAACATTTAATAGTCAACCGTTCATATTATTGTTTCCTTGACTGTACCTGCGCAAGCTTGCACTCGTAACTCAATCAGAGGCGACTAAAAGATTGGCGCGCACTATAAGACACTGCTTTATTCCCTTAGTGCATAATCTACTATTCTTTTCTTTTTATAGCTTACATGTATTCTAAAATCCTCACATACTCCACTTTTGACTGACGATCTTAGCTAACAATGTGAAATGCTAATTTTAAAATGACATACTGACCTGTAAGCATGCTTTCATTGACAATGCAAGTGCCAGTCAGCAGCATGGCATCGCACGGCATGATACACCCAGCCGGGGGCAGCACCAACACATCGCCCGGTACCAAGCGATTGGCCGCTACCACGAATTCCTCTTTACCGCCACGGGAAGGTCGCACCACGCTCACTGTGTGCTTCGCGGTCGATCCCGCCATTTCGTGGAGACGTTTGCTCATCTGCAATTCATCTTCTGCTTATTTTAGACATTCGAGTACATCTAGGGTTGCTAGATGGAAAAATTAAAAGCAAAAGCAAAAAAGTGAGAAGTTCTAAAAAAGGATATGGTCAAATAAAACAATACAAATACTTTTTTTATCCTTTTTCCTGACATATATGTGGCAGAGCTGATGCCGGGCTCGACTGTGGTGGTACCACCATCTTACTTGGAGACCCCCTCGAAGTAATTCGGGGGAGAGTAAGAGGACAGCTCATAGGCAAAAAACCAGGAGGCCCACCATGCCTGGGACCGATGGATGGCGGTATATGCATCCCTAATAGCCGGGCCTTATATGGAACAGACCGGTGACGGGCAGCGGCGTCACTGGTGCGAGGGTTCCGGCACCGCGCTCACCACCCCGCCTGCCCAGCGTGTGTGAGTATGGGCAATTTTTCCAGGATGACCGCTGGGAGTGGCAAAGTCCTGGAAAGGCTTATGTCCAGCAGTGGACGAACTAGGCCGATGGATGGATGGATGCTTTAGTTTTCTTGATATTTAAATGTCTTACCATTGTAATATGCGTAAGTCCAATGAGTGAACGTGACAGCGATACCGCAATTCGACTCAAGAGAAATAGATGAATAAACTGTGCCTTGTGGGCTAACTAAGCGGTGTAAAATGTTTTAAAAAAATTGAGGTGGAGGGAGGACGGGAGGATAAATTGTGACAAAGTAAGACATGTCCTCCTTTAGGATACCATCTACACCGAATTTTATTAGTAGTCCGGACCGGTACAGAAAACAGACGTGAAGTCATACACAGATGACGTCGCAAATGCATATTCTCGGAACTTCGGCGTAGAAGGAATGCACGGGGGAATATTGCGCAGGTAGAGTTACCATTTCAAAATGGAGGGATGCCGGTCTTGTCAATGGTGCCTAAAATGCCTGTCTATGGTAAAACGAAGCAATGAAATACACTTCAATTTAAATCATAACTCAATTAAGAGGGGTATTTTGATTTAATAAAAAATTGCTGAATTTAAAAATGCCTGTCTCAAATGAATGCCGGCCGCACGCCTGTCTAAGTCTAAAAACGCCTGTCAAATGCAGCAAATGCCTGTCATATGGTAACCCTATGCTATCTTCACGCGCGTCCTCTGTACTAGCCGGACCTGTAAAGGACTTGCTGTAATTTTTATTATTTTAACGACATCTCGGTAATGTTATACCTGCCATGGTATGGGATGTCACTTAAGTTTAAATGATACTGATTATATTGTAAATTATGTAAAATATAGGTCTCAACCAAAGACACTTCCATGCCGCTAGGACAGGTTGAACTAGAAACAATTAAATAAACATCTTAGTTTCAAGAAAATGTCTACACCTTTCTTACCTAATGACAATCTATAATATATAAGAACACTGACTAGTCTACAAACGACCAGGCCAAACGGCTGGACCGAGGAGCACAAAATTTGAATTCCTTGTGAGACGTAGACATCCTCTAAGGGATTTTAGTAAATTCCCACGGTATCGGGAGAAACGAGATCCACGCGAACAACGCTGCTATTTATTTAGATATATATATAAACTACCTTTTTCGTCTGGTACAACGACGTCATGCAGGAACCAGCTGACAATATGAAGACGCAGGTAGCATACTGATAGTATTCATCCAGGGACCACAGGATTATAGAGAATACTTGGAACAGGTAGAATGGATTGAAGACTTCGTCGACAAAAAGTTTCCAGTAGCTCTTAACTTCCACCTCCACTGAATTGGTTCCGTATAGCTTGATCCTGTAATTAATAAAAAGATTAAATTTATTTCTAAAAAAAGATCAGTCAGAAACAACGCTTAAGTAAACAAATATGTTGAAAAAATCTTTTGGCCAGGATTCGAACCTGCAACCTCTTGCTAACTCGACATGATTATCCTGGACCATCGATTTGCTCCACCATACCTGTTATTTTTTTAACTACTTGATCTTGATACGCTAGCTAAGAATACGAGGGTGTTATGTGATCCTGACAATTTTTTTTTTTCAAAATATTTGTGTACTTGAGGTTTGTTTCTGATTAATTGCACTCTAATAAGTAATGAAATTTAGAGTGTACAAAGCGATGGATTTCACTGTAAAACATAAAACCTTAATTTTTATTGTATTCAGGCTTCATTCACAAGCACTTGGGTACAGAGGGGCCGGAACACACCCCCTCCGTTCGGGGTTTTTAGCTAAGCCTACGTTTTCGAGTAGGCCAGCAACAGTTTCCGGTTTTAAAACGTTTTTCAATTTTGTTTTAATCCTCTTAACTTTTTGAAGTGCCATTTTTGATATCAGTAGTGGTAAGACTAATTATTTTAATATTTTAATCATTTATAATTTCGTCTGTGAAAAGAGGAGGTATGAAGTACGGATGTTGACTGTTCCAATAACAATTAACCATTGGAAACAACACCCTCCTCGGTGATATAATATTGCCAAGTTGATAAACGTCTTTCACTTAAGGTCGATGCGACAGACCGCATTCCCAAACGCAAAACTTATAATATGTTTTGTTTTTTAATAAAACGTAGGTACAAAATATTGTACCTTTTGGCCTCACCCTTCCAACTTAATGCTTGTAACATTTATTGTTACTTGTTATTCTATGTGCACGCTCTTCTGGCAAAATGGGATGTAACAACCTTCGTCATTACAACAAATCAAGACTTAAAATTAGGCGATTAACATAAAAAGTGAAAATAATGCTTAATTATTGTGAAACATTGTTAATTTAATAATTTAACAATGTTTCAAAATAGTTAGACTAAAACATATGGAAAGTGAACTCTTAGCATTTGTAGAATGGTAAAATAAAATGACAACTTAGTGATGGAGGTTGTGACAATCCGTAAACAGCAGGCCTTGTTCAGTTTAACTATGATCCAGATACTTACAATTCGTTTTGCTGACGTTTGTTGATGCCAGACATATTTTCCATCAAAAGACTGAGAGTGAGCTTCTCGTTCAATGATTGCACATTGGCATAGATGCCCTGATCTTTGAGCCAGATGTAGCGGTTGTGCTGGTACTCGAAGTAGCGTACTTTGTTGTCCCTATGGTTCGATAGGTTAAGATCAACTTCCTGCATTACTTCTATTTTAAATGTGCCTTCATTATCAGTTACTGTAAAAAAGCCAATTAAGTGCATTACTTTGTGTAAAAAATTCATTTTGATAACTTGGACTTTAGATAATACTCACCGCAAATCACATCAGCCATTTTCAGACTGCATTTTATGAATTTTGAGGTGTTGTATGTGGGATAGTAGGCGAAAAAGAAATACGGAAGTCCACATAGTACTATGCAAAAGAGGTGAAACAAAACGCAGCGCAAGCGTGAATACTTGAAGCCATAGATCTTGATGACCAGATCTTCGGAATTAGTCTCGAGTATCTGCCAGTGTGCCTCGCCAATAACTTCATATTCATCTGTAATACAGAGAAAACGGTCTGTGTACTTGATAGGGGATAGCTGTTGGATGTAGATGATAACACAGTGTTTGCATTGATTGTATTATCAACAAACTGTTGAATTCACTAGATTGTTCTTGATTCTTGTGCACTGAAACATTGCAAAATAATATATTGTAGATATCAATAAATTGCTCTGAATAAAGTAACAACTACAATAAGGTCACTTATTTATTACTCAATTTCAAACAAGGACCACTCAATTTGTAAGAAGAAGGGCACTACAATTAATTTTTATTGGCAGACATTGGAATGCTATCTGACTTGTTGCTTTGTGTGGCGACATTATTCTGTAGATACTCCTCTACTATAAGTACTGTTGTGTTGTGGGATGATTAAATGCAAACTGTGTTTGATGGTGGAATCAAAAGACATAAGTTAAAGAAGAGCACAACTAGAAAATTGATTGAGTAGGTACAAGCTTACTGTCTGAGACTAACACCTAGCAGGTAAATATGTAGATTATCCTTCAGGAAAACTTAAAAGAACAGATTATTCAACAGTTAATCATACCTAAGATATTATTTTGTACTCGCTTTAGCAGCTGAAATGTACATTGACAAAGCAATGTTTTGGTAAACAGTACATAAACTACCAATGCAACTGTCACCATAGACACGCAACAATGTCTTTAGGAACTTATGAGCACAGTACTTGTACTTGCTGATTGGTCAAGGAAAACACTGAATAACCTGCATGACCTAAAAAGCATGTATATATTGAGTTTAAAACAATAACATTAATTTAAGTACATACATCATACATGTCATACACTCCCCATAAATTGCTTAAAGTGGTCAAATAAGTTGTGATACTATATATTTTTACTTACATAGTGCAGTGTATACCCATTTAAATACATAAAATAAACAATGAAATGAATTGACATGGAGCCTGCTGATACATAAAGGTACATAAGCATAAATTGCAGTATTTCTGTTTATTAGTAGCTGACGCAAACACAGTATTATCAACACATATAGTAAAGATAAACACAAAATGTTTTAAAACTATTAAATTGCTATTTAGGAAGTATCTTGTGTTTTTCTATTTATTGAATAAATAATCTGCTTTTAAATTCAGACAGACTATAACTCTAGGTTGCGTTCCTAAACACCCTGGTAAATGTGAAATTTAATTGCCAAAATGAATTTTACATTTCTGACAAGGATTATTGAAAGACTTCAAGCTGTTAGTTTAATGGGTGGTTGTGGGATGGGTGACCGTTAATTTTTACCTTTACCCTGGCATTTAGGAACACCACCCTAATATGAAATATTCAATTAAAATATGTACATATCCATGTTGGTCACATAACATTAATTGAGATATTCAGGATAGTGTGTTTATCTTCACCCCAACAGTATCCCCCACAAACCAATTTGTATTACAAAACAAAAGCATAAGAAATGAAGACAGATGATAAGTAATGACTTAAAATAGAAAACATGAAATGTTTTTGTGAATAAATTGCCATAAGTGCTGAAACAAGACCAGATATTAAGTTCAATGTAAACATATTGCATTAAATTCACTAACTGATTTAAGATAAAGCTTGGGTACACATACAATTTTATGTAATTGGCCATGATATAAATATAGATACGTGCATTAGTTACACACATGCTGTAATTATACACTTTTGGGAGAAAGCATGTAAGTGTCCAAAGAGGATTAGTAATAAGTGTTAGGTATGAAATAACTTGGGGTTTTATGTCTTAAAAGGTGGAATAGAACATTATGTATGTTTCTATAGGAATTCTTAAAGATTCTACACAACTTTTCATGTGAGTCATACGATATTTGAGCAAGTGTTCAGGAACTTACCACTGTCGACGGACGAATTGTACATGTTTGGCATTCCCACAATATAAATTTTACTTAAAATAAAAAAGTTAAGGCATAGTACCGCGATGTTTATAAATAATCTCGTATTAACCGGTGCTACCTCATTGCAAATATAAATTATTTGATGAATTTGAGAAATCGTAGTCCTACTACGATCACTCACATCACAAATGAATGAAACTAAAGACAAGATAAACCAAAACGTCAAGCTAGCTGCGTTCCATTCCAGTGATCCTTGATCAACTATCAAGTAAGCAAGCAAAATTATGAAATTTTTTGTCAGCAAGAAATATAATGCGAACTCCATTCCACGCTTAGACCAATCTAAGATTCCGCACGAGCTAAAGTGGGGTGAAGCGGCGCGGCGCAGCGTGGCGTGAAAATATAAAAACGACTTGAAAAATAGTACTTAAGCGCCCCAACCTGCGTTCATAAACTAGGAGTCGCGACACGCTAATGCCATTTCTGCAGCACGCGTTTAAAATTGTATACGCTATTCTGCTGTCAGTGTTGGAAACTAACAGAAATTTTAATTTATAAACGGTAACTAGGCGCGTGAAATCTTTAGGTGAAGTTTCGTAAGAAATAGGTCTTGTTGATGTCAAAACATCTAACATTAACTTGTGGTGCTACTTTACACAAGCATTTTTAAAGAGTGAAAACCTTGTGAAAACATCAGTACAGTAATACCATAGACTTAGTGCGTCCTTCCAGTGACGACGTACGGCGCTGAGACGTGGTATCTTACCAAAGGCTTGATTCGCCGATTTAAGCAAAGAGTATAGTAAGTGTCCTGGATTTAAGGTCGCTCAACGAGCTATGGAGCGGGCTATGCTTGGGATCTTTGATGGATAAAATCCGAAACGAAGATATCCGTCAGAGATCAAAGGTGACCGACATAGCCTGCCGAATCAGTAAGTTGAAGTGGCAGTGGACTGGCCATATTTGTTGCCGATTTGATAACCGTTGGGGCCGTAAGACATTAGAATGAAGACCACGTACAGCAAAGCGCAGCGTAGGCCGCCCTCGTGCCCGCTGGACTGACAATCTAAAGGAAGTTGCGGGTGGCGGCTTGATGAGGATGACTGAGGACCGCCAAGAGTGGCGTAATATTGGGTAGGCCTATGTCCAGCAGTAGATGAATATGGGCTGATTGTTTACCTTTTAAAAGTGTATGTTTGTTTGTAATTGTGTGATATGGGCCTAGTTGCTTGCAATAAACATCATGCGCGTGGGAGAGGATAGTGAGTGACGCCGCGCCACGGTCGCGACCTTCGACTCGTGCAGCAGGCGGTGATGGCGCGCTCGGGTGTATTTGTCGGGTGCGAACAACGAGGTCACGGTGTTCACTAGCTGCGGGCAGTTAGATTCACCGCGCAAGATCCGGCACCCCAGTAACATTAATTCCGTATTTCGCCTAACTTTCAATGCGTTGTACCCCAACAGTTATCGCCGCCGCGCCGTTTCAAATGAAAACCACCGAAAACATAATGTACCTTGGCTGAGTTCAGTTTTATTGTCGGGCGAAGCCCACCTAATATGCCATTTCTTTTGCACGCGTTAATTTTATATACGCTTTCTTGCTGTCAGCACTTTATATTCTCTGCTGTCAGGGTTAGGCGGGCGTCGCGCGGCGGGCCGTCAAACTGAACGTGGCCATGTCTAAAGTAACCTTTACTAATACTTGAAACCATAGACATTTGCTTGCGTATTATTGGTTGGAAGTATAGATGGCGCCAATTTCAAAATGTTAAATTTCCTGTTGAACGTTTATTGATTTGGCGCGAAGAAGAAAGAGCGATGCAAAGTAGAGACAGGTGATGTACATCGGTCATCGAGCTGAAGAATCTTTTGTAACAACATATTCAATCCAGTTACTTCTCTATATAGCATTTTTTAAAATGCCCCAGGGTCCAGGTTTATCTGGCGTTCAAGCCAACTATTTAGAAATAAGTGAATATAATTTCTCTTGGCCTGGAGAGAACGGTACTCTGGAAGATATGGGATCGGTTAACTACACGATGCCTTTAGGTAACAATGTAAACAAATATTGAACTTTATATTCAGTAGGTATACCACGTTATTTAACTTACTTAATTTATTTTACTGCAGGCCCTTGGTTTTGGCCTTGGTGTCCTTTGTGGCGAGTTCCTCAGCATCCATTATTCCAAGTTAGTAAAATATACTATATGTCATTTTATTATCAATATTTTTTCAAGTTTAATAATTAATAACGAATTTTTACTTTCAGCTTTCTAACATGTTATTCGTCGCATCATACTGCGCCCCTAGCACGAAAAAGGGACAGCTTTGGATGCATACAATCCTCATATTTGGTAATTCAAAACTTTTACTATTGATACTCTAATATAAAAAAAAACATTAAACTGTCGTTATATTGACTGCCTCTGTGGCCGAGTTGTAGAGCGATCGCCTGCAAATACAGAGGTAGGTTCAATCCCCACGGTGAAATTTAATTTTTATTACGGCGATAGGGCTCATCACCTGATGGCTGGGACGTAATAATGGTCGGTGAAAAGCGAGTGTTCCGTGTGTGGATTTTGACTTGCATTTCACAGTTTACACCCCATCTCTCTGACACCCTCTCGGTGATTCATGTAGTGATACTCGAATATGTTTTCTAAATACAAGTTGAAGTACCTAAGCGATACTAATTAAGGGGCATGCATTCGTCGACAACCTTGAGTCGTCCTGTGTCGGTACAAATATCGACAAAAACTATATTGAAATAATGTTCATATCAGCGCACATTGTATTGGACGATCGCTGCGTTTCCGGATAGCGCAAGATAGGAGAAAAAGATATACTTTTCACTAGAACGCGATGCAGGGAAAAAAAATGTAATTAATAATTTTGTAAATATAAAAATTGTCTATAATTTAGTGAAATAATCATTAAAATTGCTTTAGGCATTCGGAAGAAGTAAGACAATTTTTGCGAAAATAGTATAAAACCTTCGTTTTTTTTGTCAAACATAACTAACAACAGAAAATATTATCTTAACTTGAAATTTATTTTTGACCTCATCATGCCTATTATATATTATTTTTCAATGCAAGTGCTCGTAAAGGCCCACTTTTTATGCACCAAACCGAACAGAAAGTCGATTATTTTGCCCTAGGGCTTCATTATTATTATTATTTTTTATTTATTTACAATGGTTGGCTAACCTGCAACTTTTTCTGTGTACGATAAATTTTATACTTTTTTTCCACTGTTTAACGTCTCTGGATACAGTCCTTTTAAGCCAATTATAATTTAAAGTTCACAAGATTATATTTGTTTTATTTCCTCACACTATGCATTAAAAAACGTAGTATGATACACGGGCGTAAGAGCAATAAATTAAAAATAAAAAAATAAAAATAAAAATATGTTTATTTGCAACCAAAAAGATATGTATACAAAATATTTTATGCATTATTTTTATATTATTTGACAAGTGTGTCTTTTATAAACTCTAATCCCCACATTAGGATTCCCTGGGTTGTGGGAAATTAGACCCTTCCTGGTGAGTCTGACGATAATAAATTTATAAAATATTTAAAAGTAAAGTAAAGAGTAACAGAAGAGACAAAATAAAACTAGTTGAGTAATGTATGACATGTGAGTGATGATTGTATGTGGAATGTTATTAGAGTGTGTGTGAATGGGTGAGTAAAATAGAGTATGTTATATGAAAGTGTATGCCTGAGTTTTGAAATACTTGATACTCACAGACCGGTACATGTGTGTTAGGATTTATGTGTCAATTTTAAGGATATCCTCGGTTTGTTCGTAATCTAAGGGGGAGAGCCAATCGTGTAGAATTCTCTCGCTTCGCTCGTGTTTTAAATCATCCCCGTAATTTATTCCTTTGCGCCCTTGTAGCATAAACTACTATTAAAGCAGTCAGCCACCCTTAATCCCCCCCCCACTCCCTATAAGATCAAAAGGTGGTAAATAAACAAATTTAATTTCCCGTATTTTATATCCACAGCATTCATGCTCTACTCAGTCTGGTCCTGGCATGTGATCTGCGCTCCTGACGCATTCTCGTGGAACTTCGCTTTCGTGTTCCTGAACCTGGGTCAGGTGGTCTACCTAGTCTATGAGATGAGACCGGTGAAGTTCGACCTGGAGCTCGAAGAGGTCTACCATACGCTGTTTGAGCCTTTCAAGGTAACTGATAAAAAATGTACACTGGGTAATCCACGAAACTCGCTTTCGAGTTTCCAAAAATTCCAAAAATATGTTTCACCGCGTCATTGTCGAAGAGCAATATTAGTTAGGGACTAAAGCCGATTCTGAAGACTTTAATTTTTGTTATAATGCTGTCAAAACTTAAAACGTTTTAAAGTAATTTTACTTCTGTTCTTAAAAGCTAAGGGCTATTTTGGAATGACGAAAATTTAGTTTTGACAGCACTAAAACTAAAATTAAAGCCTTCAGAATCGGCTTTATTGAGTATCGTTTGTACTGAAAGCGTTAACTTTCGATTATATTTATGCAGAGAATGTAGTCGATTCTGAAGGCTTAGTTTAAGTGCTGTCAAAACTAATTTTCATCGTTGCAAAATAGTTCATAAGTGTGAAGAACAGAAGCTAAATTACTTTGGAAAAATTTAAGTCATCACAGCAGAAACTAAAATTAAAGCCTTCAGAATCGGCTTTATTGGTAAGTATTTTAGTAGCTTCAAAATAATTGGAAATTCCTCCTGGCCGCGAATTCACGTTTAATTTTTATGTGAAATGTGAATCGCCCCGTGTTTAGAGGGGACTAAGAGTTTGGCGCGATCTGTACTCGTTAACTTGTAAAGCCTACTTAGCTGTGATAGTTTTCCTTTTAATTTCGTTATGTATACTACTGCCGTGATTTTTTTCACGTCTCCAAATACAACCGTTTCGGTGGCAGAGAGGGGGACACTTGACTCTAACAAAAATATCGCAAACGGAACCCTGGATCGATGTAAGGGAGGTACCCTAAAAAAATATCTTTTTCAAATTTTACTGTACCACTTTATCGGCGTGATAAATATGTATACCCTTGCCAAATTACAGCTTTCTAGTACTAATAGTTTCTAAGCTAAGCCGCGGACAGACAGACAAGACAGACGGACATGGCGAAACTATGTGTTCCTTGTTGTTGACTACGGAATCCTTAAAAAGGGTTTTAAATATGTGCAAAAAAAATAGCAAGTTATACCATCAACTTATTTTTTTCGTGCGTGAGAACTAAAAATTTTGATCGACAACTACCACTTTTAATTTTAAGATTAAATGCAAAGTCCACTCACACACTTACATACCGCCGCCATTGGCATACTTCAGTAGTTACGTAGCTGCCACTCCGTCCGACTTTTTTTACGTTCGTAATATGGCAATAAAGACTTACCGGATTACTTTAATATTTTTGGATTAGTTTTAGATAAAGAAAATATAACCTATACAATAAATACATTTTCACCTCACAAGCTCGGAAATGCTCTGTTTATCATTAGAAATCTGGGTGGAAAAGCGCGCTTTATCTACTAATTAGCGTGGAAATTGTTTTTAAAATTCGAATGTAAAAAAAAAAATTGTGACATATAATTTAGGTATCATAATAAAAAAATATAAAAAGTAAAAGTGACACTTGTACACAATTTTAGTTTTAAACTATTTTCTAAAAAATAATAAAGTAGGTTTCTCTAAAAATGATGTTGGTTATTTTTGGTTATTTTTGATATTATTTAATCACTGCTCTTCTTGAATGATCGATGATGGTGGTTAGGTGGTTGTGTGTTAATCATGGTGCATGTTTTGCAGCGTGGCCGTCGGCAAGGGGATGTTCCAGGAGATGAGTTGCTGGGGTTGTTGGGGATGGTGAGTTGTTGTGTCTTGTTGAGTGTGCATTTAAGGTTTCGGTTCTGTCTATAACATATCTGAGGAGTATTGGGTAGTAGGTGTTTTGTTTCGTCGCTTTGTCGAAGGATGGGTAAGGAGTCTTTGATCAGTGTTTTGAGTTTATGACTGCCGTGAAAATATGTGGTGATGAGTCGTGTTTGGTTGGTTGGTTTTGCATGTCTGTTGTTTCTATGGAATCTTGGTCTTTGGTGTAAGTGTTTTTGTAGGAACTGGTTTGGGTAGTTTCTGTTGAGAAGTGCTTTGTGAATTGTGTTATGATAGTTGTTTAGTGAATTTGTGTTGTTGCAGATCCGACGGCCACGGAATGAAAGAGAATACGGAATGGATTTTTTCATATGTGCCGGATGACAGCTGTGGAAGTCTAGATATTGTAGTTTGTTAGTGGGTTTGAAATGGACGGAAGTGGAGATATGGTTGTTGTTATTTATGGTTAATTCTACGTCGAGAAATGTGATGTTTTCAGATGAAATTTCGTGGGTGAATTTTAATGAAGTATGGTTGTTTAGGCGGTTTAAAAAGTCAGTCAGGGTGTTTCTGTTATGTGGCCAGATCATAAAAATATCGTCTATGAATCTCCTCCATACGAGGGGTTTCAGAGGCTCTGTGGCTAAGAAGGTTGACTCGATTTTTTACATTCGACTGATGACGGCCCCATACCGAGGGCCGAAATATATCGAGTAATAATTTTTTTAATTGTTTTAATAACACTATACTAATAAAAAGCTCATAAAAGTTAAATATAATATATTTAACGTTTATAATATAAACGTTTTTAAAATTCGAATATTTTTATTCAATAAAGGTTTCGTAATAGTTTGCAGCCAGTCCACTGAAATGCAAATACTTATTTCATGTCATGCGTTAGCCTCATTTAAAGAATACTTAATCGCACTGGCCAGCAAGAAAATTTGATTAAAAACAAAAACTTTAAAATTTCCTTCTCTTTTCTTTATTCAATTCACAATTCACTTTCCTTCCATTATTTTGGTTTGTTTTTTGATAAAATCGAAAGAAATCATAAAATATGAGTGAGGCTAGCAGCGATGAAGATATAAATTTAACACCTGCAGAATTAGTGCAAGCAGTACATAACGCCGAGTTTTCAATGCGTCGCGTCGTCTATGGTCACCACATCTTAGTATCGAAACTTCTTTACAACGATCATATCCACAGAACTATATCATATCACATATTTGCATTACAATACAGATACATAATAATACAGATACCTATTATGATTATTATCACAAGCTATTACCTATTTAAATATCATTCAACCTTAATTTAGATGGATATATATGACAGGTACAGATGTGTGTGTATGTAGGTATTCTAGGTATGTATAGGTCGGTACACATACATATTATAAAAGGAGGTGACTTAGATTTATGCGACTAAATTCATACTGGAGACTTAAAAAGTCGTCAGGTCAGGTCAATGACCCTTTTTGCGAAATACAAAAATATTGTTTGTTGCCCTATACTACATATTTATATAAAAACACTTATTAAAATAACAATTTCCAGATATATTTCGACATATGGTCGGCTTCAGCGGAATTTGATACAATTCCACTGAAGCCGACCATATGTCGAAATATATCTGGAAATTGTTATTTTAATAAGTGTTTTTATATAAATATGTAATATAAACTGAATAAAAAAAAAACAAATAAGTTATCTTTAATATTTAATTGCCCTATACTAATTATAGAGCTGCTCGACTCGCATTTTGGGGTTTCCTAAAGGAAATGCAAGTATATGGTATATGTATATATGTATATGGTATGAAAAAAATGAGATCTCTGAAAAATATACAAGTTATAATCCGAAATACATAAGCCAAGTTCGAACCGAAATTGTACCGAAACTGTAACTGTACCGAAATTCACACTTACGGAACAAACTGAAATGCAAAGGCCAAAATAATTTAAGAATTTAGGATCCAGATATGGAAATTCGGTTCAGCTACCACACTGAGAAAAATAGAAAAAAACTCAGTGGGGACATTATTCTATTGTGCATTGGGTCCTATACCATATATATATATATTTTACTTTAAATCGTCTTATTACTTGAATATTAATTTTCTTTTTTTACTTTTTTGCCACATTATACTTACAAAGTAATATTACACATATTATAATTAAATTAAATTAAATAAATTATATGCTCCATGTAAGACCACCTTTATCCATACTCATTACCTGTTTTATCATCACACGATGAGACACGCACACACACACACACACACACACACACACACACACACCCTAATCACCCGACACTCAACAAACTCATAATGGCAACAAACCTTTTGTATTATAAATTCGTCTTCTTTGCGAATAATTTATTAATTTAACCATATTATAATTGTTATGTTCCAATTTTTTATTAGTATGTTTAGTTTAGCATAGTGAAATCCGTTATTGGCACAATAAGATGAATATCATGTTCAAGTAATCTGAATGTACTTGCTGTGGATTTTTGTTTATGAATAAAATAAATAAATAAATAAATTATAAAAAAAAAATGTCTTTTATATTTATAATGTCATGTCTATTGTCAATGCAACTAATGCCGAGTCCAAAAGGACTCGAAATATATCTTGCTTATATTAACTAATATCTATAATTTACAAAAAAACACTATACAATATATATAATAATGTATATCTCAATATTTAGCAATATTTTATTTAAAAAAAAAATCCACCCAATACTAACATGCTGCTCATAGGAGGCTGAAGCAAAAAAGAGAAATTATAGATATTATAATAAATTCAGAAAAACTTTAAAATTTCTAAATCTAACCAAATGCTGGCTGATTTACATTGCTCAATTTCATCCATCCATTCATCCATGTGAATCAGCCATTATGCTACGTATTGGTCAACTTTAAATCAATTATGCTGTTATCTGTCAAAAATATACCTAGCTCTGATTGCATGCCTCTGAAAATAATTGGCTATCAGTGCTCCACTGAACAGAATTTTGATTCATATTATTTACTCGTATTTACCCACTTCTTATAATTCTCTACGGCGGCATAGAATATTATATGTAGCATAGCAGTGGCCACAGTATTAACCAAGGTTTTATCCAATTTCACTCGCATTTCCATTGCTAATACTGGGAAACGTCTCTTCCAAACATCATAGGACCTTTGACTGGGTTCCATATCCTTGGCATTGTGGGGTTTCCTAAAGGAGCCATCATGTATTGTGGAGGCATAATCTAATACCAAATGTGTATTGCCGTAAGCACCAGCTTCAAAGGAGACGGCCAGTTCCCCATAAGCAAAATGCCTTAAGAGAGTACACAAATATATTGTGGTCAATGATAAAGAACAAATTCAAAATAACACGGTTTGATTATCCATTTAAAACGGACACCATCTTTTAATAACTTTTATGATAAATCGTTTTTATTTTGAGGTTATTTTCATATGGCATTGCGAAAATAAACTTCAGCGCGTTTGAAACGTTCATAGTTGTAACAATGTTTCACGATGATTCTGATATATTTAAAAGGGTATGCTCGAATGTCAGTCGTAATGTAATCTCTATCAAAATCCAGAAGAAAAGCATGAATCGTGAAATAAAAAGCTGGGACTGCCGATTGCGTCACGCATGACTGTTATCAAAGCACGCTGGAAGCGTAGTTTGTGGACTACTTGGTAGATGGCGCGCGCTTTCGTTTCGTTCGGTGTTTGCTCTCATGACCGGCTGCGACATTAAGTACTTATTTATTTTAATATATGTGTCCGTGTTATTATAAAAGTGAAACTAGCTACGAATAAATCTAACAAAAATTATAGTATAAATTGATTTCGTGTACGCGGTTAAGGCCGATTCTGACCATCTCCTTTGTTTTCCTATAGTAGCTATTGAAAATAGTGCTATCATGTACTTGCCCTGATCATCTTGTCGCTATATCCATTATCACGAGGTTGGCGTTGCATATAGTTTGTAAGTAATGCAAGAAGATACGGTACGTTCTTATATCGTCAACTCGTAAAATAGACCTCTTTTTTGAACGAGCGCCACCGAAAGAAAGAGATAGAGCGACGAGCTTTAACAGTAGCGCGGGCGAGACAAAGCGAGTAAATACGGGTCCATGGGCCTGTCTTTGTAGGTCCACGCACGGGATGATGGGTACCGTGTCTTCCCTTTTGTTTTGTCTGAGTTCTATTCCTATACAATTCTGCTTCTTCGCCACCTGAAACAATAGCTTGTGATTTAATTTTAATCCAAGCTAAATAAATAACGAGTAAATAAAGACTCCAAATAAATACGTTCAATAAAATTAAGAGTCTGAAAAATATTGACAGATTCGTTTGTCTTCACAAAAACTAAACTAAAGCGGGCGAAGCCGCGGGCAAAAGCTAGTACGATAATAAATTAAATTTTCATTTTGTTTTTTATCTGGTAGTTAACATAATTTTTTTCCATGTCTTTTAACAATCAGGAGTTTGTTTAGCATCCTGCTGTCTATGTCATCCGGCAGCCATCAAACTGAATGCAGTCAAGCTAAGGGTACGACACCAGAATAAAGAAAGTTGGTAAGCAACGAACTAAATAAAATTTTAGTTCGTTGTTGGTCAGTAATAAAAAAAGGTTTAGATGTCTGTCTGTTAATTAGACAATTTTTTAATGTTGTCGTATTTTATAATTCAGACTGGTAATTATGATTGAGAAATTCCATGAACTTTGGATAATATACTATATCCTAAATCTATGAGAAATTCCCACTAAGTAGTACATTGCTATACAAAATGTCGCCATATTAGAATACAAAATTACTTATGCTTTTTATTCTTTTTTTTATTTCATCTGCTTATTACCTCTTATTACGGTATTTTTTGACACCATAATTACACCTGTTTTCGATGAGTGAACCTTCTTCTGTTAGTGGTTATTTTGTGCTTGTACCAAGCATAACTTAGTTTGGTCGAAAGGCGCATAAATAACTTACAGAAAGAATTGAATTGAATTGTTTATTTTTCTAAAAACATTACTTAATACTATTACAATTTTGCCAAACCACTATCGCGGTTTGTCGGCAAGCTCTTAATTTAAATTATGCACTATTCACACTATACACAAAACACTTTTTGTAGAAGTAGCTAACAAGTAAACATAGACAGAAAAAAAAAGAAAAACTATATTATACCACATATTTAAGTCTTAAATAAAGGTACGTATTTAAAATAATAATATTAATAATTAACAGTGGCGAAGGCTCCATAGAAGCCGATTCCAACCGGCTTGTCGCAAAATACGTCCTGCGAGATTTTCTAGCCTAGATTCTGTAGATTTAACTCTACAAAAAAGCCGATTCTGAAGGCTTTAATTTTTGTTTTAGTGCTGTCAAGACTTAAATCTTTCCAAAGTAATTTAGCTTCTGTTCTTAAGGCGGGCTTATCCGAAAAACGCGCGCAAAGCAGTCATTTCAAAGTCAAGTAGAAGCTCAGAATATAATTTATTAATTACCAAAAAAATACTTAACATAGTTCAAACCTTTGTCTAGGTCTTGCACTTATGTGTGACACGATAACATAAACTTTGCTCGATAGAAATGAATCACGAATGCAGCATGTAAATAAATCCTTCCAAATCATGTCATTTCCATAATTCCACTCTTTTATTAACAAAACTTATCTGGTAATATTCCTCTTTAAATTACCTAGGTCGAGCACTTAGCTGTGCTTTACTAAAGTTATCACTTATTTTTTAAACAATTAAAAACCTATGAAATTAACGTTCCACCGCGCGGGTCCGTTGCTTATTCCACGCCGCCCGCTCCTCGTCAGTCGCAATCTGGCACCTGCCAACGCCGGATCTGTGACAATTTTTCCCGTGCACGTCTTCGTACGCAAAATATCGATAGTGGTATAAACTGCCTGTGGGTACCTGCGTTGTCGACTAATTTTAGAAGCGCGGGAAACTAGTATTATTGCACATCGATCGTCGCTGCGCCTGCAAAATCCGCTATTTTATATAATTTTTATAACTATTTTCATTACGATAGGTGAGCACGCGATATGACGGCAGTGCTTTGTATCACCATAGGTTTTAAAAATAGCGGGAAGTGAAGAGAAATAATTACGAAGATGAAAGATCTGACCTTGGGAAGGAGCTGCATGCACCACAAACCACGCTTCGCCTGAGCCACCAAGTCTCTGGTGTTCTCCAAGATGGTTTTCTTCTTCCTCTTCGTGCCTGGTTGCGCTCTTCTCGGCTAATCTTCTTCGTAATAGTAATAGATGAAAATGAGGCGCACAGCGGGTGCGATCTCAAAATGGCGGGCGGTAGGGTCGAGGTAGGACCTAGTCGAATGACAATCAGCGTAGACCTCCGGCGTGAAAGGCTTCTGATTGACGACTGATTGATTTGCGTCCAAAACTAAGCGGGTGGAGATGCAGCGAAAATGACAGTTGAAAATATTAATTCACAACTACCCCGCAGTATGAGAGCCACAAGAAGTGGCGCGAACATTTGCCCCCGGCGTTAAAACCATTGGTTTTAAAATAAGAATAGAAAAGTAAAAATAAGACAGAGAATAACGAAATTTTGAAGCGGGGGCAAAGAAAGGAGTTATTGAGATGGGAGAGGGCAAAGACGCACGACAGGTCGTTTGTAAACACCTGTCGTCGTTTTGACAGAAGCTACCCTAATGACATTATCTTTGCCAGGGTATACAGCTACAATAACACCGAGCGGCCATTGAAGCGGTGGAGTGTTATCGGTAACTACAACGACAACAGATCCAATTTTGATTGGGTTGGAAGGTGTATTCCATTTTCCTCTAGACTGGAGAAGATGGAGATAATCATTCTTCCATCGCCTTGCGAACGATTCTACCATTTGATCAAGCAACGCGTAGCGACGTAATAAATTAACTGGCTCATCAGCCACCTTACAAGCGGGTAATTCTTTTAAAGGAGTTGACATCAGAAAATGTGCAGGAGTTAACGCGCTAAGTTCAGATGGATCTTCACTCAGCAGCGTAAGCGGACGAGAATTTATGACACATTCTATTTGCGTAACTACAGTTAATAATTCTTCGTAGGTCAACAGTTGAGTACCTACTACTCTATGCAAATGCGTCTTAAATCCTTTGACATATATCTCATAATGTCCCCCAAAATGTGGGCTACGTGGAATATTAAATTTCCATTGTATTCTATGATCGGCAAGTTCATTCGCGAAAGACGTTTTAAATTCTTCGGAGTTTGTCAAATTGTAAATTTCTGAGAGGGCATTTCTAGCGCCTACAAAGTTCGTAGCATTATCTGAATATACGAAAGACACTGCTCCACGTCTAGATAAAAAACGTTTGAACGCGGAAAGAAAAGTGTTCGTGCTAAGATCAGTTGCCAATTCAACGTGAACTGCACGAGTCACCAGGCATACAAATATGCAGAGGTAACATTTGACGGGACGGACTCCACGTTTTCGATACGGAGTGATACTGATAGGACCACAATAATCCACAGCGCAGTGGACAAAAGCTTTAGCCTCATTAACGCGGCATGATGGTAAATCTGCCATGAAAGGGAAGGTTTGTCTCGGCTTCGCCTTAAAACAATAATTGCAGCTATGTATTACGCGACGAACAATATTTCGACAGGAAAGTATCCAAAATTTTTGGCGGATTATTGACATTAAAGCCACTGGTCCAGTGTGACAATTTTTGCGATGATAATGAATGATAATCAATTCGACAATATGATTTTTACGAGGTAACAACACAGGGTGTTGTTGATCGAACGTCATGTCTGTGTTGCGAAGTCGACCACCAACGCGTAACAATCCATTTTTATCTAAAAATGGCGATAGTCGATTTAAAGCGGGAGAACAAAGTTTATTTGACTTTAATCTTTTTATTTCATCAAGAAAATAAAATGCTTGAAGAGCTTTAATCAATGCAACTTCAGCGAAATCCATATCGGTAGCGGTAAAAATATTAGAGCGCGGTAAAATACGTAAAAATCGGTAGATGTAAATGATTGTGTGTAAAAGCACAAGCCATGACGAAATTCTTTCCGAAAGAGAAAGAAGTGGATGCGGTTCTTCATTACTAAAAGCGGGAAGAGAAATTGTTTTTGATTCCGGCAAGTTTTCTTCAATAGAAGCTGATTCTATTGTTTTGATTGGCCACTCTTTAGCGTCCAGATAAAGCCAAGCAGGTCCAGTGAACCAGAGCGGGTGACTCATCAACTGCGTGGGAGTGAGACCACGGGAAAGACAGTCGCTCGGGTTTTGAGAACCAGCTGTATGGTAAAAACATTCAGCGGGAATAGCGGATATTATTTTTGTTATACGCGTCGCGACAAAGGTTTTAAACCTGTGCGGTGAGGAATGTATCCAGTGTAAAGTTACCATAGAATCGGTAAAACAGTAAATACGTTCAATATTGTGACGTATTTTATAAGCGTCAACTACACGACGAGTTAATTTCGACATGAGTAACGAGGCACAAAGCTCAAGGCGGGCGACACTGACGGTCTTGAGCGGACAGACTTTTGACTTTGCGCATACCAGCCGAATGCTAGTGCAAGTGTCTGAGTCATCTTGTACTCTAATATATACGACACATCCGTATCCACGTTCACTTGCGTCTGCAAATGATATTATCGAAATTTTCGAATTTTGGAACACGTCTAAGTGGCGTTTAATACGTAAATCCCGCAAAACAGGTAGCTCCTTCAAATAGTTTTGCCAAATCTGCGCAATATCAGAGGGTAGTGTTTCATCCCAGTCTAATTTTAAAATACAGATTTTCTGCAAGAGTAATTTTGCGTACAAGATCACAGGAGCGGTAAAGCCGAGGACGTCGTACTGACGTGCTATCACGGACAAAACATTGCGTTTAGTACATGGGCGACTATCTAGCGATACAGTAAAAGAGAACTCGTCAGAATCAGGCGACCACTGTAAGCCAAGAACTTTAAGAGTTTGAGTTTGTTCTTCAAAATTCTTACTAGAATTTAAGCGGTGAGTATCAGGCAGTGTATCAAGTAACTGTTGACAGTTACTAGACCACTTGACGAGCTCAAAGCCACCGGCCTTAAGCAATCCTACCAGCTCATCTCTGAGCTGTAAGGAGCCCTGCACGGTGGGCGTGCTATAGCAGATGTCGTCCATGTAACAGTTTCGTGCGGCTACAGTAGCGGCGAGCGGGTACGCTGAACTCCCATCCTCACAGAGTTTCCTGACTACTCTCATCGCAAGGAAAGGGCTACTACGTAGTCCAAAGCAGACGCGATTGAACTGATAAGCGATAAGCGGTGAACACGTGTCAAAGCGGTATAAAAACTTTTGAAATTTGCGATCATCGGCGTTAACCAAAACTTGTAAGAACATTTGTTTGATATCCGAGGTAAAAGCGATTTCATACAAGCGGAAGTCAAGTAAAATTAAAAACAAATCGTTTTGCAAATTAGCACCTGTGTGCAGCGTGTCATTTAATGAGACACGAGTACCATCAGCGGAGTCAGTCTTAGTACTGGCATTCATACAAATACGCACCTTTGTCGTTGATTTATCAACACGCACTACGGGATGATGCGGAATATAATAACCAAGAGATAATTGGTCATCATTATGAAGCGGGGATATGTAACCTTTAGTTAGGTATTCATTTATTATATTGTTATACTCGGAACGTAAATCTGCGTTAGAAACAAACCTACGCTCAAGAGACATAAAACACTTTTTTGCGTGATGGTACGAGTTTCCTAGTATGTTAGGATTCCGTGCGAACGGTAAAGAAACCGAATAGCGACCAGCGGGGTCACGTGACACATTGTTAATAAATAATTTTTCACATTCATCATTTGCGGGACTAGAAGCAGGTTCACAATGCACCTCTTCTAATTGCCAAAATTTTTGTAAAATAAAATCTATTGGCGGTTCAATCTCCATATAAGAGCATAACGAAATTGAACATGCGGTATTTTGGTAAACAGGCGTATTACCAATTAGCGTAAAACCGAAGATGGTCTGAAATCCCGTCGGCGTACCCGGGGGACCAGAGACGCGGCCTGATAACAAGATATCCGCGAATAAAGATGCACCGATAAGAATATCAATCTCACCCGGTAAGTAAAATGTTTCATCAGCAAGTGTGATATATTTTAAATACGAAAGCGTAGACAAATCCACCTGCACCGATGGTAAGTTGTCGGTAATACGGTCGATTACATAAGTGTCAAGCGAAATTGAAACCGAATCATCAAATCGTGAAAACAATTTAAGGTTTGTCGCACCCTTAATTGGGTTTGATGAAGAGCCGATGCCCTTAACAAAAGCGCGGGGAATTTTCTCATATTTTAAGTTAAGCTTCTCACAACAGGAAACCGTCGAAAAACTGGATTGTGACGCAGGGTCGCAGAGCGCACGTAGACGGACAGACATACCGTTAGAATCTTTCACGATCACTTGAATTGTACCTAAAAGGCATGTTTCATTACGCTGCGAGTTAGGCTGTAAGTTACATAAAGAAATATTATTACTCGCAGTTGGTACGGATTGAGAATCATTAGTCATATGTTCTGTGTTAGTCGCCGATACGGCAGGATCCACCAACCTCGAAGATTGCGTATGTGTGCGTGGAGACACGGTAATATTTTGACCAAGCGCGGTGTGAGTATTCATCACATTTTGTTTGCGGCACAACATCGAATGGTGTTTACAATTACAATGGCGGCAATTATAAGACGATTTACAAGCGGAATTGTTATGCGTAATACTTAAACAATTGGTGCAACCGTTATTAGATTTGATGAACTGAAATCTTTTCTCGATATCTAGTTTCACAAATTCGGGACACTTATATAAATTATAGTGTTTTAATTGTTTACATAGCAGACAACAATTATTATTGGTCGAAGCGGAGACAAAAGCATGGGTTGACTTGGTACTGTACCCGGTTTTGTTGTTATTATTATTAACGGAGCGGTTCGGAGCGGGAGCGGTAATTGCGGGTGCAGTGCGGTTCAGTATCTTAGTTTGTTCACGTAAAAATGATATTAATTCATCATAATGGGGTAAATCGGAACCACGTTTAAACATTTCAAATGAACGAGCGGTTTCAACATCAAGTTTTTTAAGGGCCAAATACATAAGGATAAAATCCGAAAGATCTTTAATATTCAGCGATTTTAAACACGAAACAGCGGAACAGAACTTGTCTAAAAACAAGTCCAAGTTTTTTGAACTAGCGGTAGTTAAAGGGCGAAATTCAAACATTTGATCCAAATAAGTAGTGGCTAAACTACGCGAGTCTTGAAAAGTAGAAACGAGTGTTTTCCAGATTATGTCGTAGTTAGTTGCGTTCGGTGTGATTCCAGAACAAATCGAAAGTGCCCGGCCAGAAAGTTTACCCATCAGGTATTGTACTCGTTCGTTGTCGGTCAAGTCCGGATTATCGTGAATCGTGGTTTTAAATGTTTCATAGAATGTTGGCCACATAGTAGCTTCACCAGAAAAACCAACGAGTTCCAGTTTTGGAAGCTTGATAGTAGGTTTTTTGGGACATTCCATGTCACGTGGAGCTTTAACTTTAGAGTCAGCCGATTTCGAAGAATGTGATAACTTCCGGTTGATGTATTTGCAATGGGAGTAAAGATCCTCAAAAGCTGACCAACTTTGATAATTTGGTTCAAAATTAGGATTTATCAATACCTCTGTGTCATTAATTTCATCTATGATTACATGAATTTCTGAGCGTACAGTATCCAATGTTTCGACATTGGCCATAAACAATTCTGCCGAAGAAACATCCTCTAAAGCGGTTTTAGAAAAGTCATAAACTCTCTGAAGGCGATTAAACAATTCTTGCCTTTTATTTTTAAGCTTCTTTAAACTATACGACATCTTTAATTTTGCAGCTTCTGCGGAATTTGGCATGTTATATAGTACAAAGTTAGGCAAGTACCAGAACTATCGAAAGTTTTATACTGACTACAACATAGAATAGTGCTAATGAGTTAGAGATAACACGGGCGGCGGACGAACCTGTGTACGAGTACCTCTCGATAATATTAAGAATTAGCAGGTAGGCAGATAATATTTTCTGTGAAATGATCAAATGGTATAATCGCAGCGGATAAATTAACAGAATGGCGTATTTCACTGTAGATTATTTACAATTTCCAGTATATAGGAAATGGAATCACTAATATTTTGACGAATGCGGGGTTTTAATGCATAGATAATGCAAATAAGAGCGGGAATGCGGGGTAATACTGCGGGCAGAGTGAAAATTAGAGCGGAATTCACGTGTTCTTTAGACAAAGAACATGAAGATAGCGGTTGGAAATACCAAAAAATGGTTATAGATCGCAGATCAAAGGGCCTAAAATGGATCTAGATCCGGCTCGAATGGCCAAAAAAATGAGCACGCGATATGACGGCAGTGCTTTGTATCACCATAGGTTTTAAAAATAGCGGGAAGTGAAGAGAAATAATTACGAAGATGAAAGATCTGACCTTGGGAAGGAGCTGCATGCACCACAAACCACGCTTCGCCTGAGCCACCAAGTCTCTGGTGTTCTCCAAGATGGTTTTCTTCTTCCTCTTCGTGCCTGGTTGCGCTCTTCTCGGCTAATCTTCTTCGTAATAGTAATAGATGAAAATGAGGCGCACAGCGGGTGCGATCTCAAAATGGCGGGCGGTAGGGTCGAGGTAGGACCTAGTCGAATGACAATCAGCGTAGACCTCCGGCGTGAAAGGCTTCTGATTGACGACTGATTGATTTGCGTCCAAAACTAAGCGGGTGGAGATGCAGCGAAAATGACAGTTGAAAATATTAATTCACAACTACCCCGCAGTATGAGAGCCACAAGAAGTGGCGCGAACAATAGGAATTAAAATTGCATAAAATTAAAAATCACATAGCGGATTTTGCAGCCGCAGCGAGAGCGACGACATACATATCCTTCACACTTTACCGCCTGTTCTATGTCCAATGCATCATCACTACTATAGTATAAAACAAAGTCACTTCCCGCTGTCTGTCTGTCCCTATGTATTCTTAGATCTTTAAAACTACGCAACGGATTTTGATGCAGTTTTTTTTTATTAGATAGAGTGATTCAAGAGAAAGGTTTATTTGTATGATACATGCATAGTATAGTAGAGAAACACTGATAATTTTAGAGGTTTCTAATGTGATGTCGTAAATAAACACATTTTTTTGCGCTTACATTGCAAACGCTGGCTGAACCCTACGAGATAGATCAAAATAATGTACTACCAGAGAATATAAAGTATTACTACGTAAAGAAGCGACACTCACCTCCCCGCGCGAATTTAACGTCCCCCGCGGTCCCCCGCAAGTTAGTGGAAATCTGGAGTCAGGCAGAGCTCGATTACCACTCGTTTGCTGCGCGCGTGTTTTGTTACAAAGTTTTATCACGATACTGATTTTTAATCAGTATGGTGTGTTATTGCAGTGTTTATGGATGCCTGGAAAACTTTTTTTCAAAAATTAGAATTGCGTGATCAAACCTTACAATTTCGTTCAGTAACGCATTTGGAACAATAAAATCAGTATTTATAACTTTCCATGTTTTGACAAGTTTTCATTTTTTTTCCAACATGTATGTTTGAGTAGTTGTTCATTATTTGATGATCATTTATGCATACGAAACTATATAGGTACCTACTAAGCTTAGGCATACTATATATACATATATATATCTATATATTTATTTTTAAAGTAACGAAAAAGCAGCGGTAACTCAGGGGTAGAACGCTGGCCTCTTAATCTTGAGATTAAGGTTCGATCTCCGGTCGGGCATGCACCAATGAGTTCTTCGGAATTTACATAATGTGCATAGTATTTGCTAATAGGTACTTACCACTTGTGAACAGTGAAGGAAAACATAGTAAGGAAACCTGCATGCCCTAAAAAGAGTGTATTTGTGCCCGAAGAACGATGATAGGGCTCACCACCCATCACGTTGGGACGTAATATTTGCAGGTGAAACGCGGGTTTACCGAGTGTGGGTGGACTGTGACTTGCATTTCAAAGTTCACACTCGGAACACATCCGACACCCCCCGGGGCATTCAGGTCGTAACGATTTATATACATATATAAGGTTAAATAACATTATTTGGCGAAACTCAAAACAAAGGTAGTACTAGTCTATATGGACAACTGTTTGTATGGGAGCTAAGCGAAATTCTTAACTTTTTTTCACTTCCTCCTATACAAATTGCTTCGATCAGCTGACTCGTCCAGTATGGAAAGGTGAAAACGAATTTTAAGAATTTTTCGCTATCCTATTAAAAAAAGTTATTCATATGGACATGTTCTACATATGTTTCAAATTTCGCCAACTAATTGAATTTAACATTGTATATATATATATATATATATATATACATATATTTTTTTAATACTGATTAATCCACGGGGAACCAGAAATTGGACTACGCTAAAATTTAGGAAGAGAATCACATAAGTTGCTGACTTATATTGTGTCCCTCTCGGGCGACGACGCTCACACGATTGCTGCCAGCCCTAGACTAGCTCACGCACACACAAAAGCGTGTGCGGACAAGCCAGATGCGCGCGTGAGAGTGTAGGTAAATAACTTGAGCCTTGACTATGAAGTGTCGGGGGTGGGTACTACAGTATTGTACAACTTTAAAATACAAAAAAGTCCGCGATGGTATATGTTTATCTCTTAGGGATAACCCACAATAACCATTATGGCTTATTTACCAAGCGATTTTAAGCAATACAGCATTAATCCATATCCAATTAAGTACCTTAACTACATTACAAAAACTGTGAACGTTGTATATAAAGACATTCTGTAGTATATTTAGTATCAGCATTGCACCCGTGCGAAGCCGGGGCGCGCGGGCGGGTCGCTAGTGGTATAATAAAACAAGGTATGTTCCTTGCTGATTTGTTGAGGTTTTGTGTTCCAACTGGGCGGCACAAGCATAACGTCATCGGGCATTTTTCACAAATATTGTACATTAGCAAAATGAGGGTGTCCCAAGCAATCAACATTTTTTTATTATTTGGTAAAGGATTGTTAACAAACGAATTGTGTTTAAATATAAATATAAATCTTAATATCCCATCTACATTTTTAAACTTTCAAGTCGCATTTAAAGTAGGGTTGATCCGACTGGCGGCTATTTTTTAAGCTTTCTAGACGTATTAAGAATTAAAAACTATGAATTTTGCTTTATTTTAACGTAAATGTACTTAAAATTGCTTATAATTCTACATTATTGCTGTCCCAAGAAAACGGGAGTACCGGAGTTCCGGTTTAGCGTCACGGTAATTTTTCAACATTTCCAGCCAAAATATTCTACCACAAAGTGGCTGCTTTTCATTCCTGGCAGCATTATCTTGTCTATGGAATCCACCATTTTGTAGCAAATGGGTTAGTGTTAAACAAGATCGGCAGCTAAAGAGTCTGCGTCACGGGGGTTCAAAAATTGTGATCCGGTTACTCACGGCAAATAAATAGGTAAATATTATTTTTCTTGTAATTTTGATGTAAAACAATTATAATTAATCTTGTTAAGTATCATAAAACGCGTCAAAAGTTGCCGTTAAATGCAAACAAACTATCATAATTTGAGCACGCGATATGACGGCAGTGCTTTGTATCACCATAGGTTTTAAAAATAGCGGGAAGTGAAGAGAAATAATTACGAAGATGAAAGATCTGACCTTGGGAAGGAGCTGCATGCACCACAAACCACGCTTCGCCTGAGCCACCAAGTCTCTGGTGTTCTCCAAGATGGTTTTCTTCTTCCTCTTCGTGCCTGGTTGCGCTCTTCTCGGCTAATTTTCTTCGTAATAGTAATAGATGAAAATGAGGCGCACAGCGGGTGCGATCTCAAAATGGCGGGCGGTAGGGTCGAGGTAGGACCTAGTCGAATGACAATCAGCGTATACCTCCGGCGTGAAAGGCTTCTGATTGACGACTCATTGATTTGCGTCCAAAACTAAGCGGGTGGAGATGCAGCGAAAATGACAGTTGAAAATATTAATTCACAACTACCCCGCAGTATGAGAGCCACAAGAAGTGGCGCGAACATTTGCCCCCGGCGTTAAAACCATTGGTTTTAAAATAAGAATAGAAAAGTAAAAATAAGACAGAGAATAACGAAATTTTGAAGCGGGGGCAAAGAAAGGAGTTATTGAGATGGGAGAGGGCAAAGACGCACGACAGGTCGTTTGTAAACACCTGTCGTCGTTTTGACAGAAGCTACCCTAATGACATTATCTTTGCCAGGGTATACAGCTACAATAACACCGAGCGGCCATTGAAGCGGTGGAGTGTTATCGGTAACTACAACGACAACAGATCCAATTTTGATTGGGTTGGAAGGTGTATTCCATTTTCCTCTAGACTGGAGAAGATGGAGATAATCATTCTTCCATCGCCTTGCGAACGATTCTACCATTTGATCAAGCAACGCGTAGCGACGTAATAAATTAACTGGCTCATCAGCCACCTTACAAGCGGGTAATTCTTTTAAAGGAGTTGACATCAGAAAATGTGCAGGAGTTAACGCGCTAAGTTCAGATGGATCTTCACTCAGCAGCGTAAGCGGACGAGAATTTATGACACATTCTATTTGCGTAACTACAGTTAATAATTCTTCGTAGGTCAACAGTTGAGTACCTACTACTCTATGCAAATGCGTCTTAAATCCTTTGACATATATCTCATAATGTCCCCCAAAATGTGGGCTACGTGGAATATTAAATTTCCATTGTATTCTATGATCGGCAAGTTCATTCGCGAAAGACGTTTTAAATTCTTCGGAGTTTGTCAAATTGTAAATTTCTGAGAGGGCATTTCTAGCGCCTACAAAGTTCGTAGCATTATCTGAATATACGAAAGACACTGCTCCACGTCTAGATAAAAAACGTTTGAACGCGGAAAGAAAAGTGTTCGTGCTAAGATCAGTTGCCAATTCAACGTGAACTGCACGAGTCACCAGGCATACAAATATGCAGAGGTAACATTTGACGGGACGGACTCCACGTTTTCGATACGGAGTGATACTGATAGGACCACAATAATCCACAGCGCAGTGGACAAAAGCTTTAGCCTCATTAACGCGGCATGATGGTAAATCTGCCATGAAAGGGAAGGTTTGTCTCGGCTTCGCCTTAAAACAATAATTGCAGCTATGTATTACGCGACGAACAATATTTCGACAGGAAAGTATCCAAAATTTTTGGCGGATTATTGACATTAAAGCCACTGGTCCAATGTGACAATTTTTGCGATGATAATGAATGATAATCAATTCGACAATATGATTTTTACGAGGTAACAACACAGGGTGTTGTTGATCGAACGTCATGTCTGTGTTGCGAAGTCGACCACCAACGCGTAACAATCCATTTTTATCTAAAAATGGCGATAGTCGATTTAAAGCGGGAGAACAAAGTTTATTTGACTTTAATCTTTTTATTTCATCAAGAAAATAAAATGCTTGAAGAGCTTTAATCAATGCAACTTCAGCGAAATCCATATCGGTAGCGGTAAAAATATTAGAGCGCGGTAAAATACGTAAAAATCGGTAGATGTAAATGATTGTGTGTAAAAGCACAAGCCATGACGAAATTCTTTCCGAAAGAGAAAGAAGAGGATGCGGTTCTTCATTACTAAAAGCGGGAAGAGAAATTGTTTTTGATTCCGGCAAGTTTTCTTCAATAGAAGCTGATTCTATTGTTTTGATTGGCCACTCTTTAGCGTCCAGATAAAGCCAAGCAGGTCCAGTGAACCAGAGCGGGTGACTCATCAACTGCGTGGGAGTGAGACCACGGGAAAGACAGTCGCTCGGGTTTTGAGAACCAGCTGTATGGTAAAAACATTCAGCGGGAATAGCGGATATTATTTTTGTTATACGCGTCGCGACAAAGGTTTTAAACCTGTGCGGTGAGGAATGTATCCAGTGTAAAGTTACCATAGAATCGGTAAAACAGTAAATACGTTCAATATTGTGACGTATTTTATAAGCGTCAACTACACGACGAGTTAATTTCGACATGAGTAACGAGGCACAAAGCTCAAGGCGGGCGACACTGACGGTCTTGAGCGGACAGACTTTTGACTTTGCGCATACCAGCCGAATGCTAGTGCAAGTGTCTGAGTCATCTTGTACTCTAATATATACGACACATCCGTATCCACGTTCACTTGCGTCTGCAAATGATATTATCGAAATTTTCGAATTTTGGAACACGTCTAAGTGGCGTTTAATACGTAAATCCCGCAAAACAGGTAGCTCCTTCAAATAGTTTTGCCAAATCTGCGCAATATCAGAGGGTAGTGTTTCATCCCAGTCTAATTTTAAAATACAGATTTTCTGCAAGAGTAATTTTGCGTACAAGATCACAGGAGCGGTAAAGCCGAGGACGTCGTACTGACGTGCTATCACGGACAAAACATTGCGTTTAGTACATGGGCGACTATCTAGCGATACAGTAAAAGAGAACTCGTCAGAATCAGGCGACCACTGTAAGCCAAGAACTTTAAGAGTTTGAGTTTGTTCTTCAAAATTCTTACTAGAATTTAAGCGGTGAGTATCAGGCAGTGTATCAAGTAACTGTTGACAGTTACTAGACCACTTGACGAGCTCAAAGCCACCGGCCTTAAGCAATCCTACCAGCTCATCTCTGAGCTGTAAGGAGCCCTGCACGGTGGGCGTGCTATAGCAGATGTCGTCCATGTAACAGTTTCGTGCGGCTACAGTAGCGGCGAGCGGGTACGCTGAACTCCCATCCTCACAGAGTTTCCTGACTACTCTCATCGCAAGGAAAGGGCTACTACGTAGTCCAAAGCAGACGCGATTGAACTGATAAGCGATAAGCGGTGAACACGTGTCAAAGCGGTATAAAAACTTTTGAAATTTGCGATCATCGGCGTTAACCAAAACTTGTAAGAACATTTGTTTGATATCCGAGGTAAAAGCGATTTCATACAAGCGGAAGTCAAGTAAAATTAAAAACAAATCGTTTTGCAAATTAGCACCTGTGTGCAGCGTGTCATTTAATGAGACACGAGTACCATCAGCGGAGTCAGTCTTAGTACTGGCATTCATACAAATACGCACCTTTGTCGTTGATTTATCAACACGCACTACGGGATGATGCGGAATATAATAACCAAGAGATAATTGGTCATCATTATGAAGCGGGGATATGTAACCTTTAGTTAGGTATTCATTTATTATATTGTTATACTCGGAACGTAAATCTGCGTTAGAAACAAACCTACGCTCAAGAGACATAAAACACTTTTTTGCGTGATGGTACGAGTTTCCTAGTATGTTAGGATTCCGTGCGAACGGTAAAGAAACCGAATAGCGACCAGCGGGGTCACGTGACACATTGTTAATAAATAATTTTTCACATTCATCATTTGCGGGACTAGAAGCAGGTTCACAATGCACCTCTTCTAATTGCCAAAATTTTTGTAAAATAAAATCTATTGGCGGTTCAATCTCCATATAAGAGCATAACGAAATTGAACATGCGGTATTTTGGTAAACAGGCGTATTACCAATTAGCGTAAAACCGAAGATGGTCTGAAATCCCGTCGGCGTACCCGGGGGACCAGAGACGCGGCCTGATAACAAGATATCCGCGAATAAAGATGCACCGATAAGAATATCAATCTCGCCCGGTAAGTAAAAGGTTTCATCAGCAAGTGTGATACCTTTTAAATATGAAAGCGTAGACAAATCCACCTGCACCGATGGTAAGTTGTCGGTAATACGGTCGATTACATAAGTGTCAAGCGAAATTGAAACCGAATCATCAAATCGTGAAAACAATTTAAGGTTTGTCGCACCCTTAATTGGGTTTGATGAGGAGCCGATGCCCTTAACAAAAGCGCGGGGAATTTTTTCATATTTTAAGTTAAGCTTCTCACAACAGGAAACCGTCGAAAAACTGGATTGTGACGCAGGGTCGCAGAGCGCACGTAGACGGACAGACATACCGTTAGAATCTTTCACGATCACTTGAATTGTACCTAAAAGGCATGTTTCATTACGCTGCGAGTTAGGCTGTAAGTTACATAAAGAAATATTATTACTCGCAGTTGGTACGGATTGAGAATCATTAGTCATATGTTCTGTGTTAGTCGCCGATACGGCAGGATCCACCATCCTCGAAGATTGCGTATGTGTGCGTGGAGACACGGTAATATTTTGACCAAGCGCGGTGTGAGTATTCATCACATTTTGTTTGCGGCACAACATCGAATGGTGTTTACAATTACAATGGCGGCAATTATAAGACGATTTACAAGCGGAGTTGTTATGCGTAATGCTTAAACAATTGGTGCAACCGTTATTAGATTTGATGAACTGAAATCTTTTCTCGATATCTAGTTTCACAAATTCGGGACACTTATATAAATTATAGTGTTTTAATTGTTTACATAGCGGACAACAATTATTATTGGTCGAAGCGGAGACAAAAGCATGGGTTGACTTGGTACTGTACCCGGTTTTGTTGTTATTATTATTAGCGGAGCGGTTCGGAGCGGGAGCGGTAATTGCGGGTGCAGTGCGGTTCAGTATCTTAGTTTGTTCACGTAAAAATGATATTAATTCATCATAATGGGGTAAATCGGAACCACGTTTAAACATTTCAAATGAACGAGCGGTTTCAACATCAAGTTTTTTAAGGGCCAAATACATAAGGATAAAATCCGAAAGATCTTTAATATTCAGCGATTTTAAACACGAAACAGCGGAACAGAACTTGTCTAAAAACAAGTCCAAGTTTTTTGAACTAGCGGTAGTTAAAGGGCGAAATTCAAACATTTGATCCAAATAAGTAGTGGCTAAACTACGCGAGTCTTGAAAAGTAGAAACGAGTGTTTTCCAGATTATGTCGTAGTTAGTTGCGTTCGGTGTGATTCCAGAACAAATCGAAAGTGCCCGGCCAGAAAGTTTACCCATCAGGTATTGTACTCGTTCGTTGTCGGTCAAGTCCGGATTATCGTGAATCGTGGTTTTAAATGTTTCATAGAATGTTGGCCACATAGTAGCTTCACCAGAAAAACCAACGAGTTCCAGTTTTGGAAGCTTGATAGTAGGTTTTTTGGGACATTCCATGTCAAGTGGAGCTTTAACTTTAGAGTCAGCCGATTTCGAAGAATGTGATAACTTCCGGTTGATGTATTTGCAATGGGAGTAAAGATCCTCAAAAGCTGACCAACTTTGATAATTTGGTTCAAAATTAGGATTTATCAATACCTCTGTGTCATTAATTTCATCTATGATTACATGAATTTCTGAGCGTACAGTATCCAAAGTTTCGACATTGGCCATAAACAATTCTGCCGAAGAAACATCCTCTAAAGCGGTTTTAGAAAAGTCATAAACTCTCTGAAGGCGATTAAACAATTCTTGCCTTTTATTTTTAAGCTTCTTTAAACTATACGACATCTTTAATTTTGCAGCTTCTGCGGAATTTGGCATGTTATATAGTACAAAGTTAGGCAAGTACCAGAACTATTGAAAGTTTTATACTGACTACAACATAGAATAATGCTAATGAGTTAGAGATAACACGGGCGGCGGACGAACCTGTGTACGAGTACCTCTCGATAATATTAAGAATTAGCAGGTAGGCAGATAATATTTTCTGTGAAATGATCAAATGGTATAATCGCAGCGGATAAATTAACAGAATGGCGTATTTCACTGTAGATAATTTATAATTTCCAGTATATAGGAAATGGAATCACTAATATTTTGACGAATGCGGGGTTTTAATGCATAGATAATGCAAATAAGAGCGGGAATGCGGGGTAATACTGCGGGCAGAGTGAAAATTAGAGCGGAATTCACGTGTTCTTTAGACAAAGAACATGAAGATAGCGGTTGGAAATACCAAAAAATGGTTATAGATCGCAGATCAAAGGGCCTAAAATGGATCTAGATCCGGCTCGAATGGCCAAAAAAATGAGCACGCGATATGACGGCAGTGCTTTGTATCACCATAGGTTTTAAAAATAGCGGGAAGTGAAGAGAAATAATTACGAAGATGAAAGATCTGACCTTGGGAAGGAGCTGCATGCACCACAAACCACGCTTCGCCTGAGCCACCAAGTCTCTGGTGTTCTCCAAGATGGTTTTCTTCTTCCTCTTCGTGCCTGGTTGCGCTCTTCTCGGCTAATCTTCTTCGTAATAGTAATAGATGAAAATGAGGCGCACAGCGGGTGCGATCTCAAAATGGCGGGCGGTAGGGTCGAGGTAGGACCTAGTCGAATGACAATCAGCGTAGACCTCCGGCGTGAAAGGCTTCTGATTGACGACTGATTGATTTGCGTCCAAAACTAAGCGGGTGGAGATGCAGCGAAAATGACAGTTGAAAATATTAATTCACAACTACCCCGCAGTATGAGAGCCACAAGAAGTGGCGCGAACATAATTATTTATCAAATGTTTGTTAATATGAATTCGTCACGTCCGGTGGGTCACGTTGTGTATAGCCGGAATCAATTCGTGATGCACCAGAACTATAAAGCTAAGGTTACATTAAAGCCGATTCTGAAGGCTTTAATTTTAGTTTTAGTGCTGTCAAAACTAAATTTTGTTTATTGTAAAATAGTCCTTAAATGCTAGGAACGGAAGCTAAATTACTTTGAAATAATTCTAGTTTTGACAGCACTAAAACTATAATTAAAGCCTTCAGAATCGGCTACAATGACGAATTAATAATATTTAAAAAATAACTATGCAAGTAGTAAAATAACTATGAAAAAGGTCAAATTACTAAAAAAAGAAATTTGCCTGAAAAAATCGCTAAAACTATAATAAATAGATACTTTACGTGTCATATGTGTAAATCACGTAAATTGTTTGTGATCTCAGATATGACAAAGTGTACTGCTTGTAAAAACTGGATTTGCAGAGGTTGTTGCAAGCAACCAGTCATTGATTATATTTGCGATAGATGTTTCGAATAGTTTTTAGTTTATACGATCAGACTGGTTCAGTTTATCCCCGTTCTTTGCATATGGTTATATAACAATTGTTTAGTTTTAAGATTTTTTTTTGAATAAGTGTTCAAATAGAAAAAATGTGAATACTTTAAAACTATTCATATATTATGAACTATTTTGCAATGATGAAAATTTAATTTTGACAGCACTAAAACTAAAATTAAAGCCTTCAGAATCGGCTACAATATAACCTTAATTGTAGGGTGACATTAGTCACATCTTAGTGTGATGAATGTTCTACTGTTATTGGGACTTCTTGTCCTGGCTTCTTGTCCTTACGCAGGTATCAGGTGAGGCTTCTTGCCCTTATGTATCGGGTAGGACTTCTTGTCCCTATTAGTTAAGTGGGACTTCTTGTCCCTAAGAATGTTAAGTATACTTTGGCGGGACTTCTTGTCCCTAAGAATGGTCTCCTTCTTTCTTTCTGCTTCCCTCTTAACCATCCCAGCCCTCCGTAATGCCTTTTCTTTATTTTTTCTCTAGTGTTGCCAGCATTTACATTTACAGTTTCGCGAACGTACTCGTCGTGACAAGGCTTACCTTTCAGAAATACCTCCAACTACAACCAAACCAACCAATCCACCATTCATTATTTTAATGAACAATTATTTTTATGTGCTTCTAAGAATTACTAAAAAAAAACGCCTGCGCGAAAGGAAAAGTAAATCTTCCGTACACATTATTTCAACTCATTATGGCGCGCAGCGTTATGTTTGCACAAAATTGGGAAGTTAGGCCGGTCCATTTTAGCTAACTTTGCAACGTTGCACTAATGGGCAGGCTCCCGTATGGCAACATCGCAATTCGGTCGCATCTATCGGGTGAAAGCGTAAAGAATAGGCTGATGCATAGCCTTCTCTAGTCTCAGAGAAGGCTGTGGCTGATGCCGATCGAGTTAACTTTTTCTCTCTCTCTACTAAAAATGTTTTTAAATTTTTTTTTCTCTTTCTGATGCGTAGACAAGTGCAGGTGATATGATTGCAAAATTAAAAATAAGAATAATACATCGCGAGTTTGACATTTATAATTAGAAGTGTAGTTCGGTTTGATATTTTCGGAAGTTTTATTTAGTACGTAATGGCGGCATTTTCGTTGTTAATGTGCGTACTTCTAAATTGATTAGTTTTTTGTGATTTAGCGAGATAATTGTTATTTTTCACCGGTTTTTGTTAATTTTACTGTGTTTATCTCACATATTTGTTTATTGGAGTGAGTTTTATTTGTTATAATGACTTTAAATTCATATTGAGATGATCATTCAGTTGATAAAATCAACTGATTTTATCATACTTCAAAGACACTGTCATCATTAGTCATCGTCAAATCATCAGTGATTTTTTATGGTGAAAGGATTTTTAGATAATTTTAATTAGGAATTTTTAGAATTGGCGCCTGTAGGACGAGGTGAGTGTTTTTTTTTTGGATCGGCTTACCTTACCAACGTCATAATTCCACCCCTCGCCACTGGTACTTAATCCTTTTACATACAAGCTGACAAGTACTCTCAAGAATCATGAATTTATTAGGATTTAGGACGTACTCTGAGGATACCCAACATGGAGTATTCCTTTCAAAAATCCACCGAAGTCACACCCTAAGCGTTAGGGCCGTGGGGCCAGTGACCTAATTGTTGTCGAGCACCTTACCATCCTCCACCTATTGAGTATTTTAGATTTTGAAAATGATCAACGATATCGCGATGTAACATACAAGTAGCGCCATCTGTTTTGCATGGCAAAGAACGACTAGAGCTTTTTAGTAGTATGATCTCAGAATATGGAATACAAATAGAAACCTGGCTAAAATAATACGCGGAGAAAGACACCTATCCTTGATTTTCTTACGACATTTTAGTGCGTTAGAGAGAGATGGATATGTATTAGTTTTTTCTTAATTAGGTAGGTTGTCACTAGTTCGTTGCTTTGCTAGTGATGTAACAATGTCGATTTTTGACTACGATAAATAAACCAAATCGAAATGAACCGCGACCAATCTCCTTACCACACATCGTATCGTATCAAAGTGTGAAAAAAAGAGAATGCAGGAGGCACCGACCTTTCTGGTGACATCCTCTTGCTTTGGAAGGAGGCCAAGAGAATTAATAGCAAAGTGGTCTCTGTCTACCCCAGTGGGACACATGTTATATTGTGTAAATAAGGAATTAATAAAAGGATATCTTTCGTTTAGCATATTATTTTTTATTAAGTACAAATTACGAGTACTATATCGTAGGCAGGTAGGTACATAAGTTAAGTCCAAAATTGTGCTTGTTTCTAGTACAAAAAATGCTATAGCTTGTATCAGAGATAAAACCGTAAACTATTTAAGTGGATACTTTTTAAGTCGCCTCTTAACTCAATCAAATAGATGTTCGTTGATGTCGCGTCTTTGTTCAATCAAGGAAGAAGGAATTAATCGCAACAATAGAAATCATAATAATCATAGACTTATAGGATTCGTAATAATAATATTATGTCAATGATGAGCGATGACAGCGCAATTACTACAGAGGTAATTTCATTTTTTTTATTTCTATCAAATAAACATCAACTTATCTTGAATAAAAACTAATAACAAATAATGAACGATTAAAATACCTAATAACCTGTAATAAGAAATCAAATTATGCGCAGTTCAAGTCAATAAGCATTCCCAAAATTCATTTCACGATAGAACTACCCTGTCAAAGTACTTTTATTGTCAACCACTAAGTACGAAAATGTCTTGATCTGCGGAATTTCTTCGTGAAGTCGATCACGGCAGTAACGTGAACGAACAGGCCTTTCAGAACGATTTGCGAACATAGAAGTATGCACTTTTCTAAACCACAGACATCCATAGGTACTGGTTCTGTTGCCTAAAATTGAAAAATTATCGAGTTAACATACTATAGTATAGTAAAAGCATGTACCTACAAACAAGATTGATAATGCAATTATACATAATTATTTAAAGGTTACCAATGTGTCTGTATCTGGTAAATATAACGTTGGTAAGGCATCAGGAAGCCAATTCCGGAGGTATGGAGATGATCTCCACGGTCGAAATATCTGGCGAGAAAGTGCTTATCTCCGTCGAAATACAAAAAATGCTATTCTAACGATCTCCATCTGTAGATTTTTCGATCGCAAATCAGCGAGATGTCTCGACTGGTCATAAGCTGGGGAGATAGACATCTCCGTTGCAGTAACTGCCAAATTATCAAAATAAATAACATAAACTTCAACATTTTGACGGCTTTTGTGTGGTTATTTTTGATAAAATTTGACTCGGCTACGTTTTACGGACTTTTATAAGCAGGTACCTGTAATTTTGATGACTTTTGGCTACCCATTGTGAATTTCCTGCAACCGATTGGATACCTACCAACGATTATTATGAATTCTTGGCCCAGAGCTAGTTTACAGAAGCTGAGGCTGCTGAAAGTAGAAGAAAATACCAGACTTCAAGTTGGAAGTACACTATTAGGAAATCACACATAACAGCTAGCAATTTTCAGTGTGTCATTGTAGTGTAAAAACATCTGGTTACAAAAATCATGTCAACGAAGCATTTTCACTCTAAAGCTACCATGCATGGAAATATACAGGAGCCCTTTTTTCAAAATTTTCAAAGTTCCAAAATTTTTGGAGCTGGAACGTGGACAAAGATCCCTACTAAAAGTAATGTACTTTAAACGATATAGATTCCCTACTGATACACTGTACTCTATCACTCAGTTACTTTCAGTTAGAAAATTATACATTCTCCAACTTCTATTGCAAAAGCATAAATTAACGCCCTATAAACCTGACAATACGAAAAGAAGGAAAGATATTGTGGATAAATATAGTGTTAATACTACGTTTGCAAGCCATCAGTTTAAAAGGCAATCTGTATATTTATACAATCAAGCAAACAGAATACTAAATATTTTCCCATTACAACTTTACAAATGCAAAAATACAATCACGGCATGGTTACAAAACCTAAACTATAATCAAGTAGAGGCCCTCATGCAAGTCACTGTATAAATTCCAGATACCAACCTACATTTACAAACATAAACTATTATTATATATAATATAAGTACACACACCCTCCCTAGTAGCAATTATATACTGATCCCAAGACTCCGGTCGCAGGGCTAGGGAGATATAGTTTATAATAATTACAAACACACACACTCATAATTACAACTACATTCATAACTAAACTCATATTATTATATATATATACCAAACATGTACACCTTCAACACTCAACACACACTCACACTTTTATATAATAACTAAGTTTAAAATTATTTATGAAGTTTATTTTGTAAAACTATAACCATAGTTATCAAAGAGCGGGGCATCCTGGCACAGGTATTTTTAATACTTAAAAGGATGTTCCAACACCTAATGTAATAAGATAAGTTTTTTGCAAATAAACAATTTCTATTTCTAATTTCTATTTCTATTTCCTTTGCTATCAAACGATTTGAAGAAATGTTTACCATAAGAAGTGTAGTTAAGTGGGGCATATTTCTATTGGAAACTCACCCATTTCTTGGTGCTTCAGCAGATGGTATTTTAGGTGCCAATGGTGTATTGGAATTGAAATGTCCATATAGTGCTAAATATCGAGAGATAAACCCTACAAATGTTCCATTTTTTGGATATGTGGATGGAGAAATTACATTAAAGAAAATTCATCCACATTACAGACAAATACAGGATAAACTATTTTGTACCAAACGGCAATATTGTATGAAATGATAAATTTATTGAGGCCATGGTGGATAGTGTTGGTTGAGTGCTTTTTATAATCATTATTTTAAACCCATTATTTTAGATACATATTTGTATAAAAATTATGACATAATCATTAAAAATTGAACCACAATACAGTGCTTTACTTATTTATTTATTAATGTTAACAAAAATTATGACATAATCAATAAAAATTAAACAACAATCCAGTGTTTTACTCATTTATTTATTAATGTTAACTATGCATTCTCTAAAATTACAGCACAAGAAACAAACAAAAAATATTTTACTTGCTAATTGAATATAACTATAGTCAGGTCACTCTTTAAAATCTTGTACGTCTTAGTAAGACCAATCAACCTTTCGATGTGAACTTGTTTACTAGCAAGTTTTCTGTCATGGAGTACAGTTAAGCCTTTTAACTGACTTTTACCTTTCAGGAATGCAGGTATGTTAACTGTCACATTGTTTGTTTGCAACGAAGATGTCTTGCATGTTAAATCCACCCACGGTCAGCCAGAATAGTTTCTCCTGATTCACATTTTACAAGTAGGTCACTGCGTTCTATTGTCCGTCTGTCACTTGTAGATCCACCATATGCAGAGAGCAGTATGACAACAACCCTCCAGGTGTAGCTCCAACTAGTACTTTCAAAGTATTACTGTGCTTGTATGTGCTCCAGGAAGCCTGCTGAGCCAATGTATTACTTGGTTTTTGTACAGGAAACTCTGTGCCAGCACAATCCGTATTTACTTCGACAGTTGCTTTAATTACTGTTTCTGAAGAGATGTCAGAACCATCAAAAATAATTTGTTCTTGGTTAGATGGATTCCAGTCTGTTGCTACTTCGTTTTTCGCACATCGTGCATCATACCTAAGTTTTCGTTTCGAGGTTGGACTTGCAGGTTTTGTAAACAGCACCTTTCTTCAAGTTCTTACGTTCCCGTTTCAAACCTAAAACAATGCAAAACAAAACTAATGAAGCACACTTATCTGAGTACTGAAAAAAATTTACTTATTAACATGATATCATTGCAGTATAGAAACGCAGAATAAAATGTGACGAGCTCTGAACCGGGATAGGTTTAGCTTGAGGTTCAGCTAGTTGTCATATAGATATTGAAATCATTTACCTACATGCTTCAAAATGTATAATTAAAAGCATTAGTCCATGACAGCCTTAATTTATAGATGCGCGAATAAAAAAGGTGAGCAAGTTAATGCATGTATTACGCCACCCCAAAAGGAACTCGTGTCAAGGGAGGTAGGTACAATGATCGTTCTCCCAAGAAGTTTAATTATTTAACTTATTTATGTAATTATTTAAAGTTTAACAATATTAGTAGGAGTAACTTACCAGTATGTTTACCTTCATCATAATAATCATCCGGTTTAAAGTGATTCCGACATAACCTGGCAGATGAACCAGGATTCCAATTTTTGAGACGTAATGCCTTGACCCACAGCTTTTTTGATTTTTCGTCAGTATTCCTTGGTTTTACAACTAAACGCCGGATATTCGAGGCATTCTTGTAAAATTATGAATTTATTTCGACTTTAAAATAATAAAATGTAGGAGATTTGACAGAACGCTAAGGAGTCTATGTACAACAGCAGCGCTGAAAGCGCTTTATTTAAAAGTATGCTGTGATGTGAACTTGCTCAACACATTTGCATAAAGCAAACTAGCGCTTCAGGATAAAATAAACACAAACTCACGCGCAATGCGTTTCGATTCACGCTAATTTTTATTTACTGTTTTCAGTTATTATAAAAAAAAGATAGTTATAGAACCACAATATGCTAAAATATTCTTGATCGTAATGTGTTTGCTTAGATTTGTTAAATGAAACACGTATTATTTTTACTTAAAAAAAGAAAAATAAGACAATCGATTATATTCAAAATTAATCGGTAAAAACGGAACGTCTATAAGACGAAATTATCTTCTCCGTTGCTAATCCATCTCCATGGTCTACAAGAATAGGGTTTTTTCGTAGTCTTGAGATTTCGAGCGGACATTGATGCGGAGATTTGAAACGGAGATTCATCTCCATAGTCGGGATATTTCCTTCGAGCCCGGAATTGAGGCCCTGCTTTTAAAAGTCTCCATTTTAAATTTTCGTTTGGTCCAAAAGAATCCGACGTAAAGTGTTTCGAACAAATATGACCGCTTTTTTTAATTGCCCAATTCAGTCAAATTATTCGTCTAAGCCATTCACTTTTTAATTCTTCCCTTTTTGGAAATCTGTAACAAAAAAATATAGCGATATTTATTCGGCATTATTTTTGTTTTAACTCGCGCTGCAATTAATCTGCGGTATTATCCTTTATGCACGGCTGCCGCGGGAACCAATGTTCGATAGTTTGCCACACGGACTTTAGTACATCACTATACGAAAAAACATAACCTCTCATAGTCGGCAGAAAATCTATATACGAGTAAAACAGGCAAATATCGGTGTAGAATTGAACACGAGTTTGATTTACAAGAACTACTATTATTGTTACTGAGTTTTAGGGTTAAAATTTAGTATCGTTTGGCAGGCGGAGGGGGGGTGGGGGTGGGGGGAGGGTGGGGGGGTGGACCCCTACCCCCTGGTACCCCCCCCATTAAAAGGTAATGCATCGTTTTTTTATAATTAATTTTTTACTTTCCTGAGGTTATAATCAACAAATTCAGGTTATATTTTTAAAGTAAGGTGGGGGGAGATGGAAGAACTTCCTTATAAACTGGGAGTGCAGAAACCTCCCTTCTTTTAACCTTGAACCTACCAGTGCAGAAGTAAATTTTTGAACCATTTGAACCTATCAATACTGAAGTCACTTTTATATCACAAATTCACTTCTGCATCGGCTACGGCGCTGTGGGAAGTGCAGCCCTTTCGCCCTTGCGTAACAAAGCACAGGCACCTGTGCTCGCCTCCACAGCTTCGGCTTGTTGGTCGCCGAACAGCCTCAGCCGCTACGGCTCACGCAGGTGCCTAAGCTTTATTACGGCGGGCGGGGGCTGCCCTCCCTTCGCGCCTTCGGCTTTTTATATACACTCTAGGGGTAGTAGCCACAAGACTGTATAGAATCGGGGTGCTCTGATTCGGTTTTGAAGCAGATTTAACCTATTTTAATCATGAAGTGGGGTACACTAACCTCCTTTTGAGCAGGATTTCAATCGGGAATGCAAACAAGTCCAGGAAACAAGCCAAAGTCGTCGAAGAAAACCAAAACAAAAACACCACACAGCACAGGGAGAACATTCACGGAACTTGAGGAGAAACGGAATGAATAAACGAATTACGAATGACAGTAACACATGACGCATTTTATTTTTTTTGCGTTCCGTTTCATCGTTATTGCACAATATTTTGCACCACAGACAATAAACTAGGACAGATTTGGTTGTCAAACGCCCATTTTAACGTTCCGTTTTCGCTTTTTACCTGATTTTAGGTAAGAAACAATTTTCATTTATTTCTCGAAAATTGTGCATTACCTTTTAATATATATAATCGGGGATAATCGGGGACCCCCCCCTTTACCAGCTTTAACCACTTTCACCCCCATACAACTGCCAAACGATACTAAATCCAACCCTTGTTGTTTTCTTTTCTTCCTGTATGCGATTTACAGCCTTCAATCGCACAAAACATTTTATTACAATGTTAAAAAAACAATCAACACAAACAATAATAAATCACACTTTCACGAATTTTGAGAGGAAGAGCACCAAAATATTTAATTTCTCTCGGTGAAGCTGTAAGCTTTCGCAAAATGCAATAGACATTTCGATGCCACCAAATTAAGATGTGATGCACGCAACGAACGATATTACAACACAACGATACAATGATGAGACATATTTAATTTGATGGTATTATAATATTTAAAATACATCCAAATTACATCCATCTGACATTTGTTTGGTTCAATCTAGTGACACACCAGGAAAAAATATAAAGTAAGTGCGGTCCGTCGTTTCATTCACTCGTACACAGAAGTAATTTACGTTAGGGGTACGTTTCGTAACGCGTGATTATCACTCGGAGCGATGCGAATTTTACCCTGCATCGTTCAAAAATCGACCCGAGTGAAACCGAGGGTAAACGAACTGTTACCTGACAGTTGCGATATGTGTTTAGAAACGCTTTCGGGAAATGTGAATATCGCACTGACAAGTGCGATTTCTAACTCTGTTTGGGTACCGTTAAAATTCGCCTGACAGTTGTTTCGGAGTTTTCTCGGGATTCGGACAATTTTTGAAAATAGAATTCAACATTTCCTTACGAATACGGGAAAATGTTTCGAAAGGATTATGGCTTGCAAATGCAAAGGTTGCAATGCCATCCATATTAAAAGCAATAGGTATTTAGGTACTTTACTTAATTTATTTATTTTGATTTGAGGTTATGTATTTACTTGACGTGTGTCACTCCAGACCGTTTCAAAACGCTTTTCTCACGGGAATCACTCGCAAGCGTTTCAAAACCAGATCTTTCATTCTCTTTCTAGTATATAGCTTTGTCTCTTTCTTAAAAATGAGTGAAATTTCGCACGAAGATCACACGTTCTGAAACGTAGCCTAGATGAGTACAATGGCTAATGCCCAGTTCTTATTTTAGTCAGGCTTCTATTTGTATTCCTTATTCTGAGGGTATGATTGTATACATACTCTATCTTATATTATCTGTGGCTCTGTCTAAATTGTAAACTATTGTTATTTTCAATTTAGTATACAATACAACTAGCGGATGCCACACGGCGTTGCATGGATCCCGTTTCCCCCGGTTCCGTGGGAATTTCCTAAAATCCCTTCTTAGCGGATGTATACGTTATACAAGGAACCTTAAGTCCAAATTTCATGTTCCTAGGTTGCGTTGTTGATAGATCAGTCAGCCAGTCAGGGTATTTGTTTATTATTTTTAGGGTTCTGTACCTGTGCGTCCGTCACAGGAGGGTTCAACAGCTTCAGTTGTAGGTAGTGAGTTGAAATTTCAATACGTTTTCATAAAAAATTTAAGAAATCGAAATCCACGTGTGTCCCTATACAAAAAAACCTCAAAAACTTGCATTTTTTAACGTTCGGAGGGGTTTGCGAGTAAGATGGCGGTACCTCCACAGTTGAGCCCTACCAGCATCTAATGCAAGTTATGGAAAATGCAACTACTTACTTTGAAGCTACTTTAAATATGATCAAAAATCAGTATTTTATTTGTATATTTACATATTTTGTAGCTAATTTTTATAAATTCGTTCCAAATCGAAAGATCAAATTGTATTCAGTTCAAGACTTGTAGAAAGGCCGCAGTCGCAGGTAGAGAAATTAGTTCTTATTGTTATATGCATTTTACATACCCTGGTGTAATTGTACAGGTTTCTTTAAATGAAACCACATAATCTACTACTCGTAATATACGACTTTCTCCAGGGAAACATCTGCGGAAATGAAAAAATATTTTTCTACTACCTTTAGTAAAATGTTCCATTACATACATGTAATTAGTTTCGAAAATCGAACTTTCTGGACCCGGTTGCGAAATGACTCTCGAGTAAGTAAGAAATACCTATTGTATGAGATTTCATTCCATATTCGGAGCTAGGTTCTTTTTGTGGTTCCTAAGTTTACCTTGACATTCGAAATTATTTCGTGGCCTTGTATATTATTGCCAACTATTAGTTGGCAGAATGAAAGGGTACTGGCCAATTAATCCAGCCGGCAGTCTGAGAACCAAGAAAAAAATATACTGGCCACTTCAAGTCGAGCCGCGGGGCAAGACCATCATCATTATAAAAGACTTAAAATTTGGGAGGAAATGGGAAAACATGGCGAATTTTTCAGAAAGTGATTCTGATGATGAATTAATGTCTACTCCACCTGAAAGGTAGTAGAAAAAGTATCGTTCATACCGAGTTAAAAATGGCTTGTTTTACTCCCGAAATGAACGCTTTCGAGGTTTACCTTTGACTCGCGTCGAAACTAGCATCATTATTCGGGAAGAAATTTTTTTTCCTCGGCACTAAAAATAACGTCTCCGTAAGTATTTTTGAACGTGTATTTACATTCTTTTCATTTGCGCACTGAAGTTGCTTTGTGAAAGTTGTTCACTATTTTAAATACGGCGGGTCTACCGCGTAATTCTGATTTTCATCAACATCAACTTGAGATTGAAATTTGACGTGCGTGCAAAAGAGATGGCATGTTAGGCGGGTGTGGTCGCACGCACGTCAAATTTTTGCTCAAGTATAGTTCCACGTATTTTTTTATTATTTGAAAATCTTTCGAGAATTTTCTACTTTTCGACTATTTTGATTTCATTGCTTAGACCTCAGAATAAGGAATACAAATAGAAACCTGGCTAAAATAATACGCGGAGAAAGACACCTATCCTTGATTTTCTTACGACATTTTAGTGCGTTAGAGAGAGATGGATATGTATTAGTTTTTTCTTAATTAGGTAGGTTGTCACTAGTTCGTTGCTTTGCTAGTGATGTAACAATGTCAATTTTTGACTACGATAAATAAACCAAATCGAAATGAACCGCGACCAATCTCCTTACCACACATCATATCGTATCAAAGTGTGAAAAAAAAGAGAATGCAGGAGGCACCGACCTTTCTGGTGACATCCTCTTGCTTTGGAAGGAGGCCAAGAGAATTAATAGCAAAGTGGTCTCTGTCTACCCCAGTGGGACACATGTTATATTGTGTAAATAAGGAATTAATAAAAGGATATCTTTCGTTTAGCATAATATTTTTTAATAAGTACAAATTACTATATCGTAGGCAGGTAGGTACATAAGTTAAGTCCAAAATTGTGCTTGTTTCTAGTACAAAAAATGCTGTAGCTTGTATCAGAGATACAACCGTAAACTATTTAAGTGGATACTTTTTAAGTCGCCTCTTAACTCAATCAAATAGATGTTCGTTGATGTCGCGTCTTTGTTCAATCAAGGAAGAAGGAATTAATAGCAACAATAGAAATCATAATAATCATAAACTTATAGGATTCGTAATAATAATATTATGTCAATGATGAGCGATGACAGCGCAATTACTACAGAGGTAATTTAATTTTTTTTTATTTCTATCAAATAAACATCAACTTATCTTGAATAAAAACTAATAACAAATAATGAACGATTAAAATACCTAATAACCTATAATAAGAAATCAAATTATGCGCAGTTCAAGTCAATAAGCATTCCCAAAATTCATTTCACGATAGAACTACCCTGTCAAAGTACTTTTATTGTCAACCACTAAGTACGAAAATGTCTTGATCTGCGGAATTTCTTCGTGAAGTCGATCACGGCAGTAACGTGAACGAACAGGCCTTTCAGAACGATTTGCGAACATAGAAGTATGCACTTTTCTAAACCACAGACATCCATAGGTACTGGTTCTGTTGCCTAAAATTGAAAAATTATCGAGTTAATATACTATAGTACAGTACAAGCACGTACCTACAAACAAGATTGATAATGCAATTATACATAATTATTTAAAGGTTACCAATGTGTCTGTATCTGGTAAATATAACGTTGGTAAGGCATCTGCTTTTAAAAGTCTCCATTTTAAATTTTCGTTTGGTCTAAAAGAATCCGACGTAAAGTGTTTCGAACAAATATGACCGCTTTTTTTAATTGCCCAATTTGGTCAAATTATTCGTCTAAGCCATTCACTTTTTAATTCTTCCCTTTTTGGAAATCTGTAACAAAAAATATAGCGATATTTATTCGGCATTATTTTTCTTTTAACTCGCGCTGCAATGAGGGATTTTCTTTTCTTTTTTTTTTTACTCTTCCCTAGTCGCTGGATAGATGGCGCTGAATTTGGTAAGTTACTGCAAGGAACGGAACGTCACATAATTTTTTGATTATTGCACTTGGATGTAATTTTGAGATCGTAAAACGAAACGTACATAAAAAAGTAATTAATGTCATTGTCAAATCACATCACAATGACATTTTGAAAATAAATAAATAATAACAACAAGGAAAAAGAAAAAAATAATTAGCAGTCTTTTTATGAGTTTTCTAAGCCAGAAAGAAAATGTCCCAAGAGAAAAAGAAGAGAAGTCTGTGCCTTGTGGATTTGTATAAAAATGGAGGCATACATCTTTTTCCTAAAGATGAAAGTCGTAAAGCGCAATGAGCACAAGCCATGGTAAATTTTAAACCTGGACGGACCATAACAAAGCATTTATTTGCACATAATATGCTCAGCACACGTGTCATCAACCAACGAGCGTATGTGACGTGACGTGACGTGACGCAATGTTTTTTTTTCAATCGTTTTGGCTTTGGCACCTAGCAACGTAGTCAGTTCAACACCATCTACAGAGTTCTGGGAAACTATGTTTTTTTTTAATACTCAAAAAGAAAACCTCTCATTAATCTATTATCCTTTATGCACGGCTGCCGCGGGAACCAATGTTCGATAGTTTGCCAGACGGACTTTAGTACATCACTATACGAAAAAACATAACCTCTCGTAGTCGGCAGAAAATCTATATAAAACAGGCAAATATCGGTGTAGAATTGAACACGAGTATGATTTACAAGAACTACTATTATTGTTACTGAGTTTTAGTTATGATCCTGCAACTTATTAACATAAAAACTATCAGAACTCACCGATGAAATGATATTGCTTCATTGTTGTTTTCTTTTCTTCCTGTATGCGATTTACAGCCTTCAATCGCACAAGACATTTTATTACAATGTTAAAAAAACAATCAACACAAACAATAATAAATCACACTTTCACGAATTTTGAGAGGAAGAGCACCAAAGTATTTAATTTCTCTCGGTGAAGCTGTAAACTTTCGCAAAATGCAATAGACATTGCGATGCCACCAAATTAAGATGTGATGCACGCAACGTACGATATTACAACACAACGATACAATGATGAGACATATTTAATTTGATGGTGTTATAATTTTTAAAATACATCCAAATTACATCCATCTGATCTGACATTTGTTTGGTTCAATCTAGTGACACACCAGGAAAAAAGATAAAGTAAGTGCGGTTCGTCGTTTCATTCACTCGTACACAGGAGTAATTTACGTTAGATGAGTACAATGGCTAATGCCCAGTTCTTATTTTAGTCAGGCTTCTATTTGTATTCCTTATTCTGAGGCTTAGACTTAAAAGTTCTTAATTTAAAAATGTTCCTAAACCATCAAGTTTTAGGAGATTTAAGAATCTGCGTGGATGGTTTGGGGGGGGTTGTGATCCCTGTGACCCCCCCTCCTCGGACCGCCACTGTCATTAACAGCCGTTTTAAAACATATAAACTACATTAAGGCGCTACGGAAAAAAATCGACACTATAAGAATTTGCATATCTACTTCAGTAAATAATGTATTATTTTGACAAAATAGTATATTATTTTTGGAATATTTTTCTAGGGATCTTTTGAAACAGAAACGCGATTGGAGAAATTCGGCTCGATAGAAATATTTATTGAAATAAGGTCTTTTTCGATACCAATTCTCCTGGTTTTTGACGATTTAGAATTACATATGGACTGCAATTATATTTTATTAGATGGGTTTTAACGGTATCTAGGACCTGCTTAAAGGAAATTTTGATAGCAACTTTAGAACATTTTATATGAATAAAAAACCGACTTTTTGCTACTTTTCAACGAATCCGTCCCTCTCGCACAGGGACGCTAAAACTTTTACATATCGCCTTAATTAAATATACAAGTTGACATTTATTTATACATCCAAACCCATACTAAAGACTCGGTAAGTGCTCAATATCAAGGTTCAATGAAGTTTTTTGTGAAAATTGTAAAATAGTTTTTCGTGTTCCTTACAAACGCAAGCCCAGGCCCGAGTCTCTGACTCTGGGAGGTCAACATTTTATTTTGATAAATTAGCAAAAAGTGTAATCGAACAGTGATACTAATCAACCAGGCTCCAGTATGAATTTGACTGTATAAACTACAGTGAACTTGCGGTTCGATCTTGACCGATTTGACTCATGTTTAAACTTAAAATTCTTTTTGTCTCATTTACTCGCCTACCAAACTTCATGACGTTCCGATCAACGATACTCGAGTTATCGTCCGACATACATATATTTTAGTATACAAACGCCGGATTGTTCAAATAGACTCGGAGAACTTCGTTCGCTTCGCTCACTCGTTCAATAAGTACCCATATTTTCTCCAGGTGTCACGACTCCAGTTTAAGCGCATGGTGTCTCCAGACTTTGCAGTCATAATGTCTCTACACGCGGGAGAGGCCTACGCGATGCAGAACCTAACCAAGACCGACCGACTGGGGCTGCTACTGGCAGGAAAAGTAAGTCTTTTTTTTTACTGTTCAATAAAACGTCACGACATGAATCTCTTAGAAGTGGGGGCACTGTTAAACACCAGCAGGATGTTTTACTAAACGCTTTCGCAAAGTTTAGCTCCGCAAACAATACTGTATATGTTGAACGCGAGGATGATTTCCGAGTGTATTAATTAAAGAGACTTACGAAAACATCCTACGGCTCAACATACTCACGTTTTCAAAGACGAATGTATTACTAGCCAGTCCGCCTGGGCCAAATTGGTTCCGGGTTGTCATAAAAAAATGACCATGAAGGTTATGTATGGCAGTCACAACGTGGCGTGACTCGCCAGACCAAACCTTCTAATCTTATCCACCGGCTCTCATCTGCGCTGAAAGATTTCCTACTAGTTAGGCCTAGGCCAAAGTGGTTCACGACGGAAATAATTTATTCGTCCATTGAATCCATCCTAGTTTTAGAAAAAAAAATAGAGAAATTATTAATCGGGCGAATAAAAATACAATTAGCGACTTCAAGTGTCCGGAATAAATACCAAAGCGTGCGCCTAAAAATACTGAGTGGGCAAATTTAAAGTATGAAATCGAAAACATTTCACCAAAAGCTTGGAACCAAAAGTCAAAAAATAGGTGCGACGACGAGCGAAGCGAGACGAAGCGTGTTAGGTTTACGTGTAAGATAAAAGGAGCGAAGCAACGTCTCTACTTTTATTTCCTAAAATTAAATTGTCATTAAATAAGAAAATTGTTCGCCTGAGAATTATTAACTCAACTCAAATTTGTATTTTCAAGTCACCGTTTTCAACATTTTTATCCACCCACAGTCTTTCGCCCACATGATTGTGAAGTTAGCCACCCCATACAAGATTTTCGAAAAAAATGTATCCAGGGCGTTAGTTCATCGTTAGTTCACGTTAGTTCAGGCAAAATTTTCGTTAGGATCCGACTCCTTCATGTATTTTTTTAAAAAACAAAATGGGGTGGCTAGGTTCACGCTGCCACCCCATTTTAATTTTTTCATATTTTTTTTGTTTGGTTCGATAGATATTTGTTAGTTCACGTTAGTTCAGGCAAAATTTTCGTTAGGATCCGATTCCTTCATACTTTTTTTAAAATTTGAAATGGGGTGGCTAACTTCACGCTGCCACCCCATTTTGACTTTTTCAAGTTTTTTTTATTGCAATCGTTAGTTCACGATCCGTCGAGGTTAGTTCAGGCAAAATTATCGTTAGGATCCGACCCAATTACCCATAAATAATTAATAAAACCTTGTTTTACCAACCATGTCATCCAAATATACAAGGAGTGAAAATATTAGTTGAAATTTTGTAAAATGGTATAAAATTAATATCAGTAAATCAAAAGAAAGTAAAATAGGTATGACAAGGTATAAAAGTACAAGAAACAAATAAAAAAGTGACTAGACAAAACACACAATGATTTGGAAAAACGCACCGGAAACTTTACGCAACAAATGACACAACTAAACAAATCTTCACAAAATTTTGCCTGAACTAACGTCTAGGGACCATGAACTAACGACAGGAGTAAAAAAAAAATGGAAATGTCTTTAGAGAGCTGAAATATTCAATCGTGAAGTTAGCCCCCACTTTAAGTTTTTCCGTTTTTTTTTTTGTTGCAATCGTTAGTTCACGGTCCGTAGAGTTAGTTAGTCCGTTAGTTCAGGCAAAATTAACGTTAAGATCCGACCCAATTACCCATAAATAATTTTCTATTTGAACGGTCGCTCTCAAAAAGTTGCAGTATGTAGCGATGCAGGTACAAAGAAATCTTCGACGTCTTTGGCTATCACTAGGGGGTTTCTCAAGGCTCAATTTTAGGGCCGATTCTTTTTGTTTTATACACTGCTGATGTAAAAAAAATGCCAATATCACATCTATGTAGACGACCTTCAAGTGCATATCGTGACCTTAAACGGAAAATTAAATAAGTAACGTTTTTTTCAAAACACGTTTTATTGCATTTTCTAGACGTCCGATTTTTTCTCCATCTTTCGGTCTGGGAAACGTTTTCTTACTGCCTTTATTTCCTGAGATAGCTGTTTGTGGCCAAACTGGTTAATCCGAAAAACTACTAGAAAACTGATTGGGAAAACTATATTAAAATCACTTATACAAAAAGGATTAAAGAGATTGACTCTACCTGTGGTTTTTTCATTAGGATAAAAAAAATAACTCACCTTATTGAACTTTAGCAATAAACATATTTCGAACTGATGATGATAACCGAAAGGCAAAAATACATAACGTCACTTTTTGAAATGGTGTAAACGAATATTTAAATCGATGTTAACCGTACTTTAAGGAAAAAACGAATAATAGTCTTTATTTATTTTTCCCTTGTAAAGGTTATCTTGATAGAAGCAATTGAGCTTTTTTGAGCTTAAGAAATTAAAAACTTTTTATTAGAATTTCGCAAAAATATTAAAATTTTATATAAAAAAGGTGCAATACTAAGTTGATCAAGTTTTCGGGCAGGGAATCCTAAAACTACATTATTAATTGGAGCTGCTGTGGTTTAAAGAAAAATTGCGGCTGAACCAAATCGATGAAGTGATAGCAGCAGAGCTGCCCGACCCAAACGTGGATAAATAGCTATAGTGTCATATATGACACGATCACTAAGAACATGAGTCCTTGTGGATCACTAAACTCTACGTCTCCTGTACATGTGGCACAGGACATGCACCAAAAAGTATCCTCGGGCGCTGTTAAAAGAGACGCAAACCAACGAGAATGGTTATCCGTTGTACAGGCGCACGGCGCCCGAGGGTGGGGGACGTACGGTCACAATAAAAATGAGAGGTACTGAGCAAGACGTCGTAGTGGACAACAACTGAGTACTCACCGCTCCTTTCGAACATTTTTAATGGTCACATTAATGTGGAGTTCTGTAATGTGGTTCAGGCAATTAAATACATTTATAAGTACATAAACAAAGGCACTTAATCGGCGATATTTATTATGCAGCAGCAAGGCAATGCTAATATTAACCCAAGAGACGAAATGCAGATGTTTACAGCTGGTCATTACGTGAGCAGCAACGAAGCAGCATGGCGGATATTGGGCTTGCCGCTTCACGAGAGGCACCCGACAGTGACACGTCTTACGGTGCACCTTCCCAACGGCGAGCACGTTTACTTCACGGAAGCTAACCTATGCGATTGAGTAGCGACACCACCCACTACCACACTCACCGAGTTTTTCCGTCTGTGCCAGATAGACGAGTTTGCCAGAACTTTGCTATATGCGGAAATGCCAAAATATTACGCATGGAACGCTTCACGGAAACCGTGGAAGCGTCGTGTGTAAGGCAACCCCGTCGTCGCCAGTAAATAGTACACATATAACACGCGATATCAGGCACAGATACTCTACTTCCCAGAAAATGGGACAGATTAATTCACTCCGTGGATAATAAAGCCAATTTAACAGTATTTCTGTCAAAAGCAATTGTAGAAGCAACAACCAAGAGCTTCTGGACAAACTTAGAAAAATGTGTCGATAATTTGTCATCTGATCATGAAGAGGCAGTGTTTGTCACATAGGCAGATAATGTAATAGGTAACCAGTTTAATTCTGAAGTATCTGAAAAAGAATACAATATAGTTTATAACCAGAAACAAAAAAACGCTTTTCCAAGTATTAAGATGAATCTTATGTCTTCTAAAATGATATGAAATGCGTAGTAATACTTCTTTTGTTATTTCTTAAGTCGATAAATTGTAACTATTGCTACTTTCACCGTTTTGTACATTTGTATTTTGCTAGTCGCTACTTTTTTTTTAAATATATGGTGAAAATTTACAATAAATATTAAATCAAACACCATTGTCATTAAAATATTCATTGCATTCTTTTATATTCCTATCCAGAGGTTTAAATAATTAACGTCATGTCATGAAATATGTACCAAATAACGAATCCTTGATTTTATTATGATTTCATGAATAGCTTCAAAGTACTGATAACCTGAAACCCTGTAATGTATGAAAAAAGTATTCCTGTGTTTTCTATACCATTTTACAAAATTTCAACTAATATTTTCACTCCTTGTATATTTGGACGACATGGTTGGTAAAACAAGGTTTTATAAATTATTTATGGGTAACTGGGTCGGATCCTAACGATAATTTTGCCTGAACTAACCTCTACGGACCGTGAACTAACGATTGCAATAAAAAAAACTTGAAAAAGTCAAAATGGGGTGGCAGCGTGAAGTTAGCCACCCCATTTCAAATTTTAAAAAAAGTATGAAAGAATCGGATCCTAACGAAAATTTTGTCTGAACTAACGTGAACTAACGAATATCTATCGAACCAAACAAAAAAATTATGAAAAAAGGAAAATGGGGTGGCAGCGTGAACCTAGCCACCCCATTTAGTTTTTTAAAAAAATACATGAAGGTGTCGGATCCTAACGAAAATTTTTCCTGAATTAACGTGAACTAACGATGAACTAACGCCCTGGATACATTTTTTTCGAAAATCTTGTATGGGGTGGCTAACTTCACAATCATTTCGCCCACTTAGTATTTTAGTACACTATATTCAGTATTTTTGACACTGTAAATTTGAATTTATATTCGCTCGTTTAAATACTACTAATTGAAATATCTCAGATGAAAACCACAGCGTCGAATAAGCGTTTAGTAAAAAATCCTGCTGTTCAACACGGGAGCGCATTGAGCGAGCCACCTTACGTCTAGCACAGGTAACTCACAGCTAAACGTTTCATAGCATCCCAAACTATAATTTTCAAATTTACGACAAATTATTACTGCCAATCTATTGCAGCCACGTTTGTGTGCTACGCAAGAAGCTTATAATTGGTGCTACGAAAAGGGTTAGTTTGAAAATGGAACAGTTCGTATGATGTTATGAAAGAGTTTATTTATTGATTGATATAATACCCACACAGACTGTCGAATGGACCAGCCAGCTACGAGTAAACCATAGCGTAGTCCTACAGTGCCATAGCACACTTTCGTGCTTATATTTCCTTTTCTTCTCTATATCTTTACTGTACATGTATGTTTGTACATAACTAAAGAATCACATTGACTTTGTTGCGCATTTTGCCGTTACCACAGTATATTGTGCCGTTACTTCTCGATGGTTTGACAGTATAGTTTACGCTGTAACTAACAAGAATATACGAGTATATGTACCTATATGTTTACTGCATATTCACTTATACATTGAAAATTAATAAAAATTAAAGGAATTTAAGTGGTTCATAAAATAACGCCCTGACGAAGTTCAGAAGCATCTATTTTATGATATAAAAATGTCTAATGCCAAAAAAATGTAGGTTTTTTAGCACTAAAATACCTGAATTTCGTGATAATTGAACAATATCAGCTTGAATTAAGTGACTCCTCAAAGTCACACTGGACCTTTACCACCGGAAACAGTGGTTGTAATTGGTTTTTTCGAAAGTTATCTTTATTTCTGTTATGTTTTTCTCTATAAAATTTTATATCTATAAAAGATATCGATGATATTATTGAAACATCATGGTTACCCTTAATTTAAAAATCTTAATGGTAGAAGCTTTTTTTAAATTTCATTTTTGAAAAGTTTTATGTACTTGCAGTTTTTTTGTGTTTTTGGTGGAAAAAAGTGTTTTGTATTACTTACATATATTCTTCATATACATAATGACGAATTGATAACCTCCTTTTTTAATCGTGTAAATGTAAGCACACGTGCGTCATAACTATAAATGTTACACGACCGAAAATAAAATCAGAGTACCGAAAACCAACACGACATAAAAGCTCTCTTTCCGCGAAATATTTTAGAAACGAGCGGTATCTATTCCATTCAACGGAAATCGACATCGGTTTAAAACAATTTGTTACCAACACGTGCCGATGCAATGAATATTCAAAGCGTTAGTAGCAAGCCTCCGAATTTATGTTCACAGGGTGAATAAGGCGGAGGGGTTTCCTGAAAAGATAAACCTCTTTCAAACGAAAAAATATATAACAACAGAAATCCATGTTACGCTGAACGAATTCGCCTTTCTGCAAGGAAACATCTTATTGTGGTCAATTCGCTTAGATCAAATTATGTTAAGGTGTGTTAATTCGAAAACCATTTCGAGATTTAGGTTTAATAAGCCGTATTTTCAAACTTTTGGTCTAAAAAAGTTCACGAAGATGAATATTTTTACGAAAAAGCTGCAATTTCCATTTGCCTCCGTGTGACCTGAGAAATGGCTGTTTAGAAATGTGTCCTTTGCTATCAAGATAAATTTATAAAAAAAATCTGCCGACTGATTTGACAGCTGAATGACAGATGAGTAGACAGACAGAGACAGACCACTTTTTTATAAAATTCTCGAGTGATGTCATAACCGACAATTTTTTAAAAGTCATAGAAACATCATGGTTAATTTATATACCTAAATAATGAAAACTATTACCTAAAATGGCGTATATTCTCGGAAAAAAAAATCCTTTTGAAATTAAGCTATTGGAATTCTACAACTTATCCCGGAAACGCGTACATATGTTTATTTTCAATGGAAGTGCTCGTAAAGGCCCACTTTTTATGCTTCAAAACCAAACAGAAAGACGATTATTTTGCCCTAGGGCTTTATTATTATTTTTTTTTTAGTTTATTTACGGGGAGTTGGCTAACCTGCAACCTTTCCTATGTACCATAAATCTTATACTTTTTTTTTCCACTGTTTAACGGCTCTGGATACAGTCCTTTTGAGCCAATCATAATTTAAAGTTCACAAGATTATATTTGTTTTATTTTCTCACACTATGCATTGAAAAACGTAGAATGATACACGGGCGTAAGAGCAATAAAATACTCGGATACGTTTAAAACACTCGTCGTAATTTATTCCTTTAAACTACAATTTATTGTTGGTCTCGTCCATATTTTCATAGCAGGTGTGTCATATATTTTTAGAAAGAGTAAGAAATTATGTATTTTCTCAAACAAGCGTATATAATACGATCATAATTCATAATTTAAGGAACCTTGTTCGAACATCTAGTAGTGGTGAAAAACAAGCCATCATTGGCCGACAATATTAGTATGAAAACCCATATCTGTCGAGTTATCACACCGGCAATTTCACTGTGAAAATCCATAACTGTCGTGTTATTTGAATATGGAATGAGCTTTTGTTACGTTTACTCATGGACGCAATTTCAATGTGCAAAGAGGTTTTATTAATGTCACTAGCTGAATACAAATGAGGTAAGGCAAAAACCAAAAAATATCGCGTGAAATATAAAAACTTCATTGGTATTTTATTGGATTAAGGGTCGGTTAAGCCAAACATGCTCTCGCGTTTGGACAATTTAGCATATTAAAACAAAATATTTTTAACAAATAAAATTTGTTGAAAGAGTTAAACTACATTATAATTTTTCCTTGCTTATAATAAAAACGTGCGTCTACGCTGTCTCTGTCTGTCTTCTCATCTGTCATCCATCTGTCAAATCAGTCGAAAGGAAATTATTATAAATTTATCTTGATAGCAAAGGACACATTTCTAAACAGCCTTTTCTCAAGTGACGTCACACGAAGTTGCAGCTTTTTCGTAAAAATATTCATCATCATGATGTTTTTTAGACCACAAGTTCTAAAATACGGCTTATTAAACCAAAATATCGAAATGGTTTTTTAATCTTAGCGAATTCCATAAATCACATTCATTTAATACTTTTTGTTCAAAAATAAGAAAAATAATCGTAAGTTTGGGAACGCATACCATCGCATCGACCTTAAGGCGATATGCGAAAAAAATACGGGTGTTTCTTTTCTGTGTATTTCATGAAAAACATGGAAAATTATAATCAGTTGACTAGGGTTTTGAAATTGGAAAACATGTTTGGATAAATTTTCCTCGATAGAAATAATTGTTGACATGAGGTCTTCAAACACACTTTTTCTCCTCGTTTGACGAATAGGAACCATATACAGAACTCAAACATATTTTATTAGGTGTGTTTTAACAATATCTAGAGATTTGATGTTTGAAATTTTCCTAGCTATTTTAGTTATTTTAATAAAAATATAAAACCAACTTTGTACCCTTTTGCCCTGAATCCGCCCCTCTCGCACTGCGCGATTTTTCGCTTGGAGTGACAGTGACAAAAATAAAATGGGCATAGCCTCTTAACGTTTAAACGTACATTATTCTGAAAAGGCACGGGTATATTTATGAAGATAAGTAGCGAGTGAAAAATGGAAGTTTTAAGTATGTGTGAACTGGGACGAGTGAATGAATAATAATGCGATTATCTTTTGGCGTGTGATAAATTGAACTTTTTGTGCTTTTTAATCTGTTTAGTAAATCTCGTAACTAAAATCTAAATTTACATAATCACAGCTTGTTACATATATTATATCAAACCCAGTACATAAAATGTAGATGTATATGCTACGGCGTAGCAGGTATAAAAGCTCGGTTGCTACGGGGCGTAGCGTATGCCGACAGCAGCCCTGTTTGTTACCAGCGATGCCAAGTATGGCCAATCTTAAAGTATACATTTTAATACTCTAAGCCAGCGTTTCTTAACCTGTGGTCCGCGGACCCCTGGGGGTCCCCGAGCATATGTATGGGGGTCTGCAGCCTAATCTATGGACTATTTAAAAATCATAAAATTGATTTGAGACTACAACTCCGTAGTAATATAAACCCAAATATCACTAATTTAGTTCAAAAAAGCAGCACCAACCTTCTTATTAACGTACTTTTTATGAAAATGTTGTTTTTTTTTAGTAATTTGTAGAACTAAAATAAATGGTCCGAAATTTATTGCTGCTTTTTTATTAAGATGGTCCTTAAAATTGTGTGTGCTTGATTTCCTAAGGGGTCTGTGGACAAAAAAGGTTAAGAAACGCTGCTCTAAGCGGCCAAGCGATTGTAGCTAAATGTTGCTCAAAAAGTAGCCAGATCGGTTAATTTTACTACCACAAGTAACTAAATGTTTTTAGTAGCAAGCTTAATACTAATAAGTATTTTCTACCAACTGACCTTTGGCAATGAGGAAATTGTTGAGGGTAGTGTAGTGCCATACTATTTAAAACTATTTAAAACTACATACTATTTATAACTAGACTACATCCTAATAAACATTTATTTTATTTAAGCAAAGTTATAGTTTATTATAAAATATAAAACTACATACACAGTTTACACAAATATATAAATGTATAGTGATGAAAATTAATTAATTATTCATAACATAATATATAATATAAGAATCAAAAGAAATCAAGTAATATTCTGCAACTCAAGAAAGTATTGTCTAATTTTGTTCTTGAAGACTGATATTGAAGACGCTTCACGGATGTGTAACGGCAAGTTGTTCCATTAGCGTATTGCACTTAAGGGGAAACGAGTCGTATCCTCTACGAAACGCACAACTTAAGATGGTTCTTCTTATTTTTGAATAACAGATATTAAATAAACGTGATTTATGGCATTTCGCGAACATAGTTTAGTGTCAGTTAGGCATTTCCGGCAAAATTTTGTTATTTTATGCTTTACGCTGTAAATGTATGGGCGCACATAATTAAAAGCGTGTTTTAAGTTTGTGTGCCCATACATTATAAACCTCATGCATAAAATAACAAAATTTTGACGGAAATGCCTAACTGACACTAAACTATGTTCGCGAAATGCCATAAATCATATTTATTTAATATCTGTTATTAAAAAATAAGAAGAACCATCTTAATTTGTGCGTTTCGTAGAGGATACGACTCGTTCCCCCTTAAGGCGTATTACCACGCTAAATAAGCAACTCGATGTGTGTCGGTACAAATATCAACGGAAACGACATAGAAATTTCAGTGTGCCTTGAAAAGTGGCTGTTACGACAACCACTTGCGTCTTCGGCTAGCGCAAAATAAGATAAAATATTATTTTTCACATGGACGCCATAAACGAAAAAAAAATTTTGAACTTGAATTTTTTAGATATAAAAATTTCCTATAATTTAGTGAAATAATGATTAAAATCGCTTTAGGCGTTTGGAAGGAGTAAGAGAATTCTTGTGTTAATCATGTGAAACTTTCGATGACTTTCGAATTTTTTTGTCAAAACTTACAATAGAAAAACAATTTATGAAACTTAAAATTTATTTTTGACTCTATAATGCTTATAATATATTTTTATGAAAGTTTGTGGACCACCCGTGTGGGAGGAGTAGGACTTCAAAGACAGGTCCAAATTGCAGTTGGCGTATCCATTCGCCTTAAGAAGATGGCATACCCTAGCAACTTTTTTTATTACCCGTCCAGCACAATAAGTCCTACGGCAAAGACTTTATTTGCTTGTCATAGAGGCGATTATATGTTGGCTCTTTGGCCTCTTTTTCTTGAACGCGTAATACTAGTGATCACGCAGCGAAACAACAAATTGGTGTGTTTTTAGCTAATACTGAAAAATTCTGTAGGGAAAATAATATTGAATTTAGGTGATATACCTTCATATTTCTATTACCTATTTTATGAAAAAAAATCAAGTTGATCTCTTAACCGCGTTCTTGAAGCGAACGTTTGATAACCAAAAAAAGAGAGGGTGCAAAACATTTTTTTTTGACAAAAGTATAAATCTTAGTACATTGTTTATACGTAACATCCCTAGAGAAAAGATTAATAAACCAAATATATTTTTTTCAATACAAGGAGAGTCCGAATTTCTTCAAACGAATCCTAGATAGACTGGAGTTGGTCATGCTCTAGGCTCAGGTACAGGCTTAAAGTAGCTAACTTGGCAAAACTATTTGCAACATCTGTTTATTTGTCCAGGTGAACGTTCTGAGTGGCCATCAGTTCCTGCATCCTATACTACCGTGTGAGTTCCTCGACTCGCCAGAGTTTGAGTCCAGTCGAGCCACGATCGACGAGAAGTTTAAGGTAAGTAGTCCACCCACCCTACTGTGTTTTAAAGGCGATCTCTGATTGGTTGAAAAACTCCCGTGGTGGAGTTTGCAGGCAAAATCCATCATGGGGGCTGAAAAAAAAAAGGATTTTTGCGTTCATCATGAATTCTGTTAAGTCTACATGGGTCGCTTCGCTCCGCTGCGCTTCGCTTGGCTGCCAAATTTACTTACCTAGGCAGCAACCTAAAACGGTCTTCCTCGCTTCGCTCGTCGTTGCACCTATTTTAGGCAGTTTTTGACTTATTGTTACTTTCGTAAATTTCCTACTACTTACCGATAAAAATCACAAAAAAAAACTTCTGAAGGTTACTAAAAAATGGAAAGTATATGAATAAAACTTTCTAATAGAAACGAGGGCTGGCGCGTACCTCGGCCAAAGACTCAACTCTGGCAATACAACCAATACAACGAGGTGATGTCGCCAGTATCTTGGGAACCCTCCCGCGGGGCAGCAATCTGTACCAAATTTTCCATCTTATATTTTATTGATATTTCATAATGGAACTCCATTATACTGATTATCCTTGGTAGTTGCATAAAGTGGCATTTATCGTCAATTACCGGTAGATGTAAATAACACATTCACGTCACTAAGTTTATAAATGAAGAAATATACTTTTTTTGTGTAATACTACGTAAGAGGTATTATTATCGACAGGACACAGTGGCGTGCATAGATCTTTTTTCCTGAAAAGCAATCAGAAGGTCAAGATTGACAATAAAAAAAATATGAAAAAATTTTAATAACACTTTGAAAAAAAAAAAGTTTGTATGACGCCAGGGTAGACACTGTCTACCCTAGAGTGAACATTTTCATACAAACTTTTTTTTTTCAAAGTGTTATTTTAATTGTTTCATTGCTTGCTTAGTGCTGGGACCATTGTAAAGTTGCCCATAATTTCTTCTCTCAACAATATGTTCATGCATGTCAGTCATAAACTGTTTTCTTGTGTTATTGTCAACTCTGTTTTTTCTGTTTTTGTATTTTCTCGTTAATTGTTATCTTTTGTGTATTAAATGTAAATGTAGATAAAAAAAATATTTTATCTTATCTATTCTTTACTACAGACGAAAAAAAAAATACAGACAAAAACTGATTACAAGTATTAAATTACTAAATACGTGATAGTTTAGTATTTCACAATAAAAAATTTGAATTTAGGATCGATTATATTTATTGTTGTGAATCTCTCAATTTTAAGAGGCATCTTTCCCTGCACATTTCCTATTTTAATTAACTTTTGTAACAACTAGGTCTAAGTAATTAAAAAAGTTCTTCAGACACCAGTTATCTCGTTTAAGAAACTACGTTACACTTTCCAAGTTGGCGACCTGCTTAATTAAGCCTTTGAATACTACTCTGAGAATGTACAATTATACACAACTTATACCATTAATTATTTCAATCAACATTATTTGAAGATGGGTAAGATTTGCCATCCGCGTCCGGTACAGACAGGCTGCGATTCACATGTTTGAGCACAGCTCCAGCTGGCAGTGGCGTGCATTGAACTTTTTTCCGGAAAAGCATTCAGAAGGCCAAGTTTGACAATAAAAAAAAGAAAAATATTAAATAACGCTTTGAAAACAAAATATTTGTATGACGCCAGGGTAGGCACTACCTACCTAGAGTGAATGTTTTCATACAAACTTCTTTTTTTCAAAGTGTTATTTAAATTTTTTCATATATTTTTTATTGTCAAACTGGACCTTCTGGTTGCTTTCCCGGAAAAAAGTTCAATGCACGCCACTGCCAGCTGACTAAGCGGAGTTAGATTCTCATTCTAAAGACCACAACTCGCTAATTTTGTATTCACAGCCGAGTTTGGAGAGTAAGAGGACAGCTCACAGTCAAAAAACCATGAGGTCCACCATGCCTGGGACCGATGGATGGCGGTATATCCATTCCTAATAGCCGGGCCTTATATGACGGGCAGCAGCATCACTGGTGCGAGGGTTCCGGCACCGCGCTCACCAACCCGCCTGCCCAGCGTGTGAGAGTATGGGCAATTCTTCCAGGATGACCGCCGGGAGTGGAAAAGTCCTGGAAAGGCTTATGTCCAGCCTTGGACGAACTAGGCTGATAGATGAGACGAGTTAGACTCATACCTACTTTTTCTTCTATGCTCATACCTCTGTTGTGCTTAGCCAAGTTCATACTATCAAGTATTTTTTTTCAATGTGGCAGCTGAGCCAGAGTCCAAATTACGTCGCAAAATTTACGTTACACACTTTGTGTTGATAATGAGATCACATCGTTTTTTGATGTTTGTAAGATTGAGTATGGACTCAAAATGCACTGCGAATTGGCCTCTTCTTTTTTTCGTCCATATTTACGATTCGAAAACCGTTCCGAGGAATAGGTTTCCTTTACCGTTTCTAGTATACAGATATTAAAATAAGCATGCGTATCTTTTATTAAATGAAAAACGTGATGTCTTTCATTCGACCTTCAGTGACGTCGTCATCACACATTTCAATACGAGAAAATATGTTTCTTAAACGCATCTTTAAGGCTGACAAGGATTCGACCATTCAACCTAATATGATTATGTCACTTCCTGTAAATACTAAAATACTTATAAAATCGGTTTAAAAGTACGAAAATATGTATTATTGAAATTATATACTTAAATTGATCTATTTATTCCAAAAAGCAGATAAAAATTTCACGTTAAAAAAACGACCGAATTTAAAACTGAGACTCGTTCTAAAGTCAGTTTTATCTGGTTACCACGATAACATAATAAATACGTGTAATAAAAATAAAATGTTATGAACCAAGATTTTGACACCAATTTTTTCTTTTAGAAAAGCAACGGTTTGTGTTACCCGTACTACGACCGTAAATTATTACGAAATATGCTACGTTTAATTTACGTATTTATAATACGTATATATACGTAATACAACCGTAAATTATTTAAGACATAATTTATTTGTTTTACATTTACTTAAAACCTAATGTTAAATACAAGAAAAAAAAACAAAAAGTCAAAACTAACTTAGCACATAAATAATATACACATATAATTTAATCCCATACTAGAATATCTCCGTTCTATGGGATCTTATATTTAGTTTTCGCCAGAGGGCGCCCGGTGCTGTTTTTAAAGTTTGTATTCCTTATATTTTGTAGTCTTTATTGGACAAGGTTTTAGTCATTTAACTTTATATCGCATGGTATTTATCACACAATAAATAAAAGTCGAATGATTGATATTGCTTGTGAAAAATAATGCCAGAATAGCCGCCCAAAAATCAAATTATCCTTCGTTTAAAAAGTTTTTCCAAAAGTCACGTACAAGTTCTGAAAATGCCCCCCATACGAGATGCGAACAAAAAGTATTATTCACATTTTGCTGGATGGCTCTATAGTATGAAGTTCATTACTATACTCCAGGGAATCTCAATTATTAAAAGAAACATGCATAAAAACGCAAAAGCGAAATAACTGGCAAGAATTGTGGGTCAGCGACTATCTGACGGGCTAATTATTCAGTGCGACTGTAAACGGATAGGTTGAAGGTAAAAGGTAGTTTCACCCGGAACGGGGCCGCCTGACCTACTAAACAAATATCGCCGGGTCCCGAGTCCCGAAAAGCCGGAGCATCGTCGCAGCATTGTTGTACCATGAAACGGAGGGGCATTGAAACCCACCCTGCTGGTTATTTATGCTTTTGTAGCGTTTTAATTGGTTAGTATTCATGTTTGTTCGCGTATTCAGTATTTGTATATGTATGTAGGTATCAATTTGGGTATGTAATTTCAATAATGACTGTTTTCGTGCATTTAAACCGATTTTATTAGTATTTTAGTATTTACAGGAAGTGACGCCATCATATTAGGTTTAATGGTTGGGTCCCTGTCAAAGTTTAGGATGCGTTCAAGAAATATTTTTACCGTATGAAAAGTATGGTGATGCTGATAACGTCACTGAAGATCAAATGAAAGATTTTTGCACGTTATAACAAAGGATACGCTCGCTTGTTTTAAAATCTATCTATTAAAAAAAACAATGAAGGAAAGCTCTTTCTTGAAATAAAAGAAGAGGCAAAGAATCACGCTTCTTACGCCACGTTGGTACGTCGCGTCGATACGAAAAATAAGAATGTAAATCGGTGTCACCAAAAAGCAACAAAAAAAAAACAATAAAATCCCAACACATAAAAAATCATGTTTCTAATCTTGCTAGGTACAAAAAAAAATCTGTAAAATTTGCCATTTTTCCGAAAATTTAAATTAGACCCAAAATGAGGCGCGTGTTGTAATTATCTTTTCAATGCAAGTGCTCGTAAAGGCACACATCATCCCATTATGCATCAAAACCGAACAGAAAGTCAATTATGTTGCCCTAGGGCTTTATTATTATTTTTTTAATTTATTTACGAGAAGTTGGCTAACCTTTCCTGTGTACCATAAATGTTATAATTTTTTTTTCCACTGTTTAACGGCTCTGGATACAGTCCTTTTGAGCCAATCATAATTTAAAGTTCACAAGATTATATTTGTTTCTCGCTACGCTCGTGTTTTAAACCGTTCTCGTAATTTATTCCTTTTCGCCCTTGTAGCATAAACTACTATTATAACAAAATGTAAATAATGATCTATCCATCATTCAAGCGTACCCTCTGGTATCACAACCCCCATTGTGATGACCTAATTGCTGTCCTGATAAGGCAGTGTAACTGAGCCAAAGTGGCTATAAATGCAGGAAAGTGGGTTAAATATCGATGGCTAAACCATGTTCACTAAGGAGCTTTAAAACGAGTCTCCTAGGTGAGTAATTTATGTGACACACGTTTCGAATAAAACGGTTTTATGTTCTTCAGGTTTAGAAACTTAAATTACATTACCGACGTGTTTTCAAAGCATTAAATATATAAAATATGGTGTTAGTCTAAATGTCATTTTCAGACTTGATGTACTTACGACAACGATTTGCCTTTTTGTTTTGTATGTTCTTCGTTTGTTTTAGATAAATATCTGATGCCATAAATTAAAAGTTGAACATGTGAATATAAATCAGGTAAAAGATTGGACAGGCATCATTTAATAAAAGCCGTTTAATCTACTGATCAAACTGAACAACCTTCGCACAGAAACATGACCGCGCAAAAAAAAAAGAAAGGTCACCACTTTAAAATTAATACTTTGCACTATGTTATTAATACTTCCAGGTTTAAAATTTGTCTCGTTTAAAAAATATTGTTTACACTATAATTTAGTAGGTAGGTGGAAGAGCTGATGCCGGGTTCGAATGTGGAGGTAAGACCATCTAACTCGCAAACCCCCCGAAGGTATTTGGGGGAGAATAAAACGACAGCTCTCAAACAGGCACAAAACCAGGAGGCCCACCATGCCTGGAACCGATTTATGGCGGTATATACATCCCCAATTTCCGACCCCCATATAAAATAAACAGACGTGTGTGTGTAAAAGAAAATATTTTTACCGAATAAAATTCGTATAAGTAGTTAAGAAGTTGAACTATATTATAATTTATCAGATTTGACATACGTATCACGATCATCGAGAAAAAAGATCGGAAAGATCAGTAAAATCGCGGAAAACGTAATTGGGCTTTGGAACTAGTATGATCAGTCTACTGATCTAACTACAAAATAAAATATTTTTTTATAGAGTTAAGAAATGAAAGTAGCCTTTACAGATTTTTATTATTTTTTATTTTCTTTCGTTATTTGAAAAGAAATACTCAACCATTCTACATTGTTCCTGTACAGAAAAATTACGCAAAAAGAATTTGAATGTTTGTGTATTTCTTTTTAAATAACAAAAGGAAAAAATATATATATATTATATGAATAAGGTACTTTGATCTCTTTACGCAAAAAAAAAATCATTTATATTCCGAAAAATATTTTTTTTTTCTGTTTGCAACGCCAAGTTACGTTTTTCGTGATTTTATTGATGTTTCCGTTTTTTTTCTCCATGATTGTGATACTTGTGTCAAATATGAAAAATTATATTGTAGTTCAATTTCTTAACTACTAACACAAATTTTATTTGTTAAAAATATTTTGTTTTAATAGGTATGTTAAATTGTCTAAACGCGAGAATATGTTTGGCGCAACCAACCCTTAACCGTTATTACGTTAGTAGAACGATAGGCAGCTTTAGGTCGTATGTACTATACGACCTAAAGCTGCATATCGTTCTATCTATTCTATACGGAGCGGTACATCGTATCGTACCAGGCAAATAAAAATTCCTATATCGAAACATGGACTGCCAGAATTGTAACATGCTCAATTCGTTCGGCTAATATTACCTTTGTACGAGGAAGTTGAAGGTCTTTAATACGTTGTTGCTATATTTAGTCTTCTAAAATTTCAACCCAGGGCATATTTATTCCGTGCCTAGCAGACTGTTTAAAAAAAAAAGTTTTATATCGTACAGGACCAGTTCCACAACTCACACACTTTTTTATACACACTGGGCTTGGGTTTGTCCATTACCGTGCCTGATGGAAAGCTTCGATAAGACTTAGGATGACGTGCGTTGGCCTAGAAAGCGGGAGAGTCAAAGCAGGCGAGACGATAATCAGTCAGTCTAAATCTACGGAAGTCGGGAACGCACGAATGACTGATATTACGCAACTTACGTACAGGTCCCGGCAGTAAATAATGCACATTGTATCGTAGTATCATGTCTGTCGCACGAAGCACTAACAGTCCGGTGACAGAGACGACGCTCTACGAAGCCGAAGATAGCCGATGTGCATTATTTTCTGCCGGATAATGTACAGCTCCTCATGACGTCTTGCCAGAACGCAACGATTTGCTTCATGGCGGAATGGTTTCGTCATGAGGGTGGTAACAAATAGCCACGGCCGAAGCCCAACATTTTACTTAAACAGTTGAAGTAAAAGGATTTGTCAGTTGGTTGGATCCTGGCCTTACTATCTAGGCCTGCGTTCATAAACTAGGGGTCGCGACACGGGCTCTAATGCCATCTCTGTCGCATGCGTTGAAAATTGTATACGCAATCCTGCTGTCAGTGTTGGAAGCTGACGAAAGTGTCAATTTATGAACGGCTATCCGGGTGTGCCAGGCGTATTTGGAGTAATCATGGTTGTATCTCAGTTTACGATATTCGGGGAGGCTTTTTTCATTCATCCCACTTGCTGTTAAAATGTCTCACACTTTATGTTTCACGTAATTGGTCGCTTGGTGCTCATGACGGTCCGGGTCTCAACAAACAGAGATAAATAATCTACCAATCTCCACACAATACAAATAAGAAGAACTTCAATATCAAAACTTATCTACTTAATTTTTTTTTTTCATTTTTATCTTTTCCTCTTTTTTCTGTCAATCATCCCCTTCATTCTGCCATTTTATGACGTTTCACTATTTTAGTGTATTATATACATTTTCCACTGATGCCGACAATAAGTCGAAATATATCTGGAATGAATTATAATAAAGTGTTTTTATGGGAATATATAACCATATATAATGCAAACTAAATGAAAAACAAATAAGTTTCCTTTAATATTAATTTATTTATAATGATACAAAATACGGTCCATTTTTGAAACCCATGTTCTGCATAGCGCTTATCAGAAAGTGGTGAAATAGGCAATTAGGCGCGTATTAGCATAGTACAGCCTCTATGTAGAATATCGACCACTTGATATAATTATAAAAAGTATACGTAATTACTTCTAACATTATTGACAAAACTGGATTGGAGAAGAATAGGCCTATGCCCAACAGTGGGTGGATGTGGGCTGAATAATGATGATGACAATGAATTACTTCTTCTTGTTGGAGAAAATCCTCTCATTTTATTGTTACTATCGAGAAAATATCTGCTAACCCAGCTTTTGCTCAAATTACAACCCAATAAATCAGCCAACTTCTTCAACAGGTATCAATAGTAGCTGCATCATCGTGTCGGTACGTGTACTGGCAACGGACGTCTCTCGAGTACCTCTTTGTCAAGGAACCATACCTGGCTTGCGTCGTCACCACGCTGATAGCGCGGGACATAACCACCAAGCTATACGCCATGAACAATAAAATCGTGACGGAGAGAGGCTCTCATCTGGATATCCGGTTGCCGAGCATTTCGCACGCCCTGGCTAAGAGTCCAAGGAAGCTAAGGTCTATGGCGCGGATGCCTCCTCCTACTACAGTACAGCCAGTGCCACCAATGAAGAAGCCAAGTAAGATATCTAGAGGTAACTATTTTTCATAGGAATTTATTTATTAGTTGCCAAGGAAAATATTAGTTTATATTTCTATACTGCAAACTTGGCGTCGGCTAACAACACAAAAAGATAATCTCCTTCAACTTTTTATTGTATTTGTAATCATGTATTTCAGGAGGTACCTACTTCCCACTCTTAATTTTATTTCTTATACTTATTGTAAGCGACAACAATATTTTTTCGACAGTTTTCTAATACTCAAAGTAAGCCTTTACCTTCGTTCGTCACATGTTCTTAACAGACACATCAAAGCAAAATTTTGTTACAATTTTCCTTATACTGGTAGTTCCCTTACCCGAAAAACAGGTTTGTGTAAGACATAATTTAACCCGATTCCAGAGTGAGAGTTTTCCTTATCGTCTGCGTATTGTTTTTGTATTAATATTTGTATGTTTCGTTCACTGCACCGGACAAATCTCTATTTATTATGTTCTTATTTATCTGTTGTATCCATGGACGGATAAGCCAGAAAATCTGAGTAAGACATGTGTTGGCTCTTCCACTGTCCTTTTTTGCGATAATTCAATAGATGTTTCTTTGTAGGTTATGCGTAGGTAGGTTTGTAGTCAACCGATTGAGGATACGAGTATATTAGTGCAGTTTATTATTGGCATATTTCCATCCATGACAAAAAGTATTGAGCGACTTCAAAATAAACTCAAATTAAAAAACCGGTTCGCATTAGTTTTTCCCTGAAAAACGTAGGTAGATAGGTAACAAAGTATTATATTTTGTACGTACCAGGTACATTTTTAAATATCGTGTCCCACTTAAACACATCTTTTTCGCAACACAAAAAAGAAAATGAAATTTTTAACTTTACATATGAATTAACTAAAAGGAGCTTTGAGTATCTACTACTATTTGTGGCTGCTGTACTTTTTTCATAAATGTTCAAAGTCTACAAGACATTGATTCCCTTTTAAGATCACTTCAAATAGGCGAAGCTTGAAAGAGAAGTAAAGTGCCCTAGATTGCAGTGTGAACATAAGCCCCTAAGCTCTTTATCTCACTGTACTTAAGCGCAGCTAAGTTTTGTGATTACCACCACCGGTAGGTTCGTCGTTAAATACAGCCTTGGCTAAGCTGCTTGATGAGTTAACTGACTGTATGATGCCCTTTTGAATGGCTGTTGTGTGGAGATAATGTGTTCTGGTTTTTGTTGGATGTAAGATAGCAAACGAGACAATAATAATTGTTGACTCACCCGAAAATTGCCTACCTAATTAGTATGAATTGTGTTTCTTTTAATATTATAGAGATACAACGTTATATAATAGGGCTTTTGTGTCTCCTAGCAAAATTTTCAATGTACTCAGTTATTACTGTACTTCTGTTTCAATACTAGGAACCTAAAATAGATAAAACGACATCATAAAATTTAGGCAAATTTTTGGAAGACTATATTAATCTCTCCTCCACAGGAAACTGGATTCGCGGTCCCGAGATCACCACCTCGACCGTCATCAAACGCAATGGCGAAACGATGGCCATGGGCCATTACCACGAGGACGAAGAGCTGATGCCTCTCGCGGAACATGAGGCTCCTGCGGGCTCGTCCGATGATCTGTCTGTGGCTGATAGCTGTCCCGACACCTCGTCTAAGTATCACAGCTGTGAGGCGGTCGAGACTGATGATGAACTTAGACATTAGAAGAGTTGATGTATCTCGTGGAACACGATGCTCACGCGGGCTCGTCTGATGATCTGTTTGTGGCTGACAGCTGTCCCGACACCTCGTCAAAGTATCACATCTGTGAGGCGGTCGAGACTGATGATGAACTTAGACATTAAAAGAGTTGATTTATCTTGGGGAACATGAAGCTCCCGCGAGGTCGTCTAATGGTATGTGTGTGGCTAACAGCGACACCTTGTCCAAAAAAGAAAGTGTATATTTACTTGTAAAAAAAAAACATTCATTTCAAGAACATCCCGCTTTCTTATGCTTTAAAGAAAAAAGTTATTGCTTCCATCTCATCTCATTAGAGAGTTTTTAATCCTAATGTAGATAGAGAGCATGTATTGTTATCACTTTGATTAAACCTATCTATTAAAATTATCTAATATTTAAATAAACAATGTGCCTAAACCTTCATGAAGTATTTATTTTCGCACCCTTTCGAATTCCTGATTGAAATTTTCTTTATTCTTTATTGTACACACACATATACAGAAACAGGGATACGTATAAACAATATGCACATTGGCGTGCTTATCTCTAAGAAGAGGTTTCTTCCAGCAATACCAACAGGAAACAACAAACAAAAAAAAACTAATAATTTAAACGAGTAATCATACAAGTGCACAAAGAGATTGATGCAAATTAAAAACATAAATATACAAGGTGACTTTTTGATCATCGTCTAAATTCATACTGGAGGCTTGATAAGTGATCAGTATCTTGGATCAATAACAATTTTTGTGTAATTTGTAAAATGAAATTCCGGCTTCCCATAGAAATTCACTTCCAGTTCCGAGTGAATCACTATGGGGAGTCGAAATTTCATTTAACGTATTTTACAAAAATTGTTATTGATCCATGATACTGATCACTTACCAAGCCACCAGTATGAATTTGGACGATGATCAAAAAGTCACCTTGTATATTACATAAAAATAGCAATAATGTAGTATTCAAATACTTACTATAAATACGCACTATAAAATACAAAATAATATAATTATGTGTATATTTTATTATAGAATACATAAACATTGATATATATATAATATTATATTAACCTATTAAGACAGTGAGAGGTAATGTTCTTTCAGCTTATTCTTAAAGGAAATTATAGTACGCGAGTCTCGAATGCTATGCGAAAGAGCATTCCACAGTCTGATAGATTTTCACTGAAAGTCAAGCAATCTATTTACCCGTTCTCTACCCTACCATAGTAATTACTATATGTATACTCCTATATATTTCTCAATCACCTAGAGCTCGGCCACTACACCATGATGCGGTGCCCCGGCTCCGTACCTTGGTTAGCTGCGACTCCGTCTGCCATTTTTTTTTCGTCAATGATCAAAACCTGTGGCAGGCCCGGATCTAGGGGGGGCGAGGAGGGGCACTTGCCCTGGGCGGCAAATACTAGAGGGCGGGCGGTCAGCCGCCCATCAGTCACCACTCAGTATAAGTAAAAAAATCTGTGTATGCTCACCTTTCATACAATGTGCGATAAACGCCCCCGAGAGAAATTGTATTATGCTAATAATTGTAGTAGTAAGTTATTAACTTGTGAGCAAAAAACGCGCGGCGCGTGAAGTGATTGATTCACTTCAAGTAAACAACGAAAGACGAATGAAGGCGCGCGCAGTTTTGCCAACATTATCCAACCAAAAAGCAGCAACTGGACCGTAAAAAAACAGTAGACAACAGTAGAATGGTAATTGAAAAACATAAAATACATAGAATAAGCAAAAGAATTTAGAAAAAAATATTACTAAATAAAAATACTGTTAAATTCACCAAAAATTTAATGCTACTTGAAGATTTTCGTAAAAAATTTCGTTTCCTACTTTGTAAAAATGTTGGTGTTTTATTTGTTGAATATTTTTGCCTAGAGGGCGGCAAATTGGTACTCTGCCCCCCCTTTTTCAAAACGAAGATCCGGTGCTGACCTGTGGTGCTGTGCCGTAAATTTTTACAGTAGGTACGACGGGCGCGGGTGCCGCGTCGCCGCCGAGTGTTGGGGTTGTGACCAAAAGTTAGTTATTAGCGTACCCTCTTCTTCAGGTGATTGATGACTGGTCAAATCAATCAATCAATCACGTCACGGGTATGGAACCCGCATTCAGAATTAACCTGTTTATATTCAATTAATCGATTTTTCCCCTTTCCTTTGGGTCCCGTTGTATGATATCGACTATGTAGGTACGGGTAAGACGGGGAAATTCAAACTAGTAATTTAATATTGCAACGATATGGGTTCAGTAAATATTATTGAAATTTGCTTGAAAGTACACGTTATTGATGTAAGTACCAAAATAATTTTCATAATGAGAAGTTATCACACCTACGTAATGTTATAAAACTTGTATCGTATGAGTTACATTTTTACATTTACATTTTTTAATTAACATTTTTTACTTAAGTTTTTCTTTTTTTTTTTGCATTTAAAATGTGTTCTATTAACGTTTCTTAATAACCTCTAAAATTATCGGGGTTTGGTTAATAGTTCAGAATAAAGATATTCTGAGGTCAAAAGTCACCCAGTATAAGAAAATAGCACCAACGGAAAGAGTGAAGGGACTTAAAAGCAGTGGCGGATTTAGGTACCAGTGGCTGAGTAGGCTTGAGCCTAAGGTGGCATATTTTAGGGGCGGCTAATTTGGGGACCGTATCCTTGTATTTTCTCATTGTTTTATCTTACTTATGTTTTTATTTTTATTTTCTTTTAACTATCAATACATTCTTGATATCAGAAATTAACTGTTTTTTATTAAAATTAAATGGCGGCGATCTGGCCAGCATATTTTATTTAACTTAATTTTTAATAGGCGCCGATCATTTTTTATATTTTTTATTTGTTAGTTATATTTATATTTTAGGTATATTTAACTTTAGTTTTATGTCACAATTTATACCTAAGTGTATCTGATATAATTAAATTTTATATAAATTATAATATAATGATGCAATAAAATAATAAATGGTTTTTCAAAATTTTACTTTATATCTATGATATTTCCCGGGTCCCGATGCGGTACTCAGTCTTTGAAACCTTTTTGCTCTATGACCGTTATCGAACAAAACATTCTTGTATTTCGATGTAGGTGTTATGAATATACATAATATGTTTATATTCAAGTTGCTTACAAACGAAGCACAAATGCCTGTAGTGCAAGCTTCCTATTCATAAACGATTTAACGGCTATGATGTCGCAATAAGAACTGCCAATAGGTAGCCTATCATGCTGGCGTCCGTACCTAAAGGCTTCTATCCTGTTATTAACTACTTTGCAATTAAGTTAAATATGTAAACCAAACGCCAAAATACACCCAACTATTCGAAATTGGGGTCGCCGCCAAAAAGCTACGCCAACTCATGTTTAGCTAGATCGACTTCATTTGGCCTGTACTACGTACATCTGTGCGACTGCTTGGCAGGTCACCGAAGCAGATAAGTTGAGGCCAAAGTTGCCAGTCATGGATGGGTTTGGCACCTATTGGCTCTAACTGGCACCTCGGATGCAACGCCTCGCCAAACGACTTCGTTATTGGTGTTTAACTTGACTGAGCTTTCAGATTAGAAGGCTACGGTGAATAAAAGATACGAGTAGGCAGCGTTGCCTTCGAATGAAAATAAAAGGCAAAAAAGTGTTATAATTTGTAGAAATGCTAGTTACTTGAAAGCAGACATGCAGCATTTGAAAGGTTGAAGAATCAAACTATAGAACACGCAAGGCAAAAGTTTGATTTAGGGCCGTCCATATCGATTTTGCCGATTTTCAAACAACCGCCCCTACAATCATCCTATCGTCATTTTTAGGGTTCCGTACCCAAAGGGTGCCAAATGGGACCCTACTAAGTCTTCGCTGTCTGTCTGTCTGTCCGACTGTCCCAGAGGTCTACAGCTTTAGCCGTTATATGTATGTTGTCAGTTGGAATTTTCACAGAATACGTTCTATCACGGCAAATAATAAAATTTCAGTAAAATTTAAACATAAAGGGGTATACAAAAAAAAACTCGAAAAATTTGCTGGACTCGCGCACAAAGGGTTTCATATCACTACACAATACGGTTACGGAACCCTAAAACATTATCCGTACCCTTATTATAAATGCGAAAGTGTATTTGTTGGTTTGTCCTTCTTTCATGCAGCAACAGAGCAACGGATCGGCGTGATTTTTTGCATAGAGATAGTTTATGGGCCGGAGAGTGACACAGGCTTCTTTTTATCCCGTAAAAATGCAAGCTAATTAAGCGCGGGCGAAGCCGCGGGAAAAAGCTAGTGGTAAATAATTCCACTTTCAGTTATGTGGGACCCAAGTCAGAAAACGGATTTAGAACAGAGTTATGGACCAACTTAACTTAACACTTACGATCTATTAAACTTAATGTAAAAAGTAAAGTAGAGTAAAAATACCTTTATATCCATAAAAAAGTCTTACCTACGTACAGTTCATACGGCGGTTCTCAAACTTTGTGCTTGAGAGCCAGATGACTCGTTTATCTAAAGGGTCTAAGTAAGTTGATCAAGTTAACTTCCTAAATAAATAATAATTGGTAAGTAATTTAAAATTTTTTTTTCGTATGTGTTTGCTATAAGACCTATCTGTAAACGAAATTTCAAGTAGGTCAACTGAAAGCTAGTGCCCTATAGGTTTTCATGGTGAGCAAATTTGTATGAAATTGATCATGTAAAGTGCAATAAGTTTTTTCGCGTCAAGTTAGAAGCCTGATTTTTTTATAACATCGTGGGGCCGTAGAATTATGTAGGAGGTATTATGTAGTTTCAACTCGATATCTCATACGGGGCCCGAGCAAAAGGGTCTTGACAGACAGACAGAGGGATAACAAACTGTTGTGAAAAAATCACAATTAATAAAAAAAAACTTGCTTACGTCATCGGTCATCAAAATCGAAAGAAGTTTTCGCTCTATATACTGTGAATATAGGTATATAAATTGGAATGTTTTGATCAGTTGCCGTAATAGCCTAAAACCCGAAAAAGAAATTAAAAGTTTGTAAACAATCGATCACTCTAGCCACCACCCATTCCCATAGGCAAACTCTAGATCTAGGCTAGGTGTTGGCAATAAAGGCGAAAGCGATCGATTTATAGTGGTGTACACAACACAACCCACACCTTTAACGAGTTTGTTTTACCCACTTTGAACTAAGCAGGGCGAGGTTGCAATGGTAGTGTTCCAAAACGCCTTATGTTGTCCGATGAAGTAGAAGATATTCTATCTGTCAGATAAAAGTAACTCAATGCTGGTTCTAAAACCTCGAATGAGATCGTTTTGGAACGATTAAACTCGAGCAATTTTTTCTACTGACACGACCAATATCTTGCTTTGCGAAAATCGCCAGGAATATATTGCTCCTATCAGAAGCATGATTCTAGATATGATATGATTTTAATACGTTTACATGGATATTAGAAATTACGAAACATGAACTGAAGAGTGTTAAACGTTTGAACACATTTTAATCACGGATGAGAACATTTTCGTCTTTCCGCCAAACTTTTCTTTTGACATATTACTCTATGTCCGTTCCGAATCTTACCTCTCCGAAGACCGGTTCCAAAACGTATTCATCCATACGTACTCAAACGTACTCATCCGACTAGAATGAGCGTTTTTCTCGTTGTTTTTTTTTCCTAGTTCTTAGCTTACCTTTAGATGTCACTCTCCATGTAACCATAGATAAAATATGTTTCGTAGCAATCAACGTCAAAGTTGTTTTTTGTTTGTTTGGAATCGGTGCAAATTTTGTCTTTGATTCTGTTGCTAAAGAATACGACAGTGCCATCTAGGAATATTTTGTAACACTAAATTTGACATAAGGAAAAACGCTCATTGTTCGGTGATAGGGGTTTGGTTTTGGAACGCCACCCTAATGTTTATTTTTCACATCCCTTTACGATTCTATAATTTTACTTTTTTCAAAAAGTAATCTACACCATAATTACTGTTATTATCACCACTTGAATTGATTACTTAACTTTTCAGGACTAACGGATAAGTAATTCCATAATCACTAGTTTAGTAAATTAAATATAACTAGTAGTTCACCGCGAGCTCGCGGACCCCCTCTTAAAACCCCATATCTCGGCAACCCTTTGACCGATTTGACCCATGTCTGAACTTAAATTTTTTTTTGTCTCATTTATTTGCCTACCAAATTTCATGACTTCCGATCAACGATACTCGAGTTATCGTCGGACAAACATTCATACATACATACAAAGGCCAGATTGTTCAAATAGACTCGGAGAACTTCGCTCGCTCGTTCAATTATGGCCAATCTTTTCTTAATTGAATGAGCGGGCGAGGCGAGCAAAATTCTCCGAGTATACTTCAACAATCCGGCGTTTGTATGTATGTATGTATGTGTGTGTGTATGTATGCATGTTTGTCCGACGATAACTTAACTATCGTTGATCGCAACGTTATGTAATTTGGTAGGCGAGAAAATAAGACAAAAATGATTTGTAAGTTCAAACATGAGCCAAATCGGTGAATGGGTTGGCGAGATATGGGGTTGGAGGTCCGCGAGTTCACAGTTTGGAGCAAACTACTAGTAACTATACGTAGTTGAACGAGCGATCAAGCGACTTTTGTATGTATGTACCTATATGTATGTATGTATTATTGTTTGTCCGACGATAACTCAAATATCGTTGATCGAAACGTCATGAAATTTGATAGGCGAGTAAATGAGACAGAAAGGATTGCCGAGATACGGGGTTCTAAGAGAGGGTCCGCGAGTTCACAGTTTGGGGCGAATAATATATTTATCAGTACACTCTAAGGTATCCTCATACCAATGTGATGCTATTGTCCGCCCGTGTAACGGTAATTAATTTCACTAAGCCACCGTCCATAACTACCCAACTATTTACAATTTCAGGCAACACATATGCCAGAATTGGGATGGCATGAGAAGAGTTGATGGTGGTGATTGTTGGCACTTGAAGGGTGCTTGTACTTGTCCACAAACTTTTATTATTTGATATAAGAATTTGCGGACGAGTACAAGTACCTTTTAAATCATAATACATAACAGCATATATGTTAATTAAGAAAAATATTGTCTTTTTTATTACTATGGTATATTTGTAATATTTTTTTTAATACTTGACTGATGACGGCCCACTAAGGGCCGAAATATATTTCAAGATTTAAATTTTCTTTTATTTATAGTATATACATATATGTATTATATTTAAAGTTATATTGTGTAATTCTAAATAAAATATATATTTATTAAAGCAACTAAATCACTAAAATTAAAGAATAAAATCGTTGTTTCTCGCTTTATTGCGAAATTTATAAAGTCAACCTTCTAGCACCGACAAGTTTTATTAAACATACGAGCTCAAGCTTAGCCTAAATCAAGAAAATTGTGAGGCTCGATCAATAAATTTGGACGTCCTTTTCAGTGGTCATTTATCAAACACCCACTTCGTTCAATGTAGGTAGTTTACTTACGTCGTTTTTTTTGTTTCCGCTTCATTCTGAACGAAATTTAAGTATTTTCCTGTCCAAGAACGAAAACACATTATGCTAATGATGTTGACTATCGGAGCTGGAACTGTTTGCGGAAGATACAGAGCCAAAGCGGAGTTTAGCGGGCTGTCTTCTGGCTACGAGGATTATTAAATATATTCTAGCTTGAATACTTGAAAAATTCTGGAAAGTTTTTTTTCACAAGCTGGTGATCGTTCATGAAATTTTGTTTTAAACGACATGGAAATATACACACTGAAGTACAGAAATAATTTCCTTTCCTTTGTTTATACATTTTGGTGAATATCGTTTTGAGACAAATGACTAATTGATTTGCTTATAAAGTGTTATGTACATGTATGTATTGGATTTAAAAAAAGTACAAAATGGAGTCGATTCGGTGGAACACGATTTAACTTATTTGACAGAACTAAATTCAAGTGTTCTTTCTTTTTTTCTGTTTCGAAAAGACAAAATAAGGTTAGTCCTGCCAAACAAGTTAAGTTGTGTTGCGCCGAATCGACACCACTATGTTACAATAACAAAGTGTATCAGAAACATGTAAGGGTTTATAGTTAAGGACACCATTATTCCCATCTTATCCAACAATGTGGAAGATTATCGGATTAGATTAGATTAGTTTAAATAAATATTGAAAATGCCTTAAATACAACGGAGTGCTATGCCATAAGTCCATAAAATATTTGAATATACATGCATAAGTATGGCCCAAATATGCTTATTGTATACTAGAGTTGGTATCTTATCAGTTTTTGACGTTTTTTTTACCACGATATTTAGGGCATGAAAATCCCTCGAGCGCTACTTTCGGAGTTTGCTTGGGCATATTTCCATCCCGAAAACGCGTGATTATAGTATCAATAACGCATGTATAGGTATTGACCAAGTATTCTTCATCTCATCTATCGCCAGTGGAGTCTTAGGATCGAAGTTTTTGCGCTGCGCCTGATTACCTATCTTTTTTGTTGATTGTACGTATTAGGTGTACGATTAAATTAAAATTTAATTATACTTTAATTAATAAGTAATTAAATATGAGGCAAAAAGATTGACAAGACAAGACAAATACTCTTTATTGTACATAAAAATAAATAAAGCAGGTAAAAGAACAAACTTATGAAAGAAGGTAACAATGGGCGGCCTTATCACTTATTGCGATTTCTTCCAGACAACCTTTGGGTGGAAATTAATTTTTGGAAAAATTAAGGCTAAGGTGGTGCACAAAATAAATAATAATTATCAAATGGATAGCAAATACCTAAAATAAATACACAAGTATAACATTTTACATACAAATACTTAGAATACACTAAATGTATACACTAATATATAACAAAAAAATATATATATAAATGTAAATATAATATAAAAAAATTATACAAAAATATAAAAAAAAATTATAATAATATAATAATATAATTCCTAAACCAAAAATAAATAAATATTATTAGCAGAAGTAGGGATTTAACAAACATTTACGAAGAAAGAAAAATAACCTAAAGTAATCGTTTGAAGACAGGCAACGTGGGATTCCACAATATGACAGCTTTAACAGCAAAAGATTACAATTACAATATTACCATACAAGATAGACATACATACCCGTACCTAGAAAAGTACGCATCTTAGTAGTGCGGCCATTGGCGAATTAAAACGGGATAAAATTATAGTTATTGTTTTTTATCAAAAAAATCCTTGAACATGTACTTGAACAGCAAATCTGCAAAAATATGTGGCTACACATTTAAATATGTGGCTACAAATTTAAATTATGTGATTACGAATTCGATCGTGTCGATTCTCTGGATTTGTCACGAATTATTAAGAAATAATTATAAACACAACTTTTAGCTAAGACCACTTTTAACCATAGTCAAACATATTTTTTTATGCATTAACATATTTTTAATAATATTATGGCAGCCTTAAAATAATTAGATTTTTCATAAGCGTGATATTAGATTATTTCAAGAATTTATGGCTGGTATGACGCCTATCGAAAAGCCAATTATTTATTGCAATATTATTAAAAATATGTTTGTGCATATAGCAAACTATTGCTAAAAGCTGTCTTAGCTTAAGGTTGTATTTTGACTGTTATAATTATTTCTTAATATTTTGTAACAAATCTGAAGAAACTTTTTTGTCACCATGGATGGCCGTGTTTTCTTTGGTTCATGCCTTAGAGTACTATCCTATTAATGTTGTTTTCACATATTGTGATGATACGTAACTAAGTAATTAACGAAAAATAGTCAAGAAAAAATTGTCAAGAAAAACAGATGTTTAACCCTTAAATGCATGAGATTTTATTTTTGTATGAAATTGACAATAGTGATAGAAAAATACCAAAAAAATATATTAAAAAAATTATAAAAAAATATTTCTTGATTGAAAGAGGGTTTTTACAAGTAAAAATAAGAAAAAAAAAACAAATTTGATTTACTATAAAATTTAATTTTTCTTTTTTTTTATTGGGTACTTGTAAAGCTAAACTCTTTGTGATTTTAATATAAAAAACTATAAAAATATATGCAAGCAGAATATTTATTAGATTTTTTCCAAAAGCTCTCTTTGACAATTTTCCCGCCAAAATGCAAGAAAATACAAAAAAAAAACAAAGGAAAAATAAATAATTGAATATTAAATTTTAAATAATATAAGTTGTTGCCAAACATATTCTTAGCTCATACAATCATTATAATTATAATTTTTAACACAAAATTATGATGCATTTAAGGGTTAAGCGCAAGTTTCAAAGTCATAGTTATAGAGCTACAAGAGAACAAAGAAAGAACTAAACCCAAACGTCATTACTATCTACTCGAGCGGCGGATATCTATTTTTAGCGAACCCTCCAATAAAAAGGAATCATCCGGAAGATCTTGTACCTTCTTCACGCAAGGACATGGTTTATACCAGGGGTCTTCAACCTTTTTTAGCTGAAGGGCCAATAGTGTATTCCAGGTCTGTCAAAGGGCCACACATTGCCGCACGTAAACATACCACCTCAACAATAATTTATAACCAAACAAGTGAATTAAAAATGTCTTATAGATTAGATGAAAATTTCCTTAGCCTCTGAGGGCCGCAAAAAATGTCCCGGCGGGCCGCATGCGGCCCGAGGGCCGCGGGTTGAAGACCCTTGGTTTATACGGTTCCTAAAAGAATATGAACCAATTTCACAAGGTTCTATTTACAAACAAAACTAACGAATATCTGCAATGTAAACGATCATTATGTATTTATATTTTCATTAAAATTAGGGTGATTTGATATCATAAATATAAAAAAACGGACTTAATTCACTTTTTTAACTGTGCAAGGAGGCTCAGCGGGTCTACCACGTAATTCTGATTTTCATCAACATCAACTTGAGATTGAAATTTGACGTGCGTGCTACGACGCCCGCCTAACATGCCATCTCTTTTGCACGCACGTCAAATTTCAATCTCAAGTTGATGTTGATGAAAATCAGAATTACGCGGTAGACCCGCAGGTCGAGCTTTCAGCGAGGTTATGACTTATATATATATATATATATATATATATATATATATTATATATATTATCTTCAGACTCTTCGGGAGTACAGGCACACGCGTCGTTCAGTCGTTCGTCGGCACACATTCTCCTTCGCCTTCTTGCTTAAAAAAGTGGGTTAAATTAGTTTTTTTATTATTTGTATTTGTATTATTCATTGTTATTTAATTCAGTTCTATTATTTATTCACAATGCCTTAACGCGAAACCGGGTGGAATTACACATTTTAAGTTTATATCAGTGTGTTTATCAAGATCTATTACGTTTATTTATGCAGCCAAATTCATACTGGAGGTTTGGTAAGTGATCGATCAGGATCATGGATCAATAACACTTGGCTACTATCGCAAATAAAATATTGACCTCCCATTTTAATTGACTCTGGGCTGGGCTTGCATTTGCAGGGAATGCGAGAAATATAATTTATGAATTTCACAAAAAGGGTCATCAAACCTTGATAATGTGCACTTACTGAGTCTTCAGTATGAATTTGGCTATATAAATAAATGTCACCTTATATATGTAAAACACCACTCTCTCAACCTGTAATCTCCTAAACTATAGAAACTGCAAACTTGAAATAGTTTTCAAATAATGCTAAAAATTAAATTTTAAATTTGTGTTCAAAATTCAAAAATTCAAAATTCAAAGTTTAAAATTCAAATTTCAAGTTTGTTACTCCTTCATTGCGGGCGGAGCCATGGGCTAATGTACTATAATTTATTTTTGCCTAACAAATATTACGTTGCGTGTTATTTATATTATATTTAAAAGTGAATCAACATAAATGAGTATTTTGAGAGAAAAACCATAGTCAAGTTCGCTACATTTCTAAAATACAACATTTTACTGACAGCAGAACCATTTGCTATACGACGTATGTACACTTGGCAGACCTTTATTTATATCGACAAGGACTGCCCTCGTTTATCTAAGAAGGTAAGCGAGTTGACCTTTCAACCACAAACAATGGAGGCTCTACAAAGAAGTCAGACTTATTCCACTTATAAATACGTAGATACTCGTGCAGATATAAATCGCCTTTATTCGGAAACAACGAAAATCCTTATTCTATTGAAGTTTTACTTTTTTTTTAGTTTGCACTTTTAGTGCAAGAATAAAATTCTTGAAACTTCTTTGTCGGCCGCCCCTTTGGTCTGGTGGTTCGAAATCTCTCGACCCCTAATCCGGAGGTCACAGGTTCAAACCACGTAGGAACACATTTTGTGTTCGGTCTGAGTGCTTCGGAATGAATGAATGAATGAATTTACCAGTTTTGTTCACAAAAATTCGAGTCAAACTGCGCAGTAGTTTATCGACTATACTCTCGGTGTATGTCTAGACATATATATTATCTAGTTGACAGGTTCTAGTTCTAGTGTACAGGTAAGTAATGTATGTTTTTATATTGAATACTATAGCATAGATTTTTAAATGAAAAATAAAAGTTTTATAGAGTTGTCTGAAGTGAAGCAAGTACCTTATTTAAAATATTTTTGAATCTACTTTTACTTATTTTACTATAATTAAAGGTTTTGTCAACGTCCTCTGGAATTGGATTAATTATTTTTGGTATTAAGAGGCTATGCGAATTTTATTTTTGTCACTGTCACTCCAAGCGAAAAAACGCGCAGTGCGAGAGGGGCGGATTCAGGGCAAAAGGGAAAAAAGTTGGTTTTATATTTTTATTAAAAAAACTAAATTAACTAGCAAAATTTCCAAAATCAAAAATCTAGATAATATTGAAACCCATCTAATAAAATATGTTTGAGTTATGTACATGGCTGCTACTCGTTAAAAGAGGAGAAAAAGTGTGTTAGAAGACCTCATTTCAACAATTATTTCTATAGAGGAAAGTTTATCCAAACATGTTTTCCAAAAACAAAATCCTACATTATATAGTCGAAATGCATATAACAGAAACTGATTATAATTTTCCGTGTATTTCATGAAATACACAGAAAAGAATAACACGTATTTTTTTACACATTGCCTTAGGGAACGTTAAGTTGGTGGACTTCACCCCGCATCTCTCAGGGTCGTAATAATCGTTGGTGAGACATGGGTTTACGTGAACTGTGACTTATTCACGTCGTGACTATGTAAATGTATTGTAAAAGATAAAATTGGATTAAATTGAATTCATATATTTAATTAAAAAAATAAAATATTTAATTATTATTATTTTATTTTTATAATATTATTTATATATTTGCATATATTTATTTTCTAAGAAACGACCTCGCAGGTTTTTAGCTTTCGTCGATAAATGGGATCTTTTATAGCGAAGCTTCGGTGTTCATGTACTACAGCCTGCCTTCCCACTCTTAATTTTCAAATACGGTATCGGAACTATTATAGTTCCCAAAAAACTTCTAACGGTAGTTTGAACATAATTAGAAAATGCAGGTTTGACGCTTCCTTTACAGATATTTAGGTGCTTTTGTACGCTGAAAGAGAACGAAAAAAATGCATGATAATGAAAACTTATTAGCACTGAATAAAATATTTGAGTATCTGGGGGCACGACGACAAGCCAAAGGAACTTTTTTCGAAACGTTCATTCGTATTTTCAAACCCTCATGGCTTCGGTCTGGAATGGAACAAGCTAAATTGCATTTGTGTTGCTTTTATAGTGTTGATTTTATTAATACCTAAAATAGGTTGATTTTTTCACTGACTCACTCACTCATGATCATCAAAACCTCTAGGGTACCTCCTGAAGTCCTAGAAAGCTGAAATTTGGAATGCAGGCTAGGATTAGCACACAAACAAGAACACAATAAAAAAAGCCATACTTTTTGACCAAGACTTATTAATAAATAAATAATTAATTATTATTAGCTAGAATTATTAATTTTTCATTTTTCATTGACAAGGTTTGTACTTGAGGAGTTAGGGCATGCAGAGTTAGGACTGGTAGAGTTAGGGGCTTGGCTCTACATGAGATCTGATAACTTTTTAACTGTAAAAGTGTTATGAGCTTGTGAATCTTGGCAGCCATGAAATACGTGAAATATTTTTGGTGGGATCCTTTAGTCTCTAACATAGCATTTTACTGCTAAATAACAAGAATACTTCCACTAACCACCACCGCCGAGCCGCCACCAACGACCCCGATATTGTCTATTCTCGAATTAAAACGACATACTCGTATATTCAAAATTCAAATTCAAAATCATTTATTTCTGAGTGTGACTTGTTGTTAGATTGCAAGTATATTAGTTTAGTCTCTCCATGCTCTGTCACATGGCGTACAAATATTTACAGAAAAATTTAAATATACACAATACATTCACATTTTAAGTATAAATAATTATTACTTAATATAGTCAATTGTAATTAACATGCATATACCTCTGGACTGATTGTGTATCGGATAAATATTCATTTACACCATAATGAGTTTTGTCGAGTGAGAAGTTTTTTAGATAACTTTTAAACATTTGGATGTCCTCTGCATTTTTGTTTCTCTATGTTAATTAATAATAAACACAGTAAAACATATTTCATCAATTAATAATAAACACAGTAAAACATCATAAAACGTTTCTTTTAATAAAGACATGGAAGATATATGGATGGACACTAAACTACTCAAATGAATTTTTGGAAGACTTATCAGAAGGGATAGGATAATCGGTTCGATTTAAAGGTACCTAAAGTTGGAAAAATCCTTTAAAAAGTTTGTAGGTGTGGAGTCGGCTTCTTAAAATATTATTTATTTTGATAGTAAAAATTTAAAAATTACAGCATTGCTTAAAACGTTACGATGATGTACCTTATACTCAATAGATTTTACCGTAGAAATTGTATACAATTCCTAGAAAATTTCTAAAATGCCAAGCTAGTTTATCTATTTTATTTTATTTTTGATCGGCCTTCTGTTTTGCCTTTTGCTCTGTTCAACCTAAATAAGGTTGGCATTTTATACATTTCCTAGGAATTGTATTAAATTCCCGTTTATTTAATTTTATTTATTTACCTTCCCGGTAACATATCTATTAAGTATTACATTATCGTAACGTTTTAAGTAATTCCGTAATTCCAAGATTTTTACTATCAAAATAATATTATACAAACTTTCTCAGTTTTTCCAACTTTAGGTATATATCAATGCTTATCAGTCATGAGATGAAATTATAGATTGATTGTTAATTTTTCAAATATTTTATGCATTTTATTTCGCTGTGGTATAATCACATACATGTATTATATCATATTAATATGTCTGTGGTGGTAATTGGCAAGCCCTGAGAAAGTTTTATTTACTCGTAACTACAGATTATTTCTTGAAAATAGCTTTTGTTGAACGTCTCTGGAAATAAAGCCACGGAAACGTAGACTTCTTCTTGGCTGCCATTCAGAATAAGGGTGAGTAGTGGGCGAGTGAGTAAATTGGTCAAGGCTGACTCGGCACCGCTCGGTCAGCACCTCCTTATCGAGGCGTTCTGTTGCGCATTACATGCGATTTACAATTTACATGCTTATCTGATTTTGAGGACCACTGCTTACAAAAGGAGCTATAAGGTTGTACTTACAATTAGTATGTGCAAAGTTCCATGTGCATAATTTCAGGTAAGTTTTATAGAGTGCATAAAAATTGTCTGAAGATCTGTTAGTACTTACAGAGCTAAATATTACGTATATATTGACGAATTTAAATTTTACTAATGTCAAGTATGTACATTTTCTATGGAACGGCTAATTTTATTCATGATTTATTGGTTCACACCATAGTTAAAGTTGCAGATGAGTACTATCCAATTAGTATATCAATAAATAATAGCTATTTTGCGACTGTTCACTAGTTTCGTAATAGGCTGCAAGAGTATCTCAATGGCTAATTAAGTCCAGTTGAACACAATACTTTATATACGACCATCAAAAATATCAACTTCGCGTGACATTGTTCATAATATTTTCAACTAACAATTTCACGAAAAGTGAGAAATCGAAAGCGCGGGTTTCTTTTTCTCATAAAAGCTTAGGCAGTGGTCTAAGCTGTGCAGTACAACTGTCGGTAATTTACGGACCAACCCTTATTGAAGGTGTTCTGTGGGAGCATTCTAGGCTACATGGCAGAAATACCTTTGCCTAGCCCAAAGCAAATGAAGAAATATTAGTCGTTGTTTGTTTATCTAAGCCATATACTTAGTATATACTCTAAGTCTATGTTCTAAGCGGTGTTATAATAAATTGGGCGAATCACAGCGCAGAATCGCGGTGTTATTATAACATCGGTTTTTAACACCGGACAAACAATGTATGTAGGTTTTTTTCATATTATATTTATACCTGATCTAGTATGAGAGAAGATATAACAACATATTGACATTCCAAACGGTTGTCAGAGATGTTTCGAGGGAGCGCTTACTGAATATGAAAAGTCAAACGTTCTTTACCCAAGTTTCACCGATGATTTTTTGCCCGTATTAGAGATATACGCCAGGGATAAGTGGTTTCATAGGGACATAAAGTTATTCATTATATATAAAATAAACCTATTTAAGAGCAAAAGACTTTAATATTACATTAGTAAGAAAGTAAAATGTAATAAAATGAAACAGAATATAAACAAATACATATATGTATTAACCACATTAATCATTTAGAGAAGTCCTGATTCACTCACTGGCTTATTAACGCCCAGCCTAAACCCAGAGGAACCTAGAAAGCTGAGATAATAAAGCCGGATTTTAAAAATTCCCACGGGGTTGGGGAAACGGGATTCACGCAAGCAACGCCTTGGGGCGTGCGCTAGTACATTATAAAGTACAGCCTTAAACAAGTATTCTCAGGATCGATACTCCAAGGCGTCAGGTCCTGGACCGTTGAAGTGCAGTTTGCGTGACGTTTGATTACAATCTTGATAATAATAATGCAAAGTCATGTAGGCGTTTAGGGTTGCGGGAATTCTTTGTGGTACGGAACGGCGTAGTAGGTGTTGGGATTTTCAAGGTTTACATGGTTTTGTATTTAAGGTGACATTAAATTATATTGCCAAAATCACACTGGAGGCTTGGTAAGTGATCAGTATCACAGATCGATAACATTTTTTGCTAATCACAAGAGTAGAACCCGGTGTGTTGGTCCCGAAGAACAGTAATAAAAATAGAAAGAGGGTGACTAAAATAAGAGTAATAGAACACAAATCAGCGATTTTTAGAATTATTTTCTGTCTGTTTGTTTGCGCACATCTCCGGAACAACAGAACAGAACTTAATTTTTATCAGCTTTGTTTGATTAAAATCGGGTGCCGAAAAAATAAGTTATTGTCATTTCAATATTTTTGGAATTTACTTTTCTACTGTTAAAAGTTAGAAGTTACAAATAATAATTTCTGGCGATTAACGAACGATTGCTTAAAAGAAAAAACAAGAAAACTTTGGTTAAAATGTAAACATTACACATATATATATTTTAGTACATGAAAAATCAACAGGTGGCGCTGTTCATTATTAGAACGCAATAAATAAATAAATATTTCGTTTAAATAGCGTCATATATTTTGGTAAATAAAAAGTTTTAATGCGAAACTAGTTGCAGCAATTGTATAACAGATACCTTCTTTGATGAAACGGGCTAGGTACTATAATAAATAACATAACTGAAAATTGTAAAGCTGAGTGTATAAAATACTAACAAAAACTGTAAAATAAAAGAGCTATGTCTGCCTATACATTGATGATATTCCAAAAAAAAAATAGTGATGTAGATGAAAATAATATAGATGTCTCCATTATAGAGGAGACAAAGAACATTTTTCACGAGCTTATTAATTGGAGATGTCATGATCTGCCAGGACAGTCTGGGCATATCAATCGCCTGGCTCCACACCGCATCGATTGGTATGGCTCCCCAAATTTATTTACATGTAAACCTAACACGCTCCTTCTCGCTTCGCTTCGCTCCACTCGTCGCACCTATTTTTGACTATTTGGTGAAAGATTTTTGATTTCATACTTTACACCAACCAACAACCAAAAACCAACCAAATCATAAAAAAAACGACACAATGCCTGTGAACTTGATTTTGCCGGAAACGAAATTCTTATGAAATTGGACAACCTAAATAAAAATATTTCTGATCCAGAAACACCTGCCATTGATTTTATTTAGATACTAAAGAATTGTAAGAATATGTGATTTTATTAATAATTGTAAATTTGTGATTTTATTAATGATTGTTAAAATGTGATTTTATTAAGACAATAAGAAATTTTACAAATCTGTGATTTGATTAATGATTGTAAAAATGTGATTTTGTTTAGATACTAAGGAATTGTAAAAATATGTGATTTTATTTATAATTGTAAATCTGTGATTTTATTTCGATAATATGACATTTAAAATCTGTGATTTTAGTGGTGAGTGTAAAACTAAGATTTTATTAATTTACCTCCATAAGAAGTAAAGACTCCGTGATTATTAATTTCCATGTTTTTATTTTTAAGCTAATGGGGATTTGTGAACTTTTTTGTCCACAAATCCCCATCATCGGCTATATGAGCCGTCAATGGGGATTAGCGGAAGAAAAGTTCACAAATCCCCATTGATGGGGATTGTCAATGGGGATTTGTGGAATAACCCTACTTTACGATCTGCCCAATTCCACAATCTGCCCACGACACATCTGTCTCCAAGTAGACAGAGACTACAGATTTCCATCTGCTACGATCCTGACACAACTCTTTCATAACCATCAATCAACGACATTGCCATCAATCTAGTCATACAAGCTCTTATATTCCGAGTAGGTACTTTTGACATTGCTATTCGTTTGTATGTCTTAAATTTGGTCAGTATACGTCCTTCTAGGGCGGCTAAGTCGAGATGTACCTGTCACTTGCGCACCATAAATACCAAACTAAGCTGCGTGTTTCAGTTTGATGACCACGAGACCTTCAATGTGGGTGATTATAAAGTGATTGATTATATCCATTAACTTTCAGAAAAAAGCTAAACCCCGAAAAAATTGCCTTTATGTTAATCTGGGACCTACTCTCTATAATAGAGGAAGTTTCATATTGATGAATCAAGAATATTTCGAGATCTTTGATAAAAACCAAACAATCGTTCACTTTTGTTTTAGTAGAAATATGAGAGTAAAGTATTTTCTTATAAACTAGTAGTATTAGTGTATAAAGTTTACACAAACTCCATGCCAAAATTTACCAAAATATATTAAATTTCTAAAAGTTTTATTTTTTATTTTTTAAATGAATATATATTATTTTAGGACATAATTTTCATTATTTTGGTACATAAATTAACCATAATTTTGTATGATTTTTTAAAGAATTGTCTGATATGACGTCACTTGAGAATTTAAGACATTATACTGACTGTGATGTGTGATTGTTTATAAAAAAAGTGGTCTGTCTCTGTCTGTCTACTCATCTGTCATCATAAAATCAGTCGGAGCAAATTATTAAAAATGTATCCTAATAAACAGCCATTTCTCAAGTGGCGTCACACGGAAGTTGAAAAAATATTCATCATCATATGGTTTTTTAGACCACAAGTTCTAAAATACGGCTTATTAAACCTAAATATCAAAACAGTTTTCGAATTAACACACCTTAATATAACTTAATGTAAACGAATTATTAAACTTCGCCTCGTGGTATTCGTATTTGTCAAGTGTATTCCCTAGAGAATTGTCTAATTTTTCGTGAGTATAAGTTGCTTATAATGATAGTGGTTCAATTCATACATGAACTCCTTGACAATAATTAACAAAGTTTAATTTACAAACGTCACCCGCAGGGTATTCGTTTTTGGGTCGTCTCTAAGGAACTGCTCGTTTTTTTGGGGACATATATATGTATAATATATGTATATGTAATGGTACCAACACGACCTCCGTGGAAAGAATTAACAAAATTCCAACATCACACTTAGCCCGTGTTTCATTTTGGTGACCCTTAACGGTGGCGGTTCCAAAGGGCTAAAGAAAATAGCTGAATATCAAAAAAAAAATGCCTGTATATATTATTCTATAACATACTTTATAAAATAGTGAAAGTGTCATGTCAATTCATCTAGTAGTTCTCTGGATCTTAGGTAACAAACCAACAAACAAACAAACAAACCGCCGAACTTAAATTTTATATATTAAGGGGCTATACCGTGAAAATTGACACTTTTTGAAGTTATTTATCTGCTCTTTTAATGAAGTTCCAAGTAAAATAAATTATTATAACAATTTTGGGACCTTTTACTAGATTTTGGTCTATCAGAAACGCGATAGGAGAAATTTCATTCGATAGAAATAATTATTGAAATCAGGTCTAAATTTACACTTTTTTTGATATTCTGACAAATTAGGATAGCATACAGACTTGAAAAATATTTATTTAGATGGGTTTTAACAACACCTAAATTACTGGTTATGGAATTTTTTGTAGCTATTTTAGTTAATTTTGCATTAATTTAAAACCGACTTTTTGACCATTTTCCCCGATTCCGTCCCTTTCGCACTGCGGGTCTTTCTGCCTGGAGTAACGGGGACCTTTGCTAGCACGTTATATCACCTTAAGCAGGGATAGAGATAGTAGATTGGGCTATACAGTGATATAAATACTCGTATGTATATTTACAAGGCTTCGAAAATAAATCATATTCCTTTCTACATATAAAAATTCAACGTCTATATTAAAACAAGTATGCATGTATATTTTCCGTTATTACATGAGAACCTTTAAACGGAAATTAATGCGATTTTCAAGAGCTAGAATGGTTTTTGGAAGGTTTTTAGGATACTTATTATTTTGTTATAACTTGAGAAATCTAAGCAGAGTTTTTTAATAAAATAAACAGCCAAAGGCTGTGATATTGAACAAGTTCCCCAGAGGTAGAACCGCGACGGCATGTGACGCAAACACATTTTACGAGCATTTTACTAATAAAAACAAAATTATCATTGGCCAAGCGTAATTGCACTAGCAGCCCCTCGAAGAAGCAAACAAATCCATCGTGCAGTTCTATTGGTGTAAGACATAAGATAGCAATGTGTCACGTGGCGCCGAAGACGCCGTGGCCCCAGAGCCACAAGGTCGACAGCGACACGCTCTCTGGACTCTGAGAGTATGAGAGAACAGTACATGTCTTATTGCACAGCAACAGTCGCTTACGTGCCATTATTTATATAATATTTTACCGCCAAAGTTCATCATTATCATCATTCAGCCCACATCCATCTACTTCTTCTCCAAACCATTTTCGTCGGTCTCTCACCAGTTTCATCCATTGCCCACCAACAACCCTAACGATATCGTCTAGCTACCGGGCCATCGGTCTACCCGCCAAAGTTAGTTCTTCTTAATTGATAGTAAAGGTGGTGTAAGAAAATGTAAGAGCTACGGCGTAGCAAATATTCGAATAAATATAAAAAACCAGGGCTGCCACGGTAGTCGCAGTATACGATATGGAAGTGGAAAAGGACCCACGGCAAAGTTCTTTGTGTGCCATGTCGGTCGATAAGTGCTACGCCGTAGCAAATAAAGTACTAAAGTAGAGTTTTTAATTCGAGGAACTGCTTTGACAACAACTGTGTTGCCATTATTCGAAAAATAAAAATAGGGATAGATAGATAGGAAAACAATAATAGATTTCAAAATGAAATTGCTGATGGCTAAAACTCACCAGCAATGAAATTCCATTAAACTATGCTGGCGCCTATTAAAGTAGCGCGGAAAGGTTGACTTTGCTCAAAGAATGTTTTCAAAATCATTAACACATTATAAGCATTTTTGAGTAAAGGACATTACACTTGACTGTAGGATTTGATGATGTCAGTGAATTCATTTGTGCAGTTTGCGCAGATCACTTCCTTGAGAAAGAAAAAATCAAAGCGCTCGAGATTGGCAAAGGCTTTGAAATAAAAACACCTAATTTAAAAACGATAAAGAACGAATATAATTTGGCCGAGTGCGAGTCAAACTCGCAAAAAAAGAATTCCATACTACCACTCAATACGGGTATGGAACCCTTAAACATCATAGATGCCATAGCAACATCAAGATGAGGAAAACCAAGGAGCTAAAATGACGAAAAATTTGGCACCCTCTGAGTGCGGAATTCTAATTTTTACTATTTGTTATTTTACGCCAGATACACGTGCCATACGGACAGACAGAAGCGAATGACATTTATAGAGCTCCGTTTTGCCCTTTGGGTACAAAACCCTAACAAAAATTAAATAAATGAATAATTAAAATATTTCAGTAATACAGATAATGCGTCAGCTAGCAGCCCTTCGACTGTTCCTTTCCAACCCTGTCTGGACCACAGCCAACCGCTAATCGGCACGCGCAGAAACAGAATCCGAGTTGTACGAGGGGAGACCACTCATGCGGGTAACTACAGCTATCTGCTTACTGTACGTCATTACATCCCAGACACTCATGTTTCTTTTCTTCGTCTTTTTCGGTCGTTATCATCGAAGTAATCATATCACTCGAATTCGCTTGGATTAAATTATGTTAAGGTGAGTTAATCCGAAAACCATTTCGAGATTTAGGTTAATAAGCTGTATTTTCGAACTTTTTCGAATATTTTTACAAAAAAGCTGCAACTTCCATTTGCCTTCGTGGGACGTTACTAGAGAAATGGCTGTTTAGAAATGTGTTCCTTGCTTTTTGTTTAGAAATGTCTTAAGATAAATTGATGAAAATTTGCTGCCGACAGATTTGACAGATGGATAACAGATGTGTAGTAGATAGACAGAAACAGAGCACTTTTTTATAAGCAATCACAGTCAGAATAATGTCCAAAATTCTCAAGAGACGTCAAAACCGAAAATGCATAAAAAAAAAAAAAATTATAAACTAAGATTATTTGGTAACAATGTTCGCACTTTCTCACTGTACATAATCGTAGTAGTTTATGAAACACGTAGTTTGATTAACAAGTAACATCCGACCTCTCCGCTGTAAACTCTCTTCAAAGAAGCTAAAAATCATATCAGAGGTGCTGACTATTATTAGTCATTCAATATGAGGTTACTACCCGCAACGATATGAGAACGATTTTTCTATGGCAAGGAGATGTAAAGAGCTCTAAACAGGGATTCGAAGCTCACTCACATCCAATTTTAGTTCAAAAATTCAAAATTCAAAAAGTTCATTTCAAATTCAAATTCAAATTCAAAAAGTTTATTTTGCAAAGTAGGTATATATAATACACGTTTCACAAGTCAAATTTTAATCTTATAAAAATATATGTAATAAAATAATAAATGTACATGAACTACTTAGATTAAATGTTTATTTAATTTATGTAGCAATATATATACAATTAAAATTATAGGTAATATATTATTATACAAGGTGAAATCCAATCAACCGCCCGAACCCATACCGGAGACCCGGCCAGGGACCAGGAACAAGGTTCAATGATCACCAACCGAGCCCCCAGCACGAATCCAGGCGGCCGACCAAATCGCATCCTATATACTACATAGTAATAGGTTACATATATAAATACATGCCTACCTCCGCCCATTCGATTAGTCTTGCTAAGAAGAACGGGCAAGAAACTTGGCAAGATCATGTCTTTTTTTTTTTTAACATAAACTTAAACTATACATTGAATTACTTATATCTACTTTAACCAAGGGATAAGAAAATACAAGACAGCAGGAATTCAGGTTAATGAAAAAGAAAAACATATATATCTTTGCCTACCTGTCTCATATAGTCTATTTCCTTTTACAGTCTGTAATTAATTAATGTTAACTCTTAAGAGGAATCAAAAGTTAGGAAATTATATTAATTAATTAAATTATTACCTACTATCATCAAAATCAGTATCACTATAACACCATGCTTCACCATCATCCAAATATTCATTTATTTTATAATATGCCTTTTTCAGTAGGCCCTGCTTAATATACTGTTTAAACTTATTCTCTGACAAAGTAAGGACCTCTTTTGGAAGTTTATTGTAAAATCTTATACCATGTCCTACGAAAGAGGTACTCACTTTGGCGAGTCTGATTTTTGGAAAAGCCAGTTTATACTTATTTCTGGTTTCCTTACAATGTTGCTCACCAAGCCTTGGGAGAGACTCAACATTTTTTCTAACATATCTAAGGACCTGGTAAATATGTTCACAAGAAACAGTTAATATATTAATTTCTTTGAACTTTTCTCTTAATGAATCCCGGTGCTTCATATTATAAATAGCCCGAATTGCTCTCTTCTGCAAAACAAAGACTGCGTCTGTATCCGCGGCTCTACCCCATAACAGCATGCCGTATGACATAATGCTGTGAAAGTAACTAAAATAGACTAGTCTAGCAGTATCTACATCAGTAATTTGTCTTATGCGTCTAACAGCGTATGCGGCCGAACTAAGTCTACCACATAGGGCTTCTATGTGGGGACCCCACTGAAGACGAGAGTCTACCGTAATGCCCAAAAACTTAGTTTCGTTAACTAACTCCAGCTTGGACCCCTGCAAAAGCAAATTACAATCCACTTGAATAACATTTGGTAACGTGAATTTTATACATTTTGTCTTTTTTGCGTTTAAAACTAAATTATTTACAGTAAACCAATCAAGCACCAGTGATAAAGTTGTATTCGCGCCGTCAAGGATATCTTTACGTCTATTAACTTTAAAAATAAGTGACGTGTCGTCTGCGAATAGTACTATCTTAGTTAAGTCTTTAATTAAATAGGGAAGGTCATTTATGTAAATTAAAAACAGCAAGGGCCCCAATATGGAACCCTGCGGGACACCCATTTTAACTAATGCTCCACATGATTTTACCCCATTAATGTCTACCTTTTGAATACGATCACTAAGATACGACTTCATTAACGCCAAAGATTTGCCCCTCACTCCGTAGTGATCTAATTTACATAAGAGTGTTTCATGATTAACGCAATCGAAGGCTTTCGAGAGGTCACAAAATACACCAAATGCATCCTGCTTTTCTTCCCAAGCATCAAAAATGTGCTTAACTAAAGCAACTCCTGCATCTGTGGTTGACCTCCCTCTAGTGAATCCGTATTGTTCACAGTGAAGCAACTTATTTAAATTAAAATGAAATAACAATTGATTAAAAACTATTTTTTCAAAAACCTTACTCAAAACCGGTAAAACTGACACAGGTCTATAGTTTGATGGGTCACCGTTGTCGCCTGATTTAAAAAGGGGGATCAATTTACTAAACTTCATTAAGTCAGGAAAGATACCATCATCTACACATTTATTAAAAATTAATGCCAAATAAGGAGCTATTAAATCAATAACAGAACTTATAACTTTCACAGATAGTCCCCATAAGTCCTCGGTTTTTTTCAAGTTAAGCGATTTAAATGCTTTAATTACAGTTAATGAATTAATATGTTTAAAAGCAAATACAGAAAGACACTGAGGTACGTTATCTATTAAAAGATCCTGCGCAAGCCCAGGGCTTGAATTTAAATCTTTAGTTGTTAAGGACGGAATTTCAGTAAAGAATTGTTCAAAGGCATTCGCAACCTCTTTATCTCCCGTAACGACTTCATTGTTAATACTTAACTTAAGCTCGTTATCACGTTTCTTACTTTTCCCAGTTTCAGTATTTATGATGTTCCATACTGTTTTTACTTTGTTATCGGACCTTTTAAGTTTTTTATTTAAGTAGATACTTTTTGCTTTTAAACACACCAATTTAAAGATGCGTGAGTAATTTTTCATGAATTCAGTAAATTTAACATTATTATTGTAGGACTTCATGTCGTATAATTCGTATAAATGATTTCTGCTTTTGTAAATACCTGGAGTCGCCCAGTCACTGAAGGTGATTTTACTTTTGTTAGAAAGTTTTTGCATCTTAAACGTATTTTCGAACTCTTTGGAGACTATGTTGAAAAGGTCTGTAAAGAGAGCGTTTGGATCGTCTTGGAGAAGATTAAAATGTGCTAATTTAACTTCTAGGTTTGCTTTGAAACAATCTACTTTGTGAGTTGTAATAGGCCTGCAAAAAGCTTTTTTGGGCAATTGATTTACGCTTTGTTTAATGGTTATAGTTTGGCCACTGTGATCGGACTGCAAGCGGTTGATTACTTTATTGTCTGAATATTCGCAATCACAGAATATATTGTCGAGGCATGACGCAGTATCCCGAGTAATTCGAGTAGGTTCTAAGAACACATTAGACAAATTAAATGATTTGAATAAATGTATTAATTTTGAGCGCATAATCGATTTTTCTAGTAAATCTACGTTAAAATCTCCACATATAATAACTTTTTTCTTGGCATCAAATAATAATTTTAAAACCTCTTCCATTGCTTTTTCAAAAATGTTGTAATCTTGTCCAGAGGGTCGGTAAACACAGAGGATAATATATGTACTCATTTCTATGCAAGCTAATTCAATTTGATGTTCTACAGAAAGTTTTACAATGTCTTTTCTTTCCTTTGCTTTTATATTATTTTTTACAAGAATCATGGATCCACCTTTTTGTATTTTTAATCTATTGTAGCAGCTAAGAACACTAAAATTATTCACATTAAACTGCATATTATGTTCATGTAGATGGTGTTCGGTTACACACAAAATATCTGTTTTTGATTCCTCTAAGAACAACTCGATTGAAAGTATTTTGCCGAGAAAGCCGCCTTGTATATTTTGATGTACCAACTTTAATACAGGCAGCCCTCCCGTTGTCTTCAATTTTAAAAAGAATTTTTTACAATTTTGTTAGTACTTGTACTAACCGTGTCAATAGGGACAAAATTATGTAAATAATTAACATTACAAATACCATCAATTATAACAGGTATTGGAAAATTTTCTGTTACACACTTTGTAACAGATTCACTACATTCTAAAATGCATGCTAACTTAGTAGCTAATTGTTTTTTATAATAATTTGCAAGGTACAAAGTACCTTCTGTCAAAGAAAAATTACGAATGTGGATATTCGTTTTAAAGTAGTGCACTTTGTCACTGTGACACGCCGAGAAGTTGTGCATGCACATATTCAAATTATATAAATTAGTTTTTTGTGACCCTGTAAGTAATTCTGAATAAGGGAATTCACAAATAATGATTTTTTTAACCCTAAGCTGTAACATTAGCTCGAGATATTTAATAAGGTCACTTTGTGTGATACCTGTACTATTTCCTATTAACAGAACAATCGTAGTATTTAAATTATATTCCATTTTAAGCAAACGTTCTACAATTTGTATGAAAGATGCACCTGGCATGCAAATATTGGTGACTTTCTGCACAAGTTTATTTCCTAATAAGGGCCCTAAGTTTTTTCCAATAGTGTCTGTAAACACAACAGTATTTTGTCCTTGCGACGCTGAGGATCCAGTCGCTGACGCAGCAACCGACAAGGGCTCAGAGGGCTGAGGGGAAGAGCTCGGCGTGGGCAGCGCGTTAGACGTAGGTGCAGGATCTGACGCGGTTTCCACTGCAGGAGTGGATGATGGCTCTGCGCCATGACCGGAGCCTCGACGAAGACGAGCAGAACGGTGACGTTGCCTTCGACGGGTAGCCTTGCTCTTAGGTTGAGGTGTGGAGACCGGTGTTTTGGGACGCTGGTAACGCTGACAGTCCTCACCTCCGGACTCGGACGGGGGCACTGGCACTTCAGGAGAGCCTGGGGACACTTTCAGACCAGTGACAGAGGTGTGCTCCTGTGCGGGTGATGTCATAGTCATGCCAAGGTGTCTCTGGGATGGTGAGAGGCCCATAGACGTATGCAGATCTTGAGGGGTCAGTATAGGCGGAGTGTCCGGAAAAGCCGGAGTTGCAGATGACCTACACAGCAGGCAGCTACTGTGTATGCAGCTACACTTGCTTTTGCAAAGTAGGTATATATAATACACGTTTCACAAGTCAAATTTTAATCTTATAAAAATATATGTAATAAAATAATAAATTTACATGAACTAGATTAAATGTTTATTTAATTTAGGTAGCAATATATATACGATTAAAATTATAGGTAAAATATTATTATACAAGGTGAAATCCAATCAACCGCCCGAACCCATACCGGAGACCCGGCCAGGGACCAGGAACAAGGTTCAATGATCACCACAGAACATTTTAAATGTTCTGAGATGATCACCAACCGAGCCCCCAGCACGAATCCAGGCGGCCGACTAAATCCCATCCTATATACTACATAGTAATAGGTTACATATTAATACGAGTATATAAATACATGCCTACCTCCGCCCATCCATTACTTTCATGCGTTTATATACCGCAATAACACAAACGTGTTAACTAACTGAAACTTATTAGAAATAAATATACATACATATACACACGCTTGTCTCCCAGAGGGGTCGGCAGAGACTACAGATTTCCATCTGCTACGATACAGACACACATCTTTCGTCTCTTCCACAGCCATCAATCTAGTCATACAAGTTCTTCTATTCCGGGTACTTTTGACATGGCCCTTCTTCAGTATGTCGCCAATTTGGTCAGTATACGTCCTTCTAAGGCGGCCTGGTCGAGCTGTACCTTCCACTTGCGCACCATAAATTTTTTTCGTCACTCTGCTTTCATTCGTCCTCTATACATGTCCAAAGCACTGAAGCATTCCTTTTTCTATTCTAGTCACTACACCTTCTTTCAGGCCGCACCGATCCCGTATGTTCATATTTTTCACTCTGTTATTCAATGTTAAACCACACATACTACGAAAGGAACGCATTCTACTGCATTCATACGTAGGACATGGTATAAGATTTTACAATAAACTTCCAAAGGAGGTCCTTACTTTGTCAGAGAATAAGTTTAAACTGTATATTAAGCAGGGCCTATTGAAAAAGGCATATTATAAAATAAATGAATATTTGGATGATGGTGAAGCATGGTGTTACAGTGATAATGATAGTAAGTTATAATTTAATTAAATAGTATAATTTCTTAACTTATGATTCCTCTAAGGTGTAAACATTAATTGATTACAGACTGTAAAAGGAAAAGGACTATATGAGACAGGTAGACAAAGATATATATGTTTTTCTTTTTTTTTCATTAACCTGAATTCCTGCTGTCTTGTATTTTCTTATCCCTTGGTTAAAGTAGATATAAGTCATATATTGTATAGTATAAGTTTTATGTTGAAAAAAAAGACATGATCTTGCTAAGTTTCTTGCCCTTCTTCTTAGCAAGACTTATCGAATGGGCGGAGGTAGGCATGTATTTATATATGTAACCTATTAGTATGTAGTATATAGGATGGGAATTGGTCGGCCGCCTGGATTCGTGCTGGGGGCTCGGTTGGTGATCATTGAACCTTGTTCCTGGTCCCTGGCCGGGTCCCCGGTATGGGTTCGGGCGGCTGATTGGATTTTACCTTCTATAATATATATTTTACCTATCATTTTAATCGTAAATAAATTAAATAAACCTTTAATTTAGTTCATGTACATTTATTATTTTATTACATATATTTTCTTTATTAGATTAAATTTGACATGTAAAAAGTGTATATATCTATACCTGCTTTGCAAAATAAACTATTTGAATTTGAATTTGAATTTTGAATTCACTCTACTTTGATGTTTATCTTGCCAGACCCAACATTCACTACCATACATAAGTGTAGGAGCCAACACTCCATTATGAACCGACAATCGTGCCTTTGCAGTCACATTTTCGCTGTCCATAAAGGAGTATAGGGCTCCATTCACTTTATTTTCCGCATTTACTTTTCTTTCAATGTCATCGTCACATTTTCCATCGCGCGTAAGTAGTAAACCCAGATAGACAAACTCGTTAACCCGTTCTACTTCCTCGTCTTCAATCTTAACCTTGCATTGATTCACCGCTTGATCCCTCTCTAGCACCATAACCTAGGTTAATTTTCATTTCTATCTTTTTAAAGGCATCATCCATAATTGTTACCATCTCTTGCAGCTCATCTAGCTAATAAATATATTCCACGGTTAATCCATAGGGAATATTTATATTAGAACAAAAAGCCACATAAACTCCCTAAACAAAAGCCACCATGCCATAAATAAAACTGTCTCCACAGTTCCGGCAAAGCGAGCTTACTAATAAAAATTTAGCGTCAATGGCAAGCAGCCTCCCATTATGATTTACGTTCGCTTTGTGTCCGGAAGTATTCCTGGAGCTTTGCCGCCGCCCGGCGGCGGCAGGCGAACCCGCGCTGTGTCGATAGTGCAGGCGCCGCTCGTAGCTCAACGTGGAGTGACCTAGACAAGACTAATTAAAATGAATTTTTCGCCTGAATAGCTGCAACGTTGGACGCTGAAATTTTTGATGTTACTTCAGGATTTGTTCGCATGTTTAAAAACATTTTCAAGTTTGGATTATCATTATCACACAGCAAGTCAAAACTCGTACCTTGGTTTACTTGCTTGTTTACACGTTACATATGGGGTATGCCGTCGCTGTATTTCAAACAGATAATAAGTACAATAGCCTTACAAGACATGCCGGTTTCTTAAAAGCGTATTTCCCGAAATCGAACTAGAACCTCGAAGTAGAAAGTCCGGGATCTTACCAACAGAGCCACCATCGCTGTTTCTTTTATTCTTTATAAAGAATATGACCAAATAACTCCTATTTATTACTACTGACAAATTTAGTATAAATACTGGATAAATAATAATAGAATTATATCAGAATTGTAGTTTTACTTGAATTCATGCTCGTAAGCAGCGATAAACAAACCATTTGACAGGTGGCATACGAGTCTGCTGTCGAATAGAAGAGTTCGTTTTCCTTCAGTAAAATAATTTTATTGATAATATCTAAGTAAGAGGGTAGATACTAGGTTGTAGTGAGATGGGAGTAAGGGTGTGTGAGAGGGAGCCGGAGGGGTGTAAGTGAGGGGTGGTAGGAGCAAGGCGCGTGCGTGTGGAGGACGGCGCGCCCGTCGCTTTCAGGTCCGTCAGTCGAGCCGCGCGGCCCCGCGGTCCACAGCCGCACAACGCAGCACCGGCCACGTTTCGCCACCGCCGCGGTACTATGCGAGCCGCGTGGCGCGCTCACTGGTGTTGTGGTGCCTTATGATGGTACAACATGAGAGTGCCAGATATGCGGACGTTCCGTGACCGGCGTGCCGCTAGCCTCCTCGCCGCCACAAGTGGGTGGACCGAGACGCCTCCTCAGCCGCTGCTCAGGTGAGCGGCTACATCCCTGGACCGACGGCTGCAGCGGGAGGTCGATAAGGATCTCAACGGTTAGCCTCTAGAATAGTCACCGTGCATCATTCGTAGATCCCATTGTCGTAGCTCGAAGCTACAATCGCCTTCTACGCACGACGCGTTCGCTCCCTATTTTATTTAATAACGTTGCGTGAATAGGCTGAGAGCACGCTTATCGTTTGATCTGTTACTGTATATATTTTAATTGATATTTCAAAGCATTTTTTGCTTTCAATTATTTTAAAACAGATTATCAATATAAATGAAAAAGTATTAACTTATATCGATATACTGTATTTCGACCAACTTGTGGTCGTCGTCAGTCGAATTATAAAAATAGATATTTGACATATAATATATAAAGACAGATTAGTGATATTTACACGATGAAAAACTTAAAAAAAATACTTAATCCTAAACTATTGGAATATATTTTAACATTTCAAAGCCTTTATTCTGTTATCGCAACAAATGAGCTAGTAAAACATGTAAACATAAACAATCATATTAAATATTTGTAACATATTATATTAAATCTATATAACATATATTTGTATGCCAAACGGTTGGTGACAGATTTCATGTTTTATTAGACCATGAACTCTAATATCAGCCTAATATACTTCGATGGAGATGTTTATCTGACATCTTTACTAGAGCGACACGTTTCGACGAAGGACCGCAAAAGAGAACGGAGCAAAACGATATGGGCGGACGGTTTACAGACGTTCTCATTCTAATAATAAATTATACTCTTATACATTTCGATGTTAATACTAACTATCTTATGAGGAGATTTTAACTTAATATGAAGGAATTTTTAAAACATCAAAAACAAAGAGAATAAAAAATTAAATAGAATAAAAATTACAAATTTTTGGAGCATTTAATAAGAGGTTATAACGGACACATAAGTATTTATAAAAAAACATGATAGCTGTCGTTTTTATGGTTCCTTATTATTCATGAAAAATATGAGACAATACAATTTTATAAAATACAAGAAAAATCTGTACAAAGAAATCTCTTCCAGCCAATCTGTGGTAGGATTAAAAAAGTAAAGGTTAAACAATTTTAATTTCAATACTTACAGAAAAAATTACTTATACTAAACTTACATACACCTCAATAAGTATATATTATTATTATGATCGGGATAGGCGACCAGATTCAGCAGATTCAAAAATTCAAAAATGAATATTTTTTCAAAAAAGCTATCGTATTTACTCTAAACTCGACAGTGAGCATTGTTTTTAATTTTGTTAGCTTAAGTAACTTGCCACTCGTAAAATTCGGTTTAAAATGCTACAGTTTCAAAATTTCTAGTAAATATAGTTTAATTTTCTTCACATCTATAATATTGACACAAACTACCTAAGTATTTACTAAACCTTTCTAAGCTAATAAATTACTATCCAGTTAGAGAGTATTTTAGAAAACCTACAAGCTTCTCCTATTTATTTATTTATTTATTTAGGAACACCAACAAGAAATACAATAAACTTACTTAAATGGAATAATCTTAAAATGTTAATTTATTAAAAAGCTATTTGTTTTCTTAATTAAAGGCATCCACATCATGCACCAGTTAAGACAATTATGAAAAATTCTTATACTAATAGGAGCATTTACTACTCATATATTCTATAAAATATGAAATTAATTCATATTTTATAGAATATACGATTCTATAGCCATATAGACTACGAGCGCAACGTGGGTAACCCTATGGAACGATTAACAAGATGTGACCAATTCGGAGATGGGTAGAAAAAAAGCTACATCAAAATATACAGGGTTGGCTAAGCGCAACCTGGAGCATTTTGTACAGTCAGCAAAAACAAAATGCTCCAAGTTGCGCGCAGCCAACCCTATTTATTTTGATGTAGTTTTTTTTCTACACAACTATAAGTTGGTCCCATCTTGTTACTCGATACATAGGGTTACCAACTGTACGCTCCTGTCTGTTGTGTGTCCCAAAAAAGTCAAGAGTTACGAGTTTTATAACACATAAGTACTTGTAACAATACTTGAAGGACGTATGCTGAACAAATTGGCGACATACTAAAGAAGGGCCATGTCAAAAGTACCCGGAATAGAAGAGCTTGTATGAAGAGGCGAAAGAGGTGTGTCTGGATCGTAGCAGATGGAAATCTGTAGTATCTGCCTACCCCTCTGGGAGACAGGCGTGACTATATGTATATATTTATACTTGTAACAAAATCGTAGATAGTGTTTAGTACGTACAAAATCCATATAAAATTACTTAACGAAAATTAAAAGTAGGTTCCTTGTGGCAACTTCAGACCAGGGGTTCTACCGCGTAATTCTCATTTGTATCAACTTCAAGCAAATGCATGCGAAATTCAACGCGTGAAAAAGAGATGGCATGTTAGGCGGGCGTCGTCGCACGCACGACAAATTTCAATCTCAAGTTGATGTTGATGAAAATGAGAATTACGCGGTAGACCCACAGTGTGTCTGTTTGCTCGCAATTCACGTAAAATATACGGAAATATTATATTAAGGCGTCGTGGGAAGCTGATATATTCCACGTAGAAACAAGGTTGCAAAAAGCGTGGTGTTTTAATTTTATTTTAACGCTTTTTTGCAGTTTTATTTGAAATAAAAAATCAATATGTAGTATTCAATCAATAGTAATCCAACAATGTATATGGTTTATAATTTGAAATTTAATGGTATATTTTTTGTGTGAATTATAGTTGTCATTAAGAAGAAATACTGCTTTGAAAGGTGAATTAAGAGGTATATTTGAAGTTTTTTTATGCACCGAGCAAGGATGTTTAATTGTTTAAAATCTGTTAATCTGCTTAAAAGTCTTGAAAATTTCATACATTTTTTCCTACTATAAATATGCCCCGTTTGATAAACACACTGGTTAAAAAAAAACTTTATGCTGATTTCAACTATGGCAGCCCCTTAATTGTGGTTTTCTCTGCTGCGTAGCTTAATGTCCTGGGAGTGACAAAGGATATACATTAGTTTTTAAGAAACAAATGTATAATACTTCAGAGTGGTTTCGCAGCCGGATTGTGAATAACCCGCCTTTTTCTAATTAATCGAAACAGAACACTTAAATTTGAAAATTCACTCAATACTTATTCAACAAAACCGTAGTTGATTCAAATTCAAATTTATTTGCATCATAATGTCAAAAGGTCTTAAATAACATTTAGTATAGTATCAATTATGAACCCTGTCGGGCACAGCAAAGTAACTTGAAGCTAGTAACACAATTATTCTTATTCAATTACCTACATACTTATGGGGTATAAAGGAATGTTCATTGGCATAATCCATATTATATTTAAGTAAGTAAGTATCACAAACAAGGCATGCATTTGTGCTTAAAATCTAGGTAAATACAATTTCTCTCTTTTATATCTATAAATCTTAATATTCTAATTATTTAAGTATTCTACAATTGTGTAGGGACATTTTTGTATTAAATATGTTTTTAGTTTGTTATCAGAAGTTGCAAGATTTGGTTCATTTTTTTACATCATTTGGTAGTTTGTTAAATAGTCTTATTGCCATATAATATGGGCTTAATAGATACGTATTAGTACATAGATATTTTTTTTCTAATTGATATTTTCTAGTTTGCAATGCACACTTATAATATTTACGTAAAGGTAGTTGTACACTTTTATCAGTATATGATAAATCATAACTATTAACATAAGAAGGGAAAGAAATATAAAAATCTACATCTAATCATTCTGTATATTTGCACTTACCTTTTTCTGTCACCTCACGGTACTTAAAATGTACCCTATCTACACATTGATATACTAATTCCACATACCTTACCTCACTTAAGTCTTATCAAGCAAACATCTTGGGATGAACCGAAACAGGTGAATGAAAATAGAGCGTGGGTTTTCATACAGGTAAATGTTTAGCGACGGATTGCGAAACCTCATCAAACATTCCCCAATAGGTATTTACCGAAAATTGAGTTATTTATGAGATAGAATTTGATTAGTAGAAAGTTGGCAAATACAAATAGCATTCGTGTCTTCGCCCAACTAACATTTTAGCGTTAAGACAAGCTGTAATGGACCTGTATTTCGGTTCTGCTTAGATATTAAAGAGTTAGCGTGTATTTTATAAGATATTTATGGAGGGATATAATACCTTCATATCGATTTTGGTGCAAAATTTTGCAGGTAAAGCCTGTATAAAACCTTTAAAGTGGTTCTATATAACCTTTAGTAGAGTGTATAAGATCGTCAATTTCCGCTTGATACTTTATCGCACCTTTACAATGGTTTATTGAAGCCTTGAGTTATATAAAATATCTATAACGTGTCAGATAAAACATAGACCGATAATTTGATACTTTGTAACTCATTTGTAGCGTTTTCGGTGTAAAAAGTAGAAAATAAAAGCTTTAAAGTCATAAAATCATATTAATTTATCGATTATTATTTATCAAATGAATGCTTCAAGTTTGTCTGCGGACATTGCAAAATTTTCATAGTATTTCCTCAAACGTAAAAAAACAAGGTAACTAAATAATCAATGTCTTGTATTTTTATATACTAAGTAATAATGATACGAGGAAATGCACTAAAAAAAATAAAAGTTCGGATAATAAATACGGGTAAATATAATGCAATACATATGATTATGCTAACTCTGCCCATTCGCTTAGTCTTGTTAAGAAGAAGGGCAAGAAACTTAGCAAAATAATGTCTTTCTTTTGTTTTTTTTAATATCATATTTTTGTTACAGTTAATTGTTACAAAGTTACAAATTAAGCCTATACTGTATTGCCTATACCGCAAATCTACCCTTATTATCGTTAATATGGCTTTTATAAGGATAGTTTTTTTTTGTTGCTTTATTAGCCTTTATAAGAAATGTTTTTGCTACTTGGGTAGTTCCCCGTGGATTAATTTGTATTTAAAAGAAAATGAGACAGAGTTACATCAATCAAAAACTGTATTTAAGATGCTGGATATATTAATAATAATTTATAAATAAAACTCGGAAAAAGTATTTGTTTAATATACCATTTGCAGGTACTAACTACGCAAAAAATAGATTTTTGGTCAGAGCTTGTGATCTTTATAACAAAGACTTTATTGATCTCGACATATTGCATCTTTCGCTGGGTCAGTTTAGAGGTAAATTATTTAATACTTTTAAAAACAATTGTTAGTTTTTTATTAATTTTGTATTTTTGTATATGTTTATCAATATTTTTATTTTAGTTTTTTTTTTCCTTTAAGTGCCGGTAGTTTATGTAGCTTGTTGTGTGTGTTTTTAATAATTAGTACCATGTGTTGTTGTTAAAAAAAAAGTGCATTAATTAATTTTACTACTAAGATTTCTGTGGAAACGATTTTGGTTTTGTATTTTATATATTTTTAATTGTAATTATGTTATAAGAAAACTGTATGTTTCGCAATAAATAAATATGTATCGCAAGGTCGCAAGTGTATTCACGCAAGGTGTGTAGGAGCAAGTGGCTCGTTCGGTCCATCTGCCAAAGCGTGAGGGTCAATGTACTCGTTCCCGCAGCCAGTCTTCACCGCCATAGTCATGCAGGTATCTATATCAACTGCTTAGTGCCACAAAAACCTCCAGATCTTTTTATATAAAAGAATCCGAAACTAAAAGCCGCTCCTACAGATATAAGGATCACTTGGTGCTCCCAACTTCACGACTTAAGGCCCTTAGTGATAACACCAAACAGATGACAATTAAAGTATTCAAAAAACTACCTAATAACATTAAAAATATAATTTGTGATATTTCATTTCATTTCATTTATTTATTCACAAATCATATACATGATATTTGAATACACAAGTAACTAAAACTAAATCACAACAAAACAATTCTTAACACTAACGAAATAATAATGCAACTATTATATAACAACTATTATAATGCAAATCATAAAATTACCTACAATTCCTCAATCAAAGCACTTCTTCAACAAAAAACGTTTCAATTCATTTTTGATTGTGTGTACATAAACAAAATCAAAATGTTTTCAATTAAAACATGTTACTACTCTGTTGTTGGATATATTATTCAATTAATTGTATTGTTAAATTATTTAATTATGTACTATTTTATTTTTATTTGCATTACATTGTAACTGACATTAGATTTAATTGTAAATAGATAATAATGTCATGCATGTTCTATTATTTGCAATACCGACAAAGTCGAATATGTATGTGCCTTCTATTTTTTAACACCATTGTAAATACTCATATTCAGCAATAAAAATTTATGATAGAACTGGCATCAGTGCTAATGCCTACCGAAATACTTATACTAAATCCCCTTACACACTACAACTTTACAAATGCAAAAAGACAATCACGGCATGTTTACAAAACCTAAACTATAATCAAGTAGAGGCCTTAATACAAGTCACTGCATAAATTCTTGATACCAACCTATACATATTAATCCCCCCAACCCCTCTCTACATTTACAAACAGAAACTCATATAATATAAGTACACATACCCTGCCTAGTAGCAATTATATACTGATCCCAAGACTCCGGTCACAGGGCTAGGGAAATATAGTTTATAATAATTACAAACACACACACTCATAATTACAACCATATTCATAACTAGACTCATATATTACTTATATACCCAACACGTACAACTTCAATACTCAACACACACTCTCACTCTTGTATAATAACTAAGTTAAAATTATTTATTAAGTTTATTTTGTAAAACCATAACCATAGCTATGAAGGAGCATCCTGGCACAGGTATTTTTAATACTTAAAAAGATGTCCCAACACCTAATGTGATATGACAAGTTTTTTGCAAATAAACAGTTTTTATTTACATTTTCTATTACACATAGACACGTTCAGAGCTCAAACTACGTAAAGTGGGTATAAAAATCGGGAAAACTATGAAGTCGTAGCACTTGCTACGCCGTAGCACAAAGAGTACACGGGTGTTCTATTTATAGGTACAATTAAACGTGATTCGTTTTTTTTTGTAAAATATGGGCCATTTAGTGGTTTAATTTAAACGAATTTCAGTTCTATGTAGTCAATTATTTTTAGTACTTTTTTTTCATAGCTTGTGACGTCATTTGCTTTCTTTAGATATAATAACCAAAGTATTCTTTGCATTGGTCAGTAAAAATAAACAAGTGCAACCACACCTGATGAAAAGCGTCGATAAGACCTAGGATGAGGAGCGTTCGCCCAGAAAGTGAGAGGGTGAGAGCATGTAAGGCATTTATCAGTCTGTCGAGGGACTTCCACAAAATCTGCGGAAGTCGGAAACGGACAAATAAAATGAACTGATAAATAATAATTAAAATTCTTTTTGTCTTCATTATAAAATAGCATTACTTACATAAGTTTAAATATGGTAAATTGTTCTGCAATAAAAGGATAATAGGTAAATATTAAAATTTAAATAAATAAAAATTTAAAATAGTAAAATTAAAACTTGTGAAATTGATAGGGTTTTTAAGCTAAGTAAAGTGAGTTATGATGACTCTCATAAAAAATCTCATGACCATAAAAATCGGTCACAGAAAATGAGATTATTTTGATATTTTGTCATGCTTTCCTTGTAAAATAACGCTGTGTAACAAGGTTTCGCTCACTGTCAACAAAACCTGTTACAGAGCGCATTATAGATAGTGCATCATAATAAATCTTTAAATCTAAAATCTTCGAATCTTTAAAATCTTTACAAGTCTTATTGTACTTTTTCGTGATATCCGTATACGTCCCTACTTTACGTGAATTTATCATAATTTAACATAAAACTATATTTACTTAATTTTATGATGTTTTAAATAATATATTTTAAATAATAGTGGTAAACTTATTATTGTGGTACCAATTATAGGGTTTCACATAAGTGTTTAACTGTCTAAGAGTATTTAAAATTTGTCTAATCTAGAAAAAACTAATTACATTTGGAAAAAAAATAATAAATATTAAAAAACAAAAATAGCGACTGATAAATCTGAAAATCTGTCAGTCAATATGATACGAGTATCAGTGCCCTCTAAAGTACATCTTTATTTTAACGCTTCAGAATTCACATAAACAGGTTTTTGTGTAGAAGTTGTAAACAACTCGAGCGACCGGTGTGTAGCTATTGAATTGTGGTAGCGTATGAGTAAGTTACTGTGTCTTTATTGAAAGAAAAATGTTAGCATATTTTTATTTATGCATAGGGAATTCACAACGAAATTTTAACTTCCCAATCTCCCATTTCCGGTTTCTATCGACAATTCTAATGGAGACCTCAATATGAATTCGATTGTTAAAACAAGCTTGTATAGTGAAAGCCATCGAATAACAATATAATCCTTTGTAGGCTCACCCCGCCAGTTGATGGATCGGCCTCCACTCGGTACGGAAGAAGAGATGGATCGCTGTTGTTCCACTTCCGATCTGAGACAAGATCACTACCCTCATCACCTTATTCGTGAGCAAATCATGTCGGCTATGTAGCCGTATGGCTTAGTGGAAAGAATGTGAAATTAATAAATTCCAAAATCGAGGATCCCTAATACATTCATACTTGTACTCACGCTTGTCTCCCAGGAGGGTAGGAAAAACCATAGATTTCCATCTACTACGATCCTAACACACTTTTCCTCTTGCATATCTACCAATTTAGTCATGCAATCTCTTCTATTCCAGATAGTTTTGACGTTGCCACACGTCCTTCTATACGGCGCGGAATCCCAGTCGAGCTTTGTCTTCCACTTGCGTTGCGCACCATTTATTTGTTTCCTCACTCTCCTTTGCATCAGTCACTTTATAGTTTATACTTGCAATTGTCGGCCCTTGGTGAAACTTCAAAATTATTGTGAAGAAAACACTCTTGTATTATTATTTTGAATTATTTTGTATTATGTTGAAGATATCATTTCACAATTATTTTTTTGCTAACCCTTTATTAACCCTTTAGACTGGCTTAGAATATTAATTCGTTTTCAAGGGCTTTTAGGTCTTCAAAATGCAAACTATCGTATAAACAAATCATGTTGTTAATTTTGATAATTAACTCAAGCTACCAAATACCAATACCATCCAAAAAGACACTTTGATTCCTAAATACTCTCTCACCTAGCACACCAGTACGCTTAGCACGCGCAATAAATACACCATCTTTCTACTTATGCTGTCACGCATACCGCATCTGACAACGTGCAAAACAACAAGCAAACTGAAGGTCACTCTTCAGAAAAACATCGACATTTACTCGTTAAATCAAAATAAGTTTTAAGTATGAGTCAAAAATTATTATTTTTTTACGATTTTATGTTTAGATAATCCGGAATAATGAGCTCTTAGGACCTAAACTAAGAATAAACGAGTATTTACATTTATAATATCTTTTATTCCCGGATATTGCATCAACTGGAGGGCGAATCTATTTCCGAGGCGTATGGAGCCTCCATTATAAACCCGTCTCTTTATTTGACAAGGTCCTCTAAAAACGCCGCGCCGCTTTGGATGAATCATATTATGATTCCGTTCTTATGCCGTCTCTTTTGCACGCGTGAACAAAACTCTAACTCCATCCTACTTTCAAATCATTTTTCAATGCAAGTGCATTTATGCATCAAAACCGAACAGAAAGTCGATTATTTTGCCCTAGGGCTTTATTATTTTATTTTTTTTTATTTAGTTACAATGGTTGGCTAACCTGGAACCTTTCCTGTGTACCATAAATTTTATACTTTTTTATCCACTGTTTAACAGCTCTGGATACAGTCCTTTTGAGCCAATCATAATTTAAAGTTCACAAAATTATATTTGTTTTATTTCCTCACACTATGCATTGAAAAACGTAGTATGATACATGGGCTTAAGAGCAATAAATTACTCGGTTACGTTTAAATCGTCCTCGTGGTTTATTCCTTTTCGCCCGTGTAGCATAAAAACTACTATTATAATTCACCCAAGTCGGCCTTTTTAGATCCCAAGGCCTTTCTGGCGTAAGGTTAGTAGCCAAGTAAATAACGTCTGACTCACACAGGACCCACTGCGTCAGGGCATTAGATGGGAAAACGCTTCCTTTATTTTTTTGAAGTGGATACTTCTTTTTTAGCTGTATTTAAAGGGTAACATGTTTCTTAATCGTTCATTATCCGTCATTAGTTTAAGGTATAAATTACAATATAATATAATATAATAAATTTATAATAACAACTGATGCCGGGCCAAGTTTATTTATATTACTGTGTCTTATTTGTGTACATTTATAACAATAATAATAACAATTTAAAAACAAAACTATAAGAGTCCATATAAATTTATTTAATTTTATTGTTAATGATAACATTCTGTGATTTAGTAAAGAGGCGACATAAGTTTCCACTTCCATAATATACGGTTGTATCTCTGACGCGTCTTATGAAATAACTAGATGTACCCGCGGCTCTGCCCGCGTTGAAAATATAATAATAATTATAAAAAAAACCGGCCAAGTGCGAGTCAGAATCGGGTACCTAGAGTTCCGTATTGTGGATGATAAATTTAGTTTTGTCATTCTTTTTCGTGAATTCCTCAATCGCTTTATTTTTTCTGTAATCTTTGCGTAAACACATACTACATGATTTTTTTTTCATAATTTTTGGTCCACCAGTTTTGGAGATAAGGGGGGGGCGGGGAAATACATTTTTAATGGTTTTTGAAGGATTTCTCGAAATAGATGCAATTAAATATAGCCAAACTATCCATTTTTACAATCAGTTTTTTAATACCTTTTTTGTACCTATATTCTTACAAAGTGTTTTTTTTATTTATTTGACTTATTTTTTATATTTCCTATGTATGCAAATTTTTTTTTAAACCCTATAATTTTCCTATAAACGGCCAGTTATGATCTATAATAATCAACATATTTTCATATTTTTCGGTCTACCAGTTTCGGGGATGTATATATTTTTGTAGTATTTTAAAGGTTTCTCGAAACCAGTGCCCGTAAATATAGTAAAAGTATGCATTTTTAGAATCAGCTTTTTAATATTGATACCCATTTTAAATTTGATACCCATATTTTATTTTTAGGATAAATTTTTTATTTTTCTCACTTTTGTTTTAGAAATGTTAAGAACAATCTCACTTTTTTCATATTTTTTTACACCATGATATGTGTGCAAATTATTGCTATTTTTGTGTCAAATTTCATGTATTTATCTTTAACGGTGCTAAAGTTATGAGGCTGTGACATACGGACGGACGGACAACGGAGTCTCACCATAAAGGTTCCTTTTGTACCTTTTAGGTACGGAACCCTAAAAAAACCCTTGAAACACTTGAACCATGGAGAAATGTTTGTGAGTGACGTTGGCTGTAGGAGATAATCTCTGGAATAATCTCTGTTCTATTTGCGTTTAAAGTTGCGTTGTATGATGTTACGTTTTTGCCTCAGAACAATATTGTTCTGAGGTTTTAGCAAACCCAAAAACAATATGAACGGCCGTTTAGACATGCCATACAGATCTGACGTTTCTGAAACGCGGAACATTTTGATTTCATAATTTTATTCTTTAATTATTAAGCGTTCATGTATCCAAACCCGTATTGTTCATACCGTTCATTATTGTCACAATCCAAGCAATCCAATTGCATCATTTTTTCGCGATTTTTGCGTTCTTGTGAGTGATACGCGCACACAAAGGTGTGTAGAGCGCCATGTCACTCTTTCCCGTGAATTTTGTCTCTTTCTAGCTTTTCGATTTTATTTAGATACTGCTGCTCAACGCGCTCCCGTGTTGTACAGCAGGATGTTTTACTAAACACTCTCGCAAAGTTTAGCTCTGCCATAGAGGAAAATATGAGCTCTGCAAACAAGATTTATATGTTGAACGCGAGTATGAGTTCCGAGCAAATCATGAGCAAAAAATCAAAAATCAGAATTGAGACAGGCATGACCTGAATTATACAAAATTCAAAATTTGCTCTTTTTTGAATTTAAGTGTTCAGTGTTTAATAATTACATAAAGGCGGGTTTTTTACAATCCGCCTGCTAAACGGCTCTTAAAATGTTTTTCAATGCAAGTGCTCGTAAAGGCCCACTTTTTATGCATCAAAACCGAACAGAAAGTCGATTATTTTGCCATAGGGCTTTTTTTATTTTTTTTTTATTTATTCACAATGGTTGGCTAATCTGCAGCCTTTCCTGTGTACCATAAATGTTATACTTTTTTCCCACTGTTTAACGGCTCTGGATACAGTCCTTTTGAGCCAATCATAATTGAAAGTTCACAAGATTATATTTGTTTTATTTTCTCACACTATGCATTGAAAAACGTAGTATGATACACGGGCGTGAGAGCAATAAATTACTCGGTTACGTTTAAAACACTCGCTACGCTCGTGTTTTAAATCGTCCTCGTGATTTATTCCTTTTCACCCTTGTAGCATATACTACTATTTTTACTGTTTGCACGGATATCTTTATTTGGAAAAGTTTTACAGTATGGTCAGTGAAACGTGTGGTTGAGAAATACCTATAAATTTTCTATTTACACTCTTATTCTCCATCCTTTTCCTATAAAGCATATGTCCATTCCTCTAAAACGATTTCTATTTTCAGAAATCTCATGTATTATTCAGCTCATGCCTGTCCCAATTCTGGTTTACGGCTCCACCTTGATGACTGATGCCATTAATCCATGTTGATGGGGGACTATGCCAGTAGCAAAGCAATTTGATTCATTATTCAATGCAAGCGTTGCACTGAGACGAGCTATTTCAGTAATGTTGTAGCTGCTGTACTATGAACGAGTTTAAATTGATACTGTGACTGAGAAATCTTTAATGAATAAAACAGATAACTACCTGCGTGGCAGGCAAATAGTAAAATTCGGCATTCTGCAAACGGCACCGTCGTTTCTGAACGCTCACTGTTTTGCAATTCGCCGTTCGGCAAATAACTATCACTTAGAGATACTTTTCCACAGACACTCAAAATTCATATTATGATTCAATATGATATGGCATACTTCCAAGACATCTAGGATTCCACGCCTACATCGATAGGCCATTTCTTCTTTGAAATTGGAAATAATTCAAGTGAGGACAGAATTAATAATATTCTTGTTCGAGAAAACTTTTAGTTCAAAGTTTGCTTTGGAACCGTTCTGAGCGAGATCTTGGTTGCAGAACAAACAACCGCCCACTTCAAGAGGTTCTTTCTTAGCTCTTGCGTGCACGTGGTTAATAGGGGCATGTGAGGTCGGGCGCATGTTTGAAATACGATAAAAATAGAGCAAGTTTTACGATTCAAAGTAATCAGCTCATGTTTTAGTTTATTGCTCATGTTTATTCGCTTTATAGCAAAAAACAGGGGTTTCGTATTTTAACCTTTCCAATTCTCATTAACGCTAAAACAATAGAACGCAGTTCAGATCGTGGATAATTGAAGCTGTCTTACAAATCAAAGGAACAAGAATGTAAACCTGCTTACATTTTCTTACTGGAAGTGCAAAATAAAATAAAATAAAATGAAATAAGATACATTTTGTGACATATATCCTTTGATTCCATGGGTGCATACGAGAAGAAAATATTTTTAAAATGAAAGTTTGAAAGGTTTTAATATTTTTTTATAAACAAATGGTTCGCGTTGCTTCTTTTCTGGTATAGAAGTTTTCGATAATTTGTAGGTTCAGGAATTTTAAGTTTTTTTAGAATCTTTAACTAAATGCTCCAAATTTTCGATTTTCATTATACGAAATACAAACTAGCTTTTCGCTCGCGGCTCCACCCGTTCTAAAGGAGTCACTAACTTGAACATTCTAAATTAAAATATCATTTTTAAGCTGGTACCCTTGTTCCGAAGGAATGAGTGAGTTATTTTATGTAATTTATAATTTTTACATAATGTGTAGATATCATATGAACTTATCTTGTCCCCAGACACATACCTCTACATACATCCGTACCACAGCGTTTCGTGTTTACAAAGCTACGCCACTGTAGTAAAATTGGGCAAGTCCGAGTTGGACTCGCGCACAAAGTACCATTACACAATACTGGTATGGAACCCTAAAAATATTATGGTTATTAATAACTATAAAGATGCCATAGCAATATTAAAGCGACAAAAACAAGCTCCTAAAATGTTAGCGCCTGGTAAACAATACGCGGCTCCCCCTGGTTACGGAACCGTAATTAATATCTTAACGGCTATATTTACCTTTAACGTTTACATAATTATCTATAACAATGATTTTTTTAATATTTTTCGGTCGTCATGTTTCAAAGATAAGGGGATGATAACGTTAAAAAAGTAGAGTGGTAGAGCTGATACCGGGCTCGACTGTGAAGGTACCACCATCATACTTGGTGTCCCCCTCGAAGTAATTCGCGGATGAGTAAGAGGACAGCTCACAGGCAAAAAACCAGGAGGCCCACCATGCCTGGGACCGATGGATGGCGGTATATCCATCCCTAATAGCCAGGCCTTAAATGGAACAGACTGGTGACGGGAAGCGGCGTCACTGGTGTGAGGATTTCGGCACCGCGCTCACCAACCCGCCTGCCCAGCGTGTGTGAGTATGGGCAATTCTTTCAGGATGACCGCCGGGAGTGGCAAAGTCCTGGAAATGCTTATCTCCAGCAGTGGACGAACTAGGCTGATGGATGATGAAGGATGAACGTTAAAAATGCTACTTTTGTGAGGTTTTTGTACTGGTTCATTTAGGTTAAATTTTTTAAATTTTATTATTTACTGTGATAGTCAAACGTATTGTGTGAAAATTTCAGCTGGTTTCGTAATAACATCTGAACCCCTGTGACAGACTGACAGACAGACAGCGGAGGCTTAGTAATAACCCCTCCATTCGGGTACGGAACCCTAAAAACGAGACATGAACGCGTTTAATAAACGTATACCTTAAAATATTTCTAAAGCCATTTAACCAACATGCAGGTTCACCTACACGCATAAGAAATTTACACGAGCGTGTCTTGTTTAACCCCCGAGATGATTCTTGTTGACGTGTATGAGGCAGGCAGGGTGCTCCGGCGACAGAGCGTCGGCCTCCCTCTAGCCGCCTGTGCCAAATCACCCCCTTGCAATGAAGCACTGGCTCTATTTATTTTATGGACTAGCCGAAGCAATGCAGCCTTAATGCCGCGGGGAAGCCAAGCAAATCGGCTGTTGCCTTGATCTGCAAATAATCTTAAAGTGCAGTGTGGCAAAACTACATCTCGATATTATTAAATATAAATAATAATGTACAACTAGCACAACTTGACTATGTTATGCTAAATTATCATTTTCAAACTTTTCTTACCATCCTGAAATGGTTTTTTCAGCACCGATCGCTAAAAACTTTGCGCCAATATAAAACGACCCTTCCGGATAAAGTTCCAACAACTTCCTGCATACAAAATTAGCACTAAAATTTACAGTGCAATTAGTGAGTTGCCACAAGCAATGATATTTATAAGTAAAATATTGTTGCCCTCAGTTTTATGCGGCGCTAACAATGTCTGCTTTTAGTAAGTACAAATTTTGGCAGCAAGCAATAAAGATTCGTTGTAATTTCCCATTAAACAAATTAATAGCTTCGGCAGTTAGCAACATGTAACTGGTTCGGTCAGTAGATATATTTTACTCGGTAATTATGTAACCTGCAATTAGTCAGACAAATACTTATAAGACTACTTATATATATATACAGATAATATATATATACAGATAATACTCATACAGATAAATTATATTATATAGATTTTTAAAAACTGGAATTGTTACGCCGTAAATTCAGAAAATATAAGTTGACCCGATTCGTCTTGTTATATTTCCTTCATTGAAATGTTAAAATTATATTTCCTGAACTATAACTTACACATAACAATACATAGGTATACTTTCTCGTTCATTTAAATTGTCGACTAAGACGAAATTTTTAAGTTGAAAAAGTATATATAATATATACGTTGCTGCTACATGAAACATCTCTACTACAAGAGTACGTGCTACGAGCTACGTTGTAGCACTCTCGTGATCGTGGCGAGGTACTTATATTTTATATTCTTTATTGTACACATAAATATCATTACAATCGCACTTACAAATAACACGTAATATAAATGTCAGATATAAGTTTTAGTATGTAACTGATATGTTAAATAAAAGAAAAAATGCTAAAAAACACATGATCTTGCTAAGTTTCTTACCCTTCGTCTTAGAAAGACTAATCGAATGGGCGGAGGTAGGCATGTATTAATATATGTAACATATTAGTATGTAGTATATAGGGTGGGATTTGGTCGGCTGCCTGGATTCTCTTGCTGGGGGCTCAAATGGCTATCAAATTGTAGATATTAAAAAGTTTATTGTAAAAATATATACTTTTACTATATTTACTGGCACTAGTTTCGAGAAATCTTTAAAAAACCACAAAAATATCCTTCAGGACCATTAAGTTGAACTCCCGTTATGTTGAATTGTATGTATGTCCCCCCCTTATCTCCGAAACTGGTGGACCGAAAAATATGAAAAAAATGACAATTATAGATCAGAATACAGAAAAACTATAGCGATTAAAAAAAAGTTGAACGCAAATGATAAATATAAAAAAATAAGTAAAATAAATAAAAAATAAAATTTATAAAAATACATTATGGATATCGTATGTTCCCCTCCTTATCTCTAAAACTGGTGGACCAAAAAATATGAAAAAAGTCATGGTAATATGTATTTACGTAAAGATTACAGGAAAAATAAAGCGGTTGAGAAATTCACGAAAAAAATTACAAAATTAAATTTATCATCTACATTACGGAACCCTAGATACGCGAGTCTGACTCGCACTTGGCCGGTTTTTTAAATACTGCTCAATCACGGATTCAATCATGTTGGGGGAAGTTAGTTCATTAACTCGGTTACAGAATTATTTTCAAATATTTGGTTCCCGTTACGGTTTCTGCTCAGAAAAGCTATTTCTTACATTATGAGTACTTTATGTATAGCTACCTATTTGGGTTATTTTAGATTTACCTATATTTGTTGCTCTCATGTTTCAATTTCACCCTCATTGTAAAATTAGCAATGTTTATTTTACGCTTATTTTGGGAATGAACGTATATTTAACGTAGTAACGTTATTTTATACATAAGTACATATGTATTAAACGAAATAACAAAACCCAACATATCTTCTTCAAAACTAGGTTACATCTTCAATATTGCCACGTAAAACATGAAGCAATATACCAACGCACTGAAATATTAATATTTCATTGCATTCGCACACGAAATACAAACTTCACTTATTATCCGGTATTTTATGTCTTTACAACTTTGCGATGCGATGAAATACCCTATTTTATTCGAGTTTTCATGTTATTACGAGTTTTAGGAGATTCAAGACGCACGGCTCAATGCGACAACATTGAAAGGCATCATGGTTAGTACCATGGAGCAATTAAGAAGAGAAGTTGCCGATAGTTCATTTCTCTAGGGGAAATTGTGATACCCTGCGCGGGGTGGAATGGAAGGCAGAGGTACGGGAAAGGTTAACTTCGCCGTTCCACCAACCACAGAGCACACACAGCACATTTCACCAATCGCATCGCAATCGCCCCCTTTTGTAACGTTATGACACCATTGATCGTAACATGACTCCATTCATACACCAACTCCTCTTCTTAATTGCTCCGTAGTCAGTACATATATATTAATATAATATAAACAGACAGGTATCTTTAAATGAAACCGTATAATCCACAGACCATAGTCAACACCTTGCCCATAAACATATTAAAGCAAAAATTAAAAAAAGAAATGGACCCGTCCAACCCGTCGAAGGAAACGTGTAAAAATATAATTTACACATGTTTCTTCAAGCAAGGTATTCAATATGGTCAGTATATTATGCGGTTTAATTTACAGAACCTGTCCATTAACGTTCGGTATACATTCACATTATCACTGTGTGTGTATATGTCGGTTACACGGCACACAAAGGCACGAAAGTAATTCATGCCAATTCATTGTGCTGTCTATAATAGGACGCCAAAATATTTAATAGATACTGGAGATACGAGCTAGAAGTATATCCACAAACTAAACACGCTAAGCCACAGCTAAGTGGGAGCTAAGATTTTGTTTGTGTCAGGGTCTGACTGAGCACTTACATAGTAATAAAATGTGGTAAATTTAGTTTTGTCAATATGCAGACATAAAAATTAGGTAAAGCCTAATGCCCATCCCCCAGTCTTTATTTTTAATGAGGAGCATTTTATCATCTGCGTATGCTATTATTTTACAGTTGGGATATTAACTTTGCAAAAGCTCTTGATATAAAAGAAGAAGAGACAAGGGCCTACGACGCTACCTTGAAGATCACAATATAACATTTAAAGAACAAACTTAAATGTCAATTAAATCGGGAGTGTCAAACCTAGTTTATAGATTATCTACAAGACTAGGTAGATGTTGATATAGATAAGGAAGAGAGAAGGACCTAAGACGCTACCTTGAATATGACACTTAAAGAACAACCTTAAATGTCAGTGTCAAACCTAGCTTATAGATTCTCTACAAACCTCTACAAACAAAATGCAAATTTACTTGGACATTCGTATTCATTTTATTATTCAGTAAAGAGATTGTTTGTAAATCATCTGGAAATTGTATACTCGTTAATTCATTTGTACGAAAATTAATGGAGCGTTCTGTAAAATTTGAATGTTTCATTGAATATTTAAACATGATTTATTTATCTACTGTTTTCAGTTAGCATTTTCATTCTTTTGAAAAAATCGTCGCATACAGTTTCGTTGATAATTAAATGACAGTTATCAAAAAAAGTATTATTAAACCTATACCTACCAAGCAAGTTTCCATTTTCTATATTCCTTGACTTCTTGGTATCATACGGCATCAAAACTTTATAATAGTGTAAGGTACGAGTACGGTTTTGACAACGGCTTTTTCATCTTTGCGATTTTATTGGATACAAGAAAATGCAAGTAATCGTGTATCGAACGGCCGAAGTATAAAGATCAAAGAGTGAAACATATATTTTCTCAAAATTTTAATCCTTGTTATTTAAAGAATACGATGTTTATCCGGAAAAATACGAATACCCCCGCCTTAAGCAGAGAATAGAAAGTATTTGCCTTAAGACATTCTACATCAAGAGATGCAACCGCCCGGAGCCCGACAAATCCAAACCTATTTATTTTGTTACATACGATAACTACCTGTTATTTCCAATTGCTATGTTTGTATAACATAAACCGCATAAATCCAAAATTTTACAGAATATACTTCTTCTATAGGTTTACCGTCATAGTTAATGGATTTTTTGAGGTATTGGTTGATTTTATATAATTTTGTTGAATATTATTATAAGTTTTCCAAAACATACAACTTTGATATTGTAAATATAACAGGTGTAAATAGACTGCTACTTTTAAATGAAACTGCATATTCTATAAATTATACTGAACCACTTATCATAAGAAGCATACCCGAGCAAACCATTAGTTTACGAAATATTTCAGTTTCAAACAAAAATGCGTGAACCCTAACACAACGAGATATGGGCGTTTTTTGAGACAGCGTCGTACGTGATTCTTAAATAGACCTTCCTCCTGCGTGCTAAAGTCTTTAAGTTACAGTTGAATATCTTCTTCTCTAATTTTTTGCGCATGTATTTTTCTTCCGAAAGTTGTTCAGTACGATCATAACATTACGTGAAATTTAACACTGTGTATTTTAGGTAGCTGCCTTTTTTTGATATAACACTTTTTCAAACCTCTGGTGATCCATTTTGCTTTTTTATGATTTTATTCACAAATCTGACCGTTATAATTGAAAAACACAAGTTAAATTCTAATGTTAGTGAAACGGGGCAATATTTAGCAAAATAATAAATATAGTTATTTAATTATAATATAATAAGAAAGACGCCATCAAAATTTAATTTTTAATTTTTCGTGGTTTTATTTACAAACTTACTCTTTTTTTTTGTAAAGTGGTTAATAAATAGGGTCCGAAAACATGCGATTGTTTAATGGTATTCTGAAAATAAGCGCAGGGTGTGGACCGTAATAGCCGGTAGTAACCGGTATAAACCGATTCTACAGCACAATGGAGAAATTAATACTAGACCTTACTACTTTGCAATAAAGTTCAATTGCTGTGGTAATAAACAAGTATACAAGTCTCGCGGGGTCTCGTAATGCAATTTGATGCAAATGCGCTGATGGTTGAAGATAAGGTAGTGGGCTGACCACGTAGCAGCGAGAGACCACACGGTAAGTGTGTGCCTTGCAGGTGGAATTGGAAGGAAGTTCTTATGGATTCCACTACGGAATGCAACTTGAAATAAGTCATTTTGTTTCTTCATCACTTTTGAAGTAAAAAACCAAGTAAGTTGGAATTCGATTCATGCTCTGAGAATTCCTTTCTTATCATTAAATGTTATTGTCATGGCAACATTGCTTTAGATTTCCCGTTTTATTGTTATATTGTTATATTATGGAATGTTATAATGTTAAAAAATCATGAAAAATGTCAAGTTGTATGGAGATTTCGGGGTGAGTGAGTGGTATTTCGCTACAATATAGAATGTTGATTTGGTCCACAAATTCCATTAGAAAGGTTTTTAGGGTACCGTAGTCAGCAAGGAACCTTTATAGTTTCGACATGTTTGTCTGTCTGTCCGCGGGTTAGCTCAAAGACTCTTAGTACTAGAAAGCTGTAATTTGGCATAGATATACATATTAATTACGCCAATAAAGTGGTAAAATAAAATATGGAAAAATATTTTTTTAGGGTACCTTCCCTACATGCAAAGTAGGGATGAATTTTTTTCTCATCTATCATATCATTGGTGTGTGATAAGTCGTTCAAAAATGTTGCGGTTGTTTGAAAACCATTTTTCGATTCAGAGATCCGTTAGCGAAACCCTCCTGCCACGGTTGTTTTTGGATATGTAAAAAACTTCACGGTGGTAGTATGTATAACGAAGTTAAAAGGAAAACTATCACAGCTAAGTAGATTTTACAAGTTAACAAGTACAGATCGCGCCAAACTTTTAGTCCCCTCTAAACACAGGGCGATTCGCATCAGCAGGAAAAAATGTATGGAACGTGCTTCAGAAGAGCAACTTCCGAGCAAGTTTGGCGCGACCTGTAATAGTCGACAAACTTATAAAATGTACTTAAAGGAGAAGTCCGCATATTGTGTAGGGCAACTACGGAACTCTACACTGCGCGTGGCCCGACACGCACTTGACCCGTTTTTACAAATAGGCATAATGCTTTTTCCAAAAATCACAAAAAATATAACAAATAATAATAAATAGAGATTTCTTAATCGGCTACACCTACTTTTTCGTTTGAATATAACTTGAACGAAGAAGTTATAAGAACCACCATGGTTTAATATAAATGGTGTTGACTATTAAATATCATGAGGAAGTTAGTTCTGGGGGACTAGTACGCGCCGTCGATACAATGTCTTTTTATCATACTTGCTCTATCGCATATTGACATACGCGTTGTGTGAGAGCGCAAGTTGTATCTATGGCGCATGCTAGCTATACACTACCCAGTGTGCTAGCTATACACTGTGATAGCTATACACTGTGATAGCTATACACTGGGTAGAAAGGACAGTTTATCGTGAATAGAAAGTTAAAAAAACCGGCCAAATGCGAGTCAGACTCGCGTACCGCATGCTAGCGTTACACTGAGTAGAAAGGACAGTTTATCGTGAATATAAAGTTAAAAAAACCGGCCAAATGCGAGTCAGACTCGCGTACCGCATGCTAGCTATACACTGTGTAGAAAGGACAGTTTATAGTGAATATAAAGATTAAAAAACCGGCCAAATGCGAGTCAGACTCGCGTACCGCATGCTAGCGTTACACTGAGTAGAAAGGACAGTTTATCGTGAATATAAAGTTAAAAAAACCGGCCAAATGCGAGTCAGACTCGCGTACCGCATGCTAGCTATACACTGTGTAGAAAGGACAGTTTATAGTGAATATAAAGTTTAAAAAACCAGCCAAATGCGAGTCAGACTCGCGTACCGCATGCTAGCGTTACACTGGGTAGAAAGGACAGTTTATCGTGAATATAAAGTTAAAAAAACCGGCCAAATGCGAGTCAGACTTGCGTACCGCATGCTAGCTATACACTGGGTAGAAAGGACAGTTTATAGTGAATATAAAGTTTAAAAAACCGGCCAAATGCGAGTTAGACTCGCGTACCGCATGTTAGCGTTACACTGGGTAGAAAGGACAGTTTATCGTGAATATAAAGTTAAAAAAACCGGCCAAATGCGAGTCAGACTCGCGTACCGCATGCTAGCTATACACTGGGTAGAAAGGACAGTTTATCGTGAAAAAAAAGTTTAAAAAACCGGCCATAGCGAGTCAGACTCGCGTACCTAGGGTTCTGTATTGTGGATGATAAATTTAATTTTGTCATTTTTTTGTGAATTTCTCAACTGCTTTATTTTTACCGTAAGTTTTACGTAAACACATATTACCATTATATTTTTCATATTTTTTGGTCCACTAGTTTTTAAGATAAGTGGGGGGGACATAAATTTTTATGATTTTTCAAGGATAGATGCAATTAAATATAGCCAAATTATATATTTTTACAATCAGCTATTTAATACCTAAAATTTGATGCTCATATTGTATTTTTATAAAATAAAAATTATTTTACTTCCTTTTTTATATTTCTCATTTCGTGCTCAACTTTTTTTAAATCGCTATAGTTTTTCTGTTATCGGCCAGTCTATAATCGACATTTTTTTCTTATTTTTCGGTTTACCAGTTTCGGAGTTAACAAACATATTTTTGTGATTTTTTCAAGTTTTCTTGAAACCAGTGCCAGTAAATATAGTAAAAGTATATATTTTTAATCAAATTTTATATATATATCTACAATTTGATACCCATAATGTAATTTTGGGATAATATTTTTATTGTTCTTACTTTTGTTTTGGAAATATTTTAAACAATTTCAAATTTTTCATAATTGTTTTTAAATTATAATATGTCGGCAAATTAATGCTATTTTCGTGCCAAATTTCATGTCCTTATCATTAACGGTGCTAAAGTTATGAGGCTGTGACATACGGACGGATGGGCGGATAACGGAGTCTAACCATAAAGGTTCTTTTTGTACCTTTTAGGTACTACGGAACCCTAAAACCATGTTAAATATAATATATACCTATAGTATACTTGGATTATTACTTACTTTTTGATGATTTTATACGCGTATCAACCCAACCAAATGGCTATAATCCAAAGTAGACTCGTACTTGTAGTATTTTTATATCATACATAAACGTGCGCAATATACAATACCTACCAACCCAATGTTACATACATCACTAATGCCTTATTTTACGTTTATTTTATATACATATATACACATGTACCAGCCCAAGCCTTTTCGCCAGGAGTTGAACGAAGTTTTTAAAGGTGCTTCGCTAGCTTTTTCTTTCTTCAATGACGGAAAAAGTTTTAGAATAACAAAACTTCCACTGTAGCATACGCGTTTTGTTCCTTAGTTAATTTTTCCCATTTGTGTAAAACTCGCCAAAAGCTACACTTAGGTCGAACCCGTATATGAAACAGCTGGTAACGCTTTGATATGGCTGCAATGTGCCGTATGATTTCTGACGACAGTCGCGCTGAAATAATTCAATGTGTGCGGAAACTGTGACTTATTATTACAAGGTACGAACAAACATTTCGCGATCCAAATCAGTCTACAAAGTTTTAACGACACAGTATAACAGACGACAAAACAAATGCCCCGTCGAATTACTACTTATTATATTGGGCCTTATAGGAGTTATAAAATAACAGTCTTTAAATGATGTTATCGAAAGTGTTAGAGGTCAAAGAAAAGCAATATCGAGTGAAGCGTGAGACGCGTAGGTAACAAGACTAGAGGGCGGGGCGTTACGTGGCCGCGGTATAAATACACCCTATCAGTGACCCCGATCCACTTGATTTAATGAAACACACCACATCCAGACGTTATTGCGGCTAAACTACGTTCAGCTAGCCCTAGACGAACGCCGGTGTCAGACGAGACACTGAGAAAATATGGCTCGGTACAGGTACACTCCAATCGATAGAGTTTGCAACCGGCCGTCCTCCACCACCCCGTCAAGTTTGAAGCCGAATCGCATATTGCTCTAGAATTTGATCGCGTGTTAAACGGATAAAAAGCCAGCCTGGCACGTGGAAAATAAAAACTGTGTAGGAATTTTCAATGTAATTTTTCGGCCACGGTTCACAGCAATGTATTCAAAATCTGACTTCCGAATATACCGAGTTAAGAGAACCTTTTCTTTGCTCACGTTACATACAGCGTCTTAAATTGTGATTTGTCGGTATTGCCGATTCCTCTCCTAAGTCAACGACCGGACAGACGCATGAGAGTTCAAGGCTGGACCATTACATTCCACTTACGAGCACACTCCTATTTTCTAAATATAGAAATTGATCGCTTTATCCGATTTTTTCAATCAGAAAGTCGAAATGAATACCAAGTAGGTATGTTCGTAACATCTTGCGAGCGAACGACTGTAGTTCATCAAAACGAAACGTATTTTGATAACGTCATCGGTACTCTACGGTTTCTCAGAATTTTCTGGATAGGAGCAAAAACAATTTGGGACCCGTAGCCTCATTGTCCTTCGGGCGAACAACTGAATAATAAACTGAATTTACGATCCACTCTACAATTTCAGTCTGTAAGTTTGGGTCTACATTACATGCCAGGAATTCATGTAATCATTTTGAGGACCCCTTTCTAATAGAAAAGCTTTTCTCTTAGTTTCTCCTAACCTTGATATGAGTGGCTGATTTACTCAAGTTATCTTAATTGAGTAGCTGGATCCACTTACTTATGTTCAATAGCTAAACTGATTTTGTATTGTTGCAGATAGGGCTCACAGCTCGTGCGTGAGGTGGTCGTCAGGGTGTGGTGATGGAGTTGGTAATACTGAAAGCGAAGGCCCAACTGAATCGTCTCGTGTCGTCGTCGCCTGAGAGGCGGCAGCAGGCCGCCGGAGCGAGTAAAGCGGGCGGCGCGGGCGGCGGCGGTGGCGGCGGCGCGCGGCCCGCGGGGCGCGACCCCGCCATGGCGCCCTCCGCGCCCGCCCCGCCCTGGCTCAACGCCACGCTCGCTCTCAACGTGACGCGGCTCAACCTTACCTTCGACGCGGACCTCGAGCTGCTGAACGCGACCGCCAACATCACCGACGAGCGCGACGACCACTGGTTCTGTGCCAAGTGGAGCAGCGCCCAGCAGGACCTCTTCCAGGTAAACAGATCATAATTACTATAAACACTCTTTTTTTATTTTTTTACTATTCCCAAGGGCCAAGTCAGAAACACCCGCAATAGTATCAGGATCATGAAAATCTCTGGTCCAGGCATCGGCACGATTTTTGATGTCGAAGCAAAAGTAGTGGGGGAATGCGCAAAAGCCATTTATTCGAACTGTTTGGAGGACAGGCGCCGCGCGGCTGTGATTGGTTTGTCTCATTCGTCTGTCTCCGGGCCCTTGTGACTCAGCTGACTCAGTTTGTATGGACAAGTGAAGAAAAAGTATGCGCAATAAAAATACTTCGCAGTGGAATTTGATGTATTAACGATACAGAATCACCTCTTAAATTAGTTTCCATTTAAATTGTAAGACCTTATATATATATATATAGATAAGTATCATGGCTCAATAACAATTTTACGAATTTAATATTTTTTATTGATCCATGATATTAATGCACTTACCAAGCCTCCAGTATGAATTTGGGTGATGGTCACAAATTCACCTTGTATATAAGGTGACTTTTATTTATATAGACAAATTCATACATAATTTGGCTATATACATAAAAGTCACCATATATAGGTACATAAAGCTTTGGTATACCGTTTGGTATTTTCATTCGTGTACCTTACAAGACTATCTCATATTTTACATATTAATTATCCATCAGACTTATGTCTTGAACACAAACAACTTGTCAATTCCATTTACACAATAAAATATCAGTAGGCAATGTAGGTATGTTTATTCAGAAAATCCGGCTAAGCAATTACGTGCGCGAGTGGTATCCTCACTACTTTTGCTCGGACCTCTTAAACCAGGGGTCTTCAACCTTATTTAGCTGAAGGGCTAATAATCTTTTCCAGGTCTGTCAAAGGGCCGCACATTGCCGCACGTAAACATACCACCTCAACAATAATTGAAAACCAAACAAGTGAATTAATACGGTGTTACTACAAAACGGTGTTTAACTTTAGACAGTGTTTAAATCTGTTGCTGTTACTCTTTAACAATATGAAAGAAAAGGTGACAACGACAGATTTAAACATTGTCTAAAGTTAAACACCGTTTTGTAGTAACACAGATAATGTCTTATAGAATAGATGAAAATTTCCTTAGCCTCTGAGGGCCGCAAAAAATGTCCCGGCGGGCCGCATGTGGCCCGAGGGCCGCGGGTTGAAGAACCGTGCCGATGCCTGTCTCTACCTAGCCCTCTGATGAACTGTTTATCGAGGCCACATAGAGATTCCGACTCGCCGCGCTCGCTGGTAGATCGTCGTGCGTGACCTGCGAGAGTATATTATATTATGGTTAAATCATCCCATTGATTCAGATGCAAATCAAATGATTCGGTCCGTACACATTTGGACGATTCAACAATTCCAACGTTCTGCTCTCGAAAATTAAAGCATCCCGAGAGCGCAATCAATCTTGTCGCTCTGGGCTGAACAACAATGGCGCAAAACACTTTGCTTTTTTGTCAGTATGCTAATCCAACATCTAAAGTTTAAACCCTGTTGATTTTTGTTTTTTCTACCTGGCACACTCCCAGGGTTCGATTTTTGGCTGTGTCATTTCCGCTTTTTGCTTTCGTTTTTCCGTTAACTATTAAAGTTTTAATTTCAAATTACTTCCATGGTACAAAAAAAAACTTATTTTAAAAAAATCTCGAGGAGGCATTAATAGTACTTTTGCAAATAGCGCAGTGCAATCGAATTTTATAATTACATCTTAGTAACAACTCCCATAGCTTAGTTTCTAAAATATTGTTTAAATTTTTTTTTCAGAGAATTTACGCCATTTTAGGACATATTTTGCATTATTTTAGTATATATATTATACCATTATTTTTTATGATTTTTTAGAGAATTGTCCGATATGACGTCACTTGAGAATTTAAGACATTATAGGTTTATACTCAATATTTTTATTGCAAGCGTAATGTACATTATACATGTTACATAATACTCATAATAGTAGTTTATTCTACAAGGGCGAAAAGGAATAAATTACGAGGACAATTTAAAACCGAGCGTAGCGAGTGTTTTAAACGTAACCGAGTAATTTATTGCTCTTACGCCCGTGTACCATACTACGTTTTTCAATGCATAGTGTGAGGAAATAAAACAAATATAATCTTGTGAACTTTAAATTATGATTGGCTCAAAAGGACTGTATCCAGAGCCGTTAAACAGTGGAAAAAAAAAGTAAAACATTTATGGTACACAGGAAAGGTTGCAGGTTAGCCAAGTTCTTGTAAATAAATAAAAACATAATAATAATAATAAAGCCCTAGGGCAAAATAATAATTTTTCTGTTCGGTTTTAATGCATAAAAAGTGGGCCTTTACGAACACTTGCATTTAAAAAAAAATTAGATCATTATGCACCCTGTTGGGCACAGCAATATTGTGGGAAAATTTTTGTATGCTTAGTTAAGTTTAATATAGGTATAACTATTTTATGACAGATTTATTTTTATATTTTATTTATGAATCCAAATATTCTTGGACGGTGTAGTAACATTTAGCAATTAATAGATCTTTTAAATGTTGTACAAACTGGGCCGTAGTTTTAATATATTTTAAACTTTATACTGATTGCAATGTGTGATTGCTTATAAAAAAGAGGTCTGTCTACTCATCTTTTATCCATCTGTTATCCAGCTGTCAAATCAGTCGGAAGCAAATTATTATAAATTTATCTTGATAGCAAAGAACACATTTCTAAACAGCCATTTCTCAAGTGACGTCACACGAAGGCTACTGGAAGTTGCAGCTTTTTCGTAAAAATATTCATCATCATGAGGTTTTTTAGATCACAAGTTCGAAAATACGGCTTACTAAACCTAAATCTCGAAATGGTTTTCGAATTAAATCTAAGCGAATTAGATAAGGGAAAATCCACGTACTTCAGGTACACAGCGTTACGGTCCATTCCTGCATCCGGTCAGTTTATACGACTTCCGGCATCCGGCACGGTCTCCAGGCCTCCAATTCCCCTTGTTCGGATCTTTTCCTTAATCGTCCGGGCCGGTAATCGGATCAGAAGTAACGAAGAGACAAAACCTGAAGCGACTAATCTCCAACCCAGACCCAATCAAGTACCGGATATCATGTAAAAATATGGGTTTGATCCAAATATAGAAATACATACCTTTTGTTCTGTTCTGTTTCTAAGCAGTGGTAGCTCACTGGGTAGAACGCCACACTCAATCTTAAGGCGCTCTTATCCCAGAAGAGTGACTCTCTGTCTTTTTCTTTACATGTAAGAAAATAACCACACTTTTGTACTTTTTTGTTGTTTTTATCGGTTTTTAAATTGTTTAAAAATAAGGGATATATTTATTAAAACCCACTTACGTGGTCGACCTAGAAAATTGAAAGAGCAATATTACCAGATATGTTTCGTTAATAAATGAGTGGAATTATGGAAATGGCATGATTTGAAAGGTCTTATTACATGCTGTGTTCGTGAATTATTTCTATCAAGCAAAGTTTATCAAAAATCAAATATCATAAAATATCAAAAGTTATAAAGTTAGATAAAGGTTCGAACTATATAGCGTATTTTTTTTTTAGAAGTTTTAGTCGATATTTGAAAGTTCTATTTGACTTTGAAATTACTGATTTTGGGATAAGAGCGCCTTAAGACCTGAGTTCGGATCCTGCCCGGTCTAGAATGCAGCAATAGTTTTTATGGCATTTATGCGCATAGTATACTTACCAATGAAAAATTTTCCTACAGATTCATGAGTTCATAATTCCTGTAATTCGGCAGCTATTTCCGTTATTTGTTTTTTGTTTGAAAGTTGATTTCAAGGCTTTACATCTACGTCTTAAATTTTGTTTTAGTTTCAGTTTGATAAATGTCGTCCATTTCCTAAGATTCGTAATCATTTTTTACAGCTGACACTTTTCAGAAATTAAATTAAAGTTGCTGTTAGCTTAATGTTGTCTCATACATAAACACAAAATTTAGAATAGTCATTCCTAAAAGAAATGCAAAAATGTTTGTACTGAAAATTTAGTTTATTTATTTATTTATTTACAAACAAGGAGTACAACCAGAGAGAGGCACATAATATCTTACAGTAAAGTTATTGGTAGTTTTTCATTGTACCACTATCCTTAGCATATACTCACAGATAATATACATAAATGTTTGAAGTGACGCAGACAGGAGATAAAGATAAAAGTAATATTATATTTTTGTTTAAAGCAAAAACCCACAACCAATCTTGAAACTAACATGTTTTCTTCAAATTCTCCAAACAAAACGGAAATTTCATAGATATATAAGCACCTAATATTTGTAAATACATACATACAATACATACATACAATACATACATACAATACATACATACTTTCTACTTACTACCGGTTAAGGAACACACAGAAAACATTGCAATTCATGTCGTGACTGTGTTTATATATGCTGCCAGGCGGCGAACCTGTGCTTCGCGATCGCGTTCCTGGCGCCGAAAAGCTTCAAGCAGAGCATCCTGGTGCTGCGCGCGTTAGCATGCGCCGGCGCAGTGCTGATGGCGTCGTGGGCCGGCGCCGAGGTCTGCGCGCCCGACGTGCTGGCATGGAGCCTCGCGCTGCTACTTGTCAATTCATTACACACCATCTTCTTAGTTATAAGGTAATTTAGCTAAATACCTTGTGAAAGCAGACAGGTAACATAAAGTGAAACCATAAACAGTGCGGCAAGGCTCTTTAGGCACATGTATGTTTTATTAGGATTGCGGAGTTAGTTAAGATTTTAACCACAACCAATCCACGCGCCAAAAGAGCCATGTCTCCGTGTTATTATTATTTCGAAGTTATTCTCAAAGGGAACTAATTTTTGAACTGTTATTTAAACATTCGAGAGGTTATTATGGTCAGTTGAAAAAAATAATGGGCAGTTATTTTTTTATCGGTGGTTGGTAAATTTGTGTGACAGTAAAATATAGACAGTAATATTAAAACGATTGGCCGGTAATTTCGTCTTACAATGTCAGTACTAAAAATACGTAAGCAGACTTATAAATAAATGGCCAGTAAAAATGATGGAATGGGCAGTTAGATAAATAGTTCGGCAGTTCCCATAGAGCGGAGACTTCTGTACCTGTAAGTCTAAACGGTTTAAAAGCCGACTTCTGTACTGGTGGGTAAATATAATTCAAAAACCTACTCAGCGCCCCCCAGCTCTATACAGTCTTGTGGTTAATACCCCTAGAGTGTATATAAAAAACCGGAGGCGTGGAGGTAGGGCAGCCCTCGCCCGCGGTAATAAGGTATAGGCGGCGAGCATAGGTGCCTGCACTTTGTTACGCAAGGGCGAAGGGGCTGCACATCCTGAAGCGCTGAAGCCGATGCAGAAGTGAATTTGTGTCAAAAAAGGAACTTTTACATGATTTATGTGAATATTCGGAGAGATATGCGTTCTTGTAGGCATAAGAATGAGGTCCCCTCCCTCTAGGGGATATAAAAATTATAGAACGAATTATATAAGATATAAAGAATTTTAGAGATTTCTTACCGACTAATTCCGATTCGTCAATTGCCCACTCGTAACTGCCCATTTAGTTATTTCACTGCTCAGTATTTATTATATGATCCATTTTACTATTTTTACGACTCATTTTTGTTTAATTTACTGCTAAGTTTTAACTGCTGAACTTGTTAATAAATATACATTTTGTAATTTTTAACTTACCAAAACTACTATATACGAGTACATACAACTGCAACTGCCGCTTTAAATCAGTGCCATTGTCAAAGGTTGTTGACAGTTTTTATAAACATTCCCTAACCTAACTACCTGGTACAGTCAGTATCACCCATACGAAAAAAAAATTTAGACCCATACTTATAACGTAATAAAACAAAAATCAAAACAGTTAAACAATTTTGTCTATTAGGTACAAACATAGATAGTTACCAAAAAATTACGAAAATGTTGCGCGTGAATGGATTATTATACCACATACTCTTCTGTACCGACGCGGCTTGGTTGAATCACAAGTGCGAGGAGCGTCACACGATGTTTTTGCGATTAAACAGTATGTCACGCTCCTCGTACTTGTGATTCAACTAAGTCGCGTCGCGCGCAATTTAACACTGTACTACGGGTGCTGATCATACAAACAACTATCTCAAAAAACATTCCTGCGCTAACAAAAATATTTGGTCGTGCCCATGAAAACAGAAGGTAATTTAAAATTATTTGGGAAAGTTGTCCCATACATTTATCACTTATCAATAATACCCCAGGCCAGTGGCGTGCACAGAACTTTTTTTCGGAAAAGCAATCAGAAGGTCAAGTACGACAATAAAAAAAATATGAAAGAATTTAAATAACACTTTGAAAAAAAAAAGTTTGTATGAAAATGTCACTCTAGGAAAGGCAGTGCCTACCCTGGCGTCATACAAACTTGTTTTTTTCAAAGTGTTATTAAAAATTTTTCATATTTTTTTTATTGTCGTACTTGACCTTCTGATTGTATTTCCGGAAAAAAGTTCTATGCACGCCACTGCCCCAGGCTAACATCAGCTTATCTTTATCTGTAAAACTTATGTTATTTTCCATGTTGCACGTCGTAAAACATGCAACGATCGACGCGACGCATAGAACGAGTATTTTAGCTAAAAACTTCGCTGGATATACATATTTTTTGTTTGTAATTTTTTATGATTGATGACTGTCTGCTCTCGGAGAACTACATAATGAATGATTAACACTATAATTGTACAAGAAATATTAAACAGTAAACAAAACCTTACTCATTTAAAATGACCTTTCAGTAAGGTAACCCAAAGATCCAAGACGCTCCCTTGCTGTATTGCTGCTTTATATGAGAAATTGAGATTGACTTCTTTTCTCTGTAAAATTAGAGTCATCCTGCGCGGTGGCAGTTTTTACGCAAATTTACGCTTTTGATGCAGATTGCAAATGGGTTAAAGCGTGGAAAATATATAAATAATGACAGATAAGACAGTTTTTATACGCATCGATTCTCCATGAGAAATCGGTCACTGGAAACGCGGAAGAGTATTATTTTACCGCAGTAAAAATATCTGCTACGTCGTGGTAGATGTGGACATTTATATTTGCTAGGATTTCATAGTTTTCCCGTTTTGTGTTACAGTATATGCAAGAAACGTAAAACTACACATTAGTAGGTAGTATATTGCAACAAATTGGCAATTGCAGCTTTGTGTCTATAGTAAGTTAATTTAACAAAAATTCTGTAATAGTTGCATTAGTTATGTTAATGTCACTGTTAATAACATTAAAGTAAAAGATATTAATCTCAGTGCTAGACTAAATCCCAGAAAACAGCCAATTAAAATACATGAGTAAATGTCATAATTTAACCTTACAGTTTTGTTATAATCGAATACAAAGTAGATGAGCACGCTTTTCCGATACTTGTTTATCGTAAAAACATTTTGTTATGTATTATTCCAAGATTTTTTGAAGTACCTTCTTCAAAACTCATCTCACGTTATGCACGTCTCTTCTCACCCAGGCGTCGTAAGTGAAACTGTACATATGTACAGTCGCTTGCAGTTCAAGCCACCTGCTTTATACGATTTTAAACCCTGATAACGGCGCCATAAGAGCTGCAAGTGTTGGAAAGGTTGACATTCAACCGAGTACTTGCTATCTAAAATATACATTATGCAATATGCACTTCGGTATTTGATAGTAATAATTTTTCTTTGCATCTTTTAATGTCATCGTTAGGAACAGAAGCCGCTAGAAATTGTTTCTCAAAAATTATAGAAAGCCTTTTAAACCCTTAATGCAATTTGTAAGGGCTTCAGAATATAGAATATATTGTAATAGTGCACCTTGTAGCTTGATTATTTCGAACGTTAGTTTTCTTTATTTTTGGAATACCAATACCAAGCTACACGTAATATTGAAACCCCATCATAATCTTTTCAGTAGCTTTGACGTAATTTGTGTACGTCGGTTGTTTCGGGGACAAGGGCCGAGGAACGCATACATTTATGTGCCTTGGAAATTTACGAGTATAATTTCTCAATTTTTCGAAGTAATCTAGAAATCAAAGCAGATAGAATATAGCATAATTTTATTGTTATATTTATAATTTTTTGCTTTTCTCATATCATTTTCCAAATTTTATTTAATTTCTAAAAACATGATAATAATTAATTCATTGATCAGATAGGTATAAAGTTTTTCACATTTTTATTTTGCCAAGTCGTTTGTGCAGATGGATGTAATTTTGAAGAAGAATGTCTTTGTTCGCATCTTGTATGGGGGGGGACATGTTCAGAACTTGAACGTCACTTCTGGAACGAAGGATAATTTGATTCCTGATATTACAGATTATTACGTTTTTTAATCATTAATTATTTATTATTATTTATTATTTGTGATCAGAATAAATATAAATTCAAATGACCTCGTAATCAAATGCGTAAATTTGAGGCGACATAAAGAAGTATCCACTTGAATAATTGACGATTGATTTATTTGTTCCTTTCTAGTCTGTAGTTTAATCGATTCAAAACGAATGTGACATACATTCAAAAACAGAGACGGTTTGTATGGAACTATAAAAGTGGTTAAAAGATCAAAGAATTTAAATTCAACTCTATGTCAACATCAAACGACAGCTGATAGTGGTAAAATGGTGGTCCAATGCAAATATTCGTCAGAAACCCAACCCGGTGTGTGAATAGGAACAAATCGAAAATACCTGCCATATTCCGAATCGTATACCGAAAAAACTTTTACATATATTTGTCCGGTATGTTAACGAAGGCGCACTAGATTCCATACACTTTATTAACATTATTTACTTTGAGGGGTGTAAATAACAAAAGAGAAAATTTTAATGAAAATGATAAACGTCAAATATAAGAACTTGACCACGCAGTGAGTGTTCCGTATATATTTAATAGTCTAATGACTAAAGAGGTCCAGTTCTGAAAAATACTTATGGCGGTTTGTTTGTTACGTACTCCATAACGCTAAACCACATAATAAATCATGATAACAACTTTCTATCAGGATAGTTTATTACGCAAGACGGGCGCTACGAAGAAAAAATCGACCCTTTAAGGACTTGCATGTCTACTTGAGTAAATAATGTATTATTTTGATAAAATAGTATATTATTTTTGGATACTTTTTCTAGGGATCTGTTAAAACAGAAACGCGATTGGAGAAATTCGGCTCGATAGAAATATTTATTGAAATTAGGTCCTTTTCGACACCAATTCTCCTGGTTTGACAATTTGGAATGACATATAGACCGCAACTATATTTTATTAGATGGGTTTTAACGGTATCTAGGACCTGGTTAAACGAAATTTTAATAGCAACTTTAGTACATTTTTTATTAATATAAAACCGACTTTTTGCTACTTTTCCACGAATCCGTCCCTGTCGCACTGAGGATTTTTTCGCATATGGAGTAAGAGGGACGCTAAAACTTTTACATATCGCCTTACTTTACTACATTCAGATATCAGACAGTTCTCTAGGCATGAATAAAACAAACCACGCAGCCAAAAAGCTAAATAAATAGTTTCATGTTCAAATCAGACAGAACTTAGTCCGTTGTATATTTAATGCCTGTGTAAACTTGCAGGTTCCTCCCGCCGTCTCTCTCGCTAGAACTGACTGACTTGTACCTGAAGCTGTTCAAGCCACTCAAGGTCAACAAGAAGCACTTCCAGGAGCTAACTCGGGAGGCTAGGATCCTCCGCCTGGACCCTGGGGAGGCGTACGCCATCGAAGAGGTCACGCCGGCGGATGAACGGCTCTCGATCTTGCTAAAAGGAAAGTGAGTATCCGCCTTCTTTTAGATGTTTTTAAGATTTCTGACGAAATACAAATACTTAGATAATACTACTTTAATATAAACAGCCAAATTTATAGTAAAAAGTCATTGATGAGCTAAATATGAACATGGTTGCATAAACCAAAGTAATTAAAAATACGAAAAAGGGTTAGTTCGTAACTACGCAAGAAATTTGTCAGACCAGAGTTTTTTTTTATTTGCGTGGCATTACCTGACTTCCACTACATTTGGACTATAACATTCATTACAGCACACAATTAGTCATATTGCCGATTGGGCCAAGCGGAAGTCATAATTATTCTTACAAACTGGCGTTCTAGCGAGGGAATCTCTCGAAAACTTGCCACAATTTGCAAACTGCTTGTTAGAAAATTTACCTTGTATTTATTTAAATTTGTTGCATTTTGGTTGTGTTATATTATAAGCTATATAGTTAGGTCATAATACGAGTGCAAAATTATTAATGTTTTGGTGCTATTACTCAACTTTGTTTTCTACAAAATACTTGAGATTTTTGAAAATTTTCATCTAAACTTAGGTGGCAACCTAAATACTACTCTGAGAAACGATTAAGTACGTTATTTATAATATCCATTAATAGATGCAGTTTATAATTCACATTTTTTCTTTTTTTTGTTCTGAATACATAGGAAGACCAAGTATATACTACTATAGAGATAGCGTTGAAAAAAACTGTGTCATTGAGAAATGACCCACTTCGGATCGTCTCGCTAAACGCAGTATTGTATTATTATACAAAGAGTATACGCTTATATTCTCCTATTTTTGTCTTCTAACATCTAAATAGAGCAGTCACTAATGCGGCCAAGCCTATGCCATTTACTACTGGTCGGTCTACTATTTATAAAACTTAGTGCTAGCGGTAAATACAACCAGAATATTTTGCGGCGCTGAGGCTCAAAGTTGGGTGGACGTTGCCATTTTATTCTGCTATTGTTGTCAAGCAGATGCTTTCTTATGCACATGAACGTACACTCAGAGAACGGGCGACTAACTAAGCTTGATTTAAGCTCGGTCGAAAAACGCAGTTGTAATTAAATAAGCTTTCAACTGACCGTTGCTGTTGTAACCATTTAAAAAAGGCTAATTTAAAATGGCTATAAATTGCACATTTATGTGTTAATGACAACCGAGGCAAATAAATAATCAACTTTAGTATTTAGTATTTATTTATTGAAAATTTGCACAACATTACAGAGTAATCCAATTCACTGTACAAATATTTTTTTATTAATAACTATAACTGTATTTATTGGTATCGATACGGTGTAGCACGATATAACCTAATTGATAGGACTAAACTTAATTTAGGAGGATGGCGTACCCTAGCAACTTTTTTTAGTACCCGTCCAGCACAATAAGTCCAATGGCAAAGACCTTATTTGCTTTTGATAGAGGTGATTATATGTTGGCTCATTGGCCTCTTTTTCTTGGACGCGTAATGCTAATGATCACGCAGCAAAACAACAAATTGGTGTGCTTTTAGCTAATACAGAAATATTTTTTAGGGAAAAAAATATTGGATTTAAGTGGAATCCCTTCATGTTTCTATTACCTATTCTATGAAAAAAAACTAGTTGATATCTTAACCGCGTTCTTGAAACGAACGTTTGAAAACCAAAAAAAGAGGGTTTTTTTTTTTTTTCACAAAAGTATAAATCTTAATACATTGTTTATAAGTACAATCCCTACATAAAATATCAATAAATAAACATTTTTTTTTCAATACAAGGAGTCCGAATTTCTTCAAACGAATCCTCGAAAGTCTGGGGCGTTGTTCATGCTCTAGGCTCATGTACATACAGTCTTAAGGGTCTGTCCCTATCTTTTTCTTTAAAGAAAAACACAAGGACAGAACGCTTAAATTAAGTTTAGTCCTGTCAAATAAGTTAAATCGTGGTACACCGAATCGACATCGACAATATTGTCAATTTTATATAAAGCATATAAAATAAAGTACGTTTTGCTAATTTCACCATTATTACATAAATAGCTTTTGGCTCTACTTTTAGTAAATAATACCAGGATGAACCATGGCAGTATGTATATATAGTTTACATTCAGCACCTAATAAATTACCTTACGAATTTTCTATAAAGCCTGGCGTTTTAATTCTTTGTGCTTTTTTAGGTTTCATTTAAAAAAAACGGTCAAGTGTGAGTCAGACTCGCATACCTAGGATTTGGTATCGAGTAAAAAAAATTTTATGAATGATTTTTGTCATTTTGTTTTCGTGAATTTCTCAACCGCAATATTTTTCCTATAATCTTTACGTAAGTACATATTACCATGACTTTTTTCTTATTTTTCGGTCCACCAGTTTCGGAGATAATTATTAATATTTTGTGGTTTTTCAAAGATTTCTCGAAATCAGTGCCAGTAAATATAGTTAAGGTGTATATTTTTACAATCAGCTCTTTCATATTTACAATTTGATAACCATACTGTATTTTTAGGTTTTATTTTTCTCTCTTTTGTATTGGAAATATTGTGAACAATTTCAAGTTTTTAAATTTTTCTTACACCGTGTGATGGGTCAATTAATGCTATTTTTGTGCCTTTACTTTTTTTAGTCTTTATCTTTAACGGTGCTAAAGTTATAACAGTGTGACATACGGACGGACGGATGGATAACGGAATCTCACCATAAAGGTTCCTTTTGTACCTTTAAGGTACTACGGAACCCTAAAAAGTATGTAGAATGGTATGATTAGACCGGGACATTTAAAAAAGGTAATAATCAAATTAATTAATTATAAAACAAGTTGAATTATATGATTAAGCCATTACGTTCAGTAAACACAGACAACAGGTGTGTCATTTGCCCATTTAATATTTACAAGCAGGCAAGCAATGCTAGGTAAAGTCCATTACCTGTTGCTGCATGGTGGAGTTCATTTATTATGAATGCACACCATGGAGTATGAAAAAACTGCTTCTTTTTATAGCTTACCATCGTATTGTCGATTCTTGAGTTAGTTAAATGTTTTGTTACGGAGAGAACTCGCTTTTTAACTATGCAAGGAGGTACAGAGTTGACATGATAAATGTTTTGTTACAGATAAAACGCTGGATAAAACACAATTTCTTAACTGTGCAAGGAGGCACAAACAGGGTTGATTTTTCGATGAGATAATGACTCATTATCATCAGGACTCTTCGGTAGTACACAATTGAACACCGCGCGCGCCGGTGATCCCGAAATTTCCTGGTGATGATTGATGAGTCATACATACAATCTCATCGAGAACTCAACCTGTGTACCGTACACAGGTTGAGTTTTCGATGAGATTGTATGTATGACTCATCAATCATCACCAGGAATCTTACATACAGTCTCATCGAAAACTCAACCTGTGTACCGTACACAGGTTGAGTTTTCGATGAGATTGTATGTATGACTCATCAATCATCACCAGGAATCTTACATACAGTCTCATCGAAAACTCAACCTGTGTACCGTACACAGGTTGAGTTTTCGATGAGATTGTATGTATGACTCATCAATCATCACCAGGAATCTTCGGGATCACCGGCGCGCGCGGTGTTCAATTGTGTACTACCGAAGAGTCCTGATGATAACGAGTCATAATCTCATCTAAAAATCAACCCTGTGTGTGCCTCCTTGCACAGTTAGAAGACTGTATTTTATCCAGCGTTTTACCTGTAACAAAACATTTATCATGTCAACTTACTCTAATTTGAATGAAAGTAATACATTATTTATTTTTAATAATTATTGTTGTAGAATGCAAGTGAGTTGTGATGGGACACATCTGCACTTCATACAGCCGTACCAGTTCGTGGACTCGCCAGAGTGGGAGGCGAACCGGGAACAATCCGATGACGTCTTCCAGGTACAATACATATTGTTGTAGGATGCAAGTGAGTTGTGACGGGAAACATCTGCACTTCATACAGCCGTACCAGCTAGTCTAACAGGTTGGCTTTTAACACACTTTATAACACCTTTTGACACAACAAAACACCAAATTCTAAGTGTAAAATGTCAAATTGGGCTGACAAAAGGTGTTAAAAGTCGTGGAATCGCTGGAAGTGAACCGAGTACAGTCAGGTACAATTCCACTGGATTCCATGTACAATAAATATTGATGTAGAATGCAAAGAAATCTACCTCTTTAACAATTTATTAATGTAGTTTGTATACTCAATATAAATACAGAGTCATTCCTTTTAGATACGCGTACGTATCTACATTTAGGTCCTTAGTACCAACTAGTTCGTTGCTTAGTACATGGTAATATCAGAGAATATAATGTGCTTAATTCTAAAAGTTTCTGTGGCAAAATGTTAACAGCTTTGAAACTAGTATGATACTAGCCCACATGTTATAATTTACGAGTAGCGTTTACAGAAAAATGATAAAAATTTTAGGGCGCAATAACGAGTTTTGTACACTGTAGGCTTGTAAAAAAAACATCATGTAAAAAGTGAGCAACATACCTATATTATAGTTAAAATGTATAAAATATAATATAAAAAATGTTATCCTGTTATATTAAAATTTGATCATAAATTTTTGCTCCGTTGATTTGTCATCAGCTTTCTATTAGGTCTTTACATAATAATATGAAATTGCCGTTTTCTGTAGATAATTTGAAGAAACTCAATTTTCAGTACGAACATTTTGGATTTTTTTAGGAATGACTAATCCAAATTCTATAATTGTGTATGAATGAGACAACATTAAGCTAACAGCAACATTAATAATTTAGTTTTTGACAAGTGTCAGCTGTAAAAAAATATTACGAATCTTATCATGGAAATGGATGGCATGTAGGACGAACTGTTTTTGAAAATTTAATTTTGGTTATCAAACTGACAACAAAAACAAAATTTAATACGTAGATGTAACCCTTGAAATCATCTTTCAAACAAAAAACAAATAATGGAAATTACAGGAATTATGAATTCATGAATCTGTAAGAAATTTTCGGCAATTTCATATGTAAAGACCTATTATTATTGTTGCTCGGAAACTGTACCTCCTATCAAAATAAAGGTTAGAACATAGTTAAAGAAAATTTTATAAGAAATAATTCCAACCTTTCTCGTAGCAAACACTGTTTTTATGGAAATCGCATAAAACTCTAATTAAGGACAAATTTTCGGGGGGGAGGGATAATTCAGCTCATGGAGGGACGGTCACGCATCTGAATGTCACCGTGACGAGGTATTTTTACCATACTAGTTTTAAAGCTGTTAACATTTTGCCAAATTTTACGACATAATAGATTTAGAAAGCAAACAGCACTGCAAACATAAATACGATAAAAACCCGTTAACCATTATTTGTAGGAAGGTTATGCAAGCAATAAATTGAACTCTCTAATGTTGTTGTAGCGTGATTATTTACAGCCCAAATTATTCCTGGAACGCTAAGTTACAAAGCAGCTAAAAAGCTTAAAACAACTTGATCAAACATGGGTAATTCGTTTTTGCGCGATTCACATTTATACGAAACATTTCTGTTTTTGTCTCTATATAATTTGTTAGTAGGTAATTAATAAATTTTCACACATATATTTGTAATATGTAGGTACACGTTCTTACACAAAAAGCACATTTGTTATTTTAACTCGCAATTTCTCAAATAACTATAGATATTTTACGCATATTAAGTTTCGTCTCAATTTTGTCTAAATGGCTAAATGTTTGTGAAACTGGTACTAAGTGCTCAAATAGTTGGCGACCTGAATTAGACTTCCTAATTTTAGCTCTCTGAGCTACGAGTACAATGGTTCGACCAACTAGCGACTGAGGAGTGAGGCAGCCACTACCACTAACTACAATGTTGTTCTCTAGTGTACATAATGAGTGTATGAGATAGAAGACCACTTTTATGGCTCTTAGACATGCGTCTTTTGCTTTTTGATAGATTATCGTCTTAGATTTAACTACGTTAATCAATTTCTGACGCACAAGAGCAACACTTGCAAAAGTAGCATTGTAACAGGCAACGGTTGTGCGTGATTTCTCTGTAATTAGAATCACCTCTGCATAATAATTGGAACTCCTTGGACGAATAAATGGGACTCAAAAACAACTTTGATTAAAAATACATTTTAACAGGCTATTTGTAAAGCAACTCTATCACAGCCATCAGAAAAAATAGGGAGCGAAGTAATGACACGGCTTATTAATATTCAGTGCACGATTAAGTTAATCTATTTGAAACGCGACGGGAATAGCTTATCTTACATCTGAGGGTATACACAGAGAGGGAGAACAATAACGGAGACCTGTTTTTCGTCGATTAGCGCAAAACTGCCCTGTTTGTACGATGACAATTCATTATTACGAATTTGTTTTCTTCCCATTTCCCCTCCTATTCATCCAATTATAGGAAAGAGAAAGTTCTTACAGTAAGTCAGAAACTAATCGGTAGAACAATATCTCATGTTTGTTTGGCACGTAACTTTTAGTCAGAAATGTAGATGGCTAAAATTTCAACTCCGCTATGTAAAATTTGTATGTGGTAAATAAAGTAGAAAGGCACAGGCTGGGTTAGACGTAGACTTTTACCAAGTTATCTTGTATGTTTTACGAAGCTCTGTTGTGTAGGGTATAAAATACATTTTCGTTTGTGGTGGGTGATGGGGTAAAGCTTGTGCGAGTGTAGTGCTTTCCCCCTATCGTCCCCTCTCACATTTACGTGAACTTACGCTCGGGTCCCCACGGGCAGACCGGCAGGTGCCGTTCCGTTAATAACCAACCATTTTTCTAAGAAAAGCGAACATTTCAGCGTCACGGAACATTTAAAAGAAAGTATGGAGATCGGTGAAGAATAACGCTTTATCGGCAGCTTGGGGCGGAGTGAACAATTTATCTGTTGAAATTCGCACGTTTTTCGCACCATTCGAAGTTTTCCCCGTTTTTTCTCGTTTGAGTATTTCGTTAAAGTTCGCATTGCTGTTGCTGCTGCTTTTGCTCGTAAATCTGTTTTTTTTTTGTTTATAAAATAGTTGCGTTGGATTTATTTTGCGGCGGACCGTTATTTTGCTACGGACCGTGATTTTTAAAATCTTATTTGTATTGAAAGGTGGTTCTAACGTACGCTTCTTTGTATTGAAAGGTGGTTCTAACGTACGCTTCTTTGTATTGAAAGGTGGTTCTAACGTACGCTTCTTTGTTTTCTAATATTGACTGCAATAATAAAAAATATACATTAATCAAAACAATACGCACTGTAGCAAATATACCAGCCGCGATTTTGCAGATCTATTTGCTACGGCGTAGCAAATAACACACAGCTTCAACTGCTACGACGTAGTTAATGTAATATCACGTGTAGGTCACATTTGCTACGGCGTAGCCAGCTGCGTAATCGCAGCTTAAATCTACTACAGCGTATCCCTCAACTACTTGTAACGATCTCAGCCTTTCTCAATCTTATAAAAGTTTATAACCAAGACCAGCTCGGACAGTCAGGAGTAATTTTGTTGTATTGGCCATAATCATCTAGGAAGGAATATCCCGGTGTTGTTGTACCGTAGCAATCCAAGGTTGTATTCATTTGCTGAAAAGAATTGGTGTGACGTTGTCGAAGAAACAGAGAAACTTTTAAGGGTGGTTTAGTCCTGAAAAGAACTGTTTGTTTTGAGGGTTGCGACTACCGCAAGCAAATTAGCCCCTCCCCGCCAATTCCAGTAGTCGTCACCTTATGTCTGGTTTGCGACTTCCTCCCTCAGTGTGAGAGCCGAGTACAATAAACTCCCAAAACCAAAATGATATCTTCCATACTTTTTGAAACTACTTTGAAGACTTTATTAATGTAATATCCACATTGAGTTTATCTGCCTAAGCATACTCAATACCTTGACAAGGTAAAATCACAAAAATTGTAGAATGAGTAGATTATATTTAAATGAAAGATCAACGTCGTTTTCACTTAAATACATTAAAAATTAAGCCTGGCTAATCCCTCAACTATATATTCTACGACGAGGCGATCATAGTAACAGAGTACCTGAATCTGCCCCAGGCTACAGGAGCCTTCGCAAAATATGAAACATTCAAATAACCGAACGAATCAGCATTAGAATGTATTGGAAAATAAACAAGCTTGACTCCTTAAGTACTTGTTCATTTCATGTAACTATTCAATTTAAAATGATACCCATATTGAGTTAATCTGCTTTAGTATACTAAGTATTTCGACAAAATAAACATAAGGATTGTTAATTTAAGTACGATATGTTCAAATGAAAGATCAATAACATCTTCATTTAAACATATTGAGAACAGGCCTGACCAGTCCCCCAACCATGCTACACTTTACGGCGAAGTGGTTTATACGGGGTATTAAGGCCCCAGACTCTCTTTGCAACATTTCGTTTTCATCTTACCTGATGCTTTAGAAGTGGCGCTCCCCCCGCTGCATTAAGATGTTAGAGACCGCACCTGAATGTTGCTCTACTTCGTTAAATGAGTGTACGATTACTTAAAATTTGACATGTGAAGATTTTTAATTATTCAAGTTACGGTAATTTACAAATTCAAATTCAAATTCAAATTCAAATTCAAAATCAAATAGTTTATTTTGCAAAGCAGGTATAGATATATACACTTTTTACACGTCAAATTTAATCTAATAAAGAAAATATATGTAATAAAATAATAAATGTACATGAACTAAATTAATTTAATTTATGTAGCAATATATTTACGATTAAAATGATAGGTAAAATATATATTATACAAGGTAAAATCCAATCAGCCGCCCGAACCCACACCGGAGACCCGGCCAGGGACCAGGAGCCGCATTTCCGAATCGCTCGTTCCCAACCCACGCGCGAAAGCACATACCCATCCCACGTTGCACACCAGAACTTGTCATTTGCAAGATGAGACAGGCATACACTTCCGCACGCGAACCGAACCCGAACGACCCAAAAATACGGCCCCAGGAACAAGGTTCAATGATCACCAACCGAGCCCCCAGCACGAATCCAGGCGGCCGACCAAATCCCATCCTATATACTACATACTAATAGGTTACATATATAAATACATGCCTACCTCCGCCCATTCGATTAGTCTTGCTAAGAAGAAGGGCAAGAAACTTAGCAAGATCATGTCTTTTTTTTTCAACATAAAACTTATGCTATACAATATATGACTTATATCTACTTTAACCAAGGGATAAGAAAATACAAGACAGCAGGAATTCAGGTTAATGAAAGAAAGAAAAACATATATATCTTTGTCTACCTGTCTCATATAGTCCTTTTCCTTTTACAGTCTGTAATCAATTAATGTTTACACCTTAGAGGAATCATAAGTTAAGAAATTATACTATTTAATTAAATTATAACTTACTATCATTATCACTGTAACACCATGCTTCACCATCATCCAAATATTCATTTATTTTATAATATGCCTTTTTCAATAGGCCCTGCTTAATATACAGTTTAAACTTATTCTCTGACAAAGTAAGGACCTCCTTTGGAAGTTTATTGTAAAATCTTATACCATGTCCTACAAAAGAGGTACTCACCTTAGCGAGTCTGATTTTTGGAAAAGCCAGTTTATGCTTATTTCTGGTTTCCTTACAATGTTGCTTACCAAGCCTTGGGAAAGACTCAACATTTTTTCTGACATATCTAAGGACTTGGTAAATATATTCACAAGGAACCGTTAATATATTAATTTCTTTGAACTTTTCTCTTAATGAATCCCGGTGCTTCATATTATAAATAGCCCGAATTGCTCTCTTCTGCAAAACAAAGACTGCGTCTGTATCCGCGGCTCTACCCCATAACAGCATGCCGTATGACATAATGCTGTGAAAGTAACTAAAATAGACTAGTCTAGCAGTATCTACATCAGTAATTTGTCTTATGCGTCTAACAGCGTATGCGGCCGAACTAAGTCTACCACATAGGGCTTCTATGTGGGGACCCCACTGAAGACGAGAGTCTACCGTAATGCCTAAAAACTTAGTTTCGTTAACTGACTCCAGCTTGGACCCCTGCAAAAGCAAATTACCATCCACTTGAATTACATTTGGCAACGTAAATTTTATACACTTTGTCTTTTTTGCGTTTTAAACTAAATTATTTACAGTAAACCAATCAAGCACCAGTGATAAAGTTGTATTCGCGCCGTCAAGGATATCTTTACGTCTATTAACTTTAAAAATAAGTGACGTGTCGTCTGCGAATAATACTATCTTCGTTAAGTCTTTAACTAAATATGGAAGGTCATTTATGTAAATTAAAAACAGCAAGGGCCCTTATATGGAACCCTGCGGGACACCCATTTTAACTAATGCTCCACTTGATTTTACCCCGTTAATGTCTACCTTTTGAATACGATCACTAAGATATGACTTCAATAACGCCAAAGATTTGCCCCTCACTCCGTAGTGATCCAATTTACATAAGAGTGTTTCATGATTAACGCAATCAAAGGCTTTCGAGAGGTCACAAAATACACCAAATGCATCTTGCTTTTCTTCCCAAGCATCAAAAATGTGCTTAACTAAAGCAACTCCTGCATCTGTGGTTGACATCCCTCTAGTGAATCCATATTGTTCACAGTGAAGCAACTTATTTAAATTAAAATGAAATAACAATTGATTAAAAACTATTTTTTCAAAAACCTTACTCAATACCGGTAAAACTGACACAGGTCTATAGTTTGAAGGGTCCCCGTTGTCGCCTGATTTAAAAAGGGGGATCAATTTACTAAACTTCATTAAGTCAGGAAAGATACCATCATCTACACATTTATTAAAAATTAATGCCAAATAAGGAGCTATTAAATCAATAACAGAACTTATAACTTTCACAGATAGGCCCCATAAGTCCTCGGTTTTTTTCAAGCTAAGCGATTTAAATGCTTTAATTACAGTTAATGAATTAATATGTTTAAAAGCAAATACAGAAAGACACTGAGGTACGTGATCTATTAAAAGATCCTGCGCAAGCCCAGGGCTTGAATTTAAATCTTTAGTTGTTAAGGAAGGAATTTCAGTAAAGAATTGTTCAAAGGCATTCGCAACTTCTTTATCTCCTGTAACGACTTCATTGTTAATACTTAATTTAAGTTCGTTATCTCGTCTCTTACTTTTCCCAGTTTCAGTATTTATAATGTTCCATACGTTTGGTTTGTTTATCGGAACAAACAAAATGAATTTGCAAAAGCAAAATAAACAAAAGTAAATCTACCTGGTATAGATGGCTTATTGGTAGCAGTAAGAGTGATTATTAATTAGACACAATACATTTTATAGGTCATGCAATTATTTGCAGATTTTTACCGAAGGGGTGTCAAGAGGTGTTCCGAGTGTGAACTGTGAGATGCAAGTCATAAGTCCACCCATACGTGTACCTATAAGTACACCCGCGTTTCTCTGACGATTATTACGTCTCAACGTGATGAGCCCTATCGCTCTAAGGAAACCTGCATGCCCTAAAAAGCGTGTAGTTGTGCCCGAAAATTTCTTTATTCATCAAGATTTTCATTTAACTAATGCCTGACATAAAAAATACCTTTATAAAATTTGGAAATGTAGAAAATTAATAATCAAATCGTAACAATGAAAACATTTAAAATTATGTATTCCTAATACTCACACACATATTACAATCAGTTCTTTAAGTAATATAATATCAAAAATAGAAACTCTTACGGTAATTAAGAGGGCGCCTCGCAAAATAATCTAAAACGACAGTCACTGTTAAATTGATTTATTTAATAATATTTCAATGATAAATAAATAAAATATATATTTATTATCACAGAGAATGTATCTACACTTCCGCCGCAGCAAATATTTAAAATAACTTATGGTGTAAGAAACAAATCTATCTAAAGCAGGCCCAAAATCTAAAAAAGGTATTGGGGTTTTAGTAATTTCAATAAATTAACTGTCGAATTTTGTCTCAACCACAATTCAAGACAATCACAAAAGTTATAAAATACAACTGGGCTGTTTCACATTTTTAAAATTTTGTCTGGTAAATTAAATATGTTTTTTTCTGTTAAATTCAATAAACGCGACCACGATAAAAAAAGACCACGAGAGAACAAGCGAGGTGTCTAATCGTTCTACGCTCGGCGCAGCCTTAAGTATCTGTCAGTTTGTGTGTCCATGATTATGACTAAGGTGCAATAAAAAAGGTAAAAAATTTAGTTTTAGAATTGTGATGTTTTAATGATAAGAACCGCAGCTGCGTACGTTCTTTTGTTTTGATGCATTATTGTCCAGCACGTTGTTATCTCGACTGTCGGTTTTAGTGACTTCGATAGCTTTTTAAGATATTTTAAATAAAAGTAAGTAAAGTAATAAAAAGGATGTAGCTTCTTCGGCTTTAGTTATTCCAAAAAGTGGCGACAGCGGTCCTGGTATAAAATTTGTGTCACGCCATCCCCGTGGGTTTTATAGACCACAACTTCTAAAATACGGCTTTACGGGTTTTCGAATTAACACATATTAACATTACTTAATCTAAGCGAATTAGGGCATGCAATTATTCGCAGATTTTTACTATCCGGATAACGGATAATGTATTATCCGGATACTTATGGTAAAAATTAAGGGTAGTAATAAAAGCTCCGAAAACTAAATTAAAACCACCCAAAAAAACGGCCTACCGCAAACATCTTGAAAAAAAACCGCCCAAGTGCGAGTCAGACTCTAGTCAGAACCTAGGGTTCCGTATTGTGGATGATAAATTTAGTTTTATCATTTTTTTTCGTGAATTTCTCAACCGCTTTATTTTTTCTGTAATTCTTACGTAAACGCATATTACCATGATTTTTTTCATATTTTTCGGTCCACCAGTTTTGGAGATAAGAGGGGGGACATACATTTTTATATAGATTTTCAAGGATTTCTCAAAATAAATGCAATTAAATATAGCCAAACTATATATTATTACAATAAGCTTTTCAATACCTACAACAACTATAAAAATACACATATTGTATTTTTATAAAGGTTTTTTTTTATTTATTTTACTTTTTTTTATATTTTTAAATCACTATAGTTTTCCCAGTTATTGGTCAGTTATGATCTATAATGGACATTTTTTTCATATTTTTCTGTCTACCAGTTTCGGACATACACATTATTGTAGTTTTTTTAAAGATTTCACAAAGCCAGTGCCAGTAAATATAGTAAAAGTATATATTTTTACAATTACCTTTTTAGTGCCTACAGTTTGATACCCATATTGTATTTTTAGGATATATTTTATTTTTCTCACTTTTGTTTTGAAAATATTTTAAACAATTTCAAATTTTTCATATTTTTTTTACAATGTAATATGTAGGCAAATTAATGCTATTTTTGTGCCAAAATTCATGTCTTTATCTTTACGATGCTAAAGTTATGATGCTGTGAAATACGGACGGACGTAGATTAGACTTTATTTTATCGAAACAGGGATTTCTTAAAATATTCAAAAAATATTTTATCCATACTTGTTTACTTATTAAATTATAAGTGCAATATTCAAGTAGAGCAACTTTCATGATACAGTTCGCCTCTCCATAAGAATCTACGCGAGGGAAAGGGAGCAACCGTGCGAGCGGGAGGTAAAATGACGTCGAGCTACACAACACACGTCTGAACGCTGCGATGTCCCAGCGAAACTGAGGGAAATATCGACGCGTTTTGTGTTTTAAACTCTCGATAAGTTTCGATTTGATAAATGTTCTTAAAGTAATTTTTTAAATACCGTTTTTTGTTATTTCACTTATTAATAGTTCTTTTCTACGTGTTTTAAATTTGACTACGCTAAACGATAGTTTTCAAGTGGAAAAAAAATATTTTATCAGTGGTTGAATTCATAAAATTACAACTACTTAAAGCACTCGAAATAAGAAAACTAAAGTATTATCCAAAAAAGTAACCAGGTAAGATTATTTTTGAAGATATGGGAATAAATGTTACCTGAATAAATTTCTTGTTTTTGTCATAATCTTTACGTGACGTGTGCATGAATGAGACTCTCAACGCGTAGAACATAAATAAAGGTATGTTTAAAGCCTAAAAAACCTATTAAAAGTAGCATTAAAGTAAATGAAAAAATAAGTTTTGAAATCTTCAAATTCCACACTATAAATTAACGTAAAATGTATTTTATTTATTGCTTTCTTACTAACTAAAATAAAATCTTTCTTTTCTGATAATTCTGCAAGAATACTGATTTTTAGGGGACTGGAGCCTTAACCATCTTCAACAAGTGCTGAGACTTTCCGAAAAATACAACATAATTGGAAAACAAGCAAGCTCGACCCATTAAGTACTTGTACATTTTAGATATTTATTCAATTTAATATGAAACCCCTTTTGGGTGTATCTACTTTAGTATACTAAGTATTTCGACAAAATAAACATAAGGATTGTTAAATTAAGTACGATATGTTCAAATGAAAGATCAATAACATCTTCATTTAAACATATTGAGAACAGGCCTGACCAGTCCTCCCACCATGCTACACTTTACGGCGAAGTGGTTTATACGGGGTATTAACCATCTTCAACAAGTGCTGAGACTTTCCGAAAAATACAACATAATTGGAAAACAAGCAAGCTCGACTCATTAAGTACTTGTACATTTTAGATATTTATTCAATTTAATATGAAACCCCTTTTGGGTGTATCTACTTTAGTATACTAAGTATTTCGACAAAATAAACATAAGGATTGTTAAATTAAGTACGATATGTTCAAATGAAAGATCAATAACATCTTCATTTAAACATATTGAGAACAGGCCTGACCAGTCCTCCCACCATGTTACACTTTACGGCGAAGTGGTTTATACGGGGTATTAACCATCTTCAACAAGTGCTGAGACTTTCCGAAAAATATAACACTACTGGAAAACAAGCAAGCTCGACTCATTAAGTACTTGTACATTTTAGATAATTTTTCAATTTAATATGAAACCCCTTTTGGGTGTATCTACCTTAGTATACTAAGTATTTCGGCAAATTCTAGATCACAAAGATCTGTTAAATAAATTTGAAATATTTCAATGATGAATCGCCATCGTCCCCATTTAAATATATTTGAGAAATAAGCCAGGCCAACCTCCCTAATTATTATTTAAGAATTTACTGCTTTCGATACCGGAGTACTCAAAGCATTCAATTGCCTGAGCGATGAAGTACTTTTGTCAGTTTAATTGTAATGAAAATAAAAAGGCTTGTCTCCTTCAACACCTGTACGTTTCTATATAACAATCCAATTTAGAATTAACACCAACCAACCTGGTTTTAAAGAATTATATTTTAAATAAGAGTAATTATATATTTATATATGTGTAGATCTATTAGATTAATTTGGTTGCTTGTCTGGTTTCGTCCTTGTTCATGTATGCAATTATAAATAATTTACGCTTAAATAAAATAAATTACATGGAAATATTAATTATTATAGTTTAGTTTAGATGTATTCACTCCAGTCCCTTCAATCTCAACCTTAATGTTACTCAAGTTAATTGCTTTGTTTAATATATAAAAAAACAAAGAATAAATTAAAAATTCCTATAAAACACATTAATATATGTATAATATTAAAAGTACTCTCAGAATCAGATCCTGATTAACAGTAAAAGAAAAAAAAACTCGATTGGACCAAAATCCAGGTCTATTCTTCGCAGAGACTCACATTTTTGTTTCGTAAAATTTTCACGAAGTCAAATCGCCTAATAATATTTATTCTAGCAATGAATTTATTGCAATATTTATTTACTGGAATTTTAGATGAGTACTTGAATCTAGTAACTCATTCAAAATAATGAAATATGTTCCCTATATTATAAAACATACAGGAATAGAATTAACACAATTTAGTTTAGTATAAATTATAAATAAATTTCGCCAAGCAGTACAATTAAAATAACTTAAGACTTGAATGATATTCTTTCAATTATAATTCTGATTTATTGGCTACATTTATCATTCCAATCTAATTGTATTTTTACTCTTATGGTTCTTATATTATTTAATCTCATTTTTATTAATAATAGTACAACGATATTAATATAGAACCATGTGAGTATTAAAATGCTTATAATAACATAAATTCAGGATCTGGGCGTGTCTAGAGTCTCCCGCTGCTGAAATTAGGATTCATGCAGGAAATGAAAATTTTATTAGTACCTATTTACATACTTACATACATATTACCGTGTTTTATAACTATATGGTATGGAATAATCGAAATTCCATTTTTGGTAGCAAGTTGCATGTAATTTCTGTAAGGATAATCGAAACCCTTATTTTCAGTATAACCAATTTACTAACTCGAACTGTCATTTGGCGGAATAATCGAAATTCCACATTTTACCCAAGAGATAATTGCTATTATCGACAGCGACGGCGTGGTCATCACATAACCTTGATTTCTACTAATAACAATAAATATGAACATTACCTTTTGTAATTGCGGGAAACTCTAGACATAATCTCGATGACTTATTATAAATTTTCCCAATTTCCCAATTTCTACAAATTTACGAAAATTTAAATAAAATTTTAATTATTTATTTTTTTATTTTTAAAATATTGTTATATTAACGCGTCATTATTTCCACTTTTCTTTGGCTTTGTCCATCATATGTCTCCGGCGGAAGCATGAAAGCAGTATTTTTTCTTGTGGATGCAAAGGTATGAGCAAGCAATTAAATTTCAAAATGGAGCGTTCCGGCACACGGTTTACCAAAGAAAAACAATTGATTAATTTCAGAAATAATGAATTTCATTGATATATAAGTCACAACAGCTGAATTCTCTAATAATTCCCTATCAATAGATATATAAGGGTTTGTGTACGACGGTGTATTGTGATTGTTTTATAGTTTTCGAGATTCAGTCTGTCCTGCCTTAATTCTCAATGTCAATTTACGAATAATTACTTTTACTAATTGTTTAACAATTTCAATGTTAATTTACTGTTCGCGAACTGTACTGTAACATTTATTAAAATTTTAATTCAAAATTAAACAAGCCACCATCTAAAGAAAATTGCCAACCCCACATTGTGCAAAATTCTAGGCTCTAGAAAAAATTCTACCGAATTTTCTCTACAGTCGGCTTGTGGAAAATAGACTTGTTCTACAGTCTATAATAATTTACTTAAATTTATTTGAAGTCTAACACAAGTACAGTTATCTAATTTTCCTAGACCCCCTTGTAATTCTATTGCAATACTATACTTCTAAATAAAATTACTTAGTATTTTAATTGTAAAATTTCAGTAAAAGTTTTCACAAATAAACCTTCAATCTTGCCCTTCCTACCACTTATAAAATACACGAAGAACCCCTACATGGGTTCTCAAACTATAAGAATGAAGTTTTACTGTGAAATTGTGTTATGTTTACTTATTCTAAAATATTTAGTAGACTTCCATCTACTAGCTATAGTAGTCGAAAAATATATAATTGCTTATTATCTACCTATCAATAATTTTTAGTTGACTTATGATTTATTCTCACGTCAAAAGACAAATAAATCATTAGTTCTTTAAGGCAGTTTAATTTCCCTATGATTTACTCAAATTTCCTATTTATTGAGTAAATAAACCATCACCAGTGTGTATATCTGTATTTTCAATAAAATTTAAGTATTGCAATAGAATCACATATTTAATTCCTGTAAAAGAACACACAAAACAATCTCTTCAAAAATAACTCTGATGAATTCTTTCCAAATATAATGTTATTTAGTTTAACAGTAATATTTTATCCAGATTTCATCAAAAGAAAAATCATTCAATTTATTGGAATCAAATTCACTCAATACTAAAGTTTAATTAGATCATTAAAAGTGCTTTTCCTAACCCAACTCAGCAATCCGCTAAATATCAGCTATTATTGTATGTTTTGAATTTATAAACAAAACATATCTTATTTATCCAACCAACTATGAACCTAAAGCTTCTGCCGAGACTTATTTGTAGAATTATACTAGGTTATGACTCAATCTAATACCTAGAATAATTTAAATACCAACAGTATTTATAAAAACACAAAAAAAAAACAATATCAACTTAAAACGTCCGGTGACGTGCCCCTTAAAACCCCATGACCAAACGCATTTTAAAGCAAACATATACCTAAATTTTACTACTTTATTTACCTAATGTATTTTAATGTTCATAATTACATACTAACATTAACGCGCTCCTATTGACAATTCATTTTAAATTGTAATAATTAAAATAACGTTCAAAAATTGAATTCTCAACCCGCCTATGTATCACGTATTTAATTCCGTTATAGGTATCTATAAAATAATCTACGCTCGGTTGATTTACGCTCATTTCTTATGGTAATTTAGCGATACACTATAATTATATGAATATATTAATTATTTACCTAACAAATTAATCTCCCCCCCTAACCGAAAAGCACGGAAAATTAAATAAATAAAGCTTATATTCATGGGATTCCAAATTGAACGATTCCGAAATTAAAACCACTTATCTGTATCCTCTGTGCTTCGGTAGATCTCCATAGCCCGGTAAATGAACTCCACCCTCTGTCCTTTGTTCACAATTTATAGTTTTTGTCCTTTAAAGTTCACACTTTCACTCTCGCGTACCGTTTGGAATTTGTAACACATAAAATCAACACACGTCACTACTTTGACTCATTACGTTTTCGTGAAAATTGAGGACCGACCGCGTGTCGTCTCGACTCAATTCTCCGAATTTACGTCGTTCGTTCCGCGCGCGTATTGTCCCGACTCAATTCCTTGAAAGCGGGTCTCTCGCCCGTGCCCGCATCCAAACTGCCCTCTCGTCAGAAATTCTACCTGTCCCTTGCGCCTGCGACCCCCCTGTGTTCCTTCCCCTCTCTTCACCCCGCTGACAAGTTGCAAGCCGTCTAACTGTTATTTGAAATTGTAACTCAGCTTATTCAACAAACAATGTATCTGAAGACGGGCGAGGAAAAATAAAAAAAAATTATATAGATAACTATTTGAATGAAGGTCTAAGACGTTACATACTGACTCTTTTATCTGTATCAGATTTTAAGCAACAATTATTGTGTTTTTCTCTCCGCAGCTGAATAATTGAATTCGGTACTATATACTTTGATTTAAGTAGAATTAGTTACGTAGACGACCTGATGGAAGGACTTATTTTCAGCAGTCTAAGCGATCGTCTCTTTTGAGTGCAGTGGTTTGGTAAACAAGCGCGATTAAAGAAAACCTTCAAAGATGGCAGTAAGAAAGTAAAAAAAGTCTATGAAGTAAAAAACTTGTTTTTGGCAATATATAGGTACTATGTGCACGTCATCAAGACCTAACATTGTACCAAATTTTAAATTCCTACGTTGTAGCGTTTTTGAAAAACACCTTTGTGACAGACGGACGGATCGACACGAGAGTGATCTTAGATTCTATTTTTCCTTTTAATGTTAAACGTCAGTCGCTTAGCGCAAAGTGCATAACTTAACTTTGTTTTTCTCGTGAAAAAAAAAATTAAAAGCATTTTGTAGGTTTATAAAACAAGAGTTTGAAATTGTATACACGATTAGTCATGATCTTTTCAAAACCAACTTAAAATGCTGTTTTAACATTGTTGGACCAGATCATGACTAATTGTGCATTAAATTTCAAACTCATGCTTTATAAACCTCATTATACTGAACTATTGGCGTCGATTGCCACATACCAAAATGTTTTTCAATTTTGAACTTCTAAACAAGAAAAAAGCATTTTTTCTTCGTTAACCTGCCAGAAGTAAATATATGCATATTTACTACGAATTATAAACAAAGGATTCCAAAAATAGTGGTAGTGTTATATAGCGTTCTTATTGAAGGAGATATAGAAAGATGATGATGATTCATCCGACTGAGTTCGGTCACGGCGACTGTTGCGGCTGTGGAGAGCGTCGTCGGTCATGTGCCCTCATCTGACTTATGTAGCCTATCTTGTTTGTGAAAGTGCGGTTGCACAGGCTACATTTAAGTAAACTTACAACTTACATAGAAAGATACGAGTATAATAGAGAGACATAAAGGTGAAAATATAAGAAAATATTTTGATCGTAGTATACAGTTTTGGTCGTAGTGTATGGTGTTACCACATGTGTGGTATAGCGCCCTCATTTTTCCAACCTCTTTTTAGGTATTACTAAAAGGTACAAAAGGGACCCTTATGGTGAGACTCCGTTGTCCATCCGTCCGTCCGTATGTCATAGCCTCATAGCCTTAGCACCGCTAAAGATAAAGACTTGAAATTACAAATTTGCCCACATACAACGGTATAAAAAAAACTTTAAAAGATTTTAAATTGTTCAGAATATTTCCAATACAAAAGAGAGAAAAAATTATATAAATTATCCTAAAAATACAATATGGGTATCAAATTGTAGATATTAAAGAGCTGATCGTATTAAGGGGCTGCACAATGCTAAAATTCAGTCCTGCTCTTACTCTTTGGTTTTTTAACTGTCTATCCTGCTCTAATCAGATGCGGTGCACGCAAAACTTCAGTTATTTTGAAATAACGACTACATTAGGACATTAACTATAATTTCTTTATGTAATAAAGACGTTTTTTTCTAGTAAGTATCAGCGTATGATGGTTTCGTTTCAATCAGTTTTGACATATGGAAACTGAATCGTTTTTTTCGTGAAATTTATGTTTTTTTTGAAGTATTGTGATTAAAAGAAAATTGAAAGTATGTTTATTTATGAAGTGTAATTAATAATTGTCGTGAGTCAAAAAACATTCCATATTTTTTCAAATTATTACCATCTACATTGACGGAACTGAATCCAATGCAAAACTGATGTTTAGCATTGTGGAGCCCCTTAACTATATTTACTGGCAATGATTTCGAAAAATCTTTGAAAAACCACAAAAAAATGTAATGCATTATATCATGGTAAAACGTGCTTATGTAAAGATTATAGGAAAAATACAACGGTTGAGAAATTCACGAAAACAAAATGACATAATTCCCAAAACTGTCGAATTACGGAACCCTAGGTACGCGGGTCTGACTCGCACTTGACTTGACTTTTTTTACCAAGCTGTATCTAGCACCTATAACCTTGAGTGAAACGATTGAGATGTGTGTTGCAGGTGACGGTGAGAGCTGAAGAGGTGTGCTCATGCATCTGCTGGCCGCGCATGCGCCTCGAGCGCGTGCTGCGTCATCGGCCAGCGCTCAAGGTCGTGCTCGACTGTCTCGTAGGTGAGTCTTTTACTTACCACCAGACCTTATAACTTTATAAAGATTACTATTGTAAAGTGTTATCATAGACTAATACTATAGGTACATATAGACCGACAACTCACATACATCAAGGCGTAACAAATTTTTTACGCGCCCTTACAACACTAGATGTCGCCAAGTATTGCAAATAAGCATAATTTGTTTAATTGGCTGCAGGTAAACTCTCATGGTTACTTAGTAAACATGTGGCTGTAATAGCTTTGCTTAGATAAACTAGATGGCGCTAAGTTGGCAACACTGACAGTGAATATTTCAGCGCCATCATCGAAGTGGGAATTATTTTTGTGTCACGTGACATTGCTGTGCCGCTAGTGTCACCACTCGGTCTTTTTTAGCATCGTGTTCGTTAGAGGATTTAGCAACGCCATCTAGATTTCGTTAGAATTTTACACCTTTTTGTGGCTACAAACTGATGTATGGAAACTGCTAGTCCATACGTAGTAACTTAGTCTATGGTGTATATAGCGTATTGATTGATCGTTATTCATGTATCTAAACTAGATTTGACCGATAATAGCAGGGATATTACAACGTTACTTCATGCATGTGCAAAATTAATATTGTTATTTATAAATAAAATAGGTAAGCTATTTGATGAAACTGATGAGTTTATTACCTGTATTTAACCTGAAGCAATTGGTTACCAAAACCATACACAAACGCAAATTTCGAGCACAGGTCTCGTTAGAAATAAAATAAAAAGAAATACAGAAAATTAATAAAGAAAAGTCATTTTTGTCTGCTACATACTAGAACTTACGACTACATCTACGAGTATGTATATGCATTGGCGGATACAGGGAGGGGGCTATGGGGGCCATGCCCCCCCCCCCCGAAACATCCAGGAATTCCATACATTTGACTTGACTTGTATCGATTCTGGTGCAATTTTACACAGCGTAGGTATATTAGGTATACGCCTTAAGACTTAAATATCTTCTCAATCTTGTCAGAATGGCCCTCTAAAACCAAATCCGAGTATGAAGCATTCTTCATTGAATCGACATTTTATTATGCTATTAGAAGCTCTCAATTTATTTATAGTGAATAAATATTTTATAGCTATTCTTATTTTAGTGGCTACTATTAAGCTGGTATACGTGTGAATCACACTTGAGCGAAATGATAGCATTTAGATTGTTCACAAAATATTCAGGCATCTATTGTTATCTTACTTCTGTATACCATAAACATAGGCAGCCTGGTCACTCACTTCGAACTTCTAAAACAAAACGAAAATCAATCCTTTATGGTCTTTGTTCACGTTGTTGAGTCTCGATAGTTTGCCTCATTTCCCTGAAATATTAATAATATTTTCGGGTAGTTACTCGAGTAGTTACCTAGTTTTAAGGTTAGTTTATAATATGAATATCCCACAGGCTCTAATAGAATAAATTAGATTAGATTGCAAAAATGAAGACTTGGGTAGTAATCAATTTTTAGGTGATGAATTTTCAAAAACCCTGAAACACTTTTTTCTTGATTTCGAACCTTAGGGCTTAATACAATTTTGGATTCTTTTAATTACAATAATTTCAAATTTTGCAAACTTTTGATCCCCTTCGTGTACGTGTATTTTGAAACTTTTTAAACTTTAGGTTAAACGTCAGTAGCTTAGCACAAAATGCATACATATCATATGCATGCATAATACATTGTTTTTCTTGTTTAGAAATTTAAAACTTAAAAGCATTTTCGTCTGTGGCATTTGACACCAATAGATCATTTTAATGATGTTTATATAGCGAGAGATGAGCAAGAGTTTGAAATTGTAAACACAAAATTGAACGTTTGAAAACCAAAAAAAAAGAGGGTGCAAAACATTTTTTTTTTGACAAAAGTAAATATTTAATTTTATAAATATAATATAAATATAAATTTTAGTACATACGTAAGATCCCTGGAGAAAAGATTAATAAACCAAATGTACAAGGAGATTATAATACTTATTTCAATACAAGGAGAGTCCGAATTTCTTCAAACAAATCTTAGATAGCCTGGAGTTGGTCATGCTCTAGACTCAGGTACAGTCTTAAGTGAAAATCTTCACATTTACTTTCACAATATGCTTTCAAGTCACATCCTTTATCAGTTCCGTGAAAGTGAAATTTCATATTGTGCATGTTCAAGAATGTTCACTTTGATGGATCGTCGCTCCAGATACTTATTACTGACGACGGAATTTCTATATGCTTATTGATAGGGTCCAATAACACACAGGCAGGATATTGGTACCTAATATACCTATATGGTAAACTACATTTGAGTTTATATTCACGAATAAAAAAGACCAAGCAGATTTAAGAATATAAAAATTGGGTATTTACTAAAAAAAATACTTTGAAATACAGCTTGTCTAAAAAGTCATGAAATGGAACTAAAATTATTTTTACTGGTAACACCTGATTTCCCCATACAAAAGATCTGAGGTGCTGCCATATTAATTCTGTTTTGGCAAAGAAAGTGGCGCCCCTATTTATTTCTAGACTTTATTGACAATCTGTATATACTTGTTATTTAGGTTTATGAAATTTCAAGTAAATTTTCTGTACACGTACCTACCATCAGTATTGCGAAAAATTATTTTTGTATCAAAAATTTTCATGTGGTTCAGAAAATCCCTGTAGAACTTGTATTAAAAATATTTTGTTTTATGAGCTTTCTAAAAAGATACAAACAAAAAATTCGTATTGTAATTGTATCAAATTTCAAACGTAAATCTCTCCAAAATATTAATGAAAAAACTGTCTTATTTGTTGGTTCCTTTAGGAAATGAGGCAACAAAGCCGAAACGCTGCATCACCGGTTTTAATCAACGAAATAAATAAGTGCTGCTGATTCATTCTGAATTATTCGAAGGACCTCTATAGAACCAACAGCGCTATAAAAAATCAAAATGCCCTATTAGAAACCATTTCCTTTAGAATAGGCTATAAGTATTTGACAGCCAAAAGAAAATAATACCTATTTTAAATGCGAAAGTCGTCGATTTGTATGATTTTAAAATGTAACTTAGAAATAGAAATAGATTTATTTAAGTAATGTTGTTAGGTACATTATAATATAGTATATAAACATACAATGCGATGTTAATGTAAAATAAATAACTATTGAATTAAATATGCGTAATACGGGAAAATATCACGAAAAAAGTAAAAGTCGAGCTTACTATAATTCACTCGCAATAAATACAACAAAGTTGTTATAAAAATAAACTATGAATAAAGACTGATTTTTCAATTGCCAGATAAAATGTATTCCTAGGAATAAACTATATCGATTCCATAAAACAAAAGGTGTTAGAGTGAAACCCACGTTGTTTATTCATAGGAATAAATTTTATCTGTCACTCGAAAAATCGGTCCCAAGTAAAATAAATAAATATATGCATAACTCCGCCCATTTCATTAGTCTTGCATCATGACTTTTCTCATTTTTTCAATGCAAGTGCTCGTAAAGGTCCACTTTTTATGCATCAAAACCGAACAGAAAGTCGATTATTTTGACCTAGGGCTTTATCATTATTATTATTTTTAATTTATTTACAATGGTTGGCTAACCTGCAGCCTTTCCAGTGTGTGTACCATAAATGTTATACTTTTTTTCCACTGTTTAACGGCTCTGGATACAGTCCTTTTGAGCCAATAATAATTTTAAGTTCAAAAGATTATATTTGTTTTATTTTCTCACACTATGCCTTGAAAAACGTAGTATGATACACGGGCGTAAGAGCAATAAATTACTCAGTTACGTTTAAAACACTAGCCACACTCGTGCTTTAAATCGTCCTCGTAATTTATTCCTTTTCGCCCTAGTAGCATAAACTACTATTAAATACACTGGCCTGCAAAACTAAGTACTACACTTTTTAAATTTGATTTTTTTCAGAACTATAGAAGTTACAGATTTAAAATAATCACATAGTGAAGTTGTCCTTATAGTTCCCTATAGTTTCAAAGAAAGCTGATAAAATTTGCTATAAAACGTTTTTTATTTTTAATCTCTAACTTCTATAGTTTAGAAAAAAATCAAATTTAAAAAGTGTAGTACTTAGTTTTGCAGGCCAGTGTATATATAATAATCTTATATATTATTATCTAATTACATATATATATTATTGTTAATTCAATATTAAAAATATTTTCAAATATATTTTTTATCACATTTTTCACAAAGAGATACTTATACTTTCAAGTAAGGAATAAAAATACAAGACGGGGTATTTATATCACATGACACGATTCATGAGGAAAAATATATCTTTGTCTACCTTCGATTTAGTTAAAATAAGTGTAACCTTTTACAATCGGTTTATCTGTTATGTAACATTAAGTCTCTATCTTATACGAGAAAGGAAAATATACTAATTACCAATACGACAAATATCACTATTATTATGAACAGAAAATCCCACAAATTTATAAAGAACTTCCTGGACCAGTTTCACCTTTATCAAAGGTATCAAAGGTATTAGTATAGGTTAATAAAAAAAAATATACTCTATTCTATGTCCTACGAAAGAGGTACCTATTTAGGCAACTCTGATTTTGGAAAGGCCAATTTACGAGTATGTATGTTTCTGGTTCCGGAAATAAATTCTCTGAATCGAAAAAATTTACATTACAGATTATTGTGATTTTCATGAATGTTATGTTTGCAAAGTTTTCAAGAACATACCACTTTTCATGGTAAAATTTTTGACAAAACAATTTTAGTAAATTATTGTTTTTTAGATTATTTTTCGGGTTCTCTTTTTCTTTATAATATTCCTGCTATACAGCGTTGTTATGACCAACACAATAGACATTTGGAGGCTTCGCAGGTAAATAATATTATCTTTTTACTTCTGTGATACCTATCTCTTTTTGAATTTCAATGGGGGATATGTCTTATGTATGTATTGGTGGTTTCTTTTAATGTGGTTTGAAAAGTGAATATAGTACACATAGTACAGGTCGAGAATAGCTCGACAGCAAATAATTATCTAATCGAAATCTTAATCAGCATGATTTAGTGAATGCCACATGGCCTATCTAATATTTCTACTTTTATTCCACCAAATAAAAGAAAGAAAGTTCGAATCAAAGTTTGTATGTCTGCTTTTTGGCATGTTATGAAAGTTTATGATATCCCACCTATATTTTCATGTTTTTTTCAACTCCAACTTCTTTGTGGTAGTCAATAAGTTTTATAGAAGATATTGTTATAACTTAGTATTTTTTTCGTTATTCTGTTTACTTGTAGCAATTTTTCCGAACTCCGTCCAAATTAAAATGCAAGAATACAAACAAAGCCCGATAAAAAACACACTAAGTTCCACTAAATTTTAATTTTTGAAGGGAAAATGCAGATTTTTTCGATTGTTACTGGAGATAATTCAATGACATTTTCTTTCTTGTATTCCTTAATAGATACGTCAGGGAATGACGGGTATTTTAATGTAAAAAAGTTTATTTAGTTTAAAGAAAAAGTTAAGTGTAAATTGTATGGAATGAAATTGCGCGCAAGCCGGTCATTCCGCATGATTAGTTTATATAAGTGACTATGAGGATTTTTTTATTATCATATGGATGCTTTTATTATATCATTCAAATATTTTCGCATTTTTCCGAACTATTACATATCGTCACGATATGAATCCCCGAGGGGGTGCCAAAGGTGTTCCCAAGTTTGAGCTGTGAAATAACGGACATACCCGGGATAAACATTTACTTTTTATTTTAAAATTTGCAATGTGCTGCGTATCGTCTGCAATGGTTTAAATACTATATCATACGTTCTACTCTTCTTCGACTGATCAGAATTTCAAAGGTTTATGTTATGACAGACCGACGTAAAGAGCAGGTGTTCCATAAGTGTCCCTTGCTTATTTTTGTAAACTAAACGTCCTTACCAAATAAACTATTTTTCTATACACTGTCACTCCAACCCAATGTGCATGTTACCGCGTCGTTGGGACATTTCCACCCTTTCACTTAAGTAATTGATACCGGTCCAGCCCTATGGTAATGTCCCCGCAGGAATCACAATGGGAATATAAACCGAGGTGAATGGACAGATAACTTTAAATTCTAGCCTTTGTTTTTACAGCCTGTAAAAACAAAGGCCAGAATCCTTATGTATGACCCACACCAGTACCACACAATAACCCGATTTGTTAAATTTAAAATACACTACTACTAGATACACTCGCTGGTCGTTGACCTCTGATAGCGTCAGTAGCACATAACACAATTATTTAAAGTGATCGGTCGAGATTGCGCTACGGAGTGAATGAACTGAGTTGAGAAGAGTACGTAGCCATAGCTTAAAAAAATAGTATATTTTTTGGTAAAAATTTAAGGTGTATTTTTTATCAAAATTGTATCACATTCGTGTATAGTAATAATAAAAAAACATTTTCCTTACTAATTTTAAATCCCTTCTGTTAATTTTATATGAACAAGATAATTTGATTTTTATTTCCGCGGGTGTGAATGTTTTCTTGGAAACCTTTTTAGTGTGATCAGGCCCCGTAGCACAGTATTTAATAGCGCGCGATGTGACTTAGTTGAATCGCAGGTGCGAGGAGCGTGACATACTGTTTAATCGTAAAAATATCGTGTCACGCTTCTCGCACTTGTGATTCAACTAAGTAAACTAACTCCTATGGGGCCAGGAGACATTAATTTAAAATTAGCATTGTTAATTTTCTATTTAGATATTTATGTAAACGTAGGGAGTAAGTCCTACGAATAATTACGTATATCGCAAACAAACTGTCTTTTCTCAGGTTTTCTGCATGCGCTTTCTATATTTTAGTCTTTATTTTCTTTTAAATTTTCTATTCTTTTTCTAAATATCAGACAAAATTGACCTAGACAAAAGTTTTTTATTTAATTTCGTGGTTTACTTCGCTATTAAGATATGTTTATAATGTAGGTGCCACCTCCTTATATTTTTGTTTTAGATAGGTTTAGCTTGTAAAATTTTTCCTTTTGTGGATTATTTAGTTTAGATTTTAATTTTTAATGTTATTTAAGTTTTATTTATGTACCTGTAAATAAAAATTACACTATTCTTTAGAATTGATTACTGCGGAAGTTCAAACCTAAATAACTACTCTCAAAAGAACAGTGCAGAAGTACACAAACTCGCTCATCATCATCATGGTTGACAGTTCCCTGTCGTTGCAGCACCTTCCATCCCTCCCTATTCTGGTCTATCTCCTTCAACTCCTAGTACGACTGGCTACCACTCGATTAGGTTAACTGTTCAATATAATCCCTTCTAGGCTTTCTCTTTCCCCCTTTTTCCCTCTATCTTTCCCTCCATTATTGTAATAACCTTTCTTTTGTTTCTGCACAAAACTCGCCGCACTATAAAATGCACGTAGGTACTACGAGTAAAATAAATTTTTCGTACACTTGTTGAATACTAATCCATTTTTCGTACACTTATTTAACTTTAATCCATTTTTCATACGTTCGTTCAATTTTAATCAATTTTTCGTAGATTCGTTCAATTTCAATCCATTTTTCGTACACTCTTTCAATTTTATGATTGCAATACGGGCGAATGGTGGACTTGTGGATTTTCTTTCGATTGTACATTATGGTATATTTGAGTAACTTATTTAAAGAGACACATAGAAAAGAAAGGAAGCTTTCAATGCTGTTAGAAGATATCACCACTTGTGCAAATGCGTACTCGTCTGCACGACATGTAAACACTCAGCCATGTAACGTGGATGTCTATACATATCTACATGAAACCTTAAACCTGAACTTTAAAAACAGCTCTCTTACTTATGTAGACACCAGCGGACTCCCAGCGTTCCTCCCGATGCCCTAGGAATTTCCTAAAATCCCTTTTTAGCGAATGTCTACATCATACAAGGAACCTATGGTCTAAATTTCACGTTGCTAGGTCCAGCCGTTTGATCTGGGCGTTTGTAGATCAGTCAGATAAATAGACTATTGTCTCTATCTATATTGTTGCTCGCGTATATCTCAGTTTTCATGATCCCGTGGGGATTTCTTAAAATACCTTTTTAGTGGACGTTTACTCCTAGTACGACTGGCTACCACTCGATTCCGTTAACTGTACGTACATCATACGAGTGAGTACAAGGAGCCTACAGTCCAAATTTTATGTTCCTAGGTCTAGCCGTTCTAGGCATTGATAGATAAGTCATTCAGGGTATTCTTTTATTTTATATAAACGAGAAAACATTCAAATTGCTACAAAAATGTATCTTCTAGCTCAAAATACCGACAACGTTTAAAAATATAACATAATGATATCATTTATTAGATTTTAAATTGCCTACCACGATGACGTCTACGAGTCGCTACGAAAACGTGATGTAATTTATTTGACGGCTTTGTAGCCCACGCTCGTGGAGCTCCCTCGTAGCTTGACGTAGCACTCTCGTAGCGTGTAGCGAGTTTATGAAACGAATGGCATAAGTCTTTATTTACTAAAATCGTTATAGGCATTGGAGAAGCAGAAACAAAAGGTGTTTTGGAGACAAAAAGCAAGATTAAAACCAAGCTTTTGTTCAACAAGAAATCTCTACCCTCGATATTCCGGAAGATCAATATAAGCGGCCATCAAAGTTATTCAGTTTAAAGTAGTTAGGTCTATTTCAAGCTAGCACAGTCTAGATTTGTCAAAATGTGATAGTTTTCAAAAGCAGATGAAATGTGAACTTGATATTCAGGTAAAGGAAAGACTGCAACATAAGGCATAACGAAAGATTGGGAGCCAATGGCTGTCTATACACTAGCCCTCTGCCCACGGCTCCGCCCGCTCTGAAGGTGTAACAAACTTGAACCCACTGTATTACAAAATCTTTTCTCGAGTTTCAGAAGAGATTCGTAGCAACTTTTGTAATATATCAGTCACAAAGTTAATATTACAATGCCCTGACGTTTAAATCCAGGATATTTTCAACACTATCAAGGACGTGGAACAAGAATAAGTATAAAATTGAGTATGCTCAGTTTATGTAGATACGGATTTTAATCGCGTAGATACGTAATCTACATACTTTTTTATATTATTTTTTGATATTATGTGGTTTAATATTTCGATTGTTCTGTAACATATCATGGCCACAACACAAAGAACAGACGGTAAACCAAGTTCGATGTAAGCCCGATAAAATATTAGTTATAATAAGTATAAATATAACAACATCAAAAGCGGTTTTATAAGTACCTACATTGTTTATCCGATGTTATAATATTACATAATAACACCGTGGTTCTGCGCTGTGATTGGTCCAATTTATTATAACACCGCTAGAGACCCAATCAACAACAGTGAAAAGAATTAAGTCTCGTCCTTATTTCTTAAGCCACACCCCTTTATCCTTGTGGCTTCTGATTGGCCCTAAGGCATCATTACCAGACAACGCACCAGAGGTTCTTGAACGAGTGTTCTTCTTCTTAGTTTTCGTAAAATTGTTAGTTGAAAATATTATGAGGTAAATAATGTCACGCGAAGATGACATTTTTGATGGTCGTAGATTCTGAGGTCGTAGATAAAGTATTGTGTGCAACTCAACATAATTAGACATTGGGACACTCGCGCAAAACTATTAAGAAACTCACTTCGTTCGGTTCGTAAACAAGCATTTGTGTCCCATTATGTTACAGTATCACAAAATTCTATTAAGATATTCCATCGCTTAATAAACTATAAATGAAAAATTTTAAAAGCCCTCGAAACTCATACATATCATACTCGTAGAAAGGATCCATCATAGATGGTTGTGAGTGAGTTTGGTTGTAGGAGGTAATCTCTGGAACTACAAATCCGATTCTGAAAATTCTTGCACTTATAGGAAGCTACATTATCCCTGAGAGGCCGTAGTTTTTTCCCCGGGGACAGTTCCTTTCAGTTGTTTCGACAGGAGTACACAAAAACTAAAAAAACGTGGATAACGCCGCGGGAAAAAGCTAGTAGCTAAAAATACTCTCGATCAAGTCACTTTTCAAACAAAAACAACTAAATCAAAATCGGTTCATCAAACAAAAGCTAGTACAGTGCGCACCAATCTTTTAGTCGCCTCTGAAGATAGCCGCAAGAGGCGACGCAATAGCCGTTTTACGGTGTTAGCAGGTGTCAACACTATGCGTTAGTGTTAGTGCTACGTCTGTACACTACACATGCGCGCGTTGCATGAAAAGTACCTTCGAGGAAAAAATTATATGATTCGTTAAGTTTATCGTTGAATCTATTTGTTATAGTTTATTGTTTTTGTTGCCTTTATTTGTTGTTTTGTTTATTTAGTTTGTTAACGTTTTGTTGATTTAGTTTCTTAATGTGGGGAAATGGTGTTTATATTAATGCGTTTTATTTATATAGTTAAGACTGCACTAAAATAATAAATAAATAATTAAATAGGTAGGTACAACAAGTACACTTTCCCACTTATAGTAAACATCTATTAATCAACCGTTGATATTATTGTTTCCTTGACTGTACCTGCGCAAGCTTGCACTCGTTACTCACTCAGAGGCGACTAAAAGATTGGCGCGCACTGTAGCTTAAAACACTCTCGATCAAGTCATTTACCAAACAAAAGAATCCAAATCGGTTCATCCGTTTGGGAGCTACGATTCCACAGACAGATACATACGTTAAACTTATAACACCCCTCTGATTGCCTCGGGGGGGTTCAAAATAATTATGCTCTTAGATTTATGAACAACATTGTTTGACGGTTTATTATTTCCAATTTCCAGGCAAAGATATAACTCACAAGTTGTACTCGGTGAGCGAGGGTCTCAGTTCTGGAGTGGTGACGGAGCGGGACGCGGGATCAGCGCATCTCACTCGCTCGGCCAGCGTGGACGCCGTGCACGAGGGCACGCAAGGACGCCTGCGCAGTCTCGACTGGCGGGCAAGGTCTATACGTAAACAAGGGAAGCAAGGTAAGACCATATAATAAGGTGACATTAATTTATGCAACCAAATCTGGGGGCTTGGTAAGTGATCAGAAATACGGATTGATAACACGTTTTGCTAATTTCGCAAAATAAAATATTGATCTCCCCATGGTGATTGACTCGGGACTGGGCTTGCGGTAGGGGACACGAAAAAAATCCTTTACAAATTTCACTAAAAGGATCATTGAAGCTTGATACTGAATACTCAACGAGTCTTCGGTATGAATTTGGCTGCATAAATGAATGTCACCTTGTAGACCATGTAAAAGGGACTCGGCAAGCGCACGCATTCCCCTCTGCCGAAGTATGAACAATTTGTTCGTGTAAGTTTGGTTGTGTGCGCGTTGTGTTTATGTTACATGATCTGATAACTTACGATACTGTTTGCATTTCGATGTTCTTATTTTCTGAGGAGGTCTTGGGCAGGCTTCTCGAGCTCTTATCAGCCAAATAACAAGATTTGTGGGCTCTTGATGATACCACGATTACTTGTTTCATATTATCCCTCGACAGTTTGTGGATCTAGTAATAAAATCATGTTTTGTCTATAGGTGGTTCGTACTGGCAGCCAATGATCGCCCGCCAGTTCCTCAGGAACTCTCCTTTCAGCCGCAGCGTGACGCAGGCGGCACCGCCTCGATTGCAGACGCAGACGTCATCAGCGAGTCTGCAGCCTGCGGTGAAACGCAAGAGTCCACCGCGGAGGGCCGCCTCCTTTAGAAAACCCCGGGAGGTCAAGTTTGCGGAGTCATCGAGAGCGATGGAGCCGGCCGTGTGACGCGGGCCGCGGCTCCAGCACGAGCTGGTGCCGCTCGTCGCGCCCCCCTCGCCGCAGCACTCCACCCCCCCGAACAATCTCCCCTGACCGCGGTACGAACGGACGGACGAGCCTCACACCACTGACTTCTAAACTCCCTTACGCAGCTATAGACCTTCTTATTTTCTCTTACCCTTCCTACCTACACGAGAGCTTCCTTTTTAGATCTTTTTGTTGACATGAAGAGAGCTTATCCGTTCGTTCGGTGGAACAAATAACGTTTATAGAAACAGTGTTGTGTTACAAAGTGTTTTGTGTTTGTCGGTGATATTACTTTGTTAAAGTAACGTTGCATTATGAACGATTGTGCTACTAGGTAAGCGCAAAGTGTACTAGGACAGAGCGGTGTTAGTTACAGAAGGAACGCTTGTATGCACATTGGAATAGAAAAGCAATGACTTAGTTATGTGACATTATTTATGTGTAATATTACTAGAGTAAGGGTACTACAAAATAAAGAGAAAGATAGGTTAAAATCACTGATAGAAATAATATCTATGGAATTGTAGCTATAATTTTTTAGCAACTGATTCAAAATATGGAATTCTAAAAGTATTTTAATGTTAATAATTGTTTACTAGTGTTTAAGATGTGTTAAATTCGTGATAAAATTGTGAAGTTATTGCGAGAATTTATACTAATATAGACTATACGTATATCTATTCAGGAAAGACTAACTAAGTACTTACATATATTTTCATGCTGATTGTTCTATGACAAAGGTTTCTTATTGTAAGGGCTCGGATTCACGCCATTAAACGCATCGACTTAATGTACTGCACAACCACCTCACTCATATTAACGTTTAATTTAATAATTATAAACAACACAAATAACAGTTTTGAGTACTCGTATTTTCGAATTATATTTCGGCCCACTTTGGGGCCGGCATCAATCGAATGGTGAAAGATTTGAATACAGAATGACATAAAATGAAAAAGATAAATATATATAACCTTATTATTAATGAAAAAATATATATATTTATAAAATAAATAGTATATATATTTATAAAATAAATATTTTTTTTTCATTTCATGTCATTTTGTATTAAAATTTTTCACCATTCGACTGATGCCGGCCCCAAAGTGGGCCGAAATATATTTCGAAAATACTCAAAACTGTTATTTTTGTTGTTTATAATTATTTAATTAAATGAAAAGCCTTAAAAAGGCTAATATAAATATTTATTTCATATTAACGTTGTGTTACAAACAATACCAACTACTTGTCTTTAGCATTCCATCCACCACGTTATCCACAACACCCCGAAAATATTAATCTAAATATTAAATAATAATAAAAACCAATTTCAGAAATATCTAGGTACCTACTCTAAATCGTCGGTGTGTAGTTGAAACAAGAGCTTCTGTAGAGTTTAAAATGCATTTATATTTGTGCGTATTGAATTGAATATATGGCATCAGAACTGAAACCTCTTTGCCAATAACTTGAAATATAGAGAGAGTATTTCCTTAGATAAAATCCAATTGCTTAAAGATTATTTACAACGAATTTCATGTCTTATGGATGTAACGCTAGCCGCTTATGGAACCTAACAAACACCACATTGAATGTTAATGTTATCTTTGACTTCTTATAATAAGGTAGACTAATCGGAACCGTGCTGTTAAAGTATCAATATCATTTCAGGCTTGCAAAAGTAACCAGTATATAGTAGAGTCGATACCGAGCTGGCTGTTAAGAAGTTTTAAATTCTGTAAAATGAGTTTCTACGCTGCACATTTCGGCCTTCGAATGCACTATCAGTATAAAATAAAAGCTTTGTCCGTACGTTATATTCGTCAAGTTATAGTTAGATCGTCACATATACGGTGACAAAATTGGAGGTCTGATCAGCAATTGTTGGTAATACCGCTCTCAACTGGCACCAGCGAGGTATGCTGACCGAACTAAGTTTGGAGTGATGACATGCGAGTGGGGCGAGGGCGGGGGCGCGGTCGCGTTGGTGCCGGCGACATGTCGGAGGCTCGCTAGCTCTTTAGTCATGTAGGTGTGACGTCACAGGAGCCTACTTTGTGCTACACTTCGGTGTTTAGTTGATGTTGTCGCTTCGTTACTTACTGTGTTGTCCGGTCTAGGGCCAGTAGTGTTCGTGGTACTGTACCTATCTCGTCGAAACTATCGTTCGGCAATACGTAACTTACGGATACATATCGTTCTTTGTCTTGTTAGTCACTTTCTTACGATCGGTGTAGTAGAACGAGTTTGTTTGTTATCGTTAAATAAAGTGGACATTTTGCACAATTTAAGACAGCATTCAAAATTGTAATCAAACATATTGAAACTGCAAGTACACATCATTACCACCTTGATACAGTGAGTGGTAACTTTAACACTAGTCGTATCCTCAAATTATTGGCCTTGCTCTTCTCAAATAAAATTAAATCAAATAACATTGTAAAAGGCTAGTGAAATTTTGATAACTAACTACCAACTAGACTTGAATTTGTAAAGTGATAGGCTGTTAACGACTATTCATTATTATCTACTGTGTATAGGATGTACACTTCTTCTTGAACCGCTTTTTGATCATTTGTACTCGTCTTTCAATTTTACATGTAACAAGTGCTTGCGACATGATAGTACATAACATTAGTATTACGACTTCGACTACTAACATACCTACTACATCCACCAATAACATTACATATAAAGGAATTCAAAATCTTCCGAACGATAATAAGTATTAATAACTTTTTTTGGAAATAAATCTTTATAATAAACGCAGAAGTCTTCCATTGTTTTTGGATAATTATTTTATATATAACCTGTGTTGATCATCCTGATGTGGTTATATTTGTGGCATATGATTTACAATTTAAGGTTAAACGTCAACCGCTTAGCGCAAAGTGCATAACTTAGTTTTGTATTTCTTGTTCAGAAGTTCAAAATTGAAAATCATTTTGGTATTTGGTAGTTGACACCAAATAGGTTTATATAGCATAATTTTGAAATTTAATGCACAATTAGCCATGATCTTGTCCAAACAAAGTTAAAACAGCATTTTAAATTGGTTTTGAGAAGATCATGACGAATTGTGTACACAAATTCAAACTCTTCCTTTATAAACATGAACTATTGGCGTCAAATGCCACTGACCAGAATGATTAAAAATTTTAAATTTATAAACAAGAAAAATAAAGTTAAGTTATGTACTTTGCGCTAAGCTACTTATGTTTAACCTTAACATGAAAGAGAACCTGTCTTTAAATTTTATCTACCTAACCAACCCAATGCATTTGCTGTTACTGATTCAAATTTCAATTAATAAGTTAATAAGATTTTCGCAATGACTAAATACTGTCTAATATTTATGTATAACACTGATAGCTTAATAGTAAGTCGCAAAACATTTTGTTAGCTACTTGTACAAAAAAGCAAAAACGGGAGCAAATTATTTTGTACATAATTATTTACCGCTTAGTAATACGTAAATTTAAATCTATCTCAAAAAGTTCGTCTGGCTTTGGTTGTAGGAGTGCGTGCACACACACTTTTTCTAGTGTGCGTATCCTCGGAAGAGGTACAAAACACGCAACACCAAAATGGACTTATCTGTCTGTACACGTCACTAATACAACCATAGCCAAATGGACTTCGTGAGGTAGAATATCTGTAACTCATATCCAAACAGTTAAAAATAAATTATTAATATTGATATCGTGAACGGCACATTGATATACGTCACACCTGACTTTTCTAGTCAAATTCGTAACATCACCACAGCACTCAAAACAATCGGAAATGATTTATTTGATTGGCCAATTGGCCAACTAAAACATATTTTGAAGATATTGGACAAATTACATGAATTTTTAGAACTGTTTATTTTATCTTCTTCGATATTTAGGCACCCATGCTGCAGTTGAAAACTTTAATCCCAAAGAATAAAATGAAACAATGCAAAGTGACAGTCAAGATCTCGAAATATATTTCCCAAATCTATTTTATTTCATCACTAAGCTATTGTAACTATGTGACGTAATAAAATCTATTAAGTTCTAAAAAGTCCTACACCCATCTACCAATTCCAATACTCTATGAAATACCGGGGAAAGTGCTGCAGGCCCACTGTAATCGAAAATTGGGTCTGCGCAATTTTCCCAAGTAGGTAACGTGACCCTCAGTTGATAACATTTCGTTTTAAGTTTACAATATATCACAGAAATAGCACAGCTTTGGCTATCAACCATGTGTTGTACAATAAATGTAATAAATGAAAAAAAAAGGTATTGTTCTAGAACTCATAGATTTATTCTGAAGTATAACACAGACACTGGCAGAGCGGCTCTGTGATACACGCGAATTGTCTTAGATATAATTGTTAGAAGTCGTCGTCGGTAATTGTACTACTTATACAGACCGCTTGAGTTACAGCTATCGAGGATGTAAAACGTACTAAATGAGCAAGTATATTTTACTGTAGATACTAAAATGCGATCAGGTTCTCTCTGTCATAATTTACAACACACATTATTTTGATTTAAACATATTTTGGTACACAAAAAGAATACCAATAAAGACAAATCTTTAGAAAATAAATCTTTCAGCTGCGAAAACAATTTATTTTCAATTAATTTTCTTCCTACTACTATATTCATCCCATAAATATTAACCAAATTGGCAGCATCAACAAGTGACTTTATTTCCCATGGGAAAATAAAGTTGTATGAAAATCCATTATTTCTAGCGTCTACGTTTTAATTTTAGTTGTTAACCAAAGTAGCAAACAATTTCAAACATTTGTGTAGATGTTTTTCAAAATTTTATAAAAAGAACCGTTTGGTTAGAACTTAGAACCATGAATGGTACATTGACAGTCAAGTTGGGCAATTCTTAAACTTTATTTATTCTAACTAGTTTTTCTAATCGGACAGCGATTACTGTAAAGCTACCTAAGTAATCTAAATGGTCGGCTATCCTGATCAAAAATACTTATTGAGGTGAGCCGTTTTGCAATAATCATGTACGTAATTTTCATTTTCGACAAGTGTAACTCAAGCCTAATTAGTTATCGCTGTGATTCTGATGTTATTCTGATTATTCGTTGCCCCTGCGTTTCATCGTGTAACATTACAATTATCGATTATATTACATATTGTATTTATTCACTTTATTAACATGTTTATTATATCTTTAATAAAACAATTGCTTATATGTAGTTTCATTTCTCTACTCACACCACGATGAAAAGTTGTCATTCATTTCAACAGAATTGTATTTAAAGTTATGTTGACCTCCGCTCCACGAGACTTATCGTCATTTAAATGTATAATCATTGTGTTTGAAATGTAAATGATTAGCTGGTGATAATGGAGCAGCGATAGTGTCAGAGGAAAGTGAAGTTAGCCAACTAAGGTTAACCGACTAAATTTAGGAGAACTTCAATCCCAATTAGTGATGAAAAAAACGCACCTGATTATCTAAAATTAATAATGATAATGAATACAAATTATCTGAGAGTTATTACAGAGACATTATTTGTCTAAAAACAAGAAACACACAAAATAAAAGCCGTTTACAACCTCTTGTTATACTTACTCGTATAATTTTTATAAGCAACCAAAACTCCGAAACTACTGCGCCAACTGTTTGAACTAATTTAACTTTTTCCGATTTATTTATTTTGCGAAGTGCTCATTTTGAGAAATGCTTGTTATCAGAATTGCCCCTTTATGAGAAGTTTACGTTGTGAGAAGCGCCTATTGCTACTTATTGCAATGCGAAATGCAAATTTTGCGAATTGCACATTGTGCGTCAAACTCCATACGACATATACGTACTTGATTCCTGTGACAAGTTTGTTTGCTTGGCTTATAAGGACCTGAAAATTTACCCATTAGTTTGAATAGTTGGTGCAATATTCTAATCTAATCAATATCTAATTCTATCCACACCGAGAGCTCTACAATTTAGAAGGACTTTCTGGTTGATTCTGTATTTCTGTCAGCAACTTCAGACCTGTTTTTATCAGTGCCCTCCATTGTAGACCATGAACAGGACGTGCATATGATCTGCAAAAAGTATATATATTTAAAATAATTAGGTAGAGTTTTTAAATTATCGTATAAAAAATGGCCTCCCTTATGCGCCGGAGTTTAGTGACAGTGAAGAATATCAAGAAATGTCGAAAGTTTTGTGTTTTAGTGCAATTGGTAAGTTTTAAATATAATTAAGGTACGTAAGACATGGATCAGCCTTATTGTCTAATCAACATCTATCGCTATCGCTTTCAGATGTATTGTGACTAGCTAGAAATAACACCACACATAGTTTTTAGCCAATCACGATATGCCTTTGAAAACGATAGCAATAGATATTTAAGTTACACAATAAGGCAACTTATAGTTTAGGTTTGTTTCAATATGGATAGAAAAGAAGGTGAATAAATTGTGACCATAGAGGAGATTTCCTCTATGATTGTGACACAATAAGCAATAGAATTTTTGAGGAATTTCATACCGGGTTTATGCTTGACCGTTTTATTTACTTGTAATATATAACTTAAACTAGTTGACATGTGGAGGATTTCTTTAATTACAATCAAAACCCTAGATAATATAAGGTGGCATATATTTAAGCAGCCAAATTTATACTGAAGATTCGGTAAGTAGACGGTATCAAGGCTCAATTACCCTTTTCTTGAAATTCTGAAAACGATGAAATAGCACTTTTTTATGGGTTACTAATTATAAAAACAACAGCGAGACAAGAGTTGCTATCGATATAATTCATCAGCAAGAACAACTTTTTATGAGCGCTACAAAATCCAGAACTTAATTTTGGCTTGAAAGCCTATCTACTGATCGAAACATGTTTTTAGCGTTGTAAAGAAAAGTAACATATACCTAAATTATACATACAGTAGTATTAATTATCTCCTCATCATCATTGTGGTGACTACATCTACAGCCCTTGACCTTGACCTAACCCAGCAAGTTCCTCCAGGTCGTTTTTTTCTGTCTCTGATCTTGTCTTCGTATCAGTGGCTCTGCTGTCAAGTCACTGTTTGCTTTGTCAGCCGGGGTGCTTGCGACAGCTTCATTGAACTTTAAATTAGCGGAAGAAACGACCATCAAATAGTCAAAGGAAAAAACGATCATAACCATAAGTAGTATGCTTACCGTTATTTTGCAAAGCAATTTTTATTAAATTTTAGGGAGGCACCATAATCGTGATTGTACAATTATAAATAGCATAGTAATAAGATAAGACAATATCCTACAAGTAGTTAAATAACAAAAAACTTATCATACATATCCAGCAAACAGCAAGAGCAAACATAAACAAAGATTATTATTCAGATAACATGTTTCACGCAACATCTCCAAATTATTAAAACTATATTATATCATTATTAAAATGATTAGATATGCAAGGTAACTTTGAATAACACACCCAAATTCATACTGGAAGTATCTATCAAACATACTAACGCTTATATCAGCCACCAATGATCGAATCCTTTACCTTTTCAGGAAAGACATCAATCAAGAGGGATTCCTAAACAAAATGTTCCTGGAATTTGGAATCATAACCTAAAAACTTTCCATACGAGCACCGTCACAAACGAAATAGTGTCCTTCAAGTTGTCAGATATTGGCGAAGGCATCAGAGAAGTCGTCATCAAGGAATGGTACGTCTTCAACTTATTATAAGAAATGCTTGACGGTTTATCGGTTTGATATTTCATACAATTTTGGGTCTCGACCAGCAAACGAAAAAACATAGAAGTCTGATTAGAGCTGAAAAACAACACCACGATAAAGTGTGTTGAACTTTTGTATGGCGACGGTTCCAATAGCATTCATTGAAATGAAATGAAATATATTTATTTATGTAATGTGGTATAACAGATACACTTATTGTTATTACAGGTCTATGTGTATAGGTAATAGTTTTATGTAATAAATAATAATATGAGGAAATACACAAGGAAGTAATTATATAAATTACTTAAATTGAATAAAAAAATATATAGGAATAAGGAATAAATAATATTATAAATATATGCAATACATACAATAAATATATGCCCAACTCCGCCCATTCGATTAGTCTTGTTAAGAAAAAGTGCAAGAAACTTAGCAAGATCATGTTTTTTTCATAATATTAGTTACAACTAAATGTAAAAAGTAAGCCTATACTTTAATTGAATAAAAAGATAAAAAATACAAGATAGGACAAAATTATGTCATTAAGGCAAAAAAATATGTAATACCTTTGTCTACCTGTCCCATATGTCCCATATGTCTACTGTGTCTTTGAGCCGGCCAACCACTGCTGGCCTTGTGTCGCATGACAACAATATACGAACCAATCATGAGCCTTATGCCCTTTTCAGTCTGTGGTGCCATTTTCGAACGACACTTTGTTCAAAACGAATCTTCTATGTTTTTTTCATTCGCCGGTCTCGACAAAAAACGAAAACGCGACAGTTCCATAAAAATATACTTAATCCAACCTCTGAAGGAAGGACCTCTGGTAATTTTACCTCTGGTACCCAATAAGTTTAGTTATTTATAATGTATATTAGTTCGTTTCTAAATAGTACCTTTATGGTACTGATAACATAATAATGAAATTTCTTATATAATACGAGTATAAGATAAGATACCTTGACCTATAACAAAATAAAAGAAAAAAATAGTAAACACATAATTCATGCACTGGATGTTATTATGAAATATCTGTGCACCCGAAACCCCCCACCCTCTACCTACGTTTGCGGGTGAACTGAGGTGCCGAGATATTTCCGACGGGTTGTAGATCTCATGGTCGTAGACTCTGTGACTAACATTTCACAGTCCATATTCGGAAACCCACTCGGGGATAAATATCGTGACGGTATTTTTTTATTTGATTATTCACATCAATTGCATTAAATTTATTGGTGGGTGCCAGAATCTACCGGCACCCCTCTGATTGGTAGTTTTGCCCTAACTGTAGTACCTACCTACTTATAAAATTGAAGCATGGGTAAAAACTACTGGGAGTATTGTAGGTACATGCTATTACATGTTAATGTAGCAAAATCATTTCGGATGAAAAAATGAAGAAAAATATTTCACCTATTAAATTATAATAATTATTATTGTTGACTATATGCATTGATGTACTATATGTATGTCAACTGTTTCACCGATACAATTTCAGCATTTTCAAGATGAGTTTCGTTTTTAAAGCCGTAATTAATAATGATTTAGTATGTCAGCTCACGCGAGTTTTATTATATCACATACTAGCTGACCCGGCGAACTTCGTTCCGCCTAACAGTCTAATAATATCGTGTTAACTTTAGTTAAACTTAATTTACGTTTTCATTAAGGTAATAACATTAATACAACTTTTTTGCAAATACAGAAATGTTTTATTGCTTGCCATTGCGAAAGAAGAATGGCAGGGACCCATGTAGTAGTTTCAGTACCGTTGTTAGGCTTAGCGTAGGGTATTGAATATATGCAGAAATAATAGTTCTTGGAATAACTAAGCGATTTTTAAAACTTGGGGTTTAGATGTTATTTTATGATATCAGAACGCTAGATAAATAGGTTTCTTTTATATGCGTAGTTTTGTCAACAGATGGCACCACATGCTGTTTGCATTCGTAAAATTAATTAATTAATTTATTGTTATTCGATAACTTATCCGATACTTTATTACTTATTCTGCTATTCGGAGCGGATAAGAATACACCAAAAAAGAGATAACTAACATCGATCCAGCCGATCTTGAGTTATAAGTGGTGTAACTAACACGACTTTGTTTTATATATTTAAGATTAAATATACCTGCTAGGTGTAATTATTTAATTATAAATTAAAAATTAAAAATTTTAATAGCGACTTCAAGTGTCTGGAATAAATACCAAAGCGTACGACTAAAAATACTGAGTGGGCGACTTCAAAGTAAGAAACCGAAAATATTTCACCAAAAGCTAAAAAATAGGTGCGACGACGAGCGAAGCGAGGAGAAGCGTGTTAGGTTTACATGTAAGATAAAATAAGGAGCCGAGCGACGCGGAGCGGAGCGAGGCGACGTCCCTAGTTTTATAATTTAAAATTAAATTGTCACAAAATAGAAAATTGTTCGCCTTAGAATTATTCAACTGAACTCAAATTTGTATTTTCAAGTCGCAGTTTTCAACATTTTTAATCGCCCACAGTCTTTCGCCCACTTAGTGTTTTAGTACGCTATGTTCATTATTATTGACACTTTTTATTTGAATTTATAGGTATTTTCGCTTGTTTAAATACTACCCTTATTTAATTAGTTTTTCAAACTGATAACAGCAACACGTTCGTTACATTTTCTTTTTACTTGAAAGATTTTATTTTCTAAGTGTCCGTATCGGCAGGTTCGTGAAAGTGGGCGACAGGGTGTCCCAGTTCGACAACATCTGCGAGGTCCAGAGCGACAAGGCGACCGTCACGATCACCAGCCGGTTCGACGGAGTGGTCACCAAGCTGTACCACGAGGTAGACCAGATGGCGCTCGTCGGGCAGCCCCTCGTCGATATCGAAGTTGAGGGTGACACCAAGCAAGGTCGGTACTCAGCAGCATACAGTTCAGGCCGTTCTGAGGCGCGCAAGTTAGCTGTCACCCAAAGTATCACCTTGGTTACCCCCGTAGACATAGACTTCCTAAGTCTATGATTTATTTATTATTTATTTTTTCACACACACGATATACATTACACACTTAATATGTCCAATGCGTATAACATGGTAAACATTTACAATAAAAAGGAACATTTATTACAAAAATAACAATATACTTGTAATAAATATATATATATTGCTACATAGAGCATTTTTTTTTTTTTGTATAATTAAAACGCCGTACAAAAACTTAATTTCGAAATATATTTCGGCTCACTTTGGGGCCGGCATCAGTCGAATTATAGGTACATAGTAAAATGTATATTTACTATAAATAAAAAAAAAAATAATAAAAAAAAAATAAAAAAAAAAAAAATAACAATAGAAATATTAGCGAAAAATATACAATCAAAACAAATCTACTTTAAACCGATAATTACTGTTCTGGATGTGGAATTGAGGTGCAGCAAAAATATCCACCTCAGGTTGATCCCCAGGCGGTATGGTGTTAGCTATGAGGAGCCTCGCCAGAACAGTCTGTGACTGCGCGCGCAGATCCGATCCGGCACCCATATACATATCAGTGCCAGCAACGATGGAACATGAGTCAACCCCCTAAACATTTTTACTACAAACATAGCCATTGTGGGGCCTCTAACCTATTATACCCTAACATGCCCAACAAAAACATTGTAGGGTATAAGAACGGACAATACATAAAGCTACGTTAGGTATAACGATTATTAGGAGGAATAGTTTTTGAAATTTTTCGACCGTAAGCCTAGCCTCGTATGAGGCCCAGATAGTCGAGGTAAACTCCAGCCTACTTCTAACGTACGAGTTAAACGATATACAAAGCGTTCAAAGGTCTTTAAAATCCATACATACCGTCAATACCCATCCAAATGCCATTCTCGTTTTCTTACTCAACTCATCAAAATAGTAGGTATACTTCAAGTCCGCAGTAAATAGAACACCAAGGTCTTTAAGAAGATCAAGCACGTGAGGTAGCGGTGAACCCGCCAGCTCGTAAGGATAATGGAGTGGATCACGCTTTCGGTGGAATATAAATACATACGATTTAACGACGCGACGTTCAGCTCAAAGCAGTTTCCGACACTCCGTGCGTCAATTTCATGTTGAAATCGCCGGCATTCTCAATTCTATCGGCAATCTCTAATCTATGAGTTCTCGACAATGACAGGGTAAAGAAAAAAATATCCCCCTCCCTGAAAATCAATTTTATTATATTTTTATTCAATATTCAGTTTTGGGTCAACATTTTACAAAACATATAAAAATGTTAGGTCTCTATCTCAATCCGTCTAAAATCTAGAGACCTGTGACATACGGAAAGACAGACAAATGCGCAGCAGTGACATTATAGGGCTCCGTTTTGCCCTTCAGGAGTATATCATTTTTTTTTTAAATCACGAACGCATAGCTGCCGCTAAAGTCACACAGTTACAGAATTTTCTTCACAAATATTGTTTTATACCGATAATATCCATCGCTTTGAACACTGTAAATATTCTATAACTTGAGGAGATTAATCGGTAGTCATGTAAGCAAGAGGTCGCAGGTTCAAATCCATGCCCGAGGATGTTTTTCAAACTGGCATACACTATCAACTTTTTTTATTACCCGTCCAGCACAATAAGTCTAATGGCAAAGACCTTATTTGCTTTTCTTAGAGGCGATTATATGTTGGCTCTTTGGCCTCTTGTTCTTGGACGCGTAATACTAGTGATCACGCAGCGAAACAACAAATTGGTGTGTTTTTAGCTGATACTGAAATATGTTGTAGGGAAAAAAATATTGAATTTAGATAACATCCCTTCATATTTCTATTGCCTATTTTATAAAAAAAAAAACAAGTTGATCTCTTCACCGCGTCTTTGAAACGAACGTTTGAAAACCAAAAAAAAGAGGGTGGAAAAAAAATTTTGTTGACAAAAATATAAATCTTAAAACATTGTTTATATGTGGAATCCCTAGATAAAAGATCCATAAACCAAATATATTTTCTTCAATATGAGGAGAGACCTAGTTTCTTCCAATGAACCCTTGAAAACCTGGTGTTGTTGATGTTCTAGCGTCAGGTATCCCGTTAACTTGATTTTTGTTTCTGATTGATCTTTTCTAGTTTGTAATGCACGGTAATAATATTTAAAGTATTATATTAATTGTCTTGCCAACATCCACACGCACTAGTCATATACATGTCACAGGCAAATAGTAAAATTCGGCATTTTACAAACGGCGTCGTCAGTTTCTAAACGCTCGCTATTTTGCAATTTTGCCTGTCACATAGACATTACCTTGCGACTCCAAAAAGTCTTATGAAATCGCAGATTTACGTGAAACAACTTTAAGGTCTAAAAACTCACATCAAACTATTTTTTTATACTTCAGATACCTCGGCAGATAATGTTGCAAAAGTGATAACGAAAGACGAAACAAGTAATGAGCAGAGCATTAGCCAAAAGGTCAAGGTATTGACCACACCATCTGTTAGAAGAATTGCTTCTCAATTTAAGGTAGGTAACAGTAAATATGTAAATAGCTCAAATGAGTGTCCTACACCCACGAGTTTTTAGGGTTTCGTAGCAAAAACATGACACAATAAATAAAGTTGATAGTCTTATTTTTAATTTTTAAAATAACATCCCTCTTATTAGACATCTTCTGCAATCCCAGCACACACCTTTTGCTTTTTCCGCATCCATCAACCAAATCATACAAGATCTTCTATTCCGGGTACTTTTGACTTAATGCTAAAAATATATATTTCTTTTTATTATAATAAGGTTAAACGTCAGTCGCTCTGTACAAAATTCATAACTTAACTTTGCTTTTCTTGTTAAGAAGTTAAAAGTGAAAAATTTACGTAAAAAGTCTCGTATAAATTAGGTTTATAAATTAACTGTTCAAAATAAAATGTACAATTAGTCACGATTTTGTCCAAACAAGCTTAAAATTATGTTTTAAGTTTGTTTCGACAAAATCATGGCTACTTGTGCATTAAATTTTAAGCTGTTGATTCAAAAATCTAACTAATACTGAACTATTGGCATGAATTTTCACAGACCAATATCTTTTTCACTTTTAAGAGGCTATGGGAATTTTATTTTTGTCACTGTCACTCCAAACGAAAAATCGCGCAGTGCGAGAGGGGTGGATTTAGGGCAAAAGGGAAAAAAGTAGGTTTTATATTTTTATTAAAAAAACTAAACTAGCTAGTAAAATTTCCAAAATCAAATATCTAGATATCGTTAAAACCCATCTAACAAAATATGTTTGAGGTCTGCAAATGGCTGCTACTCGTTAAACGAGGAGAAAAAGTGTGTTAGAAGACCTCATTTCAACAATTATTTCTATCAAGGAAAGTTTATCCAAACGTGTTTTCCAATATTAAATCCATAGATTATATAGTCAAAATGCATATACCAGAAACTGATTATAATTTTCCGTGTATTTCATGAAATACACAGAAAAGAAACAACCGTATTTTTTTCGCATATCGCCTTAACTTCTAAACGAAAAAAATCAAAGTTTAGTTGTGAACTTTCTATTGAGCGACTGATGTTTAACCTAAATAAAGAGAATAATTTTTTATAATAATTAAATAAATAATATAATAATAATTAAAAAGTTTTGATTTATTGTTGTTTCATTCATTGCAAATTTTTTAATACCTTTCTAATTACATATCGCCAGTGAACGAAAATTCATTCGCCGCATATCGCTTATTTATATTGAAGCGGGTACCAACAGTCTAAACGATTTCTGGCATCATCGTCATCAGCGCTGCAGCCTACAGCTCATTTAAGATAAGATTAGGGTTTCTTACCTTGGCTACGAAACCTTAAAAATAATATTGGTAAGGAATTAAAATAATATAAACACATCAATAAATACCGATCTGACTCTAAGCAAAGAAACAGAAGAGAAATACATTGAATCCGTGTCTGTTAACAAAGATATAAATACAAATCAATCAAACAATTAAAATAAAAGTGAAATAATCTAACTGGTAACATGCCATTTAATTTTCAGGTAGACTTGAGCACGGTGAAATCTACGGGGAGAAATGGAAGAATACTCAAAGAAGACGTCTTATCATACCTTAATATGAGCTCAGATGCATCAAATGTTGTTCCTGACGCCACCAACGTAGCAACAGCCACTATTCCAATCACAAGCGCGAAAGTGAGGACTGAAGTCATTTTGGAAGACAAGACTGTCCCAATTACCGGTTTCACGAAAGCCATGGTGAAATCGATGACCGAAGCAATGGTAAGCTTGTGCACTGCTATGAGATACTTAATTACTGTTGTAATGGCTGTTTGACTGAAGTTTCAATTTCTACAGAAAATTCCCCACTTTGGCTTCAGCGACGAATACGACGTCACCAAGCTGGTGGAAGCTCGAGCAGAACTGAAAACTGTATCTCAAGATCGAGGTGTAAAACTCACGTATATGCCACTGATCATCAAAGCTGCCTCCCTGTCCTTGACGGCATATCCGGTGCTCAATAGCAGCCTCGACTACAAATGCGAAAATCTCATTTACAAAGCCAGTCACAACATCGGTGTTGCCATGGATACACCCAATGGACTGGTTGTACCAATAATTAGGGTAAGATTATAATTAGCATTGAGGACAAAGGACGAATTTGGTTATAAAACAAGATAAAGGGTCCTTTGGCATTAAAATTTAAAACATTTCTGTTTTAGATTCCCATCTCTCCTATCTCTTAATTCCCCATCTATTAGAAAATATTTTTATTTATTTTATTTAACAACTAACACTATTATTAGAGGTTGAAAAACCTAATGCAACAGTACAGGCATAAAAGATATTTTAAAACCTAACAATACCTAATAGCTATACAGTATTATTAACCAGTAGGTACAAAAACCTTTCCGTTTATGTAAATAAAACCCACGTACATTTGGCTGAGATTTATAGAAACAAGCGGAAGATTTGGGCAGGGTATGTCCCTAAGACATTAGGATACCAAAGCTACAAACAATGGGAATAGGCATGATGACTAAAAAATTCTAATTAGTCCGTCAGTCAGACTATCAGAAAATATTGGACACGTATTTTTTCATTTGTCAATTAAACAAAAAATTACAGAGATAAAGCGCAACAGTGGTACAATATCAGGTCCTCTAAAAAGGCCGTTTTGCGTGAATCACATTATGATTCTGTTCTAATGCCGTCTCCTAAGCACGCGTGATAAAACTCTGACTCTATCCTACTTTCAAATCATTTTATGATTCACCAAAGTCGGCCTTTTTAGATCCTCAGTTTCTCCGACACAGTCTATCATGGCAGTTCATATTAAGGATATTTTTTTTTCAGATTAGTAACGAGATAACAAGAAATAATAGTATTAATACTTAAGTATGATGCTGAAAAAGAACTTTCAGCTAGAAATAACAATGGACAAATACTATACAATTAATTAATGAACTAGAATGAGTTTGAGCTAAATATTGATTTTTTTTTGACAGAACGTGGAACAGAAGAGTATTTTGGAAATAGCGCGAGACCTCAACGCTCTTCAAGAAAAGGGCTTCAAGGGCCAGCTTGGAATGGGAGATCTCACCGGAGGGACTTTCACACTATCCAACATAGGCAATGTAAGTACTGAAGCATTACGTATACCATAAAACGTTTATTTTATAGGGTTCGATGTCTCCAGGGAAATCAATTACAACGTTACTTGACAGTGTAACATTGTTTATCCTTCTGAGGAGATATCTTTGATTCAATCTTTTAAATAAGTCCTTCAAGCGTCAAATATGTTTCCTTCATTTTCTGTGTAAAACCACACATACAAATCTTTACCACTGTTCCTATTCTCGAGAAAGAAGCCGGATCATAATATTATAGTATTTGGAAACTTATTAAAGAGAAAATTAGAGTCAAAATCATTATAAAACATGTGCACAAAATCGAAATCGGAAGCAATTAGGCGACTGAAAGTAAACAATCGGTCATGGTTTTATAGAAAGTAGAAATACGAATACGTACAGACGACCTTTGCCAAAGAGTGCCGACGAGTGGCGAATTTCCCTACAGGCGTTATTTATATAAGAGTGATTTAATTGATTTCAATGGTTCTAAGGTTCTACTGTACCTATGTTAGCATGTTACTACCGTAACTAATAAAGCCGATTCTGAAGGGTTTTAGTGCTGTCCATAGAACACATATACCGAGGTCCTGTCAAAACTTACATTTTTCCAAAGTAATTTAGCTTCTGATCTTAACACTTATGAACTATTTTGCAATGATGAAAACTTAGTTTTGACAGCACTAATGCACTTGGAATGGGAGTTCTCACCGGAGGGACTTTCATACTATCCAACATAGGCATTTTAAATACTGAAGCATTACGTATACTATAAAACTTTTCTTTTATGGGGTTCGGTTTCTCCAGGGAAATCAATTACAACGTTACTTGACAGTGTAACATTGTCTATCCTTCTATCTTCGATTTAATCGTAAACTTAAAGCCTTCAGAATCGGCTACAATATTAAAATAAAATGAAACAATTGAACAATAAAAAAATAGGTACAATATGGTTTATTTTCAGGTCGGCGGAACGTACACAAAACCTATAATATTACCTCCGCAAGTCTCAATCGGGGCGTTGGGTAAAATACAGGTGAGTTTCATCTTGGTTGAATTTATTATAAATAAGATCAATTAGTTCTTAAATTGGGACAGTCCCTTTACTCTTACCTATCAACCTATAAATGGCTGAGTGCCAAATGAAATTTTTTCACTTTCATCCGTGGAAAATCTCACGTTTGTTGTTTTTATTTTATATGATACGTGAATTTATGTAATACATAAACAGGTCAGCAAAATTTTAATTTTGGCCTTCTATCCTCTTGCCTGTTAGTCAGTACACAGTTATTATTATTTAACCTATGGCTATTTAAATAGCCATTTTCATTCATAAACCTCTGAAGAGAAAGGACAGCAACCCAACAAGCATTGTGATTTATATCCATCCGTCCACCCATCCATCCATCCACCATCCCCGCTAGGGACTCGTATAGATTATTGTTAAAATTGTTAAAACTGGAATCATTATCAGAGTTTTACGATTTTGTCACTTTAACACAATGTTTATGTTTTCAAAGTTTTTATGTATACCGTCATAAGTATCTTATCTTTGTAGTCGTATCAATTGGCATCTAAATTAAACAATTAATCATGTTGTTTTTTCAGGTTTTGCCAAGGTTTGACGCCAATGGCAACGTCACCAAGGCCCACATCCTAACAGTCAGCTGGTCTGCCGACCACAGGGTCATCGACGGAGTCACCATGGCCAAATTCTCGCAGCAGTTGAAGAGCTACCTTGAAAATCCTTACAAGTTTTTGTTAGATCTTTAGCAATATTCCGTTGAATTTGTTAATTTTCTGAATAAAAACTAATAAATGTTATGTACTTTTACTTGTTTTACACAAACATACATTTTGCAGGCGGTTAAAAGGTTCAAAAATACCAAATGACTAAACTTAAAAATCACGGTGTTTGCGCAGGTTTTTGTCGTAGAACCTGAAACCTTATTACCCTAAAATAAGCTATAGTCCACTCCGGTATACAGTGCGGTGTGTACTCGCGATGAAATCGCGCAAATATTTCTGTGAATATTAGCGCATCGACCATGTCCACTGGTACCCATTTCAGCGCCAGGAACGCCATATCAACGTCGCAGTATTTTCTATCTGTAACGAATATCATCCCTTTAGAGGTGTTATCACGCGCAAACATGTCACCGCATTGGGGGGTGTCTATGGAATGATATTATAATGTTTTAGGTTGAGTCCATTAACATTATCTCGATATACGTTTAAGTCGAGCTAAAAATCGTGAAATTTGAGTAATATCTTAACAACAAACCCCTAAAATACGTAAATTTAACGGTTTATTTTTCCAAAAGTGTAAACGAATGTCCTTTTATTGTTTTGAAATTGATTATGTAATGTAAAGGGCAATTACTATTTTTTGCGTTGTGTTAGAAGCCTGATTTTTTGACATCACCATTGGGCTGGCCGTAGACTGCTGTAGGAGGTATCAGTTTCAACTTGATATCTCACATGGGGCCCAAGGAACAGACAAACAGACAGACAGACAGACAAACTGACAGACAGATATACAGAAAGACAGATAGACAGAAAGACAGACAGACGGACTGACGGACAACAAAGTGAACCTATAAGGGTCCCGTTTTTTAATTTTGAGGTACAGAACCCGAAAAAGAGGTTTTATTTGTTAAAAATAATAATTCTTAGTATACGTACAGATTACAGCGCACTTACCACGGGGTGCTGCAACTTTCGATCTTTATCTCTTCTCGTCCATTCAACACGCAGACGCAGCTACCTATTACAAGTAACTTTACCACTTTGTCGTGTTTCTAATACTGGTGAATTGTGACTAAATACTTCATTATAATAATGGCAATACGAGACTCACCAGCCAGTGTAATAAAGTAGACTTTCTTAGGAGAGGTTATCTGGATGTCATCATTGTTTAGGGCCAGCAGGGCCCGCTGCCGCCCGCTCCAATTACGATCCAACTCCCGCATTAGACTGTTCTTGGCTGGCTTCGTCAGAAGACCATTAAGGTTCGAGTACTGTCCCTCGCTGATCACTTGCGTCACTCGTGATATGGCCTGAAAATGCAAGCTTTAGCATCATCGATATCAGCGGTCTAGAAGTAACCAGACATGACTAAAAGTTTACCTGCTTAGTTCCATATTTGAAATCCTTCTCAGTGAAGGAAGAGTCCCAAATATTGCGAAGAACACTAAAGTCGAATTTGACCCTCAACCAAGTTAATGGGTTCTGAACGAGAATTAGTTTTGGGACCCGTCTAGGCTTTTTCTTCTTTTCTCCTTTGTTCAAGAAGAATGTTCTCCGCGAACCTTGGACAGCATACGGATGTTCTCGAAATTGGTGAAGTAGCTTGGATGTTGTATCTGGTTTTCGCAGAGGTTTCAACTGTCGGTATGAGACTACTGAGTGTTGTGTATCGCCGAAAGCACCGAAAGCCTTGAGGTTCTCCCATGGGGGAAATACTCCGTGTACCGTAGAGTTGTACTGCACATTGTTTACATTTAGACGATTTGTAACTTTGTGAAAGTGTCTGACAAAGGAATAAGTTAAACCTATCATTTTGAAATGTAACTATTACATAAATATGGAAATCTGAGTTGTTGTAAGGCAAGTACTATAATGAATTTATCTCACGTGTTACATCTTTGATACATAGTTGATATTATATTTATATCCCCAAAGCATTGTTCAGTTTTACAAAGTAATGTTTAATTTACACTTGTTGATTTTTCATTGTAGTTTATTGATTTATTGCTGAAAATTTAATAATCCATCGAAAAAAGTTAGAATTGTAATTTATGACATTTTGATGTCAACATAGTGTTCATCATCATTTTTATGTTTTTGTGGCCTCCATGAAAGCCATGGTATAGATCATGTTCGTCGTTTTACTAAAAATACATGCGTACACATTCCAGATCAGTTACTATTTGATAGCGCAATAAATTGAACAAGTGAGCGAAGCGAACGAAGTTCTCCGAGTCTACTTGAACAATCCAGCGTTTGTATGTATGAATGTTTGTCCAACGATAACACGAATATCGTTGATCGGAACGTCATGAAATTTGGTAAGCGAGTAACTGAGACAAAAAGAATTTTTAAGTTTGAACATGAGCCAATCAGTCAAGATCGAATCGCGTGTTACTACTAGTAATAGGTAAGTAATCCTACTCGACAAATTCTTTATGCTGCTTGCGACCGCACCAAGCAAAAGTCCAACTGAATTTTGAATGCGATCTCTGATTGGTTGAAACTGCGGGAGTTTTTCATATGTACGCCAATTCCTCACTTTAGATATTGAATTGTTGGTGCAATAGTAAAGCGTCAGGTTTTGATAACCAGGTTTTGGCGTTCTAATCCTCGTTTAAAAAAATCTATTTTTGTTTTTTTTAATGGAATTTAGTAATTAACGAAAGTCTTTCAACAAAAGGCAGCAAATAGGTGCGACAACAAGCAAAGTAAAGTGGAGCGAGAAGGAGCGTGTTAGGTTTACATGTAAATTTTGGCGATCCCACTATTTAGTTTAAAAAATCATGGTATACTTACGCAAAAATGCTTCTTGTTTTTCAACTTCCGTACTGAATTAATTTTGCCTGCAAACTCCGGAAAACTCAACTACGGGAGATTTCCACCAATAAAAGATCGCATTCAAAACTCAGTTGGTAGACTTTGTATAAATGCCAGCCAACGCAATGGTATCAATTCGGCATAACACCACTTAACTTATTTGACCTTATTTTAAGCGTCCTGTCTTTTTCTTTCTTTATCGAAAAGATCGATCATTCTCAGTAGATCCATTGGCTAGATCCATCATGGATCTAGTGAGAACTTTTTTTCTCAGTAGATCCATACAAGGACAGTTCCGTCAAATAAGTTAAGATGTGCTACACCGAATCGGTACCATTGTCTATCGTCTAGCGTGGGATCGCGATATCTACCGAACACCGTAGATAGCTACTTTACAGTAAACCACGAATATTCGTTACATTGCATAAATCTTGAATAAGGTAAATGCAGCTATTACCGACCCCTTTAAGCAAATTTTGAAATAGATGATTATTATTAAGTGTATTGGTAACTAAAACCGTTTATTTCTTGTTTTTATTTGTAAATATGTATTATATATTGTATTTTTATTATCTTACTAATGAATTAATAGAAGTTTATCTTAGGAATAATGTATTTTTTGTTTTAGATGTCAATTGTCGCTATTACCGACCCAACCCAATGGTTGTGAAGCTATTACCGATTTTCATGAATCTATTGCCGAGCGTAAAGAAATGATACCAAGTCTTTAATAAATCTTTTTATTTGGAAAATATTTTTAGGCATTTTTGGTACAGACATCACATTTTTGGTATAGACATAATTAAGAAAGATAACGAATGACTAAATGATTACATCAAATCATCAGAATCTGACTCAGAATTATAAAAGCATCGGCGTTTTACCAACTCTCTTGCAAACTTACTTTTAAAATAAAAAAAATTATCATCGAAGCAGGAGTACCCTCGTTGTCAACTTCTTCAATTCCAGAGTATCCAGGTTCTCCTTGAGTTTTTTTTTTGTTTATTTGTAGTGTTATGATCCACTTACTGTATTTTTAACGAGTTTTTGTTCACCTTTTTTCATCTTCTTGAGAGCGTCTTCTTGGTTTTTACGTTTCAGTGCCTCCTTTTGTTCTTTTTTCCTGGTTTCCAGTTTCTTTGTCTGTTTTCTAGTTTTTTTTTCTTCTTTTTCTCGCTCTATTCTTCGTTGATACTCCATAAACTCATTAGATATTGCGACTATAGGTGTTAACTTTTTGTTCACTTTCTTCTCTGTTTTTTCTTCAAATCTTCATTTGTTTTAGGAAAACGTAAATCATTTTTGAAGGGTGTTGGAATGTCTTTGAAGGGTGTTGAAATTTTTTGGAATGGTGTGCTCGTACTCGGTATCTCGTCTATCTCTCTAAGTGATGCAAAATTTTCTTTGGTGCTGTGCTAATTTTTTGCAGATATATTTCCGTCATGCCGTTGGATGAGTCTTTTGTTTCCTTTTTCTCGTTCTGAAATTATTACAGTAGTGATAGACGTAGAAAACTCAGTATTCAGATTGTCTACTTCAGGTACACACATCACAGAACTATTGCGGTCTCCGTGAGGAGTTGACGTTCGCAATGGTTGGCCTTCATCTTTTTCATCTCACAATAAATGTTGAATAGGTGTATGAAAGAGCGAAATACAATTTTTATCGATAATATTTGTTTCTTTTGGAACAATTTCTTCATTCACAATTACTTGAGGTTTTTCAATGTACTGTAGTAATTTGGATTCCTCAATCTCACCTGATCCTTGGTCTGGTTGTATCGGTAGCAAATCATCATGCATTACTTCAAGGTTTAAGATACATACTGATACATAAGATAATACAGGCTGATGGATAGATGGAAAGATAAAATCGGTAATAGGTTCTCATTAATGCCATTGCCGACTCATGTGGATCGGTAATTAGTGGTCTATTCAGAATATGTGAATCTTTAACCGATCCATGCAAAAAAGGATTGTTTTCTTTTAATGCAATCCTTATTCATATTAGGTACTATAAATGAAAGATCTAGTTATTTTGTTTTCTAAATACACACATGTATTGTAAGTTATAAGCGAATTTATAAGTGTTTGTTTTCAGAGTTTTCATTGATAAATTATACAAAACATTGTAGATGTGTCACAGAAAAAACACGCTTAGTAAATAACAAAGCTTGGGTCGCTAATAAATTATTATAGGGTCAGATTACTTCAAATTTAAATAATAATTATAAAAAATTGTTTGATTCGCAATTATTTACAAAAATGAGATAAAACAAAACGTAGCACGTGAGCTATTACCGACCCATTGAATAAGTATGGGTCGGTAATAGATGCTACTGTTAAAATGAATGAAGCTATTACCGTTCTATTTTAATTCAAATTATGAGCCGTAAGTACACCTTAAACAAATAAATAAAGTTTTGAAATGATAAAAACATACTTAAATTGATTTATCTGTCTATTCATAATAAGCTTATATACACTACGTACGCAAAAAATCACCTAAACAAAAAATATGCGGACTTACTTGTAGGCACAAGGATCAGTATGACACAAACGCCGCACTCGCCGCCGTCACAGAAAATAATAGTTTTTGTCCCTTTCCCGAATTCCTACGCATATTAACGTAGGTTCATACGATAGACAATAGACATGCGTGTGTTTTCTCTTTTACTCTTTTTAACAGAATTCTTACTAAACGCGAAAAAATGCGAATAAGCTGAATGGGTCGGTAATACCTGCCAAATTTTGATGGGTCGTTGATAGCTGCATTTACCTTAACTCTGAAACATCAAGCACTAATTTTTGTTTTATGGGTACAAATAAGGGCATAGGTAATTCGTATTTAGCTACGACCTCGGGTAAAAAAAAACATTCTGCTGGCTTGACTCCAGCAGAATCTGTTTATCGTGTAAATACTAATTCTAAATTTCGGGCGCAATTATTACAGATGATAAATAATAGCAAAATAAACCCTGAAAAGTGCTAACATTCGCACACTTGAACATAACAATATGTCGTACGTCTCGCATCGTATACAAACTTAAGGCTGTACATGAGCCTAGACCATGAACAACGCCAGATTTTCGAGGATTCGTTTCAAGAAATTCGGACTCTCCTTCTATTTAAAAAAATATATTTGACTTACTGATCTTTAATCTAGGGATTCTACTTATAAACAATGTATTAAGATTTATACTTTTGTCTTAAAAAAAAATGCTTTCCATCCTTTCTTTTTGGCTTTCAAACGTTCGTTTCAAGAACGCGGTTAAGAAACCAATTTTTTTTTTTCATAAAATATTTAGTAGAAATATGAAGGGATTCTACTTAAATCCAATATTTTTTTCCCTACAAAATATTTCAGTATTAGCTATAAAAACACACAAATTTGTTATTTCGCTTCGTGATCATTAGTATTACGCGTCCAAGAAAAAGAGGCCAATGAGCCAACAAATAATCGCCTGTATCAAAAGCAAATAAGGTCTTTGCCATTGGACTTATTGTGCTGGACGGGTAATAAAAAAAGTTGCTAGGGTGGGCCATCATCTTAATATGCTAAATTATGTTGCTATCGACTTTACTCCTCAGTATCTGTTTACGAATCAGTAACACCATTTAATTTCCAATTGTACATTTAAATCTTATCATTTGCTATACATATTGATATAGTTCATATATACATATTGATATACATATTATACATATTGATGTAAGAAGCCTCCAACAAATCAGTTGTGAGTTCGTTCTGGACGGGTAAGTACATTATTTGTTTTGCTTTATTTGTCCTGCTTCGGAATAATAAACTATGATAAATATTAACGAAGCAATTATTTACATAAATTAATCCCATCCCACTAATATTACAAATGCGAAAGTTTGGGTAGATGTATTGATGAATGTAGGTTTGTTACTCCTTCACGCCCTAACTATTGAACCGATTGGGCTAAAACTTATGACCTGGAATACGACATAGGCTACTTTTTATCCCATAAATCAGTTCCCATGGGATGGCAATGGGGAGTCAAATTTCTATAGTAAAGTGATGTGTCATTTTTTAAGGAACCAATTGGGCTGAAACTTTGCAAAAGCCGCAACTCGCGCCCAGCTTTGGGCATCTTTCATAATCAAACGTTACCTGTCTTTTAATCTATATTGTTTTTGAATTATAATACCATTGAATAAAAATTCCTTTTTAGTTTTTTCATTCAATATCATCATTCTCAGCCAACATCAACACTCTGCTGGATTTTATTTTATTTTATATTTGAAATATTTTTGCTTTATTCTTGTTCATTTATGGGGCGGCAAACCTTACAGGCCCAGGGCGCCAAATATTAAAATACGCCACTGGACATAGGCAACTATTAATCCCATATATCAGTTTCCATGTTATGGCAATGGGGTTTCAAGTTTCTATAGAAAAGTAATTTAAAAAAAAAAACGACCGAGTGCGAGTCTGACTCGCGCACGGAGTGTTTGTTACCATTATCTATAAAAACGGCAAAAAAACATGTCTGTTGTATGGGAGCCCACTTAAATATTTATTTTATTCTGTTTTTTAGTATTTTTTGTTATAGCGGCAACAGAAATACATCATTTGAATACTATATTATTGCTATTTCTATGTTATATATATTTATATTTTTAATTTGCATCAATCTCCTTGTGCACTTGTATGATTACTCGTTTAAATTATTATTATTTTTTTTGTTTGTTATTTCCTGTTGGTTTTGCTGGAAGAAATCTCTTCTTAGAGATAAGCACGCCAATGTGCATATTGTTTAAATGTAATGTATCCCTGTTGCTGTATATGTGTGTACAATAAAGAATAAAGAATCATCTGTGAAAATTTCAACTGTCTTACTATCACGGTTCATGAGATACAGCCTGGTGACAGACGGATAGACGGACAGCGGAGTTTTAGTAATAGGGTCCCGTTGGTTACCCTTTGGGTACCGAACACCAAAAACGAACGTTGTACGTATACAGAAGCACACATAAATAACCGTTGACCTACGGTACGTCAATGTAAATAACACATAAAAAACGTTATTTAATAAGTTACAGACGTACTAAAAGAATTGTTATTTATTTAAACAAAAAAAAACATCGAGGACCCAGACCGAGGTGATCCCAAGTGTGAATAGTGAAATACAAGGGGAAAAAATATAATGACCACCAAAATAAACTTTGATATCCCATACACTTCACCAAAATTAGTAAATGCCGGTAAAAAATAGGTGCGACGACGAGCGGAGCGAAGCGAAGCGAGGAGGAGCGTGTTAGGTTGACATGTAAGATAAAATAAGGAGCCGAGCGAAGCGGAGCGGAGCGAGGCGACGTCGTTAGTTTTCACAAAAATATGATCTGTCCGGAAGAATTTACTTATTTTGGTGTTCATTTACAAATTTTAATGGTGGTCATTTATTAATTTTGGTGTTCAGTTAAACACAAGCCAAATACAAGTCACAGTCCACACTTGGCACCGCTTTTTACCCGCAAAAGACACTTTACCTTGGGAAATACCTACGTTCTATAAAATTAATGGTCCGAAAAATATTGACAGATTCGATAGGACTTCACAAAAATTTTATCAATGCGAGCGAAGCCGCGGGCATAAGCTAGTCATAACTAAATCGAAACGATGAAAATATTTAAAATATTGTTTTGCACTTTGCAACTTCCATTAACGAGTACCTACTTATAGATATCAAATTCCAATATAAATAAGCAATATGTGATTAGAAAGGTATTAAGTCCGATGGGAGTAACATAGCCTTGAATAGTATGCATTGTTACTATGACCTAAGCTGAAACCTTACAGTACTCCTGGCACTTCGTGAACCCACCATTACCAATCAAAAGCCAAACACTGCTTGCTTCGGCCAGTAATTGGATGGGTGACCGGTTTTGAGTGGCTGATGACGAATCGTTTTTTGTTATAATTGGCCTTGAGTAGTATGGATTGTTACTAAGACCTATGTTGAAAGCGTAGAGATTAATAGTTCTATTTGAACTAATGTATAGTGTTTTATGTAATCCTCGCACTACTGAGTGAATGCACCATTACCAATCAAAAGTAAAGCAATGCTTGCCTCGGCCGGTAATCGGTCGGGTGACCGGTTTTAAGTGGCTGGCAGGGAAAATGGTGTACGACGAGTATCATTTCATGAAAACCGAGACTGAAGAAATAATATATGAGTACATAAATAGATAGTATATTGTTGGGGGTATATATACTTTGTAAGGTAGATTTGGATTATCTCAATAAAAGTCAGTCCACCATTAGCCGCTTTGTATCATTGACGTTGCACTGACGACGAGATCGGGATTTTTTCATTTCGTTTTGCTAATCAGTGTGATTTAATTTATATCTGTCGTTAAAATGCCAATCGGTAAAATTTAAGCGTTCGACGTGAATTCGAAAGATTGGCCGGCATACATACGACGCGTGAAACAGTTTATTTTGCTAAATAACATCGGTGAAGCGTTAAAAGTGCCCACGTTAATTACGGTTGTTGGAGCGGGAACTTATTCTTTAATGTGTGATTTGTGTTCACCGGCCGACCCGGAAACGAAATCCTTTGACGAATTGGCGAAGTTAGTCTCGGATCACCTAGAACCGAAACGTTCCGTGATAGCGGAGCGCCACGTGTACAGGCTACGTCGGCAGGGTGCAGGCGAGTCGCTCACGGATTATCTTAAAGACTTAAGACATTTGGCGTCTACTTGCAACTTTAAGAGCACCCTCGAAGAAAACTTGCGCGATCAATTCGTGTCAGGTTTAGCGAGCGAGGCGATGCGTTCGAGGATTTTCGCCGAGCAAGACATCGGATACAAAGAGGCTGTGGAGTTGGCTCTGTCGCTAGAGGCTGCAGAGAGGCACGCGGAGGTGAGCGGCGCCACGATGGCGTCAGCAGTGACCAGGGCGAGTATTGGCGGCGAGGCGAATGAAGGCTTAATGAAGCGAGTGTAAGCGGGCGATGCGCCACGCGGGGTGGCGGCGGCGGCGGACGAGGCCGGGCGCGAGGCGGTGGGTCGGCGGACATCGGCGGCGAGGCGGCTGCGGGCCGCTGGAACTCGACTGCGGCGCAATGTTGGAGATGTGGAAAGTCGCACAGAGCAGATCGGTGCCGATATGTTAATTATAATTGTGATCAGTGTAAACAAAGGGGTCATTTGAAAGCAATGTGTAGGAATGTGCGCGGGGGTGCGAGGTCGTACGGTCAGCAGAATTATGTTAGTGACGAATCGGATGGTGAGATGTTTAACATTGCAGTATCAGCACAAGGTAACAAACCATATTTTATTAATGTGGGCATTGACGGCCACATCTTAGATTGTGAAATTGACACTGGAAGTCGTATTTCCGCGATCAGTGATGAACTTTACAGCACAATGTTTCATAATAAGCCTTTACAACCAGATAATTTAATACTAAGATGTTACGCTGGTTCACGGATTGAATCGTTGGGTTATATTTTGGTAGATGTAACTTTGGGGGATGTTAAGTGCACCATGTTGCCTTTGTATGTAATAAAACAAGGCGGTCGACCATTATTGGGTAGAGAGTGGATACGTGCTCTAAATATTAATCAAATTAATTTTCATGAAATTAGAGACGAAGGATTCGTGAACCAGTTATGTGTAGAATTTCCGGAGGTATTTACGGACAAATTAGGTACATGTAAACAAACTATCCGATTGCAGCTCTCAGATAAGGAACCGGTTTACGTGCGCGCGCGGCCCGTAGCACTCGCATTAAAAGCGCGGGTTGAGCGCGAGTTAGAAAGGTTAGAACACGATGGATCGATATACCGAGTTGATCATTCCGACTACGGAACCCCAATCGTACCGGTTATTAAAGAAAGTGGGGAGGTGCGAATATGTGGTGATTATAAGATCACAATCAATCCGAAACTTAAACGAAATTTTTATCCTTTACCGCGTATTGATGAATTGTTTGCGAACTTAAGTGGGGGAGAAAAATATACGAAAATAGACCTTAGGCACGCCTACGAACAGTGCATTTTAACTGAGGATTCTCAGCCGTGTACAGCGATTACGACACACATAGGTACATTTGCTTATCGGCGCACACCATATGGTCTTTCCTGCATACCAGAAAAATTCCAAAAATTGATGGAAGAGACGCTACGAGGCGTAGACAATTGCGTGGTGTTTTTAGATGATATTTGTGTAACTGGTCGAGATAACAAGGCTCATTTAAGTAATTTGAGAGCTGTACTCGATAGGTTGCGGAATATGGGATTAACTGTGAAATTAAGTAAGTGTAAATTCCTTCAAGACAGTGTAAAATATTTAGGATTTATCATAGATAAAGATGGGCTGCACCCTGACCCAGAGAAACTGGAGGCCATTTCTAGCGCACCGAGACCCGAGGACGTGACCCAATTAAAAAGTTTTTTGGGAATGTTAAACTATTATGGGAAATTTATTCCAAACCTGAGTACTATTCTTCATCCGTTGCATAGTCTTTTAAAAAAAGAAGTGGGCTGGAAATGGGACTCCGAGTGTGAGTCAGCGTTTAAGAATGCAAAGAGAGCGTTGTTAAGCGATAGGGTGTTAGCGCACTATGAGGAGGGACGGCCACTCGTGTTAGCCGTAGACAGCTCAGCATACGGTATAGGCGCAATTCTAGCACATCGGTACCCCAATGGAGAAGAGCGGCCGGTCAGTTGCGTATCGCGAACTTTAAACGAAACAGAAAAAAACTATAGTCAGCTTGATAAAGAAGCGCTTGCAATATATTATGGGATCACTAAACACCACCAGTACTTGTTTGGTAGACATTTTGAGTTGCGGACTGACCACCAGCCGCTGAGTCATATATTCGGGAAAAAGGGAGGTATTCCGCAGACGGCAGCTAGTAGGCTGCAGCGGTGGGCAGCACGTTTGGCTGCATATGATTTCTCCACAAAGTTTGTGCGTTCAGAAGACAATGGGCCGGCTGATGCTCTGTCTCGTCTGCCGTTACCACGAGAAGGGCGTCTTTCCGAACACCAGAATTATATCCATTTGATTGAGGATTCAATGCCGGTTAATTTTAAAGATATTGAGAGAGAAACTAAGAAAGATAAATTATTAAGCAAAATTGTGGGATATGTTCTTTTTAATTGGCCATCAGTGGCTAGCTGTGAGGAAGAAAAGCCATTCTTTACTAGAAAAGAAGTATTAAGCGTAGATCTAGGGTGTTTGATTTACAAATATCGCGTGGTTATACCGTCAGCATTATAAAATCACATCTTAAATGAACTACATGAAGGCCATTTAGGCATAAATAAAATGAAAAATATATCACGGAGCTATGTATACTGGCCTAGTTTAGACAAAGATATCGAGAGGGTGTGCCGCGCGTGCGATGCCTGTCAGACGGTCCGTGACGCGCCGCCTCACGCGCCGCTCCATCCCTGGGAGTTCCCGTTGCACCCGTGGCAAAGAATACATGCTGATTTTGCGGATTGCGGGGGAAAAAAGTACTTGATTATCGTGGACGCTCATTCAAAATGGATTGAAGCTACTGTAATGAAAAATACAGATGCGAAATCCACTATAATCGCATTGAGATCTGTATTTGCAAGATTTGGTCTTCCTTTACAGCTAGTTACGGATAACGGACCACCTTTCTTTTCCGATGATTTCAAAACGTTCTGTTTAAAAAACGCTATAAAACCAGTGACGACGGCTCCGTACAGGGCTCAAGGAAATGGGGCAGCGGAGAACGCTGTAAAAACGGTCAAGAAAGCGATAAAGAGAGCTTTATTTGAGGGCGAAGATGTCGCCATAGCATTGAGTAAATTTTTATGCCAGTATCGGAATTGCGAACACGCGACGACGGGCGTGTCTCCGGCAGTGGCGTTGTTAGGTCGGCGACTGCGGGGGCGCCTTGACGCCGTACGTCCGGACGTAGCGGCGCGGACGCGCGACCAGCAGGCACGGCAAGTCGCGGCTGCCGGGGGCACGCCACGTCACGTGCAGGTGGGAGAAACAGTGCTAGCTCGGGATTATAGACCGAGGGGAGGAAAATGGGCTGAAGGGACAGTTGTAGAACGAACAGGGCCGGTATCGTATAAACTAGATATGGGGCGCGGGGTAGAATGGCGTCGCCATCAAGATCAGATAATGCAAACAAACAAAGAGCGTTTTTCTCTCACACGCACGACCGCCCCAGAGAACTTGCCGCCCGGTGACGATGCTGACGATCAGTCTGTTGACGCGTCGGTTGGCGTGGATGGAGGTGACGAAGAAGTGGCTACCGGGGGCCAACAGAGCGACAATGGCGCGGACGTTGTGACGTCACCACCCTCCCCGACACCCGCCGCGTCTGCCCGAGCACTGCGTGCACACAACCGGGCCATGAAGAGGTTTTAAGTAATATACATTATATAATAATAACATGTCATGTTATGTCTCATATGTTGCTATTTTGTTAATGTGTAATTGTAACTAAATTGTTTATGTTCTAAATTAGTAGGGGAAGATGTTGGGGGTACATATACTTTGTAAGGTAGATTTGGATTATCTCAATAAAAGTCAGTCCACCATTAGCCGCTTTGTATCATTGACGTTGCATATATATCTATATAATCATGTATTATTTCTTATTATTACTTATATATTTAATATATATTATCTAAATACTTGTACCTATATATATACTACGTTCGTAAAAAAATGTCATTGTGCACTATTTTTGAGTTCATAATCAGTATTTTACGATATGAGTGTAGATAAAATCATTTTATATGATTGCTCATTATAAAGTTATTTTATTTAGTTAAATTTCATTTTATTAAACATTACCTAATTCAAAAGTTAATTCGCGCGTTTGTAGCTTTCGCATTATTACAGCTTTCCCTTGCCTGCCCCCCCTTAACAAAATCCTTTCTATGTCCTTGTGAGTACAGTTTATGATACTTAATAGAATTGTCGCATTAAAATTATACACAACCTTAAGATACTGTGATGTCATTAAAAAATGTATTCAAGTTATAACATTTTGTTAATCAGCAAAATGAGGACGCTGTACGCATGCGTGCTGGCCACGTTGGCTGTAGCCACGTCGACTCCCGCCGAGGACACAACGAAGGTGGCCCGATGCACGCCCAGCGTCACCACAGTCAGCGGCTCTCATGCTCCTGTCACTGTGTGCTCAGGGGATCTCATATTCGCTGATGATTTTGAGGAGTTTGATTTGGAGAAGTGGCAACATGAGAACACCCTTTCCGGTGGAGGTGTAAGTTCACCAAGTACACTCTATACTTTTGGCAGTATTTTTTGGCTACATCTAATAATCAACGTTTTTTTTACTTTATTATTGACACGTCAAATTGTTATTTAATTACTCGTAGGTATATACTTTCACCTTGTTGTACATGTTTCAGAACTGGGAGTTCCAGTGGTACAACAACAATCGAACAAATTCTTTCACGCACAGTGGTCTCCTTTTTATTCGTCCTTCTCTGATGTCTGACCAGTTCGGCAATGCTTTTCTATCAAATGGAGTCCTTAACGTGGAAGGCGGAGCACCTGCTGATAGGTATCTAGTAGAAAGTAATTATATCAGCAATATCAATCCATATCCGCTTGGTTCGTCCACTGCTGAACATAGGCCTTTCCAAGACTTCGCCATTCTTAGTGGAAGAAATGCATAATAACACATCGTCCGTGAGCCCGATGTCAAAACCCTGGCACCAGTGACACCGTTGCTCGTCACCAGTCTGTTTTATATAAGGGCCGGCATTATGGATGGAAATACCGGCATCAATCGGTCTCACGCGGCCACCTGGGTGTGCCTGTTTGGGAGCCGCTGTTCTCTTACCCATCCCCGAATAACTTCGAGGGGTTTTCGAGTAAGATGGTGGTACCTACACAGTCGAGCCCGCCATCACCTACCAATATCACTAATATACCACGTAAAAAACTCTACTATTCTATTTTCTAAAATATGTTAGAACACATACGTCTAAAGGAGGCATCAGCCACAAAATCAATATATTTAACTGGTTTTCCATTCTTATAGTACTTACTGCTTATTCTTACAGATGCACCAATCCACAATGGTGGGGCTGTGAACGTACCGGCACACCGACTAACATTCTAAATCCAATCAAGAGTGCTCGTGTCAGAACTGTGCAATCTTTTAACTTCCGCTATGGCCGTGTCGAGGTTCGCGCAAAAATGCCGGCTGGTGATTGGATTTGGCCAGGTATGACTTGTTTGCTCTACGAGAAAATCCAAGTAACCTTCCAATGCATGCCTATATTTTATATTCTGAATTGTTTTAAGCCATCTGGTTGATGCCTGCGTACAATACCTACGGTACATGGCCTTCATCTGGAGAGATCGACTTGGTGGAATCCCGAGGCAACCGCGACATGCACCAGAACGGCATCCACATCGGAACCCAAGAAGCTGGCTCTACTCTCCACTACGGACCTTACCCTGAACTGAATGGCTGGGAACGTGCGCACTGGATCCGCAGAAATGCCAATGGATATGACAGAGGGTTCCATAGGTACCAGCTGGAATGGACACCAGGTAACTAAGAATCTAGCATAATTTCAGAGTTTCTTTTGTACAAAAATAACCTCTGTATTTATCTTTTTAGATTATATCAAGTTCAGCATCGATGATGTCGAACTAGGCCGCTGCACTCCTGGCAACGGCGGATTTTGGGAGCACGGGGGTTTCAACTCTAACCCGAACATTCTGAATCCCTGGCGGTACGGCACCAAAATGGCACCTTTTGATCAAAAGTTCTACATCATCATGAACGTTGCCGTCGGTGGCACTGGTGGATTCTTCCCTGATGGTGTCACCAATCCACATCCTAAGCCTTGGTGGAACGGCTCACCGACTGTAAGTTCTGACGATTGTTTTTGGCTGGTGATGTCCGGACGTTCCAGTTATATCGAAATTACTTACACGTATCTTTCCTTGCAGGCTATGGCTGACTTCTGGAATGCTCAAGGCGCTTGGCTGCCCACGTGGAACCTCAACGTGAATGACGGACAGGATGCATCACTCCAGGTCGATTACGTGCGCGTTTGGGCTCTTTAATAATGCTGTGGCAATTTTACATATATTAAAACTTTCAGATTTTATGACTTATATTTTTTATTTCACATGCGATAGTCTTTTAACTTATATTACATCACGATATCCCGAAAAGTGATAGAGCTGATGCCGAGCTCGACTGTGGTGGTACCACTGTCTTACTCACAAACCCCCCTCCGAAGTTATTCGGGGGAGAGTAAGAGGATAGCTCTCAGGGACAACCATGTGGCCCACCATGCCTGGGACCAATTGATGGTGGTATACCCTTCCCCAAATGCCAGCCTTTTCATAAAACAGACTGGTGACGAGCAGCGGCGTAACTGGTGCGAGGGTTTCGGCACCGCACTCATCAACCCGCTTGCCCAGCGTGTGTAAGTATGGGCATTTCTTCCAGGAGGACCGCCAACAGTAGCGAAATCTTGGAAAGCAGTGGACGAAGACAGGCTAATGGATGAATGGATGGATGGATGGTTCCTGAAATAATTCCACCATCTCCACCATTGACGGAACCCTACACTGCTCGTGACCCGACACACACTTGGCCGGTTTCTTATGACTATTTATTACAAAAGATGGGCTTTCATTCAAAAGCTCTGTATTTGCTAATGATTTTGAATTCTGTGCGCACGCAGGACCTGCCGGGTGGTTATGACGTAGGTAGGACGATAGAAAGAGACACGAATAGCTACACATAAAGGTAAAGAGAGGGTAAAAGAGGGTTGCCATCTCATTATTTTTATTCTTCGAATCAGAACAGGGGTTTAATTCCTGTTTTCTGAATCGAGTAAGTCGAGTAAGTATTTTACGTGGTACTGCAGATTGTAGTGACACGACCACATTTCAGAAGCGCGATATGAATCCAAATAAAAAGCAAATTAAATTTGGTCGTCCTACTTACCTATGTGATTCAGAAATTGATGTATATCTACAATAACAATAAATTAGCTCATAATATTTGAAATTTCCACTGCGATGGATTTCGCTATAAATCATACATATAATCTTAGTCCAATATTATTGTCCAGTGGTGTAGATATTGTTATACTTCTTGCTGGAACATTGATGTTATGTTTATAAAATAATACCAACTGTGGGTCTACCGCGTAATTCTCATTTTCATCAACATCAACTTGAGATTGAAATTTGACGTGCGTGCGACGACGCCCGCCTAACATGCCATCTCTTTTGCACGCGTTGAATTTCGCATGTATTTGCTTGAAGTTGATTCAAATGAGAATTACGCGGTAGAGCCCCTGGTCACAATGATGCCCACTATTTTTGTTTAAGCCTCTACCTGAGCCTAGAGCATGACCAACTCCAGTCTATCTAGGATTCGTTTGAAGAAATTCGGACTCTCCTTGTATTGAAAAAAATATATTTGGTTTTTTAATCTTTTCTCTAGGGATCTTACGTATAAACAATGTACTAAGATGTATACTTTTGTCAAAAAAAAATGTTTTGCACCTTCTTTTTTTTGGTTTTCAAACGTTCGCTTCAAGAACGCGGTTAAGAGACCAACTTGATTTTTTTTTTCATAAAATAGGTAATAGAAATATGAAGGTATATCACCTAAATTCAATATTTTTTTCCCTACAAAATATTTCTGTATTAGCTAAAAGCACACCAATTTGTTGTTTCGCTGCGTGATCACTAGTATTACGCGTCCAAGAAAAAGAGGCCAAAGAGCCAACATATAATCGCCTCTATGAAAAGCGAATAAAGTCTTTGCCGTAGGACTTATTGTGCTGGACGGGTAATAAAAAATGTTGCTAAAGTATGCCATCTTCTTAAGATATCTCGTAAAACTCAGAATATTTTTCTCACTACCTACATTATAAAGAGAACTAAAATGGGCTAGAAGTTTTGGAGATTTCGTAACGATTGATGAGGACTGACTGACTTTGCCGAAAGACCTGTGAGGCAATACAAAAATTTTTCAAGAGATTTGTAAATTGACCTATGTTAAAATTCATTTCACATAAATGAAAAATAAATGAATGCTTATGCGCATTAAATTTCTATAAATAATATTATAAATGTTTTATTGTGAAATCCATCGCTTTGAATACTCTAATTATATAAATAATGTCATGGTGTACCGTATAGTAGTATATCAAACTTTCAGTTATCCCAATGGGTATTTCTAATAGATATATCACTAAGGCTGGTTTTAGTGTCACACGGACCGTCAGTACGGATCGCTCCGTGCAGGCAAATCTATATGAGCCTCAGGGAGCGTTTTAGAGTAATACGGAGGGGTCCGTACGGACGACCGTCCGCGCTGACAGCTCCGCAGCCATCCGCATAGCGCGTCCGTGCCGCGGAGCTATCCGTACTGACGGTCCGTGTGACACTAAAACCAGCCTAAGCTAGACTTGATAGTGAAGCCTACGACGTGAATGTGAAGTTCACGCTTTACGGACGTCACGTCGCGACCCTTTCAGAATGTTCTGAAAACACTGCTTCTTTCTAAAACACTCCCGTAGCCAGAGAGTCTTGTCTAACCCGAAGATGCATGATAATTTTTCTTAGTCCTTCAGAAATCAAGGCTGTCCTCACAGCCTATGTTGGTGAATGCAACATGGAACGGACATTCCACGTCGCAAACGTATGTATAGGTACTCTCAGTTCATTATTTTCTACAAAAATCCTAAGCATGTGCGTGTAATATTATAGTGGGGTACTGATGCACAACAGCATTCCACTTCCACTTTGCTGAGCATGGAGTTGCAAGCGCTTGGCTCGACGACTGAGGACAAGATGCTTCTGTGGCGGCACCAACTCACAGTGCAGTGGATGACTACGGACATCTGCAGCCTTTTTGTAGGGCACCCGCTGTCCAGGCGAGGGTCTACCACCGAATAACAAAATAATTATTAAATTATTACCATACATTTGAAAATTGTTTGATGAAATTGACACTGGCAGTTGAAAAATAAACTTCCGTTTCAAGTCGAAGTCGTTTTAAATTATCTTGTCAAGCACTAAATACGAAAATGCTTTGATCTGCGGAATTCTTTCCTGAAGTCGACCACGGAAGTGACGTGCAAGTTCTGAATTGGCCCCCCTATACGAGATGCGAACATAGAAGTATCCACTTCAACAAAGTTTTAGAAGCACCAAAGCTTATGAAATGTATAACCTCGAATTAAAAATGATATTTACGATAAAAACTGGTGGACTACCAAAGATTTAATCTTTGTGGACTACTCGTAAAATTACGTCAGCTTTTGATGTATTGACATTGTTTTCTGTATTTCATTCCGTAGTTTTCGGATATTATGGAGGACAAGAGTTGTCGCTTATTATAATCATGAAGCAACAAGATTATAACAGACGACATATAACTTGAACAGCGTTATATTATACATATTTGTTACTTATGATTGTGTATAATATTGATGCTTTTGCCTGTTGTTGTTGTTGTCGTGTTATAAAATTGTATCTGCTTTGTTTCTAATGTATTGTTTGTAATATAGTTATTTGTAAGTATAGATATATAGTATATATAATGTTCACTATCGCATTGGCTTAGCTCTAAGGATAGTGTTCTATTGTTGATAATAAATAAAATAAATAAATAAAACAGTATTAATTATTTGAACAACTTTCCTTTATTAAATTTGTTTGTTCACTTAATTTGTTGGAGATTGCGCACATTAATTCCGAAAAACTCATTTTCGCATGCCCAAACGGGGATAGCACCTGGGTCTTACGATTGAGAGGCTAGCGTTCTACCGCCTGAGCTACCGAAAAATAAATATTTTTGGAATAAAATTGCAATATTGTTCGTAAAATTTGTTGATGATATTCCACCAAAATCCATCAACCGAATCCATCGAATAAATATTTTTAGTATATCAAACATCTACGAAGAGGGTAGATATAAAGATTATTATGATAAAGATTTGATACAGCGAACACCAATTTATTCATTTGATTAATGTATCTGTTATCTCTCCTCAGTTTTGTATGTTCTAAGAACAAATAATAAAGACACTAGTAAATATCCAACAATTCTTTCTGGTTTAACCCATAAATCATTCAGGCATATTTTCGCAAATATCAGGAGGACAACAATGTTAATTATGCAGACAACTGTAATACGTACATAATATAAAGCAGCAACAAAAGTTAACAATTTATTATTTCTTATTATTTTGTTGAAAACATTCTCTATACGAAAAAGGAAAACCATTTATGAGGTTAAAACAAAATAAAAATATTTTTAACACAGGAATACACTAAAATACCTAAGTATTCAAATTAAATAATCTAGTATTATAATTTAAAAGATCGTGCTGGTTCAGAGACCACCAAGAATATTGTAATGATATCTTTGAGTTTGAATGGTAGAGGTGATGATTTAAATAATACATTAACAATGAGTATATTTTATGATACTTAATACAATTGTCGCATTAAAATTATACAAAACCTTAGGATACTAGTTCAAGTTATAACATTTTGATAATCAGTAACATGAGGTCGCTGTACGCATGCGTGCTGGCCACTTTGGCTGTAGCCGCGTCGACTCCCGCCGAGGACACAACGAAGGTGGCCCGATGCACGCCCAGCGTCACCACAGTCAGCGGCTCCCATGCTCCCTTCACTGTGTGCGCGGGGGATCTCATCTTCTCTGATGAATTTGAGGAGTTTAATTTGGAGAAGTGGCAACATGAGAACACCCTTTCCGGTGGAGGTGTAAGTTCACCAAGTAAACTCCATACTTTTGGCAGTAATTTAGGTACTACATCTACTAATCAACGGTTTTTTTTTTACTTTATTACTCATACGTCAAATTGTCATTTACTTACTCGTATATATTTTCAACTTGTACATGTTTCAGAACTGGGAGTTCCAGTGGTACAACAACAATCGAACAAATTCTTTCACGCACAGTGGTCTACTTTTTATTCGTCCTTCTCTGATGTCTGACCATTTCGGCAATGCTTTTCTATCAAATGGAGTTCTTAACGTGGAAGGCGGAGCGCCTGCTGATAGGTATTAGCTTGGTTCATCCATTGCTGGACATAGGCCTTTCCAAGATTTCGCCATTCTTAGCCGTCCTCCTGGAAATGCCCATGATCACACACGCTGGGCAGGTGGGTTCGTAAGCCCGGTGTCAAACCCCTGGCAACAGTGATGTCATTGCCCGTACCAGTCTGTTTTATATAAGAGCCGGTAATTAGGGATGGAAATACCGACATTAATCGGTCCCACGCGTGGAGGCCCACCTGGGTTGGACCACCCTAGAATAACGTCGAGGGGTTTTTTAGTAAGATCACCTACCAATATACTACGTATAAACTACTTTTAAAAGTACTTTTCTAATTTCTGAAAGCTCTCAGAACATAAACATCTAAAGGAGGCATCAGCATCAAAATATATTGAATATATTGATCAAATGTTTAGTCGTTCTTAATGAATTGCTTATTCTTACAGATGCACCAACCCACAATGGTGGGGCTGTGAACGTACCGGCACACCGACTAACATTCTAAATCCAATCAAGAGTGCTCGTGTCAGAACTGTGCAATCTTTCAACTTCCGCTATGGCCGTGTCGAGGTTCGCGCAAAAATGCCGGCTGGTGATTGGATTTGGCCAGGTACGACCTGTTTGCTCTAAGTAGAAAATCCAAGTAACCTTCCAATAATACTGCGTGCCTAATTTTTATGTTCTGAATTGTTTTAAGCCATCTGGTTGATGCCCGCGTACAATACCTACGGTACGTGGCCTTCATCTGGAGAGATCGACTTAGTGGAATCCCGAGGCAACCGTGACATGCACCTGAACGGGATCCACATCGGAACCCAAGAAGCTGGCTCTACTCTCCACTACGGACCTTTCCGTGGACAGAATGGCTGGGAACGTGCGCACTGGATCCGCAGAAATGCCAATGGATATGACAGAGAGTTCCATAGGTACCAGCTGGAATGGACACCAGGTAACTAAGAATTTCAGAGTTTCTTTTGTATAAAAATAACGTCTGTATTTAATCTATCTTTTTAGATTATATCAAGTTCAGCATCGATGATGTCGAAATAGGTCACTGCACTCCTAGCAACGGCGGATTTTGGGAATACGGGGGTTTCAACTCTAACCCGAACATTACAAATCCCTGGCGGTACGGCACCAAAATGGCACCTTTCGATCAAAAGTTCTACATCATCATGAACATTGCCGTCGGTGGTACTAGTGGATACTTCCCTGATGGTGTCACCTATCCATATCCTAAGCCTTGGTGGAATGGCTCACCGACTGTAAGTTCTGACGATTGTTTTTGGCTGGTGATGTCAGTACGTTCCAGTTATATCGAAATTTCTTCCATATCCTTTTCCTTGCAGGCTATGACCGACTTCTGGAACGCTCAAGACACCTGGCTGCCCACGTGGAACCTCAACGTGAATGACGGGCAGGACGCATCACTCCAGGTCGACTACGTGCGCGTTTGGGCTCTTTAATAATGCTCTGGCAATTTTTAGTCCATTTACTTGTACATATTTTAAATTTATTAAAAATTTCAGATTTTATAACTTTTAGTTTTTATTTCAAATGCGGTAGTCTTTTAACTTAAATTACATCACGATATCCTAAAATAATTCCAACATCTCCACCATCGTCGGAACCCTACACTATACGTGTCCGGACACGTACTTGACCGTTTTTTTTTTTACTGATTTATATTACAAAAGATTCTTTCCTCTGTATTCAAAAGTGGAGAAAGTAACAGATGGCAAAAGTGACAGATAACAAAAGTGATAGATGTCAAAATGGACAGATCTCAAAAGTGACAGATCAACAGATGTCAAAAGATATACATCAAAAGTGTCAATGTCAAATAAAAAGTAGCGTACCTATATTACTCTCTGAAAAGTCCTCTAACTTTTACTATGGAACAAACACGGTATCCCGAAAAAAAAATAACTATTTCATAGAAAAATGCAATGCCGCTCGTCTGAAATGTATGGAAGGGCAGTTTTTTTTTGAGATTTCAGGTTTGGCTCTATAGTAAAAGTTGTTCTGTACCATTGACTGAATAAGCTCTTCGAATATGGTTACACCTTTCTGTTACACCTTGTATAATATAATTTATATACGTAATTTTTATTATTTATGTATATAGTTTATTTATTTTATTTATCAATATGTTTTAAAGTGTGTAATTTATACTGTGCACCGCCTTTATACATTTCTTATTTCGGAGTTCTTCCATCCGAAGGGTTTCTGGAAGAGATCGCTTCTAGTGATAAGACCGCCAATTGTACCCTACTACTTACTATAAAAATTGTTTCCTTATTTCTGTTTTTTTTTGGTGTGCAAAGAATATTGTATTGTATAGCTCACGACGATAGCGACGATAACTCGAGCATGTTTGATCGGAACCTCATGAAATTGGGTAGGCGAGTAAATGAGACAAACATAATTTTTCACCTCACTAGCTCGAAAAGCACGCCTTTGTTGCTTAAAAACAGTAAACAAAATCGATTTTTGCTCACTGGTTTTAAATAGTGAAGAAAAGTGTTTCAAATTAAGAACACTGCTAATTGTTCAAAAACTCTTTGCTCAAGAGAAAAAGAGACAGCAAACATCAGCATGGCGGCTATCTCTTTCACTATTTTGTTCAAAAACAACAAATGCAGAAGACAAGACTCTGTCGGAATCCGTCCTTTTAGTTTATTTCCAACATTTTGCAGAAACTCTTAAGTCAAGCAGCCTATTCAGTGCTCAGATCTACAATATTCAAACCAATGCATACAGCAGAATGCTAGCTTTTTTAAAGAGGAAATCAGAATACTCGAGGTTCTCTTGCCAGCTCTTGTATGGGGATCATTCGGATAGTGACCGAAGCATGAAACTTGGTACAGGTGTAGCCTAGGTCAAAATGAGCAGATTGAGGCCTGGCCCCAGGCAGCACACCCGGATTTAAAGCGAGGGGCCACAGGGGGCGGGGTACGCTCCCGCCGCTTCTTAAACCGAAAATGCTAACGCGTCGCAATTTCAAATCAGGGCGTATTGGGTATCATTTTCGTATAAATTAAGGATGAGGAATTCAAATATATTTTTTGTAATGCCCTTCCATACAAAAAAATCGAAGTTTTGGTGAAAAACTGAAAATAGTGGTAAACTATTTTCTCTTCAAGCAGATATTACATAAAGAATACTTTTTAAGATAAAAATAATGGTTATAAAGAGCCTTGTTATTGTAGTTAATGAAAATATATATATCTAATATACTTACTACACTATAATAACCAAAAAAATAAATAAGGAAATGCCTCGCGTTTCTCACTTTGCTACGAACGGCAGTGAGCGAGCAATCCGCTCCGTAAACAATAGATATTAACGCGTCGTGATTTCACACAAGCGCGTATTTGCTATCATTTTCGTATACATTAAGGATGCGGATTTCAAATATTGTTTTTTTTTGTAATGCGTTTCCATACAAAAAGAAGAGGTTTTGGTGAAAAACTGAAAATGACGGTAAACTATTTTCTCTTCAAGCAGATGTTATGTAAAGAATAGTTACTATGTTAAGATAAAATACTTATAGAGAGCTTAGTTATAGTAGTTTATAAAAATATAGCTTTCATATATACTTACGCCACAAAAATAACCAGAAAAAAATAATAAAATGCCTCGCGTTTCTTACCTTGCTACGACCGACAGGGAGCTAGCAATTTTTTCAACAAAAAATACTAACTCGTCGTGATTTCACACAAGGGCGTATTTGTTATCATTTTCCTATAAATTAATGATGTGAAATTTATATTTGAGGTCTTCAAGTTTTTTTGCTACAAAAAATTTTCAACACAAGCTAGTGTTTCCCACTGCGCAGACACAGCTCAGTGCAGTTCATGCCTTGTTTTTTACAACTACATCTGTTACTGCATTGCTGTTTGCACTTGCATCGTACTAGCTCTAAACAAGCTCTCGCAGCAACAGGTGCAGTTGTCCAGTGTGGCATACGCCCTGATTTGAAATTGCGACGCGTTAGCATTTTTTGTTTAAGAAGCGGCGGGAGCGTACACGCCCCCCTGCACCCCCTCGCCTTAAATCCGGGACGCTGGGGCCAGGCCTCAATCTGCTCATTTTGACCTAAACTATACCTGTACCGAGTTTCATGCTTCGGTCACTATCCGAAGGGTCCATGTCAAGAGAACCTGGGGTATTAGTTCACAACACGACATGAGAACACTTTTCTAAATGAAGCAACAGATTACAGTTTTCTTGCCATGAAAGTAAGTACCTACATATACATATTATTAGGTATTATTAAAGGTTTACAACATATTTTTCACTAGTTTTTGCCCGTGACTTCGACTGCCTAGATTTCACAATATCTTTATTTATTTTAGCCGTTGTGCTATTCTGATGTGTATAAGAAAGTTTCATAAAATCCGTCCAGTAGAGAAGCAACAGAATCCATCCATTCTCACAAACTTTCGCTTTTATAATATTAGCACGATACTCGTATAATCTAATTACTGTTGTTTTGTTATAGATGGCCTTGATTTTCGGAGTGAATGGCGCTTGCCGTGGAAATGAACTTCTAAACATAAAAGTCGACGATATCGAAAAGCATTCAAATGAGTTATTGTTGGTAACCTTGCCAGATACCAAAAAGAAGAGAGAACGGCCATTCGTGGTCCGTGGAGAGCAAGTCAGAATTGTCCAAAAGTATCAATCTCTACAATCTAACATCAACACTAACAGATTTTATTAACTTTTGATTTATGATGGCTGAGGCGGCCGGCCAAAAGAAATAGAGACCTTGCAGGTTGACTACGCACGCGTTTAGGCACTATAGAGTTGATCCGTTTCACTAGGTTAAACGTCAGTAGCTTATCGCAAAGTGCATAACTTAACTTTGTTTTCCTTGTTTATAAATTTAAAATTTAAAAGCATTTTGGTCAGTGACATTTGACGGCAATAGTTCAGTATAAGTGAGGTTTATAAAGCAAGAGTTTGGTACACAATTCCCGTGGCTTAATTTTTAAAAGATTTTTTTTTCAGGGTATTTACGTAATTTTAGGACATAGTTTTAATTTTTTTGGTATATAAATTAACCATTATTTTTTATGATTTTTTAAAGAATTGTCTTATGACCCTGTCACTTGAGAATTTTAGACATACTGATTGTGATGTGTGATTGCTTATAAAAAAAGTGGTCTGTCTGTGTCTGTCTACTCATTTTTAACCGACTTCAAAAAGGAGGCGGTTCTCAATTCGACTGTATGTTTTTTTTTTTGGCGTTGTTACTCCATAACTCCGTCATTTCCCAACCGATTTGAACAATTCTTTTTTTGTTTGAAAGAGTGTACTTCCAGGTAGGTCCCATTTTGGGTTTGGTCATGATCTGATGAAGGTCTTCAGAGATAGGCAGTGGAACTCTTCAGAAAATGACAGCATATCTCTCGAAATTGAGGCAATCGCTATGTACTTGGGTGCTGATTACAAGGTATTACTTGAAAATCGACATTCTTCCACCTGACCTTCGATCCTGGCTTCATCAACATATTCACCATAGAACTCTTCAACGGATCAGAGCACATAACTCGAGATTGCGGCAATCACTGCGTTAGGGTGCTGATTCAAGGGTATTACTTGGAGATTATCAGAATAGCCACATGACCTTCGATCCTGGCTTCATCACCATAGAACTCCTCAACGGATGACAGCACATAACTTTAGATTGCGGCAACCAGTTTGTGTTAGGGTGCACATTGCAGGGCATTGCTGAAAATTGCCAGTGTACCCACCTGAATTTCGATCTTGGCTTCATCACCGTAGAACTCTTCAACGGATGACAGCACATAACTCGAGATTGCGGTAATCATGTTGTGTTAGGGTGCTGATAGCAGGAAGCTACTCAAACAAGGCTACTTATACTCACTTGAACTTCGTTTCGTATTAACACCACGTTTGCAAGAACTACCTACACTAACGAGAAAATCCAAAAGAGATGAACTTCTAAACGCCTCCAAATCAAGACGAAACGTGACCTCGGCTGATCTTGAAGTACCAGCGCCAGCACAAAAACTATTCTTCAACGAGAGATTGACAAGAGAGAATAGGCAGTTATTTCGTGAAACACGTCTCAGGACCGCCGGGATCTACAAACATCGCTGGACCAGCAACGGCATTATACACGTCCGTAAGCGAGATGGCGGTCCAGCCATCACTGTGCGTTCTGAGGCTGACCTGGACAAACTTTTGGCTGATAACAAAGACCCTCGCTAATCCATGGATACGTATCTGGCACGAACTTTTCGTTTTGGAAACTGTAGTTTTAATTCTAATATTTTTTGAAGTCTTGGTTAGAGAATTTATTGGTTTTGAGTTTTTACGAACTGAACTGGTTTTAAAAGATTTTTTACACATTGAAACCGTTAATCCCTTTGTTTATTTATTATTTGTTTATTTTTATTAAATATTTTCAGGGCTCAATTATCTCAGTTCATAAACGAAATCCCTTCTTTAGCTGTAACTGGCACAACACATTAAAACAGACATCTGTAGTTATCATTTATATTCGCACACAATGTTATACGTGGCCTTTACGGCCACCATGATTAAAGATGATATAGACGATTGTTTAACCATTCCGTGCCACGTAGTAGATGAACCTGAGTTACTGAAAAAATCTATCAATTCGTCATTAAATTTTAAGCTTCTGTCGTTTAACATACGTAGTATTGATAAAAACTTTGACAATTTTCTGGTATTGCTAGCAAGATTACACCTCGATCTTGATATCATAATTTTGACCGAATGTCACTTAACTGACTTTAGCTCGATTAGACCGATAGTAGGATACAATGTCTTTAAAACAACCAAATTCATAAACAAGGCTGGAGGTGTGGTTAGTATACGTTAGGGATATCTGGAACGTCAACGTAACCGAGTCACCAATAGCTGAGTCAAATGGTTTAATAATTGATTTTCCAGAATCGTATCGGGTCTACGCTTTGTATCGCTCTCCTACAGAAAAGTTTTCCAATGCCCGGAAGTTTATAGGCTCTCTTGAACAAAACCTTTCATCTCACGATTCAACTTCTAAAGTAATGTTGGCAGGAGATATGAACATAGATATACTTGATGATGAAGATAATATCTCAAATGACTATCTTTCCCTTACCCACGAACTTGGATTTAGACCAGTAATTATGGAGCCGACAAGAATCAAAACTTGCTTGGATCACATTTTCGTTGGATCTCATTTCCAAGCGGAAGGTTTTGTTTGCAAAACTGACGTCACCGACCACGACGTAACAATCGCAAGTCTCTCTTTTTCTGCTAAAAAAACAAAATATAAAAGAACTGTTCTTAAAATTGACAAGACAGCAGTTGTAAATGACCTAAAAATACAAGATTGGTCGGAAGTTCTTAGCCAGTCTGACGCATGCCTGAGTGCCCAGATCTTTATGAACGTAGTCGAGGATACAATCACCAGGCATTCAAAAACGGTAACGATAAGTCGAAGTAAATACACTTTAAAACCGTGGATTACACCTGGTCTTATCCGCTGTATGCTGCATAGAGATAGATTACACGCTAGAGCCCGTAAGGAGCCGAAAAATGTCATTTTGCAAATATCATATCATCGATACCGAAATACATGTAACGATTTATTAAAAAAGCTAAAAAAGCAGTATAATTTCGCATGTATAACAGAGAGTAAAGGTAACACGAAAACAATGTGGAAGACGATAAAAAACATCTGTGACTTGAACAAAAAGAAAGACACTGCCAGTGAGCTTTTGTCGACAAAGAAAACTATAAATGAGTCACTTGCAGATTGTAACGAATACTTCGTTAAAGTAGGCCAGAGTCTTGCTAGCGATACAATGAAAGAAATTAACACTGACGAAACAGAGCTAGCGAAACAAGTAAAAATCTCTGCAAACAACACTGTTAATTCTTTTTATTTACAACCCACTGATGTAGTTGAAGTGGAATCAATAATAAAACAACTTAAAAGTGACAATGCCCCTGGTTTGGATGGTGTAACTAATGACCTTATTAAAGCTGTGTCTATGTCAATATTGATTCCACTGACACATATATTTAATACCAGCATCTCAACTGGAAACTTTCCGGCCTGTTGGAAGACTGCTGTTGTAGTCCCTATCCATAAAAGTGGTGTTAAAAACCAACCTTCTAATTTCAGACCAATATCCTTGCTGTGTGCGTTTTCTAAAATTCTTGAGAAAATTGTTAATATACGGCTTGTGCGATATTTAGAGGTAAATAAATTGTTGTCTGGTGCTCAGTTTGGTTTCCGACAAGGTATCTCTACAGAAGACGCTGTCACAAATCTTTTGAAAACAGTTAGTTCTGTGCTAGACGATGGCAGATCTTGCGTGGGTGTCTTTCTGGATTTGGCCAAGGCGTTTGATACGGTTTCACCAACTATTCTGCTGCGCAAGCTCGAATGCCTTGGCGTCAGAGGAGTCCCACTTGAATGGTTTGCTAGTTACTTAAAGAGCAGAAAGCAATGTATTAAGATAGGGCAGCATATTAGCGATTTAAATAGTATTTCTTTTGGCGTTCCTCAAGGCAGCATCCTCGGCCCAACCCTTTTTATCATTTACATAAATGATTTATTAGAAGTGTTTGAAGGACAGGAAAACGTCGAGATTTTCTGTTATGCTGATGACACTGCGATCATAATACATGAAAAACAGTGGGATCTCGCAATTCATGGCGCTGAAGAGTGCATGACGAATGTATCAAGGTGGCTAAGAAGTAATCTGCTTACACTCAATACAGAAAAAACTAAATTTGTTTGTTTTTATAAAACATTAGCTTCTCAGCCACCACAACAGCTAAGGTTACTTAAAGTTCACACTGCTAAATTTCATGATAATAAAACATGCACCTGTCCAGAAATTCAAAGAGTCGATTCAATTAAATATTTAGGCATCCTACTAGACCAAAAGCTTACTTTTAAAGCACACGTCTCAAACCTCTCTTCTAGAATCAGAAAACTTATTCCAGTAATGAAGCGAATTCGACAAGGAGCTCCAATGGATGTACTAAGATTGGTCTATGTCAGTCTTTGCCAGTCCTTGCTTTTCTACTGTATTAAAGCCTGGGGAAATGCCTCGAAGACAGTCCTTATAACTGCAGAACGAGCACAACGATCTATTATCAAGGTACTGCTCAAAAAACCTTTTAGGTATCCTACTACTACTCTTTATCAGGAATTCAAGGTGCTAACGGTTCGCCAGCTTTATATTTTGAGAGCGTCACTTACTCAGCACCAGATAACAATTACATCATTGCAGTATCCATCATTGTTACTTAAAAGAGTATACAGAATAGATGTCCCATTGGTAAAAACCGTTTTTGCTCAGCGTTTTAACAATTTTAGTTTTCCTTTTATATATAACGTTATTTGCAATGTAACAGGCATAAAAACATCGTCAGTTAAAGAGGCTAAGAGGACTGTTACAACTTATCTTTCTACATTGGATTACGACGCTACCGAAGCATTGCTTCAACACCCCTCATAGATAGCCCTTATTTATTAGTTATTTATATACATTATATATATACATATACATACTTCTTATTACTATCTAACAATATAACTAGTTAATTAATTGATTTTTGACTTACTTGTAAAAATAATAACTATTCATGTATGTACCCACACTGTCACAAAACTTTTGCATTTTATAAACCTGTTAAAACTCGTACTTTAGTCTGGTAATCATATTTCTGGATCCCATGTGACAAGCCCGACTTAGTTTGGGGTCCACTGGAAAACGTAGACACTAAATAATTTGTTTTTAATCATTTATTATAACTGTTTTCTTTTTATGTTTCTTTTTATGTTTAGATTAAGGATTTAATTTGATTTAATTTAATTTTAAAGCATGTTTTAGTGTAAGTTTTCAAGAAATAAATAATTTGTATTTGTATTTGTATTTGTACCTATACCTCACAATTTAACCCAGCATCACTAAAAAATGTGAAATAAAATAAACTTTTAACAAAAAAATAGCAACCGACTTCAATAGTAACAGCAGTCATTCACTAAAAAGTTAATAATAATTCTATAAAGACCAATGGTACCGAAGCAACACTTTTGCCGACTTCTTTCTTCCTGAAACATTATGTTATCTAGAAGTCGGCGTATTTCCTACGATATAGCAACATAAAAACCAATATAAGAACGCCGACTTCTAGATAACATAACGTTTCAGGAAGAAAGAAGTCGCCAAAAGTGTTGCTTCGGTACCATCGGTCTTTATAGAATTATTATTAACTTTTTAGTGAATGACTGCTGTTACTATTGAAGTCGGTTGCTATTTTTTTGTTAAAAGTTTATTTTATTCATCTAGCTGTCAAATTAGTCTAAAGCAAATTATTATAAATTTATCTTGATAGCAAAAGACACATTTCTAAACAGCCATAATTCAAGTGACGTCACACGAGGGCCAATAGATGTTACAGCCTTTTCGTAAAAATATTCATCATCATGAGGTTTTTTAGACCAAAACTTCGAAAATACGGCTTATTAAACCTAAATCTCGAAATGGTTTTCGAATTAACACACCTTAAAATTATTTAATCTATGCCAATTAAACATAATCTTATCAAAACCAACTTAAAATGCTGTTTTAATTTAGTTTGGATAAAATCATGACTAATTGTGCATTAAATTTCAAACTCATGCTTTATAAACCTCATATAATACTGAACTATTGGTGTTAACTGCCACATACCAAAATGTTTTTCAATTTTTAACTTCTAAAGAAGAAATACAGAGTTAGGTTATGCACTTTGTGCTAAGCGACTGACGTTTGCGACAGAGCAAATAAACACGTTTTACGATAGTACGACTGGTTTTATTTCTCAGCAGAATATTATGCCATCAAAAATAATAAATATTTCATGTGTATATAACAAGTCAGTTTCGCAAGGTATTCCCAAGTGAATGGAATGTAAACATTTTAAAAGAAATAATTTTTTTGAAACAGAACCATGTAGGAACAAGTGAGATGCGTACTTAATCCATGTGGTAAAACCTTGGGCTCATGTACTGATTCGGTCGGTTACTGGATAGGGGGGTGGATGTTGACATCATGTATGCTGGAATCCTCCGCTTGTCCGAGAAGGGGCTGATTCTGGCGTAGTAGCGTCTTTCTATCACCTGTAATAAAACAACATGAAATTATAATTCACTTCTTGTCTTTTATTTTAATACTTATACATATTATACGACAACACATAATACAATGATTCGGTTATATAGTAAAATATACATTATTTCGACCACTTGTTGAGGTCGGCAACTTCCCTTCACTGGACCAGTTTATGTGTCAGAACGCTGAAGCTGTTCGGCTCTACTTTAAGGAGCTGTCCTGGCTGGGCTGACTGACCGGGGGGAAGTGCACAATATTCACGATTACCGAGAATCAGTGCAGGACTCATCGCCCCCGCTACAAATTTAGAATTTAGAATTTAGAGGTCGGCATCAGTTACATCAGTTAGTATTTACAATAATATAGTTATAAAAAGATAAAAATTACTAATTATAAGTTATAATATTGAATGATTATCAAAATAAAATACAGGTGATAGAGCTGATGCCGGCCGGGCTTGACTGTGGATGGAGGTACCACCATCTTATTTGGAGACCCCCTCGTAGTAATTCGGGGGAGAGTAACAGGACAGCTCACAGGCAAAAAACCAGGAAGCCCACCATGCCTGGGACCGAGGGATGGCGGTATATCCATCCCTAATAGCCGGGCCTTATATGGAACAGACTGGTGACGGGCAGCGGCGTCACTGGTGCGAGGGTTCCGGCACCGCGCTCACCAACCCGCCTGCCCAGCGTGTGTGAGTATGGGCAATTGGATGAGGGGCAAAGGGAGTGGCAAAGTCCTGGAAAGGCTTATGTCCAGCAGTGGACGAACTAGGCTGATGGATGGATGATGATCAAAATAAAATACGAGTACCTTTCATTATCTTTACTTATAAGTATTAATGTTTACCTTTGTATACTATATGATACGCATGAAACTGATGCCAACCACAACAAGTGGTCGAAATATATCTCACTAACCTAATTGTTATACTCAAATTATGTGGTTTCTTATATACTGGGTGTTAAGATGAAGTTGCGGAAGCCGGTAACTGGCGATAGTACTAGTCCATACAAACAACTTTTACTACGGAGCCAAACCTTGAATAGAAAAAAAAATGTTCCATAGAAAAGTTACATAGCAACCCAAACAAAACGTATGCAATGAAACAACTGGAATTTTTTCTCGACATCTCGAATTTTTTTGATGAAATGTTGTTCGTATGGACGAGTACTATCGCCAGTCTCCGGCTTCCGCAACTTCATCTTAAGGCGCTGCACTATGCTAAAATTCGGTCCTGCTCTAACGCGTTTGTTTTTTAACTCTCTATCCTGCTCTTATCAGGTGCCACGCACGCAAAACTTCAGTTATTTTGAAATCGTGGCTACATTATGACATTTACCATAATTTCTTTATGTAATAAAGATAGTTTTTTGTCGTTAGTATCTGCATGTGTTGGTTTCGTTTCAATAGGTTTTGAAATATGGAAACTGAATCCCTTTTTCCGTGAAATTCATACTTTTTTAAAAGTAATATAAGTAATAAAAGATTGAAAGTATGTTTATTTATAAAGTGTAAGTAGTAATTGCCTTGAGTCACAAAACAAGCCATATTTTTTTCAAATTTTTACCGTCTACATTGACGGAACTGAATCCAATACAAAACTAATGTTTAGCATTGTGGAGCCCCTTAACACCCATAATAGATTATATATATGTAATGTATGTATACAGTATGTCCCTCGTACAAGTGCACATCCGAAAAGGGGTGAAACTAGACCTTATTTTATCGACAAAAAAAATGTATTTTTTTTTTAGAAAATCTTTGTTTTATAAATTTACGTTTTAAATATTTTTTTGCCTACCATGGAGACTATGTATAAAATATGTCATAACTTTTGATCTATCGCGAGTAATGCAATGAAATAAATCTGTTATAATCCTTAAGAATAGACGTTGCATACTAAATCAAAAATAAAACATAATCAACTACCATTACCATAAAAATAATTTCCTAAGAGATTATTTCTTTAATTTTTCCGTCTTTTTTTTTCAATTTTTTCAAAATAATGTCCCCGTTTTACTATACTTTTATTCCTATTTATCATTGCCTATTCCATTATCTTTCTAAAAAAAAAAATACAACTTTCTATCACAAATACAATATTTTCTACGAGCGGTTAACCAAAGGCACTGCGCTCTCGTCCCATACAAAGATACCCAGGTGGAGTCTTTTATCAAGATTAAAAAAAAAAACGAAAGAAAAATTTTTTCTTTGTTTTTATCGATATATTTAGATCTAGTTTCACCCATTTTCGGATGTGCACTTGTACGAGGGACACACTGTATATAATTAAACAAGTGTAATAAAACGAAGTGATTCTGAGAAATCATATTGTGCCAAACTTAGATTTCGGCTTTTTGGCCCGCTCGCAGGGGAGCTTCACTATGAACAAATCCATTTAATGTTACATTTCAAAGCATTTTAGCTTATTTTTTCAGCTTTTGATTAAATCTCTTGTCTTGAAATCTTCGGGCAACAATTTAATTTAATTATAAGCCTTAAGCCAAGGCTGGCCACTATATTTTCCAGGTGAGCAAAATTTAATTATAAGCCTTAAGCCAGGCTGGCCACTATATTTTCCAGGTGAGCAAAATTTAATTATAAGCCTTAAGCCAGGCTGGCCACTATATTTTCCAGGTGAGCAAAATTTAATTATAAGCCTTAAGCCAGGCTGGCCACTATATTTTCCAGGTGAGCAAAATTTAATTATAAGCCTTAAGCCAGGCTGGCCACTATATTTTCCAGGTGAGCAAAATTTAATTATAAGCCTTAAGCCAGGCTGGCCACTATATTTTCCAGGTGAGCAAAATTTAATTATAAGCCTTAAGCCAGGCTGGCCACTATATTTTCCAGGTGAGCAAAATTTAATTATAAGCCTTAAGCCAGGCTGGCCACTATATTTTCCAGGTGAGCAAAATTTAATTATAAGCCTTAAGCCAGGCTGGCCACTATATTTTCCAGGTGAGCAAAATTTAATTATAAGCCTTAAGCCAGGCTGGCCACTATAATTTCCAGGTGAGCAAAATTTAATTATAAGCCTTAAGCCAGGCTGGCCACTATATTTTCCAGGTGAGCAAAATTTAATTATAAGCCTTAAGCCAGGCTGGCCACTATATTTTCCAGGTGAGCAAAATTTAATTATAAGCCTTAAGCCAGGCTGGCCACTATATTTTCCAGGTGAGCAAAATTTAATTATAAGCCTTAAGCCAGGCTGGCCACTATATTTTCCAGGTGAGCAAAATTTCTTAGACTGTAGCGGCGCCGGGCCACCACTACTACCACATTCATAAGGTAATTTATACACAAAAAAGGCAAAATATGCTTGAACTTACTTTATTTGTAAATGAAATGAAATAAAATATTTCTTTTTATTTAATGTGAACTGTGAAGTGGTTTTCCGTATAGTAATTTGTCGGCTAGCCAGTGCTAGCAAGTGCTGGCGGGCAAATTCAAATGCCTTGGCGGGCCACTTAAGGGCCTTACTATTGCCAAATGGGTACTTTCTAAAGCCTACTCCTCGTTTATGGCCAAACCAAAAATAATGAAAGAATTTATTATGAATAATCAACTCTTAGACAACATATGCAACATTTTTCTTTTTCATACCACCAAAACTTCTACATGAATTTTTTTTTTACTGAATGGTGTTTTTTGAGCTCAAATTCCCTACTGCTCCTGAGTGGCTTGGCCGATTGAATTCATCTATGCTTTGATAAATAGATAAACTTTATAGCTATAAACATAACATAAAATTATTCAATCGAGTAATCACGTCCAAGTGAAAAATGCATTGCGCGCTGATATGAACGTTATTTCAATATCGTTTCCGTTGATATTTGTAGTGACAAATATCGAGCTGCTAATTTGGCGATAGCTGTATAAAAGAATCAGTAATTTTGAAAAATGAGATTTTTTTAACCAAATTGGGCAGAAACAGGGCATTCTCACCTTAGATGATGATAGTAAAATATTGAATGTTGTAAAGAAATTAAATAAAAAAGGCTGTGAGCAATTATAGTGACTTCACAAAACAATGAAAAACTCTCGAATAGCATTCCCACGTTCTCAGTATTGTGATTTAATTAGAGACATAACAACGACAAAACATCAAAACAAAACAAAACAAAACGAGATCGGGGGAAATGGGGTCTAAGCGAGAAAAAAAATTTAAATTGTTCATAATATTTCCAATACAAAAAAGAGGAAAAAAATCTAAAAATGCAATATGGGTATCAAATTGTAGATATTAAAGAGATGATTGTAAAAATGTATCCTTTAACCATTTTTACTGGCACAGATTTCAAGAAAACATTGAAAAACCACAAAAAACCTATATCTTCCCCCTTATCTCCGAAACTGGTAGACCTAAAATAGTACATTACGATACGAGAGCGATGAAACGTTTTCTGACGAGTGTGAGTTTGCGGCACGAGCCGAAGGCGAGTGCTGCAATCACACGAGTCGAGAAAAAGTTTCTCGCACGAGTTTCAGTTAATTTTTTTTAGCAGATTATAGCAGATTTTACGCACGGTGTGCTATAAATATTTTTAAAATGTCTATTATAGGTCATCATGACCAGGGATAGGATAATCGGATCGATATATACCTAAAGTTGGAAAAATCCTTGAAAAAGTTTGTAGTTATGGAGTCAGATTCTTAAAATGTTATTTATTTTGATAGTGAAAATTACCGATGATGTACATATACCTAATACTTAATAGTTGTTACCGTAAATTTATATTATTTAGAAATTGTACACAAATCCTGAGAAATTTTTAAAATGCCAAGCTGATTTATCTATTTGTTTATTTTATTTTATTTTTGATCGGCCTTCTGTTTTGCCTTTTGCTCTGTTCGACCTAAATAAGCTTGGCATTTTTTAAATTTCCTACAAATTGTATTAAATTCAGATTTTTTATTTCATTTATTTATTCATTTAGATTGCTGGTATTATATCTATTAAGTATTACAATATCGTAACGTTTTAAGTAATTCCGTAATTCCGGGATTTTTACTATCAAAATAATATTATAAGAAGCTGACTCCACAAATTTTCTCAGTTTTTCCAACTTTAGCTATAATATATCGATCCGTTTATCCTATCCCTGGTCATAACATAACTCATAATTGGCCAAATAAACCAAAACTATAGCGATTTAAAAAAAGTTGAACACAAATGAGAAATATTTAACAAAAAGTAAAATAAACAAAAAAATATATTTTATAGAAATACAATATGAATATCAAATTGTAGGTATTAAAGAGCTGATTGTAAAATGTTGGCAATATTTCGAGAAATCTTCGATAAACCACAAAAAAATGTATGTCTCCAAAACTGGTGGACGGAAAGATATGAAAAACATCATGGTAATATATGCTTACGTAAAGATCACGGGAAAATATAGCGGTTGAGATATTCACGAAAACAAAATTACTAAATTAACAAAACTATCGAATTACGGAACCCTACGTCGCGAGTCTGACTCGCACTTGACCGGTTTTTTTATAACCGATTCAATCGCATTGTAAATAATCTAAGTTTATTTACGAATGTAACTCTCTTTCGGTCTCTGATTTGATCCTGCGCTGATTGATCCTGCGCAAAGATAACTAATTCGACTCCAACTAAAGAATCTACGGCGATGCCGAAGGCCGGGCTTTGTTCCCAAACGAAACTATTTCTGATCCTCTTCTAAAGTATCTTTGGCGAGGCCGAAAGCCAAGCCGCGTTTTCGAACAAAATTATCCCCAGGTCAAGTGTCTTTAGCGAGGCCGAAGGCCGTGCCACATTTCTAAACGTAATTAATTTTTATAACTGATTACATCACGTAAAGAATCTATACCGGGTGTAAACAGATTGCTACCTATAAATGAATCTACATACACTACCGTCATACTGAACCACTTTTCCCAAGAAACGTACCTGCGCAAACCATTAGTTTACGAAATATTTTAGTTTCAAACAAAATGCGATAACCCTAACGTAACGTGATACGGGCGTTTTTTAAGGCAGGGTGTCCTTCGTGAAACAGCTGTTAACGTGCAGCGTTCTAAAATAGACCTTCGTCCCGCGAGATAAAGTCTTTAAGTTAAAGTTTTATATCTTCTTCTCTGATGTTTTGCGCGCGTATTTTTCTTCAGAGTTGCTCAGTATGATTATGTGGTTTTATTTAAAGGTCGCAATCTTTTTACACCCTGTATTCACGACCGGAACTATGTTGTTCTCTGATTTGATTCTGTACTAAATAAAAGTGACTTTGGCGTGGCCGAATGATTTCATAGAGAACCGTGCGACGGACGATCCACCTCATGCAGCGCTACTCGCGCCCGGTCTCCCGCTTAACGCAATGGACGGCCTTACTCCTACACGCAAAAAAAAGCTTACACACGAAGAAAAATTATCAAAGTTCTTCGTGTAACAATTCTGCAAAACTACATATTTTATCATTTGTAAAACAGACCTACGTATTTTAAGAGATATTAGAGGAAAAAATAGCAAAGTCAATCGCATCAATTGCGGATATCGATCGAGAACTACTTTTAAAATAACTCGAATAATTTTCGAAAATTTTTGATTAACTTTCCAAAACTATTTGGGATGAAGATGCTTCACCTAGGCAGCAACACATAAAGTATTCGGGTTCTCAGAGTGAGGAAGAAGACGAAGAGCAGGTCCTCTAAAAAGGCTATTTTGCATGAATCACATTATGATTCTGTTCTAATGCCGTCTCTTTTGCACGCGTGAAAAAGCTCTGACTCTATCCTACTTTCAAATTATTTTATGATTCACCCAAGTCAGCCTTTTTAGATCCCCAGAAAATAATCGGCAAAAGTGGCTTAGAATCTATAAACTCTGTTATAATACCAACTTATAATACCAATTAATTGCAACTTAGAAAACAAAAATATGTCTTTAAAAATAAATATTTCTTGAAACTCTTGCCTATTTGATGGTGACAATCATTTGGTTTGTTGATATCACCTGCCCTGATCCTGGGGCGGCGCGGCAGGTGGGCCCTTAAATTCATAATGCCACCCGGGCCCCTTAGGCCGAGTCAGACTCTGAATTCGGCTGAATATAACGTAGACGTACGTATTTAAAATAGTTATATTAGTAATCCTTTTAATATACAAGTAAAGTGCACTCAAGAGAATTAGGGACAACACTAAGAGATCCCCGAAATATAGGATTCGAGGATACCTTACAAAAATTCAATGTAAAATATTGTGGTGGAATAACAGTTGTTCGTTGCTTAGTTTTAGATTTTGACATTGACCAACGATATCGCGATGTAACATACACGTAGCGCCGTCTAGTTTTTCATGGTAAAAATACGACTGGAGCTTTGTAGCATGATTGTATGCTCTGTCCAAATTGTAAACTATTGTTATTTTCAATCTCATATATAAAAATACAAGTCCTGACTGACTCACTAATCATCGCATAGCCCAAACGGCTAAACCCAGGAACATGAAATTTTTGACAGTAGGTTACATTTATGTTGGAGACGCTCGCTAAGAAAGGATTTTTAAGAAGTTCAACCCTGTCTAGACATAAATCTCCGAGGGGGTGTAATATGTGTTTCCGAGCATGGACTGTGAAATGCAAGTCATAGTCCACGCTCGTACACCGACGTACACCAAAGACTATACCAACCAACGATGGGTTGATGAAGTGTGCCCTATCGCCGTTCTTCGGGCACAAATTGGACTAATAGCTTCACGTACCTTCTGAAGCTCGCAGACCAAACACAAATGTGCCCCTACAGGATTTGAACCTGCGACCTCCAGAGTAGTAGTGGATTACTCGAACTCGAACCACTACGTGGTCAGAATAACATGATATTAGTTTGTCTACTCCTGCAACCTACCTAGATTGTTTATCAGATGTTATAATTTATTATAAAACCGGTAGAGACCCAATCAACAACAGAGAAGAGAAATAAGTCCCGACCTTATTTTTAAGGCACGGCAGCAGCGTGGGTCGTCATCTTTGCCCGGGCTTGATCTCCGCGGGCTACTACCCGCGGGTCTGGGGTGGGCTGCTAGTATAGTGTTACTAGTTGCCTTTGTGAGTGAGGTCCTTTAGTCTTCATGGCCACCAGTGGTACGTCACCAGCGGCCCAGTCCGTCTTGATGACCTCTTTTTGAGACCCAATCAACAACAGAGAAGAGAAATAAGTCCCGACCTTATTTTTAAGGCACGCCCCCCTTATCCTGATTGGCCTTCAAGCCGCATTACCGAGACGACGCGACCAGGGACTCTTTACGGTACCGTTGAAACGGTTAATCACCGTATACGAATTTCGGTACAGGTTAATACAACCGAAATCTTTCCGACCCTTATTTCACCGGTTATTATTTGGGTAGCCGGAATCAGGCAACTGCATCGTAGGTGCGGGGCAAACGGGGCGAAGAGTACTTTGATTCACCGCTACCGCCGCGCCACCGGGCTCGCCGCGCCGCGCCGTGCCGCCTGCCACCGCACCCCGCACTCCGCGCCTCTGGCCACAGCCATGCAGTCGGCACACACATAACTCTCTTTGATTCGCGCCGCTCGCGATGTAGGTATACGTGTTAAAAGTACAAAAAACGTAAAAGTTCATTCATGGGGAGAAGGAAAAATTCCGTAAATGGCTTTTACACTTACGACAAATCAAATAAAGAGTCGTCGTGTTTGATACAAACCTGTTTATGTTTATTTTTTATTTTGCTAATGGGTAATCGAAATAAATTGTAAGAAAGTTAGCAATCATTATAATAAGATTATTGGCTATTTCTTATACAGTCAATACATTGACGCAAAAAAGGCGGGTAGAGCTTTGGCGGATAGGATTGAAATCCTATAAAAATAAAAACTAGCCAAGTGCGAGTGGGACTCGCGCACGAAGAATTCCGTATCTATAAAAACGGCAAAAAAATTATGTCAGTTGCATGAGAGCCCCCTTAAGTATTTATTTTATTCTGTTTTTTAGTAAATATTTGTTCTTATAGCGGCAACAGAAATACCTACGTCATCTGTGAAAATTTCAACTCTCTGACTATCACGGTTCATGAGATACAGCCTGCTGACATACGGACAGCGTAGTCTTAGTAATAGGGTCCCGTTTTTTACCTTTTGGGTACGGAACCCTAAAAACTGAAGCACCAATCCGCTTGTACGCACGAGCCTGGCACGCACTCATTCACATCATAATAAGCCGATTTCCATAGTAAGTTCACTCACACGCTTACTAACCGCCGACATTGCTTCAGTAGTTGCTTAGCAGCGACTCTGTCCGCCTTTTTTTACGTCAATCAGTTTATATTGTGCCATCAGTTCAGTATAAGTCAAGTTATTATAGATTTAATTATAAAATATAATATACAAGTAACAAATTTCACAAAACTACCAAAAGTAATAGGCAAAATTTTCTCAATACAGATAACACATACGATTAGAAAAATCTATCAGCACTGATTAAAAATGTTTAATACTTTCAATAAAATTTTGGTAAACAACCTATAATTAATTCATAAAAATGTAGTTTTTTAGCGTTCTCCTGGCCGGCCAATTTTGAAAGTTGATAGCCCTACGCACTCCCCACAGAGTACATTATTATAGAAGTCGACTAAGATGGCTGCCGGCGGGCGCGTGCCATCAAAGAAATGCCGACAGGCGCGCGGCGATGCGGCAGCGTCTACAAAGGAACGAGCCGAAGCCAAGGCAAAATAACGGTAGCCGTTATTTATCCGCAACCGCAACCCGAAATGACGTCAAACCTAAATTTTACGGTAGCCCTTATTTATCGGTTGGGCAATTAAAGGCAACCGAAATACAACGATATGACGTCAAACCGATTCATTACGGTTGCCCTTATTTTGTGGTTGAGCAATCCCTGGACGCGACGCACCCAAGGTTCAGGAATGTTTTTTCTTATTTTTCATGAAATTGTTAGTTGAAAATATTATAAGTAAATAAAGACGATATTTTTGATGGTCGTAGATAAAGTTTTGTGTGTAACTGAACACAATTAGACATTGGGACACTCGTGCAAAATTGTCTCAAATTATGTAACAGTTGCACAAAATACTATTATGAACCTATTACATAATGAAGGGTATTAAACACGAGTGTGTATTTAAAAACCGAGCCATAGACAAGGTTTTTAATAGTATCACACGCGTGTTTAATACCTAATTATGTACAGTTTCATACACTATTTTATCTACTCTCATACATCGAGATTGAAGTTTTAATTGGTAATATATTATGAGTAATTTTCGTCGCATTATCTTAAGTATCGGGCAGAGTCAAATTTTCTTCACATACAATGATATCATATATTTTCAAGCAACAACAAAACAAATCTACGAAATTCAGTACAACAAAACGTAATATGTATGAATGGCGCCAAAACCCAGATTCCAGAACATATCCACGCGTGCTTAAGATAAATAAAAATTTGAATCAAAACCTTTTTGTAATGCTATAAAAATGGCGCGCCCCGCATATGCTTTCCATTAGAAAAAGATAATTGATGAAACTCCTTGGTGATATTCACTTCCTGGATTTGCCCAGTATCGTATTAACAAAAATGCGCCCCGCATATGCTTTCCATTAGAAAAAGATAATTGATGAAACTCCTTGGTGATATTCACTTCCTGGATTTGCCCAGTATCGTATTAAAAAAAATGATTTTTAACAATGAGGTTTACTTTAGTATTATACTAAATATATCATTGTTTTTTAACATTATTTTGTTTTGTAATATGATTCTATTTTTTTATTTTGGTACTGTGCTCATAAAGTATGTCAATATAAACTCGTTTTGAAGTTTATAATTCGAATTTTAGGATATGAGATGAGAGTAGATAATAATACATTACTGTAGAGATCAGTAAGGGAGCTCTAGTGGACAAGTAAAGTAGTCCAGGAGGGCTACTTAATGGTCGAAGCATTTGTAATGCTTTTCTCAAAAATAAAACGAGATATTATCCGGATTTATTGTTCCGGATATGTGGCCAATCAATGTTTTGCCAAAAAACGGTCAAAAAACCTGTCAGTAGTCAAAAATTGACAATAATTACGGGACCATAATCAGCGATCCCAAATGCTCCTTGGTACAAAGTTTCATGTGAATCGGACCAATTTTTAGTACCTTTCAAAAAACTGTCAAAGCCAGTCAAATGTCAAATTTTTTGTTTTGGTTATGTAGCTCCTGTCAAACCTTTTTTATTACAGTTTAATAGTCCAACCTTTAAGGGTCTGCCACCTTCCGTTCCGAAGGATATGGCCGAAAGAAAAGTTTGCCGAAAAATATTTAGGCCAATTTTTTTGGCACATCCCTAGTGTGAGTGCCATCCCTAGTGTCAGGGACAACATCCCTACAGTACAATATAGCTTTATTGTCACACCACAAAAGAAAAATAATACAATTAATTGAAGTTAAAAATACGAGTACAAAGGGTAAGTACAAATAGGCGGTCTTATCGCTCAAAGCGATCTCTTCCAGACAACCTTCAGGTGGAAAAAATACATTAAGATTGCTGAAGAGGCGGTGTACATGTACAATAAGGTATATAAAGTAGAAGTCAAACTATATAAATAATAATACATACTAATACATACATATACCAACGTATATAAATAATTATTTCAAACATAATAAATACATTTTACAAATATACATTTAAACAATGAAATATAAAAGCTCTGAATACAAAATATGGTGCAGAAGAGTTAGAGTGACAAGTAATAACCCTTGACTAATTTTCTCAAGACAGGCAGTGCTGGAGCTCTCCTTATTGGCAAAGGAAGATCGTTCCACAACCGAACAGCTTGGACTAAAAAGGAATTTGTGAAGAAGGACGATGAATGTGTAATAATGGCGTATCATTATTACTTTACAAGTGAACAGTACTAGGTATTGTTAATAAAGAACTTGTAATAAATATTCAATGTCATGGGTATCTCGTACAACAGATGAGTGTAAGACTTTAGTTAATTTTATTGATTAATTTTATTCTGAACAATAATCCTACCGATTCGTATAATAAAATAGCGAGGGTTTATTTTTTAATTTTTAGTTGGTTCGATTCCCGGGTGAGACAAGCGAATTTCAGACTATCTTTGAATGCAGTTTTGTTTCTTTTAAAAAATAAAGGAATGTTTCCTTTCAGTAAAATGAGCTAACTAAAGGATTTAAGGTAGTTCCCCTCCAGGGCCCTTGAATTTTTTCCACCCTGTATATTGCTACATAAATTAAATAAACCTTTAATTTAGTTCATGTACATTTATTATTTTATTACATGATTTTTTTTATTAGATTAAATTTTACATCCCTAGTGCCAGGCACATCACTACGAATGACATATCCCTAATCTCAGATACATCACTATGTCAAAGTGAAATAATGACAAAGCCCATATCTAGTGTCAGAGACATCACTATGTCAAAGTTAAAGAATGTCGAAGCACATCCCTAATGTCATACGGTGTTACTACAAAACGGTGTTTAACTTTAGACAGTGTTTAAATCTGTTGCTGTCACTTTTTTACGATATGAAAGAAAAGGCGACAACAACAGATTTAAACACTGTCTAAAGTTAAACACCGTTTTGTAGTAACACAGATAGTCTCGGATAGTTTTAAAAAATAAGCACTGGACACTTATTGAGACACTTACTGGAGTCTTGAAATAACTCTCCAGGTTGAAGTACTTACTGGCTTGTCTTTATGGTATAACATTACAATGTATTTTTTAGAAAAATTAATTACCTTATCGAAAAACCTTGTCAGCTTGACGGAATTGCTGGTTCCAGGTGCAAGGGACCTAAATGAAAAAGAAAAGATTCAGTACACTCGTACATGAATGTAAATGGTACGATAGTTAGTGCATCAATATACCTCGGTTGGTGCGAGTTCACAAATATCTCGTCAGCTCCACACTGCTCCGCGATGCTGCTAGACAACCTTCGATACTGATTTTTCCTCTGCTTTTCTTCGGCCAGGTCGAATTTAGTGCCAATCACCAGAATAGGAATCTGTTACAAAAAAAACTTTGTAAAGCGTAGTGTGGATGTTGTTATTGTAATCTGCTAGCGCTTTATTTTAATTTTCGAAATGTGACGTCAGATAATATTTTTCGTATTTTCACAGCATTCCGCATTCAAATTGGTATTATGACAAAAGTATTCTAAATATACCACACACTTCTTAATCGGTTTAAGCATTTAGAAGTTACGTGGAATAAAGAAACGGAAAAACATACATACGGTGCACTCTCTAAGTACGAGTAATAATGCGGATACAAATCTTCGCCACTGTTCGGCAAAGTTCGTATTTCCTTACACTTTCAATACAATCAATAATGTCGCATGGCACGTCCGGTCGCTCGGCTATAGATTTGTATGCGCATATTACTTTGAGAATACTGTACATACTTGAACCCTGAAAACATTTTACTCTTTTTTTCGAGCAAAGAGTGAAATAAAAAAGTAGTTAAATCATGGAACTACAATTAAACGAAACTATGAATCGAAAGTAGAGCTTGGCTACGAGGAAAATAGGCCACGAGGAACAACCCTATAACACGAAAAGTTAACGTCTTTAAGGCACTAATCGACACCATGTACGACCTTACCCCCGTCGAAAATGACTGTAATAAAAAGGCTTTAAATTACGTAAAAATGCTACTTAGGATAATATAAAATAATATATAAATATATCGTCACGACATGAATCCCCGAGGGGGTGTCAGAAGTATTACCGACTGTGAACTGTGAAATGCATGTCACAGTCCACACTCGGTACACTCGCGTTTCAGCGACGATTATTACTTCCCAACGTGATGAGTGGTGAGCCCTATCCACGTTCTTCAGGCACAAATACACGCTTTTAGGGCATGCAAGTTTCCTCGCGATGTTTTCCTTCACCGTTCAGCAAGTGGTAAGTATTTAGGTAATAAAAATTCTAAAATTTATTGAAAAAGGCGTTACTTTGCGGAAGTCCATCATGAATTTGTGGTTATATTAATAATTTGCAAATTCCGCTAAACACTCTTACCATGCTATTCAAAATGCAGACTCAAGCACCGCCCGCCCTGCCGCATAAAACATTAGGACGGACTACACATCCCGAGGATGCCTCGTTTAGAGGCGAAACACGTGTCGATAAGTTTTCTTGCTTGTTATTTAAGATTGCTTTATTTTGTACTCGTACTGGTTGCTTTGCTTGTGCATGTTTTATGCGGGAGGGCGGGCGGTGCTTGAGTCTGCATTTTGAATAGCATGGTAAGAGTGTTTAGCGGAATATTGGAAATTATTAATATATCCACAAACTAATAAAAATACTATGCAAATACTGAAAATCTCATTGGTGCATGCCTGAACGGTGATCGAACCTGGTGGTCTGAAGATCGAGAGGCGTTCTACCACCTGGGGGGCTATTCCGGAGAAATAGTCGAAGCGAGACTTCTAAAACTCGAGCTAAAAATGTATGGAGTTCGACAGAGAAAACAGATTTTTACGGTAGAGAAGGCTAATTCGACAGACTGGGAATTGCCCCCCTGAGCTACCGCCGGTTATTTACTTGGGATAAAGAAGAACAGCGTAAGTACCTGCGTAGAGCCCAGGAACTGCTCCGTATCCACCTCGACATGCTGCAGGGTTGGGTTGGAGTTGTCCTGGTTCAGGATCTCGGACAGCCACTTCTGTAAGTTTATTTGACTCTTTCTATTTGTTAGATCGTGTACCAGAATTATGCCTGAAATCAAATGATACCATTTTATTAAGACGATTCTGGTCGTAAAAAGGGAGTTTTTGAAACAGAGTTATTCCCAAATTGCAATAAATAACGTTCTGAATATTTATTAATATTATAGTATCATAATCTCTATTATCGTTTTGGGCTCTTTCATTATCTTGGAGAATGCCTTCTTTATAACAAGTAAATATTAGAATATTACAGTATTATAATATTAATAATAATTACTTATTATAAAGAAGGCATTTTCCAAGATAATGAAAGAGCCCAAAACGATAATAGAGAAAAGATCGCTGCATCGAAAAAAAACAATTTTGCATTAATTGAGTGACAATAATTGTGAATCAGACAGCACCCATAAAAGGTGTTGTACAATGGAGATCACATTAAACTATACACTTGCAATACTAAAAAAAAACCGTATACTGAAGTGTATAAGATAGTTACAAAGTCCAACGTATACACTGTACATAAAGTAAGATTACAAAAAGCTACTTACCATCAGGGACTCTTCGGCGACGCGGCTTCTATAAAGAAACGAGTCGAAGCCAAGGCAAAATAACGGTAGCCGTAAGCCGTTATTTAATCGCAACCGCAATCCGAAATGACGTCAAACATAAATTTTACGGTAGCCCTTATTTATCGGTTGAGCAATTAAAGGCTACCGAAATACAACGGTATGACGTCAAACCGATCCTTTACGGTAGCCCTTATTTTGTGGTTGAGCAATCCCTGCTTACCATGTGTAGGTTGATAAAAAACATCTCTTGTATTTCTGTGACCGTTCGAACCTCCGACATCCCACAACTCGACGAAAAATGTGTTCTGCGCTTGTGTTCCTTCCTTGTATCGGTGCAGCTTCACTTCCACGGAGCATCCCACTGTCCATCCTGGAGAAAGCAGCGGCTTATTGTGCGCAACCAAGTATGTCAGAGATGTTTTGCCAACTCCTGCGAAGTTTAGGAAACATTTTATTTTTAACTCATTTAATTTAATTACTTACTACTACAAATAACAAAAAGTACAAAATATCTAGGTATGTGAATAGATTTAAGTTAAGTAGTTAAGGGTCGATTCTTCAGATTTGTAACCACATCACAAGAAATAACTATAGCGCCAAAAAACTAGCCCCCGCTAAAAACAATCTAAGAACGTATACAAGTAATGTACTATACGCAAAAACTGATTTTATATGGTAATATTCTGTGGTAATTACGACCATTTAAAAGCGGTTTTATATTATAATAAGTATTATATTTGTAATTTTCAGATTTTTTCCTATGTACGTGCTATAAGACCTAGATTTGTAAACGAAATTCCAAGTTTCCGAGTCAACTGGAAGTGCCCAGATAGGTTTTCATGGTGAGCAAATATAAAGGTGTAATAACTTTTTTGCGCGTCGATTTAGAAGCCCGATTTTTTTCAGGACCATGGTGTGCCGTAGACTTCTGTAGTAGGTATTTATCACCTATAGCTTTAACTTGATATCTCATACCGGCAACACCCGGTGCTTAAGCTTGCGTTGCATGATGTTTGTTTCGCTATTGCTTCTTTTCGCATATACGAGTAGTAGCTAGTAGCATATAGACCGTGCCCACCATAGAGTATGGTGCTCACGTCGGAGTTCGAGGGTAGTTTGTCTGTGGGCTGTAATGGCTCACCTTAAGGCCATCGACATAGTACTGTTTATTATCCTAAACCATACTGCCTTGTCTGTTGTTTTATGTGTCTTGAATAGTCTTGATAAAAGGCCATCAGGCCCCGTAGCAGTGTTTAAACGCGCGCGACGCGGCTTTGTTGAATCACAGGTGCGAGGAGCATGCATGACATGTAATTCGAATATTACTTACTGATAACGATATTTTTTTTTAAATGAGATGTTTAAATATTATGAAAAAAATGTCTAGTGTAATATATACATATAAAGTACATTAAAAAAAAATGAAAACGATTCTTGCGTTAAGGCGTTACAATTCAGGGGTCGGCAACCGGCGGCCCGCGGGCCGCATGCGGCCCGTAGACTATCTCGGTGCGGCCCGCAAGCCTGAGGTCCGTAAGAAAAAAATACCGAAGCAAAAGGCCATATAAATTCACTAGAATTTATACGGCCATGCTGCTGGGCCATGAGAGTATTCTTGAAAGCTCGCTCCCACGCGGGGTGATAAAAATGTACCTCTATTTCATTTCTTAAGAACTGTTTATCAAGACTGTGATGTTATGTATTGTTTCTACCGAAAATAAATATTTGCTGTACTTATTCAATTCTTGGCAATTTCTTTTGCGTTTATCCGCCGCACGTGCTGCGGCGGGCGGCTCCTTTGAGACAATAGGCGGGGCGGCAGTCTTTGATTAGACGCAGGTGTGCGGCGGCGAAAAAATTCAAAGCGCCCGGTTTTAGTTAAAATCACAGCCGCGCGAGGCTCTCGCCACATTCGGTTGTGGAAATTCGCCGGAAACTCACGTCTCATCTGGTTGCTAGCTACGCGTTTCGTTTCACCTTTCTTCCCTTCGCTGATAGCTTCTCACGCACGACGTATGAGGTAAGTTGTATGCACTCGCGAGCATTTTGTTTTATTTTATTTACTGCTTGTTAATGTGAACCTTCAGATTGATGGGTAAATGTTATAAGGACGGGGATAGTAGTTACATGACATGAAGTTAGTTACGAGTGTGTCATGTTTTAATTATTATTTGAATGTGGAGTTGAATTTGTAGGTGCTAACTGGAACACATAATTTTACAACGAATTTAATTTTTTTCATTATTGTTACAGAATAATTATATAAACATGGCTTCAAGAAAAAGAAAGATAGAAGAAGAAAAAAGAGTTTTTAACGAATTATGGACAGAATTATACTTTTTTATCGAGTTTAAAGGAAAACCGTTATGCTTGATTTGTCAAAAGAGTATTTCTGTAGTAAAGGAATATAACCTGAAGCGACATTACGACACTGAGCACAAAGCTAAATGTGACTGTCTTGAAGGAGAAATACGGAAAAGGAAAATTTCCACTTTGAAATCGTCATTACAAAATCAACAAAACATATTTAAGGTTGTGGCAGACAACAGCGAATCGAATGTTCGGGCCAGTTACAGGGTAGCAGAGATTCTTGCAAAAAGTGGACGTCCGTTTACCGATAGTGAATTAGTAAAAGAGTGTGTCTTAGCTATCGCAGAAGAAATATGCCCAGAGCAGAAAAAAATGTTTGAAAGTTTTAGTCTCTCTGCAAGAACTTGCACCCGACGTACTGAAGACTTGGGTGCTAATTTGTGTGAACAACTCAGGGATAAGGCGCAGTCTTTCGACTGCTTCTCTTTAGCGATGGATGAAAGTACGGACGTGTCGGATACAGCACAGCTACTCATATTTGTACGCGGCATTGACGAAAACTTTACTGTTTACGAAGAGCTTGTGAAAATTTGCAGTTTGAAAGGTACAACTACGGGAGAAGATTTATTTCACCATGTGGAACAAGCTCTGGATTCATTGCAATTAAGCTGGGAAAAGTTAACAAGTGTCACTACCGATGGAGGCAAGAACATGAGCGGTCAAAACAAAGGTGTTGTTGGGAGAATCATCAGCAAAGTGAAAGATTCTGGATCTACTGTGCCATTGATTTTTCACTGTATTGTCCATCAAGAGGCATTGTGCTCCAAAGTTATATCCTGGAAAGAAATAATGGATACTGTAACATCCACTGTTAATTTTATAAGAAGAAATGGGCTCACACACCGTCAGTTCCAAAAGTTTTTGGAAGATCTGGAAGCTGAACATGGTGACGTGGTTTACTACTGTGAAGTGAGGTGGCTCAGTCGAGGTGCCGTTTTGGAACGGTTTTTTGATTTGAGGAAAGAAATTGGCAACTTCATGGAGATGAAAGGAAAGCCAGTAGAAGAGCTTACTAACAAACAGTGGATTATCGATCTTGGTTTTTTGACTGATTTGACTAAGGAACTGAATCAGCTCAACAAACGCTTGCAGGGAAAAAATAAATTGATTTGCGATATGTATACAGATGTAAAGTCATTTGAAATGAAACTGAAACTGTTTATCAAGCATATTGATGAAAAAAAGCTTGACCATTTTCCTAATTGCAAGAAAGCCGTGGAAGAAGCTGGAGATAATTTTGTGTGGCAAAATATTACAATGAGAAACGTGTTAACACAACTACAAACTGAGTTTGTAAATCGATTCACCGACTTTAAAAAGAGCTCCCTTAACATGGAAATATTCCAAAACCCTTTTGCAATTGATATTAGTGAGGTACCAAGCAATTTGCAAATGAACATAGTAGATTTGCAAAGTAATAGCACACTTAAAACGGCATTTAAGGAAAGCACTGACTTGATACAGTTCTACGGAGGTTTGAGTTCTGAAAACTTCAAAGAATTGAAAAAGTTTGCTCAGCAGATAATAACTATGTTTGGTAGTACATATTTGTGTGAGCAGACTTTTTCAATTCTCAACTACCGCAAAAATAAGAATTGTTCGCGGTTAACGGATGAACATTTAGACGCGATACTGCGCGTGTCTACTACTAAAATGAAAGCAGACGTTAAAAAACTTGCAAGTCAAATGCAGCCTCAAAAATCTCACTAGTTCTTACTTTTATGTTAGTATAGTAGTTCAATTAAAAAAGACATAATTGTATGAATATATATGCGTTTTATTTCAAATATTAAAAATACATGCCCGAACATATAAATATAAGTGCGGCCCGCACTGATACTCTGGCAACATATGTGGCCCGGCTATAGCATAAGGTTGCCGACCCCTGCGTTACAACATGCAAAAGTGCTGCCACTTAAGAAAAGAAAAAAAAAATTTTTTTGTTGCTAGAATAATTATTGAAAATCTGCTCAAGTAAATGTCTAGAAATAGCAATGAACTATTTTTAGATAGAATAGTTTTCATAGACAACGTTTTTGAGGGTTGTTTTCCTCTATGGTCTTCGATGAGCTAAAATTTTAACTTTTGCTAAAAACGGCCGCTTTTGGCATAAGGTGCGCTGATATTTCTATATGGTTTCTGTTGATATTTGTACCGAAAATTAACTGTCCCTAAAATATGCAATTACTATGGTTACAGAACCAAAAAATATTTAATTCCTTAAATTCTCAATGACCTTCCGAATGATATTAGAAATGATACCTTTTCCAAACCTGACAACCTAAGAAAAAAGTGACAAATTCCTCATTAGATTCTTGTGTAAAATAAATTATATGTTTGCCAAAAGAACTATAAAATTAAATACCTACATAAAAATGTAAATTTGTGAAAACATACAATATAATGTAGAGAAAATTTGAGCTTGTTCGTTCAATCATTGATCTAACTGCGAAAATCATATATACATATATAATAACACCAGGATGTTGTGATGGCATCCGTTCAAAGATTGGAAGGACCAGTGGGTCTACCGCGTAATTCTCATTTTCATCAACATCAACTTGAGATTGAAATTTGACGTGCGTGCGACGACGCCCGCCTAACATGCCATCTCTTTTGCACGCGTTGAATTTCGCATGCATTTGCTTGAAGTTGATACAAATGAGAATTACGCGGTAGAGCCCCTGTTCTTACAAGAGTGAGAGCGCCAACTGCCAATAAACTGCCTTGCAGTTTGGCGGTGCATTTGAAATTGCTATTTCTGTAATGTTTTTTTTCCTGAATAAACGTTTTTGAATTTGAATTTGACACAAGTCAACTCAAGGTCGTTGGCGACTACTGCCCCTTAATCGTAAAAACATCTGTCACGCTCCTCGCACTTGTGATTTAACTGCCGCACCGCGCGCGATTCCACACTGTGCTACGAGTGCAGGCCATTTCTGAGGTTTTATTATCTGTTTATAGTCACATAGGTAGTATGTTATCTCTTGAGGATCATCTGAACTGAAGGGTATGTCCTATCGTAGTTCCTATCCTGTCAGTTCGTGCTAAAGTGATAGACCCAATACCATAACACGAACACAATGTTGGGTTAGAAAAAACACACGAAAAGGCACAACCTGCACATTTGTTCCATGGAACAACACACTACACTGCACTGCACTGTTACACAAATAATTCACAAAATTCTATCACTATTGTTGGTCAAAACAAACAAAATGCAATATTTTTTTCAATAAAAAGAAAATCGACACCATTACCACTTCACGGCTTTTTTCCAAATCCCGCATACCATACATAACTTTAGATCGATGTTTTAAAAACTCCCGCACTTTTGGTTTTATTTCTGTATATTGGCTACTTTGCGAAACTGTCATGGAAGCGAACACAAGCGGGTTTACTTTTGGGATCATGTTATTATGTGTTTTACAAATTAATCACAATAGTAACGGTGTTGAGTGTTTTGTGTAACTATTCTTAATTTACAACTTTACCGGAATCACCGAGGACAACCACTTTAACCTTCTCTATTGCTGCCATTTCAGGTAAAATGCACAATCTTTTTGACGTTTGTATACGTTCGGTAAATACGGCGCCAACTTAAAGATATAAAACTAATGCTGCCAGACTTATGATAAAATTTATTTTTCTGTTCTAACTTTATCGTTCGACCGTTTATGTATTTTAAGCTAAAATCTGTATGTATCATAATATTTCGTTTTTTAAAAACTTCTTTTGTATTTTATAAAGATACCAATCTTTTGATAAAATAAAAATATATATCGAGTTTTATTTTTCTTTTATAATACTCGTATATTTATAAAGTAGAAAATATAAAGTGATTAAAATAAATACTCGTATCTCTTAAATTCCACAATAATAAAGTACTTATGATTTCTTTATTAAGCACAAACAACGTCTTCCGGTAACAGTTTCCAGTCCAAAGTATATATATTACAGTAGTTTCATAGTATTTTCATGTCGTGCACTAATGAATTTTGTAAATTTTCATATAAACACTGTAATTTTGCCATCAGAGCTTTCATACAAACGCTGTATTTTTTGGGAATCGATGAATGTGTATGGGGACCACTGATATGTATATAAACAATAGTATTATGAAATCTATGATGAAAATAATGAAAAAAAAAAACATTTTGTCTGTATAGAAAAGCTATCCATGCACCCTGTTTTTGAATATTTTTGTTCAAATTTAGGTTACCCTAATTTAATTAGTCGGTTATATATTTTTTTATTTCATTTCATTCGCTAATTGTTCACTCATTCAACTGATACCGGCCCCAAAGTGGGCCAAAATATATCTCGAAAATAATTAAATTGTTATTTTTCTTGTGTTTATTAGTATCAAATTAAATGAAAAGCTTAGTATAGCCAAATATAAATATTTATTTCAATGGGGACACTGTAATTTTCAATCTTTGCCTCTGTATCTTAGGTATGTTTTTGCATCTGGTAACACTGCCTTCCTCTTTCTTTCTCTGTCTCGCTTATGTTCGGCCATTCACCGCCATTCCGAGTTCCGTTCCGTTCGCTAAATTCATTCATGCAGCCAAGAGCCAAAGCGTATTAAAACGCGGCTCTCTCCGAAATCAATAATAATGTGTCCGCCATTATATTATAGTCAGTATCATGATAATAATCAAGTGTTTATATAGCCATAATATGAAATGCAAGTGAATTACCCACATAATCGAAGGATCTAAGTTTACGACAAAAACTATGGAAGTCTACTGCAAAGTGTTCACTCTCTTGCTTGTGGTAAAATCAGTGTATCTTTATTGTGCTCCATACAATGGCCAAATATGTAAAAGTTACTCTTCTGGATTCGTATGGTACAACCATACAGGAGGCCTTGAAAATGAAAAAATCACCGCTGGATTGTGGAAGGAAATCATATCTACATTAAAAGAGCCATGCAGAAGTAGAGCCGAAACATTACTTTGTGCATATGCCTTCCCTAAGTGCATCAACAGAGATGGAGAATTTGCATTACCTCTCTGTTATGAAGACTGTATGGCTGTCAAAATGCAGTTTTGCTATAACAATTGGATAGTAATAGAAGAGCAAAAACAGCTTGGAGTGTTCTTTCAGTCCCGTGGACACTTTAGACTACCAGACTGTGAGAGTCTCCCTCACTTTGCTGGCAAGGGATCGCAAGTAACTTGCAACAATATTGGTATCACTGATATGGATTACAGTCAAGTGACCACTAACTGTTATCATGGCAATGGACAGTACTACCAAGGCACCATGAATGTGACAGAAAATGGCAAGGCGTGCCAAGCATGGGAGTCACAGTCACCACACAAACACATTAGACCGCCACTTGTATTTCCAGAAGTACAAAACTCGACTAATTACTGTAGGAATGCTGGTGGAGAGGAAAGGAAACCATGGTGCTACACCATGGATTCTGAAGTGCGCTGGGAGCACTGTGATATACCAGTCTGTGCCAACTCTAGTGAAGAATTTGACAATATATCTGGACCAAACATTATTATGGAGAATTATTTTACACCAACCTTTGTATTGTTACTGTCAGTAGCAGGCCTCGGGTGTATTTTGGGTATTGCATCAATAGCCTTATTGTGTCATTACTTTTTGAAGGGTCACTATTCTAAATGCAACCTGTCTAACAGAAGACATGTGCAAAATGTTGATATTGATTTAGACAAGCTTCCAAGTAACCTTGCTTACCACACCACTGGAGCCCAGTTGAATCCTAAACTAGAAAAACTTGAATTTCCAAGAAATAATATAATTTATATTCGAGATTTGGGGCAAGGTGCTTTTGGGAGAGTTTTTCAAGCCAAGGCTCCCGGTCTTGTGCCCGAAGAAGAGTTCTCTTTGGTTGCTGTGAAAATGCTTAAAGATGAAGCATCACATGATTTGCAACTAGACTTTGAGAGAGAAGCCTGTCTACTTGCTGATTTTGATCATCCCAATATTGTCAAACTACTGGGTGTATGTGCTATTGGGAGACCAATGTGCCTATTGTTTGAATTTATGGGCAAGGGTGATCTTAATGAATATCTGAGAGCCTGCAGCACAGCTACCAACTACCCACCAGGTCTTGAAAACAGAGAAGATCTTAGACTACTGGTAACACCTCTGAGCCACTTAGATCTCCTCCACATTGCCAGACAAATAGCCTCTGGAATGGTATACCTCTCTGATAGAAAGTTTGTTCACCGTGATTTAGCTACTAGAAATTGCTTAATTAATGATGATATGGTTGTTAAAATTGCAGATTTTGGGCTCTCACACAAGATATATTTACAAGATTATTACAAAGGGGATGAGCATGATGCTATTCCAGTTCGGTGGATGCCACTAGAAAGTATACTTTACAATAAATACACATTGGAATCAGATGTATGGGCTTATGGAGTATGCCTTTGGGAGATATTTTCTTTTGCATTGCAGCCATATTTTGGCATGACACATGAAGAAGTAGTAAGATTTTTAAAAGATGGAAATGTGCTAGCTTGTCCTGATAATACTCCAAGGTGTGTTTATGATATGATGAAACAATGTTGGAACCACCATCCAAGTGACCGGCCAAACTTTAGAATTATATATCAAACATTGGATAATATTCAAATTACTCTTGAACGAACTTACTCTGAATAATTTCGATGTGTGCATGTTATTTATTTATTTATGACTGTGTGTTGATTGACCTTTGATAAGTTAATATTTACCTGCCTTCCTGTATCATGTTAAGGACTTATTATTGTATTCTTGCCTAAGGATAGATGTAAATAAGCACATTTATTGGAAATTTTAAATAAGTAGATACTTATTTATTTTTATGTCAATTAGATTAAACAATTGGGATTTTTTTTTATTGTGAGTAAGAATAAATGCTTTGAGGAATGGCGAAATATTAAGTTTTTATGTCATGATCATGAGTCATGAACAAGTGAATGCACAATTTTAAACTTAACAGTATTTTATATTCATCCATGTGCATCCATAGTTGCAAGCCTAAAGGTAGAATTACATTTGCCTGACGCATTCACTACAGTTGTCTGATACCCATTGTCAGATGCTGGGTTGTTGTATTATAGCCCCAAGACACTTGCTCATATACAAAAAAAATTGGTATGGGAAGCAATGCGCCCAGATTTTTAATGTCTGCATCGGTCCTATGTAGTACATTTTAGGATTTACACTGTTGTTTTTACTTTATTTTGGCACTCAATAAGACTGAAAAATAATTTGTGCTCTTTATTTTAAGCTATGCATTTGACTCATATTTTTATTCCATCTGTTGGTGTGTAAGCCACTTTAACGAATTATGTAGTAACTTGAACATCGGATTTTATCTTGCCTTTTATTGAGATCAGATTGTAAATTGAATAAACAATAATGCCAAATTATTTAAAAATTTGTACAAATGTAGGTATTTTACTACGTTTTGTGTATTGGTTACGAAGATTATTTCTTTTATAAATCATTTTGTAAGTAGACATAAATATATTTTTATAATGTAATCATTGTATTTGCCGTTTAGAATAATTTCATTATGAAACATAAGTTCTTTTGTTTTAATAAAATTGTTTTTTTAACAATTAAGCAGATGCTTTCATTTATTTCTCAAAAATCAAAAAATTGTTTTGTATTATGTTACTGGCCAAACCAGATTTTAGGATTAACTAGTTTGGCGAAATTACTTCTATTCACTTTATGTCTTTCATGGCTTCATAAACATTCTTATGATGTACGAGTATTTATACATTATGAAAGCAAGAGATCCCAGGTTCGAATCCAGGCACAGTAATTTTCAAAATATTTGTTTATAATTTATCTTCTCTAATCTGTAATGCACTCTAATTAATATTTAGATTAGGTATACAGTTGAATAAAGAAATACAAGATTTGCCGCCCCAAATGTATACTAATATAATCGTCGGTGAAACGCGGGTGTACCGAGTATGTACTGTGACTTGCATTTTACACTCGGGAACATCTCTGACACCCGCTTGGGTATTCATGTCGTGACGATATTATATTACTGGCGACCATATATTTTTCGGTTTTAATCACGGAACATACGAGGGTATGTCAATAATTTTGAGGAATGGCGGGGAAGGATAATAAAATGAAACATTTAACAATTTTTCCTTTTCAATGTATTCTCCCTTAACCCTAATACATTTATTAGATCTGTCAAATAACTTATCGAATATATAATGTCGAAAAAAAAAGATTTGTCTTGGGCGTCAAAATAGCCCGAAATTGCCGACTTCACTTCATCATCGTCGCCAAATTTTTTTCCACGCAGTGCTTTCTTCATTTTTGGAAACAAATAATAGTCGCTTGGGGCCAGATCTGGGCTATAGTGTGGGTGGCGCAGTTGTTCAAAACCGCACCGGTGAATGGCAGCCGTCGCAACATGTGCGCACGGGCGCATTGTCGTGCAACAGGAGCACGCCTTTTGTAAGCTTTCCTCGCCAAGTAAAGAAGTGTAGTATTCTCCCGTTATGGAAACACCACGTTCCTTATAATCAATCAAAAGGATACCCTCTGTATCCCAAAAGATCGTCGCCATGATCTTTCCGGCCGATTGAGACACCTTATACTTCTTAGGAGGGGTTGTGCCTTTTTTATGCCAATGCATCGACTCTTGCTTTGACTCAGGTTCATAATGGTGAACCCAAGTTTCATCGACAGTTACAATTCGGGCCATAACTTCCTCCCTTTGCTCTCATTAGAGCAGGATAGACTGTTAACAAACAAAAGCGTTAGAGAACTAAATTTTAGCATTGTGCAGTCCTTTAAGCTAGTAATGTTTTATCCCAGTTACTCTACCCGTGTAAACTAGACAATACTGTTCGATCCGCGGCTCTGCTAGAAGCTTAAACACGTGTGGGTGCGGGCTGGTGACTGAAACGTAACGTATAACTAAGTAACTTAAAGGTCCGAGCTGTAACTAGTATACTTACAAACTTATCTCAATAAGTTTACTCTGCCAACTAATAAATAACTAATCGTATCTGGCGATTGTCACATCAACAAGAGCAAAGCTCTTAAATTATTATTTAAATAGCTGGACTTTATAGCTACCAACCTATTCACTAAAATGGGACAATTTGCCTGGAAAAGAAGTACCAACATATGGCTTAGAAATATGTAAAAAAACTTCCAGGACTAATTCTGTCCCATGTAGAAAATGCAACATTTTTAGCTGTTACACTTTACATTTTGTTACACTTCGATATGATTCTCACATAGGACCATGCACTCTCTCTGATTACAGCAATGACAGAAGAACGACTAGTTACTGAGGTGCCGAGTAGCCTGAAGCAACTAGCAAGGTTGGTCGTCAGAGGTTTCTACACAATAGAAGATGCCCTCATCGTCGATATGTTGGTCAGAAATCCTTGTAAGTATAATGTACCTATTGTTGAATTTGATTATTGGTATATGGATATAAATCCTTGATGATATTAATCAAAACGCCTGAGGTAGAGAGCGGTGTGAAGAGGCAAGTGCGGATCCAGGATTTTATTTTGGGGAGGCCACTCTGACAAGGTTTATCACAGAGTAAAAAAAGAAGTTTTTAGGTGACTTAAGGTGCTTTTGGAAAAGCTATCTATAGAGGTATAGGAGAGGTATCTATATACCTTATATACCTAAGATGTGTAAAAATTCACACAAATCGAATCAAATAGTCAAATATATGGAATTCCTGGACATTTTTGGGGGGGCCATGGCACCCATATCCGCCTGTATCCGCCAATGTGAAGAGGAGGTTCCAACTGAGGACCAGACATCTGCAATGTATCTTCATCTTAATTAACCTGTACAGTGGAGCCGAATCACGATCGTGCCGAAAGTTTATTGAAAATCAATTAATATCAGGAATTAAGCATTAAAGGATTTAAAAGATTACCTACAATATTAAGAAATTTAGTTACTATTTATTCTGTTTACAGGTATGAAAGAAGACGATATTTGCGAACTTTTAAAGTTTGAACGCAAAATGTTACGAGCAAGAATATCCACTCTCAAAAATGACAAATTCATTCAAGTGCGATTAAAAATGGAAACTGGTTAGTACTTTGTATACCTGTTTTTATCTACATACTGTCCCATTTTCGCATGTCTATCCTTGTACATGCGATAATTTATACCAGCTGAAGGTACTGGTTCTAAGGAAACCAGGCTGGCGCCAGCGCTGAAGCGGAGAGCAAAAAGCTAAAATTTCTCCTTATTGGCGTAACTATTTTAAACTTGAAGATTTTGTGTTCCAGGACCCGACGGAAAGGCTCAGAAAGTGAACTACTACTTCATAAACTATAAGACATTCGTGAACGTGGTCAAGTACAAGCTGGACCTGATGCGCAAGCGCATGGAGACGGAGGAGCGAGACGCCACCAGCCGCGCCAGCTTCAAGTGTCCCGCCTGCGGGAAGACCTTCACTGACCTTGAGGTGAATTACATTTTGTTGTGGGCTGGCCAAACTGATAAGCCTGCTATTCTTTATTGACCTATACGTCCTTTTACTTTAATAAATTTTTGTAAATTTTAAGTATTTTTTTTTAATTTTTGAAACTATTTTCTAAAATCAAACCTGTGGACTGAAGGAGCGGAGTCTTTCTGATACAGGTATTTTTACTTAAAAGAAGGCTATTTGGTTATCACAATAAACATTTTTTTTTATTTTTTTTTATTATTGTACATATGTGTTGGCCGAGGCTATTATGTTCCTATTAGTAGGTTATTATTATATTCAGTGAGATACAATAAGTACTTTATCTACGACAATCAAATATACATATTTGCTTGACATTATTCATAATCATAATCTTTTCAACGAACAAGTTTATGAAAAATTAGAAAAGGAAGCCCAGTGTTCTTTTTTAATTTTGGTCTTATAAGCTTAGGCAAGGATCTAAGTTGATGTATTTGTCAAAAAAGGTAGGTACCGAAAAACAGCGAAAAATTCAAAATTTTGTAATAGGGTCCTTATGGATATTGGTATTCAGTAATATTTTTTTACATTGTTTGAAAACAAAACCTACAACTTTGACTCAATTCAATTCTAATTCTTCCAATTCTATAATGTTTGCAATATGCAAAAATCAATCGTATTAATCTGATTTTAAATGTTCTTTCAGGCTGACCAGCTATACGACATGATGACCCAAGAGTTTAGGTGCACATTCTGCAACGCAGTCGTGGAAGAGGACCAATCGGCGCTCCCCAAGAAGGATTCGCGTCTTTTACTCGCCAAGTACAACGAACAACTTGAGCCTCTGTACATACTGCTGCGAGAAGTGGAAGGCATCAAACTGGCTCCAGAAATATTGGAACCGGAGCCCGTTGATATTAACACTATTAGAGGGTAAGTTTTATTTGGTTGGTCGGGTAACCTTTTATTTGTTTAAATTGAACCCTTAAGAGGCCGGCGGAGCAATCCCAGTTCATACAAACGAAATACCAAAACCATTTGTAAATCATACATATCCTTAGGATGGTGTGTGTTTATTCCGATTACATTACAGAATATTCCCAAATATTAAAAGGACACTGATTTAAACACGACATATTATAAGCAATTTAAAATTTCTATAGAAAGCTTATTTTTCTCATATTTCATGTTTAAATCAGTGTTCTTATTTAATATATATATTTGCGAATCTAGATATTCCGTAATGCGATCAGAAAAAATACACACTACCTTAAGAATGTCTATGATTTATCCGTATTAGTGACAAAAATATAAAGAAAAAATTATAACGGCCGAAATACAACTTTTAGATAAGAGTAATCTATAACAATAGTTTACTATATTATTAAACGTATTTTAAATGACATTATGGTATCTTCAAAAAAGACCTCTGCTTTTATTTATCAAATGTTACATTTACCTAATTACAGCCTCACATCAAAACAATTCATGCAAAGACCACCAGGCGAGCAATGGTCGGGAGAGGCGACCAGAAACTCGAGTAGTCTCGCGGTGGAGGAGACGCGAGTGGACATCACTATCGGTGAAGCTGATGCTAACGCTGACGCTGGCGCTCAACGCAAGGAGCGCCCTGTATGGATGATAGAGAGCACCATCGCCAGTAATGAGCAGGTGAGACGCTGGGCTACTGTCCGAGGTTAAGGAGACGCGAGTGGACATCACTATCGGTGAAGCTGATGCTAACGCTGACGCTGGCGCTCAACGCAAGGAGCGCCCTCTATGGATGATAGAGAGCACCATCGCCAGTAATGAGCAGGTGAGACGCTGGGCTACTGTCCGAGGTTAAGGAGACGCGAGTGGACATCACTATTGGTAAGGCTGACGCTAACAACGACGCTAGCGCTTAGCGCAAGGAGCACCCTATGTGGATAATAGAGAGCACCAGTCAGTAGTCGCTAGATAACTGTCCGCGGTTGAGGAGACGCGAGTGGACATCACTATTGGTAAGGCTGACGCTAACACCGACGACGCTAGTGACCAGCGCAAGGAGCATCCTGTATGCATGATAGAGAGCACCATCGTCAGTAACAAGCAGGTGAGACACTAGACTAAATTGTCAGCGGTGGAGGAGATGCGAGTCGACACCACTATCAATGAAGGTAGTGTTCAGTGCAATGAGTAGTTGAGACTACTGTCAGCGGTGGAAGAGACGAGGGTATAGATATCACTATGGCTGAGGCGATGAATTTGAGATAGCAAAATTTCAACTATTAACTTCTTGAGAATTTCAAAAAACATATCCTGGACACAGCACCATAAAGCAAAAAATTATAGCTTAATATGAATTCAATTTTGTAATTTCCAGGGCGACAGCGTGCACTCGACGGACGCAGCTCTCGAGAAAGCTGCCAATAACGCGAGCAACACGAAGAACGCTGGCAAAGAGAAGAACGACGACATTATGTCTGTGCTGCTTGCACACGAGAAACAAAACACGGGTAATTCAAGACTAATGTGATGGATTTTTCCCTTTTCTCGGAAATTGTGACTTCATAGGTCGCTCTCGATTCGCTCGAGAGCTGCGTCCGTCGAGGACGCAGCTCTCGAGAAAGCTGCCAATAACGCGAGCAACACGAAGAACGCTGGCAAAGAGAAGAACGACGACATTATGTCTGTGCTGCTTGCACACGAGAAACAAAACACGGGTAATTCAAGACTAATGTGATGGATTTTTCCCTTTTCTCGGAAATTGTGACTTCATAGGTCGCTCTCGATTCGCTCATCGCTCACAAAATCGATTTTTGCTCACTGGTTTTAAGCAGTAAAGAAAAGTGTTTTAAATTGTGAACGCTTCGAAATGTTCAGAAACTCATTATCCTTTGCTCAAGAGAAAGTCTCTTTCACTCTAAGTATATGAATTCTACACAGCCCTATTTACACAGCCCTGCAGACTGTCGGATAAAATGGACAAGGTAAACTTCTCGAAATCCTGTGTATGGCCTCTCAATGTGTATGGAATCCGTACCATAGACCATAGACTCCGAATAAACAACTGACCTCTATAGTAATACAAGTAGCCACGCTGGCTATTGACGACCAGATTATGATGAAATTTGATTATCCACATTTTGGCGCTGATCGCTGCAGTGAGTCACGTGAGCGTACTCGGAACTAATGATAAAGATGAGAAAATGACGTTATCTACTATAACAAGTGTCAATTTTAGTTACCGGTACGTTCTCTTTGAATCGGCACAAAAAAGAACTGTCATTTTGTATGGCAAAACATGTCTATGTATTGTATTGTTAGACGTCATCAGTGGTATGATAGAGTAAAACGCCCGTATGATGATTTTATTTTGCGTTTTCGATTGGTTTATCAAAGATTTTCCGATTTTTCACGGCTTTTGGGATTCAATTAACACTGCTTAAATTTTATTTTATGTGCAATATTTTTTTATATGGTGTATTGTTTAGAGAAAAAAAAACATTGAATTCTTATAAGTTCGTTCGAAAAGATGGTGTCTTTACATCTGTGTTTTCTCGCTAGTGAGGTGAAAAATTGTATGTGTCACACGAGAGCAATTTTTTTCTGTTTCTTGTGCCTTTCAATCCCTCACCACGCTCAGGATTCTAACTTAGAATCACTCGCTACGCTCGTGATTCAGTTATAGAATCCTTCGCTTGCTCGGGAATCAAACTCGGCACTCGCAACAAAAAAAAATCTTTGCTCTCTTGTTGCACAAATAACTATTGTAAGGATATGTATTTACAACGGGTTGTTGGGATTGTTTCGAGTGTCAACTCAAACGCCGAACAAGGTACACATCAATAATTAGTCCGTCCTAACGTAATAGGAGTTCAGCTAGTGGTAAATATACAAATACTACACATAAATCGGAATAACTTATTGGTACATGCCCAAGCGGCGGCGGGAATCTCAACCTGACCTTATAGTAATGGGTCTAGCTATTCAAGATAAATAAAAGAAGAGTGACGAAAGCAATACCCATATTGTGCTAAAGAGGAAAGTAGATCGATCGGGCCGTCCTGGAAGGGCCGACGACGTCTAAAGAATAAAGTAGCTTGTATGACCTTATTGATGAATCTGGAAGACGCTGCAGGATTGTAGCACATAGTGCCTGCCTTGTTTTTCTATACAGTGCGTTTTATTATTTATAGGAGGAAATCCATTGGCGAACGCAGTAAAAGGCATCGAGCCGGACAGCTCCGATTCTAGTGATAATGAATCTAAAGATCCATTCAAACTCAAGGATGAATTGGCTGTTGTCGGTAAGTTGACAATAATTGGGTTCAACAGCGGTCGGGCACTGAGGTGTTTAGGTGTAGACTATGATTTGAAAGTCATCTACATGTCGAAACGAAAAACATTGATTGAATAAAACACCCCACATGAATTACCAAAATGTGACGTCATTTCGTAGAAGACTTTTGATTTAGAACAATTTTAGGTTATTATAATATCGCTAGAAAATAACCTCAGGTAAATCTTTTGATGCTAAATATTAGAATACAAAAATTTGTGTCAGATCTATAACCATTACAATACTCGAGTAATTTCGAACGAAGAGTCCCAAGTTCCAAATTTTATGAACCACTTTAAGCGGATTTTATTGCTACCTAGGTAGTTTCTTTATAGCTTAACTGGTATTTATAAATAATTGCGCTGTAACTAAAGGGAGGTGAACAGTTATCATATATATAAAACAATAGTCAGCTAACCGGTCCGCAGGTCAGGATTTCTTCTTTTGAGTCTGAATTTTGTTTTTTTTCGATTATACAAGATGTATATTGTTTTTAATACGTGATTCACTTTTATTCTGTGGCAGAACGACTCTGGAGTGATCTCACGTGCCCATCGCCGCCCCCCTTTACTACCACTTCTGAAATTAAAAACATTAAAAATTCCCACTTGTTTTTCAGACGAAATGGACAGCGGCGAGGATTCAGACTCCGACGCCAACGTGCCCAACGTGATGGTGAACGGCAAGCAGGTGCCGCTGACGGACGTGGACGATGACGTCATCGCCAAGATGACGCCCACGGAGAAGGAGACGTACATACAAGTGTACCAGGAGTACTACAGCCACATGTATGACTAGGATAAGTACTTACTGTTTTTGTTCTTTTTTAAATAAATGCGTACAAGCAGACAAGCATATTATTATTTATTTATCATTTATACTTGCAACTGGCGAAATTTCGAAAGCAACTTTGTAATAGTGTGAACTACTGACAACTCTATCAGTACAAATGAATTTATTGTTTTTTTTAACTGTCCGTACGATTTGGTTTAGTTCGAGCAGCTAAAGCTTACTCGTTGACCAGTCTTTTTTGTATTCATAATATGGACTACATTATATACACATGTCTACCGTTAGATATATACTTCTATAGATAAAAACGAATATAAATAAATATAAATAACTTACCTACTTTAAGACAGAGAGAGGTAGTGCTATTTTAGCTTTAACTCAAAACGACTAATAGTGGGATAGTCACGAATAAAGTGTAGCAATGAATTCCAGAGTTCCATAACTCTAACATTCAATGAGTTAACATAAGCTCCACAATTGTGCTCGGGAGTTTGTAATAAGGAAAAAGTATTTGAAATCTCGAGGAAATAAGAATTTAAAACGCTCACGTAGATACGGAGGTGAAAAGATGAGAGAGAATATGAAAATTCCGACGAAGACGAATAGGAAGCCATTTTAACTCTGAGCGGAAGTGAGACACGTGATCATATTGGCGAAGACCATAAATGAACCGGTGGGTCTACCCCGTAATTCTCATTTTCATCAACATCAACTTGAGATTGAAATTTGACGTGCGTGCGACGACGCCCGCCTAACATGCCATCTCTTTTGCACGCGTTGAATTTCGCATGCATTTGCTTAAAGTTGATACAAATGAGAATTACGCGGTAGAGCCCCTGATACCTAAGTTTTGAAGACGTTTGTTTAAGGGGATATACCGACATCGGAGTGGGTTTTTCATTTCATTTTATGACACAACTACAATATATAAAGATCTGGTTTCAGACTATATTAATCTTGGGCATATTCTTCAAATTATGTGTTATGGAAAACGCAATTGGATAAAATTTTCTCGATAGAAAATAATTCCAAAGTAACGTCTTATATTTCCCTTTTTTTAATTTTACTCCTCAATGGTTCAACGTATCCTAACCACGATTTTTCTCTGAATGTGAAACGTTTTATTTTAAATTACCTGTTATCATTTTTCAGTTGGGTACTCTAGTTATTTTTTTACGATTTTTTACATGAATTGCGCGTCAAGTGACGGTAAGGTCGAGATTTGCGCGCACTATTGTTATCGCGTGTGCTACTGCTGCTCTGTACGTTCGGGCTATAGCGCTGTCACACTCGTTCACTTTCTTCAGTGCTCGCTGAGCTCTACCGTGAGAAGGACCTGTGCTGCGTTTGATCCTCTTTGTTTTTCCCCGTTTCCACAAATTTTAAGTTTGTTATCAATCATAATCTATTGCTAAGTTAATATTCATTATTGCATTATAGTTTTTATCTCGTTAAGATTCGTTTTAGGGTTAAAACTGATTGTTGTTTACTGATATAAATCGTAATCGTAAAACAATACCCCAAAATGGGGAATAAATAAAAACAGAACAATCATACGTAAAAAAAATATAAGAAGTACATGCAAGCTAGAGGTCACGACATGGTCGCAAAAATCATGTAAGTACCTACATATGATTTTTATTTGTTACATGTCAACTTGCAAGGACGGACTTTTCTGGAATCTAGTGTAGTATCTGTAAAACGCTTTACTTATATATTATGTGATATTTTTCAGGGCTAAAAGATGTTTACATAACCATGAAAATAAGATAGATTATATAAACCCATCAGCACAGACGTTCAATGACAGTGCAAGTGGTTCGGGAGCAACAGAACAAAGCAAAGTTATGGAGTAGTCATTGATGATATTTAATTTAAACGAGCAGAGAATTTTAAACACCCAGTCGATTCCAAAAAGAGGGTAAGGGTTTCAAAATGTTATGAATATTATAATTTTAAGTAAAATATGATGTTAGAAATATTTAAGTGTAGTAATTTGTTATTTTTTCTTTCTTCTCAAAACAAATTTGGATAAAATAGCTACAAATATATATTACGTACCTAGTATAAAAAATTGAAATATGTCCAATATTTAATTTTTTTTAAATGATGCATCATATATATTTCATTATACCAAATCTATTTTTTCACCATTATCATTGTCACATTTTCTTTATATTTTTATAGGTCTAATCGATCTTTATCAGTTGATGATGTATTAATATCAGACTCAGGGACAGATTATTCTTGTAAAATTATAGGACAGGAGTTACTACTACTATCTCCAGACAAAAATAGCTCGTCTGGCATGTTATGCATCTACCGACTTCGAGCAAAATCAAGAAAGGTGAGCATTTTGTAACCAAAAATTTGTTTCAAACAAAAAGTTTATTTGTTTACTTGAATTCGTCATTTATCCGACCGCCCGCCCGAGGGAGGGTTATGTTTTTCAGGGACCCGGTGATGGTATAAGACATGAGACATAAGATATGTTTAGGAAGGACTCTTATATAAGTATATTTATCTATGTATATGTTTAGAGGGGGAGGGGGGGGTATAATTCCTCCCCCGAAGGAGGGGTACCGGAAATCAATAGTTTTTTTTTAATTTTTTTTTCAAAATTAAAAATTTCTAGGTTATTTTAGGTAGAATAAAATAACTCGAATATTAAGTGTACGTATAGTGGGAGGGGGGGGGGAAATGAAAATAGTTTAAAAAAAAAAATCAAAACAAAACCTCACTTTTTTGTCTCTTTAACTTTAAAGACCCAAAATTACTTTTGCAATTGCTTGGGCGTTGCGGAAAGTGCAGCCCCTTCGCCCTTGCGTAACAAAGCACAGTCACCCATGCTCACCTTCGGAGCTTCGGCTTGTTGGTCGCCTTCGGCGACCAGCCTCAGCCTCTGCGGCTCGCACGGGTGCCTATGCTTTGTCACGGCAGGCGAGGGCTGCCCTTCCTCCACGCCTACGGCTTTTTATATACACTCTAGGGGTAGTACCCACAAGACTGTATAGATTCAGGGTGCTCTGATTCTGTTTTGGAACAGATTCAACCTATTTTTTGCATAGAGTCAGGTGCTCTGATTCGGTTTTGCAACAGATTCAACCTATTTTTTCTATTAAATCACTAATCAGCATAAATACAACAAAAAGGCAACCTATTAGGTAAGCTAAATAAAAGACATGCATAAACTTTATAAACTTTGAATGAAATCACAAAGAAAAAAAATGCCTGCATTGGTTTTATACTATAACAACAAAAAAATTAAAATACGTCAATTTTAATGCATAACTCACAGCAGTTTCGGAACACAACCAAAAAAAAAATATCAAGTCATAAAATCAATTAAAATTGCACCGTAAGACAATTTTTGAGGTTATTTTACGAAACTTGAACATTTTTTTTGAGGAAACTATCGATTTCCGGTAACTGAAATTTCGTGAGATTAATAACAATAACAAGAGCTATTCTGGAAAAAAAAATCAAGGTACCTTTGTTCGTATACTCTTGTAAGAGACGAGCCTATATTTATTTATAACCGCCAGTTATACTTCTCAATGTAGTTAACACAAACAATTGCAATCTAAAACAATAAAAAGTAAAAGAGGATAAATAATTTAAAAAGTGAATAAATTCAATACAGATGTCAAAAAATTTAATCTAAACAATAATAATCTAGCATCACATGTATCAAAATGTCAAAGTAATATAATATCAAAGTAAAAAAGTAAAATATTCTGTTTATAAATAATTTTAATACTAAGTACTAATATATTTCTATTAAGGGGGTACTATCCCAAATTTGCCTCTTTTCAATATAATTTTAAACCTTGGAATTGGGGTAATGAAATAATATATATATATATATATGTTTATGTCATTTTTTAGTCTTTTATCAACAATGTTGAAAATGTAACTGTGAATTGTGTGAAATGTGATAATCTTTTGTTTGAATAAACTCTGCAGCCCAGCTACCCAGCAAACTCTGCCCATACGGCAAATACCGGTTGTGTCTGCTTACGTGTATTCCACTGTCACATTCGTATAATATTGTCTTTTTATTCTAGACCTAAGGATGTGACTAAGAAGCGCAGACATTAAGAAGATCATACTCATGATGATGAACAAGAACATCCATACGAAATAGGCATCGAAGATTGTGAGTTTCGTGAGTTTATGAATAAATAAAGACAAAATATTTAAAAGTAAATATATTTTTAGCTTTTTGTTTACAATATTCACTTTTGTTACAGAATGTATTCAAATGAATTCATAAAGATGCATTCTTGGCGTAAAAATAAGAAAACTGGACAGATAGAAGTAAACCAAAAATCTGATTGGTTTATTCAAGCTCAAGGCCAATTATATATTTGTCAAAAAGGAAAATGTGCATTGGCCGTATGGTACGGAAATAATCAGATAAAAACCGAAATTATACTAAAGCATGACCAATTATTATTTTGGCATGAAAGAATGGAGCCACATTTGCTTTCGTTTTTCAATGATTGTCTTTTACCAGAACTGGTTGATCCCAGACACAGACTAAATTTACAAATTCGTGATCCAGAATATGTGAAAGAACAGGATAAAGAAAACATGTGTCCGAAAGCCCCTCCAAAAAATAATTATCCAGAGACAAACTCGCGACCAAAGGCCGTAGTAGTAGAAAATAATGAGGAGATTGTAAACCACGTGGTTGATTTTGAATTCTTCTGATTAAAATATTTTAAAAGAACCATTGTCCTTTTCTTTTTACAATTTATCCTGAAAATGACGTGTAAAAAATTCTCTGGGCTCCTATACCAACGATTAGCTTATCATTACGAAAACTTATTTTTTTGTGGTCAATATTTTTGAAAATAAAACCATAATAGCGACTCCACTGCTTCTGTTCTAAAATTTCAAAATACAGTGAAAACTCGATAACTGTATCTGTATGATAATTAAATTTATTTGTATTTAATAATATAATATTTATTTTTGAATTGATTAGTTATTTAGTATGTTATGTGGAAATTGTGGAATATTGCAACGGCAATACTCCTGCAGCTGCGGTTTGTCGCGCTGACTCGCTGTAATACTTTATATTCTCTGCTCGCGGCGAGCGTGAAACCACGCCCATCAAACACTGATTTCGCCACGGTATATCCTCTTAATAGTACCTCAGTGATATCGACGAAACAAACATCGGCATAATCAATCAGGGGTAGGAGCAGAGCTTGTGCAAGGATAATTTTAGTTTTAAAGGGTAGCAAATTCTGGAGTTCCTTCAGGGAGTGGAATGCTCCATGTGCCCTACGGCTGATCTCATTGACATGAGCTGTCCAGGAAAAGTTGCTTTCGAATATATCTCCCAGATTTTTAGCTTTTTCAGTAAACATTATAGGTATTCCATTCTTGCAAACTGGCGGTAATGAAGTAGGATTCAGTTTACCTAGCATGTATCGGCTGCCAATAAGCATAACTTACTATTTCTTTGGATTCACCAGGAGACCAAATGATTTTGGCCGGTTGCATATGCTTGACAGGTCATCATTCATAGCTTGTATGGCTAATTCCACCTGATCCACTGTGAAATGACGATAAAGCTGCAACTTTTCACCCGAGTGAAAACGAACAGTTCATAAACCTTGTCAGAAATGTAAAATTCAATTTGACAGTTCAAATTTTACATTACGTTTAGGAACGCTACCTTAAACTCTTGATTGAAAATTTTTATTTAGCAAAATACCATTAAAATATAACCATGTTTTTTTTTACCTTTTTTAATTGTACCTTGCGTTATGATTGTTTTGAACAAACTGCGTCTAAAAGTCTGAACCAATATACTCTACGGTCTGAACAACTAACCATGTCAGAATCTAACTTGACACTGGCAAAAAGTGGCGCTTAAAATGAGCTTAAAATAGCAGCCATAGCCAAGCCAAAAAAAAAGGTAAGTATACAGTGCTACAAGCTTAGAATAATTATTCTGAGGCGACAAGGATCTGAAGGCGCGTAGATGACATTGACAGGGGAGCGCAGCGCAGCTGTGAAATGAAACAAGGAGTATGGTCAAACTACTATATAATCTGTGGTATGGTAGCGGCGTTAGTGCCGATTTTGGACACCAGCAATCCACGCGCCATTAGATCCTTGTACATAGCGCTGTAGGTTATGTGGTCTATCAAAAAGGTAATCTTTTAATTTAAAAAACCTAGAGTACTCGGAGTTTAAAGTTGAATGACGTAAGTAAACAAAAACAGCGAAATTTGAAAAAACTTTATCTTTAATTATATTAAGTATCGTGTAAAGTTTATTTACAAAAATAAGTTAACAAAATAAATATCTGACTAAAACAACAGAACTAAAATAAATAAGTTAATTAATACTTAAGTACCAAAGTCGAATCAATATTATGCATTTTCTTACTGAAATAGCATGAATGTCGTCTAATACTGTTATAAAGTTGTAAATTTAATAATAATGTCAAAAAATATTAAAACTTACAATTATAGTATGAATCAAAACGAATCTGCTATGCGAGCACGTTCGCGTCGATTAAATAAATTTGACAGATAGAATCGATAAATCCTAAACGATAACCGTTATTGTAATTAAATAAGAGTTACATTTTTATTTATCGAATCGATTTTGAGTTGATACCAAGTTCATGCTGGTACCCCTGATATTATTGTAGGTATTTAAGTGAATCCATAATAACGCCATACTATAGGTATATACTTCCCAAATAACTTTTAAAAATCCTTCAGATGTGGAACTGTATAGAAGAAGGTGTAAAAATTATGCTATTTATCAAGTAAAACACTTTCTGTTAGTTGATGTGTTTTCCCCATTTCTCCCAATACTCCTCAGTTTGCATTTCCATGATGCGGGATAGACATCGATCGCACGCAAACATCTCTTCTTCGCCAGTAAATATGGCCGCTTTGGCATCTTCCTGTAAAACCATTACATGTAATTAAATAATTATGTATGCATTTTTTTAAACGCTCATCTGTTTAGTCAAGGATCAAAACAACTGATTCCATTGTTTTTTTTTTGAGCGCAGGTTGTTCAGAGTTTTGATTCGCTTACAAGATGTACTTACTATATGTATTAATGTATACACAGGTTTTTGAATGATATTTTGGTTTTGGTTGCATTTTAACGTCAATGTGCAATTTTTATCTGCTTTTTGGAATCAATAGATCAATTTAGGCATACAATTTCAATAATACATATTTCGTGCTTTTAAACTGATTTTAGTATTTACAGGAAGTGACGTAATCATATTAGGTTGAATGGTCGAATCGAATCCATGTCAGACTTAAGAGCGGTTTCGCAGATTTTCGCAAATTTTTTAAGTTCAGAATTTTTGAAATTCTAATTTACAGAAACCAATGGAAACTTTGCGATGGCAACATACATAGGTACAAGGTTTTGTTGAATAACTATTGAGTGAATTTTGAATTTAAGTGTTCTGTTACGATTAATTAGAAAAAGGCGGGTTTTTCGCAATCCGATTGCGAAACCGCTCTTTTAGATGCGTTCAAGAAATATATTTTTTTCGTATTGAAATGTGTGACGATGACGTCACTGAAGGTCGAATGAAATACATCACTTTTTTCCATTTAATAAAGGATATGCATATTATGCTTATTCCAATATTTGTATACTAGAAACGGTTAAGAAAAGCTATTCCTCGAAACGTATTTCGAATCGTTAATATTGACGAAAAAAAAGAAGAGGACAATAAACGTTAATTTAGCATTGAATTCCTAAAAACTGTTTTTATATAATGTTGTACATTATTTTGTATATCCATATCAGTCAAACATGTCAAGAAAAACTGAATATAAACGAATATTGCAGTGAAATAATACTCAATAAAAATATAAACAATTGAATTTATGGCTAACGTGTACAATTAAAATCCTGGTAAAGCAATACAAATACAATACACAAATAATTATCTTTTGTTATACTTAACAACTTTGCATAATGACGCCAGCACTACAACAGTTTTAGACACGAGCAAAATAATGGAAATTAATCAATTTTAAAATCCCGAAACAAAGCGTCCTGAATAGATAGAAGGGGTTTTCAATATATATTTTTAGCCGGAATCTCCTTTGAATCAACGATATCGATATCGTTAATTACGGTCGAAAATTTGAGATTCTACTTACTGCGTCTTTAGTAATTTTCAAATCATCCATAAGAGCTCTATCCGTATCTCCATATATTTTTAGCCCGAATCTCCTTTGAATCAACGATAACGATATCGATATCGTTAATTACGGTCGAAAATTTGACAATCTACTTACTGAGTCTTTAGTAATTTTCAAATCATCCATAAGAGCTCTATCCGTATCTCCATATATTTTTAGCCGGAATCTCCTTTGAATCAACGATATCGATATCGTTAATTACGGTCGAAAATTTGAGATTCTACTTACTGAGTCTAGTAATTTTCAAATCATCCATAAGAGCTCTATCCGTATATCCGTATATTTTTAGCCCGAATCTCCTTTGAATCAACGATATCGATATCGTTAATTACGGTCGAAAATTTGACATTCTACTTACTGAGTCTTTAGTAATTTTCAAATCATCCATAAGAGCTCTATCCGTATCTCCATATATTTTTAGCCGGAATCTCCTTTGAATCAACGATATCGATATCGTTAATTACGGTCGAAAATTTGACATTCTACTTACTGAGTCTTTAGTAATTTTCAAATCGTCCATAAGAGCTCTATCCGCATCTCCCAGCTCTTTGTCCTCGTCAGTAATAAATAAGTTCTTTGGTTCAGCGTCAGCTGCTATTACGACCTAGAAATTCAGTTAAAATCGATACTTATTACCTAGGCAATAAAAAACATAATTAATTTCATAATGTATATTGACGACTTACCCGTACTTTGTTGTCATAAAGAGTGTCAATGAGCACAATGAATCTTCTCAACTGTGATCTATGTCTGTATATAGATATTTGAGGGACATCGCGTATAAATACTGTGTGGAAAGTTTTCGATATCACTATGTAATCACTGGCACCAAGGGCCTGAAAAATATTGAATTTGTGAAAACGGCGCGTTTTTATTTAGCCTAAGTTGCGATCATAAATTAAAACAGAACTTACTCTATCACATAATTCATTAAAAGTAGTGTAAAGAACTCTCCCGCAAGACTTCTCAAACTTGACATTTCTTCCCATTATATTAATGACTCTGGGCCTGACGGTATCGTTCTCCTTTGAACATAAAAATTTAAACAGGTTCTTTACTCCATCACTTTCTGGTGTTAGCTCACTGTTCCTGCAACGTGAATTGGTAAATAAGGAACAGTTATTAAAATTATGAAATAAAATTAAATCTTTGACGGTGTTCGGATTCCCGAAAACGAGCCGAATCGTAAGCAACTTAATAAAGAGAACATAAGATTCAAAGTAATTTTACATAGAACATGTGCAAAAAATGGGAACCGGAAGCCTTTATTGGTTTATAGGCAACCGGAAGTGAACAATCTGTCATGGATTGCATAGAAAGCGGAAATGCAAAATCGTAAATACGACCTTTCCCGAAGAGGAGCGAATATTTCTACGCACATTGTTTAAATGGTTCTTCTAGTGTACTGGATCAGATTTAACAAATATCAAATAGCTATAAATGGCATTACATTTGATCATACTTACATGAAAAATTTGCCATATTTATTCCCCATACCTCGCAACCTATAGTCAATGCCTGAATCTAACTGTATCACATTGCAGTGCTGCTTCAAGATGGGGATGAAGGGAAGAAATTGTGAACGTTGCAATCCATTTTTGTACAGATCGTCAGGCTTTCTGTTGCTTGTTGCTATAACAACACATCCATTGTCAAACAGTTGTGTAAACAAGCGTTTCAGAATCATAGCATCACCAATATCGGTCACCTGCCACAAAATATTTACTATAAACTGGTTACTTTAAGTAGGACAATTGAATTATGAATTGACATTGTGAATTGTAAACATAAATAAAACCGGCCAAGTGCGAGTCGGACTCGCGCACGGAGGGTTCCGTACCATAATCTATAAAAACGGCAAAAAAAACATGTCTGTTGTATGGGAGCCCCCGTAAATATTTATTTTATTCTGTTTTTTAGTATTTATTGTTATAGCGGCAACAGAAATACATCATCTGTGAAAATTTTAACTGTCTAACTATCACGGTTCTATAGATATAGCCTGGTGACAGACGGACAGCGGAGTCTTATTAATAGGGTCCTGTTGGTTACATTTTGGGTACGCAACCCTAAAAACAGACATTTCAAGGGATTTTACATTTTAAAAATCAACAACAATAAATAAATTAAAACATCAAAAACGGTTAGGTACGTGATTGGCCCAATTTATTGTTACAAGGCTTAGAAAACCAATCAGTGACTAATATTTCTTCTTTTGCTTTGGGCTGGGCAAAGAGTATCTCTGTCATGCAGCCTGCCTCGAACACTGCCACAGATTTTTTTTCTTCGATCCATTTTGAAATACTTTGTATCAAATGAGGGGGCAGAAGATGTAGTTGAATATTTTTTACTTTTTTATTTGAGCGGTTTATAAACAAGCACTCGTGTCTCAATGGCACTCATTATGTTACCGTTGCACAAAAAACTATTGCTAAATAAAAGTTTTAAACATTTGCAGAGACTTCAAAGAGATAAATTCTTTCTAAAGCTGAACGCTCTCAAAACGCTGCATAGGTAATACAGACTGGTGGTTTGTTTGTAAATAAGGGTTGGCAGCAACAACTTTTTTCTAATGATTCATGCATGCAGGATTAGTAAGAAAGCTCAGATATTTTATGAAAGAATGAATGAATGAATGCACCAATCCCAGTGTGGCTTGACTAGGCTCGATTAACAATTTAACCCAAGGATTTACACTAACCTAATGTTATATGGGACAGTAGACTGGGGGTGCTGTATGGTAGGGAAGATGTGACCTTTTGTCACACCACAAAAGAAAAGAATACAATAAATTGAACTTAATAATACAATCACAAATAGGCAGGCTTATCGCTTAAAGTGTTCTCTTCCAGACAACCTTTAGGTTGTAGAAATTGTACGATAGGATTGTGGAATGCTAGTGCTAGGAATCAGAAATAGGATTGCTAGTGATAGTCAGTTGTATTGATTCAGTGTAACACAACATAACTTATTTGACAGGACTAACATTATTATGAGCGTCCTGTCTTTGTCTTTTCGATACAGAAAGAAAAAGACAGAACGCTTAAATTAAGTTTAGTCCTGTCAATTAACTTGAAACGTGTTACACCGAATCGGTGCTAATATGTCAAATTATTTATATCAAGCTCAAATGAGTGTCCAGCGAGGATGAAGTTCAGGCAAAAGCTAGTTTTTATATGTATTCAAAAATGATAGGTTGGTTGGTACCATAGACTTAGAATATACTGGCATATAGACAAACATAGCGTGCGAGGGAGAAGAAAATCACTTATGGCAATATAGCAAGAGTTGAAAGGAAAGCGAATCTAATGGAGCTGTAACCCTTTTTGAATGACAGGTCATTAGAAGTCAGAATGCAACGAATGAGCTCTTTAGATTTTAGTATTTTTTATGTTTCTTTCTGTGTTTATTCTTAGTTACTACAAGTCTTCTACAATTAGTTACTTGTTCTGTGAGTGGCTGTGGGGTTAATTAAAGAAATAATCCTGATAATTGCACATTTCACAGGTAAATTCTCAGGATGTCGTCACTGCTGCGACACATTTATTTTTTGGTTTAATTTCTGTTTAAAATACGAAATAATATCATGAATTTTTATATTCTGCATGGAAATCATAGTTTGCATGATTTTGAAGGGTAGATTTTTCATGTGTATGTACGCTAGGGCTAGAAACGATCAAAAATGTTATTTATTGATATAAATGTCCCAGGATAATCGGAAAAAACAGATCAGTGTGAAAATCTTAGGATTTTTGCAAAAAGGTTAATTGTAAAATTATTTATTTGTAAAAAAAAGGCACATCACACAAAATTTACCAAATCTTATAATAAAAATCATTATTTCAATAAAAATGTCTTGGTATGCTGGTGAAAAGAATAAATAGCAAAGTAAATTTTAACGGGTGTTATATGTTATTTTTATACAGGGTGGAAAAAATTCAAGGGCCCTGGAGGGTAACTACCTTAAATCCTTTCATTAGCTCATTTTACTGAAAGGAAACATTCCTTTATTTTTTAAAAGAAACAAAACTGCATTCAAAGATATTCTGAAATTCGCTTGTCTCACCCGGGAATCGAACCAACTAAAAATTTAAAAAATAAACCCTCGCTATTTTATTATACGAATCGGTAGGATTATTGTTCAGGATAAAATTTGTCTAATAAACATTTGGTCTTACACTCATCTGTTGTACGAGATACCCATGAAATTTAATATTTATTAAAAGTTTTTATTTTAACAATACCTAGTACTGTTCATTATGTTAAAAGGATATTTTGGGGAAAATCAGTCCATGACAGTAAATATCTTTCTCTATTTGGCCATAGCTCGAAAAATACCACTTATATTTGACTCAAATTAAGTAAAAGTGAATTAAAATCGTAACATCTAACAAACTAACACCAATATAGAAATTGTTGTTGCGTTCATTTTAACAGGTATATCCAATCAATCCCCAATTGCTGGTTCTTACATAAAACGTACTGGTGACGGGCAGCGGCGTCACTGGTGCATAGGTTTCGGCATTGCGCTCACTAACCCGCCTTCCAGCGTGTGTGAGTATGGGCATTTCTTTGAGGGGGACTACCAAGGTGGCGAAATCCCGGAATGGGCTATGTCCAACAGTAGACAAACTTAGCCGATGGATAGAGTTGCACATACATATACATAGATATATGCTCACACCTGTCTCCTAGAGAGGTAGACAGAGACTACAGATTTCCATCTGCTACAATCCTCCTGACACACTTCGATGATGATGATGATGATTTAGAGGTGGGACACCTGCTGGGCACAGGCGGATGGTCGGCTCTCCAGTTGGAGCTATTCCATCAAATTCCCATTGCTTCGAGCTTTGGTATCCTATTGTCCCAGTTGCATTCCCTCCTCAAATCTTCCACTTCTCTTAATAAATCTTAATATGTCTGAGCACACAAGGCACTTGAGGTCTTCTTCTTTAATGTGATCATTACCAAATAGTTCCCACTATACTTATACTGGTACTTATAAACCAATGCCAAGAAAAACTAGACCTGATTATTCTCACAGAAGTTAATATAAAAAAAGAGGAAATACCATTATACAGAATCGACGATTACGATATATACTGGAATACAAGAGAAACCCGCAAAGGAGGAGGTATTTTAATCTATGCAAAACAGGAATTAAATCTTTCCGCTTCAAACATAAATGGATCAGCATCCGAAATCATACATGGTACAATAAATACATCACAACAAAAAGACATCCACATAGTAGCGGTATACAGACCGCCAAAAACCAATAAATTAAGGTTTACCCAAGAGATGCAGGATGTGTTGAAGAACGTCCCAAAATTCACCGACGTTATCTTTGTGGGAGACACTAACATCAACCTGTTGGACGAAAGTATGAACACAGCTGTACTGAGATATAAGAACATGCTGTATAGTCATGGATTGGACTGTCTTATCAACGATGTAACACGGGAGGAGGTGGTGGACGGCCGCATCAGCAGAACCTGCATCGATCACCTGTGGGTGCGCAGCCGCCGGCCGGTGCCCGCTGCACACCTTCTCACGACTAAGATAGCTGATCATTATTTAATTGGTGTTTCGATCTCAACAGATGAGGACTTGATAAGAGATACTAATAAACATAAGCAGACAGTGATAATATCTAATAGGTTGGTACGTGAAAAATTGGATGAAGTGAATTGGGATGAACTTCGACATTGTAAGTGTCCTTTATTATTATACGAAAAACTGTGTATAATTCTTAGTAATATTTATGAAAGTTCAAAGGTAAAAGTCTCACTAAGGAGTAAGCGCGTTCGACCATCATGGATTGATGATAAGCTTAATTCAATGATAAGCGTTAGGGATGAGCTGTTTCGAAAATGGAAATCCAAGCCAAATTGTATGAGTAATAGGCTAGAGTATACAAAATATAGAAATAAAGTCAATAAATTAATTAATGTAGCAAAAAACAAGAATAGACAGGAAGAATTAAAAAAATGTAATAATGATGCAAAAAAGATATGGTGTAAAATAAATAGTTGGCTGGGCAGGGAGAAACCTAGTTTAGATGATGTTATTTTAAAATATTTAGGTAAAACTGATAATCTCGAAAGAGTATGTAGTAAGTTTGCTGAAACATTTACTGAAGAAATACATAATATTAAACATAGCTGCGATAAGAAGTTTTTAAATAGAAAAGAGTATGTAACAGAGAGTGATGTATCATTAAGATTTCGAAAAATTTGTGCGTCTGAAGTAGAAAAAGTTATAGATAACATGAGTAACGAAAAGTCACCCGGCTCGGATGGTATTCGAGTCGAGGATATTAAATACATTAAGAAAAAAATAAGTCCTGTTCTCGCTAATTTTATAAACATGAGTTTACAAAAAGAACTGTATCCAGATGAACTGAAACTAGCACTAATTAGACCTATATATAAGCAAGGTAGCCACCTGGACTACGCAAACTATAGACCTATAGCCATTTTGTCTATTATCAATAAGATAACAGAAAAACTAATTGTAAGACAAATCACTAATTTCCTAGATAAGCATAATATTGTCTCAGATAGTCAACACGGTTTCCGACGTGGCCGCAGTACGGCGACAGCTCTTAAACAGTTTACGGATTATATAAACAATTCATTAGATCAACGAAAGCAAGTAGTAGCTCTTTTTATTGATTTCAAAAAAGCGTTTGACACTTTAGACCATAACCAGCTTTTACAAGCAATGAGTGAATGCGGAATACGAGGTCCTTTAAACAGCTGGCTGCAGGCTTACTTGAAAAATAGAACTATGCAGACTATAGTAAATGGTACAAAGGGTACAAAGGCAAATATAAGGTATGGTGTTCCCACCGGCTCCGTGTACGGTCCGGTTGGGTACATCATGCACGTCAATAGTGTGTGTAATGTAGTTAAACACTGTAAAATGTTTATGTACGCGGACGACACGTGTCTATTATATGCTCATAATGACTTAAATATAATCCAAAACTCAATACAAAAGGACCTTGAAAACATCATCAAATGGTCGCATGATAATGGTATTATTATTAACTTATCTAAAACTAAATGTATGCACATCTGCTCCCCCTATAATAAACCTAAAATTAATAATCTACAGATAATTGGGCATTCTTTTTATTGTTTACATCTAGACCGCTTGAATTGTAACTGTTCTGAAATTGAATTTGTTAATCAGTACAAGTACCTGGGACTTACCATAGATAAAAACATGTCATGGAAATCACATGTAAATAATGTATGTTCAAAGCTGAGATCAGTACTTTGTAAACTGTATCATCTGCGAGGCGTAGTAAATAGAGCAACTATGTACTCTGTTTACTATGCACTCGCAGACTCGATCATATCATATGGTTTGAGTAGTTACGGGTGCACTTTCCAAACTTATTTGGATCAGATCAATTCGATACAGAAAAGGCTGTTAAAATTGTTAGTCGACAAAAAGACAAAGAAAAAATGTCGCCATAATTATGACCAACTTCATAGTATTTGTAAAATCCTACCGGTCCAGGAAAAAGTGAAACTATTCATTGCGTTAGAAGAGTATAATAATAATGAGTTTAAAATCCCTATTTCACATTGCATTAATACTAGAAATGTCATTAACAAAAAGTTAACTGTACCGAGAATATGTAATTATTATGGTTCACGGACCAGAAAGTATTTGGTGCCAAAAATTCTAAATGATCTCCCGAACGATGTAAGAAACATTACCTTTACTAAACCAGTATTTAAGAAAAAAGTTTTAAAATCCTTATTAGATACTTATGTATTCAGTAAAAAATTGAGTTGTCAAAATTAATTAATTATATGTATATTTTACCTGCCTACTTACAAAAAGCATAATAATGCTAATATATACATATATAATGATTATATAAAGGTTAAGTTTACTTCGAAACGGTGGTTCCAATCAATAAATAAACAGTCGGATAGGTATAACATGTAGATACATTTCAGTGCTCATATCTACTTGTACTGGCGTTTGCTTGGTGATTGGAGGAACCGGTTCTTGTTAGAGTGAGAGCGTAAACTGCCAATAAACTGCCTTGCAGTTTGGCGGTATAGTGATTAAGTTTATACTGTATTATTTATTTGAATAAACTATTTGAATTTGAATTTGAATTTGAATCTTAGGCTAGAATATATAAAGCATTCGCCCAAGTAGTGCTTACTCGTTTCCTCCTCGCCGCAGTACGGCCAACAGGAGTCCTCCTGTACCTTCATTATTGACAGATGTCTGTTCAGCCTACAGTGGCCAGTTAGAATACCTACCAACATACCTAGATTGATTCTGCTTCTATGGTATGTACACTTCGATAGTTCTTGACCATAAAATGTACATCACTAGTTGACGCACACAATGACAAGTCAGTTTGTCTATGCGCCAGTATATCCTAAGTCTATGGTTGGTACTCGCTACTTAAATATCATTTTGTATTGTATGTTTGGAATAACAGTTAACAGTTTGGAAGTGAATTTGTGTACACCTACAATCCTACATTCTTTTTACCTGAAATTCATCAAAGCAAATCAGCCAGGATTCCTGTGTAATATCAGCCGCTACCGGAGGAATTGGGTCAAAAGGTTTCGAACTCTCATCTCGGAAGGAACTAGCACCCCTCCCTGACTTGATCTTCAACTCGTGTATCCTCGCATGGACATTTAACATAAATGAGTTAAAATGTACCCTGAGCTTCTCTTTTATCTAAAGAACATAAAAGATAATAAACTACAGATAGGTACTATCTGAAATATGTAACTTATTACATTATACTTACAGGCACAGTTTCATAAAACAAATCCATCAACATGGTCTTTCCACCACCAACACTTCCATAAATATAAACACCTTTTGGTGCTACAACCTTTTGTGACTCATGTTTCTTAAAAAAGTTTAATAATCCTCTAGTATGAGACTTGGTGACTGGCCTTTCATATGTCGTAACTTCTTTATAGACAAGCTCTAGATTACGCACGACAAGTTCCTGGTGCGGATCTTTATTTAGAGATCCGTTTTCAACTTTTTCCGTGTAAAGAGACCAAGGACCTTCACTGTCCAAACTAAGAAGTTTCCCTTGACTTTCCGAAGAAATTAACTTAATGCACTGATTGCACCGCTTCCAATGGCATTTTACGAGCGAAGAAACATGTATATACAAACCTTGCTTCAATAAAATCATAGTAATTCAACGGAGTCTTCTGTAAAAAATTATAACATTATATAACTGCAAAATACTGTGACTGAGCTTCCCAATACAATCACTATCAAATAAATTGGATGTAATGGTTTATTTACTTTGTTTATTACGCTGTACGGCAGCGTTTAAACTTTTTTATCGACGAATAATCCGAATTAATCCAATACAAACAACGAGCTCTGAATGAAGTCTGTCTGACAACTCTGACAAGTGGATAATGGTTATTATCAGGGTTGGATTCAGACCCTCGGAAAATTATTGTCTATGGGAATTTAAAATATACTACTCGGCTAAAATTATACTACGTTTCGTTTTTCGTCGATTTTTGTTTTGAATTTAAATAAAATACCCTATATGCTAGCAAAATAAAAAAAAAATACTACAAATATTCATAGTTTATTAAAATAGCCAATTTGTTAGTAAAATTTGTAAAAAATGTTCATAACGCACAGAAATTCCCTATATTGTAGGGTCAATGTTTAAAAGCAAAACGTCTCAACCAACGAAACAAGTCGGTCGGCCTGAAGATAAAATTGTGGTATTTTTACGTAGTACAGTTCCATTACGATACTACATACTACATGTCATGAAAGTATGGTACAAATAGTATAATGAGAGGTTTTCTTTTTGAGTATTAAAAAAAAAACATAGTTTCCAAGAACTCTGTAGATGGTGTTGAACTGACTACGTTGCTAGGTGCCAAAGCCAAAACGATTGAAAAAAAAAACATTGCGTCACGTCGCGTACGCTCGTTGGTTGATGACATGTGTGCTGAGCATATTATGTGCGAATGCTTTGTTATGGTCCGTCCAGGTTTAAAATGTACCATGGCTTGCACTCATTGCGCTTTACGACTTTCATCTTTAGGAAAAAGATGTATGCCTCCATTTTTATACAAATCCACAAGGCACAGACTTCTCTTCTTTTTCTCTTGGGACATTTTCTTTCTGGCGTAGAAAACTCATAAAAAGACTGCTAATTATTTTTTCTTTTTCCTTGTTGTTATTATTTATTTATTTTAAAAATGTCATTGTGATGTGATGTGACAATAACATTAATTACTTTTTTATGTACGTTTCGTTTTACGATCTCAAAATTACATCCAAGTGCAATAATCAAAAAATTATGTGACGTTCCGTTCCTTGCAGTAACTTACCAAGTTCAGTGCCATCTATCCAGCGACTAGGGAAGAGTAAAAAAAAAAGAAAAGAAAATCCCTCATTATACTACGAAATCCAACCCTGGTTATTATGGTTATATTGTCTTTGGTCTGACTGATGAAATCTGAAATTCTGCGACTTTTTGACACTTGACATGACAAAGAGCAGAAAAGAAAGCCCTCTCGCGGTTCATTTGAGCCAACAGGAACAACATGGAACTGTACCGCTATCTAGCGGTCGGCTCCGAATACAAAGCGCCCAGATAAATGATTTATCTGAGGCATAGTGCGTTAAGATGGAGTGTACGGACTTTGTCCACACATTTAGATTATCTTAGACCAGTTAATATTTCGCACTAACATAGTTTACTTAAGTCAAGATTGTTAACATGGTTACCGCAAGTATATAACTTTATCTACTCCCATACTGCAATAAGGCAATTGCAACATCAAACATTATAACACCGTGGTTCAGCGCTGTGATTGGCCCAATTTATTATAAAACCGATGGAGACCCAATCAACAACAGAGACGAGAAATTTAATAAGTCCCAACCTTATTTCTTAAGCCACACCCCCTTTATCCTGACTGGCCTTCTAGCCGCGTTACTGAAACGACGCACCCTAGGCCTGAACGAATGTTCTACTTTATATTTTTTGTAAAATTGTTAGTTGAAGATATTATAAATAAAAACGGTATTTTTGTTTGCCGTAGATAGAGTATTGTGTGCAGCTGAACATAATTAGACATTGGCCCACTCGTGCAAAATTATAACGAAACTCACTTCGTTCGTTTCCTTAAGGTGATATACCGTGCTAGCAAAGGTCCCTGTTACTACAGGCAGAAAGACCCGCAGTGCGAAAGGGACGGAATCGAGGAAAATTGTCAAAAAGTCGGTTTTAAATTAATGCAAAATTAACTAAAATAGCTACAAAAAATTCCATAACCAGTAATTTAGGTGTAGTTAAAACCCATCTAAATAAATATTTTTCAAGTCTGTATGCTATCCTAATTTGTCAGAATATCAAAAAAAGTGTAAATTTAAACCTGATTTCAATAATTATTTCTATCGAATGAAATTCCTCCTATCGCGTTTCTAATAGACCACAATCTAGTAAAAGGTCCCAAAATTGTTATACTAATTTATTTTACTTGGAACTTCATTAAAAGAGCAGATAAATAACTTCAAAAAGTGTCAATTTTCACGGTATAGCCCCTTAATAAGCGCTCATGTGCCAATATCTGAAATTATGTTAAAGTTGCACAAACTACTATTATTTTACTAGTATCAATATACTTGATATTGGTATAAAATTATAAATACAAATATTTTGAGAGGTAAGCGATATCGTGATGTAGAAATCGAGTGCTGCCATCTAGTTATCAGTGGAGAGTTTAGGAGATTACTAGGTTATGCTTTTAGTGCTCTAATCATATCACTCACTGACTATAAGACAATAAATTACAATGTTCTGTTGACCAAACCAGTCGATAACTCAGAATAACCTTATTCTGAGGTCGATACTCAGAAGTGTAAGCATTTTTGGAACACGTAGCTTGGTATTGTATAAACTTGTATTGCCATTACATTTTATTGTGCTAAAACTTTACCAGCCACTAATTTAGAATCTTATTCAGGTAGTATTATAAATCTTTAATTTTATACTCACATTGTTAATCTTTTATGCTATTCACATGTTTCGAAACACGTAGTTTTTTACTGTGTAATGAATATTGTAAAATAATGTTATTTAGATCTAGTTTTAAGTTTTTCACTTTGTAGAACAATTATTTTTCTATTTGCCATGTGCTCGTAGATTTTCTATAAAAGAGCAAGCGCTCTGAGCGGCAGGTCATTCCGATTTGAGTGTTCAAGCAGTGAGGTTGTCAGTTGGAATAAATTCCTTTGAAATGATATAATTTTGTGTCTGATTTAAACGCAAGCTAACAGATTCAGAAGTTGGATACGTAACCCAGGTAATCCTGATCTTAAAAAATTGTTTTTTTTTTTTTTTGCAATTTATAATAATTTCTTGTTGCCGTAAAACGTTGGTGTAAACGTCTTTATTTTAAAGAAGAACACAGCTTAATAGCTAGTTCCTTTAGTCAAATTTTGGGACAGTGAGTAGTTTTTGTAAATGTTTATGTATTATTAAGGAATAAGTGGTTAATCAAGCTTCTGGTTTGTTTTGTACCCCACTTTTATTCTCAAATATTTTCATAAAATTAAGTCTTAAAATTTAATAGGTTTTGTCTTTCTGTCTTTGTTTTAAAATCTGTTCTTATCAGTTTCATCGCCTTATAATCATACTTAGTTTTGCAAATTACTCTCATTTATATTTTAGTTTTACAATCCTTGGTTTTTCTATCCTTTATTTTGGAGACCTTTTCTTTGTTTTATCAATTAAGTGGTGGTTCTATTTCTCAATTTCACGGACCATGTGCTTTTGTAATCAAGTAATAAGTTAACAAAACTTTATTATTTTCTTACTTCAATATTTTTATAAAAAGTCTTTTATGATATGTCAACGTCATCGTTTTCTCTTTTCTTTTTTGTTTTTCGTTTCTCTTTTTCTCTTTCAGCATCAGTGTGCAGGGAGACTCCAGGTCTCCATCTGTGATAATCAGCCATGGTCTGCCTAGAAGACTCCACAAGCCATCGAAGAATACGTGAAGTTGCAGACGCAGCCCTACGAAAGGCATCATGCAGACGCAGTCAGCTACAGGAGGCATCATGCAGACGCAGCCAGCTATGGGAGGCATCATGCAGACGCAGCCAGCAACGGGAGGCATCATGCAGACGCAGCCAGCAACGGGAGGCATCATGCAGACGCAACCAGCAACGGGAGGCATCATGCAGACGCAGCCAGCAACGGGAGGCATCATGCAGACGCAGCCAGCAATGGGAAGCATCATGCAGACGCAGCCAGCAACGGGAGGCATCATGCAGACGCAGCCAGCAACGGGAGGCATCATGCAGACGCAGCCAGCAATGGGAGGCATCATGCAGACGCAGCCAGCAACGGGAGGCATCATGCAGACGCAGCCAGCAACGGGAGGCATCATGCAGACGCAGCCAGCAACGGGAGGCATCATGCAGACGCAGCCAGCAATGGGAGGCATCATGCAGACGCAGCCAGCAACGGGAGGCATCATGCAGACGCAGCCAGCCACGGAAGCCATCATGCAGACTGAGCCAGCTACGGGAGGCATCATGCAGACGCAAGAAGACATTGCAGCCGCAGACGATCAAGCCATCATTACCACGCCAAAATTAGTAAGCTACACAATTCCTTTCAGTCCTTATCAAATAATCGTGAAATGGTCAATACATACAGAGTTATTTTTTTCATTTTTTTTAAACGTTTAAATCGAAGGTTAGTACTGAACGATTTCCAACCATTACTGTAATTCTAAAGACTGATGGAGTTAATGACAGACAATATACTATGCTTTGCCCACATAAGTGAGGGTGGCACAAAGATGATGCCGAAGTTTGCCAAGTTTAAAGTTTTCATGGCTTGAAATAAAATACATTTATTTATGTGATATTTGTATACATCAGACACACTTATTACTGGTCGGTTTTAATGTTACATGATTAAATAATGTTTAATAGTTTTATGCAAATAATAATAGTAATATGGAAAAATACACAAAAAGAAAGAATCAAGTAAAATAAATTTAACAAAATAATACACTTCCATTCGATTAGTCTTCATAAAAAGAAGGGCAATAAACCTGGCAAGATCGTGTATTTTTTACAGACAAATGTGTACAAAGTTAAAAAAATAAGCATATAATTTAATAAAACAAAGACATACAGAATGACAAATATCATTATCATTATGATAATATACTTACTTCATTTACATCCAAATATTAATTATTTTATGATATTCCTTCTTCAATAGACTCTTCTAATAAACAGTTTTAACTTATTATCTGACAAATTAAGGACCTCCTTTAGAAGTTTATTGTAAAACCTTAGCCTATGTCCAACAAAATAGGTACCCATTTTGGCTAGTCCAATTTGTTCATTTTTGATTTTTTGATTTTTTTTTATTTTTAAAAGATTCGACCTTTTTTTGTAAATATATAAGAACTGGGTAAATAAATTAACAAGGAACCGTTGATATATTAATTTATTTGAATTTTCCCGGTGCTTCATATTATAAATAGCCCGAATTGTTTTTTTTTCTGCAAAACAAAGACTGAATCTATATCCGTGCTGTAAATCTACATTAGTAGTTTGTCTTCCAAGTCTAACAGCCTATGAGGCTGAACCAAGCCTACCACATACGGTTTCTTGATAGGACAACACAAGACGTGAGTTTATCGTTATGCCTAAAAACTTAGTTTCATTAACCAACTTCAGCTTGGGCCCAGCCCTGCAAAAGCAAATTAACATCTACTCGAATCACATTTAGTAACGTAAATTTTATATGTATTGTTTCGTGTTTAAAACTAAATTGTTTGCAGTGAAAATTAAAAACTTGTGATAGAGTTCTATTTGCGTCGTCAATGATATTCACGTCTTAACTAAATAAATAACGAAGGTCATTTATGTAAATTAAAAACAAAAAGGGCCCCAATATGGGACCCTGCGGGACGGTCATTTTAACTAAAATGCTCTACATGATTTGAAGATTTATTCCTCAATCTACAATGATCCAGTTTACATAAAAGTATTTCATGATTGACGCAATCGAAAGCTTCTGAGAGGTCACCAAATATACCAAACACATCTTGATTGTCTTCTCAAGCATCAAACATGTGCTTGACTAAACCAACTCCTGCACTTGTGGTTAACCCCCCATAGTGAATATAGTGAATCCATATTTATCATAGTGAAGCAACATATTAAAATTAAAATGAGATAATACATTTTTTTTTCATAATTTTATTTAATGGTGTTAAAACTGAAGCAGGTCTATCGTTTAAAAAGTTTCCATTTTACTCAACTTCATTAAATCAGGAAAGACACCATCAACTACACATTTATTAAAAATTAAAAAGCTAAATATGGAACTATTAAATCAATAACCGAACTTACAACCTTCACAGGAAGACTCAGACAAGTCATTGTTTTTTTTTTTATGTTTAAAAGCAAATACAGAATGGCACTGAGGCACGTGTTTCCTTAAAAGATCTAAACCCAGTGCTTGAATTTATAATTTTTGGTTAAGGAAGGAATGTTTTAACATAAATTCGTTACCATTTTTTCCAGTTTTATGAGGTTCCATACTGTTTTCACTTTATTTTCGGACATTTAAAGTTTTTTTTTTTTAATTCAAGTAGACACATTTTGCTTTTAAACATATCAATTTGAAAATTATTATTGTAGAACTGTATGTCGTATAATTCTAATAATTTCGTGAAGGGAAGTTAAGGGATTGTTGTCAATAGAAATATTAGAAAAACGTGAGAAATTTGGAATTATATTATTTTGAAAATAATGTGCTCTTGAACAGATGTAAAATTTATGGGAAAAATGCAGTAGATTGCATTCTTCTAGGTTAGAACAAGTGCAGAGGCAGTGTAATTCACAAACACTGAAAACATTTTTGTGTTTTTGCGCAATGTTTAAAACTCCTAAACTTGACGGAAGTATAGCTGGTAGAAAACGATTTTTGACAGAAAAAAAAAGCATAAAAAAAGCTTTCAATAAATTCTAGGTGGTTACGGGATCAGGCATATTATATTTAATGCTGTTGCTACGCCAAGGTCAAACAGTTACATAGAATGGTTTAAGAGAACCGTTTTCTTTGCCATTTTCGCGAGTAAAAGGCAAATCAGAAAAAGTATGGGTTGTAAATGTGTTCGAAATCCAAATGGGGGATTAATTATACAATTTTTGTAAAAAAGGTGCACATAATGAATTTTTTACTAGTCACGAGTCAATTAAAGGTATCGGAAAAACACCAGCTGAAGCATCATTTGGCACTGATTTGATACTCATTTCAGATTTTCTGCTAAGACAAGACGAGACGAGACGAAACCAATACTCTTTATTGTGCACTATATATAAAAAAAAATTTAAAGGAGAAGCACAAAAGACAGATAGATTAGTATTGGCGGTCTTATCGTTTAAAACGATTTTGTTTCCAGACAATCTTTGGTTGGAAATTAATCCCAGGAGATAAATTGTAAAGGCGGTATACATTAAAATGAATGTTTTCTTGCAAATTACATATGTACTAATATTTAAATATGACGAAACATAAAATAAATTTTTAATGTCAATAAATATATTAAAAATACAAAAATAACGTCGAGAACCAGTAAATAAATAATAATAATAATAATAATAGTAGAAGTAGCAGAGGTAGATAGATTACAGAAAAGATAATAATTAAGTTTAGATGAAGAAGTAGCATACAGAGAAATTATGAGAAAGGTAAAATCTAAAACAAAATTGAAAAAGAACAACACAAAAATAAAGAAAGGTTTGACAAAGATAGAAAAAAGGTAACATTTAATTTAGGAGAATAAAAAAAATAGAAGTGTTCTCTATGGGTCAAAGTAAGAAAATAATCTCTAAGGTTAAAGGTTGTTACCGTATTACCAAAGTTCGTTATGAAATTGAGGATACCCGTATAACACACAAAAATAACAGACAAGTGTATTTTCTATAGACAACATTTTTCCGTGATCGGTTTTCAATAGATCCAACGATCTGATAATGATTTCAATGATTAATGCTCTTTGATTGAATAAATTAAAATTAATGAATTATTTTAATAAATATTTTCACCCAGATATGAATACATTTTCAATGGGTGAATAGTGTGATTAAAACCTTTAAATGTTTTGGCATTACACTCAACAATTTCCCCATTGCCAAAGGTTATCTGGTAGAAAATACTCATTATCTTTATACAATAATTGTGTTTTTGTGTAATAATAAAGAATCATTGAAAGAAGAAAAAAGAATATATATATATATATATATATATATATAAATTTTAAAAAGGGACTGATTGTAATTGTGTCCTCAATGTCTTTGTCAAGTAATGTTTTCCTAAGCATTCTTGGCATGGATGGACGTATCAAAGATTTGGTGCGTTAAGTAAGACACATGTATTGAGAATATATTGAAAAATTCACCTTACATGGACTGTACAAGGGCTAGGCCAGGACAGTTACTGGAACCCTGGTACAGAGGACTATGCTAAAGATTTGATTATTTTCATATTTTTAGTATAGAGAGATGCAACAAGAACCTTAGATGTTTTTGTGCATAGTTGTGTTTATATACTTACAAAAGTTAAGTGATTGGAACCTACCCAAGTAATATATCAGCCAGTTGGTTGATTGGACAGATATTTTTAAGTTCTTTGGTACGATAAGACACATACATGTATTGAGAATATATTGAGAAATTCGCCTTACATAGATTGTACTAGGGCTAGGCCAGAACAGTTACTGGAACCCTGGTACAGAGGCCTATGCTATATGTTTGATTACTGACTTTGTTTCATATTATTAGCAAAGATAGATGCAACAAGAACCTCAGTTATTTTTGTGTATAGTTGTATTTATATACTTACAAAAGTTAAATTATTGGAAACTACTCAAGTAATATATCAGCTGATTGGTTGATAGGGCAGATAATTTTATTTATGGGTCAAGTTAGTTATTTTTTTTAAATAATTATACAGTTTTTGTTTTTTTTTAAAGTTTTATATAATTTAAATTTGATTGTTATGCGAACTCCGCGTTCATGAAAATTCGCAAAATGAATAAAATTTTAAATATGTTTTTTATTTTTGAATGCAGTGAAATAATTATTTCAGTATAATAATGTATTCTGATTGTTAACAACTAATTTATCGGTTGGTTAATAGGTGTGCTATGTATAAATATAAATTTCATTTAGTTGCTACGAGACGTAAGCAAATATCAGGAAGGCCGAATGTAAGCATTTTTGGAACACGTAGCTTGGTATTGTATAAACTTGTATTGCCATTACATTTTATTGTGCTAAAACTTTACCAGCCACTAATTTAGAATCTTATTCAGGTAGTATTATAAATCTTTAATTTTATACTCACATTGTTAATCTTTTATGCTATTCACATGTTTCGAAACACGTAGTTTTTTACTGTGTAATGAATATTGTAAAATAATGTTATTTAGATCTAGTTTTAAGTTTTTCACTTTGTAGAACAATTATTTTTCTATTTGCCATGTGCTCGTAGATTTTCTATAAAAGAGCAAGCGCTCTGAGCGGCAGGTCATTCCGATTTGAGTGTTCAAGCAGTGAGGTTGTCAGTTGGAATAAATTCCTTTGAAATGATATAATTTTGTGTCTGATTTAAACGCAAGCTAACAGAAGGTCGATACCATTTTAATTTATGGCCAGTTTGAAATTGTCACCCCAAAGGGCTCCTGATATTCGACAAGAGGTCGTGTTCCGTTTTTCACATCTAGGTTTTGTTTCAAAACGAGCGATTATTATCGGTGTGATTCTAATTTTACCCTGCAGCGTTCTGAAATCGGCACGAGGGAATCTGAGGGTAAACGAGCTATTACCTGACAGTCACACGAAAATGTTTTGAAATGCGTCCGGGAATGTGAATATCGCAATTACACGACAAGTACGATTTCTAACACTGCCTGGATACCGTTAAAATTCGCCTGACAGTTGAAACTTCGGTGTATACCCGGCTCTTGCAAAAAAATCAAAACTTTAAAAACGCATTCAACATTTTGTAGGGCTGTATTGTCATATTTTTAGTTTATAGCATTTATTTTCTTTTCCAAGCTACTCCAAAAACCATTTTCGGTTTTTCCGCCCTAGAATTTTATTTGAGGTCTATTTGACTTTGACGTTTCTCGAAAATTACTCGCAAGCATTTTAAAACCAGATTTTTCTTTCTCTTTCTAGTATATAGCTATGTCGCATTTTTATAAACGAGTGAAATGTTGTAAGACTATCACACGTTTCGAAACGGAACTCAACGAACTCAAAATTCAAAATCTCGTAGCAAAATCTCAATAAATGTCCGGTGGACACATAGTGTAATTTGATTGAAAAAAGAAGCCAGATAAAACGGCTAATAATAATAATAGATTGAAACAATAGTACATATTATGATATCTAGTGCTACAAGGATCTGATGGCGCGAGGATGACAGCACTATAAAACATAAACAAACGTTCCTTAGAGAGGGCAGGGGTGCACTATAAAACATAAACAAACGTTCCTTAGAGAGGGCAGGGGTGCACTATAAAACATAAACAAACGTTCCTTAGAGAGGGCAGGGGTGCACTATAAAACATAAACAAACGTTCCTTAGGGGTGCACTATAAAACATAAACAAACGTTCCTTAGGGGTGCACTATAAAACATAAACAAACGTTCCTTAGGGGTGCACTATAAAACATAAACAAACTTTTCTTAGGGGTGCACTATAAAACATAAAGAAACGTTCCTTAGAGAGGGCAGGGGTGCACTCTAGAAGATGTTTTTGAAAATGTTAATCGTCGGTGAAACGCTGGTGTACCGAGTATGGACTGTGACTTGCCTCTCACCTCTGACACCCCCTCGGGGATTCATGTTGTGACGATTTATTATTTATTATTACTATTTGACACCTAAGAATGTGGTGAAAACGATTGAATCGAACATTTTACCCTGCGTGTATGAATTTGAAACTTGGTGCAAATCTTATTAATATGTTCTGTGGTGCAAATACTATTAATAACAAAAAAAAAAACTACCACAGGATTTTTCAAAAATCATCCCGAGAAAGAGTGACACGCAAGTTTCTAAGAAAATTGTATTGCCTGTGTGTATTAAATTGAAACTTGGCATAAAACTCTTGAAAAGAAATAATCAGACATAAATATGTTTCGAAAAGTTACTTTTTTAATAAAAATTGTTTTGCCTGACAGGGTGTTAAAGTTCTATGGGAAAATCTGATTCGAATTTTTATCCGAAACCCACACGGACGAAGGCGCGGGCAAAAGCTAGTATTAAAAACATTTCATGTGAAGTAGGTTGCCAAGACTCATCATAACGCTTTCACTGTTAAAAAGTTAGCAGATCTCATGTAGAGCAAAGCCCTTAATTCTACAACAAACTCTATACTTGAGTCAAAATTAGTGGGTTCAATATTCATTTTCATTCATTTATTTTTGTAAGGAATTTTTTGGGATATGAGGGTGAAAGTTACATATTTTAAATTTTTCTTTGTTTGTGTGCAAATCCTGGCCCGCATACCAAGCAGCCTTCTTTTTTGAAAATATATAAGTAATATTGTTACCAAATAGTAGGTATTAAGTCGCTACGGAAAAAGAATCGACACTTTTAGAACTTTCATATCTACTTCAGTGAAGATAAAATAGTACATTAATTTTGGAATCTTTTTCTAGGGATCCACTAAAACAGACATGCGATTGGAGAAATTCGGCCCGATACAAATATTCATTGAAATTAGGTCTTTTTCGACAATTCTCCTGGAATGACATATGGACTGCAGTTATATTTTATTAGATGGGTTGTAATAGTATCAGGTTAACGAAATTTTGATAGCAGCTTTAGTACATTTTATATTAATAAAAAACCGAGGAAAATCGATTTATCCTCGAATTCGTCCCTCTCGCACTGAGGATTTTTTCGCATATGGAGTAAAAGGGACGCTAAAACTCTTACATATCGCCTTAAAGAGCTGATTGTAAACATATCAAGTAAAGCCATATTTACCTACACCGATTTCGAAAAATCTTTGGTAAAACACCAATACAGTTACGTGTTATGCCCCTGATCTCCTAAACCGGTGGACCGAAAAAATTATCTCTCAAAGAATTTAATAAATATATAATATGGCTCAATTAGCTTTTTATTTATAATTATACAATATAATTTTAAATATATACAATAAATAAAAGAAAATTATAACTTGAAATATATTTCGGCCTGACTGATGACGGCCCACTAAGGGCCGAAATATATTTCAAGTTATAATTTTCTTTTATTTATTGTATATATTTAAAGTTATATTGTGTAATTATAAATAAAAAGCTCTTAAAGAATTGCGTGAAAATTATAGCGATAAAAAAATCTAACACAAATGAGGAATCTTAAAAAAAGGATTTGGTAAAAATACAATATGGGTACCAAATTTCAACCTTTTTCGTATAGACGAGAACTCCCTTCTTTTCAGCTTTCTCAAAATCTAGCCTTTGTATGCCCGTGTACCTAATCATCCAATTGTGTGGTTCTCGCTCGCACGACTCTTGAACGTTCACTGAAAAAAACAATAATGAATGAGTAATCTCTGAGAAAGTGGCATCCTGCAGGATGGAGCCAAATTGAAATCGACGTCCGACTGCATTGACGCAAAGTGCACGTTGCAATCAACAAAGGCGATTTATCTGCTTCGGTATATGACAAGATAAATAAAGAGGAACGGTACAATAAAAAGTTCCCATCTGTTACCAATTAGGGCTGATGATCAGTGCAATAGCCAGCAATTTTGTCATCAGCTCCAAATGGGTAACCCATAAAGGGAGGTGGCGGTTACTCCCAGAATTTACATTTGTTTTGTACTTTAAATATCAAAGAATAGGAAGAAGACCAGACATTATGACACGCAAAGTTAAACCCGGAGTCATGTTCTGAACTTTTACGAGCTTCGTCTCCTGGAACCGGACAACACAGACGTCATAAAGCTCTATTTAGATCCACCACTTGCGTATGTAATGAAAGAAGTTGTAACAAGTTATTGCCAAGATTAGGGGCCGGTGGTGCTTGCCCTCATAAACTTCTTAAGTGGCTTTAAAATTGTATGACAGCTTGCCGTCTTAATGAATATAAATAGACTGAGAAAATCAGCGACGCAATTAACTGTCTGGTGGGCTAGTCTAGACAGACATGCGGGAATGGTCTTACTTGCTTCTCTCCTCTCTCTATCTGGAACTGAAATGAAGGTTCTTTACATATTAATTATGTAATTTAATGTAATATAAAGTGTTTATTATTATTATTATTGTGTACTAAATCCTAAAGAGAACTACATATATTTTATTTTATGTTATCAAAGTTTATACTTGTCATCAACTTGTATCCTCTAATTAATAGACTTAGGATGTATGTATATCCTATCCCCACGAAATATTTTCATTCTCAGGTAAATTAATAAAATGAGATTTAGTTAACAAATCACACAGTTATGATTGTTATGACATAAAATATTAACAGGAAAAGTAAAAACAAAGTAAAAAGTTAAAAAGCACGTTGACTCAGATCCCAAAAGCTACAGAAGCATGTGGGACGCTATTACTCTGTCAACGCCTGTGCAAAACTAACTAAACTTAATATAACTAAAATTTAATTTGTAACTTACACGAAACATATTTTATATACTTATTGAATTTTGAAATATATATTATTATTATTACAGCTATTTTATTATTAAAATAAGTACACTAATCATTAAATTGACATTACTATAGCATACAATTTAAAAACACAGTATTTTAAGTGGACAGCCTCCCCAATCTTTGTTAGAAGGGGGTGTGATATAACTCCCTGGTTATCAGCCTTTCTGGGAGAGAATATACTTACTATAATTATTAACATTTCTTAACTACTAATAATTATTAACAAATCCATGACAGTCAGATTATATAAAAATAGACATAAAATGCAGTTACGAAGTAGACGTGTAAATAATTATTATAATTTTCTACACTTCTTAACTAATAATATTTATAGTAAAATAATTATTAAAATAATGTATAAATAGTATCTCCAGGTTTGAATGACCAAATTGATGTCAGTTATATCTAAAACAAAAGGTGGGATTTTATCAATAATATCATAGTTCATCCCTTGAATAAAAACTTTATCCTCAAAACAATAGATTTGTCCCGAAATATTTCGTCCTCAGAATAGTATCTGTCAGCAAATAAATCGTATAATAGTAAAAATATTAAAAATGTCAAAAATAGGTCCGACGACGCTCGACAGTCGAAGCGAAGCGTGTTAGGTTGTCATGTAAATTATACATATCATATATAAAAGGTTATAGTAGAATCGTATAAATTTAAGCTGTGGTAGAATGATTTTAAAGAACATGGTTATTTCCGAGTATGAACTGAGGATAGCAAGTCACACGTGAAGTGAGCCCTATAAATAATAGTAGTTTATGCTACAAGGGCGCAAAGGAATAACTACGCTCGTGTTTTAAACGTAACCGAGTAATTTATTGCTCTCACGCCCGTGTATCATACTACGTTTTTCAATGCATAGTGTGAGGAAATAAAACAAATATAATTTTGTGAACTTTAAATTTTAATTGGCTCAAAATCCAGAGCCGTTAAACAGTGGAAAAAGAAGTATGACATTTATGGTACACATGAATGGCTGCAGGTTAGCCAACCATTGTAAGTAAATTTAAAAAAAATTATAATAATAAAGCCCTAGGGCAAAATAATCGACTTTCTGTTCGGTTTTGATGCATAAAAAGTGGGCCTTTACGAGCACATGCATTGAAAATAAATAAAAAGATTTATATTCAACAGATCACACATATTTCATACTCTATCGCCGTACTTCGGACACAAATATAGACCCATTCTTCTGCTTTCCGAAACACACACAAACACAAATTGTGCTCCTACGGGATTTGAGCCCGCGACCTCCGAAATAGTGGTCAAAAGAATGAATATTTTAAAAACGGATTTAACTCGCTTTTTTATCTGTTCAGGGAGGCACAGGTTGAGCTTTCGATGAGAATTGAATCCTGAAGATGATGAGTCGTGATCTCATCGAAAACTCGACCTGTGCCTTCTTGCAGAGATAAGTATTATGTATTTATTATTGTGATGTTAGCCTCAGAATAATATTCTGAGATGTTAGCCTCTTCTTTCTGTAGCATATTGTTATAATCTGACAAAGTATTTCGGTCTTAATATTGAAATGGGTATTGTAATATGCTCTTTTATATCAGTTTTTCTTAGAATAAAATTATTATACAAGGTGACTTTTTGATCATCGTCCAAATTCATATTGGAGGCTTGGTAAGTGATCAGTATCATGAATCGATAACAATTTTTGTGAAATTCGTATAATGAAATTTCGACTTCCCATAGTAATTCACTCCCAGTCCTGAGTGAATCACTATGGAGAGTGGAAATATCATTTCATGAATTTTACAAAAATCGTTGTTGGTTCATGATGCTGATCACTTACCAAGGCTCAAGTATGAATTTGGACGATGTTCGCAAATTCACCTTGTATATTTATGATAATATTTGACCGTCTTCGGATACCAACAAGTGGCGGATATCCGGATAATACAAATATCCGAATTCCAATCCCTATTTGTAAGCAATATGTGGACAGGGCATTCGGGTATTTCGCTGATGCGGGTGGTTACTATATTTATGTACGAGTACAATTATTGGTCGGGGTAGCTAATTGATTACAACGGCATTCAAATGACAAGAGAGGCCCGAACTCGATTCGAGGTTCCGCTTGCATGCCACTTTGCTGCTATGAATATTAAGCTGTTCCTATTATCTAACTTACATAGTTAATAGGAGAAAATATAGCCGAAAAAATTAAATTTAGTTGTTTATCCCATGATAAACTAGTTACTTGTTTTGTAATTACATGATTTTGCCTGACCTTTGTATAAACTGTATAAACTGATCATCTCACTAACTCACAAATTAAATATGAAACATTTCAAAATGTGTTAGGGATTAACTCTAATTTTAATTTTTAATTGCTAAAACGGAAGCGTTATGGGCTTATTGTCCACAATAACAAAAAAGTTTTTTTTTCTTGAATGGCTCACGCACGCCAATAACCAGTACTTTTGTTCTTATTAAAAAAAAAACTAAATAGCAAATGTCGAGAAGGGAGCATCCATAAACCACGTGGTTTAATTTTGTACTCTTCTCCCCTCACGTAGCCTACCGTAGCTTTTGCTTGGACCCTCCCTCCTTCCACCAGTTAGTGGAACGTAATTTTTCAAAGTAAGACTACGGTAAATAAATCTAGGGTGCGTCCCAAAACCGCGACAATAGTTTTTTAAATACAATAAATTGTAAAATGATAACAATTAATAATGAAAAATGTATTAGCGTAAATTGTTGGTTTTTGAAAAAAATATATATTATTATTACGTAACTCAGGCTCCAAAATACCCCACCCCATGTAGCCCAGCGTAGCACCTTAACGGACACCTCCCCCCCCCCCCTAAGCAAACCACTTTAGGACGCTCCCGAACTGTCGAAAAATTGCGTGCCTCTCGGTTTTTATAGGCTATATTTTGGAGAGTGTGCGCAGGAATTACACGACTTAATTCCCCCAAATTAACTAAAACATAAATAATACAAAATGTCAATTACAATTATCAGTATTAATTTTGATTTCGCTATTATTCATATAATAATCCTCAATATTATAATAAAACTTATAAACTAATATTTTAAATAATGCATTTTGAAATTGTATAAAATTTAATTCTCGCATGTTATTTGGTGGATTATTATTTAGTTTTGGTGCCATTGAGTAAACAGGTTTATTAAAAGATGCATTTATTGCACTATGCAATTGAAACACACACTGTAATATTTTTTTGAGCTTTTCGTGGTATTCTAGTATGTGTTACTACCACAAATAATATAAAATTTGTGTCCACAAATACACATGCCTCATAAATGTAGGTACATGCAGCTTAGTGTAAATGTTTTACATTTTTTAAACAATGGCGCACAATGTTCTATTTGGTTAGCTCCAAATATAGCTCTTACACTTTTTTCTGCATACGAAATACTGGGAGGGTATTTGTATACGCCAACTGCAATTCGGACCTGTCTTTGAAGGCCTACTCCTCCCACACGGGTGGACCAAAAATGTTTATAAAAATATATGATAGGCATTATAGAGTCAAAAATAAATTTTAAGTTTCATAAACTGTTCCTATTGTAAGTTTTGACAAAAAAAATTGAAATCGTTTCACATGATTAACACAAGAATTCTCTTACTCCTTTCAAACGCCTAAAGCGATTTTAATTATTATTTCACCAAATTATAGGAAATTTTTAGATCTAAAAAATTTAAGTTTAAAATTTTTTTTTCGTGCATGGCGTCCATGTGAAAAGTATTATTTTCTCCTATTTTGCGCTAGCCGGAGACGCAGTGGTTGTCGTAACAGCCACTTTTCAAGGTACGCTGAAATGAACATTATTTCTATGTCGTTTACGTTGATATTTGTACCGACACCAATCGAGTTGCTTATTTAGCGTGGTCATACGCCTTAAACTTGTCAAAAACGATTATATATGGCCTTCTCTAAAACTTTGAAAGTCACATGAGTCAAAGCTATTGGTCGATATTTATCGCAGTCCTCTTTATCGTCTTTGTTAAATAACTTTAACTTTAACTTTTCTACCTCTAGAAAAATATATTGTACCATGCAAAGATTTACGTAATGACATAAAGGTTCTGCCAAATCCTTTAAAGTAAATTTGAGCTCTTTTGTTGATAACTCATCATAACCAACACGGTTTGTATTTTTTAAATTATTTATAGTTTTTTCAATTTCAATTAAGGTAACTATTTTAAAAATTATTGATTGTGTGACCATATTTATATGATTAAGACTAAATTGAGCAGCAGGTTTTATTGTATTTTTTGTTTTAGTTTTTACCATATCCATGTTTGTTTCATTAAAAGCATTGGCATTGGCAAATTAGTAAAAAACTTTGTTTTTTGAAAGATATTCGGCGTGCTACGTCTCGCACTGCGGTAGCAGCGCGGCGCGGCGAAATACCTATCCTTCGGGAGGCAAGCAACTCTATCGCGCAGCTCCGCAGCAGCATCGTTTGCGATTAGTGCATAGAGAAGATAGTGGGTTTGGGCTTTATAAATCAATGGACATAATATTGTTATGCCCGTGCCACTCTAGTGCGATTTGCACTTCTTTTTTTCAAAATACTTACCTCTAAGACTAATTAATTAACCAACAAAAATCATTGAAATGCGTATCGTGGTAAGAATACAAATGTACCTAGATTAAATTTTTAGCGTTCCGTCCTTTTCCGCTTTTTTGTTTACTTTTTCTATCCTTTCTGTAAATTATTTAGCAGTTCCTATAACTTACTTATTTTATAAATTTTATCTGCTAAAGAACAATTTCTTTGAAAAATTTGCAAATTTACTATATGCAATTGAACTAGCTAAGTATTGTAGGTATCTCTAGCACTGACGTAATCATAATTTAGAAACATTGTTGCCTAGCGAAAGAAGCGATAGACTCACATATTATATCTCGCGTTATCTCTTCGGATGGTTCATATTGCAAAAACAAATATTACAGGTGACAATATCATTCACAATGTCAAGGCGTACTGACCTACGAAACCTAAATTGCTCTTGAACTGTTCGCATAGTGGCCTCAATTGGGCCGTCTAATGCACCGGTTAACAACCTCAAGCCTCAAGGTGCCTACTATACTATTCACTGTATAAGATAGGGCTCGGCTACCCGATTGCACTGCATATAACCTGTAAGTTCTTTTAAAAGACCAATATAACCAAAAATAGATAGGTAACTAATATTGACTGACTTTCTCAAAAAGAATCTTGCTGCAAGATCTCGGTACTTTTCCGTAATGGCTGTTGCAGGAGCCAGTAAAACTTCAAACAGAAAAAGACGCGTTAATATATTTAAAAATAACACTGTGTGTGTGTTGCTGCACGCCATAGACAATTTGTCTATGCTGCACACTGGCCACTATCAAAGCCAGTTCAGTCTAGACATCGATGATATTAAAATCTTTAATTTCCAAAATAAAGACATTGCGTTATTATATGTGCTTCTACTCTACATTAGGTATACGCATTTTATCTAAAGCTCTTTTCAGGTGCTTTTACCTAACCATTAAAGTATTCATACAAATAAAATCATCCGGAAAAAATATCCGCATTACAAAATTAAAAATCTCTGATTAGTCCAAAGCAAGGCGTGCGTACGCGCAATTATTATTGCAAAAGATTAGTGTATGGGGGTGGTCTGCGCGCATGCGGGCTCAGCTGCACTTTGCGGAAGTTCGCACGAGCAGCATCCGCAACAGCACGATTTCTTCCTTTACCGAATATGTCATTTTATTGACTTCAACACCAACCCAGCGATTAACTTCAACCAGCAATGTTGCCCGGAAACTTCACCTAAACTGAGGACTGATTTCAAAGCATAGCTTGATTTATCGAAATCTTTAAAAAAAATTGAGCTCTTCCAGTTGCGTAATTATTTTATACAGTAGTGGACGTAATGGTCCGCCAAGACATCTTGAATCATGAGCAATTAGGCTTACTGCCAGCAGCCAAAACAATCGATCTGCACAAGTGGGATACGTCACGTGACTGCCCAGACATTGACGCTCAGAACAGGAGTATGCGCGCCCGCCTAGAGTTTAGAGTGGCCCCGCAATTTGTTAAAAATGTTCAATCAAAATAATCTACTACAAAATAATCAAAATACCTTCATTCCCAATCACCTAGAAGTATGGGCAATACATAACTTGAGATCAGTTATCATATCACTTTTTGGTTCTAAATTTTTTTAGCCCTCCGTGGTCTTAGGTAGAATTTTAAAATTTTAGGTGTTTACACAGTTTATTAATTTCTTATTAAAATTTATTCTAAGAAACAAGTTTATTTAGTCCGTTTTATTTGCGTGCTACTTATGGCAGCGGCATATACAAGTAATGCCAAAAGAACGGTACGTAATTGTAAACATGTCCAATGTAAAATGTCCAAATGTAAGTATTTTTTGTGAAATTAATTTTAGCCTTGAATTTTAAGATAAATTTTGTCTCTTAAAGTTTTAAAACATAGATACCTACCAAAGTTACGAGTACTCCTTAAAAAATCCGCATAGCTACAATAACAGGTTTCCAAAACGATTTGTGAATTATGAATATTCGTGGTCTTTGCACTTATGTAGAACACATTCTCATTTAATAAACATCGTGGGTACAAATAACGTGATATATTTAAAAACAAACTCTGAAAAGATTTTTTAGGAATAGTTAAACGAGTATTTGTTATAATATCATAGTATACTGTGAACGGTCTTGTGCTTCTTTAAAATATGATATATTGCGTTCCCTAAAGGTTAATAAATCATCATTGGTTATGTAATACATCAGAGGCCATCCCAATGTTGATAAAAGTTATGTAGGTACTCAAAAGGAAACTTCCCCTTTACCAAGTTATTGACAAAATGTCACGGTGATTTATCTTCATAAGAGGGTCATTTTATAACAACGCGTTAGTTAAACTCTAAGTAAGTTCTGCCAATTGGTAAGTAGGTAACTTGCTTATCTCAATTGGCTAAAAACTCAACTGGTGGGTGATAGATATTTTTATGCAGTAAGAACTCTGAACTTTTATACCTCAGATTAGTTATCTCAAGTTTTCTTTGAGATTTTTAAATTCATTTTGAGGATTCCGTACAAGCATGGTGCCAAACGGAACCCTATTACTAGGCTTCTGCTGAAAAAGTACCATTTTTTTAATGTTATCATGTTCAATATTATATCCGATACAAAAAGACCGGAAATTTGGAAATGTAAAGGGGATGAGTGAAGAAAGAAATTTATGGTGCGCAAGTCGAAGGTATATAGCTTGACCAGGCCGCCCTAGAAGGACGTATACTAACCAAACTGGCGAGATATTGAAGAAGTGCAATGTCATAAGTATCCGGAATAGAAGAGCTTGTATGACTAGATTGATGGATGTGGAAGAGGCGAAAGAGGTAGCAGATGGAAATATGTAGTCACTGCCTACCCTTCTGGGAGTCAGGCGTGGCTCCCAGAAGGGTAGTCATATGCTTGTAAATGGACCGAAAAATGTAAAAAAAAACATGATAATAGGCGGTGAACGAAATTAGTCCCTGTTAATAGTTGATCATTACGTAAACATTACAGAAAAAAAAACCGTTCGGGAGCCGCGAATTGTTAGTCTGGCCCTACCATTTCAGCGGCATGTTTGTGTCGCCTTAATGTTGCTATGATGTCTATATTGTTATAATTTACTGTGTTTTTAGGGTTCCGCACCCACATTGTGTGGTGGTACAGAACACTTTGTGCGCGAGTCCGACTTGTACTTAGCCAAATTATTTCTAACTGTCTGTTCTCTTTCCACACCACCCGGGAGGTAAGAACCTAGGTGCGCTTTTTTTATAGAGGTGTCCCCAATAGGCCTATTCCTCTATTGGTGTAAGCTTCGTTCCATGCTCTGAAAAAATAGAAACCTTTTAAAATTTAGTTTAAAAAAATACGAATAACTAAAGCCATTCTTAGAAATGATTTGGAAGCCTTCATTGTACTCGCTTCGACATTGAACAAAGACCTATAGACGCGCGGGACCAGCAAAATATAATCTGCGCGTTCAGTAATGTACAAGGAATTAGGTCACTCATAAGGAAGAGGCGGCTCCTGTTTGCAGACTGATTATATGTCGAGGGCATTATTGCTTAGCTTCAGGCCGAGATCGGCATTCGGCAGAGCTCCGGTGACGCCCACGTCTCGTGCTTGCTACCGGGCACAAGGCCCTGATTTACACCCATTGCTGAATCACGGATAAAGAGACATCTTCTTCTCACCTTCCTCACGGTTTGTAATATTCACTATAATGCACTAAGAAATTCTTGTAAATTCTATAACAACCGCTGCTCTTCCAAGTAATAACTACAATTATACTTGAGCTTGCACTTCAAAAGAAGTCTAACGGTTTAAGAACGAGAACTTTGACTGGGGACTTCTTTTGTAGCGCAAACACTATATAGAGAATTACAAGTTTATATAAAGCTAAATATGTGAAGGTGAATGATGCTAAAAACAATCCAACAAAAATTAATTTGGAAACAACAAAAAGTGCTAATCGATAATAATGATTTATTATATTCAATGAATTCATAAGTGAATGAATTAATAAGTTTTCAACTGAATTCCTGCAACCATCTGCCTTTCATAATCCCCAGACACTTTATGAACAAAGCGAAAAAATTGTGTTGGCGGACACGCACTCTTCTGCCTATTTCATAAAATTCTGGTTCCATCCACACCATTCGTTCCTAACTAATTTTACTACAAACCACCAGAATTGGTTAGCACTTTTGTTGATATAACTTTGGATTCCAGTACATTATTAATTTCTTATAAAGTTGAGAGATGTATTTTTAAAGATAATGCATGGTAGACCAATTAATGGACTATACCTAGACCTAGGCAAACAAACAAGAGTGTAAGAAGTTGTTGGTATCGATAATTTTATCGGGCGACACCTTCTCATTACTTGTTGTTACCATTACCAATGAATCCTGCTTTATCAACTTCGATATGCTAAAAATAAGTCGAGAGAAAGGTCATGCTTCATTCGTGGGAAACAGCATCATTCAGAGCACTTGCTTAACTATTTAATAGATTTAATATTCCTTTTTATTTTGTTACTAAATTACTAAACATAAAATAAATAATATTAAAAATTGAGAAATTAAATCGAGTTCATACATATGATATTAAAAATTAATAAGAATGATCGATTAAATATTTAATAAATATCTACGTACAAAGTTGATATAGGTATCGCGTCTGTTGCTGCTGGACATAACTCTTATCTCTGAATTTATATTACGTGGTTGATAAATTAATTTATTTCTGTATTGTACTCGTTACTCTAAATGTGATTATTATACTTAAAATTAGACATATAAATAAATCGTTTACTCGATACACAGATGTATCACGAATCTTTAAACTAGAATGTACTACTATTTCATTTGATAAAAGTCATTTAAAACCACAATTAGTAAGAACCTAGGACAAGAAATTGATTTTGTAGATAGTAATAAAATTGATTATGAGAGAAAAAGCTCTATGCCACGCGTAATTATTCGTATCTATCACCACGCACCGCACTGTCGAAGCACTGTGTAGGATTTTTAAACTGTGGTCGAAGACCCTTGGCTTGAGTGCCAGATTAAACGTATGAACCTTGATAGTATCTTTTTAAGTCATGTTTTAACCTTGAAATTTCTGATAAATAAAGATCATCTTATCATTTGAAAAAAAAAGGATTCGGTTAAGAAAATTGTATTGTGAGTTAACCTTTATTCTGGGGATGGCTAATTTTATTACAGGAACTAATTCCTCTTCTACAGGCGTGATTGCAAATAAAGAATTGAATATTGAAAAATAATTCCCACCTAGAAACGTTTAACCGTTGCAGCCAAATAAGTATTCAGTCAACGTAAAGAACTTCGCGATAGTAATCTTAACGTAAGCGTTGGGCAGTTGGAGACAATCGCACTTGCGTATACTTACCTATATAAGTAGGTATCGATACACCTGACAACCAAACTACTTGGTTCAACCAAACTCTTTAAAGTAAGCATTCTTTGAGCAATGTTTAAGAAACACGCAATTTTATTATAAAACGATGCATTTATGATTCTTTGAGTTAAACTAAACCCAGTTATACGATAAGGAAAAATTGTAAATATTTATTTTCTGTGTACAATAAAGAATAAGAATAAGAATTTAACCAAATCTAAAGAAAGGAAATTAATTAATATAATTATTTTAAATTTGAATGTTGTAATTGAGCAGAATGAGTTAGATACGATATATAGCATCAACTCTTTAGATATTTAGCATCAACTCTTTAGACCGGTAGATAAGATGGTGAATCTATAATCAATAGTTAATTAAAATTGGCAATGCGTTAGTCAACCGAACTCACTGTATTACCCACTTATAAGCAACGCACGTGCCAGTCAATGAACTTTAGGACCATGCCAATATGCCTACTAGGTAGGCTTAGGCTACACGTGCAACGGATGAGGCGTGGTTAGGTAGGTAGGCCTCCTTCCTAGGTTGGAACCTAACGACTGATTCCTGTAAAACTCTAGAACTCGATATAGCAGATTTTTAAAAACAGACTTTTTGTAGGAAATCTTTTGTAGAGTGATTGTTTCATTAGTGAAGATAATAAAATAAAGTACAGGGAAAAAGCCATATCTAAAATGGGTAGTATAACAATTTACTAAAAGCACGATGATGACGTGACGCGATAGTTTTATAATACCAACACTACAACCAAAATGTAAACTTCTACTTCTAAATACTTTTTAAATTCTTGTTTTACCAATTGTTCGTTTGTTCATTTGCTTACATTTTCCCGAAAGATGTAAAAATAATTATAGTTTTGTTTTTATTCGCGTTTACTTGTATCTCTTTGATTATAGTATCCTCAACTATTAGTTATGTACAAGATTAACAGATTATAGTTTTGTTACGCAAGTATTTTAAATGCATTAACAGTTAGGTAGGGAAAATGCTGGTTCTACCTTACTATAATTACAGCCGTTTAATAATTAACCATATTTGAATTGATAAAATGAAGAGGCGTTATTTTATAACTCAGAAGCTGCTGCGTTTATAATATTTTCTGAAGTATACATAAGCCCATAAATTTTTTTTTTACTTATTATCTATCATGTGGTTGGTATTAATGTTGTAAATGATCGTATCAATAGTTGTCATTTCATATTTGGGCGTTTTACAATCGCACTTATACACGTCCATACAAACCTCCGTTATAAATCCCTGATACAAACAATCACAAAAATGAGAAAATTACCAACATTTTAATATATTGCGAGCACTCACGGTACTAGAACTACGACCACGTTTCAAGAATTGAATATTTATTGTTTTTTGTCCACATATATTTTGTCTTTCTGAATAGACCCACTTGATATTTACTCTACAACAAAAACCTTGGTGCTTTTTTATAAACATTAGGTATCATTTTTAAAAGCGAATTTGGTAAATACTAACGAGCAAATATGAGGACATTATCGGTGCGGGCGAGGAAGTCGTCCGGCTCGGTGTGTGTGACGAGGGAGCGTAGCGGCGGCGCAGGCGCATCGGCCTGCACGCCAGCCGTCGGCGGACCCAGCTTCAGACGCTCCATGAGGTCTGCCGGCACGTGAGGTAGCTCGCGGCCCGTCGTGTTCGGTGCCTGAGTGAAGCCGAGCTTCGCCAGCAAGCTTTCGCGGATTACTCTCAGGCTGTAGGCGCGCGCGTTCTCGTTCTCGAGGGAGCGGCAGGTGGCGCAAGCGAGCTGTGCGGCCGGTTGAGTCTGTGGACAGGCCAGCTCGGCGGCAGTGGCCGCTAGCCACGCGGCCAGCAGCAGCAGGCTCGCGGGCCGGGCCCGCGGCCCGCGCGACGCGCCCAGAGGACGCGTGGTGCGGCAGAGTGGGAAGTCTGCGGCGGCGTAGCGCGCTGGACGACGGCGGCCGCGGACGGCGCGTGCTACACTACACTGCACCCGCGCCGCCGCTCCGGGCTCCGGCGAGCGCGCTGCAAGGGGCGCTCCGCCCCCTCCACCGACATATCAGGGACTCCTCCTCTGACTCATACATCTCTCTAATTCTTCGGGGCAGGTGTGCAAATTCACTTCACCAAGGATCCACCTGTTCTTCCTTTTAATTTCTTAAACTAGCATTTTTGGTTTGAAAGTAAATATCATCGATAACTTGAACAATGTCCATTGATTGGGTTCTCCATATTAATCTGTTCTATGATTGGGTCCAGTAAATAAGCAGGAAAAATGTGGAAAAGTTGTGGAACAGCACCGATTTGAAAAATTCCTTTTTTCACGTGTTTCTAGCCCCCCAGGAACATTATCAGTACTGACCTCTATGAGAAATTTAGGGGGGTTTGACCCCCCAAAGTGCCCCAGAAATTAGCTATCAATAAAAATGTATTTTGGGGGGGAGGGTTCGAACCCCTAATAGACGTCATTTAAAAAATGCTTATATTATTTTGCCTCCAAATTTTTTAGCGTCGCTGGTCACGAAACCGAAGTCCAAATATTGAGAAATTAGTATTCCAGTATCGAATTCGTGCCATTTTTTTAATGAAAATTCAATATGAATATTTTGCTGCAGAAATGTGCTCTAAGGTAATAAGGTTTTTGGTCGTTGATTGCGAATTGAGCAATTCCATTCCAGACTATACGTGCTATAGAAAATTTGATTTTCAAAAAATATATAAAAATAATTAAAAATGGCCCAATTTCAATACAGAAGTTAAATATTTAAAAAAATATTCATATTGAATTTTCATCAAAAAGTGACACGAATTCTATACTGGAACACGGAATTCCTCAATTCGGACCTCGGATCGTGATCAACAATCCAAAAAACCTCTAGAGCCCATTCTAGAGGCGAAATAATAATTTTATATTTTTTCATGACATCATATTTTTGTGGCCTTTGGGTGGGTTCAAACCCAAGTAATTTTTCAAATCGTGATGTCTTTAATGATTGCTACTTTTTGGGGCTCTTTGGGGGGTCACACCCTCCTCACATTCTCATTTTCGGAGGTAATGCAGAAATTCTGATGAATGTTCCTGGGGGTCTAGAGAACCCGTGAAAAAAGGAATTTTTCAAATCGGTGCTGTTCCAACGCTTTTCTGTGTTTTCTTATTTACTGGATTATACTATGAAAATGTTGTCCAAACCAAAATGTTGGTTGTACGAGTAGGTACCGTATTGCAATCATGTAAAGCCTAAAATACTCCATACAATGATGAAAACTCACGCTCACGCATATTATGCACGGAAACGCATTACAAGTAAAAATATGGCAAAAACGTGCGTTGAAAAATGCAGTTTTAATAGATTGTTTCATAGGGTTTAATGGTATAGTTTCCCGGAAGTGGGAGTAAACGTACATCAGGCTTTAAATTATTTTTCAATCCATGTGCTCGTAAAGGCCCACTTTTTATGCATCAAAACCGAACAGAAAGTTTATTATTTTGCCCTAGGGCTTTATTATTATTATTTTTTTTAATTTATTTACAATGGTTGGCTAACCTGCAGCCTTTCCTGTGTACCATAGACGTTATACTTTTTTTTCCACCGTTTAACGGCTCTGGATACAGTCCTTTTGAGCCAATTATAATTTAAAGTTCACAAGATTATATTTGTTTTCATTTCCTCACACTATGCATTGAAAAATGTAGTATGATACACGGGCGTAAGAGCAATAAATTACTCGGTTACGTTTAAAACACTCGCTACGCTCGTGTTTTAAATCGTCCTCGTAATTTATTCCTTTGCGCCCTAGTAGCATAAACTACTAATGTATTACAGTACTAAAATGACTTCTGAGCACGCGATATGACGGCAGTGCTTTGTATCACCATAGGTTTTAAAAATAGCGGGAAGTGAAGAGAAATAATTACGAAGATGAAAGATCTGACCTTGGGAAGGAGCTGCATGCACCACAAACCACGCTTCGCCTGAGCCACCAAGTCTCTGGTGTTCTCCAAGATGGTTTTCTTCTTCCTCTTCGTGCCTGGTTGCGCTCTTCTCGGCTAATCTTCTTCGTAATAGTAATAGATGAAAATGAGGCGCACAGCGGGTGCGATCTCAAAATGGCGGGCGGTAGGGTCGAGGTAGGACCTAGTCAAATGACAATCAGCGTATACCTCCGGCGTGAAAGGCTTCTGATTGACGACTGATTGATTTGCGTCCAAAACTAAGCGGGTGGAGATGCAGCGAAAATGACAGTTGAAAATATTAATTCACAACTACCCCGCAGTATGAGAGCCACAAGAAGTGGCGCGAACATTTGCCCCCGGCGTTAAAACCATTGGTTTTAAAATAAGAATAGAAAAGTAAAAATAAGACAGAGAATAACGAAATTTTGAAGCGGGGGCAAAGAAAGGAGTTATTGAGATGGGAGAGGGCAAAGACGCACGACAGGTCGTTTGTAAACACCTGTCGTCGTTTTGACAGAAGCTACCCTAATGACATTATCTTTGCCAGGGTATACAGCTACCATAACACCGAGCGGCCATTGAAGCGGTAGAGTGTTATCGGTAACTACAACGACAACAGATCCAATTTTGATTGGGTTGGAAGGTGTATTCCATTTTCCTCTAGACTGGAGAAGATGGAGATAATCATTCTTCCATCGCCTTGCGAACGATTCTACCATTTGATCAAGCAACGCGTAGCGACGTAATAAATTAACTGGCTCATCAGCCACCTTACAAGCGGGTAATTCTTTTAAAGGAGTTGACATCAGAAAATGTGCAGGAGTTAACGCGCTAAGTTCAGATGGATCTTCACTCAGCAGCGTAAGCGGACGAGAATTTATGACACATTCTATTTGCGTAACTACAGTTAATAATTCTTCGTAGGTCAACAGTTGAGTACCTACTACTCTATGCAAATGCGTCTTAAATCCTTTGACATATATCTCATAATGTCCCCCAAAATGTGGGCTACGTGGAATATTAAATTTCCATTGTATTCTATGATCGGCAAGTTCATTCGCGAAAGACGTTTTAAATTCTTCGGAGTTTGTCAAATTGTAAATTTCTGAGAGGGCATTTCTAGCGCCTACAAAGTTCGTAGCATTATCTGAATATACGAAAGACACTGCTCCACGTCTAGATAAAAAACGTTTGAACGCGGAAAGAAAAGTGTTCGTGCTAAGATCAGTTGCCAATTCAACGTGAACTGCACGAGTCACCAGGCATACAAATATGCAGAGGTAACATTTGACGGGACGGACTCCACGTTTTCGATACGGAGTGATACTGATAGGACCACAATAATCCACAGCGCAGTGGACAAAAGCTTTAGCCTCATTAACGCGGCATGATGGTAAATCTGCCATGAAAGGGAAGGTTTGTCTCGGCTTCGCCTTAAAACAATAATTGCAGCTATGTATTACGCGACGAACAATATTTCGACAGGAAAGTATCCAAAATTTTTGGCGGATTATTGACATTAAAGCCACTGGTCCAGTGTGACAATTTTTGCGATGATAATGAATGATAATAATCAATTCGACAATATGATTTTTACGAGGTAACAACACAGGGTGTTGTTGATCGAACGTCATGTCTGTGTTGCGAAGTCGACCACCAACGCGTAACAATCCATTTTTATCTAAAAATGGCGATAGTCGATTTAAAGCGGGAGAACAAAGTTTATTTGACTTTAATCTTTTTATTTCATCAAGAAAATAAAATGCTTGAAGAGCTTTAATCAATGCAACTTCAGCGAAATCCATATCGGTAGCGGTAAAAATATTAGAGCGCGGTAAAATACGTAAAAATCGGTAGATGTAAATGATTGTGTGTAAAAGCACAAGCCATGACGAAATTCTTTCCGAAAGAGAAAGAAGTGGATGCGGTTCTTCATTACTAAAAGCGGGAAGAGAAATTGTTTTTGATTCCGGCAAGTTTTCTTCAATAGAAGCTGATTCTATTGTTTTGATTGGCCACTCTTTAGCGTCCAGATAAAGCCAAGCAGGTCCAGTGAACCAGAGCGGGTGACTCATCAACTGCGTGGGAGTGAGACCACGGGAAAGACAGTCGCTCGGGTTTTGAGAACCAGCTGTATGGTAAAAACATTCAGCGGGAATAGCGGATATTATTTTTGTTATACGCGTCGCGACAAAGGTTTTAAACCTGTGCGGTGAGGAATGTATCCAGTGTAAAGTTACCATAGAATCGGTAAAACAGTAAATACGTTCAATATTGTGACGTATTTTATAAGCGTCAACTACACGACGAGTTAATTTCGACATGAGTAACGAGGCACAAAGCTCAAGGCGGGCGACACTGACGGTCTTGAGCGGACAGACTTTTGACTTTGCGCATACCAGCCGAATGCTAGTGCAAGTGTCTGAGTCATCTTGTACTCTAATATATACGACACATCCGTATCCACGTTCACTTGCGTCTGCAAATGATATTATCGAAATTTTCGAATTTTGGAACACGTCTAAGTGGCGTTTAATACGTAAATCCCGCAAAACAGGTAGCTCCTTCAAATAGTTTTGCCAAATCTGCGCAATATCAGAGGGTAGTGTTTCATCCCAGTCTAATTTTAAAATACAGATTTTCTGCAAGAGTAATTTTGCGTACAAGATCACAGGAGCGGTAAAGCCGAGGACGTCGTACTGACGTGCTATCACGGACAAAACATTGCGTTTAGTACATGGGCGACTATCTAGCGATACAGTAAAAGAGAACTCGTCAGAATCAGGCGACCACTGTAAGCCAAGAACTTTAAGAGTTTGAGTTTGTTCTTCAAAATTCTTACTAGAATTTAAGCGGTGAGTATCAGGCAGTGTATCAAGTAACTGTTGACAGTTACTAGACCACTTGACGAGCTCAAAGCCACCGGCCTTAAGCAATCCTACCAGCTCATCTCTGAGCTGTAAGGAGCCCTGCACGGTGGGCGTGCTATAGCAGATGTCGTCCATGTAACAGTTTCGTGCGGCTACAGTAGCGGCGAGCGGGTACGCTGAACTCCCATCCTCACAGAGTTTCCTGACTACTCTCATCGCAAGGAAAGGGCTACTACGTAGTCCAAAGCAGACGCGATTGAACTGATAAGCGATAAGCGGTGAACACGTGTCAAAGCGGTATAAAAACTTTTGAAATTTGCGATCATCGGCGTTAACCAAAACTTGTAAGAACATTTGTTTGATATCCGAGGTAAAAGCGATTTCATACAAGCGGAAGTCAAGTAAAATTAAAAACAAATCGTTTTGCAAATTAGCACCTGTGTGCAGCGTGTCATTTAATGAGACACGAGTACCATCAGCGGAGTCAGTCTTAGTACTGGCATTCATACAAATACGCACCTTTGTCGTTGATTTATCAACACGCACTACGGGATGATGCGGAATATAATAACCAAGAGATAATTGGTCATCATTATGAAGCGGGGATATGTAACCTTTAGTTAGGTATTCATTTATTATATTGTTATACTCGGAACGTAAATCTGCGTTAGAAACAAACCTACGCTCAAGAGACATAAAACACTTTTTTGCGTGATGGTACGAGTTTCCTAGTATGTTAGGATTCCGTGCGAACGGTAAAGAAACCGAATAGCGACCAGCGGGGTCACGTGACACATTGTTAATAAATAATTTTTCACATTCATCATTTGCGGGACTAGAAGCAGGTTCACAATGCACCTCTTCTAATTGCCAAAATTTTTGTAAAATAAAATCTATTGGCGGTTCAATCTCCATATAAGAGCATAACGAAATTGAACATGCGGTATTTTGGTAAACAAGCGTATTACCAATTAGCGTAAAACCGAAGATGGTCTGAAATCCCGTCGGCGTACCCGGGGGACCAGAGACGCGGCCTGATAACAAGATATCCGCGAATAAAGATGCACCGATAAGAATATCAATCTCGCCCGGTAAGTAAAAGGTTTCATCAGCAAGTGTGATACCTTTTAAATATGAAAGCGTAGACAAATCGACCTGCACCGATGGTAAGTTGTCGGTAATACGGTCGATTACATAAGTGTCAAGCGAAATTGAAACCGAATCATCAAATCGTGAAAACAATTTAAGGTTTGTCGCACCCTTAATTGGGTTTGATGAAGAGCCGATGCCCTTAACAAAAGCGCGGGGAATTTTCTCATATTTTAAGTTAAGCTTCTCACAACAGGAAACCGTCGAAAAACTGGATTGTGACGCAGGGTCGCAGAGCGCACGTAGACGGACTGACATACCGTTAGAATCTTTCACGATCACTTGAATTGTACCTAAAAGGCATGTTTCATTACGCTGCGAGTTAGGCTGTAAGTTACATAAAGAAATATTATTACTCGCAGTTGGTACGGATTGAGAATCATTAGTCATATGTTCTGTGTTAGTCGCCGATACGGCAGGATCCACCAACCTCGAAGATTGCGTATGTGTGCGTGGAGACACGGTAATATTTTGACCAAGCGCGGTGTGAGTATTCATCACATTTTGTTTGCGGCACAACATCGAATGGTGTTTACAATTACAATGGCGGCAATTATAAGACGATTTACAAGCGGAATTGTTATGCGTAATACTTAAACAATTGGTGCAACCGTTATTAGATTTGATGAACTGAAATCTTTTCTCGATATCTAGTTTCACAAATTCGGGACACTTATATAAATTATAGTGTTTTAATTGTTTACATAGCGGACAACAATTATTATTGGTCGAAGCGGAGACAAAAGCATGGGTTGACTTGGTACTGTACCCGGTTTTGTTGTTATTATTATTAACGGAGCGGTTCGGAGCGGGAGCGGTAATTGCGGGTGCAGTGCGGTTCAGTATCTTAGTTTGTTCCCGTAAAAATGATATTAATTCATCATAATGGGGTAAATCGGAACCACGTTTAAACATTTCAAATGAACGAGCGGTTTCAACATCAAGTTTTTTAAGGGCCAAATACATAAGGATAAAATCCGAAAGATCTTTAATATTCAGTGATTTTAAACACGAAACAGCGGAACAGAACTTGTCTAAAAACAAGTCCAAGTTTTTTGAACTAGCGGTAGTTAAAGGGCGAAATTCAAACATTTGATCCAAATAAGTAGTGGCTAAACTACGCGAGTCTTGAAAAGTAGAAACGAGTGTTTTCCAGATTATGTCGTAGTTAGTTGCGTTCGGTGTGATTCCAGAACAAATCGAAAGTGCCCGGCCAGAAAGTTTACCCATCAGGTATTGTACTCGTTCGTTGTCGGTCAAGTCCGGATTATCGTGAATCGTGGTTTTAAATGTTTCATAGAATGTTGGCCACATAGTAGCTTCACCAGAAAAACCAACGAGTTCCAGTTTTGGAAGCTTGATAGTAGGTTTTTTGGGACATTCCATGTCAAGTGGAGCTTTAACTTTAGAGTCAGCCGATTTCGAAGAATGTGATAACTTCCGGTTGATGTATTTGCAATGGGAGTAAAGATCCTCAAAAGCTGACCAACTTTGATAATTTGGTTCAAAATTAGGATTTATCAATACCTCTGTGTCATTAATTTCATCTATGATTACATGAATTTCTGAGCGTACAGTATCCAAAGTTTCGACATTGGCCATAAACAATTCTGCCGAAGAAACATCCTCTAAAGCGGTTTTAGAAAAGTCATAAACTCTCTGAAGGCGATTAAACAATTCTTGCCTTTTATTTTTAAGCTTCTTTAAACTATACGACATCTTTAATTTTGCAGCTTCTGCGGAATTTGGCATGTTATATAGTACAAAGTTAGGCAAGTACCAGAACTATTGAAAGTTTTATACTGACTACAACATAGAATAATGCTAATGAGTTAGAGATAACACGGGCGGCGGACGAACCTGTGTACGAGTACCTCTCGATAATATTAAGAATTAGCAGGTAGGCAGATAATATTTTCTGTGAAATGATCAAATGGTATAATCGCAGCGGATAAATTAACAGAATGGCGTATTTCACTGTAGATAATTTATAATTTCCAGTATATAGGAAATGGAATCACTAATATTTTGACGAATGCGGGGTTTTAATGCATAGATAATGCAAATAAGAGCGGGAATGCGGGGTAATACTGCGGGCAGAGTGAAAATTAGAGCGGAATTCACGTGTTCTTTAGACAAAGAACATGAAGATAGCGGTTGGAAATACCAAAAAATGGTTATAGATCGCAGATCAAAGGGCCTAAAATGGATCTAGATCCGGCTCGAATGGCCAAAAAATGAGCACGCGATATGACGGCAGTGCTTTTAGGTTTTAAAAATAGCGGGAAGTGAAGAGAAATAATTACGAAGATGAAAGATCTGACCTTGGGAAGGAGCTGCATGCACCACAAACCACGCTTCGCCTGAGCCACCAAGTCTCTGGTGTTCTCCAAGATGGTTTTCTTCTTCCTCTTCGTGCCTGGTTGCGCTCTTCTCGGCTAATCTTCTTCGTAATAGTAATAGATGAAAATGAGGCGCACAGCGGGTGCGATCTCAAAATGGCGGGCGGTAGGGTCGAGGTAGGACCTAGTCGAATGACAATCAGCGTATACCTCCGGCGTGAAAGGCTTCTGATTGACGACTGATTGATTTGCGTCCAAAACTAAGCGGGTGGAGATGCAGCGAAAATGACAGTTGAAAATATTAATTCACAACTACCCCGCAGTATGAGAGCCACAAGAAGTGGCGCGAACAACTTCGTAATTATAGTATTTTCATATCATTGACACTCCCCTCCTGGAAGCCTTCCAGTGGAAGGACATAATTTTTTGATACCGTTTTGTTGTAAAATTATTAATAATGTTGTTCTTAGCCATGGTCTAATTATTGTGGCACTTTTTTAAAAAATAGGGATTCTTTTGAATTTTAGTTTTTCATTTAGTTTACTGATATATTCCCAATTTTCACCCAGTGTACATTTAATTCAACTTTCTCCATACAAACATTCTTAGATTGACTGGATTATACAATGTGTAACAGAAAGGTGTAACCATATTTGCAGAGTTTATTCAGTCAATGGTATAGAACAACTTTTACTACGGAACCAACCCTGAAATCTCGAAAAAAAACTGTTTTTCCATACATTTCGGCCGAGCATTGCATTTTTCTATGAAACAGTTTTTTTTTTTTTTTTTTCGAGATATAGGGTTTATTCCATAGTAAAAGTTGTTCTATACCATTGACTGAACAAGCTCTTCAAATATGGTTACACCCTTCTGTTACACGTTGTATATAAGGTTCAATTAAATTAGCTGGCAAAATTTGAAACATATGTAGACCGACCATATGAACAACTTTTGCTATTAGGATTGTGCAAAATTCTTAAAATTTGTTTTCACCTTTCCATAATGGACCAGTCAGCTGATCGGGGCAATTTGTATGGGGGAAGTGAAAAAAAGTTACGAATGTCGCTTAGCTCCCATACAAACAGTTGTTCATATAGACTAGTACTATTTATGTTTTGAGTTTCGCCAACTAATATTATTTAACCTTATATACGATTCACAGGTGGTAGAGCTGATGCCGGGCTCGACTGTGGAGGTACCACCATCTTACTTGGAGACCCCCTGGAAGTAAGAGGACAGCTCACAGGCAAAAAACCAGGAGGTCAACCATGCCTGGGACCGATGGATGGCGGTATATCCATCCCTAATAGCCGGGCCTTTTATGGAACAGACTGGTGACGGGCAGCGGCGTCGCTGGTGCGAGGGTTCCGGCACCGCGCTCACCAACCCGCCTGCCCAGCGTGTGTGAGTATGGGCAATTCTTCCAGGATGACCACCGGGAGTGGCAAAGTCCTGGAAAGGCTTATGTCCAGCAGTGGACGAACTAGGCTGATGGATGAATGATATACGATACGGTTCCTACAACTAAAGTTTTGGCTCAGGCTACATTTACCACTTGGCACTACCAGTAACCAAATGTTGAATGTAGTAGTAGTAATTTATAGTAGTTTATGTTGCATGTAATGTAGTAAATATTTAATTAATCTGAGTTTGAGTACTATAATATAACCCACTGGACATTGGACATTGATCAAGTTATCGATGATATTTACTTTCAAACTAAAATCAATGTACCTACGTTATCTTCGTGATCGTAGCCAGATAGTAACTGCAATAAAAGGGTTTTGTGCAGCTATTTTTTCTTTTTTCTTTCGGTGTTCCACAATAAGGATCTCAATTTTCCTCAAACTCCTCTACTTTTCATATTCTTATCATTATTTAAAAATATTTTGAACAATCTATTATTTGACATAACATACGAGTATGTTAGTAAATAAGTTTTATTATATACAAATTATTTGTATGCCTCTCCACAGGCAAAACATAGTACTTGCATGTTACAATTCACCTATGTTAACAAATAAACAATGATTGATTAATTGATAATATTATTTCAATACAAGGTCAGTGATTAACCTCTAACGAAGAAGTTCAGCTAATTAAAAAAATAGTCGATTTGATTGTTTAGGAGTGTATGTAAAAATATTTGGTCTCTCTCAGTGTGACGATGCTGAACTGTGTCTAACAATGGTATCGATTCGGCGCAACACAACTGACAAGACTAACCTTATTTTGAGCGTCCCGCCTTTGTCTTTTCGATACAGAAAGAAAAGGACAGAACAGTTAAATTAAGTTTAGTCCTGTTAATTAAGTCAAGTTGTGTTGCGCCGAATTGGTGTTAATGTACGTGGCGTGGCCTGCAACTAAAAATCTTTAGTCTTTTCAGATGAACACTTTAGTTGGAGCTAGATAAAAATGATCTAGGTCTCTATGTAGAACATGTCTAGATTTTCAGGTTGGCTTTAGGTAAACACCGTTATATTGACAAAGTGGTTATATTGGGCACATTAAACAAAATGGGTTATTAAATTAGCAAACGGGATCGGGTCTGACGTATACGCGGCGCAATAGCAAGTGTGCAAGAGTCGATCTAACTGATTTAATAAATAAAAACGGCCAAGTGCGAGTCGGACTCGCACACAAAGGGTTCTGTACCACCACACAAAACGGGTACGGAACCCTAAAAAAATGGTAAATAACTCCACTTGAAGTAATGGAAATCCAACTTCACTTGACACTTACGATCTATTAAACTCTTTGTATCTAAAAGGTCTAATGAAGTTGGTAAATGATAACTTCCTGAATAATAATAATAATAGTAGTTTATGCTACAAGGGCGCAAAGGAATAAACTACGAGGACGATTTAAAACACGAGCGTAGCGAGTGTTTTAAACGTAACCGAGTAATTTATTGCTCTTACGCCCGTGTATCATACTACGTTTTTCAATGCATAGTGTGAGGAAATAAAACAAATATAATTTTGTGAACTTTAAATTATATTTGGCTCAAACGGACTGTATCCAGAGCCGTTAAACAGTGGAAAAAAAAGTATGACATTTATGGTACACAGGAAAGGCTGCAGGTTAGCCAACCATTGTAAATAAATAAAAAAAAATTATAATAATAAAGCCCTAGGGCAAAATAATCGACTTACTGTTCGGTTTTGATGCATAAAAAGTGGGCCTTTACGAGCACATGCATTGAAAAAATATTTGTAATTTTCAAATTTTTTCTATGTGTGTGCTACCTACCTGTGTAAGAGCTATCTGTTAACGAAATTTCAAGTTTCAAGTCGACTGGAAGTTTGATTATGTAAAATGCAATAACTTTTTTCTCGTCGAATTAGAAGCCTGATTTTTTAGGGCCGTAGACTTCTGTAGGAGGTATCAGTTTCAACTAGATATCTTGATATATGATGATGACAATAAAAAAACCGCATCCAATTCCTTTCAGTGGTTTCGGAGAAAATGTGCGCGAACAAACAAACAGACAACCAGAAAAGAATCTGAAAATTGCTAATTTGTGTTCATATTACACTTCCTAGTCACCTACTTTCTATTTTTATTACTTTTCTTCAACGTACAGACACACTGGGTTCTATTCTTTTATTATAGGTTTTATTGATTGATTGATTGATGTTATTGAATCTTATATAACGGCTTATGTGGGATTTATTTTTTTATTTTTATTTATGATAAATATAAAACTTAATTTACCTAAGTAAATTAAGGGTGCTAAAACAAAAATAAGTGAAATCCACGAAATATTACGGAAAACTGTTTCTCCTGAGGGCCTAATTTTATCTTTAGTTTCCAACTTGACTGGTTGCCTATCATCAAAAATATAGATATTATAACTATCGAATTCCGATTGCCTAAGAATATGTTTGCACTTGAAGTGACGCCACAGTTTGTAAATAGTTCATACCCGCTAAAGGCAATTTTGAAAGTTCAGGCTTTATCTATGTTTTTGATGATAGGCACCCAGTCCAGTTGGAATACAGAGGCTGAGCAGCAACACTAAAAATAGTATATTTCGTGACGAGTATAAAATGGCGGATTTTCTTACCCGAGGAATGAAGCTAGTTTCGACGTGAGCCGTTCAATGAAATAAATGCTCTGGATAGCCAAAAACAACGACTACTTTTACGTTTTTATAATTTTATATGAAATTAGTAAAAATTGTTTCTCTTGTTCCATAGAAGACTTTGTTACCAATGGACTATACATTTTTGTCATCCTATTTAAACTATGATATCTGCTGAAAAGAGACTCTTACAGCGAAATTTGGCAACATGACATTTTACATGACGCTAATTAGGAGAGGGGGGTGGTCTTCCAGTGTCACTTTGGGTCATGAAGAGGGTAGGGGGGGTCTGAATAAATGTCACGTGACAATTTGCGATTTAATAAATACAAGTACCTTTGTATTATAATTTGTATATTAAATAATTTCTTGATGAATTTATTTGCATTTCACTCATGATAAAAGTCACGTGACATTACGGAGGGGAAGAGGGGTTAAGAATGATGTCACCAAGATGTCACTAGAAGGGGTGGGGGTCAAAACTCAGCCAAATGCCTATGTATCACGTAATTTATGGACGCCCCCAAAACGATTGTACTGAAATAAACGAAAGATATAGAAAAAGTGGCTCATTTATTCGATTCGATTTGGAACGGTCTTTTATACCATGTGTGTAAATTATACTCAAATCTTTCCATTTCTTTAAAAAACACCGCAAAAAGTCGAGAGATATTTTCAAAATTTCATATGAGGCCTCTTAACCATAACTTTTCTAAAAGACATTAATTTTCATCTTGTTTACAGTTCGTGAAACTGTATCCATGTACATACGAATTTGTTTATTTACTTTTGGCGCACCGGTGTAGTGGTTATTTTCAGTGAATGCAAATATTTTGACTTGCAAAATAATCTTGTAAGATAGATGATCCCGCTAAGAGGAAGTACTGTGTTTATATTTGGTATCTTTACGTCTTACGAATTCTTTATATTATAAACTAGATTTTCGCCCGCGGCTCCCACTGCGTTTATTCAATCTTTGCCCCATCTTCGGCTTAGCTGTTATTTTATCATCACCCCTTATATGTTATACCTATATGTTGACCTCGATATAAACGATGATAGTAAAAATAAAAAAAACCTGACAAGTGCTTGTCGGGCCACGCGCAGTGTAGGTATGTTGCCCGTCACATAATGCGGACTTTTTACTTCTCCAAACTCGCCAAGCGTGTAAAGCCTTCTTAGCTGTGATATCTAGTATTATATTATCTGTGGTTTTATATAATACTGCAGTGAATTTTTTCACATACCCAAATAGCAGGGAAGGGGACACTTGACTCTAACAAAAATTTGAACTATTTCGCAAACAGATCGAAAAATGGTTTTTCACACACCCGCAATATTTTTGATGGGCCTATCCAACGATATCTACAACGAGATAGACAAGAAAAAAAAATCATCCCCATTTTACGTTTAGGGTAGGAAAAAAAATGTTTTTCTAGGTTTCATTTTACCATTTTCTGATTCCGTTGTCCATCTGTCCGTATTTATTTCACATCCTTATAACTTTTAAACCGTTACAGTCAAAGACTTGAAATTTGGCACGAAAATTGCAATTATTTGCCCACACAACGCAGAGTAATAAAAGTTTGAAAAATTCGACTCAAAATAAAAGAGAAAAAAAAATGTTTTCTCTGAAACGAGCAGATTGTAAAAATATGTAAAATTATACAATATTCGTATTTGTTTTATTTTGCTATTATAGCTACTTATACAAAATCATGTATAAAATGCAAATATTAAATAGTTGAATGTGATTAAAATATTAGTATCAATACTTACAAAGAAATTAGAACAGAAAAGTTATAAAAATAATAGATTAGATTAAACTTTAGGATAAACAATTACAAAACGAATAAGATTATACTGCTATTGACAGAATTTGATAAAACCAAAAAAATTAAAGAATTGAATTGATTTATTTTACTACCTTTATGTTGTAATTTTACTTGGAGACCCCCTCGGAGTAATTCGGGGGAGAGTAAGAGGACAGCTCACAGGCAAAAAACCAGGAGGCCCACCATGCCTGGGACCGATGGATGGCGGCATATCCATCCCTAATAGCCGGGCCTTATATGGAACAGACTGGTGACGGGCAGCGGCGTCACTGGTGCGAGGGTTCCGGCACCGCGCTCACCAACCCGCCTGCCCAGCGTGTGTGAGTATGGGCAATTCTTCTAGGAAGACCGCCGGGAGTTTCAAAGTCCTGGAAAGGCTTGTGTCCAGAACTAGGCTGATGGATGGATGGACTACCTATAATATAATGCCTACACATACGATCAAAACTATAACTAATAAGTCAAACATTTCGTTCAAAATAAAAAAAAATCCATTATAAGAAAGGGCGCAAGAAAAATAAAGGCCGCACCCGCCAGCTATGTTATATACATCCTCTATGGTTACATACACAAAAATTAAAATAAATTAAAATAAATCGTTTTTATTGTTCTGAAGAAAGGGCGCACCCGCCAGCTATGTTATATACATCCTGTATGGTTACATACACAGAAATTAAAATAAATTAAAATAAATCGTTTTTATTGTTCTGTGGTTACATTTTTGACCCTCCCATAACTTAAATTTTATTAAACCTACAAAGTTGCAATTTTACACATTTCATAATCTAACAGCGTTTGAGATATAGACGTACAAAATCACTGTTTGTAGAGTTCCGTACCCGAAGCATAGTAAAACCAGAACAGTAGTTTATCTTCAACCAAAGGTACATCGCGCGGCTAATATGTGTGCGTGCTAGTACGCACGAACTACAGTACGCACACAACAGCAATATCTCGGTATGCAAGGCCGGTGCTAGTCGGGGTCACGCCGCGGTCGCGCTCAGTCAAGTCTTTCGAACAAGCGCGGCACCGATCATTTCAAATATGTCGACAGCACGCTGTCGTACATATTGTTCTGTCTTCGGATGCCTCAATAATAATTCCTCAAATCCAGAATTATCGTTCTTCTCAATACCAACTCAACAAGAAAGGTGAGTACACAATTTATGGTACATATAAATAATAATGAGAGATGTAAACCGTACTTTCTTTGTTCACATTTAACATAGGTACCTATGATCATAACTGTGCTATGATTGTCAGTTAGTCAAATTGTTTTTAAATGTAGAGCTGATATGGTTGAAATCGCAAAGATTTTTTAATTATAGACTAGGAGCCAATGTTCGATTAGATACTTAAATTTTATTATGTACTTAAATGAATTGAACTGATTAATTTAGTTAACAATCACAAAGATTTTTAAGCAAAAGCGTTGCCAGGGGGGCAAGATGACATGAATTGTAGGTAAAATAAACAAATGTAAAGTTTTTAATTGTTCATTACAAGATATACAAAATAATTGTCTTATTAACATAATGTTCTTGGGTTTCTCGCGAATTTTTCGGTTAGTTTATTATAAAAATCTCAAAGTTTTTCAAATCTCTAGGGGGGGACAGCTGCCCCCTTCCCCCTTTTGACGATGCCCATGTTTTTAAGGTAAATTCAGGAGCTTATCTTTAATTTTATAATTGATTATTTTCAAGTTTTCTTACTTTATTTAATATAAGCAAGTAAGATTTCTTTATGAGTTATAAGGTCTTTACGTTTATTATGTATGATATGAATGTATGTATGTTTGAAAGTTTCACTACGTCGTCGATTGATAGCTCATTTGTCATAATCGGCTTCAAAATGTCAGTTGATTTGTCATAATTTTTATTTTGTTGTTTTCAGGCGCTTACAATGGCTACAATTAATATCACGTGAGGATTTGACAGATAATGTTTCAAAATATCGTGCTTCATATTATAAATTGTAAGCATTTTAAATTAAAGAAGTCGTATTTATATAAATGTGCTTTTTATTAATATCTACCTCATATAAGGTTAAAATACGGTACTGAGCTCCCGGTCTACATAAAGGTCAATTCGGGTCTCTACGGCGCGGCGCAGCGGCGCGGCGGCGTCTTTGTAGATCAAACGTGCCACCAAAGCGGGCCGCCTTGAGAACAGTTCAGCACCACAAACTTATCTATTCCGGCGACTCGCGGCAACGATTATTTAACGTATCGCTATTCGTACCGGCTGTCGCTGCTGCTGCCATCGAGTTGAAGGCCCAATGTAAATGAATTTAATATTTACAAACATAATACATACCTACGTAGTATATGTATAATATATGTATTTAAATATTGATTTGTATTAGCTAGGTACGAAAATAAAAGAAGGAACAACCCTGACACAGTAGGTATTGAAGTCTCGTACGGGGCGTGAGTTAATCTACTGTTCTGGTTTTACTATGCCCGAAGGGTTCCAAACGGGACCCTATTTACTATGCTTCCGCTGTTTGTCCGTCCGTTCGTCTGTCCTTCTGGGATATACACTTTCAGCCTAAAAGTAGCCAGTTGAAATTTTCACACAATACTTCAAACCCAAGGGGGTCCCCCTACAAAAAACCTCGGAAACGTAATCCCCCTTATCTCCGAAATAAGAGGATCGAAAAATGTGAAAAAAAAACCGGCCATGTACGAATTGCGTACCATAGAGTATATTGAATACAGGTTGCGTACCACCACAGAATATGGATACGGAACTTCACCCGTAAGCTTGCCGATCGGCACACCTGAGACAAGATCGTGACAAACGCTAAGTATGAGTAGTAATTATATTATATTACATATGGATGTCGCTGGAAAGCTAGAAAGACAAACTGCAATAATAAAAAAAAATAATAATAATAACGTTTTGGGTAGTATTCCTTGACAACAGTGGCGTGCATACAACTTTTTTCCGGAAAATCAATGTTGAAGTTCAATGCACGCCACTGCTTGACAATTATTTGTTTACGCCTACACTAGAATTAATTTTTATTATTTTATTCTTATATTTTTCTTTATTATATTATAATATTTGAATAGAAATACATAATGTAGTATATAGATATATATTTATATATATAACCAAAACTTTCTTTCTATATACTTTCTCCCGTACATAAAAAAACTTTCTCTTTTTTTACATAGAGAATTTAATCTAGTTTTAGACAAAGAAAACCGCATTCAATTCTAAGAACTATTTAGAGAGATATAGCCAAATACAGAGCTGGCGGGAAAACAAAAAGCTTACGGGTTCAAAAACATTGTAAATAATTCCACTTGCGGTTGTAATTTGTGATGGACTCTTGATGGTTTCTGTAAATTAGAATTTTTGACGTTCTAATTTACGGAAAAATATATTATATTTAACTTTTACGAGCTTTTGATTAGTACTTACTATTATATTATTAAAACAATTAAAAAAAATTATAACTCGATATATTTCGAATGACATTCGACTGATGACGGCCCCATACCGAGGGCCGAAATATATCGAGTTATAATTTTTTTTAATTGTTTTAATAATAGTACTAATTTACGGAAACCAATTGAAACTTTGCGACAGCAATATACATACACAATGTTACCAATCTACCCATTGGACAGAGAATTCTAGCTTTGGAGCCAGGAACCAACGACTGTAACATTTATTTTTCATTAAAGATTTTTCATTTTCATTTCATTTTCACATAGGTAATAAGGTTTTGTTGAATAACTATTGAGTGAATTTTGAATTTAAGTGTTCTGTTTCGATTAATTAGAAAAAGGCGGGTATTTTACAATCCGGCTGCGATAAAACTGCTGGCGATAGTACCAGACCATACAAACAACTTTACGTGAAAAAAAAATAAAAAATAGGGAAAAATATCTATTGTTTCATACTTTTTGGTCGGGTAGCTATGTAACTTTCCTATGGAACAGCAGATTATTGTTTTCGCGGTTCTACGGTTCATAGTAAAAGTTTTTCGTATGGACGATTACTATCGCCAGTTTCCGGTACTGTTATCTACATTGTTCAATGTTAGGACATGTAGAGAGGATGAATGGAAGTAGAGTGACAAAAGAAATTTATGGTGCGCAAGTGGAAGGTACAGCTCCACCAGGCCGCCCTAGAAGGACTTATGCCAGGGCCACAGCTTCAGGCTTCTGGTGGCGCTTCTTGCTGCGCTTCCAGGCGGCTTTTGCAACGGGCTTTGTCCTGCCACGACACCCGTCGGCACCTTCCACCCCATCGAATGTATAGAGAGTCGCTCGCTAGACACTAGGTTCTTTTTTTTTTATCCACTTTCTCCCGATTTTAATTTTTCAGGGACGACACAGTAGGTTCGTCCTGTGCGCTGAATCACTGTTTCAACCACCCGCCTACCCCGCACACCGCCGTCCCGAGAGCGCAAGTCACTTGAAGCCGGTTAAGACGCGCGAGCGGCGACCCATGGCCGGCTCTATACAACTTCAAACATTTGTTCTCTCCGCCGGCGCCGTCGCAAGAAGAACCGCTTGGCGCGCCTCTTGAAGCCTGAAGCTATGACTAACCGGTTACGCTGACCAAATGGTGACATACTGAAGAAGGGCATTATTATGATATTAAATGGGCCGTAATAAAAGCTCCGAAACTAAATTAAAAATGAGGATGTTCAATTTATGAATGTTACTCATCTAGCGAAAACTTCTGTGCTTATAAATATACGAAAACTACCGAATGAAATACTGAAAATTCCGAAAACTACTGTCAGTTTCTTTTATCGTAAGTCTCCGATTTTTTTTGTATGTCATCAATTCTGTTAAAACTAGAGTCCTCGCCTCGCTCCGCTCCGCTTCGCTCAGCTCCTTATTTTATCTTACATGTAAATAAAACTAAACCTAATAACTACTTCTTATTCTGAGTTATTTACAGTTCTATGGAATACCGGGACCGTCGACAAACGTTGTAACTCTGATGGTTCTGTGTCTACGGCAACACAGCTCCGCATGACATCGTGCAGGAGTCTTTAAATTCTCACAAACCTCTCCACTCCAGCTTTTGCAGCACCATCCGAAAATTTCACGAGGCATACTATCGAAAGCTTTACAATGACAATGTTACCACTCACGGACTTCTACAAAGTTCTATCGGACACTTAAGTTACTGACCGGGCCAGTCGATAGTAAGATCTACCTCCTTTTTATTTTTTCAACCAATATGAAACTTTCCCGCTCCTCCCCGGTGGATTAACGATTCGTCACTTCAAATATCGAATCATTGGTCATAAGTCATAACCAGGTGTCTGGGTTCGAATCGACATCAGAAATTATTTATTTTTGAAGTGAACATTATAATAAAACATTTGTATAATTTGTAGGATGTTACATTGTATGAATGTAATTTGTTTATTTTTGGATACACCAATGTGTAAATTAACACTACTAAATTAATTATATTTTGTTTGTCTCAAATACTCTAAATGACTAGAACTTAATCAAACTTTAAGACTAAAATATCTGTAGCTAAATTAATATTAGGCGCTCTTGTTTCTATATAATTTATAACCAATTTGTACTCTTATCAATGTAAATAGAGACTATTCTATTTTCTATTCTTGAAAACTTCTTCAGGTGAGTTGAACAATTTTTGGCAGAAGGAAATCTTTAGGTTCGTGTCACCGACATGCTGTGACATGTTGCACTTGGCCAGCAATGAAAAACTGTTCTGTTGGCAATCTCCGTGATTGCGTATGTTATTTTTTTCCTTTTTCTTTTATAGAATTTTAGAATTTTCCATGTGTATTATAAATGTTATGTGTTTACATTGTTGATGTGCCTTTTCTAATAAATAAAATAAAAATAGAAGTTATGAAATTTAAACATAATTTATGAAACTTTTAAAAAAAGTCAAAAAAAACCGGCCAAGTGCGAGTTAGACTCGCGTACCTAGGGTTCCATATTGTGGATGATAAATTTAACTTTGTCATTTTTATTCGAGAATTTCTCAACCGCTTTATTTTTTCTGTAATCTTTACGTAAACAAATATTACCATGATTTTTTTCATATTTTTCGGTCCACCAGTTTTGGAGATAAGGGGGGACATACATTTTTTTATGGCTATTACAGGATTTCTCGAAAAAGATGCAAATAAATATAGCGAAACTATATATTTTTACGACCAACTTTTTAATACCTACAATTTGAAACCCATATTGTATGTTTATAAAATATTTTTTTTTATTTATTTTACTTTTTTTTATATTTCTCATTTGAGCTCAACTTTTTTTTAATTGCTATATTTTTCCTGTAATTGGCCAGTTATGATCTGTAATCGACATTTTTTTCATATTTTACAATCACCTTTTTAATATCTACAATTTGATACCCATATTGTATTTTTAGGAAAATATTTTTTATTTTTCTCACTTTTGTCTTGGAAATATTTTAAACAATTTGTAAAGGTTCCTTTTTTACCTTTTAGGTACTACGGAACCCTAAAAATAGATGCGACGACTAGCGAAGTGAAGCAAAGTGAGGAGCAGCGTGAGGTTTATATGTAAATAAATCAAGGAGGCCGAGCGTAGCGGAGTGGAGCGTGGCGACCCCCCTAGTAATAATAAAATTCATTATACATTAATCCAAATCCAATTTGATCGTGGTCGCCAAAGAGTACATTTGGTGGTCGCACTGAAACGGCAATCAATATTCCGAATTTCCTAAAGCTCCTCTTTGTCTCATGCAAAACGCTCAGTTTAATCATACGGCGATGCATCGCAAACGTTGATTTGATTGAAGTACTGATTAAGTAGATGAGCAAAATGGAATACGACCTAGGTATCCCTTTGTACTCTACTCTGTGAACATGACATTGACATGTGTCAATTTTGTTTTGTGTTGTGTTCAAAATAATTCTTAAAAATATTTCAGAATCATTTTTGTCTAAGATTGCATGAGTTTGGTGACGGAACTCATAAGCATTTTCAATAAATAAAGAGTGTAGCAACAAATATGGATACAGATAAATGCCGTACATGTTTATCGAGCCGTAAAAAGTTGCGGTCAATTTTCGAAACAACGGACCATGTACAGTATTCAGAAATGATAACTACAATAGCAAACGTCAAGGTATGACTGCACTTTATTCCGTATTCTATTTCAAAGGATTTCCCTTGCGTAGAAACTGTGGAAAGTGTCACATTAATACTATTTCTCTAAGCAGCAGTAGCTCAGGGGTAGAACGCTGGCTTCTCAATCTTGAGATCTAGGTTTGATCTCCAGTGAGGCAAGTTAAGGAATTTATGTGCATAGTATTTGTTCTTACCTATCATTTTCTTAACGGTGAAGGAAAACATCATAAGGAAACCTGCATGCTCTAAAAAGTGTGTATTTGTTTCCAAAGTACGGCAATACAGCTCACCACCGATCAGTAGTAATGGTCGGTGAACAGGTGTACCGAGTGTGGACTGTGACTTGCATTTCACCATTCACATTCAGAACACCTCTGACACCCCCTCAGGGATTTATGCTTAGTGTTATATGATAAGTGTTAAATTACTCTGTTAATTCAGGAAATATAATTTTCACCAATTTGGATTATAGGATTAACATTGTATTTGAACAATAGTCACATACTCCGTAAGGTCACAACTGAGCGTCACAGCTACCCATAAACTGTGGACGGCTAAAGTTCATACTTCTAATTATCTTAGAAGTAGTGGGTGTTATATTTGATAGATCTTACTTGAGTGTCACATGTCAGTGAATTAAGCAGAAAAGTCCATAGAGCATTTAACTCCCTAAAGCGGCTCCAGAACTTTCTACCCTTTAAAACTAAAGTCTCTCTTGCTCAATCTCTTCTTCCCACAATTGGCTAAGCCAAAGTCTGTTTTTCTCTATGCTAGTGTGGAGCTGGTTAATAAGCTTGAGCGGCTTCAGAATCTCGGCATTAGATTTATTTATGGTTTGAGTAAATTCAATAATGTCTCTCATTTTCGCAGCGAGCTTAATTGGCTTCCCATCCGTTATCATAGTCACTTGCATATTCTCACACTTCTCTACAGTGTTCTCAAAAAACCCCTTTCCCCTAAATCTTTCTTGCTCTATTTGAGTATCTGTTTTCCAGTGGTGCTCGATCGCACAATGTCTCCCTTCTTAAAACTCCAGCAAACAATTCTGCATCATTTAGCAAGTGGTTCACAGTTAAGGCTGTCACAGTGTGGAATTCACTTCCTTCGAATGTTTGGGATTGTCCATCGCTGAATATTTTCAAAAGACTGCTGAAAAAGCACCTTTTGTCACTGTCATGAGTATCTTTCATAATTCATTAATTCTTAATTATTTCTTGGGTATTTATTTACAATTTATATAGTCTGTTTTATTATGTATATATATATATATATATATATATATATATATACATTTATAATGTATTTATTAGTATACTATTATTTTTTTTTTTTTTTTAAATTGTGTAACATCTTTATTGCAACAATTAACTTAAATAACATTAAAATGAAAATAAAAAGGACTAAAATAAATACATCTAAACTAAACTAAAAATATCCTTAAAAATAAACCAAAACACCTTGAAAAATAAACTATTATTTATGTAAGTAGGTATATTATACAGTAGGTTAATTATAATAAAATAAATTATTATTATTATATATTTTTTAATCTATGTACACATATGTATGACTACTTTTATATAAATTATATTCTATTATCCCCAGAGGTAGACTGGAAGAAATCTCTTTATAGAGATAAGTTTGCCTTTGTACATGTCAATTTGTTTATAGTATGTTTGTATATGTTTATTTTCTATGCACAATAAAGAATAAGAAAGAATAAGTACCTAACTAAGAGAATTGTAAGAAAAAGAGTTACTTATATAACCAACATTTTCATTTACAACTACCCAGTATCAAGACCTTTTACTCCATTCACATTTTTTGTGAAAACAGGTGTTCTGATTTAATATAAGCTGTCCCATTCATCAGTGCAAATTATATTTCCTGAACATTATTATAGCATATGGTTTATATAATACCATAACTTTAAATCCTAGATCAAATTAAATAACTTCTTCTTGCATTTATTTTAAAATCAATTACAATGAGGTTAAAAATTTACTTTAATGATTTCTTCCATAGATATCTGCAAATGATGGCTATCCCCACCAAATATGTGTCCCATGTTGTAGAAAAGCTCAAGAGTGCTATGATTTTAAACTTCTTATTGAAAAGTAAGTTCAGTTATTTACCTATTCAAAGCGCACCATATGTCCATTATGTCCATTCACTCTTGCTGCTCGCAAGTCACTGGATGGATGGATAGGATAGATGCTATGCCTATGCTAGTATTTGTATATGCTATGCTATAGGAAGGTATAGGTAGTGCCACGGTTTTTGGCCGCTTTCCGAAAGTGGTGGGGGCCTGACTGGCGCATGTGGTCCTTCGCGCACAAAATTATTACATGCGATATAGAAAAGTTACTAGTGAATTCAAGTGGCCAAAAACCGTGGCGCTAACTGTAAAGGAAGGACGAGTTCTTGTGGGTACGATACAAAAAAAAATCACTGTTTTACCTACGTCTCTCAGACGTTCGTCAGTGGTTGAAGGGACAACAAGTGTTTTATTTTTCAACAAAAAGTGCCATTTAGAAGATAGCATTGACATAATTTAAGTAAGCACTCTGTGGACTAGTTTTACATATTGTTATGTTGGTATTCCAGAAAGTAACCCGATAAACTTAACAACTAACGGCTGTCGGCTTGTAATTTTGTCATTGTTACATGAACATTTTTTGCAGATTTATCGTAAACACACAGGTGGTAGAGCTGATGCCGGGCTCGACTGTGGAGGTACCACCATCTTACTTGGAGACCCCCTCGAAGTAATTCGAGGGAGAGTAAGAGGACAGTTCACAGGCAAAAATTCAGGAGGGCCATCATGCCTGAGACCGATGGATGGCGGTATATCCATCCCTAATAGCCGGGCCTTATATGGAACAGAATGGTGACGGGCAGTGGCGTCACTGGTGCGAGGGTTTCGGCACCGCGCTCACCAACCTGCCTGCCTAGCGTGTGTGAGTATGGGCAATTCTTCCAGGATGACCGCCGGGAGTGGCAAAGTCCTGGAAAGGCTTATGTCTAGCAGTGGACGAACTAGGCTGATGGATAGATGGATCATAAACAACTACCATTACCTTTCTAAGAAAAAAATTGCAACATTCTATCATAAATACAATAATTTCTACAAGTGGTTAACAAAAGGCACTGCAATGGCATCCCATACAAAGACACTAAGGTGGAGCACATTTTCAAGAAAAGAACAAAATGTTTTTGTTGATATAATTTGATCAAGTTTCACGCCCTTTCAGATGTGGACTCTTACGAGGGACATACTGTATAACATAACACCTTTTTTCTAGGACAAATGCTACCTTCATGAACCATTCTGGTACAAGAATCAACTTTAGCAACATAAAAGATGTTAAAATTGACATTGACTTGGTTAAAATTGAAGTAGATGATTGCAAACCTAAAACCAAAGACTTGAATTTTAGTTTCAATGGACATGAAAATATCACATACAATAACACAACTATTACAAAACTAAACAATGTGAAAGATGAGGACAAAAAACCAATAAACATTTTAGAGTTTCTGAACTCTTTTAAAGCTGAAGATGATGCTGAGGTCTGTATTTATTAATTTACTAGCCTTTTGTCTGCACTGCTGAAATTGAAAATAATTTGCTCTTGGCTCCTTTTTAGGGTTCCGTACCTCAAAATGAAAAAACGGAACCCTTATAGGATCACTTTGTTGTCCGTCTGTCTGGCACAACCCTTTTGCTCAGGCCCCATATGAGATATCAAGTTGAAACTGATATTTTTTTGCATTTTGTTTATATTAAAACAAATTTGTATTAATAAAATTGTATATTTCATTTTCAAAACTAAGATTTACTTTGTGCTATTTTGTAACGCATTAGACAGTCAGATGGGTCCTGTAGTAATAAAAAATTAAATTTCTCAAAAAATCGGACAATATCTTGGAAATCTTTTAGGTATACGTAAAAATATAATATGTTAAGAAGCGTATTAAGTACAAATAACCAAAAAAATCCGATAATTTTTTTTTAGATTTATGATGATGTAGGTAATGACATGGACAACTATGGCCCCGATTCTAATGAAGATGATGAAGAATATTCTTTAGCCCAGAAGAATTGTAGAATTTCCTATACAAAGAAGAGAAAACATAAAAAAAATGGGAAAGATGATGATGATGACGATTATATACCAGGGAAAAACATAAATAATAAAAAATTTACGAGTAAGTTTATTAAATTTTTTTGCATCGCTTAAGTAGTGTACAGCTCCCAAAGTGATAATGCGCATACAAATCTTCGCCACTGTTCGGCAAAGTTCGTATTTTCTTACAATCAATACGGTCATGTGGTACGTCCGGTCGCTCGGTTATAGATTTGTATGCGCATACTTTGGGAGTACTGTAATCATTTTCGTTCTATCAAAGATGAACTGTTTATTTATTTTTCATATTATATTTTATTCAGTTTCATTATTAGTAATGGACGACTGAAGGGAGTCGCTTACGTTACATTTATGACAAATGATATTTTAATATGGATATGTCTGGAGGTAATTTGAAAATAAAAGCACATTTTGAAAAAATAATCGTTGAATTATAAGAAAAAAATTAATAAAAAAACAAAATCAAACAAATTTGTTGAAATATAACTAAATGCTTATGTTTACTTTTTTTTTTAGTAATAAATTAACGTTTATCGAACGATGTATCGAAGAAATCGATGTTGATGATTTGAATTGAATGATGTGAGTGTTGATGACTTCATCAAACAGCCTTTAGGATACCGTATATTCGACTTTGTCATAGTTGTAATCTGCGAGCAACGGAAATAAATCGGAGAACATTGTATGCGGGTAAACAAAATTTTTATATTATATTTACTTAAATAAATATATAAATAATCGTGTAGAATAAAAATATAATAATATGCAGTGTGTTTGGGACATCGATGTAAATATTTTGAGGGCTGATAAAGGAAGTAATTGTGACCATTTCTGACTGAATTTACTATTAAGCAAAGTTTTGTAGTTTTCGAGTTATATACATTTTTTAGTTTTGTCTACTTAAGATTAGGTAACTAGAATTAAAAAATAACAAAACACTATTTATGGCTAAAAATAATAATTTAAGTTTTTACTAAAATTTACTGAAAAAATCCTTTTCTTCGTACTGTGTTTAAATTTATGTTTTTTTTTCACTTCTTTTCGAACACACCTATCTTGTTATTTTGTTTAATTGAAGTGTATTAAGAAATAATTTAAAATAAAATGTTATTTTTACCCATAAATAGTGCTTTAAGTAAACAAAACTGAAAATGTTCTATATCGCGGAAACTACAAAACTTTGCATATTAGTAAATCCAGTCAGAAATATTCAAAATCACTTCTTTTATCATCCCTGAAAATATTTCCATCGATGTCCCAAACATCCTGTATACAACACAAGATATAAATCCACAGAACTAGAGATGTAATGACAAATGGAGAATACGAAAAATATCAAATAATACAGTTAATAAATGCAATATGAAATGTTTAAAATGTCAATAAGACGAGTCTAGAATTAAAACAAAGTAAATGCTTGTTTGTAAGCAATTTAGATAAGTGGCCAGTACTTCATACAAATAATATAAAAAAAATCGAATTAATGTTTTATTTCCCAAGCGATAGATTTCACTATAAATCATATACTTAGTAAGCAAAAAAAAAAAATAAAGACGCCAAAATTTATTTATTTTTACACTGCAACCCAAAGCCTGATTAAGTATGATTAATAAAAAACACATAGCACATTTACGTAGCTCCTAAATCCGGCCTCTTTTCCAAATTTTATCATAATTTACACTTAATTTTTAGTAGCAAACGGTAACAATTGTAGCAAGTGTGACATTAGGGCATTGCACATGAGAAATCATTATCTGTGAATGTGAAAAATGATAATAATTTCATCCAATGAAAATTAATTAAATGTAGCAATCATTCCCATGCCTACTGTGTACCTGTTTGTTAGCTGTCCGAGGCTACACATATTGTAGCGTGAAATCTGCGGGTCTACCGCGTAATTCTGATTTCATCAACATCAACTTGAGATTGAAATTTGACGTGCGTGCGACGACGCCCGCCTAACATCCCATCTCTTTTGCACGCACGTCAAATTTCAATCTCAAGTTGATGTTGATGAAAATCAGAATTACGTGGTAGACCCACTGTTCCTTAGATGTAAAATGCGCACAACATCCTCATGAGCTTTGTTTGCTATAACAATTGTGTCGATTCGGTGTAACACGACTTAACTTATTTGACAGGACTAAACTTAATTTAAGCGTTCTGTCTTTTTCTTTCTGCATCGAAAAGACAAAGACAGGACGCTCAATATAAGGTTAGTCCTGTCAAAGAAGTTGTGTTGCGCCGAATCGACACCACTATATAAAGTTGCGGAGGCCTAAAACTGGCGATAGAACTCGTCCAAAGAAATAACTTTCCGGAAAGAAAATAGAGAAATCGAAAAAAAAAGACTATTGTTTCATACATTTTGGTCGGGTAGCTATGTAACTTTTCTACGGAACAGTTGTTTTTTTTTTCGCGATTCATGGTTTGGCTCCATGGTATAAGTTGTTCGTATGGACGAGTACTATCGCCAGTTTCCGGCTTCCGCAACTTCATCTTAACACCCAGTATATATATAATATACAAGGTGACTTTTTGATCATCGTCCAAATTCATACTGGTGGCTTGGTAAGTGATCAGTATCATGGATCAGTAACAATTTTGGTGAAATTCGTAAAATGAAATTTTGACTCCCCATAGTGATTCATTCGGGACTGGAACTGAATTTCTATGGGAAGCCGAAATTTCATTTTACGAATTTCACAAAAATTGTTACTGATCCAAGGTACTGATCACTTATCAAGCCCCCAGTATGAATTTGGACGATGATCAAAAAGTCACCTTGTATATAGTCTAGTAGATTAATCAAACTGTAGTGTATACGTCGCTGGCCCGCGATAGGCAGAGGTACGGGTTCCAATCCAACCCCATCCAAGATTTATTTTTCTCTGCGAATTTGTTTCTTATTGATTTTTAAGGTACCGTACCTCATCAGTTATTACGGAAAAATTTAACTTTTATAGGATCACTTTGTTGTTGGTCTGTATGTCGGCTTGTCTGTCTAGTTGAATTTAATAGTTCGTACCCCTATTATAAATGCGAAAGTGTGTTTGTTGGTTTGTCCTCCTTTTGCCACAGCAACGGAGCAACAGATCGACGTGGTTTTTTGCATAGAGATAGTTTATTAGCCGGAGAGTGACATAGGCTACTTTTTATCCCGGGAAAATGCAAACTAAATCACGGTGGGCGAAGCTGCGGGCAAAAAATAGTATGCGTATAATATATACGCTCAATGACCTAAAAAAACTAATAAGTCATGAAATGGAACTAAAATAGTTTTTACTGGTAACACCTGATTTCCCCATACAAAATATCTCAGGTGTCGCCATATTAATTCTGTTTTGGCAAAGAAAGTGGCGCCCCTATTTATTTCTAGACTTTATTGACAATCTGTACCTATGTGCAAAATTTCATGTTTCTAAGTTACCTGAAATAGGTTTTATAATGAAATTGAAGGGACGTTAACTTGCACACAAATATGCACTTTGCAGGTCCTATTGATTAATATAATATAATAATATCCTCCTTTGAGTTATGAGGGGTCGCCATAGCTCGTATCGGTATAGCACACATGACAAGTATGCCGCGCGCCGGCCGCCATTTTTTTTTTCCAAACTTGGCTGGATACAGTCGCTTGGCAAAAAGTGCATTGTATTTCTTGTTTAGAAACAAAAAATTGAAAATTATTTTTTATGTGGCATTTAACACCAATATTTTAGTATGAGTGAGGTTTATAAAGCATGAGTTTGTAATGTAATGCATAATTAGTCATGATCTGGACCAAACCAACTTAAAATGCTGTTTTAACTTTGTTTGGACCAGATCATGACTAATTGTGCATTAAATTAATACTGAACTATTGGTGCTAACTGCCACATACCAAAATATTTTTAATTTTTTAAGTTTGGTGCAAGAAATACAGAGTTATTATAAGTTATGCACTTTGTGTTAAGCGACTGACGTTTCACGTTAACCTGAATGTGCTTTTTGTTTTAGAGTTAAAAACAGATAGCAAAAAAGAAACTAAGAAGGTATTTATTAAACCAATTTTTATAAATGATCTAAAATTGGTTCCAACTTGTATGCCACGAAAGAAAAAAAACTGCAAACTGGTAAAGCCGAAAAAAAGAGAGATTATGTGTCCATATTGTGGAATATTAACAGCGTCAAAATATCATTTGCTAACGCATACGGGTAAGTTAATACTTCAAACCATTTTTTTTTATTCCGTGCACATAATAAATGGGTTGTAATTAACTGACCATCAAAAATACAAATATCAGCATCAAAAATAATATGTTGAAACCTAAACTAATCCAGTTGATGCCAACTTAATAATTTAGATGCTCATTTTGTATTTTTTAGATGATCAACATATATTATCCATACTAAATTAACAGTAGATAATAAGGAAACGCCATGTTTATTTTATGTCTTTTCAAAACGAACATCCTTGTTTATAATTGCTTCAGATGAAAAATCGTTTAAATGTGACCAGTGTGCCAAAGGTTTTTACACAAAAAAGGCACTTATCTACAATAAAATATGCAGAAACATACTGGGTCAAAGAACTTCAAATGTGAGCAGTGCGTTGCCGCCTTTTACGACCAAAGATCTCTTGCCAGGTATTGTTAGTTTTATTGTAGATAGATATATAGATATAACATTTATTTCTCAAAAACACGACACATACATACAAAAACAAAGTAGAGCTTAAATAAGAACTTAAATAAAAGGAAAAAAAAAATAAAGTAAAATTTATCCTAGTGGTGTGTGTGTCGCGGCAAAGAGAAAAAGGCTCCGACTCAGCATAATGCCGCGAACCGAAATCTGCGACGCTGTTATTCTGCCGTCACCTGCAGAGAGCCGTACGAATTCCATTGGGAGTGGACAATTGTATGTCTATAAAAAAACATCTAAAGTAGAGCCGTCCGCTGCGTTAAGAGGATGGTCTACCTTTTTTTATTTCCCGACCAACACAATGAGTCCAATGGCAAAGACCTTATTTGCTTTAAATAGAGGCGATTATATGTTGGCTCATTGGCCTCTTTTTCTTGGACGCGTAATACTAATGATCACGCAACGAAATAACAAATTGGTGTGTTTTTAGCTAATACTGAAATATTTTGTAGTGAAAAAAATATTGGATTTAAGTAGAATCCCTTCATATTTCTATTGCCTATTTTATGAAAAAAAAAAAAAGAAACGAATGTTTGAAAACCAAAAAAAGAAGTTGGAAAACATTGTTTATAAGTAGAATCCCTAGATAAAAGATCAGAAAATCAAACATATATATTTTTAATAAGGTGTCATTAGAATATTTATTTATACCATCCAGATTGGCACTGGGTATAAATATATTAAATAAAAAGTATTAAAAAACATGACTGCCATAATTTCAAACGACAAGTGCAGTCGTGATACATACAAAACAACACGTATCTAATGTAGATCTGTCCCCTGGGTGTCGTTATGTCAGTCGTGTTTTTTAATATTTTTATTCATTTTGTACTATTAGGTTTTATGAATCTAAGTTTCATAATATGTCAAAGTATTAAATTAAATGACAAGATTTGCTTATTTTTAATGATACATTATACAATACATACCGTGATGACTTTACTTCGTCTGACAGAATCTTAAATTTATCTGTGGCAAAATGGCGCTCTGAAAAGTTACCGTAGCCATTAAAAAAAAAAAAAAGAAAACAAAAGTGGATTTAGGGTAGTACCTTCCAACGTACAGAATTCATTCTTCCCCGCGGACCAAAAGTAAACGTAGTTGTCTTGTTTTAAATTCTTACATGTATACTTAATTTTCAGTCACTTGATTTCACACGCTGGAGAACGAAAATATGTATGCGATATTTGCAATAAAGGATTCCCAAGGGTAAGCGTGCTTACTGCTACAGTATAGCGGATTCTGAAGGCTTTAATTTTAGTTTTAGTGCTGTCAAAACTAAATTTTCTTCATTGCAAAATAGTCCTTAACTGTTAGGGTTAGAAGTTCAATTACTTTGGAAAATTTTAAGTTTTGACAGCACTAAAACTAAAATTAAAGCCTTCAGAATCGGCTTTATTACCGTTTAAAAAATATGTATATGTATTTATATTAAAATAATGAAGTTTTCTATCAACAGGCAACCAGCTTAAAGCGTCATCACGAACGACACAATATTGCCAATAAGAACGTAAAATGCGAACTGTGTTCTATGTCATTTTTCTGTAATGCCTCCTTGAAAAACCACATGCGTATACATACGGGAGAGCGGCCTTTCAACTGCGAGGTACCTATCATTTTATGTCATAATACCCGCGTATTACTTTTTAGGGTTCCGTACCCAAAGGGTAACCAACGGGATCCTATTACTAAGACTCCGCTGTCCGTCTATCTGTCTGTCCGTCTGTCACCAGGCTGTATCTCATGAAACGTGATAGTTAGACAGTTTAAATTTTCACAGATGATGTATTTCTGTTGCCGCTATAACAACAAATACTAAAAAACAGAATAAAATAAATATTTAAGGGGGCTCCCATACAACAGACATGTTTTTTTTGCCGTTTTTATAGATAATGGTAAGGAACCCTTCGTGCGCGATACCGACTCGCACTTGGCCGGTTTTTTTTTTACTTTTCCTTTTAAATGTCATACTGCGATGTTGTATTGGCATTGTTATTCGATTTGCACATCAGCAGGTACTCTTTTTGCTAAGATCTGAGCCAAAACACACCCTTTGCTACACGCTGAATAAAATCTCTACCTCCGCCGCATACCTCCGACGTGTTTCAACACCCTTTTAGGTACAGTACAATAATACAAACCTCTGAGCCTTATTAAGGTTTAACAAAGCTATTAGTGAAAACCGCATTGAAATTAGTTTAGTGTTTCTCAAGTTAGAAGCGAAAATATTAACAGCAAAAGCGATTTGTGCCCGTTTATACATACCCCTATACTTTCCCCAAAACTTCCCTAGTTAATAGTGAAAACCGCATCCAAATTCGTTCAGTAGCATTAATAAGCGAATACACAAAAACATACAAACATTCCTTTTTCTACGCAAGTATGTATGCAGAAGAGATGAAACTACTTGTGCATTTACCGAATTGACTTCGAACCGAAAATGTAAATTTTACAGATCTGCTCACAACCATACAGCTACAAACACGACTTCAATCGTCACTGCTACAAAGTCCACGGAGTCTTCCTGAAGAGAAGGAAGGTTTACACAATGAACGACGAAGTGCTTGTGAAGGAGCGGGCTCTCATGCAGGAAGTCCTGATGAGGGCGCAAGGCGTCCTGAAGGAAGGGGAACCTATTAATCCGATAGAATCAGAAGGGGCACAAGCGCACCAGGCATTCAAACTGGCAGTGGAACATTTGCAGTCAGATAAGAGCGTGTTTCCATTTAGTACAGGTCTCAAGAAACGTAAGACAACCCGTTAAAAGTGAAAACTAAAAGAAAATAAATTGATTATTTTATCGTATCTTTCGCTTGAATTTTATTACATTGAAAAATCTTACTTGTACTAGAGTTCCATAGAATTTATTTTGTTCCTCTTAGCGACCGGTTTCGTTTAACACATCTTCACCCACTAGGTATTAGGGATGAGAAGTAATCTCTAGATTTGATTTGTTTACATTAGTTACAACAATGACAATTAATTTTTACAACGTTTGTAAACCAGAAGGAAGTTTAGAAACTTCAGAACGCTACGAAATCCTTGCGATAAATGAAATGACAACAAAATACGAGGGTCCCGTTTTTGCGTTTCTACCCCAACGAATGTGTTGCTAAGAAGCATCGATTGAAAGATGATACGCATTGTTAAACTCTCCTCTTAGATGTTATTGGTATAAACAACAAACGCAGAGATGTACCGGTGTTGCTTTCTTGATAATGGGTCTCTTTTGTGACTTGTCAATCAAATCCTCGTATAAAGGGAGGAAATTTTGTACCTTTCCCTCAGTAGTGAATTAGAGACCGAAAAGATCAGCCATGCTCAAGGTAAAATATTTTAAGTAAAACTACTTTAGTTTTAATCAATTCGGTCATATGTTTAATTTATATGTATGTATTAACATTATATAATTACAGTATAGAAACTCAGAAATAAAAGTAAATCTTGATGTGAGGAGCTATGAACCGGGAATCGAACCCGGGACCTCTCGCTTGCCGGGCGATTGCTCTAACCTCTGAGCTATCCAGGTCCCAACACAACTCGTGAATTTACCGATGTGCTTTCCCATACTGCAATGTTATTTATAGTGAGCCACTTGGCGCCTAGAGGACGCTAGTGTATTCAAAGCTAGTCAAAGACCATTATGCCCTACCGTCACCTGTTACAGTATCGGGTAGTGAAGAATACACATTTCTCTTAAGAAATATTTTCTGGATAGCTCAGAGGTTAGAGCAATCGCCCGGCAAGCGAGAGGTCCCGGGTTCGATTCCCGGTTCAGAGCTCCTCACATCAAGATTTACTTTTATTTCTGTGTTTCTATACTGCAATGATATAATGTTAATTTATATCTCCTTGCGATGGATAAATCGCCAAGTGTTCAAACATAGAAATTTATTTCTGTCATAGTTTATATATATGTGTTTTTTTTTCAGTTTATAAATGCTTTTGTAGTAGCTTTAGTGATCTCGATGAATTTGTTACTACCAACAACGAAGGCCCATGTGAAGCACAACATAGACGAATTTCTGGTCGAAGACCAAAGAACCCATATGAGAAAGCAGAACTATGTGAGACAGCGTGCGATGGAGAATGACGCGTTAAACGAGGGAGTGGGCGTGGCTTACGCGGTGGAGCCGTACGACCCGGACGCAAACCCTGACGACCTCCCCCCCCTTATAGTCGACTATGCGAACATGATACGAAATGACATCATTCTACTTGACAACTCTGTCGAAACGAGAACCAGGAAACGAGGCGGCGTCAAAGTGGAAAAATTCAACGTGAGTATGGTTGAATGTAAATACGTCACATTGTTTAAATTTATGCAACGTCACGACCACAGAAATATATTGAACTAGAAGCCACAAGCTGACTTACCTTGCAAAATTCTCTAACTTTGATTCTTATGTCTTCAATTTAATGCCATTTTATCTGGCTTCCGATGTTAGTTACGCCTTATATCACAGAACATTTAAATCAAATAGAAAGGCTAAGTGGGCGTGTCACGCGCGCCACAACTACTGTTGAACACCAATACTTAGACCGAAACACGTGATCGCTGCCCATAGTAGCACGCGAACCGTGACTCTGTGAACAGCTCTGCCTAATCTAAAGAGAAATGCCGTCTTGTGCAATAATTACTTGCAGAATCACGAATAAGAAAGCAAACCGGAAAAATTGAGATATTTCCTTTCACCTGTAATTATAAAAACTTTGTATAATATGAGGATTTTAGATAAATAACTAATTTACTCATGGTGACAACAAAAATATACATTACCGGCAATGTACGCTCACAATTTTGGCTAAGATGTAGTAAACAAGTAATGTATGCTCTCCCTACTTGTCAAACTTGCTCGCTAGTGTTGTGCCGTATCGTGGTGTCACACAATCGATAGATGTTTTTTATTCCTTGAGCGATATTCTTAAATTAAGATTTAAGATAAAACTTTTATAACATTCGAGAAACCGTTGTCAGTTACCCCAAAATCGACCGGATAACTGTACAAGCAAGGAGAAAAGTTTTTATATAAAATGTATCAGAAAATATTTAAAAGTGAATAAGTGTGCGTTTATTTCCACTACGGTGTAATTCTTGACTATGCATAAATACATATTTTTAAAAATACATGAGATATTTGTACAGTCGAGAACAAAAGTATTCGTGTGAAATATGTGAAAAAAAAAATGAAGTGTTAAAGCGTGTTTAAATTACTCTACAATGTAATTCTAAGCTACGTATATGTATATCTAAAAACCTTTATCAAAATATATAGGGTAAAATGTACAGTCGAGGTCAAAAGCTTTGGGATAAAATATTTAAAAATGTATGAGTGTGTGATTATTTAATCTATATGGTATGTCTAAGCTATCCACATGCCCAATTGATTATTTATCAAGATATAGGGAATCTGTATAGTCGAGGAAAAAAGTTTTTGCTAAAATATTTAAAAGTATATAAATGTGTATTTAATTATCCAACAGGGTAATTCTAAGCTATGCATGCATATCTTGAATATATAATTACAGTAGTTACAGTATGAGAGTTGGTATAACATACTAAAGGTTTTTACAAAATATATAGAAAAAAAGAGCTTGGAATTACACTGAAGAGTAATGACTCGACTGATGACGGCCTCACTGATGATGCCGAAATATATCGAAAAAATATAAAGTTTGTCATTTTTTAATTATTAAAACTACAAATAAAAAGCTAATATAGCTGAAATTATATTTATTCATAAACTGAAGAGTAAATAAACACACACTTCCTTGACTGTGCAGGTGCCCCTTATATGTTGATAAATAAGTATTTAATCATATGCATAGCTTAGAATTACCATATAGAGTAAATAAACAGACACTTATACACTTTTTAGACATACATATGCATAGCTTAGAATTACGTTGTAGAGTAAATAAAATACACTTTTACACTTTCAAATGTTTTTTCATACATTTCACCCGAAAACTTTTGTTCTCGACTGTACAAATATATGATAGATATTGAAAAATAAGTATTTATACTTATGCATAGCTTAGAATTACAGCGTAGAGTAAATAAACACACACTTGTACGGTTTTAAATATTTTCTCATACATTTTATATGAAAACTTTTCTCCTTGATTGTACAGTTACCCGGTCGATTTTGGAGTAACTGTTAACGGTTTCTTGAATGTTATTATAACACCTATTTTATGTCACCTAACACAAGTGTATTGGTGGTATGAACCAAAACGCCCATTCTCCTTTGAAATGGGATTTTCCATAAGAGTGTTTATGAAAAATCCAATTATTTTGAAGCTGCCATAATATAATTTAAAATTCGTTAAATCTTAATATATTCGTCGGTGAAACGCGGGTGTACCGAGTGTGGACTGTAACTTGCATTTCACAGTTCACACTCGGAATACATCTGATACCCCCTCGGGGATTCATGTCGTGACCATATATATTATCATTATTACTGATCACTTACAAAGTTTTAGGTATGAATTTGGCTATATCAATGAAATCACCTTATAAACACCTAATACACGTTAAAACAATTTAACTAAAATATGTAAAACAAGATAATAAAAATAGAAAAAAAAAACAACACACAAATTGTCTCGGAGCAAATTTGTTTCTCGATTGATTATAAAAAAAGTTAGTCGAAGTTTTACGTTAAGAAAATACATCTGTTCCCATCCCTAGCAATAAATCATCACGTCATATAATCAGACTGTGTTTAATATTAAGTTCGCAATACCGCTCCGGTCAAGTTATCAACCACCTAAAGCCGGTAGGTTTACATTGGTCACATGCTATCAAAACTAAAACGTCGTAAATGAAATCGTTTGTTTGAAAAATACACCGTTTTACACAGAGATACGGTAGTTTTTTCATCTGATAAGTTTTCCATATAAGTCATTTGTTGTGCGTAGAAAGAACAACCATTTGGATTAAAGTTTTGATAGTATTTCAATTACGACAAGGTGTGTGCCTGTGGGTGTGAGGCGACAAAGGTTCTGGTACGCATACAGCTCCAAGGCCTTTCTAACTATTTAAATGTTCTGAGCCTTATATCTTGCAATTCCTTCTAAAATTCAAACCGCTGTCAACCGTTTTCATAGTAAAATGTGCCACGCTTGGTCAAATCAAATCAAAGCATTTATTTGTCCAACATAGGTAAGAAATACAGATGGTTTTACAAAAGTAGTGCGTTATGTTCCGCCGTAAAGGCATACAAATATTTAATAGTAGTTTATGCTACAAGGGCGAAAAGGAATAAATTACGAGGACGATTTAAAACACGAGCGTAGCGAGTGTTTTAAACGTAACCGAGTAATTTATTGCTCTTACGCCCGTGTATCATACTACGCTTTTCAATGCATAGTGTGAGGAAATAAAACAAATATCACCTTTTGAACCATAAATTATGATTGGCTCAAAAGGACTGTATCCAGAGCAGTTAAACAGTGTAAAAAAGAAGTATAACATTTATGGTACACAGGAGAGGCTGCAGGTTAGCCAACCATTGTAAATAAATAAAAAAAATAATAATAGTAAAGTCCTAGGGCAAAATAATCGACTTTCTTTTCGGTTTTGATGCATAAAAAGTGGGCCTTTACGAGCACTTGCATTGAAAAAAGACTTAGAATTACAGGGTCCAAACAAAACTTGAACACAAAAGATACACAAAAAATAGCATATTACAGTAAAGGACACATTTCACAACAATAAACAATCAATTGAAAAGAGACATTGAAATAATAAATCAAAATTTAATTTTTGGTAGGTATACACAAACTGCAAATAAAACAATCAAATAAAAATGTCGATTACGGATGAAATGATCTACCATAAAAACCGGTCCTGTTTCCGAGTTCGCAAAAAACATTCAGAACATTATTTTATTCCACAATCTTTTAGATATTCTGTAGTACTATATTAGGTATTGGTATCGATTCGGCATAACACGTCTTAACTTATTTGATAGGACTAACCTTATTTTAAGCGTCCTGTCTTTTTCTTTCTTTATCGAACAGACAAGGACAGAACGCTTAAATTAAGTTTTGTCCTGTCAAATAAGTTAAGATGTGCTTCACCGAATCGGTACCATTGTCTATCAATAAATCTTTTAATTTAAGTTTAAACGTTGAAATGTTTTTGGTGCTTCTCAGATCCGCAGGCAATTTATTAAATATTTTTGGTGCCATTCCTAATATACTTTTTTTTTGTTTTCATAGAGTTTAATGGATAGCGCAAGTCTGCATTCAACTCGCACGCTAACTGTATATACTGGGTGTTAAGATGAAGTACTCGTCCATACGAACAATTTATACCATGGAGCCAACCCTAAAATCGCGAAAAAATAAAAACAGCAGTTCCATAGAAAAGTTCCAGATTTCTTTTTTCTCGATTGCTCTTTTTTTTCACGGAATGTTGTTCGTATGGACGAGTACTATGGCCGGTTTCCGACTTCCGAAACTTCCAACATAAGTCCCCGAGAGGGTGTTAGAGGGTGTTTTCGAATATGGACTGTGAAATGCAAACCCACGTCTCACTGACATTTTTAACGTCCCCGCTTGATGGAGGTTAGGTTAGCCCTATTAAATTTATTGAAGTTAGGTACTTCAGTCACAAATAGGACCTACAGCTTAACGTGCCTTCCGAAGAACACAGACCGACCAACGGGATTCGAATCCGTGACCTTCGAATTAATGGTCGAGACGTTCGCACCACTAGACCATAGACAGAAGCTTATTTATATATTACTAGCCTTTGTCCGAGGCTCCGTCCGCGTTTATCCAATCTCTGCCCCCGCTTTCGGCTTGGGCGTTATTTTATCAACACCCCTTATACCCTATATATTGACCAGGGTCACTACGATGATAATTAAGAAAACCGCATCCAAATCCGTAGAGTAGTTCCCGAGTTAAAACGGAACATACATACATACAGACAGACAAAAATTCTAAAAATATTTATTGCTTCAGTACAATATTAATAATAACCGAATTCATTTAAAATATTGAAATAATATTCAATGTACAGACCCGACTTTTTTGTATTATTACTATCCCATCTAAGTATAGATTGCTATACGAGTATGATAGGGTGACGACAGCGCCCTCTGTTCGGAATGAACAAGGCTTTAAATCATATAACGCCTTCGTGAGCGTTCAGTATGTGCATTACTAGCGGTCGGTGTACAGGTACGGTGAACAAATTAAGGATGAGTACCTCGATGGCGCAGTCGGTAACGCACTTGTCGTGAAAGCAAGAGGTCGCAGGTTCGAATCCTAATCCCCAGGAATTTCTTCAAAATATTTATCTTGAAATTTGTTTCTAATTGATCTGTTCTAGTTTGTAATGCACTCTAATTAATGTTTAGAGTATACAAAGCGTTGAATTTCGCTATAAAAAATATAATCTTTGTTATATAGTTCTTTCATTAATATTTTTGTATACTATAGCAAGCATTGTTGGATTCCCCTTGCTCCTGCATATACAATGTAAGTAATGTTTGAAATGGTACTAAAGTAGAGCCACTGAGTGATGGCACTTATGACAGCTGCATTTAGTGATGAGGTACATTTCAAATTTCGGTTAAAAATAAAAATCAAGTGTGATGTTACTCAACATTAGACACGTCATTCAACATTCAACATAATGATACAAAAGGAAAATGTGCCAAAACCAGTGGCGTAGCTATCGGAGGGCTATGCGGTGTAGTGCCCCGGGGCCCCCAAGAGATGTTTAAATATCTAAATCAAAAAAAAGTATTTTACTATCATTTATTTTCGTTTAGTTTAACTTCGTCATTGTTTTGTTTTAAATTAAATATTATTGCGTAACTTGGCGTCCTCAAACACGACCTATAAAAATGAGAAACTTAAAAAAAAATATCTTTTATTCTATACGAATTATATTGTACAATAAAGCAACATTCAACTCGAAAAATAATAACCGAAACAAGTAGTACATCACTATCAACAATGAAGTATTACATTTTTTAATTCACACTTGCTCATAAATAATTACGATACTTTGTAGGCATTTAAACGTCATAGGCGCCATCACTCAGTGGATCTACTGTAAAGGCATAATGCTTCAAATTAATTTTGTTTTTGTTTCACAGAAGACGCTGCGGTATCTTGGCGAACACTACTATCCGCGTTACGTCGAGACAAAGAACTGCAATGAGACATTATGTTCTAATAAATACACGTGTCAGCCGAGTGCATACAATGTAAGTTTTTACCACAGAACTATTAATAGGAATAGAAAGGCCATGAAAGCCGTGACTGCGACGCATCGATATGATCAATACGTCAAGACATAACACACGGGTCTCTCATTTCTCAACCGAACGCGTTAGAACAAACATATTGTAAAAATGGTGTATTGCAGCGTGGCAAATTGTACTTACTCTTCAAATAACGCAAATAAGATATCCAAAGGAATTTCATTTCACTCGTAAGTAATTTAAACATTATTTACTGTGATATTTACAGAATAAACCTCGCGGTAAATAAAATTTCAACCTTACCATGAAATATTTAGCATTGTAGCGAGTAGCGTTGAAATTAGACAATATTTTGTCCATTGCAAGTTATAAAGAGTGTCACACATTGAGTTAGAATATTAACGCCGCAATGTATATGTTTTCAAACATTATCAACACGGACCTAATTGTGTCATAGTGCGGCCGCTGGTAATGGCTCTTTACACACTTTGCACATTTACGCAAATAACTCAAAAGACAAAAGAAACAATCAAACATGGTGTACAAGAGCGGCACTTATTGCTAATAGCAATATCTTCCAGGCAACCCTTGGTAGCTAACAGAAAGATGAACAAATTAACATGTGGAGGTGTATAGATAAATACTAATCAGAAAATAATAGGGAGATCAAGATTAAAATACAAACCTAAATATGTAAGACATAATCAACATATGAAAATAAATGAACATACTTAAATAAATGAATACATACCTATAAAATATACACGTACATATATAAATAATAAATAAACATACAAAAATTATAATAATATTGGATATTTGAGTTCTAAGATGGGTACTCTGTTGAGAAAAATTACTTCTCTTTTATTTTAAGGTGGTAAAGCCGTAAACAGAAATGAGCTCAGAATGTTAGATGGCGCCACGCTCTAAGAAACTAGAACAAATTAATGATTATACCTGTTATTGTTGCTTTTGGGTATTAATTGAGTTGATATGCGGATAAAGCAATTTATTTCACGACGCTTTGGAGTGATAATAAATGTGAAATCCCTTTGCTTTTACTGCACTTCCAAATGTTTCATAAATTCATTAGTTGTCAAACTAATACGCACACTAGTAAAGGCAGTTCTGCCAATGTGTGAGTTTATTCATTCATAAAAATCAAATCGATACAAAACGTAAAACGTTGCCGCTCCGTATTTTACCGCGGAAGCAGAGCGGCAACGTATTGACTTTGCAAAACAAGACAAAATATTAGATTATTATACAATTGTTGTCAGCATTGGTATGAAACAAACATTTATCAATATTTAGATAAAAAAAAACAAGATGATTTATTTATCACATATTCTTCACAGCGGGATTATATTGAACTAGCTTTTGCCCGCGGCTTCGCCTGCCTTAATTTTTTGTATAGTCGTATCAATAATAATATTAATATATCGTCGCGACATGAATCCCCGAAGGGGTGTCAGAGGTGTTCCGTGTGCGAACTGTGAAATGCAAGTCACAGTCCACACTCGATACACCCGCGTTTCACCGACGAATATATTACGTCCCAGTCGTATCAAATCTGTAATTTTTTAGTACGTAAACAGCTGACTCTGGTTTGGAGTATTTTTGATACTCATCATATCTAATTTGATCACCATGGAAAGTGTCTTTGGCGAGGCCGAAGTCCGCCGAAGACCGAGCCGCTTTTCTGATCGACACTATTTTTTGTTCTCTGAATTAAACCTCTGCTAATGTGTCTTGGATAAGTTTTCAATAACGACATAATTTTTTGTATGGACACTTTTATTTATTTTACTGCAAACTTTCGTGTCGTTTCAAAAGAAAGGGATTCATAAGCTGATTGTAAAAATGTACTTGGTACAGCACCACTTTATTTCAAGCACTCGTTTCCAAAAATTATCGAATTATGTTAATGTAAAAATAGAACAAACTAAAAAAAAAAAATATGAAAGGAATAATTGGTAAGTAAAAACCCAAAGTGAATATTTAATTGTTTTATTTTATATTTTTATATGTCTTTACGATACAGAAAGAAAAAGACAAATGCTAAAATTAAGTTAAGTCCTGTCAAATAAGTTAAATTTTGTTACACTAATGTCTATTTAGGCTCAAAGCATTTTTGATTAGCAGGTACTCTCCTTAAAATTATTTCTGGCAAAACGCATCTTCTATAAAAGTCACTCAGTTTTGGAATCATGTTTTTAATGAACTCATCATCTTTTTGAATTATTATTACTTTTATAGGGCTGCCAACGTCCACAAAGCAAATCAGGTAGCACTTGTCTCTCTGAGCCACTTTCAATTGTCCCTGGATCTGAAAAAAAAGTATTTATCTTAGTACCTATTTATTCACAAATTCATAGTATTTATTATATTATATTATATATACAGCTAGAGCACATACTTGGTAATAGTAATTATGTTTTTTATTAACGTCCAGGCGGCTGTTACTAAATGTTAGTGAAAAGTTTTTTTTTGTTTGTGCTACTTCTTCCAGTGTCTTTGACAATCTTGCAACGGAAGAAAAGCATTTTACTTCCACAATGGCGTTTTCACCCTCAACAATACCTGCAAAAAAATATATTATATTAAGTTACAACGTAAAGTAAGGCTTTGATGAATATACTGCATGAGATAATAAATATTGCACATGCTGCAGTATTTATTTTTTATGCCCAAAAACAAGCATTTTTTTGTTTCCTTTCCAATTATGCAAGCCTGAAAATTAAACAATCTATAGGTAAAGAGCTATAAAGAGATAAAGACAACAATTCATACATACATACATATAAAACACCAGATTGTTCAAATAGACTTTATCAGAAAACTTTGCTCGCTCGTTCAAGAAATCAGAACTAAAACTTATCAAATAACTAAACTTACTATTCCTGAATTGGCATTAAAGTTGTGTCCATAAGACCTCTTTGACCAGCCTCCATCTACATGTACTGTTATAGGTATATGGAACTCCATCCGAGCATATGTGCCCTTTTTCAACGGCAATTTGTTTTTCTTTTTTTCCAGCTTCTAGCATTTCTTTATACTAGTGTTCTTCCCATACTTTTCCCAAATGTAATTCAGTTTTAGCATACTTTTGTTGTGAAATCGTGGGTATATCCATAGCGGCAAGCAAATTGTCACTTTGGGCATAATAACTCCCTCGGGTTAGAATTCCCCACACAAATGACTGGTTGATTTTCTCGACACCCTCCGTCTTTCCTACATAAATTTGATCACAAGTGTTGCATTTAAATTGGAAAGTGCTACTCAGTCCATTTCTTTCTTCTCGAACAAACTCCAAGTGGCCACAAGTGCAGTGTTTTTTGTGTTCAGTTTGGATTTTCAAAGACCATTTTAATAAATATTGAATATCTACTATACGATAGCCTTGTAAGTCTTCAAGACTAGAAACACCACATGTTTTTTCAATGCTTAATTCGTGCTTCTCCATGTCTGCATCTTGTGTCCAAATAATATCTACTGGTTCATTGCTGGGTCCAGCCTGTCCAGCTGTGATACCTCACGAGTAGGTGTAAAAGGACATTTTTTTTTACGAGGCATGTCTGTCAACTTTTGTTTATATGTTCGGATGGCGCGTTTAGGTGTAGGATTAGAAGAACTTCCTTCTGGATGCACTTCTATGGCAGCATTAGGTTGGTCACAAGAACCCTTCGGCTCATTTGTGCGCCAGGTCGACTGGAAGGAAATACAATATTTTTAGAGTAAACATGGTAAGATGTTGTATGTCGTGCCCTCTTATCGAAACTCTGACTAACATAATTAATTTTCAAAATAGCGATAAAATATTTACCTTTTCTCTTCACCATAGCAACGTTTCATGGCAGCTCTCGAACGCTTGCTGTTCACTTTGTGCCCGGAATATTCATGCTTGATAACAGCACGCTTCATCGTGGTGGCATTCAAATAACTTTCTTTTCTCTATTTATAACGAATTGCTGTACTTATCACACTGAATCTCTAAAAATCTATTTCGTTCACGTTTGTTTACGCAGAAAGAAATTAGTTGAGCGTCAGCCATTGTTGATTATTGTGTTCAACACAGATCGAGCGCTTCATGCATTGGCGACTGATTAGCGTTGTGAATTGCTGTCAAAAGCTAGCACTTAAAACGCTTGACGTGATAAATATGCAATGTTGACATGGCCGCTACCGTTCCGAATCTTCACACAATGTACGGTGACAAATAAAAAAAATACATTCTAAGGAATTATGGTAGTCGATTTTTGTAATAATAAAATAAGAAATGTTTTTTTTTTAATTGAAGTTAATTTGAAATAATTTTACCTGAGACATTGATTTGTTTTTTATATCGTTAATAAATTTAACAATATTGTAACTTATTATTTTGTGCTACAATCGGAACAAAGTTTAATGAATGAAACGTATTTGTACGACCTATCATGGACTTCTATGTGTGCGTAAGTCTCACCAATACACACAAAAATCTTGCAAATTTTAACTACTTTTGATTTATTAATGGCGTAATAATTAAACAATATTCGAATAATATTATTGCATATGCGGAAACTAGATTTTTTGTTGATTTTTATAGCCATATTTGAGAAGTCTGTTTTGAAGTAATTAGGGCATGTATCCAATTATAAAATCGTATGAAATTGTGTTGGTTTTACCACCTTAAAGCGATTTGTATTTTTCAGTCTTTACTAAAAAGTGTTAAGTAATAAGAACAATATTAATTTAAATTATTGCCAAAGCAAAACAATCTAGTTGCCCTTAACCCTCTTAATTCTCATCACCGCTGAAACAATAGATCGCAGTCCTGGAGCCGTATTTTTGAATCGTTCGTTTTCAATTCACGTGCGAAAGTATATACCCATCTCACGTAACACATCAGAACTTGTCATTTGCAAGATGAGACAAGTATATATTTTCGCACGAGAATTGAATACGAACGATTCAAAAATACGACTCCAGATCACGGCTCGGATCAATGTTACATAATTAATTGTACAATGTGTGGAATTTGATTATATATTCGCATCCCACTTATATTCGCATACATTTCAGGTAATAGTTCTGAAAAGAAAAACCTATTTGGGAGAGCAGTCTGAGGTCGAGATCCCGGACGACTTGGGTCGACACTGGATCGCGCGAAGTGAGCCAGTCACCGTGGGCTGCATGTGCACCAGTGAATACGTCAAGAACTGAACTTGAGACTAACTATATTATATGACCTTTCTACCCTATCATTTATTGTACAGTTTCTGTCTTTGACTTTTGAATAAACGTTTCAAACGAGACACCTACTTTATCGTTTTATTTTTGTTGGGTATCCATAGTATCCAATAAACAATCAGTGTGCTATTAGCCAGCGTTTAACTTGGACGTCTGTCTGTCTCCCGTATATCTAACAAATGTTATAGCTTCGAATAAGATATTCTGAATAGAAAAAATATTGGTATCTCTATAAAAGTTTTATTCCATAATAGGACGACACGGAAATATAATACATAGTTTATTTACAATTAACTTAGAACACTTCACTTATTGAAGAGTCGAAACACAATCGCGTAAAAGAAATCGATACACGAACACTAACTTGTAATCTTCAAATCATAGTAATATGGATAACATTCACTAACTACAAGAAAGTTTGCATGTATAACATGTGAACAATATATAACCATCCATACAAGTCAATCTCGCAGCACATCTACGTTTGTCACTTGAACCACTGACAAATTATTAAGTCTTATTCACACTAGCGCTCAGGCTAATAATCAGACGAGGAATGCGAGACGGTTTCGTGAGCAGCGGGCGGCGGCACGTCACCGATCTGAGGCATGATGTGTGAGATTGCGATCCTCGCTTCTCCCGTCATCTCTATCTCTCGACGTAGCACATCCTCGGTGACCGTGTGAATCGACTTGAACTTGAGGTTGATGCCGTGGACCTTGAACACGTGGTTGTTAAGGTTCACTTTATAGCTGAACGCGACGTTGCACACCTGCAATGTGAACAAATGAGGACATTATTATCCGTTTGCAGAAGTCTGTTAAGGGTAGGTACGTTGTCTAAGGTGTGCGTTATCTTCCAAGGTAGCATTCTCATTATAAGTCTTACAAGCTATTATGCTGGTCGCAAGATCTCGCTGCACGTGGAGTCATAAAACGTGTTTTGCGTAGTGTTGTGCTTGCGTCGAGCAACTATCGATAGAACTAAAATAGTGAATAACGTATTGTAGCGTAGCAAATTTTATAAGGTGCGGTTATCTCAGCGTTTTCGCATCGTTGTTAGCTTGTTGGGTGTGTTCATGTCAAAGTGTTGAGTTGATGTGGTTGAATTTGTTCGCTGGGTTGGTACGAGTTTCAAGTTTAGTGGATTGACATGTAGTTCGTTCACTTGGCTTGTGCGTGTTTCCGTTTCCGAAAGCAATTCTCGGCCAGTGTTTTAGCTGTCGAGTCGTGTCTTGTTTTTTTTACCTTTTTGTTCTTTGTCTGGAAAATGATAATGGCGGGTTTGCCAAAACGAGTTGTTTAAAGTTAAAGGTTTGTTTCGAGTTTAAATTGGTGTGTGTATTTTGCGTGGAATAGTTTCTGTAATTTTGTTTTGTATTTCAGAGGAATTATTGGAAGTGAAATGATGGATTGAAAGGAAGTTTGCGGCCGGGAAGGTGGGAGATCTGATCTATTGTCAGGTCATGGTACGTATACATTCTTAGTAATCGAGTCACCGGTTTTCTTTTTTCCTCGTTTCCGTGTTGTAAAGGTTTTAATATGTTTTTATTTTCTCCTAATTCCAGGGTGTTTTTTGCTTCTTTTTGTGTTCGTGGTTGAAACGCGGTCAAGCTGCCCTTTGTTAGCGAGGTTGGACCGACGGAATCGCCGGGTTGGAGTTCATTCACCCTAAGTTGGACAGCGGACGGCGTGCCAGTTCTGGTAGAAAATGTTGACGATTTACAAGTATGTGACGTAGGTTTTAATTTTAACCTCGCATTATAAAAGGTGGCTTGGACGGAATGTTTCCAGGAACTTAGATTTATGACCTTTCTAAACAAAGTGTTAATTCTTCTTTCTATTTCATTTGGATAACCTAAAATAGTAAAATTTCATTGTTCTGTAATTTTTCCTGGTAAAACTGGATGGTGTACCAGACGATTTAGTCAAAAGAGTATGTCGACAAATATTATTAAGATGGATTCACGGCCCCACTGAGCTAGATTTGTTTGGAATTTATTTTCCTTGTTTTTTCAAGTTTTCTTACTCTTAAAGATTTTTTCTTTTTTTAATGTAGATTCACAAGATTCAATGTAATATAGTTACCTGTGGTTAAGGCGGTACCTAACCCAACCATTTTATTCACTTAAAGGTTTTAGTAATGACTTGGCAGAATTTGTTCCAATGTAATATTGCTACCTGAAGTTAAGGCGGTACCTGACACATCTATTTGATGTTCTAAAAGTTTTAGTAATGACTTGGCAGAATTTGTTCCAATGTAATATTGCTACCTGAAGTTAAGGCGGTACCTGACACAACTATTTGATGTTCTAAAAGTTTTAGTAATGACTTGGTAGAATTTTGTTACAATGTAATATTGTCAATTACATCTTCAGTCTTGTGAAATTATATTCATATTTGATAAAGTTAAATACACTTAATTGTAAAGTACCTCGAAGTTTTCTTCAGAACCTTTTTCCAACTATTAGGTTACAATTAGGTCACTTTTTAACTTTATTTGTTAAGCAGCACGACTGGTGTAAAAGACCGGGTACCAGCCGGTCGTGCCACTTGACAGTATGCGCTTCAAAACAATTAGAAGACGATCAAGAGATAACGGTAACTTATATTATTTATTTGTTAATGAGAGTAATTACGGTGACGGTGACTATTAATGTTATTTAATAATTAGCAATCATTAATCAATCATTATTATTTGATTTTGTTTATCATTATGGTTTTTATTTTTAAGTTAATATAATAAAATTCAATACAATATAATAAATAAAATAAAATTATTTATTTATAATAAATACACATACAAAAAATAAGACTTATTGTTTGATTTTAATTTTGTAAACATTCACCGATAATATATCGATACGCGCTTTGTGCTTCACTACGCGTTGCAATATGCTTCACTGCGTTCGCACTTTTTATTGCCCCGCGTGCAGCGAGGTATTGCGACCAGTTTAGTATATTTTATTGATACAGAATGCACAAGTGATCAGAAACAAGGCCTAGTGCCTGTCTTTATGAAGTTATTTTTTTATTTTATTTCTATATCTCCTAAAATATTGATTTGGTCACTAAAGACCTGCAAACCCAGATCTGAGACAAAAAAATTGTTTCAATCTATATCACCTAAAATATTGATTTGATCACTAAAGACCCGCAAACTCAGATCTGAGACAAAAAAATTGTTTCACTCTATATCACCTAAATTATTGATTTGATCACTAAAGACCCGCAAACTCAGATCTGAGACAAAAAAATTGTTTCAATCTATATCACCTAAATTATTGATTTGATCACTAAAGACCCGCAAACCCAGATCTGAGACAAAAAAATTGTTTCAATCTATATCACCTAAAATATTGATTTGATCACTAAAGACCCGCAAACTCAGATCTGAGACAAAAAAATGGTTTCAATCTATATTACCTAAATTATTGATTTGATCACTAAAGACCCGCAAACTCAGATCTGAGACAAAAAAATTGTTTCACTCTATATCACCTAAATTATTGATTTGATCACTAAAGACCCGCAAACTCAGATCTGAGACAAAAAAATTGTTTCAATCTATATCACCTAAATTATTGATTTGATCACTAAAGACCCGCAAACTCAGATCTGAGACAAAAAAATGGTTTCAATCTATATCACCTAAATTATTGATTTGATCACTAAAGACCCGCAAACCCAGATCTGAGACAAAAAAATTGTTTCAATCTATATCACCTAAAATATTGATTTGATCACTAAAGACCCGCAAACTCAGATCTGAGACAAAAAAATGGTTTCAATCTATATCCCCTAAATTATTGATTTGATCACTAAAGACCCGCAAACCCAGATCTGAGACAAAAAAATTGTTTCAATCTATATCACCTAAAATATTGATTTGATCACTAAAGACCCGCAAACTCAGATCTGAGACAAAAAAATTGTTTCAATCTATATCACCTAAATTATTGATTTGATCACTAAAGACCCGCAAACTCAGATCTGAGACAAAAAAATGGTTTCAATCTATATTACCTAAATTATTGATTTGATCACTAAAGACCCGCAAACCCAGATCTGAGACAAAAAAAAATGGTTTCAATCTATATTACCTAAATTATTGATTTGATCACTAAAGACCCGCAAACTCAGATCTGAGACAAAAAAATGGTTTCAATCTATATCACCTAAAATATTGATTTGATCACTAAAGACCCGCAAACCCAGATCTGAGACAAAAAAATTGTTTCAATCAGAAAATAGGTTCGCATTTTGGCCTGTTGGGTCAAACACATACAATTGTTTTCGGTCTCGCCAAAGACATTAAATACGAGAAATTTAGGTGGGTAATAAACCAAGAATTTGTTGTCGGTCGGAAACGCAACTGAACCTAAAGACTTCCAAAGACTCGTCAAAGGTTATTTAGCAGGAGAAAAGAACCAAGAAAAAAAAAAACCCGTCTCGATTTTTCGAAATCGAAACTTGCCCGAAATTTATTATTTTCTATATTATTATTTTAATTTTGATTGTAACTATAGCTTTAGTTGTAATTTTAGTCTTATAATTAGGTATTAATAAGTCGATTTTTCTAATGATCTTTTATTTTTAACCGACTTCAAAAAGGAGGCGGTTCTCAATTCGACTGTATGTTTTTTTTTATTTTTTTTATTATTTTTTTTTTTAATCATATCTTAGTGTCACTTTGTTAGCCACCTGTACGAACACTGTATATCACCTATATTGTAATCTGTTTACCGGCACCCATGGTACAGACTCCCCATGGTCTAGTCTGGGAGCCACTGAATACTGTTTCAAATGTAAAACTGTTTCTGTGAAATAAAAATATTTTTCATTTTTTCATCACTCCTAACCAGAATATATTAAATGTGTATATGTATATCACATACATTAAATAAATATGCAATATTTCATATCCAATTTTTTTATACTCATTCTTTGAAAAACTGTTGATTGATGTCATATTAATAGTCATAAAACAACAAGATAGTTATTTTGCATTGTTGATCGTTTGATTCCCAGCTGAGTCAAGCAACTTCCAAAAATTAGTGGAAAGTTTATTATTGTTGTGAGTACATATACATATACCGGGTGTTAAGGGGCTCCACAATGCTAAACATCAGTTTTGCATTGGATTCAGGTCCGTCAATGTAGATGGTAAAAATTGGAAATAATGTGGAGTGTTTTTTGACTCAAAAAAATTATTAATTACACTTTATAAATAAACATACTTTCAATTATCTTTTAATTATATTACTTTTAAAAAAGCTCGAATTTCACGAAATAAGCGATTCAATTTCTATATTTCAAAACCGATTGAAACGAAACCAACACACGCAGATACTAACTAAAAAAAAACATCTTTATTACATAAATAAATTGTAGTTAATGTCCTAATGTAGCCGCGATTTTAAAATAACTGAAGTTTTGCGTGCGCGGCATCTAATTAGAGCAGGATAGACAGTTACAACACAAAAGCGTAAGAGCAGAACTGAATTTTACCATTGTGCAGCCCCTTAAGATAAAGTTGCGGAAGCCGGAAACTGGTTATAGTATAGTATTCGTCCATAAGAACAACTTTTACTATGGAGCCAACCCACAAATCGCGAAAAAATAGACAGCTGTTCCATAGAAAAGCTACATAGCTACCCGACCAAAATGGATGAGACAAATGTTTTTTTTTTCACGAAGAGTTTGTATGGGCGACAACTTCATCTTAACATCCTGTATTGTACAGCCACTTGAGATTAAGTTGCGGAAGCCGGAAACTGGTTATGGTACTCGTCCGTCGTCGTTGATACTTCTAATTTTATCTTAGAAGTAACTAAGAAAAAGAGTTGCATAAGCATATAAATACCCAGATTTTTAATTAACAACTACCCACACACAGGCATTCTATCGCATTAGGCTTGAACCTGTAATGATAGATGTAAGTTGAAAATAAATAAAATGTACGAAATGGTAAAAGTATATAAAATTTTAAAAACATTCACTAGATAATGGGTTTAGGTGTGATGAACACCAGCACTAGACTAGAATGTATCAAGACCTTTTACTCCATTTACAGTTTTTGTGAAAACTGCTTTAATAACCCTTCTATCCCACAATAGATAGCCGTCCATCGCCATTCATCGGTGCAAATGATATTTCTTGAATTATATTTCTTATAGTATATCAATGTCACTTACTGAACTGACACTTTTGTATCCAGTTCGATATTTATTACACCTACGGCTGTACAGACTGGGGGTTTCAGTTATTTTTAAGGAACCCGGCAAAAATAATGGTATCACATTTTAAACTTACACGGCCACATCATCACACGTGAGCATGGCTACTGTAATGCAGCCAAAATGTCGAACAAATAAACAGTGAGTGAATGCACATTATATAATTACAAATTTAAAATATGATTGAAGAATTTTCCTTTTCTTGGATCCCAGAATAATTCTGTGCTCTAATTAGTAAAAGCTGCTTTTGGCCAATGTCTAGTTAGCGTTCGATGAACAGGCATATGTTTCTTCATTTATCGAAAGCTTCCAATACTGTGCCTCCCTTGATCCTCTTGAGGAAACATGAGATTTTGGTGTTGGCGGATTAAAGCTGGAGTGGATTAAAAGCTATTCGACCCAACAAAGACAATGAACAAAAGTCGATGAAGTTATCAGCGATGCTGTGCCAGTCATGTTTGAGGTGCTTCAGGGTAGTACACTCGGACCGACACTTTTCTTTATACGAAAATCTCAGTCGTTTGCTACGACACTGCTCTGGTTTCCAAATAACCTGACTGACTGGGAGGATACCGTCGTCGTCGTTGAACATTGAATGACTAGGTATGATTGCAGATTTTACAATAATCTTTACCTTAAATACTAAGATAGCGAAAAACATCAGCTTGTTGTTTCGAAACAGACGAATACTGTTAGCCTTGAGAGCTATTTTAAAAATCGTCGTAACAACACCGTTTCAATATCACATCTACGGAGTCGGCCTTATGCGACACAAACTTTTGTTAGCAGTTTGGTATATGGACACCCACTCTATAAAGGAGTATTTTTGGTCAATGTCCCAAACGTAAAAACGAAATTAAATTCCAAAGCATTGCGAACAAAAACAGGGTTTCAATATTTAAACTCAAAATTAAGCAATAGCTTCTAACACTATGTTACAATCAAATATGTAGAACCTTTGCTGGTGACCTAAAAATAATGGAAAAATAATGGATTTATGTGAGGTCTTTAACTCTTTAATAATATTGTATATTTCATGCTACACACACGCCATACATTTAACTATCTAACTGAAATAAATATAAAAATGCTTACGAGGTTGTACCTAAACGTGATCTATGTAAGAGCCCGCGTAACAGTATCTGGTGCAGGGGCTTTAAAATAAATGCAATCTACAATGTCATTGTCGTGTTCAACACATATGTAGCATGAGATATCGATAGAGCCGCCTAAAGCTCGAGCGCTCTAAAGCAGAATGTGTGTTGAACGCAAGGAATGAACGCTAGTTCTAACTACACACAAGTCTCAGTGAAGCACATCAATCTTGATCTAACCTCACAAGAGAAGGGGCGATCGCCCGTATGTGTCAGCTCGTGATTCTTGAGATGGTGGCTCTGAGTGAACCCCTGGTTGCAAATGTCACAACGGAAGCTCTTGAACCCCGCGTGAATCTTCATGTGGCGGTTGAGTGGGGACTTCTGCAACAAGCGATATGATGTCACGCACCTGGCAAGTATACGGCCGCTCTCCGGTGTGCATACGCTCGTGGTTCTGTAGTTGGTGCTTCGCGTTGAACGACATGGTGCAAACGTTGCACTTGTAAGGTTTGTAACCAGAGTGTATGCGCAGGTGACGGTTCAGATCGCAACGCTGAAAAGACCAGGCCTGTTTAATGGCGCGCGCTTGATATTGAGCGACGGGTTGTTGGTTTTATGGTGTTTTTTGGGAAAATGCGCCAAAAATCCATTGCTAGTATGTACCGTGGATCTTTTTTTCGCGAAGAAAGAATATTTGTAGATAATAAAGTTCTCAAAAATGTTGTCTATCTAAACTTCTCCCGGAAGATACAAACTCCTGGGTCAGTTAATTCGCAATGAGAAATTCCATTGAGCAAAGATACATGAGGCCAGCGGAGGATGCATAGTTCATACAAACGGAATACTAAAATCATCTGTAAATTATACATTATTCTTAAGATAGCGTGTATTTATTCCGATTGGATTACAGAATATCTAGGTTCTCAAATATCTATTTTATAAGAACACTCACTTGAACATGGAATATGAGAAAAAGAGCTTTCTATGGAAATAAGAAATTATATTTCGTCTTTAAATCAGTGTTCATATAAAGTAGACATTTCTGTAATCCAATCGGAATAAATACACATTATCTTAAAATATGCATAATTTATAAATGATTTTGGTACACCGTTTGTATGAAATATGCATCCTCCGCCAGACTTAAGGGGAGGAGTTGAGGAACGTCACTTATAAAAAAGATACAATTAAGGACTCTACAGTTCGTTTGCCGAGAGTTGAAAAATTATATAAAAACATCTACTTCCCATCACTGTCATAGAGGCCAAGCCTGCCAGGTACAGGAAGGCCTCTTTACTAATAATTATATTTTTATTTTAACAACTCTTGCTGGACAGACTTTGATCTTTGTATACATAAGTGATACTATTTCAAATTGCCGATAAGTTTTATGTTGTAGCTTATAGCTTATGGGATCACGAGATTTTATAGGTACTTGAAACTGACAGCTTTTTTAATTATTTGGGAATGAAATTATAGAAGGCGATACTTACAGCAATAAACCGTTTGGGACAGAGTGTGCAGCCGAACGGCCGTTCTCCTTTGTGTATGAGGTTATGTCTGAAAAAAATTAACAATTATGTATATTCAGAAGACTATTAAAGACGGTTGGAAATCTGAATATAGTATATTTTTACTTTTTATGGACTATATTTCTTGCGTCCTTGTACCACTGCTAGAGTGATGAAAATGTTGCTTACCTCAGCAGTCCCTTCTGGCAGTAGAAGCCGGCGCCACAGATCTCACAAATGTGGTCCTTGATACCCGAGTGTTGCTTCATATGTATCACCATATTCGTCTTCTGTGAGAACGTCTTGGGGCATTGCGAACATGTGTATTTCTTCTTTTCTGTTAATATTTAATATTATGCTGTTAAAACGGTAACCCATGTGCGGCCGTATGTTCACCATACATATTGAAATCTGACACGTGCCGGCCTAAGAGTTTGCCGCCTTGCTTAGCAGACTCGCATTCGAAAAGGCTTCTCCCTTACCTGTTAGCCTACAGTATAGCAATAAACGTTTGGAATTATTTAGATAATAAATAATGACGAGTAATTACTCGACGCTGACAGCATTTCTGATCTATCAACGCCTAAACCAAACGGCTGGACCTAGGAACATAAAATTGGAACTGGAGGTCCCTTGCAGGATATTTCCACGAGATCAGGAGAAACGGGATCCACGTGAGTAACGCTGCGGAGCGTCTTATAGTTTAATATAATAGTAGACAGTCACTTAGTACTTGCTCTCTGACAGTCACTTCCTCACCTCCTACCTCACCTCAGTAAGACTGAGCCTGTACGAAAATAAATCAAATGTATACAGAGGTGACATGCTTTATATATAGTACATTACTGCCGCGGTCTGTAATGACTGCGTTGCTGGCAGCGCTTATGATGGCCGAAAGCGCAGATCCAGGCCTACACATTGCGGTCAGCATTGCAGCCCTTGATGGACAAGCTGGAATAAAAGCCAAAGCCGTAAGGTCGAGGCCTTTATAGCACGGACAGCAACGGCTACATTGATGACCAAGCTAGAAGGCCGAGAGATACTCTATGAGCGTAGCTAAGCTAAAGTCGAGGCCATCATAACGTGGCCAACAACGCAGTCATCGCAGACCAAGGCTTGTGTAGTACTTTACTCAAAAATGGTTCTATGTGGTCATTATTTTGACAACCTTCAAGTTTGTATTTTTCTTTGACTTTGGTGGCAATAAATTTTAGTTACGTGTTTCAAGAGCGGTGGTTTTGGAATGTATATGCATAGTATTTTTATATTAACCAATTGCTGAACGGTGAAGGTAAACCTTATTACACGTTGGAATCATTTTATTTATAAAAAGCCCTATTCGTTCTTTTGCTATGCAATACTAGATGACGCTACTTGTATGTTGCATCGCGATATCATTTTATCTTTCTCATAAATGTTTATGCACCTGAGTATGTTCCGCCACCAAGGGAGTGTGAGAAGATCTCAATGCTGGAACAAAACTCGGCAATAATGGGTTTCCAAATGAAATTGCTGGTGGCTAAAACTCACCAGCAATGAAATTCCATACAACTTTGCTGGTGTCTATTCAAGTAGCGCGGAAAGGTCGACTTTCCTCAAAGAAGGTTGTCAAAATAATTACCACATTGTAAGCATTTTTGAGTAAAAAAAATATTGTCCGTAAATATAATAGTATGATTAATACTAGCGTTTATCGGCACTTGATGACTCTTGGATAACAACATCCAGTTCCGTCTAACTAAACCCTTGATGATGGTGTCAAACCGAAACCGGTCGGGTCACATAAGCTAATAAACTGTGAAAGGAGTGCAAGTGTATTTATCCATCAATATAATAGTAGACAGTAAAAATTCTGAAATTCTGACAATGACTAAAGACAGTAAAAAAACTGAGGGTGTTCCCTTGGAAATAGGATACTGCTTAAATTGGGTCGACTAGGAAAATCTTTAAAAGGGAAATCTAACTTTTTTTTATTAAAGATGTAATGTTTCCGAAATGTATTCAATCTACCTTGATGGGTAGTCATGTGGTTCCCAAGCGTAAAGGTGAGGATACCGCAGACTGGACAGACAAGCTTCTCCTTCTGCTTGGGTTCCGCCGGTTGAGGCTTGGCAGTTCTGATCACTCTCAGAGGCTTGTCCCTGACAGGCACCCCGCGGGATTCTCCTTGTTTCTTCATCTTGTAGTTGGGGTGCACTTTGAGGATAGTCGCATCTTTCGGCCGCTTCAGGAGGATTGGGGGACCTCTGGAGCCGTTCTTGGTCACTGGATCTGTAAAATACCAGGGAGGTTTGTTTTAAAAATCGGTTTACAATGGAATAATGTTGCATTGCTTGAAAATAAACTTGCTAACACTTTCATAGCTACGATGGTCAGATATTAACAAGGTTATTAAAATTATCTATTTTATGTATTCTATTCTGGAAGGAAGGCTTACAGCAAGTGATCAAACTAGTCTTATTTGACATGACGTCATCTCCCGGTCTCAGCATTTTCACTTTGCCGAGGATCTTCTTGTCTCTGAACACTTTGACATCAGACAGTTTTGGTTTTTTGAATTTTGTTTTAATTTTTTCTTTGACTGGGGGTTGGTAATCTTGATCATTGTCATCATCATCTTGGAAGAAGTTGTCGTCTAGATATTCTACCTGAAAAATCACAATACAATGAACAGTCACCATTATTATGTATATGTTTATTGTAACATCTATAAAATATCTATTAAAATTTGTGAAATGATTACATCATTATCCTCATTCTTGGTATCAGGTTTGATTGTTGTCCACGTCAGATCAGCATCTCCACTGAAGAAATCATTCTTAAAGTCTTCTTTTCCATCAACTTTTCTGATTACAGTGTTGGCAATAACAATGTCTTTGCCTTCTAGAGTATCTATTGGATTCTGAGCAGTTCCACCCTCTCCGGACAGAACTTCTATTTCCATCTCCCATTTTGGCTCATTTTTCACATTTAAGGGACCAATCTCACTTTTGATATCAAATAGAGAATCAAATGAAATTTTTTTGGTTGGTTTGAGGGCATCTGATTTAGCTTTTAGTTTTCTTAGCCGCTTGTCAGACCTGAATGAAGACAGAACATAATGGTACTTATTGAAAATTGAAATATTTCACCTGTAGTCTAGTGGTTCAAGTACTCAACTACTAATCCGGAATGTACAATTTTTAATATTATTAACCCCTAAAATGTATCTGAGCCACTGTCTGGACTGTGTTCTATTGTTTTATTTTAACAATAACAAGAACTTCACTTCAGCCCAATTATAAATTACAAAATCATGGTCTGGTGAAAGTAGAACCAACACCTCCACTTATAGCAGGTGGCGAGTTAAACTTCCTTAAGGTTGATATGGCTCTTCTAGAACAATTTGATCTAAACCATGGTATGAGATGATCTCAACTATGTTTAACTAGCGACTCGCCTTGCCTTGGTTCGCACAGGGTCTTATTAATAATATTTGAATTTTTTAAATGATGGTGAAAACCGCATTGAAATCCACTTAAAAGTTAAGTGACTTGTTGTGAAGTTGTGACTTTGTTTTATATACTATGTGGAGAAGAATGTTAGTTCTAAATTCTAAATTCGTAGCGGAGGCGATGAGTCCTGCACTGATTCTCGGTAATCGTGAATATAGTGCACTTCCCCCCGGTCAGTCAGCCCAGCCAGGACAGCTCCTTAAAGTAGAGCCGAACAGCTTCAGCATGCTGACACATAAACTGGTCCAGTGAAGGGAAGTTGGAGCTCGTCGCAATCCCTGCTTTTCGTCTCAGAATGTTAGTTGCAAAGTCATTATTTTTAACCCTGTTTAATTTCTCAATTGCCCTGAAAATTATTAAACCCATTTTTATGGTTCTGTACCAAGGGTAAAAAGGAACAATTATGGTGAGACTTATATTATGTCACAGTCTCATAATAACTTTGAACCATTAAGGATAAAGACTTGAAATTTGGCACAAAAAGACATCAACTTGCCCACGTGTAGCGAAAAAAATTAAGTTTGAAAAAATCGAATATACCCAAAATGTTGTACCTGGAAGTAGAAGTAGATAAAGAAAAAAAAAATCTAAGAATCCAATATGGGTATCAATTTGTAGGTAATAAGAGACGTAAAATTTTAATTTTGCTCAATAATTACCCAACAAAACCTAAATACTTATGTATTGTGTATGCTGTTGCAAAGTTTCCATTGGATTCTGTAAATTGGAATATAATACAAAAGCAGATTCTGAAGGCTTTAAGTTTTAGTTATAATGCTTTTAAGACCTAAATATTTCCATTGTAATTTAGCTTCTGTTCCTTATAGCTAAGGACTATTTTTTAATGAACAAAATTTAGATTTGGCAATTTAAAAAAAAATGTAATGTTCTTAAATCCTTCAGAATATGCTTTAATATGGTTGCAAAATTATAGGTATGAATATTAATTGTAGAAAGCTGATTGTAAAAATATACAGGCCATATTTGCTTGCAGCAATTTTGAGAAAACTTTGAAAGACCACAAAATATTATGTGCCCCTTTATCGCTGAAACTGTTGGACTGAAAAATATGAACAAATTCACTGGAATGTACAATAAATTCTTCATTTAAATGTAAGATTTTAAATAATTTTCATGACTTTCCTGAAAACTGACCAAGTATGGAACTAGGTAATCGCACTTTGACTGTTTTTTTTTTCGTGGTGAGAGCCACATTTTTTTACTAAAAATTACCTTTCTGCAATTGTTTTCAGCATGAAAGCCTTTTCAAGAGCAGTACAGCACTTGGAACAGATCTTATCAGGTAACCCATCCTTAGCAGCAACCTGTAAGAAAAATCTCACCAACTCAATATCGGCAGAGCAGCAACAGAAAACACAGAATAAGCATATGAACACCACATAATAAAATTGACTACAGAATGAAAACAAGTGGGTGTTTAATGTGGGCAAAACACTAAATCAAAATCTGTTTAGTAAATTTTAATGGCACTGTTGCCGCTAGCGGTATTTAATTACAATGGGTTAAAATTCCACAAGTGTTGTGGCATCCTCTTAGACTGCCGCTATGTGTATATGAATGTGTTTGCGGCAAAATAGAACAATGGACTATAATGTCAAAAAATTCAAGTGCCATAGATTTTTTTTGTGTATATCATGAATTCTGTTAAAACTACAGAAATTGCATGATTACGCTGCGCTTCACTTGGCTCCCTTAATGTATTTACATGTTTGAACCAGTGCTCTTACCCACTGCATCAATGATTCGATATCTGAAGTGATGAATCAAGCGAAGGTATACCAAGAAGTCACGTGAAAAGTGACATATACAGCCTTGTGGCTGTGGATACAGTGCCGCTAGTGGTGTTTTATTGCAATGGGTTAAAATGCCATAAGGCTTGTGGCATTTTAGTACATCCTGTTAAACTGCCACCAATTGTATATGGCAAAATCACGAACCTTGTGGCATTTTAACCCATTGTAATAAAATACCACAAGCCGCACTGTATGCTCTGCCTTTTATAAGAAAACATAGGGACAAAAAGTCAAGGTTTGCACTTTATTAGATGGATCTGAGCCATGATCTATCTATTGGGTTAGACTCTAGATCTAGATTGGGTTAGAGTGTTGATAAGAGGGCAGAACAGAAGAATTTCAGGGTTGTCTTAAAAAACTACCAAGCTCGCTTCATCACTTTTAAAGAAGCTAGGAAGTCATTTTTCTATTATGCCCCTTATTTATACAACAACCATATGGGTTCGAGACCAACATATTTTTGCTTTTTCAGACCAAGGCCCATGCAATCTTGAGAACTCAAAATTAGGTTACATTAACATTTTCTAATTAATCTAAGGGTTCTGTAATGTAAGTACCATCGTAGTCCTCGGTCAGTGCGATAAGGTTGCAGATCTTTTGATTTTATTAATTCTGTAAAGCTACATATTTTTTGACTAGAACTTAGGTTATCGGTTTGGGGTTTGCTGCTAAAACTTACCTTTACATCAGCTATAGCCGTAAGCATTTCAGCATAGTTACCCGATAATTTATATTTGAAAAGGGGACACAATGGCTTTTTGTTGGCTAAACATATTCGACAAGAGCTCATATCTATTCCGTGTTTTGAATCTCCCATTTTGACAAAATACACAACAACAAAAGTGATGGAATGGTGTACGAAGACAATCCGTAAAAATGGTATCGAATTATCGAACTTTGTAATTTCCAATCCCACGAGCTCGTCACTATTTTGCGTAGGTAGGTAGATGATGGCGTTACTAGAGATGGACTTTTGATGTCGATAAAATCAAGGAACTGTCTATCAGGGCGGTCATGATATTACTATAAACCACTATTCTGCACCAAAAACACACTCGATTCGGTCACGGACACCAACAAACGTCAAAAATTGATGGGAAAAATTGGCTTTCAAAAGTGGTTGTGCAACTAATTTCAGGCCACTATGGTAAACTATGATAGTTGATAGTGGTTTTTCATCATCTGTCAAAAAGCGGGGGAAAAGAGAAAAGTAGGTAATGGAAATTGTCGCGGATTACCGCGAGCTCGGCCCTATGAAAACGTTTGGTGGTAAAATACAACTTGAACGCATCTTTATTTTGTGCTAGCAACACTTTTTCTTTTCTTTGGCTTACCCGCCTTTTTTATCCGCCTGAATGTGAGTTGGACCACATTTTGCTTGCGCCCGTGATGAGAGGACAGTCTCCGCATCTGCCTCGTGCGCACGAGCCAGGTTTCCTACGTGGCTGCGTGCGAATACTTTAATCAACAGTCACCCTGGTGAGTAATAGCACCTAATCATGTTGCTCATAACATTAGAAAGTGGTGGTGACTGGGAGGCGAGATGAATTGGTTATGTGCTGGTATCAGTGCGTCTTGGAGGCCACGATTCCGTCGTGGCTCTCTAGATGGGTAGTTGATACCAGCTGGTGGCATGGGTTGGACTGTAGGGGAGGTAGGAGGTCCATCTACGGAACATAAAGGTTCCGCGTGCTCAGTGTTCACTAGGAGGTAAACTTGTCCCTCGGAACATGGGAGCTCCGAGAGAGTTGGTACAGCTTGCTGTACGTCGACCATTGTCAACATCAGGCGAAGGCCTGATGCAATGGTGGCTCTCTCTCTTGTATTATAAATTGTAACAAAGATGAAAATGAGTGTTTCGCCTCCTAGTCGCTATAGCTTCTAGTAGACCTACTGTTTATAATATTATGTTGCGTGTAATATTTTTCTACCATTCCTAAAGGCCGCAACATAAAAATCGAAGCAGGATGGAACTAGGGGAATGGCAGCTGATAATAATTCCTTCAGCTGAGGTCATTGTACTTTACTATGTTCGGAAAAACGTGTTCTGTTCGAGTCTTCAACCGCTGCATTTCTGTCCAGCCTAGTGTGATCTAACTTTTGGTGAATTAAAACATATTTACCGTCAATGCTAGACAAGATTACGGAATATCTACGGTAATTACCGAATCATATGACAATCATCGATCGCAAGATCACATCATTCAGCAGCAAGCGATTATCGATAATTTAATATTACTCTCCCCTACACATCCACAGAAAAAAATAAACGCCTTTGCTTATGGTAAACATTTTTTTAACCCAGGCAACATGAAATTTTTAGGTAGCGTTCCTAAACGTCTGAGCAAAGAGTACAATGTAGCCGATTCTGAAGGCTTTAACTTTAGTTTTAGTGCTGTCAAAACTAAATTTTCATCGTTGCAAAATAGTTCATAAGTGTGAAGAACAGAAGCTAAATTACTTTGGAAAAATTTAAGTCTTGACAGCACTAAAACTAAAGTTAAAGCCTTCAGAATCGGCTTTATTATATACAGTCTGAGTAAATTTTAAAATTTAAACTGTCAAAGTGATATTTACATTTCTGATTCCCAGAAATCAGATGGGATGGGAAGTACTATTGTCGAATACAACGAAACATCCCTTGTCGTCCTTGGTTTTACCTGTTATTTGTTGCTTTCGGCTAGGCCATGCTTGTACCCCAGTCTTTTTACCTAAAATTAGGGTGAGGGATCACTCGCTCTGTGAGTGTGGTCTTGCAGAAGGTTCTGTAGACCATATGTTTTTTTAATGTCCTAGACTTCAGTCCTCTCTGTATGTATAACTTTCTTCCTAATACAATTCCTCGCCCTGTTAACATGAGCTTCTTGTTGAGTCTAGTTGATACTTTTTTCTTCTACATTTTGTCGAAATTTATATCAGTAAATAGTATTAAATTGTAAATGTATATGAATACTAGCAATATTCATTATGTAATTTTAAGTTCATCTAGTAATTAGTCATTTGAGATATAATTAATTAGTTAAATTATATATATATGTACATGGTGCTTGGTAATTCCACCAATTCCTTGAAAGGGGTTATACTAGAAATCATTTCTAACGAATTAAGTCCTATCAACTAGGTGTTGAAAATGAATGGTCTCTGAGTTACGAAGGTCTAAATTAGAAAAAAGAAGTTGTTAACTTTGTAATTTTCGCAATATCAACGTGTTTTACTTGAACAAAAATTATCATTTTTGACCCCTTGTCGATAGGCATTATTTGTTGGAAATGATCCCTGATGATGATTTAGAGGTGGGACGCCTGCTGGGCACAAGCGGATGGTTGGCTCTCCAGTTGGAGCTATTCCATCTAATTCCTGTTGCTTGGAGCTTTGGTATCCTATTGTCCCAGTTTCATTCCCTCGACAAAATCTTCCGCTTCTCTTAATATATCTTAATATGTCTGAGTACCCAAGGTACTTGAGGTCTTCTTCTTTAATGAGATCATTACCAAATAGTTCCCATCTTAGGCTAGAATATATAAAGCATTCGCCTAAGTAGTGCTTACTCGTTTCCTCCTCGCCGCAGTGCGGGCAAGAAGAGTCCTCCTGTACCTTCATTATTGACAGATGTCTGTTCAGCCTACAGTGGTCAGTTAGAATACCTACCAACGTACCTAGATTCATTCTACTAGATTAAGAGTATACCTTACTTTTTTGTAGACGATAGTCGAGAGAAACATTTTCGACTGTCGACAGCCCTCAATGTTCCTCCATTCATCTGCTGATTCTGCTGAAGCCAGACGGCTTATTACCTTATTAGTAACGTTTGCCGAAATAGGAAGCCTAGGTTCAGGTCCAATGAACCGATCCTATGAAATGATCCCTAGTATAACCCCTTTAAAGGAATAGGTCAAATTACCAAGCACCCTGTATATTGATCACCTTCTGTACCTTGTTGTAGATCACAACAATCATCACAAGGATTTACAGGATAGGTACCAAATTCCTCGAAATTATTATTCATTAATACAGTGCTTTGGTTTATGACGTGACATTGGCGGAATTAAATTTGTTAGTCACACACATTATCAGAAGCCAAAAACAAGAAATATTCATAATAAGGACTTCGAGCTGTTCGTTTTCACTCAGGTGGTTTCGGAACGGGGGACAGTTATTTTTTACCTTTACCCCGGCGTTTAGGAAGGCTACCTTATATTAATATTTCTGACTTTAGACAAACATTTTACATTTTTCCCAAAAGTGATATTTAAGTACATACATACCACTCTTAAACGCCCCGGGGTAAAGGTAAAAATTAACTGTCAACCGTTCCACAACCACCCGAGTGTAAACAAACAGCTCATAAACCTTGTCAGAAATGTAAAATTCACTTTGACAGTTTACATTTTACATTTACCCGGCACCCGATCATTAATTAAAACCTTCGACAGGTTCCAACCCTGACAGCAGGATAGCGTATACAATTTTCAACGCGTGCGACAGAAATGGCAATATAACCCATGTCGCGAACCCTAGTTTATGAACGCGCCCCTGGGCACTTAGGAACGCTACCTAGGGTACGTTTCGAAACGTGTGATTATCACTCGGAGTGATGCGAATTTTACCCTGCAGCGTTCAAAATTGACCCGAGTGGAACCGAGGGTAAACGAACTGTTACCTGACAGTTGCGCTAAGTGTTTTGAAACGCTTTCGAGAAATGTAAATATTGCACTGACAAGTGCGATTTCTAACTCTGTCTGGGTACCGATAAAATTTGCCTCACAGTTGTAATTTCGGAGTTTTCTCGGGATTCGGACAAATTTTGAAAATATAATTCAACATTTCCGTACGAATTAGGTGAAAATGTTTCGAAACTGCTACGACAGGATTATGGCTTGCAAATGCAAAGGTTGCAATGCCATCCATATTAATAGCAATAGGTATTGGTTCAATTCCTTATTTATTAGGTACTTTACTTTATTTATTTATTTTGATTTGAAGTTATGTATTTACTTGACGTGTGTTACTCCAGACCGTTCCAAAACGCTTTTCTCACGGGAATCACTTGCAAGCGTTTCAAAACCAGATCTTTCTGACTCTTTCTAGTATATAGCTCTGTCTCTTTCTTAAAAACGAGTGAAATTTCGCACGAAGATCACACGTTTTGAAACGTAGCCCTAATGTTGATAGTTTCTTGGAAATAATGGAAAAATAAATATAACTTTATTAAAAAAAAAAAAAAAAAATATTATTAAAAATAGCTTGAGCTGACATACTAAATTATTATTACATACGGCTTGAACACTCACGTTTAATAAATACATTTTATAAAACTCCCAAGAAATCATTGTGTTACTTATTTTGTTTTGGTGTAATTAAATTTGTATTATCTTTCTGTTTAATACACTACGCTACGTCAATAATGTCAAAAAAGTCAAAAATTGTTGCGACGACAAACAAAGCGAAGGATATATACATGTAAAGCATTTACAAGTTAAATAAATTAGGGGAGCCGAGTGAGGCGAAATGGATCGATACAACTCCCCTAACAAGATTTATTATATAAATAAATAAATAAATAAATAAATTATATACGCAAAAATACTTCGTTTTTTTCTTCAATTTTTAAAATACCAAAACCGTTTCAAGGAATGGCTTTCCTTAACCATTTCTAGCAGACATACATTTAAATAAACATACATATCCTTAAATAATAAAAAAAAGTGATGTCTTTCATTTGATCTGCAGTACAACGTCATCACCACACATATCAATACGAAAAAATGTATTTCTTGAACTCATCCATAAGTCTGGCAAGGATTTGACCATTCATTCAACCTAATGATTACATCGGTTACTGTAAATACTAAAATACTTGTAAAATCGGTTATTTAAATGACATTTCTATTTATTCCATCAAGCAGACAAAAATAGCACATTGAAGTTAAAAAAATAATCGGCAATGACCTGTCCCATTAATTCGTGATTGCCGGCTCCGGCAGCTGAGGCACAGTCATATCATTAGATGCATCATTTTGTACTTTTATGCGAGTTATCGTCAAAAAACATTTATTGTTTGTAGCAACACTTTTATAACCTCAATCAAAGTTTGATAAGTCTGAGCAAATTGTCAATAATGATTTTTTATAGTTTGTTAGAAATACAAGCTTTATTTGGTGTGTCTCTAATAATTCCTAGACAGTACTAATGTACCTAAATCCTATAATATTAGTTCCTCACATTCATCGACTTTGTCGTATAAAAATGTTATAATGGCTAACACCTATGAAAATTGGTTGAATCGTAGAAAAGGTAACGTAAACAGTATTTTAATCATGATTTAATCACAATATATAGGTTAAATTATTATATAAACATATAGTACTAAACAAACACCGTTAAAAATGTGCAAGTAAACATTAATTTTGCATATAAATATTGCAGGTAAACATGCTGTAGATTTATTCAAATTAGATACAAAAACAAAAACTCTCGAAGAAAATGTCATAGAAATCATCCAAGGGCTGTATTTAAAGAAACAAGTACAGAATGACATCTCACCAACCAACAAGAACATGCCTTCTGACATCCGGGCAATATCGATGTCCCGAGCCATGCCAAGCTCCGGCTCTGATAGCCGTCGATTGTCCTACCTGAATGCTTTAGTTACTCTTCTTTGCAAAGAAGACAGAAATTGCTTGGGCTTCACTATAGAAGAACTAATGAGTTGGTGAGTGCAATTATGTTTTATTATTAGTATAAATTGACCTTGTACCCATTTACAAGAACCAAATAGTTGTTATCATGTTTTTTATTACAGTTTGCTGTTGAAAGAGACATGAAAGGTGTTTCTGTTTACTAAGTAGGCCATGGATTTAGCAATAAACATAAATAACTGCCATAATAATACTTTATATTGTCATAGATAAGTTGTTGCCAACTTGCTATGTCCAATAGCGTAAAATGAAAAAAATATATTTTTTTTATTTTGGTTTTCCTTTACCACTTATTGATGCCCTGGTGCTAAGTTCACGAAATGACGCTGGCAAAACTGACCTTTAAAAAAGGAGTCCGTACTTGCCATAATAAAAAAAAAAAAAAAAAAAAGTTCACGAAATGTATCCAGTTATAAGTATACATTCAAATAATAAAATTAAAATATATTTTGCCATGCATTTTGTAAATATTTTGGACTCAGTGCACCACAGAACAAGCAGCGGTAGCTCAGGCGGTAGAGCGCTGGCCTCTCAATCTTGATACCTAGGTTCGATCCCCAGTTGGGAATGCAACAATTAGTTTTTCAGAATTTATATGCATAGTATTACCTAATACTTACCATTTGTTAAATGGTTAAGGAAAACATGATGAGGAAACCTAAATGCCCTAAAAAGCATATAATTGTGCCCCTAAGATTGGTGATAGGGCTCACCACCGGGTGTAACGAGTGTGGACTGCGACTTGCATTTTACAAATCACACTCGGGACCTCTGACACCCCCTCGGGGATTCATATTGTGACAATAATTTATTATTATTTATTTACTGAGAAGGTATAACATTACAGTTTGAACAAATTTACATTTTACAATTCTAATAGGTCATTACCTATGAAATTGCCGTTTTTCATAGTGAATTTGAAGGAAATTCAATTTTCAGTAATAACATTTTTGCATTTTTTGTAGGAATGACAAATCCAAATTTTATTATTTCTTTAGGACAAACTGTTTTTAAAAATTTCATTTTATTCATCAACTGACTATAAATAAAATTGAATATGTAGATGTAAAACCTTGAAATCAACTTTTAAACAAAAAAACAAATAATGGAAATAGCTATTGAATTACAGAAATTATGAACTCATGAATCTGTAAGAAACTTTCAGCAATTTTATAGGGATTATTATCGAAAAATACATTGACAACATTAAAAAATTTAATTTAAGAAATACAATTAAAAATAATACATATTAATTATAAACATTCCTTTCATTCATCACTATATATGCACATATATTGTGACATTTTGTGTACTACACTTCATTCATCAGACAAAATATAAACAAGAGAACAGTGGTTCTAACACACAGTACTTTGCGACATATTGCACTCAAGTCCAAATCGTCTAATGTATCAATAATACTTTGCCTTGGTGATAGCAATGGAAGTGATTTGATGCTGCCTGTTGTTTTCTTTCTTTTACAAAATCAGGGGCTCTACCGCGTAAATCTCATTTGTATCAACTTCAAGCAAATGCATGCGAAATTCAACGCGTGCAAAAGAGATTGCATGTTAGGCGGGCGTCGTCGCACGCACGTCAAATTTCAATCTCAAGTTGAAATGAGAATTACGCGGTAGAGCCCCTGTAAAGGATGCTCAATAGGGTGGAGTGAAAATCCACTTTTTTCGATTTTCGTATTGTAATAGTGGAATTACTTTGAAGCGATCTATAAAGAGCTTAAATAAAATAAAATGAAAAATATTGGATTACATCTTCTACCCCCGCATTGTATTCAAAGTTTTATAAAATGTACGGAAGAAAAAAATAAATTTCTTTCGCTTTAAATTTTTTTGTATTTTTTTTAGATATCTATGTAATATAAAAAATAATAAACATTAAAAAAATTAAACCAATATTCGTCACATAATATGTCTAAAATAAAATAAAAACTGTGTTCATAGAATTTCTCATTTAAACCATTTTTACCAGAGTTTTTCTTTCTTACGACCTAGGAACACAACAGAATTTTATGACCTTATTTTTAGTGAATTAATTATATAAGGCTTTAACTAAAAAAAAAATACAAAACAAAATAAAAACGAAAATAAAAAATTTTTTCTTTCTTACATTTTGAAAAACTTTGAATTCAATGCGGGGGTAGAAGATGTAATCCAATATTTTTAATTTTATTTTATTTAAGTTCTTTATATCTATAAAATTAATTCCACTATTAAAAGTAATTCCACTATTACAATATGAAAATCGAAAAAAGTGGATTTTCGCTCCACCCTAATGCTCAATATCCCCAGTGAACTTTACTATCTAGCACCAAGGCGTTGATAAGTGATACAGGAAATTCAAAATTAAAAACCTTTTTTCTGTACCCTAATATCCAATGTTCAATAGAAAGTAATGGGTGCTTTAAGTAGTATGTGCATGTGCAGTCTGACTTTCCATATTAGACTAGGAAATCTCAATGTAAGGTATCATTGTGGCCTGAAAGAAGATGTAGTGACTAGAATAGGAAAAGGAATGCGTTGGTGGTTTGGGCATATATAGAGGATGGATGAATTAAAAAGAGTTTGATTATAGCTTGACTGTAACGGCTGTGCCTCGCCTTAGGAGCGGCGCGGCGAGGCGGGGGGAGGAAAGGAAATAGTAGCATGAGTTCATATGAAATTGATATTGTCGGATCTTACGAGATTTGTTTACAATATTTTTAAGGATATATAGCTTTTCTATTTACTAGGAAATATGATACTACTAGTAAATGGTTAGTAAATATGTATGTAGGGATGTTATATTAAAATGATGATTGTTAATTGCATCACAAAAATCAATAGAATTAGTAAACCTATCTTGGTTGACTTTTGAATCAGTCTATTTTCCTGCAGTGCAAGCTATCTATTTTTGGAATATGTAAATTAATATACAGGGTGTTAAGATGAAGCTGCAAAAGCCAAAAACTGTTGATAGTACTTGTACAACCGAACAACTTTCCATGAAAAAAAATACAGAAATTATGTTCATACATTTTGGTCCATAGCTATGTAACTTTTCTATGGAACAGCTGATTTTTTTTTTCGCTGTTCGAGGGTTGGCTCCATAGTAAAAGTTGTTCGTATGGATGAGTACTATCGCCAGTTTCCTGCTTCCGCAACTTCATCTTAATACCCACTATAGTCAGTCATAAGAACTGCCTTAGGGTTAGTTAGTATCATAGATACTTTCTTGCTGATAGCAATGTTGCTGCGATAATGGTCTCATAGACTCTGGCCAGATAGTCTGCCCATCTCGACTGTCTTGCCTGTAGTCCAACATAAAAAACAATCTATTCTCAAATCAAATTTGTTTCTTAATGATTTCAAATAATGCACTCTTATAATAACTAGAGTATTCGAAGCGATGGATTTCGCAATAAAAACATATATATAATCATATTCTCAAACCATTGATATAAATAAAGAGGAAGATGCGGTACGTTCTTAGGTCATCAACTCGAAAAGTGGACCTATTTTTTGAACGAGCGCCACCGAACGAAAGAGATAGAGCGACGAGCTTCGATAGTAGTGCGAGCGAAACAAAGCGAATGGACCTGTATTTGCAGGTCCGCGCGCGAGAAGCCGAGTACCGTGTCTTCTGTTTTGTCGAAGTCTCAGATTATACCTGAAAAACATTACAATCACCGTTTAAGTTTATCTATCAGAGCTATGAAAGTCTTTATTTTTCTTGTTAAAAATAATGTAAATTAATATTTGGATTTCTCTTTCAGTATTAGAATCAGCCTTGTGGATGAGTCTATGGTGATAAGAGCTGCAGCTTTAAGAGTCCTTCGGTATTTGATTAAGACTGAAAGTGATGTAGCCACATTCAACACCCTGAAACTGCCATATCTTGTTACGAGGTTCGTATAAATACATTTAATGCTTGCCATATATAGGTGAATACATACTTCAACTGCAATTTGGACCCGTCTTTGAAGGCCTATTCCTCCCACACGGGTGGTCCAAAACCTTTAAAAATAATATATAATAGGCATAACGAAATCAAAAATAAATATTAAATTGGACATTTTATTTTCTGTTGTTATTTTTGACTAAAAAAAATCGAAAGTTTCATACATTTTGATTTTCGCAAGAATTCTCTTACTCCTTTCGGATACATGAATCGATAAAAAAAATCCCGCGCCTTCTTTTTTTTTTCATTTCTCATGAAATTATTGAAAAGATGGTTTATTGTGTCGAACTAGCGAGTGATTCTATCCTTAGCGTGGTGAAGGATTCAAAGCTCAGACCAACTGAGATTCAAAGACACACAAGAAACAAAATCAATTTGCTCTTGTGTGACACATACAACGTCTCACCTCAGTAGAGCGGAGAACACGAGATGTAAAGAAATTCTTTAAATAATACAGCATATAAAAATATTGCATATATAAAATGTAAGGAATGTTAATTGAATCAAAAATCAAAAAAGCCGTCAAAAATAAGAAAACTCAACCATCACGCGGGCGTATTACTCTATCCGTTTCCGGTAGGAGTTCAATACTCTCATATTAGGCTTTGTACCGAATTGCGCATATAGTGCATCAGGTTTTTGATGCGATTTGCTTGGTCCGTTTTGTCAAAGAAGACCATCAACGCTCGTCATGCACAGAAACAAATCAGAACAATTTTGACGCGGATTTCTTCAGTTATAATTTGGAATTACCTTTTCTTCGTACCTAGTTTTGAATACGGCATATAATATAACTTCGGCAACCATGGCCGAAAAGCTGGCTCCACTTTAACACCTAAACTACATTGTTCTCACTGCTAAAATCTTCCGAAAAATATTTAACACAAATCATAGCTGTCAAATAGACATTGCTTCAATCGCATGAAGTCGCATCAGTTCATGGGTAGAAGCGATTCGTTCAGTTTGATGCGGTATTTGCATTTGTTATGTTGGTAATAGATAAATCGCATTGATGTAGTTGATGCGCGAATTGGACCAATTATGACGCTCAATACGGTGCCAATTCTAGTCTCTGATACGGAGTCCATAGTCTATGGTACGGATTCCATACACATAGGAAGGTTATACACAGGATTATGAGAAGTTTACCTTGTCTACGATATCCGACAAGCTGCAGGGCTGTGTATAGCCTCCCATTGTGCATGGAATCCATATAGAGTGAAAGATATAGCCGCCATGCTGATGTTTGCTATCCCTCTTTCCCTCGAGGAGACTATGGAGTTTCTGAAAGTTTCATGAGCCAATGAAATACGAAATGCTAATTCGCAGTGTTCTTAATTCAAAATACATCTTCACTGAGTGAGTAAAATTGACTTTTGCTCACTGGTTTTAAGCAACAAAAGCGCGCTTTTCGAGCTAGTAAAGTGAAAATTACTGTTGCTAACTCTCAGATTAAGACTGTGCTATAATTAAGTGGACCTCAAATTTTAATTTTAGATCAATGGACCTCATGCTTCGTAACGAGGAAGAGCGTGCTCAAGCTCTTCGTGTGGTTCGCCGAGTGATAGCTGTGGTGGGCGCCGGCGGGTCCGTGCGGCGTCACCGCGCCGCCCACATTGAGGTTGGCCTGTTGCGGTGTCTCGCGGCTATAGCGCGAGCAGGGAGTGCGGGCGACGGCTCTGGAGATAGGTTGGCGAGGCCGGCGATAGCTACTTTGGCTGAGATTGGTAAGTCAATACCACAACACAGATAATTGTACCCGTAGTGAGCCGAGTGATTCAGGTGGCGTCACCGTACGTCCTGACGGTTTGGCCAGATATTTTGACACCAACACAAGTAAACTCTGCAGTCATTAAGACGGAATGGACATTCGGTGATATTACCACCGGCGGCCCTGAAAACTAAATCAATATTTTTAATTTATTGGCGGAGCCACTATTGTAGGGGCCCCTCTCTCGATTACCCCGCAGGTGTGATCTCCCCCGCGCTGCTGGTATCCTGCGGCGGTATAAACGCCCTGACAATAAATACACAACTTATACACTTCAATTAACCGATATACCAAACTATTTGTTTATGTTACACTAGCATTACCCTACAGGTGTGATCTCCCCCGCGCTGCTGGTATCCTGCGGCGGTATAAGCGCCCTGACAATAAATACACAACTTATACACTTCAATTAACCGATATACCAAACTATTTGTTTATGTTACACTAGCATTACCCCGCAGGTGTGATCTCCCCCGCGCTACTGGTATCCTGCGGCGGTATAAGCGCCCTGACAATAAATACACAACTTATACACTTCAATTAACCGATATACCAAACTATTTGTTTATGTTACACTAGCATTACCCCGCAGGTGTGATCTCCCCCGCGCTGCTGGTATCCTGTGGCGGTATAAGCGCCCTGACAATAAATACACAACTTATACACTTCAATTAACCGATATACCAAACTATTTGTTTATGTTACACTAGCATTACCCCGCAGGTGTGATCTCCCCCGCGCTGCTGGTATCCTGCGGCGGTATAAGCGCCCTGACAATAAATACACAACTTATACACTTCAATTAACCGATATACCAAACTATTTGTTTATGTTACACTAGCATTACCCCGCAGGTGTGATCTCCCCCGCGCTGCTGGTATCCTGCGGCGGTACAAGCGCCCTGACAATAAATACACAACTTATACACTTCAATTAACCGATATACCAAACTATTTGTTTATGTTACACTAGCATTACCCCGCAGGTGTGATCTCCCCCGCGCTGCTGGTATCCTGTGGCGGTATAAGCGCCCTGACAATAAATACACAACTTATACACTTCAATTAACCGATATACCAAACTATTTGTTTATGTTACACTAGCATTACCCCGCAGGTGTGATCTCCCCCGCGCTGCTGGTATCCTGCGGCGGTATAAGCGCCCTGACAATAAATACACAACTTATACACTTCAATTAACCGATATACCAAACTATTTGTTTATGTTACACTAGCATTACCCCGCAGGTGTGATCTCCCCCGCGCTGCTGGTATCCTGCGGCGGTATAAGCGCCCTGACAATAAATACACAACTTATACACTTCAATTAACCGATATACCAAACTATTTGTTTATGTTACACTAGCATTACCCCGCAGGTGTGATCTCCCCCGCGCTGCTGGTATCCTGTGGCGGTATAAGCGCCCTGACAATAAATACACAACTTATACACTTCAATTAACCGATATACCAAACTATTTGTTTATGTTACACTAGCATTACCCCGCAGGTGTGATCTCCCCCGCGCTGCTGGTATCCTGCGGCGGTATAAGCGCCCTGACAATAAATACACAACTTATACACTTCAATTAACCGATATACCAAACTATTTGTTTATGTTACACTAGCATTACCCCGCAGGTGTGATCTCCCCCGCGCTGCTGGTATCCTGCGGCGGTACAAGCGCCCTGACAATAAATACACAACTTATACACTTCAATTAACCGATATACCAAACTATTTGTTTATGTTACACTAGCATTACCCCGCAGGTGTGATCTCCCCCGCGCTGCTGGTATCCTGTGGCGGTATAAGCGCCCTGACAATAAATACACAACTTATACACTTCAATTAACCGATATACCAAACTATTTGTTTATGTTACACTAGCATTACCCCGCAGGTGTGATCTCCCCCGCGCTGCTGGTATCCTGCGGCGGTATAAGCGCCCTGACAATAAATACACAACTTATACACTTCAATTAACCGATATACCAAACTATTTGTTTATGTTACACTAGCATTACCCCGCAGGTGTGATCTCCCCCGCGCTGCTGGTATCCTGCGGCGGTATAAGCGCCCTGACAATAAATACACAACTTATACACTTCAATTAACCGATATACCAAACTATTTGTTTATGTTACACTAGCATTACCCCGCAGGTGTGATCTCCCCCGCGCTGCTGGTATCCTGTGGCGGTATAAGCGCCCTGACTCGGTTCCTGGGAGAGTGCGCGACTCCACGGATGGCCGAAGCTCTTTGCGGAGCGCTACTACACACGCTCGACTCTCCGCACGCGAGGAGAATAGTCCGGCTGGATCTGAGGCCGCTGTGCGCTCCATACTGTGACTTCCATGCTAGGCCTAACACCACTGATACCTCAAGGTTAGTATTATTGAGGCGGGGTTCTCCCAATTTTGTCTCTTTTCAAACTCACTGTAACCGTGAAAGGTCTTATGATAAAATTTTGAAAAAAATAAATGTCATATATTCGCTCTTTCGATTCGCGATTACTTGAATTTTCCTGCATCCAATAAAATCGCAAAGATAGGCCTGAACTATGATGTAAATATCATTTTCACTTCTCATGCTCGTAAAGTTCTTGTTTATGCTTGCTATAAGCGGACTAAAACTACGTTTTATGCTCTAGTGCATAAAAGTGTTTACTTCTTCTAAGAACGTATATACAGCCAGTACAACGACATAGACAAACTTTTTAAAACTCAATAATGGTGGAAGAAATAAAAAAAAATACTTTGGCGGGAAAGAGCTGTTGTTTTTCCTCAATAGGTACGTATATTAAGTTGTTTATTTAAATTTGCATTAAATATTACCTACTGTATGTTAAATATGTCATTTGCTAGTAATATCACTGTTTCATTTCCTCGCAATCGAAGTGAAAAGCAGAGTGTCCTCGCCGTTCGGCTCGGGCATATAAACGTCTCGGATAAAATGGATTGTTTTATGCCCTTGTTGTACAATCTACTATTTATTTGATAACTTTCGATACCAAAATAAACGTGCTACAAAATGAGATATAAAACGGCCGTCATATTAAAAACCCATCCGTCTTATTCCAAAATAATAAATGAAAACACTTTGAAATCGCAAGATTTCTGAGCGGCTCGCTTTTACTGAGCAGGATAGACAAGTGTAAAATGAAAGCGTTGGAGCAGGACCGTTTTCTCCGGATACCCACGCCTTAACCCCTTGGCTTGTTTTCACCACAAAGTCCTCAGTTTTGTTTTGAATAGTAATTTTCTTAGAAGTGAGACTTTCGGCTTACTTTTTCAGAGACGAGCGTGAGATGCGGTTTACATGCGTGCGGCTTGCGCTGCTGTGCGTGTTACGGTCGTGGCCGGGTTTGTTACACTTCTGTCACCCGTACAGTGCGGCGGGGCTCAGGGCGCTGGTGCGGGCCCTGCTGCTGCCACACAACCACACTCGAGTGAGTATACCATTAACTAGTAGGAACATATTGAGATGCGGCTTGCGGCTTGCGCTGCTGTGCGTGTTACGGTCGTGGCCGGGTTTGTTACACTTCTGTCACCCGTACAGTGCGGCGGGACTCAGGGCGCTGGTGCGGGCCCTGCTGCTGCCACACAACCACACTCGAGTGAGTATACCATTAACTAGTAGGAACATATTGAGATGCGGCGTGCGGCTTGCGCTGCTGTGCGTGCTACGGTCGTGGCCGGGTTTGTTACACTTCTGTCACCCGTACAGTGCGGCGGGGCTCAGGGCGCTGGTGCGGGCCCTGCTGCTGCCACACAACCACACTCGAGTGAGTATACCATTAACTAGTAGGAACATATTGAGATGCGGCGTGCGGCTTGCGCTGCTGTGCGTGCTACGGTCGTGGCCGGGTTTGTTACACTTCTGTCACCCGTACAGTGCGGCGGGACTCAGGGCGCTGGTGCGGGCCCTTCTACTGCCACACAACCACACTCGAGTGAGTATACCATTAACTAGTAGGAACATATTGAGATGCGGCGTGCGGCTTGCGCTGCTGTGCGTGCTACGGTCGTGGCCGGGCTTGCATTACTTCCGCTATGGTGCCGTTTTTTAGGGTTCCGTAGTCAACAACAAGGAGCCTGTTGTCTGTCTGTCTGTCTGCCCGCGGCTTAGCTGAGAGATTATTAGTACTAGAAAGCTGTAATTTGGCATGGGTATTTATCACGCCGATAAAGTGATACAGTAAAATTTTGAAAAATATTTTTCTCCCCTACACGTAAAGTGGGGATGATTTTTTTTTCTCGTCTATCCCTTAATGTGGGGTGTCGTTGGATAGGTAATTTAAAAATATTGGGGGTATGAAAATACAATTTTTCGATCCAGGGTTCCGTTTGCGAAATATTAAGCTTAAAAGTGTTAATTTTTGTTAGAGTCAAGTGTCCCCCCCCCCGCCCTGCTAGCGAAACGGTTGTATTTGGAGACGTGGAAAAAATCACGGCAGTAGTATACATAACGAAATTAAAAGGAAAACTATCACAGCTAAGTAGGCTTTACAAGGTAACGAGTAGAGATCGCGTCAAACTTAGTCACCTCTAAACACGGGGCGATTCGCATCATCAGGGACAAAATGTATGGGCCGTTCTTGGGAAGAGCAACTTCCGAGCGTACTAGAAGTTTGGCGCGATCTGTATTAGTCGACAAACTTATAAAATGTGCTTGGAGAAGAAGTCCGCATATTGTGTAGGGCAACTACGGAAACGAACACTTCGCGTGGCCCCCGATCTTATTGTGAGATTTCGGATGGTGACATTTAAGCTCTTAATTTCACTTTCAGAAAGCCATTCTGGATCTGCTGTACGAATTGCTAGGACTGCCACAACCCGAGTGGACGGATGAGATCTCCGTAGCGTTAGCTGCCGTCGATCCTTCTGATTTTCAAGTAAGCTTTGATCACGAGTCAAGAAAATCTAGCATGGTAAACATTAACGTGTTGCAGGAAAGGCCCAAATAATAATTTATTGGATATTATTTGTACTCAGAACATTATTTAGAGTGCATTACAAACTAAAAAAGATTAATTTAGAAACAAATTGCAAGACAAATATTTTGAAAAAATTCCTTGGTGTTAGGATTCGAACCTGCGACCACTTTCTTACACGGCAAGTGAGCTACCGATTACGCCATCGAGGTATTCATCCTAGACAGGTATTCATCCTAGACAGGTATTATAGCGACATCAAGCCGTGAAATCACGTAACGCCCTCGTGAGCGTTTAGTATGTGCATTACTGGCTGGTGTTACAAAAATTTAGTATACAGGTATGGTAGAAAAATTGGTGGCGCAGTCGGTCGCTTACCTCTCGTGTAAGCACGAGGTCGTAGGTTCGAATCCTGACCCAAAGAATTTTTCAAAATATTATCTTACTTAAAATTTGATTTTAATGCACTCTAAATAATGTAAATAATCTCCTGGTTTGGAACACACATGAAATAAAAATATTGGTGACCTGAATAAAGACCTTGATTGGCTTTCAAAGTGGACCACTTGTATACAGGATGCTTGGAAATTCGACCTATTCCTTGAAAGGAGTTATACTAGAGATCATTTCCAAGAAATAATGCCCATCAACTAGGGGTCGAAAATGATCATTTTTGTTCAAGTAAAATACGTTGATATTGCGAAAATTACAAAGTAAACAACTTCTTTTTTCTAATTTAGACCTTTTATTTCTGAGATTTTGGGAATTGAGAGCATGTATTTTTTTATAAATTATCACTCATTTATCATTAATTAGAAAAATAACAAATAAGTGCCGAGATAGGAGTAGTTATTTTTATATTATTTGTTTCTGGTTATCAGTCTGAAAGTTTGAAAAATATTTTAAAAACCTCCGTAACTCGGAGACCATTCATTTTTGACCCCTGGTTGATGGGCTCAATTTGTTGGAAATAATGTCTAGTATAACTCCTTTCAAGGAATTGGTCGAATTTCCAAGCAACCTGTATATTGAGCCCCAATCATTGAGATTTGGTATTTTTATTGTTGTATGGGCAGAGTGATCAGGGGGGGGGGGGGGCATAGCAGACCATATCGAGCATTAACCGCTTTTACTACATGTCTATCCCTCTCGAGGTAGACCAACAGAGTGAGAGAGAGCACTGCATCACGCGCTATCGAGCTCGATATGGTATGCTATGCTAGACTAGCAGGTCTGGCCGTACGGTGATCTTTATAGGTAGACTAGCTTTTGCCCGCGACTTCGCTCCCGTGGAAGTCTTTCGTTTTCGGCTTGGCGGTAATTTTATCAACATTCCCTTATAGTATATATGTTGAAAAAGGTCGCTACGGTTATTATAATAAAAAAACCGCATCCAAATCCGTTGAGTGGTTCTGGAGTCAGTACAATACTTATTATAGTAATAACCCATTTAATTTAAAATGTCACAAAATATATTTACTTATAATGTTAAACAATATTCAATGTACTGACGCCAATGAAATTCTGACTCGAATTTTTTCCTACTTTATTATTAGTATTTGAAGAGTAATATATCGTCACGACATGAATCCCCGAGGGGGTGTCATAGGTGTTCCGAGTGTGAACTGTGAAATTCAAGTCACAGTCCATACCCGGTACACTCGCGTTTCACCGATAATTATTACGTTCCAACGTGATAGGTGGTTAGCCCTATATAAGACATAAGACATTTATTTTCGTAACTATTACTACACGTCACTTTAGCATAATACACAAGTAATAATAAAAAAATAAAAAAAAGTCAAAATAAATCACAAAGGAGAATGACCAAAACCAGGCTGTAGATGCTTCACCACCATTCATGTACGAACAATATTGGTCTAAATTATAAATCAATAATTTTTTTTTGTAGATCTATAGGAATGGGGGTTAAAAATAAAATTTAATTGGTAATACAGTTGATTATTTGGTACTTCTATCCGACCACAAAGTAACCGACAACTTATAGGGAGGTTGAATATGAATAAAGACTCGATACTTATGTTTCGATACGAAGTATTTCTAGCATTGAATCATTCGAGCGATGCTTACTCGTTATCGAATGAAAATGTACTTGGTATTCGCAAATGTACTGAAAAATGACGTATGATGCTCGTACTCGTTGGCTGGCTTGCATAATAATGTAATATAGAATACACATGATCGTAAAAAAATCAAGCAATTGTTATGTTACCGAAATACCATCAATCGATTTGGTTAATCAAAGGAATAGAAAATCACCATCGTGTTTATCACGTCACTTCTTGGTCACGTCAATCTTGTGTGGCGATGTGCAATGACGAGATATTTTATAAATTAATTAATAATTATTAAAATATCGAATCAAGTCCACTATTGACTCGTTGACCGACTGAATAATCGAGACATTTTTAGATTGTTCCGAGTCCCCTATCCTAGTAATAGGTAACGTAACGTAACGTACGTTTTGACCAAAACTTACGTTTGTGTAGGTACAGGAATCTTTCATTCCTTTTGTCTTTTACAATGCAATGCGTGATAATTTAGTCGATTGTTCATCGACTTAGAATTCATCAATTCATTCATCGAATCATTGAGATATTAGAGTAATCGAAACAATCGACTCAAATCTCTCGCATCGCTAATGTCAGATATTTAATCTATGGCAACCAAATGTCAACAGCACTTTTTCTGTTTTCTCTGTACCTTACCCGTTTTTTGCGTTTTAGTAATCGGCAGAAAAAATATTTTCGAGTATATCTACGCGCTAGTGTCGAACGTGAACGTAACATCCTTCGACCGCTTCGACGACTAATAATCACGCAATGGCGTTAAGATTTGGAGTGGTAAATTGTGGTCATATACCACGGCGCTGTGCAAACTGTTCGTTTGTAGTGCCGCGCCAACAAAGAGTTCATTCTATGGACGAGCTATCCAATTCCATGCTGAATGTTTTAATAATTAATCCTAGTATATTTCCTGTCTTTTGGTGACAGTTTAGTCGAGACGCAAGTTCAGCCTAACTTCCATAGAATTTTGGTCATTCTCCTTTAAACAAGTAAAAAAAATTAAGACTTTGAAGAGTAAGTAGGGCATATGATGTAATCGTGTTGTGTACAGGACTCGTGGCGACTGAATGAAGGGTTCGTCGCGGCGGAGGGCGCCGCCATTCTGCCGCATCTCAGCGCGACCGGGCCGGACATCACCGAGATACATCTAGCGCTGCTGTTACACTGCTTCCTTGAGGTTTTTACAAGGCTTTATTCTTTATTAATTAAAATACATGTACAGAGGCGAGCTTACGTCTGAAAAGAGATTTCTTTCAGCCAACCCTAGTGGGAGAGGTCACTAATAAAAATAAGTAATCATACATACGTGTACTACAAATAAAGTCGTAGTCGGCGATTCATCCATCGCAAGGAGATAAAAATTAACATTATATCATTGCAGTATAGAAACGCAGAAAGAAAAGTAAATCTGGATGTGAGGAGTTGTGTTGAGACCTGGATTGCTCAGTTGGTAGAGCAATCGCCCGGTAAGCGAGAGGTCCCGGATCCGTATCCCGGTTCAGAGCTCCTCACATCCAGATTTACTTTTCTTTCTGCGTTTCTATACTGCAATGATATAATGTTAAGTTAAACTTGTAAAGGTTATCTTTGTATGTTCTTCTTCTCTGTGTACTTCGTTTATGTTACTTTTTCATATTGTGATGGTTTTGCTGTCAGAAATCTCTGTTTAGAGATAAGCTCGCCAATGTGCATCTATTTTCACTGTAACTTTGTTTATGTTTATATTTATGTGTGTGTACAGTAAAGAATAAAGAAGGTTGGAGTCTGTTTAAATCCTAGGTATTAATATATATTGTATTTTTCATGTCCACAGGCGGGTTTACTAGATGGGCTAGCGGAAGTGATCGTGACAAGCGACACTTTCATCTCGGTCCGCGCCACCGTGCTACTCGGACAACTACAGCATTTAATACACACCCTACTACCTCCGCAAATATGCAACATAACCCCTCCACTGCCCTCCCTAATCGCCCACGCTTCAGCCGGGAAACCTCACGCTTTAGCTGCCATCTCCGCCTTAAAGAGACTACATACGATGCTGGAAGCTCGCCCAGCAACTAACAGCTTGTTCCTAGACCACATCGTCCAATACTGCAGCGGTGCGTTCAAAGAAAAAATAGAAGATACCTCAAAGAGTAAGAAAGAGAAGGATAACGCTAGTATGGCGGCCCCCAAGCCGCTGTACAAGGACAACAGTATTGAATTTTTGAACGAATCCGATAATGAAAGCGAGCCGAAGCAGAGGCATAGTGTCGGTTCGAGAGCAGATGTTGCCACGAGGAATGTCATAGCGTTGGTGAAGAGTAAAAGTGTTAGTGCGCGGACCAGTGACGCTGTCCACAAGGTGAAGAAGTCCTCGAAATTGTTCAATTTGTTTGAGAGTGAGAGCGACAGTCTTATCCGGTGTTCGTCCGTCATGCAGAACAAGGATGGAAATCAATGGAATTGGGATATTATAAGAACCATTTTGAAGGTGAGCTCCATTTTGCATGGTGTCCATCTTCGCGGTGTTTTTTGAGGCAGTGTCGTCCGTGAAACAGCTGTTCACAAGCAGCGTTCTAAAATAGACCTTTCTCCTGCGAGTTAGTCTTTAAGTTACAGCTGAATATTTTCTTTTCTGAAGATTTGCGCGCATATTTTTCTTCTGAGAGTGATTTGTTCAGTATGATCAGTAAAGTTTGTGGTTTTCTTTAACGCTTATAGGAGGATGGGATTTATGTCCCATCTTCCATTGTTTCACCATTGTTAACTGCAAAAATAATTACTTCTGTAATCAATAACTCATTTACAGAGATTGTATCCCAACTTTATGCATGACAAATATAAAATAAAATTAACAGAAACTGTCAATGATCTTTCTTCTGAACGGCTGTTGAAATTTTTACAGGAGCAAGAGTCACCGCCGCTCCTGAACTTGAACGACAGCGGTCACAAGGCGTGGGCGGCGCGCATCATCAACCACGTGAAGCCTTCCGCTAACAAGTACTCGCACGCGGACCTGTCGGCCACGTGCCATGGACATAGTCCCACGCGGGCCACGCAGCTGCTGGTCCGACACTTGCTCACCCGGAACGATGTAATTATATCATTTGTTATACAGTGCGCGCCAATCTTTTAGTCGCCTCTGAAGGTAGCCGCAAGAGGCGACGCAATAGCCGTTTCATAGTGTCAGGGGGACGTTACAGGAGCGAGGGCGCGGAGCACACCCGCCTGCGTGCCGCACCACAGCCCCCGCTCGCCATTTTGCAGGTGTGAACACTATGCGTTAGTGTTAGTGCTACGTCCGTACAGTACACACGCGCGCGTTGTATTAAAACTACCTTCGAGGAAAAAATTCCATGATTCGTTAAGTTTATCGATGAATCTGTTTGTTATAGTTTATTGTTTTTGTTGCCTTTATTTGTTGTTTAGTTTGTTAAAGTTTTGTTGATTTAGTTTGTTGAAGTTTATTGTTGTTGTTATGCCTCGCGGACGTTATAGCGTACAACAATGTAGGAAAATTGTGTTTATATTAATGCATTTTATTTATATAGTTAAAATTGCACTAAAATAATAAATAAATAATTAAATAGGTAGGTAAAACAAGTACACCTTCTCACTTATAGTAAACATTTAATAATCAACCGTTGATATTATTGTTTCCTTGACTGTACCTGCGCAAGCTTGCATTCGTAACTCATTCAGAGGCGACTAAAAGATTGGCGCGCACTGTACCGTTCCCTCCACTCCGCTAACAAGTGTTGCGTGAGTATGTTTATTTACAGGGTGTAAATGCAAAACCAAGAATCCCTTTAGGGTATGAAAGTATACACGATACTGATACGATTACGATAAAAAAAGTATACCTTAAATTTTTACCAAAAATTAGATTGTTTTCCTTAGATCCAGCTACGCACTCTTATCAATGCAGTTCATTCACCCCGTAGTGCGGTAACGACCAATCACATTGAGTAATTATGTTCTGTGCTACTGACGCTATCAGAGGTCAACGACCAGTGAGAGTGTCCGCCGGATTAGAGTATTTCAAGTTTAACAAATCGTGTTATTATGTGGTACTGCTACATAAAAAAAAATTTGCCGCTATTTTTTTAAACACTATGATTCATACTAACATACCCTAGAAGGATTCTTGCTTTTGCTTTTACATCCTGTATAAGACCATCCCATTTAAATTAACTTATGCTTTCCGCAGATGGACTCGCAGCGACTCCTCGAAGAGCTATTCGAAGACGTAAGCCACCAGATAGCCGCCATAGAGACCGGTCGCAAGGCGCACGAGTGCCTGTTCAGTCCGCAGCACATGTGCAACACCATGTGTCAGATGTACTTCCTGTTCGTGGGACAGCTGTGTCACTCGCAGACCGGCCTGAAGCTCTTCAAGCAGACGGGGCTATATGACAAGTGAGTTCACACCTACATACGTACGTACTCACTGGCTTTTGCCTGCGAAACTACAACATACATAGATACATACTCACGGCTGTCTCCCAGAGAGGTAGGCAGAGACTACATATTTCCATCTGCTACGATCCTGACACACCCCTTTCGCCTCTTCCAGATCCACCAATCTAGTCCTTGCCAATCCAGTCTTGTCCATTGCCCTTCTTCAATATCTCGCCAATTTGGTCAGCTAACGTGCTTGGTCGAGCTCTACCTTCGACTTGCGCACCATACATTTCCTTCGTCACTCTACTTTCATTTGTCCAACCCACCTCGTCGGAACTACAAGTACTTGCAAATACATAATACAGTTTTATATACCAACTACACGTACGGTGCTCTCCGTGTACAACACGGCTTGCGCAGACAAGGCGCGTATGGGTAAGCTTTTAAGACTGCAAATCACAATCTGCTATGATTCCGACATACATAACTTTGTTTTTCTTTGTGACTGTTATGTTTTTGGTCATTTGGCCTTTACAACTTTACCGAACAAAGACGGAACGTTTAGAATGATCACCTCCATTATGATCCTTTGTTGCTTCTTCCACTGCAGTGGAGTCATATCATGACTCCTTGTCATTGTTCTTAGCATTCCGTCCTTTATAAGCTCTTTTATTATGTGTTATTTTGGTTTCACCCTTTTTCGATATGTCACTGTAATGAAAACTAAAAACTTCATTGGAACTGCTCAAAGTAAATGTGTTTAAAATCCAATTAATTTTTAACAAATGAAAACATATTTAAGGGGCTCCACAATAGAATAGAATAGAATAATTATATATTAAAGCATCAAAGGCTCAAACTTTGTTAGTACAACTTAAAAAATAAAATAAAAAATGTTAGTAAAAATTACAATCAAAAAATAAAAATAAAGATACAAAAAAAAACATTAGTTTTGCATTGGATTCAGTTCCGTCAATGTAGATACCAAAAGTTAAAAAAAAATATGGCGGGTTTTTTGACTATTTCTTTCTTTCAACGTTTGTAACACTGATAAATACGTAGGTATAGTTTGATAAAACTAAAAGCATGTTATTAGGGATTTATCAATTTCAGCCTCCTAGAACTGTCAACGAAGACTCACCACAGCTGCTACGTAAAGCTAGTAATCTCTAGCTTGGACTACACCTTGGACTCATACCCTCGAGATATTCTAGCCAAGACCTTGACATGCAGCATTCAAGCCTCGAGACTGTACACGACACAGTTCCTGAACGTTTTGCTCCGAGCGTCACAAAAATCCCGGGAGATGGTCCGTAAGAAAATGAACAGGAAAAATAGTTTGCAAGATCAAGTGAAGGCGAGCAAGGAGGATGGAGACTCCGGTAATTCAGACATGGAGACGTGGATACTGCAGATGTTGGTCGGACAAGTCAAGGATGAGTCGAAGGCTGTCGTCAAATGTGCCCTCTCGATACTAGAAGAGGCTTGCAGTGTTGCGGTAAGTTTATTTTTGACGCATTTCTATGGTTTAAACGTATTAGTGCACTAAACTTTTGAAATGGAAATACTTGTGGGAAAGCTTCTTTGTTAGCCTTTTCGATTAAATTTAAATTAATCTAGAAGCCCGTAAGAATTACAGAAAGTAATGGTGAAAGACGTCATAACCTTTACTTACCTTTACTCAAAATGGTTGTAATGTGGTAATTATTTTGATAACTTTCTTTGAGCAAAGTCGCCCTTTGAATAGGCGCCAGCAAAGTTATGGAATTTCATTGCTGGTGAGTTTAAGCCAATTTCCTTTGAAAATCCATTATTGTTTCAAAACTACATACATACATATACTCACGCCTGTCTCCCAGAGGGGTTGGCAGAGATTTCCATCTGCTACGATCCAGACACACCCCTTTCGCCCCTGTTTCAAAAATAGTCAGGTACAAATTACCACGTTACAAGCATTTTTGAGTAACACTATGCAATACAAGCCTTGGTCCGCAATGACTGCGTTGCTGACCACGCTAACATGGCCTCGAGCTCAGCTTAGCTACGCCCTTACTGTCCGCGTTATAAAGGCCCCGACTTTCGGTGTCGGCCATTATTCCAGCTTGTCCATCAAGGGCTGCAGTGCTGACTGCGCTGTGTAGGCCTGGAGCTGCGCTGTCTACAAACTCTGTACGCCGCTGATGTATATCTGTATATACAAAATCCATACATTGTGTACCTACATTTTATGGAATATGTTTTTATTATTTTTCAATGCAAGTGCTCGTAAAGGCCCACTTTTTATGCATCAAAACCGAACAGAAAGTCGATTATTTTGCCCTAATGCTTTATTTTTTTATTTGTTTACAATGGTTGGCTAACCTGCAGTCTTTCCTGTGTACCATAAATGTTACACTTTTTTTTTTCCACTGTTTAACGTCTTTGGATACAGTCCTTTTAAGCCAATTATAATTTAAAGTTCACAAGATTATATTTGTTTTATTTCCTAACACTGCATTGAAAAACGTAATATGATACACGGGCGTAAGAGCAATAAATTACTCGGTTACGTTTAAAACACTCGCTACGCTCGTGTTTTAAATCGTCCTCTTCATTTATTCCTTTGCGCTTTTGTAGCATAAGCTACTATTTCGACTCTCTTTTGTAAAAGATAAATGATTCAAGCGAAATTTATTTCTATTTTTGCAGACCTACCTCGATAAGCTAATCAGCATGAAGGAGACAGTTGGCCAGAACTGCCGACTGGACAAGTCGGCCGAGCCGAGTGCCCTGGACACGTCGGTGGCGGGCGACAGAGGCTACCTGCTGTGGCTGCATCTCGAGGCTGCGTCGCTGGCGAGCAGCGCCGACCACCAGGCCGTGCACTTCGTGAAGAAACACTTGGATTATTGGACGAGGTTCTATAACTATAGGTGAGCACTTCTGTTGGAGCCTTCGTTCTGAAGCTTGCGTGGACAAAAACACATCGTCACGACGACGTGAATTAGAATAGAATAGAAAAAAAAATTTTAGACCATAAAGTCTATAATATATTAGTAACAAATTGAACTTATCAACTATGTTAGTAAACATTAAACATTAAAAACAACACTAAACAAACAAAACACTGAACACAATATTTACAACATTTACCTTGAATTGAATTGAATTGTTTATTTTTCTAAAAACATTACTTAATACTATTACAATTTTGCCAAACCACTCTCGCGGTTTGTCGGCAAGCTCTTAATTTAAATTATGCACTATTCACACTATACAGAAAACACTTTTTGTAGAAGTAGCTAACAAGTAAACATAGACAGAAAAAAAGACAATGCACTGACATTCAAAACACATGTATAGGGCTGTCGTTGTGGTTGGAGAAGGTTTTCAGGAGGCACATGACAGTGAAAATGATGAAATCACAGTCCACCCACGTTTTACCGAAGATCATAAGGTCCAAGCGCCAAGGGCACAAAACAGCATAAGAGGCGTTGTTACGTGCAAACCTCCATACACATGGTGGGATATACATAGAATGCTATTTTAATATTTTTGGCTGAGTCCATTAACATTATCTAGATCTATGTTTAAGTCGAACTACAAATCGTTAAATTTGAGTAATATCTTAACAACAAACCCATAAAATTTAACTGTTTTTTACCAAAAGTGTAGCCGGTGTTCTTTTATTGTTTTCGATAAAATCAAAAAATTAATACTAGTCAAACATCGAAAATATCTACATTAATAATGGCTCGTAATAAAAAGCTCCGAAAACTAAATTAAAAATGAGAATGTTCAATTTATGAATGTTACCGCTTTAAATACTAATGTACCGAAAACTTCTGTGCTAATAAATATACTAAAACTACCGAATGAAATACTGAAAATTCCGAAAACTACTGTCAGCTATTTTTATCGTAGATCTCAGAATAAAAAATATTTTGTTTGTGTGTCATGAATTCTGTGAAAACTAGAGACCTCGCCTCGCTCCGCTCCGCTCCGCTCCGCTTCGCTCGGCTCCTTATTTTATTTCACGTGTAAACCTAAATTTAAAGTCGTGAAAAATTTTAGTTTGCTATGTTTAATTTATTTTGTCGGTAGATGTTACATAGTTAAATTAGTATATTTTTCGATAATTAATTTTGCCGCTACTCAGATAGTATACAGTGTGCAGCAGTTCGCTGGGATTTAATTTGTTTTTCGGAGGCTTTATTATCATCCATTAATAATAACCAAAAATAACGTCCACAATTTTCCCAAAACGTGGTTTCTCTTGAAACAAGTTTTCAACTTTGCGCCCGCGATAAAATCGGCACGATTTTACTGTCCTCGCAGGTTTCATGGAGCGTGCACCTTATAGCGAAATGAAACAGCATGACATTTGGCCACGCCCACAACTGAGTTTGTCGCGTCATGATGTCTGTTCTTAACGTGCCCTACGGTTCCTACGAAGCACGCGGACCGAACACAAATTTGCCCATACGGGATCTGAAAATGTGTGGTTTCATCCGAGTTACATACTATACTTTTCATATCGACTGCGAGGAATATATATGAAAATAAGTCGACTTAGAGACATTTTAACTGGGCCCTTTAAATGCTCTATACCATAGACTAAGTATTATCACGTATAGACCGATAACTCCCATACATCAAGGCGTAGCAAATTTTTTACGCGCCCTTACGACACTAGATGTCGCCAAGTGTTGCAAATAGGCATAATTTGTTTAATTGGCTGCAAGTAAACTCTTATGGTTACCAAGTAAACATGTGGCTATAATAGTTTTGCTTAGAAAAACTAAATGCGCTAAGTTGACAACACTAAACTAAACAACTAAACAGTGAATATTTCAGCGCCATCTATTATATTATCGAAGTAGGAATTATTTTTATGTTAAGTGACATCCCTGTGCCATTAGCGTCACCAATCGGTCTTTTTTAGCATCGTGTTCGTTAGAGGATTTAGCAACGCCATCTAGATTTTGTTAGAATTTTACACCTTTTTTGTGGCTATAAACTGATGTATGGGAACTGCTAGTCTATACGTAGTAATACTTAGCCTATGTTTATACTCAGGTGCGCTCAGTGTGCACCTTTCTTTCCTAGGAAGATCTGCTACATTATACATTTTTAGGCGCACCAGCGCTGTACCGACTTTAGGGATGGAAGTGGTCGCCATGAACGAAAACGGTCGGAGTGGCTCATCACCAGTCCAATTGGGCCATGAAACATGAGGCTACCGGGGCTAGTGTAAATCTTTAAATGAAGGCGTGGTATAGAGCAAACTGCAGTTTTCGCAAACAATTTTGTAGGTATTCATTTAGTACCTAAAATTTCAAAAACATAAATGACATTTTCAAGGATATGCTTTAGTGTTCTGACGGGCCAAAAACGCAATTACGATAACTTTGCTCGATAGAAAAAAATCACAAAAATGGGTCTCGAAACTAAGGAAAAACAGCTTTTTTGAGAATAAAGCTACGAAATTTTTCGTAAAATGTTGTGACAGGAAATATTTTTAATTACAAGTCCTAATGTAGCCGCAAATTCAAAATAACTGTAGTTTTGGGTGCGCAGCAGTTTATTAGAGCAGGATAGACAAGTCAAAAACTAAAGCGTTGGTGCAAGATGGAAGTTCAGCTTAATACTAGGCCTTAATTCGTTAATCGAGCCTGTTCAAGCCACGCAGGGGTCGGTGCATTTCATTAATTTATTCGTTAATTTCAAATCTTTCACTTTGTTTTAGATACGTTCGTCTAGTCGACGCGGAGATACACGAAGCACTCACGTTGGGAGGGGAAGCGGGATCAGGCCCCAGCCCCGGCGGCGGCGTCACGGGGGGGGAGGCAAGGGGCGCTCGAGGGGCTAAGAGGGGGGCGCGGCCACCGGTACACATTCATGCGGCGCTAGTGAAACATCATGCTGCGAGAGCTTTATTGGCTTCTGTTCTACCGCATCACTATAAGGTAAGGGAATGTTTTATAGTCAGAGTGATGTGAAACTCGAACTGCCGCGGGGTTAAAATTAAAATGATTATGACATGTCATGATTATTAACTGTTATTTGTATTTTTTATATGTTTAACCTCTAGTATGTGGACAGGGATCGCAAGACGCCCGCTCCGTGTGGGAAGGTTTGCTTTTGCCGCACCGTATATGTGTACAGGTTCGGCGCGGTTAGAGCGCGCGCGAAAGTTTAGACTAATTGTTGAAAATAACAATATATTTGTATAGGAGACTATATACTTAGCGATTGAATTTGTTTGCCAGATAACTAATGAATAATGTAGAGCAGACTAGAGCATACTTTAGTACCGAAGGTATATTGTACAGACGGTTGAATAAACCACTTCACTGAATTTGTACCTAGTGTAGGAAATGTACATATTTTGATCATAATTTGGCAATTTTATGGAGTTTGATTATAATCCCCTGTGAATTAGCATATAAACTAACTGTTTTTATCAAGAAAGTATACCTACAGAAGGAAAAACATTGAATAAATACACTTTCAATATTGCATGATCACTCACAAATCCGACATTTTGCGGCCACTGGTCATTTCAAACTAGAATATGACGCGAATAACGGTCGATTGATCGAATGTTTATGGTTCGTTCAGTCTCTTTGTATATCATTCTTTACTCTTAAAAACCATTTTAAACTATATTTTAATACTATTAAAACCTAAAATCGCATAAAATCGAGCGATATATTCTTTGCACAGCTCTGTGTTTACACATATTCGCATGAGTCTCAGATCTGTGTTTAAACATATTCGAGGGAATCACAGATCTGTGTTTACACATACTAGAGGTTAATGTTTTAATAACGATTTATTATTTTATTGATTAATAAGTTAATCTTGAACTACGTGAATTAGTTAAATTTTGACTCTTAGACGCAACGAACAAAATCTTTAAAATACCTCTGTTTTATGTGTTTATTTTCAATGAGGGCTACTATCGACGTCAGGTGGCGCCACTGAGGCGACAGGTATAGAGAATACGTCAAATGCCCGCGAAACGGCGAAAGCTATGGCTTTTTATTAGTTATTTGTGTATTAGTCGAGATAAATTCATAGTTTCAGGTTTATTATTCAAGGTACGGTGCAATGAAAGTAAATGAATTAAGATTAGAGCTAAAGAAAAGAGGGGCTAAAACAAAACTTAAGTCCTCCTTTCGTTTTCGAACATAACGGAACTGTACATCATTGCGGCATTGTTTATTCGCATTTAAGAAAGAAAAAAAAATAATATTATATGGATAAAAAAAAAAATAACGAACTTCTATGTAAATCTAACCTAACAAACCTTTGACATATACCTTACGTGCGGGTGGCGCCAATTGGTGGCCTTTATAAAAGTAGACCCCATTATTTTCACTGTGTATCTCAATAGTAATTGATATGATTTGTAGCGAAATCCATCGCTTTGGAATCCTGTTTGCGATTTTTTTTCTCAGAGAATTTGTTTCTAATTATTTTTTCTATTTGTCGTCACTTTAATAATATTTAGAATAATTAATATATTCAAATAGCTAGCCATTCGCCCACGGCTCCGCCCGCGTTTATTCAATCTATGCCCCGTTTTCGGCTTGGCGGTTATTTTAACAACACCCCTTATAGCCTATATGTTGACCAGTAGTAGTCACCTATGTAGTGACCCACTACGATGATAATTAAGAAAACCGCATCCAAATCTATTGAGTGGTTCTCGATCTACATCTGAACAGACAGACAAAGATTTAAAAAATGGTCGTTTCGGCCTTAGATAGTAGTAACGCATTTAATTTAAAATTTCGCAAAAATATTCAGTGTACAGACATGACATTTTTACTACTTTGTTGTTAGTGAAGAGAGATAATAAAGCCGATTCTGAAGGCTTTAATTTTAGTTTTAGTTCTGTCAAAACTAAATTTTCTTCATCGCAAAATAGTCCATAGGTTTAAGGAACAGAAGTTAAATTACTTTGGAAAATTTTAAGTTTTGACAGCACTATAACTAAAATTAAGGCCTTCAGAATCGGCTCTAATACTTAGTATTTGTATATTTTGTCCAGATATTGAAGCAATCCCGGTGCAGCAACGAGCAGGAGATAATGGACTTGAAAGCGAGTCTGTGGGCGCTTGGCAACACAGCCACCACCGCGCAAGGCGTACAACTGCTGATGCAGTTGTCCAGGTTACTGCTTTTAACCGTTATTTTGTTTTTGTTGCACCGAATGCTGGTCCGATTGTGAGCTTGAGTTTAGTTTTTGCAAATTAATATACTGGATTTGGAATATTTTTAAATATAAAGAAGTTGATGTGTTTTTTGTATGGACGCCACCCTTACTTTTTTTGGGCAAACGAAGTACAGAGTAATATTACTATTGTTACATACCGAGACCATGGATGACTCAATTTTTGAAAAAATATATACAAGGTGTAACCATATTTGAAGAGGTTATTCAGTCAATGGTATAGAACAACTTTTACTATGGAGCCAACCTCGAAATCTCGAAAAAAAAATCTGCCCTTCCATACATTTCGGCCGAGCGGCATTGCATTTTTCTATGAAATAGTTAATTTTTTTTTTTTTTTTTCGAGATACAGGGTTTGTTCCATAGTAAAAGTTCTATACCATTAACTAAATAAGCTCTTCAAATATGGTTACACTTTTCTGTTACACGTTGTATATAATGTATTTTTTGTGTATCGATACAGCTACCCTTAATTTTGATGTTATCAAAAAAGAAAAAAATGACATCTAAATACCTAATTTCAATAAAATCGGTCCACAGTTTCGGCTACAAAGGTGTGGATGGACATACATATATATACATACAGGTTATCATCCTTTACTTTCCTTTAAGACCAATTTATGGCGAAACGAAAGAGAAGTTCTTTTTTTGTCTGTACTGATTACACATTGAACTTCAATAATTTTCAAGTACATCACAACTTTTTTATAACTTAAAAGATTCCTGGTTTACCTTTATAATTAATATAAACGGCTACTCGCGATATATTTGTCACATTTCGCCTGACTAGTTTCACTGTAATCGTACAGTTTCTACGGAGGTAAACAAGATTACGCGACGGTATAAACGGAACTCGTACATTGTGTATGACACCAAGACAGGGCCAGTTATAATGTAAATTTCTATTGCAGTGGTGGAATGGAAGACTCGGTGCCGGTGCTAATAGTGCGCCTCGCTAAGTACTGCCCGGTGTATTCGGTACGTGCAGCCGCCTTCTACGTGCTGGGACTGTTGGGGAGCACGTATGTCGGAGCCAACTTGCTCTATGACCTGGGTAACTAATAAATTCTATTTCGTCGCTGCTAATAGTGCGCCTCGCTAAGTACTGCCCGGTGTATTCGGTACGTGCAGCCGCCTTCTACGTGCTGGGACTGTTGGGGAGCACGTATGTCGGAGCCAACTTGCTCTATGACCTGGGTAACTAATAAATTCTATTTCGTCGCTGCTAATAGTGCGCCTCGCTAAGTACTGCCCGGTGTATTCGGTACGTGCAGCCGCCTTCTACGTGCTGGGACTGTTGGGGAGCACGTATGTCGGAGCCAACTTGCTCTATGACCTGGGTAACTAATAAATTCTATTTCGTCGCTGCTAATAGTACGCTTCGCTAAGTACTGCCCGATGTACTCGGTACGTGCCTTCTACGTGCTGGGACTGTTGGGAAGCACGTATGTCGGAGCCAACTTGCTCTATGACCTAGGCAACTAATAAATTCTATTTCGTCGCTGCTAATAGTGCGCCTCCGTAAGTACTGCCCGGTGTATTCGGTACATGCAGCCGCCTTCTACGTGCTGGGACTGTTGGGGAGCACGTATGTCGGAGCCAACTTGCTCTATGACCTAGGTAACTAATACATTCTATTTCGTCGCTGCTAATAGTACGCTTCGCTAAGTACTGCCCGATGTACTCGGTACGTGCCTTCTACGTGCTGGGACTGTTGGGGAGCACGTATGTCGGAGCCAACTTGCTCTATGACCTGGGTAACTAATAAATTCTATTTCGTCGCTGCTAATAGTGCGCCTCCGTAAGTACTGCCCGGTGTATTCGGTACATGCAGCCGCCTTCTACGTGCTGGGACTGTTGGGGAGCACGTATGTCGGAGCCAACTTGCTCTATGACCTAGATAACTAATACATTCTATTTCGTCGCTGCTAATAGTACGCTTCGCTAAGTACTGCCCGATGTACTCGGTACGTGCCTTCTACGTGCTGGGACTGTTGGGAAGCACGTATGTCGGAGCCAACTTGCTCTATGACCTAGGCAACTAATAAATTCTATTTCGTCGCTGCTAATAGTGCGCCTCCCTAAGTACTGCCCGGTGTATTCGGTACATGCAGCCGCCTTCTACGGGCTGGGACTGTTGGGAAGCACGTATGTCGGAGCCAACTTGCTCTATGACCTAGGTAACTAATACATTCTATTTCGTCGCTGCTAATAGTGCGCCTCGCTAAGTACTGCCCGATGTACTCGGTACGTGCCTTCTACGTGCTGGGACTGTTGGGAAGCACGTATGTCAGACCCTACTTGCTCTATGACCTAAGTAACTAATACATTATATTTCGTCGCTGCTAATAGTACACCTCCCTAAGTACTTCCCGGTGTACTCGGTACGCGCAACCACCTTCTACGTTCTGGGACTGTTGGGAACAGGTATGTCGGAGCCAACTTGCTCTATGACCTAGATAACTAAAACATCCTATATGCTAACAGTGCGCATCGCTAATTACTGCCTGGTGTACTCGGTACGTGCAAGCGCCTTCTACGTGCTGGGACTGTTGGGGAGCAAGTATGTCTGAACCAACTTGCTCTATGAACTAGGTACATAATAATGTGGCACAAATTTTCGCCAGATCTGCTGCGACATAGGAAATTCACCTTGACTGTTTTGTCCGTATTTTAAAATAAAATTTAATTTTTCCAGGCTGGCTGTGTGTAAGACATACAAGACATGATCAATTTCCCATCATCGAAGAGGAAAACTGGCCTTCAACGAGCAGCGGCAGCGGTAACCTGCACCACCTCATCACCTCCCCCAACAGGCGATACGTGCCTCGGATGTACGACCCGGACGTCTCGGAACACTCGGACCACACCGACCATAGCACCGCCGAAAGTCTTCATTCAGACCACACGAAACATTCAGGGGGGAAATTCGTACTAGAACAACACAGAAAAGATCACGACACCGTTGATTCTAAGATCTACTCCCACTATCATCACAGGGAAATAGACAAACGCAAATCGCATACGCTTCCTTCACAAGGGGGCTATTCCAGTATACACGAAAGGCCGTCACTAACCGAATCGAGGACTTTAGATATTCTGAGGGACTACTCCAGTTACGAAAGGGCTGAGCATGTGAAGGAGAGTAGGCTGATGGTGGCTAGAATGAATTCCCTGGATACGCATGAGGGTAGAGTGAGGAACACGTCGGAGTCGAGCACGAGTGGAGTGAGCAGTTGCGACTCCGTGTTGGGAAGATACACGTTTCCGTGAGTGTTGAGGCGTACTGTATTTTATTTGGTACTTGCTTAGTTTTTGGAATAATAATTTTAGCTGCCGCGTTCTCTACTGGGTTTCGATTTAATTATTCCTTTTTTAGGGGCTTATTCTGCGTTTTTTTTTACTTTTCTATACGCCAACCTAGCTAGTAAAAGAAAAGTGCACTCTCGAAAAGTATTCCTAATTGCAATGTGATCATTTTGAAACTCATATTAGATCTTGCAAAGGAAATATATAATTAATTTTACTATCTTTACAATGTGTAATAGAAAGGTGTAACCATATTTGAAGAGCTTATTCAGTCAATGGTATACAACAAATTTTACTATGGAGCCAATCTCGATGTCTCGAAAAAAAAAAAAATCGTGCCCTTCCATACATTTCGGCCGAGCGGCATTGCATTTTTCTATGAAACAGTTAAATTTTTTTTTTTCGAGATACAGGGTTTTTTCCATAGTAAAATTTGTTCTATACCTTTTACGGTATAAGCTCTTCAAATATGGTTACACCTTTCTGTTACACGTTGTATACTCGATGTTGTACAGGGCGCGGCGCGGAAACCTGCTGATTTAAAAGGCCAATAAAAGAAAAAGTAGTATATATATCATTATAATTAAATTTTTCTTGTAACATACATCATTTGAATTGTTTATTACATTGTTTTAAAGATTGGATTTTTTTTAAAGATTTCTTTTAAAGGTTAGATCGGTCAAATGACGGTCCTCATGTCAATGCATTTAATTACCCGATTTCTGAAGTTCTCTTTCAAGCATATTGAGAGGTATGTTAGCGATCGCTTGGTGAATGTTGTTTTTTTTATGGGGTCATCTGAAATCTATTGTTTGCAATGGCGGTCCAGGACCCCACCTCACCTAAAAAACAACAAACGCCAATATGCTTGAAAGAGTTGACAACTCTTCTTTATTAGCACGCGTCTAAAAACGCGTGCCAATAAAGAAGAGTTACAAATGGCGGCCGATGTATGCATTATTGTCAAAATTCTGACAGAAATGTATACTTCAGCCGCCATTTATAAAACTTTTCTTTATTGGTACGGATTGAAATTTGATCTGCGGGTCTACCGCGTAATTCTCATTTTCATCAACATCAACTTGAGATTGAAATTTGACGTGCGTGCGACGACGCCCGCCTAACATGCCATCTCTTTTGCGCGCGTTGAATTTCGCATGCATTTGCTTGAAGTTGATACAAATGAGAATTACGCGGTAGAGCCCCTGGTCATCTAAAAAGGCCGCTTTGGATGAATCATGTTATGATTCTGTTCTAATGCTGTCTCTTTTGCACGCGTGAAAAAACTCTGACTCTATCCTACTTTCAAATCATTTTATGATTCACCCAAGACGGCCTTTTTAGATCCCCTGATCGCTCCACAGCTGATTCATTTGAACCAATACAAGACACAAGTAGTTTTTATTGTACACTAAAGTTAGTGTAACATGTTGTTACAGTGACAGGGTTGTAACCCTGAGCCCGATCCCGTCGTCATCGAGTCTGTACGGAATGAAGAGCAGCTCCCAACGGTCGCGACTGTCTGAGTCGCATCGGAGGACCTCCGCGGCCAGTACGTTCACATTTCATATTTGATCACTTCGCTTTCTATCTTTTTAGGGTTTCTTTCTTACGAACCCTTGCTGACCGTCTACCATGAACCTCGAGAACCCTAAAAAGATTGAAATGTGATTTCATATTTGATCACTTCGCTTTCAATCTTTTTAGGGTTTCTTACGAACCCTTGCTGACCGTCTACCGTGAACCTCGAAAACCCTAAAAATATTGAAATGTGATTTCATATTTGATCACTTCGTTTTCAATCTTTTTAGGGTTTCTTACGAACCCTTGCTGACCGCCTACCATGAACCTCGAAAATTTTGTAAAATTACACTGGATTTGAAAAAAAAAAAAAAAAGGAAAGCGTCATTAACTCAATAAAACACATAGGCAGTCGTGAAAACTTTTCACTGCCGACCAAGTGTAACACGTCATAACATGTCAGTGATGCTAACCCATAAACCAAAATACTAAAAGTCGGTCAACGCGCCGAAAGTAGTATTCAGTTCAAAAACACTTGACAGAGCCTTATGTTCCTACAAACCATTAATAAAAAAAAAAACATTAATATAATTAAATGTAAAAATATTCGTTTATTATCTTCGGGGCGCGAATCGAATTCGCACTTAAACATAAACATAAAAATATATTTATTGACCATAAAACATCATAAAATACAATGAGTATCTGACTTCTAAAAAAAAAGTGTTAACTGTAAGCTAGGAGTCAGCACATTCCCATAATTTCAGTTTGTTATAATCAATAGCCAAAAAGGTACATACAAAATTATGAAACAATTTTTTCAATGCATGTGCTCGTAGAGGCCCACTTTTTATGCATCAAAACCGAACATAAAGTCGATTATTTTGCCCTACCTAGGGCTTTATTATTATTATTTTTTTTAATTTGTTTGCAATGGTTGGCTAACCTGCAGCCTTTCCTGTGTACCATAGATGTTATACTTTTTTTTCCACTGTTTAACGGCTCTGGATACAATCCTTTTGAGCCAATCATAATTTAAAGTTCACAAGATTATATTTGTTTTCATTTCCTCACACTATGCATTGAAAAACGTAGTATGATACACGGGCGTAAAAGCAATAAATTACTCGGTTACGTTTAAAACACTCGCTACGCTCGTGTTTTAAATCGTCCTCGTAATTTATTCCTTTGCGCCCTTGTAGCATAAACTACAAAGATAGCGATAGCAATGCCTTCAATAATGTCTTTTATTTGTTTTAAATAAATTCGCATTTGTATTTTGTTTGTTAGTTTAGTTTGTAATATATTTATTTTGAGGCGTTTAGTTTATTTAAGTGTTAAGTACATTTAAAGATAATATTCTGAATTTTTTAATATACTTTGTACCAAAAAAATACACTTGATTTTGGGTAGGGGGGGGGGGGGGGAGTAGTCTAAAACCTCACCACGTATCACCATTTGGGAGGGGGGGGGGGGGTGGTAAAAAGTTGCTAAAAAACATCACGTGATTAATGGACGGCCCCAAAGGCCTTTGTACAGCAGTGGACGAAGACAGGCTGATGGATGGATGGATAGAGATAGACATCGCAGTCCAGATAGATAGAGGCGTCATCACGCGCAAACCTGTCAGCACATTGTGGGGTGTCTATGGAATGTTATTATAATATTTTAGGCTGAATCCATTAACAATATCTAGATATCTATTTAAGTCGAAATCGTGAAATTTGAGTAATATCTTGTTTTAGATAAAATCAAAAAATGAATACGAGTCAAACATTGAAAATGTAATCTAGATTAATAATAACCAAAAATAATGTTCGAAAACGTCCACAGCCTTGCCAAAAGGTGGTTACTCCTGAAACAAGTTTTCAATTGTGCACCCGTGACGAAATCGGCACGATTGTATTGTCCTCGCAAATTTCATGGAGCGTGCACCTTATAGCGAAATGAAACAGCATGACATTTGACCACGCCCACAACTGAGTTGGTCGCGTCATGATGTCTGTTCTTAATAAGAGTTACCCAGTAAACTTCATTTCAGGTTTCACAGCGCCCGACGCGGCGAGCTCACCGCCCAGTCAGAAGGATATGGTTGGATACGCGACGCTAAAGTCTTTGAATAGGAGTAGAAGGTATTGTAACTATTAAAGAACATGGCCATTCACTATACAAGGCTGTACCCATTTTTAGTCGTTCAAAACTAGAATATTGGCATTACTTTAATTTTATTAACATGAGTAAATTTGTCGGCATTGCATTTTTAGAAGTTGTGAAAATTTAAATAAATATAAATGTTTACACGTTGTATAAAATGGAACTCGAATCCGTAGTCGGCGGTGCGTTCCTTACAAGTGTTTCACTTCCATGAAAATCATAGACATAGAATACATTTTTTTCTTTAACTAGACTGATAAAGAGCTCTTTGGCTGTATGGAATTCGAAACGTCAAATGTTTTATAGTTTCCCGCCCTTGCTCGGAGCTGGCTCAGAGCAAAAAGCGGCAATATCAAAATTTTACAAAATATTGAATTAAAATTGTTAAAAACCGCACATTCTGGCATTCCATCGAAATGGTATCTTGTTCTGTACCGAAATGTCCGAACAATCACCTAAAAAAATATGGGAAACATCCATTTCACAGGTAAATATAGATATGCGAAACAAAACTTGATGTAGATATTTTTCCATCTAAAACTGCAAAAAATAGCATAAATAGATTATTTAGTTCAAAATTATGATTGTTTCTGTTAGTGAAGTGCAATTTTTTTCAAAAACATTGCATTTTAAAGATTTTCTTACGTGCGAAAAGATTGTTGGGTTTGTACAAATATACCACGAAAAAGTATCTTTTACTCTTCTTATGCAAAAATCCGTATATTTCTGTCCTTTTTGCTCTGTTTAAATGTAGTATACCAAATAAACGAGTATTGTTCCAGACCGCACTTGTCAGAGAGCGCTGCGTCGGGCCCCAGTGACATCGAGGAGTTGAGCTGGATACTGAGCGAGTCCACGCGGAGGTCCAAACCTTCCTTCTCTTCCTTGAGAGACAGAGGCAAGGCTACTAGAGAACGGATGGCGAAATTGAGGTTAGGACTACTTCTTTAATCACTCTTGTGTGCATGTTTTTTTCAGTCAACCACATCTTTTTATTTAAAGTTTGTTTTTTGATACAGGTTTGCAGCCTTATTGATACAAAAAAATGTATACATGCATGTTTTTTATTTTGTACAATTACATAACATTAATTTTTTCAGCAAGAACGCTATTCCCAATTGTGAGCTTTAGATTTAAAGAGGCCTTTTCTAAATCTGCCGGGAGCGTCGAGTTGAGAAAATGAATTAAAATATATTCTAAGAACTATATTCGGTGGGGCAGGGGGTGCTAAGAATCTCCGGTCAAATGGCTACCAATACAATCAGTGCGTCTTTCCAGTGATGACGTACGGCGCTGAGACGTGGTCTCTTACCAAAGGCTTGATCCGCCGATTTAAGGTCGCACAACGAGCTATGGAGCGGGCTATGCTTGAGATATCTCTGATGGATAAAATACGAAACGAAGATATCCCTCAGAGATCGAAGGTGACCGACATAGCCTGCGAAATCAGTAAGTTGAAGTGGCAGTGGACTGGCCATATTTGGCGCCGACGTGATGACGTGATGGATATTCTAAGAACGCAGAATAAACCAAAAGAAAAAAATAATTACTGTCCTATAGCCGCCGTAAGCCATACGGTACCAACCGCCCTTGTCTCCGAACTTTTCATCGTATAGTAGTTTGAAGTTCTGCACAGTCCGCACCTCCTTGAGCTAGATAGCGCCCTCGCTACCGCCGCGGGCGCAGATTAAGGGGCTCCACACTGCTAAACATCTGTTTTGTATTGGATTCAGTTCCGTCAATGTAGATCGCAATAATTTGAAAAAAATATGGCATGTTTTTAACTCAAGACAATTATTAATTACACTTTATAAATAAACATACTTTCAATCTTCCATTAATTACATTAATTAAAAAAAAAGCATGAAATTCACGAAAAAAGCGATTCAGTTTCCATGTTTCAAAACAGATTGAAACGAAACCAACACACGCAGATACTAACTAAAAAAAAAACATCTTTATTACACGAAGAAATTATGGTTAATGTCCTAATGGAGCCGCGATTCCTAAATAACTGAAATTTTGCGTGCGCGGCATCTGATTAGAGCAGGATAGAGAGTCAAAAAACAAACGCGTTAGAGCAGGACTGAATTTTAGCATTGTGCAGCCCCTTAAGAGGCGTCGTTACGCGCAAACCTCCATACAAACGCTATCACCACATTATGGGGTGTTTATGGAATGTAATTATAATATTTAAGGCTGAGTCCATTAACATGATCTAAATCTATGTTTAAGTGGAATTAAGATTCGCGAAATTTGAGTATTATCTTAACAACAAACCCCTAAAATACGTAAATTCAACGGTTTTCTACCAAAAGTTTAGCAGAATGTGCTTTTATTGTTTTAGATAAAGTCAAAAAATTTATACGGGTTTGGTATAACAACCAAAAATAACGTTTGAAAACGTCCACAGTCTTGCCAAAATGTGGTTTCTCCTGAAATAAGTTTTCAATTTTGTGCTGGCGACGAAATCGGCACGATTATATTGTCCTCACATGTTTCATGGAGCGTGCACCTTACAACAGCAATGAAACAGCATGCCATTTGGCCACGCCCACAACTGAGTTGGTCGCGTCATGACGACCATCCTTAACTGCCCCTTATATCTAGCTCGGCCTAGTGGGAAATCCGGGACATTGTCTGTCTGCTTAAGGCCTTACCTTGGTATTTTAAAAGTTTTTAATAATAAATCATTAATTTGTACTTTTTACTGAATTTTTTAAGTAAATGAATAAGTTTTAATTCCAGCTTGCTTGAATACGACTGGAAGCCCATCTCCACCCCGGAAAGCGTATCGGACCGGCAATCGTCGCCGCCGCGCGTCGAGCGCAGGCCGGTGCGAGTGACGTCACACTCCGACCGAGCCTGCTACATCGGCATCTGTCTGCCGAGCAACCTCATCGACCTATTCCCGAGGTAATGCTACAGTTATGTTACTTATAGTTTAATTTGCAATTTCAGATAGGAGAGCGTTGTTGCGGCCGTACGTAGCTTGAGTAGAGACTAAAAAGTCTTTATTAAATAAAAGCGGGTGCTACATATTCACATGAACTCTGCTATGGTATCAATGTTTTGTTCTCTTATTTACCGATCATTTGTAAGCATAATAAAATATTATACTACTGTTTATTTTCTCGTAGTCAATGGTAAAAAGTAGAGTACATAACTCGTGAAATAAAAATTCCATCTCGGCTATTGTATCCTTCGCTACGCTCGGCATTCTACTTTGGAATCCTTCGCTGCTCTCGGGATCCAACTTTGTGCCTCGAAGAGAATTCTTATTTTTTTTCACTTGTTGTTTAATCTACTATTTATCAATTATCACACTCTAAATAGGCGCAATAATTCTTGGAAATATTTCACTGGTTTAACATTTTGGGAACATAAGTTATACAAATTCAACAAATAATCTAACAAAATTTATTGAAAAAGGCGTTACTTTGCGGAAGTCCATCATAAATTTGTAGATATATTAATAATTTGCAATATTTGTAGATATATTAATAATTTGCAAATTGTGTTTAGCGGAATATTGCAAATTATTAATATATCTACAAATAAATAATCTAACATTTAAAGATAAAGATAAAATAAAGATAATTTTACTTGCGTCAAATATGGTACAGTGCAGTTGTTAAATTTAAAATGTCCAACATATAACTATATTTAAGAACTAAACATTATGGTTTATTGATAATTATGGTATTCCGAAGTCCGACAGTTAATTTCAACCTTTTGTATTGGGGAAATACTAAGAAATAAACATAGATCGGCATGCATTGGCATCTGTGACCAAGTGCACAGCGCTGGTTTTCAGTAGTCCCCTCGAACCCAACAATGCCATGTAAGAGCAAATAAATTCAAGTAAAAACGTAATATATTTTCACAGAGGGGAGGGAGACGAGACAACGTTGGATGGATTTGCGGGTGACACGACGTTTCTACTAGACACAAGCACCGTGGCTGATCCAAAGTTACATGCGTCGCCAGATAACACCAGCTTTAGCTTTAGTAAAGGTGAGGTCCCGAATACGCCATTGCTTAGTAACTACAAGTTTTCTTTCTGCGTTTCTATACTGCAATGATATAATGTTAATTTATATCTCCTTGCGATGGATAAATCGCCAAGTGTTCAAACAGAAATTTATTTCTATCATAGTTTCGGTAAGAGTAATGTGTATTCTTCACTACCCGATGCTGTAAAGTGACGGTAGGGCATAATGGTCTTTGACTAGCTTTGAATACACTAGCGTCCTCTAGGCGCCAAGTTGCTCTCTATAAAAAGTGGGTATCTATAAATATCATTGCAGTATGGGAAAGCACATTGGTAAATTCACAAGTTGTGTTGAGACCTGGATAGCTCAGTTGGTAGATCAATCGCCCGGTAAGCGAGAGGTCCTCGGTTCGAATCCCGGTTCAGAGCTCCTCACATCCAGATTTACTTTTCTTTCCGCTTTTCTATACTGTAATGATATAATGTTAATTTACAAAGTATTACTGTGCGTTCCAAAATTGTTGATAGCGAGCTAATATATTGTCAAAATAATGTAAATGACGTCATCAATGACATCACTCCTCCTTACTTGTTTAGTAGCGCTAAGGCTTCTGACGATTTCGAGGTAGGTCATTGACAACAGAGAACTGTCAAAATGTATGAATTCATTTAGCAAGTTAATGATTATTGTCGTTTATACATTACAGGCCGAAACGTTTAGTTCCAAAGCTAGTCATTGGCAGTTATTATTTCGGAACGCAGGTTTATGATAGGCGTCCACAGTTCCGCATCGGACGGCTCGTATCAAACGGATAAGTTTGTGGCAGTGCGTCAACTGTATCCGCAGCAATTTGATTGCCGACGTAACTGCCAGCAATCGGATGTCATTCGGATTTTGGTAACGAGTGGACGAGCGAAACCTGTGTGTATGAGACAGTGGAATTCGCTTAGATTCAATTATGTTAAGGTGTGTTAATTCGAAAACCATTTCGAGATTTAGGTTTGATAAGACGTATTTTCGAATTTTTGGTCTAAAAAACCTCGTGATGATGAATATTATTACGTTAAAGCTGCAACGTCCATTTGCCTTCGAGTGACGTCACTTAAGAAATGGCTGTTAAGGTGGTAACAGAGGAGGCCTTTTCATACAAACTTTCTGAGTAATATATATGAAGACGCAATAAATTCATGAATTTAATTGGGAATATAAACAATGTACATTTAACATATTTTTCGCAAACTTATTCAAATTCTATATTTATTGCTTAGATACTCGAATATCAGGTTTTCAAAAATGAACTCATTTCGTCTGATTTGCGTCGGTGTGCGGCTCACGAACACGGCACTTACAAACACAAACACAGCAGTCTTGTGTAAACATGAGTGCATTCTCAAATATAAAGCAACATGATTCCATCTTTGAATGTAATTTTTAATCAAACTTAAATAAGACAATAAGTTGTAATGAGATAATAATTGTTGACCAATACCTAAATAAAGCAAAATGAATGTTTTTTATTCATTTTTATTAGATTTTATTCATATACTTGTAATAATTCCCGAAAAATATTATATTTTTGAACGATTCTTCATCGTAAGCCGTCTGTCAAACAAATGTCGATTGTCGATTTCATATCATACATTCTTTGTAGTTTGGAAGTTATTTTGTTATTAGGATAACTAAATCCACATCCACAATAAATTTAATCCATTTTGTCTCATTTTCGCATATTATTTATACAAACACACATATACTCACGCCTGTCTCCCAGAGGGGTAGGCAGAAGCTACAGATTTCCATCTGCTACGATCCAGACAAACCTCTTTCGCCTCTTCCACATCCATCAATCTAGTCATACAAGCTCTTCCCTTTGGTCCCAACGAGTCAAACCGAAACCAGTCACAGTGTAACACGTTGGAAAAAAAAATGTCTCAACCAGTCACACTGTTATTCGAGCGAGATTAGCTGGTAGCTCAATGAATCATCTCCCGCGGCGATGTGCCGGAGCAGCGAATAGACCAACCCGGGGGTGAGGTAGACCCCACTGCTCCATATCACCTGATCTAATTGGTGTGTGGTACAAACTGCATAAGCGGAACGGTTTCTTTCAAATTGTAAGGGGCTGGCCCAAATACATATATAGTGGCGAGTGTGAAGCACGCCACACCATTATCCCCTGTTGGGGTGCGATGGGGTTAAAAACGTGTAAATATCAATATGGGTGTCGTTTTTATGGTTTTTTGGGACGTTAATTATGAAAATGGCATCGATTTTGAAATTTAATATAGTGGACACGAACATTCTTGAAAGTATGTGTGCCAGAGCAAATCGGCTGTAACAGACGGACAGACAGACAGACACACAAGTGATCCTATTAGGGTTCCATTTTTTCCTTTTGAGGTCTATCTATCTATCTGTCTATCTATCTATAGCTATATCTATATCCCAGCAAAATATCTTTGGAACGGAAGGTGGTATATCCCTAGGGGTTGGACCACGGGGTGCTAAAGAAAGATTTTTTTTGATGTCAAAACTTTGACGGCCTGTATCTCCCAAACGGCTGGAGCTAGACCCATGTTGATGGGTGTCTTAGAAAAGGCCTCGACGAGATCTACCGGCCAAAAGTGTCAAAACTTTATAGGCCTGTATCTCCCACACAGCTGATGCTAGACCCATGTTCATGGTACTCTAAGAAAAGGGTTTGGTGAGACCTAGATAACGGTAAAAAAAAGTCGAAAAAAAAAATTGCCAAAATTTTGATCGGCCATATCTCCCGAACGGCTAATTGTAGGGAGTTCGGGTTTCAACTAAAGTGATCGGTCAAGCTGGGGCTACATAACCAAAAAAAAAATTGAATTTGACAGGTTTTGACAGTTTTTTGATAGATCCAAAAAAAGTATTCCGATTTGCATGCAACTCGGTATCAAGGGGCATTCGGGGTCGCCAATTACGCTTCCGTATTCAAATTTGAAATTTTTTGACAACCGATATGGATTTTGACTCTTTTTCGAAAAAACTTTGATCGGTGAGTCTCCGTGTTTGGCACACTGGCGATGCCGAAGGCCGAGCGAAGTTCGGCCTCGCGGGCGCGTTCTCCGTCCGAACATGCGAGTTTTACGGCCAAGCACTACACTTTGACTTACAGAGGGAGTGAGAGCACTTATGATGTTTGTTTCTGAAAAAAAAAAAAATTGTTTCCTGTAGGCCACGCGGGCGAAGCCGCGGGCAGAAGCTGGTTTACTTATATATTCGCATATTATTTATATAAACACACATATATACTCACGCCTGTCTCCCAGAGGGGTAGGCAGAGGCTACAGATTTCCATCTGCTACGATCCAGACAAACCTCTTTCGCCTCTTCCACATCCATCAATCTAGTCATACAAGCTCTTCCCTTTGGTCCCAACGAGTCACACCGAAACCAGTCACAGTATAACTCGTTGGGACAAAAAATAATAAAATGTCCCAACCAGTCACACTGTAACTCGATGGCACAACTTTTTATTTTTCGTCCCAACGAGTCACAAAAAGTTGTCAACGTGTAACAGATTTTAGTCCCAACGAGTTACACTCTTGTTTTGGGGGTGTGACTCGTCGGGACGAAAAATAAAAAGTTGTGCCATCGAGTAACAGTGTGACTGGTTGGGACATTTTATTATTTTTTGTCCCAACGAGTTACACTGTGACTGTTTTCGGTGTGACTCGTTGGGACCACATGGAAGAAAGAAAAAAGTTGTCAACGTGTAACAGATTTTAGTCCCAACGAGTTACACTCTTGTTTTGGGAGTGTGACTCGTTGGGACGAAAAATAAAAAGTTGTGCCATCGAATAACAGTGTGACTGGTTGGGACATTTTATTATTTTTTGTCCCAACGAGTTACACTGTGACTGTTTTCGGTGTGACTCGTTGGGACCAAAGGGAAGAAAGAAAAAAGTTGTCAACGTGTAACAGATTTTAGTCCCAACGAGTTACACTCTTGTTTTGGGGGTGTGACTCATTGGGACATAAAATAAAAATTTGTGCCATCGAGTAACAGTGTGACTGGTTGGGACATTTTATTATTTTTTGTCCCAATGAGTTACGCTGTGACTGGTTTTGGTGTGACTCGTTGGGACCAAAGGGAAGAGCTTGTATGACTAGATTGATGGATGTGGAAGAGGCGAAAGAGGTTTGTCTGGATCGTAGCAGATGGAAATCTGTAGCCTCTGCCTACCCCTCTGGGAGACAGGCGTGAGTACCTATATACATATGTGTGTTTGTATAAATAATATGCGAATATATAAGTAAACCAGCTTCTGCCCGCGGCTTCGCCCGCGTGGCCTAGGCCAGGAAACAATTTTTTTATTTTTTCAAAACCAAACATTATAAGTGCTCTCACTCCCTCTGTAAGTCAAGGTGTAGTGCTTGGCCGTAAAACTCGCATGTGCGGACGAAGAACGCGCCCTCGAGGCCGAACTTGGCTCGGCCTTCGGCATCGCCAGAGTGCCAAACACGGGGACTCACCGATCAAAGTTTTTCCGAAAAACAGTCAAAATCCATTTCGGTTGTCAAAAAATGTCAAATTTGAATACGGCAGCGTAATTGGCGACCCCGAATGCCCCTTGATACCGAGTTTCATGCAAGTATGAATACTTTTTTGGATCTGTCAAAAAACTGTCAAAACCTGTCAAATTCAAAATTTTTTTCGGTCATGTAGCCCCAGCTTGACCGATCACTTTAGTTGAAACCCGAACTCCCTACAATTAGCCGTTCGGGACATATGGCCGATCAAAATTTTGGCATTTCTTTTCGACTTTTTTTTACCGTCATCTAGATCTCACCAAGCCCTTTTCTTAGAGTACCATGAACATGGGTCTAGCATCAGCTGTTTGGGAGATACAGGCCTTCAAAGTTTTGACACTTTCGGCAGGTAGATCTCATCGAGACCTTTTCTAAGACACCCATCAACATGGGTCTAGCTCCAGCCGGTTGGGAGATACAGGCCGTCAAAGATTTGATATTAAAAAAAAAAACTTTCTTTGGCACCCCGTGGTCCAACCCCTAGGGATGTACCACCTTCCGTTCCAAAGATATTTTGCTGGGATAAAGATAAATAGATAGATAGATAGATAGATAGATAGATAGATAAACAGATAGATAGATAGACAGATAGATAGATAAACAGATAGATAGATAGATAGATAGATTGTGGATATATAGATAGACCTCAAAAGGAAAAAATGGAACTCTAATAGGATCACTTGTGTGACTGTCTCTCTGTCCGTCTGTTACAGCCGATTTGCTCTGGCACTGGCACACATAATTTCAAGAATTTTCATGTCCACTATATTAAATTTTAAAATCGATGCCATTTTCATAATTAACGTCCCAAAAAACCATAAAAACGACACCCATATTGATATTTACAGATTTCAACCCCATCGCATCGCAACAGGGAATGATGGTATTTCACGTCCACCACGTTGGATTTAGAAATCGTTGTTGTTTTCGTAATCAGCGACCCGATAAACCATACAAACGATACCCATGTTGATTTTCAGACATTGTCACCCCATTTCCCCCGCTTAGGGGTTGAATTCTGAAATCCTTTCTTAGTGGATGCCTACACTATATAAGGTATCTATATGCAAAATTTCAAGTCTCTAGGACCAGCAGTTTTGCTGTGCGTTGATATATCAGTCAGTCAGTCAGGACTTTGAATTTTATATATGCAAATGAGACAAAATTGACAATTATTTTATTGATATGGTTAACTATACAAGGTGAATTTGTGAACATCGTCCAAATTCATACTTGAGCCTTGGTAAGTGATCAGTATCAGGAACCAAAAACGATTTTTGTAAAATTCATAAAATGAAATTTCGACTCCCCATAATGATTCACCCACGACTGCGAGTGAATTACTATGGGAAGTCGAAATTTCATTATACAAAATTCACAATTATTGTTATCAATTTATGATGCTGATCACTTACCAAGCTTCCAGTATGAATTTGGACGATGATCAAAAAGTCACCTTGTATAGAAAAAGGTTGTTATATTAGCTAACCCATCGCATAAAGAAAGCATATTATCTTTTCCCTCTGTCAGTATTGTTCAACATTCAAATCAGTATTTTTATAAAAAGATATTTTTACGATCGACTTGCGACTGAATCTACCATAATCATGGATGAATGAAATGAAACCTGCATACTAGGTAACTAAGTACATGTCCAAGACAAATGACGAAGACTTTATTACCTTACAACAGAGGCGATTATTGGTTGGCCCTTTTGTCCTTGGACATTAATTAGTAAATTGTAAAAAAACCGCGCGACGCAGCGCAGCTGATCTAAACTTTTTTTCACGAAAGAAGTTCTGCGGATTAAGGCATTTTCGTATTTATTCATTGCAAATACGGTCTTAGACAGGAAACTTCTTTCGTGAAAATAATAATACACGAGACATGACGTGTTGACAAATACGCACACAGTTACAATGAAGTATTGCACACTCAAGCATTTACAGAGTGTTTGTAATGTATGTCGTGTTGAAAGGGGTAATAGAACTTTTGCATAATCTTTACATGTTCTGTTTTAATACAAGTTTCGCAAATGGAGCGAATCCATTAAAATTTTGGTATAGGATGAGTTATTTACATTTATGTACATTTTGCTTCAGTAGCGCCATCTAGTTCAACAATTTCAGATTGGTTTCCTCTTTTACCACCTTAAGAAATGTGTAATTTGCTATCAAAATAAATTCATAATCATTTGCTTCAGACTGATTTGACAGCTGGATGACGGATGAGAAGACAGACAGAGACAGACCACTTTTTTTTGTAAGCAACCACACATCACATAAAATTCCCAAGTGACGTCATATCGGACAATTCTTTAAAAAAACATAAAATAATGGTTAATTTATATACCAAAATAATGAAAACTGTGTCCTTAAATTACGTAAATTCTCAGAAAAAAATTAAAAAGAAATCTTTAAGAAATTAAGCTATGGGAATTGCGTCGGGTGCGTCCACCGATCGTCAATCCGCATGACGTCATCGGCATAGCTGCCCCTCCGAGCAATGACGTCGGCATTACCGACAACGACGGGCCGATGCGGATCAGTAGACGCACTTGTAATACGTCCTATACAAAGAATACTAAAATACGTTAGATACGATCCGTCTGATGCGAAACTGTGAACGCGAACCTTTAAAGAACATTATAAATCCAGATGTAAGAAGGAAGGCGAGACTTCTCAAATGTCAATCCTATCAGCTCGTGATGCACTCTGCCGACTGTCGGACCGACTTATCATCAACCCTCTTACAGGCGTGGTAACTAGAGCGTATTTAAGGGTCGGTGTTCCGAGATTCGGGGTTCGGGGTTATGGCTTTTTAAGACGGTAAAAATTCAAATTTCTGAACAAAATAAATACCTTACTGTTACCTTACAAGATGAAGTGCAGGTTCATTAAAAAAAATCAGGGCAATAATGTATAGTAACTTCAGAAAAAAACAGGATTTTCAAGAAAATCTCTTGAATAGCATTGCAGCGCTACGGGTGTAACCTGAACTTGACATCCTGTTTTTTTTTTCTGAAGTTACTATACATTAGTGCCAAGATTTTTTTTAATGAACCTGTACTTCATCTTGTAAGGTAACAAGTGGTATTTATTTTGTTCAGAAATTTGAATTTATACCGTCTTAAAAAGCCATAACCCCGAACCCTGTTTTGCCCAATCTCGGAACTCCGACTCTTAATAGGGCTTATATATCAGTTGTGACGCAAACCGGAACTCATAGAGCCAATAGTGGACCGCTAGAGATTCGATGATTTCCGGGTAAAGTTGGATTTGCCCAAGTTTGTAGTACACATTTCAATAAGTACATTCGTTGTCTTGAAATTGCTACTGACTCATTTTCCGTTCTTAACGTTCATTCACGTTCATTTTCCGTATTTCTTATCCGATCTCACAAATTAGTACCATTACAAAACAGCCGAAACTAGACCTGCGATTTGTTCTTGTATGACAAAGTCGCGAAGAACCAATTTTGGTCCTGTAATAATAGGAAATTGAAACTTTCCCCGGTAGTTGGTCCGTATACAGCAGGTGTTATGTTCGGTGCTGATGTCACGAGCGTGTGTTTCGGCAGGTGGTGCGAGCGCAGAGCCGGACGCGCTCGGCTGGCGACACTCGGTGGGGACCTGCATCGCGTGCGCACGTACCCGCCCCCCCTCCGCGCACGAACTCAGGGAGGCGTTCTTTGCTGGTGAATATATATATATTTTTTTTTTTTGTTGGTCGGTATTATAAGTTACAAAATACCTACCTTGGCTTTTCTGATGGTATGGTTCTATTTCCAGTAATACTGTTTATAATAAATATAACAGTAGCTATATGATACCTTTTTTATTTATGTTTTACCTAGAAACGAAATATAATTTTTATTTTATTTTATTTTATTAAGGAACAAACAGTCATACATAAAACTTAAATAACACGTAGTATTGTTTACTAAACGACCTATAGTTCCCTTAAATTATCTACTTATCTAAATACAATATCATCACTTCAACAACTTAAAATAACTAAACTTAAACTTTAAATAAATAAACTTTAAATGTGTTTTCTTACATTATTTTTAACAAAATTCAAACTGTTACAAAACAAATCTATTTCAGCTAGCCCATCGTTGTAAGTCTTACAACTTCGCCTAATAAAACTGTTAGAGACATAGCTACTTTTACCCACTGCAATCGAAAAAAGATGTTTATTACGACAGCTGCGTTCGCGCTTACGAGGTACACGAAAGAGAATCTGTCGTAGTAATTCCGGAGCATCGATAGAATTATTAAGAAGTTTGTATAAAAAAGTTATATCTAAATATTTACGTCGGTCGCACAACTTCATCATTTTATTACGCTGTAAAGAAGTTGGATAGTCTATGTAAAACTGAGCTGTTCTATATTCTAGAGATTTCATGAATTTTCGTTGTACAGTTTCTATCCTTTCAATGTGATTTTTGAAAAATGGGTGCCAAACTGTGCTGGCAAATTCAAGATGACTCCTAACGTAACTGTTGTATAAGAGTTTATAGGTTAGTGCTCTTTTAAAGGATTTGCCAACACGTAAGATGAAACCTAGCTGTTTGTAAGCTTTCTTTAAGACAGCGTCTATATGTGGAACAAATGTGAGCTGGCTATCCATTTGAACACCCAGGTCACGAGTCTCTGCAACACGTTTTAATATCTTATTACATAGTGTATATTCATATTTTATATGTTTTCTCTTTCTGGTAAAAGATATAACATGACACTTATCTGGATTTAAAAATAACTTATTTATGCCACAGAAGTGTTCAAAATTTACTAAATCGTTTTGAAGAGTTTTACAGTCATTATCGTCACGTATTATTCGAAAAATTTTGGTGTCATCTGCGTATAAAAGTGAAATTGAGTTTTTGATGCATTTCGGTAGGTCATTAACATATAAAACGAATAGCAACGGTCCCAAATGCGAGCCTTGCGGCACTCCTGAGCTAATATATTTGTATGAAGAGCAATGACCGCAAAGAACAACAGCCTGACATCTGTTATCAACATACGATTTTATCCACCTAAACAAGTCGCCGTGGATACCCAGATCCCAGAGCTTCAGCAACAGTGTGCGATGGCAAATTTTATCGAATGCCTTGGCAAAATCTGTGTATACCACGTCGACCTGACAGTTATCATTCATGGCATTTAGAGCATATTCCGTTAGACTAAGCAAGTTTGTCTCAATACTCCTACCCCTACAGAAACCGTGCTGATTAGGAGAGATATGGCGAGCTACCGCTGCGGACACCTGCGTTGTGACTATTTTTTCAAAAATTTTGCTAAAATGGCATAACTTGGATATTGGCCGATATTTCTCTATATTATTACTAATGGTACCTTTGGGAATAGGCGTGATCCATGCTCGTTTCCAGATTTCAGGAACACATCCAGCTTTGAGGGAGCTCATGAAAATCAAAGTAATAGGCAACGCTAATGTTTCAGCGCAACGTTTTATAAGTAAGGGGTGTATACCGTCCGGGCCGGAGCTCTTACTTGCATTTATTGACTTTAGATGTTCAAATACTATGTCTTGTGTAATTTCTATTGAACTGATATCAATGATTGCATATATATATTATATATTATAATATACTGGATGTTAAGATGAAGTTGCGGAAGCCGGAAACTGGCGATAGTACTTGTCCATAGGAACAGCTTTTACTAAAGAGCCAACCCTCGAATCGCGAAAAAAATCAGCTGTTCCATAGAAAAGTTACATAGCTACCCGACCAAAATGTATGAAACAACAGATTATTTTTTCTCGATTTCTCAATTTATTTTTACGGAAAGTTGTTCGTATGAACTAGTACTATCGCCAGTTTTCGTCTTCCGCAACTTTATTTTAACACCCAATATAATAAACAAAAACTTAGACGGAAGAATTTTTCGATATATTTCGGCCTTTTCAACGAACTGTCATCATTCGATACAGTTATATTATTTTCAATGCAAGTGCTTGTAAAGGCCCACTTTTTATGCATCAAAACCGAACAGAAAGTCGATTATTTTGCCCTAGGGCTTTATTATTAATATTTTTTTTATTTATTTACAATTGTTGGCTAACCTGCAACCTTTCCTGTGTACCATAAATGTTACACTTTTTTTTTCCACTGCCTAACGGCTCTGGATACAGTCCTTTTGAGCCAATCATAATTTAAAGTTCACAAGATTATAGTTGTTTTATTTCCTCACACTATGCATTGAAAAACGTAGTATGATACACTGGCGTAAGAGCAATAAATTATTTTTGGTTACGTTTAAACCACTCGCTACGCTCGTGTTTTAAAACGTCCTCGTAATTTATTCCTTTTCGCCCTTGTAGCATAAACTACTATTACGTATACTTACACATGTCTCCAAGAGGGGTAGGCAGAGACTACAGATATATAATTTTATTATACATGTATTCTTATTGTAAAAAAATAAATAAACTAAAATTATCTGGACATTTTCCTTCAACCGACAAAACAGACCCAATTAGTTTCCCCTTTAAATCAGATTCATTTCGCGTACATTTAGGATATGTCGATCAAAAAAATAAAACTAAAATCTCATACAAATGGACTTCAAAAATCTTCTTTATACGTATATATAAGAGGGAATAAACAAATTTTAATGCTTATAGACATTTTTCACCTTCGTGCCCCCCAGAACAAAATCCTTTACCCGCCTCTTTATTTTTAATCTATTTCATTAATTTTAATTCTTTAATTTTGTTCTATGTCCAGACATTGAAAGCCCCAGAGCGTCGTCGAGTGCCGACGTCGGGCCGAAGAGTCCAGCGCCGGTGCCCGATCGGTCCACACCTCAAGCCGAAGTGTTGTACCACGCGCACTACATGGCCAACCCTATACACCATAGACAGGTTAGTTGCCTGGCTATAATCAATACATATAATAAAGGAATAGAACCCATTCGGTGTTACTACAACACTGTGTTTGAACGGTGTTTAACTTTAGATAGTGGTTAAATCTGTTGCTGTCACTCTTTTACACTATGAAAGAAATGGTGACAACAACAGGTTTAAACACTGTCTAAAGTTAAACACCGTTTTGTAGTAACACCGATTGTGTCTGTAGTTGAAGAAAAGTAATAAAAATAGAAAGGGGGTGACTAAAGAAGAGTAGTAGAACCCACAAATCAGCGATTTTTAGAATTCTTTTCTGTTTGTCTGTTTGTTCACGCACATTTCCAAAACCACTGAACGGATTTGGATGCGGTTTCTTTTTTATTATCGTAGTGACCCTGTTCAACATATATATATAGACTATAAGGGGTGTTAATAAAATAACGCCCAAACCGAAAACGGGGCAGAGTTGAATAAACGCGGGTGGGGTCGCGGGCAGGGCACATACCTACTATAATACTTAGACAGTGAGTAATTGTGCGACTTTAGTTTATAAAGTTCTTTGCAGCCGAAGACCGAGGCCTCGCGGGCGCGTTCTCCGTCCTCATATGCTCGTTTTTCGGCCTCGCTTGCGTTGTTTGGAATATTGTCACTTTGTATATTCAATTAAGAGAGAGTGAGGGGGCGAATAATGTACGTTTTTGAAAAAAAAAAAATTGTTTGCTTGTAGTAAATGTTTTATTGCGGTTTGTTTCGTTAATTATGAAGTCAAGATGTATAAAAACGAAAAACAAACACTAAATGACTTTACTAGCGGACGCCTTGCAGTGTTGCTTGCGTGGATCCCGTGGGAATTCCCTTAAATCCCTTCTTAGTGGATGTCTAAGTCATACAAGGAACCTACAGTCCAAATGTCATGGTCCTAGGGTCCAGCCGTTTGGTTTAACGGTTGATATAAGGAAAAGAAATTAAAATCTCCATCCATAAATATGTATGATTTTCATCATATTTTATCTTCTTGCTGATAAGGAACATAAATAGGTATATATGGGGCCAACCAAGGTCAAGTATTGAAACTCTCGGAAAACATGGGTATTCCCATACATTTTGTATGAAATAAAGTTTGAATTGAGTCAAGTTGCGCTGCGGCCAAAGTGGATTGGTGCTGTTTTTCTATGAGTTAGGTTTGCTTTTAGTAGCCGCCCGTTCAGTTTTTGTATCCTTACGACTTGGTAAACGTACATGCGTGTATTTGTGCCCGAAGTACGGTCATCATGTTGGGACGTTAAAATCGTCGAAGAAAAAAGGGTTTTACGATTGTTGACTATTCTAATGACAAGCCACACTCGGAAACCCCTCTTAACACCCTCTCGGGGCTGGATGTCGTGACGATATGTATATTTTATTTCCAGACGCGTCCAGCCTTACTGGCGCTAAAGCAGCGTCACCCGGAAGTGTTCCGCAGCCCGTGCGTCTACTCTGACGTCAGCGCTCTGTTAGCGAACGGCACGTACATGATGTGCGCGCGACGGTTCCTGCAGGAGCTCTTCTTGGACTGCAGCTTCGAGTGTTTCGCGAACGAGCCGCGGGACTTGGTCGCACGCCGACGCCCCTCCGCCTCGCCGCCCGCGCCCCTCGCCGCACCCCCTGTGCAGGGACTGGCTTAGATTAAGGTAATGAGGATGGGCAAACTTATGCTAAATCGTATAGAGAGGAACGGGAATAGAATGTTGGGAATTCATGTATTGAAACCACTTGCTTTTTCTACAGTTTCAGTACTCTAGAGCAGTTTCAGAGCTCTCGCGGCTTCTTTCAAAGTCTTTCAAATCACTAACATCTTGTTTGTTCATGGCCCTAGGGGGTCGCTAGAATTTTTTACTTGTAAAGGGGTCGCGTGTTCAAATACAATGAAAAACACTGCTCTAAAGAATAGATTCAATACAATTTTGTACATTTGCAGTAGTACAAAATGTACAAAAGATTTGATGCCTTATTGTTTATTTTTCGGTACTTTGTTACGAGAAGCAAACCAATGAAAAATGTTTTTTTATAATTTGAAATAGCGGCCATTTTGATATAGTTTGCCCATCGAGCAGCTAGCCCCGAGAGATAATGCCGGCCCGACCGATTCCCCAAACTTATCATTGTTTTTGCAAGGACTAAAAAATATGTGCATCTCATTCCCGCTTACAGAGGATTCTCTCTATTTGTATCACCGCGTGGTGTTAGCTTAGCCGTGCGTGACAAAACCAAGTGTCATTTTGTCTCTTTGGGGTTAGTTCCTCTGTGAGTTTGCCCATCCTCATAATCTTGATGTTCGTCGGTCGACCGTTTCTCGCACGAGCCAAGCGCCTTTATCGCTCCCCCCCCACCCCCCACCGCAAGTATTGAATCTCTCTTCCTCGTTCACTTCTACATCGGCAGCTTAAATGGAATTTTAATAACAGTTCAAAAGCAATTCATGGCCTTGACTACATGGTGCGATTAACTTTTCGATGGTTTGATTTATATAATGTATGTAATCACTGAGGTATATTATATCGCAAATCTAACAATTAATATTATTATTATTAATTTTATTTGTAGTTACTACTCGTCTGTAGTCATGATGATACTACGGGTGTCACTATATCGCTAATGTTTTTGTTTTCGCTATCCTGAACGTTTACTTTCCCGTTAGGAATGTTCAATTCAGGGATGAGTTCATTTTGTATATATCGCTAGTGATTGTATGATTGTAGATCGTATTATTCGCATTCTGTATTATAAAGATCTTTTATACAATACACAAATAGGTCCGAGTACGGTCGCCAGTAGACCTAACATTAATTTAGTCAACATTAGGAATGCCAATATTTGATCAAGGGAAGTTTTGTGGAATGCCCTACCTCTATTTATATTAACGATAGTCTCTTAGTTATTGCCACTTTATAATGTATACCTAAGTGTCTTGATAGTGTATTATGGAATAATTTAATGTAAAAAATTGTTCCTTCTATGTGTAAAAAATAACCGTGTGTCGAATTGTTAACGTCGATAAATTATTATTTTGAAGTATCGTAATCTCAGAACATTTAAATAGTTAGAAAGGCCTTGGAGCTGTATGCGTACCAGAACCTTTGTCGCCTCACACCCACAGGCACACACCTTGTCGTAATTGAAATACTATCAAAACTTTAATCCAAGTGGTTGTTCTTTCTACGCACAACAAATGACTTATATCGAAAACTTATCAAATGAAAAAACTACCGTATCTCTGTGTAAAACGGTGTATTTTTCAAACAAACGATTTCATTTACGACGTTTTAGTTTTGATACCATGTGACCATTATAAACCTACCGGCTTTAGGTGGTTGATAACTTGACCGGAGCGGTATTGCGAACTTAATATTAAACACAGTCTGATTATATGACGTGATGATTTATTGCTAGGGATGGGAACAGATGTATTTTCTTAACGTAAAACTTCGACTAACTTTTTTTATAATCAATCGAGAAACCAATTTGCTCTGAGACAATTTGTGTGTTGTTTTTTTTTCTATTTTTATTATCTTGTTTTACACATTTTAGAAAAATTGTTTTAACGTGTATTAGGTGTATGTAAGGTGATTTCATTGATATAGCCAAATTCATACTTAAAACTTTGTAAGTGATCAGTAATAATGATAATATATGGTCACGACATGAATCCCCGAGGGGGTATCAAAGGTATTCCGAGTGTGAACTGTGAAATGCAAGTTACAGTCCACACTCGGTACAACCGCGTTTCACCGACGAATATATTAAGATTTAACGTATTTTAAATTATATTATGGTAGCTTCAAAATAATTGGATTTTCCATAAACACTCTTATGGAAAATCCCATTTCAAAGGAGAATGGGCGTTTTGGTCCATACCACCAATACACTTGTGTTAGGTGACATAAATAGGTGTTATAATAACATTCGAGAAACCGTTAACAGTTACTCCAAAATCGATCGGGTAACTGTACAATCAAGGAGAAAAGTTTTCATATAAAATGTATGAGAAAATATTTAAAACCGTACAAGTGTGTGTTTATTTACTCTACGGTGTAATTCTAAGCTATGCATAAGTAGATAGATAGATAGATAGATATAATCTTTATTTACTCAGCACTATCAACAAATTAATTCAAACAAAATTTAGGTATAAAACAAAATAAAGTTTCAAACACATTTTAGATACAAAACAAAATGAATTGCTGGGTAAAAAGGCCCTGACTCAGCATGTGTTGCAGCCAGTAAGTAGACTACAACGCTGTTATTATGCCAGAACCATTGTTTTGTCACGCATACTTCCGACATTTTAAAGCATACTTACATAGATACAAATAGTTACAGAATAATACATACTACTATTTTAATTATATAACATTAGTAATCAACAATAATGGTGTACAATAAACATACATAGATAATGAGCGAGTAAGTGAGTAATCAATATATGGCCATACATACAAGTTATAAAATAGGCAGATGAAGAACTATCTACATAGATAAATAAATAAATAAGGTTTATGAGTTCGTGTTGGTTTGGTTGCTCAGAAGATATTTGAAGTATGATTTTTTGAAGTTAGTTTTAGGTTTTAATTCCCTCAAAGGTGGTGGTATATCATTCCAACACTTTGTGGCTTGGTGTTTAAAGCTACCCCTGAACGCGGCGGTCTTGTGACACTGCATTGACATTACAGGTGTACATTTCCGGACTTTATACTTGTGCCTGTCCCTGCGCCTTACTTATAAATACTTATTTTTCAATATCTATCATATATTTGTACAGTCGAGAACAAAAGTTTTTGGGTGAAATGTATGAAAAAACATTTGAAAGTGTAAAAGTGTATTTTATTTACTCTACAACGTAATTCTAAGCTATGCATATGTATGTCTAAAAAGTGTATAAGTGTCTGTTTATTTACTATATATGGTAATTCTAAGCTGTGCATATGATTAAATACTTATTTATCAACATATAAGAGGCATCTGCATCTGCACAGTCTTGACTGTCTTCCTTGGAAGTGTGGGTTTATTTACTCTTCAGTGTAATTCCAAGCTCTTTTTTTCTATATATTTTGTAAAAACCTTTAGTATATTATACCAACTCTGATACTGTAACTACTGTAAATATATATTCAAGATATGCATGCATAGCTTAGAATTACCCTGTTGGATAATTAAACACACATTTATATACTTTTAAATATTTTAGCAAAATCTTTATTCCTCGACTATACAGATTCCCTATATCTTGATAAATAATCAATTGGACATGTGCATAGCTTAGAATTACCCTATAGATTAAATAATCACACACTCATACATTTTTAAATATTCTATCCCAAAGCTTTTGACCTCGTTTGTACATTTTACCCTATATATTTTGATAAATGTTTTCAGACATACATATACGTAGCTTAGAATTACATTGTAGAGTAATTAAAACACGCTTTAACACTTTTTATTTTTTTTTTCATACATTTCACACGAATACTTTTGTTCTCGACTGTACAAATATCTCATGTATTTTGAAAAATATGTATTTATGCATAGCCAATAATTACACCGTAGAGGAAATAAACGCACACTTATTCACTTTTAAATATTTTCTCATACATTTGATATAAAAAAAAATTTCCTTGCTTGTACAGTTATCCGGTCGATTTTGGGGTAACTGACAACGGTTTCTCGAATGTTATAAAAGTTTTATGTTAAATCTTAATTTAAGAATATCGCTCAAGGAATAAAAAACGTCTATCGATTGTGTGACACCACGATACGGCACAACACTAGCGAGCAAGTTTGACAAGTAGGGAGAGCATACATTGCTTGTTTACTACATCTTAGCCAAAATTGTGAGTGTACATTGCCGGTAATGTATATTTTTGTTGTCACCATGAGTAAATTAGTTATTTATCTAAAATTCTCATATTATACAAAGTTTTTTAAATTACAGGTGAAAGGAAATATCTAAATTTTTCCGGTTTGCTTTCTTATTCGTGATTCTGCAAGTAATTATTGCACAAGACGGCATTTCTCTTTAGATTAGGCAGAGCTGTTCACAGAGTCACGGTTCGCGTGCGAATATGGGCAGCGATCGCGTGTTTCGGTTTAAGTATTGATGTTCAACAGTAGTTGTGGCGCGCGTGACACGCCCACTTAGCCTTTCTATTTGATTTAAATGTTCTGTGATCGTAATCATGAAAGCATTTATGGAATTTTGTAATGAAACAAGCAACCTAAACATATTTCTCGAATACACATGACAAATGACAGTTGTGTCGATTCGATATAACACGATTTAACTTATTTGACAGGACTAAATTTAATAAGCGTTCTGTCTTTTTCTTTCTGTATCGAAAAGACAAAGACAGGACGCTCAAAATAAGGTTAGTCCTGTCAAATAAGTTAAGTTGTGTTACACTGAATCGACACCCATAGTTACAATAGTTCAGTTGGGTGGACTGCCGAACCCCGGCCTGCGAGCTCCACCTTAACCGACACAACCTACCTACTTTTCACTGTATCCCACCAATGGCCACGTTACGAAGTAATTAATGATTCCTATTACATATAATATTGTTACTAAATACATACATAATACTGCAGAAATGTGTTCATTTTTAATCGTAATGTCTAACGATTTGCATTTATTTTTTTTGTTATTTAAATAATTTGTATCTTTGTTATTTACGCTTGATTAAGGATAACAATTTACGTTATATATAATTAACTATCTATATTGTACTATTTTACTTGGTATTGTAAGTCTTATTCAGCTTCGGAGAAATCTAGGTGTAACCTTCTAGATAAGTGTTTGTTAATGTTTTTTTGTTTGTGTTTTGTAATAAATTCAATATTTACTAGTTTCCCTCCGGGAAGGTTTGCAAAGATACATGTCAGTATTGATCAGAACACAAAGGCCGTCCCTCTCCGGTAATAATTACTTGTAGGATTAAATCCGTCAAATGACACCTGCATTTATATTTTTGTAGCAAATTTTTTGGTATTAATTTTCTGAAGTTTTCCTAAAGTTGCGTAATAGCAAACAGATTATTGTTCCATAGTACTAGTCTGTAATATTATTAGTATCCTAATCTACCTATTTGCAGTCTTATTGTATCGAACAATGTAAATAAAAATATACCTAATGCTTTCAGTTATAAAAATTGTCTTTTTCATCTCTCATTTATATATATATGTCACAGTCAAAAGTCATAACTGTTCAAAACTACTTTTGACTGCGAGAATGAGTCAGTCAAAACTAGTTTGTTTTGACTAAGGACGTAGTGTTGACTGATATTCGCAGGCGAAATTAGGTTTTCGGATGTCCTGCAGCGCAGAAGAGAGCCGGTAGGTTAGGTTAGAAGGTTAGGTATGGCAAGTCGCGGAACTCAGAACAACCCAGAAATACTTTTTAACCAAAATTACTTCAGACCAACTTAGTCAAAACTAGTTTTGACTGATTTTCGCAGTCAAAACTACTTTTGACCGGCTATGAGTTTTGACTGCAACATATATACTGATACGGGACTGGTGTAAATTTCCGTCCTAAGGTTAAACGTCAGTCGCTTAGCACAAAGACCATAACTTAACTTTGTATTTCTTGTATAGAAGTTAAAATTTTAAAAACATATTGGTATGTGGCAGTTAACACCAATAGTTCAGTATTAATGAGGTTTATAAAGAATGAGTTTGAAACATCTTTGTTGAAAATTAAACTCTTCTATTTGTCCACAGATAGTCACTTTATTAAACTAAACCCAACCGGTTTCGCTTATAAGCATTCTCAAGGGTTTTGAGCTATTACAAAATATTAATAATTAAAGCTTGTTAACATGTTTTACCGAAATCTACTGTTTGACACATGCGCATGCAAAACGACTTTTTGGTAAACAAATGTTTTCTACATTCGTTTACCTTTTCAGATTGGCTGGATCTAAAATTAAAGATAATATATATAATAATAATAAATTGCTTTATTTCAGGCAACAAGGCACATAAAAAGAATACATTCAATTCAATTCAAAGTCGTTTTATCTGGCGTCTTTAAACGTGTCTCCGCACATTAGTTCCGCCAATATCTTGTTTTAAGCGAAAAGACTCATAGGAAGCTTACAGTAGATTTTTTAAAGTGTCACTTTGTCACAACGTCACTGTGCCGGTCCGGTGGTGTAGACGGTACTCTACCGCGAAAACGCCGGTATATCACGCCCTTCGGCCAGAAGTCCTCCTTCATGAAGGTTGACAGCCTGCTTGTCGGTATTCGCGCCGAACGCCTTGAAACTAGCATTGTGACGCGTCTCCAGCGGCTCCACTCTTAAGGGAATCATTGGGTCGGAGTGTAGATAAGGGGGCGCGATACCCCCCTTCAAAATTATTCGCTTTTCGGCGCCGCCTACGTTTCCCTTAGGGTGTAGAAAAGGGGGCGGAAGAAAAAAAATAAAATTAAAAAAAAATTTTTGGTACTTGAAAAAAAAAACACTTAGAAAATTTTCGTGATTTTTATTTTTTAACTTTTTTAAAGTTTTTTTTTTACAATTGTGTAGCGTTTTTCCTAGCCATTAATTAATGTCTTATGCATTTTCTTCATACGACTTATATTTTTTGAGATATAAGCCCGTGAAAATTTTATTATAAGTCGTACGGAAAAAATATATAAGACATAAAATTAAGACAAAAAGCAACTCAAAGCGATGCGCTCATAAAAAAAAGATTTATTTTTTTTTTGGAAATTCGTCAGAGTCCCTTGCCCCCTTACGTATCCTAGCACCGTCAACTGGGACATAGAAAAATTACGATGATTTTTTAAATTTTCAAAGTTTCATATTTTTGTTTAAATATCGTCTAGGGATTCTTCTGGCCATTATTTTTAGTCATTTAAGATTTTACCGTACATGTCACCGTTCTCGAGATATAGGTCAAAAAAGTATTTTTTTAATTTTATCTCTGTATATATTAGTCATATGAAAAAAGTCATATGACATAAATTAACAAGAAAAAGTACTTCCTAGTGATGCATGAATAAAAAATGCAAAATAATGAAAAAAAAATATTCGGCTGGAACATAGCCGAATTTTTTGTAGATTTTTTTATTACAAGAACTTGATATTTTTCAATGCTTATCGTATAGATTATGTTTTTCCCATCATTTTTGGTCGTATAACTTTTTTTTATGAGCGCATCGCGTTGAATTGCTTTTTGTCGTAATTTTATGTCATACAACTTTTTTCCGTACGACTACTTTTCTCCGAGGTATATCGAAAAAAAAAATTTAAGGGCTTCTGAAGCAAAAAATTTATACGACCAAAAATGATGGAAAAAACATAATCTATACGATAAGCATTGAAAAATATCAAGTTCTTGTAATAAAAAAATCTACAAAAAATTCGGCTATGTTCCAGCCGAATATTTTTTTTTCATTATTTTGCATTTTTTATTCATGCATCACTAGGAAGTACTTTTTCTTGTTAATTTATGTCATATGACTTTTTTCATATGACTAATATATACAGAGATAAAATTAAAAAAATACTTTTTTGACCTATATCTCGAGAACGGTGACATGTACGGTAAAATCTTAAATGACTAAAAATAATGACCAGAAGAATCCCTAGACGATATTTAAACAAAAATATGAAACTTTGAAAATTTAAAAAATCATCGTAATTTTTCTATGTCCCAGTTGACGGTGCTAGGATACGTAAGGGGGCAAGGGACTCTGACGAAATTCCAAAAAAAATAAAATCTTTTTTTTATGAGCGCATCGCGTTGAGTTGCTTTTTGTCGTAATTTTATGTCTTATGACTTTTTTCCGTACGACTACTTTTTACCGAGATATAACAAAATAATATTTTTCAGAGCTTATATCTCAAAAAATATAAGTCGTATGAAGAAAATGCATAATACATTTATTAATGACTAGGAAAAACGCTAGAAGATCGTAAAAAGAAAACTTAAAAAAAGTGAAAAAAAAAATTGTTACGAAAATTTTCTAAGTGTTTTTTTCCTCAGTGCCCCCTTATCGACACTACGACCAGGCGGCGCCCAAGCGAAAATTTTCTAAGTCTTTTTTCCCATAGTGCCCCCTTTTCTACACCCCAACCAATCATTGAGTTAGCGGGCGCGGCCGCGATAGGTACAGATCGTTCACAGTTATTTTACCTCTAGGCTGATCGAAAATGTTTCTTAAGTATTGGACATAGAACAGCTGTCAGAGGTAAAATACCTGTGAACAGTCTGTATTTGAAAAAAACTATCGTCTTATTCCTGCTGCGCGGCGCACTTGCAAGCGAGTCGCCCCGCGCGCTTCCCGCAACCTTATTCTGTGAGGCGTCCGTATTCTGGTAATGTAAAGAGGTGCGGTTGTGTAAGGTTGGTCATAGATGATAAATCTATACCATTGTCAAGGATCGTGTAGGGCAAATTCGAATTGTGTAAAACTGTCCATAAAATGAAGACCGAAAAGTAACCGAAGGTTTAGAAATGACCGATGGTTTAAAAAATGCGAAATGAAATTGCGTTTTATTGTGTACTACCTACGTAAAATGAAATTTGATAACTTATTTACTTTAAAATTATGTCAAACACAAAAATAATAGATCTTTTTGATAACATTTTTTAAATCCACCACAAAAATTAATTTTTATAATTTAAAACATAGAATTCAATCGAAACTTATCTCCATGCAACTCGTATAACCAAACGCAACAATTGAAGGAAAACCGAGTTTCAGCTGCTCGACCCCAGGTGGTGGCATAAGTTTACTACTACTCAACAGTATATGTAGTTGAAGAGCTTGACACGGGATTAGTTTTTTTACTAGATGTGATGTCTGAAAGAGACAGCGCTATATCTTATCGTATTATTTGTCTTCGTCCGAGTTTTGTAGTTATAATAACGCGTCATAGTTTCGAATCAATTCAAGTGTCAAGTCAACTGCAACTGCAAAATATTTTTGAATCGGTCGGTGTTTTATTTTATAGTATGTTTCTTTATTATATTAGTATGACGAAATAGCAACCGAACCAAAATACAAAAACCGGCCAAGTGCGAGTCGGACTCGCGCACGAAGGGTTCCGTACCATTATATATAAAAACAGCGAAAAAACATGTCTGTTGTATGGGAGCCCCCTTAAATATTTATTTTATTCTGTTTTTCAGTATTTGTTGTTATAGCGGCAACAGAAATACATCATCTGTGAAAATTTCAACTGTCTTACTATCACGGTTCATGAGATACAGCCTGTTGACAGACGGACAGACAGACGGACAGCGGAGTCTAAGTAATAGGGTCCCGTTGGTTACCCTTTGGGTACGGAACCCTAAAAAGTAAGAAAAAATATTTTAATCTGTGGCCGAACTGCCCTAAACCTTTTCATAATATCTTTCCTACAAAAATATAACCCCAAACTGTGTTCATATAAAAAACAATTCTTATTTCTGTGCCAAAGCCAAGGGTTTTGACTAAAAAGCTCCACAATTTTAATTTATTGAACATCATTTATTGATTTTAATGGTAGAATAAAAATTGTTTTACCTAATTTTATTCCAAAATAAGCAAAAACACTTACCGTTAAACGATTGTCATAGACAACAAGTCGCCGCAATCATTTGACATTAGCGATGAACTAACAAAATCTTAGACAATTCGAATTATCTGTCAATCTTAACAAATCATTCACTCATTGTCTAAAATAACAATACAAATCGTAAAGCATCTATGAATACCATAGACAATTCAAATTGGCCGTTTGACAAGTGAAATGATTAGTTTTAAGCTATCAAATGAATACGATTTCATGACTAAGTATTTTCTTACACAATCGCACCTCTGATTTTCATGTTTAGTTTATGAGTTTAGCGAAAGAATCATTAATTAGAGTAAAATAATAACACATGTTATATACGTAAATAAATCCAAAATTTGGGTTGATTGGTTGTTTAGTAAGACTAATTGAACGGGCAAAGTTAGGCAGATATTTAAATTCATTTGTAGCGTATTTGGATATTTATTTGTAGCTCTTCTGGAAGGATGGGTTTTTTGTGCGAAATTTTTCTGATCTGTGCAGAGGTGTATATATTGTATGTAGAGCATGTGTGTAGAGTGTAAGGCGTTCATGTAGTTAACCATAATCATGTTGCTTCTGATTATTGGTGGTATTGCACTGAGGGCAGTTTTTGGTATCAGCCCTTTCGGTGCTGCACCAATTTCCAAACATTTTCCTAAAAATTGTAAATGGGTATAATATTGGGAAAGTTTGGCTGTTATATTTTTTATTTTATTTACGATTTCCTTCATTTACGTTAAAATGTAAGTAAGAAGGTTCTAATTTGATTAACTGGCACGTTGCGAGTATTTATGTTCATCAAAATTATACTGACTTTGACAGAAGGCTGTAACAGATGATCAAGATTTTGGTATTTGTCAAAAATGCACAAAGGAGCATATAACAATAATTAAAGATGTTTTTGAAACGTGGATACGCTATATTGAGACGGCAGTAAGAAGAACACAGTGTAACCTATATAGCACAAGATTAGAGTCCATCAAACGAGCAGCAATAATTGTGTGGGTTCTGTTCCATATGCCTGCTTCAAGCAGTCCTCATCGAGTTACGTATTGATATTGGAGACCGTCAATAGCCCTCTGAAGAATGGAGAGAAATCCTTTGAGTCTCTGGCTGCCTTCGAATGTCTTGCGCACACAATGCACTGTATGAAATCAACTGCAGCTCTTGGGACAAATGCACGTGTGGTTGCGTCTCTGCAGTTTTTCAATTATGCACCTCGACGTGATTCTTCAATCTTTGTTGCATAAAATCTTTTTATTTTTGTTGCACTCGAAAAGAGTTATTCGTTCATAAGTTTATAATATAATCACATGTGCGAGTAATACTTTAATAAATATATAATATTGCCTCTATTGGCCTTTTATTTGTTTTTTATTTTGATTTATTTTATTTTTGACGTAAAGTTTATATTTTATGCTCTGTACCTATTTGAGACCGAGGAGTCGTCGACCTTTATTTTGGTAAACTCGCTTGGCTTTACCAGAACCGTAGTACTTTATTATTCTTTTAGTACCCATTATTTACCATTTATTATTGTCTTCTACAATGTTAGTTTATTTAATAAATGATACAGCAAACTAACCTAACCTATACATTACACTTACACTTATTGCACAAAAACAAAACAAAAGGGAATATTTACATTACTATACACCACACACCACTAGTTCACAATATTGATACAAAATCGGAATCGTCAAATGCACTACACTACCACAAAAACACCTGATATTAGCCAAAATTTTCTTTCCACTTTCTATGTGTTTTTTATTGCCCGAAATAAAGACATTTTATTTTTTTATTTTTGCGTGACGGGAGCGTGTCGTTTGACTCTAAGTGCCTGATTAAATTTAAAAGCAATAATCAAAATCGTTAGATCTTGTTTTGGTATTTTTTTTTTCAGGCGCTATTAAATATTTTCAAGCTTTTTCCTTCTAAAACAAATTGAATAAAAAAAGAATCTCATAGGAATCTTTACTTCTTTGAACCATACCTGAATATGTGATGTCTTCTGCATTTTAGCCCGTATTTGGTGAGAAACTGATGATAAACAGTTTCTTATTTTTATGACTTTGTAGTAACGCGTGAAGCTTATTATAGCTTTAAATGATAAATTATGTAAAAACGAATTCCAAGGGGTCTTAGAATAAGAATAAACGTATGTTTATGCAGAGTTGCAATTTTCTAAAGCGACAGGATGCAGCGTCTTCGAAATTCTAAAATGTCGAATTTCACATTTTGTCCGGGATAATCGCCTTAACAAGAAGTTGGTTTTATTCTGGATGTACTGTGAGCGCTTGTAATTATATATCACACGAGTGATAATTACGATGCTAGTACGATGCAAGTGCAAACAGCAGTTGTAAAAAACAAGGGCTGAACTGCACTGAGTTGTGTCTGTGCAGTGGACAACACTAGCTTGTGTTGCAAATTTTTTTGTAGCAAAAGGTATTACGAAAGCCTCAAATATAAATTTCACATCATTAATTTTATCGAAAATGATAACAAATACGCCCTTGTGTAAAATCACGACGCGTTAGTATTTTTTCTTTACGGAGCGGATCGCTAGCTCCCTGCCGATCGTAGCAAAGTGAGAAACGCGAGGCATTTTATTATTTTTTTCTGGTTATTTTTGTGAAGTAAGTGTATATGATAGCTATATTTTCATAAACTGCAATAACTAGACTCTCTATAAGTATTTTATCTTAAAATAGTAACTATTCTTTACATTACATCTGCTTGAATAGAATATTAACAGTCATTTTCAGTTTTTCACCAAAATCTCTTTTTAGGGTTCCGTAATACCTAAAAGGTACAAAAAGGAACCTTAAGGTGAGACTCCGCTGTCCGTCCGTCCGTATGTCACAGCCTCATAACTTTAGCACCGTTAAAGATAAAGACATAAAATTTGGCACAAAAATAGCAATCATTTGCCCATATGAAAAATTTGAAATTGTTCAAAATTTTTCCAAAATGAAAGTGAGAAAAATAAAAAATATTGGCCTAACAATACAATATGGGTATCAAATTGTAGATATTAAAAAGCTGATTGTAAAAATATATACTTTTAATATATTTGCTGACACTGGTTTCGAGAAATCTTAAAAAAAATATGTATGTCTCCCCCCTTATCTTCGAAACTGGTAAGCCGAAAAATATGAAAAAAATGACAATTATAAATCATAACGGACCAATTACAGAAAAACTATAGCGATTAAAGAAAATATTTACTGGAACTAGTTTTGAGAAATCTTTTAAAAAACCCCAAAAATATGTATGTCCCCTTATCTCCAAAACTGGTAGACCTAAAAGTATGAAAAAAAATTAAATTATTGATCATAACTGGCCAATTACAGAGAAATAAAAAAAAGAAACAAAAAAAAATATTTTATAAAATACAATATGGGTATCAAATTGTAGGTATTAAAAATCTGATTGTAAAAATTATGTCCCCCCCCCTTATCTCTTAAACTAGTGGACCAAAAAATATGAAAAAAATAATGGTAATATGTGTTTATGTAAATATTACAGGAAAAATAAAGCGGTTTAGAAATTCACGAAAAAAAAATTACATAATTAAATTTATCACCCACAATACGGAACCCTGGGTACGCGAGTCTGACTCGCACTTGGCCGGTGCGGAATTCAAATTCTTTAATTTATACGAAAATGATAGCAAATACGCCCTTGTGTGAAATCATTACGGAGCGGATTGCTCGCTCGCTGCCGTTCGTAGCAAAGTGAGAAACGCGACGCATTTCCTTATTTTTTTTTTGTTGTTATAGTGTAGTAAGTATATAAGATATATATTTTCATAAACTAAAATAACGATGCTCTCTATAACTATTTTTTTAATCTTAAAAAATAACTATTCTTTACGTAATATCTGCTTGAAGAGAAAATAGTTTGCCGCCATTTTCAGAAGGGCATTACAAAAAAAATATATTTGATTTCCTCATTACTATTACAAGTACGTGCCTGGTCGTTTTTCACCTATCCACGTATCACAGCCACCTTAGTTCGTCCACCCACACCCCCCCTCGGGGCACACGAATAAACAAATAAAAACAATAGACTCATAGACTTTTAAATAAGACTCTTTCAGACTCTTTAAATAGACTTTTAAAGGACCTTTAAAAACAAAAATAAATAAATAAACTTACAGAGGTTGGGTACTCTCTGTCCCCCTCTTCAAGGTAAAGCTGAAAAGGCCAAAAGGCCGACAGCGAAAAAGATCAACTCAAAAAATAAAAATAAATTTCATTTATTTATTGATTTGCTAATAACTAAACAATATTATGACAGGTTAACCTAAAGCAATATTGTTAAAAATTAAAAAAGAATCAGAAAATCTACGATCTTAACAAACATGAAAATATAAACCACATAAAAAAAAATTATACTAAATCACATATTACATAACTACCTATTTACATAACAAACACAATGCTACCCTTGTAAACTCAGTCAGCGAACAGTAAAGAACGTCAATCTTAATTTATTCGAAAATAATACCAAATTAATACGCCCACATATGAAATTGCGACTGGTTAGCATTTTTTGTTTAAAGCGATACGTAAAAGTTTTAGCGTCCCTGTTTCTCCATATGCGAAAAAACCCTCAGTGCGAGAGGGACGGATTCGTGGAAAAGTAGCAAAAAGTCGGTTGTTTATTAATATAAAATTACTAAGCTATTTTATCAAAAAGATTTTCAAGGAGACTTTACAAATACATAAATCCACATTTTAAATGCAATTTCACAATGAAATTAGTTGGGATTTCAGAATTACAAAAAAAAAAACAATGTAGAGGTCTTTTCGGAATTAAATTCTATCGAGAAAATTTCATCCAATCGCGTTTTCCTTCAGTGAGAATCTTAATCAAATACTCAATAAACATTTACCCAAAAATGAAATACGTAGATGACGTTATGGTGGAGTAAATGGATTCGAAAAAAAACCTTTTTTTGTTATCGCCTTAAGAAGCGGCGGGAGCCTCCCTTGCCTTAAATCCGGGACTGCCGGGGCCAAGTCTCAATCTGCTCATTTTGAGCTAGGCTACACCTACACCTGTAGCAAGTTTCATGTTTCGGTCACTATCCGAATGGTCCCCATACAAGAGCTGGCAAGAGAACCTCTATAGTAGCTAGGATAACAATAATAGTATTTTTCATTACGAGTGCGGAAAGCCTGTCATTGCAAAGAGTTCCGACAAATGTCTACCCGAGCCGAGGCGCAGCCGAAGGTGAGGGTTGACAGTCGGAACAAGTTGCAATGACGGTTCCGCACGTGTACTGAACAACTATTTTTAATACAGTTGCGAAAAAATGAAGCAATTTAATAAAATAATAAAACACAATAAACTCAACTAACTAATACTCCACGCAATAAATTCTTCGTATGTAGATATGTAGCGACTTTTTGACTTTTCCGGTAAAATGTTCTCCGAAGCATTTTGTACAATTATACTGAGTTCCGGTGGTGTTAATTCAAATAAAATATCGTCGAAATTTCTCATTTTGTGCAACAAACAACTAAACCCGCAAAGAAATTTTTTGGAAAATGGCGCCAACCGTAAGAGAATATAAGCAGAGATTTTTTTTTTTGTTTCATTTTCCCACTAAGTGGAAAGGCAAAGGGATCTTAGCCCATACAGCCATGTCTGACGTTATACTTATTATCTGTTTATGTGCACTATCCTCTTCTGGTGAGGATCATCTGAAAGGTCTGTCCTGTCTAAGCTTAGATGTCTAAGTGTCTAAGTCACTGTCCTGTCGTTTGCATTATAATGATAGCCTTATAACGCAAATACAACAGGGTTAGAAAAATCACACGAAAAGGCACAGCCCGCACTTTTGTTCCATTGAACAACACACTACACAGGTTACGGCGATTTTAATTTACAATATTCTATCACTATTGTTGATCAAAACACCCAGTGATATATTTTTTCAATAAAACAAAAAACGACGCCATCACATCTTCGCGTTTTTTTTCCAACCCGAGATTTTTTTTTATTTTCTTCACCCATTCTGGGTAGGCAAAGGGAACTTTGCCCATACAGCCAAGTCTTCAGTAGAATTTTTTTATTGATATGAAATGACAATGAAATTTAATGAGATGAAATGAAATGAAACCTAACCTAACTCATTGAATCAAATCATTAAATCTGATATTAAAACAAATTAGTACCTTCTTTTTAGAAATATTTGCATGAATCATAAAAACTTCTATGATTTTTTTTTGTAAAAACTTCGTGGTTGGTTTTTTCTTTTTAATAGACATTATTTTGACATTTGGGAAAGAGAACGCACGAGTTCGGAAAAGGTAAAGAAAAAGCTCGAGTATGTAATAGCCTACATCCCGAACGCTATACGTCCCTGCAATACGCCACTTTTTGAGCAACTGTATTAAAAATTATATTTTAAAGCAGAATATGCAGTAAAATAGTAAATCTAAAAGTAATGTCATAGTAATTTTTTGGTATCATTTTCTCTACTACATTGTTTATCTTGTACATTCTAAACATTATACTTATCTATGATTCTAAATATATGTTTAAAATGTTCCGGGGACCACGATACTAAAAGTTATCATTATGACTGGGGAGGGATCGGTCATTGAGATAAGATAATTATGATCGAACATAACTTATGGGTAAGTTCGTTTGATTATTCAAAAAAAAAGTATAAATATAATGTTGTACAATTGACTCCGATACATTGAAACAAAAAGGCATAAAAGCTTGACGGTTTTTGTAAACTAGACGCACTGCACTGGTTAAATGACTATTTGGCTAAATAACATTCCTCAGAATAATACAAACACCTAGGTCACCTAATTTTAGGTATGTACTCGTAGCGTTTATGATCCTGCGGCTGACTACAGTTCTGTGTGCATACCGGCGTACAGAGATTTTCTCTTTTGAACTCATTAAGAAGCAAAAAAAACTTGGGTGGATGATTCCTACCCCCCACGTTTTCCCAGAATGACGTCATTCAAGATGGCCGCCATTACTCCGCTACCGTTCTGTTAAAGTAAGCGTTTTTTGCGAAACTGGTAAGTTCTATAGAAAAAATTTTCTGGCAAAAAAGTTTGGCATGAAATTATCGACAAGTTTGTTTATCAGCATTTTTTTGATAATTCAAAGTTATAGTCTAGAAAATGTATCTTTTTGTATCGAAATGACGAATTATTCTCTTTGATGAAAATTTAACACAACGCCATTGAAAATTGGAAAAATGTTTTCATTAAGACTACCTAATTATTATTAATAATGGCTTTATAGCTCACGTATACATATATATATATACATATGTAATACAGTATGCACATTTGCCTTTGCCCAGCAATGGCAAAAAAGGAGCTAAATACCTACTTTTCAAAATGCACAATTCCAATCTAGAGTGCGGCCACGACTTCTTTCTCGTGGATTAAGGATATAAACAGTCCGTTGTACATGTAAGAAAATGCATTTTTAATCAAACAGTTTACACCTTGTTTCATCCCCTTATATTGATTGGGATTATATTGAGAATGGGTTTCTGCAATTAACTTGATCTCTGTCTACACTGTTGCATTTGCAAAACAAACGACATGGAATTTCCACATCTCTGCACACATAACTTGATGTCGCGCACTTAATACACGTTCATGCCCCAATGAAGTCGTCTGGTAACGGATTAATGTACTTTGAAGGCATTAGAATACCATCTGTCCTTTCAAATCCGAGCTCAAGTGGATCCAGTGTTTCTTGCGCTTTATCGAGGCAGTGTATCATCAAATGGGTGTGGAAGAAAGCACGAAGAAGGTGGCCCTGTGCACTGGAACTTGTTGGCGGTAAGTTATCAAGAGATACATTTTTCCCATGGAGGTACTTCCAAAGCCGGAACTCATCAAGGGTCTTGCAAGACGAGCCTTCCTTTAACAATTGCACTAAGTACTCTTCGGCAAATGCCATGATTTTGTCGTGAGTTGGAGATAGCGGTGATGAACCAAACTCTTTCAAATAATGCTCAGGGTTACAGCCGATTGCAGCTTTTTTTGTTCCGAACTTGCTCGTATAGTCACCACCAGAAAGAGCATGAAGTGCTGGTAGTACATGGCACATATCTTTTCCGACATTTTCGGCTAACATGTGAATAGGTATAAGTCTTGTTGTATCACCAACTCCAGTTCTCATCCACATTTCGTTTACTCCTAGGGAGTGAAAACTTTTCCAGTGAAATAGTGCCAGGACTAATACGTCAGTATCAGCACTTACTAATAAAAAAAAATTAAACCCTTTCCTTGCCGCATTCTCTGCATGAATCATAATTCGGAAATTTTTCTCGAGTGGTACGGGGCATTGTCAATCACAACAACGGCGTTAGGTTTTAGTTTTGGTAGTATATATACATTGGGTGCCGAGCGAAGCGGAGCGGAGCGAGGCGACCTCCGAAGTTTTGTATGACATTAGCCGGCTAAACCTAGGTTTAACCGCGCTTCGGGCTTTAGCCGTAACATATACAGTGTGTCCCTCGTACAAGTGCACATCGTCCCTCGTACATGTTAAAATATGAGCTTGCCATTGAATCGACATCGATATAATAATTAGATTTTGCAATAACATTAATGTCAAAGAATTCAAGAAATACACTTAATATTTCTTCATACATTTCAAATTTTTTTCGTTTCACATCAGACACATTTAGAAAAAAAATGCTTGGAAATCGCATTCGTAATTGTAAACAAAATGGCGCTACTTGGATGGGCGATTCCGCGGAAAATTGCACCATCGTAAAAGCCATTGTCACAACAATGTTGGGACAATTTACAATAACTTTTTGCTATTGTTTCTTTGCAGTTTTTTTTTGTGTATAGCTTTGTTCTTTAGCTTTTAAAATAATGTAAAACATAACCATTCGTGATACAATTTAATTTATTATAAATAAAAATATGGAGCGAAAACGGTCATTTTAGCATGTCACACCTCTTCTTGCTAACTTCAACTAACCAAAGTTCATGTTTTTTTCAGACATAGCTCAACGTTTTTTTTTTCCTCATAAACATTTAATATAGATTATTCAAATAAGAGCATTATTTTAATAAATACCATATAATATTACAATAAAATAATTGAAAAAGGAATAATCGAATTTTCACCTAGGTGGACTGTCCACTTTAGTCACCACTATTATACCTGCACCCGATATTACGAAACTATCAAAACTATTTAAATGTATCATCCTGGTGATGTATCATTCTTTAGCCACTAGGCTAAAGAAGCAATTTTGTTTTCACCTATATCGGCTTTAAGCCGAAATTTCTGTGACGAAAGGATGTTCGGAGGTACCAGCCAAATAAGAAGTCCACTTTAGTCGCAGTTATAAAATTGTACCAGTAAGTTATTGAAACTTTCTGTAATGATCAAATTGTAAACAGTTTCCCTGCGTATGTAATGAAGTAACGATATCTTTCAAAAAAATACAGAATAGTGATTGTTTTTGTTAATATTGTTAGCAAATCGTCACGTCCATTTAGTGACGTGACATATTATTAGTGGAACAATTTTGTGACTAAAAGGACACATTAGGTCAAGTTTACAGTAGTATTCTTATTGCATTTTTATTTTCCCGACAACAATAAAATGCTGTCCATGTGTTTTCAATGATGGATGGATTTTTGGGGTATTTGGGGCATCGATGTAAATATTTTGAGGGATTTCTGATAGAATTTACTATTATAGAAAGTTTTGTAGTTTTTGAGATAAAGACATTTTTCAGTTTTATCTACTTAAAATTAGGAAACCGCAATTAAAAATATTACAGCACTATTTATGGGCAAAAATAATAATTAAAGTTATTACTAACATTCACCAAAGAAAAATTGTTTCTTCGTACTGTATTCAAATTTATGTTTATTTTCACATAGTTTCGAACACATTTATATTGCTTTTTGTTTGATTGAAGTGTAATTTTAAATAAAATTATTATAATTAGCCTTTAACTAGTGTTTTTAATTGTAGTTACCTAATTTTAAGTAGACAAAACTGAAACATTGCCATATCTCGAAAACTACAAAACTTCGCAGTATAGTGAATTCAGTCAGAAATTTTCAAAATTATATCGTTTGTCGTCCCTCAAAATATTTACATCGATGCCCAAAACACCATGTATATAAGAATGAATATTATAGGAAATATTTATTTGCATTTCTAAAAAATACTTACATACTTGCATACTAAAAAAATCTTTTTGCAAGGTTTTTTAGATGAAATAAAAATTTGATATTTTAGATTATCTTAAATAAAAATTCTATGTCAGCATTTTGTTTGAAAAGAAAAATAAACTTTATGAACACAGTTTATGTTTCCATTTAGCCACGTTGGCATGTCCTACTACGTCACGGTCACAAATTTTTTTTCCAAGTTATCATTTATAAACTAACAATTTATTAAGAGAAGTGTTGTTATTTGGTTTTAATATAGTAGAATGCGAAGCACATTTCATATAAAAATAGTTTATTTTGATTTAAAGGTGGCTAAATAGCTACACAAAGTAAAAATGTAATCGTTTTGACCTAAAACGTGACGAAAATATTTTCTTATGTCATTTTAAATTTGACTTATATTGAAGATGGTGCTAATAAATACATTTTCGAGATAATGTTTATTATAATTTACATTAAATGGGAGTTTTTTTATTTAAATGGCTTGTGTTGTTAATAAAATATATTTTCGTAAATGTTACTAAATGGACATAGTTTTCTCATTGACCATTTTTAAAATGCTATTTTTCCTAAGATTTTTTGTATTTATGTGTAAAGTAGCATCGAATCTTGTAGAAATTTTACAAATTATATTTCAAAATTGTCCGTTTTGTCTATTTAGTCACGGTGCATTTTTCCACGGAATCGCCCGGATACCTGTTTTTTTAAGCTGACAAAACCTGTCTTTTATGTTGACAATTACTGAGATTTTGTTACGGTTTCAAAAGATTCGTTATCGATTATTATAAAATTGCAAGTTTTTATTTTCGATAATAACTGTGAAACAAACTTAAAAAGGCCATGTGGATTTTTTTTTCGAAAATTTAATGTAAAAGGCTGGCTGAAAAGTGGCAACATTTTGCTTATCGAGTTGTCAAACGACTCAAACGAGTTCCTCGAATTAAAAATCCTACTTTTCCCTGCGGTCCGAAATAGAATTACAATGGATCATAAGCCATTCACTTCATACTTTCGTAATCGATTTTAGCGAAATAATTCAATTTCGGAACGCAGGGTTAGTATCTCCCTCTATAATTTGTGGGACAACCTAAGGTGTTTTAGAACGCCACCCTCCCTAATTAATTAAAGCTTTATACTTGGCAATTGGCAGGTTAGTTTTGTTTTGTTTGTTTGATTTATTTACTATATGGCAGCTGTTTGATTTCAGTTTAATTTACTTTGGATTTCTTATTGCCTATGTAACAGTTCGTGCTATGTAAGTACTCAACTAAGTAAGTATTGTCCAATTTTTAAGTCAATGATATTATCCATAATCTTGAACTTTCTTACAGATCACATCTTTCTGCTTATTTCTCTTGCAAAATGTCAGACGATGATATCGGAATGATTGTAGAGGGGTCTGATGATTCATATCAAGGTGACTCTAGCTCTGGCTTCGTTGGACTGCAGGGCTGGACTAAAAAAGAGAAATTCGGACTCTTAAAAGGAATTAAATGTTTTGGTTCCGAGAATACTGAGGCAATAAAAGAACATGTTAAAACTAAATCAATAGAAGAAGTGGATAGTGCTATACATTACTATAAGGAAAAGGCATTAAAAGAGATCCCTGCTCGTAGAGGAAAAAAAACAGCCCCATCTCAAATACCCCTGTCTTGCTGGGCTAAAATACTAAGTGAAAATTTGGAATTTGCAGATCTCAAAAATGAAATTGCCACAGCCCTACGTCTCATTGCAGAATATGAAGATGTGTCCAAACCAATATTTACAGGAAATTTAAGTTTCAAAGATATTTATCATTATTTAGCTGATGCTATAGATGGAAATCCAATTCCGGCACAAAAAATTGAGTTTGCTTTCATAGAAAAATGTATACTTGAAACTGCTTTGTTTAGTAAAAATTTTAAGCCACAGAGTCGAGTCAATCATGCTATTGAAGAAATGACGCTGAATCAAGGAGTCAAATATTTTACTCGTCCTACATCCATTTTCGAACTTGCATGTGTAAGACACTTGATAGATCAAAAAGCCTATAACCCGTTTAATATGCCTGAAAGCAATTTGACACTATCTGATGACTAAGCATTCATGAATCTCTTTTTATGTTCATTGTCACATAGTCCAGGGGATCTAAAAAGGCCGACTTGGGTAAATCATAAAATGATTTGAAAGTAGGATAGAGTCAGAGTTTTTTTACGCATGCAAAAAAGTTGGCATTAGAATAGAATCATAATGTGATTCATGCATAACGGCCTTTTTAGAGGACCAGATACAAAGTTTATAAAATGTATCTAATAAATATATAAAATGCGACCTGTGTGGATAAATCTAATATGTGACTCATATAGTGTATAGCACTCTTGTTATTTTATAAATATTTCGTAAGAGGTCTTGTGATTATTAACTTGTGATATAGATACTATACTGATGTATAATATATTTTAAATTTTTTGTAGTAACAGTGAAAGCCTCATCCAAATAGTAGTTTTTACTAGTATCGTGAGCATACAGACCACAAAAATTACCATGTTTCTAATTTTCGCTGAGAGCATAATTGGCCACCCATCTGTTATCGTTGTCACTTGCATATTCTCACACTTCTCTACAGTGTTCTCACAAACCCCTCTACCCCAAAATACCTTCATGCTCGATTTGAGTATCTTTATTCCAAATGTCTCTCTTAAAATTCCTGCATACAACTCTGCATCGTTTAGCAAGTCGTTCACTGTTGAGGCTGCCACACTGTGGAATTCACTTCACTTGAACGTTCCGGAATATCCATCACTGAATATTTTCAAATAATGGCTAAAGGAGCACCTTTTGTCCTTTCATGAGTATCTTTTGTATGTTATAGAATTTTCGGGTAAATATTGTATTTATTCATTTTATTTCCTGGGTATGTATTTATATAGTCTGTTTTATTATATTTATAATGTATTTATCTCGTTATATTATACAGTATGTTAATTTTACATTAATAGTAGTTTATATTTAAATAAATTATTATTATTATTTATTCTTTAATCTATGTACACGTAGTATGTCTACTTTTATATAAAATATATTCTATTATCCCCAGAGGTAGATTGGAAGATGTCTCTATAGAGATATGTTTACCTTCGTAAATGTTAGTTTGTTTATTATGTTTCTAAATGTTTATTTTCTGTAAAGAATAAGAATAAAAATATCTGATATTATATTTTAGTGTTTAAGTAGCCCACATGGACTAAAATTATTTGATTTCGTAGCACGATGCCTCCTTTCGCGCTTAGTTAACTTTTCAGTTTTTTCAGGCAATCAGTAGTACACAATGATATTGTGGAATATCATTGGTAGTACAATGCCAACATTTTTAAATCACCATACATTAGTTCGTACTAACTAAACCAACTTTTTTATTTTTGTCGCAATTAAGGCGCTACGGAAAAAAAATCGACAATTAGAACTTGCATATCTACATCGGTAAATAATGTATGATTTTGATAAAATGGTATATTATTTTTGGAATCTTTTTCTAGGGATCTGTTAAACAGAAACACGATTGGAGAAATTCGACTCGATAGAAACATTTATTGAAATGAGGTCTTTTTCGACATCAATTCTGGTTTGACAATTTAGAATGACATATGGACTGCAATTATATTTTATTACATGGGTTTTAACGGTATCTAGGACCTGGTTAAACGAAATTTTGGTAACAACTTTAGTACATTTTATATTAATAAAAAACCGACTTTTTACTACTTTTCCACGAATCCGTCTCTCTCGCACTGAGGGTTTTTTCGCATATAGAGTAACAGGGACGCTAAAACATTTATATTTCGCCTTAACGCAGTTTGCCAACTTTATGAAAAATCAATTGACAAAACCATACTTGATTAAAATATAAAATAAGTGCCCTGCAGAATCTTCTAGAAGATTAAACAACTGAATCTGTTGTGTCTATCAGGGTCCTTGACTAGGCAGACGAAAGGTTTAACAGTGTCTGAAATATATAAACCACTCTTCCGCTAGGCGCCTCATTTCTTTTTGATTTAAAGAACCAACATAACTAAAATACAAAATTTTATTAGGAAGAATTTAACCATTCTATAAATCTGTTGAACATTTTCAGTGCAGCTCTAACCACCCTGTCCCAGAAGCCAGGCTCCTCCGACCCTTCTTGGTTGGAAGCGGCTGGATACTCGTCATCATCAAAGTTCTCCAACTGGCGCTTAACTCGATCTAAAGATTCTCCGGAGCTTGGTTGATCTGTGGACAGTTTATTGTTGTTTTAGAAAATCAGTTTTAGGGATCCCCTAAGAACGATTGAGCCTGACTGTTCAATTGCTTGACCTGATCAGAATCTGACCTAATAACAAGCTGACGAGCATAGAATATGTCCTTCTAAGAATTTTACCCACTCCCCCGCATTCTTCAAAACAATGTGATTATAATTGGAGACGTACCCCCCCCCCTACCAGGGCATATTTGTAGCCAGCAAAAGCGCCGACTAGTCGGCCCATTACTTTATTCGTAGGTGATTGAAATGAAATCGTAACCTTGTTAAGTTGATAATTTTTATTTTAGTTAGAATCAGCCGTAAAGTTTGTAAAATAATCTAGGAGTAGGAACTCTTCCGTTATTAAAAAATTGAACCTAAATCAAGAAGACATCAACTCCACCGAAAGCAATGACATTGTAATTAATTACTTACCTTTTTTTAACCAAGAACTTTATTTAATATTGATATCTACATACATAGTTGACTGAGTGGTAAATACAAATTCAAATTTATTTATTCACAGAACAAATACAAAGAAATATTCAAAAAACATGTAGTTGATAGTAGTAGGTAGGTACTGAGCACGCGATATGACGGCAGTGCTTTGTATCACCATAGGTTTTAAAAATAGCGGGAAGTGAAGAGAAATAATTACGAAGATGAAAGATCTGACCTTGGGAAGGAGCTGCATGCACCACAAACCACGCTTCGCCTGAGCCACCAAGTCTCTGGTGTTCTCCAAGATGGTTTTCTTCTTCCTCTTCGTGCCTGGTTGCGCTCTTCTCGGCTAATCTTCTTCGTAATAGTAATAGATGAAAATGAGGCGCACAGCGGGTGCGATCTCAAAATGGCGGGCGGTAGGGTCGAGGTAGGACCTAGTCGAATGACAATCAGCGTATACCTCCGGCGTGAAAGGCTTCTGATTGACGACTGATTGATTTGCGTCCAAAACTAAGCGGGTGGAGATGCAGCGAAAATGACAGTTGAAAATATTAATTCACAACTACCCCGCAGTATGAGAGCCACAAGAAGTGGCGCGAACATTTGCCCCCGGCGTTAAAACCATTGGTTTTAAAATAAGAATAGAAAAGTAAAAATAAGACAGAGAATAACGAAATTTTGAAGCGGGGGCAAAGAAAGGAGTTATTGAGATGGGAGAGGGCAAAGACGCACGACAGGTCGTTTGTAAACACCTGTCGTCGTTTTGACAGAAGCTACCCTAATGACATTATCTTTGCCAGGGTATACAGCTACAATAACACCGAGCGGCCATTGAAGCGGTGGAGTGTTATCGGTAACTACAACGACAACAGATCCAATTTTGATTGGGTTGGAAGGTGTATTCCATTTTCCTCTAGACTGGAGAAGATGGAGATAATCATTCTTCCATCGCCTTGCGAACGATTCTACCATTTGATCAAGCAACGCGTAGCGACGTAATAAATTAACTGGCTCATCAGCCACCTTACAAGCGGGTAATTCTTTTAAAGGAGTTGACATCAGAAAATGTGCAGGAGTTAACGCGCTAAGTTCAGATGGATCTTCACTCAGCAGCGTAAGCGGACGAGAATTTATGACACATTCTATTTGCGTAACTACAGTTAATAATTCTTCGTAGGTCAACAGTTGAGTACCTACTACTCTATGCAAATGCGTCTTAAATCCTTTGACATATATCTCATAATGTCCCCCAAAATGTGGGCTACGTGGAATATTAAATTTCCATTGTATTCTATGATCGGCAAGTTCATTCGCGAAAGACGTTTTATATCTTCGGAGTTTGTCAAATTGTAAATTTCTGAGAGGGCATTTCTAGCGCCTACAAAGTTCGTAGCATTATCTGAATATACGAAAGACACTGCTCCACGTCTAGATAAAAAACGTTTGAACGCGGAAAGAAAAGTGTTCGTGCTAAGATCAGTTGCCAATTCAACGTGAACTGCACGAGTCACCAGGCATACAAATATGCACCTTTGTCGTTGATTTATCAACACGCACTACGGGATGATGCGGAATATAATAACCAAGAGATAATTGGTCATCATTATGAAGCGGGGATATGTAACCTTTAGTTAGGTATTCATTTATTATATTGTTATACTCGGAACGTAAATCTGCGTTAGAAACAAACCTACGCTCAAGAGACATAAAACACTTTTTTGCGTGATGGTACGAGTTTCCTAGTATGTTAGGATTCCGTGCGAACGGTAAAGAAACCGAATAGCGACCAGCGGGGTCACGTGACACATTGTTAATAAATAATTTTTCACATTCATCATTTGCGGGACTAGAAGCAGGTTCACAATGCACCTCTTCTAATTGCCAAAATTTTTGTAAAATAAAATCTATTGGCGGTTCAATCTCCATATAAGAGCATAACGAAATTGAACATGCGGTATTTTGGTAAACAGGCGTATTACCAATTAGCGTAAAACCGAAGATGGTCTGAAATCCCGTCGGCGTACCCGGGGGACCAGAGACGCGGCCTGATAACAAGATATCCGCGAATAAAGATGCACCGATAAGAATATCAATCTCGCCCGGTAAGTAAAAGGTTTCATCAGCAAGTGTGATACCTTTTAAATATGAAAGCGTAGACAAATCGACCTGCACCGATGGTAAGTTGTCGGTAATACGGTCGATTACATAAGTGTCAAGCGAAATTGAAACCGAATCATCAAATCGTGAAAACAATTTAAGGTTTGTCGCACCCTTAATTGGGTTTGATGAAGAGCCGATGCCCTTAACAAAAGCGCGGGGAATTTTCTCATATTTTAAGTTAAGCTTCTCACAACAGGAAACCGTCGAAAAACTGGATTGTGACGCAGGGTCGCAGAGCGCACGTAGACGGACTGACATACCGTTAGAATCTTTCACGATCACTTGAATTGTACCTAAAAGGCATGTTTCATTACGCTGCGAGTTAGGCTGTAAGTTACATAAAGAAATATTATTACTCGCAGTTGGTACGGATTGAGAATCATTAGTCATATGTTCTGTGTTAGTCGCCGATACGGCAGGATCCACCAACCTCGAAGATTGCGTATGTGTGCGTGGAGACACGGTAATATTTTGACCAAGCGCGGTGTGAGTATTCATCACATTTTGTTTGCGGCACAACATCGAATGGTGTTTACAATTACAATGGCGGCAATTATAAGACGATTTACAAGCGGAATTGTTATGCGTAATACTTAAACAATTGGTGCAACCGTTATTAGATTTGATGAACTGAAATCTTTTCTCGATATCTAGTTTCACAAATTCGGGACACTTATATAAATTATAGTGTTTTAATTGTTTACATAGCGGACAACAATTATTATTGGTCGAAGCGGAGACAAAAGCATGGGTTGACTTGGTACTGTACCCGGTTTTGTTGTTATTATTATTAGCGGAGCGGTTCGGAGCGGGAGCGGTAATTGCGGGTGCAGTGCGGTTCAGTATCTTAGTTTGTTCACGTAAAAATGATATTAATTCATCATAATGGGGTAAATCGGAACCACGTTTAAACATTTCAAATGAACGAGCGGTTTCAACATCAAGTTTTTTAAGGGCCAAATACATAAGGATAAAATCCGAAAGATCTTTAATATTCAGCGATTTTAAACACGAAACAGCGGAACAGAACTTGTCTAAAAACAAGTCCAAGTTTTTTGAACTAGCGGTAGTTAAAGGGCGAAATTCAAACATTTGATCCAAATAAGTAGTGGCTAAACTACGCGAGTCTTGAAAAGTAGAAACGAGTGTTTTCCAGATTATGTCGTAGTTAGTTGCGTTCGGTGTGATTCCAGAACAAATCGAAAGTGCCCGGCCAGAAAGTTTACCCATCAGGTATTGTACTCGTTCGTTGTCGGTCAAGTCCGGATTATCGTGAATCGTGGTTTTAAATGTTTCATAGAATGTTGGCCACATAGTAGCTTCACCAGAAAAACCAACGAGTTCCAGTTTTGGAAGCTTGATAGTAGGTTTTTTGGGACATTCCATGTCACGTGGAGCTTTAACCTTAGAGTCAGCCGATTTCGAAGAATGTGATAACTTCCGGTTGATGTATTTGCAATGGGAGTAAAGATCCTCAAAAGCTGACCAACTTTGATAATTTGGTTCAAAATTAGGATTTATCAATACCTCTGTGTCATTAATTTCATCTATGATTACATGAATTTCTGAGCGTACAGTATCCAATGTTTCGACATTGGCCATAAACAATTCTGCCGAAGAAACATCCTCTAAAGCGGTTTTAGAAAAGTCATAAACTCTCTGAAGGCGATTAAACAATTCTTGCCTTTTATTTTTAAGCTTCTTTAAACTATACGACATCTTTAATTTTGCAGCTTCTGCGGAATTTGGCATGTTATATAGTACAAAGTTAGGCAAGTACCAGAACTATCGAAAGTTTTATACTGACTACAACATAGAATAGTGCTAATGAGTTAGAGATAACACGGGCGGCGGACGAACCTGTGTACGAGTACCTCTCGATAATATTAAGAATTAGCAGGTAGGCAGATAATATTTTCTGTGAAATGATCAAATGGTATAATCGCAGCGGATAAATTAACAGAATGGCGTATTTCACTGTAGATTATTTACAATTTCCAGTATATAGGAAATGGAATCACTAATATTTTGACGAATGCGGGGTTTTAATGCATAGATAATGCAAATAAGAGCGGGAATGCGGGGTAATACTGCGGGCAGAGTGAAAATTAGAGCGGAATTCACGTGTTCTTTAGACAAAGAACATGAAGATAGCGGTTGGAAATACCAAAAAATGGTTATAGATCGCAGATCAAAGGGCCTAAAATGGATCTAGATCCGGCTCGAATGGCCAAAAAATGAGCACGCGATATGACGGCAGTGCTTTGTATCACCATAGGTTTTAAAAATAGCGGGAAGTGAAGAGAAATAATTACGAAGATGAAAGATCTGACCTTGGGAAGGAGCTGCATGCACCACAAACCACGCTTCGCCTGAGCCACCAAGTCTCTGGTGTTCTCCAAGATGGTTTTCTTCTTCCTCTTCGTGCCTGGTTGCGCTCTTCTCGGCTAATCTTCTTCGTAATAGTAATAGATGAAAATGAGGCGCACAGCGGGTGCGATCTCAAAATGGCGGGCGGTAGGGTCGAGGTAGGACCTAGTCGAATGACAATCAGCGTATACCTCCGGCGTGAAAGGCTTCTGATTGACGACTGATTGATTTGCGTCCAAAACTAAGCGGGTGGAGATGCAGCGAAAATGACAGTTGAAAATATTAATTCACAACTACCCCGCAGTATGAGAGCCACAAGAAGTGGCGCGAACAGGTACTAAGATTGGCGTTCTCTAGTCCTCACAGTAGGATTCCCTGGGTGGTGGGGACTAGTTAACTGTTTCCATACAAAATATCAACCATTACTAAGGACATCACCATTGGCGTATATAGAGTTTTTTCTGGGGGGACCTGGCCCCTGGAGTGGCTGGAGTCAATATGGAGGCAATCCTGAAATCTCAAAAAAAAAATCTGCCTTCCATTCATTTCGGCCGAGCGGTATTGTATTTTCCTATGAAGCAAGTAATATTTTTTTTTCATATACAGGATTTGTCCCCATAGTAAAAGTTGTTCTAAACCAGTGACTGAATAAGCTCTTCAAATATGGTTACACCTTTCTGTTACACGTTGTATAAGCTAATGGATATCACCGGCATGACTAGAACAAACAGCTAGATTTAAGGGGACTAAGAGTAGCAGTAGGTTATAGGTACTTACTGACTAAGCTCAGAGATGAGTCTGCTGAAATCTGAAAAGAGAGTGAAAGATGAAGGAACCTGTAGATATAATAATATTAATGCAGATTACTATTGTAAGTGGGGCCTATGTAGTGTAACCAGTGGCGTTACCCAAGGGCCATTCTATGGAACAGCTGATATTTTTTTCGCGATTCGAAAGTTTTTCGTATACTGTACGAGTACCTATCACCAGTTTCCGGCTTCCGCAACTTCATCTAAATAAATAAATAAGTATATCGTCACGACGTGAATCCTCGAGGGGGTGTCAGAGGTGCTCTGAGTGTGAACTGTGAAATGCAAGTAAAGTCCACACTCCGCGTTTCACCGACGATTATTACGTCCCAACGTGATGGGTGGTAGGTCCTATCACCGTTCTTCATTAGGGCATGTAGGTTTCCTGACGATGCTTTCTTTTACCGTTCAGCAAGTGGTAGGTAAGCATTATAGGTACTAAAATACTCGTAAATTCCGAAAAAATCATTCGTGTATGCGGCATGCCCGACCGGGGATCGAACTTGGATCTCAAGATTGAGAGGCCAGCTATCTACCCCTGAGCTACCGCCGTGATAGTAACGACAGGATATAAGCGAACATTTTATATGATAAATATACTTCCGAAATATCTTCAAAGAACATGTAAAAAATCACTTACATGAAATCCTGAAACGTAGGTAATAATCAAACACAAAGTGACCGCTAGAAGTATTTGCACAGTGATCGTTCTCATCTTCGCTATCTACTTCAAATGGCTTCAATTAACGGATTACAGTTGCCATGACTGTGAACTTCCTATTTATACGAAGGCGTGGCTGGATGATTGCTGCTCGATTATAGTGGAAAATCAGTGTGTCATCATCTCACAAGCACGGCACTGTAAACTAATGTGAACAAGTGCTTGACGTTTTTTTTTTGTCTCTGTCGTGGGTACATCGTATTTTCATGAAGTATGAAATTGAAATAATTGGTATTAGATGGGGGGCTGTAGTCTAAGTCACTGCCGACAAACTAACCTGCGGGCCTATTGTGTATCTCTAGTTGCCTTCTGGACTGGGTGTCTATCATCAAAAACATAGATATACTATCGAATTCCGATGTCCTAAGGATATTTTCACACTTGAAGTGACGACACAGATTGTTAATAGTTCAATACCCACTAAAGGCAATTTTGAAATTTCGGTTTTTAGCTATGTTTTTGATGATAGGCACCTCGTGCAGTTGGCAACTAAAGATACACAATAGGGGGGCTGGAAGAAGATGGGGGAGGCCTTTGCCCGACAATGGGATGAACTATAGTTACCTAAATGAAGTGAATGATAAGTGAAAAGTGAATTAAATCATTATTTTATACAAATGACATTTTCCAACAATCTTATTATGAACTTTTGAAATAATATTAAATATTTTTATTGTGTGGTGATAATTATAAGTTATTTTTAAGTTAAATTTATACTCTGACATGTTGTTCTTAATTAAATCTATAGTTTGGCTCAATATAAATAAATAAAAATGAAATTGAAAGTCTTTCAACAACCGATAATAGGACGAATACAAGGTTTCCATCCATCCGTCAGCCCGTATTCGTCCACTGTTGGACATAGGCCTCCCCAATATTACGCCACTTTTGGCGGTCCTCAGTCATCCTCATCGAGCCGCCACCCGCAACGTCCTTCAGATCGTCAGTCCAGCGGGCACGAGGGCGGCCTACGCTACGCTTTGCCTGTACGTGGTCTCCATTCCAATGCCTTACGGCCCCAACGGTTATCACGTCAGCGACAAATATGGCCAGTCCACTGCCACTTCAACTTGCTGATTCGGCAGGCTATGTCGGTCACCTTCGATCTCTGACGGATATCTTCGTTTTGGATTGTATCCATCAGCGATATCTCAAGTATAGCCCGCTCCATAGCTCGTTGAGCGACCTTAAACCGGCGGATCAAGCCTTTGGTAAGAGACCACGTCTCAAGGTTTACTTATAAGTATGTAAATAAATTTGGGGAGCCAAGTGGAGCGAGGCGACCCTGTAGTTTTAAGGGGCTTGGTATCGCCAAATACGCACTTTCTAAAGCCTACTGCTCGTTTATGAACAGACCAAAAATATTGAAAAAAATGTACATGAATTATCAACTCTGACACAACGTATGCAACATTTTAACTTTTGATACCACCAAAACTTCTCTATCAGAAAAAAAATTTCAACCTAACGGGCGGTTTTTGCGACGGGCTTTGCCCTGCCACGACACCCGTCGGCGCCTTCGAGCGCATCGGATGTATAGCGCGCTCGACACTAGGTTCGTCCTGTGCGCTCGATCACTGTTTCAACCACCCGCCTCCCCGCACACCGCCGTCGAAAGAGCGCAAGTCACTCGAAGCCGGACAAGACGCGCGGGCGGCGACCCATGGCCGGTTCTATACTACTTCATACATTTGTTCTCTCCACCAGCGCCATCGCAAGAAGAACCGCTTGGCGCGCCTCTCGTAGCCTGAAGCTATGGCCGAGGGGTAATAGTATTTTTTCAACAACAATCAAATTTTTTGAAGTAGGTACTCGAATAAATCGTCTATTTTGCAAATAACATATAAAGACTTCTTTCCTAGTTATCTACTAAAAACTGGATCTTATGGCTTAAAAGATAACGGTAAGAATTAGAAAATCGTAACGCCGTTTGTCGATGATTGTACTCCATGTATGTTTTTACTTGGTTGACCTTGTCGATTCAGTTACATGTTCTGCATGAAAGCATGTGCACAATAGCAAAGCAACCATACAATCAGTTTCCACCACCCACCGATGTTGTGATCGGGGATGACATGTCAGATAATACTTTTAGGAATTAGATAGGTATGTTGTGTTGGTAGTTATTATCTAGTTCTACTTAAGTTCAAGTTATTCCGTGTTATTTCCCATAATGTCTTCCTCCTATTGTTATTTCCCACACATATTTATAGCAATTTGATATTTAAATGTGGATACTACACGTTTAAATATACTTCCTATCAGGCTTAAACTTAAGTGATAAAGGACAAATTGTAATTTAAACCCGAAAATAAATACTTAACGCATTTATTAACCCTGTTACAACACTCCTCATATAACTTTTCAAGTATTCAAATACTTAGGGTCACATTAATTTATGTAGCCACATTCATACTGGAGGCTTAGCAAGTGATCAGTATCACGGATCGAAAATACTTTTTGCCAATTTCGCAAAATAAAATGTAGACCTCCTATAGTACCCCCTGAGGCCGAAGACCGAGTAGTGCGTTTGTAGAGAGGCCGAAAAACTCGAATGTTCGGGACTACGAACGCCTTCAGCTCGGTCTTTTTGACACGGACATCCCCGACACTCCGTACATTTCCGCCAATTTAATTACCTACAACTATCACGCGCGTAATTAGCTTGTAAAACACGCGTGTGCACACATACACGCGCAGCGAACAAGCGATACTGGTGTCTTAAACTTAATTTAAGCGTTCTGTCCTTGTCTTTTCGATAAAGAAAGAAAAAGACAGGACGCTTAAAATAAGGTTAGTCCTGTCGAATAAGTTAAGTCGTGTTACGCCGAATCGACACACATGTTTGCGTAAAATATTTTGTATTAGAAATTGTGGTTCCTCTCGTAAACCGCTAGGGGCGCTGTGCAATTTCTCATAAAAATATTTCACGCTAACGTTAATGCGTATCGAGTGCAAAACTCATGGTAGACCCACTAGAGTACTGCATGCACACGATCTTGCACCGGATTTGCGGGCGACGATAAACTCTTGGGAGGTGAGTGTCACTTCTTTACGGAATTTATGTTCTTTGACATTAGGCTGGGCTTGCGCTTGTAGGGAAAACAAAATATAACTGATACTGAGCATTTCTTCAGTATGAATTTGGCTTTATAAATTAATGTCACCAGCACTCGTAGCACAGTGTTTAATCGCGCGCGACGCCACTTAGTTGAATCACAAGTGCGAGTGACACGATGTTTTTTGCGATTAAACAGTATGTCCTGCTCCTCGCACCTGTGATTCAATTCAACTAAGTGGCATCGCGCGCGATTAAACACTGTGCTACGAGGCCTTGTATACATATATCAGCGGGAATATTGAGCAGCTGACAGTCTTTACACCTGCAAAGTTATTTGGCGAACATTATACTCATTTATTACCTAAATAAACCATAACTTTACAAGACAGCACTTTAAACTCTGGTCATTAGAATCACTTTTTAGACCCCCCGAAGCCTGAGAAGCCCATGATCTGCGCGAGCTCGGACGGCGCAGGCGCATCATCATCCTCATCATTATCCTGCAGCTTGCGTCTCTTGTCACGGCGTCTCTCCCGCCTCAACTCCTTCACTCGGGCCTCCTCCTCGGCAGCTTCGCGCAGTCTCGTGTCCAGCTCATATTCACGCTTCTTTTCTTCTAACTTGCGCTTGTTTAGGGCGAAGCGGGCTTTCACCTGAAAATGATAAAATTCCGGTCAAGTGTGTTGGTTCTGGCTGGCACAATATTAAGGATCCTATATTTGCCACAATCTTCACAGTTTGGGCCAAGAAAAAGCTGAATTTAGCTGTCACTCTGCACATCCCCCTCATCATCGATGCTCCTAAGTTCACTGCCTTCTGTACTAGATGGGTTTTTGATTGATAACCCATAAACTAGAAATAATACTTGTCTATGCCACCAACTATTATTATAGAGCCAATCCCGAAATCACGAAAAATAAGTCACCTAACTAATAGGAGTTGCCTTTTTGATAAATTCAAGTTTGTATTAAAAGATTCCCTCGGAATAACTTTTATCGGAAGCCAATCTGATAATCTACCTAAAATAGATACTAGTGCCAAAACAAGAGGTGTAAAGCTTAACAAGTACTAATGAGCACATCTACAAATAATTTAAATTCTATTTTTGTCTACTTACCGATTTCTCACGTTTGAATGTTCTTACGACCTAATGTTTGTAATAGAAATGTACCAACTAGTCCTAGACTAGTTGGGAAAGCCGACTATCCGGCCATATTTGTAGTCGGCGATTAGTCGGCCTATTACTTTACTTTACATATTTATATGCTTAAAATAGGGTGATTGAAATGAAATCGTAATCTTTATTGCCATTAATTTTTATTTTAGTTAGAATCAGCCTTACAGTTTGTACTATAATCAAGGAATAGGAACACTTTCTTTGGTAAATAGACACTATAAATTTAATTTTAAAAATAATCTAAACGCAACTTCCTACAACACTGAATTAAGAACTTAAATATGTCACATAAGTTTTTATAAACCAGAATAATATTTTTTTTTATATTTTATATACCACTGAAAGCAATGATCGGCTTAGCAGACTAGTCGGCCTTTTTTCAACATACTAGTCGGCCAAAGTCATAGTCGGCATATCTCTAGTTTGTATGCATCTTTCTAACTTATAATTTAGATTATTTGAACTTCTGAACAATGGTTATTGAAACCCTTTGATTTACTAAAATTTACTTACACAAGGCAAATGAAATAAAATAAAAATCAAGTGCGAGTCGGACTCAAACTAATGTGCACCATGAGGATTGAACTCACAACCTCTGGTTACCAGGCAAGCGCTCTATCGCTGGGCCACAGAGGCAGTCAAGTGAAAATTAACCTGTAATTTAAGTAGATCCAAGCCATGATGAATCTCTTTTCCTTACCTGATCTAATGAGCTTCGTTCAATCTTCATGGACATTCCGAGATTCCTCTGATGCTTCTTGCCATTGATATGGTCTAGAAAGTTGATAGAGTCCTTGACCACGCAGTCACACACATTGCAGTAGTATCCTGCTGACTGAGAAGTTGGTGCATTTTTGTTTATGACAACAGTCTTGCCCAATTTAGAATCCAAGTCAACCCTATATTCTCTTTGCTTGAGGAGTTCACGCTTTACAGGAGGTGCTGAAAGTAGAAATAATGGTTACAATAAAAAAAGCAATCAGCACCTATGCGAAATTGCTGGACAGGGTGTATGACGATCACTCTTTTATTAAGGCTTTTCAATAATAACATGTTGGTGGAACATACCTTTCTTCTTTGAGTTTTCATCGTCCTCGAGCTCTGCTTGCAACCTTTCAGTAGCCAACCGTTCAAACTCGTCTTTGTCCCATTTTCGACGGTGATCATCTGGTCTCATAGTCATCGTGTAAGGCTGATTTTTACAAATACAAACGTTATGAACAAGCACGGGCGGCAGAAATTATTAATGAAATAAAAATTAAAAATATAACTTGATGTTGACGAACGAAAATTAAAAATTGGGTCCCTATAATACACGACCCTTACTCTTTGACACAACCAACACCAAATTATGTACGTCCAGTAATGCAAATGCGCAACTAAGGGTACGTTTCGTAACGTGTGATTATCACTCGGAGCGATGCGAATTTTACCCTGCATCGTTCAAAAATCGACCCGAGTGAAACCGAGGGTAAACGAACTGTTACCTGACAGTTGCGCTAAGTGTTTAGAAACGCTTTCGGGAAATGTGAATATCGCACTGACAAGTGCGATTTCTAACTCTGTTTGGGTACCGTTAAAATTCGCCTGACAGTTGTCATTTCGGAGTTTTCTCGGGATTCGGACAATTTTTGAAAATAGAATTCAACATTTCCGTACGAATACGGGAAAATGTTTCGAAACTGCTTCGACAGGATTATGGCTTGCAAATGCAAAGGTTGCAATGCCATCCATATTAAAAGCAATAGGTATTTAGGTACTTTACTTAATTTATTTATTTTGATTTGAGGTTATGTATTTACTTGACGTGTGTCACTCCAGACCGTTTCAAAACGCTTTTCTCACGGGAATCACTCGCAAGCGTTTCAAAACCAGATCTTTCTTTCTCTTTCTAGTATATAGCTCTGTCTCTTTCTTAAAAACGAGTGAAATTTCGCACGAAGATCACACGTTCTGAAACGTAGCCTAAGTAATGCACGGCCTGTAAATCATGTAAATGTACATGAGTTCCGAGAGCGTACATTATTGGCACAGATATCCTAAAATATATTTTCAATGCAAGTGCTCGTAAAGGCCCACTTTTTATGCATCAAAACCGAACAGAAAGTCGATTATTTTGCCCTAGGGCTTTATTTATTGATTTTTTAAATTTATTTACGAGAAGTTGACTAACTTGCAACCTTTCCTGTGTACCATAAACGTTATACTTACTTTTTTCCCCACTGTTTAACAGCTCTGTACAGCCTATTGAGCCAATCATAACTTGCAAAATTGTAACAATGTAACTTTCAGCTTTAATAATTAAATTGTTTTCTTTTGTTATTATTTGTTTTATTTCCTCACACTATGCATTGAAAAACGTAATATGATACACGGGCGTAAGAGCAATAAATTACTCGGTTACGTTTAACACACTCGCTACGCTCGTGTTTTAAATCGTCCTCGTAATTTATTCCTTTTCGCCCTTGTAGCATAAACTACTATTTTCTAATTATTATAATATATCAGTGATTATTACTGGCTGCAGCTGTTTGAGTTCGCCAGCACCAAATACGTTGTTTCAAAAAAAAAGTGCAATTACATTGCAAAATCAGGCTGCCCCATACATTTACGCAATTTATTTTGAATCTTCTACTCTGCACTTGTAAATGCGTAGGTATTTAAATTCTGAAGTAACTATCTAAGCCGATAAATAGATAAAATATCGTAAAAATAAGCGGGCTGGATGCGCAAATGAACTCTTCGTGTCCCACGTCACCACATCCTTATAGTTTAAGCCTAAACAGAACGCGCGATGGAGAACACAATCTAAGTACCTAAGTGTATTTTCAAAGAGGATGTATGTCCTATTTCTACGATTATGTGTATAGGTAAATACTACAATAGTTCAAAGAAAACGAAAATACCGGAAAATTCTGTTACGACACGAAGATTTCGAAGTATTATAAGGTCTACCAGAATCTCATGGCAAATGGGGAAATAAAATTTTGTGGTGTGCAATACTGGGGAAATTGGATTAAACGATCTTGATACTGTTTAATTTTTATTTAGGTCTAGTATTAATGAACATGAAGTATATTAGTTAGAGTACAATATTTTCTGTCACCTAAATTTAGATTTGTCACTTATCTGCAATACTCAATACTAATTACTAATACGCAATACTAATTACAAATAAATAGATCCGTTCCTTAATGCTATGAAAAAATGCGTAAAAAATTCGTAGAATTGGGCAGGTCGTAAAGTATGAAATCGAAAATCTTACACCAAAAGTCAAAAAATAGATGCGACAACGAGCGGAGCGAGAAGGAGCGTGTTAGGTTTATATATTTTAAATAAATTTGGGGAGCCGAGCGAAGCGGAGCGTAGCGAAGCGACCGTCATAATTTTTACAGAGTTATTTTACGTAAACGTTTTTTGGTGATTAAATTTTGGTAACACTTCTATTACTTTGAAACCTAATACAGGTATTTGATGATTGATATTATTTCAAAGTGATTCTTAATTAATATTAAGGTAAGCGTTTGGATATTATTTGGTGATTAAATTTAGGTGAGAGGTCTACTATTTTAGGAATAAATATTATTTATTAGGTCATTTAAAATTCTTTAATTAGGTAATTGATAAAACATACCCAATTAGTTATGTGTATGAAAGAATGAAAAATAAAAAAATCATAAATCACTTTGTTTACTAATTTATTTTATAGTATAAAATAAAAGGACATAGAATTCAATTAAAACCCCTATAAAGAAGTCACAATTAAGTATCTAAGAAAAATAAAACTAAAAGTATCAAAACAACTCACTCCAACTTACCGGTCAACTTTACCACGCGCTTTAAAATAGATGATTGAGTTTGATTAACGCCTTCTTCTTCCTTTATTTTACGATAAACATTGAAAACAATATTTCTCGCTTGAGATCGAAGTGGCTTTTTCGACATTTTCACAAAAACAACCAATTGTAAGAAGATAATCACAAAATCTCAGCAGCTTTCGTTCTTTGATTTGACAGGTGACACTGTGACATTGCCATATACAAATCTATTTTTTGTTTATTTTTTAAATGCCATGAGATTCTGGTACACCTATACAACCAAAATCTCAAAACTCGTTTGTTTCTAGTTAGCGGGCAACATTTTAATTGTCTATGGAAAACGGCGTTTTCAGATTGAAAAACGAGGTTAAAAAAACAATAAAACTCATGATGACTCTGGAATCAATTTCATTCCAACCAAGGAACTTCACAAAAGCACCCATGTGAACGCCGCTCATATGCGTCAGTTCTCACCAAGTGGTTATATTGTCTTTGTTCTCACCCGCCCATCGCAGACATCCCAATCACAACAAATTGGTCAACAGCAACAGTCTTCTTCTCGGAGGTCATACCGTAAGACTGTTTTCTCTCAACCCAAACAAAGAGGCGCCTTTCAACACGGCTTTGACAGAAAAAGTCACCAGTTATCGTTAACAGCTTCACTCCCCCTACTCCCCAAAATGGCTGTGCTCTCTCCCAGTCTCCCCCAACGCATTCCAATGCATTTGATCAGTTAGTCAAGCTTCTTGAATCTCTGATAAATATCCTGTCCTTGAATATTACCTCATCTTTACCGTCCATCGCTGCTGAAAAAGTCGTCATCCTCTCTGAACTACTGGAGAATTGGAGACGGTCATGATGTTACTGCAATTTTAATTAGGAATGGTAGTCTGTATTCCCGTATTTATTTAAGTATCACAATATAACAGCAATATTAACGCTGTTGCCACAAACAAACAAACAGTTTTGGAGTTCTATATCCTTAGTACTTAGTAATTTACCTTCCAGATCCGAAAACTTCTACTTAAATAATCTTCAAAACATAATAAGCTCGCTCCCAACATCTCTTCTTACTATGGGAGATTATATCTAATATGTGATTCTCCAGGGAGAAAATTAGTTGATTTGATTGACGATTTGAATCTATGCATTTTAAACGACGGCCGTCCTACTCGTCGAACATCCCCGCTTCAAAATCTATCTCCTGTTATTTATCAATTTGTCCACCTTCGTTAGCTTCAGTATTAACCTGCGATGTAGAACCTTTTACTTATGGGAGTGACCATTTTCTAATCCTAATTTCATTCCCGTCAGCCAGACCTAAATTTAAATTTACCCTCTACTAAAATATCGAGTAGCTAGCGCTAATTGGTCCAACTATACATCAACTCTTTAAAACAGTATTAATTTACTTTCCATGTTTATCCATTAACCAATGTCCAGGAATGTTATGAAAGTTTCACTTCCTCCATGCACTCAGCTGCCAAACAGGCTATTCTTTTTAAAAACCACCACGTAAACATCCTCCTCCCCCTTGGTGGGATGAAGACTGTACCAAAGCTTTAAACAGGGAGGGATGGCATACCGTACTTCTTCATCATTAATGCTCCAAACGAGTGCCATATTTATTACCTTTCCTTAATTAATGCCATGTTTAATGACGGTAAAATTCCTGATCAATGGAGATAGCAGATAGTTATTGCTATCTCAAAACTCTGCAAAGAACCTATGCAAAATTGCAGACCATCTAATAAAAAATAGACGTGACTGGATTGTCGAAAATCAGAGAATTTTGCGGGACACACAGAGGGGTTTAGGAAAGGTAAAAGCGTCAGTGGAAGTCATTCTATACTGTACACAGACGTACAAATTGCATTTTCTTTGTCAGGGCTTTCCTAGATATCACTTCTGCTTGTAGTAATGTGCTAATTTCTGTGCAGTACAGACTGTGCTCAGAGACAAACTGCCCTAGCTGAACATTCCGGTGAAGCTAGTACTCTTTACATGCAATTTAATGGTTAGGTAGCCGTAAAATAAATTTAAGATAAAATGAGAAAGTTATCGCTAACAGAAACATTTGGAAAGGCCTCCCTCAGGGTTCCGTACTTAGTCCTTTATTATTTAATCTAGGGATATTATTAATAAAGCGAAAATGTATCTAAAATGTATTCTGATTTAATGTTCATCCAAATAAAAATCTAAAAAGTATACTGAAGATCCAAAAGTATAATAAAAACTTCAGTCCCGTCCATACATACCGTCTATATGGTGGTGGAGTTGGAACTCTGAAATCAAAAATTCATTATATTTTAATTTGTATACATCTCAAATCTCCACCTTATGTCAAAATTTGATACTAACAAGTGGCTATTTATTAGGTACCTATATGAAATTGCCATTCTATCTAGGAAAATTCAAAACTTCTTTTTATGGAATATTTAATTAGGTAAGTACTTCTATTTATTTTATGGAGCGAATTCCCTGCTGCACACGATTCGTGATCGTCCTTCGATCAGTTTATTCATGAAGAAAATGAATGAATAGATCCGTTCGCCGAGTAAGTGCTGACTCTTTTTTTAGGGTTCCGTATCCAAAGGGTAACCAACAGGACCCTATTACTAAGACTTCACTGTCAGTCTGTCACCAGTCTGTATCTAATGAACCGTGATAGTTAGACAGTTGAAATTTTCACAGATGATGTATTTCTGTTGCCGCTATAACAACAAATACTAAACAACAAAATAAAATAAATATTTAAGGGGGCTCCCATACAACAGACATGTTTTTTTTGGCCGTTTTTATAGGTACGGAACCCTTCGTGCGCGAGTCCGACTTGCACTTGGCCGGTTTTATTATTAAAACGAGTACATACGTATTTATAATCCACAAAAAAAAAGAATTAAGATCGAATTGGGTGCCGACGTGCTTCAGAAAGTTTGTTAGGGTTCCTGCTACAGAATATACAGGGTGGAAAAAATTTAAGGGCCCTGGAGGGGAACTACCTTAAATCCTTTAGTTAGCTCATTTTACTGAAAGGAAACATTCCTTTATTTTGAAAAGAAAAAAAACTGCATTCAAAGATATTCTGAAATTTGCTTGTCTCACCCGGGGAATTGAACCAACTAAAATTAAAAAAAAACCCTCGCTATTTTATTATACGAATCGATAGGATTATTGTTCAGGATAAAATTTGTCTCATAAACATTTGGTCTTACACTCATCTGTTGTACAAGATACCCATGAAATTAAATATTTATTACAAGTTCTTTATTAACAATACCTAGTACTGTTAACTTGCAACAAGTAAATGACACGTTATAATTTTATTATCTCTCTTACATCCAAAGACATCGTATGAAGTACAAGCTTGCTAATGTTATACCTTGTTGAAGACTTTGATAACAAATGGTTATAATAAATCTATGCACAGCACAATTCCTTCTTGCACTAGGCGTACTGACGAAAAGTTTAAAAGGGAACGTATTTTTTTTTGCAACGTGGAGCAACAAATTTTTAGTTCAAACGATAACTTTCAACCATGGATGTATACCTAAACTGGATTGTGCACTGAAGGATGTTACGCGTAGAAAAATAGACTCTATTTCATACAGTTAAAAGTTATTTTATTATGACATAATCAACTAGAGAAAACGTGCCGAGCGGGACAACACACAGTCGATGCCCGTGTCCTACTCGCACAGTTGCCATCACAAAAAAAACAAATTGCGATGGTAGGCTTGAGTTTTTCACGATTTAGTTTTTCAACGACTTTATAGTATTTAGCTTTTAGTAAATACTTGTTCATGACATTTCTTTTTTTTAATCGACTTGAAAAAAAGAGGAGGATCTCAATTCGACTGTATTTTTTTTGGGGTATGTTATTCCTTATCTCCGTCAATTCTGAACTGAATTGAATGATTCTTTTTTTGTTTGGAAAAATTTTCTTCAAGGTAGGTCCCATTTTAAGATTGACCATGATCTGATGAAAGTTTTCAGAGATAGGCAGTGGAACGCCTCAGAAAGTAACAGCGTACCACTTGATATTAAGGAAATCGCTTTGTACTACGATGTTAATCGCAGAGTATTACTTGGAAATTGTCAATCTTCCACCTGACCTTCGATCCTGGTCTTATTAAGTCATTACCATAGAACTCTTTAACGAATGAGAGCACTTAACTCGAGATTGCGGCAATCACTTTGGTAGGGTGCTGATTGTCGGGCATTTCTTGGAAATTATCACAATACCCACCTGACCTTCCATCCTGGCTTCACCACCATAGAACTCCTTAACGAAAGACAGCATACCACTCAAGATTAAGGCAATCGCTTTGTATTAGGATAGTGATTGCCGAGTACTACTTGTAAATTGTAATTTCTCCACCTGAACTTTGATCTTGGCCTCATTACCATAGAACTCCTCAACGGGTGACAGCACATAACTTGAGATTACGGCAATCAGTTTGTATTAGGGTGCTGATTACAGGGTATTTATTAAATATAACCAATTATTACTTGTCCTTCGTTCTATATCAACAGCGCGTTTACAAGAACTATCCACATTACACAATTTGACCCGTCAACACTAAAAAATGTAAAATAATAAACTTTTAACAAAAAATAGTAACCGACTTTAAATGTAACTGCAGCCATTCGCAAAAAAGTTAAAAATAATTATAAAATGACCGATGGTACTGAAATAACACTTTTTCCGACTTCTTTGTTCCTCAAAAATATGTTCTTTAAAAGTCACCGCGTTCCCTTGGTTATAGCAACACAGAAACCAATATAAGAGCGCCGACTTCTAGAGAACATATTTTTCAGGAAGAAAGAAGGCGGAAAGAGTGTTATTTCGGTACCATCGGTCATTTTATAATTATTTTAAGCTTTTTAGCGAATGGCTGCAGTTACATTTGAAGTCCGTTACTATTTTTTTGTTAGGTTTATTTATGTTTTACATTTAGTTTTATCCGTAAATGTAAGATCAATCATTCCATAATAAAGTTGGGATTATTTTTATGCTTGCAAACTGGTAACCCTTTTATCTAAAAATGGCGCCACGGCCGTGACATTTGAAAACTAAATTGTAAAATTAATAATTTTTTTCAAAAATGGTTAAAGCATGCAGCGTGAAGGGCTGCAGAAGCCAAATTTTTGGGAATTGTGGGATATCGTTTCATAGGTAAGGCATAATTACAACGTTTTCTCGGAGAAATGATACATGTATACATTGATACCGATAGAGTAACCATGATATTGGGTTTTACATTACAGTCTTCCAAAAACTGAAAATATCCGAAGAAAATGGTTAGAAGTTTTAGGAAACGAAGTAAAGTGCAAAAATCCAGTAGTCTGCAGCCGCCATTTTAAAGCAGAAGACTTTAAACCAATAAAATAAATGTTTTGAATACGGTTTTTACTACACGTGGTCTCAATCAATTATTTTTAAATATGGTTACCCTACTTAGACAGAGATGAAATAATCTAGTATGACTTCTCGTTCTTCACGTTTTTTGAAACAAGTACTCAGTCCTGTTAGGGTATTAGGTTCATGCTTTCAACATTCTAAAAATCGATAAAAGTATACGTTCGAATTTCAAATTTTACAAGTGAACAGTACTAGGTATTGTTAATAAGAACTTGTAATAAATATTCAATTTCATGGATATCTCGTACAACAGATGAGTGTAAGACTAAATGTTTATTAGACAAATTTTATCCTGAACAGTAATCCTACCAATTTGTATAATAAAATAGCGAGGGTTTATTTTTTTATTTTTAGTTGGTTCAGTCCCCGGTTGAGACAAGCAAATTTTAAAAGATCTTTGAATGCAGTTTTGTTTATTTAAAAAAATAAAGGAATGTTTCCTTTCAGTAAAATGACCTAACTAAAGGATTTAAGGTAGTTCCCCTCCAGGGCCCTTGAATTTTTTCCACACTGTATAGAATAGAACTTGGCAAGTTTTCACAGTCAATTATTGGTACATGTATGATGTAACCTTTTAATTGAACTTTAGCTGTGAGAACTTGCCAGGACCCTAACAAACTTTCTTTTGAAACAAGTTGTACATTATTGCAGTTACGACTGAAGGAACATCCATAAACATCGGCAAATTGATCTGGATATTTTTTTTTGCGAAGCCTATAAACCCGCACTGCCTTCCACTTTTACACATTTATGTCTTTGGTGGGATATCAATATGTAAAGTTGAATTTAAAAACTTATACATATTTTAATAGCCTTTTCTCGCGGTTTCATCCGCGCAAATGTAATTAGACTCGTGCAATTTGAGTCCCGTACATAAACACGAATTTTGTTCCACGTACAGTTATTATAGACCAATTTAACTTGACACTTACGACCTATTAAACTCTATATATCCAAGGGTCTAATCAAGTAGTCTTTAATAACTTCTCCAATAATTGAATATAAGTAATTTTCTTAATTTTCCCTTTGTATTCACTCAAGTGTATAACGAACCCTGCGGTCCGTAATAGATTTAAAATGGATCATAAGCCATTCACTTCATACTTTCGTAATCGATTTTAGCGATATAATTCTATTTCGGAACGCAGGGTAAGTGTTTAAGGTTTTATTGAGTGAGTTAGTCAGTGATAAAAATGATGATTTTTGGACGTGAATATGTCAATCACTATTAAAGTTTCATTTATGAAATTTAGGATTTTAGGTACTTTCGGGGACCTTAACATGTATTTAAATTTCATTGATCCATTAGAAATGATTTATGGGGGGCTTGAAAGTAGCTCGAAATAGTTCGTGTAACATACTGGTGACTCGGCCTTTTCTTCGTCGAGCTCGACCCTGGACACGCTGCCACGTATCTAGATCCCAAAAAAAACCGGCCAAGTGCGAATCAGACTCGCGTACCTAGGGTTCCGTATTGTGGATGATAAATTTAATTTTGTAATTTTTTTTCGTGAATTTCTCAACTGCTTTATTTTTCCTGTAATCTTTACGTAAACACATATTAAAATAATTTTTTTTATATTTTTCGGTCCACCAGTTTTGGAGATAAGGGGGGGACATATATTTTTATATGGTTTTTCAAGGATTTCTCGAAATAGATGCAATTAAATATAGCCAAACCATATATTTTTAGAATCAGAGTTCTAATACCTTCAATTTGTATTTTTATATACATGTTGTATTTTTATAAAATACTTTATTTTATATTTCTCATTTGTGGTCAACTTTTTTTATATCCCTATAGTTTTCCTGTAATTCGTCAGTTATGATCTGTAATTGATATTTTTTCATATTTTTCGGTCTACCAGTTTCGGAGATAAAGGGGGGACATACATATTTTTGTGGTTTTTTAAAGATTTCTCGAAACCAGTGCCAGTAAATATGATAAAAGTATTTACTTTTACAATCAACCTTTTAATATCTACAATTTGATACCCATTTTGTATTTTTAGGATAATACTTTTAATTTTTCTTACTTTTGTTTTGGAAATATATTGAACAATTTCAAGTTTTTCAAATTTTTTTTTACACCGTGGTATGTGGGTAAATTGATGCTATTTTTGTGCCAAATTTCATGTCTTTATCTTTGACGTTGCTAAAGTTTTGAGGCTGTAACATACGGACGGACAGACGACGAAGTCTCACCATAAAGTTTCCTTTTGTACCTTTTAGGTACTACGGAACCCTAAAAACAGAGGATACAAAGTGTTCCATTAGTTGTACATGTTAGCTGTACGGACGGAGATTTGAAACGGACAAAACCAAATATTGACAATTTAAGACTGAAACTTTACAGTGCGCTGATTATTCCGGTTAGTAATACTTAGAAGGTATATAACAGAAGGGGACTTTTCAGTACAAGTAACAATCTGATTCAGAATTCTCGGAATTCAACTGTGTGCCGATTCAACAAATTAAGGGGCTGCACAATGCTAAAATTCAGTCCTGCTCTAACGCTTTTGTTTTTCAAATGTCTATCCTGCTCTAATCAGATGCCGAGCACGCAAAACTTCAGTTATTTTGCAATTGCGGCCACATTAGAACATTAACTATGATTTCTTTATGTAATAAATATGGTTTTTGCTAGTAAGCATCTGTGTGTGTTGGTTTCGTTTCAATCGGTTTTGAAATATGGAAACTGAATCGCTTTCTACGTGAAATTCACGCTTTTTTAAAAGTATGATAGTTAAAAGAAGTTTGATAGTATGTTTATTTATAAAGTGTAATTAATAATTGTCTTGAGACAAAAAACACGCCATATTTTTTTTCAAATTTTTACCATCTACATTAACGGAACTGAATCCAATGCAAAACTGATGTTTAGCATAGTGGAGCCCCTTAAGGTAAGCCGAGTCGCGTCGAGTTTGCTGATGTCCTTCAGTAAGTGTAATTGGGTACACCTACTACCTAGTACTGTGTGAACTTGGGTATAATTTTTTTCTTTCCTAATTGGACAATATCTGTTCGTCATTTTAGGTTGAATGCTGCTGCTAACTCAGATGTGGTTTGAGATCAATCCGCTTCCACCAGCTTTCAATTCATCATTATCGACTTTAGTCTCTGGTCTTCCACGGGGCTCGTTGTTAAAATGGAAACGATCACAACGCACCGAGCATTTATTTGTGGCCTGTACCATACCCAATACACATAGTTGATAATTGTGTGCCATCTGTGCTGTATTCGTGCCACGGCGGACCTCATATTCGAAAATAACAGAACTTTTAAGAAGTCGAGTGACTATAATGGTAAGTACTTTTACACTACGTACAGTACCAGGCCATTTGAAGGTCGCATCGTGCTTTAAAAAGAGATACTCGGCTAGCTTCGGCTACTTTCGGCTTTGTAGCGAGCGTCATCTCTGACAAGTCAGCGACTAAACGACCGGGTTGACAAGTGTGACAGAGATGACGCTCAACAAAGCCGAAGGTAGCCGAGTATCTCTTTTTAAAGCACGATGCGACCTTCAAATGGCCTGGTACAGTACTGCTGTATAAAACACCAGTATAACTTTCATTTTAAACAATCCTAAACGTGGAAAATTTACTTTTCTACGACTACCTTGCTAGCTGGGTCTGTACTGACCCGAACTGTTACCGACCACTGTTTGCCACCACAGCTCATCTATGGCCATCAACAGCAGAATTTTACTACCTGCATGCCAGAAGTATTATTGTTATTTAACTGGCCTTCCAAAGTAAGAATTAACTATTACTTGAATCTGTTTATTCACTGAAAACATAAATAAAGAACAAATTCTTTAATAACTGGTTTAGATTGGTTATATATATTGTAGTGTACAAGATACATCAGTGGCGTGGTTTTCATCAAACAGTACATTACAGTACCCGGCAGAAAATAATGCACATCGGCTATCTTCGGCTTCGTAGAGCGTCGTCTCTATTACCGGACTGTTAGTGATTCGTGCGACAGAGATGACGCTACGATACGATGTGTATTATTTATTGCCGGGACCTGTACATCCTTGGACGAATTATTCGTCCAAGTGGTCCAAGTGTACATCACATGCTCTAATGACCATTTATTTGTATGCACAAATGACCATCACAATTAGGCCAATAGCAAAGACTTTATTAGCTTTTGATAGAGGGGATTATTGGTTAGTTCATGGTGTTATTGTGATAGTCCAGCAATAGGTATCTTTTCTCTTATTCTTAGAATCTTGCATTGAAAACTCTTAAATATAATGAATCAGTAGAGCAAGTAGTTCGAATTACACGTTACATGTAAAAATAATATATTGTTTAAATCAACTTACAAAAGTAGAGGCAAAATATCTGAAATCTCCATTTTCCCGTAATATTTCTTAATACCATCAACATGGCCCATTCCAACAACACCTAAGACACGAGCATCTTTAACTGTCAAAAAAAAACGAATAAGTCAACTTGGAAGTCTAAATAACTTGGCAATAAAAAAAGCACCTGACATTAAATGTCAACATTACAACAATGCTTTAATCTTTGTATTATATGCTGTTGTTATATGCTATTGTTCTGAGTACAGACCGTTAGCAGTTCAAGCTCTCTACTTGTAAAAGAATTTAGCAGCTTTGGCGCGGATTAATATATAAGAACTTCTAATAGGTAGCCTGTAATACATAAGACATACCGTCACGGACACATTCTTGTAACGAATACGCGAGACACATATCACGTTCATCGACGAACACGTGGAATATCTTCTTGAAGGCGGGCGCATCCCTTGTCATCTCTTCAAGTTGCGCCTGAACGAAATCTTTGTCCTTGTACATTTCGAGCTGCTCTTTACTGCAAAATATAGAATTGTGCTCTGATGCATGCGTGATGAATAGGGTGTAGAGTAGGTTGGGGCGAAAGGGGATTGAGGCAAAGTGCCACCAGTGGGTCTACCGCGTAATTCTCATTTTCATCAACATCAACTTGAGATTGAAATTTGTCGTACGTGCGACGATGCCCGCCTAACATGCCATCTCTTTTGCACGCGTTGAATTTCGCATGCATTTGCTTGAAGTTGATACAAATGAGAATTACGCGGTAGACCCCCTGAACTACACAACAGTTTCAGGTCAAGTTGGCGTCTTTATAATACATTACTTACAGTCATTAGTCATTACAATTATTATTACACAACAGAAAATAATTAAACTTAATAAATTACATATCTTATAGCAAACCTTCTGTCTCTCTATCGACATAATTAAAAAATGGTTAGGGATTGTGCTAAAAGACAATCTAGGACATAGAGAAAAATACGGAAAAGCTTTGACAACGTCACATTTTAGAAATGTTTTATTATTTCATTTAGTATTTGTAAATGTTGATAAGTTAGATATAACAATATAGGTATATTAATATAAACACATAAATACTTACATAAAAGCAAGATATTGCGTAAAGCAATATTTTGAAAGGAAACTGTGGTGATTTACCCCTGTTTACTATTTTAAAGTTGCTTAAATGTTGAAATTAATAATTTGTTGGCTCCATATGTGGGGGCATATTTTTTGTATCGGAACATGTGACGTACGTAGTGGAAAAACAGAATTTTTCACTAGAAAGTTTCCAATTTTGTGGTTTTATCTCTAGTATATACCTTCTTGCTCGTGTATTGGAAATTGGAATGAATTGGAATCTTACACAGGTTATAATAGTAGGTAGCCCGTACTTTATATTTCGAGTCGACTGGCAACTTTTGCCTCCAATAATGTTTGATGGGATACAAATTCCATTCAGCAGTAGGTACGGTGAAGAATCTAGGTATATGCATCGATAGTTGCTTATCTTGGAAATCCCAAATGGAACAAGTTGGCCGGAAGATGTTTGCCTCTGCAAGATCCTTGAGAAGACTCAGAAATCTCCTCTCAACAGCCACTAAAATTGCGCTTGCTACATCCCTTCTTTTGCCCATCCTTGATTATGCGGACGTTTGTTATCTAGATTTAACTTCGGAACAGCTGAATAAGCTTGAACGCCTCCAAAACTTCGCCATAAGGTTTATTTTCGGTCTTCGTAAATTTTACCATATTTCTGATTTTAGGTCACAACTTCAGTGGCTCCCAATTCGCCTTCGGCGTGACACCCACATTCTCTCTCTTCTTTATTCTGTACTTTTCAATCCTTCAACTCCATCATATATTAAAGATTGCTTTAAATTTCTGCACTCTACTCATGATCGTACTCTACGGTCCTCCGAAAATTTGCTTTTAGCAACTCCATCTCACACTAAAAATTTTTATGATAATTATTTAGCTGTCATATTGTGGAATAACTTGCTTATGATAATTATTTAGCTGTCATATTGTGGAATAACTTGCTTATCGCTATTAAGCTTGCTCCTTCGTTGCCTGTCTTTAAAAGATTACTTCAGGATCTTTTTCTTTGTTAAATGTTTGTTAAGAAGATGGCATACCCTAGCAACTTTTTTTATTACCCGTCCAGCACAATAAGTCCTACGGCAAAGACTTTATTTGCTTGTCATAGAGGCGATTATATGTTGGCTCTTTGGCCTCTTTTTCTTGAACGCGTAATACTAGTGATCACGCAGCGAAACAACAAATTGGTGTGTTTTTAGCTAATACTGAAAAATTTTGTAGGGAAAAAAATATTGAATTTAGGTGATATACCTTCATATTTCTATTACCTATTTTATGAAAAAAAAATCAAGTTGATCTCTTAACCGCGTTCTTGAAGCGAACGTTTGATAACCAAAAAAAGAGAGGGTGCAAAACATTTTTTTTGACAAAAGTATAAATCTTAGTACATTGTTTATACGTAACATCCCTAGAAAAAAGATTAATAAACCAAATATATTTTTTTCAATACAAGAAGAGTCCGAATTTCTTCAAACGAATCCTAGATAGACTGGAGTTGGTCATGCTCTAGGCTCAGGTACAGGCTTAAATCCCTACTTCTGCTACTAATAAGTATTTATTTACTTTTGGTTTACGTATTATACAACGTGTAACAGAAAGGTGTAACCATATTTGAAGAGCTTGTTCAGTTAATGGTATAGATAGAACAACTTTTACTATGTAGCCAACCCCGAAATCTCAAAAAAAAATCTGCCCTTCCAAACATTTCGGCCGAGCGGCATTGCATTTTTCTATGAAACAGTAATTTTTTTTTTCGAGTTTTGTTCCATACTGAATAAGCTCTTTGACTGAATAAGCTCTTCAAATATGGTTACACCTTTCTGTTACACGTTGTAAATTTATTTTTGTTATATTTATCGTATTCTAAGTATTTGTATGTACAATGTAATACTTATGTATTTATTTTAGGTATTTCCATTTATGATTTATATAAAAACGGCTCACCTCAATACATGTTATTATCGGGAAAGCCGACCAGTTTCAGCAGATTAAGATTGCCTTGATTTAGACAGCAGATTTAATCTGCTGAAACTGGTCGGCTTTCCCGATCATAACATGTATTGAGGTGAGCCGTTTTTATATAAATCATATATTATCCTCAAGTCTCATTTAATTCTATAATATTTCCATTTAGTTATTATTATTTATTTTTCAATGCAAGTGCTCGTAAAGGCCCACTTTTTATGCATCAAAACCGAACAAAAAGTCGATTATTTTGCCCTAGGGCTTTTTTTTTTATTAATTTACCAGAAGTTGGCTAACCTGCAAGCTTTCCTGTGTACTATAAATGTTATACTTTTTTTTTCCACTGTTTAACGACTCTGGATACAGTCCTTTTGAGCCAATCATAATTTAAAGTTCACAAGATTATATTTGTTTTATTTCCTCACACTATGCATTGAAAAACGTAGCATGATATACGAGCGTAAGAGCAATAAATTACTCGGTTACGTTTAAAACACTCGCTACGCTCGTGTTTTAAATCGTCCTCGTGATTTATTCCTTTTCGCCCTTGTAGCATAAACTACTATTGTGCACCACCTTTTTTTTTCAACAATTAATTTCCACCCAAAGGTTGTCCGGAAGAAATCGCTATAAGTGGTAAGGCCGCCAATTATTACCTTCTTTTATAAGTTTGTTCTTTTACCTGATTTATTTATTTTGGTGTACACAATAAAGGGTATTTGTCTTTGTCTTGTCTTTGACTTAAAGTTATTACGTCTACAAATGGAAGTAAAATCATACAAATGAAGAGGGATCAACCGGGGGCTGATCCTCATTTTAAAAGTTTTCCGTTTGTGTGGATAGTAAAACCTATCCCTGTATGTACGAGTAGGTACCAAATTTCAGTTCTCTAGGTGTATATTGTATATGGGAAGTACTGGTTTTATTTTGATGATCCATAAGTGAGTGAGTGTCAGATATCTTCAAATATATCTATGTTATAAAGGAACTTCAATTTCTAGGGTCCTCATAAGTACGCGGAGCTTATTAGAGAGCGATATTTTCATCGTTTTAATCGTTCCAGAAAAGGCGGTTTGCGCACGACTAGGTGGCCGTGCCCCCAGATTCCACCAAGAACCATCAATCATTCAATCAATCAAATCCATATTATACAACGTGTAACAGAAAGGTGTAACCATATTTGAAGAGCTTATTCAGTCAATGGTATAGAACAACTTTTACTACGAAGCCAACCCTGAAATCTCAAAAAAGAAATCTGCCCTTCCATACATTTCGGCCGAACGGCATTGCATTTTTCTATGAAAAAGTTAATTTTTTTTTTTTTCGAGATACAGTGTTTGTTCCATAGTAAAAGTAGTTCTATACCATTGACTGAATAAGCTCTTTAAATATGGTATCACCTTTCTGTTACACGTTGTATACATGACGATAGAAAATGTTGCAATAGGTTTTTTACTGTCGATACAACTGATGCAGAGCCCACCAAGGTTCGAAATATATTTCTTGCTTTTATGTAAGTGTTTATTTATATTATAAATTAATACTGTTTTATATCTATCAACATCAACATTTATAAAGAAAAGCCGAATACATATATTTTATTATTTGGTATTTGTGTGGGACCTCAGGACCTCATAAAGCGTATTTTCAAAAAGTTTACATCTGTGTTTACGGAACCCGTTGTGTAAAACTTTACAAGACTTTTTTTTAATATCATACTATGTCAATATTATTTCGTCCTCATTTTGCTTTGCATTTCTTGCCACGTGTTGACCTTTGCTTTTTTCCTCTGTATGCCTTTGTTTATCAATAAATGTTATCTTCGTACATTGACCAATCACTAACTCTTAAGGGCCTTACTATTGCCAAATGGGTACTTTCTAAAGCCTACTCCTTGTTAATGGCCAAACCAAAAATAATGAAAAAATGTATTATGAATAATGAACTCTTAGACAACATATGCAACATTTTTCTTTTTCATACCACCAAAACTTCTACATGATTTTTTTTTAACTGAACGGTGTTTTTTGGCTTAAATTTCCTACTGCTCCTAAGTGGCTTGGCTCATTGAATTCATTTATGCTTTGATAAATAGATAAACTTCATAGCTATACACATAACATATGATTATTCAATCGAACAATCACGTCCATGTGAAAAGTATAATTTTCTCCTATTTCGCCCTATCAAGGACGCAGCGAGCGTCGTAACAGCTACTATGCATTGCGCGCTGGTATAAACGTTATTTCAATGTCGTTTCCGTTGATATTCGTAGTGACAAATATCGAGCTGCTAATTTGGCGATGGTAATCGCCTTAATAAAACCATGTGACTTGCTAGCAAAGCGCACCTTGAGGCTTGAAGACAAGAACAAAAACTTACGTAATAGGTTTAGGGCTTGTCTTTGATAGTTGATAGATTACTTGGCCAAGCTCGTACGCACTAAGGGATTGGAAAGCTCTTGCTATAGTTATTTGGATAGGACGGTCACCAAGGAACAGTTTGCAGCCTGGGATTTTCTTCATCTGAAATTATATGTTTTGTAAATCAGTTCAAATCTGTTTCTTATTGATATCTAGATAAAATACAACCTCTTACTTCATGATAAGCTTTTCTGAATTCTCCACCCGGTGCTACGCCTAGTTCCTTTGCTATATCCGAGTATGTTTTCAGAAGCATAGCATGTAACACTCCTGAGACCACAGTTTTTTGATTTTTAACAGCTTGCCTGGTAAGAATACGGTTATGATTGCTATGCTAAGCATATATATAAATATATACAAGGTGACTTTTTGATCATCGTCCGAATTCATACTGGTGGCTTGGTAAGTGATCAGTATCATGGATCAATAACAATTTTTGTGAAATTCGTAAATTGAAATTTCGACTCCCCATAGTGATTCACTCGGGACTGGAATTAATTTCTATGGGAACCCGAAATTTCATTTTACGAACGAACTTCACAAAAATTGTTACTGATCTAAGATACTGATCACTTATCAAGCCTCCAGTATGAATTTGGACGATGATCAAAAAGTTACCTTGTATATATTTTTAGATGACCCCAATTTTTGATGGAGTTGGACTTAGGGCCCACGAATATCAATTTTCGTGTTCGCTAAGCATACAATCGGACAAAAAAAATTGCAAAAAATGTTAATGTGAAAAAGGTGCAGAGTTCGGTACAAAAGAAGAGCAGGATTGTCAGATTCGCCGAAAAAATAGTTGAGATCCATTGAGATCTAAATGTGTGCCAAGTTCAAGGGAGTCCAGCGAAGGATGCATGGTTCATACAACCGGAATGCCTACCAAAATCATTTGTAATGATGTAAGTATGTATTTATTTCGATTGGATTACAGGATATCTAGGTTTGCAAGTATATTAAAAAAAAAAACTGATTTAAACATGAAATTTAAAAAAAAGTTTTCCATGGAAATTAAAAATTCTTTGTATTTCGTCTTTAAATCAGTGTTCATATAGAATAGAAATTTGGGAACCTAAATATTCTGTAATCCCATAATCCAATCGGAACAAATACACTTTACCTTTAAAAATATGTAAGTATAATTTACAAATGATTTTGATATTCCGTTTGTATGAACTAAAGCTGTGAAATCTTAATTGCCAAGTTATTACGGTCAACCGGGGTCAACCCTCGATTTCTCAAGTTTCATAATATAATAGCCGAATTAATCTTAAGATGTATGGCTTATAAAATAAGATTTAAAAAAATAAAAAAAAGATCATTGGCGGATACAGGGGGGGGGGGGGGGCCATGGGGGCCATGCCCCAAAACGCCCAGGAATTCCTATATTTGACTCGACTTTTCGATTCCATTTGAGTGCACTTTTTCCACAGTATAGGTATGTTATTACAAGCCTAAAAATGTCCCTTTTTTACTGGATCCGCCCTTGTTCAAGATTCAAGTTTCAGATTTTTCTGCATGTAAAATATTAAATTCGTGCTTGAAAAAATTAGAGCGCAAAGTATACTTACTGAAACTTGTTTATATCAAAGTTCTGGGCTTCCTCTAGAAACTTTTTATCATCGAGAGCCAGCAAAGACACTCTTTGTTTGCATAGTTCCACTAGTATCGCATTCGGTTTCATAATTTGTACTATCTGAATAAAAATGAAAAAAACTGTCAAGTCCGAGTCAGATTCGTGTTTGGTCAGTTTTGAGTACAATCAGAAATAGGTATTTAAAATATTGCCCAGAAGTGTTTATGTTGACCAAATTAAAAAATCGATTGAACCAAATAAGTTTCACCACCAGTTTCGGAGACAAAGGGAGGAAATAATTGTTTTGCGGTTTTTCAAAGTATAACCCACTAATTTTACGAACTAAAATGAAAGTACGTAATAAGCTAGGGCTCTTATATTTTACCCTTTCAAAACATTTAAATGTTTTCATACTTAAATGATTTTTTAACCGACTTCAAAAAACTTCGACTTCTAGATAAATGTTTTAGGAAGAAAAAAGTTGGCAAAATTGTTGTTTCGGTACCATCGGTCATTATAGAGTTATTTTTAACTTTTTGGTGAATGACTGCTGTTACATTTGAAGTCGATTACTATTTTTTTGTTAAGAATTTATTTGATTAAATCGTGGACTTTAAACAAAAGCCTTGTGGGCACAATGTTATGGCTCTCGTACCTTTGCTAGTATTATTGTTCCGCTATTGGCTTAGATGTTAATGCTCTAAGGCTATTGGATTGGGAATGCAGCGAAAACGTCAACTTTACGCATGTGTATGAAATGACAGTTACCGACAGTAGGCCGTGCATAAAAACCTAGACTTTTTCAGTACTTAATTACCTATCGGCCTAACACGAAATGAAAACTTGTGGATTATAGCAAAATATTATATTTTTCATCACTCTGAAAACAAGTTGTATTTAACTCGATATGCGGGAGGTAAATGCGATTTACAACCCTAGGGAGGTAAGTAAATTTGAAAATCGCACGAAGCTCCTTTCTTTGTTTTTTGGGACAAGACCTCATATTTGAGGGAAGACCCCAGCAAGACGCTTAAAAGGGACACAATAAATTGGTTTTCTTTTTAAAACGATCGCACTGGCCAGCAAGAAAATCGCATGCAAAAAAAAAACCGGCCAGTGCGAGTCAGACTCGCGTACCTAGAGTTCCGTATTGTGGATGCTAAATTTAATTTTGTCAATTTTTTCGTGAATTTCTCAACCGCTTTATTTTTCCTGTAATCTTTACCTAACCACATATTACAATGATTTTTTTTTCATATTTTTCGGTCCACCAGTTTTTGAGATAAGGGGGGAGAGACATACAATTTTTTATGGTTTTTCAAGGATTTTTCAAAATAGATGTACATAATTAAGTATAGCTAAACTGTATATTTTTACAATCAGCTTTTCAATACCTACAATTTGGTACACATATTGTATTTTTATAAAATATTTTTTTTATTTTTTACTTCTTTTATATTTTTCATTTGTGCTCAATTGTTTTTTTTAACGCTATAGTTTTCCTATAATTGGCTAGTTATGATCTACAACCAAAATTTTTTTCATATTTTTTGGTCTATCAGTTTCGGAGATAAGGGGGTGGGGGGGGGACATACATATTTTTGTGGTTTTTCAAGGATGTCTCCAAATAGATGCAATTAAATATAGCCAAACTATATATTTTTACAATCAGCTTTTCAATACCTACAATTTGATACCCATATTTTATTTTTATAAAATATTTTTTTACTTTATTTCACATCTTTTTTATATTTTTCATTTATGTTCAATTGTTTTTAATCGCTATAGTTTTCCTATAATTGGCCAGTTACGATCTACAACTGACAGTTTCGGAGATAAGAGCCCAGACATATTTTTGTGGTTTTTTAAAGAATTCTCGAAACCAGTGCCAGTAAATATAGTAAAAGTATATATTTTTACAATTATCTTTTTAATATCTACAATTTGATATTGTATTTTTAGGATAATGTATTTTTTTATCACTTTTGTTTTGGAAATATTTTGAACAATTTCAAATTTTTCACATTTTTTTTACAACCGTTATATGTGGGAAAATTAATTCTATTTTTGTGTCAAATTTCATGTCTTTATCTGTAACGGTGCTAAAGTTATGAGGCTGTGACATACGGACAGACGGACGGACAACGGAGTCTCACCTTAAAGGTTCCTTTTGTATCTTTTAGGTACTACGGAACCTCAAAAAGAAGAAAAAAAATTGGAGATATATTTGAGAACCTTTGACGATTTTATCAAGTGGCGTACTGAAAAGAAAGTAAAATCTTTGTCGGAAAGTGTACTTTTTTTAGTTGTTTTTTATTTCCTTGCATTGGTAGAGTATTGCAACGTAGTATTGTAAAGTAGAGTATTGCACTCGGGTGTAAGTGATCAATTACACCCTCGAACCATAAGCACCTTGTAAAACAATCTACTATTTACAATCAATTTGATACTTACCGATATTGGATGTTTAAGAGCATTTTTTTTGCCTACTTTTGTGACAATGTATTGAGAAATTAGAATTTTTTAAAAATTTTACTAAGCGAAATTATGTGAGCAAATTAATACCATTTTTCGCCAGTGGTTAAAAAGTTATAAGGCTGGTAGGACGGACAGGATAACGGAGTCTCAACATAATGGTTCCTTTTTTAACCTTTAGATACGGAACCCTAAATAGCCATGTAAAATAAATTACATAAATTATTTTTATGAAACAGGCCTATCATTTATCTCTTTGCAGCTGACCGGCTCAAAATATCTAATATCTCACTACAGAAAAAAAAAGTAATAAGTACAGTAACTTTAAAAACTAAATGATATTACCGTGGACACATCCTCAACAGATTTTTTACTGAAATGCACTGTTCCCAATAAAACAACAGTGGCCCTCTCGTCATTTTGTAAAATAGTCGCTGCAGAAGGCAGTTGCTGTAGTTCGATACCGCTGTTTTTGCATCTTGAAATTATAACTGAAATTTCGTTTTGGTAAATTAAAGAGGATACTTGTTGTAGTTGTTGTTGGTGAATGCAAGTTGCATGATGCAACGGTCCGCACAGAGTTGCCACCTGTCTTAATTCTGGCGAGACAGTCCCGATTTCGATGGTATTGTCCCGCGTCCCGACAACATACCAATTTTGTCCCGATTTTTAATAACACAAAGTGTTGATCAAAAATGAGTACAAATATTTAAAAGTTCAAAGGACCGTAAGCTAAATGCTTTATTTTGCGTGGTGTCTCGCGCTTTGAGCATACCGCCTTCAAATGCCTATGTTGAGCGCGTATTTTCTCACATGACGCTTAAATGGTCCAATGTGAGAAATCGGTGTTCTGTGGACTTAATGAAAGCCGAATTACAAGTTTCACTTAACATGGGCTTTTCTTGCGCGGTAATAAATATATAAATGACGAGGAATTGTTGAATATATAAGAAATAGTATGGAAAAATAAATAGATATATAAAACAGGAAACGTTTTGTTTTCTCGGTAACCCTGTCCTGGACCATAAGGTCCCGATTTTTATTTTCCAAAAGGTGGCAACCCTGTCCGCAAGAGGGACGGATTCCGTTGAAAAATTGCAGTCTGTCTGCGTTCTTCGGAACGCAAGTTAGGCTTGGTCCACTTGTACGGCGATGACTACCCATAATTTTTGGGACGAAATAATAGTAACTAAGTAATATATTTATTTCATGTCACCATACACAAATAACACAGAATGGTAACTTAAAAAAACTAAAATGAAACAATAGCAAAAGATGTACATACAAAAATAAATTGATATAATAAAACCTTACACTACTACCAGAATTAACTAAAATATGTACAAAAATAAAAACTATTTGGTGGCAAGAAAAAGGTATTACCTATTTCAGCATATTGCTGCAAAACATTTAGCTTTGCAGCACTGATTTTCGAATAATACCCGAATGAAGTGACTCACGGGAGCCAGTGTGCGTTAAAGTCATTCGGACCTGTAGCTAAGCGTCAGTAAAAAGCGAATGTATCAAGTGTGGAGTTGTGTTAGCACTTGTGAACACCTCAGATAGCAATAAATTTACAATTTCGTGAGGTTCCAACACTGACAGCAGGATAACGTGTACAATTTTCAACGCGTGCGACAGAGATGGCATTAGAACCCGTGTCACGACCCCTAGTTTATGTTTATAAAATAAACTAAAATATATCAAAATTTAATTCTACCAGAATTAAGATATTCTTAAGTTTCATCTTGTAAAATAATCTTAGTCCGAGGCCGTAAATAATGCACATCGAAATAAAGAGGGAGATAACCAGCTATTTTCGGCTTCGTAGAGCATCGTCTCTGTCACTCAGTACAATATGTGACGTCATTTTGTCGCCCGCGTATGTCGCTGTACAACTTCGTTAGAGTGCGGTCGCGCCCACTTTAAAATATATAATATTTATACAGAGTTGTTAAAAAGATTACCTATACAGTCAGTCACGCAAAATTAGATGAATAAGAATTTTGATGATTAAAATTCTTAATTGGTATGTGTCATTTGATTAGAAAGAACTTACTTTCAACAGTATAAATAAACATTCGTAATAATTGTTAATTGTTGTTTTTACTTTTTAATCGTGTCTACAAAAATATTTTGGTGTATGTTATTTAAATATTTAAAAATCTCAATTGTTTTACAGCTCCTAGTAGATATCGGGACGTTAGTGATCCGTGCGACAGAGACGATGCTCTACGAAGCCGAAACTAGCCGATGTATCTCCTTCTTTAGCTCGATGTGCAATATTAACGGCCCCGATCGTATGTCGTCTCTGTTATTGCCAAACTATGAAAAAAAGTGTCGATGAAGACCTCATTTCAATAACTTATTAAATGAAATGAAGTCTATCGAGCGAAATTTTCAATTTAATATTCGAGCGTTTCTGATCTACAGGCTACTAAAAAAAGGTTCCAAGTTCCAATTTTGGTTGGAAACTGTTGGTTTCTTCTGAAAAGAAGGTAAATAACAAAATATTGTAAATTTTGGCGAACTATAGCCGCTTAATACTCTACCTTGATAAAACAATGGTTTGTACCTATGTTATCAATAAATATCTCTCTGAATAATATTTACAAACTCACGGTTCACTTTGCGTGTCCCTTTTACAACTGCTGTTGTCTGTAATATTAGCTTCCTGTAAAAAACCTGGCCTGTTATGATCCATGGCTGGAGTATCATACTAATATCATACTTGGAATAAGCGAAATTTACAAATTCAAACCATTTTAGTTACTTTTGAAATTTATTAATTTAAAACATGTTAACGCGGGTGGTTCATTATTCATTACATCACGGAGCATTTATAATTTGGGTCACGAAGTTTGACAACCAATGTCTCATTGTAAGGTATTTATTTTTGCAAGCCAGTACGTCAATGACAAAAATCAAAGATCTTGGGGACCTACTTAAGATATCCTAAGTCTATGGCCGTAGGCATAGACTTAGGATGTATATCCCTTATGCCTGTTTTCACTAACCTTAGGTGGCGCCTAAATCGGTTGCCTAAATATTTAGGAACTCTTATTTACCCTACGGCCATAGACTTAGGATACATATACGCCGCCGTAAGTAAATCAATAGCCAAAACAATAGTCTAGTTGTTTGGGTTCCACAATGTCTGTGGGTGGGTAGAATAAAGAGCACCTCTCTGATGCCAAATATGTCGGTCTGGCTCACCTCAGAATAACCTATTCTGAGTGGCTCACAGTGGCAGGTAAATTACGTTTCATATACATAGAAATCATATTACGGTTTTTGAACAAAACAAAAATGCAGGGTTGTCACAGCCAACTTGTTGTTCAAAAAACATACGGAACTTTTTCTCCTCACGCACAGTGATTCGAAATTAAAAATAAAATAGTAGGTACTTGGATGGAGCAAATCACGTTGTAATTTTTTTCACGACCAAGACTCCGCGGCCATACAAAACGATTTAGCTTCTCATTTGTACGCTAATGCATTAAATCAAATAAAACTTTGAGTAACTTCATCTTTTGCACAACCTACAAGTCCGATTTAACTTCAAATTTCAGATAATCAACAGGCTTAGGAAATACAAGCACTTGAAATCTGTGTTTTAAGCTCCAAAATGTTCCATTTCCTTGTTCGATTTTCTTAAGCATTTCTCAAGTAAAAACAATTTTTATTGAATTTCGGATCCGTGGTAGTTCATAAATATTTGGAAAATGCAGTCATTTCGTATGTAGAACGTATAGGATTTCAGTAAATCCCTATGGGCTGGCATTCGAAATCGCGGGCGCAAATTACATAAATCTAGAATTACATTCTGTCGCATCAGGGGTGGCGGAGGCGTGCGGGGGGAGAAGACGGGACGAGCGATATGTCACTCATTTCACTCACCTTACTTGTTGAGACGGTGCAATCAAAGAGTTTTTACCAGTGTATGTTAGTGGAGAAATTATTGAGTGTGGTGAACTGATTTTTCGTGCAAAAATGGGTGACTATTTGTATTTTTTACCTTATAAATACAATGTATTTTGTTTATCAATTAGGTCATGCATCTTGGATTTGGCCATTAATTTGATTGGTCTCCTGCCATTGCCATGCAACACGCGATGACACGCCACGCCAAGTGCCCACTGTGGCGGCGCGGCGCTACGGCTTTCGTCAAAGAAAACGCTGCCGCGCCGCCGCTACAGTCACGTGTCGAGTAGTGGGTGGCGCTCCCGCACTTAAGTACATTCGTTTTGGATATAAACAACTATAACTTCATAGATTTGCTCTCTCCACACATCGCAAAAAGCTCCTAATGATGATAGACAGCAAGAAAAATAATAGACAGATAGGCAACAAAGTGATCGTTCCGTTTTTTTCATTTTGAGGCACGGAACCCTTAAAAGTATTGCATTTCACTAAGCCTCTATTACAAAAGCTGTTCATAATGACGATTAGTATGTCTGTTTTAGGTTTGCAAAATAATTTGATCCTATACAGGAGTAAAAATAATAATGTAGTCCCTTTTTATTCTGAGCGATTATTCTATAAAACTAATAGATCACATAAAAAAGTGAACTGCGGAAATAAAGGTAATATTCAGATAACTAATACTGGGGCTAAATTTAATAACTATCTATTAAGGATGATCGGCAAAGTTCAAAAGCAGACCTTCGTTTATCTGCAAAGTTATTTGATATTTATATATTATATCGTTTATCTGATAAGTTTATCTGTTTCTTTTACTATATAATCTTCTAATCTTTTAATAAGGATACATTATAAATTGACCCTATACAGAAGTTAAAATATTGATGTTGCCGCTTCTGAGAGATTTTTTCTGTTTAATCAAAAGATCATAATACAAAACAGTAAACTACGGAAACATAAGTAAAATTAGGATAAATAATTAAAAAGTTATGATCTGTAATCGACATTTTTTTCATATTTTCGGAGATAAGGGGGGGACATACATATTTGTGTTTTTTTAAAGATTTCTCGAAACCAGTGCCAGTAAATATAGTAAAAGTATATATTTTTACAATCAAATTTTTAATATCTAACATACAATTTGATACCCATTTTGGATTTTTAGGATAATATTTTTTATTTTCTCACTTTATTTTGAAAATATTTTGAACAATTTCAAATTTTTCATATTGTTTTTTACTTTGTGGTATGTGGGCAAGTTAATGCTAATTTGAACCAAATTTCATGTCTTTATCTTGAACGGTGCTAAAGTTATGAGGCTGTTACAGACGGACGGACGGACAACGGAGTCTCACCATAAAGGTTCCTTTTGTACCTTTTAGGTTCGGAACCCTAAAAATGTATACCGGTGATAGTACGCCCTACGTTTAAAAAATATATATAAGGTCTTTCAATTTAAATGGAAAATAATTTAGGAGGTGATTCAGTATCGTTAATACATCACATGCCACAGCAAAGCACTTTTTTTTTCCGCGAACTTTTTTTTCGCTTCTCAGTACAAAGTGGTCCGATCAGCTGACTCAGTTTGTATGGACAAGTGAAGAAAAAGTTCGCGCAAAAAAAAAAGTACTTTGCAGTGGAATGTGATGTATTAACGATACTGAATCACCTCCTAAATTACTTTCCATTTAAATTGAAAGACTATGTGTACTTTACATAAATCTTTTTCAATTTACTTCACTTTTCCTTCAGTCAAAACATATTTTGGGAAGCACATAATTAAGTTTACAGCCTATATAGTTGTGTAGAGAATAAGAGCACAAAATTTTAGGTGAAATTGAAGTGGTTTTGGAAACGCAAACTGGTGATAGTACTCGTCTATCTATAGGAACAACTTTTACTATGGGGGCAACAGTGAAATCACAAAAAAAAATCAAGAGTTCCATACAAAAGATAAATAACCTACACGCCCAAAATGTATGTACTGAGCAGCTAATTATTTTTCGCTATTCGACGATTGGCTCCATGGTAAAAATTGTTCGTTAGACGAGTATTACCACCAGTTTTCGTTTCCAAAACCAATTGAATTTCACAGGAAATATCCATTTAGTTACTCATATAACCACACAGTAATCCTCGAAAATATTTCACATACTATTATAGCATCGTACATTCGTCCGTTTGATACTATTATAGATATTGTATTCGTTAGACAAACAGGAATAGGAGATCATTATTTTTTCATTTTGCATGTTGTTTCTTTTGAATTAAATAACCAAAAGCACTAAAAACGAAACTACGAAAGGATGTCCAGCGGGTCTATCACGTAATTCTGATTTTCATCAACATCGACTTGAGATTGAAATTTGACGTGCGTGCGACGACGCCCGCCTAACATGCCATCTCTTTTGCACGCGTTGAATTTTGCATGCTTTTCCTTGAAGTTGATACAAATCAGAATTACGTGGTAGGGCCGCTGATCTGTGTCTAGAGTGAGCTATGAGTGCACGGTGAACAAGTGCGGAGCAGGGAGCGGGGCGCGCAGGGAGGGCGCGCTCGTCTCGTGCCGGCCGCGAATGAGCGAAACAACTATAACAATTGTAAGAATCCAAATCTGGCGCGCGTAAGTTTTATTTCTATGTATAGCGGGACCCAAGGTGAGCAAGATGAACTACAGCACACGCGCATCGACGTGCCCGTTTGGCCGCTACACATATTTAAACTTTCGAAATTTGCACTGCAATATTTTACACTACTATTTGTACTGTAAAGGACATCACCCATTCTAGACCAATTTTTTTTTAGCCGGCCATGAAAAATAAATGCCATATTTAAATTGAACTTAAAGTTCTAATATTTTTTTATTATGTGACTTAAGTTCTAGGACGGTTATTTGAGATTATATTTAACCGAGAATATTTTATTTATAAAAAGCTAATAATACTTATCAATGAATAAATCTAGTGCTTGCAATGTTATGGTAAGTAATCACTTACATACTACAAAGACCGCACTTATTCTGTGGCACTGCTATCCTTTCACTTGCACTTATGGAGCGATGGCTGTGAGTGCAAGCAGGAGGCATATACGGGCCAAAGACCATGGATGGCTAACGGTACTGATATTCTCAGTTATCTATCACAATTAATATAAAACAGCTACTCTCGATAGCTTAAGGTGGATGCGATGGATCGCGTTCCCAAATGTAAAACTTATGATTGTCTTTCTTATTTTTAACTATGTGATTTATGGCAGTATGCGACAATAGTTTAATGTTAATTGTGCTTTTCTAACAAAGCTGTGTTATTCCATGCATTACTTTGTTAAGGATCTGTAAGGTATTTGTATATTCATTTTTATTACTTGTATGGAGGCAGGTTGACTTTTCCTTTGTCTCGAATTAAACTGTGCGTTGTAAAAAGATAATCCTGCACAACGACTTTAAAGCGCGTTTATAGTTGTAATGCAAAATCATTTGCAACGGAAAGCATAAAATAACACAACTTCGCTACAAATGCCTAACTAACATTCAACTAATGTCGCATATTGCCATAAATCAAATTAATCTAATATTTTTTCAAAATAAGAAAATAAACATAAGTTTTACGTTTGTGGATGCGATTCATTGCATCCACATTAACTACTATCTTAATGTTTTTGCCCGAGTCATGTCATGATTCTTATTTCGCAAAATAAAACAAAAGAATTCGAGTTTTTATATTTTATTGATTGCTTAATAATTACATGGTTACTCTGGATTTAAAGCTCTCCTGGCCTTACAAATAAATCTTCCAATCCTTCCGCAGGAATGTTTATTGATGGTTCATGTCTTGCGAATCCCATGTACCAAACAATGCACATTATGTGCGAGCAGCACCCGACTGTTCTTTTACCAATATTGCATGTGCAATAATAATGAGCGATCGCTTGTCGACCACTCAAAGCTCTGTCTATACCCAAATACACATAATATGTTCTTGAACGGACATGTCGGGATTGAATTCGACCTCTCAAAATATAGAGATCCCTTCCTTCTAGTTCACGCACATGTTCAGCAGGTATTTGTTGTCCGAGTTCTATTAAAAACGTCCCATTTGGCTGTAGATGCTGTGCATAATAGCTTCTTGCCTGTTTTATTTGGTAAGTCCCGAGAGCAAACAGTATTAACTCTTCTTCTGTCAACACGGGAAACTGGATCCCGGGCATGTTTGCGTCCATTGACTGGAATTGGGCACGCCTTCTATTGTAGTTGTATCTATTCACTAGATCTGACAAAGTGTTTGGAACATTCATTCTCTCACGAATTATTTCTAAAAATGTTGGGGCCCGCACATTGTCCACAATTAATGTATGGTACGCATTTATTATTGCTGCACTGATTTTAAAGTATTCCATCATGTGGAATAAGGCGCGATTGTTAAATACAACGCGCAACAAGCGAAAATCCCTTTTAATTCGCCCATTTACTACCTCTATCACCCAACGACATATTGTCACACGTCTGGAGTTATTTGCTTGTTCGGTCGTAAGCTGGGTCTCGTTGGCATATTTTGTTTGTGGCATATGTACTGAATATCCATGAGATTGTAGGTTGTGTATTGCGTCTCTAAAGCCACGATCCAAAATAAAAACATCCCCTGGTCCAAAAAACCAATGAATGACACTCTCTTCGTTATCTATCACAGAATTGATTATTGTTGCGTCAGAAGTGGTAGCAGCATGTGGTCCGGACACATCAATTATATGACCATCACAACACACGAATAAAAATGGTTTCGTAAGATTCCTGTGTTTATGGTTACTGCTGAAAGATTTTCTTTGGAAAGGGTAGTTTGCACTTTTCTGATTGTATATATATGTACCATCGCACATTATTATGGCCTTTCTTTCTCCTGGGGGACTACCCGGATTTCCAAATAGTGTTTCTGGAATCAGTAAGTTTCTTTGGGCCACATCTTCTCTAGACATATGGTCGAACCCTAAGTGCAAGGGAACAAAATCACGCATCATTGAATCTCTGCCAATTGTTAACAGCCGCTGAAAACGGGATTCACTTGTTTTGAATAATCTTGCAAGTCTTGCGTTTGAATCTCCTGTTCGAAGTTTAACTAATAAAGCCGCCAATATAGTCTTCTGTTGACTGTTATCATTAAGACTTGGAGTATTTTCGAGTAAATCAGTAAACTGCTCATGAGTAAGGCCTGTCCAATCGTGGAATTCATTTTCATTTATTACTCGATATTCCTCGAAGTTTAAAACATCTATTGTAATATGACTAGTCAAAATCGTCAGAGCACTTACTATTTGGGAGGCTGTAAAATCTTCAATCAGATTTTCTTGTAACGGCAGTGTATGCCAAACGTCCTGCTCTAAGTGTTCTTGACAAACTCGAGCAATATCTGGTATGAATAGAGCGTAACGACACAGCATACGCAAAACCACTTCATTTGGTATTTTATGTCTAGAAACATTCTCGCAATGTTGATAAATACAGCTATTGGCAGTGTTCGGTGTCCGAACAAATCCCGGCAAAGTCAATGTTATAGGGTGACGGTTATCGACTTCTTCGGCAGGCTCATCCACTGGTACATCGTCCTGACGTGCCTCGCGAATACGTCGTAGATGCGTTCTTTCAGCTCTTTGCCAACATGGTCGGCAAATGATGTCCGTCGGTTCTTCCTAAAAGACAATACCATAGTTAAAACACAATAGTAAGCTATTTTCTAAGAAACGTACCAGGTGCGGCTAACATGTGTGCGTGCCAGTACGCATGAACTAACGCATACACACAGCGACAATATCTCGGACAGCTCACCTCTCGATTCTGATAAGCCGCACCTGGTACGTTTCTTAGAAGATAACTTAGAAGATTTACTACGACAATACGTAAATAAGTTTTTCTTTAAAATCCTACATCGATGTTTTACACCACAGTCACTGTAATACAATTTTTTATACCATTCAAATAAACAAAAAAAAAAATATGAAAACACATCCCACGCAGTTGCAGAGATCCTTTCGTAAGTAGGTACTATAGTATCAGTGGTTGTCAGGGGTGTTTCAGAGTGTAGACTGTGGTGTTATTGAGTAGTAACATTCGTCACCCACCGTTCACCGACGATTTATTACGGTCTAATCGTGATGGGTGGTGAGCCCTATCGCCGTACCTCGGACACAAATACACGCTTTTTAGGGCATGCAGGTTTTATCACGGTGTTTTCCTTAAAGCAACAAATACTACATAAGTTCCGTAAAACTCACGTAAGTCCATGGTCGGTCGGTGTTAATAATATAATAAGATTGATAGGCCAGCGTCTTACTGATAGGGTACAAAACAATAATATTTTTATTACCTGTCTCTCCATTAGCTCCTCGATAATAATCTGAGCTATTTCAATGTGTAGTTCTTCTCGAGAAGCCCACGTATAAGTCCTTCGACCTTCACATGGTTCTCGACAGTTTATGCACAACATGTTGCCGTGATAACAACAAACAAAAAACAGTAACAGTAACAACACTACGTCAACAAATAACAATAACAAAACAAAGTGAGCTCAGAAAGTGAGAGTAATAGCCGTCCGATGTAACAGGAGTTGCATGGATAACTGAAATGATATGGGAACAATTGACAACGTGTACCTGATACAGAAACCCTTTCGGCAGTCGCCCCATAAGTGTGAGCGAGAGATATAATGAAAACCGGTATTTGTGGTACCTGCTTACTCACTTGCACTTACAGCCATCGATCCATAAGTGCGAAAGAGAGGGTACTATGTACTACCTGAGCCAAGCAGTGCGGTTTGTGGTATGTGCTTACTTACTAAATAACAAAAAAAAGGACTTTACTATTTGTTATTATTTCTTGACAATAGAATAATTCGAAGTGATTTATCATCTCGGATAACCATCGTATGACTTAGGCCTCATAGTTTTTTTTTCTTAGACCTTCAAGACCTATTAGAATAATGCATTTTTTTTTCTTGGCCGGCATAAAAATAATTGGTCAGAAAATGTATGAACGGTGGGTGATCTCCTTTATGTTCGTAGGTAAATTAGGGTGGTACTTGCATATAAAGTGTTTACTTATGATTTTACAGCCCGCCAATAGGTATTTTTTGTAACAAATCTACTTAGGTTAGATTCAATAATATCGTCATAATAATATTTTTTCATCAGTTTATTTTAAAATTTAAAATAACGAAAATAAGCAACAACTATCAAATTAATTATTATAAATCTAAATAATTATATAGTCATATTTATTTACATTTCTCGCAAGAAAGCGATATTTATAAATTATTACATCAAAAATGATCAAAATGGTATTGTATTAGTATATTCATATATCTAAACGAACATTTAAAGGAAAAAAAGGCGTATTACTTTTATTTACATTTCTCGCAAAGTGATATATATGTCAGCGGAAAATAACAAGAATCGTAAATTGATCAATTGACTAGGTTAGGTAAGTTTACGGGGAAAAAACCTACCGTAAAATGATAAACTCACTACTTAAGGTGATTACCCACGCCAACGGCCTTGAGCAATTGGCCTCACCTCCGGGGAGTTACAGGCGCTGCTCCCCGCATGCCTCTGCGCAGACGCCCCGCGCCCCTCTACAAAGATCGCTAGCGTCGCAATGATTCACACCTCGTAGCGAGGTAGAAATAAATTTATGTAGCATTGTTTTATGCGTAAACCTATAACTATAACTTTTGAAGCTCTAGAGGCTGTGCTGTAACAGAAAGATGTGACCATTCTGTACCTATTACTACACGGTGATATTTTGGTAGTTTTGAAAACAAACTAGTGATTATAGTAATTGCGAACTAGTGGTGATATTACTGAAATCGCGAAAATATATAAAACATATAAAAATCGGTTATGTGAGGATACCCGAAAGTGACCAAGTTGATATTGGGGTCAGACCTTTATAAATCTTGGGCTTGAGCGGTAACAGACGAGCGTCACTTTGCAGTTGGTAACCGTCAACAGTAGGCCCACCATGAGTTTGGCACTCGATATACGTTAGCGACTGCGTAAAATATAATGTATTGGAAATTCTGGTGCCTCTCGTATACCGCTAGAACCGCTAAACTCATACAAATGTTTTACGCTGTCGCTAACGTGTATCGAGTGCCAAACTCATGGTAGGCCAGAGGCACAGTATTATACTGTGCCAGAGGATTGAGGTAACTTTAGACGTCGAACCTTGTCGGAGGTAACCGTCTAATGATGGTAGCGTCAGCCGTCGTCGGTTGCGGTCAAACAATTTTTCATAAAAAGTTTCTGTTTTTATATTTGAATGATTTTTAAACGATAATGACGAAAAAAAATATATATTGATAAAATATAATTTTGTTACAATTTTTGTTAATTTCGGTGCTTTTAGAGACTTGAGTGGTATGTATCGGTTATTTGCGGGTCTCATAATAAAACCGATAGTATTTAATATATTTGGGTACTCAAAAACGGTTTCAATGATGTTGATGCAACTTTTAGATTTTATTTTTATGAAGATTGTATTCGCACGTAAAATAAACAAAACATATATTTTTTTAATCTGTAAATTTTAATTATGTTACGTAATCTGTACCACAGTTTCACCTCGCTATCACTTGTAAGCTCTAATCTGCAGGTAAATCCTCAATTTGGTAAATATATGTATATATTTTCTTGATCATGAGTCTTCTGCTTTTTATTTGTTCTTCACTTGAGATAAGTTAAATTTTTTGTTGTGCTCTTTGTTCTTCATTTTCTTGTTCTGTACTTTGTTTATTTCATTGTTCTGTACTGCGGTCTTGATTTTCTTGTTCTATTATATTGTTATATATTATCTGTGTGTTTTCGTTTTTGTAATTTTCTTTTTTCCTTTTGTTACTTTTTTTGTTGTGCACTTTGTTTTTTATTTTATTGTTCTGTACTGTGGTTTTCATTTTCTTGTTTTATATTTTGTAATACATTTGCTGTAAATTAAAACGAATCTACCAGAATCGAGTCTTTAATCGTCTTTTGTTCAGAGGCTGTCGGATCATTGTCTTTGCCGTTCATTTCTAATGCAATGAATGAGCCTGGAGATGGTGGTGGTTCAAAAGATATTTTTCTCTGAAAAACATAATAAATAAGTTTGAATTTACCTAAGTACATAGTATAATTTTTAACCTACTATAAATTATAAAATAATGCAAACCCATTAAAGAAAAATACTCAAGTTTCACAAACAAATATAAAACATAATATTAATTCCTAAATATTTACCTAAATTCAAGGATATTACCACGTTATAAAAAAAGATTGGTAAATTCTCAAACCTACCGGAATCGACTCTTCGATAGTCTTTTGTGCAGACATTGTTGGATCATTGTCTTTGCCTTCCATTTCTGAAGCAATGAATGAGCTTATAGATTGTGGTGATCTAGACGATGCTTTTCTCTAAGAAACGTAACAAATAACGCTGAATATGTTTTAATATGGAATATAATTTTTAACATACTAGGCTGTCGGGTGACAGTTGGTAACCCTATGTCATTAAATAACAAGATGTGACCAATTCGTAGTGGTGTAGAAAAAAAACTACATCAAAATAAACAGGGTTGGCTCGACGCAACCTGAAAAACTTTGTAAAGTCAGCAAAAGCAGCACAATTTTATTGATTTAAAAAAATCACATCATCAAGTATATATCATCAACAGAGCGTATAAAAGGTGCTAAAGAAAGCTTTTTTTCATATAAAAAGATATTCGATAAAATCAGGCTGATATTAGTACCAACATAGGACATGCAAACTTTATTTTTAAGCACCTTGTGATACGCTATACCGAACATAGTACTTGCTACTTATTGACGTGATTTTTTGTCAGAAAATTTGCGTTGTTTTTGCTGACTGTATAAAACGCTCTAGGTTGCGCCTAGCCAACCCGGTTTATTTTGATGTAGTTTTTTTTCTACATCACTACGAGTTGGTCACATCTTGTTACTCGATGAGATAGTGTTCCCGACTGTATTCTGACAGTCTACTATTCTCTACCATAAATTGCCACCGAATGACGTTAGCGTCAGCCGTCGGTTGCAGTCGACCATACAACGCTGACAATACCATCAATCGAGTACAGTCGGCGCTGTTTGGCAGCGTCAGCGCGTCGAATGCAACCAATAGCTGACGCTCACTTCCATTGTTCGATGGTAGTCGATGGCTATCGCCAACATGGTTCGACATGTGCAGTCACCTACCGTTGTCTACGGCTACCGTTTTGAAAGTGATGTTCGTTTGTTGGCACCCTAAATATTTACAAAATTTCAATGACATTACATAATTTCAATGACAATGATATTTGATAGGTGGTAGAGCTGATGCCGGGCTCGACTGTGGAGGTACCACCATCTTATTTGGAGACCCCCTCGAAGTAATTCTGAGGAGAGTAAGAGGACAGCTCACAGGCAAAAAACCAGGAGACCCACCATGCCTAGGACCGATGGATGGCGGTATATCCATCCCTTATAGCCGGGCCTTATATGGAACAGACTGGTAACGGGCAGCGGCGTCACTGGTGCGAGGGTTCCGGCACCGCGCTCATCAACCCGCCTGCCCAGCGTGTGTGAGTATGGACAATTCTTCCAGGATGACCACCGGGAATGACAAAGTCCTGAAACGGCTTATGTCCAGCAGTGGACGAACGAGGCTGATGGATGGATGGAATGACATTACAGGTTACATGCACAGATTATTTTGAATTAATACGAGGGGCATGCCAAAAGAAATTAGATATTAAAAAATTATAATTTTTTTTCTTTATTACAGGTATCGATCTTTTCGAAGTATTCACCCTGAGCACGTATACACTTTTCCATACGTTTGAACTAATTGGAAAATACCAATGACCACTCTTCTTTAGACACCTCAGAAATCTCTAAAATATAGGCAGCCAGTGCATCTTCTTTGCTTTCAAACTTCTTCCCCTTTAGTTTTCCTTTGATTTTTGGAAACAGGTAAAATCACAAGGTGCTAGGTCAGGGGAATATGGTGAGTGAGGGACGATTGACGCATTTTTTGAGTCGAAAAAGTCAAGTGTTTTGGCAGACGTGTGCGACGCCGCATTGTCGTGGTGCCTGAGAAGGCGTCGGATTCCTGACTTCGGTCGCTTGTCACACCAAGCTGATATTAATGTTGGAGCACAAACTGTCACATACCATTCGGAGTTCATCGTTCTTTGATTCTCTAGCACTACAGTAGCAATATGATCCGTTTTGCTGAAAAACGAGACGACCATTTGTTTCTGTGTGCTTCGTGCACGGCGACATTTCGTTGGAGTTGGCTCATCTTCAAAGCACCATACAGTCGAATGTCACTTTGTTTCGGGATCATAGTTATAAAGCCATGTTTCATCATCAGTCAGTATATCATACACATTTTTTTTCTCGCCACCGTCGAATTTATCTATCATGAATAGGCACCAATCCAACCGACGGTCTTTCTGCTCATCGGTAAGTTTGTGCGGCACCCATCTCAAACAACATTTACGGAGAGAAAGGTGGTCGTGAATTATGGTTTGCATTGCTGCTGATCAAATTCCCTGTTCTCGCTCCAGCTCTACATACATAATTCGTTGGTTTTCGCGAATAAGTTTTTCGACTGCACGAACGTTTTCTTCTGTGACCGCGGTTAACAGCCAACCTGTCTTCGCTTCATCTTTGAGACATCCCCGTCCTCTTTTAAATTCAGCAAACCAATTAAATACTGTTGTTCGTGAGCAACCAGACTCACCAAAAGTAGTAGCCAAAAGTTCAAAACATTCTTGAGGCTTAAAACTTTTTTATAGTCATAATAAATCATAGCGCGACAATCACTTCGACTGAGTTCCATTGCTGCAAGCAAATTCCCGCCAGATTGTCGGAAAAATGATGCTCATCCAAATAAAAAAAAAAGAAATGATGTGCGTTCTATTTTCAGATATATCAACAAACAACCAGCCTATAAGGTGATGTATAACTTGCCAGTGTCAACCAAAGGAGTAAAGAGTATCTAACTTCTTTTGGCATGCCCCTCGTATATTGTCAGGTCTTGGTCTTTTTTGCAGATTTTGTCGGATTATTTTCTTTGCCTTCTGTTTCTGGTGGTCTCTTTTTAGATGCCCCTGAAATAATATATCAACTATATGTATTATACCTACAATTCTAGTTATTCAACTATCTCTACATAATATTACAGGTATAAATACCACGGCTTTGATATGCCTGCCTGGGACATATTTTTCTGAAATGAACTAAAACAAGTATTTCAAATAGTGCTCCGGTCCAAAAAAACAGGCCGGAAGCGGAGCTAAACCATATACATAGTCCGAGCCTTGATACTTGGGTAGTTTATTTAGCTGGATAGAAGTAAAAACAAAATTTTGAGCAAAGTTTTTTGCGTGAATTGTTGCTTTAGCTGTTTATAATAATAATTACACCTATATATTGTCACGATAGGAATCCCCGAGGGGGCTTTGGAGGTGTTTCGAGTGTCTCCGCATTCGTTACACCCGCGTTTCACCGACGATAAGTATGTCCCAACGTGGTTGGTGGTGACTTCGGGCACAAAACATTCAGCAAGTAGTAAGTATTAGTAAATACTATGCACAAAAATTCCGAAAAACTCCTTGGTGCATGCCCAACCGAGGCTTGAACCTGGATCTCAAAATTGAGAGGCCTGCGTTCTACCCATGAGCTACTATAATTGTTACCAGTAATTATTCATATCTACTCTACTATGGATAATGATTGTGTAGGTAGATTATGTTAGGTACTTACTTACTTTACTGCATGTATTTTCAAAGCTTTTGTAGCCGCTTCTTTATTGTTGTAGGTTTTCGTGGCATTTTTCTCAATCACATTATATATTTATAATTTTTCTAAAAAAAGTTCCTTGCTAACTCGTCAAACTTCTAGTATATTATAGCGTCCACGCGCGAACTTCACAGCACAATTTATCCTCTAAATAACTAAGTCTATTGCCGAAAGTACTCTCTGAACGCACACAAATAAAAATTCTTATAAATATTTTCGCAAACATGTCATCAGACGCCAGGGTGCGGTACGTGGCAACGAGTGACACAGCCTCCCCGTCTGAACGCCACTGCATGACTGATGCCTGCGCCCGCGCAGAGCACCTCTTAGCCTTTGACCTTGAAATCTTACATATTTTGATATTTTTAATAGGAAAAGTTACTGGATATACTTGAGATATGTTGCATTTAAAGTTCAACACATTCTTAATTTTTTGGCGTGTAAATATTTCGAAACGTCATATCAGATTAGGAGGAGTAGGGAATTTAAGCCAAAAAAACATCATACAGTTGTTATTTTTTTTTATATAGAAGTTTTGATCGTACGAAACCAAAATTTGTTGCAAATATTTTTAAAGAGTTATTGATTCATATATATTTTTTTCAAGCCATTTGGTCCAGCCGTAAACGAGGAGTAGGCTTTAGAAAGTACCCATCTGGCTGTATTTCAAGGATCAAGCGCCTTAAATGATCAACTATCGGATGTTACTATCTTACGGTGACATACAATATTTCTGTAATAATTATGACGATATTGACGATTATGACGATATTATTGAATCCGGTACTGTAAAAGGGGACTCCTCGTTGTATTTACTACATCGAAAACTTACACTTTAAAATAAAACATATCTAATAATTGAAACTTTGTTTAATTATAATCATTATTATGTAATAGATAAACAATCACAATTCCGACTTCAAAACCTCTAAAATAAGAACATGCTTATTTTTAGTTATTTTAAATAACCAATTAGAGCTCTTATAAAACTACAACAAAAAGTACACCAAACAATTTCAGTCAGATCAGTTAAAATATTAAAGTAAATTTATATTTATACTGTGCACAAACAAACATTGTTTTCTTTATCAGAGGATGAAAGGGATTAAAATCAATACATATACCAATAATTTCTACCTATCACAGTCTGACGGAATAATTTCGATGATATAAATGAATCCGCCGCACTTTTATGAAGGATGACATCTACGACGATTCATATCACTAAAAATGAGACACTGGTTTAATAATTCACAACTGTATTATTAAAGAGCGTTAATATACAAAATATAATTAGAAATTAATGTAAGGTGACATTAAATTAATAAGCCAAACTAAGTGTAAAGTCTGTGAAACGAGAAAAACTACAAGTTATGAAGCGGATATAAATTACATCAATCAAAACATGTAAGTATATCCGATATATCGAATTGAAACATCATTTTCAGTTCAATCATATCATTACGCCTTTCATTCGACGGGCGAGTAACGCACATATACATAAAACCGGGAATACACCAGTGGCGTGCACAGAGTTTTAGACCCTAGGCATACAAATATAAAAAGCTTTTAAAAGACTTTAAAATATATGATATTTATTAAGACTTTGTCCAATCTATCCAATACTATTAAATGAACATTATTTGTATATGCCCATCATTTGGCGTCTCATAATGGTACCGATTCGGTGAAGCACATTTTAACTTATTTGACAGGACTAAATAAATTTAAGCGTTCTGTCCTTGTCTTTCCGATAAAGAAAGAAAAAGACAGGACGCTTAAAATAAGGTTAGTCCTGTCAAAATAAGTTAAGACGTGTTATGCCGAATCGATACCAATGATAAACAAACATAACACTAAAATCTATACGACAAAAAGATCATAGTATAGTATATTACGAAACGAGAGCGATGAAACGTTTTCTGACGAGTGTGAATCACACGAGTCGAGAAAAAGTTTCTCGCACGAGTTTCGTATAATTTTTTATAGCACAAGTGCGGAAAATGCCGACTTTACGCACTGCGCGTGCGTAAAGCGGTCATTTTACGCACAGTGTGCTATAAAATAATAAAGCATAAAATCAAAGAAACAATGCGAATCTTTAAAACGGTCGCGTCAATACACCATGCCATGAAAACAGGCGTTGGAATTAACAGTATTATTCTGATAATTGCAACGAAAATCGGGTGCTATATTAGACAAAAAGAGATTTAGAAGACGAAATATTTAGGTGTGATATTGGATTAGCAGAAAAAAAAGGGGAATAGTAGCTGTTTGTTTACTTTAATCGGTATAGAAGACAACATTTACATAAGAAACACCCATATACTACGGACATGTTATGGACGACATGCTACTCTAACCAAAAATAAAAAAGAAATTTGTAATTTTACAGTTTTCCACGAGAATGATAAATCTCCCGTAAAAAGCTCCGACGACGACGCATTCATTCACATGTATAGTACGTTTCAAATACCAAGGCCCCATTGCATTTTAGACGGTCTTTAGGCGTTAACAATAGGATTAGTGATAACAAAAGATACCTGGCCAGATACGCGTGCCAATTTGAAGTGCTCCAAATTAGATAACAAAAGGCAAACATTATGAGCCCCATTGTTAAGTTTCTAGTGCAATAGGGCCTTGGTATTTGAAACGTACTTTATCTTTTGTTATCATTAATCCTATTGTTAACGCCTAATGACCGTCTAAAGTGCAATGGGGCCTTGGTATTTGAAACGTACTATACCTTTTGGTGCGCCACTTGCGCATCTTCACCTCACATAGCATGCTAAATAGTTAAATACAGTACAACCTATCTGCATGCGAGCAGACACACGCTTTTTTATGAATACACATGCCAAAACTGGCATTTGGTATTATCTTGCATGCAATTTGTATAATATTGTGCTATTTCAACATACTGCGGGTTAAGATGAAGTTTCGGAAGCCGGAAACTGGCGATAGTACAAGCCCACACGCCCGTGAAAAAAAAAATTGAGAAATCGAGAAAAAGGATCTATTTTTTCACACATTATGGTCGGGTTCATACATGTAACTTTTATATCGCACAGACGCACTAATCGTTTGATACTGATTATCTCAGCAAATTGGCTTATTCATTTAATATCACCTCTGATTCTTAAGCCAAATATTTTTTATAGACATGACATGACCCATCTTATGCTAGATAACCTACCAGTCTAACAAATGTCCTAGCCTAGGGATGTAGATGGGGGTTACAATTATACCCTGGACTCAAACGGGATAAGGGCCAGTTTCTGATTTGAGAAAATCTCGCTAAGCAATACTTAAGCAACGAATGGGCGAATACAGCGCTGCATTGTATACTTAAGAATTGACATTCTCAAATGTGAAAATGGGGGTAAGAATATTAGGATTGAGCACTTTCTCAAATAATTAAAGATCTTGTAAAATGTAAGACCCAAAAGAAAAGAAAAACAATTAAAAAAATATACCATAATGCATTACAAATTATACAATACACTATTATGTATCTATAACGAACTATACACACATATTATTACAGGCATCGGCACGGTTTTGGAGGTACGAGCAAAAGTATTGGGGGTACGTACACTCGCGCACGTAATTGCTCAGCCAGATTTTATGAATAAACATACCTGCATTACCTACTGATATTTTATTGAGTAACTGGAATTGGCAAGTTGTTAAGACATAATCCTGATTCATGAAACAGTGCAAGTCGTATACAATTTTCGTTGCAGATCTAGTCGAAACTGTGTTTCCTTTCGGCATCTTGATAACCAAATTGCAGTTCACAAACACAGAAATTAATAAAATAATATGCTCTACTAAAAATATTAGTGTGCGCAACCGTACCCAAGGGCCTGACATGCGGTAACAGCGCGGGAAACAGATTGCGACTAACAAACCAATCATAACCGCGCGGCGCCTGCCCTTCCGTCGCGCCCCCCTTCTGTCCTCCAAACAGTTCCAATTAATGACTTCTGCGCATTCCCCCACTGCTTAACTGTTCGCGCCTCTAAACCGTGCCGATGCCTGTAATTGCAAACTAACGAATAGAGAATTCGGAAAATTAGGATTTAACGTGTTGCATTGAATTCATCAAGTAAAACGTAAATGCGTAAATTCAAGAAGGTAGTATTTTTTTAATTCGCATTTTATGCAACAAACATAATAATATAAAGAGATGATAGTTGGTACCTCAGTAGGGACGTAAGCGGCCGTGGAGCGGGGTGGAAGCGTCGATCAGACTTGCTGGAATGTATAATAAAACTGCTGTACTAACACTCCAAGGTTTTAAAAACATGTTTATCTACTCCCATACTGCAATAAGGCAATTGCAACATTAAAAGTAGTTTTATAAGTACCTAGATTGTTTATCCGATGTTATAATATCACTTATACAATTTATTATAAAACCTCTATAGATCCAATCAACAACAGAGACGAGAAATAATTCGCGACCTTATTTCCTAAGCCACGCCTCCTTTATTCTGATTGGTTTTTAAGGCAGCTTTACCGGTACGACGCACCCAAGGTTCATGAACGAATGTCTTCTTCTATTTTTCGTGAAATTGTTAGTTGAAAATATTATAAATAAAGACTAAAACAAAGTATTGTGTGAAACTGAACATAATAAAATATTGGGACACTCGTGCAAAATCATTACGCAATGTCTCAAATTATGTTACAGTTGCACAAAATACTAGTTAGTAGACATGTTTCATATTTTTTCGAAATATTTAACTATCTTTACAGCAGGCCATATTGAAAAGTTTTGCTGTCGCTTATGAAAAACACTAAAATTTTCAACAATTTGAAGTTTTCAGTAAATGTTCCAAAGGAGATGAATTTTTTTGGGGACGAACTTTGTGGGGAATTGTGTACCAGTGATAATCTGTCAGAAATTTTAATTTTAATAAATATCATTTATTTGTCACTTCCAGCCTATTTTGTAACTTGTTTTTTTATTAATTTAAAATGGACTCAAATTTGTATAAAAATGTCGTTTTACCAGGTCCTAATAAATTCGGGTAGTGTTCGCTTGGTTCCTCATTGCTAGATAATGGTGTCGATTCGGCGCAACACGATTTAAATTTTTTCACAGGACTAAACTTTATTTAAGCGTTCTGTCTTTTTCTTTTTGTATCGAAAAGACAAAGACAGGAAAATAAAGTTGGTCCTATCAATTAAGTTAAATCGTTTAACACCGAATCGACATCAATTTCTCTATTTGGTATATTATTTTTAAATTAGATAACGTAATTAATAACCAGTACGACTTACCGTAATCTAACAGTAGGGCGTGGATCACGGCAGCCAGCGCCGCGGCACCAGCTTGTAGCCCGCGTACAGCAGCGCGCCCACGCACGCTACGCGCACTGACACGCGCAGCACGCGCGTCGACAGGGAGGGCGGCGGCACCCTGGGCATACAAACATGTGTCAAATCTGTGGCACCCTCTACATCTACACTCCGTGACATGTCTGAAACTTTGCCTCTCGCACCGCGCCGAGTTGTTGTGAGTTATTTGGTAGACTCTACCATATGTATAAAATAATATATGTCGAAATATGTGCTTTCAACGCAAAATTAACAGACCTGTGACGTTGAATCTACTTGAATGAATGACGTTGAATCTAGTTAAATGGAGTAATATGACAGTCCGGGAAAGGGAAGGCGCTATGCAAGTAAGCGAGATATAATGCGAGATAAATGCATCGTTTCTCCTTTAGTCGTACAACTCCGTCTCTTTTCCAGACTGTCACTTTACTCCATTTAACAAAAAATTCGACATTATAACTAATGATGAATCAAATCAATGTTGTCTATTTTGTAAAGCTGCGGAACTCTGGGGAATATACATATATATAAGATGACATTAATTTATATGGCCAAATTCACAATGGAGGCTTTTATAGAACACTTTTTGCTAAGTTCGAAAAATAAAATTTTGACCTCCCGTAGTAATTTCGCAAAAAGGCTCATCGAACCTTAATAATGAGCACTCACAGAATCTTCAGTATGAGTTTGGGTATATAAATTAATGGCATCTTCATGTCATCAATCAAAAGAAAACTAAAGTACTTAAAAACCCACTTACTTGAGTAGCGGAGGAATATCATTAGAAGTGATCTTGCCCCAGTGCTCGACGATACCCGCCACGTGACCAATACCGACCACGCCCACTATGCGGCAAGGTTCTCCTGAAATATTATAATTCTTTCAATACTTTGAATATTAATTGCCTAAACAGATCATACATTAAAAACGATGTCAGGATCTTCGATGTCATTTTCAAAGATCTTTTTAACGGATACCCCACGATGAATTATCAATTCATGAATTAATATTTCGTATCGATTTAAACAACCGGGTGGTCTATTCTACACTAATTCCAAGAATTTATTTTCTCGATGACAGATCGATTAGTGATACCAAAATACCCAGTATGTTAATGTCCATCCATCCATCCATCCATCCATCAGCCTAGTTCGTCCACTGCTAGATATAAGCCATTCCAGGACTTTGCCACTCCCGGCGGTCACCCCGGAAGAATTGCCCATACTCACACGCGCTGAGCAGGCGGGTTGGTGAGCGCGGTGCCGGAACCCTCGCACCAGTGACGCCGCTGCCCGTTATCAGTCTGTTCCGTATAAGGCCCGGCTATTAGGGATGGATATACCCTCATCCATCGGTCTCAGGCATGGTGGGCCTCCTGTTTTTTTGGCTGTGAGCTGTCCTCTTACTCTCCCCCGAATTACTTCAAGGGGGTCTCCAAGTAAGATGGTGGTACCTCCACAGTCGAGCCCGGCATCAGCTCTACCACCTCAATGTCCAGTAGGATTATATTCGATTAACATTCGAGAAAATAAATTCTTGGAAATAGTGTAGCAGGTCAAAGGTCAAACAATCACTATCAATCTCAACGGAAGGCAGACTAGATTGGTCCATATTTGTGCCTGCAGTACTGCGGTAGAACCTCAGAACATTTAAATAGTTAGAAAGGCCTTGGAGCTGTATGCGTACCAGAACCTTTGTCGCCTCACACCCACAGGCACACACCTTGTCGTAATTGAAATACTATCAAAACTTTAATCCAAATGGTTGTTCTTTCTACGCACAACAAATGACTTATATCGAAAACTTATCAAATGAAAAAACTACCATATCTCTGTGTAAAACGGTGTATTTTTCAAAAAAACGATTTCTTTTACGACGTTTTAGTTTTGATACCATGTGACCATTATAAACCTACCGGCTTTAGGTGGTTGATAACTTGACCGGAGCGGTATTGCGAACTTAATATTAAACACAGTCTGATTATATGACGTGATGATTTATTGCTAGGGATGGGAACAGATGTATTTTCTTAACGTAAAACTTCGACTAACTTTTTTTATAATCAATCGAGAAACCAATTTGCTCTGAGACAATTTGTGTGTTGTTTTTTTTTCTATTTTTATTATCTTGTTTTACATATTTTAGTAAAATTGTTTTAACGTGTATTAGGTGTATGTAAGGTGATTTCATTGATATAGCCAAATTCATACTTAAAACTTTGTAAGTGATCAGTAATAATGATAATATATGGTCACGACATGAATCCCCGAGGGGGTATCAGAGGTATTCCGAGTGTGAACTGTGAAATGCAAGTTACAGTCCACACTCGGTACACCCGCGTTTCACCGACGAATATATTAAGATTTAACGTATTTTAAATTATATTATGGTAGCTTCAAAATAATTGGATTTTTCATAAACACTCTTATGGAAAATCCCATTTCAAAGGAGAATGGGCGTTTTGGTCCATACCACCAATACACTTGTGTTAGGTGACATAAAATAGGTGTTATAATAACATTCGAGAAACCGTTAACAGTTATTGCAAGACCGACCGGGTAACTGTACAATCAAGGAGAAAAGTTTTCATTTAAAATGAATGAGAAAATATTTAAAACCGTACAAGTGTGTGTTTATTTACTCTACGGTGTAATTCTAAGCTATGCATAAGTATAAATACTTATTTTTCAATATCTATGAAATATTTGTATAGTCGAGAACAAAAATTTTCGGGTGAAATGTATGAAAAAACATTTGAAAGTGTAAAAGTGTATTTTATTTACTCTACAACGTAATTCTAAGCTATGCATATGTATGTCAAAAAAGTGTATAAGTGTCTGTTTATTTACTCTATATGGTAATTCTAATCTATGCATATGATTAAATACTTATTTATCAACATATAAGGGGCATCTGCACAGTCAAGGAAGTGTGTGTTTATTTACTCTTCAGTGTAATTCCAAGCTCTTTTTTTCTATATATTTTGTAAAAACCTTTAGTATGTTATACCAACTCTCATACTGTAACTACTGTAAATATATATTCAAGATATGCATGCATAGCTTAGAATTACCCTGTTGGATAATTAAACACACATTTATATACTTTTAAATATTTTAGCAAAAACTTTTTTCCTTGACTATACAGATTCCCTATATCTTGATAAATAATCAATTGGACATGTGCATAGCTTAGGATTACCCTATAGATTAAATAATCACACACTCATACATTTTTAAATATTTTATCCCAAAGCTTTTGACCCCGACTGTACATTTTACCCTATATATTTTGATAAATGTTTTCAGACATACATATACGTAGCTTAGAATTACATTGTAAAGTAATTAAAACACGCTTTAACACTTTTTATTTTTTTTTCATACATTTCACACGAATAGTTTTATTCTCGACTGTATAAATATCTCATGTATTTTGAAAAATATGTATTTATGCATAGCCAAAAATTACACCGTAGAGGAAATAAACGCACACTTATTCACTTTTAAATATTTTCTCATACACTTTATATAAAAACTTTTCTCCTTGCTTGTACAGTTATCGGGTCGATTTTGGGGTAACTGACAACGGTTTCTCGAATGTTATAAAAGTTTTATCTTAAATCTTAATTTAAGAATATCGCTCAAGGAATAAAAAACGTCTATCGATTCTGTGACACCACGATACGGCACAACACTAGCGAGCAAGTTTGACAGGTAGGGAGAGCATACATTACTTGTTTACTACATCTTAGCCAAAATTGTGAGCGTACATTGCCGGTAATGTGTATTTTTGTTGTCACCATGAGTAAATTAGTTATTTATCTAAAATTCTCATACTATACAAAGTTTTTATAATTACAGGTGAAAGGAAATATCTCAATTTTTCCGGTTTGCTTTCTTATTCGTGATTCTGCAAATAATTATTGCACAAGACGGCATTTCTCTTTAGATTAGGCAGAGCTGTTCACAGAGTCACGGTTCGCGTGCGACTATGGGCAGCGATCGCGTGTTTCGGTCTAAGTATTGGTGTTCAACAGTAGTTGTGGCGCGCGTGACACGCCCACTTAGCCTTTCTATTTGATTTAAATGTTCTGTGGGTAGAACTCACCGTCCATCATGCTGGTACGTAATAACCGTCGGTAAAACGTCGACTTTGACTTGCACCTCGGGGTTTCATGTAAGTGTATGGGGTGCCAAAAAATTGAAAACCAATCAGTCCGATTTTATTCCTTTTTGTTTTGCGTTGGCCCAGCTTTTCGTAACCTATGTCGCGGACAGCCGGTGACCCTGAAATTCTACCAAATAGTGAACTCACGAGGTTGCAGAGCGGCGACTTGCAAGGAATGGCACAGGTACATGTCTCGTTCGACCACGAAAACTCGCTTCAGCGCCGGGAACTCTTCCGCCATCTCTTCTAGCATGTCTTCTAGCATTTTCTTCTGTTTGCACTTCTCTACTTCTTCGATACTAGAAAAAGAAGACGCCAGTTAGAAAAACGGATCTTACACCCACGTAGTGCTTCCAAAGTAATAATGCGCATACAAATCTTCGCCACTGTTCGGCGAAGTTCGTATTTCCTTACACTTTGTATACAATCAATAAGGTCACATGGTACGTCCGGTCACTCGGCTATAGATTTCTATGCGCATTATTACTTTGGGAGTGCTGTACTGTCGATTACATGCCAATTGTTTCACCCAGGGCCGTATTTAAGCATATGCTACATAGGCTACAGCCTAGGGGCTCACACAACAGAAGGGCCCACACAACAGAGGGGCCCACACAACAGAGGGGCCCGTACCACAAAACAGTCCCAAAAATTAAGGACTGTGTGTGTGTCTAAAGACAGATCAGTTGCTGTCTTCCTCTTGCATTAAAGTAGATGCGACGGATCGCGTTCCCAAACGCAAAACTTATGGTTGTTTTTATTTCTGAATAAAAAGCATTAAACAACTGTGCTTTATTATATGCGACCATTAGGCTTTCCTCGCAAATTTGTATTATTTAATGCTTGAATTTTTAAGCCTTTTCTTGTTTTAAATATATTATAATATATAAATAAAAAAGTATTAATTTTTGGCCGAAATATATTTCGAAACCAATTAATACTTTTTTATTTATATATTATTTAATGCATTACATTGTACATGATCCTGTACAACAGTGGCGAGGAGTGGAATTATGACGTTCAAAAATTGCTCACTATGAGAGCCTGCCCAATAGTGCCCAGCGTGGCCACGTTGCAAGCTTAGCTAAAATGTACCGGCCTAATCTCCCAATTTTATGCAAACATAGCGCTGCGCGCCATAATGAGTTGAAATAATGTGTACTGAAGATTTGCTTTTCGTTTTGCCCCGGTGTTTTTTTTTTTTTGTAATTCTTAGTTAGAAGCACACAAAAATAATTATAGATTAAAATAATGAATGGTGGATTGGTTGGTTGTAGTAGGAGATATTTCTGAAAGGTAAGCCGGTGGGAATCGGCTTCTATGGAGCATTCGCCACTGCTGTACAATAACTTTAAATCGTGTTTACAGTTGTGCAGGTTCATTTACAGCGTCAAACGGGAAATAACACAACTTTGCTGGAAAAGGCAAATTTACATTAAACTATGCTTGCTAATGCCATTAATTACATTTATTTAAAACTTTTTATTCAATAATAAGAATAACAATCACAAGTTTCCGCCGCATCCATCTTAATAATAATTTATATTGTGTTTTTTACACATCTCTTTTGCGTGTTTTGGTGACGAAGAGTTCCGTACCACCACATAATATGGGTACAATTTAGATCGTCATTGCCGCAAAGGCTTGAGGCAAATAACGTAGTGGATACCCGTTTCGGGTTTCTCAACAAGTTAGATACTCTCACTAATGAAGAGTTAAAAAATACTGAAAAATTTCTACAATTTAACCTAAATTTTCTAACATTTTTGGCTTTCTGTCAGGAAATTGTCTGGCCACAAGCATAGTAAAACCAGAAAAGTAGTTTATCTCAATGCAAAGGTACATCGCGCGGCTAATATGTGTGCGTGCTAGTACGCACGAACTACAGCACGCACACAGCGGCAATATCTTAGCGTGCAAGGTAGGCGCTAGTCGTGGTCGCGCTCTGTAAAGTCTCTTGAACAAGGCCCAATGTAAAAAAACTAAATATTTACAAACATGACACATACCTATATATCTATAGTATCTGTATTTAAGTATCATTATTATTATTATAATTAAAATATTGATTTTTTATTTGCAACAAAACTAAAAGAAGGGACAACCCTGCAACAGTAGGTATTTAAGTATCGCACGGGGCGAGAGTTAACCTACTGTTCTGGTTTTACTATGCCACAAGACAGCGAGTAGCGATATTGTGTTGCCTGTATTATAGATGTAATGCACCTTATAGACTGGTTGGAGGTGAGCAGATGCCAGATAAAGCGCACGGTCTGGCCCCAAGACAGAGAGGCGATGGCGCGGTGGAGGGTGATGTCAATTGCACGGTCACCGAGTTGAACGATGCAATTTGGAATCTTTTTGGCCTGGAAATAAGTTTTTAGAACATTATGTTGCACCAGGATAAGCACTCAATATATAAGGGTAAGCGGGAAGGAAAATCATTGTCAATTTTTTCCCAAATTAAGTTAATAGTGCAGTCTTCTAAAATGTCTGGAGAACAATGATTGGGCAAAAACAAAAACTTGAAAAAATAACACAATCCACAGAATATCGCTTTTAAAAATATACCGGAAACAAGAAGCTTACAAACCTAACTTAAAAAAGGCCATAACTAGTACAAAGCAAAAAAAAATTCTCTATTAACTGTGAATATGGAGCCATGGTCTGATAGTAAAGTTTGCTTTTGATGAAAAAAAAACTGTGATTACAATAATTGCCCACTAAGCATAGTTCTTAGGTAATAACCTAAGCAAGTTTTTTGTACTTATTTCAAAACTACCTTCTATGACTATGATCCCTCTTCCCGCTTACCCTTCTTTAGTTAATCTGTTCCGTAAATAAGTAACACTTAGTTTTAGACCGCCTCTGTGGCCGAGTAGTAGAGCGCTCTCGCCAACTAACACAGAGGTTTGTGTTCGGTCTGCGTCCTTCGGAAGGCACGTTAAGAGTTTAGCAGCCGGATTGTAAAAAACCCGCCTTTTTATAATCAATTGAAACAATACTTTACATTCAAAATTTACTCAATATTTCCTCAACAAAACCTTATTACCTATGTTTTTAACTGTCATCGCAAAGTTTCTTACTTTGCTATGGTAGCATACACAATACATAAGTATAAGGTTTTGTTGAATAACTATTGAGTAAATTTTGAATATCAGTGTTCTGTTTCGATTAATTAGAAAAAGGCGGGTTTTTCACAATCTGGCTGCTAAACGGGTCTTAAGATGTTGGTCTATTTCTTCAAATTCAAATAGTTTTTTTTTGTAGAATAGGTATATTAGGCCTAATATACTTACATAAATAAAAAATATTACATATACATAACACGAAAATACAACAAAGTTGATAGATAAAGCCCAATTCTGCCCGAACTACTGCTGTATGGGGCTGTACGAAGTATGGGACTTTACGAAGTATGTGACTTTACGAAGTATGGGGTACCTACCACCCATCACGTTTGGGGCGCAATAATCGTCGGTGAAAAGCGGGCGTACCAAGTGTGGGCTGTGACTTTCATTTCACAGTTCACACTTGGGAAAACCTTTAAACCCTTCGGGGTTTCATGTTGTGACCTAATACGTCAATGGTTGTGACGGTGTGTTTTTATTTTGTGCGTTTAGTTTTCAATACCTCCGCCATGGCTCGTCTGAATTCTCCGCCAGGCGCCATACCGAGCTCACGGGTGATATGAGCCGACATGTTCAGCAGTAGGATGTACATCAGACCGTTAAACACACCATTCTGGGACATTAATGCTCTGAAAATTTAACAAATTTTACATTAAACCTTGCTTATTACCAGTTATAACCTCAATTTATGGATGCAAAATACAAGGTGATTTTGTCAACATTGTTCAAATTCATACTTGAGCCTTGGTAAGTGTTTAGCATCATTAACCAATAACGATTATTGTAAAATTCATAAAATGAAATTTCAACTCCCCATAGTGATTCATACAGGACTGGGAGTGAGTGAATTACTATGGAAAGTCGAAATTTCATTATACGAATTTCACAAAATTTTTTATCGATTCATGATGCTGATCACTTACAGTGCGCGCCAATCTTTTAGTCGCCTCTGAAGCTAGCCCCAAGAATCGACGCATTAGCCGTTTTACGGTGTCAGGGGGACGTCACAGGAGCGAGGGCGCGGAGCACACCCGCCTGCATGCCGCACCACACCCCCCGCTCGCCGTTCGGTAGGTGTCAACACTATGCATTAGTGTTAGTGCTACGTCCGCACACAACAAAAGCGCGCGTTGCATGAAAAGTACGTTCGTGGAAAAAATTCTATGATTCGTTAAGTTAATCGTTGAATCTGTTTGTGTTGCCTTTATTTGTTGTTTTGTTGATTTAGTTTGTTAAAGTTTATTGTTGTTGTTATGCCTCGCGGTCGTTATAGCGTTTTAAAGCGACAATGTAGGAAAATGGTGTTTATATTAATTTGTTTTGTTTAATATTATGTTTAATAGTAAACATTTAATAGTCAACCGTTCATATTATTGTTTCCTTGACTGTACCTGCGCAAGCTTGCACTCGTAACTCAATCAGAGGCGACTAAAAGATTGGCGCGCACTATACCAAGCCTTGGACGATGATCAAAAAGTCACCTTGTATTCCTCGCTTTAAAGCAATACCAATAATATCACCATTATATTGAAGATTTGTACTAAGAAATTTATACAAGGGCTCACCTAATTTTCTTGACATTTATATTTTTCGCTTCCCTAAGAATAACTTCTTCATCGAGCAGTAGAATATTGGTTCTCTGTTCACATAATTCTACCATTACAATGTGGGGCTTCACTTCTTGTATTACCTGAAAATATTATAAAGTCAGCAAACGGTACAAGCATCGGCACGGTTTTCGATGTACGAGCAAAATTTGTGGGGGAATGCGCAGAAGTCATTTATTGGGACTGTTTGGAGGACAGAAGGGGGGCGCGATGGGAGGGCAAGCGCCGCGCGGATGTGATTGGTTTGTCTCATTTTTCTTTTTCCGCGCTGTTGTTGCAAGTCTCCGGGCCCTTGGGTACAGTCGCGCACACAAATATTTTTAATAGAGCGTTTTGTAACCTAGATGCCAAAAATAAACTTTTTGACTAGACCGGCAACGAAAATAGTATAAGACGTGCACTGTTTCATGAAAACGGAGACTGGAAATAGTTGAACCTTTAAAAGAGGTAATAAAAACAAATGTAATTGAACCTTAATCCTGACCACTTTATATATATAAATGGCTATATAAATAAAAGTCAACTTTATACAAGTAAAGTTTTAGTATGCTGTTTGGTATAGTTAAATTATAGCCCTTTTTCATTCGTGTACATTTTACTCATATTAATTAATTGAGTCATATATTATATAAGATAATAACACTATCTCATATTTTACATAGGTTTGGACATACATTTGGACATGCATACGTGAACACCACACAAGGTACGATAAAATCGAAATTATAAACTCACATAACCTCTAAAATCAAGATCGTTAAATGATTCATCAAAATTAAATCTATAAACACAGAGAGAGATACTAGCTCCACCTGTTGACAGGACACTAAACCTTTTGAATTCATCGAAGACTAGAAGCTCGTACCACACATAACAATCCGATCCTCAGAATATAATTCTAGGCTCACTCACTACATAGGAGTTCTTTTATACACCATCAGAGGGCGCAATACACGAGTTACAACATAACATCATACCTACTGTACAGATTATTCTTGACCACTACCTGTAAACACTTATAAAAAAGTAAAAAATGTCTTGCTTAGCCTGTAATCGGCCTATAAATCATGATGAACTGTTGCGATGCAATGGCTGCAAAGGAAAGTACCACTATGCATGTTTAAACATGACCACAGCATATTATATGAGTAAAAAACAGAGACTAGATCGCACTTGGCTGTGCTTAAGCTGCGATACCACTACACGCCGAAAAAGAAATGATAACACGCCACTCCGAAAACAAACACCTGAAAAAGAAATTATAAAAACACCAGTGAAAGACCTATCCCAAGACGAACAAATTACTAAAACACCCAGTCAAACACTTTTGGGACATCCGATAATGACCTCACAAGAATCTGCTTCTACTAATGAATCGATCGCATTCGATAAATTCAGCCAACTGCTAGACTCTCGACTAGCCTTGAACAAACAAACAATACTATCCGAAATTAAGGACATAATAAAAAGCGAAATACAAGAGGCAATTTTAGAGCTGCGACAGGACCTAAAGGATAACACAACCATGGTGAACCAGGAACAAAAAGATATTAAAAACAACATACATATATTAAACGAAAAAATTTACAACTTAGAAATTGAAAACGATAGAATGCATAAAAAAATTCAAGAAATACAGGACCATATCACACAGACAGGTAATTTGCGTATCGATGATAACAGCAAAAAAATTGTTTTATTTGGACTTACAGAATATCACCATGAAACAGAATATGATCTTCACAATCGAATTCTAGACATATTTAACGACATTATGAACGTGAACCTCGTCGGATATATTGAGGACCTTACACGTATAGGAAGAAGATCCCCTACAAGGCCAATTGTTATTGAACTCTTAAGTAAAAAAATGACGAAATACGTACTCGAAAACGCAAAATACTTCAAAAATTCAGGCTTATCGATCTCTGAATACCTCTGCGAACGATCGCTACAAGAAAGAAATATCCTGCGAGAACATTTACGACAAGCACGACAAAATGGTAAACATGCGGTGATCCGTAAAAATAAATTAATTGTCAATGGTAAAATATTTTCTCCTCCTCTAGCCCAAAAAAACATACTGATTAACAACGTCTCTAACGACAACTCATACGATAAGGAATCTGATGAACTACCCGAAAATTCTCAAATGGCAAAGGACCATAATACCCAAGATACTTTTTTTCGAGAGACCTATGAAACACTTTGATATTGTTTTCCAAAACATTCAAAGTATTAATAATAAACAAGATATATTTGAAGCATTTTTAGACGATAATTATGATAAATACCTTGCCTTTTGTATATCAGAGAGCAGGCTTACGCAGGCAAAAAAAGAATTGTTACACTTTTCTGGATACATTCTAGCAGCAACTTATTGCAGAGAAAACTATGAGGGTGGGGGTGTGTGCATAATCTTAAAAGAAGACATAGAATATATAGAAAAAAGGGATATAATGAACATGTCCATCGAATATGTCATTGAAGTCTGCGCTATAGATTTACCTAAGTTAAATATGTTAATAATATCGTTATATTGGAACAGTAGGGAGACCGAAGTTTTTTTTGAAAGATTAACATTAATTCTAAAATATATAATAATAAAATACAATAATAAGAAGATAATAATCGGAGGTGATTTTAACGTTGACGTCTTAAAAAATACTACACTATCTAAAAAACTGTTAGATCTAATGTCGGAATACAACTTCGTACAACACATTAAAGAACCGACGCGAATAACAAAGACTAGTTCTACCTGCATAGACTTAATTTTCACAAACTACGTAGATTCTACTTTAAATACATCCGTATGCGAATTTGGTTTTTCAGATCATAGAGCTACAATCTTGCGTACAGAGGGGACACAAAAAAACAAAAATGTAGAATGGCGAACTGAAAAAAGACTTTTTTCTAATCATAATATAGAATTTTTCAAAGCTGAATTAAGAAAACTCGATTGGACAAAAATAATAAATCAAAATGTTGACATAAATATAAATTATAATTTATTTAATGACATTTTAATGGAAATTTTAAACAGATGCATACCTATAAAACAAGTAAGGATAAAAAATAAAACTAAAAAAACATGGCTCACACGTGGTATAAAAACATCATGTAAGAATAAAAGGCTCTTGAAAATTCTTACAACGTATTCAAATGATCCAATCCTTAAAAATCACTACAAAGTGTACGAAAAAATACTGAAGCAATCCGTTATTAGGTCGAAAAAACTGCAATACATAAAACAAATGGAAAAATCAAGCAACACAATAAAATCAATGTGGCAAATTATAAAAGAACGCACCAATAAAAATATCATAAAACCTAAAACTAACATTTCTTTAAAAATTAACAATAAAATTACATCTGATCCCAATGAGATAACAAACGAGTTTAATAATTTTTTTGCGTCAGTGGGAGAGTCCACAAATTCGGTGTTTGGTCGACCCGTACTACACCCTACTGAGAATACCATGTACCTAAATCCTGTTGATCCGCGAGAAATACACGCTATATTACGCAACCTAAAAAGTAAATATAGCCACGGATTTGATGAATTACCACCCGTACTTATCAAGCAATGTGCCGATGAATTAACGATACCTTTCTTTATGCTAATAAACCAATCTTTTAGAGATGGCGTATTTCCGGATTTACTTAAACAATCCATAATAAAACCGATACACAAAAAGGATACAAAAACTGATCCAAACCACTATCGACCAATAGCACAACTACCTACATCCTCGAAAATATTTGAAAAGGCTATGTGCAAGCGACTGACCTCATTCTGTGAAAAATATAAAATATTCGACGATTCCCAAAATGGCTTCCGGAAAAACCGATCTACAACGTTGGCAGTGTATAAATATATACAAGAAATCCTCAACATAATTAATAATAAAAAGTACGCAATAGGAATTCTACTTGACATGACAAAAGCTTACGACAAAGTTCAGTATAATATACTACTTGATAAATTATACGGTATAGGCGTTCGGGGAATCACCCACAAATGGTTCGTATCATTTCTAAAAAATCGTAAACAATATGTTGAAACGGAATACTTCAATCATGAAACTAGGGATATAACTCAGGTAAGATCGGATGTACGGCATCTTCATTGCTCCATCCCCCAAGGAAGTGTGATCGGATGTATACTTTTCTTAATCTATATAAATGACCTACCAAAAGTTGTTAATGAGTCATGTATATTATTTGCAGATGATATCTCATTACTAACTCCGAGCATGAACAATGAAAACTTAAATCAAGTACTAAACAATTCTGTAAATAACATAGTGGCATGGATGAATGACCATAACTTAGAAATTAACTTTTCAAAGACAAAAATAATGCAATTTAGGCCCGTACAAAAGACCCCCCTAAATATTAACTTCTCATTTAACGGTACAAAAATAGAATGCGTCAATACATTTACTCTACTGGGACTAAAAATAGATTCAAACATCAATTGGAAAACACACATTCAAAAAATTAAAACTAAAATATCGAAATTTACATATGCTTTAAAACAAGTTAAAATAAATACTAATCTTAAAGCAGCACTAACTACTTATTACGCATATGCTTATGCATGGTTATCACAAGGTGTAGTACTGTGGGGAAACAGTACTGATACAAAAGATCTATTTATACTACAAAAGAAATGTATTCGAATCCTAGCACACATTACTAACTTAGAAAGTTGTAGGCCATATTTTAAACAATATAATATATTAACTTTGACATCCATTTATATTTTAGAGATTTGTAAATTCGTAAGAAAATACAAAGACTTTTACACAAGATTAGGAGATATATCAAATCGCTCAATAAGACATAAACATAAATTAATACTGCCACAATCAAAATTAAAATTACACAGCTCAGGTCCCTATGCAATGTCTATAAAAATCTATAACCACCTACCCGACACGATAAAAAATGAAGACAAAGACAAAACGTTTTTAAAAAACCTTAAGCACATGCTATTAGATAAAACCTACTACACATTAGACGAATTTTTCAAAGATTTTAAATAACTTCGGTCTGCCACAGCTGCCCTTCCTTGTATATTGTTATGCCCCAGCGGGGTCATATGTGAACTGTACATTAATATTTAAGATCCAACACTGTACATATGAAAGCAATAAACGATTGAATATGAATATGAATATGAACATAGGATTATGTCTTAACTATACACAAACAACTTACCAAGTCCATTTACACAATAAAATATCAGTAGGCAATGTAGGTACGTTTATTCATTCGGCTAAGCAATTACGTGCGCGAGTCTAAGTATGCGCAACTATCTCCCACTACTTTTGCTCGTACATCAAAAACCGTGCCGAGGCTTGTAAGAACTTTGAATATGGGTATTTTTTGGTAAATTTTACAAATTTGAATGTTTGATACTTCAGTTATAAGTGGAGTGGATATAATAACGATCCCCTTCAACATTTGTTTGTTTGTTTGTTTTTTTTGGTCGTTTGTTCGTTCGTTCGTCCGTCCGTTCTTTCGTTCGTTCGTTCGTTCGTCCGTCTCTCTGGAACTACTGAACCCATTTCGAAATTTCTTTCACTGTAGTAATGATTAATACTCTTTACTTGAACATAGGCTAGTTTATTCCCTGGGGATGGGCAGTTCCCTAGGAAAAAATGCATTTATAACATTCACGCGGCTGAAACCACGCGTTAGTGATTATAAATTATTGAATTGGTGCTTATAGGTGCACTTTGTCGTCTGTCTATCTATTATCAAGAGTCAAAATACTTTTCAGGGCCCCGCCAAAAACCCTTCTAGCGAAGGTACGTTGTCTGTCACATGGGCATAACTCATGAATGGCTAGATTAATTTAACTCGAAATTTGCATGTAGGTGGAAAATTTATCTGGGAAATAATATAAGGAAAATCTTCGACGAGGTAAAATTTTGAAAATATTAAGTTGTTTCCCTAGAACATTGTGTACAACTCACACTTAACAATGGATTGTTTACTCAGGAGCGCCCAGAAGTTTACTTACTTACATTGTTCCATTACAGGAAAGACATTGTTGTACTGATGAGTGATCTCAATGTAAAAAGTAGGAAACCAAAACACTGGTTTGGATATGATCATGGGAAAACACAGTGTCAGAACTATTAAGAACGTTTCGTTGAAGCTTGCGGGATGCATGGCCTGGTCATTAGTGCAACCATGATACCACCACGTGGGTATAACCATGCAGACGCAGCACACAGAACCAGATCGACCACATCACCATTAGCAAGTCCAAAGAGCTCACTACTAGATGTTCGGAACAAGGGGGGCTGACGTTCGCAGCGACCATCATCTTGTAGTGGGCAAAACCAAACTAAAACTTCCCATTGTCTATAGAAGGGTTGAAACCAAGAAGTATAAAATTGAAATTAATCTTTTGAGTTCTCACTGCCTCTAAGACAATAGTTAAACGATGAACAGCACGTAGGGCAGGAATGGTTTGAATGCATTTTACCGGTTAATCATAAACACTAGTTGAACCCCAGTAGTACGACATACCCTAGAGACATCTTCCTGTGACTGGATACTGAAGTGCGCAGTGCCGACTAGATACACCTTGCCGCCGTTGGGCGCGTCCAGCACAGTCACCGTGCTCGGCAACCCGTCGTCCATCGGCAACTCTGGGACGCCTGCAGACATTTATGAAGCCATATACACATTATACACTTGATTCTTTAGGTGTTACTATTTAATTTACTATATGGCCATTTTTTTGGACTCCAATGAGTTGGGTTGCCATGTTTTTTTGCAGTCATGCTGTGGACGCTTTGCAGGGAGTGGAGGGTACATTGCGCGGTGATTAAGTACTGCAGAATGGTAGCATGTCAGGATAAACCTTTGTTTTTCGCAGTGAAGGTTAATACTGATATCCGACGGCGATGTGTACCTAATGTGCGGGCGCAAAAAACAGCTACTAGATGAAATTATAGTACTATCCAATATTAGCATTTCAACTGAATGGGTGTGGTTATCTAGTACTTAGTAGTAACATTGTATTGTAACTAGTTACCCGCGATTGTATTGTCTTCTCATTGATTTCGATGTTTTTGGCTAATGATTTTTTTTTATACAATAATATAGTAAATATGTACTATGTTATATCAATAAATAAATAAATGAGGCTAAAAACAAAATAATAATTCGGAATTTTGTATCTACCTTCTATATCACATTCGGGATTGGAGTCTGCAATCTGATTATCAGAAAGGCTTTCTTTCTTCTGATATTGTGTTGATGTGACTGGAAATTTTGGTTTTTCTGCAATGAGCCAATAAATATTAATTTTAAACCAATACAAAAACAGAACAAATAATTTTAAAACACATACTTCTTCTTGCAGCATTTTTCCTTTTCAATGTCATCCCCATTTAGAGATATTTAAAAAAAATGTTTTTCAATTACAAACACCAATCACCATAAGCTACAGAAAACTATTGAATACCAGAGTGACAGAAACCCTAGCAATTCTTTGGCCTCTACAGTAGCTTATTGGATTAACTTCACTAGCAATATCTAATTTAATTGCCTTCATAATTTGCTCAAAAGTAAGTGTAGCCAGAGGTGTAGTATAAAAATTAAATTGTAATAAACAAGTAATAATAAATAATATAGCAGCGTAGCTCAGGGGTAAAACACTGGCCTCTCAATCTTGGGATCCAGGTTCGATCCCCAATTGTGCTTGCATCACTAAGTTTTTCGGAATTTATGTGCATAGTATTTGTTCTTACTTACCACTTGCTGAACGGTGAAGGAAAACATCGTAAGAAAACTTGCATGCCCTGAAAATTGTGTATTTGTGCCCAAAGTACAACGATAGAGCTCACCACTCATGTTGGGATGCAACAACCGTCGGTGAAACGTGGGTGTGGCTTGCATTTCACAGTTCACACATTTGGAACATTACATCTCTGAGACCCCCTTGAGGATTCATGTCAGAGATATTTATTTTTTATTTATAATAAATAAGCAAGAGTGGTATATTGTAATCTGTTTTGCAAGTTATTTTCCATAACACTCAACTCAGCTATTGAGGAAAAATCTACAGACCCACTTTTCATACTTATTGCCCAGGGCACGGGCGTAGGTAGGGGAGGGTTTTGGGGGTTCAAACCCCCCACATAAAGTTGAAAATATTACAACCCTTCCCCTGATTTAACGTTTTCCAGGGCAAGTGCCACTTCTGCTAGCAGCTGCTAGAAGCATTTGCATATAATTTTCACATACATCATGAATATTAATTTTATTTCATGCACTTTTTGTTTTTTTATTTTTTTGAACCCCTTCCGAAACTAAAACCTGGCTACGCCTGTGAATTCCAGGGGATTAGTTTTTGGGATGTGGCTTTACTAGGTTACCTAAAACATAAAATCTATGCTAATAATATCTATCCTTATCTAGTAAAATAATAGCTAGGGAGCACATAAACATGCACAGCACACATTTACTCGCTCACACACACCCTTATGAAAAAATAATATGTTACACTAATTGCAAGCCCTAACTTACAACAAATTAAACTTCGTAATTTTGATTGGGACTCTTTCAGTGAATGCATTTCTATCCCAGTAAAATCAATTTAGCAGAATAAATAAATTATATTATGTTGTTGATTCTGATGCTACATCACATATGAAGGGCTAAAGGAAAGAATCAGCTAAGTCACATTGAGAAAACACTAAAATATGTATTTTATTCTATTCTATTCTATAGAAACTATTTTTATTATCATATTCAATTATACAACAATACTAGGTATAGAAACTATTATTATATACAGTATAAATCTATTACCTAAAGTTTTGTCAATGTGACTTAGGCCTTAGCTGATCTTTTCCTTTAGCGCTTCATATGCATACAATTTAAAATGGTGTGTAATTGAATCAGCCATAAAGCTTTGAGGAAAGTTTAATATCTTATTGAAATGTGGTCTCACCATTTCTCTCCTGTGCCATAGGGTTAGTTAAATTTGTATGAGCGTCTCCACCCCCTTCTTCAGCTTTTATGAACATCTGGCATTCATTGACAAGGTTATACTTAGTTCCTGATGGCTCAGGTTTTCCGATTTGTTGACTCTGATCCTGCTTCAAAAGTGCATCAGCAGCATCCATCTTATGTCCAATCGAGCCTAAAACGCAAATGTAGTTCAACATATTAGATCTGTGAGGAAGATAAAAACATTCACTGTTTTAATAAGTGGCACCATAGGTACATATTGTTTTCCATTTCACGCTAACATCTAGTGTAGTAAAATAACTTAATGTATAAAATTACTGCTGTTTTTCGGGGTTCCATGGCCCCCTTTCCCCCCCCTTTATTTGCCACAATGCCTCCCTCTATGTAAGGACATCCATAAAATAAAATAGGTTGTAAGCTTTTGTTACACATTAAGGCAATATCTCAATATATCATTGAGATAAAGAGAAAGGATTCCCTGTTTGAAATTCAGCCAAACAAGTTGGATAGTGGCAGTGCCACTTCTCTCTAGCCTACAATCTTGCATTATGGTGTGTCAGTGATTGATTCTACATAGGATTTATTGTAAATCCACAAAGCATTAGAAACACTAGCATTCCTTGAGAGCTGCTGACACCACATTATCAGAAAAAGTGTAAAGTAAAATAAGTATTAAATATTTTTGCCTTAAGAGTTCTCAATAATTAAAACAATATATAGTCAGAGTGTCGATAAGAAGGGGACACATTACAGGAATCTTATATGTATCACCATATACCTATCTGTAGAGTGCATTTTATGATAATATTACTCTCTAATAGCAAACCAATGTAGATAATCAAAATTTTCAAAAGCGATTATTTGAAATACAACCTGAAATTACGATTAGAGATAATAAATATTTTAGGATCTTAATTAGGAAGGCGAAAACAAATTAGGGTTAAGAAAGAACCATAGGTACTTCTTGAAATAATTAAAAATAGTGTAGAAAACAAAATTCTAACCAGCTGACATGTCACTTTCACAACGTAGCACTCATCAGGGTTGCCAACTCGATCGATACATATTGCATATAACCAAAGAGTACATTATATATCTGCATAATATATTATAATCTTACTTGCCAGATTGCTGACTGCTGTGAATTTCAAAAAATAGTGCTAAATGGCCATTACATTAAACAAAATAGGAAATGTCTATCAATTTGTCGGTGTCTCCGTCAAATTGTATTTTATTCTATATTATGTTCTCTAAAACTCGGCGCTCCCATATTGGTTTTTATGTTGCTATTTCGTAGGGAATGCGCCAACTTCTAGATAATACTTCTAAGAGATAATATAATGTTTCAGGAAGAAAGAAGTCGGCAAAAGTGTTGTTTCGGTACCATCGGTCATTAAACAATTATTTTAAACTTTTCAGTAAATGACTGGTGTTACATTTGATGTCAGTTACTATTTAGGTATTTTTTTGTTAAAAGTTTATTTCATTTCACATTTTTTAGTGTTGACTAAAAAGTGTGAAATATGAGTAGTTCTTGCAAACGCGCTGTTGATATATAACGAAGCTCAAGTGGGTATAATGACTACTATCAGCACCATAACACAAAGTGATTGCTGCAATCTCTAGTTACCTATGTGCTGTCATCCGTTGAGGAGTTATGTGGTGATGAAGCCAGGATCGAAGGTCAGGTGGGTACACTGGCAAATTTTCAAGTAACGTTCTGCAATCAGCACCCTAACACAAACTGATTGCCGTAATCTAAAGTTATGTGCTGTCATCCGTTGAGGGGTTCTATGGTGATGAAGCCAGAATCGAAGGTCAGGTGGGTATTCTGATAATTTCCAAGTAATAGGTACCCTTCAATCAGCACCCTAACAAAGTGATTGCCGCAATCTCGAATAGACTATTCCACAACCAATTTTTTTTTTATCTTGGATGTACTTTTCATAACTTAAACTTTGGCACTTTCATTGATAAATGATAATAATTGATGAAATTGGAGAAGTTTAAGTTCATTTCTTTAATGCGCGGGAAGAAACGCGGCCCCCCTGAGAGTGACGTCACATCAAGTCACATGACTTGTTGTCCCAAGCTTGTGCCTGCGTTTGTACACAGAGAAACCACTACAGCAGCACCCGGAATGAGCAGTCCGTAAAATGTTTCTATCTAAGCAGCAAGCAGTGTTATAAATATTGCGTTGTTCTAAAATACGATATTTACACCTGAAAAAATATTTAAAATGGTCGTCGTCAAGTGATAATTTTGTCAATCACTTATTTAATGTCTTTTCTTGACATTAAAAGTTGGCTCATGAAGAGTCGGGTCAAAAAGCCCAATAGTCTCAAAGAAGTCAGATATTTGAGTATCTCAAGTCAGATATTTGAGTTGGTGATCATTGAACCTTGTTCCTGGTCCCTGGCCGGGACTCCGGTATGGGTTCGGGCGGTTGATTCGATTTCACCTTGTATAATATATATTTTACCTATCATTTTAATCGTATATATATTGCTACATAAATTAAATAAACCATTAATTTAGTTCATGTATATTTATTATTTTATTACATCTATTTTTTTTATTAGATTAAATTTGACTTGTAAAAAGTGTATATATTTATACTTGCTTTGCAAAATGAACTATTTGAATTTTAAATTTTTTGAATTCTCAACATTAAATCGAAAATATTGTTTTTAGGGTTCCGTACCTAAATGTTACAAAAGGAACCTTAACGGTGAGACTCCGTTGTTCATCCGTCCGTATGTCACAGCCTCATAACTTTGGCACCGTTAAAGATAAATACATGAAATTTGGCAAAAAAATAGCATTCATTTACCCACATATCACGGTGTAAAGAAAAATACAAAATTTGAAATTTTTAAAAATATTTCCGAAGCAAAAGTGAGAAAAATAATAAATATTATCCTAAAAATACAATATGGGTATCAAATTGTAGATATTAAAAAGCTGATTGTAAAAGTATATATTATACTTTTACTACATCTACCGGCACTGGTTTCGAGAAATCTTAAAACACAAAAATATGTATGTCCCCCCCTTATTTCCGAAACTCGTAAACCGAAAAATATGAAAAAAATGACGATTATAGATCATATAGCGATTAAAAGAATATTTGCCATGCAGCGTCGAACGCTGAAGCTTAACACCTTCACTATGAGGAGTTCCGTTTTTTATTGACAATAAAGACTTGATAGTTGGTCATCACATCAATCACCTATGAATTTGCCATCTTCTATGGAGAATTTGAAGGAAACTCAATTTTCAATAGGTATGTACTGACATTTTAGATTTTTTTTTAGGATGACCAATCCAATCCATTTCGGAACGTACCGAAGTACACCGATTCGTCTGACAGTTGTGTCGGTCGATTCCTCGGACGAAGCATCACATGGACTTGCTATTAGCGTGCACCCGTAAGGGACAGAAACAAAGTACATCTAAAAACAGAGTGACCAGGCTTAACGAATTTTTTTCCCCCTTTTATTTAAGTTCTATAACTACTGTAATTTGAATTCGTAGTTAAAATGTATTTTAACGAGTAACTATGATTATTTATTCCTTTTATTTTATTGTTAGGCAGACTTTTATAAAACTGACATCACCCAGGGAAAACTCATGTTAACATTAAATAAAACAAGTTTCATTGTAAAATAATTTATTGTCCTTTAAATAAAATAAGCTTAGTGTATAGATTTCTCACGTTGTCCCCTTTTTTAATGAAATTTTTTGTGGCGTAGTGAATTCTTGTGTTAAGATATTTTTTGCAAATTGCTTTAATCAATAAAGAATAATGGCTTTCAAATATTGATCCATCACGATAATCGTGTACTATTTCAGAAAATAGTTTGAGGCCGATGCATTTTTTTAAACATTCCTGTAGTAAGTAATGCATGGTGTCTTTCTTCATTACAGATTTATTTTTTCTATATACTTCCTCTGCTATTTCACACAATTTTATTACGGGTTTCGATGGATAACTCAAACCTCCTTTATCTTTTTGAAATATGAGGGAGTCCTCTAATTTTTCTGAAGAAATCAGAGAAGATAAACATTGCTCACATTTAATTTGCGTTTTCAGAGATTTTACAACAAAACCTGTTATATAAGTTACAACTTGACGGGCATATTCCGTGAGTCTCGTTGGGTCCGCTACGTAATCGTGATCCTTAGATAATACAATTTCGGATTCTAAGCGTTGCTGAAGCGCCCCGTCTTCAATTAATCTGCCACGGTTAGTCGTATTGTTTATTACGATTTCCGGCTTACAATATGTTAAAATATGTATGTCACTTAACGGTATACAATTTCCCGTGGTAAGATGTTTCAGTTCACCGTGAATTAGCAATCTCTTAAATGCGGCTTTAAACTGAGAAGCAGTTGGGTTGTTATTGAAACCACCCTTTGCCCTAATAGAGCTAAAAAATATTTCAAGATGGTCTTGACTTAATTTGTAGGAAGACAAGAAATCCATTTTTTTGGATTTGACCTGCGAGTCATATAACATATTAAACTTTTAATACATATATACATACCCAAAAATCCCGTTTTTCTGTTTGTGTTCAAAATGGGAGTGGTTCCTATTTTCAAGCTTTTTATACAATTAAGCATATCATCTAAAAATACCTTTACGCTGTCATAATTTTGGGGCTTAAGCGGTTTTTTATATTCATAAGAATTTAAATTTCGTGAATTTAATACATCAAACAGCGAATTAAATTTTCTTATAAAATCAACTGTCGCCTCAGAGTTTTGAAATTCTTCAAGTCGGAGTTTTATTTTGCAATATTCTATTGAATCTGCGATAGATTCGCTTAACAATTGAGATGCCAACTTTTCATGATTTGTTTTTTAAAATCGACATGAGCCGCTCTCATTTTATTAGCCAAATGTAAACCCTCGTTTTCTTGGAGGTCATTTAGCATAACTATAAAGTTCCATGACACAATTCGCCCATCACAGTCCGTTAAAAATCGTTTTTCTCCCAATGTATTCCGTATTAATTTTAGCATATGAGAAGGATCAGGAAATATAACTATTTCTTTTCCTTCGTGTGAAAATACGGGATTTATGTCTTCACCGTCTAAACAACAACCCAATAGTTTTGCCATCGAGAAGTTTGCCGGGCATCCATCAAATGTTACAGCAACTACATCGATGTCGCATTCGCAAATTAGGTCTATGCATGACTTTACCAAAGTTGCTTTTTGTTCCGCAGTTACACCATTTACAAGAAAATAGCCCACCGGAATTTTCCATAGTGACCATAAACACTAGAGCTTCTTTGGCAACGGGCAAAAGATCACTGTCAAGTTTATAGCCACAATTTACAAAACCAATATAGTTTTTGCCATCCCACTCAATGGTTTGCCGGATAGCCATTTCATCGAAACTTAACCCACATCAATTTTCGAGAAGGTGAATTTTTGACTAAAAGTTTAAGAGTCTCTAATGCTTCAGTCGAAAAACCGGGTTCGCCTTCAATTGTCTGATACCAACGAGCAAGTGTCCGAGCATGCGGAAGGCATGTTTTATACTCGTTCCGTACTAAATTGTAAGCACGCGGGCTAATAAAGTGTAGATTTAAAGCAAATTTACGAACTTCCGGCGAAAATTTACTTTTGTTTGATTTTAAAAAGTCCTGGTCCTGAGGTTTGATTGATGAAAGTAAATCTGCAGTTTCTTGGTTAATTAAATTTTTGGACTGCAATTTTTCGATTATAGCAGACAACTCGGCATTCTTTTTCTCAAGGCGCCGAACTTTTGATCGTAGGGTTGCTAACTTCTTCTTTCGGGCCTCAACTACAATGGTTTTTTGTTTCAATTTTGAGACGAGTTTTTTCTTCCGTGGTGTTAATTCTAATTCATTACTGATAACTTTTTCAATAGGTGGTAAGTCTTGAGCCTGAAATAAACAATTCATAATTAAATACAAACGTAAAGTTTTGTTTACAAAAACTCAAGATACGTAGTTAGGGACAAAATTAGGTTAAAGTGGAAAAACAACATTAATATTACAGTGTTAACTTTTGTGGATGTAGAGGGCTTTTCCAATGTATGTTTAATGTCCAATGTATGTAATTTATGTTTAAACTGAAACAGTCAAGTGAAACGAAAGTAAGAAAAGGTGCACAAAAATTTCGAGACATCGCATCTTTATAACATCACAACTGATAAGAAACAATAGATAGTTGTGTGTGAAACAAATACTTACAGACCTTATTTCGGGATCCTTATCATCGACATTAGGTGAAGAAGACTTTACCAATGGATCTTGGACCTAAAGCAAAATTAACAACATATTAAACAAAAACAGATCAGATGTTATTGACTCCGGTGCATTTTTTATTTATTACCTAATGAGACGTAGAAAAGAATCTCTTCACCTCTTTAGTATTGTTAAGACAGATTGTTTACGGTCTGGTCATGCTCAAATAATTTTTCACTGTGTATATATACCGAATGTTAAAATGATGTTGCAGAAGCCGGAACCTGGCGACGTTGGGACTATCTATACAAACAACTTTTACTACACAATTGTGGGAAAAAACATCTGATTTATACATTTTGGTCGAGTAGGTATTGCATTCTTTTGTCACGATTTTTGGATTGGCCTCATAGTAATAGTTTTTCCTATATATGGTTACTATCGCCAGTTTACGGTTTCCGCAACATCATCTAACATGCACCTTTATCGTTTAAACAGTGTATATTACTAGACACAATAGACGAATATACTTACATGTATATGTAACGTAGGAACTGAGAATTCATAGAGGTAAGTCATATTTTTCTGTGTTTTCCGAAAACACGCTTTTTCAAAATGCTTTGAGCACAGCTTGGTGTATTTATGTGGTTCCCAATTTTGTCGCCCGGTTGACAGAATCCATTTTCTTTTCACTGCCGAATCTTTTGGAAACCTAAAAATAAAATAATGAAATGAAATAAAGTTTTAATAAATATACCGAAACAGAGATTAATTTCCCCAATTTTGGAAATGGTATCCCTAAAATACGTATAACACGACCGAATTTTATACACCATGAAACGTGATGAAACATGGCCGACTTCTATGAGACTTCACGCACCTACTGAACATAGTAGCATAATATAGCCTAAAAATATATATTTGAAATACGAACTTTAGATTCAAAATTAATATTTCAACGCCCTAAAACAAAGAAAAGCATGCATTGTATCCTACTGTGAGTTTATTTGATTAAAATATTTGTCAAAATATAGCACTTACGAGTGAAATGTGATATCTTCATATTTCCGCTCACTACGGCTTTTACATCCCAAAACACAACAATGTACCATATCCTCAGTGTTCTTTGCGTAGTTATCACGAAATAATTTGCGTTCCAAACACTTTTCAACAACGGATCACAAAATTATCAAATAAAATCAAATCACATAAAGCGGTTTGTTGTTGGTATGTTGGGCAAAACTGCTAGTTTGCCCAACAATAAAAGGCGACACGCAGATAAGGACAGAAAATTTTGTCTTCATCTCCTTCACTCTTAGCTGTCCAACTATTTGTCTATCCTGCTTGCTCTTGGTATTGTTATTCGCGTGTCAAGTCCATGTGATGCTTCGTCCGAGGTCGATTCGGTGTAGGGTGTAACTACATAATTCGGTGTAACCTTATTTTAAGCGTCCTGTCTTTTTCTTTCTTTATCGAAAAGACAAGGACACAGACAGAACGATTAAATTAAGATTAGTCCTGTCAAATAAGTTAAGTTTTGCATGGATGTATAAGGTTCGTGAAGTTTTGTTTTTTAGGTAGCGTTCCGAAACCAAACCCCTATCATCGAGCAATTCGAATCAATCTGTTATGTATCTAGATCTCATATTTGTGAAAAAATGTTCTATTTTGCGAGTTTCCACGAGCAAATCGGCTGTAATTGTACAAGATTGAAAGGATGATGCAACTCTTCTCTTGGCGTTTGGTCCAAAATTTGAAAACCTTTTATCCACGAATGAAACCTATGCCAATCCATAGATCTTATCAGCAGTAGCAACTTTTAGCACGACACCAAAAACATTTAAGAAGGGAAAACAGATATGGTGATAAGAATGTAAAAAAATATAATGTGTTTTTTTCTTATTCATGATATTTCATGCCTGCGTTTCTATTTATTATGCGTTTAATCGCTCCTTTCGAGTTGCAACTATTTTTTTTAACCGAGACGTAAGATGGGCATACGGTATCACATTTTTTTACGCATTAATAAATAATGGTTTCTTTCCAACATTATTTTTCGACATGTAACATTTTTTTTTTTTGTCGACTTCACTTTCTGGATATCCTTCGAAAAAATTACATGAATAATTGAACTTTTTTGGGGATGATTTGTAGGTAAAAGACCAGATAAAATAATAATAAAAAATTCCTCATGAATTTATCAATTCCGTGCTCTCTCACGTTCATGTATTTTTTTTTTGCTGCATTTTTTATTGTAGTAATTATTTTGGTCTATGTGTGGTATTTATTCTAAGAAAAGTAAGTTATAGTGACAAATTTTATGTAATATTTATATGAAGCTCTAAGATCACGTTAAATTTCGTTACGTGCAGAAGTTAGTGTGGTGTTTTCCATACGCTTTATTTATTACTTTGAATGGCGAATTTTCACTAGTATTTTCTTTCACAGTGAGAGTGTGTTCAATTCATTTTGCGACTTCTGACTACATAAAGCCATTAAGGGACATTTTATTGAATACTTCTCACTTTAGCCGCCACACCATCCCTCTGCAGCTGAAAAGTTAAAATCCACATGCATTCCTAGTAATTTATTTCTAAGGACATAAACATTTCCACGATTCCCGACTTTTAAAGTTTGAGAACCGTCGATAGCGTGATGACGTACTCAAGTTCCCCCATTTTGGAACACAAAACCTCCACACATCACCAAGGAACATACCTTGTTTTATTATACCATGGTTACACCGAATCTGCGCTGCAGTGTTGATAACTTAGGAGTTTTACCCCTAAATTTACGGGGTAGAAGTGTTAAAAGGGGAATTCTTAGGGGCAGGATTTTTTTGGGTTTTTTTTTAGGGGTTCGAACAAAACCTGCAACTAAATCAAACAAAAGCCTGTGCGTAGAACGAAACGAACGAATTTCACAGTGTTCCTTATTCTGAGGTTCCTTCATTCAAGTCAACCATTATTCATTCATAGGTAGCATTCCTAAATGCCTGGGTAAATGTGAAATTTAAACTGTCAATTTGAATTTTACATTTCTGACAAGGTTTATGTACAGTGGAGACCGCATCAAGTAAGACACATTGGACTTTGTACCTATCTTATATTCTTCTTTGTAGGGGCTAATGTCGTACTGCAAGTGTATAGCTTGATTTGGTCTCCACTGTACTGTACGTTTTTACTCGGTTGGTTGACAGTTAAATTTTACATTTACCCGGGTGTTTAGGAATGTAACCTTAACATATTAATTATTTTCGTTGTCGTTACTCAGTTCCTTTGTTTTGCAACATTCGTTAGTCCGTCTGATTTCATTTCGCTCTTATAATTTATATTTGTGTTACAAGACAAGAGTGTGAACTTAATAACAATGTCGAAAGATATGGTATCAAAAAATATTAGGTAACAATATTGTATGTTACTTTAATTTATTTTGGTTAATATTTCATTCCAAAATTATGACCGCGTTTGAAAATAGCGTCAATTCCAATTCTCCCAATGCTACTCATGACACACCACACCAGTGAGAGTGTCCGCCATTTTTATCCCATTCTACAACTGTGCACTGTACAGCTTATGCATATTTTTTAAATTTAAATTACGAATTGACTATGAAGGCGTTTTATTTTATGAATTATGAACGACTTGGGCACTACATCAAATAAGATTTATTATTTATTATAAAAACATATAAACTCCGGCCGTTCATTCGAGAGAATGGTGACGTTTGCAAATGTCAGGGGATAAAACCTTTTTTTTTACTGTTTATCATTTCAATATTTTATATTTATCATGATGATTTTAGGGTCGATTGTACATCGTTAAAAGGTCCCATTTGTTAATAAAAAGTATTTTTGTCGTATATATTTTCCACTTCCTAGTACAAAACTTAATGAATCAGCTGACTCAATTTCTACGTAAAAGTAAAAAAAAAGCGCAAAAAATATTATTTTTGGCGAAAAGTTGTCTATTAGCGATACTGTGTTCACTTGAATTTAAGAACCTTATATAGAGGTTGTCATTTTATTTATGTAGCGGAAATCATATTGAATTAAGACTCTGTATCTAAGTGATCAATGTTCTATTACCCTTTTTGTGAAACTCGTTAATTTGTTTTTATCGTTTTCCCGAGTCCAGCTCCGAGTCAGTTACTATAGGAAGTCAACATTTTATTTGGCAAAATTAGCAAAAAGTATTACGATCCGTGTTGCTGATTTATTATTATTACTTGCCAATATGGTAGTTTGACTGTATAAATAAATGTCACCTTTCAAAGAGCTCGTGCTATAACTAAAATTTCCTTCTGCTCATTTAATAATGGGAATAAAACAAAATACGAAGCATAAAGTTTCATTTTTATTCACTACAGCTTTCACTGTAGAGTTCATCGTCAGTATCCGAAGCAGAAGTATTTATAATAAACTGTTCTGCCACATCATCTATTAGATGGTCAAGTTTCATAAGTTTATCTTCCTCTTTTATGGTGTGTGATATACAGCCTGCCCATTCTACATTTGTGACACCTGACATCCCTTCTTCTAGCAATTGTTTAATTTCCGTCATTTTGAAGGTTTTGTTATTTCTTGCCACATGTCCCTTTACGTTTGCCCATATAGACTCAATCGCATTTAACTCGCAGTGATATGGGGGCAGCCTGAGGACTGTTATTCCTTGAGCTGCAGCCATTTCATCTACGGCATATTTAATAAATTGCCCCTTTTCCCTTCTAACAATTTCCATTAGAAATTCTTTAATCATGCTCTGCTCAAACGGTATATTTTTAGAGGTAAGCCATGCTTGGATATCATATTTTCTTCAGGAAAAAGTTGGCACAGCTTCTAATCTTCTAGAATGGTATGGGGCGTTGTCAATCACAATAACCGAGTTAGGTTTAAGTTTTGGTAAGATTCCCCTAAATAAGTGTTTGCACTTCGGCGTTCATCTCTTTATGATACGAGTAATCCCCATCCCCCTTTTTTGCTTCAAAAAGCAGAAGGCCCTGTTTTAAAAAACCTTCTTCGCTTCCTATATGTCTTGCCTGTCAATGAGGCCGCTTTTTCGTTTGCGCGTGGCATATTTGAAATTTAATTTCTTCATTACATTTTGAAGCGTTGTCCTTTTGAGATTTGGTAAAGAATTATCAGAGTTCACAGCGAGTAAAATCTGAAAATAAATATTTTTTTTATCCCTGTACATATATTATTAAAAAAATAGCAACAATGAAACAATAAGATTTTGTTTTAATAACTTGCCTTTTTGATTTCGGTAAAAAAATTTGTGAATTTTTCTTCTTACTCGTATAGCACATAAAGTAAAATCATCAATTTTATCATCAAACTGAAGCTTTGGACCACTTTTTTGTGGATTTGAAAATGTTGATGTTGATGACATTTTCATTGCTTTATATTCTCTTATGATGCGATATATAGTTGCCATTGATACTCCAGTAATTTCAATCACCTTTTCAATACAGGCAGCAGTATCAGAGTCAGCCCATAATTCGGGTGCTTTCGGCCAATTTTTCACCACGTACTTGTATACGTTAAGAATAATTTCTTTTTCACCAGGAACTATTGCACGACGTGTTCTTTTCTTTCTCGTTGAAAGAAAGTTTGCGTCCGTGTTTCTTGAAAAGCCCGGTTGCGGGTCCATTTTATGTCTTAGTGCCAGTCAACCAAATAAAATGTAAATTTCGATGAAAAACTACCTACTAAAATAACGAAAATTTAAAAAATAATTACAAATCAAATAATTGAATACACAAACACGGATCGCATATATATAACATTCGAGGACAAAGATAGAAGCCGAATGAAGTTATTTGCTTGTTATATGCTCTGTGGTTATTTGTTTAATCAATAAAATGTGTCAAGTTATTTCTGTCAAATCAGCAATCATTTTGGAATCGACATTTCAGAAAAAGGTTTATAATATCTGCGGTGTAAGGCAGTGTTGTCGTATTATAAAACTGATATACCTTACCAAATAATAGGATCGTATATATATTCTATTCCAGGGTTTTTATTTATAAAAAAAGTTTAAATAATCATGATTTGGATTTATTTCGTCCCATTTGTTGTACCTTTTATATTTTTTTAACGTGCCTTTATTTATATTTGTCGTGAAGAAGCTCTTGTTGACTTGTAGTATTTTTTCGAGATATCGCCACACTCCATCTGTCATCATTCTCTCGAATTAACGGCAGCAGTTTAGGTGCGTGGGGGTTTTTAGGGGGATTAAAAAAAAGTCTTGGGGGTAAATTTTGGCAGGGGTTGGCAACACTGCTGCGCTGCCAGACGTAGGCAAAAATTCTGGAAAATGAAACAATTCTGCAGGGATTGGTTGCAGCACTGGTCACAATTGGAAATAGCAATAGGCCAATCACTTTATCGGTGATAAAAGAAATTTTATCAGATACTTTAAAAAATGGATAAGTTATATATTAGAGTTGCACAATTCAATATCGAAAGTGTTATACGAAAAAAACCACTCCTCATACAATTTTTGCATAAAAATGACATAGACATTTGTTTACTCAATGAAACAAGGTTGAAAGAAAACAGCACTTTTTACATTTCAGGTTTTATAATTTAATCAATCAAAATGGTAGTAAAGGTCTTCATGGTGTAGCAATCCTGATAAAAGACTCTTTGAAATTTTCTGTTGTCCAAACACCATTTTATGAATATTTACAGTCTGTTGCAATAACTTTATCTACCGATGTTGGTAATCTGTCCATTTTATGTGTTTATGCCCCTCCTGGACATGGTCGATTTAAATGCAGAAAACTAAGACAAATAATAAATAGTCTACCCAAACCTACATTATTGTCGGGTGACCTAAATGCACATCATGTTGCGTTTGGCTGTCAGACAACAAAATCAAGAGGTACTGATGTGTTTAACTTATTGGATGAAATAGATCTATGCATATTAAACACTGGCTCTCCAACAACAGTGGGGAGGCATAATCACAATCCTTCAGCTATAGACATAAGTTGTATTAGTCCATCTGTTGCTCCATTGTGTCAATGGAAAGTATACGATGACTGTATGGGAAGTTATCATTTTCCCACTATTATAGACATACAGACTTCGATACAAAAGTACGAGACTGGGACGCCATCTGAACGCTACTGCTATAATAAAGCTGATTGGTCGTTATTTAAATCTGAATCAGAAAAAACTTTTAAAAATTTCACCATTAACTTTGAAAATCCACTAAATACTTATGAACTTTTTTGTGAATCCCTTTCTAAAATCAAAGACATATGTATCCCAAAAACAAAACCATCTCTAGCTAAAAATATTTATAGAAAAAAACCTGTTCCTTGGTGGGACAGTGATTGCTTAGAAGCTGTTAAAAAAAGTAAAGATGCTCTAAATCTATTTAAATCAGATTCAAGTCTTGAAAATTATATAGCATATAAACGAATTGATGCAATGAAAAAACGTCTTCTTTCGGAAAAAAAGAAAAGTGGATGGGTAAAGCTATGTGAATCGTTTAATAGATACACACCAGTCAGTACTATATGGAATTATATTAGAAAATTTAAACGGGTTGCTGCATTTAAATCTTCCAAAAATGATGATTGGATACCAGCCTTCTTGGACAAATATGCACCAACGTCCCCACCTGAAAAAGAAACAGATAAAATATTATTAGAACATTTTTTTAATAAACCTGGAAGTATAAGGAGCCGTTTTCTTTCTGAATCATTCACTTGGCAGGAATTTCTAGGAGCAATTAAATCTAGGAAAGATACTACTCCTGGCCTTGATGACATCTCGTATAAACTGATCAGAAATCTCCACCCAGATGCACAAAAAACCCTTTTACAGATCTTTAATTTACTATGGGACACCCAAACGATACCAACCAGTTGGAAAACTCAATGTGTTATTCCTATCCTAAAACAAGATAAACCTGTCAATGACTACAATTCCTACAGACCTATATCATTATCATCATGTGTAGGTAAGATTTTTGAATACATGTTGAAAGTCCGACTAGATTGGTATATAGAATCAAATAACTTATTACCTGAGCAACAATTTGGTTTTCGCAAAGGGAGGTGTGCCACAGAAAACTTCACATCACTCGTCTCAGACATAAAGAATTCTTTTTTCAGTCATTCTTCAACAATTTGTGCCTTTTTGGATGTGCAAGGTGCTTTTGACAATGTCAATCCAACTGTCCTCACTGAGATTTTGAGTGATCTGAAAATACCGGGTAAAGTCTGTAAATGGGTATTTAACTTTTTGTATGAAAGAAGCATGTATCTCAAATACAATGACATCATACATGGCCCTAGATTTGTATATAAAGGTACAATGCAGGGTGCTACTATCTCTCCCTTACTTTATAACTTATACACTTGTCAAATTAATAAGTATTTGACCGGAAAAGACATAAAATTTCTGCAATTTGCAGATGACTTGTTAATATATACTGTAAATACAAATGTAAATGTAGCTGTAAATAATCTGAACAATGCGCTTGTACAGGTTCACAACTACTATTCTAATAAACTTAAACTTAATATTAATGCTGACAAAAGTGGTGCAATGATATTTTCTAAGAAATATAATGATGAAGACAAATATTCTTTAAAATATGATGGAAAACCTTTGCCATGGCTACATGAAAAGAAATTTTTAGGTGTTTGGCTGGACAAAAAATTGTCATTTCATGACCATGTCAACCACATTATACAAAATGCTTCAAAAGGCCTGAATATACTACGGTCATTGGCTGGGGTACATTGGGGTTCTGATCCAAAAATTTTATCAATGCTGTATAAGAGTATAGTACGTAGTCACTTTGATTATAGTTCACTGGCGTATATGAATGCAAATCTCTCACTGCTACGCAAATTAGAAATCGTACAGAATAAAGCTTTAAGAATTATAACAGGTGCCATGTGTTCAACACCAATAAACGCCATGCAGTGTGAGACTTGCATTCCTCCTCTACATTTCAGACGCTTGCAGATAGCTGAGAGATTTTGTCTTAAATTATTATCCTCAGAATATAGATGTGTTTTAGATAGAATAATTCCACAACAGAATATATTAACAAACAACTTGGGTTCATATATAAATAGCACACAACTATTATCTGGTCATGTGCCTGAACTATTAAGAATTATAATTCACCTCAAATCAATAACTGTAAATATGTATAAAAATTACATTTGGCCAATTTATAAGGCTGATCATTTTAACATACTAATTAATAATATCACTGTACATAAGAACACTATCCAAAACCAAAATGATTTACTGGAATTCTTATCAGAAAACCAATTATATTCACTGTATACTGATGGTTCAAAGTCGGATGATAGTGTAACTTCAGCTTTTTATGACCCCCAACAAAAGCTAACTAAATGTTTTAAGATTGATAAGAATTGCAGTATATTTACAGCTGAAAGTTATGCGATCTACCAAGCACTTGTACATACTGAAAATATTGACCATTCCAATGTCATGATCTTTTCTGACTCTTTAAGTGTATTATTGGCATTAGAAAGTAACCCATTTCAATATAACCTCAATTATTTGATCTATAGCATAAGAAATGTAATATATAATTTAAAAATTAGTGGTAAGAGTATAAGTCTCATGTGGGTACCTTCTCATAAGGGTATCACCGGAAACGAAATCGCTGATAAAACAGCTAAAAATCCTTGCGATGAAGACCACTCCATGGACCTTAAGATACCATTTACTGACTTCCACACTCAATTGACAGAGAACCTGAAATCATTATGGGTTAATTATTGGAAAGAAGTAAGCAAAGAAAAAGGGAAATGGTACGCTGAGATCCAAAAAAACCCGCCCGCCCAACCTTGGTACCACAGAAACAAGGCAGTGAATTCCAGAAAATATGTCACGACTCTAAACAGAATGCGATTCGGTCATTGCCAAACCCGTACTCACTCACCTATTCAGACTTAAACTGGTTGAAGACTCCAAATGCATTTACTGCGATGAGGAAAACGCTGATTTGAGCGGGAACAAATATTGTACAGCCATGATATTACGCGACCCAATAATGTACAGCCAATAATACGCGACCCGAGCTTACGATCCATGTACACGTAATATCGGGGTGTGCAATATTGGCTGTACATTATCACCCCGTACAATATCAGTACGAGCCGATAATACGCGACCCGATAATGCACACCCCGATATTACGTGTACATGGATTGTAAGCTCGGGTCGCGTAATATTGGCTGTACATTATCGGGTCGCGTATTATCGGCTCGTACCGATATTGTACAGGGTGATAATGTACAGCCAATATTACGAAGCCAATATGGCGGTCATTCAACATGTCAGAATTCTACCAGCCAATCAGCAGCATTCGGTCATAGACTAAAACGGTGCCTCGTTCGTTTTAACCACTTGCACGAGTTTGCGTCATCGTGGGAGTGCTTGCTTTTAGACTTACTTTATTTGTTTGTTTGTTCTCAATTATTTCAGAAGAATGATTCAAATTCAACAATGGTCCATGGTGCAGCAGAGTAACCTGAGGATGACGGTGCAGGACGCCAAGGCGTGTGTGGTTTTGGCGCGACGAGCTGTTGGACAAGATATCCACGAAATGTATTTGGTACATTATTACGAGTTCATTAAATGAGGTAATTTCTTTTCGCCGATGCTATGTAGTGCTTTTCTCAAAAAAATGTAAGGTAGTAATTTATTAAGTAAGTAGGCAGGTAAATCAAACACGCAAGCAAAGTTTTATTAATCTCTTTCACCAATGAATTTTATTGTACCATTTTGACACATAATAGTTATTGGGTTTTAGTTAATTACTTCTACTGATGTTGATGTCAATAATAAAGCCTATAGTAGTTAGGGTTTCTGCACTTAGTAGTGAGACCATTGTGCGTGGGCCCTCACTCAAGCCACCCCAGCTGCCCCCAGAACCTCACCAGCCTCTTTAGTTTCCTTAGGGTGGCCTCTAAACTTTCCGGTGTTCCGATTCTTTCTGATGCTGGTGATTTAATTGCATTCCAAGAGCGTATTTCTCACTGCCTCTTCTGTTTCCATGCAGGCCCTGCACAGGGGACTATCTGTAATACCAATTGTGTGGTAGTGTTTGTATAATGAACAGTGTCCTACCTATTAATATTCCTGTGATCTTTCTAAGGCTTCTCCTGTATAGCCTTAGGAGCCGTTTGGTTAGTCTTCTATCTAAAGCCTGTAGTGTCCCAACGAACCCTGAGTTGCGTGGGTGTGGATGACCTGTCCCGGCGCGTGTGGCTGCTGCGGCAGATGGCTCTCTAACAAAACTGACTAAACAATGTCATGTTTTTATATATAATAATATTTAAATAAAAGAAGAATAAGTCAAAAAAATATATATTAAATTATTTACAAGAAATAGCTGACTCGCTCTACTGCCAGTGATGATGATGATGCCGATATGCAGGTACTTAAAAATACATCAAGCAAATAAATACTTCTTTCATTCATTCACTTTAAATAAACGGGAGAACACACAGACCCAGACCCCAGATTAATATAATTGTTACCCAGAACAGAAAGTACTCTGTTTAGTCTCTTTATTTTCTGTACCTATTTAATCAGCAATAAATTACATGGTTCTTACAAAATAAACAAAAATGTTTTTCATCTCTCATGTGGAAAGTAGGTCATTGTTTTCCCGAAAAGTGCCAGTTTTCCTCCAAGGCAGAAAAGTAGACTTTCCTAAAATTACTTTCCTCCCCAAAAATTGGAATATAACATATATGTACATTTTGTTTACTTTCTTCACAGTCAGGATGAAAAGCAGTGTTTGCAGAAGAAAACACAATTTCACCCACAAACTATAAATAAATATCTCATGAAATTGCTTGTTTTCCTCTCATGTATGACTGTCTACTATTCCAGGAGAAACTAGATAAATGCCTCACAGCATACAACTGGCAGACCTCAACAGTCACCTCCGTACCCAACCCCAACAACTCCATCAGCTCCAACAGCGAGGAATTTGAGCAGCAAGTATGGCAGCTGGTGTGGAGCCGGGGGACGCGCTGTGTGTCAGTCTGTACGAGCAGAGAGCCGCGCTAGTGAGTGAGCTGACCATGCAGGGAAGGGAGTTGTCAAGAAGCATCACTAATAACTAAGTAAGTTAGTTATAGAGCCATGTGGTGTCCGGCAGACCAGAATAGCACCAACCCTTTACATTTATGGGTGACGTATAATGCGACTAATGTCTGAGGCAGAACGCCGAGAGCCTCGTCAACCAGAGAATAGGCAGCATTGTGTTCTTTTAGTCTTCCATCACTGCAATCTCAAACCCGCCTGCCAAGCGTGGATATTACGGCTAATTCCTCCCATGGTAGCAGTGGCGTGCACAGAACTTTTTTCAGGAAAAGCAATCTGAAGGTCAAGTACGACAATAAAAAAAATATGAAAAATTTTTAATAACACTTTGAAAAAACAAAAGTTTGTATGACACAAGGGTAGGCACTGCCTTTCCTAGAGGAACATTTTCATACAAACTTTTTTTTTTCAAAGTGGTACTTGACCTTCAGATTGCTTTTCCGGAAAAAAGTTCTGTGCACGCCACTGGATGGTAGAGGGTTATGCCTAGCATGGGCTATTGATTTATTTATTTATTTACACATAGCATTACAGTTTATATAAACCTTATCGCTACACAGAGGCATATGTATATATTATTGCTTATAGTCTAGGATATCCAAATCATTCACTACGCTCACAAAACTTCAGGTATCCTCTTTTCAACGCGGCCATCCATCTGCAAATACATCCGTGTGTGTGGTGCAAAATCGACCAATGCATAGACCATTGCGGTCGCTCGTTGATGATAGTACATATGAATCTCCATACAAAATAATCACAGGAGTAACAAGTCATGATAAATTTGGCCCTGTGTTGGTAACTATTCTTTAGGCTGTTCCAAAATAATATTAAAAAAATTAAGATAAAACTTTCTATGAAAAATTAAATAATCAGGGCCAAAATGAAAAAAAAAATTGTAGGTCCTTTCTTTGAAAGGTGATCTATCAACGCACAGCTCGAACCACTGGATGGATCGGGATGAAATTTGGCATACAGATAGATATCATGATGTACGCATACGCTAAGAATTTTTGAAAATTCTACCCCTAAAGGGTGGCAAAGTTCGTATGGGAAAAGAGGAAGCAACGGACGGATCGATGTAATTTGACGATGTAGATGGATAGATGGAGGGCCGGAAAGTGACATAGGCTACTTTTTAACTCGTGCACGCAACATGTGTTATTTTGTAATCTGTGCGAAATTTCATCAAAATCCGTTTATACGTGATTGAGGCACAAATATACGAACTTTGATATTTATAATATTAGTAGGATAAACAACCGAGGGATATCAGGGATACCTCGCCTGATAAAGGTATGAAACTGTATAAAAGACGCCAGACTGGATGCGTGGCGTGGCGTGCGTGCGCAGTCTGCCATCTTTCATAGAGTTTCATACATTACAACCGGTGCGTTACAACAACAGACACAGAGACAAATTACAACGCAAACAAGCGTCCGGTGTGCGGCGCCTTTAAACCGCCCTGTACATTTCATGCTTCTTCAATTAATAAATATCTATTAATATTTATAAAATATACAGTTCAGATATTATAAATCTTCATTGTTTATACACAGAGACAAAGAACAATGAAAAAAATATATACAACAATGATTACAAACATTCCACCCAAATATTCATGGTCACAATATCTTCCCGTGGATGTCGTAAAACACCACTAAGGGAATGGGTCGATTGTTGTGCACCTGCTGTAAGCGATGGACTTGCGACCCATCTCAACTTTGCTAGTTTGGTTTTGGTGTGACATGGTACATCCTTTGTTTAAAATATGGTTATAATATTGACTTCATCTTCCAGAACTACCTCTCAGGCGAATCCTGCGAGCTCCTGGTCATCCGCTGTGAGAAGACACAATGAAATTACCACTAACAGTGGGATATTCCACACCGCCAGGAATGGGAACATTGCTGCGACCCAAGCGAAGCCCACTTATGCCATTGATGCCTAGGCTATTGTAAGTTATTTTACTCGAAAATTTTTGTGATGTGGTCATTGTATGGGCGTATATCGTGGTATGGTCAAAGGATCCATTCTTTCTGAAATGACCCTCAATATTTGTCAAAAGTGACGGAAACGCTTTGCCTACCCCGCAAGGGAATACAGGCGTGAGTTTATGATCCATTCAGACGTCATTCTACCTTATAGTATAGGTTCGGGATACCTTTTGAAATATAAAAGTCTAGTAGGTCTGGAATCTTTTTAGTATGTAGGCTCACCAGTAGATATTAAACCCGATTCTGTAGGCTTTAATTTTAGTTTTAGTGCTGTCAAAACTTGAAAAATTCCTAAGTAATTTAGCTTCCAATCCTAACACTTAAGGACTAGTTTGAAATGAAAAATATTTAGTTTTGACATCACTAAAACTAAAATTAAAGCCTTCGGAATCGGCTTTATAGTATTCAAATGCTTGGTCCACGCATTTATTCAATTAGCGTTATGCTGGCATTTTGTGATGTTTTATTGTGTTTTTGATTAGTACTGCTGTTCCTCCATGAGCTCTTCCATCAGGATAATTTGTAAGGTAGCATTTATAGCCCCCTTGTGGCAAAAGATCTTTGGCTCATGCGTCTCAGAAATGAGTAAATAAATTTTTACCTGTAATTGTAAATGTTTGGTCATGTTTACGTATATTTAAGTATTTTCTCCTTTCCATAGGTGCCTATTGGTAGACAGGAAGATGCACTACACACCAATAGCAGCAGCAAGGATTGCAAATGCTTACAGCTCACAGAGCTCATGTGGCATCCACTCCACTGACGGCGGAAGAGGCGGCTCATGAACGCAGGCTGACGGAAGGCGCCGGCGTTGGCGCTCCGCCCCGCCTCACAGCTCGCCACCAGCTCTCCGACTTGGAGTTGGGTCATGCGCGGAGAAACGCAATTATTCAAGATTATGGGCTAGTTAATAGGAATAGATAATAAAAAATTTGTTCAAAAACTAAAACCCGACCACTGTAATATCACGCTCTAAAAAATATTCTCATCAGAAATTGTTATGTACAAAAGAATCAATATTTATCGTCTATTAAATAAACATTTAAATGTTTTTAATAAATATTCATAGTGATGTTCAGAGGATAGCCGTGGTCTTATGCCACCTGCCCTAAAAAACAATACATTCTAACAGTAGTAAGCGATCATAAGCTTTAGGGCACAGTAGCATATGACAACGACTGTCCTCTGAACATCACTATGAATATTTATTAAAAACATTTAAATGTATGTGTAAGTTGTTTATTTAATAGACGATAAATATTGATTCGTTTGTACAATAAATTTCTGATGAGAACATTTTCTTGTTTCATACTTTTTAGAGTGTGATGTTACAGTAGTCTGGTTTTAGTTGTTGGACTAATTTTGTATATAAATTATTTTGGGGGTATAACTTCGTGATAACGTTTAAGCAGAGCCACTTTATTGGAGTGAAGCGGGAAGGACTGGAGTGAAGCTTAATTTTATAGAAATTATTCCCAATTATCGGGTATAGGCAAGCAAAGCTGCAAGCAACAGCTAACAATATATATATTTTTGAAACGTGCGAATTAAGCCCTTTCATTTGATACCCAATACAATACGGCATAATTAAGACATATTTTATTTGTAGTTCATGACTTTATGCCCTCTAGAGGGCGCTATATTCAATTTAACCTTATTTGTCAAATTATGATAAGTACTTTAGAAGTTATGAGGGAACAGATGAACATTCATACATACATACCGGTCAAAATCATAACCCTCATTTTTGCTTCGCCGTAGTCGGGTAAAAATAAATAAATTAAGTAAAGTTTTATTTATAATCTATTAAAAAGTCTTAAAAATAATCTTAAGTCTAGAATTGAATGTGTGCCCAGAAAAAGGGTCTAAGTATATGAAAAAAAAAACTTTTTTTCTATCATCTTCTGATCATAATGCGATATAGACCCTTTTTCCGTTAAAAACATCGTTTTAATTTTTTTTTTTATTGAATAGACCCTTATTCCGGGCACACGTTCAATTGTTGTCGATCTTGTGGTTGGTAACAAAACTGAAAAAAAGAAAATTATTTTGATATACATACTTATTAATTTTCTTAGAATATAATTTATAAGGTGAAAAAAAGACTACTTCGGGGGAAAATACAAACTAAGAAATATGAAAAGAAATACAAAAGGCACCGTCGTTCCTACTCTAATTACTTACTAGTTTTTTTCCTCCCTGCATAGCATAATTTTAGAGTAATATTGTTTAGAATTGCCTGCCGTGTCAGTCTGTCAATGCTTTCACATATTAATTTAAATGAATCTACCACTGTGGCCAAAACCTCGGCATTTTAAGAGCAGCCTCTACCCTCAGCAACATTTCGATTGATTCATCGAACTTGCTTCTGCTCATACAATAATATGTTGTTAAACTTGTGAATTTATGAAACACAGTTTAATTATACCAACATGATACAATAATCTCATCATTCTCGACCCACTGCTGGACCTCACTTCTATTGCACCAATCCTGTCGGTCCTGTGGCCGCCGCATGTAGTCAGATCCCGTCAAATTGACGATGTGGTCTGCCCACTGGCCTTGTTGCTCCACTCTGTCATCCCGTCTAGCCAAATGTCCCGTCCATCTCCACCTTACTTAGCATTACTTACATTGTGCTTGCTGTGGAGCTTGTTCATGTGTTGAGGTTTGTGTCCTTCGGCGCTTTGTTCTCCGACCATCCCGAGCCCGAATGACTCTGTTCTATTTTCAGACTTTTAGGTGAACGTGGCAGTGGCGAGTGGTGGAATTATGACTTTGGTAAGCCGATACAAACATTGCTCACTATGGGAGCCTGCCCAATAGTGCCCAACGTGGCAACGTTGCAAGGTTAGCTAAAATGGACCGGCCTATTAATCTCCCAATTTTATGCAAACATAGCGCTGCGCACCATGAGTTGAAATAATGTGTACGGAAGATTTGATTTTCGTTTTGCACCGGCGTTTTTTTAGTAATTCTTAGTTAGAAGCACACGAAAATAATTGTACATTAAAATAATGAATGGTGGAATGGTTAGTTGTAGTTGCGAGGTATTTCTGAAAGGTTAGCCGGTGGGAATCGGCTTCTATGAAGCCTTCGCCATTGGAAGGTGGTAGAGCTGATGCCGTGCTCGACTGTGGAGGTACCACCATCTTACTTGGAGACCCCCATGAAGTAATTCGGGGGAGCGTAAGAGGACAGCTCACAGGCAAAAAACCAAGAGGCCCACCATGCCTGGGACCGTTGGATGGCGGTATGTCCATCCCTAATAGCCGGGCCTTATATGGAACAGACTGATGACGGGCAGCGGCGTCACTGGTGCGAGGGTTCCGATACCGCGCTCACCAACCCGCCTGCCCAGCGTGTGAGTATGGGCAATTCTTCCAGGATGACCGCCGGGAGTGGCAAATTCATGGAAAGGCTTATGTCCAGCAGTGGACGAACTAGGCTGATGGATGGATAGAGACTTTAAGACAAGAATGATAAACAAAAATTATTATATTTTGAATTATTTAATTTTATTAGGATGATGCCAATAAAACAGGGTGATTCACCATCATAATGATGATTAACAGCCAATAAAATGCGGCAGAATGTTATATAAAAACGAATCAAATAACCAATTTCCACCGATGCATAACACAAGATAAACAGCAATAAGTAAGTTAAGTCGGTAACAATTATACACACAAAACAAAATATATTAAAATAAAGTAAACAGGGTATAAAAGAAAACACTAGAACAATGACTGAAATAGCATGTTGCAGTAAAAATATATAATGTGTCCAAGATCAGTGAATCTACTGGTTCGTTGAGGAAACATATATTATATTCTCTCCAGCAACTGTGCTATTTGAGCCAATGTTCTAGTGTTTTCTGATACAGCAGCAGAAATACTGCTCAACGCTGCAGCCGCCTGCTCCTCTGCAGTCACCCTGCGCTCCTCAATTTGCAGGGCCCACCGGGGTGCCATGGGTTCAACTGTAAAAAAAAAACAATGTCATCAATACATACCTACATATTACATCTTTGGACTGACCAACTTCACTTTATCTGAATGTTAACAAAAACTAAGCAAATGTATAATAACTCACTCCTTGACTTCTCAGTGGTTGCGCCAGGAGCAGGGGCTCTAGTTGGCGGCACTGTTGCTGTGCTCGGTTAAACTGTAAATAAAAACAATGTTATTGATACATATCTACATGTACGTTTTATGTGTGGCCACATGTTACATCTTGGACTGGCTGACTTCACTTTATCAGAATATAAGCAAATGGATTAAAACTCACACTCCCATTGGAGGCTAGGGGCTCTAGGAGGTGGCGGCACTGCTGATGGGGTTGGCGAAGCCTCCACAGGTTCTGGCAGAGGCGGGCTCACAGGTTCCCCCAAGAACTCTGGCAGCTCGAGCGGTGGTGGTGTTGAGCATCCCACATGCAGTTAAACGACAAAATATTAGTTTTGTGACCAAGTAAATACAATAAAGACAATCACAACCATCAACATTTTGATAAAATATTAAAATACTGCCTTTTCCAATTAATCACATCTTTCCATTACGCGCTTGTTTTTGTGGTACCAACCCCCACAGCATTCAGTCGTGCCGCCAATGTTTCCCACTGAGACTTGGCTTGGTGCTTCGCATGTGGCCCACTGTTAGTTAATTCCCAACAGCCAAGTCTCGGTGGTCCTCTATAAATCCCACCAGCATCTACAGCTGCTAGTGGGAAGTTTGCTTGTGCGCTGGCATTCTGAAACATAGGTACGAGTATCATTTGAATCTTGATGTACTGCATTATGTTGAAAATTTTGATTTTCCCACATATTTCAATCAGTCAATCAATAAAAGCAGTTTCATCTGGCTTCCTTTAACGTGACTGCGCACATTAGTTCCGCCAATATCTTGTTTTATGAGATTATATAGAAGAAAAACACACAACGACTCGCTTGACGAGACGTCACGCTTTTTAATTTTCCTACTTTAGGAAAGGCTAGAGGCTTTTTAACCATACAGCCTTAACAACTTTGTCATATGCGTTTTGTTATCCACTTTTCATTTCTCATTTATCATGTTACGTTAAGATTTTGAAAATAAAACAGTATAATTTTAATATAAAAAGTGTCACTCTCATTTTATAAATGCTTGTTTCTATGTTTTGCCTCTTACTTAGCTTCCTTCAAAAAGTCTCAACGGAACACTACATTGAATAAACGAAACGCGGATTTTAGTTCATTCACGAAGCTGATGTTGATGAAAATTTTTACACAATATGCCATAATCAAATTGAGGCTTTTGCTATTTTCATCAACATCAAGTTGATGTTGATGAAAATGAGAATTACGCGGTAGACCTGGGGCTCTACCGCGTAATTCTCATTTGTATCAACTTCAAGCAAATGCATGCGAAATTCAACGCGTGCAAAAGAGATAGGCGGGCGTCGTCGCACGCACGACAAATTTCAATCTCAAGTTGATGTTGATGAAAATGAGAATGAGCGTTTTTCTGGTTGTTTTTTTTTCTTAGTTCTTAGCTTTGCTCCAGATGGCGCTGTCTATGTCATGTCATGTCATGTCTATGTCAAAATGTGTTTGTAGCAATCAATGTCAAAGTGGTTATAAGTTTGTTTAGAATCTGTGCAAATTTTGTCCTTGATTCTGTTGCTAAAGATACGACAGTGCCATCTAGGAATCTTATTTAACACTAAATTTGACATAAGGAAAAACGCTCATTACGCGGTAGACCCACTGCTGTACACATAAAGCCAAGTTTAAATTTTTTTTTTTTTTTTGCAAATATGAACTTTTTAGATTTGAACATTTGCATGTATTTGTAACGGTGTCGCGTATACCGAAAAATATAATATTATAATTGTGCTAAATATGTAACATACCACTTAGCTTTTAAACTTATAGTTTACAAAAACAAAAAATATATATAAAAAACATGCATATTGCTTGAAGTCTCATTTTTTTTATTAATGAATTGGTTTACAGGCAAAGTTTTCCATAAAACATCCTATCAATTGACATATTGGCTGGTAAGAAATATGGCAGTATTTTTTTTATAAGGCAGGGAGCAATTTTTTCATCTTGAAGTCTACATATTTTTCTTACTGGCCAGTATTTTATATCTATCAACGCACTGACCTCTATCTAATTTGAGGTCAGTGAAGTACAACATTACAAAATATTACTGGTACGTAAGAATTTCCATTTCAGATTCTTTTCGTAAAGAAAAAATATTAAAAGCTGGTTTTAGCGCCCGAAATATCTTTCTATCACCCTCCATCATTTTCAAAACATAAAATTTATATTAAACTACCCAATGGTTAATTAAATGTTCTTCCTAGAAATTATAACCAATAAACTTGAAAATATTTCAAACGATAACAAACTTATAATATTTTGAATTGATTTCTCGTGAGAATCTGTTGACCTAGTAACCGATTTGCCGTTGCGATGACATAATGCCAAAACGGACTACATTGTTACTACTGTAAATAAGTATATTATGAAAATCAAAATCACAAAAATAATATGATCGGGAAAGCCGACCAGTTTTCATAACACGTATTGAGGTGAGCCGTTTTTATTTAAAATAAAATCAAGTGTGAGTTGAGTAAACATTAGACACGTCAAAATGATTTGACGACCCGGCAAATGTGCCAAATTTGCATATATTAGCCATAAATTCGAGAAAATTACAGGTTTACAATTATTAGTGGTTATGTTTTTATTTGAATATTAGATCAAAGTACCAAAAGTGAATTTAGGTTTTTGAGTTATTTTAAGAACCCGGTGCAGGACGACGCCAACTCCGATGTGAAGCGAGACGTATCGCGACAACAAAGCGCATATTTGGCTGGCTGATCTAAACAAGCGCCTCACGCTTTGCCCAACGCCGTTCGAACTGTGCTGAGTGAGACTCACCCTTTGCGTTGGGAATAATAACTATTTCCGATTACCTTAATTGTGCCTCGATTACTTGTTATTTTTTATACTGTTTTAATTAATTAGAGTATTGATGAATACTTCCAAGTGGTGTCGCGGGGTACGGTAGGGTCCCACGTGCAAAAAAAAGCAAAAATTAATATTTAATAAAATTTAAGAGAAGAAAGAAAATAAATCAGAATTTTTAAAAATCAGTGGTGTTCATTAAAACGTTCCCAAAGGTCAGGAACTGTCCTGGATCGTGGAGACGCTCGGAGACACGGTGGTGATGTCCGGCGTGTAGGCTCCGAACGCGTCGGCAGGGAAGACTGGAGAGTGCGTCCGGCGGTCAGGTGGAAGACCGAGGTGACTCTCGTCGTGTTTATAATTTATCACTATTTCCATTCGATGTTTTTCACGTCAATGGCTATTGTGAGACGGATTTGCATAAATCTGGCAGTATCAGAATTTCCATTCCAATGGAAAATGAAAATACTGAGACTCACCCCTTGTAATCGAAGTGAAAAGCAGAGTGTATAACTCTGGCATAAAACCCATTTTATGACCTTGTTGTACAATCTACTATTTTCTACTACCTTTATGAAAAAGTTCCATTTAATACTCGAAATTAGTTTTGAAAATCGAACTTTCCGGGCTCCGTTGCGGAATGACTATCAGGTCAGTTCGAAATATCGTATTGAAATTTCATTTATTGCAAAATTAGGTTCTTTTTGACGTTTGTCTTCATTTCATGTTAAATTATGTTGTTTTTGACGTCCTTAGTTTGTCTTTGAAATCGAAATTCCCTGCGTTCTGATTCACGACATAATCGATTATATCGCGTCTGACACTCTTTTTTCGCAAAATGATACTGGCCACAAATTCGCCGGCCGAAGCCTAAAAAAAAAAGGTAAAAATCGTGCCGTGGTTTGCGAAGTCATTAAATACATTAAATTTGAAAGGAAAAATTAAATATTTAAATACATAAATCAGGTAGTAAAAAAGTATCTTTCGCAACGAGTAAAAATGGGTTTTCTTACCCTCGGAATGTAAGCTTTCGACGTTCACCTTTGGCTCACGTCGAAACTAGCTTCATTTCTCGGGTAAGAAAATCATATAAATTGTGCATAATGAAAACTTTTTTACAAACGTCTCTAATAAATAAATAAATCTCTAATAAAAAAATCAATTAAAGTACAGTCTTCTGAACAAAATAATACTTTAAAACAACTTTTTCTGCTATAAAAGAACAGTTACACGAAATAGAAAGGCAAAGATAACTTAGTCCATACAGTCATGATTGAGGTTTTAATATCTTATATCTTATACCAATGAGGTTTTTATTATACGAAACAATACATTGCGAAAGGAGGTTACGCTTCAACTTTTTTCGGCAATTTATTGTCTATGGCCGCGCGAGCTAGGGCGCACATTAGCAAGGGCGGTATTTTTTTTCATTCACCCATGGCCGAATAAAACATGGCGTTTTCCTTAGAAGAATAAGGACTTATTCTAAGATCTGTTCCTTTGGTTTCCATTCCAAAACATAAGCTTACTACAATTTGAACAGTGACAACAGGATAGCATATAAAATTTTGTATGAGTGCTAATGAATAAGCACAAGAGTTTGTACGGCGACACTGATATTATTAAATATTTGGAACGCCCTGGCCCAAGGTGACGTCATATTACGTGGTTGCCATTTTATGTCATTATTTCATGATAAGGAAAAAAGGTTAAGGTAAGTTATTTCGTTTACAAAATAATTATATTATTTGTAACATTAATAAGTATTTTTTGTTGTTGAAATTAAACATAAACAAATGTAATTTTGATTTTTTGCTTATCTTTATGGTCAGATTTGCAAAAGTTGTGTAAAACGTTTGGGTAAAAATAAGCGCATAATACTGGCAATATCTAATGGCGTTTAGTCCATTTATTGTCATCCTTGCTGCACGAGAGTGAATTTAATAGTTTAGGATTTTATTATTTTTAAATGTGTATTTTTTGGGTATCCATTATCCTAATGGGTATGTATGATTTGATAAAATCGATATAGTGTGAGTCTCCAATGCTACCTAGTATAATTTATTTCTACGAACATAGAAACTTCCATGAGAGGTTTTTTTTTTAGTATTAAAAAAAACCAAGAACTCTGTAGATGGCGTTGAACTGACTACGTTACTAGGTGCCAAAGCCAAAACGATTGGAAAAAAAACATTGCGTCACATCACTTCACATACGCTCGTTGGTTGACTGACATGTGTGCTGAGCATATGTGCGAATGCTTTGTTATAGTCCGTCCAGGTTTAAAATGTACGATGGCTTGTACTCATTGCGCTTTACGGCTTTCATCTTTAGGAAAAAGATGTATGCCTTCATTTTTACACGAATCCACAAGGCACAGACTTCTCTTCTTTTTCTCTTGGGACAGTTTCTTTCTGGCGTAGACTCATAAAAAGACTGCTAAATATGTTTTTCTTTTTCCTTGTTGTTATTGTTTATTTATTTTCAAAATGTCATTGTGATGTGATGTGACAATGACATTAATTACTTTTTTATGTACGTTTCGTTTTACGATCTCAAAATTACATCCAAGTGAAATAATCAAAAAATTATGTGACGTTCCGTTCCTTGCAGTAACTTACCAAGTTCAGCGCCATCTATCCAGCGACTAGGGAAGAGTAAAAAAAAAGAAAAGAAAATCCCTCATTCCCGACTTTTAAAGTTTGAGAACCGTCCATAGCGTGTTGACGTCTTATATGGTCTAAGTATCGCGTCATTCCGAGCCACTGTGAGCCCAATAACGATGGCTCAACTATGGTCGCTATGACCACATTAACGACGCCATGCTGTGCTATCATCGCCCATGCTTCACAACACTGTGAGCGATCTATTAAATGTGACTGCTGGCCGGAGGCAAAAAATAGGTTATTCGGAGCATAAGAGTTTATTATTAAACCATGATTCAAAGATTGTAATAAGAAGAAGTCACCTTTGTATTCACGTATTATAAACAAATTTCTACAAATGCAAATTCTCAAAGAGTGTGAGAGGGGCAGATTCGTGGAGGAGTTGCAGTACTAAGTCGTTTTTTTTATAAATAAAAATTTACTAAGGTTGCTGTCAGAATTTCGTTTAACCAGGTCTTAGATACCGTTAAAACCCATCTAATAAAATGTTATTGCGGTCCACTATGTCATTCTAAATTGTCAAACCAGGAGGATTGGTGTCGAAAAAGACCTCATTTCAATAAATATTTCTATCGAGCTGAATTTCTCCAGTCGTCCGTAGAAAGGGATTTATACTATTTTATCAAAATGATACATTATTTACTGAATTAGATACGCAGGTTGTGAATGTGTCGGTTTTTTTCCCGTAGAGGTGCAAAAATATCAACATACATTACCTAATAATTGTTTAAATAGTTTGAAGAACGCCTAAAGAAAGTATTCTTACAGAAAATGTGTTTCGTGGTCCCATATTAGTAGACCTACTTGTTTATAATATATTATTATGCTGCGTGTAATGTGTTTCTACCATTCCTAAAGGCCGCAACACCTTCTCTGTACATTATGCGGTTACACGAAACAGAAAATCCCCAGCTGTTATTACACCACCCTAAATGGGTCACACAGACATTTTGTTTTATCTGTGATAGGTCACGATAAATATTGACCAACAGTAGGTCGGTGAACGACTGAGGTGAACAACAACTAATGTACTCTTTGGTTGTACTCATTTATGACAAGGCTGTATAGACCCAGTTTTCCTTGCTTTTCCGTAAAAGAGCACTTTACTCGACCGTCTAAACGAGGCTCAGACCATAAATACAGAACAATCTATTGACCAATAGGAGGCGAGATGTGTTAACCAATAGGAGTGATGTACATGTAATATCTGGCTGTACAATATCACCTTGTACCGATAATGTACGGCCAATAATTGGAAGCCAAATAATGCACGGACTGATATTACGTGACATGTACATGAATTATTGGCTGTTCATTCCTTGGCTTCGTATTATTGGCCGTACATTATCAGCACGGACCGATATTACGACGCCAGATATTGTACAGCCATGGATTGTAAGCCCCGTATTACGTGTACATAACATTGGCTTCGTAATATCAGGCCGTGTAATACGTGGCTGTACAATAACCGGACTCATTTGAGCCACTTAGTATTCAAATGTCAACAGTTTGGCATTCACAGACTAATTCTTGTGACAGAACTCGATGATATTTGTGAATCTGCTACAACCAAGGAACTTTTAAGTTCCTCGGCAACAACAACGCGCCTCCTACAAGATCTTTTGGCCGATCCAAAATACTTTACACCCCTGTACAAATTTATTATTAACACTGTAAATAAACTTTGATAAAATTGATGTGAAAGTGATAGAAGAAAAAAGAAAACAATAACTACGGGCTCAAAAGGACAAGAATCCAGAGCCGTTAAAATATTAATAAAAAAAAAAAAAAAAAAAAGCCAGACGTAGGTTAGGTACCTATATAGGAAAACTAACCTATTGTGGAATTATTTATTTATTTTTTGGAAAATGTTTTCAAGAACGAGACTCCAAGTCCTGAGAGGTGTAACAAGACTAACAAGCAAGCACTGTCCAAAACAATCGTATTCTATTCTGACAAATTCAAAACCCATTACCACAGTCTTAGGTATTGAAACTTCTTGTGATGATACGGGCTGTGCTGTTGTTGATAATTTGGGAAGGTTATTAGGTGAATCACTTTATTCACAAAACCTTGTACACCTTAGAAATGGAGGAATTAATCCAATGGTGGCGCAGGAACTTCATCGGGACAACATTGAAGCTGCGGTCACAGGAACTTTAACAAAGGCATCTCTAAATATCACTGACATTGACGCTATCGCAGTTACTGTAAAACCTGGACTTCGTGCTAGTCTCGATGTAGGTGTTAAATATGCTAGATACATAGCAAGACGTCATCAAAAGCCTTTAGTGCCTATTCATCATATGGAAGCCCATGCTTTAGTTGCAAGAATGTATAATGACATAAAATTTCCTTTCCTGGTACTCTTAATATCTGGTGGACATTGTCTTCTTGCTATTGCCAAAGATGTGGATGACTTTGTTTTACTAGGAGATTGCTTAGATGATGCACCAGGAGAAGCGTTTGATAAAGTCGCTAGGAGAATGAAGATAAGGAATATTCCAATGTTCTCTCACTTGGCTGGCGGCAGAGCTATAGAGTTGGCAGCCACCATGGCAGATGATCCAGACTTGTTCCAGTTTCCTTCACCATTAGTAAGAAATAGAGATTGTAACTTTAGTTTCAGTGGACTGAAAGAAACTTTGTACCGTAAACTAATAAAACTAGAGAAAACTCATGAAATTATTGCAGATGGTGTAATACCTGAAATCTATGACATGTGTGCAGCATTTCAACTAGCAGTAGCTGAACATTTGGTGCACAGGACACACAGAGCTGCTGAGTATTGTGTTAAAAGAAATCTTTTACCAGCTGATAATAAAACTTTAATTGTTTCTGGAGGTGTTGCTTGTAATAACTTTATATTTAAGTCTCTAAATGTTCTTGGAGATAAAATAGGATATAAAGTACTTCGTCCACCACCCAAAGTTTGTACAGATAATGGGATAATGATAGCTTGGAATGGTGTAGAAAAATTGAGAAAAGGGTTGAAATTTTCATCAAACTTTGATATGTCTTTGATAGAACCAAAGGCTCCTTTAGGAAACAATTCAATTGAAGCAGTAAAAGAAGCCAACTTACCAATAAGGGTAACAAGATTAAAATCAATTTATAACAAATGATATTTTAGTGGCTTTGATTTACCCATAAAGGTAGCGTTCTAAACGCCGGGATAAAGGTAAAAATCAACTATCACCCGTTCCACAAGCACCCAAGTGAAAATGAACAGCTCGAAGTTGTTCAGTAAACCCTGCCAGAGATGAAAAATTCACTTTAACAGTTAAATTTTACATTTACCCCAGTGTTTAGGAATGTACCTGTACAAAACAAAGAATAACGACTTTAGAACATAGTTTAATTAAATAAGTATAGCTAACCCATAATTACAATAAATCATACATATCCTCTTGATTTGATTCTTCAACAGGGCCACATCTACTTGGCAGCTTGAGCTTGTAAATCTGTAAAATATAGTATTAAGAAATCAGCAACTTAAACGGGTTAATATAAATTATTTTCTATTAACTTGGAAACTTGACCATTAAACCGAAGTATACCGGACAAGTCATAGTGAAGTCAAGTCGAGTGACTTAACAAGTCAATGGATTCAAAATCCCTTATAGTCCCCAAAACAGAAAATATAAAGTAACCATATATACTGGTGTTAAGATGAAGTTGCAAAAGCCGGAAACTGGCAAGAGTGCTCGTTCATACAAACAACTTTCACCATGGGGCCAACCCTAGAATTGCGAAAAAAAAAACCACAGCTACCTGCCCAAAATGAAAGAAAAAATTTTATTCACGAAAATTTGTTTGTATGGGCAAGTTCTATCGCCAGTTTCCGGCTTCGGCATCTTCTTCCAAACACCGTGAATATTATATGTACTTTACCCTGCTAGTGAGAATTTTTTGAATTGCATGATGCTTCTGAATGACCTGCCTAAAAACAAGCATTTTTTTATAATATTATGATAGGAAGGAGGGCATCCCTTCGTATAGGGTCAGCCATGGCTGGATTTGGGGCATAAAGGTTCTTAGAGCATGCAGGTTTCATTTCCGTCATCATTCAACAAGTTAACAAATTCTATGCACATCAGTTCATCAACTGCTTGCTTAACTGGCACTATATTAACCTGGGGCTTTATTGTCTAACATTTATCACTATAGTTTTCAAAGGTAACATGATTGGCTAGAAATAACATAAGTTTCTAGCCAATCACATGTATGTTTGATAGCGATAGGTGTTGAAGTTAGACAATAATGCCCCTGGATCTCAAGATTGTAAAACTGGCATCCTACTGATTAAGCTAAAATATTATTAGTAAATAAAATAACACTCCACAATCACAAAATTGACTCTTATTTGAGGTGTTACTAATATATTCATACTATTAGTAAACTGAAAAATTCCTCAACAAAAAAATGTTAGTCATTCATCAAAAACAGTTTTAGCATGGGTAAAATTCAAGTGTTAGATGGACACAAAATCGTAAAAATTTGCTTTGTCCAAGGCCAACACAGGTAATGATTGAAACACATTTTTTATCAGGCCTAACTTACACTGAATATAACTTTACTCCTTTTCGTCTGAAAATGAATGCAGAAATAATAATTTTAACTATTTGTTAAAAAGAGGGTAGTGAGTGATAGGTACAGGCATCAGCACGGTTTTTGAGGTAAGAGCAAAAGCAGTGGGGGATAGTTACGCATACGTACACTCGCGCACGTAACTTCTTAGCCAGATTTTATGAATAAACATACCTACGTTACCTGGTTACCTACTGATATTTTATTGTGTAAATGGACTTGGCAAGTTGTTTGTGCGTAGTGAAGACATAAGATGGATAATGAATACCTATGTAAAATATGAGATAGTGTTATGTGACTTGTAAATCACTAAATAGTAAATTCGAGAAAAAAAATTACCATTTTTTTATCAATATAATTACATTGTAGTTCCTATTAGGCCTCTGCATTTCAGGTTCAACTTGGTTTTGGGGACCACTGTCAATCATGCTCTGAATTTTAACCATTTTTTTGTATAACGATAATGTTAATTGAAGATATTATTTGTAAAATTTCTTTTGGTAAATAAAAGCTTATTCTATTCCATTTATTAATATGAGTAAAAGGTACACAAATAAAAAAGGGTCATAGTTTAACTGCTTATCAAACGGTACACTAAAACTTTACCCGTATAAGGTGACCTTTATTTATAAGAGCCAAGTTCATACAGTAGACTCGGTAAGTAGTCAGGATTAAGGTTCAATGACATTTCAGGTATGAATCAATGTCAAAATATTGCTTTGTTTTGTTCTGAATAAGTTTCAATCCTATAATAGCTTGATTCAAGTCTTTTTGCAATTCACCAGCTTAGCTTATTTTTTGTACCTCTTTAAATATTCAACTATTTTCACAGTATCTGTTATTATGAAACAGTGCATGTTGTATACCATTTTCCTTGCCTATCTAGTTAAAAAGTTTCTTTTCGGCATCTTGATAACTAAATTGCAATTTAATTTTAAATAGGGAAAACACTTTACTAAAAATATTTGTGTACCTAAGGACCTGGAGACTTGCAGTAACAGTGTGTGACTAACAAACCAATAACAGCCACATGGCGCCAGCCCTCCTGTTGCTCCCCCCTTCTACCGTCCAAACAGCCCCAATAAAATTAAATTCTGAAATTGCCTCACCACCTCTGCTCGTACCACAAAAACCATGCTAATGACTACTGATCACCAGAACTATGTTATTTTTTTTGTTTATTCCAACAACACAATCACTATACTTTTGTTGTGTCATGGAGGACATTGATTCCTGTGTACACCACCGGCGGAGGTGTCGTGTCAGTTAGTGTTGATAAGGGGACACAATCTTCTACACTTAAGGATTTCTGGGTTGTCATAAAAAATAACCACGAAGGTTATGTATGGTGGTCACAGAACATAGATCCAACCTTCTAACCTAACCTACCAGCTCTCTTCTGCACTTAAGTCTTTTTTTCCCCCTAGTGCCTCCTTATCTACACCCCAACCGTCGTGTGATATGAACTATATTTTTTACATAACATTGTGAAGTACAAAATCTCACGTCTTTGACATGGTCAAGATATGGCCACAAAAATAAGTTCAAATTAACTTACTGGCTGGCTTGCCATTAGCCCAGGGGGTGATTTTGATGTGGGAGTCGCCTCGTTTTATAGCATCAGCTCGGAATTCAGGTTTCAGAGCAAGGCGTAACGTTTTAGCCGCAATGCTGGAGTAGTTGATGTAGCTGAAAAAGAAGAACAAATTATGGCTTTCTGAGATAAAAGATTCTTCGTAGGGATTATCGTAAACCTACTTAAGACCAGCTTGTCTCCAGGCGCTCATTTTTGCTATTTTTTACTTCTGAAACACAAAAATTGGTTAAAATTCTACAAAAAGTGATGTAACAGGGAGAGTGTGTTCTAGTTAAACAAAATCATTGATTGAATTTCATTGAAGCAGTTTGATTTGAGCAACGACTGACAGCAGGATAGCAAACAGAAATTTGTATCAGAAAGAAAAGGACAAAGAGACAATTTTTTTTTGGTTTCTTCTTTGTAATGGAACATTCATAGTTTTTTTTATTCTTGTTTTTGGCTTCTGATAGTGAGTGTGACCATAGAGTATACTGCGAAATGTCCAAAAAACCAAAGCACTGCATCTTATTCTGCGCACTAAAATAAAGGACTGATGGCGCGTGGTGACAGGGGCCCAGCCTCAGAATAAGGATACCTATTTATTCCTTATTCTGAGGGCCCAGCTGTAACACAAGGAGTATGGTAGCGGCATTCATTTCGATTTTGGACACAAGACACAAGAGTCTGGGAGTACTACAAGGATCATATGGCTCATCCTTGTAGTACCCCCAGACTCTTGACAAATAAATAAAAATAAAATGTCTTTATTCCAAGTACTGTAAACAAATTAAAAATAAATAATTTCTATGTGAGATGAGAACCTTGGTACGTGCTAGATCTTTTTGAAATAAGATATTTTTATTTACATCCGTCTCTGATTTATCAAACCACTCACACTCGCTCGTAATTACAGTTTTTGTTTCTATTTTTACCTTGAAGTATTTTATGATTTCGTCATTATCTAATAATGTAATTATTTATAAATTCGGGCCAGGCAGCACTACTTACCAGTGTTGCCAATTTAGCACTTTCTGTGCTAAACATGCTCTGTGGTGCTAGATATCTAACACTATTTTCATATATTTAGCGCTGAAAAATTACGTAAAGCACCTTACACTAAATGTAGCACTATTTAGCAGTCATGCAAGACCTGCATCAAAATATTCATCTCACTTGAATTTTTTTTATCGTTATATTTAAATTTATTTTTTATTTTTATTATTCTATAGTGAATTGAAATTGATGTTTTCTAGTTGGTAAATAATGTTTTAAATCAAGGCTGGCCAATAATTTTCCAGGTGAGCAAAATTTCTTAGACTGTGGCGGCGCTGGGCCACCACTACTACCATATTCATAAAGTAATTTATACACAAAAAAGACAAAATATGCTTTAATTTACTTTATTTGTGAATGAAACGAAACAACATATTTCTTTTTATTTAATGTGAGCTGTGAAGTGGTTTTCCTGATAGTAATTTGCCGGCTAGCCAGCCGACGGAAGTGCTGACAGGCAAATTCAAATGCCTTGGCGGGCCACTTTGTGGCCCGCGTGCCTGGGTTTGGTCGGCCTTGTTTTAAATAGTGTTCTCTAAATAATGTAAATGTAATTAATTGTAAATAGTGTTCTCTAAATAATGTCTAGAGTATCCAAAGCGATGGATTTCGCTTTAAATCGTATACAATATTTTATTAATGACCAATTTAGTACTATTTTTGGAAATTCATTGCAATTTAGCACTATCTGAGATGTCATTTATTTAGCACCCACCCAACCGTGGTGGTATCGATGAAGCTGGCAACCCTGCTGCTTACAGATTTTTGCGTGAATTGTGAATGGACTTTACTCATCTTGAGTTTTTAATGCTTCTTTAATTATTTTATGTTCATTTATTGATTCATTTATTACAATTTTCACGCCTTACTTACTGTAAAAGCCGGCGTAAATAATATATATTTTGTTCAGCGGATACGAAAAACGGTATGTCCTATCGGAATTTTTATTGAGAAAGCAGTAGAAATATTTTCATTTCGTCAGAGTTATTTGACTGAAATATTTGTTAAAAATATGCTTATTCAAGTTCTATTTAAATTATATTAGGCAGCAGTTACGCAAAATGTGCTGGAACATTTGGTTGCGGAGTGGTTGTGAGCCCTGCGACCTGAGTAAATAAATTTTGCGTGCTACTTGATTTCTAATTTCCTCCGGTACAACAGTTATTTTAACCTATTATCTGTGAGAAAGATACACACAACAACGTAATTAGGTTTATATTTACTAATTAAACGCGAAAAAAATTAGTTTCTTTGGGAGTAAAAGTAATTTTCAGTCACTGCTCTCTGTTTTAAAGTCCAATTCATTCAACATGAATTTTTCAATCAACATGTAGGTAAGAAGCTAATAATCCTGATAATTCATAGAAAAAAAGAACAGTTAACCACATACCTATCTACTCTAACCTCTATTGGAGTTAGGCCAGTGAAAAATTGCATTTACCTGTGTCATGGTAAAGTTGTGTCACAATTCCTTGGCAAAACTCTACCAAAGAACCTAAATATTAATGGAGGTACTAACTATAACTCATTAATAATATATCAGGACTCTTGCTTTAAATAAAAGTGTACATCAGTTGTGGAATTGTGTGAGAAACATACAATTTTAATTATCAAACTGGCTAACTTGCCTAGATGAATAGCAGTTTGATAATTGTATGTTTTAATTCATAAGGAGCCTTCTTTACAATGTGAATATATTGTCAATATACCCAAGCTATGTAAAGGGAAAACAGACTGCGTGAATGATAAGCTTTATTGTAACCAACAAAACATTTTTCAGGACCCATGACCAGGAAATTTTGCAGCTGATATAAAAATGATTGACCTTTCTGTTTTTAAGAGATCAACAGCTGTCCACTTAGGATTTGCAATATCATACTTTGCCTCTGGATTGGCATTGAATTGTGTACAGGTCATATTATATTTTTGCTTAAAACCTTTCAACAAATCGTTGTACAGGAAAATTAACTATTATCTTTGTTACTCTTTTAGCAGTCGTAAGTATATTTTTGGGGTACCTTTGACATTTTTTTTATTCCATGAGACCTGTGCCCTAACAATTGTATGTTAATTATTGCAGAACTAGTGTTTATGTCTGAGTGGTGGTCCGGTACAAAGGTGTCAATTTACATAAAGAAGGATGAATATGAGAAGTTCTATGGAGCAGAACATGGGTACCTTATCATGAACCACAGCTATGAGATAGACTGGCTCATGGGCTGGCATTTCTGCGATGGTATCGGAGTCTTAGGGGTGGGTTTGAATCACCTTATTATTTGAGTATCATTGAAACCAAATTCAGAAGTAGGAGTATAGATATTTTTTTCTTCCTTTTCAGAACTGTAAAGCATATGCCAAGAAATCAATTCAATATGTGCCACCAATTGGTTGGATGTGGAAGTTTGCGGAGTTTGTGTTTTTGGAGAGATCATTTGAGAAAGATAGAGAAATCATCAAGCACCAGATATCTGAAATTTGTGATTATCCTGATCCAGTTTGGGTAAGAGTTTTATTTTATTTACTAGCTGTTGCCTGCGACTTTGTCCGCATGGTAGAAGATAATGCGGCCACTATGTAATCTCTTTCGAATCCTGCAATAAAAAGTGTCCCAGTTCTTAAGTTGGATAATAAGTTATCGAACAGTGATCTCGCTTCTTTCTTTCTTTATAATCTGTCTCGCTGCTGAGGATTGTACAGTGGTAACCGCATCAAAAAAATATTTATTATTTTCATTAAATATTTATTTATTTATTAAAATTAATATGAGAAAATACAACAAAAAATTTAAAAGTTAGGCTTTTTACTAGGGATGCATCGATACGCCTTTTTGCCGATACGATACCGATACTCTTATTGAACTATCAGCGATTCCGATTCCGATACCGATACGCTTAGTGAATTTAATATATATTTAAATATATATTTTAAATTAATATAAGAAATTACAGACTTACAATGAGATAATTAGTTATTAAGGTAATACTAATCATCCTTGCGCTTCTCGCCATATAAACGTATTCTCGTGAAGATTGCTATACTAATGGACAGAATCTAACCAAATTTGACAATGGTAATTTAATAAAATTAAGTCTGTATGCAGATCTAAAGATCGTTATTGACAACAACCAACCAAAGCATCTAGCGAACTGGAATACGCGAGGCCAAAGCAGGAGAAACAATTTAACACACGGATTAAAGCGCGCGGGGCTACCCCGAGCATAGTCCGTGCCTCGTTTGCAACGAAATAGACGAAGCAACAGGCGCGTTTACATTACTTGCTTGAAGCGCGAAATTTTAAAAGTATCGTTGTACCGGCAATTAAAATATCGCCGATGCCGATATATCGGCAAACCCAAAGTGTCGCCGAAATATCGGTATCGGTATCGAATACATCCCTACCTTTTACATTTTATAGATAAATAATACATGCCTTAGTTTGCCCATGCGATTAGTGTTGCTAAGCTAATTCATGCCGTGCCCGTTGCACACTTCATTGCTGCGGACGCATCACCCGTGTTAAATGTGACAATTTGTAATGTACTATTTTCATGTCCTATACTATACTAATCAGATCAAAAGCTATATTTAAGATGGTGTATTTGGGTTCCTTAAGAACCCGCTCCGTATTTTTCTTCCGTTTGATGCGAAGTATTTTTTTAATATTTTTCTCATCTTTACCGCGATGTTTTTGTAAAAACCAGGGACATCCACCAATTCATATTGGCCGTCTAAATTAAGTCCAAAAATGTATTTGATTGAATTGTTTCTCCTTTGCGAATTATTTTGGTACTTTAGACATTATGAAGAACTATTCGGAACGGGCTCGTACGTACCAAAATAATTTGCAAAAGAGAAACAATTCAATCAAATCATTTTAGGCATTTATTTAAACGGCCAATATGAACTATATGTAGTGGTGTATGTCCTTGGTTTTTACAAAAACATCGCGATAAAGGCCAGATTTTTTTTTAACAAACTGCTTTGCATCAAAACTGTCGTCGTCGCGGACCCGGTTCTTAATGTAATCTGCTTGAAAAGACGCCTTATTTGACAGTTGCCCGCCCAACATCATCTCTGATGTACCTACACAGTTGGTGCTGAACCATCTCAAAGAAAAAATTATAATCACTTCGTTTTACCACGAAGTGGTAACATCGTTAGGATATTCAATCATCTATTTTATTTATTTATAATGGTTATATATAAAAATATTTTTTATTACACTTCACCACTACTGCACCTGAAGGTTAATGATATCAATAATATAATTTAAAACAGTCATAAAGTAGGTATTAAAATTGGAATTGATTATGATGTTAATGAATAATATATAGGTATGTTGATAAAATTGTATAACATTGCAAATTTTTTTTTGTAGTTTTGATACATTTAGTTGTTATTTAGCAGCAGGGGTAGTTCAATATGAAATGAAATGAAATAGATTTACTAAGGTAAAAAAAAAAACTTGCTAAATTTGATACTTACAGGGAAGTAGAATAATAAAAAAGGTTTTAATATTATAAGTAATACACTTTCTTAAATAAAAAATACAGGAATAGACATTGTGTAAAAATGCTACTTTTTCGAGACTTCTTGTATGGAGACCCCTTGGGTTTAATTTTTCATTAATTTTTATTATTTGCCGTGTTAAAGGCACACGTAACAGCAACATGTGTTGTGTGAAAATTTCTACTGGCTACCTATAGGTGACTGACACGGAACCCTAAAAAGAATGATGTTGAATATATCATAAATTCTTTTAAAACTAGGGGGGCTTGCTCCGCTCTGCTTCCTAATTTAATTACCTACATATAAACTTAAAACCTATTTTTTTAAACTTTTGATTTGAATTTTTGTTCAATTTTCTTAACTCTGATTAAAAAATCCGATTAAGTTCGAGTCGGACTCGCGTACCTAGGGCTCCGTAATTCGACAGTTTTGGGAACAGAAAATTTTATTTTGTCATTTTGTTTCCGTGAATTTCTCAACCGCTATATTTTTCCTGTAATCCTTACGTAAGCACATGTTACAATGATTTTTAGGGATCCGTGGCATCTATAAGGTACAAAAGGAACCTTTATGGTGAGACTCCGTTGTCCGTCCGTCCGTATGCCACAGTCTCATAACATTAGGACCGTTAAAGATAGACTTGAAATTTGGCACCAAAACAGCATTAATTTGCCCACATGTCATGGTGTGAAAAAAATCAAAAAAATTCAAATTGCTCAAAATATTTCCAAAACAAGAATAGAAAAATAAAAATATACCCTAAAGATCAATATGGGTATCAAATTATAGATATTAAAAAGCTGATTGTAAAAATATATACTTTTACCATATTTACTGGTACTGGGGCTCTACCGCGTAATTCTCATTTGTATCAACTTCAAGCAAATGCATGCGAAATTCAACGCGTGCAAAAGAGATGGCATGTTAGGCGGGCGTCGTCGCACGCAAGTCAAATTTCAATCTCAAGTTGATGTTGATGAAAATGAGAATTACGCGGTAGACCCACTGGTTTCGAGACATGCATTTTTTGTAGTTTTTCGAGGATATCTCGAAATAGATGCAACTAAATATACTCGTAGCCATACAATATATTTTTACAATCAGCTCTTTAATACCAACAACTTGATACGCATATTGTGTTTTTATAAAATATTTTTTCATTTATTTTACTTCTTTTTTTATATTTCTCATTTGTTTTCAACTTTTTTTGATCGCTATATTTTTCCTGTAACTGGCCAGTCATGACCTATAATCGACATTTTTTCTATATTTTTTGGGGACCAGTTTCGGATATAAGAGGGGACATACATATTTTTGTGATTTTTAAAGATTTCTCGAAATCAGTGCCAGTAAATATATATTTAAGAAATATATTTATACAATCAGCTTGTTAATATCTACAATTTGATACCCATATTGTACATTTAGGAGTTTTTCTTTTTTGTGTTGGAATTATTTTCCAACAAAAAAAAAGAGAATTTTATAGTTAAGGTATATTTACTTGCATATATTTCGAGAAATTCTCGGAAAACCATAAAAAATGTATGTCCCTTATCTCCCAAATCGGCGGACAGAAAATTAAAAAAAAAAAACAATGTGATATATTATGTGATCACGTAAAGATTACACGAAAAATATAGCGATTGAGAAATTCACGAAAACAAAATGACGAAATTAAAATGTTTATCCACGATACGGAACCCTACGTACACGAGTCTGACTCGCACTTGACTGGTTTTTTTTTGAGCTATAGAAAACATATTTTTACTACTGTTTTTAGCTTTTTAAATGCAATTTATTTTTATAAAAATCTTTATGAAGTAGACGAGCTCATTGTTACCTGTAAAATGGATGCCTATAATCAGAAAGCGCGTAATACTAAGTGTAGCTATCACAATAAATACAACGTTTTCGCAGCTACTCATGACCCCCGAAGGGACCCGTTTCACGCCGAGTAAGCACGAAGCATCATTAAAGTTCGCACAAGAGAAGAACCTTCCGCTCTTGAAGCATCATCTGACTCCCCGCACGCGAGGGTTCACCACCAGCCTTCAGTACTTCAGAGGGAAAATACCTGCCATTTACAACATTCAGCTGGCTTTTGATAAGGACAGTAAGGTAAGTTGGCCTCTTCTTTTTTTTGCCGAGAAACAGCTTTCCTTAAGAACAGTCATCATGACGCGACCAACGCAGTTGTGGGTGTGCCCAAATGTCATGCTGTTTCATTTCGCTATAAGGTGCACGCTCCATGAAACTTGCGAGGATAATACAATCGTGCCGATTTCGTCGCCGGCGCAAAATTTAAAACTTGTTTCAGGAGAAACCTGATTTGGCAAGACTGTGGACGTTTTCAAACATTCACAACATTCATAACATTTTCGATGTTTGACTCGTATTAATTTTTTGATTTTATCTAAAACAATAAAAGCACATTCGGCTACATTTTAGGTAAAAAACGGTTAAATTTACATATTTTAGGGGTTTGTTGTTGAGATTACTAAAATTTCACAATTTTTAGTTAGACTTAAACATAGATTGAGATAATGTTAATTAACTCAGCCTAAAATATTATAATAACATTCCACAGACACACCACAATGTGGTGACAGCGTTTGTATAAAGGTTTGCGCGTGATGACGCCTCTTAACTGTTTTCAGTAGACAGATTTTAAAATAAGCGTGCATATCCTTAAAGTGTATGAAAAAAAAGCGATGTGTTTCATTTGACCGTAGTAAGTGACGTCATCATTACAAAAAAAACTTGAACGCATCCTAAAGTCTGTTATGGATCCGATCAATAAATCTAATAATAATATGATGACGTCACTTCCTATAGATACTAAAATATTTATAAAATCGGTTTAACAGACGAGCAAAGCAAAAAATTTATTATTGAAATTTCATAAATTTTTCTATTTATTTGATTGATCTATCTTATTGTTCTATTTATTCCAAAAATCAGACAGAAATAGCACATTAACGTAAAATAATTTGGCTAAGTGCGAGTCGAATTCGCGCACAAACGGTTCCGTACCACCACACAATACGGGTAGAGAACCCTGAAAACATGGTAAATTACAACAATTTTGATGTCATAACAACATTAGGGCGACACAAAGAAACCGCTAAAATGTTAGTACCACTCAAACAATTCGCAGCTCCCACTGAGTACGGAACCCTAATACATTAACCTTATATTTTTCGTGTAATTTTACGCAATCATCTATTACCATGACTTTTAGGGTTCCTTACATGTATTGTGTGAAAATTTCAACTGGCTACCTATAACCGCTGACGTGTGACAGACGGACGGACGGACAGACAGCGGAGGCTTAGTAATAGGGTCTCGTGCGGCACCCTTCGGGTGTACGGAACCCTAATCGAAACGAAACGACAAATCACGATATATTGATTTATTGTTTCCTGTGTTAACATTCCGTACAATTCGGGTCAGAAGGCAGGCTTGAAGTTCGCAATATCGCATTCTCACACCGCTAAGCTTCGACGAGGGAAGGGGAGCGCGCGGGGGATACTGTAGGTATACTGTATTCATTCAGTATGATGATATTTAATTTTATAAAACAATACTTCTGACATGTATGATTTCTGTTATAAAATGCACATGATTAGTCACGCGCAGTCAAAGGCCGGTGGCCTTTTTTGTGTCGAAAGCCGAGGCGGCGGCATTTCCTTTAAGGGGCTCCACAATGCTAAATATCAGTTTTGCATTGGATCCAGATCTGTCAATATAGAGGGTAAAAAAAAAAAAATATGGCGTGTTTTTTGACTCAAGAGAACCATTAATTACACTTTATAAATAAACATACTTTCAATCTATTTTCAATTATAATACTTTTAAAAAAGCATGAATTTCACGAAAAAAGCTATTCATTGACCATATTCCAAAACTGATTGAAACAAAACCAACACACGCAGATACTAACTAGAAAAAACATCTTTATTAAACGTAGTTTATGCAGGTGTAAACTACCTTCACGCGCGCCTTGGGTACTTGGGATCTAAAAAGGCCGACTTGGGTGAATCATAAAATTATTTGAAAGTAGGATAGAGTCAGAGTTATTTCACGCGTGCAAAAGAGACGGCATTAGAACAGAATCATAATGTGACCCATGCAAAATTGCCTTTTTAGAGGACCAGGGGACCTAAAAAGGCCAACTTGGGTGAATCGTGAAATGATTTGAAAGTAGGACAAATTCAGAGTTTCTTCATGCGTGCAAAAGAGATGGCATTAAAACAGAATCATAACATGATTCATCCAAAGCGGCCTTTTTAGAGGACCAGTGGGTCTACCGCGTAAGTTGATACAAATGAGAATTACGCGGTAGAGCCCCTGGCCCTGCAGTCTCGACAAAGATAGCGATCGCTATCCTAACCATTTCGGTCATTAACTGAAAAAAAACGATTATTTGTAGTGTCTACCATCAAAACTATCGACTGAAATCTGAATCGGAATTCGCTTCCGATTTCAGTCGATAGCTTGACGGTAGACTCTATAGAAAAGCTTAAAAATTTGATTTGAATAACTTAACGACCGAAATCGGTAGGATAGCGATCGCTATCTTTGTCGAGACTGCAGGGCCTGGTCCGCAGTGTAAGAAGACAAAACGAAAAAAAAAAACGCTAAAAAGCAAAAATCTTTGAATAAACAACAAAATTAATCTAAGTTGGTACAAATAAAGTAGGTACCAACAAAGAAATTCCCGCTGACGCAGTTTACGCTTTACTGCAGCGATATAGACGATAAGTAGGATTGCGGATTTTTCTTTGATAGCTGATGCTATATGTACAGTTGCCACGATAAGTTGAATTAATGTAATCTTTTGGCTATCGTTATTTATAATCAAAAGTTTATGACGTATTTCCTAATAGTCTCCATATATACCTATAGCTACTGATAAATTTCATTGTTATATATAGCCTTAGGATTAGGAAGAGGAGCCCAGAACCATACTCACTTGGCTCCTCAAGATGTCGTGTTAAGGGGCAGGTAGTCGCCAATGACCTTGAGTCGACCTGTGTCGATACAAATATCGACAGAAACGATATTGAAATAACGTTCATATCAGCGCGCACTGCTGTGCCGTAGCGTCGTAACGTCGCTGGGTCTCCGGATAGCGCAAATCACATGGACGCGATGGATGGAAAAAAAAAACCACAAGTGATTTTTCTAAACAATATTTGCTTTGTATTTTAGTGCAAGAACTATACTAATACCATTGGTGGTTGCAAAGAAATAACCACATTTACTTAATTGTAGTCTAAAAACAGCCTGACTTTGAACAATACTTTCATGCTGTTTCTTATACGCGAGAATAATTTCCTTAAACGAAGTTGTTTTTTATAGTTTAATTAACTATATATATTTTTTTCATATTTTTCAAACATACCGTTTAAGAAAAATATCTTTATCGGATGACGCTAGATGAGGCGCCATAAACACTGATGATGGAGAGTCCTCGCAAACGCTAAGACGAACTCCTGTTGAATATAAAAACTTAATATTATTTTTATGGTTTTACATTTAGGTCCAAATTTAAAATAAAAAAAAAATTGTTTGCCCCTATTAACCTAACATTGTTTACAACTTTTGTTTAGTCTCCTAATGGAGCCTTAAAGTTTGCGAGGGTTGTTCATCATCAGTTTTTGACACCATATCTTACGGTGCCATGTAGGTGTAGGGCTCAAAACTAGAGTTCGCCGCACAAAAAACCCCGCGGGATAAAGTATTTTTTCATTTGTGGATATATTAATAATTTGCAATATTCCGCTAAACACTCTTACCATGCTATTCAAAATGCAGACTCAAGCACCGCCCGCTCTCCCGCATTAAACATGCACAAGCAAAGCAAGCAGTACGAACACAAAATAAAGCAATCTTAAATAACAAATATTAAGCTTTGCTTGTGCATGTTTTATGCGGGAGGGCGGGCGATGCTTGAGTCTGCATTTTGAATAGCATGGTAAGAGTGTTTAGCGGAATATTGCAAATTATTAATATATCTACAAATTCATCATGGACTTTCGCAAAGTAACGCCTTTTTCAATAAATTTTAAAAGTATTTGTCGATATTATTTTGGGAAGAACAATTCACTTATTACTTACACTCGAAGTCATAAAAGGAGGTTCACGTTCCCAATTTTAAGGGCAATTAAACGTTAACTAAACAACCGTATTACGATCACTACGCCGCTTTTTGTAAGCATGTGTACCGCAACATGTGCAAGTGGCCCTGTATATATAGCGCCCGTAAGCGCTTTTCTTCTTGTCTGTATAAGCAGCGATAACGCCTCGACGAAGGGTCAAGACAGGTAGCCCCAAACTGTACGAAGCACATGTCTTCTTTTGAGAGGCGAGGTATAGTATGTCGCAATGGGCTACAGAGCTCATGCCACGTAAAAAGTTCCGCGGTATACGTTGTTTTCTTTACTAGACGGTAAGAACTTTGACATAGATAGGACATCTTCCGTGTCGTTTACTGTACACAGTGTCTACATTGTCCACAGACGCCGCCCACTCTGACCAGCTTGCTGTACGGACGGCCGGTGCACGCGCACCTCTACATTCAGAGGATACCCGTCGACACCGTGCCTGAGGAAGAGGCTGACGCTGCCAAGTGGCTGCATGACCTCTTTGTCGTTAAGGTACGTACTTGGTTTTATTGTACTTTCAATCTACGAAGACTAATCTGCTTGTGTGTAGTATCGGTATAGCATGCAAATGTGTGTGTACGATTTGTATGATATACGCTCCGGCAAGCACGCACATTAGCGCAACATGCATATACACGTTTTACTACAAGCAGAGTCGATAAGCCGTTGTGGATTACAAGAACTGTAGGTATTATAATGTAGGTGATAATGATAATAAGTTATAATTTAATTAAATAGTATAATTTCTTAACTTATGATTCCTCTAAGGTGTAAACATTAATTGATTACAGACTGTAAAAGGAAAAGGACTATATGAGACAGGTAGACAAAGATATATATGTTTTTCTTTTTTTCATTAACCTGAATTCCTGCTGTCTTGTATTTTCTTATCCCTTGGGTAAAGTAGATATAAGTCATATATTGTATAGTATAAGTTTTATGTTGAAAAAAAAGACATGATCTTGCTAAGTTTCTTGCCCTTCTTCTTAGCAAGACTAATCGAATGGGCGGAGGTAGGCATGTATTTATATATGTAACCTATTAGTATGTAGTATATAGGATGGGATTTGGTCGGCCGCCTGGATTCGTGCTGGGGGCTCGGTTGGTGATCATTGAACCTAGTTCCTGGTCCCTGGCCGGGTCTCCGGTATGGGTTCGGGCGGCTGATTGGATTTTACCTTGTATAATATATATTTTACCTATCATTTTAATCGTAAATATATTGCTACATAAATTAAATAAACCTTTAATTTAGTTCATGTACATTTATTATTTTATTACATATATTTTCTTTATTAGATTAAATTTGACGTGTAAAAAGTGTATATATCTATACCTGCTTTGCAAAATAAACTATTTGAATTTGAATTTGAATATTAATGATTTTTTATTTTTTCATTTTATTTTATTCAGGTAACAAACGGTCACAACACAAATAGTAAATATAAAAATAACAAACACAAACAGACCTTAAGAACCATAAAAATGAAGTACAACAATTATGATACGCTTACACACACTAAATTTAAGAGCCTTATCTTTCTTTTATGGAACAAAGTTCCTTCTAGTAACTCTCATGTCTTCGTTAATATTTTCAAGTGCTTATCGTTAATAGATCATGTTCCATCGAAAGTAATATCCTTAAAAATTTTTCAGCTCGCCCCCTGAAACATTTGCACATAAAAATCTGGTTTTTTAATGTCTACTAGAGTCATTAGCCCGCAGCTCTTTAAATAAAACCTCTGCCCTAAGCCACTTTTATACAACTTCTAACACCAAAATGTTACAGTTAAGTCGTACTGGTCTTTTTAGCATAGCTTAACCTGTAGAATTTTTTCGTTTTGCGAATTTTTTCGCGAGTTTCAGAAACCTGAGGATATCTATGGAAATGATTGTTAGATTCTAATGAAAGTTTATATTTTCTGAATCTAGATAAAATTGTCTTTCCAAACAAAAATAAATAATAATGATAACAATAATATATAATAATAAAGAAAATCCTAAGTCGCGCAAAAGCCTACTTTTGGCTTTTTATTTTTTATCAATATATATTATTATATATTGTATTCATAGGTATATATGTATAAGTATCTATACATATGTAGGTGTAAATAAATAAATTTAATTAAAAATAATAATAGTAATAATAAAAACAATAACACTTACTGAAGGTAGAGGCAAAAAATTCTATTGTTATTTTTTCTTTTTTACTTTTTATATATTACATTTTGATTTTTGTAATACAAAAATAACTGTAGCTTGTTTCTCTAGCTTTTCAACGACATATAAATGTAACATAATTTGTATCTGGAAATTTAATTCTATAATTATTTAGTAATTGTTTCGTTTTAGTCAAGATCATGGCTCGATGCCACTCAACAGGTTAATCAAAAAGAGTTCATCTCGTACATGAAGATTTTATGAAAATGTGCAGAGAGACATCGCATATCAGAAGTGGTTTCGCACCAAAAGATAAATACTTATACCTGCTAAAGGAAAAAAAAATAACAGAAGTCTAATGTTAGGTTGGACGAATTCGTCCGTAGGTAAGTAAGAGAACATATGTACATAATATGCTAATGAAAAGGTGATCTTTGAATCCGCTTGTTTATGCTTATATGCTAATCTTACCGATACGCACCTCTAGGAGCCTAAATATAGCGATCGTCCGCGAACCGCCAAGCTCTTTCGAAGCGCGCTTCGACAAATAAAATATAAAGCGCGCTATCCACCGGAGAGTTAAGCTATGCGGTTTCACAAAGTGGGGTCAGGTGCGGAAAAGGGTAGGAGTAAGGGGGCGATATTGACCCCCCCCGTGAATCACGACTGAAGTACTTAAATGTCACCAGTTTCCATAACTTCTACCAAAAAAATTTTCATTTTTTTATTGAATATACGCCATTTTAGGACATAGTTTTCATTATTTTGGTATATAAATTAACCATTATTTTTTATGATTTTTTTAAAGAACTGTCGTTATGACTTATAACATCACTTAAGAATTTCAAACATTAATATTGACTGTGATGTGTGATTGCTTATAAAAAATGTGGTCTGTCTCTGTCTGTCTAATCATCTGTCATCTAGCTATCAAATAAGTCGGCAGCAATTTTTTATAAATTTATCTTAATAGCAAAGGACACATTTCTAAACAGCCATTTCTCAAGTGACGTCACACGAAGGCAAATGGAAGTTTTTTCGTAAAAATATTCAGCATCATGCATGAGGTTGTTAGACCGCAAGTTCGAAAATACGGCTTATTAAACCTAAATCTCGAAATGATTTTCGAATTAGCACACCTAATCTAAGCGAATTGCAAAATGTTCATCAAATATAAACACATCACCACATGGTCAGTGATCTATCTATTCAAATACAATTATTACATACATAGATAACAGACAAAAATTTTTTTTTTTTACTTGAACCAATTTGATTTAATATACGTAAAATGACACGAAAATTGCCCTCCCCCCCTTCAGCGAAATCCTGGATCCGCGCTCGAGTAAGGTACGTCTATCTATAGGTCGTAGGGGTTACGTGGCAGGATTCCTATCTGTTAATACACACATTTTCAGACCTGTGGGTCTACCGCGTAATTCTCATTTTCATCAACATCAACTTGAGATTGAAATTTGTCGTGCGTGCGACGACGCCCGCCTAACATGCCATCTCTTTTGCACGCGTTGAATTTCGCATGCATTTGCTTGAAGTTGATACAAATGAGAATTACGCCGTAAAGCCCCTGCATAACTAGGCTATTTATTTATTTATTTAAAATGGAATACAAACAGTACACATATTTCACACAATAAATTAATTACAAAATTAAAATTCTGATATGCGGACCAGTTACAGGAGTTCACAACATTCATAGTTAAATTATGAACACAAAGCAGACATATTATTTAAAGCAAGAATAAAAAAATCAATATACAACGTGTAACAGAAAGGTGTAACCATATTTTGAAGTGCTTATTCAGTCAATGGTATAAAACAACTTTATATGGAACAAACCCTGTATCTCGAAAAAAAAAATTCAACTGTTTCATAGAAAAATGCAATGCCGCTCAGCCGAAATGTATGGAAAGGCAGTTTTTTTTTTTGAGATTTCAGTGTTGGTTCCATAGTAAAAGTTGTTCTATACCATTGACTGAAAAAGCTCTTCAAATATGGTTACACCTTTCTGCTACAAATTGTATAATATTTAGACAAATTTACATGCATAACCATTTAACCTAATAACTACCTTAAAATTATAAAACACATAAGTGAAAGACAAAGCAAAATTATACTTAAGAAAATCTTAGCAAACTGTTCCTAAAGTTGGATAAGGATAAGTATAATATATTGCATATCGCATATCGAAAGAGTTCAATAGACGGTGTGTCCTCATTATTCTTTTATTCTAAATATGATTAGGGTTTGTCTTTATCTGACACGTGTATGGAAAAATGATGAAAAAAGTAATTCTTCCATACCCGTGTCAGGTAGCGTTACTTAAATTCGCTAGACAAATTCTAACAATAATGGTGTTAATAAATTATAGGACACTAGCTATGACCGTGGCTTCACCCACGCTGATTTAGTTTGCATTTTTCCGGGATAAAATGTAGCCTACGAGGCCGGAGTGATATGTCTGGTAAAAAATAAAGGAATAAATATTTTCTTAAAGTCGTTGGTACTTACTTTTCAACATCCCCTAGCTCAATACACTTCATCCAACGTTTTTTCAATCCCTTCAATATAGAGAGATCTAGGCAACCCTTCAAAATAGGCAATCGTTTCGGTTTCGTGCATGACCTCTTCTTTGGAGTTAAATATTTTCTCACCCAGCTGTAAAAAAGCTGTATCACTAACTAAGGAGGTGGTGTGATAGAGTTTGATAGAGCTGCTGTAGATGAATTATTGTGCATTGTGTGTGAAAATTGGTTAGAACTATGCAATGGAACTACTATTACTAAGTTTCTTGCCCTTCTTCTATTTAAATATATGTATTGCATATATTTATAACATTATTTAGCCCTTATTCCTTTATTTTTCATTTTATTCAAGTGCAATTTTTTATTAAATTAAAGCAAACCTAACCTTTACTATTTCCTTGTGTATTTCCCCATATTATTATTTATTATATAAAACTATTACCTATAGATTATTTAATTATATTACATTAAAACCGACCTGTAATAAGTGTACCTGATATATAATAAAATAATATTTTGTCATTAGCGCTCTTCGCAGGCGCGGCGCTTGCAATTTTAGGTAGAATAGAATAGAATAATTTCTTTTTTTAGGACAGTAGGTTACAATAAATATTAAAACACTAATTTCCACTGAAAGTTTCCTTGTAATGTGGAAAACTAGGCTCTTTCTCAAAAACATAAGACTTAAAGAAATTCATTTTACCTTATCTTAAGACTATAATTTAAGTAAATAAATATTGAAAGTTGACCCTTAGTCTTTTAAATTATTATAATTACATAAGAAAACAGTTAAATTAAATTTTAGTGAGATATATTTCGGGCCACTCGGGCCCGGCATCAGTCACAATGAAGTATGAAAATATAACAGATAGGTAAAAAAAAAAAAAAAAAATTAAAAAATAATAAAAAATAAAAACTATTTACATTTAACCTATTTATAAGATATTACAAGAGTCACATAGCGCCATCCCACCGCATCGATGCAGACTTTTCTGTTCTTAGTTATGTAGCGATGAGATGGGATGGCGCCACGCGGTGAATGCTGTTTATGCCAATCTATTTCGTGGAAGACCAAGCAGTTGGAGGGATGTGAGTGGGGAATTAAAACGGAATGATGACGACTAATTAGTGTTGCTTGTTTAAGCCTGGACCATATTGTGCACCAAGCGACCATATGAACGAACTCTCCCACGTTCTCAGTTGAATGTCTGTTAGGGCTGGTATGAATGATTTTAGAATGCGGACTGTAAAACACTGATTAAATTTTGATTTGTGGAGACGAGTGTGTGTGGGGATGGGTAGTCTGTTGTTAGTTATGGAGTCAGATGTATGTCTGTGATGGTTCATTCTAATACTTAATGCGTTTTTCGTCTCACCCACATAGAATGCAGGGCAGTGCCTGCATTCTAGGATGTATATGCAGTTACTTGTTGTGCATGTGGTATTAGGTTGGGATTTATATGTGTTTACTGTATGGTGTGTGTTGATGGCAGTGGCGGTGTTAATGATAGCACATGTCTTGCATCGAGGCCGTCGGCATGGTGAGGTTCCGGGGGTTGTAGTGGTATTGTTGTTGTGTGGTGCATTTGTTTTGGTAAGTATTGACTTTAGGTTTGGGTTTTGTTTATAGCATATCTGCATGTTTCTGGGTAACAGGTTTTTAGTGTCGTCGTTTTGTGTGAGTATAGGTAAAAAGTCTTTTATTAGTTTTTTTAGCTTGTAGCTACCGTGGAAATACGTTGTGATTAGACGCAGTTGGTTTTGTGTGTTGTTTCTGTTAGGTTTGTTGTTATGAATGTGTTGTCTGGGTCGGTCATGTATGTGTTTTATTAAGAAGTTGTTAGGGTAGTTTCTGTGTAGTAGGCCGGTGTGTATTTTATGTTGGTAGTTTTCCAGTGTTTCTTGAGTGTTACAGATCCGACGGCCTCGAAGTGATAATGAAAAAGGGATGGATTTTTTAATGTGTAATGGATGACAGCTGTCGAAATGAAGATACTGTAATTTGTTTGTTGGTTTGAAATGGACTGATGTGGTGAGGTGATTTTTGTTCCCAATGGATAGATCAACATCTAAGAATGTTATTGCGGTGGTTGATATTTCGTGCGTGAAGTTCAGGTTGCTGTGTTCGTTTAGGCGGTGTAAAAAGTCGTCAAGAGATGGCCGGTCGTGTGGCCAGATCATGAATATGTCGTCTATATATCGTTTCCAGATGAGTGGCTGCCGAGGCTCTGTAGATAAAAAGTTCTTTTCTATAGATGCCATAAAAAGATTGGCGTAGCTAGGAGCCATCCGGGTACCCATCGCCGTTCCTTTTATCTGGTGGTAATATTTATTATCAAATGAAAAAAAGTTGTTATTAAGTATAGTTTCTGCCAGTTTTGTGATGAAGTCTGTTGATGGTTGATGAGGGGATAGCCGGTTGTTGAGATGGTCACGTAATGCTCTGAGGCCGGTGTCGTGAGGAATGTTGGTGTATAATGAGGTGACGTCTATTGTAACTAGATGCATATGAATATCTTTTGGGAGAGGTAGTGATTTGATGATTTCTATGAAGTGGTTCGTGTCCTTGATGTATGAGGGAAGGTTTTTGACAAGTGGTTGAAGGTGATGATCTACGAAGGCTGATATGTGTTCGGTTGGTGAATCATATGAGGCAACTATGGGACGACCGGGGTGGTTGGGTTTATGGATCTTCGGCAGCATATAGAAGTTTGGGGTCCTCGGATGGCTAGGTAACATTAATTCTCTGTCTGTCTCTGACAGACCCTCAGCTTCCCCCCTACTTTGAACGATATTTTGGACGACATCCATAACCTGGTCACAAGGATCGCTTGGTGATAGGCTGTAAAAATTTGCGTCATTTAGTTGCCGTAACCCTTCTTGGATGTAGTCCTTTTTATTTAGAATGACGGTGGCTGAACCCTTGTCTGCAGGAAGGATTATGATTTCATCATTCTGTTTTAACTTTTCTAGGGAAATGCGTTCTTGTAAAAAGTCTGCATCGATGCGGTGGGATGGCGCTATGTGACTCTTGTAAAAAGTCTGCATCGATGCGGTGGGATGGCGCTATGTGACTCTTGTAATATCTTATAAATAGGTTAAATGTAAATAGTTTTTATTTTTTATTATTTTTTAATTTTTTTTTTTTTTTTTTTTACCTATCTGTTATATTTTCATACTTCATTGTGACTGATGCCGGGCCCGAGTGGCCCGAAATATATCTCACTAAAATTTAATTTAACTGTTTTCTTATGTAATTATAATAATTTAAAAGACTAAGGGTCAACTTTCAATATTTATTTACATAATACGCGATAAAGCGATATATATATATATTTATGCAACTAAACTTCTTCAAGAGGAATGAACAACAATCTCCTTTTCGTATGAACTTTTCATATCTTGTTTGTTTTATCCCGAAGACTCTTGTTGTCGACGATAAGAAGCACACAGGTCCACACTATAGTTGAGGTCAGAATCCGAGGACCAAAATCTGAAGCTTGTAAACTGGAATCTGCAGAACACTGGACGGATCCTGGACTGATGTCGGATCTTCCACTTATATACCATCCCAAAACGCACAAGGAAGACCACTAGAACCGTTTCACCTTGTCAAATAAGGTGATCGTGGGTTGCGTCACCAAATCAGAGATTACAAGCGTAAAAGTACTCATAAAACTGCACTGATTCTCCAACCAAACTAGTGCAGATTATCAATTCTTAATACTTCCCCTTTCAGATAAATTTATCATTATTTTATACTTATAAACCAAGTATTGTAATAATTCAAATTGCTTGATAGTGTCAGTAAAAACATTACTTCTTTTTTACAGAAAAATAATTACATGCCAGTCTTGTCTGTTGTTTGACCAAGGAGTTATGAAGGAAATCATCAATAAAATAAAAAACAACTGTGATAGGTTATTACAATATTATACTCACGTCCTTTTTCTCAGACAATGTCTCCAAATAGGCGCTGCACCCAAGGGCCTGATCCCCAAAATACCCATCCATACAATGCCAGCAATCATCAGAAATCACATGATTTTAGTTAATCTCAACAACGCCCTCAACACAACATATATGTTATTTATTCAATACTCGAACTTATGCACTCACTATAAAAATAGTCTAGATAACCTTTTGAAAGTATCATTAATAGCATACCCACGACTGTTCATCGAAATACAAGAAATTTTATCCAACACCACAACCAAATTATCACATGAAAACGTAAGGCTTTTTAAAAAATTAGAAAATCTTGAAAACTATTACAAGTATAAAAATATCAGCCTTCCTATAAAATATCAACCAAACATGGAGCTCTCTACATTGAACCTTACTCCAACCGACATGTCACATCCCTTTTGCATCCCACCTCCCCCCGCAATTCAGAGTAACAACCTCGAGAAGGATAATGTCATAATTAATTTTTCGTCCTTAGAACTAACAGATACGGACAAATCTCTGATCAACAAAGGTCTAACCTTCTGTCCAACCACTAAATTGAACAGGATAAAGTTATTAAACGATTTTATTGCCTTCGGTCGAAATTTAAAGTGGAAACACTACTGGACCACTCACAAACAATCAAATAACACTAAAATCCATGATGCGCTGCAAAAATTTAAACAACCGTCAGCTCACGAACCACCTCAACTTCCTCCAAACCACCCTATCGAAATTTTCATGTCTGGTATCTTATCAAAATTATCAGATGACCAATATATTAACAGCCTGCAAATCATATCACACAATCTAACACCTAAAGAACGCATTTCCCTAGAAAAGTTAAAACAGAATGATGAAATCATAATCCTTCCTGCAGACAAGGGTTCAGCCACCGTCATTCTAAATAAAAAGGACTACATCCAAGAAGGGTTACGGCAACTAAATGACGCAAATTTTTACAGCCTATCACCAAGCGATCCTTGTGACCAGGTTATGGATGTCGTCCAAAATATCGTTCAAAGTAGGGGGGAAGCTGAGGGTCTGTCAGAGACAGACAGAGAATTAATGTTACCTAGCCATCCGAGGACCCCAAACTTCTATATGCTGCCGAAGATCCATAAACCCAACCACCCCGGTCGTCCCATAGTTGCCTCATATGATTCACCAACCGAACACATATCAGCCTTCGTAGATCATCACCTTCAACCACTTGTCAAAAACCTTCCCTCATACATCAAGGACACGAACCACTTCATAGAAATCATCAAATCACTACCTCTCCCAAAAGATATTCATATGCATCTAGTTACAATAGACGTCACCTCATTATACACCAACATTCCTCACGACACCGGCCTCAGAGCATTACGTGACCATCTCAACAACCGGCTATCCCCTCATCAACCATCAACAGACTTCATCACAAAACTGGCAGAAACTATACTTAATAACAACTTTTTTTCATTTGATAATAAATATTACCACCAGATAAAAGGAACGGCGATGGGTACCCGGATGGCTCCTAGCTACGCCAATCTTTTTATGGCATCTATAGAAAAGAACTTTTTATCTACAGAGCCTCGGCAGCCACTCATCTGGAAACGATATATAGACGACATATTCATGATCTGGCCACACGACCGGCCATCTCTTGACGACTTTTTACACCGCCTAAACGAACACAGCAACCTGAACTTCACGCACGAAATATCAACCACCGCAATAACATTCTTAGATGTTGATCTATCCATTGGGAACAAAAATCACCTCACCACATCAGTCCATTTCAAACCAACAAACAAATTACAGTATCTTCATTTCGACAGCTGTCATCCATTACACATTAAAAAATCCATCCCTTTTTCATTATCACTTCGAGGCCGTCGGATCTGTAACACTCAAGAAACACTGGAAAACTACCAACATAAAATACACACCGGCCTACTACACAGAAACTACCCTAACAACTTCTTAATAAAACACATACATGACCGACCCAGACAACACATTCATAACAACAAACCTAACAGAAACAACACACAAAACCAACTGCGTCTAATCACAACGTATTTCCACGGTAGCTACAAGCTAAAAAAACTAATAAAAGACTTTTTACCTATACTCACACAAAACGACGACACTAAAAACCTGTTACCCAGAAACATGCAGATATGCTATAAACAAAACCCAAACCTAAAGTCAATACTTACCAAAACAAATGCACCACACAACAACAATACCACTACAACCCCCGGAACCTCACCATGCCGACGGCCTCGATGCAAGACATGTGCTATCATTAACACCGCCACTGCCATCAACACACACCATACAGTAAACACATATAAATCCCAACCTAATACCACATGCACAACAAGTAACTGCATATACATCCTAGAATGCAGGCACTGCCCTGCATTCTATGTGGGTGAGACGAAAAACGCATTAAGTATTAGAATGAACCATCACAGACATACATCTGACTCCATAACTAACAACAGACTACCCATCCCCACACACACTCGTCTCCACAAATCAAAATTTAATCAGTGTTTTACAGTCCGCATTCTAAAATCATTCATACCAGCCCTAACAGACATTCAACTGAGAACGTGGGAGAGTTCGTTCATATGGTCGCTTGGTGCACAATATGGTCCAGGCTTAAACAAGCAACACTAATTAGTCGTCATCATTCCGTTTTAATTCCCCACTCACATCCCTCCAACTGCTTGGTCTTCCACGAAATAGATTGGCATAAACAGCATTCACCGCGTGGCGCCATCCCATCTCATCGCTACATAACTAAGAACAGAAAAGTCTGCATCGATGCGGTGGGATGGCGCTATGTGACTCTTGTAATATCTTATAAATAGGTTAAATGTAAATAGTTTTTATTTTTTATTATTTTTTAATTTTTTTTTTTTTTTTTTTACCTATCTGTTATATTTTCATACTTCATTGTGACTGATGCCGGGCCCGAGTGGCCCGAAATATATCTCACTAAAATTTAATTTAACTGTTTTCTTATGTGACTATAATTTAAGCTATATACGAATACATTTTGACAATAAAAGGAATTTAGATTAATTTAATTTAAACACAAATGATGTTATATTCAGCTTATTTTAAAGTGTGTTGATGTGTGTGAGAGGGTGTGAGGGTGTGTGTGTGTGTGTGATGTGCGTTTGTGAAGAGGTGATGTATCCCTAGCCTTACGAGCGTGGTCTTGGGATCAGTATGAGAACTACTAGGGAGTATGCGGAAATGAAGATGGGTATGGACGGGCCGGTGTCATTTTCGTAGGTCTTAGGACTACGGGTGGACTTACAGGTGGTAGAGCTGATGCCGGGCTCGACTGTGGAGGTACCACCATCTTACTTGGAGACCCCCTCGAAGTTATTCGAGGGGGAGTAAGAGGACAGCTCACAGGCAAACCAGGGACCGATGGATGGCGGTATATCCATCCCTAATAGCCGGGCCTTATATGGAACAGACTGGTGACGGGCAGCGGCGTCACTGGTGCGAGGATTCCAGCACCGCGCTCACCAACCCGCCTGCCCAGCGTGTGTGAGTATGGGCAATTCTTCCAGGATGACAGCCGGGAGTGGCGAAGTCCTGGAAAGGCTTTATGTCCAGCAGTGGACGAACTAGGCTGATGAATGGATGGATACTACCGGCGCACCGTGGGTAGTCCTGTGCATCGAGTAAAAAGAAGTGACCAATTCAGAGATGTGTTGAAAAAAAAACTACATAAAAATAAACACTTACACATATAACCTATGGACTAGGAGGTTACCGACTGTATGTTCCTAGTCCATATGTTACAAAAATAAAAACACAATAACGTAGCAGACTGCTTTATTAATAAGGTACTCTGTGCGTTGAATGTTAATTTTGTATCATCAATTCATTATGCATGATAATGTTTATTACGCAATATCCGGCTGAAGACTTTGAATCTTAAGTAATCTTAACACATGTTTTCTGATAGCAGGAATCGAACTTGGTAACTCACATTCAAAGATAGTAAAAGTAGGTATGCGGTAAGTGGACAATCAGTCTTATCAATGTACACACGGTGGTGTGTAGAATATAATGGAGCCAGACAAAACTGATATATAATACAAATAAGCAGACGTAATAAATTTAATAAGAATTCTACTTTTAAAAGTTCTTAATCTCCTTACATATAGAATGCAACGTTTATCTGTATATATGTTGGTGTACATATTTTACCTTATATATAACTCGAGAATCAGGCTTTACTTATATATTTGTTTGTAATCATTTACTACATTAAGCTAATTACAACATCAAAAACGGTTTACAAGTACCTTAAGTTGCTTTTCAGTAACGCTGTGATTGACCCAATTTATTATAATACCACTTAAATAACCAAACAGCGACTAATATTTCTTCTTTAGCTTAGGGCTAGGCTAGGCAATAGTAGATTATGCACTAAGGGAATAAAGCAGTGTCTTACGTCACGGGCGGCATATTGAACCCTGAGCGTAACGAGGGACTCTAGAGTTAAACTGAGCGTAGCGAGGGAGTTATATAGAGTCCTGAGTAAAGCGAGGGGTTCAAGCTGCCAAAGACAAAGACAGGCTTTATTCCTGAGGAGCATACTCTACTTCTCACACCTTCTGCGAGACAATAAAAAGCTCGACATTTTTTATCAACATTAATAATTCAATAAAATTCACTGACAATCACCACAGCACCAAACACCGTCTTTTGTTTCACATTCTTTGTAAACGCTTTTTTTCTTTTTGTTGAATTTTGCTTTTGGTGGCCAGTCCGATTTTCGAACAAACCTCTTTACAATCCCATATGGGCATTTGTTTTCCACGAGTTTCCACACGAATTTGACGTTCCAAATTTAAATCACTTTAATCCCTAGGGATTTTCATATAACTTTATATCGCTTGAGATATAATGCGTTACTTTACGACCTTTACGTTGAGGTTGCATGATATGTAATTGGACATTGTCGAGCAGGTGGTGTGAAAAATATATTTGCCATGCAGTCTAGAATGCTCCTAAAGAACACCTTCAATAAGGGTTAATCCCTAAATTACCGACAATTAGGCTGAACATTTAAGAACCTTGTAGGCCGCGGCTTTCTTTTTCTCATTTTCAGAAACTCGTACAGCCAATTTTTTTTTTTTTTGGCTGGCAACCCTGCCAATGTAAACATTGTTGATAGATCGCTATAGGTATTAATTAATAAAGTCTTCGTTAAGTCCCTTAAATATAGCTATATAGTGTTAAAAGTGAAACCACTAACCTCATCTCGTTATAGTATTCAAGGTATTCCAATTTAAAAGTGTTTTACGGAAGATTTCATAGCCTGACAAACTGGTGAGCAACATTTTTAGCCGTTTAAACTTCAAATTTACGAAAAAAAAACAAAAACAACCACACTTATCGCTGATGACAAAAACTTCGATGATCAGCTGATTGGATAAATAAACTGACAGGTGTTTTCTTCAGACTTCAATATTGCCATCATAAATAAACATACAGCGCCATCTGTGATCGACATCCAACAGCGAGTTTTTTGAAGTCTCATTGCACACGAAAATTGCAAATTGTGCTCCGGAGCCGTTTACAAAGCTTGTTAGACTGGCGATTATAAAGATTGATATAATTTTATTTTCTTACATTTTGCAAAATTTATTTATCTTTGGAAAATGAACAATGCCAAGAAAATTATAATGACCAGAGCCAAAAAGCGCGAAATTTCAAATGCAAATCTGAAAGAAAAAAATATAGAAAATACAGGAAAAGCTTATGCCGTTGCTCTCAAAAATTTTAAAGATGATAACGATAAAAAAGACAAACTTATTTCTACACTGCTGAAGGAACAAGAAAATAATGAACGAGAAACACAAAGAATTATTGAGGAAAATACAGAGTTAAAACGCCGATTAAATAAATTAGAAAGCGAGAACTATGAACAACAACAAGAAATTTTTAATTTAGGAATCGAAATAACCGAATACAAAGAAGAGCATGAAAAATTTGAAAATACGCATTTAGAGCTCATTACACCATTAAAGACTAAACTTAATAGATTAGAAGATGAAAACCACGAACTACTTGAAAAAATACTAAAAGGGATAACTGGCAAGGAGGACGACACAGGAATAAAAAATTCCTTCGACTTAACAAAAGTAAGAAAGCCAATTTGCAAATACAGAAACAGTAACATCCTGAAGAAGCTCAAAAAAGCAAATAAAAAAAACCGACACCTTAAAAAAATCTGCTTGAAAATAAACAAAGAGAACCTCAAGTTAAATCATAAAATATTAGAACATGAAACAAAAGAAGAAATAATGCGATCTCAGTTAGAGGCCACAGATAACAAGACAATAAAATATACAGTAAATAATAAAAATGACAATGAACCACAGAAAGGCGGAAATTACGATGCAGTATGTATACATAACGATAAAAAGTGCACAATCCCTGAAGATAATAGTAACAGAGAACAAAAACATAATCAAAAACCCAAGGAAAAAAAAGAAGCAAATGATGACAACGAACAAAAAATAAAACATAAAAGTGAAACTTATACAAATCATAAAGCTCAAAATATACAGAAAAAACTTGTTATATTCTCTGATGATGCAGGTCCCGGACTAGCAAGCCGTTTAATTCAAAGATCCGCAGATAACTACAAAATACTGAACTATTGTAAACCAGGAGCGACACCTTATCAAATACTGGATAATTATAGCGTAGCAACAAAATCCCTAACAGAAAATGATACAGTTGCTATAGTCATCACTAAGTACCACAGTATCGAGTTTGGTGAGGGCTATGCGGACTTTATCATACAGCTTCTTGACATGGATAAGCGAAACTTCAATGTAATTTTATATACGTTGTCTTACAATGGTCGCAACGATCGAAACATCTACCGTACAAACGAAAAACTAGTGAAAGCAGCGCTGAAACTTAAAAATGTTCGCTTTGTGGATATAAATGAATCAAAAGAAATATCTAATCAGTATTACATCGTTGGGGAACTGATAAGAATCAATAACAACTTCACAGGACTATCGCCGTTGAGATTTTTTGAATGCCACGAGGAATTGCTATATTCTATGGAAAAATATGAGACTATAAACTTGGTCCAAGAAAATAAAACGACAGAAAATACTATTACAGAGCTAGATGGCACCAATAAAACAAGAGCAATCGCAATAAATACAACAGTGAATACAGATAAAACGAACAACACAAATAGAAATTCCAATGCAATAAAAACTAGTTTAGAGACTAAAAACCTGAAAGACAAAACTGAAATTTCAAATACAGACAAGAAAGAAGCTTTGGGAAAAAAAGGAACAATAGACCAGAAGGAGAATACAGGCAATGCCAAAACGCTAACTTTTACAGACAAGAGTGATAGCAAAAAAGAAGAAAAAATCACAAACACGAATTTTCATGCAAATCGTCTAAAGAGTTTGAAAAGTTGATAATAGTACATACAAATATACAAAGCATAAACAATAAGTATTTAAGTTTAGAACTTTTAACAAATGATACAAACTGTGATATATTATGTTTAACCGAAACGTGGACAAATGAGCTACAACTAAATGTAATGACTATTGACAATTATGATCTTGCTACCAGCTTTAGTAGACTTCTATTTGAACATGGTGGAACGGCTATTTTTGTAAAGAACAATATAGATTATAAAATTAGAAAAGACATTAACAAACTATCATTTGAGATGAATTGTGAAGTTTCAGCCATAGAATTAAAGCCACAAAAGATTGTTATTGTCTGTATGTAGAGGCCTGATCATGATTTTTGCATTTTTGAAGATGTGTTGACTAAAATATTGCACAGAATTAGTAAGGAAGGGAAAAGATTGATTGTAGCAGGAGACTTTAATTTAGATATGTTAAATGTAAAAGGTAAAGTAAAAAAATTCTGTGACTTGATAAATAATTTTAAATATAAGACAACAATTAATGAGCCAACTAGATCTAAGAACGGAAGTGCCACCTGCATTGACAATTTTATTATAAATGAAGACGACAATACATCTATTGGGCATGTACTAAATTGTAAATTATCAGATCATAACGCTATAATGATTGACTATTTTACTGGACATAAAGACAAAAACAAAAAGATAGAAAATGCTTCCTTTAGAAGAAATTTTACTGAAAATAACTTAAATTACTTTCATTACTTGTTTGATAAGGACTTTGATGTATTAGAAATAAAACTTTTGGAAACAAATAGTTCCGAAGAAAAAATGAACATTTTGCTCGATGCTATAAAATACTGCTTTAATACAGCTTTTCCCTTAATAAAGGCTCAAAAACACAAGAAAACCTTTAAGTGGACAACGCAGGGAATAGAGACTTCGAGAAAAAATTTAGAGCATTTAGAACTCCTACAAGATTTGGATCCCAAAGATGAACGCAAAACTAAAATCAAAATGTATAAAAAAATATTGAGAAAATGTTTTTGCACATCAAAACGTTTGTATTACGCCAAAAGAATTAGTAACGCTAAAAACAAAATAAAAGAATCTTGGAGTGTAATAAATGAACAAGTCAAAAAGAGAAAGTCTAACAAAAGAATTGAAGCCATTATTAACGACAAAAAGGAAACAGTTAATGACCCGAAAGAAATCGCCACAACTTTTAACAACTTTTTCAAAAATATTGCAAAAAATGTAACAAGAAATCTAAATGTAGACAGTTCTAAATGTAACGAATTTGTAAGTAAGACTAAAAAACCATCTTCAGATATAATATTTAGCCCTATCAGTTACAAAAAAATAAAACAAACAATCTCACAGCTTAAAAATAAAAGTTCGGAAGACATATACAGCATGAGCAGTGTCATATTTAAAAAACTCGCACTTAAAAATGATAACCATTTAAAGCTTTTATTACAGGTTTTAAATTTTTGCGTTACGGAAGGGGTTTTCCCTGAAGTGTTAAAAACCGGGAAAGTCGTGCCTCTCTTTAAAAAAGGTGATTCTACAGAACCAGGTGATTATAGGCCGGTCTGCATATTACCTACTATATCAAAGGTCTTTGAAGCAATAATAAAAACAAGAATGATAAAATACTTTGAGGACAACCAGCTTTTCACAGCTGCTCAATTTGGCTTTCGCAGAGGAAGGTCCACCGAACAAGCAATGCGAAAGGTTATATATTTTATGCTAGGTGCTATGGATGAGTCGCAGAAGTGCTCCAGCATTTTCTGCGATTTATCCAAAGCGTTTGACTGCTTACGGCATGATGTTCTGATACAGAAGCTTGAATACTACGGATTTAGTGGAAAAGAACTTAAATTACTCACATCATATTTGGATAACAGAAAGCAGACAGTCAGCGTAAACGATAAATTCTCATCGTGTGAAATTATAGACATTGGTGTACCACAAGGATCAATTTTAGGGCCAGTTTTATTCCTACTCTACATAAACGACCTTCCTAGTTGCCTACCAGGATGGGCGTCTACTACCCTTTTTGCAGACGATACGCATGTAGGGATAAAAGACAAAAATCAGCCGCTAGTAGACGAAAAAATTGACGAAATTCTGAAAATGCTTAAAATATGGTTTGAGGCAAACGGAATCGTTCTAAATGCTAATAAAAGCGTCATTATGAAATACAAAACCAGAAATAGCAAGTTCGAAGAGCTAAAAACAAATCAAACAACTTTTCTTGGATACATAGTTGATAAGACCATTTCTCATAAACTTCACATAGAAAAACTTTGCAAGAAGCTATCTAGCGGGAACTATGCTCTTCTAAAGTTAAAACCACTAGTGAGTAAATCTGCCCTAATGAGTGTATATTATGCTTATATACAAGCCAATATAAATTACGCCATTACAGTATGGGGAAACGCAGCAGACATCAAAAAGGTATTTGTTTGCCAAAAGAAATCAATTCGAATAATAAATGGTCTCCATAGGCGTACTTCTGTCAGAACTTATTTCAAAATCAATAAAATAATGACTGTGACATCTTTATATATACTTAATTCACTACTTGAAATACACTATGACAAAGAAAATTATCCTAAGAAAATGGACATCCATAACATTAATACAAGGAATAAAGAAAAAATATTTATTCCTAAGGCAAGACTGGCAAAAACCCAAAAACAAGGACCAATTTTCAAACTGGCCATGTATAATAAACTCCCCATAGAAATGACCAGACTCACTCTAGCTGACTTTAAATTCAAACTGAAAGAATACTTCTCTTGCAATCCATTTTATTCTGTTGGAGAATTCATGCAAAAGCGACTTACTGTGACCACATTTTCTCTTTAAAATGAATGAAATATAAATGAACAATTAAATTTCTATATTACTCTTTAGGTAACATCATGTTACCTATGGATATATTTTTACATTTTTATTTCTTAGTTATAATTTTGACACTTCTTATTGAAAATATTTGACATTGTATTCTTTTAAATTTAATTATGACATTTACTTTTAATTATATATATATATTTTTTTCTTTTTAATTATAATGTTAATTGACCATATCAAATTGATATGTCCTACTATTTATATTAAGGTCTTACTGTATGTAACAAATAATGTTTATGTAAATTATTTAACCGTTTAAATGTAATTGTAATGTATTTCAAAATGTAATCTGACCTACCAATGTAACGACCACTGTTACAATTATGGCTAAAATAAATGAATTTGAATTTGAATTTATGAAACTCACTCGTCTCCCAATGACACTTTTTATGTCACATTTGCACAAAATACTATTGAAAAAGTTTTTCAAGCGACATGTATTATCCAATACGCTACAACTAACAGAAGCTGGAGCCGTATTTTTATCGTTCGTTTTTAATTTACGTGCGAAAGTATATACCCATCTCACGTAGCATATCAGAACTTGTCATTTGCAAGATGAGACAGGTATATATTTTCGCACGTGAATTGAATACGAACGATTCAAAAATACGGCTCCTGGACTGTAACGTCTGCATTTTTTTTTAAATCTTAACCACTTTTAATAAGACGCTATAATATTGATAACACAGTTTTAAGATTCAAGAATACTTATAGAATTAAATGAGACTTGAGGATAATTCATGATTTATATAAAAACGGCTCACCTCAATACGTGTTATGATCGGGAAAGCCGACCAGTTTCAGCAATGCAAATATAGTCTGCTGAAACTGGTCGGCTTTCCCGATCATAACACGTATTGAGGTGAGCCGTTTTTATATAAATCATTCAAGAATACCTTGAAATTGATAGGTAATTTTTCAAGCTTGGTTTATTTAGTACAGTTCCTAATATTAAAATAATAAAAATAATTTTCTCGGTATATTTCGGCCCACGGTATGGGGCCGTCATCTGAATTAGAAATAGTGACTCGAAATAATTATTGACTGACTCCCTATCTTAACCAACCACTATAACAACAGACTGGAACTTGAACACCTCTGCAAAAATCAGTGGCCAGACTGATAAACCGGACTTTGTTTATATAGGTACATGTGCGCAGTACATTGACATGTACGGACTATGGACGCCAACATGACAAGCTACCGGCAGTTGTTATTGTGGCGGTCGTTAAATCGTTTACAAATATGGATCTTGAACTGCAGGCGACTGTACATTACATCATACTACCTACTCGCGTAATGAGTAGAAAAACTATCCAAGTGCGAGTCGGACTGTGCACAAAGGGTTCCGTACCACACACAACACAATACGGGTACGGAACCCTAAAAACATGGTGAATAATTCCACTTGCAGTTATTAGGTCCAACTTAACTTGACACTTACGATGTATTATCTTTGTTGTATCTAAAGGGTCTAATTATGTTGGTTATTGTAACTTCTTAATTTTTTTTTCCTTTGTATAAGACCTACCTGTAAACGAAATCCTAAGTTTCTGAGTCAACTGGAAGTGCCCTATAGGTTTTGATTCCCTTACGAGTGTCTAAAATTTGTATGAAATGGATTATGTAAAGCTCAATTGATGCCGGGCCCAACTGTGAAAAACCAGGAGGCCCACCATACCTGGGACCGATGGATGGCGGTATATCCATCCCTAATAGCCGGGTCTTATATGGAACAGACTGGTGACGGGCAGCGGCGTCACTGGTGCGAGGGTTCCGGCACCGCGCTCACCAACCCGCCTGCCCAGCGTGTGTGAGTATGGGCAATTCTTCCAGGATGACCGCCGGGAGTGGCAAAGTCCTGGAAAGGCTTCAGCAGTGGACGAACTAGGCTGATGGATGGATGATGGATGAAGTTCAATAATTTTTTTTCGCATCGAATTAGCATCCTGGTTTTTGTACAATACCATGAGGCCGAAGACTTTTGTAGGAGGTATCAGTTTCAACTTGATATCTCATATGGGGCCCGAGCAAAAGTGTCTTGACAGACAGACGGACGGACAACAAAGTGATCCTATAAGGCAAGGCTGGCCAAACCCAGGCACGCGGGCCATGAAGTGGCCCACCAAGGCATTTGAATTTGCCCATCGGCACTTCGGTCGGCCAGCTAGCCGATAAATTACTATCAGGAAAACCTCTTCACAGCTCACATTAAATAAAAAGAAATATGTTATTTCATTTCATTTACAAATAAAGTAAATTTAAAGCATACTTCGTCTTTTTCGTGTATAAATTACCTTGTGAAAAAAGTAGTAGTGGTGGCCCGGCGCCGCCATAGTCTATAAAATTTTGCTCACCTGAAAAATCTATTGGCCGGCCTTGCTATAAGAGTTCCGTTTTTTTATACGTAAACGTTTTAGCGTCCCTGTTACTCCATATGCGAAAAAACCCTCAGTGCGAGTGAGACGGATTCGTAGAAAAGTAGCAAAAAGTCGGTTTTTTATTAATATAAAATGTACCAAGCTACGAGTATTTTGTCAAATAGATTTTCAAGGAGACTTTACAAATACATAATATCCACATTTTTAATGCAATTTCACAATGAAATTAGTTAGGATTTCAGAATTACAGGAAAAAATAAAAAGATTTAGAGGTCTTTTCGGAATTAAATTCTATCCAGAAAATTTCATCCAATCGCGTTTTCCTTCAGTGAGAATCTTAATCAAATACCTATTTAATAAACATTTACCCAAAAATGAAATACGTAGATGACGTTATAGTGGAGTAAATGGATTCGAAAAAACCCCATTTTTTTTTGTATCGCCTTAATGTACGGAACCCTAAAAAATGCCAGTATAGATATCGAAGTGATGTCTATTGTGTAGATTTACCTACTGATTAATTGTACTTTGAACGTACATACATACTGCTTGTAAGTAATATAACATAAACATAAAAAATATTCATTGAGCTTAGAGTTTGTACTGTGTTCTAGGAGCCAGTTTGTCCCTTAGGGTACTGATTACATAGTACACAATATGTATTGTTATGTAGTAGAATTTACATAATTAGTTATTTACACCGATTTCTGATACTACTACTATGTTTTGTCCCATAATATCCGGTAATAAGAAATAGAAGAATAATGTGATATAAATATAAGATTAGATATAACATTTAATATATAAGGTGACTTTTATTTACGCAGTCAAATTCATACTGTAGACTTAACCCTTTTTGTGAAAAACTCAAAATTTAGGCTTCCTGTACTAATTGATTCAGAATCGTTCGTAAATTTACACACATACTACACTACACAGTGCTTGTAAGGCACATTTTTTTGTTCGTATTCTGCAATTCCAGTCATGGAACCTTGGTCCTGACCGCTTACCGAGTCTACAAAATGAATTTAGCTATATAAATAAAAATCTTCTTATATTATGTATGTTACGGTGAGAGTAATTAAGGTAGGTAGTTACAACACACCAAATACACACCAACTCACATGGTGAAAGTAATAAAATCACATTCACCGGTTATTAATAATTTTCATGTACCTGTGGAAAAAGTAATGAATTTTGAATCGAAGTACCGTTACGGGCCGACGAGGGTGCGAGCCGCGAGGTGGGCCAGTATTCATATTTTTTAATAATTATGTTGGTGGTTAAACAATTTGGTGATATGATTTACATTGGTGATGTGATGTTTTGTAGGTTTAGTCTGTGATTTACAAATTTATTTTATCTTCTTGATCGATGATTTAATTTAGTTGTTTTGTTTGTTTCTATACGTGCTGTGAAAGTTTATTCTTATTTATGTACGTGATTAAAAAAAAAAAACGCAGTTCATTATTATGTATGTTTACTCGTATATCTACTTTTTCCAGAAACTGGCAACAGTTTTGTCGATTGGATTTTTCATTTGATTTTAAGTTTTTAAAAGTTTATTCATGAATTTTCTTTTGATTTCATTGATTTAATTTTTCACAGTTTTATTATTTTGTATGTTCAGTTAAGTGATATCTTCGTTTAGTAGTTGATTTAAATTTTGGTGATGTGTCTCTATTTTCTATTAGGTTGGTTTAATAAAAAATTGTAAGAATAATAAATTTTTTCAAAAGACTTTTCAGTTTCTTCAGTATGTTAAATTGATTTATTTGTTTTCTAATTTTTGTTGCTTAGTTTTTTACTTTGTGGGTTCAACTTGAATGGTAGTAATTTTCAGTTGTAAAAAAGTAATGTTTCCAAACGGGGAGCCGTCTCGTAATGATCCTGTTTGCCTCCTAAAAAACTGTGTGAAACTAGTCAGGCGGAATCTGACTATTAAATATCTTGGGTAGCCGTTTATAATTATTTTTATTATGATTTTATTATGTATTTGTTATAAAATTCGTTGAATTTCTAAGAAAGCCAATAAAGAAAACGATAAATGGAGCTTAATCATGTGTGTTTTATTACTTTCACTAAAATCGTAAGAAAATTATTAATAATCGACGGTGATAGTGATTAATCTACCTTAGTTTAATACATTCACCAAATAGTGTGCTAATTATCAAAACTCACCAATAATTATTAATAATAACCTTTCATTTATCACTTTCATCGTAATATATACTTGTATATAGAAAAAGTGGGTGAAAGTAGAAGGACGAAATAAATATATGGACGGCGATTCCGGCAAGTGCGAAAAAATTTGCTACGGCAGATTTCGAGTGATTTTACAAGGGATTTGCTACGGAAATTATTGAATTTTCTGCTTTTGTTATTTTTGAGCACGCGCCAGAATTGCCGCCCTGGTCCGCAAGTGGAAGGTAGAGCTCGACCGGGCTGCCCTAGGACATAAGTCGGCCAAATTGGCGATATCGTCATATGAACAACAAACCGGTCAAGTGCGAGTACGAGACTAATGATGATGCTACCTTTGTACAGTCAATATACTGCAGCCCTTTAAGGCGATTAGTGTCGCTAAATTAACAGATCGATGTGTATCGGTACGAATATCGACAGAAACGACATTGAAATATCATTCAAATCAGCGCGTATTGCATAGTGGCTGTTACGACGCTCGCTGCGTCGTTGATAGGGCGAAATAGGAGAAAATAATACTTTTCACATGGACGTGATTGTTAGATTGAATAATCCTATGTTATGTTTATAGCTATTAAGTTTATCTATTAATCAAAGCATAAATCATTTCAATCGACCAAGCCACTTAGGAGCAGTAGAGAATTCAGGCCAAAAAACATCATTCGGTTGTTTTTTTTTTTCATATAGAAGTTTTGGTGGTATGAAAAAGAAAAATGTTGCATATTATGTTGTGTTAGAGTTGATAATTCATATACATTTTTTTCAATATTTTTGGTACCGCCATAAACGTGGAGTAGGCTTTAGAAAGTACCCATTTGGCGATGCTAAGCTCCTTAATAAAATCAGTCGGCAGACCAGTTTAATATTCAAGCAATAACATGAAAATAAATCATCCCCAATGCGATTTGATAAAGCTGTTAATATCCCAGCATTAAAAGATTTTAAAATAAGTTAAAAAACATAAATAATTTGCACAAAAATTGCAAAACTTATAATGAAACAAAACTGCAAAATTACAGTACATCACACTTTTTATATCTGTTTTTTTTTTTTTGGTAAGGCATGATATTTGATTAAAAGAAATAATCATGAATCAACGCCATTAATTATGATTACGAATACTTTTTCAATCATGATTAATTTGATTAATGAATGCCAACACTGCATCATATGTAGATAAATATTACAAAGATTTTGACAGAAAGTTGGCCAAATATAATTTCATTTTCTTTTTCATTCCCTGCTGGGCCCTGAAACCTTGTAACTTTTGACCTTCTATATTGCAGGATAATATGCAGGAGTCATTCATGAACACAGGCGACTTCTTCCTGGAGTCAGGAGTGGAGCGTGTGGAGCCGTTCCACGTTGCTCCTCGGATCTGGTCGCTCCTCAACACGCTTGGCTGGGTCGTGTTGACGCTCATACCCATGCTGTACTACCTCCTCGGATTGCTGCTCAGTGGAAAACTGTTGTACTTCTCTATAGGATGCGCTATATTTGCTGCCTGTAAGTATCATTGTAATTTGATCGAATTGAATTTACCTTAAACATTCTTTCTGCAGCTTCATGAAACGGGATGGATTCGGTCGGTTACGTCCTTTTTCCCGAATGTCCATCGTCTGAATTCCTTGTATGTCCATTTCTATTTTTAAATTTTATATCTTTATATTTTCACAAATTTGTGACAGACGTCAAAGTGACAGTTTATTTTAATTTTTTTAATTTATTACACTTTTGTACATTTACATCGACATTCAAAACGTATTTTTACACAGAGAACAGACATTTTTTACAAAAGATGCACTTTTCAAGCAAAACCTTTGGGTAGAAAGAAAAAAAAAAAACTAACATAATAAGGGGTATTGTAAATGATAACAAATTATCTGAAGACAATTTAAACTAAACTTACATAATGTTAACATAATAATAGAATATATATTTTTTGTTGCCAAATAAGTACATACCTAACAAGAAATACATAAACGTACTTAAAATTAAAAAAATATATATATAAATACCAATACGTACTTAAATAAAAATAAGGGCGGGATATTTAGATAAAGTTTTATTTTGACGGGTATCCGGAATAAAAAAAGTGCTTGATCAGTCAAAGTCAAAAATGACAGGGCTTATTTTTATGGCATATGTCAAAAATGACAATATAAATCATATTGTCTTTTTTGCCCTCAGAATAAAGAATACAAATAGAAACCTGGCTAAAATAATACGCGGAGAAAGACACCTATCCTTGATTTTCTTCCGACATTTTAGTGCGTTAGAGAGAGATGGATATGTATTAGTTTTTTCTTAATTAGGTAGGTTGTCACTAGTTCGTTGCTTTGCTAGTGATGTAACAATGTCAATTTTTGACTACGATAAATAAACCAAATCGAAATGAACCGCGACCAATCTCCTTACCACACATCATATCGTATCAAAGTGTGAAAAAAAAGAGAATGCAGGAGGCACCGACCTTTCTGGTGACATCCTCTTGCTTTGGAAGGAGGCCAAGAGAATTAATAGCAAAGTGGTCTCTGTCTACCCCAGTGGGACACATGTTATATTGTGTAAATAAGGAATTAATAAAAGGATATCTTTCGTTTAGCATAATATTTTTTATTAAGTACAAATTACTATATCGTAGGCAGGTAGGTACATAAGTTAAGTCCAAAATTGTGCTTGTTTCTAGTACAAAAAATGTTGTAGCTTGTATCAGAGATACAACCGTAAACTATTTAAGTGGATACTTTTTAAGTCGCCTCTTAACTCAATCAAATAGATGTTCGTTGATGTCGCGTCTTTGTTCAATCAAGGAAGAAGGAATTAATCGCAACAATAGAAATCATAATATTCATAGACTTATAGGATTCGTAATAATAATATTATGTCAATGATGAGCGATGACAGCGCAATTACTACAGAGGTAATTTCATTTTTTTTTATTTTTATCAAATAAACATCAACTTATCTTGAATAAAAACTAATAACAAATAATGAACGATTAAAATACCTAATAACCTGTAATAAGAAATCAAATTATGCGCAGTTCAAGTCAATAAGCATTCCCAAAATTCATTTCGCGATAGAACTACCCTGTCAAAGTACTTTTATTGTCAACCACTAAGTACGAAAATGTTTTGATCTGCGGAATTTCTTCGTGAAGTCGATCACGGCAGTAACGTGAACGAACAGGCCTTTCAGAACGATTTGCGAACATAGAAGTATGCACTTTTCTAAACCACAGACATCCATAGGTACTGGTTCTGTTGCCTAAAATTGAAAAATTATCGAGTTAATATACTATAGTATAGTACAAGCACGTACCTACAAACAAGATTGATAATGCAATTATATATAATTATTTAAAGGTTACCAATGTGTCTGTATCTGGTAAATATAACGTTGGTAAGGCATCTGCTTTTAAAAGTCTCCATTTTAAATTTTCGTTTGGTCTAAAAGAATCCGACGTAAAGTGTTTCGAACAAATATGACCGCTTTTTTTAATTGCCCAATTTGGTCAAATTATTCGTCTAAGCCATTCACTTTTTAATTCTTCCCTTTTTGGAAATCTATAACAAAAAATATAGCGATATTTATTCGGCATTATTTTTCTTTTAATATCCTTTATGCACGGCTGCCGCGGGAACCAATGTTCGATAGTTTGCCACACGGACTTTAGTACATCACTATACGAAAAAACATAACCTCTCGTAGTCGGCAGAAAATCTATATAAAACAGGCAAATATCGGTGTAGAATTGAACACGAGTATGATTTACAAGAACTACTATTATTGTTACTGAGTTTTAGGTATGATCCTGCAACTTATTAACATAAAAACTATCAGAACTCACCGATGAAATGATATTGCTTCATTGTTGTTTTCTTTTCTTCCTGTATGCGATTTACAGCCTTCAATCGCACAAGACATTTTATTACAATGTTAAAAAAACAATCAACACAAACAATAATAAATCACACTTTCACGAATTTTGAGAGGAAGAGCACCAAAATATTTAATTTCTCTCGGTGAAGCTGTAAACTTTCGCAAAATGCAATAGACATTGCGATGCCACCAAATTAAGATGTGATGCACGCAACGTACGATATTACAACACAACGATACAATGATGAGACATATTTAATTTGATGGTGTTATAATTTTTAAAATACATCCAAATTACATCCATCTGACATTTGTTTGGTTCAATCTAGTGACACACCAGGAAAAAAGATAAAGTAAGTACGGTTCGTCGTTTCATTCACTCGTACACAGGAGTAATTTACGTTAGATGAGTACAATGGCTAATGCCCAGTTCTTATTTTAGTCAGGCTTCTATTTGTATTCCTTATTCTGAGTTTTTGCCTATCACTTTTGACATCTGTCATAAAATCTATGCTATAGTGCGTATAATATAGCTTGAGCCCTGTGACAGCAGGACAGCGCTACACAATTTGTATTTCTAACTCTCTTTCTCATGCTCAAATATGTATAGCGCTGACAGCTGTCACAGGGCTCGAGCTATATTTTACGGACTATAGCATTCCTAAACGCCAGGGAAAAGCTCGCTCGAAGTCGTTCATAAATGTAAAATTAAATTATTATTACATACGGCTTGAACATTCACGTGTGTTTGTTGTTGACTATATGCCAACCGTTTCACCTACACAAATGTGCCCGTTTGACGACGTTGAACGCAGCGTCGTCGTCCTAAGAACGACACTCGCCTTGATAATGCCATAATTGTATCGGTGAAACGGTTGGCATATAGTCAACAACATTAGTAATAATAATTCAGTACGTCAGCACACGCGAGTCAAGATTGTCAACACTTGTAGATATCTGTTTAATTTGAAAAAAGAGACTCCTGAATTAATTAAAGTTGCAAAGCCATTTCTGTCGGACCATATTTATACAATTATTTCGACTTTGATTGTTGATATTCCTTGCGGTTGCCAATTAAGTTATTGAAGTGTTATCAAAGCACATGAATAATTATTATTGCCAGACATGTCTTAATTAAAATTTATTATGACTCGTGTAATATTGTTATCATCTAATTAGTAGACTAGAGATGGGCGGTGAATAAATACTTGAATAGTAGTTATTCGTTTTTGATATTGTATGGGCTTATCGAACGTGCCTGTATCGCGCTGCTAGTAGAGAATTGTCGCTGATTTATTGGATAAAAAATTAATCCTCTTATTTTCATCATCTTGTTAAAAACACGTACTGATTCACAATATCACTATATTTATAACTCGAAATTAATACGTTACATAGAAGACGGTTTTTTTTTTTCGGTATATGTGTTTTTGTCAGGATTAATCTCTTTTAATTCTCATTATTAATTATTAGCTCAATAGCTCAAAAACTGCAAAAATTTTGCAATTTTAGCTTTCTCGTCCCCTCCCCAGCTTCCACAGAGTTTTTTTGTTCGAATAATTTGGTGTAGCACTACTGGACACCTACAAACAACATCCTAAATAAAGTAATGTTAAATTCGTATCATGTCCGCAACTTGCGTACACGCTCAGTTAAAAAATCAATAACAGTAACTGCCAGAGGCTAGAGTCGCTGATTTCGTGCCGCCAGCGTGAAGACGCCGACTAACACACTGACACGAAGCCACCTGATGTGTAGACTCCATTACGATGCAAATCTGTGACGATTGAGCTATATCCCTAAAACAATATAAGGTGAAATTTAATCAACTGCCCGAATTCATACTGGAGACTCGGTAAGTGATCAGGAAGAATGTTTAATGACCCTTTAGATGAAATAAGAAATAAAAAAAATTTGCTTCCTTTCTGAACTAGTCCAGTTCGCATGGAAACAAAAATTATATATTATGATGGCGAAAAAAAATGATCACTGATCCTTGTACTTGATCGCTACCGTCTCCAGTATGATTTCGGGCGATTGATTAAATTCGCCTTGCATATCGCAGCTCAGATCGTGGTTCGGATCCATCTTTATCTATCGCACGCACTTTGTGACCCTATCTTCGGCAACTTCTACCAAGCCAAGACGATTACGTCCCGACTCTGTACAAGCAACTTGGCGGCTAAACGGTTTCGATGTCAAGTTCGTTGATTTAGAGTACTTGGTTCTGAATATCCAGTTTATGTATATTATATAATAATAAATATTCCGAATGAAAATCAATGCCTTAATTAAGCTGTTCTTCTTGTATGGTGGAAAAAAGGATTTATTAGTCCGATAAAGCTGTATTGTTTAATATACCATTTTGCATTATATTCTACAAATTAGGAATAACTTGCGAGCTAAAAAAAAAATATAACCTGGTCAACCTGGGTAATTGTAAACAGGGGTAGTTGTAAACAGCATTAATAACTTTTGTATCTTGCACGTTTTCGGACTGCTACCAAAACGGAACGCACCTTGAGTCTTTTGTCTATGACGGAAATGACAGATTTCTAATGGCGTCCGCATAACCTCACTTTAAAGTGTGTGTCAAAAAAGCTCCCAAAAAAAAACAATTATTAATTAGTCATATAATTGAATAAACTGGTGTATTGTATAAAATTACTGGGTAAGTTCACTTGTTTCATGTTTTAATGGATAGGTAAAGGAATGTGCTTTACATATTATACTTGTTTTAACCAAAAACATTCCCATACACGTGGCAAAACGACGTTTACAATTACCCATAAAAAAAATGTTTATGGGGAATTGTAAACACAAAAAGGGGTAATTGTAAATATTAGGGTAATTGTAAAAAATATATGTTTCCACATACATTTTAGTACAATAGAATAGTGGGGTGAAAGTGAACTTTTTTTCAGGTCTTCAGTATGCCACGTGTTTATGTCAGAAAGCGAGAGAATAAATACTCCTTAGAAAATCTAAAGAAAGCGGTCGAGGATGTTAAAGAAAAAAGAAAGACTTATAGAAAAGCAGAAGAAGCATATGGTGTCCCCATTTCAGTGATTTATCATCGGATAAAGGGAAGAAAAATTAATATTGAAAAAATGGGTGCCGGTGTCCCAAAAGTTCTTCCAAACAATGTAGAAAACCACATTGTTTCGTGCTTAAAGACTCGTGCTGAGATGGGTTATCCTGTACAAAGAGAAGAATTAAAACAACTTGTAAAAGAATATGTGGAAGCAAGTGCTCTGAAAACACCTTTTAAAAATAATACGCCTGGTGACGACTGGTATTATAATTTTGTGAAAAGGCACCCAGACTTAAGCCTAAAAAAACCTCAAAAAAACGCCTCAAACAAAGTGCGTTTGGTGAAGTTCTCACATCAGACGAAGTAAAAGAAAAATTGAAAAATGCTGAAGAAGAAAAACTGAAGAAGCAATCTAAAAAAAAGAGTTCTAATATACAAGAGACAACGAAAAGGAAAGGGAAAAAGACGTCACGTACAGATACTACAAAAAAGATAAGAATAGAAGCAATAAGGAAAGAATGTTCTTCATCAGAAGATGAGATGATAGTACCCTATGCTGAGAGTGAAGACAGCGAATATGATGCAGAGAATGATCAAGAAGTAATTGAAGAATATGAGGAACCTTTGCTAACTAATCCTGATCGTGGCAATTTTATATTAGTGCATTTTAAAGGAGGTAAACGATTAACTACTGTTTATACATATGCGTGTATTGTGGATGATGTAGATGAAGATGAAGGGGAACTAAAAGTTACATGTCTCAAGTGCATGGATAACACCAAAATGCTATTTTCCGTACGAGAAAATGACACAAGTTATGTCTCTTTTGATGATGTGATAGGGGTGTTGAGGGAACCCACCCTATTTTTGAGAGGCGAGAGGATGTATTATAAGTTCCAAAAACCTTTAGATGTCTTCGAAAAACCTTAGCCTTACTCTTGTATTTTAAAAACTTAATAAAGATATTATGTGATTAGTTCATCTCATCGTTTGTTTTTATTTACCCCTTACAAAACTCATATCATTATTTTAACTATTAAGAATTTGTTTACAATAACCCCACTGTATCTTGATTGTTTACATTTCCCCCAGTCTTATTTATATGAATCATTTAGGAGCTAGTTTACAATTTTTACAAATACCCCCCAGTTGAGTAAACAACTTGGTATCATTTGTACACATTTTAAAATGATTGCATTTTAGATTCACACTACGAGAGAAGCGATAACTATACTAGATTCAGATTTGTGTGTTTCCATTTACCCCAAAATGTGTTTTTTTGTGAAAATGTCTAGGGCAATTGTAAACACCTATTTTTTTAACTTCCTGGTGGTGCAATATTATTAAATATTGTCTCAAAATTGGTATACACTCGCATTCAAAAACACTCCCAAAACTTATTGCTATGGTGACACAACTTGATAAAATATCAAAAATAAATGTGGAACAAAGTTGTTATTTTTTCACTTGCGTTTACAATTACCCTGGTTGACCCTACAAGGTGACTTTTTGATCATCGTCCAAATTCATACTGGAGGCTTAATAAGTGATCAGTATCTTGGATCAGTAACAATTTTTGTGAAATTCGTATACTGAAATTTCGGCTTCCCATAGAAATTCAATTCCACTCCCGAGTGAATCACTATGGGGAGTCGAAATTTCATTTTACAAATTTCACCAAAATTGTTATTGATCCATGATACTGATCACTTACCAAGCCACCAGTATGAATTTGGACGATGATCAAAAATTCACCTTGTATATCTGTCGGTAAGCCCAACATTTTTTTTTTGTTTCAGTCTACGTACTTCTGCAGAAGTCGATCGGCATGTCAAAAATAAGTCAAGGATCATCCTACGGCACCGGGAAGAAGCAATGAACGTGCGCAAACAGTATTTATCATTTTGTTATCAATAACTATTGTTTTTATATAAACTTCTACAACTTTTTTCTGTCTGTTCAAATTTATCTTTATTACTGTTTTTTTAGTATTGTAAAATAATGTGTTAATAGTACATAGGACTAAAATGGACTTTCTGGTCTATTAGAATAGAAAATGGGGAATATTTTATTGCACATCGAAAATACTAACTGCACATTCTATGTCTCAATAATTTATTCTACTGTACCACCGGTTGGAGTGCAGATTAATGGGCAAAAAGACATGGAAAATTCAAAATTCACAGATAAGAAGTGAGGTTAGGTTAGATTTAGAACCTCCGTGGTTATTGAAATGAAAACTTTTTTAGGCGCGTTGAGCGATTTTTGGCAGGGGAACATTTTATGGGTTCGATAGGGTCACCCATTACCCATCACCAACATACTAATGTTGACTGTAAAGTTTTCTATTCTATCGGCAGTCCGCACGACTGCCTGTTTTTTTTTTTTTTTTTTTTATTTGACTACCCAGAAATCTTACAATTTGCGCAAATGATGTGCAGGTAGTATTGTTGATAGGACACTATAGCATTATAGTATTTCCTGGTGTGTGATCAAATACTACCCATAGAAAATTAGATTGCTTTATTATTAATATCTAACATGACTTCTGAAAAACGCGCGACAAAGTGTTTGTTTACTTTATGTAAAACATTTTTAATTATGTGTTCAGAGCTGCGGTAGTGGTTTCTTAGATACTAATTAAGGTGACTATGGTCGAGAAAATTTCAGATTTTTCCAAATTTAACGAAAATCCATACGATGGCCCTCTCATGTCATACACTACGTCTATGAATACGTGAACTATTGCATTTGCCACTGTATCTGTCGCATACTAGAAAAAATAAAACATTGTTAGCTGTAGATAGAGCTTTGTATAGGTATAGTATAGTAACATTAACATGAAACTGACACAAATCTAAAATCCCTTTAGCGACCCTATGCGCCTTAATTAATATTCAAACTTGTTGTTTTTTTTTACATACAAATTAAATTAATACCGGTTCTAAAATACGATGCTTAATTAATTAATTTGAAGAAATCATGGTTAATTTAGTTGTTTTTTTTTTTATAAGAGCCTACCTTTTCACATAGGTAGTAACGTTATAGTTTACTAAACATGCATATTTTATTGCGTAGTTCACTGAAATAACTGGTAGTAAAAAATCAGCGCCAAATTAGTTGATGTAATGGCGAAACAGCAATATTTGGTCGGTGCTCGATTAAAATATTTACGAAAATTAGGTTATACAACAGCTTTTCATTTGAATCATCTTATACTTCTACATACAATATTTCATGTATTTTTTATATACATAAAAACCTGTTTAGTATTTTCTAAATTCTATTGTTAAATACATTAATGTACATTTTACTAAAATATGACTTATTAATAAAACTAAAAATAAACGCATAAGCCCACATTATTTTTTATATCGAACTATAACTAGTTTTAAATACTTACATACCTATATGGTGATGGTTTAATTCTTGATGATAGGTTACTTCTTTCCATTAATGTCTAGATATTGAAATGCGTAACTCAGAATTTAGCACAAATCCTATGTATTGAAGTCCTGCACAATGTTAATGATTATAAAATGGTGTGTAGATGCTAGGCATTAATGCAGACTGAAGTTATCGGAAAATATTGGCTATGGTGTTGTTTTTTACGAGAAATTCGATGATGGGAAAGAGTTTCTCTACAATAAACATTTTGTTGAGATTTATTTGATAGTAATAAATTGTTACCTCTCATTGATCATGATCGAAAGCTAAAACCCACTATTTAAATTAATATAATATAAAAACAATAAACTGCATAAATGCAAATGAATGAGAACATAATTATTGTTCATTCTAAGTTTTATTAATTAATTTTAATGTTTTTATTTGTTAACAAATATTAACTTTTTTTTTTTTGGAATTCTGTAACAAGAAAAATGTTGAACGTGTCAAAACATTTTTTTATACTTTGTATCTACAACTGTTTGAGTATTTTGATAGTGGCTTTTTTAAAACAAAATCAGATACATACATTTTAAACTTTTAAGAGACTCCCTTTTTGGTACAGTGAAAACAAACTGTATGAAATTGTTGTATACATATTTTTTGTGAAAAATGTGACAAATTGTTATGCAGTTTTATGTATGGTGTGGTGATTGGATACTGAAGAAATAGAAATGTCGGAGTCTAATGCTTATTTTGTAGTTGATATCTACCTGACGACAAAGTTGATACCACATGGTATTAAATACTGAAATTGTTTTTGTAAAGCTTACATAATAATACAAATAAAATTCTTATAAGATTTTGCGGATGTTTTATTTTTATGTATGAATAAATATCACATTCAACCAGACCGCTGACATATTGCTGAATCGACAATATGTGAGCGGTCATAATATATATCTCATCTTATAACTAGAAGAATCAATAGGTAGTTCCAATATACACAAGTTTATAAATACGGAAAGTTCATCTTGCTCAATCTTAATATAAAATCAAGCAGATACATTTGAACTTTTACTTCTATGGGCTTGTTGGTGACAAAGAATCCTGGCACTCCAGCCTTCTCCAATGTGACTTGCTGATCACTTACCTAAAAATATAACTCTTGATCACTCATCGACAAAAGTGCTGTATTTCTTTGGAGGAATAATAAATAAACTTTTTTAATTTATATCTAAAATTGACTATATTATAAAATATGGTGGCGGGCACAGAACTTTTTGCTGAAAAAGCAATAAGAAGGTCAAGTGTAACAATAAAATATGACAAAATTTAAACATCACTGAAAAAAAAAAATCATGACGCCAGGGTAGACAGAGAATTTAAAGTATTACTCCTAGACATGGACGTATCTCCTAGAGTGACAATTTCCATACAAACATTTTTTTTTTCAGAGTGTTATTTTAATTTTTTATATATTTTTTATTGTCAAACTTGACCTTCTCCTTGCTATTCCGGAAGAAAGTTCTATGCACGCCACTTTAATATAGGAATAGTTCTTGCGTTTATATTTTGGAAATAGATCCCAAAACTACTTGGCAGATTTTTAATGGGGTTAATTTTAAGTAAAAACAGACAGCAGTTCAAACCATCGTGTATGAACTCTTGTAGGCATAGTAGAAAGTAAGTACAGGGTGTCCAGGGGAGGTAGGGGGGGTCAAAATCATCAGTAAAAAAAACACTTTCAATAATTTTCAAAATTAATGTTAATATTTTAGAACAGTAATAATTGGAGAGTTATTTCTTAAAAATTATGTTGTCTAAATGGCGTCCCTCGCGCTGCAAGCACTCCTCGAACCGTGAACGCAAATTGTTAATTACGCCTTGGCACGTGGCTCTTGAGATAGCCGCCATTTCTGTGGTGATGTTTTGCTTTAATGCCATCAATGTTGTTGGTTTATTTTCATAAACAACACTCTTTAGGTAGCCCCACAAGTAATAGTCTAATGGACTCAAATCTGGACTCCTGGGAGGCCATTCAATGGTGCCCCTTCGAGAAATCACTTTATTGGCGAACAATTCAGTCACAGCCGCCATTGACTCGTTCGATGTGTGGCAAGTGGCTCCATCTTGTTGGAACCAAGTCCTTGAATTGAAGCCATCAAATTCTTGCAGCCTGGAGGCCAAAAAGTCCCTCAACATGTGGCAATAGCGATCACTGTTTACAGTTACTGAACGTTCCCTTTCATCTTCGAAAAAATAAGGTCCAATTAGTCCTCGAGCGGACATGGCAGCCCATACGATTAGTTTAGGGCTATGTAGTGGCCTTTGATGCTTTAATTTAGGATTATCTGGGGCCCAATATCGACAATTCTGTTTGTTTACGTGACCGTTTAAGTGGAAGTTGGCCTCATCACTAAAGAGGATGTTGTTAAAGTTCCTGAAGCGATTCATCATTTCCTGGACAAAGGTTACCCGATTTAAGTAGTCAGTAGGTTTCAGTTCTTGCACTAGTTGAATCTTGTATGCCTTGAGACGTAAGTCCTTCTTCAAAATCACGTGTAAACTTGATTTTTTAATCTGTAGCTGTTGAGAACGTTTTCTCACTGAAAGTGAAGGATTTTGACGAATTGATAGCCTCACTTCTTCGATGGTTTCTTCATCTCGTACAGTGCGTAAATTGTTTCTGTTAGGGATCTGAATTGTTGCACCGGTATTTTCAAACATGTCTATCCATCTTCTTATGCTGCTCTCACCTGGGGCACGGCGTGTTCGATAGTTATGTCGATATAAACGTTGCGCAGTAACGATAGAATTAGCGTTTTGGTAATATGCGCGCACGCAAAAAGCGCGATGCGCTCCCGAATACGACTCCATTGTTACTAAATCTCCGAGACGTGCCGCACGTCACAGTGTAACCCCCGCCCCCGCATCCCGCACCGTTGCAAAGTTATGGCGGTTTCACACCCCCCCTACCTCCCCTGGACACCCTGTACATTGAAGGATTATAATCATTTACCTTTTGGTCTAACTGTATGACCAATTTCATGTCAGTCTGTTTTAATTCTTCTTTATGTCTCCGCAAAAGAATTGTTTTTTGCAATTCTTGTTCCTCTGGACTTTGAACAGTGTTTATCATGTTTCGTATTTCTACTGAAACAGAACAGTGAACAGAATACTAGAATGGAAACATATTAAATTAATTAAAAAATAACAAAAAGGTATTATCCATTTTATTTTTTATTATAACAATCTGATTTGAACCCTGGTTACAATATGTATATGGATATTAAGGATAAAAATGTGCTAACCAACATTATGACAAGAGCACATCAGCTTGACATAAATTTAAATCCATGCCTACTTGGGTACATAGTGGTGTAAAGTTTTAAGAGGGACTCCTGAACACAACTTGGGAAATGCTACAATGTCAGTAAAATACATGACTGTTCCGACAAAAACCAGGGCCTCTCCATGTACCTTAAGGATTGATTCTCCATATTTGTTACAAAATATTAAGAAATAAAATTATAACAGCCAAAATACTACTTTTAGATAAGAGCAATGTATAACAATAGGTCAAAATTCAAATAGTTTATTTTGCAAAATAGGTATACATAATACACTTTTTACACGTCAACTTTAACCTAATAAAAATATATATAATAAATGTACATGAACTAAATTAAAGGTTTATTTAATTTATGTAGCAATATATATATATATGTATAAGATTAAAATGATAGGTAAAAATTTATATTATACAAGGTGAAATCCAATCAACCACCCGAACCCATACCGGAGATCCGGCCAGGGACCAGGAACAAGGTTCAATGATCACCAACCGAGCCCCCAGCACGAATCCAGGCGGATGACCAAACATCCTATATACTACATACTAATAGGTTACATATATAAATACATGCGTAGGCAGCTCCACCCATTCAATTACTACATGGTTATAGTGCGCGCCAATCTTTTAGTCGCCTCTGATTGAGTTACGAGTGCAAGCTTGCGCAGGTACAGTCAAGGAAACAATAATATCAACGGTTGATTATTAAATGTTTACTATAAATGGGAAGGTGTACTTGTTGTACCTACCTATTTAATTTAATATATATATTAGTATTTTAGTGCAATCTTAACTGTTTAATTAAAACAAATTAATATAAACACCATTTTCCTACATTGTCGCCTTAAAACGCTATAACGACCGCGAGGCATAACAACAACAATAAACTTTAACAAACTAAATCAACAAAACAACAAATAAAGGCAACACAAACAGATTCAACGATTAACTTAACGAATCATAGAATTTTTTCCACGAACGTACTTTTCATGCAACGCGCGCGTGTGCAGTGTACGGACGTAGCACTAACACTAACGCATAGTGTTGACACCTGCCGAACAGGCGGGTGTGCTCCGCGCCCTCGCTCCTGTAACGTCCCCCTGACACCGTAAAACGGCTAATGCGTCGATTCTTGGGGCTAGCTTCAGAGGCGACTAAAAGATTGGCGCGCACTGTACTACACTACACTCGGTCACTACATGATTAAACATAATATTATTTAAAATATGTTTTATCATATATTAAACTATTGTTATACATTTCCCTAATCTAAAAGTAGTATTTTAGCTGTTATAATTATTTGTTAACATTTTGTAACAAATATGGAGAATCAACCCTTAACACTCGCATTACACGCGCGGGGCACAGCCGTGCCCCAGTGATGAATATTTTATAATTATCTGAACACTTTTATACCAACAGTCTTCTTTTCCTGATTACCCGCAGCTTGTATATCATTGCTTGCACTAGTTAAGTTTTTTAGTTTATCTGTGCATAAAAAAGTTTTCTAGGAAGGTTATACTAATGGGCATGCTTTTCAGTACTGTGACGGACGATCATTAAAATTTTAGATTGAATGTTGCTTTTTGAGAAAATTCGTCATACTTATTTTTTGCTTAGAAGTTTAAATAGTGCGTCTCTAAATATTATAAATTACTATGGATTTTTTATTAATGTATGTGGTATGATAGAGAATAATGAGGTGATGAATGAGCATGGTGGTAAGTTGGATGTGGTACTAACGCAGGAGTGTCGGGGTAGGGTGGATGTGAGTGCAGCGCATATTGGTCTGGTTGCCCACACCGATAAATACCACCCTCCGCTGGAAATTGCGATCCCAATAGCTGGGGCACATAAAGCCCACTGTGGTGACAGATTAGAGCCGAGTAACATAAGTCCACAACGTGACTGGAATTTTTCGAAAGGGGATTTTGTGCTCTTTTACAATCTGCTTCGGAAGGCTTCATGGGACAGTGTTTATCAATGTCAAGATGTCGACACCGCCGTGGAATTGTTTTATGACATTATCTATGATATTTTTGATGTTACTATACCAAAGAAAATTAGATCCAAGAGTAGCCAGAGAAGGTTTCCTGTGTGGTTTACCGGTGATTTAATTCACGATATAAACCAAAAAGCAGCACTCCATCGAAAATGGAAAAAAACAAAAGACAGAGTGGTGTATGAATCTTTCAGTAAGGTTAGGTCGGCGGTGAAGTCAAAAATCGCGATTAGATATGATGACTATGTGCGTGACGTCGAAACTAATATAAAAGCTGATCCGAGAGCCTTCTGGAAGCACGTAGCGAATCTTAGGTCAAAAGGTGGGTTTGAGCCCAAGGTAACCCATGAAGATACAGAGCATGTTGGTGAAGCAGCAGCGGGCGCTTTTGCAAACTTTTTTTCCGACGTATTTTTGCCTGATTGCCCTACACTAAGCGCGGAAAAGACAAATCGTGCTGATACCAAGCGTACTGCCAATCACGTTGAAATTACAGAAGTGTCAGAGCGTGATGTCGAATTAGCGCTTCGTAAACTAAGACCACGTAGCTCCACAGGACCCGATAACATCCCACCTTACGTGTTAAAAGCATGTGCCGACGTTCTCACAACGCCCATATGTTTTGTATTTAATTTTGCGTTGACTTGTGGCAAATACCCGTCTAGATGGAAGCTCTCTCGCGTGAGCCCTATTCCTAAAACTTCAGACCACTCTCGAGTCGAGGATCATCGCCCGATCGCTATTGTTTGTTCCCTGGGAAAGGTTTTTGAGTCCGTGTTACACAGGAAACTGTGTCCACAAGTTCAGCCATACTTGTCAGATTCGCAGCACGGATTCAGGGGTCGTCGGTCAACCAACTCAAATCTATTGACTCTCGTTGATGCTATATCCGGGCATATGGACAACGGCTCTCAAGTGGACGTAGCCTATCTTGACTTTAAAAAGGCTTTTGATCGAGTAGATAATGACGTCCTACTTGAAAAGCTATGTACCTTTGGGTTTGCTCCGAAACTACTCAGATTGTTTGCCGACTACCTTCGAGATCGGCAGCAGTATGTCAAGTATGGTTGTTACACTTCGAAACCTTACCATACACGATCAGGCGTAAGTCAGGGTTCAATTCTTGGCCCACTTCTTTTTGTCATAATGATAAATGATATAGAGGATGTCCTGGAACACGTATCCAGTCTTCTGTATGCTGATGATCTCAAGTTGATAATCAACATAAGAGAAACGGCCGACTGTAACCTACTACAGAGGGACTTGGATGCTGTGTATCTCTGGAGTGTACAGAACAAGCTGCACTTTAACCCCAGCAAATGCTTTTGTATGTCTTTTACGAGGGCAACACAGAGCCATACAGCAACATATACTCTAGGATCCGAAAACATAGCTCGTGTGAACTCAATAAAAGATCTTGGCGTAACATTTGACACGACTCTTACGTTCCATGAGCACATGAAGAACCTGGCAGCTAATTGCTCCAAAAGGCTAGGTTTCGTTCTTCGCAATGCTAGGGATTTCCAAAATCCTAAAGCAATAGAACTTCTTTACACAGCTTTAGTGAGAAGCAAGATAGAAACCGGGGCCGTCGTCTGGAGCCCTCATGAAGCAAAATACGTGCTCTTGCTGGAGAAAGTGCAGAAAGCGTTCCTCCGTTTTCTCTACAAAAAGAAATATGGGTACTATCCTTTTATGTACCCGACAAAATATCTTTTAGGTATGCTGGGTTTTAATTCACTTGAAGTCCGACGAAACTGTGAGCAACTTGTTACAGTCTGTCATATGTTGCGTGGAGAATCAGACTGTCCACAGCTCACTAGTTTAGTATGTCGTCTCTTTGTGCCAGATAAATATCTCAGGGCTCGCAAGCACGTACTGCTATCGGTACCATCAGTACGCACAGTCGCCCGCAGTCAGTCTCCGTTAGTGCGCACACTATCCTCCCTCAACGCACTGTTGTCGTTAGAACCAGAATGTGATTTGTTTGCTGACAGGTTTACGAGTGTGAGTAATAAATGTCAGGAGTTCTGTGAGCGTCATTTTGTTTAATTACTTATTTATTTTAATTCACTGTATAATTATTTTCTTTTGTGAAATGTATATAAATATTGTGTGAAATGTATAACGTGTTAGTATTATGCTGTAATGTTATATATTTTAATTAAATAAATAATAATAATAATAATAATTTGCAGACATTCATGTTATTAACTTATTACTTAGCACTTATTTATAATAACCTTGATTTCTTTTCAATTGTCGTTTAAAATAATTTAATTAGAAATTGGGGCACCCTTGCGCATGGAATGGTGTAACTATTAGAACAGAGTGAATATAGATTTCTACTATTACTAGAAACTAGAATACACATGTTATTATTATTAGCCGTTTTATCTGGCTTCTTTAAACGAGTCTCCGCACATTAGTTCCGCCAATATCTTGTTGTAAGCGAAAAGACTCATAGGAAGCTTTCAGTAGATTTCCCCCCCCCCCCCCTTTAAACTTGAATTTTCAAGCGTGAAACTACAAACATAGAATATAGTACACTTCTACATCTATGAGTACAACAAAATAATTTATGTACTTAGGTAAGAGTAATTGTTAGTCAGCTGTAGTTCATTGTTACAAGAATATACATATAATAGTAGTAAACTCACATGTATGTTTGTTTATAACTTGCAACCTCTGCTGAAAGAGATGCTTTTCAGTGACATGTTGAATCTCCATCAGACCTTTGACTATTTCAAATATTGTATCATTTAAGAGGCAGTTAGCTAGACCAGAGAGCAACTCAATTGGAACTCTCATCTGGTATTTGCTGTAAAGAAAATACACATTGAGCACATAGATATATAGTATATTATACACATATCTATTCATTAGCCATTGCTATTAGACAGGGTACTACAATTAAAAACAGTATTTATTTTTTCTAAAAATACAGTTTTTGTCAGCTCAAGTAAAGGTCGGGGTGCGGAAATGGGAAAAATGCACAATAGAAAAAAAAACAAATAATTGGAACCCAGACATCCTTCAGTCCAGAAGAGTAAGTTATTTTAGAAGGTTAGGTATGGCAAGTCACAGAACATAATGGAGCTTTGTGATTATTGTTTTAAGACAACCTAGAAATCCTTTGGCTGTGCCCCCTTCTCCACACTGACAAATGTGTTTATTCAGTTGTGATTAGGGAATGAGGTACCGTGTAAATTAAGAGAGTCAGGGGCACTATGGGAAAAAAATACTTAGAAAGATCGTGCCCCCTTATCGACACTCTGACGTCTAACATCTTGGTTTGTTTGGAATCGCAGGGTCTTCCTTCGTGCTGTTCTCGAGGCTTCAGAATGTTACTCTTGATGGATTCCACAGAGCTGTAAACGTACCTTACCTGAATATTAAACCCAAGAGGTTCCAGCCCCGGAACTTGTGATTAAGATATTGTACAAAAACATGAGACTTACGGTGGCAATTCCCGAGCCATAGCTTGTAATTGGTCAAGTAAAAAATATAATTTTCTTTGCAAGTCTTCCGGTGTGGGTTCATCAAGATCCATAATCTTACAAATTATAAATAAATATATTTGATATCTGCTGCTAAACAATAAAACTAAGACTAACCAAACTTAACCGCAAAAAGAAAACAATACAACACAACACTATTAGGCTACGTTTCAGAACGTGTGATGTTCGTGCGAAATTTCACTCGTTTTTAAGAAAGAGACAGAGCTATATACTAGAAAGAGAAAGAAAGATCTGGTTTTGAAACGCTTGCGAGTGATTCCCGTGAGAAAAGCGTTTTGAAACGGTCTGGAGTGACACACGTCAAGTAAATATATAACCTCAAATCAAAATAAATAAATTAAGTAAAGTACCTAAATACCTATTGCTTTTAATATGGATGGCATTGCAACCTTTGCATTTGCAAGCCATAATCCTGTCGAAGCAGTTTCGAAACATTTTCCCGTATTCGTACGGAAATGTTGAATTCTATTTTCAAAAATTGTCCGAATCCCGAGAAAACTCCGAAATGACAACTGTCAGGCGAATTTTAACGGTACCCAAACAGAGTTAGAAATCGCACTTGTCAGTGCGATATTCACATTTCCCGAAAGCGTTTCTAAACACTTACCGCAACTGTCAGGTAACAGTTCGTTTACCCTCGGTTTCACTCGGGTCGATTTTTGAACGATGCAGGGTAAAATTCGCATCGCTCCGAGTGATAATCGCACGTTACGAAACGTACCCTTAATATTTTTAATTCGAGGTACTGCTTTGACAGATAGAGTGTTGCCATTATTCGAAAAATAAAAATAGGGAAAGATATACGTCAAAATGCTGATATCGATATTTACTACAGCATGACGTATGGTAGTAAAGCGCGTTTACGATTTATTTAATCAATCGAGATAATCGCAATCGTTCATATTTACAATCGAGATAAACGTCCATCTTGTTGATCAGTCAGATGATTGAATGATCGAGACATTTTTCAATTGTTCCATGATACGACGTATGCTCCTTCACCCGAGTCAACGAGTTCAACAACGGTCAGCGCGACCGATTACAAAATTTTACTTATAATTACGTGATTTTGTATTTACATAGTACTTCCTCAAAATAACTCGCAAGTGTCCGTAAGGAACGACGACGTAAATATAAACGAGACATAAAATGAACCGATGATTGTAAAATAAAAACCCACCATTTGACTAGTCTGGGTCAGATAAGTTGTTTAAAATATAATGTGTATTTTGCAATAACATTAATATCAAAGAATTCAAGAAATACACGTAAGATTTCTTCATAAATTTCTAATTTTTCGTTTCACATCGGACACATTTAGAAAAAACTGCTTGTTAGAAACAAGAATTGACAAAGTGGTACATACCTTTTCCCGTTCACAGTCACATATTTTCGCAAACAGCTTCTACTACCTACAATTTGAATTTGCAGATATACCTTTATTATCTCTATCAATTTTGCATTCGAAATCACATTCGTAATTATAAACAAAATGGTGCTACTGGGATACCTGTTTTTTTAAGCTGACAAAACATGTCTTATGTTGACAATTACTGAGATTTCGTTACGGTTTTAAAAGATTCATAATTAACTTTTATAAAACTGCAAGTTTTTATTTTCGATGATAACTGAAAAGCAAACTAAAAAGGCCATGTGGAAATAATTTTCGAAAAGATAGTGTTAAGTAATATTATTGTTAAATTTTGCGTCACTTGACCGTATGAGTTTTCGAGTATAAGAAACGCCGTCAATTTTGTGATATCCATATGACAGCACTGGCTGAAAAGTGGCAACATTTTGCTTTTCGAGTTGTCAAAGCAGTTCCTCGAATTAGAGTTCCTCGTTCCTCTTCCTCGTAGAGTTAGTTCCTCGTTCGCTCGAATGCAGCGTTCAAAAATCGACCCGAGTGATACCGAGGGTAAACAAATCCAGGGGATCCCCCAGGGGATCTAAAAAGGCCGACTTGGTTGAATCATGAAATGATTTGAAAGTAGGATAGAGACAGAGTTTCTTCATGCGTGCAAAAGAGACGGCATTACAACAGAATCATAATGTGATTCATACAAAGCGGCCTTTTTAGAGGACCTGTTACCTGACAGTTACGCTAAGTGTTTTGAAACGCTTTCGGTGCGATTTCTAACTCTGTCTGGGTACCGATAAAATTCGCCTGACAGTTGTCATTTCGGAGTTTTCTTGGGATTCGGACAAATTTTGAAAATAGAATTCCACATTTCCGTGCGAATACGGTAAAAATTTTTCGAAACTGCTCCGACAGGATTATGGCTTCCAGCAAATGAAAAGTTGGCAATGCCATCCATATTAAGAGCAATCTGTATCGGTTCAATTCCTTCTTTATTAGGTACTTTATTTTATTTATTTATTTTGATTTGAGGTAATGTATTTACTTGACGTGTGTTACTCCAGCCAGACCGTTCCAAAACGCTTTTTCACGGGAATCACTCGCAAGCGTTTCAAAACCAGATCTTTCTTTCTCTTTCTAGTATATAGCTCTCTCTTTCTTAAAAACGAGTGAAATTTCGCACGAAGATCACAGGATTTGAAACGTAGCCTTAGTATATTTTTAATTCCCATAGACAATAATTTTCCGAGGGTCTGAATCCAACCCTGGCTCTGACTCTTATTCTCTCAACCAATAAACTATTCTGAGCTCTGACTGACTGTGACACTCTTCCTGCGTTCCGAAATAGAATTATATCGCTAAAATCGATTACGAAAGTATGAAGTGAATGCCTTATGATCCATTGTAATTCTATCTCGGACCGCAGGGTCTATGACTGTCCCTGCGGTCCGAAATAGAATTAAATCGCTAAAATCGATTACGTAAGTATGAAGTGAATGGCTTATGTTATGAGCCATTGTAATTCTATTTCGGAACGCAGGGTGTGACAGCTGTGACTGACTGAAACGAAGAAAACAACAAGACAAGAACAAAACAAAGATTCTTCGCTTGAGAATTCAAGTTTGGGAAAAATTTAAACTGTAAAACTTCCAGTGAGTCTTTTCGCTTGATTTTGGCGGAACTAATGTGCTGAGACACGTTTAAAGAAGCCAGAAACGGCTTTGAATTGAAAGATCTCGTTTGAAAGAAAAACTTTCATGGAGAGAATGCTATTTTTCCTAATTATTACTCTACTAAATTATAGTAATCATGTTCTAACAGCTGATATTTCAGTACTGTAAGTTACTAAGGTAAAAAATTGTATCTGTAGGTAAGTTCTATAATACCATTTAAGTAACTTGGGAATTTATTTTTGTTTTCAGTAAAGAAACTACAACAGGATATATATTACCATTCCCCAAGGAGTGTTCAGATATATTAAATACATATGCTCAGTATGCATCTGATTTTACTTTATGTTCTATTCAGAATGCAAGACCAGTGCGGGTGTGTGAAAAATGTGTGGACCACATGGTGAGGTTTGATAACAAATACAAAGAATTATTAAATACTGTTGTTAACAGTACATCATGTAGGTCTTTACTGATTTCGAGAGATAGATTAGACATTATTTGGGAGTATCATCAAAGTATTAGCTCTATTTGGGAGAAAGGAAACTGTCGGTGTAAGTTCCTGCCAATTGAAGCTCTGTATCTTTGTGCAATGAATTATTGCACTGAAGGCTTAAACATTAATAATTTTTTATTTTACAGCTTGCTTTGACTGGTCAGCAGAGGCACCAGTACTTTCAGACAACACAATTCACTTCAACAATAAGTTCAATGAAACAACTCGGTGCATTGTAGACAATTACAACTTGAATAGTTCAGAAATCTGCAACACATGCATGCCATTGTATTTGACTTTGGATGAGTTTTATAAAACCTTGAGCTCTGATTCTATTGGAGTGGATAGTGTCTGTATGGATATTGTAGATTCAGTAAGTTTGATAGCACTGTTTATTTTATAATATATTTCACTTGAGAGGATTCACTTTGGTCTCAGTGCAAAATGCACAACTTATGATGGTTTTTCTTATTCTTAAGACTTAAAATTATAAAATAAATAAATGTTTGTAATTTCAAAATACAATATTATTATTAATATCATTATTTTTATTTATTGTATTATTTTCATTTGGATTTCTAAAGATCGGGTGCTGTGGATTTTGTTTTTGGTATTTTATATTTGTGTTTTAGTACAAGACAAGACACATTTGTGCCTAACGCGAGCGAAGTGGTTAATATCATAATACAACCATTAGTTTAATTTCAATGAGGCTTTTCCACAAAATTACTTTGTTAATTAATTTCCACAACAACTTAAAACATGCTTTTAAACAGATTTATTTGAAAATAATACAAACAATCATAAGTTGCGTATTTTGCACCAAGACTGAAACAAACCACCTGTCATTTATTGAGCAAGAAAAATAAATTAAATTCAACACTTTACAGATGAATGCTACAAGGTCTATTTGGAGTAAAACATTAAATTGTTGTAAGCTCCGGAGAACTCCTGAAACAATATTTTTGTGCTGTACTGGAATTATATCATTTTTACCACTATTATTTTACCTGGCTGTAAGATTTTGTGGACCCATAAAGGACCTCCCCAATGTTTTGAAACGTAAGGATTTCAATATTTTGTAAACATTTGTTTGAAGATTTATCTTGCATAATTTAAAAGTAATATTTAATGTATTACATTTCAGAGTCAAGATTTAAACAGACTTTCTTGAGATCAACCAACTGAGAAGAGTTAGTTATGTTATTTATATATAATAATTAATTAAGTTACCATATTATTTTCAAGGCATGTCCTAAGTTTTATATTATGTATAGTGAAATCGATTGCTACAATAATAAATCAATAATTATATATCAGAATTGGATAAATTAAACCAAATGATTAATTATCAAGTTTATTTATCTAGATACACTAAAAAGGTAATCTTATAAATATTATTAAAACTTGCGTGAGCTGACATACTAAATTATTATTACATGCAGCTTGGACACTAAAGGACATCCCTCCATACCATTTTAAGTGTTTCATACCCAAAGGGCAAAATGGAAGGCCCATTTAATATTTATGTTATAGACAGAATGAGACAGATACCTATAAATTGGATATTTTGTGTAGAATGTTGACAAAAAGCTGAGAAATATTGAATACAAAATTATTTTTCAGGGCATTGGACATAAATGAAAAAAGAGCTGTTTTTTTTCCTTACACTGGCTTGCAGGGTTTCGACATTGAGTCGAGTACAAATATTTTTTTATTCTTGGTATGAAGAGATAGGGTATATCAAAGTCAGTATTAGACCATTTTTGTTATGGGGTCTATCTCAAAATTGGAAATATAAAGTTTCTCTAAATTGTAATATATTGCATTTAACAAATACTGATAATTTTGCAGTTTGGTTAATACATTTTCATAATCGTAATTTTCATTCAAATTAATTTATAACTTTTTTTTAATGGTATGGAACCTTCAGGATGCGAGTCCTACTCGCACTTGACCGGTTTATTTAATTTTAATTTGACCTGCATTAAAAATCACCTGAGGATTGGATATTTATGGCTAGAGATATTAGTATACAAAACAATCTCAATGTAATTGTTGATGAAAACTTATCTGTGTCTAGCTTTCTTATTGTTGCTCTTCTTGACACCACTGCTACTGCTATTGGATAGCTTATGTTTTAATGGAGTTGGTGTACTGTCAACCTTATTGATCAGACCAACACCATCTTTTTCTTTAGGGGTCCCAGGTCGACTGTCGAGTCCAACTGCTGCTAGCATTTTGCTGTCGGTTCCAAATTGTTTTTGTAGCATTCCTGAAGAGGTAGCTATCTTTTGGGTAACAGTTTGTTTAGTTAGAGAATGATTAGTTGTTTTGTCAATGTTCCCATTAGTGTGCTGTTTTCCAGCAGGCTTGGAGGCAATACTTTCACTGGAGCCGTGTATTGTTGTGTGATTCAAGCCACTTATGTTCAGACCAGAACTCAACTGAGTATCAGATGAGTCTTCATTGGTTTGTGACTCTGTTTCACTGTTCCTTTCATCTAAAAATAGACAACAAATTATAGAATAGAAAACAAGACCTATCATAGTACCATATGTATGGCAAAATTTATCGGTTCACTCACTTTTAGCCTCAGCTGGATCTACAAGACCACTAACTGCCTGAAAAAATTAATAAATTAAATTTTGTATCTAATACCAAACTATATTTTTTTTTCAAAATGTCATTTAATATACTTACAGCTATTGATGTAATTGAAGATTTAGAAAATAGTCTCTCGGCCTCTTTAAACTTTCTATTTCTTTTATCTGCTTTAGAATTTGTACTTTTATTTGTTGTTAAGTATCTATCCCATCCTCGAATAATGTTCCCATAAAGTTGTGTGTCCTCAAGATAAGATCCTTCAAATGCATAGATTTGTCGCTCTAAATTAGCTAAAGTTTCCTGAAATTAAAATTCAATCAATCAAAGCCGTTTTGTCTGGCTTCCTATAATGTGCCTCCGCGACAGATATGGATTGAAGTAGATGACACAAACTGACCTACCTTGCGTCCTTAGTAAGCGCAATTCACTAACTTTGCTCTCATGTCTTACATACATGTAAATAAAATTCAAACCGCTGTCAACCGTTTTCATAATAAAATATAACACACTTTGATTTCATAGAGCTTGATGCACTTGCGTCATCTACTTCAATCTATCTGTGGTCTACACACATTAGTTTCGCCAAAATATAAAATTCATTGGTATTATAGACAAATCGCCAATGACATATTATGAAGTATCAGCTTGTAGCTGAAATAGCAATGAAAACTTTGAAGTCTAAGAATCGAGGTGAGGTCGAGACAAAATAATTTTGACCATGAACATAATTATACTACACCAAACAGGGGCATATCTTCCAAAGGGTCAAATCGGAAAATTGTCTGGGGCAGTCAGCTACAGAGAAGCAGTCAGATAGCCTCTCATGAATTAACAATTTCGTCAGGTTCCAACACCGACAGTAGGACAGCGTATTCAATTTTCAACGCGTGCGACAGAGATGGCATTAGAACCCGTGTCGCGACCCCTAGTTTAGAAACGCGGCCCAGATGCCCCTCTAAACCTTTTCCTAGGGCCAGGAAGGTAAGTACTAGGTACTCTGGCCATTTGCACGAGTTGGTAGATGAACAGGAATACTAACAGCGACTTCGGCTTTTCTCTTTACTAATTCAGCTAGTTCTGCTCTTGTATCAGCCACATTAGTTGGTTTGGTAGTCATGTTGAATTTGTTGGTGGATGGAGTGCTTGGAGCTTCGTTGTCACTTTGTGGTGAAACAACCATCTCGACGTTTGTTTTTTCCAACGGTTTATGCGTCCATAACGTGCCTAGCACAAATCTTCAAGATTTCTTATGCAATAATTCAATACAGCATTGAAAATTATAAGTTCCCCAAGAAATAAATAGTATCGGATAGAGAGAGAGCAAGCCCCAGCGAGAAATCATTAATTTTAATTTTCAATATGGCGGCGGCGCTCAGTGCTGCCAGCTGCCAGATGGATGATGGTATACATCGATGCATCGAATAAATTCACTCGATTACAATACGATACATCGAATCGATCCGAGGTTTTGAAAATCTATTTAAAACGTCGAATCAATGATAACTAGGAAATTCGGCAGTTTTTAAACTACAACGTGTTAGTTTTGTCTGCTTTTTGCAACAATAAAATCAAATGAGCGTTTTTCCTTATGTCAAATTTAGTGTTAAATAAGATTCCTAGATGGCACTGTCATATTCTTTAGCAACAGAATCAAAGACAATCAAGACAAAGTAGGTATGTACCAATTCCAAACAAACGAAAAACAATTTTGACATTGATTGCTACAAAAACAAAACACATTTTATCTATGGTGACATGGACAGCGCCATCTGGAGGAAAACTAAGAACTAAGAAAAAAAAACAACGAGAAAAACGCTCATTATATACCTAATATAATTTCAATAATACTTTTTTTCATGCTTTTAAACCATAGACTTAGTATATCCCTATTCTGAGGTTTATCCTAAGTATATCCTTTTGGGCACTCTCCCGCAGGGCAGTGATCTAGAGGCAATTTTCTTTTTATAATTTTTTTTAGATTATTTTGGTTCTGTTATTTTTACCCCTTTAGCTATGTAATTCAATATTCTTAAGTGTTTATGAAAATAATAAATTACAATCCTAAGTATATGTTTTAAATCTATCTTTCAAATATTAAATTTAAGTATTTACAGGAAGTGAGGTCGTCGTATTAGGTTGATCTTATTTATTATGTTGAAACTTTTGTTTTTGCAGAGTTTAGAGTTACAGAACATTGGAAATATTTCTTTGTACCTAATGAGGGATTTTCTTTTCTTTTTTTTTACTCTTCCCTAGTCGCTGGATAGATGGCGCTGAACTTGGTAAGTTACTGCAAGGAACGGAACGTCAGATAATTTTTTGATTATTTCACTTGGATGTAATTTTGAGATCGTAAAACGAAACGTACATAAAAAGTAATTAATGTCATTGTCACATCACATCACAATGACATTTTCGTTTAGTTGTAGGTACCCTCAGAATAAGGAATACAAATAGAAGCCTGGCTAAAATAATACGCGGAGAAAAACACCTATCCTTGATTTTCTTACGACATTCTAGTGCGTTAGAGAGAGATGGATATGTATTAGTTTTTTCTTAATTAGGTAGGTTGTCACTAGTTCGTTGCTTTGCTAGTGATGTAACAATGTCGATTTTTGACTACGATAAATAAACCAAATCGAAATGAACCACGACCAATCTGCTTACCACACATTATATCGTATCAAAGTGTGAAAAAAAAGAGAATGCAGGAGGCACCGACCTTTCTGGTGACATCCTCTTGCTTTGGAAGGAGGCCAAGAGAATTAATAGCAAAGTGGTCTCTGTCTACCCCAGTGGGACACATGTTATATTGTGTAAATAAGGAATTAATAAAAGGATATCTTTCTTTAGCATAATATTTTTTATTAAGAACAAATTACTATATCGTAGGCAAGTAGGTACATAAGTTAAGTCCAAAATTGTGCTTGTTTCTAGTACAAAAAATGATGAGCGATGACAGCGCAATTACTACAGAGGTAATTTAATTTTTTTTATTACTATATCAAATAAACATCAACTAATCTTGAATAATAACTGATAACAAATAATGAACGATTAAAATACCTTATAACCTGTAATAAGAAATCAAATTATGTGCAGTTCAAGTCAATAAGCATTCCCAAAATTCATTTCACGAAAGAACCACCCTATCAAAGTACTTTTATTGTCAACCACTAAGTACGAAAATGTCTTGATCTGCGGAATTTCTTCGTGAAGTCGATCACGGAAGTAACGTACAAGTTCTGAAGAGGCCTTTCAGAACGATTTGCGAACATAGAAATATGCACTTTTCTACACCACAAACATCCATAGGTACTGGTTCTCTTGCCTAAAATTGAAAAATTATCGAGTTAATATACTATAGTATAGTACAAGCACGTACCTACAAACAAGATTGATAATGCAATTATACATAATTATTTAAAGGTTACCAATGTGTCTGTATCTGGTAAATATAACGTCGCTAAAGCATCTGCTTTTAACCGTCTCCATGTTAAATTTTCGTTTGGTCCAAAAGAATCCGGCGTAAAGTGTTTCGAACAAATATGACTGCTTTTTTTAATTGGCCAATTGGGTCTAATTATTCGTCTAAGCCATCCACTTTTTAATTCTTCCCTTTTTGGAAATCTGTAACAAAAAGATATGGCAATATTTATTCGGCATTATTTTTCTTTTAACTCGCGCTGCAATTAATCTGCGGCTTCATCCTTTATGCACGGCTGCCACGTGAACCAATGTTCGATAGTTTGCGACACGGACTTTAGTACATCACTATGCGAAAAAACATAACCTCTACTAGTCTGCAGAAAATCTATATAAAACAGGCAAATATCGGTGCAGAATTGAACACTAGTATAATTTACAAGAACTACTATTATTGTTACTGAGTTTTAGGTATGATCCTGCAACTTATTAACATAAAAACTATCAGAACTCACCGATGAAATGATATTGCTTCATTGTTGTTTTCTTTTCTTCCTGTATGCGATTTACAGCCTTCAATCGCACAAGACATTTTATTACAATGTTAAAAAAACAATCAACACAAACAATAATAAATCACACTTTCACGAATTTTGAGAGGAAGAGCACAAAAATATTTAATTTCTCTCGGTGAAGCTGTAAACTTTCGCAAAATGCATTAGACATTTCGATGCCACCAAATTAAGATGTGATGCACGCTACGAACGATATTACAACACAACGATACAATGATGAGACATATTTAATTTGATGGTATTATAATTTTTAAAATACATCCAAATTACATGCATCTGACATTTGTTTGGTTCAATCTAGTGACACACCAGGAAAAAATATAAAGTAAGTGCGGTCCGTCGTTTCATTCACTCGTACACAGGAGTAATTTACGTTAGATGAGTACAATGGCTCATGCCCAGTTCTTATTTTAGCCAGGTTTCTATTTGTATTCCTTATTCTGAGTAGGTACCTAATTATCATTTAATCACTGTGCGTCTTTTTACTTTTAAAAACTTGACATTGGCGGAACTAATGTGCGGAGTCCACATTATCGGAAGCCAGATAAAATGGCATTGAATTGAACAACAAGGAAAAAGAAAAAAATATTTAGCAGTCTTTTTATGAGTTTTCTACGCCAGAAAGAAAATGTCCCAAGAGAAAAAGAAGAAAAGTCTGTCCCTTGTGGATTTGTGTAAAAATGAAGCCATACATCTTTTTCCTAAAGATGAAAGTCGTAAAGCGCAATGAGTACAAGCTATCGTACATTTTAAACCTGGAACATAGCTGGACGAACCATAACAAAGCATTCGCACATATGCTCAGCACAATATCAGCACATAATAATATGTCAGTCAACCAACGAGCGTATGTGACGTGACGTGACGCAATGTTTTTTTTTTCAATCGTTTTGACTTTGGCACCTAGTAACGTAGTCAATTTAATGCCATCTACAGAGTTCTTGGAAACTATGTTTTTTATATGTGTGTAACTGATGAGTACATACCCACTGATATACGTGTAAATAAGTAGTTTTAGTAACTTTATATATATAAAAACCATTAAAAATATCATCTATAGGCCAAACCCTTTTTATTATTTTAATAGCGATTTTTTTCACAGTCTTCTACTTTAAATTTTACGTAGCTAGTAAAATATTTATGATGAATCCAAAATTTTGAAATTAGTCAATTTAATGTACAGTGGAGATCACATCAAGATATACACATTAAGACATGGGTGCGGGAAAATTCCCGGGTTAATTCCCGTTTGGGAAAATTCCCGGTGTTTATCGGGGAAAATTCCCAATCAGTGGGTTTTTTCATTTTTCTTCACAAATACTATGAAACCTAAAATTAAACGTGCAGGTGGTAGAGGAAGTCACAGCCAACATTTTATTTCCTTACCATTAACTGCGAAAATATGCGCTTTGGAAACTACAGGCATTTGAAAAATATTTAATTACAAGGTTAAGTAACCGAACAATTTTTTTGTGCTTGACTGCTGACACTATTACAAACAATTGTCAAGCAATGCACTGCAATGAGCACCCTAACACAAACTGATTGCCGCAATCCAAATTTATGTGCTGTTATCCGTTGAGGAGTTCTATGGTGATGAAGCCAGGATCGAAGGCCAGGTGGGTATTCTGATAATCTCCAAGTAATACCCTTGAATTAGCACCCTAACGCAGTGATTGCCGCAATCTCGAGTTATGTGCTCTGATCCGTTGAGGAGTTCTATGGAGAATATGGTGATGAAGCCAGGATCGAAGGTAAGGTGGAAGAATGTTGATTTTCAAGTAATACCTTGTAATCAGCACCCAGGTACAAAGCGATTACCTCAATTTCGAGAGGTATGCTGTCATTTTCTGAGGAGTTCCACTGCCTATCTCTGAAGACCTTCATCAGATCATGATCAAACCAAAAATGGGACCTATTTGGAAGTACACTTTTTCAAACAAAAAAAGAATTGTTCAAATCGGTTCAGAAATGACGGAGTTATGGAGTAACAACGCCAAAAAAAAAAAAAACATACAGTCGAATTGAGAACCGCCTCCTTTTTGAAGTCGGTTAAAAAAGCAAGTACTTTTCATCAGAGTCAAAATCATAGCCATTTCTACTCTCCCTTGTAATCACTAACAGGTCCCGGCAGTAAATAATGCACATCGTATCGTAGCGCCAACTCTGCCGTAAGAAGCACTAACAGTCCGGTCACAGAGACTGCGCTCTATGAAGCCTGTACAATGCGACAAGACTCTGTAGTCTGTATTTAGTATATGAGGTGACTAATTTATAAAGCCAAATTCTTACTGGAGAGTCTTTAAAACACGGAACACTTTTACCAGGAGAAGAATGAAAACTCAGTAGAAAAAAAAAGCGACAATATTTCTTTACTGCTAGCGCCATCTATGGATTGCCCATTATAAACCTTCATAGTTATCCATATATATATATATAGGTATACATATACATGTATTTATGAGCGGAATTCAAATATTACTTGTTTGAACAGGGATCATTACTTAATCTATTATATTTTATGATCGTTGGGAACTTTTACTAAAGGTACAATTTCATATCTTTAACAAAGATTATTTTTAAAAGCGATCATAAAATATTTATAATAAACCGAGTTTCTTAGAAACTTACATTGAAAAGCTTTAATTTACACTCCATGTTTATTATCAAGTAAAATTTTACAGTTTTTAAAAATTACACTTTTCAAATTGTGTGAAGACAGGTTATTCTGACAAATATCGTGGTAAACTGGAGACATTAATCATGGATTTAACAAATTTTTGGTGTAGCACCCTTAAGCCAACGCAGGCTGATACAATTTTAAATAGAATCACATCAAACATATTATTTAGAGTGCATTACAAGCTAGTGAAGCCAGCAAGATCAATTTGAACCAAATTCCAAGGAAGAAAAGTATTTTCCAAAAATTTCTGCAACCGTATTCGTATTCTTTGTACCTGGACAAGGAAATCAGTACAATTTCAAGCCGGGATCGGTGTCCAGTGTACACCCGTACTTTGAACACTTTCTTTTTCCTCCTTCATCTTGATTATTTGTTGTGAAAACAATAAAGAACTCAATTTCAAAATAAAAAGCTATTTGTAAAAAATGTCGTCTTTTCTTTGTATGACATTTCTTTTTTTTTTTGTTATTAACAGCGCTGGAAACCACTCCTTCGGAGCCAAAAGACACAAAAATAGTTCACATAATATGTTATAATATTATATAGTATATTTTAATTGACATAAAATACTATTCTTAAAATGACTTTATTAAATAAAAATAATCTAAACTAAAATATTTTTATCAGGTTAGTTGAGTGTTACCATAAAATTGTGAAATGTACAAAAGTGGGAACATTCTGGCCTGCCCTCGCCACCTGATTGGTTAATAGCTTTGTCGCCGCTAGTTCTAGGACAGTTGACCAGGGCTGCTTTAAAAGCTCAGGACTAAGGTTCAATGACCATTTTGGTGACATAGACCAAATAAAACTTGGAGTTATTAGTATATGGCGTATATAGCATATGGCTTATATAGTATATGGCGTATATAGTATATGGCGTATATAAACACGTTCAATAGTGCTCCATCCATGGACTGGCTATTTACCGGTGCGGCCACGTGACTTCTTTGTATACCTTCGCTTGATTCGTCACGTTAGATATCGAAACGTTCGTTGGTGCAGTGGATAAAAGTATATATTACATTGAGAAACCTGGTTTTAGGGTTCGCATACTCATCGTATGTTTTCTTTTTTTGATATTTTTTTTATCGGAGTTAGGAAATTTACGAAAATCTTTCAACAAAAAGTCAAAAATAGATGCGACGACCAGCGAAACAAATACTAGGTATATGTAAAGGTCATTAATTGATGAAAAAACATAAGGTGAGATTCATTTATACAGTACAAAATCAATCTGGAGGCTTGATAGGTAAGTGATTAGTATCGATAACTCTTTTTACTGGAGGCTTGGTAAGTAAGTGATCAGTATCGATAACTCTTTTTGCTAATTTCACAAAATAAATTGTTGACCTCCCATAGTAAGGAACAAAAAAATTATTTGGCCAAGAACGAGTCGGACTCGTGCACAAAAGGTTCCGTAATACCAGATAATTGGAGTACGGAACCCAAAATACCTTATGGTAAATAATTCCCCTTGCAGTTTAAGTTTAAGCGAGCAAGTTGGAAGGGCACCGATAAATAGCCAGTAAATGGTGTCGCACCGTCATATAAAATAAATTACTAAGTAAGTTGGTAGGTACCTATTTGACGGGGGCACCGACCGAGCGACAATGACAAGACAAGTTACAGTGCGCGCCAAACTATTAGTAGCCTCTGAAGATAGCCGCAAGAGGCGATGCAATAGCCATTTTACGGTGTCAGGGGGACGTTACAGGGCGAGGGCGGGCGTGGAGCACACCCGCCTGCGTGCCTCACCACACCCCCCGCTCACCATTTAGCAGGTGTCAACACTATGCGTTAGTGTTAGTATTGCTACGTCCGTACACTACATACACGCGCGCATTGCATGAAAAGTACCTTCGAGTAAAAAATTATATGTGTGGTTCTGGGGTACTAGCATGAACTTGGTATCGCCTCGACATCGATTCGATAAATAAAAATGTAACTCTTATTTCATTGCAATAAGGGTTATCGTTTAGAATTTATCGATTCTATCTGTCAAATTTATCTAATCGACGCGTACGTGCTCGCATAGCTGATTCGTTAAGTTTATCGTTGATTCTGTTTATTATAGTTTATTGTTTTTGTTGCGATTATTTTTTGTTTTGTTGATTTCGTTTGTTAAAGTTTATTGTTATGGCTCGCGGACGTTATAACATTTAAAGGCGACATTGTAGGAAAATGGTGTTTGAGGTATATAAATTCATTATTGATTCGGACGAATCTGCCTTCTTCAAATAGGGAACCAGTGTTTATTTATTTATTTAATATAAAATTGTGCTGCAGTACAGAATTATCCAAGTAACTGAGCAATTCAAAGATATACAGAATACATAATATCATATTATGATTAAAAATATAATTAAAAACAAAAAAACAAAAATAGTATTATTAAAAGAAATAAATATTTCTATACATAATGTTGATCTAGGAACATCGTCTTTGATACTTCACTCTCACAGTACTTCAGACATTCCCTGATTTATTTTTTATTTTATTTAATGTACCATTTAAATAAAATAAAAAATAAATCAAAATAACAAATTACAAACAAAACATTCACATAACACTTTGACAATCGAATAACAAGTAATGTTCATAATTAGATAATAACCGTACACAACATTGGAAATAACAGATATTATCATATGATGTGATGGTGTCTCAACTCTGTAAATAAAGTAACAAAATATTTTCTTGCTGTACCTGTATTTGTAGATTATAAATTTACTTATTTTTAATATTAATACGTTTTGTTTATATAGTTAAGATTGCACTAAAATAATACTTAGGTACAACAAATACACCTTCCCACTATAGTACACATTTAATAATCAACGGATGATATTATTGTTTCCTTGACTGTACGTGCGCAAGCTTGTACTCGTAACTCATTCAGAGGCGACTAATACCCTGCGGTCCGAAATAGAATTACATCGCTAAAATCGATTACGAAAGCAGAGAATATAAAGTATTACTACGTAAAGAAGCGACACTCACCTCCCCGCGCGAATTTAACGTCCCCCGCGGTTCCCCGCAAGTTACTGGAAATCTGGAGTCAGGCAGAGCTCGGTTACCACTCGTTTGCTGCGCGCGTGTTTTGTTACAAAGTTTTATCACGATACTGATTTTTAATCAGTATGGTGCGTTATTGCAGTGTTTATGGATGCCTGGAAAACTTTTTTTCAAAAATTAGAATTGCGTGATCAAACCTTACAATTTTGTTCAGTAACGCATTTGGAACAATAAAATAAGTATTTATAACTTTCCATGTTTTGACAAGTTTTCATTTTTTTTCCAAAATTTATGTTTGAGTAGTTGTTAATCATATGATGATCATTTATGCATACGAAACTATATAGGTACCTACTAAGCTTAGGCATACTATATATATATATTTATAATATATATATATATCTATATATTTACTTTTAAAGTAACGAAAAAGCAGCGGTAAATCAGGGGTAGAACGCTGGCCTCTTAATCTTGAGATTAAGGTTCGATCTCCGGTCGGGCATGCACCAATGAGTTCTTCGGAATTTACATAATGTGCATAGTATTTGCTAATAGGTACTTACCACTTGTGAACAGTGAAGGAAAACATAGTAAGGAAACCTGCATGCCCTAAAAAGAGTGTATTTGTGCCCGAAGAACGATGATAGGGCTCACCACCCATCACGTTGGGACGTAATATTTGCAGGTGAAACGCGGGTTTACCGAGTGTGGGTGGACTGTGACTTGCATTTCAAAGTTCACACTCGGAACACATCCGACACCCCCCGGGGCATTCAGGTCGTAACGACTTATATACATATATAAGGTTAAATAACATTATTTGGCGAAACTCAAAACAAAGGTAGTACTAGTCTATATGGACAACTGTTTGTATGGGAGCTAAGCGAAATTCTTAACTTTTTTTCACTTCCTCCTGTACAAATTGCTCCGATCAGCTGACTCGTCCAGTATGGAAAGGTGAAAACGAATTTTAAGAATTTTTCACTATCCTATTAAAAAAAGTTATTCATATGGACATGTTCTACATATGTTTCAAATTTCACCAACTAATTGAATTTTACATATATTTTTTTAATACTGATTAATCCACGGGGAACCAGAAATTGGACTACGCTAAAATTTAGGAAGAGAATCACATAAGTTGCTGACTTATACAAGGTGAATTTGTGTGTGCGCTAGATGCGCGCGTTAGAGTGTAGGTAAATAACTTGAGCCTTGACTATGAAGTGTCGGGGTGTGACGAAAGTACGAGTATGAAGTGAATGGCTTATGATCCGTTGTAAATCTATTTCGGACCGCAGGGATAGTTTGGCGCGCACTGCGCAGTCGCACTGTAGACAAGTAGGTACTAAAGTAAGGTTTTTAATTCGAGACACTCCATTGACAGATAGAGTGTTGCCATTATTCGAAAAATAAAAATAGGGAAAGATATACGTCGATATGTCGATATCGATATTTACTGCAGCATAACGTATGGTAGTAATGCGCGTTTACGAGACATTTCAACAATCAAGATAATCACAATCAATCAAATTTACAATCGAGATAAACGTCCATTTTGTTGATCGGTTGAATGATTGAGACATTTTTCAATTGTTCCAAGATATGCTCCCTTAGTAATTTAAATCGAGGGAGCTGACCAAAAATAACAACGATAAACCATTTATTTGCTGGACTAGAATCATCAAATTGGCTGTAACCATCGCCATAGCACGTTCTGTTTTTTTAGTTCTCTGAATATTCGTATCATGAAAAGTGTGGATCAAAATAAAAATAAATATTTAATAAATACTTATATATTAATATATTTTTTTATAGCGGCGACGAGCGAAACGAGATATATTTCGCCGATATACCTTTATAATCTCTATCAATTTTGCATTCGAAATCGCATTCGTAATTGTAAACAAAATGGCACTACTTGGACACCTGTTTTTTTAAGCTGACAAAACCTGTCTTTTATGTTGACAATTACTGAGATTTTGTTACGGTTTTAAAAGATTCGTTATCGATTATTATCTCTCGATCTCTCGAAGGCTTTTGACCTGGTTTCATACCCAGTGCTCTGGAAGAAGCTGCGCGAGGCTCAAGTTGCACCGGAAGTAATTAACATCTTACAGTACTGGTACGGGAACCAGGTCAACAGCGTTAAGTGGGCGGGAGCCCTGTCTGACACGTACAGGTTGAGTTGCGGGTTGAGGCAGGGGGGTTTGAGCTCACCAACGCTCTTCAACCTGTACATTAACGAGCTTATCGTCGCGCTCAGCGGGTGCCATGTTGGATGCCATGTTGATGATGTTTGCTTTAACAGCATTAGCTATGCAGACGACATGGTGCTGCTGAGCGCGTCGATAGGTGGACTCAGAGAACTTATAAACAAATGCGAAACTTACGCCCATAGTCATGGCCTTAAATACAATGTTAAGAAGAGCAAACTTATGGTTTTCAAGTCTGGGTCAAAATGTCCGACAGAGATCCCGCCAGTCAGGCTGTATAACGTGCCCTTAGAGCGGGTACATACTTTCAAGTACCTGGGTCATATTGTGACACCCGACCTGAAGGATGACGATGATATTGAACGAGAAAGGAGGGCGTTGTCGGTGCGAGCAAATATGATAGCCCGCAGGTTTGCCCGTAGCTCGAAGGAAGTAAAAATTACCTTATTCCGAGCCTTTTGCACATCTTTTTATACGGGCACACTGTGGTTATCATACACGCAGAAGTCGTACAACTCTCTTCGCGTTCAATACAATAATGCGATGAGGGCACTGTTGCGGCTGCCCCGCTTCTGCAGCGCGTCGGGGATGTTCGCCGCAGTGCGCGTTGACTGCTTTTATACCACCATGCGCAGGCGAGCAACTGCGATGGCGGGCAGGGTGCGGGACAGCGGTAACAGTCTCCTCAGTGTCGCCAGCAGGTCGGACGGGCCCTTTATGAAACATTGGCAGGCGCTACACACTCCGTCGTACCAAGTATGGAGCAGATAGCGTCAGCATCAACACTTTGTGGTTATTATTGTTTCTGTGTATTTCTTTATTTTGTATTCTTTTTAAATTTTAGTATTTTAGCAATTTATTTATAAATATGGATTAATTTATCTGAAATAAATGAATATTATATTATATTATTATAAAATTGCAAGTTTTTATTTTCGATAATAATTGTGAAACAAACTTAAAAAGGCCATGTGGATTTTTTTTTCGAAAAGTTAATGTAAACGTGTAAAGTTATATTTTTGTTAAATTTTGCGTCACTTGACCGTATGAGTTTTCGAGTATAAGAAACGCCGTCAATTTTATGATATCGATAAGAGCAGCACTGGCTGAAAAGTGGCAACATTTTGATTTTCGAGTTGTCAAACGAGTGTCTCGAATTAAAAATCCTACGTAGATACAGACACAAACATACAAACATAGGGATGCAACGATACCATCTAGGTATCGATACTTTTACTCGATACCGTATCGTCCATGAGGTATCGATACCTGCTCGGTATCGAATCAAAAGTATCAATACCCATATACTTGTTTCGGACAGTCTTTTCGTAGGAAGAATCAGGCAAATAAGAACAGCAGTAAGTACATACAATGATTTGATTAGGTACCTATTGCTATTACAATTCAGTCACAGTTTTAATAAACAACAAACAAACGAGCGACGCACGCCAAGTGATGAATGACTGACTGAATTAACGAATAAATGACGAAAATAACTGACAGATTAACTTAGCAGTAGAAAAGATACGTTCGCGACACAAAAATTTAACTAGACCTTACCATAGAGTAAACAATCTTGTGCACACGAGTTTTTTGACACTCCTCAGTGAGTGACCAACCGAGTACCGATACAAGTACTTACTTCACGATACTACTTGTTACTCAGTTCTAAAGTATCGATGCCAAAAGTACTTGGTATCGAGTAGTTACTTGTATTTACTCGTATCGTTTCATCCCTACACACACACACACTTCCTTGTGTGTTTGTACAAAATTGTCAAAATTGTTTTCATTTCACTGTTACGGAAACAATAATATTATGACCTCTATAATTTGTGATTATGACACGTCCGTGATTATGATATCTGTGATATTTTTACTTCTTTAAATTGATTCAACTACAACCAGAGCGTAAGATGACCCTAAACTATATTCCTCGAGTTACTCAAGTAAGGCTTTTTATTTTATTGATAACCTCTAAAGTTAAAAGAAACTTCATCTAAAATAATGATGATATAAAGTAAAACGAAACTTGTTCCTCTGTTCTAGTTGGATGCAGCACACCTGGATGATCAGGTGGAGGAGCTGTTTAAACAACAACTCTATCAAGCCACCAAGTTTCTTGAGGTAATTTACAGTTGATATGAATCAAACTTTTAATTTTTTTTAGATTGCATTAACAGTTGTTTGAAATATTAATAACTAAGGTCCGACCTAACTAACTAAGGTCTAAGGTGGTAGAGCTGATGCCGGGCTTGACTGTGGCGGTACCACCATCTTACTTGAAGACCCCCTCGAAGTAAGTCAGGGGAGGGTAAGAGGACAGCTCACAGGCATAAAACCAGGAGGCCCATGGATGGAAGGTCCGACTGATACTGGTTTTTTGATCTCGGCTGAGAATACAATACAATAACTAAGACGGAGACATAACGAAGTATTAAAAAATTGAGAACATAGCAGAGAACACCATCAGTTTTGTAAAAAAAGCAGCAGGTTGTGTCAGAGATACAACCGTAAATGAGGTATTTAAGTGGATACTTCTTAAGTTGCCTCTACTCAATCATAGAGGAAGCAATTAAAAACTTTAATATCATTTGGTAAAGGCAGTTGGTTGGCTCAGTCGTATAGTTGGCTTGTTCGAGTACTAACTGAAAGAATCATTTAAGTATCTTTAAACAAGTAGGCAAGGTTGCCAACTGCTACCTGTACCCAGTAGCTAGACATTTTTCAAAAAGTAGCTAGATTCACCAATTTTTGGTCAATTACGATTACAGGTAGTTGTCAACATTATTTGACTCAGAATGTTAGTGTTTATCTAACTTCAATGCCCTAAAAAAGGCAAGACAAGAATCATCAGCCATAGCCACAGGAACTAAAGAATTTACCAATGACTGGACAATTTAATTAAATTAAATTAAATTGTCAGTTCGTCATCCACTGCACGCTTTTCTGCCATTTTTCCTATTTACTACTGTGGCGTGGCACCTCCTTGACCATTGAAAATACATTTAAAAATATCTTCACACGATAATCCGAACACTTCGTGCATCCAAACAGGGTATAGATTTTGGGTGTGTACATTTATCGAGGCCCTACTGTATTAAAATTTTAATGAGGTGTTTAATTAAGTTTTGTTTTATTTCAGCCTGGTATCCTACAGCCCATTTTACCGGAACTTGAACTATTAATAAGGACTTGGATCTTTAAATATTCCTTATGTGACAAAAAGGCAACATTTGGGCAACAGATGCTATCATTGAATTACAAATCTGATAATTTTTCAAAAAGCAAATTGTGCTGGTACTATGGATACACTATTGGCTTGAGGTACTTGAGAGAACGAGCTATCTACAGTTTCACATCAAATCCCAGAGTTCAGAATTTGGTCCATACACTTGAAAAATTTCAAGTTATTGGTGATGTTTTAAATTTCTTGCGTTTCATACAAAGTGGGAAACATCCAGTCCTTATTGACTTTATCCTTGGACTAGAAATGTCTGCAGATAAACTGACTAGGGAAGATCTAACAGATTTCTCATGGACACGGGAGCTACTGTGGCATAATTTTATAGTAAGATTCTCACTGAGTTTTATACTTGAATATTCATTATAAAATAATTGAATAAATATTATTCTTTCACCCCTTTCCAATAGTTTAAATTAAGTATTAAAAAGTTCTTCGTCGGCTAAATGTCACCAATCTGTCTTTTTATATATGTCAAATATTTATTTTTATAATTCGACTGACGACGACGCGTTTATGGAAACCCTTCCAGTATTCAGAACCCCAGTACTTCTGAGCTGCGGGAGGGTTTACTAGCATTAATTCACAGAAAGTTGCTTTAAACCATTCCACTATTCAGAGTTGCGAACGATCTGGATTCGGGTATTGTTTCCGGTGTAATATTCAAGACTTTATAATAAAAATGCTTCCTCTACTCAGATCCCTAGATAGCATAAAAGTACTTAAGTGCGATCTGAGTCGCGGGAGGGATTTCTGCGCTATGCTCCCCGATCTCAGATCGAAAGCGGCACGTGCCAAGAGAGAGAGAGAGAGAGAAAGCGATATCATGCGCATCGCGCTTTTGTTTGTTAGGGTTCCGTAGTACCTAAAAGGTACAAAAGCAACCTTTATGGTGAGACTTCGTTGTCCGTCCGTCCGTCCGTCTGTATGTCACAACCTCATAACTTTAGCACCGTTAGAGATAAAGACTTGAAATTTGGCACAAAAATTGCATTAATTTGCCCACATATTACAGTGTAAAAAAATATGAAAATTTTTAAATTGTTTAAAATATTTCTAAAACAAAAGTAAGAAAAAATATATATTATTCTAAAAATACAATAAGGATATCAAATTAAAGATATTAAAGAGCTAATTGTAAAAATATATATATTTACTACAACCACAAAAATATGTATGTCCTTGTCCCCTTATCTCCGAAACTGGGAGACCGAAAAATATGAAAAAAATATAAATTATAGATCATAACTGCCCAATTACAGGAGAACAATAGCGATAAAAAAAAATGAGCACAAATGAGAATTATAAAAAAGAAGTGAAATATATATTTTTTTATATAAATACAATATTGGTATCAAATTGTAGGTATTAAAAATTTGATTGTAAAAATATATAATTTTACTTTATTTACTAGCTGGCACTGCTTTCGAGAAATCTTTAAAAAACAATAATATGTATGTCTTCCCCCCCCCCCTTATCTCCAAAACTGGTGGACCAAAAATAAAAAAAAATCATGGTAATATGTGTTTACGTAAAGATTAAAGGAAAAATAAAGCGGTTGAGAAATTCACGAAAAAAATTGTTAAAAACTTTAGGAATATATTGTCATACGTTTATGCAATTCAATTTTTTTTCTTAGTACTATGATATTCATCTTTTCTTTAATCTTCGCTTGATTACATAGATGTCCTTACTAAGCGTATTCTGTTAAACCTATAACCCAATTTTTAGTCTGAGTAGCGGTAGGAATTCATATCCATAACGCTAGTATTGCGTATGTAATGCCTCCCGCATTACAGAACTAAAAGCAGGGTAGGCTAATCTGAATAGCGGTAGGAATTTATATCCATAATGCTAGAATTGCGTTTGTAAAGCCTCCCGCATTACAGAACTAAAAGCAGGGTAGCATTTAATTCATCAAACTGCGCGTTCAATCGCTTAAACCCTCCCGCAGCTCAGAAGTACTGTGGTTCTGAATACTGGAAGGGTTTCCATAAACGCGACGACGACCACAGGTGGGTCGAAATATATATAGATAACAGTTAATACTTTTTCATTTATATTTATAATTTGTTTTTTAAAATCATTATAAAATAATATATTCTTATTAACTTACATTTTCATTTCTTCAGGAATTAATAGGCACCGCAATATCATTGCTAAACCTGTTTGGTATGAAGAAAAGACTGTCAACAATATTGAAGTACATGTGGTGGAGGAAACACACAGCAGTTGCCAGTGCAGGCAAGGTGGCCATCATGACCCACAGTACTCTATGTGCGTACTGCTCCAATAAGCCTGTAATACCTCACACCATTGGTTGCAGCCATGTTTTCTGCTTTTACTGCATAAAGGTAATTTTGGTAATATTTTTATTTCGTATAAATATATGAATAAATATAACCTTAGCTATATAAGCTTTTTATTTGTAGTTTTAAGTAATTATAATAGTTAAAAAAAGACAAACTTTATATTTTTTCGAAATATTTCGGCCTCATCAGTGAGGCCGTCATCAGTCGAGTTGACAGGTAAAAATTATAAAAAAAAATTATAAAAAAATATATGTGAAAACAAGTTGGTACAGTCTGAAAAATGATAGGAACTATTAAAATAAAAAAAAAAATAAAAATAAAAAAAAAAAAATATGATGAAAGAAAGGTGGTAAAATAAAAAAAGAAAAGAAACAGTTTGGAGGGGAGTACTTGTTGATTGGGTCAGTTGGTCGAGTCTGTCAGTGCTGTCTGTTGAGTCCGGGTCCATAATTTTTTAATTTTATAATTTTTATAATTTTTATAATTTTTACCTGTCAACTCGACTGATGACGGCCTCACTGATGAGGCCGAAATATTTCGAAAAAATATAAAGTTTGTCTTTTTTTAACTATTATAATTACTTAAAACTACGTATAAATATATGGTATGAAATGAGTAGGTATACGAATTCTGGATGTGAGGAGCTCTGACTGGTTCAGAATAAATATAAAATGTTTTTTCCAGGCTAACAAGTTGGCTGATGAAGACTTTGTATGTCCAAAGTGTTACTATAATGGAAAAGAAGTGATCAAGTTTGTGATGAGCTGATGGACTCTGTGTTTCAAGGAACCAGTCTAAATGGGTAATTAAGTAATTTATTAAGTAATAATAAGATGTTGCTATTATTAGAATATTATTTATATTGTGATTGACAATCATAAAGATTTGTTAAAATAAAACAAATAATAATAGAAAAATATTTTAATTTAAAAATATGACTAAACTTTTACTAGCTACATTACTATCACAAATTTTTATTTTACTGTACACCAATTATATTTATTTTCGACTGAATATAATAACTGAAATATTTAAAAATATAGACAAGATATTTGCAAAAAAATATGGCACAGAACACAAATGAGATTTAAACAAAAATACATCAAAAAGGGATAAAAAGGTACATAACTTATTGCACTCCAATATTTAGATTCTAAAGTAGTTAAAATACAATTATTTAAGTACTTTTACAAAAATAAATCTTTAACATGTATACACAATAAGGTAGCGTTCCTAAACGCCTGAGTAAATGTAAAATTTAAGCTGTCAAAGTGAATTTTACATTTCTGACAAGTTTTATGTACTGTCATTGACGTACTATGTACTGTAAGTTTCCACTCGGGTGGTTGTGGAACGTTTGACAGTTAAATTTTACATTTACCCGGGCGTTTAGGAACGCAACTTTAAAGTACTTAATAAATGTCTTTATGAGATATCACATGGAAGGTAACTGTGGTTAGAGCTTGCGCCACCAAAAAGTCCAGAGGCAAAGTCTTTATTTACGTGGGAAGAAAAACCAAAATATCTTGGGACTTCTTTCGTGCCGTGTACTCTACCAACTTATCTTATCTGTGGAATAAGTGGTGCGCTGCGATTGCAGATAATGCAATCTTGATTGGATTATATAATTGACAGTTGTGTCGATTCGGTGTAACACGTTTTAACTTATTTGACAGAACTAAACTTAATTTAAGTGTCCTGTCTTTTTCTTTCTCTATTGAAATGACAAAGACACGACGCTTAAAATAAGGTAAGTCCTGCCAAATAACTTAAATCGTGTTACACCGAATCAAAACCACTGTCAATTTCAGCCAATCGAGGTGGAAAATGTTAGTTCTATTATTTTTAACTGCACAGAAAAGTTGGTAGGTCTATAAGCGGTTCTAGTTGTAGGTCCTACATTCATATGAAGTGTCTTAAATGATTCTTATTTTAACACAGTCAAGGCACATATTCCACTGTTTAACAAGCCAAACTAAAATGTAAAACCTTATATGGTGTCAGAGAGCAATAAGGTGTAGTGGAAGTTAGTTGCACGTTGTATCGAATACATAGATCAAACGATCGCTGATCGATATAGCATGGGAGCCAACAATATTATATAAAGCCTATATATTATACAATACAGTCGCATACAAAGTTCCAAACATAATCCAAAAACTCGATTACAAATGCTTGGCGATTGTAAAGTAACAAAGACTTATTCTTTGCGATTTACCGAAAAGAGGCTGGATCTTAATTGTTTATAGGACTTAATGGTAAATAGATGCATATTGTTAGAACAATTGTACAATTTGACACTGCTAATTAAGTGCCATCAGAATACAGTTAAGCAGGCCATTCACGTTGCAACAGTTGCACGGTCTTTGAGCAAGTTCGATTGAGACTGGATTGGTCGCAAAACGGACCGGCCCCAAGGTCAACCAAAAAAATTATCAAACTGTAAGACGGTCCGTACAACCGTTGCAACGAGAATGGCCTCCTTTACTCATAGGTCCACAGTTGCTCCTAATGCTGATTGTCCTTGCTGTTCCTCACGTTGGCATGGAAACCGGTCTCCCAGTCAGCTACGTAGTCCACCGTGCGAACCGACCCGTCTGGCTCGACTAGCGAGTATTGACCTGGATACACATACCATTGCAATATGAATCTAGATCTTTTGCGCCAAATTGTACTTGAAAATGTTAATGTTAGACTTTGCAATGACGCAAACCTAATTTTCAAATTGAATTTCCGTATTAGCATGTACCTAAATGTACGTACGGGAAGTAGGCTCCTTAAATTTTTGTTGAACAAGTTCTATACTCTATTCCAATATGGGAAATAATGTTTGTAAACAACTTTGTAACCTAAGTGATGAAATATGATGTAAGAAAGCGTTTTTATACCTATACATTTTGGTTTAAACTAATAAAAGTGAACTCACGTACATTCATATGTTTAATTGTGCAGCAAAATTGCAGTTGAACATATATTTCATCACTTTTAGGTTATAAAGTTGTTTACAAACATTATTTGCCATTTTAAAATAGAGTATAGTGTTGGGGCCGCGGCCGCTCGTGCGTCTATCGTTTTACGCGTCCCGAAGCTTCCTTTTTTTGTTTATTTTATAAATCATCGTTGATGGATGACAGATGATGTGATGGATGGGATGACTGATGTTGGACGAAGGTACATCCGCGGCACAACTACAATATTTATTTAATGATCTCTTACCGCGATATTGATTTCATAATTAACGGAATCGTAAAAATTACATAATTATTTAGGTATTTCAAATCGAGCACCGTGAGCCAATAAGGATACTCATAATCGTTAAATCAGAGAAAGCTTCAAGTCATCAAAATATGACCCACAAACGAAAGGTCCTTTACCCCTTTTGACCTGAGTCATGCTCATGCGTCATGTACGCAAGACTCTGATGACAATCACTACAATAAAAGTGTTGTAAACAGAGACTAGCGCTAAAAAGTACAATTTACTTCAACTCTAGATAATTTTCATAATAATTTGTAAATGTGACGTCTTCAATCAAAATTTTCTCAAGGTTCTACTCAAATATTTGTTAATCTTTTAACACCTAATATAATATTTCAGCTCTATCGGCCCAGTCATTCTTAAGGGGTCGGTCACAAATTGTAACGCAATTTGGGGAGAGGGTGTGGTTACCAGGCGTTATGGTCCTGGTACGTGGGGTAGGGCGGGTTAAGGTTTGCGGAGATTTTTTTGTCCCGTTGGTTCTCATTTTTTGTTGGCCAGACTACCTACAGGCATCGTAGCAAAGCTTTTACGAATCACCCGTTACATAACGGAATGGAGGGGGGAGGGGTCCCAGCCAAGCGTTACGGTTCTACTGTTACGTGGGGGAAGGGAGGGGTCAAAAATTTGAGAGTTTTGCGTTACGTAATTTGTGAATGACCCCTAAGTTACGCATCAGACGAACAGACAGACATAATGCAGCACAATAATAATAAAGTGGTGAATTTCGTAAAAGTTGTTCGTTTATGAGTACAGAGAATTTATTTTGTGGTGAAGATGCGTTTCTTACGGCCACAGAGCAACAAATAAGTAGTAAAACACGCGCTCTCATTTATTTTAAGTTTCAGTATAAACTTTTTGTTTTGTTTTTATTTAATTTATTTGATTTCCTTTATGTATACATTTTTTGTCACTTTTTTGTTGCATGGGATTTTTGACACTGTAACCCTAAGTTTCAAGTTTACTTTTTTTTTTATAAATCTTTATTAATCCCGATTACAATGAATCTTAACCTAAACTATATAGCCACTAGCGAAAGCCAATTGGCTTATCTGTAGTGGCGAGTACATAAGTTATAAAAAGTAATAAATAAACATAGATTAGGGAACAGGGCTTCTCCCTGGGTAGAGCTTAGATTATATGTAGAAATAAGTAAAGTAAAGTAAATAAGCTGTTAATTAAGTAAGTTGTTAAAGATCAAAGATAAAGATTAAAGACCAAGCAGATTTAGTGAAGAAGATGAATGATCTGTAAGTGACTAACCTTTAACGACCTCTCCGTCGCGCTGTTCTTTCTGCTGCTTGATGTCTCCGGTGTGAGGGTCGTTCACTCCGTATTCGAACGCGTATCTTGGGTGTGCGTCCTGAAACCAATAATTATTTATTCATTTATTTAGGGAGTAACAACAAAAGTTAACTACAGAAATAACTATAAGGTATTAAACAAATTTGACAAATACTTAAATCTACTCCCTTCAACATTTTTTACACAGAGATAAGAAGAAACAATGAAATTTGGTGACGCTACTGAAAAAACCTAAATCTAAACCTAACTTAACTAAATGTAGAATTGTGATTATAATTAATTAAACACACTATGTTAAGAAATAATGATACAGTACATACATATATAAGTCGGAAAATAAGGAAGTGAATACATAAACATACTATACATACCAATTCATACATATACAATATACATATTATTTAGTTAGATTATGTATGTTTGAAATAAGATTATTTAATTGTTGTCAAGAGACGTCAAGAATTTGTCTCATTTTTTCTTTTTGATGTACAGTGAAATAAATAATGAAAACATTAATTTTCAAAAGTAAGAATACCTACGACGTAAATATTTCTCAGACTTAGTAAGTTAAATAACTAATTGTATTTAAGTCCGAAAATGATCCGCGGTGACAAACAGATGTACATGTCATCCCACTCTCAAAATATGTTTTGAGAGGAGCACCCTGGGAAAACCGGCCAGCCACCAGCGACATGCAAAAGGATCCCTGTCAGACAACGGAAAGTAGGTACGCAGATCTATTATCAAGTCAGTACCCCATCATAAAGGTTAAAGTCGCTTTCACAACCTGCATCTAAGACCAGCGGAAGGATAGCAATTCCGCTAAGAAAACACCACTATGTAGTCCGATTTATTAGTTAATTTGTCCCGTCTTACGTTTTCGTTGTTAGGGTGCCGTAGTACCTAAAAGGTACAAAAGGAACCTTTATGGCGAGACTCCGTTGTCCGTCCGTATGTCACAGCCTCATAACTTTGGCACCGTTAAAGATAAAGACATGAAATTTGGCACAAAAATAGCATTAATTTGCTCGCATGTCACGGTGTAAAAAAAAATATGAAAAATTTGAAATTGTTCAAAATATTTCCAAAACAAAAGTGAGAAAAATAAAAAACATTTTCCTAAAAATACAATGTGGGTGGGTGTTTCTCTGAAAATCTTGATTTCGGATAAATTGGATAAAATGTCAATTTTTTTAATAGTTGCACTCTAGGTCGATTTGTATGCTTATAACTATTACGAATATTTGGGTGTGCACCCAATTGAAGAACAATTAAAGAAGATATAGAAGATCAAAAAAATGGTAATGACAACGAGAGGATGGTAATGACAAGTTATATGAAAATGGTGTGAAAAAGTATGTTTAAATTATGTTAATTCAGAACTGATGTTTGTAAATGAAACAAAACCATAATAAAAAAATATTTATGCATGAAATACAATAAAAACCAAAGACTGGTAATGACATTTCAAGGCAGGTAATGACTCTGTTTTTTAGTATACTTAACACTCTAAAGAATTTGCATAGAAAGATAATGAAAACAACTGAAATGAGTCTCAGCTATGTTTTTTTTTGCAGACTTCAGCCCTTTTGAGTTGCATTTCCCAAGAACAGCAGAAGAGATACGTGTTTGTGCCAGAAACATGTAAATTTGGAGTTGTTGTTAAAAGCATTACATACCGAAAAAATTATAACATAAAATGATAATTGACTTTTCTTGTCTTTTTGATTAAATATATTATATATATATATATACGAAAACACAAAAAATATAATTATTGGTAGTAAAATATATTTCGACCACTTGTGGTTGGTATCAGTTACACAATTATATAGAAAAGTTAAAAATTAATAATTATAAATTATAGGTACTTATGATATGGAATATTTTATTTTTTATTTATAATTAAATTATATTATTTACAATTAAAAATATATATATATTCCATATCATAAGTACCTATAATTAATAATTATTAATTTTTAACTTTTATATATAATTGTGTAACTGATGCCGACCACAATTAGTGGTCGAAATATATTTTACTATCAATAATTATATTTTTTGTATTAAATATATTTGTATTTAATCAAAAAGACAAGAAAAGTCAATTATCATTTTATTTTATAATTTTTTCGGTATGTAATGCTGCTGTTCTTGGGAAATGCAACTCAAAAGGGCTGAAGTCTGCAAAAAAAAACATAGCTGAGACTCATTTCAGTTGTTTTCATTATCTTTCTATGCAAATTCTTTAGAGTGTCAAGTAAATATCGTTTTTATTTTATAATCATTGTTTTGTTATAAATTCTTTTTTTCCTGAGTAGATTCTGCTATTTTCATCTCCTTGGTAAAAACTTTGAATTCTTTCCTTTTTTATTAGATTTCTTCTCCTTTCCTTGGTTTCTGGCTCTTCATTTGTTGCTTTATGGTTACTCTTTGATAGTCTACTGATTTTAGCTCGTTTCTGAGCATTTTTCTTTTCTAACTTCTTTATATATCTTTCGTATTGTTTTACTTTGAAATTTTTAGCTCGTAAATTGTTTTGTAGTGCTGATATCTATATTTTCAATAAATTGAATTGATAGGAAATTGTTCTTTTTTCTTATTCAGCCTCCACTTTTTTTTATTCTCTTTTTTCTCGGGGAGTCATGTTATTAATACTCTTTTTTTGTTCTTTTTTCCTTTCTTGATGTCTTTTTCTTTCCTTTTCTTGCAATAAACCATCCTTTTCTTGATTTTCCTTCATTGCAGTATAATTTTTCCTCTTGTTTCAGTTTCGTTTGGCTTTTTCTTTCTCCAATTTCCTTTTAGACATAGCTTCTGGGTCTGAAATATACAATATTTATCATAATTATTCATTTATAAAAAAGTGCTTTTTCTCAATCATAGTTATAAAGATTTAACGGGATATACAATGTATAATGTTTTAAAATGAGTGTCTCTGTATTTCGACACATTGCTTTCATGGATTTACTCCGTGAACATGACGCAATTATGTGAAAGTCGATACTTTAACGGGCCGATGCCCGTTAATCATTATAATTTTTCATTTATGTTAATAAATAATAAATTAAAAGATATTAGTCATTACCAAATCTAAATTGTCATTACCATCCCCGTCAGTTGTGTCTGGTAAGGACATGACGAGGAAGGACATTTTGGACATTTTTAAATTACATCAAAATGTAAGATTATGTTTCATTGCTACGTGGTATTAAATGTTTGTTGTTTACCAAAACCTGAAGATCTATATACATGATAAACGTAATATTAAGCATACTTACCAGAATTTGAAGGATACGTGAATGACGATGAATATTGTTTACACTCGGAGAACACGTGTCGAGCGACAACCGAGTATCATCTGCTTGCGGCACCTCCTTAACAGAAACTAGTTCACTCCCCGCAATGGCAGGGAAGGGTTAAGTGAATTCTAGTAACGCGTTTTCAAACTTTTAAACGCGTATTTTCACAAATTACGGTGTGGACATATTTTCATTCAGTAAAAGTGCACGGGCTAAAATAACACTATTCTAGTTTATTTAGAAGTACGTTTCTACTGTTTTTAATAACTTTAGAGATCTAGCTATATGGTATTTGCAAGTAAATTATGATATTTGTATCCATTATAAGGATTTTTTTGTATTGAAAACCAAAATTTGGTTTTGCACGCTACTTGACATGCTGTTTTAAGGCCTATTTTATGATGTTTTATATTGAAGCGATGCTCCTACAAAACCAATAAATTGATACTAATACCATTATATGTTAAAGAAATGATGTAAATAATAATTTAATCTAAAATGAAGTGTAGAAGAGCTAGATCGTCGTGCACCCAGATTTTGGGTACTTCAGAGAAACACCCGGGTATCAAATTGTAGGTATTAAAAAGTTTATTGTAAAAATATATACTTTGGCTATATTTAATTGCATATATTTCGAGAAATCCTTGAAAAACCATTAAAAATGTATGTCTTCCTCCCTTATTTCCAAAACTGGTGGACCGAAAAATATGAAAGAAATCATGGTAATATGTGTACGTAAAGAAAGAAAAATAAAGTGGTTGAGAAATTCACAAAAAAAATGACAAAATTAAATTTATCATCCACAATACAGAAACCTAGGTACGCGAGTCTGACTCGCACTTGGCCAGTTTTTTTCCTAGTGAAGTCAAAGTAGCTGAATCGCGCGATCGCTTGTGGGAGATGTTCACGATCATAGGCACGTTATGTTATAGGAGTTCATACTCGTAAATTTTCAATGTAAGTAGAACAAGTTCACATGAGTTCAAGCTCCTTATTTGTAAACGATTTTAACGGCTAAGACGCTGCAATAAGAACGTCCAATAGGTAGCCTGTTATGTTGGCGTCCGTACTACTTATTTGCAGGTTTCATAATTTGCATATTTTTTTCTGTCATCCAAGAATTTCATCCACCGCACCGTTTTCTAAATTATTCTTCACTTTTCTGTAGAAGTTAGCTAACTTAAGAGGCCATGTGAATTTTATTTTTGTCACTGTCACTCCAAGCGAAAAGACGCTCAGTGCGAGAGGGGCGGATTCAGGGCAAAAGCGAATAATGTTAGTTTTACAATTTTTATAAAAAAAACTAAAATAGCTAGCAAAACTTCAAATATCAAATCTCTAGATATTGTTGAAACACACCTAATAAAATATGTTAGAGTTCTGTATATGGTTCCTATTCGTCAAATGAGGAGAAAAAGTGTGTTTGAAGACCTCATTTCAACAATTATTTCTATCGAGGAAAATTTATCCAAACATGTTTTCCAATTTCAAAACCCTAGATTATATAGTCAAAATGCATATTCCAGAAACTGGTATATCATGAAATACACAGAAAAGAAACAACCGTATTTTTTCACATATCGCCTTAACCACTTTGTACGAAAAGGTAAAAATGTATTTGTGGGAATTAATCTTGTTCTTACATAGGTCAAGGGTTTGAAGTAAAGAATAGTGGCTATTTTGGCGCCTAGGTACACTCAGTGAAAATGTCAGTATCGGTAAAGTGCAAGAATTTGGTATTTAAAAAAGAATAGGTGTGTAAACATTGACTTGGGGCTTTTTGGCCTGCAGGGATAAATTGGATAATAGATTGATACCAACGTAAATCACAAGTCTGAGAAAAGGTGACATCGGAAAGAGACAGGGTTATGGGTCTGCCCCAGACGCACGTTTCAGTGAAAGTGGTCTAGTTCAGGCGATTGCGACTCAAAACGCGGTTGCGCAATGACGTCACAGATTTAACTAGAACATCGTTAACATGTCACTTGCTCATACGCAATGATCTCGTCGATTATCCCTTGAGCGAATGTACGCCTTTAGGCGCAAAAGCAATAAATGAAGATTACGAATTGGCAAGCAGTCAAAAAACTCGATAGACCGCAAACTTGCATTGTTTATGCAATTTCAAGTTATCAAAATTCAATGGCGACCAAGGATAACTTGACAACCAATAAACATTGCTGTGAAATTCGAAGGCTAAGCAATCACAGTGTGGGCTGGGCAGTAGATAATATCAGATAAATATTCATTGACAATTTATTGGACACTACAATGGACATTGAACTAGAAATCAGTAGAAAGGAATCTAGCGTTTAAGGCGCTACGGAAAAAAAATTGACACTTTATGAACTTGCATATCTACTTCAGTAAATAATGTATTATTTTGATAAAAAATAACATTATTTTTGGATTCTTTTTCTAGGGATCTGTTAAAACAGAAACTTGATTAGAGAAATTCGGCTCGATAGAAATATTTATTGAAATGAGGTCTCTTTCGACACCAAATCTCCTGGTTTGACAATTTAGAATGACATATGGACTGCAATTATATTTTATTAGATGGGTTTTAACGGTATCTAGGACCTGGTTAAAGTAAATTTTGATAGCAAATTTAGTTTATTTTATATTAATAAAAAACCGACTTTTTGCTACTTTTCCACGAATCCATCCCTCTCGCACTGAGGGTTTTTTCGCATATGGAGTAACAGGGACGCTAAAACTTTTACATAACGCCTTAAAAAAGAAAATAGCATACAATCCACGAGTTGTGTAAGCTCAGAAATATGTCACCTGGACGGAAGAATATCATTTAAACAAAACAAAGTAAAATACAACGTTTCATATATTATGTTATAAAGAGTCCAATGATACCAATCTTCTGCTATTTTATTTCAGTTATGTAATTATTTTTAATTTACTCTTATTTATAATTTGTGATTGGATTTAATTGATTTTGATATCGGCAAAGTTGTTGACCGGATTATGTCAATAGATTAAGATACTTATGAATAAGTAGGGAGATGTAGTAATATGAGCAATAAACGTGTTATCGTGTCCGGAGGCGCTATTAACATCACAGAAGGTAACGCAAATAAATTGATGTGTTTCATTGCTAGTGTAAACAAACAAATTAAACATGTAGTTAAATGACATGGCAATATTTATGTTTTTTTTTTGCTGTAGGTAATCGATAACATGTATTTGTGTTATGAGAGTATTATTGATAGATGACTTACATAGTTTTCCAAGAATTCTGTGTGCGCGTTTTTACTCGTAGCGACAGCTTGGCCGGCGGAGACTTGCTGGACACCGGACGTGACGTGTGACACTTGGGATACTACCGGAGCGGCAGCATATTGAGCAACTGCTGGGGCGGTGGCATACTGTACGGTAGAGTACTGAGTTGCAGGTGCTACTCTCGCTGGGTATTGCACAGTAGAGTACTGAGTTGCAGGTGCTACTCTCGCTGGGTATTGCACAGCTGGTGTGGAGTACTGGGTAACAGTTGGGTTGGCGTACTGGGCGACGATTGGGGTGCGGTATTGAGTGACAGCTGGGGCAGCGTACTGGGCTACAGCTGGGGCAGCATATTGTGCAGCAACTGGCGCTCTGTATTGGCTAACAGTTGGGGCTGAATATTGGACAGCAGATTGAGTAGCGTATTGGGCTACAGCTGGTGCTGAATACTGAGTGACAGCTGGCGCATTGTATTGGGCTACTGTTGGTGCAGCGTACTGAGCTACTACTGGAGCAGCGTATTGGGCTACTGCTGGAGCAGCGTATTGGGCTACTGCTGGAGCAGCGTATTGGGCTACTGCTGGAGCAGCGTATTGGGCTACTGCCGGAGCAGCATACTGCACAGCACTTTGAGTAGCGTAATGTCCTGGGGTGGCATACTGAGTTTGTGCCACAACGTGTGCTGAAGGTCCATAGCCATTGGGCGTAATTAGTTGAGCAGGCTGCGCTTGAAGTCTGAGAGCTGGCGATGTTGCGTATTGACTGACTCTCGGCGCCGCGTATACCTGCGACACTACTGGTCCACCACTTTGCACTGATTTGTATGAATTTAATGACGCTCTCGAAGATCCTGCGGCGTAAGCCTGTTCGGACACTGAGTTCTGAGTCACATAGGTTGTTTTTGCAGGTGTTGTAGAGTACCTGGCGATAAGTGGGGCAGCGGTGATTTTAGCTATGATAGGAGCTTGTGCGTATGTCGCCTGGGGTGTGACTGTTCGTCCTGATGATGCTGAGTATGATGAGAGGCCAGCAGATGTCGCATATCCGTGCACTTCTTGTTGCTGCGAAGAGCTTGCAGCGTAGGTCGGTTGGGAAATGATTTGTGATGCTTGAGCGTAGGCAAGCGGTTGGGCTTGAGCGAGTTGAAGCTGATATGCTGCGCCTGTAGAGTATCTGCCAGTGTTGGCGTATCCGCCCGCGTTGGAGTAGGCGGTTGCTGGTGCTGCCAGGATGGGCCGAGCGACTACGCTCGGGGCGGCGGCGACTTTCACTCCGGCAGTACTCAGTTGGACTGCTGGCGCATTGTACTGGTACCCGGCGTCACCACAATTCTGAAGTTTCTGCAGTTGGTTCAAGTGATAATTGAGGTCGGGGTCATGGTATGCCAGTACGTTGGCCACCGTCAACAGCGACACACAAACAATCTGAAAATCGTATTCTTTGCGTAAGTATTAAGGTTTTAAATTACTTGTCTAAAAGTTGAATAACGCTTGGAATTTGTATTTAATTAGAGGTAGTTCAATGTAGGTCGGTCGGATATTATTTGCAGCGCCATAATGCAAGCAATCAATTAATTTGTTAAAAATAAATACCGTAATTTCCTTTTTTTGTCGTGAACGAAAACAAAATGTTAAAAAGTTGGTGTTCCGAATACAATTCTGGGAATTGACCTAAATTTCCAAATGTAGAAATTTAAATTTCCAAAATATCAACCTTATTTTAAGTTAAGGTATGCAATTACTTACCAACATCATTGTAATCAATAAATATATAAATTCACTTTGTAACGTTCTTCAAATCATATGTGCAATGTGACGTTATTATTAGGTTGTTAGAACTGCATGCAAAAACCCCGAAGTGTATTTGCCAAAGTTCAGCGACAGTCGAAATGAGAGCAGAGTGGGCTTGCAAAGACTTATATAGCGACTCATATGTGTGTAAGAACGGGTCATACTTTTTCACGTTCGCAGTGTACCTACGCCGGAGGGCGCGGCTCGTATGTTGGGAACACCAATACTCGATAAATATCAACAAAGTCTTGAAATCCATAAACTAGGGCTAAATGTTTAGTTTCATAGTCGAAGCCGTGTCGTGTCTAAGCTATTTTGTAATCCTGTGTCGTTTGTTATGGGTTGTCTATTTTAGCGATAAAAGCTCTACAAAGCTGTTATATTTTATTGATACTTTGCTATTTAATCGGCAAATTAATCTTGAAAATATATTTATTTCTTTGGTTGATTTATTAGAATACATTCACAAATAATTGTAATGAAAAAAGATCACTACAACGTTGAAGAAGATAAATAATTTAAGGTAGAAGTAGCTGAAGGATGCTTTTGTTCTTTATATATATTTTTTTTTTCGGGCAGATAACGTTTCTCGAAATGCTATGCAACGTCCATAATACTTGCACATCAAATTAATACGTTTTCCTAATAGTTATATTTTAAATCCTTATAATTGAATATAATGTGAATTTATTTACCAAGTTCTTAGATATGTCAGAAAAAATATTGAGTCTTTCCCGAGGATTCGCGAGAAACACTGTAAAGAAACCAGACATAAACATATGTATATGTACTGGCTTTTCCAAAAATCAGACTTGCCAAAGTGAGTACCTCTTTCGTAGGACATGGCATAAGATTTTACAATAAACTTCTAAAGGAGGTCCTTACTTTGTCAGAGAATAAGTTTAAACAGTATATTAAGCAGGGCCTACTGAAAAAGGAATATTATAAAATAAATGAATATTATGGATGATGGTGAAGCATGGTGTTACAGTGATAGTGATATTTGTCATGATAGCAGTTTATAATTTAAGTAAGTAGTATAAAATTTCCTAACTTATGATTCCTTTAAAGAGTTAACATTAATTAATTACAGACTGTAAATGGAAATAGACTATGAGACAGGTAAACAAAGATATATATGTTTTTCTTTTTTTTCATTACCCTGAATTCCTGCTGCCTTGTATTTTCTTATCCCTTATTTAAAGTAGATATGAGTAATTTGTATAGTATAAGTTTTAGTATGTAACTGATATGTCAAAAAAAGACTTAAAAACAAGACTAATCAAATGGGTGGAGGTAGGCATGTATTTATATATGTAACCTATTAGTATGTAGTATACAAGGTGGGATTTGGTCGGCCGCCTGGATTCGTGCTGGGGGCTCGGTTGGTGATCATTGAACCTTGTTCCTGGTCGCTGGCCGGGTCTCCGGTATGGGTTCGGGCGGTTGATTAGATTTCACCTTGTAAAATTATATATTTTACCTATCATTTTAATCGTATATATATTGCTAAATAAATAAAATAAACCTTTAATTTAGTTTATGTACATTTATTATTTCATTACATATATTTTTATAAGATTAAATTTGACTCGTAAAAAGTGTATTACGTATACCTACTTTACAAAATAAACTATTTGAATTTGAATTTAAGTGCCAAATTCGCGTGTCTATCACTTGCATGCACTGAATAAGGCACAATTAATTAAGTTGCGCAACTTATGTCTCTAAATTAGACACTGATCCTTTTAAATTTGTTTAACCTTTAATGAGTTACAATTAAGTATTATAACTTTAATGTATCTCATTGAAAAATTGGGTGCACTTAAATAATGGTTAGGAAGCTTTAACAATGGATTAAGTATAAAATGTCAACAGCCCATCAAATAAAATGATTCATCAGAATAAAATAATAACTTTTTAGGGTTCCGTAGTACCTAAAAGGTACAAAAGGAACCTTTATGGTGAGACTCGATTGTCCGTCCGTCCGTATGTCGCAGCCTCATAACTTTAGCGCCGTTAAAGATAAAGACTTGAAATTTTTCACAAATATAGCATTAACTTGTAAAAAACGATGTAAAAAGAAATTTTAAAAATTTGATTTTTCAAAATATTTCCTATACAAATGAGAGAATGATATATATTTTTTCTTAAATATACAATATGGGTATCAATGTACCAAACTGATTGTAAAATTATACACTTTCACTATATTTACTGACACTGATTTCGAAAAACCAAACTTTGAAAAACCACAAAAAATGTATGTCCTCCCTTATCTCCAAAACTGTTGGACCGAAAATGTGAAAAAAGTCATGGTAATATGTGCTTACGTAAGTAATACAGGTTTACAGGAAAAATATAGCGGTTGAGAAATTCACGAAAACAAAGTGCCAAAATGAAGTTTTCTGTTTCAAAAACTGTCGAATTACGGAACCCTAGGTCTGACTCGCACTTGACCGGCATTTTTTGAGCTTGAAGGATTAAGGATTGTTAAAGCTTTTATGAGTTCCTATGACTAGATACTTTCCTTTCCTTTTTACGTAATTATCAATATTATGGCAATAATAACAAACAATATTTTAATTATAGGTTTAAGAAACTGATGAAACTAGACTCTACAGTACAACTCTAGGTGTCCTAAATATGTGTAAGCCTAGATCTTTTGATAAGGGCGGCTCATTGTAGCTTTGAGGCATTTCCTTACACACCTACCCACATGAGCCAATAATTAACATTTGAAAAGAGGTTATGTGAGGTGTACTACCTCAAGCTGTCAAGATAGCTTGCACAAGGCGCAGCCGCAAGCCCCTAAGCTCTTTTTACAGCTTACATGCAAATTACGAAACGCTGCGTCTACACATGCCGACTGCAGCTCTATTCTATACAAACACCTGCTAGATAATCTAACACTTCGTGCTACGGTCATTATTTTGTTCGTGCGCTCTTTTTCTGTTCTCTTCTCACACACTCACATACATTTACACACTCTCACATATACACACACACCCTTACATACACTCATGTTTATTTTTATATAATTTTGTAAATTTAAATACGCTTTAATAAATTGCATGCTTTTCTCTTTTTCGGCTACCTGTATTAACTAAACTGTGTCCCTACGAGCAGAAGCAACTGACTCTTAAATGACAGGCTTTGCCTTACTTAAGTTTCAGTTGAACACATAATTTTTGTGAATGCCTTAGCCTTAACATTGATATTTTTAGGTTAAGATTTTTTGATCCAATAAATAATGTTGTATTTGTATTTGTATTGTATTTCAATCCTGTAAACTAAGTAGATACTGAGCTAATTATGTTTCAATACCAACGTTCGATAGATCTATCTATATACCTACCTATACAGGGTGTTAAGATGAAGTTGCGGAAGCCGAAAACTGGCGATAGTACTCCATACGAACAACTTTTACTACGGAGCCAACCTTCGAATCGCGAAACAAAAATCTGCTATTCCGTAGAAAAGTTACATACCTACCCGACCAAAATGTATGGAACAACTGTTTTTTTGTCGATTTCTCAATTATTTCCACGGAAAGTTGTTCGTATTTACTGGTACTATCGCCAGTTTTCGGCTTTCGCAACTTCATCTTAACATCCTGTATATAAACGAATACCCTGACTGACTGATTGATCTGTCAACGCCCAGACCTAACAGCTGCATTTAGGGACATGAAATTTGGACTGTAGTTTCCTTGTATGACGAAGACCTACACTAAGAAGGGATTTTAAGAAAATCCCGCGGTATCGGGAGAAACAGGATCCACACGAGCATCGCTGCGGGGCGTCCGCCGGTCTTGATTTGGGGGAACCATTCGAGTCCGCTACGAAACGCACAAATTAAGACGGTTCATTTACGGCATTTCGCGAACATAGTTTAATGTCAGCTAGGCTTTTCCGGCAAAATTTTGTTATTTTATGCAACATGTTGTAAATGTATGGGCAGTGGGCACACAAACTTAAAAGCGTGTATTAAGTTTGTGTGCCCATACATCTGTAATTCAAAAATAAGAATACCCATCTTAAGCTGTGCGTTTCGTAGAGTATACGAGTCATTCCCCCTTAAGGAATTAAGGTAGAATCACAGAAAATAGTCTATATCTACTAGTTCAATATTATTTGTAAAAATAGGTATTTTAGAGATCAAATTTATAAAACACAAGGCCCGTTACGTAATTTTTTGATGTGTTTAATTCAACGGCTGATTTAATTATTTATTTAAATGGATTATGATTATGAAATTTTTTCCGAATCTATACGATTACGTTTGCTTAGGTCCTAAGCCTTAGGACAACAAAGAATGACTCAAAGTCCATAATGTTTATTTTATAATCAAAGAATAAGCTACTGCTGTCTTGTATTTTCTTATCCCTTAGTTAAAGTAGATATACGTCATTTGTATAGTATAAGTTTTATGTTAAAAAAAAAAGACATGATCTTGCTAAGTTTTTTGCTCTTCTTAGCAAGACTAATCCAATGGGCGGAGGTAGGCATGTATTATATATGTAACCTATTAGTATGTAGTATACAAGGTGGGATTTGGTTGGCCGCCTGGATTCGTGCTGGGGGCTCGGTTGGTGATCATTGAACCTTGTTCCTGGTCCCTGGCCGGGTCTCCGGAATGGGTTCGGGTGGTTGATTGGATTTCACCTTGTATAATGTATATTTTACCTATAATTTTAATCGTATATATATATATATATATATATATAATATTGCTACATAAATGAAATAAACCTTTAATTTAGTTCATGTACATTTATTAATTTATAAGATTAAATTTGAAGTGTAAAAAGTGTGTACCTACTTTGCAAAATAAACTATTTGAATTTGTACTTCAAATACTTTCTAACTTTTTAGGAAAAGGCTGGTGATCTGTTCATCCTTGACATCCCTGAAGCTCTTATTTACATGTCCTCTTCAAGATAATTGATCCTGTTAACATCTGATCTTGTTTACAATTTCTCCACCATGTTGTTTTAGTGAATTAGAAAAGGATTTCATTAGGAATGATAAGCTACAATCCGACAATCTCCACTAATATCATACATTTTAGTCGGATATTACTATATTACTTCTATAACTTTGCTCATCATAAAGGAAAACTTCATAATTTAAAATATTTTCCTATAGAAAGCCATCGAGAAAAAGCAAGAAAGTATTGGTAAAAGATATTGTTGATCTTTTTACATCAGAATCAGGCTGCTGGAAGGACTCTCTATAGATTGACATAGCAAGAAGTCTCTATAGATTGTCGGAGCAAGCTGTAGCGAGGTGTGAATGTGGATCTGTGTTAATTAAATGGGTATGTCAAGCTTTTAACGCTCGATTTATATGTGAAGATTAGTTAAATCAGCGTATAAAGACCCGTTCAATTGGGACGGGGGGTTTTGCTTGGATTTATATTATCAAACCAACTGTCATGTAGGTGATTTAATTTTCTGTATATTTACGAACAAATAGGTAGGTACTTATATTATAATATACACACAGTTTGCGTCCATTTTAATTCGTTTTTAGGGTTCAGTACCTCATCCTGATAATTTATATTAATATATTTTTCAGAATGTGATACTCATTATTTTTTATCATCATTATTTACAGATTTATGTAATGAATATTACAAAGTTATAAATAAAATAAAAAATTATGATTATGGTGACTACATGTTACCTTCAATCTAAACATAATCTAGTTAACTAAAAACTAATAATAAGTATAAATATATAAAATTCCAACATAGGTACAATCGTAATAAAGGTAAGCCAGAACTTGCGCTTTTAGTACATTAAAAAATCTTAAAAGGAGTAGAGTAGAATGCTTGTTCGACAAGCCAGTACTTCAGAATATTGATACATTTAGGGATCCTAATATAATATCTTTGAACAAAAATTGTATACAGTTGGGCCCAGAACATGAACTCTTACAGGATCACTTTGTTATCCGTCTGTCTGTTTGTTGTGCTAAAGCCTTTTTGTCAGGTACGGTTTGAGGTATCAAGTTGAAATTAAGATCGGATACAGATCGAAGGTGTTCACACTTTAACGCAATAAAAAGATACGCCCCTTCAAAACACTCAATGCTAACCGATCACAAAACCTTCCCGGTTACTTAACAAAGGGTGAAATCATTAATTTCTAATCCTTTGTTAAACAATACTTGACCATCTGTTTTTTTTTCAAAAGGGTAATTCTTTATAATCCATCCATCCATCATCCTAGTTCGTCCACTGCTGGACATAAGCCTTTCCAGGACTTTGCCACTCTCGGCGGTCATCCTGGAAGAATTGCCCATACTCACACACGCTGGGCAGGCGGGTTGGTGAGCGCGGTGCCGGAACCCTCGCACCAGTGACGCCGCTGCCCGTCATTAGTCTGTTCCATATAAGGCCCGGCTATTAGGGATGGATATACTGCCATCCATCGGTCCCAGGCATGGTGGGCCTCCTGGTTTTTTGCCTTTGAGCTGTCCTCTTACTCTCCCCCGAATAACTGCGAGGGGGTCTCCAAGTCAGCTCTAACACTCCACCGGATTCTTTATAATAAAATAAAAAATCTAATATTTGTCAACAAATGCGCAGATCAAGTCAATAAGCTTATCCTAAAGTTCTTTTCACGAAAGAACTCCCTGTCAAAAAGTACTTATTGACAAGTACTAAATATGAAAATGCCTTGATTCTCGTGAAGTTTGTTCCGGAACAAAATTACGATGTATATGTGGCAGGAAAATAGGCGTTTAGAAACTGACAACACCGTTTGTAAACGATGGAATTTTGCTATTTGCCTGTGACATATATAACCAATGATATAAAATCAATCATCGTATTATTAAGGGTCGATTGTTAATTTTTGTACCGTAATATGGAAACAATTAAATTATTACCGTCCAAAAATAACTCTCAGCTAAAAACAATGATACGAGTATGTCGATAAGATCAGAGATTTGAAAAAAACCCGAGTTATGTCAAAATGAATATTCGATTGCATCATATCTTTAAGAGATATTATTATTATCATATATATATTTATCATATCTCGGGACTATGTAGTCCCGGACCTTTGGGGGGTGTGCGTGGGGCCGAGCCAACACTTAGAGGCCCTTTAGACAATTTAATCCAAATGTGATGTGACGTGTTACACCAACCGACGATTATTCCTGTTTGCACTGTAGGAGATTCCCTGAATTGCCGTCTTTAAGTCGACATTTTAGCGAGCTTTTATGAAGTTTGAAGACTATAGTGATATATGAATTTGGGTTACAGGACCTAGTTATATTAAACAATTTGCAAAACAAATCAGTAGCCGATACAGAGGTTCGTATAATTATGTTATTCGTGCCAATACATAGATGTCGTTTAAAACCAATTGAAACTTCATTTAGAATAATTTAGATCACTGATTGGATCTTTCGATAATGGGCGCAAATTGTAGGGCAGATTTCAGATTAACTAAAAGGTAGCACATTCTGATGTCTCAATAGACACTCCAGTTTCTATTCAGTGTTCGTTACGTGTTTGATCTCTACGATAACATCTCAATGTCATCTTCATGCCGATGATACGAATGAAGTTCTTAAAATTGTGGCGACATTTTAGGTTATGATATTGATACAAGTTATTACCCAAGTAATATTTTGAACGTTGAGGGCGTTATTTTGAATTCAGAGCGAAGCGAAGCATTCTATGGTAGAATCTCGAGCGTACCGAATCAAAGGCGTACCGAGGAATTCAATACACGCCGTGCCGCCGAGAACAAAATATCTGGGCTCCGATAGTGATACACACTATTTTCATCACTAGGTACCTATGAGTAAAAGAAAAAGCTATGAGTATCTGGTATTTTGTGGTAGGTAATTATTGTTGCACCACATTAGCTGCATCATTTACTATGTTTTAAGGAATGAATTGTGTCGATTCGTCGTAACACGACTTAACTTATTTGACAGGACTAACCTTATTTTAAGCATCCTATCTTTTTCTTGCGTTATCGAAAAGACAAGGACAGAACTCTTAAATTAAATTTAGTCCCGTCAAATAAGTTAAGATGTGGTACACGGAATCGACACCAATATATCACTATCACTACTCGAACTAATTTTCAACTATTATTTGCAATACCTTAGCGAAGACTAGCGTGAAAATGTCTGAGAAAAAATAAATAAAAAGATAGAAGAGTACATATAGAGTTGTTTTTTAAGTGCGTATTGACGCCATAGCCTAACCGGCCAGTAACTTCTTTATAAATTATACATTCGACCTCTTTGGTTAAATGACGCTAATCTATCAGAAGCACGAATGCGGACCAATCAGAGGAGAAAAAGCGCAAACTCCGATCGGATTAAAATTTACTTTAGCTCCCGCTATCCTCTAAAGCCAATTGTCGTTTTTTGAATAGGTGTGATGAAAAGTTTCTTCATATTTTATTCGTTTAATTTTAAATATTCGTTTAATTTTGTACGCCTAACGGCAGAGCATAGCCGAAAAACAAATTTTATTATTTTGTATAGTAATCTTATTCAGTACCAGATCCTGGAGAGGGCTTATGAGACTGAACCCCCACCCAAGATACACATTTCTTTTATTCTACTATTAGGTGCAAACCTACGAAATGTCAGTTTTGTATGGAGAATTTGAAGAAAACTAAATTTTCAGTACTAACATTTTTGCATTTCTTATTGGAATGACAAATCCAAATTTTATAAATTTTTTTGTGTTTGAATAAGACATCATTAAACTATTTACAATATGAAAATTTTCTATCTATATTGTAATACTCTATCTAACAGTCTTTTTACTTACACACACGTATTTTAATAGTACAGGATATGTTATTTACTATGATTTCCCGACAAAGCTCGGTGAAACCTACCCTCGGCCCTCGGCGGAAAATATGTTTCTGGGTCCATTCTATACCTGGTACGTTTGGAGTACGGGACACAAAACTGTTAATTTTAGATTATCGTCAGAAAACTAAAACCATAATAGTATGAATGCATGTATATCTACATTTACAGGCTGTTGTGAACCGAGAAAAAATTTAAAATAAAAAAAAACGTCACATTTTGAAAAAGTGGAAATGTTGGTTTTTAAGAAACGCTTTTTTATGGGCAGATCATTTCAGTATTGGCAAAAGCAGTAAATGTGTTTTTCGCTTATATTGTTTTTCTGCAGTAGAGTCAGATTGGCAAGTTAATTATAGACCACAGTTCAAACGTTAGACCGTTTGATGTGCCTTCATAAATCTCTAAGCACAATACAAATACACTGAAAAAGAGAAAGAAAAGAGCTTGGTCTGTGACAATTTTTGACGATTTATTTTCTACACCTGTACTGTCCTACTAAAACATTAATAAGTATTATATATTTTAAACGATTTATTTATAAATTAACATTATATTATTGCAGTATAGAAACGCAGAAAGAAAAGTAAATCTGGATGTGAGGACCTCTGAACCGAGTTCAAATCCTGGTTCAGAGCTCTCTCCTTGCGATGGATAAATTGCCAAGGGTTCAAACATAGAAATTTACCTATATATCTGTCATAGATTTATTTATAGATAGATATGTAGGTAATTATAGTTTTAAATAATTTTGGCACATATGATTTTACGTGAAATCCTAATGTAATTACAATTTTTAGTGCGAGACTTATCGTAATTCGAGGAATTAATGATTACCGACGAGGCCAAAATAAATAAAATATGACTTGGTTCACACTTTCGTAGATTGATACACTTAAGTTCGTTGTTCACCTTGACTTAAGAGCTGCTCCAAGCGTATATTTTGTTAAAACAATAAATGACTTTGCAATGCCAGATCCGGTTATTCTGAGGCATTTATCGAAATGAATTAAAGTTTGTAGGATTATTGCAGCTTTTTACGTGTATGTTATGATGATTTTGGTTGCGAAAGTTTTTTTCAGTTGCTAATTAGAGAGTCTTCTCTACATTTTGAAGCCGCAAATTTTTTCATGTGTTCTTCTATTTTTTGGTTATTGTAATAAAAACGTACATAGCTTAGTCCCTTCTAAGTACGCCATAAATATATGTATATCGTCACGACATAAACTCCCGAGGGGGTTATCAGAGGTTTTCCAGAGTGTGAACTGTTAAACGCAAGTCCAAGTCCACACTCGGTACACCCGCATTTCATCTCCGTTATACCTAATGCTGGATATCTGTCTTGGTTCCATCTTGTACTATACTTATTAGGTTCTACACTATTACCTATGGTGACAGACATACGGAAGCGGAAAGAAGACTAGAGTTCTGATCTCGTTTATAGTTTTTTTTTACTATGAACATAAACAAGGAATCGCGAAAAAAAAGCTGTTATATTCTTGTAGCTAATATCGCACTTTATTTCGCAATTTCAAGGGTCGGCTCCAAATAGTACAACTTGTAACAACTTGTTGCAACTTGCAGTGCACCAGGGCCCCGGAGCTCAGGGGGCCCTCCAACCTAAGCTTTGAAAAGAGCGGGTCAGCCAATTCGCCAGCTCCTGAAGCTAGAAAACCTCGACCCTGCTCACAAGAATTTTCAAGTGAAGTTATAGACGAATTCGCAAAAATTAAAGCGCGCAAGAGGTTGTGAATTGGACAGGGAACTCTGTTAAAAATCGTTTTTCTTTGTCATCTATTGATCTCATCTGTATAATAAAGAGTTTATAATGCGTCGTTGCTTATTTATTCCCATTTTCTTTTATATAAACACAGAGATTTTACCCCTCATAGAGATGACGTATGGATTAAGCCCACTAATGATAAGTTCAACTCACTGTATCCTGTATCCTATTCTTATTCCTATCTATAATTTTGAAGGCCAATATAAGTTGAAGCTACCGTGAAAGAGGGGGTGAGGCCCCGATTTTTTCTCTATGCACCGGGGCCTTTGCCTACCTAGCTACGCCACTGAGCCGACCCTTGAAATTGCGAAATAAAGTGCGATATACAAGTAAGTACTTTTGCCAGTTTTCAGCTCCCACAACATCATCTTAACACCCAGGTTTAATCTTAATTTTGAAACCAGTGTTTACTGAACCCATTTATGTACTGACATTAAATTATTTCTCGCGTGGTCATTGCCACAAATTCGTGAAGGATATCAGCTTATTCAGCGCTATTACTATGTTTAACAAAGTTGTCCACATTTCCATAGTGAGTAGAAACTGGGGCATTATTTCATTGTACTTTATGATGACTTTTGTATGAGAACGATATGTAAGGCTTTATTCAGATGTCATGTGTTTGGAACATTCAATGAGTCTCGTTGGTTGGTATACTTGTTGCATATTAATTTTGTGTGCAATAGCAGAACAAGTTGGTTGCTAAGAAATAAATTAGATGTAGGTTGAGTTTTTTTTTTAATACTTATCAAATTTGTATTGAGTTTGTAATCTATACTAATAATTATAATATAATATGCCGTGGGCAGATCTCAGAATTAGGCAGATCGTAAAGTATGAAATCTAAAATCTTTCACCAAAAACCAAAATAAGTTGCGACGACGAATGGAGCGAGGAGGATGTAAATAAAGCCGAGCCGAGCGAAGCGGAGCGTAGCGAGGCTGCCCCATAGTTTTAACAGAAATGTGATCTGCCCAATTCTACTATGTGCCGATGACATATAGATCACCTCTGTGGTCTAGTTCAGCGTTTCTTAACCTGTGGTCCGCGGACCCCTGGGGGTCCCTGAGCATATTTATGGGGGTCCGCGGCTCGACTCAGATTTGAAACGTAATTTCAAAGAATCCTCTTTATCAAGTTTTTGGGTGAATGTAACAAAAAGATTATAGAAATATCAGAAGAAGCACTGAAACATTTACTGCTTTTCTCAACGACATACCTCTGTGAAAAGGTATTCTCTGCTCTTGTGTATACTAAAAAAAAAACACAAAAATGGATTAAAAAGTGGAATCCGATTTGAGACTACAACTCAGTAGTAATATAAACCCAAATATCACTAATTTAGTTGCAAAAAAAAAAAAAACATACAGTCGAATTGAGAACCGCCTCCTTTTTGAAGTCGGTTAAAAAAGCAGCAACAACCTTCTCATTAACGTATTTTATATGAAAAAGTAGTTTTTTTTGTAATTTGTAGAACTAAAATAAATGGTCCGAAATTTATTGCTGCTTTTTTTATTTAAAATTGTACTTGAACATTCGCACTTGCATTCGCATTCGGGAATGTCACAAATATGACATTCGTACCTACATACCTGCTTCAAACACACTTTCTCTCCTCGTTTGACGAATGGGTATAATCTACAGAACATGTACAGAACTCAAACATGTTTAGGAATCTTTGGATTCAAAATTTTTTTTTAGCAATATTTTTTTTTTAATATAAAAGTATATAAAGTAAACCTACTTTTTTCTCTTTCGCCCTGAATCGACCTCTATCGTTTTACGCGTTTTTTCGCTTGGACTAACAGTGACAAAAATAAAATTGACATAGCCTCTTAAGCAGCTATCATTTAAGAAACATTGTGGAAATAAACGTGTAAGGGCAGTCTTAACTTCAACGCGGCTGGAGCCGCAGGTTTATAAGGAGGGATGTCAGTGGCGTGCACAGAACTTTTTTCCGGAAAAACAATCAGAAGGTCAAGTACGACAATAAAAAATATATGAAAAAATTTAAATATCACTTTGAAAAAAAATAAGTTTGTATGAAAATGTCCACTCTAGGGTAGGCAGTGCCTACCCTGGCGTCATACAAACTTTTTTTTTTCAAAGTGTTATTTAATTTTTTTCATATTTTTTTTATTGTCGTACTCGACCTTCTGATTGCTTTTCCGGAAAAAAGTTCTGTGCACGCCACTGAGGGATGGTTATGCCTATTTATGTAAATATCTAGGCGGATGCTGTTTGCCCTTGAGGGAATTATTTAGGGCAATTACTTCTAGTTCTGATTTTATAATCAGCAGGATGTGACTAATTATATTTGGTAACAGAGTTCTTCGTACTTTGGTTAATTTCATTACATACTTATTTAAGGGCCTGTTTAACAACTTGCTGTTAAGGATCCGTACTAAGCTAAATGCACATTTTATTTGTATACTATTGGCAGTTTATGATCATAATTAAAATACAAATAAAATATATGTTATAAAAGAGGACATAATTAAGAAATTTGTAGATCCGAAAACGTGATTTCATTAACTTCGCCCGACAGAAAAAATTGGAATGTCAATTCTAAAAAAAATCTTTAATTGATGTTAGTGATATGTATTTTAAAGCTATAAATCTGAAAATTAGCGAGTTTTTTTATAAATTACTTAAGACATTAGCTGAAAAGATTTTTAATTACAAGGTCTAATGTAGCTGCAAATTCAAAATAACTGAAGTTTTGCGTGCGCGGCAGTTGATTAGAGCAGGATAGACAATTCAAAAACAAAAGCGTTGATGCAGGACGGAAGTTTAGCTTAATACCTAACAGGATAATTTGCGCTTACATCAACCACTGTTACTCCACGTGGAAAGACCCGCAGTGCGAAAGGGACAGATTCTTGAAAAATAGCAAAATGTCGATTATTTTTACGAAGTCATTTTATAAAAAAAACCAAGGGTTATGATTATGAAATTATCTGTTCGTTTCAAAGTTTTATAAAGTTTATACAGTATAATATATATATATATAAACGGGTCTTTTTTCAACCTTTTTTTTTACGAAAAGGACACCCGATGTTTCGAGGCAGTTGCATGTCTCGTGGTCTCATCCAACTGCCTCGAAATTTATTATTTTAATATTATTATAAAGTTAATACAGGTATTATAAAGTTTATACAGATTTTAATCCATAACTAAACAACAAATAAATCCGTTAATTTACTATCCTTATGCACTAGTTTATTTTTCCAACCCACCGGTGAAATTTATGATAGTAAAAAGCGAGGTGCTACCAACTATTGGCCTAAAACTAATAATTTTTGACGTCAGAGTTGTTGAAAAAATTCAAAGCCTTAGAAAAATCAATGCATTAGAAAGAACAATCAATGCATTGCAAGAAAAATAGTAAAAACAATTTTGTATAAGTAAAAATAAATTGAGGCAGCTTGCAATATAAAGTTACATAATTGTAGGTACCGACATGAACAATTAAATTCAGGGATAGTTTTTAGGGCCCATACAGAAAAACGCGATCTCTTACACCACAGTATAAACATACACTGTGCTTACAGCAAGGTTTCGTCTGTCATCTGCAGCGGAACTCAGGAACGGCTAAGTTGATTAAGTAACTTGACATCTAATTGAAAAATCAAACTGACACCTCGAGAAAAATATGGAAAATCTTTAATGACTTACACTTTACAGGGTGTTAAGATGAAGTTTCCGAAGCCGAAAACTGGCGATAGTACCCGAACATACGAACAACTTTCCGTGAAAAAAAATCGAGATATCGAGAAAAAAAATATGTTGTTTCAAACATTTTGGTCGGGTAGCTATGTAACTTTTCTATGGAATAACTGATTTTTTTTCGCGATTCGAGGTTTGCAGTAAAAATTGTTCGTATGGACGAGTGCTATCGCCAGTTTCCGGCTTCCGCAACTTGTTTTAGCGTCCCTGTTACTCCATATGCGAAAAAACTCTCAGTGCGAGTGGGACGGATTCGTGGAAAAGTAGCAAAAAGTCAGTTTTTTATTAATAGAAAATGTACTAAGCTATTTTGTCAAAAAGATTTTCAAGGAAACTTTACAATACATAATATCCACATTTTGAATGTAATTTCACAATGAAATTAGTTAGGATTTCAGAATTAAAGGAAAAAAATAAAACAATTTAGAGGTCTTTTCGGAATTAAATTCTATCGAGAAAATTTCATCCAATCGCGTTTCCCTTCAGTGAGAATCTTAATCAATTACTCAATAAACATTTACCCAAAAATGAAATACGTAGATGACGTTATAGTGGAGTAAATGGATTCGAAAAAATCCAATTTTTTTTTTTTGGTATCTCCTTAACACCCAGTATACATTGTGTACGACGAGCCAGTCACATCTTATTCGATCACATATCGAGTAATTATCACATTTGCATTCCAAGGTAGGCGGACATGTTAGATTGTGTCACATATCCGCCCCGTACAACGCATGCCTTACGTATTTCTAATTAAACACCTTTAAACCTGATACTCCTTAATTATTATTTACCCGACAAAATTGCAAAATATGTGACTAGTACAAATTCGAATAGGTAATTGATTAGTATTAAAATGATGTATTTGAATTTTATTTACTTTGAACTAACTAGATGATTAGAGTGATTTTTTTTTACCGACTGCCTCTGTTGTCTAGTAGTTCAAATATCTACACTAAACCAGATGCCGCGGGTTCAAATGCCGTAGGGGCACAAACAGATAAAAGTAGATATTTGTGCTTGAAGTACGGCAGCAGGGCTCATCACCCATCACACTGGGACGTAATAATCGTCGGTGAAACGTGGGTATTCGAGTGTGGATTGTGACTTGTATTTCACTGTTCATACTCGAAGACACATCTGACACTACGTCAATGATTCATGTCCTGACGATGTTTATATACATTTTTGAGTTATATACTACTTAAAAAAATTGTATAAATATAAAAAGTTTATGCAATACATTTGTGGCGTTATATAAAGGACATAGACTAGACTCTTCTACGAGTCATAGACAATAATTTAATCAATAATATCTATGTGTAAATAGTCAGATAAAATCATATTAAACCACATAATAATACTGATAATCTAAAGGACTTTCGCAAAGAAACGTAGGCAAAAAATAAGGCAAAGTCCAGTTTTCCCGAAAATTTTAAGCACCGAGCTGATAGGTTTTGCAAATGTATGAATTTTTATGATATATTGTTTTAATTAACGAGTTTTTTGCAAATTCTAAACGTATTATTTTCATTTTAAGTAGTACGAATAATATCACCAAATTTTAGCGCAAAATGGGAGAAAATAATAGTACTTTTCAGAAATGATAAATAAGCTAGTCACTTTTGAATTTAAAAAGTTCAAGCATATTATTAGCTTTTTTAACTATTTTAAAACATTTTAAACGATATTTATTTACTTATTGTAAGTTAAAGCTTTTAACGTTTTAAAACTTCACAAATACGGTACATATGAATTTCATATAATTATTTTAAAATGTTGTAATATTCATATAGAAACTCATTCAGAGTTATTAGATATTTGTAAAGTTTGAAGTCGCTTACCCCGCGCCGCTTAGGGGGGAAGTAGGTCAAACTCGTCAATTGATAGCAAAAGCCGTTATATCTGATGTATGTATTTATTTCATTTTATTAGAATTCGATATGTCAATAGGTATTCACTTTTGCTGAAGACTTAATAACGGCGTTTAAATTAATATAGCAAGATTAAATTTCAAGTAGACCTAATTATGTAATTACGCGTATGTGTAATTTATTGAAACGATATTTGAATAAATTATTAGTTAGTAAACTAATACATGAAAATGCAATAAAATAAAAATTCAAGGTTTTCATTAAAAATCAAGTCATGTTATTTGGTCAGTAGATTAGACAATGGGGGGTACTCTAACTAAACCATGCGAAAAAAGAAGCCTTTTCTTGTCGTATCTGAAATCTACAAAGAAAAGTTGTCCGAAAACTTTTTTTATATTCAAATAATGTTTGAATTGAATTTATATCTTTAGTAATAGAATATCTATAGTAAACTTTAAACTTACGCGATTTTGACACATTTTGAGTAATAATTTCAACAATCAAATGGTATACCTCGATACTGTTAGTGTTGTTTGTAGTGTGTGACGATATTATCAATTATTATAAAACGCAAAGTGCGGGTAGAATATTATAAATAATTGTGTTACTACTGCCCCGGCTCGCCAAAGGCATTTTGCTGCTGCATCTGACCGGTTAGCTTGTGACCACGACAGCACAAAATAATTATTTTGTGACCACGACAGTCTACAGAGGCGTCAAAACGTCAAGTACACAGCTGTTTAGGTATGTTGTATTTTTACGCAATTAATATACTCATAACCTATCTTTATAAGCAATGTTTGGCAACATTACAGATAAAACTTTACATTTTTATAAAAAGTATACAAAATCAAGATAACATACTGACCATATTAGTTACTAACAATGGTATTATATAAATATAACCTCATTAGTTACTACTCATTTTATTTATGAACTAAAATCCACGGGAAATACAGTAAATATTATAAACTTAATATAACATCAGCTAATAGTGACAATAACGGATTTTAGTATGCTAAACAATAAATATACATAGTTTATATAGGAAGATGATAATTTATTTATAAATTTAAAGAATACATTGAAAAAGACGCAAGACTCTCTTTTACCAAGAATTACGGTATTTTCGTATTGACTATATGTGCGTTGACAGGGATTTTCTGTCATGGATTTGACGCTATTCTTTGACAAATCATAGAGAAAAGTTGTTCCGGTAACTACAGTGCTACAAGGATTTCATGGTGCGTGGATTGGTTGTGTCCATAATCGGAACTAACGCCGCTACCATACTCCTTGTTTCACAGCTGTGCTCCCCTGTCACTGTCATCCACGCGCCATCAGATCCTTGTAGCACTGTACTCCTGGGTAACTACCGACCTCTCTATATTAGGCTCTGCTATCAATGACCTTGAAAATCATAATGAAGATACTATTACTCGTTAAATGTCAGCACAATTCTATGAAAATCAAGCGTGTCACATTTTACAATGAAAACGGTTAACAGAGGCTTGAATTTTAGAAGGATTTGTATGACTTATAAGGTTATAAGACATTATAAGGTAAATTTGTAGTAGTCATATTGCATTGCTTTCCATTTTGACGCACTTTTTTGTCACTTATAAGAAATAAGTTAAAGTTGTAGGAGTCGTAATCTGTGAAGAAAGAACATTGCTCTCCTTTTATGCGCGCTTTTTTGGCACGCGAAGTACAAACACTCGCGTCATCTATTTAGATCCATATATGTGATCCCGGCTATTTAAATCTGCGACACAAATGTATGATCCTCCAAAAAAAAAAAAAAAAAAACAGAATTACAATAAGAAAATAAAAAGAAAAAATACTTGCCAGTTTCCCGTAGACCACGAGACATGCAACTGTCTCGAAACGTCGGGTGTCCCCTTTTCGTAAAAAAGGTAAAAATTTATCGCGGTAGACCCGATTATATATATTATAATAAAAAGAAAAAGTTCCTAAAATTGTTTACAAGTGTCACTTTTACTTTTTTTATTAAGTATCATACTTAATTTATATGTCAATATTTTTTTGCATTCGACTGATGACGGCTCCATACCGAGGGTCAAAATATATCGAGTATTTTTTTTTATTGTTTTAATACAAATAAATAATCATAGGAAATAAATAAGAAAGTAAAGTGTTTCTAACATACTCGTATGCAACTTATAAAATTATATATGTACTATCGGGAAAAATACGCTGGCACACTTTTAGGCCGTATTGCACGGTGATAAGAGCAAAAAGTGGGTATGCAGCCATTTCCTCGATGGTACATAAATTCAGGCCATCTTTCATGCGTAATATTGCAGCAATTAAATCTAGATCCAGTTTAATGTTATGTTAATGCTAATTACTATTAGTTACTCGTTGAATAATATCTATCCTAATAGCCCTAACAAAATATTATAAAAAAACAATAAATACAATATTACTTATTTTTTTATGGATGAAAATACAATGAGGTTTGATATTAAATAGCAACATTGTTTGCACTCACAGAATATTAAAACATTAACTCTTAACACAAAACATAAATAAAATTTAAAATCTAAATGAAATTAACAAAAGAAAGATAAAATATTACCTGGAATCAATTTTAGGATACTGATATATAGTTCCCAAGATACTGACGAGACTCTAATATTTTATTTTCTAACTAATTTATTAGTAATTTATTCACACGACTACATATATTTATTATCTTTATTGTTATTTGTTTATTTATTCGTTATTTTATTATTAATTCATAAATATTATTTATTAATATAAAATATAGTTAGTAACTTTTGAAATAAAAATTCCGTTATGTAAGTGTATTATTTTGTTAAATTCAAGTATGTCCAATTTTCATTTTATTTTATTGTATGATAAAATGTAAAGTTTCATGTTTTTTTCTTACATTAACAATTAACGCGTGTCTTATGTACCGTAATGTTTTCATTTTAAACACACAAAATAATTATTTTATACTTTAACATATTGTTTGATGTTAACTGCCTGACTTTTATTTCTGGCAATAATCAACTAGCGTACCCGGCAGAAAATAATGCACATCGGCTATCTTCGGCGTTGTAGAGCGTCGTCTCTGTCACCGGACTGTTAGTGCTTCGTGCGATAGAGATGACTCTATGATACGATGTGCATTATTTACTGCCGTGACCTGTACATTGGTGCAATGTACTATAACGAGCGGGCTAGCTTGCTGTGGGATCTAACAGGATTCTTCTTGATTGATGCAACGTGTACTTTGGGTCTTTGTTTTATTCCTTTTTAATTCTTCCCTAAACTAAACATAGGTATAAATTAAGGTAGGGGAGCTCTGAGCTTCGTAGAACACTCGTTTGTTGTGTCGAGGCACTGCGACGATAAATTAACTATACTCAAAGAAAACGACACCATGTCTCCAAGGAGAGTCCAATGGAGAGTCCAAGAGCAACACCTTCACTTCGAGAGGACCCGAGAAGGAATCTTGCTTGTGTTTTCTTTGAAAGATCTTTTATACTGGATCTGTATTAATTTTTGGAAAACACGAAATAATTCAGTCAGTACGACGTATGTCGATCCATAAAGGTTGATTGCCAATTAAACACGAACAAATAGTCCTTTAACCTAACTATAAGACCTAACCTAACCTAAACCTAAATTGCCTAGCTATATGGTACAGTACATATGTATATCTCATACATACTCATCAAACGACAGACGTCGTCATATTAGCGTAGATATACTCTTAAGGCTGCGTATAAACCTGGACAAATTAGTGATTTTGCCCCCGCATCCCCGCACCTCAACTGTTTGCGCGACCGGCCGTCACCGGCCGCGAGCGCTATTTCTTAGCTCCCACGAGCGGTGTGGATCCGCGGTCATTAACCCGTGCACGTGCTAGTTTTCAATAATAAGTATAATGCATCTACGATGTATAAAATTCAACCCAGTTGACAAAACGGTTTGTTCGCAATGGCATTTTTTTGCGTAATTGTGTTTGCATCTAATTTTTATATTTCAAAATTTTATTTTTCGAAAGTCATACTTGCAAAGATAATGATGACGATGATGATACAACGATACGTCGATACGTCGATACGTCGATATGTCGATACGACGATACGTCGATACGCCGATACGTCGATACGACGATACATCGATACGAGGATACGACGATACGTCGATACGTTGATACGACGATACGTCGATACGTCGATACGTTGATACGTCGATACGACGATACGACGATACGTCGATACGAGGATACCTCAATACGCCGATACGTCGATACGACGATACGTCGATACAAGGAAACAACGATACGACGATACGTCGATACGTTGATACGTCGCTATGTCGATACGACGATACGTCGACACGCCGATACGTCGATACGTCGATACGTCGATATGTCGATACGACGATACGTCGATACGCCGATACGTCGATACGACGATACATCGATACGAGGATACGACGATACGTCGATACGTTGATACGACGATACGTTGATACGTCGATACGTTGATACGTCGATACGACGATACGACGATACGTCGATACGAGGATACCTCAATACGCCGATACGTCGATACGACGATACGTCGATATAAGGAAACAACGATACGACGATACGTCGATACGTCGATACGTTGATACGTCGATATGTCGATACGACGATACGTCGATACGCCGATACGTCGACACGTCGATATGTCGATACGACGATACGTCGATACGCCGATACGTCGATACGACTATACGTCGATACGAGGATACGACGATACGACGATACGGCAATACGTCGATACGACGATACGTCGATACGAGGATACGTCGATACGAGGAAACGACCATACGACAATACGACGATACGTCGATACGAGGATACGAAGATACGTCGATACGTCGATACGCCGATACGTCGATACGTCGATACGTCGATACGTCGATACGTCGATATGTCGATACGACGATACGTCGATACGCCGATACGTCGATACGACGATACATCGATACGAGGATACGACGATACGTCGATACGTTGATACGACGATACGTCGATACGTCGATACGTCGATACGTTGATACGTCGATACGACGATACGACGATACGTCGATACGAGGATACCTCAATACGCCGATACGTCGATACGACGATACATCGATACAAGGAAACAACGATACGACGATACGTCGATACGTTGATACGTCGATATGTCGATACGACGATACGTCGATACGCCGATACGTCGATACGTCGATACGTCGATACGTCGATACAAGGAAACAACGATACGACGATACGTCGATACGTTGATACGTCGATATGTCGATACGACGATACGTCGATACGCCGATACGAGGATACGTCGATACGTCGATACGTTGATACGTCGATACGACGATACGTCGATACGCCGATACGTCGATACGACGATACGTCGATACGAGGAAACGACCATACGACGATACGTCAATACGAGGATACGACGATATGTCGATACGACGATACGTCGATATGACGATACGTCGATACGACGATACGTCGATACGACGATACGTCGATACGACGATACGAAGATACGTCGATACGACGATACGTCGATACGACGATACGGCAATACGTCGATACGACGATACATCGATACGAGGATGCGACGATACGTCGATACGTTGATACGACGATACGTCGATACGTTGATACGTTGATACGATGATACGTCGATACGACGATACGACCATACGACAATACGTCGATACGACGATACGTCGATTCGATACGACGATAAGTCGATACGACGATAAGTCGATACGACGATACGTCGATACGACGATACGTCGATACGACGATACGTCGATACGACGATACGACCACGATCACGATCACGACCACGATCACGATCGCGATCGTGATCGCGATGGCGATGGCGATGGTAATGGTGAGATAAGGTTTTGTTAGTCTCCCAGTGGGGTAGGCAGAGACTACAGATTTCCATCTGCTACGATCCAGACACAACTCTTTCGCCTCTTCCACATCCATCAACCATATTTATTGTGATATTAAATTGTAACCTAAAAAAAATACCTCAGACGAAAAACATTGCGATATTCATTAGTCCATTGAGACAACCTTTAGTTCAACATCTTTAATAAAACATGACCTATCTACTTATTTTGTTAAGTAATGGCGTACCTTTGCATTACTTTCATCCACTGCTTTATTTTCACTCGTAAAACATTTTCATTCCATTTTTTACATTGGTTGCATTTATTTCCCATGTTTCAAATTACGAGATTTATTTAAATTACGAAACCGGGACGTCGAGAGCGCAAAAACGTAGCCCTCCCGTCTCAACGGAGCGATCACAACTGACCGACGGGTGAGTGACGAAACAAAGCATGGAACAAAAAGCGCGTGCGACCGAGATATCTTGTCGCCGCCTTGTCTCAGAATAAATCGACGTAAGCGCCAATTCTTAGATGTTAAATTAAATGAAAACGAAACAGAATTATTCAAAATCCCCATGCAATTATACGGGGTCATTTGTTTTCTTATTTTTAATACAAATTTCAAGGCAAACTGTTTTAAGAAAGGTCCTTTAACACTCGAAAAACATGAAATATAGAGGTAACTTCGTAATTTTTTTCTATCGAGCGAACTTAAAGCTTTTGCGTTTTTGCTTCTGCACGAATATCAGCCCTATAGTCTATTATCTATATTATTTTTATTAAACCGATTGACCAAGTTACACAATGTTTTATGCTCATTTGAAATTGTGCATCTGACATTATACCGACCCTTAATTAAGAGGCGATGTGAGGTAATAATACCATACAATACAAAACAATACAATACTGTATAATACACTGCAATTCAATATAACTTTATAAAATAAAGTTTATTTGCACATCACAGAAAAAGAAACAAGAATCATAAAATAACAATATTTGAAATAAATATATATATATTGCTACATAGAGCATTTATTTTTATTTTTTGTTTAATTAAAACATTGTATAAAAATATATTTCGAAAATAATTTTTATACAATGTTTTAATTAAACAAAAAATAAAAATAACAATATACAATTTACGTAAGTAGAGTGATCTCTTCCAGACAACCTTACCAATAATTTAGTTTCACGGTTCTTTTTGCCCCTTTGTCTAAAGCTATAAAAAAATAAAACACTGCTATATAAATTATAATTAAATGCGGCTTTAACAATTTTACTGTATTACACTAACTATAGTATCACACATAATTTCGCATAATACTTGCAGTACTTAATAACTAATAGGGGCTACGAAATACATAATTGCATATATTCAATTACTTACACCGAGTATGTGGCACCAGATCTATGATTAAATGCTCCTCATTAATATTTAAACGTTTAAGATTTATTGCTTTTTAGACAAAACTGGTCCGTTGCACATGCAGATTGCTAGTTGCTGAAATATGGTGTGTCCGGGCGCCTACATAACATTATGTGTGATGATTTTATTTATATGACCGCCTATTTATTTGTGTTTACATCATGTAACGCCATTGTCGTAAGTGTGAACACATTTAGAGTCTGGCTAGGGAAACGCGTCACAACAAAAGTGCAACAAGTTAAAAAAATTCAAGCAGTTAACACTGAGTACATTCTGAAAAAACAACTTTGATACATTTTAGCATATTATTATCTTTCCTTATTTTACACAAATGAAGAAGACCTAAAATAAACCTATGGATATTTTAATAATTATAGAATTAAATGTCACCCAGATGAAGGCAGTCTAAATCTGCTGAAATTTGTCGGCTTTCCCGATCATAACACGTATTGAGGTGAGCCGTTTTTATATAATTCATGATATTTTAATAATTTGAAATATTCCAATATTAATAATTTTATAATAATATCCGTAAGTTGATGATGGACTTCCACAAAGTAACGCCTATTTCAGCCAATTAGAAATAAAATAATAAAACATAACACTTTTAAATATTCATCATGATTTATTAAATTAATAAATATTGGTCATTCATTATATATTATATTATCTGCTTAGGAAATAAAAGTATCACAACGTTTTATAGTATCAATGGTTCCTCATTTGACAGTTAAAAATGTTGCCGTAATAAAACGTTAGAAAAATAGCTGTGACAAGATTCCCTGGACAAACTCTACTATTCAATTTGGATAAATGAAAACCAAGCAACGCGTTGATGTCTTTTGTATTGCACAGCATGACAATTAAGATTATAAATTTTGTTCATCAAATAAAGTCATTCATGTGCGTTTAATTATGAATGATTTGTATGGTATCGATGCGTTATAAATAGTGAAAGGATATTCCGATGAATATTTACCTAAAGTTATTTTTATTTGGAAATTATGGAAGCGGCTTCTTAAAATAATTTATTTGACAAATATAATCCCAGGATTGCATAACTAATTGTATGCATATGTACAGAAAGTAAGTTTTACTATTAAAGTTTGAAGCAGCATAGTAACTAATTTATTTGACAAAAATAATTTCGAAATCTCGGGATTTTTTCGACACAAAAATGCATTCCATATTAGCCAACATCTAACTTTAGATATATATGCATCCAACTCTATTTTTGGGACACAAAATGTACACACCATTATTATTTACCTGTAATTTAGCGCCTCGAAAACCAGGATATTTCGGTTTAAAAACAGGACGCAGTTAAAGAGCAGTAGTTAATACACAATGAAAACCCATTAATTACACACATTGCCATTAATTACACAATGAAAACATGGTTTTTAAAACTAAACTATACATACTATACATATTTATATACAACAATTCTCTTATGATATATTATTAAATGATTAAAGAAATGAATTGTTTTACAAAGATTATAGAATTCAACGATACATTAATTGTTACTAGGTAACTTTAAAATATGTTACTTAATTTTAACTTTTCATTAATCACCAGAACGCCTTTCAAAAACCAGGGAAGCTAGTTACAATAAAAAAAAGAAAAGGAAATATGCTAAAAAAAAGACATGACCTTGCTAAGTTTCTCGCCCTTCTTCTTAGCAAGACCAATCGAATGGGTAGAGTTAGGCATGTATTTATATATATAATCTATTAGTAAGTAGTATATCATTATAGATTTAACCTATCATTTGAATCGTCTATGCAGTGCTGCATAAATTAAATATACTTACCTTTAATGCAGATCATGTAAATACCAATAATTTTATAAAATTAAATTTGACTTTTAAAAAGTACCTATTTGTAACTACTTTACAAAATTAACTTTTTGAATTTGAATTTGAATTCAAGGACACCGCAGGTGTCAAAAACCAGCGGGCCTATTGTGTATCTCTAGTTGCCTTCTGGACTGGGTGTCTATCGTCAAAAACATAGATATACTATCGAATTCCGATGTCCTAAAGATATTTTCGCACTTGAAGTGACGACACAGATTGTTAATAGTTCAATACCCACTAAAGGCAATTTTGAAATTTCAGTTTTTAGCTATGTTTTTGATGATAGGCACCTCGTGCAGTTGGCAACTAAAGATACAGAATAGGGGGGCTGGACATGACCTGCAAGTCTAGCATAGCAAACCATATCGAGCTCGATAGCGCGTGATACAATGCTACGATACGTGAATACGTAGGTTAGGGGACAGAGAACTTATTTTAAGTACCTTTTATTTTTAGTTATGAACAAATAAAGTTATTATTATTATTATGATCTACCTCTGTTGATCTGACCTACCATGATACTCTGTTGATCTACCTCGAGAGGGATAGACATGTTGATGGTCTGCTATGCAAGACCCCCTTGGAAAAACAGGACGGTTGGCAAATCTAAAATAAATGCATCTATTCAGTTCTGAACGGAAGTCTCAAACGGTAGAAAACTAAATAATTTAAAGCTTACCTTAAACCTCTTAGGAATGGCACGCAACTAGGGCTGCCATATTTTGCTAGGGTCTCATCGGGACGCTCTGGAATGGGGAGAAAATAATACGCAGTTTTAAGAGACAAATATTTATTCGCTTATTTGGGTGTTATTAAGATGAAGTTGCGGAAGCCGGAAACTGGCGATAGTACTTGTACATACGAACTTTTCATGAAAAGATATTGAGAAATCGAGAAAAAAAGATCAGTTGTTGCATACATTTTGATTGGGTAGCTATGTAACTTTTCTATGGAACAGCTGATTTTTATTCGCGATTCGAGGGTTGTCTCCATAGTAAAATTCATTCATCTTAACACCCCATATACACATTTACTTATTTGTAGCGAATGTATTACGAGTGTTATACTTTTCTGAGTACTTAATTTTTTTCAGTAATATAGATTTCCTCAAAAATAAAAATAAAACTGTGCAAGTCATAGTTACTATCTACGAGTATTATAGTTCATCTGACAATTGTGTCGATTCAGTGTAACACGACTTAACTTATTTGACAGGACTAAGCGTTTTGTCTATTTCTTTCTGTATCGAAAAGACAAAGACAGGACGCTCAATAAAAGGTTAGACACCACTGTCGATTATATCGACTCGACAGTTCAAGTCAGCAAAGAATTTCTTTCATTCCACTGGGCGCAGATATTGGGACATTTTAGTCAAAGAGTTTATATTTTAGTGTTTGACGGGATGTTCAGGACCACGGAGATGGCGTGACACAAATTTTATACTAGCACCGCTGTCGCCACTTTTTGGAATAACGTAGTATTGCTTAGTTAGTAAACATACGCAGCGCACACATAGATTCACCCGTCTTCATATAGCCAAAATAACACCGTATTTCTATGAAACTTAGATGTAAAATACCAAACACGTCATGGCACTGTGCCAAGCTATTACACATATGTGTTAAAAGCCATGACCAGCGGCCGTACTATGACACAGTTAGGTCCGTGTTGATAATGTTTGAAAAAATATATGATTATCAATGTGTGACACTCTTTATAACCTGCAATGGACAAAATATTGTCTAATTTCAACGCTACTCGCTACAACGCTAAATATTTCATGGTAAGGTTGAAACTTAATTTACCGCAAGGTTTATTCTGTAAGTATCACAGTAAATACATGTTTAAATTACGAGTGAAATGAAATTCCTTTGGATGTCTTATTTGCGTTATTTGAAGAGTTATAACAATTTGCCACGCTGCAATACACCATTTTTACATTATGTTTGTTCTAACGCATTCGGTTGAGAAATGAGAAGCCCGCGCGGGTTATGTCTTGACGTATTGATCAAATCGGTGCGTCGCAGTCACAGCTTTCATGGCATTTCTATTCCTTATTAATAGTTCTGTATTCGGGACAGAGGACTCAATAACAGTAATAATAACTCGGTAACAGTCCCGACATATCGGAACGGATGGCAGCCCTACAACACGCCTTTATAATATCTAACAAAACAGATTTGAGTTATAAATCTATTGTTGGTAACCCATACATTGTATCATATCTACCGTGCTACTCTACTTACTTGTTTGAACAATACGAATAAGATTAGTGATTTGTACTGTGGATTACCATTCATGGTATCAAAGTTACAAAACCTAGTTACAAATTACAATACAAATGCTTAGCATTATCTTAAACATTATGTATGTTTATATGTATTTTCTCAAAAATATACTGTTATGTTATCATTTCATACCGTAAAGACAAGCCATTGCAGTAAGTACTTCATCCGGGAGATAACAAGTCCCCAGGTGCCGTAGCATAAAGTTCAATTAGTTGAATCACAGGTGCGAGGAGCATGACATACTGTTTAATCGCAAAAACATCGTGTCGCACTTGTGATTCAATTAAGTTTCGTCACGCGCGATTAAACATTATGCTACGGGGCCAGGAAGTGTCTCAATAAGTTTCCAGGAAATACGTATGAAAATCCATTGCATACTATATGTTTATTTTAGAAAACTATCCGAGACTATTGACGTTAGGAATGTGCTTCGATATTCTTAGTACTTGTCATAGTAATGTCCTTACGCTAGGGATAGGCTTTGACGTTCTTTGAATTTAACATAGTGATGTACCTGTCATTAGGCATGTGCCATTCGTAGTGATGTGCATGGCACTAAGGATGTACCCAAACTAGGGATGTGCCTGACATTGCGGTTGTTCCTGACAGTTGGGATGTCTCTGACAGTAGGAATGACCCTCACACTAGGGATGTGCAAAAAAAAATCGGCCAAAATATTTGTCGGTAAATTTTTTTTTCCGCCATATCTTCCGAACGGAACTTGGTAGACCTTTAAGGGTTATACCAAAGGGTGTCAAAAAAGGTTTATTTTTATTTTTTTATGTCAAAACTTGAACATCCGATATCTCCTAAACGGCTGAAGTTAGATCCATGTTGATGGTACTCTAAGAAAAAAGCCCGACAACGAGACAACGAAAAATATAAGTTTACCCTCGTAAACTTAGAATTACCAAAGCTCATTGCATTTAGCCCGAAAATTTTGCCCGAATATACCTATTGTTTCTCAAAGAATAAGTTCTTTTGTATCCCTACGAAAATGGATATTTTCACATTATGAATATATTTTTTGAAGACGAATGAATTTTTACCGAAAATTAAATCTTTTAGGGCCGAATTTCTGGAGGACGAATATTCCCTGACCCTATTTCCTTCGCAATTATCTGAAATCTCTCTTTTAGGTACAAGTGTTACAGTGTAAGTGATTAAGAAATTTATTAGAGTTGTATCGTCATCTTCAAATAGGATATGTTGACATCTCTTATTTTTCATGACATGCCCCATCAAGCTCAGTGTGTCGTGATGTTTTCTGTGTGGCGTCTCTCATACACTATAACTACTCACCACAGTAAATCACCCGCCAACGACACTATCATCTCGCCCCGACAACGCCACGCTTACTGTCTGGGGAGGCCTTTACAGGTACCATACGATTTTCTATAAATTATAAAAACAATGATTAACAACATAAAAATGTACTTACCTTTATTTGGTTCCGCAAATTCTTGGGGGGCATTGTTTGAGTTGGGACAGTCCCGTTCTGGGATTCTGGAACAGGGTTCACGAGGAGTCGCAGTACTTCACCAGGAGGATGTTGTTGTAGGCATCACTCAATTTAATTGTGTGATGTCTGCAACAGCGACGTCTGCTACCTTTTCTGTGTTCTGTTTTTGTGTTTTTTTTTCTGAAATAAATATTTTCTTTCTTTCTTTCTTTCTTATCCTCAGGAAATTCACACACGAGTAAGTACAAAAATAAAATTTATTTTATTATAACTTAATTTTATTTCTTGCATGTTCGGTCAATTAGTTTAGTATGAAACAACATTTAATACCTCATATTAAAAAGCAAGTTGCGAAAGAATGAAATACGACGCTGGGGGACACCGTGTAACAAGCGCCCATTTTGCACTTGCCAATCTACAGTGCGCAGCCCGAACAATCAAACAAACGTATTTCAATCGACACAGTTCTCATGATAGGGTTAAATAAATGCACCGCAAACTTTGTGAGCTTTTAGTTGTGAAGTTAAACTACATTCTTACGATGAGAACGGAGTAATCTGTTAGTAAATGGAACGTGCGCCAAGATTGGCGTAGGTGTATTTGTGTTAGGAGACTTTCCATCACGGTTGTTCACTGAACTTTGTGCAACTTTATTTTTTGTGTACAAACGTATCCAAATAATTTTCCAAATAAGGTTTAAGTTTATCCTTAAAATACAGCTATTAACTTGCTTAATCGATTACATACCTTTGTATTGCGTCTTAAATACAAATACTTATACAGTGTGTCCCTTCTAAGAGTGCACATCCGAAAGGGGGTGGAACTAGACCCTATTTTATCGACCTACCGCGAATAATGCAATGAAATAAAATTTGTTATGATTTCTAAGAATAAACGTTACATACCAAATCAAAAACAAACCATAATCAATTACCATTGCCATAAAAATAAAATCCTAAAAGATTTTATTTTGTATTTTTCTGTCTTTGTTTTTCAGTAATAATAATATTTTCAAAATAATGTCCCCATTTTATGATTTTTTTACTTATTTATGATCCATTCTAACAAAAAAAATTGCAACATTCTATCATAAATACAATTATTTCAACGAGCGGTTAACAAAAGGCACTGCGCTCGTGTCCCGCCCAAAGACGCTCAGGCGGAGCATTTTTTCAAGAAATAAAAAAAACAATTGTTATTTTTCTTTGTTCATGTCGATATATTTTGATATAGTTTCACCCCCTTTTGGATGTCCACTCTTACGAGGGACACACTGTAGGCACAAAATAGCCACTCTATTTTGTGCTGCAGAGTTCTGCGCAAGCAAAACATAGCATTACAAGTACGAGTCATCACGTGATTTTGAACTAATGTGGTAATGACGATTCAATGAAAAATACAATAATTTACAAGTTACGAAATAAATAAAGTTGTGTACAAAAATACTAAGTATTTTATTTACAACATATATATATATTTTTACAATTCATGATGAATATAATAGAACGTAGTTTGTATCAAATAGGCCTTGTTCTTTAAAATATAATTTATATTCCTTTAAAATATTAAATATAGAAATAAATTTTAAACAATATTAATGAAGTGCTTTTTTGGAGTAGTGGATACTAGTTTTTATTGCCTTAATAGCTACGCAACAGTTCTGTAGAAATACAAATAAAATAAGCAATAAAGAAGTTAAATTATGCGTGTTATTCGTTCAATAATTAGAATTTATAAAGTAACATATTCAGGCTAAATAAGAAATGATCAAAACCGCGATTGAATTACACTGCACTGACTTTTTCTCGTTTGTTTTCATTATTTTGATAGTATATACACAATGTGACATTAATATATAAAGGTAAATTCATACTGAAGATTCATGGTATTAAAGAGTGTCCATAGAAACGTGGCACAATGTTACCTGACACGGGTACGGAAAAATAAAACATTTTATATCCGTGACAGATAAAGTTGTGCCACGATTCACTGGATAAACTCTAGATCTAATAATTGCTTATATTTTGTTGAAAGAATTATTAAAATCGCTTCAGATGTTCGGAAGAAGTAAGAGAATTTTAGCGTTAATCATAGGAAACTTTCAATTACTTATTACGTTTTTTTTTGACAAAAACAGAAAAAAATATCTTAAACATTTTTATGCTTACCATAATATATATTGTTATATTTTTTTATTTGGACCGCCCATTTGGGAGGAGTAGGCCTTCAGCAGGCAAAGACAGGTTTAATATTAGTATGAATTCGCCTTAATAAATTTTTATGCTAACCTGAAACCTCCAAGAAAACAAGATAAAACAGAGATGTAGCTAGGGTTGCCATCTCTAAAAATAAAAAAGCCGGACTTACACGTTAAAAAAGCCCGACTTATGGATCCCAAGGCCAGTCGCTAAGAAAAAAAAGGATTTTTGACAAAAATATCGAATAAAATACATATTTCAAAGCCCGACTTTTGAGTCCCAAGGCCGGGCGCTAAAAAAAGGTACTTTTGACAAAAAATTTGAATAATACACATATTCAAATTCAAATTATTTATTTGTTCAACACGGGTAAATAAGATGTTACAATACTTAAGTCCTAATCCATGATGTGCCATGTATGGCGTACAAATATTAAAATGTATGTTACATACCTAGAAATAATGAAAAAGCATGAAATAACAGTTGTACCTAACCAAAAATATACCCACTGCCAAACATTACAGTTTATTTCATCATTGATGGTCCAGTCAATAGTCCGTTGCCCATTAGAAATAGAACATATTAATTAATTACTCTGTCAAAAAATCCACATTTTGCAAGAAAATTTCAATTAGTACGAGTACCTATGTAGGTAGTATGTGACCTTGCGTGTCTTGGCGAGTCAGCGAGTCTCGTCTCGCTCGCTCGTCTCTGATCGAACGATAGATTTATATCTATATCTATAAAGCCTAACAAAAGCTGGACGGGCCGGGCGCAGTCATATTTGGCCGGACAAGAGGTTAAAAAGCCTAACAGTGTCCGGATTTATCCGGACGGATGGCAACGCTAGATGTAGCGTAAATGAGGCGTTACTGGTCAGTCATGTTCCGTACGTCAGTTATCTGGATGAAGGTTTGCATACAGTGCTATCAACAATTTTAATTGACAACAGGACCTTTGTCGATGCAAATACATCCGTCGGACAACACATTGTTTCTTTTATCTGATGAGCTAGTCCTATAAGAAGGAGCTCTACATGACATATTCCTTCAATCTGACAAAGTTGTGGTTATCGACGTTTGTGTACGTACTGGGAAATGGATTTCATTTACTTAAAGGTGTGTTACTTAGCTCCTACATTTGTTACGAACCCGCGTGTCCCGCCACCTAGATATACATTTTTTGAAATGGCTCCAAAATTTAGAGTCCAAATACTTGGACAGTTTTTAATATTTTGAAATGAAACAAATTCCGATATAATCAATAATACCTGAACAAAAACACAAAAAAAATTTCGGAAACAGAATCACTTTTTTCGATTCTTAGCAATTTTAAAAATCAGGATATTGCAATTGACCTAATATGTTAGGTAAGGTACATACATATTTAATAACCGGTCAAGAGTTATTCGGGAAAAGTACATACATATTTAGAGCGGGGCGGTAATTCGGGGGTAGAACGCTGGCCTCTCAATCTTGAGATCCAGGTTCGATTCCCGATTTATTGCACGAAATAATACAATATTGTATAGATTAGTATTATTTACTAGCAAATTTTTGGCACTTGGGATATATAGTTGAGGGTAGTGCTATATAAGACCGTTATTGCTTTAGGTAACAGTGTGACTCGTTGGGAAAAAATAAAAGGTTGTCCGGGTTGGGATATTTTCTTATTTTTTGTCCCAAAGAGGCATAGTATGACAGGTTTAGGTGTGATTCGTTGGGACCAAACGATATTTAGTACTAAAAATAAGTCGTTTAGATCGACAAAACGGTGCATAGTTGTGTAAACCCCGCACTTGACCCCACACAATGCCCATAGCTTAATTTCTAAAAGTATTTTTTTTTATTTTTTTTGTATATAAATCAACCATTATTTTCTAATGATTTATTAAAGAATTGTCCGATATGACGTCACTTGAGAATTCTAGACATTATACTGATTGTGATGTGTGATTGCTTATAAAAAAAAGTGGTCTATCTCTGTATTTCTATTCATCTGTCATCCAGCTGTTTAATCAGTTGGAAGCAAATTTTTATAAAATTATCTTGATAGCAAAGGACACTTTTCTAAACAGTCATTTCTCAAGTGACGTCACACGAGGGTAAATGGAAGTTGCAACTTTTTCGTAAAAATATTTATCATCATGAGGTTTTTTAGACCACAAGCTGTAAAATACGGCTTATTAAACCTAAATCTCGAAATGGTTTTCGAATTAACACACCTTAACATAATTTAATCTATGCCAATATTTTTTTCAGATGATGTTGATTATGAACGGTTGGCTGATAGCGAAAGCATCTCCTGTAGCGATGTTGCAACACGCCACTTCTTCACAAAGCTTCGTCATCCATCAGCCCCAGTCGCCATCTGCAGCTTCCAACCTTGGTACTAATAACTTTACATTTTCAGTGGTTGTCTAAGATAGGATATGGAATAACTTTCAGTTGTCCTTTGTCCTTTGTTTGAAAGTAGATCGGTACATTCTTAAATCATTTATTATATCTTGATTCATAAAATACAGTGTTTAGATTAGCATCTACTCTGTTACCTACGAAAGATTTTGATCTTTAGCACGCGTCCAGACAGTTCATGGCCATGACTTTTACACTATCACGATAATGCTCTCAAATTGTTCTAGGTACAGGGGCTGCAGAATGCTAAAATTCAGTCCTGCTCTAACGCTTTTGTTTTTTGACTATCTATCCTGCTTTAATCAGAGACCGCGTACGCAAAACTTCATTTATTTTGAAATCGCGGCTACATTGGGTCATTAACAATAAATTCCTTATGTAACAAAGATGTTTTTTTAGTAAGTATCTTCGTGTTAGTTTCGTTTCAATCGGTTTTGAAATATGAAAACTGAATCGCTTTATTCGTGAAATTCATGATTTTTTAAAAGTATTGTAATGAAAAGAAGATAGAAAGTATGTTTATTTATAAAGTGTAATTAATAATTGTCTTGAGTCAAAAAATACGCCATATTTTTTTTCAAACTTTTGCCATCTACATTAACGGAACTGAATCCAATGCAAAACTGATGTTTAGCATTGTGGAGCCCCTTAAAATGCTTATGAGTACGATAAAATTATCCATAAACCTTACATTCTAACATTATTTCAGCTTCATCATCCATTGGGCAATCAGGAGGAAATCAGGCAAGTAATACTCTAACTTGTTGCTAATAATTTCACAGAAATTGTTAAATTCTAGGCTAGTTGCTCATACCAAGTAATTATATCGGCATTGTTTATTACATTCGTAAAAAATTAGGTATATTGAAAGTTAATAATTACACGTAATTGACTGTATATTAAATCTGTTAGTGAACATCAGTGATGTTCTATATAAACATTTTGTACTAAACAAACCAAAAACATTCTTTTTAAATCTTTTAAATTGAAGTGAAAAACTGTTTCACTTTAACATAAAAACTGGTTAAGGGGAAGTTATTTTTTCCCCATTGTATCCACAACTTAACAAATAAATAAAATTGAAGCGTCTGTCCATGTTTTCGAAATAACGGCTTTGCTGAACGGTGAAGTGAAAAACTGTGGGGTCAAAGGGCGTACGCACGGTGAGGCAAGGTGGGACACTTGAAGTGTAAGCGGGAAGAAAGGTCATTGTCAGTTTTTTTCACAAATTGAGTTAATAACGCCATTTTTTTAAATATCTGGAGAAAAATGACTGAGCAAAAAAAAAAACTAGAAAAAATTAAAACACACAACAGAATATTCGCTTTTAAAAATATTCCGGCTCAAGAAGCTTAAAAACCGAACTTAAAAAAGGGTCAAAATTAGAGCATAAGCAAAAAAAAATAATAATAAAAAATTGTCTATGAATATGGAGCTATGAGCTGATAGTAAAGTTTGCTTTTGAAGAAAAGAGAAACGGCGAATACAATAATTAACTGCGATAACAATAATAGCCCACTAAGAGTTCTTAAATAATAACGGCAACAAGTTTTTTCTACTTATTTCAAAACTACCTTCTGTTGACTATGATCCCTCTTCCCGCTTACCCTTCACTTGCCTCACCTTCTATCCACGCTAAGTTAGTAAAAATATGAGTAACAACAATAACAAAATTGTTAATTTAGTAAAGTGCAAAATTACTGCGCGAAATAATGCAATTTCTCATTCAAAATGACCTATGTTCATGTTGTATGTCATAGATATGTTGCATCTTCCACTACTGAAGTATAGAGTTTCCTTACTTTTGCCCCACCCCAGCCCAAATCTTGCGTACGACCATAGTGGGGTCAACTTACATGCCCTAAAATTGAGCCAATTATTAATCATTATTAATATGTTCTGTGGCCCAAAAGACGGCGACAAGACTTTTTGGACGCAAAAATCGTCAATGAAAAGTGGGTGTTAATGTTGACTGTTCCAGTAACACATGTTCCACATTTTGAAAAACTTTTCAGACTAACCTCTGCGATGTATAATGATGATATGTGTATGCGCATGTGTGTCATTGATACATCATGTGAGATCATTTTTAGGGTTCCGTAACCAAAGGGTAACCAACGGGACCCTATTACTAAGACTGCGCTGTCCGTCTGTCCGTCCGTCACCAGGCTGTATCTCATGAACCGTGATAGTTAGACAGTTGAAATTTTCACAGATAATGTATTTCTGTTGCCGCTATAACAACAAATACTAAAAAACAGAATAAAATCTATATTTAAGGGGGCTCCCATACAACAAACATGTTTTTTTTGCCGTTTTAATAGATAATGGTACGGAACCCTTCGTGCGCGAGTCCGACTCGCACTTGGCCGGTTTTTTAAGAATGCTGTTTTCCAGGCAAATTACGAATACAAGTATGAAGTATCAGACCACCAGACTGGTGACAGGAAGAGTCACTGGGAGACCAGAGATGGAGACAAAGTCCGTGGAGTGTACACGCTGTACGAGCCAGATGGGGCTCTCAGGAGAGTCGAGTACTCCGCTGATGCCGTTCATGGGTTGGTAATTTGGTATCTAGAGTTTGGGTCAGCACAGAGGGAGTGCGGTAAGTTAGTATCTCCGCACAACTCTACTTCTCCGTCGAAACTTCTGTAATTAAACTCCTGAAACTCCTGGCTGTTGTAACCGCCAAAGACCATGAGTCGAACTGTGTCGGTACAAATATCGACAGAAACTATATTGAAATAACGTTCATATCAGCGCGCACTGCATTACGTCGATGGGTCTCCGGATAGCGTAAAATAGGCGCTTAATAATACAAAAAAAAACAAATTGTAGCTAAAATTCTTTAAAAATAATCAATGGTTGTTGATATAATATCGTCAATTTGACCAAGTTTCAATTTGGTTCTTTGTATACTTAATTATTTAAAAAGGACCTTAGTACTAAATTTTACCCTGTTATGGTATTTATTTTGTTAAATTATAGATAAAAAATTTAAATTCTAATCAATGCACATCATTCCACATATTTTGTAGTAAATCATGTTTACACGTATTTTAAAAAAAAATTACTGAGTAAAACCAGACGGACCATAATTGTGACTTTCTTGGTCACCAGCTGTAAGAACCACCTTAAGACCTTTCCCTGACCTAAGTTACCTACTCGATGTATGTCGGTACAAATATCGATAGAAACGACTATGGAATAACCATTCGGCTGAACAGCTAAAATCCTTGCCTAAGCTTACAGGAAAAAAAAAAAAGAATACCGCCCTTTGCTTTTCTAATTTTTCATGAAATTTTTATAAAACATTTCAAGCGAAGACAATTTATCATGGTCGTGTATAAAGTACCGTGTCCCAATTAAGCACCCAAATTTATTGCACCCAATTAAGAAACTCAGCTTCTTATGTCACAGTTGCACAAAATACTATTGTACAAAAACAATAATATTTCAAAAATTTGTGGATATATTAATAATTTGCAATATTCCGCTAAACACTCTTACCATGCTATTCAAAATGCAGACTCAAGCACCGCCCGCCCTCCCGCATAAAACATGCACAAGCAAAGCAAGCAGTACGAGCACAAAATAAAGCAATGTTAAATAACAAGCAAGAAAACTTATCGACACGTGTTTCGCCTCTAAACGAGGCATCCTCGGGATGTGTAGTCCGCCCGACCGCTCGACAGCAAAAAAAAAAATTAACGCAAAGTAACGCCTTTTTCAATAAATTTTTCAATAAATTTTAATAATATTTAATTTTAGATTCAACGCCATAGTAACCAGAGACGGCCAATCGAAGCATCACCCCTCTCAAGATTCTCCACGCAGCTATGGCTCATCTAACAGACCTAGTGAAGGCTATGAATCATCAAACCGAGGGTACATTCCTGACAGGGGGTCAGCACAACCCAGTGGGTACTCAAGTGATCGTTCAGGGTACTTAGGCTCGAATGCTGTTGAAAATACTGGGGTAGGGTTCAGCGTGAGCCATGTTCCGAAAACAATTGAAGGGCACAAGCCATATTGATTTTTTGTTTTACCCTGATTAATGTACATACAGCAATGGAGATAAGTAACCAGGCCGAGCAAAATCACTTTGTTCCTAATACCCACAGGTGAGTGATTGATGATATAAAAATACTTCATAAATAGTGCATTTGTGTATGTACGATTCGTATTGAACAAGTATTTCACATCTAATTTATCGCTCACCTGTGGGTCTTTGTCAGTGTACATGATATACAGTGTGTCCCTCGTACAAGTGCACATCCGAAAGTGGGTGAAACTAGATCTAAATATATCGACAAAAACAAAGAAATTTTCTTTTTTAATTTTTTTTTTATCTTGAAAAAGTACTCCATCTGGGTATCTTTGTATGGGACGCGAGTGCGGTGCCTTTGGTTAACCGCTCGTAGAAAATATTGTATTTATGATAGAACGTTGTATTTTTTTTTTAGAAAGATAATGAAATATGCAATGATAAATAGGAATAAAAGTATAGTGAAACGGGGACATTATTTAGAAAAAATTTACTATTATGAAAAAAAAGACGGAAAAATTAAAGAAATTATCTTTTAGGATATTATTTTTATGGTAATGGTAGTTGATTATGTTTTTGATTTGGTATGCAACGTCTATTCTTAAGAATTTTAACAGTTTTATTTCGTTGATAGATCAAAAGTTGATGACATATTTTATACATAGTCTCCATGGTAGGCAAAAAAATTTTTAAAACGTTAATTTATAGAACAAAGATTTTCTAAAAAAACAAAAAAATTTTTTTTTGTCGATAAAATAAGGTCTAGTTTCACCCCTTTTCAGATGTGCACTTGTACGAGGAACAGACTGTATAGAGAAGGTGTTGGTCTTAGCATCAAAGTGTTTTTGCTGGGCCTGGATACTTATCTACTTTGCTCTCTGTACCCATTTAAATGTGATTTTATATTTAAATAAGATATTATTATTAAAGCATTCTATGTTTAGTATTTAAGAAACGGTCTCGTAATGTTGGAAATTAAATTCGACAATCTTTTCGATTTGCTTTTTATTCGAGCGCTCTCTAAAGTTTGAAGAAAATTTAAGTCGAGTTTCGGTACAGTCTGGTTCAGTCTTCAAGTCATCGGATGGAGGTCTAATGATGACGGTGGTGAAGATGATGTGGGATGATATGATGATGCGCGGTAGAGTGGTGGACATCTGCATGGAAACTGTAAAAACAGAAAGAAAAATCTAGTAAAGTTTTCAGCTGTGGTGGCTTTCATAATTAAACTTGCGATTGTTGGCACTTGGTGAAACTTGAAACACACCTTGACTTAAAAGCACTTGTACAGTAGTTTCACTTTATTTATTTATACACACACATTTATACACATTATCATTGTTTAAGCTGCTTAGAACTAGTGCCTGGAGTTAATGACATGTATTTTAATTAACATCTTCCCTTGAAAATTTTGTAAAATCCGAAACCGGTTGGGAGAAAAATAAATAAAGTGAACCTACTGTACAAGTGCTTTTAACTCAATATGTGGCTTTCATAATTATAATTGAAGCAAACTACTTATTTGAACAATACTCAACCCAAAATAATAAACCTATGATACCTAGTTACCTACCTATCGATTCAACCAAGCAAACTGATAATGTTATTTGTTAATATTATTTGTTTAAATAAATAACTGACAAATTCATTCATTTCAACATGATGTAGGCTTCGGTCGTTGCTTCGTGGTCATGTTGGCACCAAGCCGCCAAGCGACTCGTCGAGTTCCGGCATGACGCCGTGACCAGCCTTACCGTGAGACTCACTGGTAATAGACAGTTGCGTAGTATCAGTCATTCGTCCCTTATCTGTTTTCGCCAATTTTTATGAAAACCCTGGAAAGACTGAGTAACGCCTCGCTTGCTTTCACTCCCATTCGTGAGCGAGGACTTCCTTCTAGTTCTCCTCGATGCTTTCTATAAGGTTTGATGGGTTCCAAGCATAAGCCTCGTAGGGATCCATTAGCAAGTAGACGCCAAATACGTGGTCTCTGTAGCGCACCTCGTGCCGCGACTTGATGTCTATTCATCCGCGGTGGTTATCGGTAGAGTAATGAACGGAGCGCAGGTTGTCGCCGGGCTCCACGAGTGATTAGGCACCCACCACATGGTCTACGTGGCGCACTTCGTGCTGACACTTGATGTCTACTCACCCACGGTGGTCATCGGCAGAATAATGAACGGAGCGCAGGTTGTCGCCAGGCTCCACGAGTGATTAGGCACCCACCACATGGTCTACGTGGCGCACTTCGTGCTGACACTTGATGTCTACTCACCCACGGTGGTCATCGGCAGAGTAATGAACGGAGCGCAGGTTGTCGCCAGGCTTCACGAGTGATTAGGCACCCACCACATGGTCTACGTGGCGCACTTCGTGCTGACACTTGATGTCTACTCACCCACGGTGGTCATCGGCAGAGTAATGAACGGAGCGCACGTTGCCGTCGGGCTCCACGAGTGAGTAGGCACCCACCACGTGGTCTCCGTGGCGCGCCTCGTGCTGAGACTTGATGTCTCCCGTGTGAGGGTCGTGCACGGCATATGCGAATTTATAGTTGGGGTGTGACCAAGCCTGTGAAGTAGGAGTTATCAATGCAAAAAAACTTTAAATTTATGAATGTTGTTATTTTGTATGCGTGAGTATTGAGGCCTAAAGCGTAAACTAGAAAAATACTGTAGTAAAGATTTAGTAAATGTTCCAAAATAATTGTAAAAGTTGATTTTAGAATTAATAAAAAACAAATCCATTGAATTGAACAAAAACATTGAATCTTATCTCGCGATACGCCGCGCCGTTGGGGCTGGAAGGCGTTAGAATGGAGACCACGTACAGCAAAGCGTAGCGTAGGCCGACCTTGTGTCCGCTGGACTGACGACCTGAAGGACGTCGCGGGTGGCTGCTGGATAAGGAGGACGGAGGACCGCCAAGAGTGGCGAAAGTTTGGAGAGGACTATGCCCAGCAGTGAACGAACTCAGGCTGATGGATCCCGGCCCTCCCTCCCACACCCTGATGCGCCCACAGCATGTCATCTGAGCGCGCGTTGACTCAGAGTTACCAACTCTACAAATCAGTGCAGAGTCTGTGTCCACTGACGGTGACGACAGACCGACAGACACTAAACACGTTTGAAAACGAATTCGGAAATATTCGAAACATGTCGCGAGATTAATTTCATGTTAATCAATCATCTTATTCAACTTGTAGTAGTCACGAATCTAATATATAGGTATTGAAATTGAATTGGACACGTTTTGGTTTAGAGCCTAACGGTATCCAAAAACCTAGTGATGGTTTATGCACCAATACTTTGTCAAATTTATATATGGTAAATTTTGTAAGATACAAAACTAACCGCACCAAGCTACGAGATTAAAAAAGAAATTTGGCCCTCATGTAAAATATAACATCACCGATATTTTTGGAATGATAAATGCCCATATCTTACATTCTAAAATATATATATATATTTTTGTTTATGCCATTTTAGAACGTAACCATTATGATGCTATTTAATTTGATCAATACCTACTTTTTCATGATGTTTTGAAGAATTTTCAGTTTTTTTTTAATCTTTATTAATCCCAATTACAATGAATCTTAACCTAAACTATATAGCCACTAGCGAAAGCCAATTGGCTTATCTGTAGTGGCGAGTACATAAGTTATAAAAAGTAATAAATAAACAATCAAAAACCGCACGAAACGAAACGAAACAGAGCAAGTGTTTACTTAATATATCGTGCGGTTATAATTTATAATAAATTAGATATGACATCACTTGGGGCATTATACCGATTGTGATGTGTGATTACTCATAAAAAAGTGGTCTGTCTGTGTTTATTCTAAGGGATCTGTCTTCTCATCTGTCATCCATCTGTCAAGTCAGTCGGAGGCATACTATTATAAATTTATCTTGATAGCACCACATTTCTAAACAGCCTTTTCTAAAGTGACAATACAAGTTCTAAAATACGGCTTTTTAAACCAAAATCTCGAAATGATTTTTGAATTAACAGACCTTAACATAATTTTATCAAAGTGAAATGTATATTTTCAACCGACCACACACGGTCTGCATTCCAAACAATACTTAGAACGCGCGTTCTCGCGATCTGTGTGTAAAAAAAAAACGACTCACTAAGCAGCATCGCTACGCCATTTATTTTTTATGTTTTGTATATTTTGTATTTTTTATGTTCACTTTAAGCTCTTCCTGCTGTTAAAGTTAGATGCATTTCTTGTATAATAGATTTGACAGCCGCTGAACCAACATTATTATTGCGGTAATTTTGTTCTGTCGGGTTTTATAATCATGGATGACACTCGTAGCATTCCAAAAACTAAACAGTATTATTTTTATCTATGTTTTAACTCAATTCGCGGTAGCAGTTTAGAGGGAAACAACACAATTCAAAACTACTTAATGCGCGGGCGATCGCCTGGCGACTGACACGGCAAAAGTCGAAACCTTTGATGTTTGCGATTTAAGCCACCTGCGGCCTAGTTGATTCTCTATTTATACGTTGTAAATCCCCCATAAGATCCAAGCCGCGCGTCGCATTGATTACAAACTTAGACGAATAAACCAGATTACAAACCGCAGAACGCAGAACGCAGAACGTGGAACGCGGCTCTGTGTGGTCGGCCTCTTATTAAGGATTTTTGTAAAAACATAAAAATTCTGATAGTCTTTATGGTTACAGTCCTCACGCTAGTTCAGCAATACAGCAATGTTTCCTGGATATCTTTTCACATAGCAAAGATACTCTTACATGATATACAGGGTGTTAAGGTGAAGATGCAAAAGCATATTTTTTTCGCAATTCGTGTGTTGGCTCCATAGTAAAAGTTGTTCGTGTGTATACTCACACTCAGTATAGACGGAAAGTTATAGTTGAAATCTTTAAAAGCAAGTTATAAAACTCAGCAGATTTTGTTATGCTTATGATAAAATAACCTCAGTATCTATATTAGCGGTCTATATGTAGCTCAAAAAGTATACATGATATATGTTTTGATATTATAAATTTATGATATACAATGAATTTAGGATGATTTTAATTATTTAATTTATGCTCCATTCCATAACCATAATAATATTAGAAAATGTTCTAGATTATCTTAAAACAACATTTTTCGATTTATAGGTAAGAAAAAATATATATTATGTAAATACTTACGTGGTCCCACTGGCCTTGATGACTCCAAGCACCACCGTGACCTTGGTTACCCCAGGCGCCAACGTGGCCAAGCTGTCCGCTGCCCAAGTGGCCAAGGTGTCCAATGCCTCTATGATCTATACCCCACCCGCCGTGGTGACCGTGGCTGTCAATGCGGGATACGTGGGATACTGCCACACCATGGCCATGTGCGCCAAGAACAACCATGCATGCTAAGGCGGCCTAAAACAATAATATATAAATATTTCATTATTTTTCTGAAAAATATATATATTGCCTTTATCAGCTTGTTTTTTCGTTTTTTATATATAATTATATAGGTAAATACACATAAAAGAAACACAACTATTGCAGAATAACATAATATAGTCCAAGATATATTTCGGGCCCCACTGGGCCCGGCATCAGTTGGAGTAATAATGACAGGATGACAGATGATATTTACAAGATGACAATGAGAATAATACAATAAAAAAATATATATTAAAAAGGAAAAACTACTTCCCTAAAAACTAAACTTTTTGATTTATGTGAGGATGTGTTTGTGGTTGGGATAGAAACAGAGGGTGTTTGTGTGCGTGTAGGATGATTTGTGTGGTGGGTTGAAATGAAAGAGAATGTTGAATTGTGTGTGTCTTTTTTAAGTATAGTCTAGAATGATTGATTTTTTGAGTCAGGTTTTTGTAATGTTTTTATATAGGTTTCGTTTGTCTGTAAGTCAGTGTTGTCTATTTAGTCCAGGGCCGTAATGAGCACCAAGCGACCAGATGTAAGACGATGTCGTCTTACATCTGGTCATTATTTTTCTGTAATATTCATAGTACAAACACAGAATAAATAATATTTAGATTATCCACTCTTGAAAGACACTGCACGGCAATAAAATGCAATTCAGCTCGCACAGAACTGCGTGCCTAAAATTTCATTCACCTGCAGGGCGACACTTTGCGCCTCTGTTTCTGTCGCGTAACTCTAGTCCTTCTTAACCCAGATAAAGGCCCGCCCGGGCGAGCCGCCCAAGTACCCACTTGTAGCTTCATGTGACATGGACTGAATAATTACTCCTGCATTGGAATACATTCGTTTACACGAAAAAGGGTGCGTATGAGTGCGTAACGATGCTAAAATCATGTGATGGAGGTAAAAACGGCCAATATTATGTGGCATAATACCTTTTGTCTTAGACCATTTAACACGAGACGTGGCAATGCGCTACTCGTACTGAATTCATTCTGCCACTTTCCGCAGAAGGTGAGGTAAATACGTACAGCACACATTTACTCGCTCACTCACATTCCTGCGATAAATTTATGTGTCACACAGTAAATGTACACAAACACAAACAACGAACACAAACAAATTGTCCACTTCATCGCAAGAGGGAATGCGTGCGTGCGTTAGTCACGCGTTACTTACTCTTACTCGTATTATGGTCTAAGCTTTCGGTCGTAACCGCGCTGTTGTTTTTTATTTCAATATGCAGCACTGTAAAACCTACACAGATTAAACCTGAATATGTTTGCGAGATTTAAGTAAAGTTTTATTGAGTTTAACGTGTTTTATTTGTGTGTAGGTAAGTATAGGTGGTTACGAATTGTTGCCATGGTGCCATGCCTACACTGATACACACGTAATCGGGTGCTAAGTCGTGGAAAGAAAAAAAAGAAAAGATGCAATCACTGGTTTTCCTTTAAAAATGGCGCACTGTCAACGAGATCGTATTAATTATTAAAACACAATTTATTAGAATATATTGTACGTACTTGGAACCACATTTTGCAATTTTATGAATATTCGGAGTTTGTTCAAACTCGACTACTGAAAATATCTGAAAACCACCATTTATATCCAAGAATGCTGCGTATTGGGGGTACAGTATGCGAGTGACGACACATTACGGTTAATAGGTACTCCAATTACGGGCAGTTAATCGCAAATTATGAGTGATTTGTGAAACGACGGCCATCTTCAAGGGTATCATACTCGTTTGTTAGCGATATTGGTATAATGATGATCCTTGATTGATGAGTTGATTGATAGAAATCACTGTTTTAATTAATCTAGATTCTTGCGATTAGTCCCCAAAGGAGTTCAAAGATAAGATCAATAAATATTTTTTGTAAACGTAATTTTTTTTGCGTAATTTTTCGTTAATCACTGCCTAATACTGTAAATATTAAGTTCTGGCTTGGATTGTTCAATTATTTACGTATGAAATAGATTACTTAATGTTGGTTTCACCGGATGATTTTGCTACGTTTCCCGGATAGATCGTTTATTTAATTAATTAAAAACTGACAAAGATTATAAGTATTTCTTCCGCAGTTTACAGATACGGAGGTATGTATTTACATTTTGGGAACAGAGTGCTTAATTAAATAATTCAAGACTAAATAGTCTTTTAAGGCAGATCACAGCGACTTTAGTACATTTTCTTATTTGCCGTATTTAACTCATTTGAGTTACCCCGCGTTGCATTACTTTTTTTTAGCTACATTAATGATAGAAAGTCCAAGCCCTTGTCCTTCTGGAAGGAGCTTGTTGTGCAATTTGTTGTGGCACTATGCATCGTATGTATTTGCGTTCTGCTAGCAGGCTTAGAAAGCTTCATATAACCAAAAACATTGCGTACATTGCTGGAAGGACTCTGGACGTTCTATTATTAAAGCCATAGTACTAAGCCATAGTACTATAACAAACCGTTCCGTCTTCAGTGACCCACTGAAAGGCTTTACGAAGACAAACATGTCTCCTAATAAGACACACTGATTGGGACCTGTTTAATACAGCAATGTTTTATCCTGTGGGACCAGTGGCGTATTTTAAGTTTTGGCGCCCTGGGCATGTAAGGTTTGCCGCCCTATAAATTAACGAGAAAAAAGCTAAAATATTTCAATTATAAAATAATGTTGATGTGGGCTGTGATGATAATGAATGAAAAAAATTAAAATACCTTACAAACAAATAAACATCATTTATTAAATATTTACATATTTTTCGATGAACAATTTTTTTTAAAGGCGGTATTATATTTTAAAAGCAATAAAATTAAAAGACTTGGACGAATAAGCCAGATAGGTACCTAACGATTGATAAATGAAAAGCACCCAAAGCTGAGCGCGAGCTGCAGCTTGAGCTGCCCCTCGCAGCCTGTCGCCCCGGGCCATGGCCCTTTTGGCCGTAGGGTAAAACGCCACTGTGTGGGACCCACCATTACAGAACATGAAATGATAGCATAAAACTCGTGTAGGTAAAGTCAAGGGTTTAGTTCCTGGTGACATTTACCATGCCCCATTTTACGCAAAAATCGCCATAGATTATTTGGGGAACAATTTTCTATAGATGAATGGATGTGTTGGCGTTTTGCATTCCTGATCATTTGATTGCATTTGTTTCTCGCTGCCTCAAACCTATCCCAGTTTTCAAATTGAAATTCAAATTCAAATGGTTTATTTTGCAAAGCAGTAAAAAGTGTATATATCTATATATATATATACACTTTTTACACGTCAAATTTAATCTAATAAAGAAAATATATGTAATAAAATAATAAATGTACATGAACTAAATTAAAGGTTTATTTAATTTATGTAGCAATATATTTACGATTAAAATGATAGGTAAAATATATATTATACAAGGTAAAATCCAATCAGCCGTGGCAACCTTTTTATGCTTGCATCAAATAAAATACTATAGTATATACTCGTACATATATTATATCTATACGCCATGACATGATTTTTGCGATGATCCGTTTTTCCTAAATATCATTTATAAAATTCCCAAATAGTCACGTAATTACGTTGCTTATGTTCACTTGGTTAACAAGAAGGATTTATTCTGTTAAAATTAGGGGGAGTCGCGTCGTTCCGCTCTGCTTCGCTCCTCTCTGCTTCGCTCGGCTCTGCTTCGCTCGGCTCCAGAATTTATTTAAGGTGGCTCCGTCGGAAAAAATTTGCAACTCGATTTGTGGTGGTTGAAATTTCGAAAAAAACCATATTAAAATAAAGTTCTTATCAGCTCGCACTGCAAAATGGCTGTTACGTCAGTCGCTGCGGCTGACAAGTGCGAAAATAGTGTGTTTTTAATTTTTTTTATCTAAAATAAAATGAATTTCTAAGAACTGAGAAAACCATATTATTAAATATTATTTTGTCTAGAAGTATATAAATTTTTATACTATTTCGATAAAAACTGTAGCAGTTATATTGTTACAAGTGGACAAAAAATCGAGAAATAAGGCCAAACTTTGAATTTTCTTGCTTCACTTCTGTATATTAAAATAAAATTCAGGAAAAACGACATCACTATTTGTATCATGTCGATTACTTTGTATTTTTCTTCTATTAAAAAATGCTATAGTTACCGTATAAAATGGTTACAAAGTTACTCAGTTCAAGGTCGTTGGCATTGGGAGAAACCTTAAATGTTAACCTAACATTGATCCTCCTCGCTCCAGTTCGCTTTGCACGTCGTTGCATCTATTCTTGACTTTTTGTTGAAAGACATTCGTAATTTCGCGAACTTAGATATAGAAAAAAATTTAAGAAAAGCTCTGATGTGATTTAAACCCCAAAACCTAGTGCTTTACCACTGCATCAACGATTTAAAATCTGAAACGGCGAATAAAGTGCACGTAGAAACACGTGACTGTCGGCAAAATAGCAGCATCCAACGTATGACGTTTCCATATTAAAAACAGAAAATAGTACCTAGAATAACCCCGCAAGAGGGACGGATTCGTGGAAAAGTAGCAAAAAGTCGGTTTTTTATTAATATAAAATGTACTAAAGTTGCTATCAAAATTTCGATACCGTTAAAACCCATCTAATAAAATATAATTGCAGTCCATATGTCATCCTAAATTGTCAAACCGTGTCGAAAAAGACCTCATTTCAATAAATATTTGTATCGAGCCGAATTTCTCCAATCGCGTTTCTGTTTTAACAGATCCCTAGAAAAAGGATACAGAATAATATACTATTTTAACAAAATAATACATTATTTACTGAAGTAGATATTTCAAGTTCTTAAAGTGTCAATTTTTTTTCCGTAATGCCTTAAACTTCCACACCTACTCTATAGATGAGCATGATATAGCCAAATTCATACTCGAGATTCGGTAAGTGGTCAGAGCCAAGGTTTAATGACCCCTTTTGCAAAATACGAAAAAAATTGTGCCCCTATACTTGTGGCAGGATGTCAACATTTAATTTTACGTTTTTCACAGAAAGGGTCATTGAACCTTGGTCCTGACCATTTACCGAGACTCCAGTATGAATTTGGCTATATCATGCAAAGTCACCTTAAGGCGGGGTACATCCGATTTTGTCGCTATTCAAATTAATTTTAAGCCGTGAAACTAAATGCATAATAAAATTTTGAAAAAAATACATATCATATTTCACTCTTTGATCACAATATTTCAGCCTTTCGATAGGTAGACGATTACTTGCATTATTCTGCATCCAATAAAATCGCAGAGATAGGCCTACACTATGATCTAAATAGCATTTCATTTGAGTTTTAGGTTTTAGACAATAAAGGTAAAACCATAATAAATGTCGTACAAAATGTGTTAGATATACAGCCCCGTCATAAACACCTTGAAATCGCGAGATTTCTGAACGGCTCTAACCTGAGCTGGATAGATAAATGTAAAATGAAAGCATTGGAGCAGCACAAATTTCTCTGGATACCCTCGCCTTAAATAAGGTGAAATTTATTCAACTGCCAGAATTTCCATGGTAAATTTTTAATTTACCTATTCTCCTGACATCAGAATCGCAAGTAATCACCACAGACATTCAATTGTGGTATTTACAAGACAGTCAAAGTTACAGATCACAGGCCCCTGAATTATCGGTCTTCGCTAACAACATAAACTTCTGCAGCGCTAACATATTGCTCCGACTAAACCTACAGGCACGCTCGTAGGATTTTATATAGTGTGTCCCTCGTAAGAGTGCATATCCGAAAGGGGGTGAAACTAGACCACAATGTGTAGGTATATCGACAAAACAAAGAAACATTTGTTTTCGTTTTTTTTTTAATTTCTCGATATAATGCTCCACCTGACCTGAGCGTCTTTGTAAGCGCAGTGCCTTTTGTTAACCACTCGTAGAAATTATTGCATTTATGATAGAACGTTGCAATTTTGTTTGTTAGAAAGGTAATAGAATAGGAGATGATAAATAGGAATAAAAAATATGGCAAAACGGGGACATTATTTTGAAAAAATTTACTATCACTGAAAAAACGGAAATTTGTAAAACAAATCTCTTGGCATATTATTTTTATGATAATGGTAGTTGATTATTGGTAAGTTATATTTTGGCCGTTAAATTATTTCTTAATATTTTGTTACAAATCCGGAGAATTGACCCTTTTATGGATCATAACATATTTTATTTCATTGCATTACTCGCGGTAGGTCCTTTGGTAGGCAAGAAGAAATTTAAAACATCAATTTGTATAATTTAGAATTTTCTATATTTTTTTTCTATTTTTTGTCGGTGACGTTGCGTTTTGTTCGACCCGCTTCCGGATGTGCACTCTTAGAAGGGATACACTGTATAAATATAAATAAATTTAATTGAGCATTGTGCACCTAGACGAATGGGATATTTTACAACATAAACATAAAATATCTTTATCTACACCATGATCTACACCCATACCGTAGTAATGACAACATCAAAAGCGGTTTTATAAGTATCTATATTGTTTGACCGATAAGGCCAAGGCATACTTTTTGACCAAGATGTAGGGTTTGTACAGTTAGGGCTTGTAGAGTTAGGCCTTGTAGAGTTAAGGGCTTGGTTCTACCTATACATGAGATCTGATAACTTTTTAACAGTGAAAGCGTGATTGTAGAAGTAATATATAAGTATATAGATATATATCTATATACTTATATATTATTTCTTATAATTACTTACACATTTATTACATACTATTTGTATACTTAAAGTATATCATAGTTCAATAACAATTTTATGAATTTCACATTTTTTATTGATACATGATAATTAGCACTGACCAAGCCTCTAGTACGAATTTGGACGTAGTCACAAATTCACCATGTATACAGGGTGGAAAAAATTTAAAGGCCCTGGAGGGAACTACCTTAAATCCTTTAAATAGCTCATTTTACTAAAACGAAACATTCCTTTATTTTTTAAAAGAAACAAAACTGCATTCAAAGATCTTCTAAAATTTGCTTGTCTCACCCGGGAATCGAACCAACTAAAAATTAAAAAATAAACCCTTACTATTTTATTATACCAATCGGTAGGATTATTGTTCAGGATGAAATTTGTCTAATAAACATTTGGTCATACACTCGTCTGTCGTACGAGATACCCATGAAATTGAATATTTATCACAAGTTCTTTTTTAACAATACCTAGTACTGTTCACTTGTATCAAGTAAATGACACGTTATAATTATCTTACCTCTCTAACATCCAAAGACATCGTATGAAGTACAAGCTTGCTAATGTTATACCTTGTTGAAGACTTTGATAACAAATGGTTATAATAAATCTATGCACAGCACAATTCCTTCTTGCACTAGGCGTACTGACGAAAAGTTTAAAAAAGGGAACGTATTTTTTTTTTGCAATGTTGAGCAACAAATTTGAAGTTCAAACGATAACTTTCAACATTTTTAAAATCGATAAAAGTATTCGTTCAAATTTCAAATTTCGTTTTGTTTTGCTTTCATTCCGTGCTGTCATTGTGTAATAATGGCGTATCATTATTACATTACAAGTGAACAGTACTAGGTATTGTTAATAAAGAACTTGTAATAAATATTCAATATCATGGGTATCTCGTACAACAGATGAGTGTAAGACCAAATGTTTATTGGACAAATTTTATCCTGAACAATAATCCTACCGATTGGTAAAATAAAATAGTGAGGGTTAATTTTTTCAATTTTTAGTTGGTTCGGTTCCCGGGTGAGACAAGCAAATTTTAGATCTTTGAATGCAGTTTTGTTTCTTTTATAAAATAAAGGAATGTTTCCTTTCAGTAAAATGAGCTAACTAAAGGATTTAAGATAGTTCCCCTCCAGGGCCCTTAAATTGTTTCCACTCTGTATAATTGACTTTTATTTATACTGGGTGTAATGATGACCTGCTCAGAAAATGAAACCACATGTAGGGAATACCTCTACAAAGCCATAAAAAAACAATTTCGAGAAAATATTTCTGTTTACAGAAATTTGTTTTCTCGAACAAAATAAATCGTGTTCCAAGTGTGCACCTTCCCTTCCAGTATTACTACATGTCAGTAACCTGCACGAAGCGGCAACATCGCATTTTTTAAGCCTGTTAAAAAAACGTGGTTAGTACGTTGCACTTGTGAGCGAAACTAAATTAATTATTAATTTGTAGATGTATTAATAGGAATGTCGAAATGAAATTTAGTTCAAAGAACCCTCATAACATCCCCTATACGTGGTTTCATTTTCTGAGCAGGGGACCTAAAAAGGCCAACTTGGGTGAATCATGAAATGATTTGAAAGTAGGATAGAGCCAGAGTTTCCTCATTCGTGCAAAAGAGACGGCATTACAACAGAATCATAATATGATTCATCCAAAGCGGCCTTTTTAGAGGACCAGGTCATCATTACACGGTGTATAGCCAAATTCAGTAGTTCATTAGGGGGCGTCCATAAATTACGTGACACAGGCCAAGTTTTGTCCTCCCACCCCCTGTAGTGACGTGGTGACATTCTTTAAGCCCCCCTCCTTAATGTCACGTGATTTTTATCATGAGTGAATGGCAAATAAATTTATCAACGAATTATTTATAATACAAATTATATTAATTATTAAATCGCAAATTGTCACGTGATATTTCTTCAATATCATTCCCCCTCTCCCCTTCGTGACCCAAAGTGACACTGGACCATCAACCCCCCTCCCCTAATTAGCGTCACGTAACTTATGGACGACCCCTTGTACAGAAATATTACCTATTGTTTAATCTTACGTAGCGTTTTTAGTTTGAGGTCGAAATAATACCCGTACCAATAAACAAAAAATGAATGTATTTATTTTTAAATAAAACAAGGAACTTTATAATAAAACTTTATCTAGATAAGAGGGAATTATTATAAAATAGATGTACATTTTTTTTTTGTAGAAATATATATGAATGGCCTTATCAAAATAATTGCACGGTCCTTTATACATAATGCAGGTAAAAATTTTAAATTTTATTTTATAGGTAGGCACTTAATTTTTAATGGATTCATTACTTATTTACCAGCACCATGATAGTTAACTTTAGGCTTTGGAACTTGAGGCCTACGAAGAACCGGCTCATCGACAAGCTCTGGGCGGCGCGCGCGCACAGATTCTTGGATCAACCGCTCCTGGCCTTCACCGTAGACCGGGATACGTTCCCCGTAATTCTCGTACTCTTCTTCCCTCTTTTCTTCTTCGTAACGTTCATATGCCGGTCGACGTTCTTGGAGATAGCGTCCCTCGTGTTCGCGCAACCGATGCTGCTTTAAGCTTTCGATCAGGGCATCGTAGGAGCCGTAACGGTTGTCTTTGATCCCGGCTGGCAGGATGATGACCTGCCCGCCGAGGCCGCGGGTGTACTCCCTTCCAGTCTTGAGGTATCTGTAGTCTATCACCTTCACAGGTTGATAGTAGTCAGGACTGTAGGTTTCTCTTACGATTCTGAAAGACGGTGTTTGTGTTACATTACGCATGTGGGCAACTGGTACAAATTTATTTAAGAACAAGGTTTTTTTTTTCGAATATTTACTTGTTTTGAATAGCAACGATGGGCGCTGGTGCCTGCAAAAAAATATTGTTTTGTTATAATAATGTGAGATGACGATATATGATACAGCTAAAAATCATACAGAAGACTCAGTAAGTGGTCAGTAACAGGGTCGACAACGCGGAATACCTATTTACTATACGTACTTACGTAATTCAAGCGGAATACGTAAAATTCTATTTTGCGTCCTACATTCAATTATTAACCCATGGTTGGCCTTGTATAGAGGATTTTTTTTTTAATTTTGCAAAATGTAATTGAACCTCGTTACTGATCACTTACCTAGTCCCCTGCATGCATTGGGCTGTATCAATCAAAGTAATCTTAAATAAACAGACATAAAATAGTATGTTAAAAATCCAAAAAAAAATAATAATAGTGTTCTTTACTTAAAATAAATTTTATAAATATTTATATGTAGTTTATATATATATCTATCTATATACACTTAATACAATGTGACTGATGCCGGACCCAGGATAGGGCCCGAAATATATCTCACATTAACTTTAATTTAATTTTATTAAGTGTATATATATATATATATAAACTACATTTAAAAACAAACTAGTCAATTAATAACGTTTATTTAAATAAATATTTATACAGATATAAATATACATAAATTTATTTCTAAATTTTATAAACCAGGGCAGAGAAATAAAATTTTGCGTATGCGTAAATTAAATTGGGCTGTTAGAGGTAGTTATTGAAAACAAAAATTCATGCATCTAGAAAGCTGAAAATGTAAGTAATTTTTTAAAAAGTCTTCGACAGTGAAAAAAAATATCGTTTCTTGTCTTCCACAATAATGATTGAAAGTCTTCTAAATTAAATGTAAATCTACAAATAGCATTTAACTATTTGTAAATAGCACAATGTTAATAGAAAACGTCTTGGACAAGCTAAAATTTATGTTTTGCTTATAACAGCCGCTTTTGGCATAGGTTAAAATTTTACCTTTTTAAATAGACGTTTTAGCGGGGATTCGTTTGGATACATTTTAAAACAAACTATCTGTTGTCGTAAACTCTTATAAATATTTAAGTTTGTTACATAAAAAAAAAACATATTCGTTAGCTAGCGCAAAAGTCTATCTGTCACTCTCTGTATCTCGTCGGCAGAATGCCCCTAGTTGCCCGTAGGGGGCGCGCGTGTCTCGCACCAGTGTTACCCGCTACAACGTTGTTTCTTAAACATTTCTTAAAAATTGTTAATTCCTATTGCTAGGCATTTAATCGAGCAGGCTGTCAATAATTAATCTGGTAAGCAACAAATTATTTTTTTTTGCTAAATTGGCAGCACTTTCGGAGCTCTTAAAGTCATAAAAAATCTGTCAAGTTTGAGTGGAACACAAGCGCTGATAGTTCTATCATATATTTGAAAAGAATAGTACATTGTTCACCGAGGGAAGAAAGGGGAATCGCACTTTCTCCCGAGTGATACATAGTGCTTTATACTACACCTGCGAGGAAATAGTATAATTTTACTTTTAATCAAGATACAATAAAAGAAACCTACTGACTCGCGTGCGATTGTCACTTTTTATTTCCTTCTTATTTTTTATTATGTGCAGGAAAAGCAAGTGGCCAGTATCATTTTTCGAGTTTTATGTACGAGTTCCCAAAATAATACTGGCCACTTGGCCACTTGCTCATTCTTTATGTTATTTAAAAAAAAAACAGCACGTTAACAATGGATTTGCATATACTTTTTCTGCCCGCTCAAGCACGTTAACAATGAATTTTCATACACTTTTGCCGCCCGCATATTTGTATGACAGTAATGACGTATTTTCTGCATCGTTTTCAACAAAGAAAGAAGGTACTTTCCGAGCAGGTGTAGTATAAATGTATTTTACAGCTAGCATCTTCTACATTACTCATTTGAAAACTTACAAACTTTAGTGATTGAATTTTTTCATTTTTCTGAATGTGTTGTTTTGAAACCACTATATTTTTTGGTAATTTAGTACGATTGCCTTGTATAAAAATAAAAACGAAATTTGGGTCCATTAGGTAGTAATATGAAAATAGAGCTATTGCGAGGTTCGCGGTATCGAGACACAACGTGCGAATTGTTTAAAACGCGCAAAAATTTGTCTAGCTGCGCAAAAATCTGCAATACCGCGGATACGGTAACTTCTCAACGGACAACAGCAGACCTCTCGAGTTTGGACTTAATTTGTCGGTCTTAATGAGTGTGTTTGTAAAATATGGTGACTAGGTTCTCATGATTGAACTGAAAGGTGGATACGATATCTCCTCAATGGACAACAGCAGACCCTTTGAATTCGGGCTTATTTGATTGGTCTTGATTAGTACTTTAGTAAAATATAGTGACTAGGGTCTGACAATGGCACTGGAAGGTGGAAACTCAACTCAAAAGGATAATTGAGGATTTCCGTTGAAGCTGACGATAAAGTCATTAGGCTCGAAAAATCATGTTCCTTTGTTTTTCCTCATTAACGAAAATTTATTCAACGCAGGCGAAGCCGCGGGCAAAAGCTAGTTTTCAAATAAATTTCAAATAATTGTCAGACAAACGTAATCAAAAAAGATTAAAACTAAAACTCACATGCGACCTGACTCCTTTTAGCGGCTCAACCCAAGACACCAGGGCATGGTCTTCTAAGATGCGTTTTAAGTTGCGGTTATTCCCGTATTCGCCACGGTCACCACAGCAACGTTCACCGAGGCCGTATTCACCACGACCTTGTTCACCGCGGCCGTATTCACCACGACCTAGTTCACCACGGCCGTATTCGCGACGATCTAGTTCACCACGGCCGTATTCGCCAAGACCTAGTTCAGCAAGGCCGTATTCTCCAAGGCCGTAGTTTCCAAGGTCGTAGTTACCTTCAATTCGTTGACGACTGGGCTCTAGTTTCTGGTCTCCAAGCGCTACCCCTACCAGTGCTGTTATTAGCCAAAACTAAAAAAAAAATACAGTTATATTAAAATTAATAAATTATTAATAAACTTATAAATTAATAAATCATTCGATTGATGACGGCCTCATACCGCGGGCTGAAATATACCGAGTACATATTTTTATTGTTCTACTAATGATAAATAAAAAAAACTAAATAAAATTAACACTTGCGATGGTCGGTTCTTGATGAAACATTATATTAATTTTATAAACGGTTATATTAATTTTACGACCATATCTACTTGAAATTATACAACATAGGTACCTTCATTCAAATCTAATTATGAGTAAATTGACAGATATTGAATTTAAAAAAATATGGAGAACCTATGTTGAAGTAAGCTTACTCGTATATGAATATTTTTGTATATATTTTCATTTGAAATACCATAACATTTCCCTTTGGCTAACAAAAATAAGACTAACAAAAACTATAACTCCTTTATCTATTTTTTTTTTATAATAATCTCTAAAGACCAGAATTATTATCACCTGATTTTAGAAAATATCACACCCAAAAACGGGCAGCACATCGGTCATAAAATAAACAAAGGCCAAAACTTTTATAGTTTTAGGTATTCTCTTTGAAGGTATCAGTTTACGTATGTGAGAATTATTCAGCAAGTAGTAACTAGAATACTTCAGAAATCTACTCACGCGCAGCATCTTGATGACTCCAGTGATTGGAACACAATACAATTTTGTTATCATGTAAGAATTATTAAACATTAGTTTCACGAATTAGGTAATTAAACACGTTACTAAAATCGGAGGTTCACCGGATTTGCGTGTGATTTGATTGATGCCTTATTTGTATGATTCTGATAAATATTAAGTTTCAAAAAACGTTTTTTTTGGTAAACTGGTAAAGTACGTAATTAACACTACATTGTAGTTGTTTATGGTAACACTTAGATCACAATGCTTACGAACTTCAAGGGTTTGCATTAAAACAATATCCTAAATGCATAAACGAATACAGCCCAAATAGACTCCTGATAATAGGCGACATATCACATCTGACTGAACGAGCAGATATAATTCGCCACTCAAAAATGATCTGTTTCGGTAGGTCAAACCAAAATGGCTTCCATATTCATTGAGTTAGATTCTTCGTCTTCGGGAAAGATAAGTTTGTGTCGCTATACGTAGGATAGCCTTGGAAGAGCCAATAGGATTGCAGTATCCCGTTCTTCATGCCTCGGCTTGTCGACAGGATTTTTTGTACACAAGATATTGAACAAGAGACGTCTTTCTGGGCTGTATTATCTATGCCTAAATGCTATTTGAAATGATTTTATCTGCTCCCATACTAAGGTAATTAGAACATCAAAAGCGGTTTTCAAGTATCTATACGTACACTGTTCGAACGATATTATAATAATACATTATACAAATTTATTATAACACCAATAGAGAACCAATCGCAAGCGAGGACGAGTAAAGAGGGCGTGGACGTTACTCTTCTTACTTGCCGTCTTTTCTCGTTCTCGCTTCTGATTCTTGTGTTTGTTATGGTTAATTTTAAAATATAATAATTTTCTTATGGTTTATTTTGAGACTTGCAATAATATGATAATTATTATGTTATTGTTCTGAGGAATTATCCAAAGACTGTCTTTTTATGAACGATCATCCGCTAATAAATAGATTATCCAATATCCATTTAAGAGGTTTTTAATTTGTTTTTGAGTGAAATTCATTGCATTGGTTCCATATATTACGTATTTACATATGCAATTGCCGTTTTCTATAGAGAATTTGAAGGAACCTCAATTTTCAGTACTAACATTTTTGCATTTTTTTTTAGGTATAACAAATCCAAATTATATTATTTATTTTGTGTTTGAATGAGACAACATCAAGCTAACAGCAAAATTAGTTTAATTTTTGAAAAGTGTCAGCTTAAAAAAAGTAATACGAATCTTATCATGGAAATTGATAGCATTTAGAACAAACTGTTTTTGAATATTTAATTTTGGATATCAAACTGATAATAAAAACAAAATTTAATATGGAGATGTTAAACCTTGAAACCAACTTTCAAACAATAAAGACATTTTGGAAATAGCTATTGAATTACAAGAACTATGGACTTATGAATCTGTATGAAAATTTCGGCAATGTCATATGTAAATACCCATTATAGTTATGAGAGCGCATTACAAAATCAGAAAACCTGATTTATATAAAAACGGCTCACCTCAATACGTGTTATGATCGGGAAAGCCGACCAGTTTCAGCAGATTTAGACTGCCTTCATCTGGTCGAGTGAAGATGTTTACGCGACGACGTTACGCCTCACACTGCGGGCTGCGGCTCGCAGGGCTCGGGATGATGACATCGATGCAGATGGTATTGGTGGTCGGACCGGTAGGGCGTCCACACAATTAGTTACTTCCGGGCTTGCGTTATTAATTACTGGAGTGTTACCAAACAACGATAAACATGCGGAACTTACAGTATCTACGTCACTTTCACTAAAGTCTGTGAGTGATCCGGTAACTGTTTTTAGCACAGGTTTCCACACCGCGGGCAAAGCCCAACCACTGTCTCTATTGAAATTCGGACGTGGGCTTATTTATATGAATTCACTAATTTTATGTGGCACAAATAACTTTTCACGAAAGACCAGATAAAGGCAGTCTAAATCTGCTGAAACTGGTGGGCTTTCCCGATCATAACACGAATTGAGGTGAGCCATTTTTATATAAATCATAAATTATCCTCAAGTCTCATTTAATTATATAATCAGAAAACCTGTGAAAAATAAAGAAGCAAAACCTTATATTCGTGTAAGTAGTTATTCGCAGTAAAATGTATACATCTGTGTAGGCACTGTGAGGCACAGCAGTGAGAGTTGAAGTGCGACTTATATACTGTTCTACAATTCAGATTTGATTCTTGTCATGGACAAGTCAGTATTAAGGAATACAATAGTATTTACCACTTGCTTCGCGGTTACGAAAAACCTTATGATGAAACTTTCATGTCTAGTAAAGCGTATATTTTTACCGAGGTAGCTTATTTTCAAGGAGTAATTTTCAATCTATTAAACTTTTTTCTCAAACATCGGCGTAATACGACCAAAATTTAAAGAACATTGTTCGAGATAAATCAAATTTGATCAGCGGCTGGCAATGTTAGTATGAAAACTGTCGTGTTATTTGAATATGGAATGAGATTTTGTTACTTTTAGTCACTAGTAATTTCAATGACCAAAGAGGTTTTTTAATGTTACTGGCTGAATATAAATGAGGCTAAGCAACGAAAATAAAAACCACCTACTACCTACTTATTTTAAGTTCTGTGTTTTAAACGAAGAAATTAGAGTCTGATGAAAATATTGAATGAAGGATTAAGATAGTGAATATCTGGATGTCAAGGTAAGTGTTATTCTACCAGAGTCTCTAGTAGAAACCTTTACTACTACAAGTAGCTAGCATATTAACTTTATGGATTGTAAAAAGTACTATATAAGCCTTGGCGGCAATTGGGCGTTGATGGACTCACGTATGTCCATTTGTGTCTGAAGAACGGCTATAGGAATCACCACCAGTCAAGTGGGACGTAATAATCGTCGGTGAAAAGCGGGTGTACCAAGTGTGGACTGCGATTTGCATTTCACCTCTGACACCCCCTCGGGGATTCATATCGTTACGATATTTTTATGTAGAAAACTTTTACGATTTCTGTTTGGTTAATGATTTAATTAATCTTCTCAGCTAAGAGTATGTATTTTTATTCACATATTCATTGCATTCTTAGGGTTTCGTACCTAAAGAGTACAGGAGGAACCATTATGGTGAGACTCCGTTGTCCGTCCGTCTTTTACACTCTTATTTGAACCGTTAAAAAAGACCTACAATTTGGTACCCATATTGTTATTTTACAAAATAAAGTATATTTTTTAACCCTTGCAAGATAGAAATCTAAAAATTTTTTTTTTTGTGTTTAATTTTTTTTTCATCGCCTTGGTTTTCCTATAAGTTTTACGTAATATGTTATCGTACCTTATACTCTAGCTAGACGCTTGGCGAATGAGGGCTTGGCCGTAAAAAGTGCAACATTTGGCCGTTACGTTTTCATTTCATAGTAACAAAACAACCACTTACAGAAGGTTCTCTCCGCATAACTAGCGAAAACAGGCGCACGCACACAGACGCGTACGTAGGACGATCTCGGTCGAAATCAGTTGAATACCTATACGAAATTCTTCCGAGATCATCATACGTATGCGTCTATGCATGTGTGCGTCTGTTTTCGCTCGTTGTATGGAGTCGGTCTTCTGGTAGTCTACCTATATTTTGTGGTACGGGACCGTGGCTTGACACTGCTCTCATAACGAATGATGCTGCCAAGCAACTCACCGTGTTCCGGTATGGCATCATGAGAAGCAGTACCGACAGAGTGGTACTTTCATTTTAGGTACATTTTAGGTACTTTCTTAGAGTTCCGTACCCAAAGGGCAAAACGGAGCCCTATTAATGTCACTAAATATATCACAGGTATCTCTTAGACGGAATAAGATAGAGACCTGAAATTTTGATATGTTGTGTTAAATGTTGACCCAAAACTGAATATTGCATTAAGAATGTTATTAAGTTATTTTTCAGAGGGGGGCCTCATATCTGAAAATGGAGCCGAAAAAAAATTTTTTTTTGCCCTAGCTTGTGGGGTGTGTCATTATATTTTTTATTTATTTTTATCTTCAAGAATAAAAAAAGTGGGAGGCTGATAGCCAGTTGTCATTTTTAGAACATTTTTGTCTCAAAAACCAAAGAAGTTAGGAATTTGTTATTTCTGTACATTATGTACCATAATATATGCTGTTTTTAAACAACAAATACTGAAAACGCCAATTTATTATGTAGGTTTAGGGTAACTTCCCTGAATACTCAAAAAACTTAATTTTGCAGTTTTGTTTCATGCATTTTGTAGGTAGTGATAAGTTTGTAATTTCTGTTGAAATTGTTTAAGTAAATTAACTTATTTAAATGATACGGAACCCTGACGGTGCGAGTCCTACTCGTACTTGACCGGTTTTTTCGAAATTTCATTCTAGGTTTCATCGGCGCGGCGCTTTCTATCAGGCGCGGTATATAGTAAGCCAAATGTAAATATAAAAAAAAACTGGCCAAGTGAGAATCAGACTCGCGAACTAAGGGTTTCGTACTACCAAATAATAGGAGAACTGAACCCTAAAATATAATGGAAAATAATAACAATATAGATGCCATAGCAACCTCAAGCGCCTGACAAACAATTCGGTACCCTGACTACAAATATTTATTACTTTTTGTTTTACTTTTTATTAAAGTATGTGTTACAATCTGACCTAATTTGAAACTTATTTTATTAAGTAGTACCGTATTCAGGGTTCCCTACCCGAAGGGTGTCAAATTGGACCCTATTACTGTCCCCTAACCCCTGTACCGCGTGGGCGCGGTAAGCACGAAGTTGATAAGCTATAAGTGAAAATTTCAATTGGCAACCTATTACGGCTGAAGCTGTTGACCCCTGTAACAGGCGAACAGACAGACAGGCAGCAGAGCCTTAGTAATTTAGTCCCGTTTGGCACCCTTTGTCTACGAAAACGTTAAACATCTATAGATGGGGTATCGAAATCACTAAATCTTTTACCTAATGCGTGTGAGTTGCAATATAATAAATAAAATGAAAAAATTGAGCGCTCATGCCCTTGCTATATTTGCTTAGATTTATAACAATAAAAGTGTTCTTACACGATTTTCTAGCATGGCTAGAGAGGTTAAGATTATCAAAACATTTGCCCAAGCAGTTAGGTATACATTTTTCGCGGTTCAGTCTTTTGAATTGGTTGGAGATCTTCGAATTACACCTCGTTTTTCTGCTCAATTTGTTCAGTTTGTTCAGTTTGCTCTCGCTGCTGCTTGTCGTCCCTGTATAGACGGCGATGGCCTTCATGATGGATAGGAGACCAACCCCAAGACTGGTGATGGACTCTAGGAATATGCTCTTCATGATGATGAACACGCTGATGATGAGGATGGTGGATGAGGCGCTCCTCGTAGTGGGCTGGACGGTGGAGTTCATGCTCATGGTGGTTTCTGATTTGTTCGTGGTGGACTCTGTACGGCTCCAATACTCTGATTGGCTCATGTTTCAACAGAGGGATATGGGGTATGTGGTGTTGTTCGTGGTGAATTGGTCTGTGCTCAAGGACGTGATGAGGCTCGTGTGACTTGTGATAGACATGGTGATGCGGACCTGAATTGTGGACTTGCGCGTGGAAACTGTAAAGAAAGAGCACGCAATTAAAATTAAGAAAATATGAACAAAGTACACAGAAAACAAGAAGAAAGAAAATCACGAAGTGATCTTTTGAAGTGTTTATCGTAGAGAGCATCACGTGTGAGGGGTGAATATCGTTACCTCTGAATACAAAATCGTGAGCTGAACCCAGCTGATAGTTGCCGTTGCTGTCGGTTCTTGCCATGGGCTTGGTTAAGAGATAATACCTCTCATGACAAGTGTTTATCTTCGCTGTGTGGAATAGATAGTCTAGAAGAAACAAAGTTAGATCAGCTCACCCGGTCTTATCAGCGTGGTAAGTAACGACACGTTTGTTGCCATCAGGCTCAACCAGGAAGTATTCTCCCTTCACCTCGTCTCCTTTCCTGATTTCAGCGTGGCCGTGGTTGTCTCCAGTGTGGGGGTCGTGGACTTTGTATGCGTATTCATAAGAGGGATACGACCAGGCCTGAGACAAAAACAATATATATAAATGTCAACTTATTGAGTCATGTAGTTTAAGTCGACTATCATGCTCTCTGACTAGCACAGTTAATCGTCATGAGACCCTCTTTTCACTGATGGTTTTAACGTCCCAACGTCATCGTCGTACTTCAACAAATACTTGCTTTTTTTACTTCACAGTATTGTCTTTCACCGTCAGTACCATAAATTCCGAAGAACTCAATATTCGACTGGCAGAATTGGAACCTGGGTCTCAAGATTAAGAGTGGAGCAATGAAGAAGAGGAGTTGCTAATAGTTCATTTTTCTAGAGAAAATTGTGTGACACTGCGCGGGGTAGAGGGCAGAGGTACGGGAAAGGTTGGCTTCGCCGTTCTGCCAATCACAGAGCACACAGAGCTCATGCCACCAATCGCAACCGCCCTCTATTGTGATGTTATGATACCACTGATCGTAACATGGCTCCATTAATACTCCAACTCCTCTCCTTAATTGCTCCGTGTGCCACCCTTTCTGTTAGAAGCTAGTACTCACATATTCCTCATGATGTCGCGGCTCGTGGCCGATGTGTCCCAGCTCGCCGTGGTGCCCTCGGTGCAAGGGCTCGTCGTGCCTCCTCATGTGCACTTCCGAGATCGCGGGCTCATGGGCCAGGGCGCCCAGCACCACGCACGCCAAGGTCACTGACTGAGGACAGAAGATGGGAGCCTACACTCAAATGGTTATACAAGTAACTGTGAAGTTTAAAATACTCCTCTGCTTTAAAGCCAAATAACCTGCATGTGTACCGGGTGCAAATCGGCAATTTAAATGAAACCACATACTCTACTGAAATTGCTGAACTACTTAATAGACCGGCGGAGCAATCCTAGTTCATACAAACGAAATACCAAAACCATTTGTAAATCATAGATATTCTTTAGGTAGTGTGTATTTATTCCAATTGCATTACATAATATCTAAGTTCCCAAATACATATTAAATAACAGCACTGATTTAAACATGGAATATAAGAAAATTACGCTTAATATAGAAATTTTAAATTGCTTATTATGTCGTCTTTAAATTAGTGTCCTTTCAAAATACATATTTGGGAACCTAGATATTATGTAATACAATCGGAATAAATTCACACTACCTTAAAAATAACTATGATGTACAAATGGTTTTGGTATTTCGTTTGTATCAAGTAGGATTGCCCCGCAGGCCTCTTAATTGCTGAACAATACAGTTTTCCTTTCAAGTTTTTTCTTTCATTCGCCTGGGTATGCTTCCTTGGGAAAGTTGTAAAGTGTGATCGGTAGATCATGTAGTGTAATAAAGATGCCTGTCCATTTAGGTATGGTATTTTTAAAGAAATGAAAATTGTAGTATCAAACTTTGTTTTTATTTTTTTTTTCATTTTTTTATGCGTTTATTGAGAAATACAAGAAAAATATACAATATTATAAAACTTATACAGCTAACGGAAACCATAAAGAGGTTTATGTGTCGCTGCAAGCGCTCACAACTAAAATATTACTTATTTAATTTTATAAATTTTTTTTATCGAGATATTGACACTTTAAAATAGTTTTTATTTTGTGAGGATTACGATTCAGTTGACTTGTAATTTCACTTGGTAGTTCGTTTAATATCTTTGGTAGCATGTACTCCCAAGTGCGAGTACCAGTGTTAAAAACGTGCAAGTGTTAAAAAACCGTATTATTTGTAGAATATGTGGTATAATCGATTAAAGATGTGACCGATGGCAGTTGATTTTAGCACTTCACTGATACACTTATTTGAAATCCACTCAAAACCTCGATGTCATTTTATCCGTGATATAAACTCACGTAAGAGGTCCACGATTAAGCCGCGAAATTAATCTGGAAACATTATTTGAACAAATAAATTGTCGTTTCAAGCAAAAAATTTACATTTTTACGAAACACGTACGCGTAAACATTTTAATTTTTATGGACAATCGACGGATTTTCTATTTTACTTCGCTGTTTGAACAAATTCGAAGTTTAATTTTTTTTGTACTAATTTAAATAATATTTATTTAAAAACTGTTTTAGAGTTTGAATTACCTTCCAAATCATTGTTTTAGTGTTTGATTTCTAAATACGCAATGATATTTCAATTCTTAAAATCAAGTTATTTATATAAGAAATAATGATAAGTTTCCTTCCATTATCCATTTTCGTTTACGGATCATTACGGTCTAAGTGTGTGTGTGTGTGTATCAATTATGATCGAAAATGGAGGATGTGTGAACATGGGTTAAGGATTATCAAAACTATTACGTTTCATTGTATAGTTTAGTGGTTTTCAACCTTTTCCATGGCGTGTTCCCCTTAGTATGGAAAAATATTTCGCGACACTCTACCCTCCGCTGTTTGTACCTATTTTTTTGGGTTGCAATTGTTTCTTGCAAGAACACGTTTATGGAACCCGTATAAGATCACCTTGTTGTCCGGCTGTCTGTCTGTCAAGACCTTTTTGCTCAGGCCCGTTTGAGATATCAAGTTAAAACTGATACGTATAGGCTCCTTCAGAAGTCTTTGGCCTCATGTCTCAATGATAGAATGCTGGCCTCTCAATCTCGAGATCCAGGTTCGATCCCCGGTCGGGCAAGCACCAATGAGATTTTCGGAATTTATGTACATAGTATTTAAATTAACATTATATCATTGCAGTATAGAAAAACAGAAAGAATAGTAAATCTGGATGTGAGGAGCTCTGAACCGGGATATAATGTTAATTTATATCTCCTTGTGATGGATAAATCGCCAAGTGTTCAAACATAGGAATTTATTTCTATCATAGTTTTGCATAGTATTTGTTCTTACTTATCACTTCCTGAACGGTGACGGAAAACATCGTAAGGAAACCTGCATGTCCTAAAAAGCGCGTTATTGGAATATTCGCAGCGAAACAACAGAGCTAACACTGAAATAAATGCAAAAATAAATATTAAATACATAAAATATATCATCACGACATGAATCCCAGAGGGGTGTCAGAGGTGTTCCCGAGTGTGAACTGTCAAATGCAAGTCACAGTTCACACTCGCGTTTCACCAATGATTATTACGTCCCAACGTGATGAGTGGTGAGCCCTATCAAACAATTTTGCATAAAAACGGAGGTTCTCCGAATACTATTTATAATAACCCCAATTTATAGTCTAACTAATCAAAATATGCATATAGGTGCATTTACTGGACATGTAAACTTTTTTACTGGTACCCAATTTCGTTAGTAAAGAAAATGGAAGTGCCTCGACAACAGACATAAGCGAAATTGATTATTAATCTGTTGAGCTCAAATATTATCGTGAAAACAATAGTTAAACGATATATAAGGTATGTGATATAGCCAATATATGAAATATAATAACATACATAAGACTGTAATGTAATATAGCCAAATTCATACATTACAATTTAGGCTTTCCACACTAATTGGCATATATTCAATTATGTTAAGGTGTGTTAATTCGAAAACCATTTCGAGATTTAGGTTTGATAAGCCGTTTTTTAGAACTTGTGGTCTAAAAAACCTCATGATGATGAATATTTTTACGAAAATGCTGCAACTTCCATTTGCCTTCGTGTGACGTTACTTGAGAAATGGCTGTTTAGAAATGTTTAGAAACAAAGGATTGTTATCAAGATAAATTTATAATAACTTGCTTCCTACTGATTTGACAGCTGGATGACAGATTGGTAGACAGACAGAGACAGACCACTTTTTTACAAGCAATCACACATCACAATCAGTGTAATGTCTAAAATTCTCAATCAGTTCGGACAATTCTTAAAAAATCATAAAAAAATAAAAGTTAATTTATATACCAAAATAATGAAAACTATGTCCTAAAATGACGTAAATTCTCTGAAAAAAATATTTAAAAAATCATGGGAATAGACTCGGAATTGTTCTTAAACAAGTATAGGAAGACAAATAATATTTTACATATTTTGCAAATTAAACCTTGGTCACGACCACTTTCCGAGTCTCCAGTATGAATTTGGCTATACAAGCGGTCACAGTCAACTTACATATCGGACAAGATCGTGGCTCGAATCGATTTCACGGGTTAAGTGCGTATTTTATATGTAAGTTAATGTGTAAGATAATTTTATTTAGATATATCTTTTTTTCTTCTTTCTTTCTGATTAGCATTTACATCTTACTGTAATTTCTTCAATCTTTCTGTATGCTTCCAAAGGTGACGACTTTGTACACCATGTTTGATTGTTTTGTATTAATTTATGTAAATATGCAGAAAGTGTTCTAAATAAAATAAAAATAAAATAATCTGTCTTTTCCACACAAGTAAAGCCAAATTAATTATGAAGTGTCATTTCCACCCTTTTGTAACATATAATACAAAACAGCAAATAAGATTTATATAAGGTAATGTGCAAATTCAAAAAGATCCCCTTGGCCGACTTGGGCGAATAGTAAAATGATTTGAAAGTAGGATGCAGTCAGGGTTATTTCAAAAGAGAAAAAGAGACGGCATTAGAACGGAATCATAATCATAATATTATTCATCCAAAGCGGCCTTTTTAGAGGACCAGCGGGTCTACCGCGTAATTCTCATTTTCATCAACATCAACTTGAGATTGAAATTTGACGTGCGTGCGACGACGCCCGCCTAACATTCCATCTCTTTTGCACGCGTTGAATTTCGCATGCATTTGCTTGAAGTTGATACAAATGAGAATTACGCGGTAGAGCCCCTGGTCACCATCCATTTCAGGTACCTGTTACAGATCGTTTATTTAGAGTAACATCATTTTGTTTATTTACAGTAACAAAATAAGGGTTTCTTACCACCACACAAGACCGTTACGGAACCATACATCAAGGAAAAAAAAACAAATTAAATGCCAAAGCAATTTCAAGGCGACAAAAAACAAGGCGCTAAAGTGATAGCGCCTGACAAACAATTCGGCACCCTCTGAGTACGGAATCCAAATTTTTATCATTTATTGTTGTTTTTATTATATGTACAACAATCTGAACAAATTTGAAACTCATACGTATAAGAGATATAAATATTATAACCATTTCTAAGATAGATATGAAAGAAATCACGATAAGACGAGGCCTTCCTTAGGCGCACAGCGGCTTTGCAATTATAACCCGTAGACTAACGTTCATAAAGTTGAAAATCGCGTGCGCCAAAATGCGCGCGAAACGATTCAGAACGAGTCTAATTTTAAGATTAAAATCGACTAAAATTACAATATTGCATTTAAGTCATTTTTGAACTTACATTGGTTAATAAACAAGATTTTCGTATTGATAGTAAAATATGACACATACAAATCAAATGGATTAAACGCAAAACCACAAAAAAAAAAACACTCAGAAAGAGACTATTTTCAAAAATAAAATCTATCGAGCGAAAGTTTTCCAATTAGGTAACGCTACTTACATCGTAAAGATAAAGGTTTGAAAAAACATATAAGTTTCAGATTGATTGCGTTTGTGGTAAATTCAGTACAATCGTTCAAAAACTGTTGAAAAAGGAAGGCCTCTTCTTAAAAAAGTGCTACTTTTTCTATTTGTATGGGCACCCCCCTTCGATTATTGTGTTTTCATTTATTTCATTATTTTCCGTGATGGAGGCCATTATAACTTATATTTTAACTGGCTACCTTTAACGGCTGTGATAAACAGACGCACGGACAGACAAACACAGCGGAGGCTTAGTAATAGTAATAGGGTCCCATTTTGCACCCTTCGGGTACCGAACCCTAAAAAAACGCGAGCCTTGTCAGTAATAGATACATCAATATCAGTTAATTGGTGAAACTTTTGCAGAAACGTTTATTTTGCCAACATGTTATTAGATTTCCTCAATTCAGTTTTTGCTCTAAAGAATTACAAAATTATTACAAAATAATAACTTAAACGATACATGATAAAAAATGAATTCCCGTTTCTCATAACATGGCTATTAATATGTACAATCGAACCAAAGGTACCTCTCATCGACTATGCAAATATCTGCTTCATGGATGCAAATGAAGAGTTACTTAGTAAACTAAACTCTAGAACGCCTCCAAAACTTGGCCATCGGGTTTATTTTTGGACTGCGCAAATATGAACACGTGTCCCAATATACAAAGAAACTAGAATGGCTCCTGATTCGGCAACATCAGGGGGCAATTCCCAGTCTGTCGAATTAGCCTTCTTGTCCGTAAAAACCTGTTTCATCTGTCGAGCTTTGTACATTTTTAGATTGAGTTTTAGAAGTCTCGCTTCGAATGTTTCTCCGGAATAGCCCCTCAGAACGTCCACATATTGTGCGCTCTTTTCAATATTCTCACGAGCCTTTCTGCACCTCTGTGTCTGCGTGTCCGCTTTGAGTACCTCTTTTTGAGGGACAAGAAACACAGATCTCACACTGTCTCACTTCTGAGGACCCCGTCGCATAATACTAGTGATTTCGGCAACTCTTTCACGGTAGTATCGATCAAGCACTGGAACTCACAACCACACACAATTTTTGTTTTTATTTAATTGTTTTTGTTTAATTTATCTGCCAAAAATGTGAAGTTTAGTTCATGGACTACATGCAGTACAACGCGAAGTATTGGACACTGTACCAGAATCTTATTAATTATACTTGTGTAAGTATAAGTAACAGAGCAATAGATACAATGGCATATTCTTTTATGCTGCCTATGACTGCCTCCTAGGTCTACTGTTTCGAATATCTCGACCACTGACCTGGAAGAGGTTTAAATCCTGGGGGGCTATTTCGAAGAAACAGTCGAAGTGAGAATTTGAAAACTCCTATTTTGTTAAAAAGAGAGATTGCATCATTTATTGGATATTTTCAACAGGTTTTTATAATATTAAATTTTCAACCTTTTATTTATTTGAGCTGAGCAAACTCACAACGAGTACTATGTAAATAGACCCTGGAGGAGGGGGGGGGGGGGTGAACACAAAACCTCATACGAACTCATATACAACGTGTAACAGAAAGATGTAACCATATTTGAAGAGCTTATTCAATCAATGGTATAGAACAACTTTTACTATGGAACAAACCCTAAATATCGAATAAAAAAAATACTGTTTCATAGAAAAATGCAATGCCACTCGGCCGAAATGTATGGCTGAATAAGCTCTTCAAATATGGTTACACCTTTCTGTTACACGTTGTATAGACCATGAAAACCTACCTTATTCATACTTTATATTTATGCTTGTTTCGGTAGAATAAAATCCCGATTTCCAAGACTCAAAAGAAATAGTACAAGTTTGCTTATATTCTCTACTATCCAGTAGTTTCCTCAATGCTGAGAATCGTGTCTCCCATGACCACCGGAGGATGCAGAGCTCACATCGTCTTCAGGTGTATATAGTGCGTCGTACATTTGGAATTGCGTGGCGTTTTAAATTTGAGCACACCATGTAGTAGTAGGTGGTCGATTGGTAGACCTCTTGTTTTCCTCTTTAGCCGTCATCTAGGAGGAAATCTACGAGCAATCACTGGCGGCGGCGAAACGAGTATGTGCTACGGGAGTCTTAAGAGGCGTTTTGCAACCAGATTGTGAAAAATCCACCTTTTTCTAATTAATCGAAACAGAACACTTAACCCGTTAGATTTTTGAAATTTTTTGGTTCTAAATTAATGCCTATAAAGTTGTCAGCAAAAAATGCATTTTGCTTTATACTGCGCCTCGCAATCACCCTAGTTAGCATAATTTATAGGATTGATTCAGTGTCCGGTATTGAACATCGTCTTAGGGTCTTTGAATTTTATAATTTTTTTTGATCCTTAATAATTTAATATTTCTTTTATACAAAACATCTTTCCTGAAGTAACTTAAGATTGGAAAATCAAATGTGGTAGGCACTCAATTTTGTCTTTTAGCAAAGGCTTCTCATAATTTTCGGTTCTTTAGAATTATAAAGATTTCACTATATAAATATATGCAAGTAAATAACCATATATTTTTATAAGCAGCTTTTTAACATTTAGCAACATTATCGTATTTTTAAGATTTTTGTTTTGCTTTCAAGAAATTTGAAATTTGTTTTGCTTTTAACTTCAAGGAACTCTGTTTTGTTTTTCCAAGTCTTTAACTTGTACGAAGATACCAAAGCCTCATTATAATGGCTCCTTTCTTATGTTACTCTTTTGGAAACAGAACACTTAAAAAGGACTTAAAATATAATCAAAACTTAAAATCTATGATCAGTACAGAAAGCACTACAAATTAGAAAAATTATTCAAAAAATAAACTCGTCGAAAGTTTGAATCCCACTTAACATTTTTAAATTTTTTTTTAAATAAAAAAATATGAAGGGTGTCAAAGCGATGGATTTCGATTTATACGTATTATCTCAAAAACGAATTTGTTGTACACATTAAAATTTTCACTGGAGGTACATAAAATTAAGAGAAAAGTTGTTTTCTAACTTTTGTAGCAACTAAGAAAAGTTAGAATTCATTGACTAGTTTCCCTTGAACGTTGTGAATAACGATCAGCAAATAGTGTGTTTTCCAGAAGTGTTAGCAGATAATTTACATTAAAAAAAAACATTAGTTTTATCATTAGCGCTAACGATATATTTGGTTTCTTCTTAGAATTGCAATTTATATATAAAATATTATTTAATGTTAGTATTTGGGGCAGGCAAGAGTCAGTCTTGTAGCTTAAATAGAGCCGAGATCGTCCAGTATTGATGCAGGGTCGTCGAAGGAATATGATGAACCATTTAAATTTCATGATGATGATGATGAGCCAAATGAACGTGATGATGGGGCGACGAGTGATGCACGATGGCGTTGAACCTGCAAAGAAGGCAATGGTTCAAAAATGGTTCAATAATGTAAAATCATTCTTGACTATGACTTCATAACGGAAACAGAGAGCACAAAAGAGACTGTAAAGAAACTCTCCCAGGTGTAAGCGCAAATGATATAGTTTTTTAGGTAAGGTTAAGTTACCAAGTCATAAGTTTAGATTTAGAGTAACTTTAATTACTTTGTGATTGTAGTTTTAATTTCTACTGCACGCCTACCAACAACTTTTTATATTTCTTGTACCATCTTCGGATTGACTGGTAGAGAATACTTTATGTATTTAGTCCGCCATTTTACACTTTTTATTTGTGCAATAAAGAATTTATGATGATAATAAATTTATTATTTTGATGCTGAGATGAATCACCTGTGATCTAACAACATCACAGGTTTGTTAATGTATGTTAAGAAATAAAAGAAAAAAATCATGTATATATTATTATAAGAGTACATTACAAACTAGAAAAGATCAATCAGAAACAAACTCAAAGACAAAAATTTTAAAAAAATCCCTGGGCCAGGATTCGAACCTGCGAGCTCTTGTTATCAAGACAAGCGCACTACCAATTGCGCCACCGAGGTTCCTACCCAGACCGGTGAATTTTATTATTTAGAGTATTTTTTTATTATTATTTAGAGTATTCATAGCGATGGATTGCGCAAAAATAAACATAAATAATCTATTTAAATATTTTTTAATTCACAATGGATTTCTCCATGCCCTCTATTATATGTTCTGTGATCGCACCTAATGAAAAGTATCAATGTGACTTACGATGAAATGCACTCACCCAAAAAAGTGATCACTTATCAGTGTTTGCGGGACTACCGCAAAATCTACGGAAGTCGGTAAAGGACGATCTACTGTTACTATGCAACTGCCTGTAACAGGTTCTCTCGTTACGCCTTCTCATGACGTCATGCTGGAGTACAATAAGTCGCTGTGTGGCATGGTTTCGTCATACCTGAACAACTACGCGTACTCCATCAGCTCGTACCCGCCCTTCACCACGTCTCTAAGGAGCTACCACTAGGTGTACAGTAACAGTAGAGTCTCACCCGGTGTGGTCATCAGCCTTGTACTCGACCTTCTTGACCCTGCCATCAGGCTCCACCAGCTCATACCCGCCCTTCACCACGTCTCTGATGAGCTACCACTAGGTGTACAGTAACAGTATAGTCTCACCCTTTGTGGTCATCAGCCTTGTACTCGACCTTCCTGACCCTGCCGTCAGGCTCCACCAGCTCGTACCCGCCCTTCACCACGTCTCTGATGAGCTACCACTAGGTGTACAGTAACAGTAGAGTCTCACCCGGTGTGATCATCAGCCTTGTACTCGACCTTCCTGACCCTGCCGTCAGGCTCCACCAGCTCGTACCCGCCCTTCACCACGTCTCTGATGAACTACCACTAGGTGTACAGTAAAAGTAGAGTCTCACCCGGTGTGGTCATCAGCCTTGTACTCGACCTTCCTGACCCTGCCGTCAGGCTCCACCAGCTCGTACCCGCCCTTCACGACGTCTCCGTGACGAACTTCGTGCTGGTTCTTTACGTCTCCAGTGTGGTGGTCGTGCACGGAGTACTGGAACTTGTATTCAGGGAAAGCCTGAAAGAAACAAATGCGGTGATAAATACCCATATAAAAAAACCGTAAAAGAAAATATTATCATGACATATATCTCCGAAGATGTGTCAGAGGTGTTACCGAGTGTCCCTAAAACAGTCACATTCGTAATACCCTAATTTCATCGGTAAATTAAACGTCCCGATGTGATCCCCTGTCGTTGAGCTTTATCGGCGTATTTCAGGCACAGATAAATACACGATTTTTAGGGCATGCAAGTTTATCTCACAATGTTTTTTATCTACTGCCAAACTGCAATAAAGTAATTACAACATTGAAAGCGGTTTTATAAGTACCTAAATTATTTAACCGACATTATAACACCGTAATTCTGCGCTGTGATTGGTCGAATTTGTTATAACACCGGTAGAGAACCAATCACAATCGATAACTGTTTGTCTTAATTTCTCAAGCCACGCCCTCTTTACTCTCTCGCTACTGATACGCTACATACATCCTATGTGTTCAGGGTATCATGACGAGTATCACGACAGTATCATGACGAGTGTTCTTTTTCTCATTTTTCGTGAATTTGTTTTTGATGGTCGTTGATAAAGTATTGTGTGCAACTTTACTTGATTTGTTTCGTAAACAAGCACTCGTGTCCAAATGTCTCACATTATGTCATAGTTGCACAAAATACTATTTTACATCGTCAGCAAGTGGTAATATAATTATTATAGCAGCGCTAGCTCAATCAGTATATCAACCTCAATTAGTATGTAGAATTATCTATAACTATTTAACTTATGGTTATGGAGTAAATGTCTTTCTAGGGTGTTTATAAGAATTGTAAAAAAATATAAAAATAAAAGTGGATGTACTAAATAGATATGCATTAAAAATAATTGGGTAGTATTTAAACGAGCAAATATAAATTCAAATTTAAGGTGTCAAAAATACTGAATATAGCGTATTAAAATACTAAATGGGCGAAGACTGTGGGCGAATAAAACATTTTAAAACGGTGACTTGAAAATACAGAGTTTAGTTGAATAATTCTCAGGTGAACAATTTTCTATTTTAGTGACAATTTAACTAGAGACGTCGCCTCGCTATTTCATACTTTAAATTCGCCCACTCAGTACTTTTAGTCGCACGCTTTGGTTTTTATTTCGGACACTTCGCTAATTATATTTTTATTCGCCCGATTAATAATTTCGACATTTTTGACATGTGTCACTTTTGACATGTCTCACAAAACCTCAACTCAACATTAAATTTTTGACCATCTTTTTAAGTTACAAGTAAGTAAACCTTGGGTGGAACACTTGTATTATCTTTAATGGTATTACTGACACAAAATAAGGACTACGTTACTTAGTCTATGGTACTATTAACACATTGGCACTGAGGGGTAGATAAATGTTAAAATAAAAAACAGCCGTGTTACTACAAAACGGTGTTTAACTTTAGACAGTGTTTAAATCTGTTGTTGTCGCCTTTCCTTTCATATTGTAAAAGAGTGACAGCAACAGATTTAAACACTGTCTAAAGTTAAACACCGTTTTGTGGTTACACCGCAGGTATTTATGTTGTAGTACGTATGTAAGATATCCTTCGTTCAAGCAATTGAAACAAGTAATTGCTAACTACATATTTAATTGATCAGATACTTTAAATTTAGCTATTATATAGGTAGGAACATACATTATGTATGAATTTAGCTATTATATAGGTAGGAACATACATTATGTATGAATTCTCGACGAAATTAGGTTGAAACGTACAAGAAAATTTATGAATATTATATGTATATCGTCATGAAATGATTCCCAAGGCGGTGTCAGAGATGTTCCGAGTGTGAACTGTGAAATGCAAGTCACAGTCCACACTCGGTACACCCACGTTTTACTTACTATATTATTTCCTAACAAGATGGGTGTTGAGCCCTATCGCCGTACTTCAGGCACTAATACACGCTTTTTAGGGCATGCAGGTTTTCCTTCACCGTTCAGCAAGTGGTAAGTAAAAACAAATCTATCCATCTATCAGCCTAGTTCGTCCACTACTGGACATAAGCCTTTCCAGGCCTTTGCCACTCCCGGCGGTCATCCTGGAAGAATTGCCCATACTCACACCCGCTGAGCAGGCGGGTCACCAATCTGTTCCATATAAGGCCCGGCTATTAGGGATGGATATACCGCCATCCATCGGTCCCAGGCATGGTGGGCCTCCTGGTTTTTTGCCTGTGAGCTGTCCTCTTACTCTCCCCCGAATTACTTTGAGGGGGTCTCCAAGTAAGATGGTGGTACCTCCACAGTCGAGCCCAGCATCAGCTCTACCACCTGAACAAATACTATGCACATAAATTCCGAATAATAAATTTTTGCATGCCACCGGGGATCGAACCTGGATCTCAAGATTGGGAGGCCAGCGTTCTACCCCTTAGCTACCGCCGCTTATTTGGGAAACAATGATCAACAAGCTTGTCTGCGGTGAGAATGAGTATTTACGAGTCTTTCTTTCTATATCTTCGCACCCTACTTCCAACATTTCGCAAAAGCCTAGGTAATAACTAGGTAAGACAAGTTCTAATCTATGTGTTGATAGCTATAAATAACAAGAAAAAGGAAGCCAACGATTTTACGTAACACTTGGAGATAACGACCTGTTTCTTGTACGACGAGAGTAGGTTATGCATAGATTTTAGGGTTCAGTCAAAAATGTAAACTCCTTTATCGAAGCCTTTGTGCCTGGCTACAGAATAACCTAAAAATGGCTAGGCCGATTGAGAAGTGCTTGGATTACTATTCGATACCGTAAATTTAATAAAAAATGTCGATCTCCGTATTTGTTACCAAATATTAAGTTTTCATTATAACGGCCAAAACACAACTTTTAGATAAGAGCAAATGTACAAAAATATGTAGTTTACTATATGCATATACGTATTTTTAATGGTATTATGGTAACTTCAAAATAATTGGATGTTCCATAATAGCGAAATTAAAAAATTATATTAAAAATCCCATTTAAATAAACTTGAAATAAATATTTCAATTTGCCTTTTTAAGGCCTTTCATTTAATTTAATGATTATAAACAACAAAAATAACAGTTTTGAGTATTTTCGAAATATATTTCGGCCCACTTCTGTATTCAAATTGTTCACCATTCGACTGATGCCGGCTCCAAAGTGGGCCGAAATATATTTGGAAAATACTCAAAACTGTTATTTTTGTTGTTTATAATTATTAAATCAAATTAAATAAAAAATTTGTAATTTCACTCTTATGGAATATCCAATTATTTTAAAGCTAACGTAATATCATTAAAAATAATGCAATATAGTAAACTCTTGTTATACATAGCTCTTACTTATTTCTTAATATTTTGGAGATTAATCGATCCTTAAGGATTGACCTGACCCTAGAGCATGAACAACGCCAGACTTTCGAGGATTCGTTTCAAGAAATTTAGACTCTCCTTGTGTTGAAAAAATAAATTTGATTTATTGATTTTTTGTCTAGGGATTATACTTATAAACAATGTATTAACATTTACACTTAGGTAAAAAAAAATGTTTTCCACCCTATTTTTTTGGTTTTCAAACGTTAACGCGGTTAAGATATCAACTTTATTTTTTTTCATATAATACGTAATAAAAATATGAAGGGACTCTACTTAAATCTAATATTTTTTGCCTACAAAATATTTCAGTATTAGCTAAAAACAAACCAATTTGTTGTTTCGCTGCGTGATCATTAGTATCACGCGTCTAAGAAAAAGAGGCAAATGAGCGAGCATATAATCACCTCTATTAAAAGCAAATAAGGTCTTTGCAACTGGCTGGGTAATAAAAAGAGTTGCTAGGGTAGGCCATCCTCTTAAATGAAACCTGAAACCTCTTGTTATTTACGGAATCCATCGCTGTGTACTCGGTACTCTTGATAGAGTTTTATTCATAGGGTCTAGACTGGGTCTAGATTTATAGAATTTCTGCATATCTAAATCTCGTGTTCTACTTACTGAATGGAGTTTTATTTTATCAGCAGAAGGGATAATTAATGGCGGTGGGTAAATAAAGTTCATGTCTTGGGTACGTACCCAATTATGAGCCTACGCTCTATTACTTTAACAATTTAAATAGATCGAACTGTAATAGAGATTTTAATGAAACTTACGTATTCTTTGGGTATACTTACATAATGATCATGATGCACGGGTACGTGGTGCGGAATGTGATGTGGGATGTGATGTGGGATGTGGTGTTCTATATGGTGTGGGATGTGATGTTCAACATGGTGTGGGATGTGGTGGTGAGGGATGTGGTGGTGGATCAGTGGTACATGGTGATGGATGGGGTGGTGATGACCGTCGTGCTTCTCCACCTCCTGGTGTGAGATCGCCGGTGGGTGATGATGGTGATGATGATGCAGCGGGAATATCGCGTGACAGGACGCCACAAACATGCAGATAGCTAATGCCTGTAAATGAATACAATTTCATTATTTCTTAAGAGGTCGGCGGCGCAGGATACATAGTTCATACAAACGGAATACCAAAATCATTTGTTAATTATACATATTCTTAAGGTAGTGTGTATTTATTTCGATTGAATAACATGAAATCTAGGTTCTCAAATATCTATTTTATAAGAACACTGATTTAAAAATGAAATATGAGAATAATAAGTTATAAGTTCTATGGAAATTTTAAATTCCTAATATTACGTCTTTAAATCAGTGTTCATATAGACATTCGGGAACCTAAATATTCTGTAATCCAATCGGATTAAATACACGTTACCTTAAAAATATGTATAATTTACAAATCATTTTGGTATTACTATGAACTATGCATCCTCCACCGGCCTTTTAATCCTTGGAATTATAGAAATCTGTGTATTTGTTCCATAAAATTAACGATTTTTGATAACAATTGAAGAATGTTTGAATTGAAGAATTTCACCTTGTGAAATTAAGTAGGCACAGGCCAAGCTTTCGATGAGATTACTACACATCTTCATCAGGACTCTCTGGACTCGCAATTTAATAGAGACCATGGTGGACAAACAGAAATAACCTGGGAATCAGTGCTTGATACTTACTATGACAAAAAATTGCGAGAAGAAGATATTGAAGGCATTGTTAGTACTGGTTGTTTAACCAGATCAATTAACACAGGAGACGAACCAGGTTCACTGAATATTTCACAAATCCCGAGTTATTGGTCAAAAGTAAGAGATGGCTTGGTACCCTCTAAAGCTTTAAATCTATATATCTTATAATCTAACTGCTCCCAACCCAAGGAGAAGGGCGCTGTTACTCCTTACTTACAGGCCTAAAAACCTAGCTAGGAAACAGCAACACCTTTGTTATGGTACCACATTGTTATAGACTAAGCATAAAGATGTACATGTACATATCCTTCATCTTGTACCCTCTTACGATAAATAAACGAATTTGAATCTAGAAGGTATTAATGAAATAACTAACTAAAGAAACACTGGAGTATAAATAAACATAGCACATAAAGGTACTACTTGTGAAATGGCAACAAAGGCAGAATAACAGGAATATCAAAACACAAGCGCTAATAAAGAAAGGGATTGAGGATGATAATCATTTCATGTCTATCTATTTCACATGACTTACGATTCTGTATTTGGTCCTGAATATATTTCACTCAAATTTACGAATAAAACATTAATTCAAACAATTAAATGGACTTTTGTTGAATCCTTGCAGTTTTCTATACACTATATATATATCTATACACGAAATTTTAATAGGTATAGATAATTATTATGTTATGTTAAACCCTTATTATGATAATCGAACTTTTCTAAGTAAATATTAGAAACTAAGAATAACTGAACACTTACTTTAGAAATCATTTTCCATGTAATGACTGCACATATGCTAGTAATATCCTATCGGAAGCTAAGACAATAGTGTATGGAGTATGCCTAACTTCATTAGCTTTTATAGAGGCATACAATTGTGGGAATAATTAGAGCAAAAACTCATTGATCAATTTCTCAGGGTTTGCCAACGACCCTATCGTAATATCGACATTCATAGTACACCTAAACGAAACGTTGTTGCGCATGAGTTTGAGTATGTGTACAGGAAGACATAATTCGCGAGTTTTAAGGCAATGCTTCATTTGAACATTGTTTTAAAAAACACTTGTACTTATCCACATAATACTTATAACTTTATTATGCCCGACCGGTTTCGCTGTAAAGCATTTTATAGGGCCTTTTACACATCCTAACTAACAAAGAAATAATTTACACTACAACCATGTCTAAAATGACGTGCAATAAAATAAGTACAAGTGTTTTTTAAAACAATGTTTTATAAATTCCACCAAGTGCCAACAATCACTAGCATCTAATATGCTTCATTTGAATTAAGCATCTCATTTTAAATTAAGTTAAGAGAAACTATATAAAGTAGCATTTCAGTATATAATAGATAGTTAAAAGATAGTCATAAGTTAAAGGTTTTTAAGTTTAATGAACCTTTAAAGTTGATGCCATCCCTTACATTGTTCTTGACAAAGAAAGTGACAGCATTCATTTTAAAGTTTCATTAAACTTAAAAACCCTTTCTGCAACTGGCCTGGTCAGTCATCTGTCATCTGTCATTTCGGTACATTGTTATGGTTTTTGGGTAGTTTTTTGCAATTTTCGATTAATTTCTTGGAATTATGTCTTTGTGTGCCGTACCAGATTGCTTTAATACTGGTGTTATTTATTCCCGAAAAACCCCGTATTAAAAATTAATCATAAAACATAAAAAAACAACATAAAATATCTTTATTGACCATAAAGCATCATAAAATACAATGAGTATTATAATATAATATAATAATCTGACTCCTAAAAAAAAAGTGTTAACTGTAAGCTAGGAGTCAGCACATTCTAATAATTTCAGTTTGTTATAATCAATAGCCAAAAAGGTATATACAAAATTATTAAACAATTTTAATTATTTTTAACTTAACTTATAGTTAGTATTTTAACAAAGAATGAACAAATTAATAACTGTAGATTTTTTAAACAAAATTATCGACTGCTCTTTCTATAACTATCACAGAATATTAAAAGTGCAATTAATAATAAAATAGGCATAGATTAGAAAATGAAGGTTTAACATTTGGTCACAGTTTTTTTTTTTCACCCATTAACAATATCAAATATTTAACATATTGGAATACAAGTGATAAGAGGAAGTAAAACAATTGCGAGATATTGGAGAAAAACATGAGGAAAACCGAAATATACACAACAATAAAGTTTGACATAGCCGGACCGTTATATTTGTTGGCCGGACCTATGCTGGCGCCATCTGTAATTAGCTTTGCCTGTGAATCCCTTCTGTCTAGCGAAAGCTAACTTTACCTGACACGGGTACGGTATAAAAATATTTTTCATAGTTTTTTCCATACCCGTGTCGGGTAAAGTTACTCGCAGCTTTCATTAGACATACTCTACCAATAAAATTGGACTTAAGCATACGAAATATCATAGAAACGATGATTATTTATTTCATTATTATTAAAAAAATAATCATAGTTTCTATGATTATTTATACAATTATTATTTATTTATTTATTTTCATTTATTTTTTTCACTCATTTGACTCATTTGATAAAGTGTCCCGAAGTATAACTCGAAAATATATATTCTCTTTTGTGTTTATTTACATTCAGTATATTCATAATTAATTAATATAAAATAATATGGACCTTAAACTTATTTAAGGCGGTATCATCCATCAGAGGAACTAAACGCTTGCTTTGCCTAATGAATAGCTATACTTATTGGGTTCAACCATGCGATACTATCGATGTTATTTTGATCGCTAAATTAAAGTCTTGAGTAACTACGAATTCCTAAAAATATACATTTAAAAAGTTTTGAAGTAAATTGTTTACATTATTTAGGTACATTTTTTCTATGCAGATTTTAATAAACTATGTTTTCTTGCTGTGAGTATTTCTTTTAGACATAAAACTCAAGCCGCATAAGAGAAAAAAAAAATATTTCAAAAAGAATCATTTTCAAAAATGTAGCCTATCGAATGAAAATTATCCAATTAGGCTTTACATCGCAAAGATGAAGGTTTGAAAAAATAAACATTTAAATGTTATATTGATCAAGTATGTGTATGTCATTGACTGAGCAAATTTATTAAAAACTCAGCAATTTAGGGAGCCTTGATTTTACTGTACAAAAAAACGCTGTTACTCGGAAAATATGTACCTCATTTCTGTAATTGAAGGTATAAGGTATCTTTAGGTACGCAAGACAAAATTTGATGTATTTGTTGGAAAGTCTGCCAAAAATGTACCGAAAAACCGCGAAATATTCAACATTTGACCCTTGCTGTCATTACGTCTATAAAGTTAAACGTCAGTCGCTTAGCACAAAGTGCACAACTTAACTTTGTATTTCTTTTTCAGAAGTTAACATTTGATAAACATTTTGGTATGTGGCAGTTAATAGTTCAGTATAAGTGAGATTTATAAAACATGAGTTTGAAATTTAATGCACAATTAGTCTTGATCTGGTCCTAACAAAGTTAAAACATAATTTTAAGTTGGTTTTGAGAAGATCATGACTAAATATGTATACTATTTAAAACTCTTGCTTTAAAAACCTTACTAATACTGAACTATTGGCGTCAAATGGCACAGATCAAAATAATTTTCAATTTTAAATTTATAAACAAGAAAAACAAAGTTAAGTTATGCACTTTGCGCAAACCTTAAACCAAACTGAAGCAAAATTTTGAAGGAATTGAAACGCATTCTCCTATGCTTGTTCAAAGAATTTGTTGATAATGCTTATTGTCTTGAGATCTCAGCTCTAGTATATTCAACCAAATTTAATTACCAGATTTTAACCTGAATAAAAGAAATAGAGGTACTTATTATTAAAAACAACAGCATTTATTAAACGCGCTTATACAAAAAAAATTACATGATTCTATAGTAATCAAAGAAATATAACTATTTGTTATCTTGAAGTCAGAATTAGAAATGGTGAGGGACCACGTGATGGTGCAGCGGCGTTCGGCTTACCACCGCATTGAAACTGAAACAAACAAAACGTAGAACAATATGAATTAACTGTTAACAAAAGAAACAATAAAATATAGCTATGACTAACTTTGATCTAACGAGAAAAAGTTATATTGGAGAGCAAGAAAAACGACCCTCTAATTTAAGTGACATAAGAACAAATACTGCCTAATAACTTAGAGGTGTCTGTTCTTATAGAACTACAATTCAACTACTAAAGTGTTTATAATATAACAAGAGAAAATATAAAATATACACCGATGACGTTTCATTTTAAAAACGACCTTGTCATTTGGGCTTGCACATAGGTAAAATTTGCACAAGCTACTAAGAAGCTAAAGCCTCAAGAGTGAAGATTTTTCATGTTACGTTTCTAATCGATGGCCAATGTTTGATAAAAGTAAAAACCCTGCAACAAATATACCTATAAGTAACGTGTTACTGATTCGATAGAAGATATTAATATTAATTAGACAAAATCTAGTGGAACATACCAAAATACTATGTATGTAGTATTTTGTGCAACTGTAACATAATTTGAGATATTGGGACACGAGTGCTTGTTTACGAAACGAACGAAGCGAGTTTCGTAATAATTTTGCACGAGTGTTCTAATGTCTAATTATGTTCAGTTGCACACAATACTTTATCTACGACCATAAAAAAAAATATATATAATATATAAATATATATAATATTTTCAACCGTGATTTTTTGCATAAAGGTAGTTTATGGGCCGGAAAGTGACATAGGTTACTTTTTATCCCAGGAAAATGCAAAAATGAAATCAGCGCGGGCGAAGCCGCGTGCAAAAGCTAGTTCATAATATATGAAATTACACTGGTCTGCAATGAAACAATACATAAAAAAACATGAATATAAATATTTTAATGTACTGAATCTGCTTTCCGTTGTTGGCTATCTCATTTAAATTTTGTTTCTTTTCTTAAAATTTTTAAATATTTTTAACTTTTGTGTTTTATTCCGCTCTATTGAAAAAAAAAACATTAGGTTAAAAAAAAACATAAAGTGTATATGTGGATTATGTGGTACATATTTTTGTTGTTCTAATTCCATTCACGAAAAGCATTAAATATAATATTATAATGCACGAAAATAATAGGAGAAAACAATTTTTTTTTTACCGCCCATTCTTATCGTCAATTTGTCAAAAAATGATACGGCGTGAATAGAGCTTAGATCTTTTGTGTAACAGTATTACATTTTACCGACAGGGTTACAGACATCTCGTAAAAATTAAAAACCAATAATCGTAAATTTTGTAAATACTGGGTCAGTGTTACTCAATAGCAGCCCTCGTTAAAATTGCATTGCTGCGTGAGTGCAAGTGGTAATTGTTATACTTGAGGCACTAAAAAGTGCTACAATGGTTCTGTACTTGTTGCAACAAGCCGTCTATAAAGTAGATGTCACAATGTTATGTTACACGTGACAGGCAATTAGTAAATAGTAGCAAATAGTAGGCGTCGTCAATTTCTAAACGCTCGCTGTTTTGCAGTTTGCCGTTCGATAAATTGAATAATACCCGCTATTGTAAAATGACTTCGTCTTTTTCTTAAATGCCAGAATCGAAAGTCTATTACCAAAAATAAGTGCGACGACGAGCGGAGCGTGCTAGGTTTATATGTAAGTACATATTGGGAGAAGAGCGAAGCGGAGCGGGGCAAGGCGATTTTCAATAGTTGTAACAGAATTACTATATGTGAAATGCTGAATTCTGCCATATGACGAAGATTCGTCACTAGCACAATAGCGAGCGTTTGGAAATTGACGACGTCGTTTGTAAAATGCCAAATTTTACTATTTGCCTGCAACATATACATAGTCATACAATTTTAATAGCCTTAAAATATTTTTATTGACAAGACCGCTTTCAGTGTGTGCTTAAGTAACTTTTAATTAAAAGTCAAGTCAAAAATATTAACCAATAACCAATTAATATAAATAATAATAAATAATATTATTAAAACTCGCGTGAGCTGACATACTAAATTATTATTACATACGGCTTGAACACTCACGTGTGATTGTTGTTGACTATATGTCAACTGTTTCACCGATACAATTTCGACATTATCAAGGCGAGTGTCGTTCTTAGGACGACGACGCGACGGTTGGCATATAGTCAACAACAATCACACGTGATTGTTCAAGCCATATGTAATAATAATTTAATAATAAATAAAATAATTTTAATAAATAACCAATTTTTTGAACGAGCGAGCGAAGTGAGCAAATTTTTCCCATTCTACTTGAACAGTCCGACATTTGTATGTATGGATGTTTTTCCGACGATAACTCAAGTATCGTTGATCAGAACGTCATGAAATTTGTTAGGCGAGTAAATGAGACAAAACACTATTTATTATTTATTAATAATATTATTTTTAATTTCGAACATTAGCCAAATCGGTCAAGGGGTTGCCGAGAATGTAAGAAGTACATCGCGAGTTAACAGTTCGGGGCGAACGACTAGTTATATAGTGTCATGACTTTGTATACAGACTACAGTGATGTCAACGCATACGCATGTATCAATTCACACGTTGTTTATAAGCGCCAGTGATTTGGTGATTCAATTCAGTCACTCGCATTCAGAGTTTGAAGGGAGAACGTTGTTGTCCTATGCCGTAGTCTAAGATTCATAAAAAAAAATATATATATACACAAGGTGTAACAGAAAGGTGTAACCATATTTGAAGAGCTTATTCAGTCAATGGTATAGAACAACTTTTACTATGGAGCCAACTCTGAAATCTCAAAAAAAATCTGCCCTTCCATACATTTCAGCCGACTAGCAAGCATTTTTCTATGAAATTTTTTTTATTTTTTCGAGATACTTGGTTTGTTCCATAGTAAAAGTTGTTTTATACCATTGGCTGAATAAGCTCTTCAAATATGGTTACACCTTTCTGTTACACGTTGTACATATACAAAATTATATCGTCATGACATGAAACTCCGAGGGGGTGTCAGGGGTGTTCCCGAGTATGAACTGTGAAATGCAAGTCACAGTCCACACTCGGTACACCCGCGTTTACCTGCACGTGATGGGTGCAAGCCCTATCGCCGTTCTTAGGGCACAAATACACTCCTTTTAGGGCATGTAGGTCTCCACACGATGTTTTCCTTCACCGTTCAGCAAGTGGTAAGTATTAGGTAATACAACTACTATGCACACGAGTTCCGAAAAAATCATTGGTGGATGGACTAGGGTTACCAGGGGTTAAAATTGAAAAGCCGGCCGCAAGCAATAAAAAATCCTGATTTCTGTAAAAAAGTCCGGTCTTTCGCTGAAAATAAAACTCAGGAGATTATAATTAAACTTTATTAACTGAAATTACATTTTTTGCACTTAATACTTTTGTCCACTGGCAACGGCTTTCAACAAGTTTGTTCTTGAAAAATATCACGGTTAAATTGTGCATATGTCATATATATTCTTTAAATTATATTGAGTGAGTAATATTGCTTTTATTGACTCAACTGCCAATGTATTTCTTTCCTTCGTCCATTGTGGAATGTCAAAAAGCCGGTCTTGATTAAAATCCGGCCGGAGTCCGGTCTTAACTCTAAAAAGCCGGTCAAGACCGGCTTTATCCGGTCAGATGGTAACCCTATGCCCGCGTTCTACTGCGTTCTACTGCCTGAGCTACTGTCGCTTTTATTTAAACACAAAATATTTAACCCTTTATAGGGCATAAGAAAATTAGTATGGCGTCTGTAACCACATCACGTGTTTGACCATAAGGTCGATTTTATTGAAACTGTTGCATATAGGATAGCTCTTATGTGCTTTTATCATAGTCCGTAAACGGGCGTAACGCTCAAACGGAGCCACAAGTCTGAAGTGTGCGAAAGTCATTTGCAGTGGCGTTAAATAATTGTGGTTACGTTTGTGCCTTTCGTTCATTCAGAACTTCCGACATGCACGGGCACAGTTTTCTCCGGATTTTAAATAAAAAATAAAATAATTTAGTGACAGAAACGCAATTAAAGGTATGTTTATCATTAATTTATTATTTTCCCAATAAATTGACACAATTTTTACATGTGCTATTGTTTAATTAAACTTTTTATAACGTGTTAAATATGACGAGCACGTGTCGGCCACTTTTAGGTTAGTTTTCGGGTCTCTTATTATTTCAATTCATATTTTTCTCAATAATGTAATTTTCAAAATGTGATTATTGGTTTTGTATAGTATTTTTAATAGTTTTTACGATAATTACTCCACAAAAACTAGGAAATTTTAGGTAAAGATGTTATTATCCCTCAAAGTCGATCATTCGTTCAGAGGTAAGTTTGGCTATAAAGTATTAAAAAATTGGTAAGAAAAATATTAATTTTTAATACCAAAATTATCTATTAGTCAATATATAATATTGACTAATAGATAATTTTGGTATTAAAAATTAATATTTACCTAATTTTTGTACCTAAATGATATTTTTTTGGTTGTAGATATCTCGAAAATAAACTCCTCGACTTGGAGGAGATGGATGCAGAGGAGTTCGAAGCCATGATTATGATTTTTAATGATTGTTGATTCTTTATATTACTTTTTTGATTAAAAATTGTTATTGTGACTTACATTATAGGTAAATTAGAGATTTAAGTACGTAAATGTTTGAGAAAAATAATACTGATAAACATTTAATTCCACCGGAATGAATAACTCGAGACTGTCTAATGCATAACTGTTTGTGATTTTCCATGTGACACATAGAATAGGTTTTTGTGACTTAGCTGTAGGGAAGTTAGAGATTTAAGTTGCCTAAATGTTTAAGAGAAATAAGACTGCCAAGTTATCATCACAGAAGTTTATTTCGAGTAGTTGACATTGCCTCTCAGTTGAAGTTGCCTCTCTGTAATTTATTTTTTCTGTTGATTTTACATAATGATACTGTAATATTACAGTAAAAAGAATAAACATTAAGTTTTGATTACTAAAACGTGTCTAATTGTTTTACTAATTTAATTCTTTATTAAGAAAGACCACAAACACCCATACTTCAAAATATTCAGCTTATTCTTTAAACGGTCATTGTCACATAAGTAGCCACTTGTCTTTCCCCTAAACGGTCATAGTCACATATGTAGCCACTTGTCTTATTCCCTAAACGGTCACGGTTACATATGTAACCACGGCCTACAGGCAAAACCGCAAAACGTAAGTAGTCAATTTCACTTGTTTTGAGATACTAATAGACCTATTAACAATAACCGATGCCAAAAATTTGAATACCTCACAAAAAAAAATCTGCCCGTTAAAGGGTTAACTAAGTTTATATTTTGGCTTTCTGATTGTTTTCATTGTTGCATGTGTAGCTAAACAAAGTGTCATGTTTTCTAAAATGAAATATGATGTAATGACCTTTGTGGATATTTAAAAAACAAAAGAAAATTGCATTACTGCATTTTGAGACTGTCCATGAGTTTGGCACAAATAGTAGAATGACGTACGCGTTGTAAATTGGCAAAATAATATTATCATGTTAATTATTGACTGTCTGAATAGTCCATCGTAAACTCTTAAACATTAGGTTTTGTAAACACGAAAATATATCTTGAATTAAAAGCACTTGTAGTAAAACTACTGAACAAGTGATTTTAATTCAAGATGTGTTTCAGTTTCATCAAGTGCTGGCAATCGCAAGTAAGAATTTTTACGAAAATTTATCGTAAATACGGAAAACAGTGACTGTGTTCTTCTTCTTATATATATTAATTAATTAAATGGTTAGGTGCTCCGATATGGCTTAGCGACCATAATAATGTGGGACCATCAACAGCTGGTTGGGACCAAAAGCTTTACCATATTTCCCTGGCACCGATTATGTACTATAAACCACGGGAATTACCGAGATTTTGAGTACTAGGAATTCGCGGGATTTTCAGTATTGGAAAATCCCGAGAACAAGCCTTAGTTGTAAGGGTTTGCTATTCAGACTTGTGTAGAAATCGTACAGGCGATTGCCCCCTTCCCTTCCGGAGCCACGAACGAAGAACATAATTTTGATAATATAAGCTTTTAAATTTACACGGTCACTATAAACATTATTAGGAGTACACGTCATTCCGCGACCATGGCAGATGTTACTCTGCCGTGAGTCTGCCCAAAATTTGGGAAAATATAAAAACCCGTGCTCCTAATAATCATTTTGAAAAATTTCAATTTTTTCTAACTTTAAACTACGGGAATTTCCGAGATTATCAGTACTGGAAACAAGCGGGATTTTCAGTATTGGAAATCCCGGGAGCAAGGCCTAGTTGTTAGGTTATATGCAGTGGACGAATTCTTCAGACTTGTGACGAAATCGTATGAAATAACTCAAATAACCAGGCAAATGCAGGGAAGGAAATGGGAGCGTTTGCCCCCCTAGACCAAACGGCAGGACCTAGGAATATGAAATTTGGACTGGAGGTTTCTTGTATAACGTATACACCCACTTAGAAGGACATTCTTAAATCTAAGAAGAAACTACTTATACTTACTAAGTCTACTTATACATATAATTATTACTTGTAATAATTATATGTATAAGTAGACTTAGTAAGTACTAATTATTGACTTCATAATTGACATGTAGTCATAATAGTATTTATTTATAATTAAACCTATATTCCAGTAAATCAGTATCAGTTCATTGAGAATCTCCTGTTCCTTTTTTTGGATTTTCTGAATTAATGTTTTTTAGTTTAACTTTCACAAAATAATGATTTATGTATTAATAGTTATGATTATAATATTAATATATGAATATGGCTACAACTGACGTATCCATAAAATCTGATATTATAATTTGAAAAGGACAAAAAAGGAGGTCTGGTTCCATAAAAATAATATCCTTTACATTATTTTCATGGCAATTTCACCTGACGTGCGAGTACGTTTGATTTATGAACAAACACATTTATTATTCACATAAATGAGAGAAATAACTAACTTTAGGAATTAGCTTGTTGCAAACTAGTTTTATTTGCATAGAAATTGTCGTATGAAATACAGTTCATACCTCTACTTTGTACCAAGTAGTTTCAACAACGCAAATTTACATTTAAAATTAATTAAACGATACTTGGTATGTTTCACTCCTTGTAACCGCTTTTTAACATAATTATATAGATTCGCCAAGTAGTTGCAGTAAAATATGTTGGTTTTGAAATTTTTATACTTGCGTTTGTGGTTTAAATATAAATATTATGTTGAATAAACTATGAATCGGTTTGTACTATAATGACCTCTGTATAACTTTCGAAATCCCTTTAGTGCCTTTTTATTCTAATGTAGAGACAAACATTTCACCTCTATTATGATACTATGTAAGTTTTGTGAGGGTCTGATACTGCCCATGCTCATCAACAGCGGTGTACTCCACAGTCCTGACAGAACCGTCGGGCTCCACCAGTGAGTACATTCCTTGCACCTTGTCACCGTCTTTCTGCTCGAATTGAGTCTTATGGTCACCTGTCTGAGGGTCTGATACTTACCCATGCTCATCATCAGCGGTGTACTGTACAGTCCTGACAGAACCGTCGGGCTCTACCAGGGAGTACATTCTTTGCACCTTGTCTCCGTCTCTCTGCTCGAATTGAGTCGTGTGGTCACCTGTGTGAGGGTCTGATACTTACCCATGCTCATCATCAGCGGTGTACTCCACAGTCCTGACAGAACCGTCGGGCTCTACCAGGGAGTACATTCCTTGCACCTTGTCTCCGTCTCTCTGCTCGAATTGAGTCTTGTGATCACCTGTGTGAGGGTCTGATACTTACCCATGCTGATCATCAGCGGTGTACTCCACAGTCCTGACAGAACCGTCGGGCTCTACCAGGGAGTACATTCCTTGCACCTTGTCTCCGTCTCTCTGCTCGAATTGAGTCTTGTGGTCACCTGTGTGAGGGTCTGATACTTACCCATGCTGATCATCAGCGGTGTACTCCACAGTCCTGACAGAACCGTCGGGCTCTACCAGGGAGTACATTCTTTGCACCTTGTCTCCGTCTCTCTGCTCGAATTGAGTCTTGTGATAACCTGTGTGAGGGTCTGATACTTACCCATGCTCATCATCAGCGGTGTACTCCACAGTCCTGACAGAACCGTCGGGCTCTACCAGGGAGTACATTCCTTGCACCTTGTCTCCGTCTCTCTGCTCGTATTGAGTCTTGTGGTCACCTGTGTGAGGGTCTGATACGGAGTATGTGAAGTGGTATTTTGGGGGAGCCTGTTGGAAAAAGGAAACTGGATTAGAGTAGTCTGAAGTAAATTATAGTGGATACATAATAAGTGCTCTAATCTTCGATAAAGATTGTTATTCTTATTCTTATTTTTTATTGTACATAAGATATTTAATTACACACGTAAACATTAAAATTAGTGTACAGCGGCAAGATTACCTCTATGAGAGATTTCTTCCAGCAAACCGAAAAAAGATCAGGAGTACATTAAATAGTAATAATTTGTGTACAAACTTAATACTTACTACCAAATAACAAACGAAAACACACTAATTTAACTAACTACAAAACCAAAATACATAGATATAAATAAATAATGAATAAAATATATATTATATATAAAATTAACTTGGAAGAATAAGCGGCCATAGGTGTGGGACGCAACCTGTGTGGATAGACTGGCTCCGTCGCGCGTCAATGCGACCGCCACTAGGGCTGGTGCGGCAGTAGCTGCAGCAGAGGCCTCCAAGAGGCGCACATATGCAGCCTTAGGAGATGGCTGTATATTTGTGCCTTTTGGGGTAGAAACTCTTGGGCCATGGGGACCAGAAGCTCGACGACTTTTTCAAGAAATATCCTCGCGTCTGGTCGACGCTTCTGGTGATCGGCGGGCTGGGGCCTACCTCGGACAGCGGATTATAGTTTTTATATATAGATATATAGTTTTTATTTAATTAAGTCTATTTTTTGTTTTATATTTTTTGTATTTAGTGTTTATTTTAAGTATTATTTATAATTTAGTTTTATTTATGTTATTTAACTTTCTTGTTAATAAAAAATATAGAAAACATATAAATACATATAAAACTTAAACATTCTTTAGTATATAAATACGTATAAACTTTTATGTATACGCAATTTACTGAAGTAGCCTGTTTAGTTTAAAACAAAAGTATTATTTTACAAGTTATTGTTTACATACAAATATTTTGACATACCCACTCATTAGTGTAATCGAGACGCTTTCATCATTCGAATGTGCCCCTGTGTCTATTCTTAAGAAAACAATAATTAATTACAACTTTTTATGTCTTATCACAATGCACAAAGGTAAATTTTTGCTTGAACACGATTATAACAGTTTAATTGTTACACTTTAGAACGTTTTCAGGTCAATGTCCATGCCAAGTTAATAAAAAAAGAGTGGACTCTAGTTGAAGCAAATAAAAGATATAAAAATTTACTCAAGGTCATATTGTATGATAGTATTATTACGTGTCAGTAAAGTAATTGGTGTTCTTTTTGTTGTGGCGATAGAGACCATGAATTGGCCACAAATCAGACATTGATCTTTTACTTTGCACGCCACTTTGTTATTATTGGTATCTTTTGAATGAATTCTACCGTTCGTAACTTATTTATTTGTGTGGCTTTCATTGTTTCTTTTTACATGATAAGAATGATTGCTTGATATATTTTGATTATTATGTTTTACAAAAACTTTGTTTTTGCTTTGTCAAACGAAAGACACCAGGCAAATGATGGAAGTGAAGAACTTTTGGAAATCATCACAAGTAAAAGGTTTTTGGTTTGTACGGTTATAGCCTGAATTTTCTTAATATTCATACAAAAGGTAAACTAAATGTGAAGTCACCAGCTTATTTTCTTCATATTTTTTTTCACAAGTATTATTTAGTGACATCTAACTACGTCTCTATACAGCCCAAAAAGCAAAATTTGATAAAACACCATCATAATAGCTGACAGAATATCGTGAATATTCGTTTTCACGCAAAGTTTAGCAAGTTGTATAATTTTTATCTAAACTGGAAATAAAAAAAGAGAGAAATACAGACGTCGTTCATGTAATGAAGACTAACTTTGTATGGTTTTATGTAAATAAACATTTACCATTTCATGAAAACAATCTTTTACCTGAAACCATTTCACGAATTCGGGGCTTTTTGAATATCTCGCCATCTTGCACCTTTTTGATGAGAAATGAGTCGGTGTGCGGTGTGGGGGGGAAGGGAAACATATATGCAAATGTATGTACAATTTCATTGAGATCAAAGCCATTAGGACGTCACAAACACCTAAAGCATTTATATGACAGCTGAGCGGGATGGCCCACCTGAAGGCCCCAGTCTTGAAAGGGATAAAGCTATATGAGTAAAGCGAAAGGCAATAGCGTTCATCTCCTTTACTTATACAGGATGGAAAAAATTTAAGGGCCCTGGAGGGGAACTACCTTGAATCCTTTAGTTAGCTCATTTTACTGAAAGGAAACATTCCTTTATTTTTTTAAAGAAACAAAACTGCATTCAAACATTTTCTAAAATTTGCTTGTCTCACCCGGGAACTGAACCTACTAAAAATAAAAAAAATAAACCCTCGCTATTTTATTATACGAATCGGTAGGTTTATTGTCCAAGATAAAGTTTGTCTAATAAATATTTAGTCTTACACTTATCTGTTGTACGAGATACCCATGAAATTGAATATTTATTACAAGTTCTTTATTAACAATACCTAGTACTGTTCACTTGTAAAGTAATAATGAAAGTAATAACGTAAGTACGCCATTATTACACAATGACAGCACGGAATGAAAGCAAAACAAAACAAAATTTAAAATTCGAACGAATACTTTTATCGATTTTAAATATGTTGAAAGTTATCGTTCGAACTTCAAATTTGTTACTCGGTGTTGGAAAAAAATACGTTCCCTTTTCTGGGGGCACGGCAGTGCCCCCCCAAGTCTCGCAAAAAAAATTAACTTTTCGTCAGTACGCCTAGTGCAAGAAGGAATTGTGTTGTACATAGATTTATTATTACCATTTAACGATTTTCTTATTGAAGACTTCAACAAGGTACTTAAGATAAATAACATTAACAAGCTTGTACTTCATACGATGTCTTTGGATGTAAGAGAGATAAGAAAATTATAACGTTTCATTTACTTGTTACAAGTGAACAGTGGGTACTAGGTATTGTCAATAAAAACTTGTAATAAATACTTAATTTCATGGGTATCTCGTACAACAGATGAGTGTACGACCAAATGTTTATTAGACAAATTTTATCCTGAACAATAATCCTACCGATTCGTATGATAAAATAGCGAGGGTTAATTTTTTTAATTTTTAGTTGGTTCGATTCCCGAGTGAGACAAACGAATTTCAGAATATCTTTGAATGCAGTTTTGTTTCTTTTAAAAAATTAAGGAATGTTTCCTTTCAGTAAATTGAGCTAACTAAAGGATTTAAGGTAGTTTCCCTCCAGAGCCCTTCAATTTTTTCCATCCTGTATAGCTTGGTCCCCTTCATGACGATTTGTGGGCCTTTAAAAAAAAACTAGTACTCACGTAGGATTTGAACGTAGGAGCATAAACTGCTAACGGCTGGTATCCATAATGATCCTCGGCGTACCCGCCGCCGTAGTCACTCAGCTCTGAATATCCATCATAGCTAGTATCACTCTGGTATTGGCTGGGACCTTCGGTTCCGTGGAAAATTTGATTCTCGTCTTGGCGCACTATAGTCTGGCTGGAGACGGCTTGGCCGAGATGGATATAGCCAGCCTGGCAGATGGCGGCTGCTGCACTTACTAATAGAACCTGCAATATACCTATTGGTTAAATATTTAGTAAGGCAAAGCTAGGATTCCATATCTCCCGAAGATGTCATTTAAATAAATAAATAAAAGATACTTCATTTGTCTTTACAAATGTGCTAACATACAAAATACAAATTATACAAAAGTGAAAAGGCAAAAAGGTCTAAGCTCAGCATACAGCTAGCTGACGCACATGCAGACAGGCACCAATTTTCTGCTTGGCCTTGTAATACTATGGAAAAACTTATTAAATCAAAGTAACTACAAGAAATATTAGCTACAAAATTAAAAACAATAAGTTGAAAAACAGAAAAAAGCTACCAAAAAAAGATCTAGAAAATACGAGATCTTTGTGTCACACAATGTAGGGTCCAGGACATAGAAGGTATGAATGTTCCGCTGGCTCAATTTTCGCTATCATAACCTTCGAGGCGATTGATCAGCCAAATTCTCCCAGTTAGTACAAAAAATCTCATTTGTGGAAATTTTGGTGGAATGTGTAGATTTTAAACGAGAGTTTTTTTGTATGCAGAAGACCTTGACTACATATAAAATGTCACTCTCTTATGTACCTTGATTATTTTATTTATCTAGTGCTATGATTTAAAAACTTACTATGAATAACATTTTGTGGCTACCTATGGACTAGAAACCTTTGTGTTGAGATCAGTATGACGGGAGTGTTACGGTCGATGGTTTTGTTTCTTTTATATAGTTACAAATTAACCATGTTGCACATTGTATATCTCTACGCATCATGCGTCGTCAAGCCGTCAAGATTCGGTAGAATAACTCCTTAGTCAGGGGTGATCAACGTGTGATGAAAATAAAAATGAAACAAAAAAAGATGTTGATTGTTGTATATCTAAACAGAACACAATTAAATAATTGTACAGTTGAAAGGTAAATTCTCTAAGCTATTTAGTTGTGTTGCTTTCTAAAATCAAAAGGTAAATATCAGCTTCGTGTAAGCGACCAATTTTGTCGTCATAGGGACCAAAGATGATTAAAACTTTGAGCGAAAAGTTAGCTTGATCTCGAGATCGTATATAAATAAGAACAATATTCTGCATTTACTGCGATACAGTCGGAGTCAAAATAAAATTTATACTATATGGTTTAGTTTATAAGTAAGTGTTTCTTCGTTTTTTCTTAATTTAGTTAGGTATACTTAATTTTATCTTTTATATTTATATTAATTTATAGTTAGTCTAGTTTTTTAATGTTATTTAAGTTTTATATTGTTAAATAAACAATATGTTCATACACAAATACTTCAGAAGCCCTGATTCGCTTAGTATTTTGAAGACTGAACGTCCTCGAATGTTTCCTCATAATGAAGCAATATCCTGAAACTTTGCAATCTTAATTCTATTGAAATTCGCGTACCTAGATACAAGTAGTTTTTTGTAATAATTGCGGTTTCCAAAACTAATTGGTTAGCCTCTTCTTTTTTTCATCAATATTTACGATTCGAAAACAGTTTCGAGCAATAGCTTTCCTTAACAGTTTTTAGTAGATAAATTTAAAAAGAGCGATGTCTTTTATTTGACCTTTTTCTAAACGCATCTCAAAGTCTGGCAAGGATCCCACCATTCAACCTAAACGCATCTCAAAGTCTGGCAAGGATCCCACCATTCAACCTAATATGATTACGTAATTTCCTGTAAACACTAATATACTAAAACTAAAAAAATTATAATATAATATTGATAAATCATTTATTTCAGATAACGTAATCCATATTTCTTCTAAATTAACATTAATATTATAAACAGATTGATTAATTTTCTAAAATTACGCACAGATAACACAACATTTAATACATGATAATAAATATTTTTACTTAATTAAAGGTTTTTTTTTTTTTTTTTTTTATTTATTTATTTTTTTTTTTACTGTTTTATTATATATATATACAGATTTTTATGAATGTTATAGTTGAAATTAAATAAAAAATAAAACTTTCGATATATATTTCGACCCACTTGGGGCCGTCTGAAAAAAAAAATTCGACTGACGACGGCCCCAAGTGGGTCGAAATATATATCGAAAGTTTTATTTTTTATTTAATTTCAACTATAAAATTCATAAAAATCTGTATATATATATAATAAAACAGTAAAAAAAAAAATAAATAAATAAAAAAAAAAAAAAAAAAAACCTTTAATTAAGTAAAAATATTTATTATCATGTATTAAATGTTGTGTTATCTGTGAAATTTTCCTGTGAAAACCTAATTATTACCAAGCAATTTCCGCGAATTGCTTTAAAACGCATTTATTGCTAGTTTTCATTCAAAAGTAAGCAAAACAACATTAAGATGTGCGATTTGTACCTCTCTTACTCTTACTGTAAGAAATATCAACCCTATACCAATCCTTATATAGCATTTTACAATCCTATTATAGATTTATATAGATTTGTGCCCAGAAATAAAGTGTGTAGTGCGCATGCGTCACTGCAGTATTGTGACTCTCGATTATGTTTTGTCCGCTGAAGGTCGGGCTGCGTGCGTCCGACTCTCGGACATGCTCTCGATTGAATACACCAACCGCACGCGACCGCTGACTGAGAACGTAACGTTTCTGTTTCTTTTACGTAAACTATGAAGTTACCATAACTTCCCTTCGGTGACTAAATCATCGTTTACATAAGTGTAGGTTACAGAATCTTACAGGATATTAAGGTATCTAATTAGGTAGGAGGTTGTCTCTCACGCAACTTCTGTATCCATAGAGCTATACATGCAGCTATATTACAATATAGTTGACGGCTACAGCAAAACCAAGAAAGTCTTAGAGAAAAAATCATAGAACGCTTTTTATTTCAACTTGAAACTCACAAAGAAAATTGCGAAGACTTATTTTTACTCCTGTTACGATATGTTTCGGTACTACTGAACCCTAAAAATAGTTTCATACCTACACTCTGAATTAATAGGTACACATAGAACTTTTTTTTACAAATATAAAATTTCACAGTTCACACTCGGTAACCTCATACACCCCTCGGGGATTCTTGCCGTGACGATGTATTTTATAAAGAAAGGTGGTTTGTAGGGTTCCGTACCCAAAGGGTAAGGGTCGGGACCCTATTACTAAGACTCCGCTGTCCGTCTGTCACCAGGCTGTATCTCATGAACCGTGATAGTTAGACAGTTGAAATTTTCACAGATGATGTATTTCTGTTGCCGCTATAACAACAAATACTAAAAAATAGAATAAAATAAATATTTAAGGGGTCTTCCATACAACAGATATGTTTTTTTGGCCGTTTTTATAGATAATAGTACGGAATCCTTCGTGCGCGAGTCAGACTCGCACTTGGCCGTTTTTTTTAAAACGCCGATGAGACCTAAGATGATGGGCGCTCTTCCAGAAAATGGGACGAGAAAGTCTATGGAAGTCGACTGATCCTACGGACCTAACTGCTTGTAACCATTCTCTCAGTTCGTCTTGTCATGTCTTTTTGTCAGAATACGTCGAGCTTGGTGGCATGGTTCCATCATGAGAGTGGTGATAAGCCACGGCCAAAGGACCTGTATAGATTTATAAGTTATTTGGATAGACGAGTACAACAACCACCAAATCTATGGATACGCGTTTTCGTAACCACTAACATTTCATGGTGTTTAACAACAAGTAGGCAACCGCGTATAATGTTTACATTCTATCGCGGTTAATGATCGCTACTGCGCATTCCGATTTCGAAATCTAACCTTTGCAGTCTTTGTGTGCCTTTTCGCAGGAAACTAATCTATACCTACCTACCCTGGTGATTACATTATTAGCTTTAATATATAAAATATACCATCACGACATGAATCTACGAGGGGGTATCAGAGGTGTTCCCAAATGTGAACCGTGAAATGCAAGTCATAATCCACACTCGGTGGTTTATTATGAATGATTATATTCTTTCAGGATGACCGCCGGTAATGGCAAAGTCCTGGAAAGGCTTATGTCCAACAGTGCACGAACAAGGCTAATGGATGGATGGATGATATTCGTACTTACTTAGTTGTCATATTTCGTTCTAATCTGTGCATTAGTTTCAATTAGTTATCGTTTTCAAAAAACCAAGTAGTCATTTATTTTATAAAACAATTATGCGGAGTAATTTAATCCATCCATCAGCCCGTATTTGTCCACTGTTGGACAGGCCTCCTCAATATTACGCCACTATTGGCGGTCCTCAGTCATCCTCATCCAGCCGCCACCCGCAACGTCCTTCAGATCGTCAGTCCATCGGGCACGAACGTGGCCTACGCTGCGCTTTGCTGTACGTGGTCTCCATTCCAATGCCTTACGGCCCCAAGGGTTATCACGTCGGCGACAAATATGGCCAGTCCACTGCCACTTCAACTTACTGGCTGTAATTTAATATGAAATATTATTCATATTATTCATACGCTTGAAGAATAATGAAATAGATTCCAAGTACAATTTTCATTTATAAAATCAATTTTAATCTATCTAATTTTACAAAATTAAATTTATACATTTTTGTCTCTAAAAAAAGCTTTATTGAATTAATTATCAAGTATCATCAGCTGAAGAGAAAACGAATGCTTTTAGAGTCTAGCTAATGAAATAGTTAATGCACTGATATGTATTGGAACAATATTCCTGTATTTTTATTTTATTCAAGTGTATTTTTATAATAGTAGTTTATGCTACAAGGGCGCAAAGGAATAAATTACGAGGACGATTTAAAACACGAGCGTAGCGAGTGTTTTAAACGTAACCGAGTAATTTATTGCCTTTACGCCCGTGTATCATACTACGTTTTTCAATGCATCTTGTGAACTTTAAATTATAATTGGCTCAAAAGGACTGTATCCAGAGCCGTTAAACAGTGGAAAAAAAAGTATAACGTCTATGGTACACAGGAAAGGCTGCAGGTTAGCCAACCATTGTAAACAAATTAAAAAAATAATAATAAAGCCCTAGGGCAAAATAATCGACTTTTTGTTCGGTTTTGATGCATAAAAAGTGGGCCTTTACGAGCACATGCATTGAAATAAAATTTAAGTAAACCCAACCTTTATTATTTCACTGTGTATTTTCCCATATTATTATTTATTACATAAAACTATTACCTATACACATAGATTATTTAATTACTTATATTATGTTAAAACCGACCTGCAATAAGTGTATCTGTTATACCTACATTACATAAATAAATATATTTAATATTTCATTTCATAGCATTATGATATCTATGAGCTACTGGCAGTTACGAAGTCTCCTTGCCTACCTGTGCATTTTTCTGTATAGCTAGCACACGCCAGAGCTTCTATCTACCCTACTTGCGCTCTTACAATTTCCACGTTTGTCAATGAGCCAGAGAGCGAGTATAATGGAAAGACACTGTACCGACGGTGCGTGCTAGACCCACTGAAGTTATTATACTAAACACCAGATTTTAGTGCGCAGGCGCCGACGGCTCGCACACGCAACTACGCGTGTGTGGAGGTAGCTATAACTACACTTATTATATATTGAACTACTGAATTACCTCACAATTCAAGGTTATAAATTTAATTATTTCTTATTATTGTTAAATTAACTTGGTACATAAATTGAAACGTTGTAAAAGTCGGTCGTTCGTACGCAGTCCTCGTTAATTTGCCGAAGGCTCGATATTTTTCGGTAGTTGACAATACCAGCCAATTACGTATAAATTTACGAGCCAATAATGGAATTTATGTGACATTAATGGAAAGTGGGGAAATAAACATAAAAAAATTAAAACTTCAGCAGCTGAGTATATTTACAGTTGAGTACAAAACATCATAATCTTCATAATTAAAACCTACATACACGCATTAAATATCACAAATCAGTCATCCGCATTCAATTGGTTAGTAGCTATTGGTCATTTAGTAATGATGGAGAAGACCATGGTGTCCATGGGCCAGGGGCGCGTAGGCCAGGGGCGCGGCGTGGACAAGGGGCGCGGCGTGGACTAGGGGCGCAGCGTGGTGGACCGGCGCGGGGTGGTGACCGGGAGTCTTGTGGACGACGGCGTTGAAACTATAACAGGAAATTTCAAGATTACAACACGGCTCTATGATCTGCTACTCTATTGTCTAGGACCTAGATTCTAGGTACATACTAAAGGTTGCAAATAGATAGGTAACATTCACGTATTTTATTAATAATACTGAAAAACGTTTCCAAAAAAATGTACATACTCGTGTAAATTAATGTTTTCCACTTTACCTTACGACTTTTAAATAGCTTCTGTGCATTTAAAATGTTTTTCAATGCAAGTGCTCGTAAAGGCCCACTTTTTATGCATCAAAACCGAACAAAAAGTCGATTATTTTGCCGTAGGGCTTTATTATTCTTATTTTTTTTATTTATATTCCAGAAGTTGGCGAACCTGCAAGCTTTCCTGTGTACCATAAATGTTATACTTTTTTTTTTCCACTGTTTAACGGCTCTGGATACAGTCCTTTTGAGCCAATCATAATTTAAACTTCACAAGATTATATTTGTTTTATTTCCTCACACTATGCATTGAAAAACGTAGTATGATACACGGGCGTAAGAGCAATAAATTACTCGGTTACGTTTAAAACACTCGCTACGCCCGTGTTATAAAACGTCCTCGTAATTTATTCCTTTTCGCCCTTGTAGCAGAAACTACTATTATTATTTCAAAAATACATATTTTATTCCGTATAAGCAGTAGAATATGTGTTAATTTACACCCTGTGATTGAAGAACTTCGGTTGTATAGAAATAAACGTACTCTGTGACGAATTCAAAAAATAATCTGTTATTACAAAATGGCACTGTTACTTTTTCATGGCTCTACACATTGTTGTGTAGTAGTATTCCAAGCTATTGTGTCTGGTAAAAACAAAAGACTGTAACATTCGCACGACGTATACGCATAAAATCATAGATACAAGATCGGTGCCTGCTACAGACGGCGTAACATTTGGCGTATTTTATGTGAAAAGTGACATGACGATTGTTACTAACAACACGTGGATGTGTGAATAGGTATATATATTGTATAAGTTATGAAATGAATACTAGAAAAGATCTTTTTTTATACGATTGTATAAATAGTAGTAAAGATTTAAGACAGCAATGTGGGATCATACAAATTGATAAACTTTTTTATCAAGTCCGGACACTTTCCTTATCGAAATTCAAAAAGAATGGATTAAATTTACCGCAATCTAGAATTAAAATACTTAACCGTAGCCCGTATTATATGGCAATGAGACTATTTAACAAACTACTAAATGATATAAAAAATGCACCAAAACTTACAACTTATAATAACAAACTAAAAACATATTTAATACAAAAATATCCCTACACAATTGAAGAATACTTAAATAACTAGAATATTAAGATTTATAGATATAAAAGAGAGAAATTGTATTTACCTAGATTTTAAGCAAAGATGCATGCCTTGTTTATGATACTTACTTACTTAAATATAAGATGGATATGTTTCTTTATATCCCATAAGTATATACATAAGCAATTACCTATATAGAATAAGAATAATTGTGTTACTAGCTTCAAGTTACTTTGCTGTGCCCGACAGGGTCCGTAATTGATACTATACTAAATGTTATTTAAGACCTTTCGAACATTATGGTGCAAATAAATTTGATTACTTGATTACTTGAAATTGAAATAATAGCGTCTACTAATTCGATATGCTATTTCACAGGAATGTTTTTAGCCCTAATTTTTGACCAACATTCCTTAACAACTCGCATAATCGTCTACTTGCTTGATATTCTTGAAGGCTCATTTCAATCAGTCTTCAGTAGAGACGACGCCATGTAATCACATCTAAGTGTTGTATTGTCAGCGTAGATTATTCTTATGAGTAATGGTTGTCGAAAGTTGAGTTGTACTGACCGCACTACTAACAGAGCTTTTTTGTTTCTAGCGTGTCTTGAAAAGGCTCCAGAAGATTCGTTCAAAGGGAAGGTAGATTCTTACCTATGGTGGTTTTCAGCAGTCAACTTTCACTGACAGCACTATTTTTTGTCACAGCTTTATTGGATTAATTAGTGTAGAAAAAGCGGAAAAGAGGAATCATAGCTTTTAAGTTGTGCGGAAAAAGTACCAGGAGATTAGTTCAAAGGAAAAGTTGGTCGTTACCCATGGTGGTCGTCAGCGGTGTAGGTGACCTTGCGGACGGAGCCATCGGGCTCGACCAGGGAGTAGCTGCCGTGGACGGCGCCACCATCGCGGCTCTCGTGCTGGGACTTGTGGTCACCGGTGTGAGGGTCTGCCACGGAGTACGCGTAGTCATATTTAGGGTGGGACTGTAAAGAGTATAAGAATTATGATACAAAGAAAAAAATGTATTTTCTGGTCGGATGTTGAAAATTTCAAGATAGGTATCATTATTAAGGTAACTAATTTAGAGGCAATGGAAACGGAAAAAGCTACAAAACTAAAAACCTACAAAATATTTTCCTCGACAAGATTCAGGAGCCAGAGCCAAGTTTTTATGTCAAATACAAATACAAAATACAATACACAAAATGTCAACGATATATCATCACAACATCGACGATGCACTATCGAAGAAAGATCCGCGGACCCACTTTTCGCGCGTATTGCAATAGAAATAAGAACGAAATGTGGGTCAACGCCAAATTTCTTCGATGGTAAATCTCCGAAGGGATACCAGACATAAATACTGTAAATTTTCCACTTTTGTTGTTTGAATTTGGATTAAATTTACTCACGTGAACTTCGTGGTGGCCATGAGCGAGAGCGAGAGGAGCGGCGTGGATGACGGGGGCCACGTGGGCGACGTGGTGGGCTACGGGGGCCACATGGGCTACGTGGTGTGCCACGGGAGCCACGGCGTAATGCGCGGGCGCGTAGTGCGCTGGCGAATCGTGCCTGACGATGCTCTGGGAGGATACTGCTGAGTGGTGGACGGGCAGCAAGCCAGCGTTGGCAAACGCCAATACGGCGCTAAGAGCGACCAGCTAGAACATTTACGGGTCATTTAATTCAACAACAACATTTCTAAAAAAAAAAACTGTCCTTTTAGTTCCTTTATGTAATAAAAGTAATTTGATTCCAGATGGTGTTAATAAAGTTCTGAGCATGCTGTTAAAAGCTAGAGCTTTTTTGCGTTAAGAATATATTCTTTAATATATATTTTATATAATAAAATTTTAATTTTTGTTTTTGCATATAAATGTTCAACTTACTTTTGAGAACATTTTCACAGATAATCAGAGCAGGTGACTGATACAATTATTGGTAGTGAGCCCGACTTTTATATGAAAAGCAAAACGGACTCGGCTGTCCTATGCGCAGGAGTGGGGACTGCGGTCAATTCAGTTCCGTAACTTTGACACGGCGAGGTCGCATACCTACACATCGACCACTCGACCCTATATACAGAACGACTCACGCCTATTTCGTGGGAACAGAGTCTATTTTGCGACGTAAAGTTTCGGGCTGTAATTCCTCGGCGCCCCGGAGCTAACTCCAGTAATTATAATCTCTGAAATCGATATTGCGTGAGTAATAGAGGTAAACAGTCGTGCTCAACGAAGGGCTTTTAGGATTCTGACCAATAACGAACATTCTCAGGAATATTTGGTGTCTGTCAGGTTCGCTAATTGGTGGATACGACGGAATGCGTTCCCTAACGCAAAATGTATGATTGTTTTTCTTATTTTTGAATAAAAAGTATTAAATGAATATAATTTATGGGTTTGCTCCTGCTTTCAGACATATGGCACCGAATCGACACCAATATCTAGTTTAGTAAGTAAACACAGAGTCTTGCGTCTTTTTCTTAGTGTTGTTTTTTACAAATTATCATGTTAGTTCCTAGTGTAAAATTATGTATATTTATTGTTTAGTATAGTAAAATCCGTTATTGGTACTTTTAGCTGATGCAATATTTAGTAAATGTTTATTGTATTGGCTGTGGATTTTTATTTTAAAATAAATAAATTACGCGACAACAGTTTAATGTTAGTTATTTTATGCATAACGTTTTAAATGATCCTGCATTACAACTAGATCATTTACAAAGTAATGCTTAAAACAACAAAACTTGGCTAGAACAGCTTAATTGACATTAATCTACGGTCACCTATTGCGATAAATTATATAGTTTTAGATACTTTTTATTCAAAAATAATAAAAATAAATCAGAAGTTTAAAAATAAATCAGAATCAGAAGTCACCGTCAATCCATAGTATGGATCCGAAGCACGATCGTGCCGGAAGTTTATTATAAACCAATTGTTCTCGAGAATCAATAAAATTGTGCGTAGATACCATGGACGAATCGTCCATAGTAGATACAGCATTAGAGTCCCACAAAAATACATAATGTTGTATAATCACGTACATCTTCATTTCACACAGAGAGAGGACTTAAATTAATATGTTTTGTTATTTTGATCGTTTTTCTATTTGAATAATTAAGATTATATCTCTTGTTATCCATGCATGCTGGAATTGTTTTTAAATTGGCTTTGTGATATACTGTATACTGATATATTCGAGGATAGCGGTACTGTATGCTGATACAGGCTAATAACCTACTCAGTAGCAGATGCTTCGTACATGATCCACAATTTTTTTTTACAACGTGTAACAGAAAGGTGTAACTATATTTGAAGAGCTTATTCAGTCAATGGTACAGAACAACTTTTACTATGGAGCAAACCCTGTATCTCGAAAAAAAATAATAAATGTTTCATAGAAAAATGCAATGCCGCTCGGCTGAAATGTATGGAAGGGCAGATTTTTTTTGAGGTCTCAGGGTTGGCTCCATAGTTAAAGTTGTTCTATACCATTGACTGAATAATCTCTTTAAATATGGTTACACCTTTCTGTTACACCTTGTGTAAGTTGAATTTTTATGTACATCTTAAAAATTGTGTATATCAAGTTCTTTTGGACTTAAATAAACTTATTCTTATTATTCTTCATTAATTTGGGGTATCAAATAAAGCGCCTTATCCAGCATACTACATCTAGACTGACGTAACTCGGAAAATAAGCTGTTGACTTCACAATCGGTTTTTACCTTTTGAATGAATCTTTGTAAAAATCTAGGCGGACAGGGCCTCTTAAGTGTAATCCTTGTGAACTAAATCATACTGGAAACTGAGTTCAACACAAATGAAACAAGAAACAGCATCACATATTTAGGTTTTGGACGTTCAAAACTATTACTGTTTTTTTTTTTAATTCTGAGCAGCTCATATCTACTAACACTTTCAACCAAATTACGAGGAGTAATTTGGTCGCTTCCCTGAAGCGTAACCCCTCGGCCATAGCTTCAGGCTTCTGGCGGCGGTTTCTGCGACGGGCTTTGCCCTGCCACAACACCCGTCGGCGCCTTCCACCGCACCTTTTTTTTTATTCTGAGCAGCTCATAGCACATACAAATTTATTAGATTTAGGTATTTGCATGTAAACAAATTGGATTAGACATGACAACAAGGTTCGGTGTTGGCTATGTAGGTACCGTTAATTTACTTGTCTTATCTGGATCTGGCTGTTGCGCCAGTTCCACTTTTCACGTTCAAGCCACTATGAGTTCGAAGTATTGTAAAGGTGTAATGATTGCAACTTATATTTTAATATCAATTTATTTTTCAAGTTTTTATTTATATATTATTAAAATAAAAACAAAACCAATTTACAAAACAAAGAATATGTAACTAAACTAATTATAAATTAAAACATCATACCACATTAAAAAAAAATATCTAAATAAGCCCAGAGACTGACAGCATTACCTCTCTGATTGGCCAGGCTGTCAGAGACTGGCAGCATTACCTCTCTGACTGACCAGGCTGCCAGAGAGTGGCAGCATTATCTCCTAAGTTACATATTATTTTACTAAATAAAACATAAAAAAGTATTAATAAAATAAAAATCATTATTGTTATTCCTGTCCATAGTTTGACCAGGAAAAAGTGCAGCACATCTCTACACCCTGGTGGACAAATGGACAACGAGTCATGGAATTTATGACGATTAGTATGCGATTAATACAAGACTTATAGCAATTATGTACATAGTATATATATATATATATACATAAGTGAGTGAGTTTTTGATCATCGTCCAAATTTATACTGGAGGCTTGGTAAGTGATCAGTATCATGCATCAATAACAATTTTGGTGAAATTCGTAAAATGAAATTTCGACTCCCCATAGTGATTCACTCGGGACTGGAACTGAATTTATATGGGAAGCCGAAATTTTATTATACGAATTTCACAAAAATTGTTACTGATCCAAGATACTGATCACTTATCAAGCCTCCAGTATGAATTCGGACGATGATCATAAAGTCACCTTGTATATATATATACATATATATTAATTATGGAAGAAGTAGTTTTTTCCAAGTATGTGCAGTAAGAAGGTTAGCACTATACCAATTAACCATATTCAAAGTATCTTTATAACTTTAATTATAACGATGTTTAACCTCCAGCAATGATTTGACTCATTTGTCTTTTAGATTATTTTGTTGGGTATCTACTCACATTACCCAGACTTGACTTTTATTCTACCGTATCCCATCACTATTTACAGCTGTCATAATAATAATTAAATAATGAACTTTATTTATAGTAGTAAGAATACCACGTAAACATTTATTTGACGTCAATAAATTAAACTACTATTTTAGTACTCAAATGATCCGCCCGTGCACACCGACAACCAGACATCCACACCGTCCCACTCCCAGCAAAACCCATGAAAGTTTGACTGACTTCCAGAAACACGCAAAAGGATCCCTGTATAAAAGAAAAATATATGCTTTTACTCGCTGTCCTCACTATAATTGAGCCATAGTCACTAGCAAGTGTAATTAATAAAAGATTTGATCATGGCATGTGTCCCGCAGTATCGAGCAATAGCCCACGCTAAACCAGTTCACCAAGAAATCAAAACCATATAAAGTCCTAGTCGATTAGTCTGAATACTCCAATTAATTTTGTTCTCCCTATCCTACACTTACCTGGTACACTGAGTGGGAAAGTTCCTTAAGGTGGGCCATTGCCATATAAATGCTTTAGGTGTTTCTGACATTCTGTATCTTTGGTTGCTAACTGAACTGGGTGCGTATCATCAAAAACATAGATAAAAACAGAAATTTCAAAATTGCCTTTAGTGGGTATTGAACTATTAACGAACTGTGCCGTCACTTCAAGTGCGAACATATACTTAGACAATCGGAGTTCGATAGTATATCTATGTTTTTGATGATAGGCACCCAGTCCAGTTGGCAACTAGAGATACATAATAGGCTAGCTGATGGCTTTAATCTCAATGAAAATTTGCACACATCTTTATATATGTTATGATGGCGAGATATTAAAAAAGTGCCGAATTTGTGAAATGGTTTCAGTTAAATACTGATTTCCATGAAACAGTAACTGTTTCTTCATAGAAAATATTTTGTATATTTTAAATGAACGACGTCTGTATTTCTTTCTTTTTTTTATTTACAGTATAGATAAAAATTATAAAGCTTGCTAAACTTTGCGTAAAAAAAAGAGGCAATATTCACGATATCCTCACAACTATTATGATTGTGTTTCATCAAATTTTGATTTTTGGGTTGTATATAGACGTAATTAGATGTTGCTAAACTCCGGCCGTTCATTCGAGAGAATGGTGACGTTTGCAAATGTCAGGGGATAAAACCTTTTTTTTACTGTTTTGCATTTCAATATTTTATATTTATCATGATGATTTTAGGGTAGATTGTATATCGTTAAAAGGTCCCATTTGTTAATAAAAAGTATTTTTGTCGTATATATTTTCCACTTCCTAGTACAAAACTTAATGAATCAGCTGACTCAATTTCTACGTAAAAGTAAAAAAAAAAGCGCAAAAAATATTATTTTTGGCGAAAAGTTGTCTATTAGCGATACTGTGTTCACGTGAATTTAAAAACCTTATATAGAGGTTGTCATTTTATTTATGTAGCGGAAATCATATTGAATTAAGACTCTGTATCTAAGTGATCAATGTTCTATTACCCTTTTTGTGAAACTCGTTAATTTGTTTTTATCGTTTTCCCGAGTCCAGCTCCGAGTCAGTTACTATAGGAAGTCAACATTTTATTTGGCAAAATTAGCAAAAAGTACTACGATCCGTGTTGCTGATTTATTATTATTACTTGCCAATATGGTAGTTTGGCTGTATAAATAAATGTCACCTTTCAAAGAGCTCGTGCTATAACTAAAATTTCCTTCTGCTCATTATTTCTGTCAAATCAGCAATCCTAATGCCTGCAGTATGAATCCTCGACTTTTTGAATCGACATTTCAGAAAAAGGTTTATAATATCTGCGGTGTAAGGCAGTGTTGTCGTATTATAAAACTGATATACCTTACCAAATAATAAGATCGTATATATATTCTATTCCAGGGTTTTTATTTATAAAAAAAGTTTAAATAATTATGATTTGGATTTATTTCGTCCCATTTGTTGTACCGTTGATATTTTTTTAACGTGCCTTTATTTATTTTTGTCGTGAAGAAGCTCTTGTTGACTTGTAGTATTTTTTCGAGATATCGCCACACTACATCTGTCATCATTCTCTCGAATTAACGGCAGCAGTTTAGATAATACCTATGAAGAAAATAAGCTGTTGACTTCACAATCGGTTTTTACCTTTTGAATGAATCTTTGTAAAAATCTAGGCGGACAGGGGCCTCTTAAGTGTAATCCTTGTGAACTAAATCATACTGGAAACTGAGTTCAACACAAATGAAACAAGAAACAGCATCACATATTTAGGTTTTGGACGTTCAAAACTATTACTGTTTTTTTCATTCTGAGCAGCTATAGGCTCATAGCACATAAAAAAACTTTTATACTATACCTGCTCGGAAAGTACCTTCTTACTTTTTTGAAAACGATGCAGAAAATACGTCATTACTGTCATACAAAAATGCGGGCGGAAAAAGTGCATGAAAATTCATTGTTAACGTGCTTGAGCGGGCAGAAAAAGTATATGCAAATCCATTGTTAACGTGCTGTTTTTTTTTTAATCACATAAAGAATGAGCAAGTGGCCAAGTGGCCAGTGTAACGACTGAAGTTCCTTCATTCATACAGAAATATATAAATTACTTTGTACTGCTTTCATTCGTTATTTTATACAGTAACTCCATCTATGATCTGAACTTCGGCAATTTGGAATTAGACCCAACCTATTTTAAATAAGTGGGCGTAGCTAAATATTAATAATTTAATTGATATTTCGTTCGTAAGCTTTCATGTTTAAGTTCAATTTTAAACATAATTGAATGCACTTATAGCTTTATGGAAGGGAATGTCATGTGGATTCCAGAAACAAATTAATAACAGCCTAAGATAAGGTAAAGGATTTAGGACGTATTAGCGACCTTATTTCACAGCGTCACAAGGGTCAAGCTACAGGGCATAGCAACGCTTTCATCTTTGAGGATAAGTCACATAACGGGAGAATCCAATTTTGACTATTACATTGCATGTGTTATGATTTTCTGAGTACACTACTTTTTGATTTTTTGAAATCCGTCCATAAATGGCAAAGTTATTTAATATTTTATCGGGCTTGATTTTAAAACGCGCGCCTCCCGCCCGTGGATACCGATGTCGTCATCACACACAGACCCCGCGCGATCGCAGTCGTCCAGTACGCACATTCGTGATTAGTAGCGAACACTCGGTTTTTTTTCGAGTTTTATGCATTATCGGTTTATTGTTTCGGTGTTCTGTAATAATGAGCAACAAATTGGAAGATGGATTCGAAAAAGGACAGTCAGATAATCTACCTAAAGTGGATTCTTTCATGGTTTTTGAATACTTAAACAATCATGTGAAGTATACCAGCGCTGAAATCCGAGGTTGGAAGCTTCAACGGTAAGTACCTACCAAATTTAATGTGTTAGTTAGTGAGTTTAGGCCTAGGTACTTTTTCCCATGGCTGTTGCGGTAGGTAATGTGAAAATAATAAAATAACCTGGGTAAAAAGGTACATGGACAGCATAACACACTCCATCATAAAAACGTTAGTCAAGTCAAGTACCTACATTATTTCTTCCTACGGAGTTCGAGTTGATGTTTTTGTAAGCAGGCAACTGCAGGCATGATTCATTGCGATTTAGTAAGTGCCGGTTTCAAGTTCACCTAAACATTATAGACCGGGAGCGCGCCGTAGATTAACTAACATTAGCGGATACCTACCATGTTTTTTGTTTCGATGCACTTAAATGGTGCAACCGCATCAGGTAATGTGATGTAGGTATTTAATGCTGTATGATTATTACAGGTCTGTACGAGAGTCATATGGCGACGATGCCGTAGGGTATGTCCAAGTCCAAAGAAATGGAAATGTGTGCACAGTAAAGGCAAGAATAACACCGGAGCATAAAGTAAAAACTAAAGGTTATAGCTGCACTCTCAAATGTGAAGAAAATGATAAAACTATTATTGATGTTACTTGTCATGATTGTGCTGCACAAAAAGGAGGTTGCAAACATAGTGTAGCATTTCTTATGTGGATACACAGACGCAGTGAAGAGCCTTCTCCAACTGAAAAAAAATGTTATTGGGCCAAACCAAAACTGGCCACAGTGGGCACAACCTTGAAATTTATAAAAGCCAAAGATATCGGTTCCAGCGCTGGAGATATTGACGATAACGCTAATGTAAGAAGTGAACAATTTTTCAACAAACTGGTGCACAATATACAGTTAAATTCTATTAGGATTCAGTTAACAAGTTACGTTACACAGAATGAACTTACGAAATTATCATTGCATAACTTGATAAATGATTATAAAAAAGAAGGTAACGACACGAACAGTGCACAAGGCTTCATCGATTATTGTACAACAAAACAAACACCAGAAAAGTGTTCAAAAATAGAACAAGAAACTCTATCTCAAGCTCAGTCTCCTTTATGGCATGAGATGCGATATTGCAGAATAACCGCGTCAAAAATACACGACGCCGCCCATTGCAAAACCCCTGATGGTTCATTAGTTGAGCAAATATTCGGTGCAACCATACCAGAAACTCCTGCAATGCGAAGAGGCAAAGTACTGGAACCTGATGTTAGGGCAAAAGTAGCAAAATTGAGAAAATTTGTAATCGAAAATGGTGGGCTGTTTTTGAAAAGTGATTGGCCTATTTTAGGTGCATCTCCTGATGGCTTAACACAAGAATATGTCATAGAAATAAAATGTCCCATGACCACACAAGGCAAAGAAAGCTTTATTAAAAATAATCGTCTCACAAACAAATCAAAAGGTCAAATCCAGCTGCAAATGTTTTTTTGCAACAAAACTAAAGGGCTTTTTTGTGTTGCTGATAAGAATTTTGAAGCTAACAAAGAAGTAGAAATCTTTGAAGAAGATTTTGATGAAATTTACTGCAAAGATCTTTTGGAAAAGTCAACAAGTTTTTGGAAACACTCAGTCTTTCCTAAATTGGTCAAAACTTAGGTTAAGGTATAAAAATAAACAGATGGCTTAAGATATAAATATTGTTTTATTTTAAACTTGGTTTCTAAATAAGCATTCTTGAAGATTAACTACTCCACAAGCAGATGTCACAACATAGTCTAATATTCTAACATAATCAATGTCAACACATGCATGAGGTGCAATCATTTCAAACTCCCTTAAACGCCCTATACTTCTCTCGACGTGTACTCGAAGGGCCGCTATTCTTTTAGTTTCTAAAACTTCTTCTTTACTTAGTTTTGATCCCGAATCAACGCTAGGAGGCCTTAAAAGTTTGCAACCTTGACGTTCAAGTAAATGAGCTATATTCTTAAATCCCCTATCAGCCATCACTACGTCACCGGGGGATAACATCTGAAGAAAACCGCAGTCTTCAAAGATAAGGGCGTCCGATGTCCTTCCTCCATAACCTTCGGATATGAAGTTTATAAGTCCATTAGGTGTTATCGATATTAGATATTTTATAGTATTCGCATTTTTATATTGTGACCACGTCAGCGCCTGATGTACTGCTGAGCTAGGTTTCTCGATTTGAATTTCTAAACAATCTATGATGCTGACGACTGTTGAATAACGCCTCCTAAAAGGTATCGGAAGATTTGAGCGAATATCGTCGCGAGGAGGAATAAAAATCAGTTTCTCCATGCATTGAGCAACCTTAGGTATTGTTTCTTTGAAATGTCTGGCGACTGTAGATTCCGAAACTCCAAATTGAACAGCAAGCACGGAATTCGGTTCACGCCATCTCAGTTTTTTCAAGCTCAATAATACATCCATCAGAGGTCTCTCAGTAGATTCACTCAAATATTCTAAACAGAAATACACTTGCGATGGTAATCCGAGAAAAAGCTTAGGTTCTCTAGATATAGACATTAAAGTTCCTTTTTGCATGTGTTCCTTAAATAACTCAGTATCTACTTGTCGTTTCATTTCACAGGCGTCAGTATTTACACTGAATCCACTTAGGCTCGCAGAAACTGATGAGGTATTAGAGTAAGATGTGAAGCTATCATGCATTGGTTCCCGATGATGATCCCGACGATGTTCTTTTGGTTTCACCGTTTTTATTTTAAGAGCAAACTCTTCAACCCGGTCAAAACCGGCGTCAGTATTAATGCCCTTGCTTCGAACTTTTGGCTTTATATTAACTTGCACTGCGAGTGATTTATATTTAGGATCATTGTGTAGATTTGCCGCATTATCTTCTTCAAGCGGGTTTATAGCCTCTGTATCATTTGAATTAAAATCAATCGTTTCACACGCCACGAACTCTTCTTGTGTTATTAGGTTTTCATGACCAACTTCCGGATTAAGCACTCTTTCAAAGTACTCAATCTGCTGTCTTTTTTTATATCCAGTCCGTTCTACAACGGCGTTATCCTTTCTTTGGCAGTCAAATTTATGCGGCAGAACTCCTTTTTTTAGTCTTAGTTGACCACCCATCAATCGGTACCTTATATAATTTTCCATGTCATTTTCGACCTGTACAAAGTAAAAACAGATTAAAGATTCTTTATTTTATTTTTAAATAATACTTTACTTACTGAGAAAAGCAGATCCAAAAAATAGGTCCTACAGCAAAGAAATTAAAATTCGAATCATTACCTATTGTTGATAGGTATTCATTATCGTAGATAAAAATGCGGTAGTCTCCCGGACTACAAATATCATACCTACGTTGATTATTGTTTATTGTTATTACCTCATACGATTGTGTTAAGGTTGAGACAATATGACATAAAAGGATTAAGTTTTAAGGTTTTTGATTCCATTGATCGATAAAATAGGTGACATTTACTCAATAATACGAGGAAATAGGTATACGTCAAGTATAAGGTATAACGTAGGAAAGGTACTTACGTCGAAATGATCTTCGCAACAGTAATGAGTACTTTTGCTTGATAAAGGATCTCTCTTCATAACACTACACCACTTTTTTCTAGCTTTTTTGTCTGTTGGAACATGAAAAAATAGTTTGTCGGGCGTACTACTACTTGTACTCTTGCACTTTGGCACGACACAATATTTGTAAGACATTTTTAAGGATATTGATACACAACAATAAATCTATAACAAAGCGACCGTGACAAGCACAGCTCAAGAACTGCGCGGGAAACAGAGTACACCTACAGAACTGAAGAGCGCGTGCGGGGTCGCGCCCCGGGTATGTGTGGGATGACGTCACGCGCTCGCGGCTGGTACTGGCGGGCGTTATTTGAACTGCTACAGTAAAATTGCTGTACTTTCGACATTTCTTGTCCGATTTGGATATTTTTTTCACCATAAGTCATGTTTTTTTTACTGTCATCGATCTACATACTTAACAAAAATCGTGACTCTTCCTCATTGGCGCCAGTATGATTTTTTTTAGAGTTCCCATGCAATAAAACAAACATAAGTTTGGTCCTAGAGAATGTGTCAAGTTTTATGATGTTGAAACCATGTTCGTATTTTTTGTGAAACTTGTAAAATCTTGGAAGAAGCCACAGATCTACAAATATCAGAGAGGTGGTGTATGTTTATTGATAAAATTAGTTTAAAAACTTGAATCATGAAAAGTGTGTTATTTCATGTTCGGAGGCTAGCTCTGATGTTATGATAATAGTTAAATGACTTAGAACACGAACATATAAAATAAAACGTATTCTACCTCATGTTCTTTCAATTAATCGATTTCATGAAACTCAAAAAGGTCCAAAATAATTTGCATAATGAATAAGATTAAAATAGCAGTAATTGTACTAGTAAATTATTCAGCATTCTATATTTAAATGTTTATTTCCTTATTTTCTATAGATTTGAATGGCACATCTAAAATTATTGTAGATCTATGTTTCACGAATTGAAAAAGAGATTAGTTTTAATGTGTTTCACGCTCTTGACTGTTTTTGTTGAGTTTTAGCTAAACAGGCCTCAAGTAGTGTTTGACAACTAATTAATTTACGAAATAATGTGTCTGGAAGAAGGGCGGAGCCTAAAACTATGCAAAATTTGGGAAAAACCATAGGTGGGGACAAAGAAAGAGTGGACAGTTGGGTGACGGGACGCTTGGAAACAGGTCGATCTAGGAAACACGTCGCGTACAGTCTGGTTTCTTAGATTAAAATAAACACCTCATAGGTCATAGGTCACCTGAAGTCTAGGTCTTTGACTAGTACGGGCGAAGCGGAACGTTTATAAGAAATCGCGTCGAAGTGTCGTCTTTGTTTGTGTTATAAAGTTTTAGCGTCGGTTCTGAAATAATTTATATTAGCGACGTGCACGGTTGAAATTCAGAGCTCTGAAATTAAGTGTCGGGAGTGAAGTAAATTATTATTTTCAGTGTTAAATACGAAACGCGGTTTAGCTTTATATATCAATTATTTGTATCACAATTTATTTATGTAAAGAATAATATGTACGTCCCTTATTCCTATCCAAAATTTAGGACCTTTAGAGTTTCTACGTCTAGCTGTGCTGCCGTATATTCGATTAACAAAAAGTCTGTGAGAAATTCGAGATTTTATAGGTACTGCGAGCTACGGGTGTCACACCAACATATTATTTCTTTCCCCTCTCACTTATCCACTTCTACAGGATTTTAGGTACAGGTACAGGAACGAGACTTCTGCATAAAATTTCTCACATGACTTTTCTTTACAATTTCCATTTTTAGGTCTTCATAATTTAGATTTTTGTTGTGAATGATATGGATACTGAGTTTTATGTTAGGAACCCTTTCTGGTTTAGGGACGGGGTCGTTGTGGACTGCAATGTGGTCTCTGGAGACGTCCGGGGATTCACATGGCTGTTAACTCTGATGGGAAGCCTTGCATAATGCTTGTGTCGGAACCAGAGTTGGTGAATTCTGCATCAGGGGCTCCTTAGGTTGCACCTACGATTATCCCGTCCACACGTCAAGCGTAGAAAATTAGAAATTGACTTGATCAAGTCGTAGGTGTGATGAATGAATGCTTTAGAGGCAGTTTTTGTGAGGTTTTGTATGTCTGTGTAAATTTCTAGGGACACTTAGGTTATAAGGTGTTGTCTAGGTTGTTTCGCAGGAATTTGTTCGGAAGCGGTGTCATTTTGTGTGACAACGTGGGGGTAATTATTTGGTTGGTCAGGGAGATTACCGTCTAATTTTGTAGGGCCCCCACTTCATTCTGGACTCATCTGGGTCTAGAATCCCCTCAAATATCAAACATCTAGCTAAATCACCTTAGCGCTTGCAGCCGCCGATCGTCGAGTATCTACGGTTCATCAACCCCTTTTTCTAACCCAAACAACTGCAATATTATATGTTACACACACACACACACACACACATTTTACTATATTATCCGATAATTACATAATCATTTACCTAATTAAAAATATAACGTCGCGCGCAACATACGAAGTAATGAAAGTGTTATTCGTTAAACGTCTCACGGAGTGTCGAATCAAAAGTGGTTTTACATAGTGATTTAGTCATAATGTGTTTCGTTTTCCCTTGGATTTTCAATGGCAATAATAGCCTTGAAATATAGCTGAGTTCCAGAATACAGCTAAGTCGTATCATTTAACCAATAACTAGTACATTAGTTTTTCTTGATTACTTTATTTTTCTTTGTTGAATTATGATATACATTGTTTTGAGCATAACCGTTTTGTAACATAACGTAGTGTCCAAATCTACTAGACGATCACACAAATAAATCACGGCCAATGATTTAATTTGTAATTAATAAATCGATGTACTCTCAAGTATGTCATAATAACTTAGGAGACGTAGAGAGGTATATACAATACAATAACTTCCATCTACGGGTGTTGTCGCTTGCAGCGGTCATCGTTTGATTATTAAATAAATACATACTAAGTACTGTACGTACATATGACTGTACATAACACATATGTATATACGTGTATAAGCAGGATATTTATTTCTCTGACAGTACAAATAGTCCCAGAATCTATTTATTACAGATAGTACTCGTCACAAGGATCGCAATTGTTCTAGCTACAGGACTACTTACCTACTCAGAAACTATTTTATTACACCAGTATTATTTTGCGAACTCGTACTTAAAACTCGAAAAATGATACTGGCCACTTGCTTTTCCTGTACATAATAAAAAATAAGAAGGAAATAAAATGTGACAATCGCACGCGAGTCAGTCGGTTTCTTTTATTGTATCTTGATTAAAAGTAAAATTATACTATTTATACTACACCTGCTCGGAAAGTACCTTCTTTCTTTGTTGAAAACGATGCAGAAAATACGTCATTACTGTCATACAAATATGCGGGCGGCAAAAGTGTATGAAAATTCATTGTTAACGTGCTTGAGCGGGCAGAAAAAGTATATGCAAATCCATTGTTAACGTGCTGTTTTTTTTTTAAATAACATAAAGAATGAGCAAGTGGCCAAGTGGCCAGTATTATTTTGCGAACTCGTACATAAAACTCGAAAAATGATACTGGCCACTTGCTTTTCCTGCACATAATAAAAAATAAGAAGGAAATAAAAAGTGACAATCGCACGCGAGTCAGTCGGTTTCTTTTATTGTATCTTGATTAAAAGTAAAATTATACTATTTCCTCGCAGATGTAGTATAAAGCACTATGTATCACTCGGGAGAAAGTGCGATTCCCAACTCGTGTGTATTGAGGCCCTTGGCTTCGCCTCGGGCCTCAAACTACACCCTCGTTGGTAATCTTCCCCTTTCTTCCCTCGGTGAACAATGTACTATTCCTCGCAGGTGTAGTATAAAGCACTATGTATCACTCGGGAGAAAGTGCGATTCCCAACCCGTGTGTATTGAGGCCCTTGGCTTCGCCTCGGGCCTCAAACTACACCCTCGTTGGTAATCTTCCCCTTTCTTCCCTCGGTGAACAATGTACTATTATTCAATTGAAGTACTTCTAGTAACACTCTCAACCAAATTACGGGGAGTAATTTGGTCGCTTCCCTGAAGCGTTAGGCCGTCCGCAGCGTGCGGTTTTCATAGATAACCGTGCGACGGGCGACCCGCCTCATGCAGCGCTACGCTATGAAACAGGCCTGAAACAGCAGGCCGCGCGGGTACAGACTACAGACAACACCTTCTCTATATCAGGCCTTACAACTGAAATGGCTTTTAGTGATGACGTCATCACTAGTGGTACATGCGATTTTACTATAGGATTTTCAACAACAAATTTTTCATTCCCATTTTATTTTTAAGCACCGTATTTATTCATTAGAATTAAGAAACTTATTACTCTTGAATTGTTTACTGTATTATTTTTATATTTCTTACTTTTTTTTTTGGTATTGATTATTAATATATACAGGCTGACTTTTAACCTAACCTTAATAATTTAATATATTTAATACAAAAATAATCCCAAAGAAATAATTATAAAAAGAAAATTGCCTCTAGATCACTGCCCTGCGGGAGAGTGCCCAAAATACTTGCCACATTACCTCTCTGTATGGCAAGACTTATACGCTGGCCTAGATAAGAGCCAGCTCGCCGGTCGCCGCTAGTGTTCACAAGCTTTACAGAGAGGTCCGTGACAAGCTGACGCGCCTCCGGACCCCATGTCCCCATTGTCTCGACCCCAAAAGGCGCAAACATGTAGCTTGAACCTATTGCCACATATCTACGCCTCTTGGAGAACTCAGCAGCGGCCGCCGCCGAACCAGCAGCCCTACCGCTTTGGGAAACATGAGAGGGCGCCAGCGTATCCACGCAGGTTGCATCAAACACGAGCGGCCTCCCATGCTTCCACGGTATTAACGTCATACCGTCGGGTCTCTTTCCGTCGTCACGAACCAGTCCGGGAGGTTCGAGAGTAGCCGGAGCTCCTACGGAGACGAGGGCCCTTCGGATGACGTCATTGAGGGCTGCGTGGCGAGACTGGCGGCCGGCACTACGCCGACATGAAAGTCCATGGAGTCCGGCCCGACAAACACTAGCCCCGCAAGGGCAGTGATGAGGTTCGATTAAATTAGCCCCGATTCGCAGACCGACGGCCATTTTAAATGAAAGATTGTCCAAATTATTAATTAAATTTAAACAAAGTTGTGATATTGCTTACTATTTTTCATCCGGCCTGAAGCGTCAAATAAAATAAAAATCAATAAATCTGCCAAACTCCCCTAAAGAAATGTCTTCCTTGTACCACTAGTGATGACGTCACATTTGAGTTGTCAGGCCTGTACAGAATGTACACTGACAGTAGGTGTTGGTACAGAGCAGTTGCGCGTCGGATTGTGAAATATCCGCCTTTTTCTAATTAATCGAAACAGAACACTTAAATTCAAAATTCACTCAATAGTTATTCAACAAAACCTTGTTACCTATGTATTGTGAATACTGCATTCGCAAAGTATCCATTGGTTTCTGTAAATTAGAATTTTAAAATATTTTCTATTCAAAATTTACAAGTAGTAAATATAACAGTAAACATAATTGATCTACATACATACTCATCATATTTATGAAAGTATTATCAGCCAATTGAATTTTAATTTGGTGGCATTGGCCAGGACAATAAAATTCTCCAAAATTGTATCGATATTTAACTTCAAGGCAGGCAGTTTTTTATAGTTATTTAACTTTAAAGCCTTTTCAACAAAGCACAATATTTTCGAATCTGCTTCCTTTTGTATATAAAAAAGTAGCAAACTTGCGTTTTAATACTTATAATTTAGAGATTTGAAGTGTATAAGTTATGTGATAAAGTTTAGTTCAAAATCAATCTACTTTATAATTTCATTGATATGTTTATGTATTTATTTATTATTTTGGAAAACTAAGGACTATTTTAATAACAATAGTAAAAGACTTAATTTAACACTAGCTAGTCATTTAAAATTTCCGCAGATAGTGTAGCCTATTCTGAAGGCTTTAATTTTAGTTTTAGTGCTGTCAAAACTAAAATTATTCCAAAGTAATTTAGCTTCTCTTCCTAGCTTTTAAGAACTATTTTACAATAAACAAAATTTAGTTTTGACAGCACTAAAACTAAAATTAAAGCCTTCAGAATCGGCTTTAGTGTTAGACTAAATAATACTTAATCAAACCATGATAGATTAAAAGGAGGCTAATTACACAAAAAATAGCTCTTATTCAAATAATGGGTAAGTAAGAAGACATCTCACCGAAGTGATACTGCTATGGAATAAGTCCATAACATTCACATTTTGAGATAAACAATCAAAAGCTTTACAGGTTCGCCAAATATAAGAATTTTGTTTATAGTTAGTTCTTACTGTAGGCAAGAAGAAAGTTTTACAATGCCTAAGATTTCAATTTGGGGCCAGAAAATTGAGCTTAATCAACAGTTCGGGGCAGTCAATAATGCCTGGTGCTATTTTTAATAATAAGATAAGGTCAGAAACGTCATGCTGCTTACTAAGTGGAAGTATGTGCATTTTACGACATGACTGCTCGTATTAGAGACATGATTACTAGGTGTCATTACAAAATTTCGATATCAAGTGCACTTTGAATGACTTAAATAAAACCGCATAGCGGTTACCTTTAACCATTTGACGTCTGTCAGATATATAATTTCTTAACCCTTGTTGTTGGTTATTCGATCTCAAGGATAGTCGATAGAGTCGATACAATTAGTGTTGCAACAATCGTTGCTTTTTATTATAATAAGTATACAAGGTGAATTTGTGAACATCGTCCAAATTCATACTTGAGCCTTGGTAAGTGATCAGCATCATGAACAAATAACGATTTTTGTAAAATTCATAAAATTAAATTTTTAAATCCCCATAGTAATTCACTCAGGACTGGAAGTGAATTACTATGGGAAGTCGAAATTTCATTATACGAATTTCACAAAAATTGTTATCGATTAACGATATTGATCACTTATCAAGCCTTTAGTATGAATTTGGACGATGATCAAAAAGTCACCTTGTATAAAAAACATACATCGTCATCATCATGTTATGAATCCCCGAGGGGGTTTCAGAGGTATTCAAAGTGAGAACTGTAACATGTAACTCCAGTCCACACTTGGCACACCCGCTTTTCACCGACGATTATTACATCCCAACGTGATGGGTGGTGAGTCCTATCACAGTACATCGGGCACAAATAGACCAACAGCTTAACGTGCCTTCCGAATCACGCAGACCACACCGCGGGGATTGAACCCACGACCTCTGAGTTAGCAGGCGAGCGCTCTATCACTAGGCCATAGAGGCGGTATCTATTAGACATTCCTCGGCTGTGGCGTAAATGAAGCACTTTCAGGGTCTTTGCATAATTTTGTTCAAGCATACGAACAATATTTTTTTTTTGTTCTATTTATTCCGTCCGGGAAAGGCTAAGGTACTAGGCCATACCGCCTTGTCTGTTGTAGTTCTTTTCTGATATTTTAAAATGGCACTTAAAGGTTTTTTTTTATTTTCTTTGTTCTTTATCTTGAAGGCCAATTTGGCCAAGTCTACAATTATCTTTTTTGCTTTTCTATAGCGTTTTATATATTATCTTCTTTCGAAGATCATCTGAAGGGGTTTTCTTTTTCCTAAGGAAGAAAGGCCATGTCTTTATTATTATTTCCATAAAATAAAAGGCCTAAGCCAAGGCATAAAATATTTTCTTCATATTTCTTCTACGGTGTTATTTATAAAATTGTATATTACTATAAAGTTCTCGTGCTTTCTTAACAATTGCTGAAGGGAGCGCGGGATTTCTTCTGGATCATCATAGTTTTCCAATAATTTATCAATCAGCAGAATTCGCTGAATGGAAAATGCTGCACAGTCGAAAAAGAGATGGTCTAATGTTTGGCAGTGGCGTGCACAGAACTTTTTGCTGGAAAAGCAAACAATTGGTCAAGAACAACAATAAAAAAAATATAAAAAAATTTAAATATCACTTTGAAAAAAAAAGTTTGTATAGAAAATTTTCACTCTAGGGTAGACATTGTCTACCCTGGCGTCATACAAAATTTTTATTTTCAAAGTGATATTTAAATTTTTTCATATTTTTTTTATTGTTGTTCTTGACCAATTGTTTGCTTTTCCAGCAAAAAGTTCTGTGCACGCCACTGAATGTTTGATCTTCTTCAGAATCACAGAAGTCACAAGGCATACGAACAACTTTTACTACGGAGCCAAACTTCAAACTACGAAAAAAAAATCAGCTTTTCCATAGACAATTTACATAGCTACCCGACCAAATCCCAGGTGGTAGAGCTGATGCCAGACTCGACTGTGGTGGTATCACCATCTTACTTAGAGACCCCCTGCAAGTAATTCGAGGGAGAGTAAGAGGACAGCTCACAGGCAAAAAACCAAGAGGCCCACCATGCCTGGGACCGATGGATGGCGGTATATCCATTCCTAATAGCCGGGCCTTATATGGAACAGACTGGTGACGGGCAGTGGCGTCACTGATGCGAGGGTTCCGGCACCGCGCTCCCCAACCCGCCTGCCCAGCGTGTGTGAGTATGGGCAATTTTTCCAGGATGACCGCCGGGAGTGGCAAAGTCCTGAAAAGGTTATGTCCAGCCTTGGACGAACTAGGCTGATGGATGGATGAATGGACCCGACCAAATTGTATAAAACAACAGATTTATTTTTCTCGATTCTTTTTTACGAAAATTTGTTTAAATCGTACTGTCGCCAGTTTCTAGCTTCCGCAACTTCATCTTAACACACTGTATATAAGGTTAAATAATATTAGTTGGCGAAACTCAAAACATAGGCAGTACTATTCTATATGAATAATTGTTTGTAAGGGAGCTAAGCGAAAATCTTAAAATTTGTTTTCACCTTTTCATACTATACCAGTCAGCTGATCGGGGCAATTTGTATGGAAGGAAGAGAAAAAAGTTGCGAATTTCGCTTAGCTGCCATACAAACAGTTGTTCATATAGACTAGTACTATACCTATATTTTGAGTTTCGCCAACTAATATTATTTAACCTTACATAAATTAACTATAAAAATAATGGTCCCCACTTTCATATTAAAACTTTCAGTATAAATGAACTTTAAAAAAAAAAAAGGAGCCGGTAGAATAGTGAAGCGACCGGCACGCCGTACATAACATTCGTGGTATTTTTTTTATGACAAACCCATGGAATTAGTATGTACTACGTAGTACCAAAATACGTTATAGTGCGGAGCATTAATTTTATAGTGGAAAGTATTATTTTTGAAGGGCGTAATGTTTATTTATAGTTGTATTATTTTTTTGGTATAATCAATCAATCAATAATCGAAAATGATAATACACATTTATAGTGGTTCGAACAAGAATGGTGCTTAGTTCAAATTTTATATTAAAAAAAACCTTTTCTGCACATTGTGGTGTGTTTGAGTATCTGGTTGTATAAAACTAGTTCATATATTTATATACATCATTGTTTTATTTGTGTTATCTGATAATTTCTCTTTGAAAATGAATTATCGTCAAGATTGTGTTGCTCAAATCTATTTATTATGTTACTATTATTGGAAACTTTAACTGGCCTTATTGAAGTTATTCTATTGATATTGTTAGTTACCGTGTGCTGTAAGTTTCCCTTGAAAATAAAATAAATAGAAAAACCATCTTCATATCACCCGAAATCTCCCTTCGCAATTTTTCCGCACGTGCCAGAGTAGCCGCCCAGGCACTCTTATTTTCCAAACTAAATCATACTAAATCCGTCACAATGTTTCTTTATACAATAAGTTACAGATATAAGCCGGAGACATATTATAGCTGTCTGTTGGAATACAGAGCTTCGGCTGCCCGCACATCGGATAGCGAGTAATTGCGACAAAATTGTCAAAATTGCATCATAATATTTTCATAAATCATGCAATTTTGGGGTTAGAAAATTTACTCTTTATGCAGTGCTTGTTTATTTTAAATGTTTATGGTAATTTTAAATATGACAATATATATAGTGCTTTATATTTTTTAAATGTTATTTCCATTAATTTTAAAGTAAATTTAAATGTGACCCTTATATACACAAAACTACTTAAATGTTATAGAATTAAATGAGATTTGAGGATAATTCATGATTTATATAAAAACGGCTCACCTCAATACGTGTTATGATCGGGAAAGTTAATATTAATTTAAATGTTAATAAATATATTATATTTTGCTTTTTTTATTTCTTTTATTTATTAATAGGTATTAAAACAATTAAAAAACTATTATTCGATATATTTCTACCCTCAGTATGGAGGGTTTAGACTGATGACGGCCCCATACCAAGGGTCGAAATAGGGTCGTTTTATACTTATTAATAAACAAAAGAAACAAAACTATTTTGAATAAGGCATACATGAAAGATTTCCATATCACACTAAAGTAGGCATAAAATTACCGACAACGAAGTGATCCAAGAATAACCATCAAAATATTGTTATTATTAGTAAATCTCATCGAGCAGCTAGTCTCGAGAGCGGAAATGGAGATCCGTTCGATTACACCAACTAATCAGTGATTTGCAGAGACTTGACTATACAAGGTTAAATTAGTTAGATTTGAAATATATGTTGAACATGTCCTTATGAACAACTTTCTCTATTAGGATTGTGCAAAATTCTTGAAATTTGTTTCCTTTCCATACTGGACCAGTCAGCTGATCGGGGCGATTTGTATGCAAGAAAGTGAATAAAAGTTATGAATTTCGCTTAGCTCCCATACAAACGGTTGTTCATATAGACTAGCACCTAACCTATGTTTTGACTTTCGCCAACTAATATTATTTAACCTTGTATGCATCTCACTCCCGCTTACAGTGGATTCTCTATTTCTATCACCGTGTGGTGGCGACAAAAGTTGGCGAAATTTATTTCGAACAAACCAAGCGTCATTTCGCCGCTTTTGGGTTAGTTCCTCTGTGGTAAATCTCTAAATCAATTTAATAAATGATAATTGTGATTAAGTGTCGACATTTCATTGGCATCTATTTAAATTTATAGCAGAGCTCGGGCTTTTGATTTCTGAATTAAATCAGTGCGAGTAGCCACTCATTGCTATCGTTATATTGTTAAGGGTATGGGTGACCTGAGACTGAACACCTCATTTTGCATCAAGTAGAACTGAAGTCTGTGACGTCTCATTATTGTTTAAAATTACGACATCCGAAATATTGAGCACTCTCGAAAAGCTGCGTAACCAACGGGACCCTATTACTAAGACTCCGCTTTCCGTCTGTCTGTCTGTCTATCACCAGGTTGTATCTCATGAACCGTGATAATTAGACAGTTGAAATTTTCACAGATGATGTATTTCTGTTGCCGCTATAGCAACAAATACACAGAATAAAATTAAGAGGGCTCCCATACAACAGACATGTTTTTTTTTGCCGTTTTTATAGATAATGGTACGGAACCCTTCGTGCGCAAGTTCGACTCGCACTTAAAATAACTCGGCTTCTGGTTGAAATAAAAACACGATTTGTTCTAACTAGCTAGATATCATTCAAACAAATTTTATAAAGAAACGACCAACTAAATCCTGAAATCGATACTGGAGATAAAATCAATATAAACTCTAAAATTTGTAAAATAGAGGTTTGAAAACATAGGAGTATTTTCATGACTGTTTTCTGATTATTGCAACAAAATCGTCCAAATTTCATATCTATTTGCCTCATTTTTCCCCTTAACAAAATAATTTGCATCATACTTGCATGCAAAGCGTATTTGAAAGGGCCGCATAATTGTGGTAGTGGCATGGTCACCGTAACCGTCTTAATTGTTTTAAATCATATTTTGTAATAGATAAGTGAGCACCAATATCGGTCGCCTACAACAAGCTATAAATGTACAGGCAGGGAAATAAGTCTGAGGCTAGATGAATGGTACAGGTAAGTGTATAAAGGTACGTGGATAAAGTAATAAAACACGCTAAAATATTTCACCAAAGGTCGAAAAATAGGCGCGGTGACGAGCGAAGCGTTAGGTTTACATGTAATATAAAATAAGGAGCCGAGGGAAGCGGAGCGGAGCGAGGCGACGTCCCAAGTTTTGTAACTTAAAATTAAATTGTCACTAAAATATAAAATTGTTTGCTTGAGAATTATTCAACTCAACTGAAAATTGTATTTTTAAGTCACCGTTTTCAACAGTTTCATATGATAAGTAAAAAAAAGCACGTAGGATGGCATTTATTACTTTAGCCAATTCCAACTAGCTATAATGAATAATCTATAGATAAAGTAATTAATTTATTACGTTATCCACGCAGTTTTGCGAATATATATAATATCTAGCCATTATGTATAATCGCTATTTAATTACTTTGGATTTAATAACATATATAGGTACACAAAACAGTTGTCAAATGAGAACTGTGAATTTTTGAAGGAGAGGGTATTCGTGTTTTCCGGGATAAACGTCGTATTCTTTTGTGTTTTATTTGTAAATAATAAAGATTCTGAAAAAAAAAAATACGCGTCTTATTTCACTATTTCGGCCATAAATATTCATCCCATAAAATCGCAAAGATAAGCCTAAACTATGATCTAAATATAATTTCATTCATATTATATTAGGTCTTGGACAATAAAACTTATACCAAAATAAACGTCTACAAAAACATGATACGAAACCTGTGGCGTGCACAGAACTTTTTTCCGGAAAAGCAATCAGAAGGTCAAGTACGACAATAAAAAAAATATGAAAAAATTGAAATAACACTTTGAAAAAAAAAGTTTGTATGAAAATTTTCACTCTAGGGTAGGCAGTGCCTACCCCGGCGTCATATAAACATTTTTTTTCAAAGTGTTATTTAAATTTTTTTATATTTTTTTATTGTCAATCTTGACCTTTCAATTGCTCTTACGGAAAAAAGTTCTGTGCATGCCACTGTACGAAACAACCTTCATATGAAAAACCTATTCCTCTAATTCGAAAATAAGAAATAAAAACATAATATATAGTTCGAATATAATAAATAAAAACACCTCAAAATCGGGAGTTTTTTAGCGGCCCGCATCCACTGAACAAGCTTAATTAGTGTAAAATTTAAGCGCTAGAGCAGGACTGATCTTTCTGATTAACTTGGCCGTAACTTTCTGAAGCAACAGGTATTCTAGCGACGACAGCGCCATCTGTGTTTGGAATGAACAAAGCGAAATAACATAACGCTCTCGGGGCCCACGTGAGCGTTCAGTATGTGCATTACGGGCTGGAAACAGGTAGTTACAAAAATTCGTTGTTGAAAAATTAACAGTCTAGGATGAACGGTCGTTGGCGCGCTTGTCGTGAAAACGAGGGGTCGCAGGTTCCAATCCTGGCCCAAGAATTTTTTCCAAATAGTTTTCTTACTTGAAATTGGTTTCTAAATAATCTTTTCTAGTTTGAGATGTACTCTAATAATATTATATGTTTTTTAATACTACTCTGTCACATGGACGGACGGACACGAGAGTGATCTTATAAGGATTCCGTTTTTCCTTTTAAGATCCAAAACCCTAAATACAATCAAATTAAATAAAATACCGGGAAATACATTAAAATGGACACAACCTCTGAACCCTTTATCTTTGGACCACTTCATATAAAATATATATATATATATATAAATTTACGTTGTTGTCTTTTTATTATGATTTTATTTAAATAAATTCATATTAAAGAAAAATAATTTGTTTTTTAATCAGTTTACATTATATATTTCTATAAAAACACTTTATTACAATTATTTCCAGATATATGTCGACTTCTTGTCGGCATCAGTGGAACTTAATAAAATTAATTTATATAATATACTAAAATGTCATAAAATGCCAGATGGGGTACTATTTACATTTATTTCATGTAAAATATATAAGTAACTAAACAACTAATAAACGATTTTTTTATGAGAAAGGTACAGGTTTTATTACATATACAAGATGTCTATACAAACTATACTGACATTTAACACAAATAAAAATAACATTATTAGGTTAAATCACAAACAATATCTCCGTAACTATTATAATTATTATATACTTGTATTATTACGAGTATAATAATTACTTATTATATACTAATTTTATTATAAAAATCAAATATATATTCATTAAAACTATACTGATAATATTAAATATACATAATAGATAATAAATACGTATTCCTTATTATCGCGTATTTAGTAACTTGTATGTATATGTATAGTCTATCTATATTCTACTTGTATGTATATCATATCATATTTACTTATATAAATTCCCTTTACCAATTTCTAAGACTTACTTTTATGTTTTGGCTCGATGATGTTGCAATTTAGTTTTTGTTTCTAAATAATTGTTTATTTTTCTTTTTAAGTGACGATTGTTTAAAAAGAACGGTACGGAAACTGCTAAATTCTGCGCAGGCCTGCCATCTATCGTCTTCTACGGCAACTCATCCTACTGCGATTCACCTACCAGTGTTGTTTCAAATAAATAAGATCTCATCAATCTCACACAAGTGCACTGATTTCCCCCGCTGTACGGTACTCGAAGTAAGTTAGAAGGTGGGCTGACCGAGTCGATCGTGCTGCGCCACACGGGTCTACCACAACCGCGGAAGCCCGATATTTCTGTAGAAACATTACCTTTTGTTACTAACAAAACAAGGCTGCGGAGGTAAATATAGAACGAATAGTAACTCGACCCATAGTTCAGAGGTTACTCACCTATTGTCAGAATGTGAACGGAGAGAGGTTACTCACCCATTGTCAGAATGTGAACGGAGTATTATTTATACTAATCAAGGGCTTTTATTGGCAGCTGATTTGTTATTATCTTTTAATGGAATCTTGGCATTTGTTTGACAACTGACTTCATACTATCGGGAATGTTTAGCTGCCAAACTTTTCGCCTTTATTTGTTGAAATAGGAGCAACAATGTGTTAGCGCCATTTTCGCCGATTGTCCTCGATTGTGCTTGTACACAAGGCGAACTTAATTGTAGTTAGCATTATCTTCCAGTTAATGCTACTTAAAATTAACTTCCAGTCCTTATAGTCTTTTACAAGAGGGCCATAACAGAATGAAAAATCCTATGATAAAAATCAATTTATTTTTGTAACATCAATTTCGACACAAATCGGAGGCATTGGCGACCCAAATGGCAGGTAATTATATCAAAATGAGTTTGATGACTCTATTTAATATCAAAAGCTAAATTAAAATCAACTTAATCTTATTCAAAATGACAGATTTGATCTAAAGTGCAAACTAAATATTTACTTTAGCAACTCATGAGTTCTCTATAACTGCGTGTATCATAATGAAAACACTTTTAAATTTTAACTTTGCATCAAAAACAACGATAAAAATTGATCCCAGATTGAGTTCTCATTACAGTTTTTTTTTTATTTTTCTGAGAATATACGCCATTTTAGGATACAGTTTTCATAATTCTGGCATATAAATTAACCATTATTTTTAATGATTTTTTAAAGAATTGTCGGATATGACGTCACTTGAGAATTTAAGACATCATACTGATTGTGATGATCTGTCAAATCAGTAAAATTATTATAAATTTATCTTGATAGCAAAGGACACCTTTCTAAACAGTGACGTGATACGAAGGCAAATGGAAGTTGCAGCTTTTTCGTAAAAATATTCATCATCATGAGGTTGTTTAGACCACAAGTTATTAAATATGGCTTATTAAACCAAAATCTCGAAATGGTTTTCGAATTATTCTTTAATTCTAATTATTCTGCTATATCTGTGTTATATTTATGTTTTTTTTCGTGTTTTTATTAATGTATGTGTATAATTGGGGTGACATTGTCCGTGCGTGACGAAACCCACAAATAGAGAATAAAAAAGAACACTCAATGACTTATCCGTACGTGGTTATCGAAGTGTAATATCAGAAATATTGCTAAATTTTAAGCTATATCTTGTAATATATTAGGGTAATTATAGTAGCTTATGCTACAAGGGCGTAAAGGAATAAATTACGAGGACGATTTAAAACACGAGCGTAGCGAGTGTTTTAAACGTAACCGAGTAATTTATTGCTCTTACGCCCGTGTATCATACTACGTTTTTCAATGCATAGTGTGAGGAAATAAAACAAATATAATTTTGTGAACTTTAAATTGTAATTGGCTCAAAAGGACTAGGTATCCAGAGCCGTTAAACAGTAAAAAAAAAAGTAAAACATCTATGGTACACAGGAAAGGCTGCAGTTTAGCCAACCATTGTAAATAAATTTAAAAAAATAATAATAATAAAGCCCTAGGGCAAAATAATTGACTTTCTGTTCGGTTATGATGCATAAAAAGTGGGCCTTTACGAGCACTTGCATTGAAAATATTATAACGGGACCTTGTAATAAAATGCTTCCACTTTTGTTCATAATTATGCTCAAATAAGTACGATACAATATACAACGTGTAACAGAAAGTGTAACCATATTTGAAGAGCTTATTCAGTCAATGGTTTAGAACAAATTTTACTATAGAGCCAATCCTGAAATCTCAAAAAAAAATCTGCCCTTCCATACATTTCAGCCGAGCGGCATTGCATTTTTCTATGAAAAATTTTTTTTTCATGTACTGGGTTTGTTCCATAGTAAAAGTTGTTCTATACCATTAACTGAATAAGCTCTTCAAATATGGTTACACCTTTCTGTTACACGTTGTATATACCTATATGCATACGTTGTACATGAGTTACTCGTAAGGGAGAGTTAATATTTTAACATATACTTACATTGATTCACAAATTTACTGTAAATAAAATCTTTTGTAAACCTCTATTTTACTTAATTAAGCGTTTTTATTGATTTTCTCTCGAGTATCGATTTCAAGATCTATAGTTGGTTGTTTCTTTATACAAATTCAAATTCGAACATAATACCCTATATATGATTCAAATGATAGGTAAAATATTAATGATAAGTTTATTCAGGTGGTAGAGCTGATGCCTGTGGAGGTACCACCATCTTACTTGGAGACCCCCTCGAAGTAATTCGAGGGAGAGTAAGAGGACAGCGCACAGGCAAAAAACCAGGAGGCCCATCATGCCTGGGACCGATGGATGACGGTATATCCATCCCTAATAGCCGGGCCTTATATGGAACAGACTGGTGATGGGCAGCGGCGTCACTGGTGCGAGGGTTCCGGCAGCGCGCTCACCAACCCGCCTGCCCAGCGTGTGTGAGTATGGGCAATTCTTCCAGGATGACCACCGGGAATGGCAAAGTCCTGGAAAGGCTTATGTCCAGCAGTGGACGAACTAGGCTCATGGATGGATGGATGATAAGTAAAATCTACAAATATATACTAAGTAATAATAGGTTACATTTATTTCGTTAAGAGGGTGGTGACATGCCGAAGCCTACTACCAGTTGAGCGGAAAAGATAAAAATTTGAAGAAAACAAGCTGGTGAATTCACAATCAGATTTTACCTGTTGCATGAATCTTAAGAAAAATCCAGGCGTTAACAAAAGGGCCGCTTCCAAATCGGAAAAATGCAGAAGTAAAATAATCAAAAGTTAGGGAAACTCTCAAATGCGTTTTGAAGCTGTAACGGTTCTGGTAGCTGCCGACACATCCTAACTTCTTATCCAAGCCGGGAGCCGGGCCACGTGTAGGACAGAGCTCGAAGCGTCATTTCGTATGAATGTCATATTTGAAATTAAGTCTAATTATCGCTAAAACAATAAATCCCTATTTATATCCTGGCTTGGGTTAATCTTACAGATTAAATTCAACAGAAATACCTACCTTCAAAGCCACAACTTACGCAGATCTCCATTTGCTACTATCGTGAGAGGATAATAGTTTTTATTTTTCTCACTTTTGATTTGGAAATATATTGAACAATTTCAAATTAACGGTGGTAAAGTTATGACAGACGGACGGACAACGGAGTCTCACCATAAAAGTTGCTTTTGTACCTTTTAGGTACTACGAAACTCTAATCAAACACCGTCTCTGCATCCTCTTATTGGAGAAATCCTCTCAAAAATACAAACAATAATACAAACAAAAGATACTAGATGTAATCCAAACAGCCAAAATGTTTGGTTATGTATTTTGAGAAAGATCAAACGATATCGCGATGTAATATACAAGTAGCGCCATCTGGTTTTTAGTAGCAAACGAACGAGTGCGGCTTTTCTAGTAAGTACATTGACAAAAGTATTTTATGGTTCCGTACATGAAGGATGACAAACGGGACTCGACTACTTAGCTTACTACTTGCTTATATAGGACCACTTGCGACGTTGTGTAGGAAGACGCCGTTGGCATAGTTGATCCTTGGGTTGTTCTGAGCTGATTTAGCTCAATTGACATGAGGTGACCCCCTCTGAGATAGGTGTTACGGGGGTAGGATGAAAGTGCATCTCCCGCGGAAAGAAAAGTGCCTTTGAAACGTGGTGTGTCGTGGAGGACATATCCGGCTGCTTTTGTTTGGAAATATTTTGAACAATTTCAAATTTTTCATATTTTTTTTACATGTGGGCAAATTAATGCTATTTTTGTACCAAATTTCATGTATTTATCTTTTACGGTGCTAAAGTTATGAGGCTGTGACATACGGATCCACAGACGGACGGACGGACAACGGAGTCTCACCATAAAGGTTCCTTTTGTACCTTTTAACCCTAATTATTAAGAATCTTATCATGGAAATAGATGACATTTAGGACGAACTGTTTTTGTAGATTTAATTTTAGTTGTCAAACTGCCAATAAAAACAAAATTTAATAGGTACGTAGATGAATAACCTTGAAATCAACTTTCAAACAAGAAATGAATAATGGAAATAGCTTTTAAAATAAAAAAAATTACAGGAATTATGAAGTAAATAAAATTTCAGCAATATCATAGTTAATGACAAATTTTCATAGTTAGTGAATAATAAACTGTTTTTTGTATGAATACATTATATACATTTAAATAAATTTATATTACCTATATCAGATTTCTTTTAAATTTTTTTGATAAATAATTAGAAATAAAGACAGATGGGACACATATTTTAATCTAAAAAGTGAAAATTCAAGATATATTTCGGGCCTATGTATATTAATAATTACGTAATAATACATAATATAAATTAAATACCTTTTAACGTTTTGTGTGGCCAAGTCCAATTTTTATTTTCATTTGCAGTAGTTTTTTTTTTGGAAAGTTATTCAGTATGATCAGTTGGCGGTTTTATTTAAAGGTAGCGGTCTATTTACATATTCTGTATATAAAAGCAATCACTTATTTATCACAAAATTTCCGGAATAAACGTGAAATTTGGCAGGTTTCTTAAACACCACTAAGAAAGGGGTTTCTCATACAGATAGCCTTTCAAAAACTCACACTGAGTTGGTTTTCCTACCCGGGTTGCATTCATATCCCTTTCAAAAATCAACTCGCGTTGCTACAACCACCGTTCAAACGTTCGAAAGTTGTGTCGTTCGGTGTGGCACGCATTAACTTATTTGACAAGACCACACTTAATTTTGGCACTCTGTTTTTTTCTTTCTGTATCGAAAATACAAAGATAGGACGTTTAAAATAAGGTTAGTCCTGTCAAATAAGTTAAGTCGTGTTATACCGAATCAACAACTTTTTCAACATCAACTGTGAGTAGGGTTTGTAAGGTTTATTAGGTACGTCAAAATGACAGCTGTACCACTATTACTAAGGGCCTGTTTCACCACTTCCAGCTAAGTGATATCCAGAAGATAAGTTTAAAAATGGAACACATTTTGTATGCGTTATATGTCACATATAACTATCAGGCACTTATCTGGAAGTGGTGAAACAGGCCCTAAGTCTAACATAAAAATGTCAAATTACGTTTGCAGTGTCGCTACAAGACAAAACCTTCAGCGTTGCAGCAAGAGTGTTCTACTCCTAATTAAACACACTTCAGGGTGTTACTTGTTACTCCAATAGCACGGGCGAAGCCGTGGGCAAAAAGCTGGTTCCGAAAGGCTTTAAGAGGCTATGCGAATTTTATATTTGTCACTGTCACTCCAAGCGAAAAATCGCGTAGTGCCAGAGGGGCGGATTCCGGGCAAAAGGGAAAAAAGTAAAAGCTCTAAAATAGCTAGCAAAATTTCAAATATCAAATCTCTAGATATTGTGGAAACACACCTAATAAAATATGTTTGAGTTCTGTATATGGTTCCTATTCTTCAAACGAGGAGAAAAAGTGTGTTTGAAGACCTCATTTCAACAATTATTTCTATCGAGGAAAATTTATCCAAATATGTTTTCCAATTTCAAAACCCTAGATTATGTAGTCAAAATGCATATACTTACCAGAAATTTATAAAATTTTTCCGTGTATTTCATGAAATACACAGAAAAGAAACACCCGTATTGTTTTCGCATATCGCCTTAAAATGTTGGGTTGGTGAAAGAAGGACTGTTATTTTGTAAAAACACACAATTTAAAAGGTTTTACTAAATTTTAATGACTATAAATATAGATGAGGATCACAGTGTGAAGGTACATATCGTATGACTCTAGTTATCATCAGAGTTCTAGTAATGATGGTGTTGAGATGAGTACACGTGGTGGCTGGGACCGGAGTTGTGGACCACCGCGTTGAAACTGAAAATATGAACAAAATAAAAATTAATTCCTCTTCATATGGTCTCGACTACCTGGAGTACAACAAGTCAAAAATAAACATTTTTAGAACGCATTAAAAACTAGAAAAGATCAATCAAAAACAAATTCAAAGTAAACAAATATAAAAAAAAACCGGCCAAGTGCGAGTCTGACTCGCGCACGAAGGGTTCCGTACCATTATCTATAAAAACGGCAAAAAAAAAACATGTCTGTTGTATGGGAGCCCCCTTAAATATTTATTTTATTCCGTTTTTTTGTATTTGTTGTTATAGCGGCAACAGAAATATACATCATCTGTGAAAATTTCAACTATCTAAGTATCACGGTTCATGAGATACAGCCTGGTGACAGACGGACACACAGACGGACAGACAGACGGACACACAGACGGACAGCAGAGTCTTAGTAATAGGGTCCCGTTGGTTACCCTTTGGGTACGGAACCCTAAAAAATAAGTACAATAAATAAAAAATATTTTATAAAAATACAATAAGGGTATCAAATTGTGGGTATTAAAAAGCTGATTGTAAAATACCTATATAGTTTGGATATATTAAATTGCATCTATTAATTAAGTAAGTAATTTCAGAAAATGCAACAGAGTAATTAAAACTAAGTTATTGAATTTGTTAAAAATCGTACCTGTAAAAAATCGTACGTATAAGTTTTTTGCGAATTTGAACGAAAATTTCAAATGAATCCTACAGTTTTTTATTATTTCAGTTTACACCTTGTGTGAACAGCATGACTCTCTCAGTCGTTGTAAACCCCATCGTATACGTAGTATGGATATCATTGTTTTTAGCCCCATTTTGTTTCTGGTTTTAGTTTTAATTAGGTTCACAGAACTATAAATATACACATAACGAAAAGGGCTAGATTGCTCTTTTCGGCCTAAATCATCAAAAAACGAGTTCAACTACAGTAAAAAGTGCTAGATCTAGCCCGAAAAGGGCTAAGGTGGCAACACTGGTATGAAATAATTGCTTACTTGAAATTTGTTTCTAACTGATCTTTCCTAGTTTGTTATGCACTCTTACAATATTTAGGTTATCCAAAGCGATGGATTTCATTATAAAACATATATTCAAAAATAAGTTATATTGATCGATAAAACATTCTTATTTACTTATAACGTAACATTTTTCTTTAATTTATATAACATGAATTTTACAGACTTTAGAAATCAGATGACCAAATATAATTTTTCATTACTAATGCTCTGAATATGCGGGAGGTAAATACGATTTACAACCTTAGGGAGGTAAGAAAATTTAAATAGGTTTTTGGGGACAAGACCTCATATTTCAGGCAAGATGCTTAAAAGTGACACAATAAATGTATTTTTTTTAAATAATCGCACTGGCCAACAAGAAAATGGATTAAAAATACAGGAAAATTGGTGCCGCGCAAATCTTGTTGAAAGCGTTGTATACATATGTTTTCAACGAAAAAGTTACGAATTCAAGTGATAATGATAAAACTACAGGCAAAGGCAGGTTGTTTTTTTTTTTTTTTTCCATTACTAACAATTTTTATTTTATTTTATTTTTTAAGTTATATTTATAAACTTAAATAACATATAAATAATGATAATTTTTTTTTTTTATAAAACTAACTTAAAATAAAACAAACACAGGTTGTTTTGTAAATTGTTTTTTTCATTTCCTCGCATTAGTGATGAAAAGTAGAGCATTGCACGCGGGTGTAAGTGATCAATTACACCCATGTACCATTAGCACCCACGCTCGCTTTGCTCGCTCGTGCGTTTAAATATCTCGGGTGTAATTGATGACTTAACTCCCCTGTATAACAAATCTACTGTAGCCGAACATCAATCTAACAAGCATAGTAAATTAATTAAATAAGCAAAGAGCAAGTAGTTAATATGGAAGAGACAAGTAATGTTTGTACACAGCTGATATTGTTTTGTTTATTTGTTACCAAATTATATTTCTTTGTAACATATTGTACGCAAAAAAGTTGCTTCCGCTGCCTCTATGTCAGTGTGGTAGAGCGTTTCTAGAGGTCTTGGGTTCAATCACCATGGTGCAAATTAACTTGTGTCCGGTCTGCGTGTATGCCTTTCAAAAAAGGCATGCTATTCCATTTTGTGCCCGCAGTACGGCGATAGGGCTTACCTTCACCCATCACGTTTGGGACGTAAAAATTGAAAAGTGCGTGTGCCAAGTGTTACACCTCTGACATCTCTTTTTTATGTGTTTTTTGCTCGGATAGTAGACGCTCATTTCATTATCTTAAGAGGATGGCATACCCTAGCAACTTTTTTCATTACCCGTCCAGCACAATAAGTCTAATGGCAAAGACTTTATTTGCTTTTTATAGAGGCGATTTTATGTTGGCTCTTTGACCTCTTTTTCTTGGACGCGTAATACTAGTGATCACGCAGCGAAACAACAAAATGGTGTGTTTTCAGCTTATACTGAAATATTTTGTAAGGAAAAAAATATTGAATTTAGGTGATATACCTTCATATTTCTATTACCTATTTTATAAAAAAAAAATCAGGTTGATTTCTTAACCGCGTTCTTGAAGCGAACGTTTGAAAACCAAAAAAAAAGAGGGTGCAAAACATTTTTTTTTGGCAAAAGTATAAATCTTAGTACATTGTTTATACGTAAGATCCCTAGAGAAAAAAAAAGATCCCTAGAGAAAAGCCAAACATATTTTTTTCAATACAAGGAGGGTCCGAATTTCTTCAAACGAATCCTAAATAGCCTGGAGTTGCTCATGCTCTAGGCTCAGGTACAGTCTTAAAACCTTTATCCAAATCGAAGCAGTTTTACATTTGCATGTAAGATTATTTTGATGAAGCAGCCGATGCTTTTAACGACGTTAATATTTCAGGTTAGTAATCAAAACGAGTTCAAGAACAAGTTTACTATTAATCTAGCACCTGTTGCATTGTTGTTGGTACCGGTAGACGGTCCCGTTGAGGTCAATGCTTATCTAGAACCGGAAAGTCAACCGGTTAAACCACCATGTGATTTAATATAACGCCATAAAGTTACGTGGTTTCGTATAAGAAGACAAATAACTGGTACATAATCCAATGTAAATATTCGTGCTTTATGTAATTTGGCGAAAGTTGCAATATCATCTACTTCTCTACTAGAACGTGTTAACTCACGGTGTATCATGTTTTGTTTGAACAAGTTAAGGGGGTATATCGTCAATATTGAAACTTTTTGAAGTTATTTATCTGCTGTTCAAAAGTAGTCCCAAGTTAAATAAATTAGTATAACAATTTTAGGACCTTTTTCTAGATTTTGGTCTATCAGAAACGCGATTGGAGGAATTTCACTTGATAGAAATAATTATTGAAATGAGGTCTAAATTTACACATTTTTTGATATTCTGACAAATTGGGTAGTATACACACTTCAAAAATATTTATTCAGATGGGTTTTAACAATACCTAAATTACTGGAAATGTAAATTTTCCTAGCTATTTTAGTTAATTTTTTATTCATTTAAAACCGACATTTTGTCAATTTTCCCCGATTCCATACCTCTCGCACTGCGGATCTTTCCGCCTGGAGTAACGGGGGCCTTTGCACGGACGATATATCACCTTAAGCAGATGTAATTGGCACAAGTTTTCCGTTTCGTAAACGGTTTTACGAGTAGCTTAGCGTAATATTGTTCGTACTTTACAAGGTGGAAGAAAGAGAAATGTCACAATTCCAAAGCGAAAAAGAATTCGTGTAGCTTTTATTGACCGCGTTAGTTAAGGCGACGCCGCGAAGAATTGGCACTTTTTGGAGTAATTTTACTACGTTCAGTAAGAAGCTACTACTAGTACTAGTTTGATAAATTAGTATAACATTTGCGGAACCATTTTCTAGATTTCTGGAACACAGAAAGGTGGTTAAAAATCTTTCTCTCGATAGAAATAATTATTAAAATGAGGTCTTCAAACACACGCTTTCTCATAGTTTGACAAATAATTATCATGTGCAGACCCCAAACATATTTTATTAAATGGGTTTTAACAATATCTACATTTCGGTAATTGGACATTTTTTGAATCATTTTAGTTTTTTTTATATAAATAAAAAAGGATTCTCACACTGAGCGTTTTTCCGCTTGGGTGACACTGCCCGTTGAAAACTTGATGCCTCACCTTAAGGCGTATACGTTTTAAGGTTGTCTACATTATGTTTTGTATAATAATCCGTGGCTCACCACCTATCACGTTGGGACGTAATAATCGTCGGTGAAACGAGAGTGTACCGAGTATGGACTGTGACTTGCATTTCACAGTTCACACTCGAAACACCTTTGACACCCCCTCGGGGATTAATTTAGTGACGATATATTTGATTTGTTGACTATAAATATTTATAAGCAGGAAGTTCTTTGAAATTTCATGCGGAATAATATTGCTTTGCTTACCCGTTGTGGTCATCAGCGGTGTACTCGACCTTGCGGAAGGAACCATCAGGTTGCAGCAGGGAATACTCTCCCTTCACGACGTCCCCATCTCTGGTCTCGTGCTGGGACTTGTGGTCTCCAGTGTGAGGGTCCTCCACGGAGTAAGAGTACTGGTATTTGGGATGGGCCTGGAAATATAATAATCTCTCCTTATCCTCATATCCATCTACGTTTTTATAATTCAATTATTTATTATATCAACTGCCATATACTGGATGTATTGCTGATGATGCGGAAGTCAGAAAGTGGCGATGGTACTCGTCGACACGAACAACTTTTAGTGAAAAATATCGAGAAATAGAGAAAGAATACTGATGTTTCATACATTTTGATCGAGTAAATAATTTTTTTTATGACACTGCTGTTTTTTTCACAATTTGTAGGTTCCATTATAAAAGTTGTTCGCCAGTTTCCGGCTTCCGCAACATCACCTTAACACCCAGTTTAGTCTTTTTTACCATCGTTCTTGTTACATATTTGTTCTATTAAGAGCTAAATCATTTAAAAATTTACTTTTACTCATAATTAAAATGATCAAGGCATTGTTCTTACATAATAGTCCTCAGCATGGTCGATGGGGGCGGCGTGAATAGCGTGGGCGATGGGGGCGGCGTGGATAGCGTGGGCGATAGGGGCGGCATAGTGCTCGACAGGGGCGGAATAGTGTTCGACAGGGGCGGAATAGTGCTCAACAGGAGCGGCATAGTGCGTGTCATGATGCACTAGACTGTGTTCGGATGACACGGAGTAACCACCATGGCCCAAATGACCAGCATGTGCGACGGCCAACGCGGCGCTGACTGCAAAGATCTGAACAAAAAAGAAACCCATTATTCACTTCACTTTTTTCACATCACTGTTTTTTGAAATTCTAACTTACTTTAGCGAACATTTTTTGGGATTGGATAGTGCGTGACTGACATGAATTTGATAACCGCAAGTGGGTTTTATAAGAATAGAATTAGTGAGTCCGGTGGGGCGCCCAGAGCTCCCGCTATCGAGCAAGGTCACCCCGCTTTGTCTTCTACAATCTCGTATTACGAGCTCGCGCTTTACTAATTTGTTACTTAACTATAATATACCTCGTTACTGTTATACTAGGTCACATTACAGTTTTGTTTTAGGAATTTTATTCAGAACTGTCATTCAATTCAAATATAATGTTCGCGGGAACTACAACTATATCGCTATTATTGATTGATCCATTATATTGATACTTACTTTCGATAAAATACACTTTTTATTGATATTGTGATATTATCATATTGTATGATCGACTCGTTGCTAAGTCATGATTAGTATATCTTCGATACCTTATGTTTGGTTTAAGGTGGTTCTTCCTAGCGTTTGAAGAAATAGCCTCCATTGAAAATGGGTTAACTCAAAAGTGGCATAAGCAAAACTTCTGAAAAAAAAGTGGTTAGTAAAATAGGCTTTCTAATTGACGACAAATTTTGTTCTAGGTTTTATAAAACCATATAAATTTATTACGCAAAATCATAATTCTGGATTAAAAATTAGGAACTCTGGAGCTACTCGCTTGAGTTCTTGTTTTAAAATTGAAGTAAAATATAGCTTAGTTAGTAAAATAGAAGATGGAAATATTTTTCCGTCCATCGCGTCCATTTAAAAAGTATTATTTTCTACTATTTTCCTTTATCTGGAGACGCAGCCACTTTGCATAGCGCGCTGTAATGGACGTTATTTCGATGTTGTTTCCGCTGTTTTATGTAAAAAAAGACATGATCTTGCTAAGCTTCTTGCCCGTTCTTCTTAGCAAGACTAATCGAATGGGCGGAGGTAGGTATTTATATATGTAACTTATTAGTATGTTGTATATAGGATGTGATTTGGTCGGCCGCCTGGATTCGTGCTGGGGGCTCGGTTGGTGATCATTGAACCTTGTTCCTGGTCCCTGGCCTAGTCTCCGATATGGCTTCGGGCGGTTGATTGGATTTCACCTTGTATAATATATATTTTACCTATCATTTTAATCGTATATATATTGCTACATAAATAAAATAAATCTAGTTCATGTAAATTTATTATTTTATTATATATCTTTTTATTATATTAAATTTGACGTGTATAAAGTGTATTATGTATACCTACTTTGCAAAATAAACTATTTGATTTTGAATTTTAATTTGAGTTTGAGTTTTACCAACACGCGTCGAGTTGCTAATTTACTAGAAAGAACCGCCTTAAATAATACATTTGTGTCGGTCTATAAAACGCTGTTAAAGGATTGTCATGGCCTAACATGTATGTATTGAGAGGTGTTTTGTAAAAAGTAATATATAAAAAAAGCAAGTATTCTGAAATGATTAGAATACACACAAAAGGTAAAATATTTCACGATTTGGACCTCTCTTTGAAAGACTTAACAATAGGTATGGAACATTTCATAAGTAGCATGTGAAAAATAATATGAAATGCGTGCGTTATTAACAACACATATCCAAGGAATCAGTTTCTGTTTGTACCCGGAATAGACTAAACGCAAAATAAACTCTTAAACACGAAACATGCATGCGATATTGAATGAAATTGCATGCAGTGTACAATACCCCAATTATCTACGGACCGAATAATATAATATCCGATCTGCTCTTGGAACAAATTACTACTTAGCACGTCGTTTGGTTAACAATTTGATGGCTGCGTTTCAAGATCAGTCGAGCACATGCTTTTTATAAACGTCAGCAGTTTAAGTGGAACATTTGGAAAATTTGTAGTCCAACATTTTTCTTAAATTTATAAAATCAACTTTTATACAAAAAAAAAAAAAACGCTAAATAACTTAAGAGCCCCTTTACACCTGGATTTTCCTCGTGATTAATAGAGAAGGTAAATACTGATTGTAAAGTCAGCAGCTTATTTTATTCGTTTTTTTTTCATAAGTATTATCTAGCGGTACCTAAATATACGTCTCTGTACAGTCCAAAAAGCAAAATTTTATGAAACACCATCATATAGGTAATATAATACAGGACGTCTTGAATATTGGCTCCTTTTTAAGTAAAGTTTAGTGAGTTATATAATTTTATTGTATACTGAAAAAAAGAAGAGGGAAATACAGACGTCGTTCATGTAAATATGACTAGGTTTATACACTTTTCTATAAATAACCAGTTACCGTTTCATGAAAAACAGTTTTTAGCTAAAATCATTTCACAAATTCAGCGTCGTTTGAATATCTCGTCATCTCACACATCTTAATCAGAGAAAGAAGTGTGGAAAGTTTCATTGAGATCAAAGCCATCAGGACGTCACAAAAATAAATGGCAGCTAAACGGGAAGGGGCCACTTAAAAATAATAACTGTCATTATAGTGGTTTATGAAACTGGCACATAAACGTGTGAGTTTAAAAAACGAGCCGTAGGTAGGCAAGCTTTTTAATAGTAAACACGAGTGTTTTAATACCTCGTTCTGTGTAGTTTCATACACTTCTTTATCTATACGTACACTCAAGCAATAGGTTACCTTCCTATTTTCCAATCCATAAGATCTTAGTAAAATTGATTTTGTTGATCTTTTCTTGATTTTGCTGTTTTTTTATTGTTTGTCATTTTTGTTGCTCAGTACATTTTGCCCAGAAAAAAACTTTAAACAAACAAAAAAGCAGTAAATATTAAATTAATAAATAGCGCACAAAATCTATCCAGCAGTTCACCGCGTATGTGAGACAAAGGTGCGGTCACAAGTAGTACTATCATTAAAATCAATCGTAGTCCGCAGCGCATGGGGTTGGTCATAAGTACATTCAAACCATTCCATTTTAAAACCTCAGACATGGCTGCATGGGCTAATTTCCCTTTGCCTTCCAACTTCTTAAACCTGTACTTTTATAGCAGAAAATGTTAATTAAAGGCATTATTTTGTTAACAAAACTGTTCTTTTAAATTTTTTTTCTGTATAAGAGACGTTTGTTTAAAAATTGTCATTATTCACTATTTTTGAGTTCATATGAGGGTAGATGAAAAAAAAAATCATTAACAAGAGTTAAATTAAACAAACATTAAGGTGAGGACGTCTATACCACATGTCGAATGAGCCAAGGGCAGTTCTTAAAACACAATCACATTAAAAAAATGATAGAATTAGGTTAAGGGGCTGTACAATGCTAAAATTCAGTCCTGCTCTAACGCTTTTGTTTTTTAACTGTCTATCTTGCTCCAATCAGATGCCGCGCACGCAAAGCTTCAGTTATTTTGAAATCACGGCTACATTAGGACATAAATTATAATTTTTTCATGTAATAATGATGTTTTTTTTCTAATTAGTATTTGCGTGTTGGTTTCGTTTCAATCGGTTTTGAAATATGGAAACTGAATCGCTTTTTTTGGAAAATTCATGCTTTTTTGAATATTAAAAGAAGATTGAAAGTATGTTTATTTATAAAGGGTAATTAATAATTGCCTCGAGTCAAAAAACACCCCATAATTTTTATCATCTTCACTACATTGACGGAACTGAATCCAATGCTAAACTGATGTGGAGCCCCTTAAAGGTTTGAATTGACCAAAACAAAGCAGCTTGCATTGTTGGGGTATAATGAGGTTTCTCAGTTAATCATACTTATCAGATTATTAGACAGAACGTTACTTAAGGGAAATGTTGCCTAAATTAGAAACCTTACATCTTAAAATATATACTATTGAATACGGTGAACACCGCATCGTCGTCCTATCTATTTGTATCGAACATACAGCGATGTAGTCTTTTTTATAGTCATAAAAAACCTTACATGAAATTAAATATATAAATACTTGTCTTATGTAAAATATGTAAACCTCTGAACTGCCTAAAAATTTGTTTAGATTCGCGGTTCTTAATTCGCCATGTTAATTCTGTCTTGTAAATAGACTTCGTAAAATATATGGAAACTATTAGTAACTCTGTCCCACTTGGCAACAGTTTCGGCTAATAAGCTTGAAATGTGACCAAGTGGGCATTGTCTCGCCGAGCCCACAATACCCACATCTTGAATATCAGATCGATCGTGGGCAAAGTTTGTCACGAGTTCATGACTGCATTTCTTAGTGACTCTGGTATTTCGAAGATTTCAACACTTGGTTTGTTTGTGTGGTTTTAATATAGTACCGTACCTACCTATAATGCCCACGGCTTGGTATTCCACCGTTTTATTGATGATTACGTTATGTAAATAAATACATTAAGGGAGGTATAATAGGCTGTTTTATGTATTAGTTGCGTATATGACACAGTATTCATTTGAAAAACATGTATTAGTAGTTATGTATTTAAGTGTTATTATCTTTGTTTAGAGTTTTGGTTTATGAATGTGGAACATTTAATGGTATTTCAAGTTTGCTCAGTTTAAAGTTAATTACTTTTGAACTGTTAACATCTTGTAAATAAAGTATTTTTCGTATTTATTAAATTTTTTAGTACTTAAGATAGAAATATAATGTTTATTTCCCTAGGAATAGAGCAAAGCTTAAATCAGTTTAGTGTTACAGTATACATAGTGGATATATTCTTTCGATTAGGATATATTGTATAAGAATACTTTCTTACCCTTCAAGATAAGGTAAACTAAATAGTAAAAACATGGAAACAATAAGCAATACAACTTAAGTTTTATAAATAGTATTTACAAGTTTTATTCATCGTTCAAAAATTCGATATAAAAAAACAAACAAAATCGTTCAATAATGGCCGTGGTATTCAGGCGCGGGGTGGATCGAAGGCTCAGAGTTGTGAACCACGGCGTTGAAACTGAAAAAAAAAAAGAAGGTTTTTCGTAGAATGTTCCAGCCAACTAGAGATAAACAATAACAAAATAGACCTTCATACTTCAACCACTGATGTCAAGCATGTGAAGAAATTGCTCAGAGATATTAATTACATTTTTGTCCTTTGTCTAGTGTTATTATGTATCATGAGAATGCAGAGGCCAAACAATTGAAAAGATATATAATTTGGCCTCATTTGGGATACGGTCAAGGTTATTCCAATGCATCCATTACTGGACTCATGACGCACATTTTTTCTACGAAGCCATTTTCTTAGATCTGTCTATATAGGTACATACCAAGTAATTGTATTTATTTTGCTAGTACCTCATCCAATTAATTTATCTAAGGCCGATATTAAACTATCACTTTTAAAGGATCCTTCGTCAATTATTGTATATAGACACTGATCCATTATTACAACATGTCGTAATAAGGGATCCCTTTTCATGAAATATTTGATGTCAAATTTTAAAAACAAAACATCGATCAAATAAAACGGATAGTGTAATATCGGCCTAAAAGATGACAGATATAAAGTTTCAAAAGTCCGAAGATATCAGATAAAGCTTTCAAAATTGTTATATTATTGTGAATGCCAGTCGTTTTGAGAACCAAGAGACGGATGTAAAGTACTCCCAAGGTAATAATGCGCATACAAATCTGAGTGACCGGACGTACCACGTGACCTTATTGATTGTATAGAAAGTAAGGATATACGAACTTTGCCGAACAGTGGCGAAGATTTGTATATTATTAATTTGAGAACACTGTGATATCCTGACTAACTGACTTATTTATCAACGCCAACAAACGACTGGACTTCTAGGAACATGAAGTTCGGAAGAAGGTTTCTTTGACTTTCACTCTAGGGATTTTAATAAATTCCCACGGGATCGAAAGAAACGGGATACAAACGAGCAACGCTGCAGAACTTATGCAGGTGTTTTAATAAATGAATGGCAAGGAGACCAAGGAGTCTCACCCATTGTGGTCATCGGCGGTGTACTCGACCTTGCGCACGGAGCCGTCAGGCTGCACCAGCGAGTAGAAGCCGTGGACTACGTCACCATCGCGGCTTTCGTGCTGGGTCTTGTGGTCTCCGGTGTGAGGGTCAGCCACGGAGTATGCAAAGTCGTATTTGGGGTGCGCCTGGAAACAGAGGATTAAGGGTTTACTGCTAAAACCTTATAGAGTTGTTTTATTTGTGATCTACATTTTACATATGAAATTTCCGAAATTTTTTTACAGATTCATGAGTTCATAATTCCTGTTATTCAATAGCCATTTCCATTATTTGTTTTTTGTTTGAAAGTTGATTTCAAGGTTTTAAATCTACGTAATTTTGTTTTTTTTTTGTCAGTTTGATTACCCAAATATACATTTTCAAACACAGTTAGTCCTAAATGCCATCCATTTCCTTGATAAGATTCCTAATATTTTTTTACGCTGACACTTTTCAAAAAATTTATTAATGTTGCTGTTAGTTTAATGTTGTCTCATTCATACACAAAAGAAATTACATAATTTGGATTTGTCATTCCTAAAAAAAATGCAAAAATGTTAGTACTGAAAATTGAGTTTCCTTCAAACTCTCTATAGAAAACGGCAATTTCAGGCAGGTAGGCAGGTAGCTATATGAAAACGATTTGACAGATTGAAATCTGAATTTAAACTACTTGGAAAATATGGAAAATTTCTCGTTTGTCTCACATTTGGAAATATTATGTGGAATATCTAATTTTACGTGGAGAAAACCCATGCCAGACATAACCTACGCTTGACACACTCTCACTTCAATGACAAACATAAAACCTTACTTACATGGTAATCGGCATGCTCGTCATGTCCGTCGTAATGATCGTCATCGTAGTGAGCTAGTGGGGTGGCATAGTGGGCCAGGGGTGCGGCCTGCAGCAGCGGAGCGGCGTAGTGGACGGGGGCGGCGACTAGCCCGTAGTGGCCTTCGTCGTGACGCACGATGCTCTGAGATGAGACCGCAGGCCCATACTCGTAAGGGTATGCGGTGGCGGCGGACACCAGGGCACAGACTGCTACGATCTAGAGGTGGAAAGTAGAACTTAAAATAAGTAAAATTACACACGCACACAATATACAAACACGCATTACAAAGTTAACTTATTTTAAGTAACAGCCTCCCCAATCTTTAATGAGAGGGGATGTTGTAACAAATGGGTTCTGGACTAGTCCTATCTTCGGTAAGAGAATTAAATAAATACATATTAAGTACTGTAAATACATATGACTGTACATAACACACACACATATATATGTATAAGCATGATATTTATTTATTTCTCTTACAGAAGATAGGACTAGTCCAGAACCCATTTGTTACAATGTGATATCTCAACTCCCTGGTTATCAGCCTTTCTGGGAGAGCCGGCTGTATAATGTGGCGGGACTTTAATATTTCTAGAAAAATTTAAGAAATCTGATGGAGATTCTAACTGAAAATTCAATTGCAGACTCTATAGATATAAAAGAGTGGTCAAATTTGTAACTTTTGAAATCACGGCTATATTAGGACATTAACTATAAATTCTTTATGTAATAAAGATGTTTTTTTTAGTAAGTATCAGCGTGTGTTGGTTTCGTTTTCATCGGTTTTAAAATACGGAAACTGAATCGCTTTTTTCGTGAAATTCATGCTTTTTTAAAAGTATTATTATTAAAGGCAGATTGAAAGTATGTTTATTTATGAAGTGTAAAAAATAATTGTAGTGAGTCAAAAAACACGCCATATTTTTTTCAATTTTTTTCCATCTACATTGACGGAACTGAATCCATTGCAAAACTGATGTTTAGCATTGTGGAGACCCTTAAAGGTCTAAAAGAAATGGAAATGCTTAATTTTGTTTTGTTGTTTGAAAACGGATTATCTCTAGTAATATTGATATTGTTTTAACTTTTTGCTACACTTTATCTTGAAGAATTAGGATGCACACTCACTTTGCTAAACATGGTTGGTGTAAGGTTCACAGTTGGTAACTGATTGATGTCAATCGATCGTTGACCGTGGCTTTTTATATGAATAACTGCAACTAAAGAACAAGTGGGGCAAATAATCGTTTTGTTCGGACAATGATATGACAATGACTTACAAAAGGTCGAGATATAAAAAACATCGACTATGGAATTACAAATGTGTCATGGTGTCTTAGCTGACAAGTCTAATGTAATTTGGCAACAACTTTGTTTTAAGGCGATATGCAAAAAATACGGGTGTTTCTTTTCTGTATATTACATGAAATACACGGAAAATTTTAATAAATTTCTGGTATATGCATTTTGACTATATAATCTAGGGTTTTGAAATTGGAAAACATGTTTGGATAAATTTTCCTCGATAGAAATAATTGTTGAAATGAGGTCTTCAAACACACTTTTTCTCCTCGTTTGACGAATAGGAATATATACAGAACTCAAACATATTTTATTAGGTGTGTTTCAACAATATCTAGAGATTTGAAATTTTGCTAGCTATTTTAATTGTTTTAATAGAAATATAAAACCAACTTTTTTCCCTTTTGCCCTGAATCCACCCCCCTCGCACTGCGCGATTTTTCGCTTGGAGTGACAGTGACAAAAATAAAATTCGCATAGCCTCTTAAGTGTCTTATACTAATATTACAGAAACCCTTCTGGAATGAATACATATAACATAACATAACATACTCTTTATTGTGCATCGAAATAAAAGAAGTTATAAAATAATATATAAGGCGGTCTTATCACTTAAGCGATTTCTTCTAGACAACCTTTGGGTGGAAGATAAAGAAAAATAGAGGTTATGGCGTAGGTGGTGTAAAGAAAATATATCCGTAATAAATAACCTAATTTCTTATGTCCCCTAAATATTAAATTACCTACATGCCAATAAACATATACATATACTAATATATATTCATATATCAATATCAGAGAGATGAATATATCTACATAATATGTACAGTGGAGACCTCATCAAGTAAGACACATTGGACTTTGTACCTATCTTATATTCTTCTCTGTAGGGGCTAATGTCGTACTGCAAGTGTATAGCTTGATGTGGTCTCCACTGTACCTTAATTGATGGGAGGAAAAATGTTCTTTAATTCGTTTTCTGAAAATATCCAAGGAAGGAGCAGATTTTACAAAAAAAGGGTAAAGCATTCCATGAACGCACAGCTTCAACTGTAAAAGACCCGATTCTCCGTCCGTCACAAGCTTTTGGAACGTGGTTCCTTATCGTACGTTACACTCCAGACACGCCTGCTAGGCCAAAAAAGTACAAGATTTCGATCGTCACGACACTTTTGCTAGACACTTTTCCCTCGACACCTCTCGTTTTTTATCTTTCTTAACCATTGGATTTAGCAAGCTACGAGTATAATTCATCTATTGGTCTATGTCTATTATTGAAGGTGAAAAAAAGAATTTAAGTACATAATAAAATCATGACTTGGCAGATTACCGGTTTCTTATAAATAAATAGGGTGACTTACATTTCGCAGTTCACACTTGGAACATCTCTGCACCCCCATGAGGATTCAGGTGGTGACCATATTTTTTTGTATAAACAGGATGAGAAATTAATAAAGCGCATGCCCCCACTGACTTATGCTCGTCTCTCCTAAATTCTGGTTTAGAGAGCTTAAAAAGCCTAGATTTTTCTAATATATGCGGAACGAAATATTCGTTCGGAAACGAGAACTAAACAATATGGAATTTACGAAAACCACATTGTCTCATCATGGTCTAGAAATTTACGATGTTATGTTTTTATTCATATTGCGTGTATGTATAACTTTAACGGCCATGGGCCGAGTTGTAATAGAAAGAAAATCTTTAATTATATAACTCGTTTAACTCGTTCAACTTTTTTGTGCCCGGCTTTGCCCGTATTAAATGGGTCTCATGATGGGTTTATTCCGAGCTTTTTAATAATCCTTTTAAATAAAAAAACTTTTTTGTTCCTTCTAGTCAAAAAGCAAACTCGCTAAGAAGTCGATCTGGAGTATGTATTTGGTTGAGTAACCATTGGGTTCCACCACCGTACTCGTAATTGTAGTCGGCTTGAAAATACACCTTATTTGACATACAACACGATACGTCAAAACGATCAAAACTTAACCATATTTTCTCCGAAGTCCAGTGTAACTTTGTATTCACTAGTAGTATCCGTGCCCCTATTGTTAATGCGAAAGTGTTTGTTGGTTATTGACTTGTTGGTTTGTCGTTCTTTCAGGCAGCAACGGAGCAACGGATTGACGTGTTTTTTTGCATAGAGATAGTTTATAGGCCGGAGAGAGATATAGGTTACTTTTTATTCCCGGAAAATGCAAATCGTGATTAAACGTGGCAGTATGTATCCAAGGTCCTTAGGGTGTGTTGTGCTGCAGATGATAGCTTCGTTATAAGGGTCTTCGTTATAAGTGTCTACGTTATAAGGGACTACGTTATAAGGACCCAAGTTATAAGGGTTTACGTTGTAAGGGTCTACGTTATAAGGACCCAAGTTATAAGGGTTTACGTTGTAAGGGTCTACGTTATAAGGACCCAAGTTATAAGGGTTTACGTTGTAAGGGTCTGTGTTATAAGGACCCAAGTTATAAGGGTTTACGTTCTAAGGGTCTGCGTTATAAGGACCCAAGTTATAAGGGTTTACGTTGTAAGAGTCCAAGTTATTAGGGTCTACATTATAAGGGTTTACGTTGTAAGGGTCTGCGTTATAAGGACCCAAGTTATAAGGGTTTACGTTGTAAGAGTCCAAGTTATTAGGGTCTACATTATAAGGGTCTACGTTGTAAGGGTCTGCGTTATAAGGACCCAAGTTATAAGGGTTTACGTTGTAAGAGTCCAAGTTATTAGGGTCTACATTATAAGGGTCTACGTTGTCAGGGTCTACGTTATAAGGACTCAAGTTATAAGGGTTTACGTTGTAAGAGTCTACGTTATTAGGGTCTACATTATAAGGGTCTACGTTGTAAGGGTCTACGTTATAAGGGCCTTAGTTGTAAGGGTTTACGTTGTGAGGGTCTACGTTATAAGGGTCTACGTAATAAGGGTCTACGTTATAAGGGTCTACGTTATAGGGGTCTTCGTTGTAAGGGTTTTCATTTTAATGATCTCTTAATTTGTTAAAATTAAATGGATCTGAGCCACGATTTGGACTTGCGATCTATTGTTTTAGTGACAATGTGAATTAAGAGGATTAAAATTGACTACTTCATCAGAATCTATCTGAAAATTATAAATTTTGCGTTCATTAAGACAGACAGACAAACGTTGAAAGATTTATTAGTAAAAATTTTATTATAAAAAAGTGTTAACTTGGCGCTAAATATGGATATCATTTTTGTAATCTTCATGTGTAAATTTATGCGTTAATCTTAATTAATTAACTATTTTTCGCAATTTAAACTTGCACTTAGTGAAGTAATTACTTCATTGAACTAAATACCTAAAACACTTCCTAAATTGTGGAAATACTGATCTCACAAGAATAAGTTTTTGCTTTTGCAATGTTTATAGAGTCCGAGGATTTTTTTATGTAGCCTGGCTTAATCACCCCCTTACATGATAGATGGACACAATAGCGTTAAAAAATGCAACTTTTTCGAGTTTTTTTTTGTATAGGGATTGGGAAATCAACTTTGGGATTTGTTTTTTTTAATTTTAATGTTTGCCGTAATAAAGGCCATACTAAAACGTCCAATCCAATCCAATCCATCAGCCAATATCGGTCCACTGCTGGACATAGGCCTCTCCAAGGGCACGCCACATTTTTCTTTCCTCGGCCATCCTCATCCAGCCACTACCGGCAATCTTTTTTAGATCGTTAGTCCAGCGAGCTGGCGGGCGTCCTACACTGCGTCTGCCGGTTCGTAGTCTCTACTAGAGAACCTTTCTCCCCCATCGGTTGTCGGTTCTTCGGCTGATTATGTCGCCGAATCATCATCAGCCGAAGAACTAAAACGTTTTATATGAAAATTTCCACTGGCTACCTATAACGGCTGAAGCTGTAAACCCTTATCATAGACGGACAGACAGACAGCGGAGGCTTAGTAATAGGGTTCTGTTTGGTATCCCTCGACTGCGGAACCCTAAAAAGACATTAATGTTCTCTGTAAAAACACGCGAGCTTTAGTCTTTTCCTCAGTGAATATTGTTTCCTTAAAACTCGTGCACACCTCATGCCAGTGACGCAAGCACTGTACTGATGCGGCTCTGATAAGGATGGATTGTTGTCGGTGGGAGGTCAGGGTCGCTAGATAAGATTTAAAGAAAAAGATCTATAAAAGAAATTTAAGAAATTTTAGCGACCCTGACATCCCGCCAACCACAGTCCAGCGTTATTATAGCCACATCAGTAATGTTATATGTACTATAATTAAGCATTTGCTAACGAGTATCGCGATTCAAACCCAAGATAGGCCAAGCCTGCTGTAACGCGTTTTGTGAATGCAAGATTGCATCGCTACCAGGGTTCCCAACCCTCCCGGAATGCCCGGGAGGCTCCGGGAATATTGTTCAACCTCCCGAGCTCCCGGGATGCAATGAATTCTCCGGAATTTCAAAAATAAAATAAATCACGCGAAATAAATAATTGGGTGACGAAATAAATTTTGATTTTTCATATCAAATATAAGTGATGCTTCTACAAAACAAAGCAAATTAAAAATAACAAATATTACCGACTTTCATTCAATTGCTCACCGATTTGTTCAAATCTCCCGGGTTGGTTCCTTTATTCTTTATTCTTTATTGTACACACATGGAATTATACACATAAACAAAATTACAGTAAAAAGATGCACATTGGCGAGCTTATCTCTAAACAGAGATTTCTGACAGCAAAACCATCACAATAGGAAAAAGTAACATAAACGGAGTAATCATACACGTGTACACAGAGAAGAAGAATAGGTATACAAAGAACTATACAAGTTTAATAACAAAATTAAAATTTATATCAATACTTACTATAAATACAATATATTAAATATTATAAATATACATAGTGTGTAATAAACTACATAAATATAAATATATTATAATATCTATCTATTCAGATTGTGAGAGGTAGTGTTCTTTAAGCTTTTTCCTCCAAGTGTTGGCAACCCTAATCGCTACATATTGTAGCATTCGCTACAGGTATTCAACCTTTTTCATATATTTTAGTCTTTCTTTATCGTTGATTGCTTTACTGAATTTTCAAATTCGAAAATTTGGAATATCTTGTCACATTTTTTGTTATTTTTCTCATATCAAAGAGTATCGTGGTACAAGGAAAAGGAAATTTGCCACAGTAAATTTAAAATATCAAATATACACGATATTATACACGAAACAGAGCACATTTGCTCTAGAGATTGTGAAAGCCAGTTTTTTCTTCATTTCCTGCGATCCTTCAGGTTATTTAAGGGTTCTTCTAAATTTTTCTTCAATTTCTCCCACCATCTTATTTGGTTGCACATATTGAGGCCGGATGTACGGACCACGTACCCTAATGGGGTAAGCTTCCTGAAGTTGGCGCCAGACAATCTTGGCTTGATTGACCCAGGAAGACTGCAAACACCTAAGTCACGAAGACACCCTTATCAGGTTTTTGTATCTGTAGCCTAGCATCCAGTAGTCTGGATATCCAGCATCAATTATTTTCTTCCTTAGTGTAAAGCTAGATAACGATTGCTCTTAACACCTTAAAGTTACGTTTTCTCTCGACTAGAAGTTATTAAAACTTCCGCGAAATCATAGTTTCTGGGATCCTATAAACTATTTTCAATATCCAAATTTAAATCCATAATATTGTGGACAAATTGCGTCGTTTGAGCTGAAGGAAAACAAAATCCTAAAATAAGATGAACTAGGCATAATTTTTGTGTTGATTTTATAAGTTCCTACGTACCCAATACTCTGCTGATATTATTGTGTTTTATACCATATTTTTTACTTCAGTTTTGTTATTTTTAGTTCATTCAAAAGACAAATTATACAATTTCTTTATCCTGATTTACCTCTTTTTTTGGCTGTCACCAGGCTTGCCTGGTGGCAGTCCAAATTTAGGCCGAATCGACCAAATTACACTCGTGATTATAAAATAGTCAAACTAATTTTAAATAGTAATGCTACAATATGTGATCGCTTTTCGCATTTGCAACGCACAACATAAGCGACACAGCCGCTTTGCGATTCAGCGTCGCTACTTCATTTATGTAAATGCAATAATTACACGTTACTTCTTTTTCTCATCAAGAAAAGCTGTTTTGACAAAATCTATCGTGACGTTGTTTTCTGAAATTATTATTATTATTCCACTTTTACTCAGCAAGAATTTGTAGAAAATAATTAAATAAGCATTCCGTAAAATCATATTAAGAGGCCTTTTTACGCCTAAATTCTTCTCAAGATTCATACAAAAGGTAAAAACTGATTGTGAAGTCAACAGCTTATTTTCTTAATTTTTTCCGTAAGTATTACCTAGCGACATCTAACTACGTCTTTATACAGCCCAAAGAGCAAAATTTGATGAAACACCATCATAATAGCTGTCAGAATTTATGCCCGAAGTACGGAGATAGGGCACACCATCACGTTCGGGACGTAATAATCATAGGTGAAAAGCGGGTGTACCAACCCTGACAGCCCCGCGGGGATTCCCAAGTCCCCAAATCCCCGCGGGGATTCATGTCGTGACCATATTATATGTATATACAGAGTATTGTTTTGGTCAGCAACTACCCTAACGGGGTAGGTTACGTTACAAATACTAGTATAAAATATAGTATATCTATCTTTTTGGGTACTCCAAACATTATTTAGAGTGCATTACAAACTAGAAATAAAAAATATATTTAAATTCAGACAAATATTTTTAAAATTCCTCGGCCAGGATTTGAACCTCGGGGACGCAGTTGTTAGCGCACTTGCCCTGTAAGCAAGAGGTTGCACGTTCAAATTCTGGCATCAGGATTTTTTTTTAAATATTTGTCTTACTTGATGTTTATTGATCTTTACTAGTTTGTAATGCACTCTAATAATGTTTACCGACGATATTTTTAAACAACCGGCCACGGAGGAGTCGCACCCAAAAGAAAAAAAGTCAATAAGTTAAACAAAGACTTATCTAAATAATTTGACAATTTAAAATATTAACAGGTGGCAGAGGAACAAGCTACAAGGCAAAGAAGAACGCCCAGACACTCGCATATTTTCCTCGATACTGTAGCCACTACTGCTATAGGGTGTGGTTATCAAAATAAATAGATTCACCACGCTCAGTTATCGTTGGTAAGACGGTTACGTAAACAAACCGAACAAAATCATACGAACTTCGTGACCGACTATTGAAGTTTCAAACCACCACCAACCACCGTAGTCCATACCATGGTGGTTCATAGTGGCCTGAGGTACAACCACGTTTGACAGCCAATTTTTCCCAACGATTTTTTACGTTTGTTGAGGTTTATGATCGAATCATGGGTGTTTTTGGTGGGAAATAGTGCTTTATAGTGATCTCATAACCTCTGTCATAGTCACCGCATATTTGACAAATGACGTCACAAAGTGATTTATATTTTTTGAAGTGAATATTTTAGTAATAAAACATTAAATTAAAATTGAAAAATCAATCACACTTTATTTACAGATTACACAAATCACACAATCATTTTATTTACAAAAGAAACACATAAGTTATCGTTGTTCATTCATCCATAAAATAAGGGTCGAATTAATAGTGATGATTGTACTCAGGAGCGGCATGCACGATGGGGGCTGAGTTGTGGACAACGGCATTGAAACTGAAAATGTAAAGATATTATTAATATTTTACTAATGCAGAAAAATAAATATCTAACAATAGAAAAAAACATAGTGCATAAAATACCTACAATGTAATATAAGGTTAAATCTAAAAGTAGGGCCAAATATTCCTTACCCGTTGTGGTCATCAGCGGTGTATTCAACCTTGCGGACGGAGCCATCAGGCTGCACCAGAGAGTAGTATCCATGAACAGCGTCACCATCGCGGCTCTCGTGCTGGGACTTGTGGTCTCCGGTGTGAGGGTCAGCCACGGAGTATTCGAAGTCGTATTTGGGGTGAGCCTGGAAGGGTTAAGAATTCTTCAAGTTGGTTTCCTGATTCGTTTATGAAAAAGGCATGTTTAGAGAATTTCATATACTAAGCTAGATTGATAATCTGTTGTTTAGACATTTTCCCTTACATGGTAGTCAACGTGCTCATCATGACCAGCATAGTGGGCTACAGGGGCGGCATGGACTAGAGGAGCGGCATAGTGTGCTGGAGCAGCATAGTGCGCTGGGGCAGCATAGTGCGCTGGGGCAGCATAGTGCGCTGGGGCAGCATAGTGCACTGGGGCGGCATGGTGCACTGGGGCGTAGTGAGCTGGCTCATCGTGGCGGATGATGCTCTGGGAAGACGTGGCATGGCCGTTGTAGTGGCCTGCACTGGCAGCAGCCACGAGGGCGCAGACGGCAAGGATCTGAAAGTAAATTAGTCTGTAAAGTTAATGTCATAGTATTTAGATGTTTTATGCTTGAAATATTTATAAAATGCGACATTTTCAGAGATTTCCAGTATTTTCCCCGGAGTACTAGATTAATTATCCACCTACTTTAACAAACTTGAATTAAGCCGCGGATATATAGACAGATAGTTTAAAGGGTTTACATTTTAAGAGCGCGGGACAATTTGTTTTTTTTTGTTGTTGTATAAATTGCTAAATAAAAACTTGTTGTTTTTGATATGTATATTCTCGTCACTTACTTTGCTGAACATGTTTGGTTGATATGACAGTCGTAACTAGATTAATGGTAATGGTCCTGCTATAATGGTTTTATAGCGCTTGGGCAGCGACGCGTGCGCAAGCGGTGGGGCGGAGAAATGCGCAAACGCCCTTGACTCTGTCACTGTGACACGATCAAGGTCACTCGACCGATACAACCTAATGGGAAGGTGTTACAATTGTTAATCATTGCGTCCGGTATGATAATCTTTAGCCGTTGGGTGCTAAGGCTTTGTTGTTCAGTTCCTATTGTACGTAGATTGATTGTATTGATTTCTATACGTATCTCGGACACACTCATGTTAATTACTCTTTGATATTATTAGTGTGTAACAAAATGGTATTTTCATTTATCATGAGCATTGAAACATAAGCTGCTACACAATAATTATGTCTCGTTTAAAATTAACATCAATGTTAATTTAACATTTTGGAAATACTTCAGAATATATAGAGAGTTATTAGTAATTATTCGTAATATATAGAGGAGTTTGATATTTTGCTTTGTGTTTATAAGGTTAAAAGGTTTTAGGTGGTAGAGCTGATGCCGGGCTCGACTGTGGATGTACCACCATCTTACTCGGAGACCCCCTCGAAGTAATTCGGGGGGAGAGTAAGAGAACAGCTCACAGGCAAAAAACCAGGAGGTCCACTATGCCTGAGACCGATGGATGACGGTAAATCTATCCCTAATAGCCGTACCTTATATGGAACAGACTGGTGACGGGTAGCGGCGTCACTGGTGCGAGGGTTCTGGCACCGCGCTCACCAACCCGCCTGCCCAGCGTGTGTGAGTATGGGCAATTCTTCCAGGATGACCGACGTGAGTGGCAAAGTCCTGAAAAGGCTTATGTCCAGCAGTGGACGAACTAGGCTGATGGATGGATGGATTATAAGGTTCTCATAGAAGTGGAGAGGGGGGAGTTAACTAAAAGCTTATAAAGTTCTCGTAGAAGGGGGGAGGGTGTGGTTAACAGGGCTGATTTATTAAAGTTCAAATAATATATTTTCTAATAATAAAATTAAGAAAAATCTTGTACAGAACTTGCGATGACGTCACTATTTAAAGGCATTATTTTAATTTTAGTAAGGCAACTCGCATTCTAATGAATAACATAACCACCCATTTGCATTTTATGCCAAATTGCGTCAATGCTGATATACATAAGTCACAAACGGGTATTACTAGTATTGAAGTGTAGATATAGCCATTGGCGGAGAAAATGCAAAGTGACTTTCATAGTAATTGGTAAGTAAAATAAGTCAGTTAGTAACTTACTTATTAATAATATTGTTATATTAATAGGCCTTTACACATGAAATTGCCAAAATTTTCTTACAGATTCATGAGTTTATAATTCCTGGAATTTTTTAAATATCTCTAGCATGGGATTTTGAAATGAGAATTTCCGGATACTTTTGGGACAGAATAAATGGATTAGAGCAAGATATTAGATATGGCATCATATGCGTTGATTGACAGTAAAATAATATTATGCTTTAAAATACAATAAAATAAAATTCCTTTTTTGGCCGGGTCTTTGGTAAAATGTAGGGCCCTCTGATGACTGTTATTTATGGTGACATATATATTTTATTATTATATATAAATAGGAGGATTCAACAAACTATGAAGCCAGAGAATCAGTGAAATATGACAAGAAGATAAAAATGTCATATCATGAGTAACGGGCGTTCGAGATGACAGTGTGGCGTTATGTTTATCTTCAACTTTACACGACAAACCGTCACGACATCTATCACCGAGGGGTATCAGAGATGTTTCCGAGTGTGGTCTGTCACTAGAACAGTCAACACTCGTACACCCACATTTCACTAAGGATTTTTACGTTCCAACGTGAGCCTCATAGCCGTAATTTGGCCACAAAAACATGCTTTTTGGGGCATACAGGTTAACCTTAGAGTAGTTTTCTTCACTAAGAAGCAAATATTAGATCTTAACATTATGAAATTGCAGTTTTATATAGAGAATTTGAAGTAAACTCAATTTTCAGTACTAACATTTTTGCATTTTTTTAGGAATGGCAAATCCAAATTATGTGTTATCTTTTGTGTATGAATGAGACAACATTAAGCTAACCGCAACATTAATTTATTTTTTTAAAGTGTCAGCTGAAAAAAATTATTACGAATCTTATCATTGAAATGGATGGCATTTACGATGAACTGTTTCTGAAGTTTTAATTGTTGTAATCAAACTGAAAATAAAAACAAAATTTAATACGTAGATGTAAAACCTTGAAATCAACTTTCAAAGAAAAAACAAATAATTGAAGTAAACTGTTGAATTACAGGAATTATGAACTCACGAATCTGTAAGAAAATTTTGGCCATTTCATATGTAAAGACCTATTATTCAGAAAAACTCATGGAACTTTACGATTAGTCAAATAGTTAATCTTGCAAGGAGTTTTTGAAAACTCTACACTGACTTTAAAGATGCACTAAATTGTACACAATGGCTGCTTAGAAGATATCTTTTATCATTATTTATTTTTATTTTTTCATGTTATTCAGAAGTCGGCGTAATGAAGCCAAATCCTTGTGATCATGTAGTTAAAAAAATACTGGGAAGTTATTTATCAAACAAAGTGCCTCGCGGCTCCCGCGGAGTGTAGAACCCTAATATCTTAACCGCTATCTTTCCTGTAATCTTCATCATGATTTTTTCATATTTTAAGGCGCTCTTATCCCAAAATCAGTATTTTTCAAATATCGTCTAAAACTTCCAAAAAAAAAAATACGCAATATAGTTCGAACCTTTATCTAGGTTTTCCATGCATGTGTTACACGATCAGATAAACTTTGCTCGATAGAAATAATTCACGAACACAGCATGTAATTAGACCTTTCAAATCATGCCATTTCCATAATTCCACTCTTTTATTAACAAAACATATCTGGTAATATTGCTCTTTAAATTTTCTAGGTCGACCACGTAAGTGGGTTTTAATAAACATATCCCTTATGTTTAAACAATTTAAAAACCGATAAAAACAACGAAAAAGTACAAAAGTGTGGTTATTTTCTTTACTCCTTACACGTAAAGAAAAAGACAGAGAGTCACTTTTCTGGGATAAGAGCGCCTTAACGTTAAAAATGCTACTTTTTCGAGGATTTGTGGAGTTATATGTTTTCTTGGGCTTAATTTTTTTTTAATTTTACTTTTTTGCCGTGATAGAGGTAAAACATATTCTGTGAAAATTTTAACTGGCTACTTATAAATGTTGAAGCTGCATACCCTTGTGACAGACGGTCGGACATACAAATAGCGGAAGCTTATTAAGGCGATATCAAAAAAAATGGGGTTTTTTCGAATCCATTTACTCCACTATAACGTCATCTACGTATTTAATTTTTGGTTAAATGTTTATTGAGTATTTGATTAAGATTCTCACTGAAGGAAAACGAGATTAGATGAAACTTTCTCGATAGAATTTAATTCGGAAAATACCTCTAAATAATAATTTTTTCCTGTAATTCTGAAATCCTAACTAATTTCATTGTGAAATTGCATTCAAAATGTTAATATTATGTATTTGTAAAGTCTCCTTGAAAATATTTTTGACAAAATAGTTTAGTACATTTTATATTGATAAAAAACCGACTTTTTGCTACTTTTCCACGAATCCGTCACACTCGCACTGAGGGTTTTTTTTGCATATGGAGTTACAGGGACGCTAAAACTTTTACGTATCGCCTTAACAGGGTCCCTTTTAGCACCCTTTGGGTACGGAACCCTAAAAAAGTAAAGAAAAGGATTCTTAAATGTAATATTTACATTTAATCAGGGCAAAGTTGCCATTTACATTATCGCAACAAAAGTCGTCGCGAAAGGAGCCTAAGATATTGTAGCCCAAGTGTATATGAGTCAGCTTACTACAAAACTATTACTGCAACTTTTAAACTAGGTCAGGTTTAAATGAAAGGCATGAAAGAATGTAATATCTTGTTTAATCGGTGATGTTTTTTTAGATAGCGCCAGTATGCAGAACTGTCAACATTTTGTTATGATTCCTCTCGTATAAACACCATTATCATTTAAAAACCAACATCAACAATAATTAATTAATAAATTAATAGTTAATTAGCGATGACTTAAATATTTTTTTTTTGTTGTCAATCATTCGCATTTGTATTTTGTTTGTTAGTTTAGTTTCAAATCTATTTATTTCTAGGCTTATAAGTTTTAAATATGTATTTTAAAGGTTTATCTAGTTTTATTACAAAGTAAATTTTTCGTTATTTAAGTTTGATATACTGTTATTAAAAATAATGTTAATAAATTATAATAATAACATATATAATATTATTAAAACTCGCGTGAGCTGACATACTAAATTATTATTACATACGGCTTGAACACTCACGTGTGATTGTTGTTGACTATATATATGCCAACAGTTTTACCGATACAATTTCCAAATAATAACATATAATTGAAAACAGGTTCCTGATGAACAAATAGTACTTTTCAAAAGATTTTTGCTTAAACAAATGCAAACAATTATGAAAATTAAAGTTTACCTCTTAAACGATTATCATAATAATCGCAAATATCTCTGTTTGTACGAAGATGGCGTTGTTTTTGGCAAGCAAGGTGCCCTTCGTCTGTAGGTGTATGTATTGGGATTCTTTTGTTACAAAACTTTTATGTTAATACTCGTATTTATATTATTTTCATGCCTTTTACATACCTACTAATGGTATGAGGGGCAATATCCTTCGAAAATTCAGGGCAAGTGAAAGTTAAACTACACTTGGCTTTTTGGTATCAGGGGCTACGGAAATCAGAAAAACCTTGTGGGTTTGCTTTGAAATCATGATGTACTGATGTAATTTTGTTGTCGCACCTAAAATATTTTTTTTAGGCCACTTAAAAAGGTATATTGATGTTCTATCTATCCATCCATCCATATCCATCAGCCTGTGTTCGTCCATTGCTGGACATAGACCTCCCCAATATGTCGCCACTCTTGGCGGTCCTGCGTCATACTCATCTAGCCGCTACCCGCAACGTCTTTTAGTCAAGCGGACACGAAGTCGGCCTACGCTACGCTTTGCTGTACGTGGTCTCCATTCCAACGCTTTTCGACCCCAACGGCCATCGTGTCTGCTACAAATATGTCCAACCCACTGCCAACTGTTGGTCTTCAACTTACTAATTCGGCAGACTATGTCGGTCACTTTCGATCTCTGACAGGTTTCTTCGTTTCGGATTTTATCCATCAGAGATATCCCAAGCATAGCCCGCTCCATACCTCGTTGAGCGACCTTAAATCAGCGGAACAAGCCCTTGGTAAAAGACCACGTTTCAGCGCAGTACGTCATGACTGGAAGGACGCACTAGTTATATAGTTTAGCCGTTAAGCACTGCGGTATTGGCAACGTAAATATATTGATGTCAATTGTTGATATTATCCGAAGGGCTCTTTTACCGTCAACGTACCAGCAGCACTTACACTGACTGGAATCCTATGCGACGATCGCAAGAAACCGTTGGTGTAGGATGCTACATGCGTCGACACACTAGCAGCTTACTATTTAATCCAGACCAGATGGGCAGCCCGTGCATTAGCGGACAACGCTGAAAGCAACAAGTCTTCGGACGCTTTTGCGCCGTTTGCGGTCGAGCCCTTAGGGCTGTGAGGCCTGTGGGCGCATCAAACTTTCAAAGAAATCTTGTTGCGCCTCATCAATACGTCAAAAAACTCAAGGGCTGGCACGTACTTTGGCCAAAGATTAAGGCGATTACCGTCGCCAAATTAGCAGCTCGATGTTTGTCTGTATGAATATCGACGGAAACGACATTGAAATAACGTTCATATCAGTGCACAATGCGTGGTGGCTGTTACGACGCTCGCTGCGTCCTTGAAAGGGCAAAATAGGAGAAAATAATACTTTTCACATGGGCGTCATTGTTCGATTGAATAATTCTATGTTATATTTATAGCTATCAAGTTTATCTATTTATCAAAGCATAAATGAATTAAATCACCTAAGCCGCTTAGGAGCAGTAAGAAATTCAAGCCAAAAAACACCATTCAGTTGAAACAATTTTTCATATAGAAGTTTTGGTGGTACGAAAAAGGAAATTGTTGCATATGTTGTCCTAGAGTTGATAATCCATAATACATTTTTTCAATATTTTTGGTTTGGCCATAAAAGAGGAGTAGGCTTTAGAAAGTACCCATTTGGCGGTATTAAGGGCCTTAAGTCTGGAAGTACAAGGTAATGTCACCAGTGTTTTGGAAACCGCAGGCCAGTGATCTAGATCAAATCTTTAAAATTTTAATTTCAGGTAATTTGTAACTTTTTTAAATATGTTGTTGATACTTAATTTAGAGTTTTAATGTAAATTAAGTTTATTTTTAAGATTTAATGTTTAATTTAATTGATAAATTGTTAATTTATATAAAAAAAATATTGCGAGTAACCTATAAAAATTTTGAAAAGTCATTTTTTTTATTGGAAATTACATATTCAACATTACCTCGATTGCAATTCATTTAACTTCACCGCTTTTTGAAACGCACGTTGAACATGCAATTCCGTTGGTTATTTGATGTTATCAAGAATCCAAGATCGTAATTAAAAGGCTTAACAAGATCAAAATCTATTGACTAATGAGAGGTTTTTTGTACTCCAATTGTAGCAATCAATGCTTTATGGGTAAGTTAAAGTTGACACAGTATTTGTTAATTTTGGATAAATAAAAAATTAAGAACACCTCACACTTCGTTCACGCTACTAAAATTTTTATTACAAGTTTATTAACAATTTTCGTTGGTCCATTATATCATACAAAATAAATATTAACAACATTGCGAATGACGGTAATATCACAAAATAAATATAATGAGACTAGACTGGTTGGCGTTTAGCAGGGTTTGGGCACAGCATAGGCAGAAGGAGGTACTCCATAGGCAGGAGAAGGTACTCCATAGGCAGAGGGTACAAGAATATATGTTATAGGAGACTTCTTGGGTGGCATCGGTCCTTCGTGACCCTCGGGATGTCCATGTGGTGGTTTTTCATGACCTTCAGGTTTTTCGTGACCTTCAGGTTTTCCGTGACTAGTAGGTTCATGGTGAACAGGATGTTCGTCGTGAATGGGATGTTTCTCGTGAGCAGCGTGAGTGGGATGTTCCTCGTGGGTGGGGGGATGTTCTCCGTGTTTGTTTGCCTCGTGAGCATGAGAACAGGGTTCGGGTATACTTGTATCTTCAGTTGTCTCTTCAGCACTTTCTTCGATGGGCTTTGATTCTTCTGATCCTTCTTCTGATGATTCTTTGGCTTCTTTTGATCCCTCATCTTCTTCGGTCTCTCCGTGACCTACGTGGTGTGGATCATGTTCTGGTTCTTCGATACTTGCTGTTTTGGCTTCAACTTTGTGATGTTCAGTTTGCGGTATGAAATTGGTGATAAAACTAAACCTAAAATAAATAATTATTAGAAATAATTTCTTTTAAAATATTTTATTTATTTTTGATTACAAGAAATATTTTCTCACCCTTGAGGCTGCCGCAACACTGAATATTCTCCATAGAGGGCCTCTCCATTCCTTAGTTCACGCAGAGGTGTCTCTTTAGTTCCGTCATCAACGATGTAGTAGGAGTACCGGAATCCTGGGCTCTGGAACACATATATAGTAAGATGTCAACTAGGTCAGACAAGCACAACAGGTTGCTGAAGGTTTTCTACTCACCGCTACCTCCGTCTGTGGTACAACCGCAACCTTCTGCAATGGTGCAGTGACCGGCGGAGCTGCCAACGGTTCGTAAAAACATGGTGTGGCCAGCACAGTTCCACACGGAGATAGACCCGAATGACCGTACACAGGGAGTGGTGAGCTGGCTAACGGTGCGTACCCAGACAGTTGTGGGTACCCAGACAATTGACTGTACTCCACATACTCCACAGGAACTGATTGCCCTCTTTGTTGATACACAGACGAAGAATACACTGGAGATCCCAAGACGGGACTATGAAGAACAGCCAACACCACAACGATACCCTGAAATAATATTGCTCAGTAATATTCAAAAAGTTTTTTTTTATTTTATTTAATTCAAGAATCTCTACTTACAATAAGAATCATCTTAACGGATGATCTATGGAAGACGACTGATAGTTTCAGAAAGTGGCTCCTCTTATAAAAGCCGCTTTGTTTGAGCAGAGTTCGGTTTAAAATATTCGGTATGCGGTAATACCGAAACAAACCATCAATGTCATTCAATATAAGAATAGCGAGGAATAATTAAGATGGTAATGGATATTTAGCATAGACTAGTTATTCTCTCACTTATGTATTCGAAGCACGTGTAGGACAAAAGTGGGTAATCTAGCATGGCATAAGTGGATTTTGTTCGGCGGTGGTACTTGAGTAATCTAGCAGGAAATATTGGCTACTGTCGTCTCTTACCTTGTTGGTCTTCGAGGGACCATTTGCACTTCAAGATGTATAGGTTTCCTTCTACCTTAAGTGTTTGTGAGTAGTCAGCTTGTAGGTTAGGTAACATTTTTTTGCGAGACAGCCTTCTCACTTCGTTAACAAATAAGAAATAAGCCATGGCGTCGAGGACATTTTCATGTTCTACCATCGAGGTGTATGGTTGCACAATGGCTCTACAGAGTTGTAAAAATTTTAGTTTGAAAATGGGCTTTATAAGAAAAGTAACTTTGCCAGTTCTGTGAGAAGATATAGTGGATATATAATTGTTTGGTAACTAAAATTTAAGAGCACTTTCTCATAAGATAAAACATTTTATATATATTTTAAGTAAGATAACTAAAGAAATAGTGAAATTGTATCAATTTCATACATGTTATTTTGTATTAGTGGTTATCAATGCACTTGAAATAAATTTATAAATTTTTATGCACCATAAAATTTCCATTTAATTTAATTATTTAAGAGTAAAATTAGTCACAAATAAAATGTTTCCGGCCCCATTTGAATATGTATTATAAATAGTTATCAGTGTAGCAATATAAACAACAAAATAGAAATCTTTTATTTCAGACAACTTAAAGTCCATAGAATAAAATAAAATGCAAAATACAAAACCCTAACTATAATAAAATAACTATACAAAGATGGCAAAGATACTATACCTATATGTATATATATAACTATTGCCCTTTACCAAGAGCGATCAAAGATTTCAGGAGATTTCCGTGATCACTCTCCGCACAAAGCTCCTTCATAGTGGTGACGTAAATCTGTCTCCAGGATGCTGTTGGGACTGTCCCGCATCCTGCGGATCACAAATATGTTTTTTTGCGAATTATGGCCGCAAAGCCATCAGTTTGATATTCCGCAAAAATCCCTGACGCACTACATAAGCGAGGCAATCCCATCAAAATCCTAAATACATTATTATATTGGACGCACAGGGTGTCCAGCAATTTCTTGGTATACTTGACCCACAGATTCACCGTGTTCAAGTTCCAGCAGTATGTCTTAAAAAGCGTTACCTTGACTTCTTCTGTACAACTGGAAAATTTTCGGGCGAGCATGTTACCTCTAACCGCCAGCACCCTGCGTTCCCTTTCAATATCATTATCGTCTTTGAGGTCGTCGGTAACGGTATGTCCCAGATATTTAAATTTAGTCACACGTGTTACGTTCATACCTTTTAGGTAATGAAATTTTAATCAGGATGATTTTGGATGTTCGCTAGAGCCACGAGATTTAAAAACCTTGAAAGCCTTTTTTAGGGCGAATACGTGAGCGTTGGTATCCCCGCTTACAACCGTTACTGTGGCTAATATTTTAACCGCTAAGCCAACATTGTTCATTACTTCAGCAGCAATTCTCATAAGAATGCTCAAGACAAATGAGTTATGAGTTACAAGTTTCTCAAAATTGCATAAGTATTTGACTTTCAGACAATGTCAGATTTTATGCGAGTGCTAATGGATAATGATTATTGAGGCATATCATTATTTGAGTGAGGTAGCGCGAGATCGAACCACTACATTCTAGCCCAAAGGCTTACATACATATACTCATGCCTGTCTCCCAGAGCGGTAGGCAGAGATTAGAGATTTGTTATAATCATAATCATTCATAATTTTCATTACATGTCAATATAATTAGATGTCAAAAATTTACACAAATAACATTATTAAAATATAATTGTTAATGTATTATGCACTATAATTACCGCCATAAAAACTAATTAAATTAATTGTTATACATTGATTGAATATCAAACATTTTCAATACAAATATTAACTTTGAACAGGTAGGGTTGTCATATTACACCTACCTGCTAATACTTTTATTATTATCTAAAAAGTCTTGCAGAGATTAAAACGTCTGCTGGATAAGCTAGCGCTTAAGCCTGGTTTTAAATATAACTAAATTAGATACGCCACTTGGAAGCAGGTTGTAAACTCTGGGACCTAACATGTGTCCACTTACTAGATTTTGGATTCATCCTCTCTACATGTCCAAACAAGCCCAAAGGCTTATAGCTACCAATTTAAGGGCGTAATTTTTCGAACAGCTGTCTTCCACAAATATGGTAAGATGGTATGATAGCTAGATAGACCAGAACCTGCCCACAATAACAACCCCGGAAAGAATATCCTGGCGCCGACATACGAGGAGGCCCGACCCCAGCTGAACTGGGAAGAGGGCTAGAGAAAGAAGAAGGTATGATAGCTCCTAGAACAGAAAGAAGTTGTGAAAGATGTTTGGTTGTTAAGTGAGAGGATTTATTATTATTTTATTATTGTATTATTAAAACTAAATTTGAACGAAATCTACTTTTGAACGAAACTATGAAACGAAACTATCCTTGAACAAAACCTACTATAGCATAATTATATATAATTCATACAGAAAAATTTCACAAAAAAAATACGTAAGCGCAAATGAAATTTCATTATTTTGGCCCATTGTCCCGAGAAGTTTGTATAGTTTACAGTCTTAATTTATAAATTGAAATTAGACACACTAGCAGCTTGACACCATGGGACAGAAAAAAAGAAAAATTGGAGAAAAATACTTTTTCTCACTTTTTAGGGATCCGTACCCAAAGGATGGTAGAGGTAGTAGAGCTGATGCCGGGCTCGACTGTGGAGGTACCACCATCTTACTTGGAGACCCCCTCGAAGTAATTTGGGGGAGAGTAAGAGCTCACAGGCAAAAAACCAGGAGGCCCACCATGCCTGGGACCGATGGATGGCGGTATATCCATCCCTAATAGCCGGGCCTTATATGGAACAGACTGGTGACGGGCAGCGGCGTCACTGATACGAGGGTTCCGGCACCGCGCTCACCAACCCGCTTGCCCAGCATGTGTGAGTATGGGCAATTCCGTCGGTTTCTCCGTCCATCTGTCCATCATCATCCATAGCTAGTTGAAATTTTATCATGGCAAATAATAATAATAAATAAATATAATGTTATTGTTTTAATACAAATAAATGAGCTAAATAAGTAAATAAATCTTGAAAAATGTACAACTTCGAAAAGCAGTCCTTTGTGCAAGATTTGGGCGTAGTAAGTGCATCAGGTAAAAAGAAATGCTTGTGAAACACAGACACACAAGTGAAAACACGATTTCAAAATTGCACCAGATTTATTAATTAAAGTTAAATTCATAATTAGCGAATACTTATGGCAAGAATATTGTAAACAAATTAAAATTTTAATTGACTCAACTTTAACACTGGATTATCCCATGGGATAAATGAAACTTCAGAAAATGTTGAAGAAATGTTGCCCATTACTAGTCGATCAGTTGTAAGTAATTAATGAGCCTAAAAGTTTCATAAAGTTAGAAAAAATATTCATTTTTTAAATCTTCATGTAAAAAAATTACAAAAAAGAACCATGAAAATCGTCACAATATTTTTTACGTTCCTCTAATTATGTGCATGAGTGTATATGTTGTGGTCATATCGTATAATTCGGCATTTAAAAATTTGCCTAGGCATTTGTTAGAAATCGTGAGGGATGTCTCGCTCCAGTTCGCTCCACTTTGCTCGGCTCCAAAAATGTAATTTCATGTAAACCTAACACGTTTATGGTAATGGGTCGTTCCTCGTCGTCGCATCCATTTTTGACTTTTTGGTAAAATATTTCGGTAACATACTTTAAAATTTGCGGGATTCTACAAAATAAAGACGGCCGAAAATGCCAAAATACTTGGTTATTCGACTGACAGCTGAAAAGGGTCAAAGACCTCGAAAAGACATTTTTTTGTAAATTTGTATCGGGGATTATAATCGATTATAGTACGCCAAAAATAAGCTGCAATGGTGTTCAAAGCACTAAAATCTTTTTACAATAAATAAAAAGTAAATAAAATAATTGATAAACGAAATTTGGAAATTTGGTGTTCGTTTTATTACAGGTAAGTATTTATTGTGTAGTAGTCCTATGCCGTAACTATAGGTATAATATGACCGTAGTCTTACTTACGTAGTACATACAGATCACGAGAATATTTTTATAGTTACTTAGGTATTATATAATCATTCATACGACCACTCAACCCTCTAACTAACGAAAACATATAACAACAGAAATCTATTGTTACGTTGAAAGAATTCATCCTTTTGCAAACAAACAGGTTAAAGCGATATGTAAAAAAATAGAGGTGCTTCTTTTTTGTGTATTTCATGAAATACACGGAAAATGTTAAAACATTTCTGGTATATGCATTTTGAGTATATAATCTAGGGTTTTTAAATTGGAAAACATGTTTGGATAAATTTTCCTCGATAGAAATAAATAACTGTTGAAATGAGGTCTTCAAACACACTTTTTCTCCTCGTTTGACGAATAAGAACCATATACAGAACTCAAACATATTTTATTAGGTGTGTTTCAACAATATCTAGAGATTTCTAATTTGAAATTTTGCTAGCCGTTTTAGTTTTTTTATAAAAGTAACATTTTTAGTTTTCGCCCTGAATCCGCCCCTCTCGCACTGAGCGTGTTTTCGCTTGGAGTGACAGTGACAAAAATAAAATTCGCATAGCCTCTAGCACGAAATCCCACGAATCAGTATGTCAGAACTTTTGCACTCACACATTGTTTGGATTGCCTCGCACACTAACACAAGGTAAAACTATTTTGTAACATATTGAGACTAATGTGTGCTTTCTTTACTCTCTCTGACTAAATTCTTTCCAAATGTACAGAAAATACATTATAGTTGATTGGATCGGTAATACCAGCCAATTTTAGATAGGTAATTGACAGCTACGTAAGTAAGGAGTTAACATAAAATAATTACAGACTGTAAAAGGAAATAGACAAAGATATTATGTGTATGTTTTTCTTTTTTCCATTACCCTGAATTCCTGTTGTCTTCTTTTTTCTCATCTCTTAGTTAAAGTAAATATAAGTAATTTGTATAGTATAAGTTTTATGTTAAAAAAAAGACATGATCTTGCTTATAAGTTTCTTGCCCTTTTTCTTAGCAAGAATAATCGAATGGGCGGAGGTAGGCATGTATATATATATATATATATATATATATATATGTAACCTTATGTAATTAGTATGTAGTATATAGGATGGGATTTGGTCGGCCTGAATTCGTGCTGGGGGCTCGGTTGGTGATCATTGAACCTTGTCCTGCCCCCCTATTGTGTATCTTTAGTTGCCAACTGCACGAGGTGCCTATCATCAAAAACATAGCTAAAAACTGAAATTTCAAAATTGCCTTTAGTGGGTATTGAACTATTAACAATCTGTGTCGTCACTTCAAGTGCGAAAATATCCTTAGGACATCGGAATTCGATAGTATATCTATGTTTTTGATGATAGACACCCGGTCCAGAAGGCAACTAGAGATACACAATAGGCCCGCTGGTCCCTGGTCTCCGGTATGGGTTCGGGCGGTTGATTGGATTTCACATTGAATTATTATAGATTTTACTTATCATTTTAATCGTTTATATATTAAATAAAACTTTAATTTAGTTCATGTAAATTTATTATTTTATCACATATATATTTTTATAACATTAAAAACAAAAACTATTTGAATTTGAATTTTCTGTATTTACTTTGAATTGTTTTGTATTAGAATATCGTGACACGAACCGTAGTACATATGTACCTATATATATATCACTGCACAACACGATATGTGATGTTTACTGATGATGGAGAATTTTAAGGTTATAAAGACAAATTTAAATATTGTCTTTCATTAAACATTATGTTCTTATAAAAAGCTGAAGTGCTTCTAACAACGATGTTATAAATTCTAAACTGAAAGTAGTTTTAACGCCTCACAACGATATTGCCTGAATGATCAGTTGAGGCAAAGTCTCGTTGCTGTTCTCTGCGTTTTTTGGAAGGCGTTGGTGAATTATCACCAAGTCTTTGACATCAGGCAAAGACTCCTTTGACTGAATTTGTCTTGTAATTATGATGTGCTTTGAAAATTAAACTACATGCTCTACTGATTATACTGAACCACTTTCAAAGTACTTGAAATAACGCGAAAAAAAAATTCACTTCCTAATACAAATTTTTAATACTGATTCGTCATTTTCTATGGGGAAGTGATTTTTTCGCCTTGTTTCAAAAGTTTTTCTATGAAAGTATAATCAAAAGAAAGTGTGGTTAAATTTTTTGAGCCCGTCATGCTTATTGCTGGTGGCGGGCACAGAACTTTTTTCCGGAAAAGCAATGAGAAGGAACAGATTGACAATAAAAAAATATTAAAATAAAATGTTGTATGGAAATTTTTTCTCTAATGTCTACCGTGGCGTCATAAAAAGTTTTTATTTTGAAAGTGATATTTCAAATTTGTAAAAAAAATATTGTTTAACTTGACCTTCAAATTTCTGTGCACGCCACACACGACATAATATACCTTTTTAAAAGCGGAAAACCATATTTTTAGCGGAAAACGGAAAATTAAAGCCGAAAACCGTGTGTAGACTTACATCACAAAAACTCTGGAACTAATGAGCCCTCAGATTGAACCAACTGAAAGTCAGGTAGGTTTTGTTACCTCTATACCACCCAGTCATCCGTTAAGAAATATTCTTTGATACAGGTTGTTTGTAAAAGCTAGTATGAACTATTTTTGTCACAAATTTTATGTTACAAATTTAATGTGCCACGTGATGGGAAAGTACCTTAAATATTGTAGATGGAACATTTTACTGAAAGAAAATATTATTTTTATTTAAAAAACAATTTAAACTGAATTCATAGATTTTTAAATAATTACATGGTTGAACCAGGAATTGAACCCGCTACAGAAGAAAATTGATTAATTTGGTATTAAAATTGTTAAAATTCATGGTCTTCCTTTTATTTCCGACACTATGCTATTTAGCAAAAAATAATCGTTATGATGAAGCCTTTCGATCGGTATGATAAAGCTACAGGATAATTTTTCTCATGTAACGGGTTCGATGCCCGGTCCAACCATGAAACTATTTAAAAAATCTATGAATGCAGTTTAAATAATTTTTTAAATTAAATTATATAATAATACTAGTAAATAAACAGTACAAATAAATAATAGCATTATTTATTTGTACTGTTTATTTACTAGTATTAAAACAATAAAAAAAAATACTTGATCTATTTCGACCCTCAATGTAGGGCCGTCATCAGTCGAATGCAAAAAAAAATTGACAGATAAGTTAGTTATGGTAATAAAAAAGTAAAAGTGACGCTTGTCAAGAATTTTAGTAACATTTTTCAAAAAAAATAAAATTAGGTTTCTCTACAGATGATGTTGATTACTTTTGATATTATCTAATTACTATTACAAATTTAATAAGACAAACAAAAAACCTTTTTTAGGTAAAAGTATTTCTGAAGTAATGCTCATACAATAAAATTGATCGATCTGAAGGACGTTGCGGGTGGCGGCTGGATGAGGATGACTGAAGGCCACCAAGAATGGCGTAATATTGGGGAGGCTTATGGCCAGCATGGGACGAATACGGGCTGATGGATGGATGGAAGTAAGTTTATTCTATTTCTTGTTGGTGTTACTAAATAAATAAATAAATAAACAGAAATATTTAAATTCGGTAACATTGAAGTATACTCTAAAGTAAAACAGCAAATAATAAAAGTTAGGGTTTCACACACAGAGGGTGCACAAATTGTTTGTCAGGCGCTATTAATTTAGCACCTTGTTTTTGTCACCTTGATGTAGTTATAGCATCTATATTGTTGTTTACCATAAATGTTTTAGGGTTCCATAGCCATATTGTATCTGTATTGAGTGAAAACCTTTGCGCGGGAATCCGAGTCCCACTGGCCCATTTTCAGACTTCCGTACCCGAAGGGCAAAACGGAAACCTATTAATGTCATTCTCTTGTCTGCCTGTCTGTCTGTCCATCCGTATGTCACGGGTCTTTGGCTCTTATACGGAATGAGATATAGACCTAAACTTTTTATATGTTATGTAGAATATTGACCCAAAATCGAATCATGAAAAAGTGTAATTAAATTATTATTCATCAGCGCCTCGTACATGAAAATGGAGCCGAAAATCATTTTTTTTCCCCACCATGTGGGTTGTAATTGTCTAAACCTATTGAGAAGAGTATAAATGTATTTTTCATTTTTTCATCTTTAAGAATGAAGAAATGGAGGGCCGTCAATTAATTGTCAGTTTTAGACACAGAACGCTTTAGACGATGAACGAAAAAACATGGAACTCGCGGTTCAAACAAGTTGTTATTTAAAAATAGTACCGGAGACTCGACCTAACTTATCAACCAATAAAATAAAGTAGATCGTACAGCAGATTAAAAGACTTATGATTGGTTAATACGTGGTTAATATTGTGTGTCATGCGGCACTGGGCCAACCGTGATTGGCCAACCAATACTGACAGCGCAGTGCGCAGACTACTTTGTTGTTGGATGTTTTATGCGATAAGTAACCAGCAAAATTAAACTTGAGTAGACTAGCATAATTTATATAAATATATTTTAAAAAGCTTAGAATAAAACATAGCATTTATTAAAGCAGAAGGAAATAATTAATAGGTTAGGGCTTGAATTTACCAACATTAGCAAAAAATTACAGAAAATATAATTGTTATTAGGAGACAAATAATTGAAACTGTTTAACTAATTTTAATAATTCTTGCATTAGATGAAATTTGCATAGGTGAACACAAAATTTCAAACAAATTGATTGAACAGATTCGAAGATTTTGTGCATATACATACATACATATATATATATATATATATATATATATATAAAAACACTTCATGAGTCTTAACTTGTTTGTTAATTTTTTGAAGTTAGTTAAAAATAGCTAATAGTAATTTTTATGGATTGTATTTAATATTGCTACGAAACTTTTGTTGAGTTATGTTTGTTTGTTCAGTCAAGCTTAACATCATACCCAATCCCCATAGAAAATAAATTTACGGTAAAATTTGGTCTTCGATTATTTTTTGATGTTAATTAGACGTAAAACTGATTCATTTCACCTTCCTATGAATTGCAGATGTACTGGTGCACCATTTCACTGCACAGTAATGCATTTTGTATTATTATTGTAACAAAAATATATCTAACTGGCGTCATGTGATATTGTTATTCGTACGGCTGCCAACGCCATATTAACGCACGCGCAACGCAACTCGCGTTCACCAAAAATTTTTATTGGGTCAATTTTCAGAGCTAATTCGATTTCTATGTTTTTTTTTTTCACTGGTTTTAGACCGTTTTTGTTAATGGGTCTATCTCAAAGACCAAAAAAGTTGGGGATTTGTAATTTCTGTATGCTGTATTTACATAAACAACAAATACTGAAAACGCTGATTTTATATCTAGTTTTAGGACTAAGAACTCAAATACTCGACCAAATTGACTTTGCAGTTTTGTTTCACGAATTTTGTAGGTTTAAGTAGGTGTAAGTTTGTAATTTGTGTTAAAATCATTTAAGTCTGTGAACTGTTTTGCATGGTACGGAACCCTCAGGGCGCGAGCCCTACTCGCACTTGACCGTTTTTTTTTTTAATATTGGCTCTAAAACTTATAATTTATTATATAGTTTTTAAATTATTTGGCACCAATTCACAACAATTTTTTAATTAGTCATACAAAAGACATCAACGGGAGTTCTAAACTTTCTTTACTGCTTGGCTTTTCTCGCGTAAAGCAAACATAATTTTCATGCATTCGCGCATCTACCTAAATTATTTTATAACATTAACAGAATTTTTGCTATTGATAATAATTCATAAATTTCAATCTATGAGAACTCAATAGATGTATCTGGATAGTTCTTTTTTTAAATGTCAATTTCATTGACTCCAGGCACAGGCTCTAAATGACGTAAAAATCTGAGTGACGATAATAATGTTGACAGAAAATTTAATTGAGTAGGTAAGTCGAAAATTTATTAGGGATGTCATACGGTAAAATTACTCAAAATCCCTGATTTCCTGAAATCCTGGCCAGGGACAATGATCACCAACCGAGCCCCCAGCACGAATCCAGGTGGCCGAACAAATCCCATCCTATATACTACATACTAATAGGTTACATATATAAATACATCCCTACCTCCGCCCATTTGATTAGTCTTTCTAAGAAGAAGAGAAAGAAACTTAGCAAGATCATGTCTTTTTTAAACATAAAACTTATACTATACAAATGACTTATATCTACTTTAATTAAGGGATAAGAAAATACAAGACAGCAGGAATTAAGGTTATTGCAAAAAAGAAAAATCTTTGTCTACATGTCTCAGATAGTCTCCTTCCTTTTACAGTCTGTAATAAATTAATTAATGTTAACTCGTTAGAGGAATCATACATTAGGAAATTATATTAGGTACTTAGTTAAATTATAAACTACTATCATGACAAATATCACTGTAACACCATGCTTCAACGTCATCCAAATATTCATTTATTTTGTAATATGTTTTTTTTCAGTAGGCCCTGCTTAATATACAGTTTAAACTTATTTTCTGACAAAGTAAGAACCTCTTTGAGTTAAGGACCTTTGGAAGTTTATTGTAAAATCTTATACCATGTCCTACGAAAGAGGTACTCACCTTGGCAAGTCTGATTTTTGGAAAAGTCAGTTTATGTTTATTTTTGGTTTCTTTACAGTGTTGCTAGCCAATCCTTGGGAAAGACTCAATATTTTTTCTGACATATCTAAGTACTTGGTAAATAAACTCACAAGGAACAGTTAATCTATGCATTTCTTTGAATTTTTCTCTTAACGAATCCCGGTGCTTCATATTATATATTGCCCGAATTGCTCTCTTTTTCAAAACAACAATTACGTCTATATCCGTGGCTCTACCCCACAACAGCATATCGTATGACATGATGCTGTGAAAGTTACTAAAATAGACTAATCTAGCAGTATCTACGTCAGTAATTTGTCTTATGCGTCTTACAGCATATGCGGCTGAACTACACACAGAGGGCTTCTATATGGGGACCCCACTGAAGACGAGAGTCTATCGTAATGCCTGAAAATTTAGTTTCGTTAACTAACTCCAGATTGGACCCCTGCAAAAGCAAATTAACATCCTTTTGAATAACATTTGGTAACGTAAACTTTATACATTTTGTCTTTTTTGCATTTAAAACTAAATTATTTTCCGTGAACCAATCAAGAATCAGTGATAGAGTTGTATTCGCGTCGTCAAGGATATCTTTATGTCTATTTACTTTAAAAATAAGTGACGTGTCACTTGAAAATTTCCCTTGAAAATGGTGTAAAATCCGAAACCGGTTGGGAGAAAATATAAATAAAGTGAAACTACTGCACAAGTGCTGTGATTTTAATTCAAGATATTGCAGGTTGAGGACAAATTAATGGTGATAACAGAAAAAAATTACCCATCTACCTATCTAGCAGCGACAGCCCATTCAGTAGAACGTTTACGTTGAAATCATCGTTTTAAGCGAACTCATCAGAACTTTGAAATTTAAAACCATAGGTGGTATTTATTCATATATATTGTATCGTTTTACATTGATTAAATACTTACCATTTGCTCTACGGTGAAGAAAATCATTGTGATGAAACCTGCGTGTCCTGAAATACGTGTATGTGCCTTAAGTTAGTCGATAAGGACTCTTATCATATAATCACAAAAACAATTTTCGAGGAACCGGTCTACAAATATCGACAGATCAAGAGCCATACATAGGAAAACCCTTTGAAACATTTCAGGGAGAAAATTCATAATGATATTTTTACGGAAAATTGATTGAGTTTATTTTTCTTTCTATGTAAAAATTTAAAAGGCCGCCGCATCTGCAACAAACAATACGCACTTGACAACTACCACAACAAAATTCACGACGCACTCTCCAAAAGACACTACCCAAATAACTTCCTCCAAAAACACTTACACCACAGACCAAACTTTCACAGACATATCAGAAACACAAACAAATCACACCAAACACGTCTAGTCACCACAAACTTTCACGGCAGCCACACACTAAAACAACTCATCAAAGAATCTCTACCCATTCTCCGGCAAAATAATGAAACTAAGGACCTACTCCCCAATAATCCACAAATCTGTTACAGACAAACCCGAAACCTGAAACACACACTTAGCAAAACAAAAACCAAACCACACACCGATTTCAGCAACACTTCACCTGGCACATCTCCCTGCCAACGGCGTAGATGTAAAACCTGCTCCATTATCAACACAACTACAGACATCAACACTCACCACACAACAAACATATACAAAACACATCCCAACACGTCATGCAAAACCAGCAACTGCACTTACCTACTGGAATGCCGTCATTGCCCGGCATTCTATGTAGGTGAAACCAAGAACCCAGTACACATCCGAATAAATCAACATCGACACACCTCAGACCGCACACCGAACAACATTCTTCCCATCCCTACACACACCCGCCTCCACAATTTGACGTTCAACGACTATTTCACCTTACACATCATCAAAGCATTCAGCCCTCCATTGACAGACATCGAATTAAGGACCTGGGAAACATCGTACATATGGTCACTTGGTGCTCACTATGGACCAGGACTTAACAGACAGCACTGACAGACAAACATGACATGACTCATCTGACAAAACATTCACTTTAATACCCCAATAGTACCATCATCATCATCATCATCACCATCATCACCATCATCATCATCATCATTATCATCATCATCATCATCATCATTCATCATCACTACTATCATCACTCCCAAAAAGTTTCTTTGTTCCTCCTTCTTTTCAACAGATGTCACTTTCTTAAAAAAAATTATATTCTTTATATGTCATACTCGTATTTATACCTCATTCGACTGATGACGACTCCACAGTAGGAGGCGAAATATATCGTGTATTAATTGTTTTTATTATTTATATGCTCCATATCTATAAATAATGATTTATATAAAAACGGCTCACCTCAATACGTGTTATGATCGGGAAAGCCGACCAGTTTCAGCAGATTTAGACTGCCTTCATCTGGGCGAGTAAAGACGTCGTCGCGTAAACGTCTTTACTCGCCCAGATGAAGGCAGTCTAAATCTGCTGAAACTGGTCGGCTTTCCCGATCATAACACGTATTGAGGTGAGCCGTTTTTATATAAATCATGAATTATCCTCAAGTCTCATTTAATTCTATAATATCTATAAATAATTAAATGCCATACAAAGGTAATAATAAAAAATATATTTATTTAAAAATTTAAAAGTAATACAAGCTGTAAGTTGAAGTAATAGAGGGCAGGCCATATTTGTCACTGACATGATGGTCGTTGGGGCAAAAAGACGTTGGAATGAAAACCACGTACAGCAAAACGTAGCGTGAGCCGACCTCTTCTCCGATGAACCGACGACTTGATGGACGTCGTGGGTAGCGGATGGACATAGATGCGGCTGGATGAGGATGACGCAGGTCCGCCAAGCGCGCCAATATTGCAGGAGCGGCCTATGTCCAGCAGTGGATGAACACAGGCTGATGAATGGATGGATGGTGACATACAAACAGACACACAGGTCACGCTATAAGAGTTACATAAATAACAAACATATATACTTATTTTTGTCTACGAAGATAAAGCAGCGGTTTAATCCATGTGCAAAAGAATATCATTATGTGCCACCAGTTATACAAGCTTTGGTTATGCTGCGTTATTACACTGACGAAAGTTCTCTTTAAAAAACTGGCCAAGTGCGAGTCAGACTCGCGTACCTAGGGTTCCGTATTGTATATGATAAATTTAATTTTGTCCGTTTTTTCGTGAATTTCTCAACCGCTTTATTTTTCCTGTAATCTTTACGTAAACACATATTATCAGTTAATCAGTTTTGAAAATAAGGGGGGCATACACTTTTTTAGTTTTTCAAGGATTTCTCGAATTAGATGCAATTCAATATAGCCAAACTATATATTTTTACAATCAAATTTTTAATACCTACAATTTGATACCCATATTGTATTTTTATAAAATATATATTTTTATTTTACTTTTTTTATATATTTCTCTTTTGTGCTCAATTTGTTTTATTTTACTATAGTTTTCCTGTAATTGGCCAGTTATGATCTGTAATCGTCATTTTTTTCATATTTTTCAGTCTACCAGTTTAGGAGATAAGGGGAAGGATATATATATTTTTGTGGTTTTTTAAAGATTTCTCGAAACCGGTGCCAGTAAATATAGTAAAAGTATATATTTTTACACCAAACTTTTTAATATCTACAATTTGAAACCCATATTGTATTTTTAGGATAATATTTTTTTATTTTTCTCGCTTTTGTTTTGGAAATATTTTGAACAATTTCAAATTTGTCATACTTTTTTTACACCGTAATACTCGTATGTAAACAAATTAATTCTATTTTTCTGCCAAATTTCATGTTTTTATATTAAACTGTGCAAAAGTTATGAGGCTGTGACATAAGGACGGATGGACGGACGGACGGACAACGGAGTCTCACCATAAAGGTTCCTTTTGTACCTTTTAGGTACTTACTAAGTACGGAACCTTAAAAATCGTTTGACATTCATCTTGCGATTATTTCACGCCCTTTTCCTTATAATAATTCGATTTTGAAGATTTTGGAATAAAAGTAAGTACCTTGTTGAATACTTCAATAAGAAAATCGTTAAATGGTAATAATAAATGTATGCCGTGCACAATTACTTCTTGAACTAGGCGTACTGACGAAAAGTTTAAAAAAGGAACGTATTTTTTTGCAACGCGGAGCAACAAATTTGAAGTTCGAACCATAACTTTCAATATTTTTAAAATCGATAAAAGTATTCGTTCGAAATTTAAATTTTGTTTTGTTTTGCTTTCATTCCGTGCTGTCATTGTGTAATAATGGAGTATAATTATTACTTTACAAGTGAACAGTACTAGGTATTGTTAATAAAGAACTTGTAATAAATATTCAATTTCATAGGTATCTCGTACAACAGATGAGTGTAAGACTTTAGTTTGGTAGACAAATTTTATCCTGAACAATAATCCTACCGATTCGTATAATAAAAAAGCGAGTGTTTATTTTTTAAATTTTTAGTTGGTTCAGTTCCCAGGTGAGACAAGCAAATTTTAGAAGATCTTTGAATGCAGTTTTGTTTCTTTTAAAAAATAAAGGAATGTTTCCTTTCCGTAAAATGAGCTAACTAAAGGATTTAAAGTAGTTCCCCTCCAGGGCCCTTTCATTTTTTCCATTCTGTATATATATATCGATGCGTGCTTTATGTATGAGGGTAAATTAATATAGTCAGTTATGCTGTGGAACTCGGTGTTTTATCATAGTAATCTCTTTCATTATTACTTATATTTAACTCAAACTATTGTCTTATATATTATCTTAGCTAAAAGTTGTATTTTGGCCGTTATAATTATTTCTTAATATTTTGTTATAAATCTGGATTATAGATCCTTAATGTTACAAAGAAAAACGTTAATAATAAATTTCAAATGACTAATAATAAGTTTCCTTACTAGTTAAATGGTCTAAAGAATCGCGATTTGAAATTAGTAAAGTTATGCATTCTCTACTTCTTGAATTTATACCGCATTAACAAAGAAGGAATATGCTTACTGAAGATCCAAATATTTTATATTTGTAAAGTAGTATTTGGGCTGTTATAATTATTTGTTAATATTTAGTTACAAATCCGGAAAATTGACCCTTAATGGCAAAATTGGATGGCATTTGTATATTGTATGTAGATAAAAATAGAAAGAATGATGCGTATCCAGCTAGGTCCCAATACGATACGAGTATTTCGTATACCATGCCCACCATGCCTGGGACCGATGGATGGCGGTATATCCATCCCTAATAGCTGGGCCTTATATGGAACAGACTGGTGATGGGCAGCGGCGTCACTGGTGCGAGGGTTCCGTCACCGCGCTCACCAACCCGTCTTCCCAGTGTGTGTGAGTATGGGCAGTTCTTTCAGGATGACCGCCGGGAGTGGCGAAGTCCTAGAAAGGCTTATGTCCAGCAGTGGATGAACTAGGCTGATGGATGGATGGATTTCGTATAGGCAGCGTTTCTTAACCTTTTTGTCCACGGACCCCTTAGGAAATCAAGCACAATTTTAAGGCCCCCTTAATAAAAAAGCAGCAATAAATTTCGGACCATTTATTTTAGTTCTACAAATTACAAAAAAATATACTTTTTCATATAAAATACGTTAATGAGAAGGTTGGTGCTGCTTTTTTGCAACTAAATTAGTGATATTTGGGTTTATATTACTACTGAGTTGTAGTCTCAAATCGGATTCCACTTTTAATCTATTTCTTTATTTGTTTTTAGTATACACAAGAGCAGAGAATGCCTTTTCACAGAGGTATGTCGTTGAGAAAAGCAGTAAGCTGTAGTATTTACGATACTTTTTGTGGCATTTATTTATGATTGTTAAATGGTCCATAGATTAGGCCGCGGACCCCCATACATATGCTTGGGGACCCCCAAGGGTCCGTGGACCACAGGCAGAGAATATAAAGTATTACTACGTAAAGAAGCGACACTCACCTCCCCGCGCGAATTTAACGGCCCCCGCGGTCCCCCGCAAGTTAGTGGAAATCTGGAGTCAGGCAGAGCTCGATTACCACTCGTTTGCTGCGCGCGTGTTTTGTTACAAAGTTTTATCACGATACTGATTTTTAATCAGTATGGTGCGTTATGGATGCCTGGAAAACTTTTTTTCAAAAATTAGAATTGCGTGATTACAATTTCGTTCAGTAACGCATTTGGAACAATAAAATCAGTATTTATAACTTTCCATGTTTTGACAAGTTTTCATTTTTTTTCCAAAATTTATGTTTGAGTAGATGTTAATTATATGATGATCATTTATGCATACGAAACTATATAGGTACCTACTAATATATTTACTTTTAAAGTAACGAAAAAGCAGCGGTAACTCAGGGGTAGAACGCTGGCCTCTTAATCTTGAGATTAAGGTTCGATCTCCGGTCGGGCATGAACCAATGAGTTCTTCGGAATTTACATAATGTGCATAGTATTTGCTAATAGGTACTTACCACTTGTGAACAGTGAAGGAAAACATAGTAAGGAAACCTGCATGCCCTAAAAAGAGTGCATTTGTGCCCTAAGAACGATGATAGGGCTCACCACCCATCACGTTGGGACGTAATATTTGCAGGTGAAACGCGGGTTTACCGAGTGTGGGTGGACTGTGACTTGCATTTCAAAGTTCACACTCGGAACACATCCGACACCCCCCGGGGCATTCAGGTCGTAACGATTTATATACATATATAAGGTTAAATAACATTATTTGGCGAAACTCAAAACAAAGGTAGTACTAGTCTATATGGACAACTGTTTGTATGGGAGCTAAGCGAAATTCTTAACTTTTTTTCACTTCCTCCTATACAAATTGCTCCGATCAGCTGACTCGTCCAGTATGGAAAGGTGAAAACGAATTTTAAGAATTTTTCACTATCCTATTAAAAAAAGTTATTCATATGGACATGTTCTACATATGTTTCAAATTTCGCCAACTAATTGAATTTAACCTTATATATATACAAGGTGAAATTGTTAACATCGTCCAAATTCATACTAGAGGCTTGGTAAGTGATCAGCATCATTAACCAATAACGATTTTTGTAAAATTCATAAAATGAAATTTCGACTCCCCATAGTGATTCACTCTGGACTGGGAGTGAATTACTATGGGAAGTCGAAATTTCATTACGCGAATTTCACAAAAATTGTTATCGATTCATGATGCTGATCACTTACCAAGCTTCCAGTATGAATTTGGACGATGATCAAAAAGTCACCTTGTATATATACAAGGTGACTTTTTGACCATCGTCCAAATTCACACTGGTGGCTTGGTAAGTGATCAGTATCATGCATCAATAACAATTTTGTTGAAATTCGTAAAATGAGATTTCGACTCCCCATAGTGATTTACTCGGGACTGGAACTGAATTTATATGGGAAGCCGAAATTTCATTTTACGAATTTCACAAAAATTGTTACTGATCCAAGATACTGATCACTTATCAGGCCTCCAGTATGAATTTGGACGATCATCAAAAATTCACCTTGTATATACATATATTTTTTTAATACTGATTAATCCACGGGGAACCAGAAATTGGACTACGCTAAAATTTAGGAAGAGAATCACATAAGTTGCTGACTTATATTGTGTCCCTCTCGGGCGACGACGCTCACACGATTGCTGCCAGCCCTAGACTAGCTCACGCACACACACAAGCGTGTGCGGACAAGCCAGATGCGCGCGTGAGAGTGTAGGTAAATAACTTGAGCCTTAACTATGAAGTGTCGGGGGTGTGCCACAGGTTAGGAAACGTTGGTAAAGAGTATAAACGCAACAACAATTTTTCTACAAGTTTATTTTCGCCGCAGTCTTATTTTAATAAAAAACGAAGTCATCGACTAAAGACTATCTAATAATAAAGGAGTTAAGGTATAATATCACATGGTGGAGCTATGGCGGAGAGCCACATCGACATCTAATGGTGGTACTCATGATGGAGCTGGGGAGCCGTGTTGTGGACCACTGCGTTGAAACTGAAACAAGAATCTTAAATTAGCTTTGGGATTCGTTTTGTGTACGTTACATTAAGGTAAGTAAACGAGCTGTTGGAAAATGTTCATCAACTTCTCTATAAAGATGTTGTTAGAAATGTAAACGGAACGCAACCATCGTCTGTCTCTTTCTTACTTTTAACGTCTCACTCTTGCGCTGTCAACTGCCATTCTGTCCACTTGTGTTTTTCTGTTATTATAATTAAATCCCTTTGAACTAAATCAATCCTGTCTTTTCGTCATATATCCTTCAGATGTTGTATATTTTACCTCCAATTAAAACGAGAGAGGTTATGCGTTTCACACATTTTCGTTTTGTCTGTATGTATATGTAATATACGGGACGTTGGATCTACAAAACCAAATATTTGATTCCAAAGCGTTTTTTATTATGTCAGAAACTTATTGACATGTACAAGGTAACGTTAATTTATGTAGCCAAATTCATACTGAAGATTCAGTAAGTGCTCAGTATCATGGTTCGATGACCATTTGTGTGAAATTCATATTATTTTTTCCGTTTTCCCTGCCACGAGTCAATTACTATGGGACATTTTAATCTTCTATGGGACACGTCAACATTTTATTTTGCAAAATTATCAAAATGTGTTATCGATCCGTGATACTGACCGCTAATCAAGCCTCCAGTATAAATTAATGTCACCTTATATATAACCTAGCAGTAATGACAAAATCAGTGTAAAAGTTGGCTTTTAGAGTTATCTATTGCTTATTCTGGACATAAATTGTTCTAGTACAATTTTGATAAAAATAGGTAAGAGCTATAACCAAAGTGTGAGGCCGAAGGCTAAGCTCTACGTTGGGCGAACCGTGGAGTGTTCATTTCAATTTTATTTACCTTCAAAACCCAACATACATGTTGGGCAGCCACTCTATGAATTTTATTTTTGTCACTGTCACTCCAACCGAAAAATCGCGCAGTACGAGAGGGGCGGATTCAGGGCAAAAGGGAAAAAGGTTGGTTTTATATTTTTATAAAAAAAAACTAAAATAGCTAGCAAAATTTCAAATATTAAATCTCTAGATATTGTTGAAACACACCTAATAAAATATGTTTGAGTTCTGTATATGGTTTCTATTCGTCAAACCAGGAGAAAACGTGTGTTTGAAGACCTGATTTCAACAATTATTTCTATCGAGGAAAATTTATCCAAACCTGTTTTATAATTTCAAAACCCTAGATTATATAATCAAAATGCATATACCAGAAATGTATTAAAAATTTCTTTGTATTTCATGAAATACACAGAAAAGAAACACCCATATTTTTTTCGCATATCGCCTTAAAAGTCTCTTTCATTCAATAAGAACTATTACGAAAGAATTGACCTACATGATGGTTAGTTATTATTTTATTTATATTATTTTGTATATATTTTATATATTCTGCAGTTTATAATAATAAAAATTTAGGTCAAGTCTTTCGTAACAGTTTTATTGAATTAAAAAGACTTTTTATAGAGTGCCTCTCCAAGAGAAACCGTTTTCCATCATATTACGTGGATTTCACAGATTTTTGTTTGAACGCCATTAATCTTCCAGAAATGACGTAGAGAATTTAAAATTTCTTAAATTACATAATATATTACATAATTTACACGCCCATTAAATTGAACAATTTACCGATTTAAATGTGTGGTTTCACAAAGAAAATATCCACAATGTAATAAATTCACGTGTTTGAACTAAATGCTTTTCTTGCATTTCGTAAATGAAATATATATAATAATTTCTAGCAGTTATGAAGGAACTTATTTAAGTGCCAATAATTTTTAATTTATCGATAGTTATTTAACAGCAACTGTTCGTGGAGTTTATTCAATTCTATTCTGACATACGTAAACCACAGTTACGTATTAATTTAATGTACATTACAAGCCAGATTTTAGTGTCCATTTACCATTAAACATTCCACAACAATATGGCACCATCGTTCATTTAACTTATTTGAAAGCACAGTGGCTACGTCTAAAACGAAACATAGTCGAACAATGACACATATATCTTTCCTACTTGCACTTTCATGGAAACTGCATTTGTCAACATGCGTGAAGCAAGTAGAGAAGAAAGACTATTTATCTAAAGCTCGTGAAAGGCTCGTTAAAGAAAATGTACTTTTAAAACTCCATTTGAATTTCTTACCCGTTGTGGTCATCAGCGGTGTAGGTGACCTTGCGGAAGGAGCCGTCAGGTTGCAGCAGGGAATACTCTCCCTTCACGACGTCCCCATCACGAGCTTCATGTTGAGTCTTGTGGTCTCCAGTGTGGGGATCGGATACTGAGTAAGAGTAGTCATATTTGGGATGGGCCTGGAAAAATACATCAAAAATTAAGAAAATCCTTGACTATTTATCGGTACTTTTATATGAAGACGAGACAAGAAGCTGGTTAAGATATGTATACTTTTTTTTTCTTTTCCAAGTATTTTTTTTTTATTCTCGAAGATAAAAGGAGAAGGCTGAAGGAGCGAAAGTGTTACAATTCCAAATGTCCACCTCACATTGTTTCAAATTCATAATTGTCAAGTCGTGAGCCTCTTAACGCAACTCTTGGTATTTGGGTCGACTACGAATCCACATCTGCCATTAACAGACCGTGAGAGCTCGCGCTGCTTTATGCAAACAAGGGTCCATTTTACTTTGCCATGAGCACCATGACAGTCATTATGTCCCTAGGGCCAAGTGATTTGTTGGCGAGAATGTCGCAACCATCCTGGGAACAGTTTGTTATCGGCTAAACAGTCACGACGAGGACCCAGACGGTTCCATGCAAAAGCTATGTTACATCATTGCGCTATATCCAATCATTACCTGAGGCTAGATTTATGAGGACACTCGCAACGCCATAAAGACCAGCGACACCGCTGTGAATTATTTTTGAATTATACCTCACTACAATTCGATCCCCATTACAATGTTGAAGTAACTTCGGAAAATGTTGGGTAACACGATAATTTTAGACTTGATTTATGGACTTCAATTGCTGTTTTCCATTTTCACGGATAAGACAAGCAAAAGATGTTCTGCGCCATTTCATGTATGACATTTCCTGGCTAGAAGGTATGTATGTAGGTAGGAGTAGTAAATTATGATGACATGACATGAATACAAAAATTATACAAAACTTGACACACCTTATCATTTTAATTCGAGAAAATTTCGCGTGCGCTGTCGTTGCGAAGGCTGATTTGCATCGTTACGTTCAGGTGAGCGGAAGTGAAATAATTTGTAGTTATTTAGTCAAATGACACATTTAGCTTTAACTGGTGCAGTGTCGCAATTCTGTAGCAGGTAGCAGGTGGCCCAGTGCTGGGAGACTGTTCTGATAGGTATCAAATCCCGGAAACGCACTCGATATTGTTGAATCGAGTTCCCGCTGGCAGTTTATGCAAGCTATCAATTAGCTAGTTACGATACATTACGACACAGCGCGAATAGCATAGGCCTAGGGAAACAAGAATATCTTTTGTTACACCATCTATTACCTAGTGAGATAATAATGTGTGTTTAGTTATCCGTAGCATGAGAAATTGAACTTGTTAGCGATGAAACGTTAATGCATTTTTTATGTACGATTGAGTTTTGTAACAAACAAAGGCAATGCCCGGTGTTAATTTTTGGGGAGTGTTTGTTCTTGACCACATTATTTGTGATTTGACCATGTAATCTTGGAGATTGAGATAATGAGTTTGTGTGTCGATTGTCAACCTTGTCATGTTAATTAAAGTTTTACGTGAGACTAAAGTTTTTGAAAAGTTATTTGAAGTGGTTTGATTGTTATTAAAAGTTCATTTGTTCTACACGGTGTGGTAAGATGCAGCTTTATAAATTTTTGATTGACTTTAAGTTTGTTAATCTAAAATATTCGTCATTTCTACGTCCTTAAGGTATACCTCGTATTATACATAGTAAGGTATAGAAAGGGCCTTCATCTTGGGCGTAATATCATATTTTCATCTTGTATTGGTCTTTTTATGAAAGTAAAAATTATTTAACATTTTTTCGTTCACTTTTTATTATTTATATTTTATACATTACCCGGTAGCAGTAGCCCGCTTGTTATGTAAGCAGGAGGTCACAGGTTCGAATTTTGGTGCGAGGAGTTATTTTTTAAATATTTGTATACTTGAAATGTTTAATTTGTTATGCACTCTAATAATATTAAGATTACCCAGTTATTTTGTTCTCAGATTTGGTGAGCTTTGCTATCTTTATTTGAGCTCTTTCTTTTAAAAAGTCAATAAGCTTTTTAAACGATTTAACGATCTGGGCGTTAAGAATACGCTTAAAGGTATTTGAAAGTAGCAAATAAGTTGTCAAAAATCTGCTTCCAGAAAATGAGCCTCTTTAAAAACAGGTTCTTATCTCGGCCTATTTTCATGCGTGAAATAATTTTCAAATATGTTCTGCTGTTAAAGTAAGAATCCGACAAAGATATAAAATTTAATTGCCACAATATGGCGTGTTTGTCTTATTTCCTATGATCCTTCAGGAGGGATAATTATTCAAAATAATTTCTAGTTGGAAGCTAAAAAATCATTGATTCACGATTTGGAATGCAGTGCAAACTAAAGAGGTTCCAATAGGGATAAGTTACTTGTTTGTTTCTTTTGCATCCTGCATCTTTGCCGGTGTCCATTGCTGTGATATAGAACCAATGACTAGACTATTCTACTAGTTTGTAAGATTAAATGAATACCACTTGATATTATGGCTACCCCTGCATCTTTCTGCGTAGCTACCTATCAGTAGAATAATTAAGAAGAGATTTAGATCTTTTTTTCTGCGCCAGTAAAACAAAAGAGCATCATATGTGAAGTTGCTGTTGCAGATAGTAGGCCAGTGCAGCATTCCAGCATGACCGGAGCCCTAGGTTCAATTAACACCATCTCGTCAGTAAAACAAAATAGCATCACACGTGATACCCTACGTCCTGCATAGTGTGTCAGACAGAAGACCAGTGCAGTATTCCGGCATGACCGGAGCCCTAGATTGCGTTATTCTCATCTCGTCAGTAAAACAAAAGAGCATCTCACGTGATAGTCAACGTGTTCATCGTGTCCCGCGTAGTGTAGCTGCTGCGGCTGGTGGTAGGCCAGGCCGGCGTGCTCGTAGCCCTCGTACCCGTGGCCGAGCTGCACGAGACCCGCTGACGCGAGCGCCACTACTGACAGGACGACTGCGGCCTGTGGGGAGGACACATCATTAATTTTAGAGTTTGGTTCTTGTCGATGTGACGACAAAGTTTTTTTGCTCGTTTTTTAGGGATAATAGAGCTGTCTTTTATCGTAACATACAAGATATCGATACTATATGTATTGTCAAGAGAGTGTTTTTTCTGAATGAGGACTAAACCTTTAGTTTTAAATATTACAAGATGAAAAGCATTATTTGTGAATTATATTTGTGTAAGGAGTTTATCTATATCCAGAAATATTTACGTAGAAGGTCGGTTACGAAAGGATTTTTTTTTTGTATTATTTCTGTATATTTTTTACAATACTCTGTAAAAATTTGCAACTTTTTAATAGGTTTTATTTATGATTATTAATAAACCAATTGTTTACGTAATATCTTAAAGGGTGCGTGCGTATAGTATTAATAAATTTACCTAAAATTTTGCATTTTTGTATAAAAATAGAAAAAGATAAAAAAAAATATCTTTTTTTTGCTCGCATAAAATAAAAACAGACAAGTTTTTAGAACCTATCAAACGCATACTCTTGAAATTCCAGATATTTCTTGGTATTTTGATGATCGAGTCCTGTTTTTTCAAAAGCACTCAACCCTTTGTTAAAAACATTATGACTTGTAACACTTTTCAGGAATTTCAAACTTTAAAATCCTGTAGACCGACGCGTATAATCCTTGGTCACTTGTACACACTTACTTTGGCGATCATTTTGCTATTGTTTGACTTCGTCCGACCGTCTACACACAACTGATGCCGAAGAAGGCTGGCGCCGACTTTTATATGACTTAGTGGAGAGATGCGGCGGCGCATGCGCGCGACGCAAGAACACGGTAGTTTGATAATGATATAGTAATTACGTAAAATTTGGTAGTGCGTTTTTGTGGTTCAAGGTTCATGTAAAATCAGATAAAGGGCATTTTTGGGAGCAGTTGCATGAAATTTTATCACAAGAGCAAAATACATTACTATGCGATTGATTTAAGATTCACGTGCGCGTTTAAGAAGCTGCATTATTTGTTATTATAAAAACCATGAAATTCTTAGTGCGATAATTCTCTTAAGCCAAGCTTATGTTTTGAAACGTTTTTAAAATTAATTTCAATTACTTATTTTAAGTATCTATTAGTATTAATGTGCAACTCGTTAAAACTGTGGGCAATTTAAAAATATTAAAAGATATATTCATAGATTTACGGCGTCGCCAGAATTAACATGGCACCAGCATTATTTTAAATATATTTTTACAGTACTTTACTGCTTCATAAGAATTACGTGGCCAACGAAAGGACAAAAGCACTTAGATCACGAGCTACGGAATGCGCGTGGGCATATTGACGAAAGTAATAAAATATTACAAAACTGTATTTGCTTTTTTCCTCCTCTAAGACACAGAGCTTTTATTTCTGTAACTAATATCATCTAATAACTTACTCATCATCATCATCAACTTACTCCGACACACTAAAATATATCTTTTCAATGCAAATGCTCGTAAAGGCCCACTTTTTATGCATCAAAACCGAACAGAAAGTCGATTATTTTGCCCTAGGGCTTTATTATTATTATTTTTTTTAATTTATTTACAATGGTTGGCTAACCTGCAACCTTTCCTGTGTACCATAAATGTAAAACTTTTTTTTCCATTGTTTAACGGCTCTGGATACAGTCCCTTTGAGCCAATCATAATTTAAAGTTCACAAGATTATATTTGTTTTATTTCCTCACACTATGCGTTGAAAAACGTAGTATAAACTACTTGTAGCATAAACTACTATTAAATCACCGTCAAAGAGTCCGTCGTCCAGTCAATAAACAGTTTTGAATACGGAAACAGCGCGTTATTGGTTTCTTTTCCTGTGTTAACAAGAAAGTTAAACATCTCTATGTTTTGACAGTTACAGAAAGCCATTTCAATTTCAAAATTGGCGTGTTTACTACGTTAATATACATTTTTTTTCAATTTTTATTAAGTTTAGGACTACATGTATTAATAAAGTCTCATAGCCAACTTTTACCTTAGTTAATTTAATTTATTCAATTATAATTATTTTTTTCGACAGTTCGTCATTTAATTTATCTGGCCATGTTTCAATCATGATGTATTAATTAGCATTAAATGATAATAATAAAAAAAATATATATATTTTCGATATATTTCGGCCTCATCAGTGAGGCCGTCATCCGTCATATATCAAAAATATAAAGTTAATTTTTTTATTATTATCATTTAATGCTTAAAACTGTATAATAAGTGTGACTAGAATAGTACCATAATTTGATGTGATGATTGATGAATTTCATGACGTAAGAATTTTGTAATTATGAAATATAAGTGAAATTGCTCGAAATAAATAATATATTATAATAATAATAATTATATTGTTATTAAGGTGGTAGCTGCACTGAACTGCAGTTGCACAATGCTCGTGTGGTGCTTGTGACAAAGATCACGTTTTAATATCCCTGTTTTCACTCCAGTTACAGACATAAGATAGCTACGTGACCAAGCTTCGAGCCAAAACTAGAGCAACATGGCAAATTTCAATGTTCCCGCTATCTTTCGCGATATACGCTTCAATGACGACACTTTCATTAGGAGTAGGGTTGCACTTTAAAATCTTCGTTTCTTTGCTAAAAACTGTTAATGTGTTTGTAAACAAACCAAATAAATATATATATTGTTACATAGAGCTTTCCGTGTATTTAATTTTTTATAGAAGTAGAAAAAAAGCATGTAAAATAGTATCATTCGTGATGAGTATAAAATGGTGGATTTTCTTACCCAAGGAATGAAGCTAGTTTCGACGTGAGCCGAAGAATTTATGTATTTTTCCTTTCAAATTTAATGTATTTTATGACTTTGCAAAGCGCGGTGCAGTTTTAACTTTTTTTTTTTCAGGCTTCGGCCGGCGGCTTTTATTGGTGGCCAGTATCATTTTGCGAAAAAAGAGTGTGAAACGCGATATAATCAATTATGTCGTGAATCGGAACGCAGGGAATTTCGATTGTAAAGACAAACTAAGGACGTCAAAAAGAACCTAATTTAGCATGAAATGAAGACAAACGACAAAAAGAACCTAATTTTGCAGTAAATGAAATTTCAATACGATATTTCAAACTAACCTGATAGTCATTCCACAACGGGGCCCGGAAAGTTCAATTTTCAAAACTAATTTCGAGTATTAAATGGAACTTTCTCATAAAGGTAGTAGAAAAAGAAATTTTCGAAATATATTTCGGCCCACTTTGGGGCCGGCATCAGTCGAATGAGTGACAAAATGTTAACTAGCAGACCATTTGATGCCCCGTGGCATTGCTTACGTGGATCCCGTTTCTCCCGATCTCTTGAGAATTTTTTAAAACCCCTTCTTGGAGGATGTCTACGTCATACAAGGTATCTACAGTCCCATGTTTGTAGGTTCAGCCTTTTGGACTGATCGTTGATATATCAATCAGCCAAGGTAAACTTTTATTATTAGATGAAATCCGTAGAGAAATAAACTTATTACATTTTTATTTTTTATTTACATAAAAAGTATCAAACTAAGAAAAAATTAATTTAACTACTTAACTATAATAAAAATATTGTGTGCAAGTCGGCACTTATTGCTCTTATGGCACTTATCTTCCAGGCAACCATAGGGTGAAAGAAAGATAATATATTAATAAAATTATGCGAGGATAGTGTGAATAATAATAAATAATGATATAATACAAAATGCTACTTTTTTAAATACAATATAAAATGGGAATAAATATACCTAATTGTATATTTAACCATAGGAATACTTAGTAAAAAATTCATAAACATTAATCTAAAAATATAGTATAAACATGCATAATTAAACACATATGCTGCATAAATTATACTTTATTGGATATTTAAATGAGATTTTATTTTGAGTGGTATTACGTGTGGAAAAAGTGCTTTACCTTAATTTTAAACAAGTCAGTATTTTTCAACTTTTGGAAAAATATATTTAAGAGTTGTTAATTGAATGGAGGGAGGTTTTTTATGAATAGTTGCCTTTATCCCTTTATTTTTCGGTTAACCAAAAAGGTTTTCCACCTATATAGATGCCAGATGCTGTGTCGTCCCAGCTGTAAACAAAACTATGGCACGCGTTTGGATCGTTTCGACCCAAATTCAAAATCCGAATGCCGATGCGACTGAGATCTGCACTTGGATAGAGCACCAAACAAAAATCTCTAGGGATGGTATCAACATTTGATTTTTTTATTAACTTTACTGGCCTATGCTAGCATTGCAAACTGTATTTTTTGTGACCTTAAGGAACAATTTTTTTTACTAAAAATATTCACGTCAGCTCGAAAGAAATGAATACATACTCCATCTTGATTATCTTATTTTGTCATTGCGTAAAGATTAAACGGCTACGAGATCTTTGTCAAAATTACTGAAGGCTGAGAAAAATATGCCGTTTTGCGTCACACTTGGTTAATTCAAATGTTTCTCAAAACATGTAAAGAGATATTAGCGCTGGTCTCGACACTTTGGAACTTGTATATAATTACATGGAGGAGGTAACTAGAGCGTTTCTGAGGCAATCGGAACGGTGCGCAGAGGTGACCCGAAACCAACCTGCATTTATCATTCGCTCGTGATATGAAAATCTTTAAATCCAAGTATTTTATTCTTAACAGTGTTAGCCCAATTCCCATTTCTTAATTCAATAAAAAATCAGAGGATTTAACGTCATTTTAGGACAATAGTTTTCATTATTTTGGTGCATTAATTAACCAATTTTTTTTTGTTTTTTTAGATATTGTCCGAAATGACGTTACTTGAGAATTTTAGATATTAAAGTGATTCTGATGTGTGATTACTTACAAAAAAGTGGTCTGTCTCTGTCTGTCTACCCATCTGTCATCCAGCTGTCAAATTAGTCGGAAGCAAATAATTATAAATTTATCTTGAGAGCAAAGGACACATTTCTAAACAGCCTTTTCTCAAGTGACGTCACACGAAGGCAAATGGAAGTTTCGTAAAAATATTCATCATCATAAGGTTTTTTTGGATCACAAGTTCTAAAATACGGCTTACTAAACCTAAATCTCGGAATGGTTTTCGAATTAACACACATTAACATAATTTAATCTAAGCGAATTGGGTATAGAAAGTTTATGCCAAGGCGTGCTAATTGAAAAACTGTTTCAAGATAATACATTTTTTGGCCATATTTCATTGTTTTTGCAGCAACTTAAAATTAAAGATATTTTAAGAATTAAACTTATGACCTTCATTTGACTCTATGCTACATCACGTATGTAATTTTTTTCTTCTCTTTGACACATAGATTCCACACACGACATCTATATTTTGACATAAACATGAAAACATGAACTGACATCTATGTCAAATGTATTTATTGGTTACATAAGTGACTGCGGTCTCGAAGACGGCTCTTTGGACCATATATTTTTCAATTGTCCCCTAAATGTGAACTGTCCTCCTATCTATCCCAGTCTAATTTAATCTAATCCCTTCCTGACCGTTAATATGTCATATTTATTATCTGATTCTACTAAAAAAATATCTGTATCCTAGCAAAATTTATCCTATCAAATAACATTAAAATATAACTTTTTTTTTTACCTTTTTTTAATGAGCGTTTTTCCTTATGTCAAATTTAGTGTTAAATAAGATTTCTAGATGGCACTGTCGTATTCTTTAGCAACATAATCAAAAGACAAAATTTGCACACATTCCAAACAAACGAAAAACCACTTTGACATTGATTGCTATGAAAAATTTTTTATCTATGGTGACATGAACAGCGCCATCTGGAGGAGAGCTAAGAACTAAGAAAAAAAAAACAACTAGAAAAACGCTCATTGTACCGTGCGTAATGAACAAACGGCGTCTGAAAGTCTGAATAACTAACCATGTCAGAATCTAACTTGACATTGGCCAAAAGCGGTTAAAATAGCAAATGTCGCTAAGAAACAAAAAAAAAGTATAAGAATAATATTACTATGAGAGCCATGGTTATAATTAGACATCGGATAATCGGATGCATGTATCGGATATATCGAAAGTTCAGGTGATGGCTTCCAAAAATCACCCAGATCCCGGGTTTGACAAATCCTGTATTTTGTAGAATATAATCATGTATGGGGCCGTCCATTAATCACGTGATGTTTTTTAGCAACGTTTTAAGCCACCCCTCCCCTCATGGTGATACGTGGTAGGTTTTAGACTACCCCTCTCCCCCTACCCAAAATTACGTCTATTTTTTTGGTACAAAGTGTATTTAAATTCAGAATATTATCTTTAATAGTAGTTTATGCTACTAGGGCGAAAAGGAATAAATTACGAGGACGATTTAAAACACGAGCGTAGCGAGTGTTTCAAACGTAACCGAGTAATTTATTGCTTTTACGCCCGTGTATCATACTACATTTTTCAATGCATAGTGTGAGGAAATGAAAACAAATATAATCTTGTGTACTTTCAATTATGATTGGCTCAAAAGGATTGTATCCAGAGCCGTTAAACAGTGGAAAAAAAAGTATAACATCTATGGTAGACAGGAAAGGCTGCAGGTTAGCCAACCATTGCAAACAAATAAAAAAAAATAAATAATAAAAGCCCTAGGGCAAAATAATCGACTTTAAGTGGGCCTTTACGAGCACATGCATTGAAAACTAAATTACGATCCAAGTTTTGATGTCATAAGGTCACGCACCGTTTTTCGGTTTAAAAATTGCGCGTTCAAAGAAAAAATAAATACACGTGATATATACGAACCTATACCCTAACCGGACTGAGTACTTGTTTCAAAAAACGTGAAGAACGAGAAGTCATACTAGATAATTTCATCTCTGTCTAAGTAGGGTAACCATATTTAAAAATAATTGATTGAGACCACGTAGGTAGTAAAAACCGTATTCAAAACATTTATTTTATTATTTTAAAGTCTTCTGCTTTAAAATAGCGGCTGCAGACTACTGGATTTTTGCACTTTACTTCGTTTCCTAAAACTTTTAACCATTTTCTTCGGATATTTTCAGTTTTTGGAAGACTGTAATGTAAAACCCAATATCATGGTTACTCTAGCGGTATCAATGTAAACATGTATCATTTCTCCGAGAAAACGTTGTAATTATGCCTTACCTATGAAACGATATCCCACAATTCCCAAAAATTTGGCTTCTGCAGCCCTTCACGCTGCATGCTTTAACAATTTTTGCAAAAAATTATTAATTTTACAATTTTGTTTTCAAATGTCACGGCCGTGGCGCCATTTTTAGATAAAAGGGTTACCAGTTTGCAAGCATAAGAATAATCCCAACTTTATTAAGGAATGATTGATCTTACATTTACGGATAAAACTAAATGTAAAACATAAATAAACCTAACAAAAAAATAGTGACGGACTTCAAATGTAACTGCAGCCATTCGCTAAAAAGCTTAAAATAATTATAAAATGACAGATGGTACCGAAATAACACTTTTTCCGCCTTCTTTCTTCCTAAAAAATATGTTCTTTAGAAGTCGGCGCTCTTATATTGGTTTCTGTGTTGCTATAACCAAGGGAACGCGGTCACTTTTAAAGAACATATTTTTCAGGAACAAAGAAGTCGGAAAAAGTGTTATTTCAGTACCATCGGTTATTTTATAATTATTTTCAACTTTTTTGCGAATGGCTGCAGTTACATTTAAAGTCGGTTACTATTTTTTGTTAAAAGTTTATTATTTTACATTTTTAGTGTTGACGGGTCAAATTGTGTAATGTGGATAGTTCTTGTAAACGCGCTGTTGATATAAAACGAAGGACAAGTAATAATTGGTTATATTTAATAAATACCCTGTAATCAGCACCCTAATACAAACTGATTGCCGTAATCTCAAGTTATGTGCTGTCACCCGTTGAGGAGTTCTATGGTAATGAGGCCAAGATCAAAGTTCAGGTGGAGAAATTACAATTTACAAGTAGTACTCGGCAATCACTATCCTAATACAAAGCGATTGCCTTAATCTTGAGTGGTATGCTGTCGTCCGTTAAGGAGTTCTATGGTGGTGAAGCCAGGATGGAAGGTCAGGTGGGTATTCTGATAATTTCCAAGAAATGCCCGACAATCAGCACCCTACCAAAGTGATTGCCGCAATCTCGAGGTAAGTGCTCTCATTCGTTAAAGAGTTCTATGGTAATGACTTAATAAGACCAGGATCGAAGGTCAGGTGGAAGATTGACAATCTCCAAGTAATACTCTGCGATCAACATCGTAGTACAAAGCGATTTCCTTAATATCAAGTGGTACGCTGTTACTTTCTGAGGCGTTCCACTGCCTATCTCTGAAAACTTTCATCAGATCATGGTCAATCTTAAAATGGGACCTACCTCAAAGGAAATTTTTCCAAACAAAAAAAGAATCATTCAATTCAGTTCAGAATTGACGGAGATAAGGAATAACATACCCAAAAAAAATACAGTTGAATTGAGATCCTCCTCTTTTTTTCAAGTCGGTTAAAAAAAAAGTATTTACTAAAAGCTAAATACTATAAAGTCGTTGAAAAACTAAATCGTGAAAAACTCAAGCCTACCATCGCAATTTGTTTTTTTTTGTGATGGCAACTGTGCGAGTAGGACACAGGCATCGACTGTGTGTTGTCCCGCTCGGCACGTTTTCTCTAGTTGGTTGTGTCATAATAAAATAACTTTTAACTGTATGAAATAGAGTCTATTTTTCTACGCGTAACATCCTTCAGTGCTCAATCCAGTTTACGTATACATCCATGGTGATATCTCACTACACCCCCCCCTCCCTCTAGTGATATTTGGTGATTTTTTCCGAACCCCCTCCTCCCCTTTCGAGCCTCACGTGAATAATGGACGACTCCTATTTACCTACCTAAAGTTATAAAGTACGACAAAAATTATATTATCTGAAGCCAATTTCATACTTTCAAAGCGAAAATCTAGCTTTGGGTAAAAATGCGTTCGATTATTTGATCTTTAGTTATAACGCATATGGGAAGCCAATGACGTCACAAGTAAAGAAAATATAACTGAAATTGGTTTAAATAAAGATTACGAAATGGTTTAAAAAGAAAACCAATTCAAATTTTACGGAACTAACGTGCATGGTATTTGTACATATATAGGTATACTTACCAGACTGTACATGAACCTAGAGCATAAACAACTAGAGGATTTGTTTGAAGAAATTCGGACTCTCTTTGTATTGAAAAATATATATTTGATTAATTGACCCTTTATCTGAGGATTCTACTTATAAACAATGTATTAAAATTTATACTTTTGTCAACAAAATAATATTTTCCACCCTCTTTTTTTTTTGGTTTTCAAACGTTCGTTTCAAGAACACGGCTAAGAGATCAACTTTATTTTTTTTTCATAAAACGGTACTAAAAATATAAAGGGATCCTACTTAAATCCAATATTTAAATCCCCTACAAAATATTTCAGAAATAGCTAGAACACACCAATTTGTTGTTTCACTGCGTGATCATTACGCGTCCAAGAAAAAGGGACCAATGAGCCAACATATAACCACCTCTATCAAAAGCAAAGATGCTAGGGTAGGCCATCCTGTTAAAGGAAAACTAAGTAAAGTTTTAAGGCTCTAAAAGCATTTTTTTACACATATTTTTCAATATTTTTGGTACGGCCATAAGAAACGGGTCTAGAAAGTACCCTTTTGCAGTACCAAGCCCCTTAAATAGTTATTTCCATTAAATAATTATTCCCATTACTGTGTGCAATATTTAAATATGAGCACCGCATTTGAGACGTAGTCTGTGTAGTCAACATATTAGTAATATTAAAGAGAAATAGCAGAAAGAAAGAAAACGGAATTTATTATCAAGTGAAACAAACAAAAATACAGTATAAAGAAATTATAGTAAGTTTAATAAAACCATCACTTGTACATTTTTTTGTACTGACCATGTAACGACAAAAAGTTTCATATATTTGTAAAGATATTTCCAATATGTCAAATTAGATACAAATAAGAGTAAAATAATGGAGTAAATAAAAACAAAAAATAATTGTGACTATATACTATACATATAGGTATAGTATTGTCCTACACGCTGTGTATAATAATATCTTAAGCTTGCAATTTTTTTAAGCGTTACTCGTATATTTATCTTGAAAAGTAATCACAATTACATTCTGTAAACTTATTAATCTCTCAATCAAGTTGAGGGTTGCAGTAAACCTGCGTTAACCTTGGATAAAGTGATAGGCACGAAAGTATGCCATTTATATATGCAATACAAAATACGGTTTTTATTTCAATGAGGTTTATTTTATGAATCCCACATAACCTTCAATAATTATCTGAGGTATTATTAAACTAATATTTAGGCGAATAAAATGAAATTTTCGGTGTGACGTAATCAAGACAAGTACTCGACTGACAACGACCCACTCGGGGCCGATTTTTTTTTTTTCGATTAGTTGTACTATACTTTTTTATTTAAGTAGCGTAGCGCAGTGATTACCATAAGCTTAGGCCCACTTGCGCCAAGCTACTTAACCCAGGTTAACTAACTTTTAATGCTTTGTCCTTGTCACATCAAGCGATAGAAATAAGGACATAGCATAAAAAGTTAGTTAACTTTGGTTATGTCGCTTGGCGCAAGTGGAGCTTAGGGTGTTAGGTGTTTTTTTATGAGAACCCAAAAATCTGTTCACTCGATTCAGCCAATACAAAAAAAAAGTGGTTCAAAATCTACGGCGATCGCAAAGCGTAGCGTATTAAACATTTTGCCAACCGTACATTCGGTATTATATAGAATGCTAGGCAAAGTATGATATTTTGAACTACAGAATGCCTATTGCTTAAACTTATCTCTATGTAGTTTATAGTAAGCTTTTTTGATTTTGCTGTTTCGTTTTGATTGTTCGTCATTTTTGTTGCTCAGTATATGCTGTCAGACATTTTTGCCCAGAATAAAACTTTTAACAAACAAAAAAGCAGTAAATATTAAATTAATAAATAATGCACAAAAGCTATCTAGCAGTTCACCGCGCAAGTGAGATGAGGGTCCGGTCACAAGTTATAACATCATTAAAATCAATCGTAGTCCACCGCGCGTGGATTTGGTCATAAGTATGACCATCATTCAAAACATTTCCTATTAAAACCTCAGACATGGCTGTACGGGCTAAGTTCCCTTTGCCTTCCTTCTTCGTGTGATTGTTCTTTCGTAGTAGAAAAAAATATTTAAACGCATTATTTTGTTAAAAAAACTGTACTTGTTTAATTTTTTTTTCTGTATAAGAGACGTTCATAAAAAAAAATACATTACGCGCTATTTTTGAGTTTTATCTACATTTTACGATATGAGCATAGATAAAATATATAATAAAATTATTCTTACTTTAAAATCTGTTTATTGAAGGCACGGGTTGAGCTTTCGATGAGATTATGAATCGATATTTTGATTGTCTTAGATACCCACAAATATTTTAAAGTGCACTTCCACGCAATAGCAGGCAAAAGGTTCCGGAAAAAATCAAGCCAAATTAATAATTGAATATTGACATTCAAACCGGACGAGTATCCAACTAAACGAGGGAAAAACTAGTGTAAAGAAAATAGTTTAAGATCGGAATCTAGCCTATATACCTACCATGAATTTTGCACTCGATACGCGTTAACGGCTGCGTAAAATATTTTGTATTGGAAACTCTGATTCCTCTCGTAAACCACTAGGGGCGCTGTATAATTTGTCATATAAATACTTCACGCAGACATTAACGTGTATCGAGTGCAAAACTCGTGGTAAGCCTACAAGTAGGTAATCGTTCAACTCATTACTAATTACTGATAGACACTTAATTACCAACAAAACGTCTGTAAAACCCCTCCGCAATTTAGTAACGTAATATTCCCGTTTTTCAGTAGCCGCGGGCTAATACTGATAAATTAGGTTAGGCAACTTCACACATTCGCTGCGGTTGAATTGTCAACGGTGCGTGCGCGCAGTGCAAAGAGGTGGTTTTCACAATTTGAATATCGAACAGAAGCTTCCTTGTCGGAACTCAAGCGAGAAATTACAAATTTTGCGGATTAACGTAAAGGCACGTTTTTGTTCTCGTCTGAATACTTCGGAAGGAACGTTAATTAGTAGGTCCACAGTTGTGCCCATACTTTTGGCATATATTTTGGATGATAGGGCACCCATAATGGGACGTAATGTAGGTGTATTCTATTGTGGATTTGAATCGGGTGATTTATTTTTATAATGGATTTTGAAATATAATTTGGAATAACATATACCTACAATTTAATAATTATACAGCTTTCATGTAAGTTTAAGAAAAGTATTTTAGTAATATATTTGTATAATTCTCGACTTGACGACGAGGTTTTATTGTTAAAAAAATTGGCATTCTATTCCAGGTGTAAAATCAAAGGCAAAAATCTTATAGGGTTTGTTAGTAACACTCATAAAGTGTTTTTTAAAAATACTGGTTTTTTGTTAAACTTGAAAAATACTAATCTCTTGGACACCCTGGCTGGTTGTTGACCTCTGATAGCGTCAGTAGCACAGAACACAATTATTCAATGTAATCGGTTGAGATCGCACTACGGGGTGAATGACTTGATAAAGTGTGTAGCCATAGCTTAGAAAAATAATAGTATAATTTTTGGTGAAATTTAAGGTGTATATTTTTTTTCGTAATGGTATCAGTATCGTGTATACTTTCATAACCTTAAGGGATTTTTGCGTTTACATTTATAGCTTGTTTAAGTATTTACGAGCACAGAATGGAGAAAGTATCGGAGTGGAGCGGTGGTAGCTCAGGCGGTAGATCTTGAGACCCAGGTTCAACCCCCGGTCGGCATGTACTAATGAGTTTTTCGAAATTTATGTGCATATTATATGTATTTCCTTATACTTACCACTTGCAAAACGGTGATGGAAAACATCGTGAGGAAACCTGCATGCCCTAAAATGCATGTATGTGTGCCCGAAGAATAGCGATAGGGCTCACGACATATCACGTTGGGACGTAATAATCGTCGGTAAAACGTGACTACCAAGTGTGGACTGTGACTTGCATTTCACAATCCACATTCGGAATACCCCAGACACCGCCTTGAGGATTCAAATCGTGACGATATTATATAATGAAGAAAAAAAAATGGTTAATCTCCTATGGTTGTTGCTGCTTTAACCAATCATACGGCTCACATGAGTACCAAGGCATACATACAAGACATACATACAAGGCATACATACAATACATACATACAAGACAGACATACAAGTACGTACGTTTGCTTAGTGTGACATGCAAGATTTGAAACCACGACTTCCTGAGCTAAAATTTGATCACTGCCTTGTTTACATTTGAACGAGTTTAGTAGTGACTTAACTGGCGTAACTCGCGAGTTAAGCTACCGACCTCGTTTGGGCAGAAACAAGTGAGTTCAGTAGTAAGTTACAAGTTAAGGGGAAAGATGAGGCGAATATAAATGAAATGACAGTCTTTGGATGATTTTGTTGCAATAATCAGCAAATACCATAAATTTAGTTTAAACTATTTATAGCAAATACACAGTCATTAAATCGGTAGCGATAGCATAAGTTGTAAGCAGGAGGTCACAGGTTCAAATCCTGCCCCAAGGAATTATTTCAAATGTATTTATGCTTTTAAAATTAGTTTCTGATTGGTTGCAAGTTTGTAATGCACTCTAATAATAATTAGAGTATTCAAAGCGATGGATTTCGCAATAAAAACATATAATCTTAGTTAATGAGAACTGTGAATTTCTTAACTGTCTGATGCAATAGGTATCGTAGCGACGACAGCGCCCTCTGTTCAGAATGAGCAAGACGTGAAATCACTTAACGCCCTCGTGAGCGTTCAGTATGTGCATTACGAGCTGGTATATCGAGTAGTTACAAAAACATTCGAGTTACAGGTATGGTGGAAAAATTCGTCGTTCCAGATACAAACCTCGGTAGTGCACCTGTCATGTAAGCAGGAGGTCGCAGGTTCAAATCCTGGCCCAAGGAATTTTTTCAAAAATATTTGTGCTTTTAAAATTTGTTTCTGATTGGTAGCAAATTTGTAATGCACTCTTATTATAATTAGAGTATTCAAAGCGATGGATTTCGCAATAAAAACATATAACCTCAGTTATTAAATATCATTAAAAATACAGCTATGCTCTCCTAACGTTCATGAAGTAAGTTTAAACAAACCATTTCAATAGATTCATATATTTACTGTAAATAAAGTATTTTGTTAGGTCAACCTCTGTTTTACTTATTTAAGCCTTTCTCGAGTATCGATTTCAGGATTTCGTTGGTTGTTTATTTATAAAATATGTTGGGATGATATTAAGCTAGTTTAAATCAGAAGCCGAGTTATTTAATAACAACGCAGTCTGTCGAGAGCGCGTGATATTTCGGTGGTCGTAACAGCCACGGCTCAGAGCGCGCTATTTTAGACAATAATGAAACATCATAGAGTTCAATTCTACTTGATACAAAATGACGTGCTCAATGTCAGGCAATACACTCAACAAAGCAGTTAGCTTGTGTGACCTACTGATACATAATATTATCATACTCTTCATTCATACAAAATACATAAACGGATGCTGCAATTTTTATTCATTGATAAATTATCACAGCTGATGGCATCACAATTATGTGATATTAGAGTGAGAAATATGTTAAAGTCGACGAAAAACATAGCTTTTAATACTTCTTAATACAACCTAAGATTATTTAATAAATTTAATATATGAAAATATAATGTTAGGTAAATATCATCATACTCTTGACTAATATAAAGGACATCATCAGGGATTCGAACTTTTATTCATTGATACATTACCACAGCTGTTAGCATCACAACTATGTGACATTAGATTTATAAATTGATAATGGTGTTGATTCGGCGCAACACAATTTAACTAATTTGACAGGATTTACCTTATTTTGAGTGTTCTGTCTTTGCTTTTTCGAGACAGAAAGAAAAAGACAGAACGCCCAAATTAAGTTTAGTCGTGTCAAATAAGTTAAGTCGTGTTGCGCCGTTTCGACACAATTGTCAACGCAAAATGTAGCCTTTAATATCTTTTAATACAACTTAAGAACATTTAACATATTTAATATACCTATGCAAATAATATTAGTCAAATATCATCATACTCCTGACTCACCCTAAAATACATCAACGGGGATCTGAACTTTTTATTCATTGCAAAATTACCACAGCTGATAGCATCATAACTATGCGATATTAGAGTTATAAATTGATAAAGTATACTAAAATGTAGTCTTTAATACCTTTTAATACAACCTAAGAAAGAACATTTAATACATTTAATATACCAATGCAAATAATATTAGTAAAATACCATCATACTCATCACTCGTCTAAAAGACATCAACGGGGGTCTGAACTTTTTATTCATTGATAAATTATCACTCACAGCTGATAGCATAACAATTATGTGTTATTGGAGTAGTAAAATGTAGACTTTAATACGTCTTAATTAATAGGTCACGCTAAATTACAACCTAAGCTCATTCAATAAATTTAATATATTCAAATAATATGAGTCAAATATCATTAATACTCCTCACTCATATAAAAACATCAACGATGGTCTCAACTTTTTAACCGACTTCAAAAAGGAGGCGGTTCTCAATTCGACTGTATGTTTTTTTTTTATTTTTTTTTTATTTTATTTTTTTGGCGTTGTTACTCCATAACTCCGTCATTTCCCAACCGATTTGAACAATTCTTTTTTTGTTTGAAAGAGTGTACTTCCAGGTAGGTCCCATTTTGGGTTTGGTCAAGATCTGATGAAGGTCTTCAGAGATAGGCAGTGGAACTCCTCAGAAAATAACAGCATATCTCTCGAAATTGAGGCAATCGCTATGTACTTGGGTGCTGATTACAAGGTATTACTTGAAAATCGACATTCTTCCACCTGACCTTCGATCCTGGCTTCATCAACATATTCACCATAGAACTCTTCAACGGATCAGAGCACATAACTCGAGATTGCGGCAATCACTGCGTTAGGGTGCTGATTCAAGGGTATTACTTGGAGATTATCAGAATTCCCACCTGACCTTCGATCCTGGCTTCATCACCATAGAACTCCTCAACGGATGACAGCACATAACTTTAGATTGCGGCAACCAGTTTGTGTTAGGGTGCTCATTGCAGGGCATTGCTGAAAATTGCCAGTGTACCCACCTGAATTTCGATCTTGGCTTCATCACCGTAGAACTCTTCAACGGATGACAGCACATAACTCGAGATTGCGGTAATCATGTTGAGTTAGGGTGCTGATAGCAGGAAGCTACTCAAACATGGCTACTTATACTCACTTGAACTTCGTTTCATATTAACACCACGTTTGCAAGAACTACCTATACCTCACAATTTAACCCAGCAACACTAAAAAATGTGAAATAAAATAAACTTTTAACAAAAAAATAGCAACCGACTTCAATAGTAACAGCAGTCATTCACTAAAAAGTTAATAATAATTCTATAAAGACCGATGGTACCGAAGCAACACTTTTGCCGACTTCTTTCTTCCTGAAACATTATGTTATCTAGAAGTCGGCGTATTTCCTACGATATAGCAACATAGAAACCAATATAAGAACGCCGACTTCTAGATAACATAACGTTTCAGGAAGAAAGAAGTCGGCAAAAGTGTTGCTTCGGTACCATCGGTCTTTATAGAATTATTATTAACTTTTTAGTGAATGACTGCTGTTACTATTGAAGTCGGTTGCTATTTTTTTGTTAAAAGTTTATTTTATTATTCATTGATAAATTACCACATTTGAAAGCATCACAAGTATGTGATATTAAAGTTATGAATTGATAAAGGCGACGCAAAATGTAGCCTTTTATAACTTTGATACAACCCAAGAACATTTAATACATTTAATATATGCAAATAATATTAGTTAAATATCATCATACTCCTCACTCATCTAAAAGACATCAACGGGGGTCTCAATTTTTTATTAATTAATAAATTACCACAGCTGAAAGCATCACAATGATGTGATATTACGTTTAAAACTAAATTATATACCTATTATTAAATTATAATTGCTTCGATTTTATCAACTTCTTAATATAATTAAAAAGTTGATAACATCGACGCTAAATGTAGTCTTCAATGCTTCTTATTACAAATTAGGACCATATAATAAATTTAATAAAAGCAAATAATATATGTCAAATATATTTTAGATAGATAGTTGAAGGGCACAGGGGAAGAATCGGCTAAGTCACATTTTTTCCATTTTGATTTTTTGTTGTCTATGGCTACAAAAATGCATATTTCATCGAATAGCTGTCCAAAACAAGGGAAAAAGTCGTTAAGTCACGAAAAAATGTAAGCCGTTTCTTGTCTTTATTGGGGAACAACCAGCTTAGTCCATGACTTAACCACTTCTTCCCCGCAAAACGGAACGTGAATCAAAAAATATCAGTCAGAATGACATTGACATTTGTCAGTTAGCGCTTGTTTTGTTGCTATTTGAGTGTATAATTTTCATTATATTGTGTTAATCTGCATTTATATTATTTGATTAGGATGAGTGATGATAATGAAGATAATCCAAAAGTTTCAAACCAGAAAACTAGAAAAAGAAAAAGTTTTGGTTTCGGACAAGGAAATCAGCAATAAAAAATTCTTAATAATAATTTTTATATTTTTGTTAATTTCTTTAATTAAATGATTCTGGAGTATTAAGCTGTTATTTCATTTTCATTCGCCCTTTTTCTACTACTCAATAGTTTGTATTCAGGGGAAAAACAGGCTAGGTCCAGGACTTAGCTTATTCTTTCCCAGACGATTGGACCCTTAGAATTAATTTTCAGTTATTATTATTATTGGGCAATTTTTATATAAAATACAATTCCATATATGTGTAACAAACAAAATTTCCTTTCAAAATCAATTGCTTGTTTACCCGTAGTATTTTCAAGTTAGCCATAGAATGCTATCAAATCTTAAATCATCGATACTGTAAAGTTTTGTAAATGTGACTTAGCCTATTTTTCCCCTGTGGCCTTCAGTTATTTAATTGACCTAAAGATGTTTTATTTGTTTCGTAACTGTTTTAGTATATTCGATGTTAGACAAAATTGCTAAGTCATTGCTAAGTTCATCCAACCAACCAAAATATATTACGTTGCGTAGGTATTTATTGTATAATTTAACTAAAGTAAGCCAAACAGAATAAAAATAAAACAAATAAATTCTTGAAATTAATAACTATTTAATATATTAAAAAAGAACAAGTGGTCACATTATCAATAACTTATAAAACGGTATGAACCTTCCTAATGATGCGATAGTTGAACAAGTTGATGTTGTGGGGCAGCGTGGACCAATTGGTGCTGAGGGGCAGCGTGGACCAATTGATGCTGAGGGGCAGCGTGGACCAATTGATGCTGAGGTGCAGAATGGACCAGTTGGTGGGTAGGGGCAGCATGGACCAGTTGGTGGGTGGGGGCAGCATGGACCAGTTGGTGGGTGGGGGCAGCATGGACCAGTTGGTGGGTGGGGGCAGCATGGACCAGTTGGTGGGAAGGAGCGGGAGCAGCGTGGACGGAGGGGGCTGAGTTGTGGACGATGGCGTTGAATCTGAAAACATAATATTTTGTTTATTAATTGTGTTAGTCATCTTTAAAACGATTTTATATTTTGAGAAGTTATCTTTTTTAAGTAAGATTACAGTTGGAGGATTTTTTTAAAAGTAAGAGTAAATTGTTACTTTCTGTGAGAGCACGTTTTATTCAAGATATCAACGATGCTTTCTGAGCGAGTGCATTTTATTCAAGATCTTAATCATGCTTCCTGTGAGAGCGCGTTTTATTCAAGATCTCAACGATGCTTTCCACCAAGCACGATTTTGATCAAGCGTAAATCCATTGAGATTTAAAAAATAAAGAAAAATTTGAGCAAGTGCGAGTCGGACTCGTGCACAACCATACAATACGGGTACGGAAACCTAAAAACTTCATGTCACAAAAAAACAATGTGTATAGTAGATGTAATAGCATCATTCAGACGACAAAAACAAGTCACTAAAGTGGTAATGCCTGGCTAAAAATTTGCGGCTCCCGCTGAATACGGAATCCTAATACCTTAACCGCTTTGGCACCGCTTTGGTAACCTTCGGGTACGAAATCCTAAAAAAAGAATGGTAATTTCCAGACCTATAATTTTTTCAATGTGTCAAAAACTACAATATTAATTACATTTCCCTTTGTATCAAAAATAAGAAAGCGAAAGAGATGTTTCAAACGCATTATTGTACTTTTTATCTAATAAGTTTTATGACCATGAACGTAGATGGTTACCACATAGACTAAACTGCTGCCGTTAATTCGAGAGAATGATGACAGATGGAGTGTGGCGATATCTCGAAAAAATACAACAAGTCAACAAGAGCTTCTTCACGACAAAAATAAATAAAGGCACATTAAAAAATATCAACGGTACAACAAATGGGACCATTCTCTCGAATGAACGGCCGGAGTTTACATCCACATATAATATTACGGTGGAACTCGTATTCGTAACTAACACGATCTTTTAGTTTTCCCAAGTTTTCCATATTGTGAACACACCGATGTCAAAGAAAAATCAATTGAAAACAAATGAATCACTAAATTTGAAACACAAATACACAAGCCTAAATTTGAATTTGGAATTCTTAGTTAAACGCCAGATATTTGAGATCAAAGTGGCCAGTTTGACAAAACACCAATTTCATATATAAGGACCTATATATGAATAATAATACATCATTACTTGTTTAGTTATACCTCTGTACTATTCTTAACAAAGATGCTTTCTCAACAATGAATTAGTATCTCAACAAAACTATTACATGACTCGTTAACTAGAAATTAGATTCAATTACGATTATATCGCACGAGCCAAGCACGCAACTTAACCGTTGTATAATGTTACGTCACGTTACGCATATAATACGACAAAAATTTTAATGATGAACACGTTGATAGTGTAACTATAATGCAAGAAGAACTGTATATTTTGACGATATTTATCAAACTCGTGGCAAGACCGTAGAAGATAGAGTTTACTCTAAAGCTTTTAGTACAATTCAACCTATGTAGTGTCCGTAATAACAATTCAGCTTGCTTCAAACAACCATTTATAAATGCTTTACTAATTTCACCTCATCTATCAGCCTAGTTCGTCCACTGCTGGACTTTGTTGGCCGACTGGCCATAAATATCATAGCAAAAAGTAGAAATGCATATCTGTATCCTTATCATTAATATCAAAGTTGCTAGCGTGGAGTTGGTTTCACCTATGTAAATAAAATAATGTTTCATTTATGATAATTAGTTTCTAGTTTCCGACAAATTATGAAAAAAAATGAATTGATTTGATTTTAATTTGCATTTATTATGCTAATACTGTCATTTTGATGCTTATTCTTTAGAATTAACCCAGAAATCAAATTTTGAGTCAATATGGAATTTAATCGAATACATCAACATTTATTGCCCCCTGGACTGACGATCTGAAGGACGTTGCGGGTGGCGGCTGGATGAGGATGACTGAGGACCGCCAAGAGTGGCGTAATATTGGGGAGGCCTATGTCCAGCAGTGGACGAATACGGGCTGATGGATGGATCGATCAACATTTATTACAATTTACTTTATATTAATTTTTGTTTATCTAGAGATAACATTCTATTTATAGTAAAGGTAAAACGGCGAATGAAGAAGTCTCATTTCTAACAAAGTGCCAGAGACCAAAAAGGGCAAAAGGATCATGATTGGTTCGTACTGTTGTCATGCGACACTAGATCAGCCGTGATTGGCCGACTCAATGACACAATGAACGCTATTGAAGCCGTCGCCATACAAAATTGTGTACAACACACCTTTTCGTTTGGAAATTTTTCAGCTCTATTTAGACTTCTATGGTGTTTTTTTCGTTCACTGGGGTAAAATAGATTTTAAGATCGCCTTACCCGTTGTGGTGGTCAGCGGTGTACTCGACCTTGCGGATGGAGCCGTCAGGTTGAAGCAGGGAGTACTCTCCCTTCACGACGTCCCCATCTCTGGTCTCATGCTGCGACTTGTGATCTCCGGTGTGAGGGTCCTCCACGGAGTAGGAGAACTCGTACTTGGCAGGGGCCTAAGAGAATGTGAACAGACCTTGAAATATACTTACGTTTTCAAAAAATATAGTAAGTAAATGGTAGGCAAAATTATACAACAAACAAGCTTGAAAATGGTTAAACGTCTCAATTAAAGTATATGATACTGAATCGTTAGTAAATTGACATTGACCATGAGTTTAAACGGGCGTTTTGCGTGCCGCAAATATCCGCGTTATGAACTGTGAAAATCTATTAATAGTTTATACATGTACAATTATGCGTAGTTGGGTTTTGATGAACAGCTATAATCTTAAATGATGTCTTTGATGAATTAGAGTCAACCAATCCCGATCACAGCGTGATGAATTGCCGATATGTTGTTACAAAACTTAACTGTCCATAATAATGGCAAAAGCTTACACAATAAATATGTGATTGGGCTGTTGTACTAACTGATCTCATTTTTAATTATATCATTAAAGCAGTTTGCCTTTCACTTGAGTTGGTATCAGTATTTGGGGGGTCGCAATTTTCGATTGCACAGAATGTCATAAATTCTTAGTGCAAGCGCGCATTGTAATGTGTTTACCAATTATGAATTACAGCAACGTATACATTTCAAATGATCATAGTTACAAAAAATTACAATGAAAGGAGTTTACATGAAATTTCATGAACGTTAGCTTACATGTTCTTCAATATGTTCAGCGTGGCCGATGGAGACAGGAGCGGAGTGAGTCAAGACGGGTGTCGAATGGATTTGGACAGGAGCAGAGTGAGAGAGGACTTGTGAACCGTGAGACAAGATCTGGGAGTGAGACAGCACTGGAGCAGAGTGGGTCAGCACCTGAGATCCGTGGGACAAGATCTGAGAGCCATGGGATAAGATCTGGGGTCCGTGAGATAGAGAGACACCGTGAGAGAGGACTGGGGTGGAATGGATCTGGACGGGGGCGGCGTGTGTCAGAGCAATCTGGTGGGAAGGCTGGTCATGGCGGACGATGCTCTGCGAAGACACAGCTTGGCTGTGTCCCTGTTCCACAGGAATAACGCCAGCTTGGCACACCACCACCAGCAAACTGAGAGCTGCAATCTGAAAAATAAATAACATAATAAATTATAATCACTTTTACGAATGTTTTAAAAACTTAAAAGATGAAATTTCGTAACTCACTTTTGAGTACATGTTGATGTGTCTTACTGAACTTTGGGACACGATTGATAAGGGCTTTCGTCGGTCGGTACTTTTTATACTGAAAAGGAAGCAAGCGTATGACACCCAATACTGCAGAACCGGCTGCGCCCGCGCCATCTGACACCGCTGCACACGATCACCTTTACGTGTTACGTCACAGCTGCATTGACAGTTTTTAATTCTGTTCAAGGTCGTTCTAAAGCTGCGTTCACCGTGGTGGTTGTGTGAAGAGTTATAATTTGCACACCAAGAACCTATATTTCTTTCAAGCGGTGTATTAAGATCGTAGCAAGTGGAGATCTATGGTATCTGCCTAATCTCATGAGAGACAGGCCTGAGAAAAGAATAGTATTAAAAGTAACATAACTGAAACAAATTTTTAAACTTAAGGCTGCGTATAAACCTGGACAAATTAGTGATTTTGCCCCCGCATCCCCGCGCCTCAACTGTTTACGCGAACGGCCGTCACCGGCCGCGAGCGCTATTTCTTAGCTCCCACGAGCGGTGTGGATCCGCGGTCATTAACCCGTGCACGTGCTAGTTTTCAATAATAAGTATAATGCATCTACGATGTATAAAATTCAACCCAGTTGACAAAACGGTTTGTTCGCAATGGCATTTTTTTGCGTAATTGTGTTTGCATCTAATTTTTATATTTCAAAATTTTATTTTTCGAAAGTCATACTTGCAAAGATAATGATAACGATGATGATACAACGATACGTCGATACGTCGATACAACGATACGTCGATACGCCGATACGTCGATACGCCGATACGTCGATACGACGATACGTCGATACGGGGATACGTCGATACAACGATACGTCAATACACCGATACGTCGATACGTCGATACGTCGATACGGGGATACGTCGATACAACGATACGTCGATACGTCGATACGGGGATACGTCGATACAACGATACGTCGATACGGGGATACGTCGATACAACGATACGTCGATACGCTGATACGTCGATACGAGGATACGTCGATACGCCGATACGTCGATACGACGATACGTCGATACGAGGATACGACGATACGAGGATACGACGATACGAGGATACGACGATACAACGATACGTCGATACAACGATACGTCGATACGCCGATACGTCGATACGCCGATACGTCGATACGACGATACGTCGATACGGGGATACGTCGATACAACGATACGTCAATACGCCGATACGTCGATACGTCGATACGGGGATACGTCGATACAACGATACGTCGATACGCCGATACGTCGATACGTCAATACGTCGATACGGGGATACGTCGATACAACGATACGTCGATACGACGATACATCGATACGGGGATACAACGATACGTCGATACGCCGATATGTCGATACGCCGATACGTCGATACGACGATACGTCGATACGGGGATACGTCGATACAACGATACGTTAATACACCGATACGTCGATACGTCGATACGTCGATACGGGGATACGTCGATACGACGATACGTCGATACGGGGATACGACGATACGATGATACGGCAATACGTCGATACGACGATACGTCGATACGAGGATACGTCGATACGCCGATACGTCGATACGACGATACGTCGATATGAGGATACGACGATACGAGGATACGACGATACAACGATACGTCGATACAACGATACGTCGATACGTCGATACGACGATATGTCGATACGGGGATACGTCGATACGACGATACGTCGATACGGGGATACGTCGATACAACGATACGTCGATACGCCGATACGTCGATACGTCGATACGGGGATACGTCGATACAACGATACGTCGATACGACGATACGTCGATACGGGGATACGTCGATACAACGATACGTCAATACGCCGATACGTCGATACAACGATACGTCGATACGCCGATACGTCGATACGTCAATACGTCGATACGGGGATACGTCGATACAACGATACGTCGATACGACGATACGTCGATACGGGGATACAACGATACGTCGGTACGCCGATACATCGATACGCCGATACGTCGATACGCCGATACGTCGATACGCCGATACGTCGATACGACGATACGTCGATACGGGGTATACGTCGATACAACGATACGTCGATACGCCGATACGTCGATACGTCAATACGTCGATACGGGGATACGTCGATACAACGATACGTCGATACGACGATACGTCGATACGGGGATACAACGATACGTCGATACGCCGATATGTCGATACGCCGATACGTCGATACGACGATACGTCGATACGGGGATACGTCGATACAACGATACGTTAATACACCGATACGTCGATACGTCGATACGTCGATACGGGGATACGTCGATACGACGATACGTCGATACGGGGATACGACGATACGATGATACGGCAATACGTCGATACGACGATACGTCGATACGAGGATACGTCGATACGCCGATACGTCGATACGACGATACGTCGATATGAGGATACGACGATACGAGGATACGACGATACAACGATACGTCGATACAACGATACGTCGATACGTCGATACGACGATATGTCGATACGGGGATACGTCGATACGACGATACGTCGATACGGGGATACGTCGATACAACGATACGTCGATACGCCGATACGTCGATACGTCGATACGGGGATACGTCGATACAACGATACGTCGATACGACGATACGTCGATACGGGGATACGTCGATACAACGATACGTCAATACGCCGATACGTCGATACAACGATACGTCGATACGCCGATACGTCGATACGTCAATACGTCGATACGGGGATACGTCGATACAACGATACGTCGATACGACGATACGTCGATACGGGGATACAACGATACGTCGGTACGCCGATACATCGATACGCCGATACGTCGATACGCCGATACGTCGATACGCCGATACGTCGATACGACGATACGTCGATACGGGGTATACGTCGATACAACGATACGTCAATACGCCGATACGTCTATACGTCGATATGTCGATACGGGGATACGTCGATACAACGATACGTCGATACGATGATACGTCGATACAACGATACGTCGATACAACGATACGTCAATACGCCGATACGTCGATACGCCGATACGTCGATACGACGATACAACGATACGTCGATACGACGATACGTCGATACGAGGAAACGATGATATTCATTAGTCCATTGAGACAACCTTTAGTTCAACATCTTTAATAAAACATGACCTATCTACTTATTTTGTTAAGTAATGGCGTACCTTTGCATTACTTTCATCAACTGCTTTATTTTCACTCGTAAAACATTTTTATTCCATTTTTTACATTGGTTGCATTTATTTCCCATGTTTCAAATTACGAGATTTATTTAAATTACGAAACCGGGACGTCGAGAGCGCAAAAACGTAGCCCTCCCGTCTCAACGGAGCGATCACAACTGACCGACGGGTGAGTGACGAAACAAAGCATGGAACAAAAAGCGCGTGCGACCGAGATATCTTGTCGCCGCCTTGTCTCAGAATAAATCGACGTAAGCGCCAATTCTTAGATGTTAAATTAAATGAAAACGAAACAGAATTATTCAAAATCCCCGTGCAATTATACGGGGTCATTTGTTTTCTTATTTTTAATACAAATTTCAAGGCAAACTGTTTTAAGAAAGGTCCTTTAACACTCGAAAAACATGAAATATAGAGGTAACTTCGTAATTTTTTTCTATCGAGCGAACTTAAAGCTTTTGCGTTTTTGCTTCTGCACGAATATCAGCCCTATAGTCTATTATCTATATTATTTTTATTAAACCGATTGACCAAGTTACACAATGTTTTATGCTCATTTGAAATTGTGCATCTGACATTATACCGACCCTTAATAAGTGTTCCATATATTTAAAACTCTCACTAGATAGGCTGAAATCTTAGTTTGTGTTTATTTAGTTTGTATTTATTGCTAATTGTTTTTATCCTTTGCTCGCTGTATACCTATAACGCAGTGTACCTAAGTCGCGTTATGCCTAGACCAAACGAGATGTGGGCGTATTGTGACTTAGGTCAATTGCTTTTTAGTTCAATAGCGATAAAGGCTTAGTGAGACTAAGGTTCATTGCGTTTTAGTTCAAGAGCGAGATAGACCTTTGCTCGCTGTACACCTACAACGCATCTTGCCTAAATCACGATATGCCTTATACCAAGGGTGCTAATTAAATAAAACTATTGTAAAGATACAACTTTAATACACTTGAAAATATAAACAATTAAAAACAAAATTATAATCCTTATGATTCTTAAATAATATTAGGCTATTTTTACCTCTTATAGCATTATTAAAAAGTTAAAAACAAAGTTATAATCCTTATGCTTCTTAAACAATATTAGGCTATATTCACCTCTTATAGCATTATTAAAAACGAAAAAAACTAGGTATTATAAAGACAAGTAAGTTCTTTTTTTATTTTGATAATCTTTTTCAAAAAATAAAAAGCCGAAATGTCTCCATCTTGCAACTTTTTCAGCTCTCTTTTGCACCTTGAGTTAAAAACAAGATCAAGGGTTCTTCTTGCATTACCTTCAAATATATTTTGCTTAATCTTTAAGCTTTGCCATTGTGACTCCTTTTTCAATTTATATAGAAAATCGACTAACGTTGGCTTGCCCTTCATTCGTTTATTTAAGCGCCGATGCCATCCCTCTAAACTATTATTTGTACGATGTATTTCATTGGCACAACTAATAATTTCATGAAGTTGGCCCATCCACTGTTTTTCCATATAACTTTCAAATTTTGTCGTGTTTTCCGAATCGTCATCAAATATTAGCTGTTTGATATTTTGCCAAACTTCAGAAATATAATTTGATGGTAGTAGTGGTAGATTAGCACAAAGTTGTGTTATTTTATATGATGTAGTTGTAGTCAGAACACCTAACTTTTCGGCTTTCTTCCAAATTGCTTTTGAATAGTGATAATAGCACCCAGTAATTTTTATACCAGGAAATACGGTTTTTAAGGCTTGAATATGTGCAACTTCGTAATCAGTTTTAAAATTTATAAAATTAATGTCATATATATTTTTAATATAATTAAGTATTCTTTATAGCGGATTATGGCGGATCTACCCATAACAAAAAGTTTGGCTAATTTAAAGGTTTGTCTCATTTTTCGAAATGTCTGGGAAAAGTTGTTTGCGATTTCTGACATTTCTAGTACTCAAACTTCAGTCGGTCTTGTAGAGACTTTTGATCCTTATAAGAAACAGGATTGATTGGCATCAAAAAAAGTTTTTGTTTAAAATGACCATTTTCTTGCTGAATGTACATTTTTTCCAAAATCTGTAAATGCAGTTCAGAATATTTTAAACATTTATGGATAGTTTCCTAAAAGCATTTTCTTGTAACTACAACAGTTAAGGTACCTGCCCTTACTGTCCCGTCTCAAAAATTCATCCTGTATAATATATAATCCCATCAAAAACATAAAATGTACAAAAATGGCAAGTCTCGCAACGCAATCCTTCCACCGTAAAAAGTTGTGAGATCTTATGTAAAGCCAAGTCTGCTATTTTAGTTTTTATGGAAGCACCTTTTCATTTAAGTTAGTATGGGAGCACCTATTTAACAAATTTATCATTAATTGTTTCCTATTTAGTTACCTACCAACATTAAGTGACTGTATTAATATTAGTCATCTTTATTTCCTAATAAAATATAGTGACTTCGCAATCGCACAGCAACATATACAACATATCAGCTACCTAATATCAATTTATTAGCGATTTGAGAAGATATTTCTACGCATCAGTGCTTTATTTGTGCTCTGCGATTGCAAAGTCACCATATTTTATTAGGAAATAAAGATGACTAATATTAATACAGTCACTTAATGTTTGTAGGTAACTAAATAGGAAACAATTTATGATAAATTTGTTAAATAGGTGCTTCCATACTAACTTAAATGAAAAGGTGCTTCCATAAAAACTAAAATAGCAGACTTGGCTTTACATAAGATCTCACAACTTTTTACGGTGGAAGGATTGCGTTGCGAGACTTGCCATTTTTGTACATTTTATGTTTTTGATGGGATCTCATTTCTTTTTGTAGGTAGTCCTCCTTTTTTTCTTCTCGAGTAATATTTCTTGCACGTCTGCTGCGAATTTTCTTAAAACCCACTCCCTTTAACTGATCATTAGGACATACTCCTGAGAAACTAGTATCAGGAAGGAGCATTTCATAATGACCACCTAAGAAACTACCAGAGAATCGTAAACGTTTCACTGGCATCCCAGGATCGCCACCGAATGATCCTCTCAAACGGCCATTTTCGTAAACCTCGAACGTAAATGGATACAAAGCGGTGGCTGCCATAAGTTCGGATACGGAACCGTAGGTGGTAGTTTTCATCATTGCTGTCGAGAACATGTGTCTCCACGCTCGTCACACGTATAAAGTTGCATTTCATCCCAATGCGCTACCACATACTCGACTACCGCACACCTAATGTCATATGACGACTCAATGTTCCCATACATAGAGAATGACAAAGAATGGAACAAACATGTTCCATCTCCAGGTATAGGGACAACTAGGTGTGGACAAGGATTTTCATTTATGTACAATATTTCAGGTTCCATTGCAATATTAATTTTTACTGTAAGTTATTATTACTATTATCCACAATTAGATGCAACAGGCAGGTTAAAATTTCTTTTGACCATGAAGTGAAAGGCAGGCTTGTCAGTCTAAACCACAGAGTACATTATTATGTCTAAACCTCTCAGAATAATGAGCTAAACCTGGTCTTTTTTGAATGACACACGAGTACAAAGACATTTCAATATACCTACATCATAGAGGATGCATATACAATTAAAACAACATTAACCGCTTTATTTTTCCTTTAATATATTTAAAGCTTTACTTGATAAATAACCTTTTACCTTGATTTTTAGGGTTCCGTATCATTAGGTTCCGTGACCCTATTACTAATCCTCCGCTGTCTATCCATCTATCACATGGGTCTACAGCTTCAGCCGTTATAGGTAGCGCGTAAATATTTTCACATAATATATGTTACATTGTCCTCTATCACGGCAAATAATAATGTGGCCACTATCACAGCATAAAAAGTTCAATAAATGGAAATCCAAGGGGGGTCCAATTATTCGATGTTATTTGTTTCATCTCTATCTTTATAAAACAACAATTTTGGGCATATAAATATTAGAGTTCCGTATTCAAAAGGTGCTGATTTGTTTGTCAGGCGCTACCATTTTAGCGCCTTGTTTTTTGTCGCCTTGATGTTGCTATGTCATCTTTATTGTTGGTATTTACCATAATGATTTGGGGTTTCGTACCCATATTTTGTGATGGTAGTACGGAACCCTTCGTGAGCGAGTCTGACTTGCACTTAGCCGGTTTAATAGCGACTTAATTACGAAATGTCGATATTTATCTTCTTAAATAGACTAAATGTGTTTAAGGGTTCCTTACCCAAAGCACAAATTATTATAACAAAGGCTCTATCGTTAGAACGGTTATACATACAAGTTGAAAATTTAGGCAGACTACTTTAAAGTAAAATTATAAAAATTAGGGTTGCTTCCTAAAAAGGTACCGAATTGTTTGTCAGGTGCTACCGTTTTATCGCTTTGTTTTTTGTCGCCTTGATGGTGCTATGGCATCTATGTTGTTGCAATTTACTTTTAGGCCTTATTGTGTAGGGGTACGGAACCCTTTATGCGCGAGTCGGATTCGCAAACTACCGTTTTTTTAGTGACTTAATTACGAAATGTTGATATTTTCTTCTTAAATAGACTAATATTGTGAATGTGTGGAACATTATAAACCACCCTTTTTAGGGTGCCTTACCCAAGCAACAGATTATTATAACAAAGGCTCTATCTTTAGAACGGTAATACAACATACAAGTAAAAGTTTAAACTTTGGGCAGTCTGTAGTAAATACTTTAAAGTAAAATAATGAAAATTTGGGTTCCGTACTAAAAAGGTACCGAATTGTTTGTCAGGCGCTACCGTTTTATCGCTTTGTTTTTTGTCGCCTTAATGTTGCTATGGCATCTTTATTGTTGTTATTTACTTTTAGGGTTCCGTACCCGTATTGTGTAGGGGTACGGAACTCTTTATGCACGAGTCAGATTCGCACTTTACCGGTTTTATTTTTTAGTTTTCGCACTTTAACTTTAACGTAGAATTTTTCGTTTTAGGCGTCTTTAATGCAAAGCAGCATACCACCAACGTCATCTAGTGTCATACAAATTTATAGATGCAGCTGGAAACATACATTTTGTGTTGACTTTGTATGGAAATATTAAATTACCAACCGCAAATAACATTTTTATATTTTTTTGTTGCAATGTACACTTAACACTAACCGCATGCATAATTTCAAGTTTGTAGGCCTGCTAGAACACCTTTAGACTTTTGATGATGTGTCAGTCAGTCAGTGACAAAATAAGGGAACTTTGACTTGAGATATTTCGTAATCAAATATAGGTACAAAGTTGTGATTTGGGGTCAGAAATAGGATCAGTAAGTACTCTTGGTTCCTGAAATTTCAGACTTCTAGCTTCACCCACAACGAAGATACAGGGGGGTTGAAAGTGCCGTGAGTTGCTTCGAGAAAAGGATGGTACGGCCGTTCCGCGTTTTTTCTGCGAGACTTTGCGGGGGCACTGCCGTGCCCCCAGATATAATTAATATACATAATATAAATGCGAAAGTTTCACGCCGTAACTACTGAACCGATTAGGCTGAAACTTTGCACAAATGTAGTTATAGACCTGGAATAGGACATAGGCTACTTTTTATCCCATAAATCAGTTCCCATGGGATGGCAATGGGGTGTCAATTTCCTATAGAAATGATGAAATGTTACTCCTTCACGCCGTATCTACTGAATTCTAGACCTAGAATAAGATATAAGCTACTTTTTATTCCATAAATCAGTTCCCATGGGAACAAGAAAAAGTGTCGTTCAGAGACGCGGCTTGGCCTTCAGCCTTGCCAAGCATAATATGAGATATGTGAGATATAGACCAATAGCGAAATAGTCGTATCGCGAAATGGACAATGTGAGATATAGACCAATAGCGAAATGGTCGTTTCGCGAAATGGACAATGTGAGATATAGACCAATAGCGAAATAGTCGTATCGCGAAATGGACAATGGGAGATATAGACCAAACGCTAATTTGAAATGACATTTAGGCATAACGCGACTTAGGCAAACCGCGCCACAGGCATACAGCGAGCAAAGGGTTTTTATGTTTTGACCCTTAATTATTACACAGAAAGTTATTGTAGTTATTGCCACTCACAGTGCAGTCTTATTAAATTAAATTTCTTTTTTTTAAAGATTCATTGTCATTTCGGAAGGTCAAAAGAGAGATTAAGTTTTATGCCAAATTACCAGTGTCATACAATGCCAAAATATGTAGAGCTTGTGCCACCAAAAAAGGTAAGAAGTCTTTATTTAGGGCATGCGTAATCTAAGATTGAGCACCTCATTTTGTATCAAGTAGAGAAGTGAACTTTATGCCGTTTCATTATTGTTTAAAATAGCGCGCTCTAAAACACGTTTTTATCAAAATCGCTTTATAAAGAAAAAAACTAACTAAATCATGAAAACGATACTCAAGAGGAACTCAATAAGAAGTCAAAAATAGAACGAAATAGAGTGTTATAAAAGTTTTTATTTACAGTACCTAAACAAATAAATGAATTAATTGACGGGCTTGATCAAAATTACTTTATAAACGTTAGAAAAACATAGGTAGGTAGTTATGTTTTTTAATAATTATGGGTATCCTGTTTATTGCAACAAATTCATCCAAAGTCTATCATTTTATTAATATTTGCGTCATCTTTGCAATAAAGGAATATGAACAAAAATGCCTTAATTCACTGAACATCTTGGTAGCAAGGGATCTATGGAAAATACTAATTAGTATTAAGCTCGCCTTTGTACGAAGATTTTACCCTGTGCAATAAAGAATTTTACTATAATTATTATTATTACGTTGTTCTTCTAAAATTATTTGAGCACAGTGTGGACAGCGCCGAAGTCGATCGGCAAGAAAGTAGCTCTGTGCGAGCCGCACATTGCTCTGGTAAACTATTATGCAATTTTATAAGTCAGGGGTTATACTGGGCCTTAAAGTATTTTCAGGTTTTGGCTACAAAAAAAGGTAAAATCTTATAATTTGCGTAAATATTTAAATAAATTGATCTACCGCGTGGTTTTAGGGTGATGTGGCATATAATTATTTTATAAATGGTTAAGAACTAATGGCACACTAACGCCCATTCCGAAAACCAGGATATTTTGGAAAAAATCGCGACTAGTTTCGTCTTATTTGATACCCTCATGCGATACAAAGGTACAAGATGGTAAACCATGATATAGAAAGTAAGAAAATTTGCTGTTATTTAAAAAAATTACATACAAAAAAATACAATATAATAAATCACACTGAAATATACTTATCTAAGCATATTTACAAAGTATTGACGCAAATTCACGACACATTTACAACCAATTGTAAATTGTTTTAATCAGTGACAGATTATTCTGTCAACAAACAGAAATTGTTATAGTAAAGCTTCTGTGTCTGTTATTAGCGGTGTGATCACTGCCCAGTGTAACCGTAGAAAAGCCGCGTATGCGCAGTGAGTGTGATGCATACTTCCCTCGATCGCGAGCTCAAGTCCACTTTATGGAGTATGTAGGTTAATATGTGCTCGCGTTTCTGAAGGTCACGCGCATGCGCCGACAACGACGAATCTGTCTTTTTAATGATTCTTCTTAATGCAGACTATAAATTTATTAAATGTATTATTTACGCAAACGTATCCTTGCATTGCGCAATCGTAAATAAGCACTCATCATTGTTTATTGAAATTTATTGCTTCAGTCAAATTTGTTATCAATATACATAATTCATTCGAGTAACTTGAAGTATTATTTGGAATTTTATTATTACAAGAACCAACGCTAGCGTTAATATTGCGATATATTAAGAGCGCACCGAGCTTTTTACACACACAAACACGTTTTTATAATCCTTGTCTGAAGTAGTAAACAATTAAATTAAAGTCTAGGAAAATATATTTGTATTATTGGGTATATATACTAGACTGTATAAGTGTATACACGATGGAACCACGATTTGATAAAGTTGGCTGGATAGAATAAATTCGCAAAGTTACCTCTTTTCGAGTAATTTTTTCCTCTTTTTCTCTACTTTTTTATTTAAATAGGTAATTTGATATAATGATTCATTTACTAAAACAAAGTTCATAGATAATTTATTTATATCGTTTATACACGATATTTTTTTATTTAAGAACATTATGATGAAAATACAACGTAAAACATGGAAAAATTGCTAAAGTTTGGTTATTTTCTTTACTCTTTACACACAAAGAAAAAGATAGAGACAAAAGCAAACGCTCGGTGGGCTCTTAAGGGGCTTAGTGTTGCCAAATGGGTACTTTCTAAAGACTACTTCTCGTTTATGGCCAAACTAAAGACAATGAAAAAATATATTTTGAATTATCAACTCTAAGACAACATATGCAATATTTTTCTTTTTCATACCACCAAAACTTCTACATGAAAAAAAATTTCAACCAACTGGTGTTTTTTGGTTTGGATTCCCTATTGCTTCTAAGCGGCTTAGCTGATTTAACTCATTTTTGCTTTGATAAATAGATAAACGTGATAGCTATAAACATAACATAGAATCATTCAATCGAACAATCACGTCCATGTCAAAAGTATTATTTTCTCCTATTTCGACCTATCAAGGACGCATCGAGCGTCGTAACAGCCACTATGCATTGCGCGCTGATATAATAATAATAATAATAGTTTATTTAAATCAAATTATCATATTACAGTGTTTGATTGTACATGATTACTTAAAAACAAGTTACATAAAACAAGTTGCCAGTAAGTACGTCTGTGCCCGAACTAGGTGCTAGAGTACTCTAGACCGGTGTTTCAGGCAGCAGCGCTCTTCCAATATTCAGAATCTTATGATAGTTTTATTGAGTGAGACAAGTAAAATTATATAGTGTAAAATAAAATAAACTAAAGTAAAACGTTATTTCATTGTCGTTTCCGTCGATATTCGTACCGACAAATATCGAGCTGCTAATTTGGTGACGATAATCGCCCAGGGGCGTCGCGGCATTATCCCAGATGCGTCGTGACGTTTCGGGCTTTTCGACAGAAGAAGAACAATTAATACAATTGTCCTGTGACTCCAATCTTAAGCTTCAATACGACAAAGAATTTTATTTGGAGTTTTTCCGATAACTTGTTATTAGGCTACACATGGTTGGGTACTTTTTGGTCAGAGAGGGGGGGCAAAAGGGGAATGGGGCGTCGCAAGAAAATGGCAAACTCCCAAGGGCGTCACAGTAAAAATATGTTTGGGAAGCCCTGGCCTAAGCTTTGCAGGTATTAAAGAAACAATTTCAGCATGCCTGTGAAAGGAGTTCCATTCAAGGTGCAATGATTTCTTTTATCCGTCCAAGTAAACCCTTTATTAAGCCGTCATACACAGGCTGTTGTACTGATTGACTTGCCAAATTTCCGGCGGCTCTGTGTTTGCTAGTTAATCGACTAGTGGAACTATATCTTAGATGGGTGTAACGACCTTGAATCCGACACCATGACGAATGAGAGATATCAGCTACACAGTGCATTGTGGAGTCACGCAACATGATACATTATTGATACTAATCTCAATGTCATTGTTACCTCAATCGCTTAATAATCGACAGATTTTATTTTTTCATTTATTTTTTTATTTTATTTATGAACAAAAATCCACAGCAAATACATAAAATATTAACTAAATATTACATCAGCTAATAGTGCCAATAACGGATTTCACTATGCTAACAATAAATATACATAATGTTATACTAGGAACTAACATGAAACAATTTGCAAAAAACTAAATTAAGAAAAAGACGCAAGACTCTGTATTGACTTGCTAAACTAGATATTGGTGTCAAATTTTGCTATTATTATTTATTGGATTATATGGATTACTATTTTATTTTATTATTCACACAGAAATCCACAGCACATAACAAAAAAAAAAAAACAGAAAAGATCAGCTGAACAGAGTCCAATAATGGATTCTTCTTATACTAACTTAAATTTTAAAAAGCATGCAAACAAGAAATCAAAGGTACACAGAAAACTAATTTAATAAAAAAAAAATAGTATAAAAAAGGACAAATATTAAACATAACCAGATTTAAGTTAAAGATTCAATTGAGAGTGTGTCATTAACATATTGTGTGTCAGGGTGAGTATGAGGGTGTATCGTGTGAAAGAGGGATGTAGTGTAGGTGTAGAAATTTTTCATTATTGTAAGTTTGTGTCTAAGAGTGAGAGAATATAATGCTTTGTATGTATACGCGAGGAGCAAGAAGGGTAAAACTTATTTAACGATGTAGCAGTACAGATTGTTTTTTAAATGTTTGTTTTGAGACGTAAAATAGGTCAATTTCGTCAAACTTTTTATTGAAGGTTGTGGGTACCCGTTCTGTTACACAATTTTCGGCGAACTTGGTTCGGTTTAACTTTAAACTAGCGTAAAGAAGAGGTGTATGTCTTGTGCGTTTAGACTTATAACTAGAATTTAAGAATTAAGGCTAGAAGAATCAAGCGACCATCAACTGTAAATCAAATTATTAAGCTAAACCTCAAGTACCTAATAAAAAAAGTCGTGCTGTTTCGTATTGCGAAAATTTTAATGAAATTTTATCAAGTTATTTTACTGAAGCCAAAATTACAATTTAATTTTTTTTTTCTGTCTGTCTGTATGTATGTTCCGTTATAACTCGAGAACCACTCAACGGATTTGGATGCATCTTTTTTTATTATCATCGTAATGATCCTAGTCAAAATAAAGGCTGTAACGGGTGTTGATAAAATGACCGCCAAACTGAAAAAGGGACAAACATTGAATAAACTTGGGCAGAGCCGCGGGCGAAAGGCTAGTACTGAATAAATGAGTTCACAGTGTCGGGATTTTCGGACCATAATGTATTGTGGACATGCACGTAATAAATTCTGTAGCAATTCATTGTTATTTATGTATTCATAAGCATTTACACTCTGTCAGAGCAAGATTCACTGCTTTATGATATCAACAAGAACTGATTTTCGAAATCCAAAGGTAAAGGTTTCGCCTCGTTAAAGAAAAGTTCAAGGGTCAATTCTCCGCATTTGTAAATTATAACGGCCAAAATGCCAAAATACAACTTTTAGCTAAAATTATACCAATAGTTTGTATTTGCGGATATACCTATTAATAATTTGCAATATTCCGCTAAATACTCTTACCATGCTATTCAAAATGCAAACTCAAGCACCGCCCGCCCTACCGCATAAAACATGCACAAGCAAAGCAAGCAGTACGAGCACAAAATAAAGCAATCTTAAATAACAAGCAAGAAAACTTATCGACACGTGTTTCACCTCTAAACGAGGCATCCTCAGGATCTGTAGTCCGCCCGACCGCTCTTTGTTCTGCTGTCGAGGGCGGGCGGTGTTTGAGTCTGCATTTTGAATAGCATGGTAAGAGTGTTTAGCGGAATAGTGCAAATTATTAATATACCCACAAATTCATGATGGACTTCCGCAAAGTAACGCCTTTTTCAATAAATCCAATAGTTTGTTATATGCATAACAAAATTTTTAATGAAATTACAATAACGAATTTAATAATGAAATTAAAATAATCTATTATCACGCTAATGGAAAATACAATTATTTTGAAGCTACCTTAATACTAAATTATTATTACATACGGCTTGAACACTCACCGATACAATTTTGGCATTATCAAGGCGAGTGTCGTTCTTAGGACACCTTGATAATTCCGAAATTGTATCTATGAAACGGTTGGCATATAGTCAACAACAATCACCCGTGAGTGTTTAAGCCGTATGTCATAATAATTTAGTATGTCAGCCCACGCGAATTTTAATAATATTGTCTACCTTAATACCATTAAAATACGTTTATGCAAATAATGAACTTAGACATTGCTCTTAGCTAAATGTTTTTTTTTTTAGCCGTTATAATTATTTATTTATTTTTTGTTACAAATGCGGAGAATCGACCCTTAAACATGAAATTATTATTAAAATATTCATTGCCCTGATAGTGGAAACGTAATGCATCTTGAATTTTGACAGCGAGTTTCGCAATGAGCACATCTTTACCATCCCGAGCTGGCCGTGGCAAATGCGTAATTTTCTCATTGATCATACGATTTGAGAGGTAAATGTGCCGATTTTCGATCATTGGACCCTTCACTGGTTCATAGTATAGTGGTTGTCAGTCAAATATAGCCGAAGGTGGAATACTGCGCAAATCAATGTGGCAAGCTGTTCCAATGTACTCGATAGTAGGTGTCGGCTGTACTATAGTTTGTAAAATATAGCTTGAGCCCTATGACAGCAGGACAGCGCTATACAATTTGTATTTCTAACTCTCTTTCTCATACTCAAATACTTATAGCGCTGACAGCCGTCACAGGGCTCAAGCTATATTTTATGGACTATAAGTGAGTATTAAAACAACAAACGATCGGTGGTGGTATTTATTTAGTTGAAAATATTTCAAACTACGGCGCTTTACAAGTAGTTTTTATTATGAACAGAAAATCACTTGTACTATACCACAATAGTAGTTTATGCTACAAGGGCGCAAAGGAATAAATCACGAGGACGATTTAAAACACGAGCGTAGCGAGTGTTTTAAACGTAACCGAGTAATTTATTGCTCTTACGCCCGTGCATCATACTACGTTTTTCAATGCATAGTGTGAGGAAATAAAACAAATATAATTTTGTGAACTTTAAATTGTAATTGGCTCAAAAGGACTGTATCCAAAGCCGTTAAACAGTGGTAAAAAAGGTATGACATTTATGGTACACAAGAAAGGTTGCAGGTTAGCCAACCATTGTAAGTAAATTAAAAAAAATTATAATAATAAAGCCCTAGGGCAAAATAATCGACTTTCTGTTCGGTTTTGATGCATAAAAAGTGGGCCTTTATGAGCACATGCATTGAAAAACAACAAACGATCGGTGGTGGTATTTATTTAGTTGAAAACTACGGCGCTTTACAAGTAGTTTTTATTATGAACAGAAAATCACTTGTACTATCCTACAAATTTATTTAGATCTTCCTGACCAGTTTCTCCTTTATGACATTATCAAACTAATTATTATAAGATCTTGATTACACAATAAATAGATTCCATTAGTCAGTGCGATCAACTTTAGAATCAGGACAAAACTGATTGATCGCACTGAGTGATGGAAGACATTTATTGTGTAATTAAGATCTTATAATAATTCCTTTGATAATGCCACAAAGGAGAAACCGGTCATGAAGTTCTAAATAAATTTAGAATAAATAATTTTACTCCAAGTTCTACCAAGTGCCAATAATTAACAGTATAAACAGTTTTTATTAATTTATATATTTTGCGGTAGTTATTTAATTGTAAGGTATGCAAATTGGTTTAAGTTGCAAAGTGCTATTGATAATAGATTCCAAGGATCTGTAAAAGACGTAAATATATTTTGATATGGTAAATATATAGGTAGTTAGTGAACAAGGGTAATAACTGCATCCATTTGCACAACAATTTATGTTCGTGACACAGACGCAAATAAGTTTACTTAACCAAGTTTAGGCAGGAAGTTATCTGAACCATCTTAATTGCTGCTGGGTAAGTACGATATTGAATCTTGTAATTTCACTGTTGCTTAAAGAACTATCAACGTAAAGTTACGCGGTATAAAACCCCTTCATAATCAGTCACTCCCATAGCAACTAGCGCGTAACGCTGATTCGTTACTCAGGAAGACATAAATAAATATAAGTACATTTTTTACTTGCATTCTAGAACAAAGAGCCTGCAATGGGTTGACTTAAAAGGCTTTCACTCCATATTTCGGCTCGGACATTGTATGTTAATGTTCTAATAGGTTGTGTATGCAATCTGGGATCAAACTAGGGTCCATAACGGATCGTTCTCACGGTCTGCTAAACTTGTGCAATTGCAATTAACACGTGTTAGGACTCTATGCATCCACATTGCAAGGTTTTGTTCCAGCATGCCATTTTGCGAGACCACTCAATGCTGTGAGATTGTGCAATGTATTCAAATTCTTATCTCCAGATCACACATAACGACTTGTCTAAAATTGCATTGCGTCGTCACAGGCATTAAAAATAACAAAATAAACTTTACATTGTGAAATGTTTATTGTAATACATAGTACAAGCATTACATAAATCTAATTATAAATGTAAAACATAATTAATGTAAAAGAAAAGAAAAAGGAAACGCTATTTACAAATGTAAAAGAAAAAATCTACATCAGGTACAAATGATAGACAGCTTCATAGAGTATTTATAATTTTAGAAGCTGGTAGTGAAATATAGGTGTTGAAAGAAGCTTACGGTAATAACAATGATAACAGAAAATGAACATTACGCATCTATAAATAAGGTTGCAAAATGAGTATCACAAGAAACGACTCGACCACACATGATTATGTCTAATATCACAGTTGTGTCACATCTACTTAATGATGATGGATGACTGGGGGGCTGTTGTGAACCACGGCGTTGAAACTGTGAAGTAAACACAATACATACTTAATTAACTTATAACAACAACAACAAAGCAGATATTAAGTCAACAAAAGAATTGCACAAGAAACCCAGCAAATGTGTTAAGTTACCGTAAAAACGCTACTAAACCATTTCGCAATGTCAGATCTTTAAAATATTTTCTGGACCCTAATTCTTAAATAATTGAATTAGCCTTCCCGGCCGTAAAAAACTGTTTTATCTGTTGAACTTCATACATTATTAGCTCGACTTTTAGAAATATCTCTTCGACTATTCCTTTGGAATACCCCTCCTGTTATTCCTAGCCCCCTGGTTATTATTATCTCGGCGGATATTTTGTGTAATAAAAAAACGAGCTACCTTTATTTTAGGCGAAGGCTATTCGGATTTATCTTGAAATTTATAATTTGGTAAGAGAATTCGTAAAGGGATTACATAAAGCGGCCCTTTGCGTGGATTAACATAGAATTCGTAATAGTATTTCTTAAGACACGCAGCCCTTTCGATAGAAATTATATAACTTGACTAGAATATCTAAGGCAGCACAGACAAGGTTTAGACTCCTGGTATTATCTCAGATATGAATTACGATTGTCTTTGGTCAATATTTATGGCCGGGTTCAACATCCAGGTAGAGTAAAATCTTGCAAGTGAAAAAGATTTAATAATTTTAAAAGTATTTACTTTCCGAGAATTTTGTACCTGGTTTTTTGATATGAAAATTAGGTTTAGGCATTTTAGTTAAAACGTAGACTTGGACATACCCGTTGTGGTGGTCAGCGGTGTAGGTGACCTTGCGGAAGGAGCCATCAGGTTGCAGCAGGGAATACTCTCCCTTCACGACGTCCCCATCTCTGGTCTCGTGCTGGGACTTGTGGTCTCCGGTGTGAGGGTCCTCCACGGAGTAAGAGTAGCCGTATTTGGGGTGTGCCTGGAATTTTATTAGTAGATTAAAATACGTTGCTTTTTGCTGCATTGCAGATCGGTGAGTGGTTGTTCTCTAAATGGTACTTTCATGTGAATAATAATGAAGACGCGGTATAGCTCAGTTAATAGAACGCCCACCGTTTAAGCTTGAGACGAGGTTTAAATCTTGTCCAGTAGTGTGTGCACTAATGAATTTTCCGAATATGCACATAATATTTGTAAACATTAGCTGAAAAGTTTAAAAAAAGCAATGTAACCTGAACCTTTATGCCTTAAAAAGCGTGTATTTGTGTCCGAATACAGTGATAATTCTCACACACTATCACTTCGAGACATTCAGAAAAAGGGTGAACGGGTGTCAACTGACTGTCCACGTTTGGAAACATCTCTGATACCCTCTTGGGCATATACGTCGTAACGAAATGTTTTAAAATTTTTTCTTTTTAACAAGGTTCGGAAAATTTGCAAGGAGAGCAATTTTTTTAGTTATACGTGAAGTTATAAAATGTAGTCCCCTAATTTCTTAATTATTAACAAAATAATCTAAATGACGCTTCGATTATGAATATGAAATAAGCCAAGAGGGAGGCAGGCGTGAATATATGAAATTATAACCTACTTTTTGTTAGTTGTTAGCCATGTTGGGTGTTTTGAGTATAATTTTGGTCTCTTGTAATTTTCTTGAATGGAATCCAAAAAGTAACTCACGTATTCATCAACGTAATGGGCTTCCTCATGATGAGCTGGTGCGGCGTGGGCTACAGGAGCCACGTGGATCGCGTGCTGTGCGTGGACTGTGTGCACCGGAGCAGAGTGCACTGCCGCGTAGTGCACTGGAGCCTCATGGTGGACCTGGTCGTGTCTGATGATGTTCTGTGAGGAGACCGCTGGCGCGTGATGGATCAGACCCGCTTGACAGACGGCCAGGACGGCACACGTGGCTACGATCTACAGGGAGTAAAAAGAGTTAGTCTGGACTTCCATATAAATTGGAAAAATAGAACTGAATTGTCAACAATATCAAAAACTTGTGTATTCCAGGTTATTAAATAGTTGTCCTATAAAAGAAATGCAGTACTAATATGACGGGTGTAAGTGGAAAGGTGTCTTCAATTAAAACCATATAATCTACTGAGTACACTGTTTTTTTTGCAAATCAACAAAGTGAAGAAAATACAAGCAAATCTCCTCTTAATACTAACTTTGAGAACGTACTCTTTCACTTGTCTGAGAGAGTGTAAATGTTTTATTTGCAAGTGAACTTTATTTTAATTTGAGCGGGTATGGTTCATTGGGAAAATTATTCAGTATGATTGCTAGAGTATACTGTTTAATTTAAAGATAATACTTTATTTACACCCGCTATAAAGGATGCTGTCACCGGCTTTGAAATAGGTTATAAACTGCAGTGGGCTATGACGTAAGTCCTTTAGTATTATTTACGTGCGAAATGTTCAAGCCTTACTTTTGAGTACATTTCGCTTGAGACAGGTACTTTGACGACTGATATCTTTCTGTTAGTGGACTCTTTTTATATAACAAACAAAACATAAGCGACGGTTAGGAGAGGGGAGGGGAGTTAGTCCCGGCGATATCCGATCGGATCGGCGTAATTGCTGCTTTGCCAATCTGCTCGCTTTATCTGGTGTCGCAACGGTCGATATGGCTACAATATGTGTGGAGAAAATTGTCTCAGTGAGAGGTAATGACCCTATGTTCTTAGCAATCCACATAAAATGTATCAAATGGCTCATCTCAAGTTAATACAGTAGGAACTATACAACACAATACCCATTATTGCAAACCAACAAAAATTTAAAATCAATCGCGGGGTATAATAGTAAAAAGAAGCTTTAAAAAAAGAAGAACAGAAAAAAAGTGGCGGTGTACAGAACAGGATTAATATATATAATTTCATATAATACATCCAAACAAATTTGAGGATAGGTATATAAAATAATTAAAAACATACAATAAATAGTATTAATATGCATAAATATTGTTGCATTTATTTTGCAAAATATATACCTACTTATAGTAAAATCTCAATCAGGGTCTTGTCTAAATAAACTAAACTGTACTGGCTACACATACCTAACTTTTTCATGATATACTAAATAAAATAATGTAGAAAATATAACATTAACACCAGTCACGCACGATACACTAAAGTAGTTATTATTTGTACCACGTAAAGGTTCAAACAAAAAATCGGTCAAGTGCAAGTCAGACGCGCACCTAGAGTTCCGTATTTCGTCAGTTATGGGAAAAGTCAGGATTATAGTACATTATACACATATACGTATTGCAGAGTAATATTTATACGTATACAGTAGAGCCACTGAGTGATGGCGCCTATGACGTTTAAATGCCTACAAAGTATCGTAATTATTTATAAGCAAGTGTGAATTAAAAAATGTAATACTTCATTGTTGATAGTGATGTACTACTTGTTTCGGTTATTATTTTCCGATTTGAATGTTGCTTTATTGTACAATAGAATTCGTATAGATACAAATATTTTTTTTTTTAAAAGTTTCTCATTTTTATAGGTCGTGTTTGAGGTCGCCAAGTTACGCAATAATATTTAATTAAAAACAAAACAATGACGAAGTTAAACTAAACGAAAATAAATGATAGTAAAATACTTTTTTCGATTTAGATATTTAAACATCTCTTGGGGGCCCCGGGGCACTACATCGCATAGCCCTCCGATAGCTACGCCACTGGTTTTGGCACATTTTCCTTTTCTATAATTATGTTCAATGTTTTTAAAGTTTTTTTAAAAATATATATAAATATACTGATAAATAAGATAAACAAATAAAAGGAAATCTCAAGATATATTTCGGGTCCGACCTGGACCCGGCATCAGTTGAGTATCTTCTTTTTATCTTAATTAAAATAGACATTGACATATATATATTAAAAGTACATGACATGACAGGTTATGACCTAGACTACCTATTTACAATCTATCTATCTTAGTATTAACTTATTATAAATTGTCATTAATAATAATGGTGATGATGATGATGATGATGATGATGAAGGAGAAGAAGAAGATGATGATGATGATGATGATGATTATTATGTTAATGATGAAGATGAGCAGGACGAGGATGATGATTATGATGATGACGATGATGATGATAATGACGATGATGATGATGATGATGATGATGATGATGATGATGATGATGATGATGATGATGATGATGATGATGATGATGATGACGATGATGATGATTTCAATGTTGTTTGTTTAGGCCGTCGCCATAATGTGCACCAAGTGCCCATATGAAGGAGGATTCCCATGTCCTTAGCTGTATGTCCGTGAGTGGTGGATGAAATGATTTAATGATTTTTACGGTGAAACATTGATCGAAGGTCTGGTTGTGTAGGCGTGTGTGAGTGGGAATCGGTAAAATGTTATTTGTAATTTTGGAGGTGTGTCTGTGCTGGTTAATTCGTTTGTGAAGTGCGTTCTTAGTTTCTCCGATGTAGAATGCCGGACAGTGCTGACATTCCAGGATGTATATACAGTTTTTTGTTTTGCAGTTGGTGTTTGGTTGTGCTGTGTATGTGTCTGATGTATGATGTGTGTTGATATGAATGTTAGTGTTTATGAGGGAGCAAACTAAGAACGCACTTCACAAACGAATTAACCAGCACAGACACACCTCCAAAATTACAAATAACATTTTACCGATTCCCACTCACACACGCCTACACAACCAGACCTTCGATCAATGTTTCACCGTAAAAATCATTAAATCATTTCATCCACCACTCACGGACATACAGCTAAGGACATGGGAATCCTCCTTCATATGGGCACTTGGTGCACATTATGCCTAAACAAACAACATTGAAATCATCATCATCGTCATCATCATCATCATCATCATCATCATCATCATCATCATCATCATCATCATCATCATCATCATCGTCATTATCATCATCATCGTCATCATCATAATCATCATCCTCCTCCTGCTCATCTTCATCATTAACATAATAATCATCATCATCATCATCATCATCTTCTTCTTCTTCTTCATCATCATCATCATCATCATCATCACCATTATTATTAATGACAATTTATAATAAGTTAATACTAAGATAGATAGATTGTAAATAGGTAGTCTAGGTCATAACCTGTCATGTCATGTACTTTTAATATATATATGTCAATGTCTATTTTAATTAAGATAAAAAGAAGATACTCAACTGATGCCGGGTCCAGGTCGGACCCGAAATATATCTTGAGATTTCCTTTTATTTGTTTATCTTATTTATCAGTATATTTATATATATTTTTAAAAAAACTTTAAAAGCTGTTATAGTGTATATTTTTAAAAAAAAAATATGTTCAATGTTGAGTGACGTGTCTAATGTTGAGTAAACTCACACTAGATTTTTATTTTTAACCGAAATTTGAAATGTACCTTATCACTAATTGCAGCTGTCATAAGTGCCATCACTCAGTGGCCCTACTTTAGTAATAATTATACGTACTGCGGGCTCGGACTTTTATATACGAGTTAGAGAGATCTAATTACTGGTTGAAGTATGTATAGTACTTTTCTCAAAAATAAAACGGGATATTTTGTAGTAGATATATATAATAAGGAGATTATTAAATTAAGTGAACATATTAAGTAATATTGAAAGTCACGTTGCTTATATTGGGGCAAATTTCGTTTTAACTGTTGTCAAATGTCAAAAACTGTCATCGGTCAGAATGTAGCGTTCATTAGAGCTAAAACACAAGGAATGTAACATCATCCGTTCCGGAGATATGGCCAATCAAAGTTTTGCCGAAAAACTGTCAAAAACCTGTCATTTGCAAATTTGAATACGGGAGCGTAATTAGCGATTCCAAATGCCCCTTGATACCGAGTTTTTTACGGAACGGACCTCCTTTTAGTACTGGTCAAAAAACTGTCAAAACCTGTCAAATGTAAAATTTTTTGTTTTGGTCATGTAGCCTCTGTCAAACCATTAATTACAGTCTAAACCCGAAGTCTTTAGCAGCAGCCGGTCAAGAGATCAATCGTAATTTTATTACTATTAGAGTGCATTACAAACTAGAAATCATTCAAAAACAAACTTAACAGCACAAATATTTTGAAAAAATTGCTCAGTCCAGGATTTGAACCTGCAACCTCCTGAACCTGCAACATGACAGGCGCGCTATCGACTCCGCTACCGAGGTTCGTATCCGGGGTACTAGCATGAACTTGGTATCGACTCGACATCGATTCGATAAATAAAAATGTAAGTCTTATTCCATTGCAATAAGGGTTTTTCGTTTAGAATTTATCGATTCTATCTGCCAAATTTATCTAATCGACGCGTACGTGCTCGCATAGCTGGAAAGACGAATTTTCCCACCATAAATACACATATTTTTTACAACTACCTAATGTACCAGCTTCCAATGCACATACTGAACGCTCACGAAGACGTTATGTGATTTCACGCCTTGATCACATCCCCAAAAGTCAGGGACATCACTAGGAACTCGGTGAAATCACTATTTTGAAGTCTAAAAATGTAAAAGCCCATCCCGTCACAAAACACATTCCTAACGTCACAGTCTTGGATAGTTTAAAAAAATAAACATATGGTATATTTTTATCATACGAATTTACTGGACGCTTATTGAGACACTTACTGGAGACTTTAAATAACTCACCTAATGAAGTACTTACTAGCTTGTATTTACGGTATGAAATAATAACATTACACTCTATTTTTGAGAAAATAGTATTTAAAATGCGAATAAGAATAAAATAAAGAGTTTCTTTATTGCTATATTATTTCCCTAATTTTTACGTAACAAATAACCTAGCTATGTATTACCGTGATATTTTTCAAATTTTTCAGTCCTCTAGTCACAGAATTAGTTTCGGAGATAAGGGGTGATATAATATTTTTCTGGTTTTTCGAAATAAGTACTTTCAGCTAAACTTTATACTTTCACTATCAGCTCTTTAATATAATACCTTATACCGACATATACAATTTCAAATTAATTTTTATTTTTACAAATTACTATTTTAATTTCTTTTTTTCTTTGTTTTCCAGATTTTTTTATCGATAATGTGGTCCTGAAAATTTCAAAATTTTCTTATAGTCGAGAAGATTTTCGGTCAACCAGTTTATTTTCATCGGGTTTTTAAAGATTTCTCTGAATCCATTCAAGTAATGATTACAATTTTTTACAATAAACTTTTTAATGCCTACAATTTGATAAGAATGTTAGATTTGTATAAACACATTTTTATCCCTTTTACAATTTTATTACAGTATTTAACCTGGAACTTTGTGCAATTTTTATTACATTACTCAAAACTTCCATTTATTCAATGACATTAATTAAAAAACTACAAAACTAAAATATTACGAAACTAAAGTACCTAAATAAAATAATAAAATAGAAATAAAAAACCTTATCAAGGTTGTCGCCGCCACACGGTAAGTCGCCTCAGACGCTTGCCGCATTGCCTCGTTGTATGGCCAAGCAAGATAATGCGTTGGCCGAAATAAACTCCAGCTCCAACACCAATACCAAATAGCTCTTTTTTGAAGAACAAAACAGCTTCTATTACAGCACCTCTACCCCAAAGTTGAATACAATACGACATAATACAATGAAAGTAGCTAAAATATACCAGTCATGCTCTGGCTACATCAGTTAATTGTCTAATTCTTCTCACAGCAAATGCAGCGGCACTAAGTCTACTACATGAAGTTTTATATGTGAACCCCATTGTAGTTTATATTACAGTAATTCCAAGGATTTTTGTCATTTACGAGTTCTTAGTTGGTTCCATCTAGATATATATCTAAAAAAAACTACATCTGCTTGGTAATGTAAATTAAATACACTAAATTATTAACTGTGAACCAGTTCAGGACTTGAGACAAAGAACAATTTACATAGTCTAGTGTAGTTAATTGTCTTTTTACTTTAAAAATTAGTGATGTGTCATTTGCGAATTTGTCTATATTTGTCTACTTTAAGTCCTGCACTAGGTATTGCAGGTCATTCAAATATATAAAAATAGCAGAGGTCCTAATAACGAGCCTTGAGTTACACCCATCTTAACTTTGGAACCTGAAGATTTAAATCTTATATCTTTAAATCTTATCTAATTCGATCAAAATTATTCATTGTCCAATTTGCGTGAAAGTTTTAGTAATAGAAATAGAGTAGAGTCAAATAGTAATAGAGTCGATTTTCTTTAAAATCTCAATTTATAGTCTAAGATCCGAACTAGAAACGACCTTCACCCATCTGTATAATAAATGTAAATGGCGCACTTAGTGCATAAAGCATTCTCTACCAGTCAACCCAAAGATGGTACAAGAAATATAAAAAGCAGTTGGTAGGCGTGCAGGAATGAAAACTACAATTAACAAAGCAATTAAAGTTACTCTAAATCTAAACTAATGACTAGGTAAGTTAGGCTTACCTACAAAACTATATGCTTAATACTTATGATGTACTTACGAGTATATATATAATTTTTTATACAAATATACAAGGTGTAACAGAAAGGTGTAACCATATTTGAAGAGCTTATTCAGTCAATGGTTTAGAACAACTTTTACTATGGAAAAAATTATGTGTATCGAAAAAAAAAAATTATCGCTTCATAGAAAAATGCAATGCCACTCGGCCGAAATGTATGGAAGAGCAGATTTTTTTTTGATATTTCAGTTTTGACTCCATAGTAAAAGTTGTTATATACCATTGACTGAATAAGCTCTTCAAATATGCTTTCTGTTACACGTTGTATATCTAAGATAAATTATACATAAATAGCAATGAATATTAATAAACATAAAATTAATATAAAATTTGTTAGGTTATTTATAAAAAAATACATAAATAAATAAAAATACTGCAAAGAATGATTTATGTGACTAGGTTGCTGTAACACTCGATTAAAGCTTATGAAATTCCCTAGTCGATTATAATCTCGAATATTTCAGTTCATAGAATGATGGAGCGGTAACGATAATATTAATATCCATAGTTTGAATTAATTGCTCTGTCATGATTATAATTTATTCTTGCAATTGTTGACACTTGGTGAAACTTGAAAATCAACTACACCCAACCGGACTTTTTAGCCCGTGAAAATGAATAAATATTCGAAACCGGTTGGATGTAGTGTTAATTATGTAAAAATAATAGTGAAACTGTGTACAAGAGTGTTTTCTTCAAGATGCTGTCATGATAAGTCATGAACTAGGTATCACTTTTAAAAGAAGTCTTGAGTAAATTACACTCTCCATTCAATCGAGGTCGGAATAAGGTTAAAACTACGCTTGAATACTTGTGTGATTGTTGTTGACTATATGCCAACCGTTTCACACATAATAGCAGAATGTACAGGACATAATGTATCTCTTCAAGCAAGCAGAACTACATCAAAATCTATCCGAGAGGTTTCAAGATACGACTAATTATGTTTTACAACCTCCCGTACTTCTTCCACTTCCATCAGCTTAGTTCGTCCACTGCTGGACATAAGCCTTTCCAGGACTTTGCCACTCCCAGCGGTCATCCTGGAAGAATTGCCCATACCCACACACGCTGGGCAGGCGGGTTATTGAGCGCCTCGCCGGAACCCTCGCATCAGTGACGCCGCTGCCCGTCACCAGTCTGTTCCATATTATGTCCTTTCATCATTGATGTAAAATAAACATTTAAAATATGTCTTTATCTTGGTGGCGCTTGGACCAAATTTGCCCACTGTCATTTGTTTATTAAATCCGCTACAATGAAATAATTATAAATAATTATAAAAAATAATTATAAATTATTTCTTTGTAACTCCTGATTATTTCAATGATCCGCTACCTCCGGATTAGCTAGTCACGACTTGAAATAACTGGGCAACCTTGAAATAAAATTGACATTATTTTCATAAATAAAAAAAATAAAAATATAATCGTCACGATATGAATCCCTGAGGGGGTGTCAGAGGTGTTCCGAGTGTGAACTGTGAAAAGTCACAGTCCACATTGGTACACCCGCATTTCACTGACAATTATTACGTGATTATTTTCATACTTTTCTTTTATGTTTTGTTAGCGGTAATAGTTGTTTTTCGTTGAATACAAATAATAATTTCGATTTTTTTAAGGAACTACGTTTTTATTTTTTTAATAGTACAAGAATAACGTTATTGCTCTATCACGATCTACCATTGACTAGCGCAATTACCAGGTTTCCTTCAAAATGCTTTATTGAGTTTGTACGATTAAGTCAGTTGGGAGATAATCAGTTAATCATCGAATACATATTTCAAGGTATGTTGGTGTGGGAAAATATACATAACACGTCCAGTTATCGATTTTCAATTTGAATTATATTTATTTTATAAATAAAATAAATGACAAACAAAAAAAAAACAATCAAACATGGTGTACAAAGGCCTCATTGCTAATAGCAACATCTTTCAGACAAACTTTGAAAGCAAACAATTCAATTAAAACAATCAATTAAAGTCAGTTTCAAAAACAAGTTTGAAACTAAGTTTCAAGTGAATCGGACCACTTTTCGCAAATGTCAAACTATGACAGCATTTCAAAGTAACTTTTTGCCACCGAAATAAGTGAACTAAAAACTCCCGGAAACTGAGTTTCATGGGAATCAAACCACTTTTAGCTGTCGAATGTCAAAAAATAAACTAAAAATGCAGAATAGGCCCTCTGGACTCAAAAACCCCATACGATACCATACATATACCTTTCGAGCCTTTGCTTGTGTCCGAATTACCACTTTAATCGGGGCTTAAGAAATACTTATATAAAGATAATTTACTTTTTAGGATACACCCAAAAGTATCATAGCAAAAATTAATATCATAAAAAATAATTACAAACACAACATTCATTGCATTCCTACTTTGTATATGACGGTGACATTTTTTTCTTAAATAAACCTACCATGAGTTTTGGACTCGATACAAAAGAGCAATTGCGTAAAATATTTGTATCAGAAAATGCGCAGCGGCACTAGCGGATACAGGAACTACAATTACTCATACAAAATATTTTACGCAGTCGAAAACGTGTATCGAGTGCAAAACTCATTGTAGGCGTACAGCAGTGGCGTGCACAGAACTTTTTTCCGGAAAAGCAATCAGAAGGTCAAGATTGACAATAGAAATAATATGACAAAAATATGAAAATGTTCGCTCTGTCTACCCTGGTGTCATACATTTTTTTTTTCAAAGTGTTATTTAAATTTTTTCATATTTTTTTATTGTCAATCTTGACCTACTGCTTTTCCGGTAAAAAAAGGTCTGTGCACGCCCCGCTGGGTACAGCTAGCCGAAAATAAATGTATTAGAAGTTTTCGACTTCTGGTATTCAGGTACAGCTTCTATACATGGGAGTGAAGGGGGTGTTAACATATTTGCAGAAATGGTACGGGGTACGTTTTCTGGTATAAAGTTAACAGTGCAGTAATGTTTACTTTTGTGACCGGAGCAGCACTAAATTAAGAACAATTCTTAGGAATTGAGGCGCAAATTCAGAAAACAATTTTCTGATCTTTGGACTAAAATGGCGAAAAAATTAGGCTTTATTAATTATTTACGTATAATTAAGTTTCGAAATAGGTGAAAAAAATGGATTTTTTGTTTGAGCTAGCTGTCTTAACTTTTTAGAAATTAGGGTTCGTTAATAATTAAATTCTTGACAAATATAATAAAAACACGCTATTTTTAGCACTGTATAACTGCAACGCGACGTAGCAAAAATATCATAACTTTTGAAAAGTGTACGTAGCTCCATCTATCGCCGTTGACAGCATCTACAAGTAGAATAATGCTTGAGTACCAACTTTCATATCTTTCGTCGCTTGCGTTCGCGTTTCACGATCCAGTCACAATGTATTATACTCTCCTGCTTTGTATTTGTGAAGGCTAAATGTAGATGGCTCTGATTTTTGAAAATAAAACAACTTCTTTCTGTTGTTTTTGTTTATCGAAATAAGTTAGCATTATTGTAAATTATAACTAAATTATAACTATTTATGTAATTATAACTAAAAGTTAACTTAATAGAGTCTTTACAATTTCAGCTCTATTTATTTTTCAATCATTTGTTTTTACTTTAGATTATACAAATCTTACAGAGTAAAATATTTACTAAATTCTTGGTTTTCTAAGAAGAGCTATCTAATATGCGATGTAGTAATATCTAGAATTGTAAAAAGATGAGGCTGCGTCAGAATCTGAAGATGATTCTTTCTGTACTTTTTCTTGTTCATTTGACTGGGAAGTTTCAGGTGCAATTTCAGTTTTCTCAATAATTGGCAGCATATCGGTACTTTCAGGACTGATTTTATCATTTCCTATAATCATAGAGAGTATAGCAGACTCAGCTTCCGGTTTGTTATTTTCTACAAGAGCAGCTTCTTCCTTGACTTTACCTTCGACTTCAGTTGTTTTAGCTGATTCTTTCTCTACTGTTTTTAAGGGCTCAAATATCATCATATCACTCATAGCGTCTCTCACCACTTCCGTTTCTTTAATTTCTTTATTGTCTTTAGACAACTCCTCAATTTCTTTTACAGGCTTATGCTCAATGACCACAGCTTTGGTTTCTTTTTGGCTGTAGTTTTTTTCAGGGAAGAAGTGGTTAATCTTAATACCATGTCCAATAGGATGGAATTGTCTTGTGTGCCCAAACATGGAGTATGCGTGATCTCCATGTTTAAGGATACTCTTACTTACAACAGCATTAAAACTGAAAGAATAAAAATAAATGTTCGCGTTAAAGAAGGTATTAACTGACAATTTTTATTTACAAATTTGGTCATGTAACAAAATTACGTAAAAAGTTAAGGTTTCTTTCAAGTACTCCTTGTATGGTGTATTGAACAGGTTATTCAGACGTAATTTTATTAAAAGTCATACTAATATTGTTAATACACGCTTTCAGGGGCACTGGCAAAAAAATATCAAAGAGATACAGCCTTAAGTTTTTTATGTAGGTTAGTAGAATAAACCTACTAGTAATCTGGGTCGAATCACATACATACCGTGACACAATGACACAACTCAGGCTGGGAAGTTCCATCGGTAAGTTTACTTATAAACTCATCATAGTATAGTAGTGCACTGCACACCCCTACTGGCAGTGGCGTGCAAAGAATTTTTTCCGGAAAAGCAATCAGAAGCTCCAATGGCTCCGCCAGTCAATTCAATGGCTCCGCCAGTCCTGTGGCGACCTAGGTCGCCTCTTGGGATTTTGGCGTGAGCTGGGCTGGCTAGAATAGACGGCCCCACACTTTTCCACGCACAAAGGTCCAAAAAAGAGACTAGTTGCGGAAACCGAGCCCACTAAGAAGAAGAAGAAGAAGAAGAAGAAGAAGAAGAAGCAATCAGAAGGTCAAGTACGACAATAAAAAAAATATGAAAAAATTTAAATAACACTTTGAAAAAAAAAAGTTTGTATGAAAATGTTCACTCTAGGAAAGGCAGCTACCCTGGCGTCATACAACCTTTTCTTTTTCAAAGTGTTATTAAACATTTTTCATTTTTTTTTTATTGTCGCACTTGACCTTCTGATTGCTTTTCTGGAAAAAAGTTCTGTGCACGCCACTGCCTACTGGTAACCATGCATGCTTATTTAATGCTTATTAAAAATTCAATTGAAAACGTTCGGGCTATGGGGTAAAGAAGCACAACGATTGTTACAAAAATTTCGTCGCGCTGGTTGACGTGTCGGGTGACCCAAGAACTGAATCTTATTTTGGGCAACGCATTAGCTTGGCCATACAGCGCGGCAACGCGGCTAGCGTCTTGGGCACCCTGCCATGGGGCAGCGACAACCTCGGCAAGGTTTATCATTTATTTTAGCTTTAGATAGGTTTAATTAAATGTTTATAGTAGATTCTTATTTGTTTAGTTCATAGATAATTTTAATTTAGAATACAGTACTCTCTCGCTAGTCCGCCGCTTGATAGTCCGACAACAACTATAATCCGAATAAAATTTATTGAAAAAGGCGTTACTTTGCGGAAGTCCATCATAAATTTGTGGATATATAAGTAATTTGCAATATTCCGCTAAACACAATTCCGTGTTTAGCGGAATATTGCAAATTATTTATATATCCACAAATTTAAACTATAATCCGCCCATTTTTTGCAAGTCGATGTCTCTCTGTAATCATGTTATTACGAAGATTTATTCTGGTAAAAAACAAGCCAAATTAGAGCAGTATTTTTTAAAAAAATCTGAGTAATCAGTTAATGTGTCAGTTCATTTTTAAATTTTAATACAAATGTACATATGTATTTACCTTCATAAGTACTAATACAAAATTACTATGTTTTTTGTTGTTTTTCTCAATTTGATGTTCTTGTACATTATAATCCGCCGTTTTCGGTAATCCGCCGGTAGTCCGGATTTTTTGGTGGCGGATTAGCGAGAGGGTACTGTATTAGTTTTTTATTGTTATTTAAATTGTAATACTTCGCTTAATTTTTTGACTTATAACAGTGATAAATTCAGGAGTGCCTGGATTGACTTCATAATTTATTTGTCTAAATAAACATTAGCATTTGTTCATAGAAGTTTCTACCTACATGAAAAAGCCGAAATGATGTAATCACAACTAGGTATCCCATTCTTACCCATTGTGGTCATCAGCCTCGTATTCCACCTTCCGTAGAGAGCCACCTGGTTCCACCAAGCTGTACTCCCCCCTCACCCTGTCCCCATCCCTGGTCTCATGGTGGTGTTTGTGGTCACCGGTCGTCTTGTCTGATACGGCGTACTCGAACTCATATTTAGGGTAAGCCTAGAAAATACATGGAATTTTAGAGACGCTATTCGTGGTAAGTGATAATATACAACGTGTAACATAAAGGTGTAACCATAATATATTTGAAGAGCTTATTCAATTAATGGTATAGAACAACTTTTACTATGGAGACAACACTGAAATCTCAAAAAAAAATCTGCCCTTTCATACATTTTAGCCGAACGGCATTGCATGTTTCTATGAAACAGTTGATTTTTTTTCGAGTTACAGGTTTTGATCCATAGTAAAAGATGTTCTATACCATTAACTGAATAAGCTCTTCAAATATGGTGACACCTTTCTGTTACACGTTGTATAAATTCTAAATATTCTTCAAAGACTCCATTAGTCTTACTTGTGTCTGTTCCTAAAACAATAGAAATATAATCCAAGGATATAAATATAATAATAATACCTATTATATAAGGTTAAATAATATTAGTTGGCGAAACTCAAAACATAGGTAGTACTAGTCTACATATATGACCAATTGTTTGTATGGGATCCAAGCGAAATTCTTAAAATTTGTTTTCACCTTTCCATACTGGACCAGTCAGCTGATCGGGGCAATTTGTATGGGAGAAGAGAAAAAAAGTTGCGAATTTCGCTTAGCTCCCATACAAACAGTTGTTCATATAGACTAGTACTACCTTTGTTTTGAGTTTCGCCAACTAATATTATTTAACCTTATATATGAGGAGAAATTAAAAAATATATATTTGTCGAAGCTACACCAATATATCCCAAAAGGAATAAAACGTAAGTGGATTTCGAAACTTATGCATTTGAAAACTTATCAAAGAGATAGAAGTGAATGTCATTTTAGAACATGTGTACACAATTGAAAACGGAAGCATTTAAGAGGATGGCCTACCCTAGCAACCTTTTTATTACCCGTCCAGCACAATAAGTCCAATGGCAAAGACATTATTTGCTTTTAATAGAGGCGATTATATGTTGGCTCATTGGCCTCTTTTTATTGGACGCGTTATACTAATGATCACGCAGCAAAACAACAAAATGGTGTGTTTTTAGCTAATACTGAAATATTTTGTTAAGAAAAAAATACTGGATTTAAGTAGAATCCCTTCATATTTCTATTACTTATTTTAAGAAAAAAAAAAACATCAAGTTGATATTTTAACCGCGTTCTTAAAAAGAACGTTTGAAAACCAAGAAAAAGAGGGTGGAAAACATTTTGTTTTTTGATAAAAGTATAAATCTTAATACATTGTTTTTTAAGTTGAATCCTTAGATAAAAGATCAATAAATCAAATATATATTTTTCAATACAAGGAGAGTCCGAATTTCTTCAAACGAATTTTCGAAAGTCTGGCGTTGTTGATGCTCTAGGCTCATGTACAGTCTTAAGTGTTTCATTTTGGCAGTTGTTTTTAGACAAATGATTGTAACAATTGTATAGGTACAAATGGAGCACGTCCGGGTGTGTTGTAACACGTAACGCACGTGTTACAACACACCCTTTTCGGGTAATTAATTAACACATTTGTATAAACATATAATCACACGTCTATGTAGATGTCGAAGTGGATTGTAAAATCATCTGTTTTACAAAACCGCTAGCTGTTTTCCAAAATAGCTCTGTTATGTAAAACAGCTAAATTAGGTTCAGCTGAATTGTCATTGCGTAACGTTTGACAGTACTGTAACCCACGTTAAGACGTAACGTAAAAAGTCTTCAACCAAAAGCTAAAAATAGGTGCGAAGACGAGCGAGTTAGGTTCGCATATAAGATTAAAAAAGAAACCGAGCGTAGCGCAGCCGAGCGAGGCAACTCATATTGTTTTTAATAAAATTTAGAATTCAACGTTTCATTTGAAGCTGTTTTACAAAACCGCTAAACGTTAACCCGCTGCATTGAAAAACACAAAACATTTATACAATCCGGCATGTTAACTGTAAGCAACATGTAAGCGCTGTTTTGTAAAACATCTAGCGGTTTTGCAAAATCACGGATTTTACAATCCACCTGTGACATAGATATATCGTCTTTCGAGCGCTCAGAACAACAACCTTTGCCGAAGATTGGCGAAGAATCTATGTGCATCATATGTTAGGCCGTGCTTTACTCTGTTATTTATAATATTATAATATATTTGTTTTTTATTTAGTTTAAACTATAAATTATTAGGTATAAACTATTAGGTAAAATAAATATAATATAATATTATAATTATTTTACCTAATTCCACTGACGCCGACATCATAAGTCGAAAGATATCTGGAAGTAATTATTGTGATAATGTGTTTTTATAGATATATATAGCTTAAACTAATATTATAACAGTAACTCATATTCATAGAGCTTAGTAAATAAGCTCATAACTTACATATGATCCATATTTGAACCACGTTCGTGACTTCAGAGGATGGAAAACTTTGACTAGCTGCCAATTTTCATTGTTTTCCGACTGCGCTGGTAGATAGTTGCCGTAATTTTCGTTCGGATTCACAAAAACACCAACACTGTAGCCCACAAAGAAAACCAATAAAATAATCTGAAACAAACACTTTGTATAAGATTGTATAATGTGCATATACATACGTACTTAATAAACACGTGGATAAAACTATTCTAATTCGAGTTCAGGGATAAAACTTGGGTACACTTATACCTTTTGATACATTTTGGAACACTTAGGTGAACTGCCACCAACAAAATGTTCTAGTGAACTGTTAGCAAATTGTAAAGATATAAAGCATTTTATACATTTCCGATAGGTATTATTACATAAATTTGGCAAATCTTTAAGTTTTAAGTGTGACTTTAAAAACGAAAGAATAGAGGGGATTTTTCTAAAAAGCAACTTCTTACTTCAACTTACACGAATATATACGAGTACATTAATTGTCAAACAAACCAAAAATGAGCACATTTTGTTGATAAATTACACAATACTTAAATAGTTTTGTTCTGGAATTAATCTTTAGGCTGATAATTTTAAATAAGATTTATTCATTGGATAAGTCCTAATTTTGTTTATGAATATATAAGCTAAAGAATATCATTTCTATTCTTTCGACCGGAACTGCATTGTCACTTATCTAGTCATCACAATCTATTGAATCAAAGGAGGTATTGAGTCCATTTTTTGATATCTAAAAAAGAGGAAATGTGGAGAGATACACTCAGCGGCACAAAATATAGCCAAGAGCAATATTTTCAAACAAAGGAAGTCATTCCGTAGCCTATAGGTTCTCCGACAAGTTATGATTTGGATGAGATCTGGTAGCAGCTATTGAGAGTATCGATGCCTTGGGCGGTCTGGATCTCCTCCGTTCGTACTCTGGATTGCTGCTATCAGATTTACCAGATGGAGAACCGAGGCTTCGGAATGAATTTGGCTGTATGAAAATGTTGCTCTGGGCGACACATGGTTGTATCTAAGATAACAATTAAAGACAAAAGCTAAAATAAGCGTGGGTTAGGTTGTAATTGTAAAATTTAGGAAAATAATACGGACAAATTAATTGAACTCACCCAATTATACACGTACTCATATTTGGACCTTTCTAATATTGATAACAAGATCACCTAAGTTATTTTTCAATGCAAGTGCTCGTGGGCAAAGGCCCACTTTGTATGCATCAAAACCGAACAGAAAGTCGATTATTTTGTCCTAGTGCTTTATTATTATTATTTTTTTTTATTTATTCACAATGGTTAGCTAACCAACAATGGCCTTTCCTGTGTACCATAAATGTTATATTTTTTTTCCACTGTTAAACGGCTCTGGATACAGTCCTTTTGAGCCAATTATAATTTAAAGTTCACAAGATTATATTTGTTGTATTTCCTCACAATATGCATTGAAAAACGTAGTATGATACACGGGCGTAAGAGCAATAAATTACTCGGTTACGTTTAAAACACTCGCCAAACTTATTTGACTTTAAGATATTTGTTATAGTCCAAATTACCCTGACTTACTCTTTAGGATATACTTCCAAGTAACGTAATTTCATAAAAGAGAACGGATTCTTAGCACTTTTATCGAAGACTATATCTTTCGGATTCATTAGAAATGACGAATGAACTATTGTTGCCTTTTTTATTTTTTTGCTCACACCTCTCCGCTTTTTCAAAAACTTTAAAATGTCAAGCAATTTTATTAAAATATTAGGAATATATCGAGGGCATCAAACTAAAGAGGCGTATTTCTTTACTCACACCTCTCCGCTTTTTCAAAAACTTTAAAATGTCAAGCAATTTTATCAAAGCAATTTTACCGAAACTTGGTTGAATGATGGTTTCCTTAATGCTGAATACTTTGACAGTCGCTATGTTGTCTATCGTCGCGATCGTGATACTATATCGACAGGAAAACAACGCGGTGGTGGTGTAATCATTGCAGTACGGCAAGAGATTTCAGCTTTTATTAGAATTCAATGGCTATCACCCGCTCCAGCGGAGGACTTGTGGCTCAGTATCCCAACTACCAATAATAGTGCAGGCCCATGTTTAAACTTCGCTTGTGTGTATTTTCCCAGTCCCCCACCCACAGGTTATAGTCATACTACCATGTTGACCAATTTCTTTGACCATACCTCAGAAATAATAACTTCACGTCCGGAAGACAAGTTTATTATTATTGGTGATTTCAATGTGCCCCATGCTACATGGTTCCAACCCAGATACCAAGAAACTGAAAACATTGAAATTGAAGCAAACGGTGGAACTCATAGCACTTTAATCAGTGATTTCATGTCATTAACTGGCTTAAGCCAATTTAATAAAGTAAGAAACAGTGTTTCCCGTCTTCTAGATTTAATTTTTGCCAATGTTAGCTGCGTCGTAAGAGAATGTGATTCACCACTCACTCGTGAAGATAGCTTCCACAAATCAGTAACCATACAGGTTGACTCTGGCGAAGTGCTTTACCGAGAACTCTCAGCAAATGTAAGAATTGTCAAGCAGTTTTACAAAGCCGACTATGATCTAATTCGGAGTGAACTTCGGTTAGTTGACTGGAGTGCCCTTTTTTCTATCAGTAATGGTGTTGAGGATGCCCTGGACTCCTTTTATGAAATAGTAAATAATATAATTCTTAAATATGTTCCCCATCAATGCTGCTCTGGAAGAAATAAACACCCCTCATGGTACTCCAAACCCTTAATTAAACTACAAAAAGAAAAGTCTAAGTATCATAGGAAGTGGAAGCAATTTGGGAATCCTCTTGATTACCAAACGTTTTCACTCCTCCGGGCCAGAGAAAAACGTATGCAGCGAAAGTGTTTCATTAACTTTGTTGAATATTCAGAGTTAAAAATACAATGTAATCCTAAATATTTTTGGAGTTTCATCAAACATACAAAAAGATCTAATGATATACCACAACTTATGAATTATGATAAAAAATCTTCATCAGACCCCTCAGAAATATGTAATCTGTTTAATGAATACTTTAACTCTGTATTTGAACCTAGCGATGGCCTCCCTAAATTTAAGAGTAGCGAGCCAATTTGTAACAATACTCCCATTGATCTTTCTGAATCTGATATAGAAATTACCTCAGGTATTATTAGCATACTTCTAAAGAATCTCGATAGGAACAAGGGTGCGGGTCCTGATGGAATTCATCCCTTATTTTTATTTCATTGTGCTGAAGAACTTGCTATACCGCTAGCATGGATCTTCCAGAAATCTCTTTCTGAAGGTGTTTTTCCAGAAGTATGGAAAGTTGCGTTTGTAACTCCAGTACCTAAAGGTGGTAATAAGCATGATATAAAAAACTATCGACCCATTTCCAAACTATGTATTCTTGCCAAAGTATTTGAAAAAATAATATGTAACGTCTTATTTCAAGTAATTAAACCGCACATCACCCAGAACCAACATGGTTTCTTTCAGGGACGTAGTGTTGACACTAATTTGGTAAATTTCAGTGATTTTATTCTTAAAGCCATGAATGAAAACAAACAAGTGGATGTTATATATACAGATTTTGCTAAAGCGTTTGACAAGATAAATCACAATTGTTTATTAGAGAAGTTAAATTTAATGGGAATTCATGGAAATCTTTATAGGTGGATTAGGTCCTACATTAGTAACAGATCCCAAGCAGTAACTATTAAAGGTCACACGTCATCTTTTATGCCAATTAGCTCAGGTGTCCCTCAGGGATCCCATCTGGGGCCTCTGCTCTTTACTATTTACATAAACGATATGTGTGGCGTAATGGATAAATCTATCTCATTGCTTTACGCAGATGACACAAAAATATTTAAAATTGTCGAAAGCCCCTCTGACTGCATGGAACTTCAAACTGATATTGATAAAATATTTACATATTGCTTACAAAGTCAACTCTTTCTTAACCCTACTAAGTGCCATGTTATTACCTTTACACGTAAACGTAATATAATAACGTATAACTATACCTTGAACAATGTTCCTTTATGCAGAGTTGATGTCGTTAAGGATCTTGGTATCTTAATAGATTCTAAATTGTCGTTTAATCAACACATTGATCTTATTATAAATAAGGCTTATAAGCAGCTTGGACTAATCCTGCGTCTTGGTAAACCTTTTAAACTGGCATCCACTTACAAACTTCTATACTTTGCTTACGTCAGAAGTGTTCTTGAATTTGCCTCCGTAGTCTGGCACCCTCAGTATAATGTTCACATTGAGCGTATTGAAAGATTACAAAAGAAATTCGTTAAAGCATTAGATTACCGGACTCAACATCAACATTTTGACTACCAATCCTCATGTAAATATCACAATATACCTTCGCTTCATGGACGAAGACAGCAATATGATGCTCTTTTCCTGTACAAAATTGTCAATAGTATGATCGACTCCCCCTCACTCCTCGAAAAAATCCCTTTTAGAGTCCCATACCTAATGACCCGTTCAAAAAATCTTTTTTCAATTCCATTTTCTAGAACAAATTATTCTAAAAACAGTTTCATCAGCAGAGTGTGCAGTTTGTACAATGACTCCTTAAGTGATCTGGACCCTTTTTCAATGTCTTTAAATGTGTTCAAAAGGAAAACCACTGAAATATTCCTGTAATTAATCTTTAACTGCTTTTCTCTTTCGTTACTTGTATTTGTTATAACCAAATCATAATTAAATAAATAGTCATACCTATTTCTGTTAAAAGTTCGTTCTTAATATAATAACTTACTATTGTGCGTCTCATTTGGTGCGTCAGTATTTATATAAATTTAAATAACATGTACCTCTTTTTGTAGCACCATTGTGCCCCTAATATCTCGTGTTTAACAATAAGGTAATTTTTTAATTTTGTTCTTGAAATTGTTTTGTTCTCTTAAGTTAATAATACTTCATCAGTAAGTGCTTTCATTGTTAATGTCTCGTAATTTTATATATAGCACACTATGTAATAGTTTTCGAGAACCTATTTTTGTCTATAATAATCTGTTTAATGTTTAGGTTTCTTCCGTCATAGTTAACCCAACTAAAAACTCGAGTGAACAGACTCACGATTGTGCCTTTACTATTTCATGTTTAATATCAAGTTACATAATAACGTACTTCTTGAAAATGTTCTGTTCTTTTAAGTTCATAAGTCTATTAAACTAATAAGTCTGTTAATCTTTAACTGTTAACGTTTCGGTATTTTTATAAAGATATACTGTGTGATAATTTTGGAAAAACTATCTGTCTATAATAAGTCTACTTATCATTTCACTGTTTGTATTTTCTTGTAAGACTGTTTGTTTTTCAAAATAAAATAAAATAAAAATAAAAAATAAAATATTAGGAATATATCGAGGGCATCAAACTAAAGAGGCGTATTTTTTTACTCACACCTCTCCGCTTTTTCAAAAACTTTAAAATGTCAAGCAATTTTATCAAAATATTAGGAATATATCGAGGGCATCAAACTAAAGAGGCGTATTTTTTTACTCACACCTCTCCGCTTTTTCAAAAACTTTAAAATGTCAAGCAATTTTATCAAAATATTAGGAATATATCGAGGGCATCAAACTGAAGAGGCGTATCTACAGATTTTCTGAGATCCGAAATTTCCAACTTTTTTGGGCGAATCTCCATATTTATTAGCTCTATGATGTACTGAAAAAGTAACGGTTGCTCAACTGGTTATAGTAACTATTTTATGCCTAAGTTTACGAAGTGAAAAGGCGTTGTTAAATTTAAAGACAAATATTTATAAATAATTAGACGATACATTTATATTTTTGTAGATACGCCCTTTCAGCCTGATGCCCTCGATATGTATCTGCAAAGACGAGTGAAGCAAAACTGAAGTATGAAGCAAGTGAGTGAATAAGTTCGTGACCTGGCAAGGTCGTCCATGTATCAAAGCTTGTCTGACTAGTTCTTTGCTCGTATTAAGCTTCGGGGCTGCAACTTGCAGTATAAAAACCAGTGTCACAGTTGATTCATTATCATTTTCTGTTTGAAAACCATTACACAATGTTCTCCAAAGTAAGTTAAATTGTAATAAGGACTTAAAAACAAACACATAAAATATGCTCTTTTAATTTGTTTGAATAATAAATATCATGTACAACTTTCAGTTGGTAGCCCTTTGCGCCATGGTGGCGGTGTGCCAGGCTGGGCTTGTGCCTGCAGCTCCTGTCCACTACTCTCCGGCTGAGGCTGTTTCCTCTCAGAGTATTGTGCGCCACGACCAGCCTCACGCTGTTGCCACCAAGCTGGTAGCTGCTGCTCCCGTCTACCACGCCGCCCCTGCCCCTGTTTACCACTCTGCTCCTGCCCCTGTCTACCACTCCGCCCCCGCCCCTGTCTACCACTCCGCCCCAGCCCCTGTCTATCACTCTGCTCCCGCAACCGTCTACCACGCTGCTCCCGCCCCAGTTGTTAAGTACGCCGCTCCCGTCGTCAAATACGCCGAACACCACGAAGAAATCGTAAGTATTTTGCCAATTTTTACCGCCCAAGTTGAATCGTAATATACAGCAGAGTCATCAGAACCTTCTCTACCATTGCAGGCCTACCCCAAGTACGAGTACACATACTCCGTCGCTGACGGCCACACCGGCGACAACAAGTCCCAGCAGGAGGTGCGCGACGGTGACGTTGTGAAAGGCTCGTACTCTCTGCACGAGGCTGACGGCTCCATCAGGACCGTGGAGTACACCGCTGACGACCACAACGGCTTCAACGCGGTGGTACACAACACCGCCCCCACACACGCGCCCGTTCTCAAGGCCGCCGTCTATGCCGCCCCCGCGCCCGTCGCGTACTACAAGCACTAGTCATTTTTAACAACCATGTTAAATAATATATAATTGTTGACCTCGTATTTATTGAAATATACATAAGATTCAATACAAATACATACTTTTTTTACGAAAAACATTTTAACATTCTAACTTTACGGAAATTCAAATTATTTTGAAGCTTTAAAAATACGTCTATGCATATATTGTTTGGACAATTTAGCATAATGAAACCAGAATATATTTAACAAGTAAAATTTGTGTAACTAGTAAATAACTTGAATTAAATTGTGTATTTTTCAAATTTGACACAAGTATCACAATCATCGAGAAAAATAATGGAAAGGATCACTAAAATCATGAAAAACGTCATTTGGCGTTGGAACAAGTATAATCAGGCTACTGATCTAACTACATTTTTTTTTATAGAGTAAAGAAATGAAAGTAGCCTTTCCAGATTTTTTAAACTTTTTATTTCCTTTCGTTATTTTAAAAGAAATATTCAAACATTCAACATTATTACTGTACAGAAAAATCAAGCAAGAAAGTTTTAAATGTTTGTGTATTTCATTTAAAATAAAGAAAGGAAAAAAATACTACAGATTATAAAAATAAGATACTTTGAACTCTTAACGCAAAAACAAAATTCAATTAGGAACAAAAAAAAATAATATCTATTTGCTACGCTAAATTACGTTTTTCGTGATTTTAGTGATCTTTCAGAATTTTTTCGTTGATACTCGTAATTGTGATACTTGTGTCAAATCAAAAAATACATAAATGTAATTTAAATTACACACATTACACTGATGTATTTCTGTTGCCGCTATAACAACGAATACTAAAAAACAAGAAAAAATAAATATTTAAGGAGGCTCCCATACAACAGACATACGGAGTGCTTGAGTGCGTGAGTCCGACTCGCACTGGGCCGATTTTTTTAGACATGGTTTGAGTATAAAATTATTTTGTTTGTTAGTTAAGATTTGTTAAAGGCCCTAGAAAATGCTTTACAGCGAAACCGGTCGGCCATAATAAAGTTTTATTTTATATGTGGATAAGTACAAGTGTTTTTTTAAACAATGTTTTATAAATTCCACCAAGTGCCAACAATCACTAGCATCTACTATCTAAAACAAACTTAATATTACATAATTTTACGCCCTTATTTATCTGAGGTAAATAAAACGATTGTCAAATAATATACTACGGACGTGCAGCGGGTAACCATATATGTATCGAGTACCAAGATGTGACCAATTCTTAGATGTGGAGAAAAAAAACTACATCAAAATAATTAGGGTTGGCTGTTTTTTTTTGGCACACTTGGCAACTCTAAGGTAGCGTTCCGAAACACCTTAGGTTGTCCGATGAAGTAGAAGATATTACTATCTGTCAGATAAAAGTAGTTCAATGCTGGTTCCAAAACCACAAATGAGATCGTTTTGGATTTTTTTTTCTACTGACATGACCAATATTTTGCTCTGCGAAAATCGCCGGGAATATATTGCTCCTGTCAAAAGTATGATTTTTGACGTATGATTTAAATACGTTTACATGGATATCAAAAATTACAAAATATGAACTGAAGAGTGTTAAACGTTTGAATACATCTCAATCCACAGATGAGAACTATTCCTGATTTCTCGCCTAGAACGACATTTTTATTTGAATTTGTTTTTTGTTATTTTCTACAAGTCTGAAACTTGATTATCAGCAAAGTTTTCTCTATAATTATAAAACCTGTAGATAAAATCTCATTTTCGTCTTCCCGCCAAACTTTTCTTTTGACATATTACTCTATGTCTTGTCCGAATCTCACCAGTTAGTCCGACGACTGTTCCATTAAGACCGGTTCCAAAACGAAATGCTCATCCGACTAGAATGAGCGTTTTTTTCTTGTTTTTTTTCAAGTTTTTTTTTAATTTCTGCCAGATGGCGCTGTCCATGTCACCATAGATAAAATGTGTTCCGTAGCAATCAATGTCAAAGTGATTTTTCATTTCTTTTTCATCTGTGCAAATTTTGTCTTTGATTCTGTTGCTAAAGTATACGACAGTGCCATCTAGGAATCATATTTAACACTAAATTTGACATAAAGAAAAACGCTCATTGCTCGGTGATAGGGGTTTGGTTTTGGAACGCTACCTAAATAAAATGTGGATAAGTGCGGATGTCATAAAATATGTCAGTTGGTATTGTAGTCTAAAAACAATGAGACCATGAAGATTTACGTACTAAATTAAAGAAGATGCACACAGTCGTGTTCCCAACAGCTAAACATTGTGATTTTTTTCTTATTTTAATTAAAAGTATTAAGTAAATGTGATTACATATGTAACCATCAATTTAAAACGCCACTGCCACCATCTGTATTTAGACCGGCCGTTGCGTTTGTGCATTACGTGCGTTCAGGATCTACACGTCAATACACACGTAATAGTGGTGATATACGTAATACAAGTAAAAGAGGTGTTATAGATGTGGAAGCCGGATTGATAAACGTCGCTGCATTGTTATGCGGCTGGTGACGTTCAGTCAAAATGTCGAAATGATACGTTCGCTAAAACGGTGGCCAACTTCTAGCCCTATTCACCAAAAGTGAAAAATAGGTGCAACGACGAGCGAAACGAATCGAAGTGAGGAGGAATGTATTAGGTTGAAATGTTTATAAATTCAGGGAGCCGAGCGAAGCGGAACGGAGCGAGGCAACCGCTCTAGTTTTAGCAGAATTCACAATATACACAAAAAAAATAGGGCTAAAGGTTGGCCACCGTTTTGGCGAACGTATAATTTCGACATTATGGCTGAACGTTATCAGCCGCATAACAATACATCGATGTTTTTCAATACGGCACGCCTACTTGTAATACGGCGTGTCTTACGATATGGCTGCGACATATATATATATATATACATATATAATTATATATAAACATACAGTCCAAAAAGCAAAATTTAATGAAGTACCACCATAATAGCTGACAGGATACAGTGAATATTGCCTCGTTATTACGCAAAGTTTAGCAAGTTGTATAACTTTTATCTATACTGGAAATAAAAAAAGAGAGAAACACAGACGTCGTTCTTGTAAAGAAGGCTAAGTTTATGCACTTTTCTGTAAATAAACAGTTACCGTTTCATAGAAAACAGTTTTTACTTCAAACCATTTTACAAATTCGGCGCTTTTTGAATATCCCGCCATCTTGCACCTCTTGATGCAAGTGTGTGTGGGCCCCCCCACGTAAACTTATACAAAAATGTGTGCAAAGTTTCAATGAGATCAAAGCCACCAGGACGTCACAAACACATAAAGCATTTATATAGCAGCTGAACGGGATGGCCCACCTTAAATGTAAGTGTATGCGTCTCATTCTTTATGATTTGACATTTTTATAATTAGTTTTTATTTCTAAAATTTTAACTTAGTAGATGTTTAATTATTTTGGAGAGACTTCTCTATTCGTACAGTTCTGCACACGCTTACAGATACCGCAACACTAAAGTCTGTGATAAGTTTGTGAATGGAGCCTCGATAATTCATGTACTTACAAGGTCAATGACAAATAAAGCTCGTCCGACAGGTTCCACTACCTTCTTACACAAGCTGATTGGGTGTAATAGCATTTAGTATAAAATGTTATTAACTAGCTGATTTATTATCATATTGTTTTCAGCAACCATCTGATTCACATCATCATGTTTTCGATAGTAAGTTATTGTAAAAACTAAGGAAAATCTATATCAATACCTAAGGCAAACAAAAACAAAAAAAATAACACTATTTATTACAAATTTGCAGGTAGTAGCTTTATGCGCCGTGGTGGCGGTGTGCCAAGGTGGGCTCCTGCCCGCAGCTCCCGTCCACTACTCTTCAGCAGAGGCTGTTTCCTCTCAGAGCATTGTGCACCATGATCAGCCTCACGCTGTTGCCACTAAGCTGGTAGCTGCCGCACCCGTCTACCATGCCGCCCCTGCCCCTGTCTACCACTCCGCCCCTGCCCCTGTCTACCACGCCGCCGCTGCCCCTGTCTACGAATCCGCACCTGCCCCTGTCTACCATTCCGCCCCTGCCCCTGTCTACCACTCTGCTCCCGCTACCGTCTACCACGCTGCTCCCACCCCGGTCGTTAAGTACGCCGCTCCTGTCGTCAAATACGCCGAACACCACGAAGAAATCGTAAGTATTCTGCCAACTTATACCACCCAAGTTGAGTCATCATATTCAGCAGAGTCATCAGAATCTTCTCTACCATTGCAGGCCTACCCCAAGTACGAGTACACATACTCCGTCGCTGACGGCCACACCGGCGACAACAAGTCCCAGCAGGAGGTGCGCGACGGTGACGTTGTGAAAGGCTCGTACTCTCTGCATGAGGCTGACGGCTCCATCAGGACCGTGGAGTACACCGCTGACGACCACAACGGCTTCAACGCGGTGGTACACAACACCGCCCCCACACACGCGCCCGTTCTCAAGGCCGCCGTCTATGCCGCCCCCGCCCCCGTCGCGTACTACAAGCATTAGTCTTTTTTTATAACCATTTTAAATATTATTGTTAACCTCGTATTTATTGAAATATAAAATAAGATTCAATACACATAATTTCTGCTCTTTTTTTTTAAGTATCGGCATGGGTACCATGACTATGTCTTCACCTGTGTTAAGGCGCTTTTTGTTGCACTATTGTCCGTTTCAATTATACGTATAACAAGCCAAGAAAAAATACAATGTATAAACAAGCATTTAAAAAAAACTTATTCAAGAAATATTTTCTAGAAAATGATCTAAGATCTCGAAAAAAGAAATCGCAAGAAAGAACTTTCTCGTCTCAAAATTTTCAATATTTTGAACGGCAACTAACATACTTTGTGTAACTATCAAAAAAGAAATTTTGTCGTTAGAGAAATCTCCAGGTATGTAATTGTTAAAAAAGCGCAATTAATTAATTGTCATTTAAACTGAGTAATAACGTTAAAAAAATTCAAACAATTACCCTAAGTCGGAAAGGCAACTTATTCCATACAGTCATGACTGAACTTTTACCAATAAGGTTTTTATTGCTAACATGCTATCTCTTTTGAGCGTGTTGAATTTGTATATGTTATCCTGTATAGTCTACGAGTATATCCTGCTGTCTAGGCGGCCTCGTAAGGCTATCAAACAGAACGCAGCGAAGTTGCCTGGAAAGTGCATGCGCGATGGCTGGACATTTTATTGCAAAATATCGTTTAGAGCCGAGCGAAGCGGAGTGGAGCGAGGCGCCCGCCCTAGTTTTAGCAGAATTCATAATCGACACAAAAAAATAGAGCTAAAGATTGGCCACCGTTTGGCCAAACGTATCATTTCGACAATTTGGCTGGACGTCATCATCCGCATTACAATACAGCGACGTTTTTCAATCCGGTGCGCCTACTTGTGATGGGGTGCACAAGTTCACGGTAGAAAATTGGTAGAATTTTTGAAATTGAAAAATTAAATGTTTGCAGGCCGAAATGTAATTTTTTTTTTGAAAACGTATGAAACTAACGTAAAACTAACGAAAGGAACTTGTTTCAGGTCGATCAGAGCATTTTTGAGCATTTTTGAAATCCCATACAAATTTTGAAATTGAAAGAAAACATGTTTGCAGGCAGAAAAAGACAATTTTTTTTTTCAATACCAACGAAACTAACGTAAAACTAACGATTGGCACTTGTTCCAGCTCAATCAGAGCATTTTTGAAATTCCATACAAAAGGAGACCATTCACGTTTCATACAAAGTTGGGCCCAGAACCGGAAGTGCCGGCCAATGAAAAAAAATGTTATTTAACTATTGGGCACATCAGTTGGAGCTTATGTTACTATGGCACCAAAACTACGGAACCAATATTTTGGCTGATATAGCAGTTTGAAAAATCTAATTTTCCATACATGTCAATGAAATATTAATGTATATATTTTAGTAAGATTTAGATGTAGGCTTACTCAAGGGTCCATTATCAACATTTTTTACTACTACGGTAATTATCTACGACCTGTCATTCAATTGTTAATGATGTCAAAACTTGTACAATGGTATAATTATTTTCAGCATGCAGGTAAATACTAAGACAAAAGGACCCCTTTCCTCCACCCACTCCGCGAACATCCTCAAACCAGTTTGTGCTAATGCGTTGGTGCACGGCCAGAGTGAAAGAGACAATAATTGTATTTTTGTGCAATAAAGAATATTTTATTATATAATTATCTATTATCTTTGTCTTTAAAAAGTCAGTTATCCATGCGACTTTGGTTACATCGGACGGCTACTTTGAACTCGTACTAAGCGCTTCTGTGACAGAATTGTGTCTTTGTCCTTCTTTAAAATGGACGAAATAGTGTGTATTCGGTGTCGTGAACCTATGCGGGACCGGAGGCGGTACTATTGGACCTCGCGAGAGGACCAGCATATTGACATCGCACAGATTGTGATTCAAGAATTAATTGATCAGGGGTATGTACTTATCTTCTTATTACGTTCCAACTGGTTAGTTATAAAATCCTAGAAAAGCTAGCTCCAGAATGAAGCGATCTTCACCGATCGTGTTTGTCAATAACGTTCACACTGTATATTTTATTTATAATAACCCACAGACTAGGGATTTTTCCAAGTTTGTACTTCCTGAAAACGTCGCTTTCTTCATCAATGTTATGGTGTTCAAGAGTATTGTTAGTACTATGCGTTTCAAGTAAAGATAAGACTGTCAAGACGCCATTTTGCTGTTGCTCTCTCGCGCACCATCGTTATACAGAGCGAGAGAAGGATATGGCTAACGAATGAAGTTATCTACAGGTGCGATCCTATTCTTATTTGAGACACATAGTATAGTCGAGACAAACAAAACGCTTCAGACTTAACCAGAGCTTGCGGTTTAGGAAGTTTCCTTAATAAGGTTGAATTGGGTGTATAATTGTACGGATCTACTACATGTAAAGTCTTAGTATCTTTGGTTTTGTAACAAATTGAGCACTGCATACTTACAAGGATATGGTCATAAAGAGAATCATATTATTATAACCCATCATTATTTGGTCACTGAATTGAGATGTTGTAAATAAATCTTTCTTATTTTTTCATTTATTTTTCAGATGGCACCAACGGATTTTATTTGCCGACCGTGTTGGCAAAGAGCAGTAAGAACGCACCAACGTTTGGTTCAAGGAAGAGATCAAGCAGGAGAGGAAATTCCTGAGGTGTTAAATGAACCAGTTAACGAGGATGATCCCGCCGTTCCCGCCCCATCGACAGTGTCTTTGCTCGGCTATGTTCGGACCCCGAACACTGGGCGTACTTGCGTTTTCGAATATTGTGAAAATGCATCCAGACACCGCATACCAGAAGCTATTGTTTATCGATGCCTTATTGCCTACAGCATGCTATTATGTCAAGAAAATCGTGTCTGCCGTGAACATCTTGAGCAGAACATATGGCACGAAGTAGCAGTTCAAGAAAATCTTTTATCGGATTTTTCTGCAGGTCACGTTGCTCATGCTCTTTCCATTATGAGGACGCATATAAGTCTTGATGTTTTGAACTTCGAGCAATATGAAACGATTGACGCTAGAGAATTCCACACATGGACTGGGCGTAAACATGATGAGTTTGCAGATATTCTTGTAAATACTCCAAGTCTCAATCATGATAAGAAGAAAAAAACTATACTGGCAGCCTTATTGGTAAAACTGCGCACGGGTGAATCAAACGCGAGACTTTCTGTTATATTCAAAACCAGTGAGTCGACTTTCTCAAGAATGGTAAAAGTCGGTCTCGATTGCTTTATTCGAGACTTTGTACCTCTGCACCTGGGTTACGATCACATAACACGCGAAGAAGCAGTACAAAGAAACCTTACCGTGCCCGAGGGCCTTTTTGGTAATCCTGAAAGTGCTCTCAACGAGAGAAAGCTAATTATTATTATGGATGGGACATATATATATATATACAAAAAAGTTCGAATCACTTTTTTCAACGAGTATCCTATAGTAGTAATCATAAATATAGGAACTTGGTAAAGCCTTTTTTAATCGTTTGTTGTGATGGCCATATTATTGACGTGTCTGGACCGCATTCAGCTCGTACTTCTGATGCTCAAATAATGAACGACATCCTTGACAATGAAAACCAAGATGGTGATGGAGTTTTTAATTGGTTTTGCCAAAATGGTGATATTATTATTGTAGATCGTAGATTTAGAGATGCTGTTTCTAACATGGAGTCACATGGCTACACAGTGCAGAAGCCTGAGACAAAGTCCGCCAATGAGACACAATTAACCAGAGAACAGGCAAACAAAACACGCCTTGTAACGATTTGTCGATGGGTTGTGGAAATCATAAATGGCCGATTCAAAAGAGACTTTCGACTTTTGAGAAATGTATATATTAACTGCACCTTGGAAAGCATGTTCAGTTACTTTAAAGTTGCCGCGGCTTTGATCAATGCCTATCATGTTTTAATAGAAGATAATGTTCATGCCGAAACATTTTTGGAGATAATCCAAGAAAGGATGGATATACCTAACAGGATGGCCGATCTCGTCAGCAGATATAATTATAACCGACGGAGAAGTATGTTTCGCTCTATCTCGGCTGATCTTCCGGAACTAAACGACTTACCCAGGCTCACAGAAGAAGATCTGATATTGTTTGGTATTGGCACCTATCAACTGAAACAAGCAAAGAGTTACTATGGGGAACACATAAAAAACGATGGCATATTTTCAATAGAACTAGGAGACGCAATACCCGAAGAACATGCAGCCGAGCTAGGAGAAAACATTTGCGTTATTCGGGGACGGATCCAATCCCGTCACGTCAGTGCCAAAACCTATAATGTTTATATAGGTTTCGACAGGACACTAAACGGTCGACTCGCTGTCCCTCACTACTACTGTACGTGTAATGTTGGTAAAAGGACAATAGGGTGCTGCGGACATATGCCCTGCGTTCCGAAATAGAATTATTTCGCTAAAATCGATTACGAAAGTATGAAGTGAATGGCTTATGATCTATTGTAATTCTATTACGGACCGCAGGGGTTATGTGCATTGTATGGTTTATAACTTATGCAAGATATGAACCAAATGCAAGACGACCTCCAGCAATGGGATTAGAAAATATATTAGTTCGACCTAATTAGAAATAGCTGTATAGTATATAAAATAATATTTGTAAAATGTGTTTCTTTTCGATATATCTTCTATGTAAAATAAAGCGTACATTCATTCATGTATTCATTCATTCAAAAATTGAATGAATTAAAAATGTTAATTATTGTTACCCCGATTATTAAAAAATATTGAGAATGGCCCATGATTTATGATTTATTTATGATTTAAGCCCACATATATAAACCATTAAAATATTGTATTTAATTTTTGCTCAAATGTATGAAAAATGTCAATTTTGAAACTGCGATTGCAGCTAAAATATAGGTTCTACAGTTTTTGTGCCTTATAATAAAATGCTCAAATTGACGTGCGCAACAATATAAAATCATTTTATTTCACTGGCCGGCACTTGCGTTTCTGGGCCCAAAATGAATGGTCTCCTTTGAAATTGAAAAAAAAGTGTTTGCGAGCGGAAAAAAACACATTTTTTTTTAAAAACGTACGAAACTAACGTAAAACTAACGATTGGCACCTGTTTCAGGTCGATCCAAGCATTTTTGAGCATTTTTGAAATTCCATACAAAATTTTAAATAAAAAAAAAATGTGTGTAGGCAAAAAAAGAAAAAAAAAACAAAACAAACGAAACTAACGAAGAACTAACGATTGGCACTGATTTCAGGTCAATCGGTGCCATGGGGTACACAAGTTCACGGTAGAAATCGGTAGAATCTTTTAAATTGAAATAAACATGTTTGCAGGATGAAACAAACAAAAAGTTTAAACAAAACAGACAAAACTAACATGTGGCAACATTTATTTTGAAATCCGTGAGATGGGGTGCACAAGTTCCCTGGAGTCACTTTCACCCTCCTCCCTAACACCTATCTCAAAGGCGACCACCTCATGTCAATTGGGCTAAATCAGCTCAGAACAACCCAAGGATCAACTATGCCAAGCGGCTTCTTCCTACACAATGTCGCAAAGAGTCCTATAAGCAAGTAGTAGGCTAACTAGTAGAGTCCCGTTTGTCATCCTTCGGGTACGGAACCATAAAATACTTTTGTCAATGTACTAATTAGAAAAGCCGCAGTCGTTCGTTTGCTACTAAAAACCAGATGGCGCTACTTGTATATTACATCGCGATATCGTTTGATCTTTCTCAAAATACATACCCAAACATGTAATGAGGCGGGCTGAAAGGTCCCAAATTGCTTGTGTGTTTTTGAAAGGATTTCTCCATTAAGAGGATCCTGCTGTCAGATTCAGAGACGGTGGTTGATTAGAGTTCCGTAGTACCTAAAAGGTACAAAAGTAACTTTTATGGTGAGACTCCGTTGTCCGTCCGTCATAACTTTACCACCGTTAATTTGAAATTTGAAATTGTCCAAAATATTTCCAAAACAAAAGTGAGAAAAATAAAAACTTTTATCCCAAAAATACAATTAATTTAGGATATTAAAAAGCTGATTGTAAAAGTAAATACTTTTACTAAATTTACTGGCACTGGTTTCAATAAATCTTTAAAAACCACAAAAATATGTATGTCCCCCCCTTATCTCCGAAATTCGTGGACCGAAAAATATGAAAAAAATGTCGATTATAGATCATAACTGATCAATTACAGATAAACTATAGCGATTTAAAAAAAATGAGCACAAATGAGAAATATAAAAAAAGAAGTAGAATAAATAAATACAAAATTATATAAAAATACATTATGGGTATCAAATTGTAGGTATTAAAGAGCTTATTGTATAAATATATTATAGTTTAGCTATAAATTTAGTTGCATCTATTTTGGGAAATACTCAAAAAAGCACAAAAATGTATGTCCCCTCCCCCTATCTCCAAAACTGGAAGACCGGAAAATATATAAAAAAACCGGCCAAGTGCGAGTCGGACTCGCCCATGAAGGGTTTTGTACTAATATCTATAAACACAGCAAAAAAAAACATTTCTGTTGTATGGGAGCCCCCTTAAATATTTTTTTTATTCTGCTTTTTAGTATTTTTTGTAATAGCGGCAACAGAAATACATCATCTGTGAAAATTTCAACTTTCTAACTATCACGGTTAGGGAATGCAATCTTGCACCTAAATGTCAATCTCGGTATTTGCAAGATTAAAAAAAAATCAATCTCGCAAGATCTCGGTATTAGCGAGATCTTGCACTAATAAAAATTCTTTCGAAAAAATATTGTTTCAACTACTGGTTAATAAAAAAATTAAAACAAGATATCAATCCAATGAAAAGGATGTATTTAAACATACTTATAATAGTTAATTATGTTATTCTACTGACCATACTGAAAAGCTTTCCCAAAGAAAGATACCAGCGCAAATGAAAAAAAAATATTCTCCTTTCCATAATAACTTTAAAAACCAACAGTAAATGTTGTATAGGCATGTGTTTTTTTTTTCATTTGTTATGTTTCTTTGGAAAATTTGTTTATTGTGAACAGTAAAGAAGAGTTTATGATTTTATTTAAAGATAGCGTGTGTTTTCACATTATATAGCCTATAGGCTAGCCTAGCCGCAGACAAAGTTCTTTCGAATTCCATGTTTATAGTCATAAATTTCATCAGTTATTATCTTCTCGACCCAGCAAATCCAAAACTTTATCCTTTTTTTATAATTATTCAAGTGTCGCCAATGTCCTGCATCTGTAATATGCGCTGCCGCTTGATCTCGCAAATCTTGCGAGATCTCGCACTGATAACGATTCGAGATTGATCTTGCAATATATGTGCGAGATCTCGGTATACCGAGATTGCATTCCCTAAACACGGTTCATGAAATACAGCCTGGTGACAGACGAACAGACGGACAGACAAACAGGCAGACAGACAGACGGACAGACAGCGGAGTCTTAATAATATTGTCCCGTTGGATACCCTTGGGTACGGAACCCTAAAAATCATGGTAATATGTGTTTACGTAAAAAATTACAGGAAAAATATAGCCGTTGCGAAATTCACGAAAAAAAATGACAAAATTAAATTTATCATCCACGATACGGAACCCTAGGTACGCGGGTCTGACTCGCACTTGGCTGGTTTTATGTATAATTGAAACGGAAAACTGTGCGACAAAAAGCGCCTTAACACAGGTGAACACGTAGTCATGGTACCAAAGCTGATACTTAAAAAAAAGAACAGAAATTAGGTGTATTGAATCTTATTTTATATTTCAATAAATACGAGGACAACAATAATATTTAACATGGTTGTGAAAGAAGACTAGTGCTTGTAGTAAGCGACGGGCGCGGGGGCGGCATAGACGGCGGCCTTGAGAACGGGCGCGTGTGTGGGGGCGGTGTTGTGTACCACCGCGTTGAAGCCGTTGTGGTCGTCAGCGGTGTACTCCACGGTCCTGATGGAGCCGTCAGCCTCGTGCAGAGAGTACGAGCCTTTCACAACGTCACCGTCGCGCACCTCCTGCTGGGACTTGTTGTCGCCGGTGTGGCCGTCAGCGACGGAGTATGTGTACTCGTACTTGGGGTAGGCCTGCAATGGTAGAGAAGATTCTGATGACTCTGCTGTACATTACGATTCAACTTGGGTGGTATAAGTTGGCAGAATACTTACGATTTCTTCGTGGTGTTCGGCGTATTTGACGACAGGAGCGGCGTACTTAACGACCGGGGTGGGAGCAGCGTGGTAGACGGTAGCGGGAGCAGAGTGGTAGACAGGGGCAGGGGCGGAATGGTAGACAGGGGCTGGGGCAGAGTGATAGACAGGGGCAGCGGCGGCGTGGTAGACAGGGGCAGGTGCGGATTCGTAGACAGGGGCAGCGGCGGCGTGGTAGACAGGGGCAGGGGCGGAGTGGTAGACAGGGGCAGGGGCGGCATGGTAGACGGGTGCGGCAGCTACCAGCTTAGTGGCAACAGCGTGAGGCTGATCATGGTGCACAATGCTCTGAGAGGAAACAGCCTCTGCTGAAGAGTAGTGGACGGGAGCTGCGGGCAGAAGCCCACCTTGGCACACCGCCACCACGGCGCATAAAGCTACTACCTGCAAATTCGTAATAAATTGTGTTATTTTTGTTTGCGTTACGTATTGATATAGTTTTTCTTTACTTTTTACAATTACTTACTTTTGAGAACATGGCGATGTGAATCAGAGGGTTGCTGAAAACAATATGATAATAAATCAGCTGGTTAATAACATTTTATACTAAATGCTATTACACCCAATCAGCTTGTGTAAGAAGGTAGTGGAACCTGTCGGACGAGCTTTATTTGTCATTGACCTTGTAAGTGCATGAATTATTGACGCTCCATTCACAAACTTATCACAGACTTTAGTGTTGCGGTCTCTGTAAGCGTGTGCAGAACTGTACGAATAGAGAAGTCTCTCTAAAATAATTAAAAATCTACCAAGTTCAAATTTTAGAAATGAAATCTAATTATAAAAAGGTCAAATCATAAAGAAAGAGAGGAATAACACTTACATATAATTTATTCTGCGATTAGTCCACTACGGCAGACACTCTCTTTCTTGTAATTGATTTCGGAAAGAAACTGAAACATGTCGCGTATCGCGAGATAAATTTTACGATTGTGTGAGTGTTAATCTATCACATCTTCAATTATGATTCCAACTTATAGTATGTAGTTACGAATCTTAAATATGCTTACAAGTCCAAAATTCTTTAATATAAACGGTATATAATGGTGTAATTAGTTTTAGTTTATTAAATTAAAGTTTATTTTTATTTAATAAACTAAAACAAATTTAATAAAACAAAAAATTATTAAATAAAAATTTGTTTAAGCTATTCTCCTCGGACTTTTTAAGAAACCGGCTTAGTGATTTTATTTTTACGTTATTAATTTTATTTCTTCGTAGTTCTGCTCTTTTTTCAAGAAGTCGATATTGTTTAGAACAGTGTTTCAATATTTTTCATCTTTTTCATGGCGTGGCCCTGGAAAAACATTTCGCGACCCTTACCCTTATTTATTAATGAAAAATTGCAACCATCACCTTAGGTGATACATTTTACAACATAACATTTTGAACTAGAATGGTTTTCTGCGATCCCCTTAAAGAGGCTTTGTGACCCCCCAGGGGGTCGCGACCCACAGTTTGAAAAACACTGGTTTAGAACACGGATAAAATTCAAGATTAATATTAATATGTATACTATGTATTTATATAAATATATTTTGTGCCGAACATTTTTTTATTTTTATTTCATTAGTAATATTAATATTTTAGGTATATTTAATTTTAGTTTTATGTCACCTTGTATAAATATTAAAATACTTATAACAGAAATAAAAAAATATATAAAAATATATAAATAAATAAAAATTTGAAAATGATAGTGCCTACAATTCAATGTCTAAAATTAACGTTGCACTCAAGTTAACGCGGTACATGTACTGAAAAAGCTTTATGAAAAAATAGGCGCAATTCTTTAAGTTTTTGAGGAATTAAATAATAATAATAATAAATTGCTTTATTTCATGCAACCATGCCCATAACAATAAAAACCTAAGGTTAATAGTACATATTTTTTTACTTAAAAACTAAAAAAAAAAATCACTTTGGCACAACGTTACCACAAAATAACCACTTACAGAAGGTTTACTCCGCATAACTAGCGAAAACGCGTCTATGCATGTGTGCGTCAGTTTTCGCTCCGTCGGCGTCGTCATCGAGTCGGCCTTCTGGTTGTATCTATTTTGTGACGTAATTGTGCTGGTCCGGTGGTAGAATACCGCGAAAAGGCCGGTCTACCACGCCCTTTGGCCAGAAATCCTCCTTTATGAAGGTTTGCAGGCTGCTTGTCGGTATTTAGGTGGTAGAGCTTGGAAACCCCTTCGAAGTAATTCGGGGGACAGTAAGAGGACAGCTCAGAGGCAAAAAACCAGGAGGCCCACCTTGCCTGGGACCGATGGATGACGGTATATCCATCCCTAATAGCCGGGTCTTATATGTATGCAACAGACTGGTGACGGGCAGCGGCGTCACTGGTGCGAGGGTTCCGGCACCGCACTCACCAAGCCACCTGCCCAGCGTGTGTGAGTATGGGCAATTCTTCCAGGATGACCGCTGGGAGTGGCGAATTCCTGGAAAGGCTTATGTCCAGCAGTGGACGAACTAGGCTGGTGGATGGATGGATGTCGGTATGTGCCACGTACGCCTTGAAACAAGCGTGGTGACGCTGCGTATAGATTTCGCGATTTAGGGTTTCCGTTCTGATAAATCAAAATAAGGAAATTACGAAGACTTAAAAAAATAAAACTTAAAAGGGGTGTTGCACCCTTTAAAACTACTCTTACACTTGAGACACTCAATTGTGTATATTCTTAGAACTTATTTTAACCCCAATGAAATCGAAATTTGTTTATGACAAAATAAAGGCATCACATTTTATGATTCAACATACATTGTTAAAACGTAGGTGAAAATCCGATAAATAACAAAAAAGCGCACCAGCATTTTAAATATTCTAGGCAATTTATTTTGGTTTTGTTTTAAGAAATAATTGTATCTCAAAAGTTTAATGTTATATCTACATAATGACGAAGTTTTTTTAGGTAAATATAAATTTATAGTAAGTATGTAAACTATTTAAAGTTAGCACAAAATTTTGAAAAGGCGTATTGGTGTATTAGTCTATTTAATAACTTACCTACTTAATTGTAGAATTTTATCTCATTCTCATTGAAAACATCATAAACATAAACTTTTACGAGCTTTTGATTAGTACTATTATTAAAACCATACCGATACCATACCCATACCGAGGGCCGAAATATATCGAGTTATAATTTTTTCAATTGTTTTAATAATAGTACTAATCAAAAGCTCGTAAAAGTTAAATATAATATATTTATAAACATAAACATAAACTATAATTCTTCCAGCTCACATTTAATAATACAAGCTTCGAACACCTAAGCATAAAACAGCAGCTTTTAATGGAAGCTTTAGATATCTGGCTACAAAGTGTTGGAATAACCTTCCACCGCCAATAATGAATTTCAAGGCTAAGTCTACTTTTAAAACAAAACTAAAATTATATTTGCTAACTCACAACTCAAATTCAAAACCAAAACTAAATTGTGCCAGTTTAATTTAACAATTCTTAAAACACTTTCCCGTTTATTGTTTATTATTTTATTTATAAATTATTCATTTATTGACGTAAGTATTTTTTATGTTATTTATGTATATTTTTCTTCTATTTTTGTATTAAATTATATTATTGAGCCAATAAAACACATTTTCTTGCAGTGAATTTTTTTATGGTTGTAAATAATTAAATTAGTAAATTTTCTCATGTCACACAAAGACAATCTTCGTTTTAAGATAATCATTAAATTTTGTTACATCGCATGTGTCGCAACTCGCGGCCTCTGACGGAAGATCAGCGTCACAGTTCTACTGTGACATTTTGCTGAGTCAGAGACCTTTTTGTTGGCTGCATCTTAGAAACTACCTCAGGCTGTATAATAGCTAAATGTGTAAGCCTTAAACTGTTTATTATTTAGAGTATTTGGTTTTTTGTAATGGTGTTGCTCTCAAAATAAACGCCTTTTCTTTCTTCTTTATTCAAGAAAAGCTGCCTGGTAATTTATATATAATTATTTCAAAACGCAGCTCAAATAAAAATGGACGCACCAGATTCAATAAAAACGATCACGATAAAGTCGAACACGAGGACAGAGCGAGGTGTCGAATCGAATTCGGGGGCAACTCAGCCTGCAGCTAACTTTGCCCGCGGGCTGATTTGCCCCCTAAAATTGTATTTTGTGCAACTGTAACATAATTTAAGATATTGGGACACGAGTGCTTGTTTACGAAACGAATAAAGTGAATTCAGTTCAATTTCACAAAATACTTTATCTTCGACCATTAAAAATGTCGTCTTTATTTATAATATATCCAACTAACAATTTTACGAAAAATGAGAAGAAAACATTGATCGTTCATGAACCTCGGGCGCGTCGTTTCGGTAATGCGGCTTAAGAAATAAGGTCGGGAATTATTCCTCGTTTCTGTTGTTGATTAGGTATCATGTGTTGTTCTTTTTTAGAAAATTTCACTCTTTACCATAAAATTAAATGTTTAGACATTTTGCTGTAAAGAAATCGTTTTGCTTTTGAATTCGATATCGATATCTTTGCTATTGCTATTGAAAATCTGTTTATCGTAGCATAGCAGCGAATATTTTTGTGAAGCAAATCGGAGATTGATATCGGTTTTACTAACCTCAAAAGATGCCCAAGTCAGACACCTATTAATTACTTAAGAGTTGCCTTGAGCACAAATATGTTTCACCAAATCTTAGGTTATAACTACTCATAACTAACAGAACTCTGTGTTTAGCAAACTTGGGTGTTACCGATGTAGGCATTTGCTTAGTTCGTCGCAAGTGAAAATGAGTAAGATAGCTCTTGAAGGATGAGTTACTCACGCAGCGCGGAAGAAACTAGTTCAAGAAATAAACAGAGACAGGTAACTTTTGAATATTATAATGTATTTCAATAAATTAGTGTTCTTGTTGGTAAACTTCGGTGTCTAGTGCTTGTAGTACGCGACGGGGGCGGGGGCGGCATAGACGGCGGCCTTGAGAACGGGCGCGTGTGTGGGGGCGGTGTTGTGTACCACCGCGTTGAAACCGTTGTGGTCGTCAGCGGTGTACTCCACGGTCCTGATGGAGCCGTCAGCCTCGTGCAGAGAGTACGAGCCTTTCACAACGTCACCGTCGCGCACCTCCTGCTGGGACTTGTTGTCGCCGGTGTGGCCGTCAGCGACGGAGTATGTGTACTCGTACTTGGGGTAGGCCTGCAATGGTAGAGAAGATTCTGATGACTCTGCTGTACATTACGATTCAACTTGGGTGGTACAAGTTGGCAGAATACTTACGATTTCTTCGTGGTGTTCGGCGTATTTGACGACAGGAGCGGCGTACTTAACAACCGGGGCGGGTGCAGCGTGGTAGACGGTTGCGGGAGCAGAGTGGTAGACAGGGGCAGGGGCGGAGTGGTAGACAGGGGCAGGGGCGGAGTGGTAGACAGGGGCAGGGGCGGAGTGGTAGACAGGGGCGGGGGCGGCGTGGTAGACAGGAGCAGGGGCAGAGTGGTAAACAGGGGCAGGGGCGGCATGGTAGACGGGAGCAGCGGCTACCAACTTGGTGGCAACAGCGTGAGGCTGGTCGTGGCGCACAATGCTCTGAGAGGAAACAGCCTCAGCCGGAGAGTAGTGGACGGGGCCTGCAGGCACAAGCCCAGCCTGGCATGCCGCCACCATAGCGCAAAGACTTAGTACCTGTAATTTCAATAGATAATGTCAGTTTTTGATTTTATAAATAGATAATTACGTACGTACGTCTCTTAATATTTGTGAAGGATAGTAATTAGTAATCAACTCAAAATAAAAATCTTACTTTAGAGATCATGTTGTTGATTTGTCCGTTCTGACTGAACAGTGACTGATATGATTTCAATTTTTGACACTGGTTTTATAGTAACCTGTTTAGCTCCAAGCAAGAGTAGCAGTTTATTCGTTGACCTTGGTCCCCGGTCAATAAGCTGTCAGAAAGAGCTCACAGTTCGCCCACTGGTACTTACTTACTTACACAGTATGTAAGTATTATAACTAAGTATGTTATAATGTATTTTGCCGTAGAAGTAGTTAGTACGATGGTAATGTATGTACTCAGTAATATTAATTAATATTTTCTTGTAAAAATTCATGACTATTCCTTAACTTTGACGACTCCATTCAAAAATTTACGAGATATGTGTAACAGATGGGCGACAGGGTTTTTAAAAAAATTTGGTAATTTTTGTCTCCTTTGCTAATTGAAAGAACTTTTAATAATGATATAAGATGAATAAAAAAATCATATATTTTTTACTTGTAAATTATTTAATATCAAACAGCTATGTAGTTATGTTATGCACGCTTAGGCCCACTTGCAGCATGTTCTTAACTCGACTTTAAGTCGGGTTAAGTCCAAAATACATGGTTAAAAAAAATCTCTCTTGCACCAATCAAAATCTCGGGTTAAACTAGGGTTAAACTAAGAGAAAGTCATCAGAATTTAACCCAACTCTCGCGTTGAGTTTTTAAATTTTTTATTTTAATCCGGTTTCCCCCGATTTTAATTTTTCAGGGACCTTGTTTTTTTTTTTAACTTGAGTTAAACTCGGGTTAGCGAAGTGATGTTAGCCGTTTGACTTAAATTGTGTTGTTTCTAATGACATTATATAGATAGTATAGATACTATACCTCATTGGTTGCAACTAATTACTTTATGGTAACATTCTAAATAAATGTCAAATGTCAAACAATCGCTTAGATCGGGTTTACTTACCTGCTTCGATATTGTCATGGTGCAATAGGACTAATGAAGTGTCGGGTTGGGTCGGTCCCACTATATATATATATATACCCACAATTGCAGTAGTAATACTGGGACTTCACATTTTTCTCAAAACAGTCCCAGTATATCCATTGAGATAAGAATTGACCGATGGAAAGAGTGTGAATTACTTTTCATACCATCGTGTCACAGAATAACCGTTTCCGACGTTTAATAAACGTGTGACGGCCTACCGCTCGCCGCAGTCTTCGTAAGAAAAGAAGGCGGTTATCATACTGGCTACAAAAAGCTATAATACTTTTTTTTTCAATGCAAGTGCTCGTAAAGGCCCACTTTTTATGCAATAAAACCGAACAGAAAGTCGATTATTTTGCCCTAGGGCTTTATTATTATTTTTATTTATTTACAATAGTTGGCTAACCTGCAACCTTTCCTGTGTACCATAAATGTAATACTTTTTTTTCCATTGTTTAAAGGCTCTGTATACAGTCTTTTTGAGCCAATCATAATTTAAAGTTCACAAAATTATATTTGTTTTATTTCCTCACACTATGCATTGAAAAACGTAGTATAATACACTGGCGTAAGATCAATAAATTACTCGGTTACGTTTAAAACACTCGCTACGCTCGTGTTTTAAATCGTCCTTGTAATTTATTCCTTTTCGCCCTTGTCAGTGACGTTAGATACATATTTAGACAATTTCATCGTGAAAAAGTAGTTGATAATTCAGCAATTCACACTTCGATCAGTAAAATGGCTTCAAAAAGTAAGTAACTTGTTTATTTAATGAGATAATTTGAAAATAATACTTTATATACTGCCTAGTTTAGATGTATCCATATTTTCAGGAAAAAATGTTCCGGAGACGGAACAGGATACTCTTACCTATATTTTCTTTAAACAGAAGAGTTTTATAGTTTTATCAAAGAGTCGAGAGTACACACTTGACTAAGTTACTATCTAACCTTAGGTAGGTACCTATTTACAATATAAACGCTTCGGCGCGCGACGCTCAGTACGCCAGCGCGTTTAAAAAACGCCCATGAAACGTAATGGGTATTGTGGGAAAGTTAGTGCCACTATTACCATTAATGGTTATTCTCAATGGAAATAGTGGGACCGACCCGTCGGGTTAGGATTTTTTCTCGATAATGCTGCAAGTGGGCCTATGTATGCATGATACAAAATTTAAAACAAAGAACGAGTTATGTTTTCTTATTAAGTTATGTCAAACATTTAAGGATACCAAAAATAATGAGTATCTTTTTCTGGTTTCATATCTTGTGAGTTTACTCGATCCTGGGATGAAAAGCGAAAAAAGCCTTGTAACAAGTCAGCCTGAAAATAAAATAAAATATATTAATTGTTTGTACGATTTTGAAATAAGCAAAGATAGAGTAAGACAACAATAAGATATAAATATTCACGAGCTTTACTTACAAATTTAGGATATTGATGCTTATGTGCAGTAACCAAGGTATTATTGTCTTTCCTGTATACAAGATTATAAGTATGAGATTGGCTAGGGTTGACTGGTGGATACACGTGTAAGTCTGATGCAGAATAAGACATGTTTGGTTCTTTTGTAACTCCAAAAAGAACGTTTGGTGCCAAATTCGATTTTTGTATTCCAATATTCTGTCGAAATACAGGTTTTGGTAAATCTCGATGCATGTGTCGGTACTTGACAAAATTAATAGTCAAAGGTTGTTTGCTCCTAAGTATGAATTTTTGTCCCTGTGTTTTTGTATCTGGTTCATGCGAGTTTATTAAGTTGAATACGTAAGACAGATGCACATTTCCTCGCTCAACGTTCGGGATAGACATATCACCTCCATTTTGATGGAGAATTTCGTATTCTGTTTCATTGTCATGATAATATTTTACAGGTGTATCCTTGTTGATTCTGTTTTTGGGGACTTTCGCATAGTATGAATCGTGTAATGTTATTTCTCCTGAGCACAATTTTAGGAGCAGCAATAAATATAAAATCTGAAATCAAATAAAATGTTTAGGGTCCACATAAGATGACTGACACTCATTTCTCTCTGTTACTTATTAAACCTAATTTACTTACACTGATACACATATTGCTTTGATATCGAAAATATTTAAGAGACCGGATACACGATACTTTTCTTGTATATAAATACATAACAATGAGTCCTTATGTACAATATATATACTCGTTGTCCGAAGTATGTTAAGTATTGTTAAGTTTTGTAATCACACTAAAACGAGCTTTTTTGATATATTTAAGTTTATTTTTAATTTTCTATAATTTTTTTTTACATGTGCGCTGAATCCGTGTATCACAACTCAGTTTCTCAATATTTGTTTTTGATATATTTGAAAAATCGCGATTTTGTACTACTTGTAGTGATGCTTCAAACCTAGAACAATTAGTTTTTTGGCTTTAGTTTTTAAGAATACTTCACTAGAATAGTTCTGTTAAATAGTAAAAGATAAATGATACCAATACCAAGTTTTTTTACAATTTAATAACATAAAACAATCACATCCGCTTTTTCACAGAAAATACTGTGTATGAAATGTGTGAATAGGAGCAAGCACTAATCAAAAAATCCAACTAAATTAAAAATTAAGACTAAATACTTAATGATATAGGAGTAGTAGGGAAAAAAATAGAGTTTAAAAGGAAATGGTAACTGTAACGAAGCAGACAATATTACCTATAGCTTTGATTTTTCCAAGAATAATTTGAGGATCACTTGAGTTTGACTTCTGAGTTTGACTAAAACGTCGTTTTTCTGGTAAAATTCAATTTGAGTGATTCTTAGTTGTAATATCTATTTCGTTATGGTGGACAGTCACCCTTATTTGGTTGTCATGAATAGTAATAAAAAAAACGTTTAATTCAGTCGTTCGGTACAAATTGCACAACTTATCTTTGGTTTTCTTGTTAAGAAGTTAAAAGTGAAAAAGATATTGGTATGTGGCATTTCACGCAATAATTTAGTATAAGTTAGGTTTGCAAATCACCACTTTTAAATAAAATGCACAATTATTTTGGGTATACACACCCAACCCACAAGTTGCTATTAGAATCTAAAGTGATGTCAGTGCGACAACTTTTTGTATTTTCTGTTCTTAAACATATTATGGTCTGCATAAATAAAGATGTCAAAAACTATTTTCAAGCAGAAGAAGATGCATTTTGGAAACACCTTTGATGTGGGACTAGCTTTGCACAGAAGTTCGATAATTTTTTGGGGCCTTATCTTTTAAAACAATTTGCTAAGGATAACGACGTGAAGGAACCCAAAGAGTATATGAAACAAATCAAATTATGGCTTATGCCTCTCAACTACGAGAAGACAGAAAAACTTTTAGAGATAGTTAAATAGGTGCAACTTTCTGAATACATCATTCACATACTCGTATTTCCTGATCCAATAAACGTTTCATAAATCCTTACAAACACACACACTCTCACACACCCTCACCTTACTCACAGAAGCGTGCACTTTTTAGAATTAAGTTCACAATGTTATAATTTTTTTTTATTGTTTAAAATTTGTCTATATCCCTGAACATGTAACTAACATGCTGCAAGATGGCTGCAAATCCAGCGTAGGTGTCAGGAATTATGTTTTTTACAAAATGTCTTACTTTGTCTGTTTTAATTTGTGTTACTATTTTGTTTTGTATGCTTGTGTTTTTTTTTAGATCAATAAATGTATTTTATTTTATTTATTATTTACTATTTTGTCCCAACAAGCTTAAAATTATGTTTTTAGGCTGCCTTTACAGAACCTTTAAGAAGCAAGCCTTTTAAGAACCTTAAACAAGCTTAAAATGCTTTTTTAAGACTGCATTTCATAAAAATTGAGTTCAGATACCGATTCAGCACACCGTTTTCGGCAAGAATTAAAAAAATTGTTACTGTGACAGAAAACTTGTTGACCAGTATTATCGTTTGTTGAACCGAAAAATTAATAAAAAACGTATAATTTCAATATTTAAGGTAAATTAATAATTAATTTAAGGTCAGTCGTTCGGTACAAAGAGCACAAATTAACTTTGATTTTCTTGTTAAGAAGTTAAAAGTGAAAAAGACATTGATAATATATTGGTTTACGCCAATAGTTTAGTATAAGTTAGGTTTGTAAATCACCAGTTTTAAATTAAATGCACAGTTATTAGTCAAGATTTTGTCCAAACAAGCTGAAAATGCTGTTTTAAGACTGCCTTTTAAGAACCTTAAAGACGATTTCATAAAAATTGAGAGCTGATAACTAGGTTTTTTTTAGTTCAGATTCAGATTCAGCACACCATTTTTCGCAACAATAAAAAAATTGTTTCTGTCACAGGAAGCTGTTGAACAGTATTATCGTTTGTTGAACCGAACTGTTTCAGTTGCGTATAGAAATCGAACTGAATGGGAATATTTTATTTCATTCATAAGAGACACCTACATCCTAATGTTTATTATCCTTTACCAACTATGTTGAATCAATATTTTAAGTTTTGCTTTATCTTTCTACCATTGTTTTAGAACGCCAACAATCCAACAGGAATTCAAAATAACAAGACGATAATTATTATTAAAAGAACAATACAAAGTGTAAAAGCAGACAGTAATTAAAGAAAATAGGCTAAAAATGTCTGTGCATTAAACGAGTTCTTACCAAAATTGGCTTCTATCATTTAAATCAGCGTTTCTTAACCTTTTTTGTCCACGGACCCTTTATGAAATCAAGCACAATTTTAAGCACCCCCTTAATAAAAAAGCAACAATAAATTTCAGACCATTTATTTTAGTTCTACAAATTACAAAAAAATATACTTTTTTATATAAAATACGTTAATGAGAAGGTTTTTTTGGTGGAAAAAAACTTTTGGTGGCATTTATTTATGATTGTTAAATGGTCCATAGATTAGGCCGCGGAACCCCATACTAATGCTCGGGGACCCCCAGGGGTCAACGGACCACAGGTTAAGAAACGCTGATTTAAATGAAGGAAAAAAGAGAACAGCAATGTAACTCTATTAAATTATGGAGGCAAATTTTTATGAGCAACAAAATGCTGTCAGGGTTTGGAAGACTTTGCCTTGACTATTAATGAAGAGCGATTGAGACCATTTTGAAAGAACTCATGTCCCAACTGTCATGGTGGAATGTAACACCATAAACTGATAGATTTTATCACGTCTCACGTATAGCAACCTTTGAAATACGATTATCTTCAAACACGTTCATTATCCCTTATTATGTTATTATATGTTATACATACTACATAGACCTGTTTCCCAGAAGGGTAGGCTGGGACTACAGATTTCCATCTGCTATGATCCTGACATACCTCTTTCGCCTCTTCCACATCCATTGATACAGTCATACAAACTATTCTATTCCGGGTACTTTTCACATTGCTTTTCTTAAGTATGTCGCTAATTAAGTCAGCATACATCCTTCTAGGGCACCCTAGTCCAGCTTTATCTTTCACATACGCACTATAAATTTCTTTCGTCGCCCTACTTTAATTCAACCTTTCTTTTTTAAACTTTAAAGCCTTTGAGTACATCTACATGAAACCTCAGAACAGCTGTTTGAAGCTTATAATCATAGTGTTTTAATGATTAAGGCTAAAACTGAGCTTAGAACATCAACAACGTCAGATTTCCAAAGATTCGTTTTAAGACATTAGGACAACCCTAAAATTTAAAAAAATGTATAAAATTCGTTGATGTTTTATTAAATGAAAGCACACATAAAAACGTATTAAGATATATACCTATATTTGTCTAAAAAGAATAATGTCAGCCCTATTTTGTTGATTTTAAAGTGTTCTTGTGTTTTAAGTGGTTACGGGATTTTTTGACTTGATAATTTTTTTCATAAATTAGGTAATACAGATATGATGTGATTTCACTTCAATACTATTTATTTTTGTATGTATCAAATATTTTATAACTAGTTAAAACCCCTCCAACCTGTTGTATCGCTGCGTGATTAATTTATTTTTCATCACACCTATTCGAAAAACGACAATTTGCTTTAAGGGATAACGAGAGCCAAAGTAATTTTATTCCTTAGCTGTTTGCGCTTTCTCTCTTTTGGTCCGCGTTCGTGCTTCTGGTAGATTAGCGTCATTTGACCAAAGAGGTCGAAGCATAATTTATGAAGAAGTTACTGGCCGGTTAGGCGTCGGCGGCAATGTGCGCTGAAAATAAAAACTATTATTCTTTTTTCATTTATTTTTTCTCAGAAATTTGTCGTCGCTGTCATTGGAAATAATAATCAAAAATGAGTTCGAGTGACAGTGATAATATATTAAATGTAGTGATGAGAAATATAATGTATCACTCGGGCCCAAGATATTATTTATTTCTCGGGTGGCGTATATTGAATTCCTGGCTACGCTCAGGATTCTACTTTAGAATCCCTCGCTGCGCCCGGAATTCTGCTATAGAATCCTTCGTTTTACCATAAACCAAGGCTGGCCAATAGATTTTCCAGATGAGCAAAATTTTATAGACTGTGGCGGTGCCGGATCACGACTACTACTTTTTTCACAAGGTAATTTGTACACAAAAAAGACGAAATATGCTTTAATAAAATATTTATTTGTAAATTAAATGAAATAACAAATTTCTTTTTATTTAATGTGACCTGTGAAGTGGTTTTCCTGATAGTAATTTATCGGCTAGCTGGCCGACCGAAGTGCCGGTGGGCAAATTCAAATGCCTTGGCGGGCCACTTCATGATGGCCCGCGTGCCTGGGTTTGGCCACCCTTGCCATAGACGATTTATCTATGGTTTTAATCTGAATTCAAAATAACGCCTATGCCATACCCTTAACTTTACTCACGCTCTTACTTAATTTTAGACAAAAGAGAGGGCTTGAATCAGACTATGACAAAAAAGTATTGAAAGTAAATTTGTTTTAATTTATTACGCGATATAACTGACAGTTCGTTTGAGGCCATTTCTTTGTAAAATGCGCGGGCGCCGCCGCCGTCGAGTACAGGTATTTAGGGTTCTGTTGTGAATGAGAGAAACCTATGGGAAACAAAAACATACGAATATCCTTGCAGTTAGGGAGCTGGCGAGTAAAATGTCTAATAAGGTTAGGCTTTCGCACCTATTTTTTTTTTGCAGTCTGCAGTGCTTGTGGTGACTGTTTGATTTTCAAATAAGTTCTTTTTGCTGTAGGTTTATAGTAAAAGTTTTCATACCAATTTTGTTCCGAGGGTTCCAAATTCAAATCACATTATTGACCAACGGGTTATCATTAAATTCGCCATAACATTATTGCCTGGCTAAATACTATATAGACCGACATTTTGTAAGATTTGAAAGATATAGAAATTGGACATTGTCGAGCAGCTGGTCTGAAAATGTTGATTTAGGGTGTTGGTGCAGTTCGCCCTTATGCATCTTATTAGTATTGCTCATAGTAAGTTTAAAATATTACGAACATACCAACTATTTTGCAATGAAGAAAATTTAGTTCTGAGAGCACTGAAACTAAAATTTAAGCCTTCAGAATCGTCTTTGTCACCCTAATTTTAATTGCTGATAGTCTTCATGCTTCACGCACGTTAATGCGGATAAAATGAAATTAAATATATTTATTTATGTAATGTAGGTATATCAGATACACTTATCATATCAGATAAATTTCAGATCGGTTGTAATAAAATATAAATAAATAATGTACGTCTAATAGTTTTATATAATAAATAATAAAATGGGGAAATACACAAAAAATTATAAAAGATAGGTTTATTTAAAAATTAAATAATGTACTTGAAAAAAAATAAAAAATATAGGAATAAGGAATAAATACTATTATAAATATATAAAATACATATAATAAATATATGCCTAAATCCGATAATTCGATTAGTCTTATTAAGCGGGCTTGTTTGTGCCCGTAGTACGATAATTAAGGTTCAACCGAACTCAGATTTTCAGTCTCGGTCGAGAACAAGAAAAAAAACCGGGAAATAAATGAATTCTCGTCTGAGAACAACACCGAGACTTATAGATATATAAAAAAAAACTACCATACAAAATGTAAATCAATCACTTTTATATGACATAAAACAAAATTTTACATGTTTTTACCATTAAACAAGAAGTCTTAAGTTTTAAAATTTGTTAGGTATTACAACTATACTATTACTAGTTACTTACTAGTAAGAATGATAAAAGGTCGCCCTTTATGGACGAGTCTCCATACAACCGGAGAAAACTGATTGTAACGTCTACAGCCTACTAATTTCTGTTTTTTTTTTTTACTAAATAATATTGTCATGGTCTATTAATATTCTGGCGCATTATAACATTTTTATTTGAACTCAATGTTTTATTTCTCTATAGAAAAGGAAACGGTCAGAATCGGCCTTAACCGCGTACATGAAATAAATTTATACTATAATTTTTGTTAGATTTTTTCGTAGCTAGTTTCACTTTTATAATAACACGGACACATATATTAAAATAAATAAGTACTTAATGTTGCAGCCGGTCATGAGAGCGAACACCGAACGAAACGAAAGCGCGCGCCATCTACCAAGTAGTCCACAAACTACGCTTCTAGCGTGCGTGATAAGAGTCATACGTGACGCAATCGGCAGTCCCAGCTTTTTATTTCACGATTCATGCTTTTCTTCTGGATTTTGATAGAGATTACATTACAACTGACATTCGAGCATACTCTTTTAAATATATCAGAATTATCGTGAAACATTGTTACAACTATGAACGTTTCAAACGCGCTTAAGTTTATTTTCGCAATGCCATATGAAAATAACCTCAAAATAAGAACGATTTATCATGAAAAGTTATTAAAAGATGGTGTCCGTTATAAATGGATAGTCTATAAGTGTTATTTTGAATTTGTTCTTTATCATTGACCACAATATATTTGTGTACACTCTTAAGGCATTTTGCTTATGGAGAACTGGCCGTCTCCTTTATAATTCACTTCATTCAATGATAACAATTTTGCTTTAATTCCTACCTACATAACTACACACCGAAACGGCGGAGACTCGCGGCGTGTTTCGACCGAGACCTAGATCTCGGTCGGACCGTCGCCAAATTAGCAGCTCGATGTTTGTCTGTATGAATATCGACGGAAACGACATTGAAATAACGTTCAAATCAGTGCACAATGCGTGGTGTCTGTTACGACGCTCGCTGCGTCCTTGAAAGGGCAAAATAGGAGAAAATAATACTTTTCACATGGGCGTCATTGTTCGATTGAATAATTCTATGTTATATTTATAGCTATCAAGTTTATCTATTTATCAAAGCATAAATGAATTAAATCACCTAAGCCGCTTAGGAGCAGTAGGAAATTCAAGCCAAAAAACACCATTCAGTTGAAACAATTTTTCATATAGAAGTTTTGGTAGTATGAAAAAGAAAAATGTTGCATATGTTGTCCTAGAGTTGATAATCCATAATAAATTTTTTCAATATTTTTGGTTTGGCCATCAAAGGGGAGTAGGCTTTAGAAAGTACCCATTTGGCGATATTAAGGGCCTTAACGATGATACAGCTCAACACTCATCACGTATAATTAAGTATAAATAAGGATTCATCTTTCGTCAATATATATTACATACCTAACCATCTAAAAAAAAAAAAAATTTAGTTACTAACTGATTGATGGCAAAGTATGTAATATATATTGACGAAAGATGAATCCTTATTTATACTTAATTATACGTGATTATTCATATCTAAAAGGAATGCGGCAAACGTGTAGACGTGCCGCCATAGGAAGTAATTATCTTTAGAGAAAAACGGGTGTACGAGTGTGCAGTTGACTCTACCTACCGGAACCACGTGAAAGTAGGTGTGGCCTACACCCAAAGATTTCCCATAGCTTAATTTCTAAAAGATTTTTTTTTTTCAGAGGATATACGGCATTTTAAGACACAATTTCATTGATTTTGTATATAAATCAACCATTTTTTTTATAATTTAGTTAAAGAATTGCCTGATATGACGTCACTTGAGGGTTTTAGACATTATACTGATTGTGATGTGTGATTGCTTATAATAAAAAGTGCTCTGTCTCTGTCTGTATACTCATCTGTCATCCATCTGTCAAATCAATTGGAAGAAAATTATTATTAATTTATCTTGATAGCAAAGGACACATTTCTAAACAGCCATTTCTCAAGTGACGTCACACGAAGGCAAATGAAAGGTGTAACTTCTTCGTAAAAATATTCATCATCATTCGGTTTTTTTTAGACCACAAGTTCTAAAATACGGCTTATTAAACCTAAACCTCGAAATGGTTTTCGAATTAACACACCTAAACATAATTTAATCTAAGAAAATGTATATTAATTTACACTATATGGCAGTTTTAATTTTGCCGGGAAAAAATGGTGCTAACTTTTGATACAACTTTGTAATGTACGGAACCTCGAGTGCAAAAAAATGCCTTGATGCAACTGGTTTTAGTTGTCTCAGTCAGCTATGCGACTGGTTATCCATGACCTTACTTAATATTACAACTAGGTCGAAATATTTGACGCCTTTTATCTCAAGATAATAAAGTCTTAATAAAAATGATTACATATTATTAAAAATAATAAGAATAACCTACTTTAAGGCAATGATGATAAAATTATATAATCAGGGTGTAAGGTGGCGTGCACAGAACTTTTTGCTGGAAAAGCAAACAATTGGTCAAGAACAACAATAAAAAAAATATGAAAAAATTTAAATATCACTTTGAAAAAAAAAGTTTTGTATGGCGCCAGGGTAGACAATGTCTACCCTAGAGTGAAAATTTCCTATACAAACTTTTTTTTTTCAAAGTGATATTTAAATATTTTCATATTTTTTTTATTGTTATTCTTGACCAATTGCTTGCTTTTCCAGCAAAAAGTTCTGTGCACGCCACTGATTTAAGTATCGTTGCCTTTTGAGGGTAATACATGCAAAAAAGGAGGGTTATATTTTATACCCACAAAAAATACCCATCGCAAATAACTTTTGCTTGGAGCGCCTGGAGCTGAATATCACAAGAAAAATCTTTTTTGCTGTTTTGCAAATTTAAAAATTGCAGTTGCATTGTGTCACAGAGCACATTGGGTGGATAAAGCTTTTGATTTGACTGATGACGGCTCCATAACGTGGACTGAAATTACTTATATCGAGTATTTTTTTATTGTTTTTACATTAATTACTGTATCTACTAAATAAATAAACAAATAAAAGTAAAAAAAAAAAACATAATATAGGTATATTTATCTACAAAAAAAACTGTTTTCGCTGACAGATAACACAATACCTACATATCTTTATCTGTCATATTCATTTCGCCATCAGTCAAATACAGTAGAAATTAATATGAAAGATAAACTCCATAGATACATAGTATTTATTTGTTTTTGTTGTTTATATCTGTAATAAATAATCCATAAATAACACCTATATAAACATATACAAAAAATTGTTAGGTCAACTGCATTTCCAAAAGCCAATGACCTAGGTTTTATTAATAAAATTTCGTATAAAAATAGACGAAGTATCGTAAAATCTCATGATTCGATCAATGAAATTGCGTCATTCAACAAGCATCCTACTTGAAGCGACTGTTTACAACTCGTACGACAGACAGATTGGCTCGGGCGAGCTCGATCGTCCTCTCCTCGACATTTAACTGTCGTTGAATGACTCATCCGTCCATCTTTATTACACAAAGTTCGTTGAACGCAAGATGAACTTCGACAATATAATACCGTGGCGTCTTCAACAGCGCTCCAATGAAACGAGTGGTTGGATACGATACAGAATATTAACAATTTTTCTAGGTCACAATCTGTTTGAAAAGAGGCGCTTGCGTGAGAGTACATTCTACATACATTTTTAGGATTTTCATTCCAAGTCAGCATTGTTTGTGACCCACAGCTTAAGACTTTACCTGAGCCTAGAGCATGACCAACTCCAGTCTATCTAGGATTCGTTTGAAGAAATTCGGACTCTCCTTGTATTGAAAAAAATATATTTCGTTTATTAATCTTTTCTCTAGGGATCTTACGTATAAACAATGTACTAAGATTTATACTTTCGTCAAAAAAAAAATGTTTTGCATTCTTTTTTTGGTTTTCAAACGTTCGCTTGACGAACGCGGATAAGTGATCAACTTAATTTTTTTTTCATAAAATAGGTAATAGAAATATGAAGGTATATCACCTAAATTCAATATTTTTTTCCCTACAAAATATTTCAGTATTAGCTAAAAACACACCAATTTGTTGTTTCGCTGCGTGATCACTAGTATTACGCGTCTAAGAAAAAGAGGCCAACATATAATCGCCTCTATGAAAAGCAAATAAAGTCTTTGCCATTAGACTTATTGTGCTGGACGGGTAATAAAAAAAGTTGCTAGAGTATGCCATCTTCTTAAATTAAAGGTACCTAGGTAAAGGTAGAGCTGCTGCCGGGCTCGACTGTGGAGGTACCACCATCTTACTTGGAGAGGGGGTCTAAGTAATTCGAGGGAGAGTAAGAGGACAGCTCACAGGCAAAAAACCAGGAAGCCCACCATATCTGGGACAGATGGATGGCGGTATCCATCCCTAATATAAAATAAATTATATACCTGATAGCGAAAGCTTCAGTCTTAGTGCTTAACTCAAAATTACCGAGTTGGTTACGTACAGATCAAGATGAGGATTCTAGGATATAAGAATGTAATAGATAGATAATCAATAAAACTACAGGCTGTACAGGTTTCCTTAGAAGTGACAAGATATATTTTTAAGGATGTGAACAAGAATCTGACTCGAAATTTAAAAGGTTGTAGAATGTTGAAAGATAGAAGCTTGCAAAGTTTGCAAGCTCCCACATGTTTTACGAGCACGACACTGCGACCCGACCTGACGACCTTGTCGAGCTCAGCGCCTACGGGGCCCAAAATAAGTTCAGTATAAAAGCGGCTCATTACGTATGTAACACATCAGTTCTTTAACAGATTAACACTCCAAACAACATGTTCAGCAAAGTAAGTGCAATCAAAAATAAAGCCAGAAACATAAATTTTAAATTCCAAATAAGAAAGGGCACAATAAGTTGAGTGTCATAAATTAACTGATATGCTTGTTTTCAGATTCTCTCGTTGAGCGCCGTGCTGGCGTTGGCCTCTTGTGGCCTCTTACCTGAACCTCACTACTCCTCCGCCGCGGCCGTCTCTTCGCAGAGCATCGTGCGTCACGACCAGCACCAGAAAGTTGCTGCCGCCCCCGTGGCCTACCACGCCGCCCCCGTGGCCTACCATGCTGCCCCAACACACTACTCTTCGGCCGCAGCCGTCTCCTCTCAGAACATTGTGCATCACGACCAACATCATGTAGCCGCCGCCCCGGTAGCATACCACGCCGCCCCCGTCCACTACGCCGCCGCAGCCCCCTCTCACTACGCCGCCGCCCCCGTTCACTACGCCGCTCCTGTCACCAAGGTGCTCGCACCTGCCCCCAAGCTGCTTCTTGCTGCTCACCAGGAACACCACGACGAATACGTATGTATATTAACTACTGTCGTCCACAATCCGTTACCAGACCTCCCCTTAACTGTAAACTGACCTATTTTGTTGTTTGTTGCAGGCGCATCCCAAGTACGAGTTCTCTTACTCCGTGGCCGACCACCACACCGGCGACAACAAGTCACAGCACGAGAGCCGCGACGGTGACGCCGTGCATGGAGAGTACTCTCTGGTGGAAGCCGACGGCTCCGTGCGCACGGTGCAGTACACCGCTGATCACCACAACGGCTTCAACGCGGTCGTGAGCCACTCGGCGCCCGCGCACCACGCCGCGCCCGCTCCCCACCACGCCCCCGCCTACACCCTTTCTCACCACCACTAAGCTCTTCACACTTAGCTTTCATGGATTTTGTACCTGTAAATAAATGCCTATTTATCAATTAACAATTTGTTGAATTTATACTATGAATTTATGATACGTTCAAACTTTTAAAGCAGGAATGCTGCATGCATGTGTGTAAATAAAATAAAGCAGAGAAGTAAAAGTGATCTGTAAACCAAAAGCAAGAAAAAAAAGTATTATTTACTGATATTATACTTTGGGTTCGCTTCCACGCGCGGTGATGCCTCGCAATAATTTCATGGATGATCGCCTTAGTGTAGAAAAAGGATATGCACGACTACAGGATTGCTTCAGTTGTATAACAAAACTTCAATTTGTGCTACTGTCAACCACCCTGGGGTATCTCAAAATGTATTTGAGCACACAGTTTAAGCACAAAATAGATACTACCAGAAGGCCGACTCAGCGACGCCGACGGAGCAAAAACAGACGCACACATGCATATACGCGTACGTATGATTATCTCGGCAGAATTTCGTATTGGCATTCACCCGAGTATCTCCGAGATCGTCGTTAACATTCTGTAAGTGGTTATTTAGACCTAGATCTAGAGCGGGTCGAGTAAATATTCAAAAAGCAAGGCTGGTAAATATGTGATAATGAAAAAGGAATTTCGGTAATAGTTAATAGTTTTTTATATCAGTCAACTTGAGATAATGATTCCAGATCAGTATACAGGGTGTTAAGATGAAGTTGCGGAAGCCACAAACTGGCGGTAGTACTCGTCCACATGAAAAACTTTTACTATGGAACCAACACACGAATCGCGAAAAAAAGGACAGGTAATCCATAGAAAAATGACATAGCTACCCGAACAAAATGTAAGAATCAACTTTTCTTTTTCACGATTTCTCAATTTTTTTTTCATCGAAGTTTGATTGTATAGGCGAGTAATATCACCAGTTTCCGGTTTCCGCAGCTTCCTCTTGACACACATACGTACATGGCTTTGACAGACCAATGTAAAGTTGCGGAGGGACCTCATTCACGTGATAACGACGACGCTGATTCTTTTACATGTTGCTGTACATAGACCAAACATACTGCATTTGAAATAAAAGATAGTTATCTCGTTGCTTTCATGCCGCCAAATGAAATCAAACTTGAGACTTGACCCGCTCTATGTAAACGCAACAGCTTTAGCTAACCAGACATAAATGTAAGTAACTGAAACTAGATTAAAGTAATGGAGAAGCACACCATATTTATAACAAAATTATGTTTTTTTTGTTCAGTGCCTCATAATAATTAAAGGGCTCCACAATGCTAAACATCAGTTTTGCATTGGATTCAGTTCCGTCAATGTAGATCGAAAAAAATTGAAAACAATATGGTGTGTTCTTTGACTCAAGACAATTATTAATAACACTTTATAAATAAACATACTTTCAATCTTCTTTTAAATATAATACTTTTAAAAAAGCATGAATTTCACGGAAAAGCGATTCAGTTTCCATATTTCAAAACCGATTGAAACGAAACCAATACACGCAGATACTTATTAAAAAAACCATCTTTATAACATAAAGAAATTATAGTTAATACCCTAATATAGCCGTGATTTCAAAATAACTGGAGTTTTGCAGGCGCAGCATTTGATTAGAGCAAGATAGACAATCAAAAAACAAAAACGTTAGAGCAGGACGGAATTTAAGCATTGTGCAGCCCCTTAAGGGAGAAATTTATTGTCATCCGTAAAAGCCCAGACCTAGACAAAACTCCTATGACCAAGTGGACCAAGTATATTTACTACCTGTTTTACACTATTAACTTCATCTAAGTAATTTTCAATGTAATTTGTACGTAATTTTCATTTTGAGTTGGTCAACTATTACTGGTTAAATTGTAAAGCCTACTTAGCTGTGATAGTATTCCTTTTAGCTTCGTTATATTATAGTTCTACCGCCGTGAATTTTTTCAGATATCTAAAAACAACCGTTTAGCTGGCAAAATTTGTTAAATTTTTTTTTACCATTTTGTCGGCGTGATTAATTTTTTTGCACTTGCCAGAATCGCCATCCTGGACTCTTAAAATGTGGCGATCATTCAAAAAGCAATATTAATTGGATCTACCGGTTTTGCGTCGTAAAATATTAAAAATACTAATAAACAAAAGTAGTTCTTGTACATAAGGCACGTTTGTAAGTGGTGTGTGGTAAGTACCTAATTACATCTTAAATAATTCACCTTATATAAAAGCTTATATCACTGAATAATATATATTTAAATAAAACATGGAGTTCAATGGCAATGCTACACATATAGTCACTACTAACTTTTATTTCTTAAAGTAAGTGTGCGTGATAAGCTCTTATACAATTATTGCAAACAGAAATGCATATTGAAACGTTTTAAAGTTTTGAAACATATTTATCTCAAGTGAGTTTAATGTACTCGTATATTGCCATTGTTTTTGATATAAAAGACAGACTTTTTGTTGAAATGTATCAGTATCGAAGCATATTCTGTGTCTTTAGCACAAGTAGAAGTATATTTAAAACAACTAAAATGATTTCAAAGGTAAAATATATATGTTACGTAAACTCTCAAAGAATTTGCTATAGAATATAATTCTATAGGATAAACTTTTTCTTAATTTAGTACACTCTTTGGGAGAAATATCAACTAACTACATTACTAAGTTTTATAGCAGGAAAATTTTTATTAAAGATAACTTGATCATGGAAAAACGAATCAAATGATGTTGTCTTGTTTTATTTAGGTCCTCAGTCTCACTGTTCTCTTCGGGGTGGTAGCTGCCCAATACGGTCATCATGAAGAGAATCACCATGGTCACCACGAACCTGCCTTCTCATCACAACACATCTACCGTCACGACAGTCCCGCCCATCCCGTACACGTTGACCACGGGCATGACCATGGACACCATGGGCACGGACATGAACATGTTGACTATTATGTGAGTAGGATTTGTAAATAACCTTACTTACGATCGATCACCTACTGCTATCCATCAGTACCAAACTGAATATTTCTGAATGTAACCACAGGCGCACCCCAAATACGAGTTCGAGTACAAAGTGTCGGACCCTCACACCGGAGACCACAAGTCTCAGCACGAGAGCCGCGACGGTGACGTCGTGAAGGGTTACTACTCGCTGCATCAGCCCGACGGCTCCGAGAGACACGTGCATTACCACGGGGACAAGCACACTGGGTGAATATTAATTTAATGACCAATGATATTAAGGCAATGACAGCGCTACGTTACGTAAAGGAATAATTATACTTATTCTGCTGCAACAAATTATGAAGTTCATGATATCAAAACCTAAAAATGTGAAATAAAAATCACATAATGAATACGAATTATGTACCATTGTATTATTTTATTTTATTTATGTCTTAAATTTAAAACCTTTTAACCTTTCTATTTTATGGTAGATTTATTAATATTAAAACAATAAAACGACTTAAAAATATATCGAACAAAAAGCACAATTATATTTATTCACACTTTATACTTTTAGGGCTTAATATTTTATTTCAAAATAAATAAGTACCTATATGGTTTACTTATACTCATAGTGTTCGTATACTATTGAAATAATCAGGATAAAACCATTTTTTTTCAGTTTTCACGCAGATGTAAAACACAGCACCCACCATCACTGGGAGCCCAAACATCAGTACTAAAACTCAGCACCCACCATCGCATCTCTGAGAGCCTAAACATTAGTACTAAAACTCAGCACCCACCATCGCTGGGAGCCCAAACATCAGTACTAAAACTCAGCACCCATCATCGCTGGGAGCCTAACATCAGTACTAAAACTCCGCACCCATCATCGCTGGGAGTCCAAACATCAGTACTAAAACTCGAAATCATTATGTGTGCTAAGTTCGTTCTGTGACTTTTGTTTCTTGTTATTTCTCTAAGTCTGTTAATTATTTGTATGATTTAGATTTAAAAATAGTTTTTTACAAATAAAATAAACATTTATATAAAAAATTTGTATTTTTCTTGGTGAAATTAGTAATTCAATGGACGGAACAAAAACTCTTCACATGAAAAGTTTTGTTTATGTTTCTCTTAGAAAATACTATGGTAAGTATTTCTTTGGATACAAATGTTTGTTATGATCACATGATTTATTTTTAGTTTAATTCTGTAAATTGCGAAAATTAACTGCTTCAAAGACAGCTTTAAAAATGGTAGGAGAATGCATGTTTTACGCAAAATTTATTTTTTGGTCATAATAATATTAGATGCAAACCAATGAAATTGGTGAAATTTTCTTACTGATTCATGAGTTCAGAAATTTTTGATGGCTATTTTTATTATTTGATTCTTTTTAAAATTTGTTTTCAAGGTTTTACATCTACGTATTACATTTTGTTCATATTGTCAGTTTGATTACTAAAATTAAATCTTCAAAAACATCGAAATTGGTGTTAAGCAGGTCCAATTAGTAAAACAGCTCATCTAGCAAAATGTTACGCAAAATGCCTCTAGAATTCATAAAATGGCCATATAGAGACAAGTGAACCTGTCCAACTGTACTAAGATTATAATGAACAATTGCATTACAAGATTTCCTTGAAGTATTTATTCTCTAATACATTTTCTTCTACTGATAGTTCTCGCTGCTATTAATAATAATTATACATTTCCAAATATTCTAGAATTACTTCGTAAACATTCAGTTAAAGACATTGGACTATACTTATGTGTTATCATTGTGTAGTTCCGTAAATCTTAATTTTTTACAAACAATTTAAACGCATGTGAAGTTCTTTGGCCACTGGCATTAAAATCGAAGACAATGGACAATCGCCTGTAGTGAAATATCAGTGTATTTTTATAGTAATTGATTAATTAGTAATATCAGAGCACAAAACTTTTTAAATTTTTGATAAATTTCTTTTATTACCGGAGTTAGCGATAGCGATATTTATCACTTTTAGTATGAAATCGTGTCAGATGACGTCACGATACATGCCGCTAAGCTCACTTTGATTGCCAATAACTACGTAATTTCGTGAGATCATCATAAATTCCTTATTGCACAAATAAGAAGTACAAAATGGCGGACTTAATGCATAAAGCATTCTCTACCAGTCAACCCAAAGATGCTACAAGAAATATAAAAAGTAGTTGGTAGGCGTGCAGGAGAAATTAAAACTACAATAATAAAGTAATTAAAGTTACTCTAAATCTAAACTGAAGACTAGGTAACTTAACCTTACCTAAAAAAACTATATATGCTTTAATATTTATGATGTACTTACATATAATTATAATTATGTATACAGATACATATCTTCGATATAGAATACATAAATAACAATGCATATAAATAAGTACATAAATAAATAAATATAATGACTGCGAAGAACGAGCAATAAGAAAAAAACTGATCATACCTATGTTTGTTTAGAAGAATAGTGTCTGTGCACAGAACACTTAAAGAAAATAATTTTACTACTTATTGATTTAAATTAACATTATATCATTGCAGTATAGAAACGCAGAAAGAAAAGTAAATCTGCCCCTGTATTCTGTATCTTTAGTTGCCAACTGGACTTAAAAACGTAGCTAAAAACGGAACTTTCAAAATTGCCTTTAGTGGGTATTGAACTATTTACGAACTGTGTCGTCACTTCAGGTGCGAGTATATCCTTAGACAATCGGAATTCGATAGTATATCTATGTTTTTGATGATAGACACCAAGTCCAGATGGCAACTAAAGATACATAATAGGCCCTCTGGATGTGAGGAGCTCTGAACTAGTCTAAACTGGGATCCTTATTGATTTTCATAAAAATCTTCATGTAGGAGACGAGGTCATTGTTCACTGTAAGTATGGAAGTAGTGAAGTAACACTTTTATGAATTGAATTCTTACTTTTGTGACCTGTTGGCCTTGTGTTGCCCGAAATGAGATCAGTATAAAAGGAGCGCCTTATATATGCAACATATCAGTTGTTCAACAGATAAACACATCAATATGTTCTCCAAAGTGAGTGTCGAATATAACTTTATTAAAATTAAAATTTAAACCTTAAATGCATGAGATTTTATTTTTGTATGAAATTGAAAACAGTGGTAGAAAAATACCAAAAAAATATGAAATAAATAATAAAAAAATATTTCTTGATTGAAAGGGGGCTTTTACAAGTAAAAACAAGAAAAAAACAAATTTTATTTGCTATAAAAATTGAATTTTTTAGTTTTTATTTTTTTTATGGGTACTTGTAAAGTTGAACTCCTTGTGACTTTAATATCAAAAATACTATAAAAATATATGCAAGCAGAATATTTATTAGATTTTTTTTTCCAAAACCTCTATTTAAAGATTTTCCCGCCAAAATGTGAGAAAATACAAAAAAAACAAAGGAAAATAAATGAATGCATTTTAAATTAAAAAAAATTAAAATTGTTGCCAAACATATTTTTGGCTCATACAATCATATAATTAATTTTTTTTACATAAAATTATGTAAACAGTAAATAAAAATTCCTTTGTACCGTTTTCGACCATTTAAGGGTTAAAGAAAGTGATAATAAGATAACTTCAGGTCATTTGGTCCTAAAATGTTAATTAAGTGTTTAACCTCTGAATTGTTTCGGTATGATGTAATTGAAACATGTAATTATCTACATTATTGTGTAATTTTCAGGTATTTTGCTTGAGCGCCCTGCTGGCAGTAGCCTCATGTGGCCTTTTACCTGAGCCTCACTACTCCTCCGCCGCAGCCGTCTCTTCACAGAGCATCGTGCGTCACGACCAGCACCAGAAAGTTGCTGCCGCTCCCGTGGCCTACCACGCCGCCCCCGTGGCCTACCATGCCACCCCCGCACACTACTCCTCAGCCGCAGCCGTCTCCTCGCAAAACATTGTGCGTCACGAACAACAACATGTAGCCACCGCCCCCGTCCACTACGCCGTCGCCCCCGTTCACCACGCCGCCACCCCTGTCCACTACGCCCCCGCCCCCGTCCACTACGCCGCCGCCCCCGTTCACCATGCTGCCGCCCCTGTCACCAAGGTGCTTCTCGCCTCTCACCAGGAACACCACGAGGAATACGTATGTATATTAACTACTGTCGTCCACAATCCTCCCCTTAACTGTAAACTGACCCGTTTTGTTGTTTGTTGCAGGCGCACCCCAAGTACGAGTTCTCTTACTCCGTCGCCGACCACCACACCGGCGACAACAAGTCCCAGCACGAGAGCCGCGACGGTGACGCCGTGCATGGCGAGTACTCTCTGGTGGAAGCCGACGGCTCCGTGCGCACGGTGCACTACACCGCTGATCACCACAACGGCTTCAACGCGGTCGTGAGCCACTCGGCGCCCGCGCACCATGCCGCGCCCGCTCCCCACCACGCCCCCGCCTACACCCTCGCTCACCACCACTAAGCTCTTCACACGTAGCTCTTTACTGTAAATAATTATGTATTTATTAATAAACAACTGGTTGAACATATGATTATTTTGTATTTCTTCAAGTAGATATAGTTTATTAATTCAATTAATTCATCTATTCATAAATCAATCATCAATAATCAATTATACGTTTAATATTTGTATATTTTTATATATATATAGGGCTCAATTTTTTAAAATAATTATTTAATTAATAAGGGTTCTAGATTCGGATTTAGGTTCAGATTTTTTTTCAGTACAGGTCCCGGCAGTAATTGATGCACATCGTATCGTAGTGTCATCTCTGTCGCACGAAGCACTAACAGTCCGGTGACAAAGACGACGCTCTACAAAGCCGAGGATAGCCGATGTGCATTTCTGTCTGCCAGTTCTGTAGGCGATGAATTGCTCTTATACAATTCACAGTTAGGTTTAGAATTAAGTGTATAATTTGAATTGGAACAATAATTAGGTATTATTGGTTTAAAATACATAAAAATATCAATAAAAATTGAAAAAAATAGAAAATAAATGTAAGTTAGTACATAATACGAGTACAATGTCCAATAAAAATAGTGTCATGTAAGATTAATATCAGCATTAAGAGGGCGCCGAGCAAAATAATCTAAAACGACAGTCACTGTTAAATCAATTTATTGAATAATATTTAAATGATAAATAAATAAAATATATATTTATTATCACAGAGAATGTATCTACACTTCCGCCGCAGCGAATATTAAAAATAACTTATGGTGTAAGAAACAAATCTATCTAAAGTTGGCCTAAAATCTAAACTAGGTATTAGGGTTATAGTCATTTCAATAACTTAACTGTCGAATTTTGTCTCAACCACAATTCAAAACAATCACAAACGTCATAAAATACAATTGGGCCGTTTCACATTTTTCAAATTTTGTCTGGTAAATTAAATATGATTTTTTCTGTTACATTCAATAAATACGACCACGATAAAATAGATCACGAGAGAACAAGCGAGGTGTCTAATCGTTCTACGCTCAGCGCAGCCTTAATTAAAAATCAAATATTGCATAGGTAAGTCATTTAAGTATCATTAAATGCATCTTTATCTGATAAATAGTCATCAATACCATAATAAGCCTAACAAACAACAGCAAAGCTGTTAGAGACCTTTGCTAATATTTTTATGTAAACCATTCGACGCGAAATATAATGTTCTTTTATTTTAAATTTGTATAGGTAATTTTTTATACGATACATTATTTTCAAGTTATAAGCGAAACATTGAAAAAAGTTCAGAACTTTCGTATTTTTTCGGCCCTCAAAAGTTTAACACAAGCTAGAAACCGTCGCAAATTCACATAACTCTTATTTGTAATGCCTAACATCAAATAAATTGTTCTTTCAGCTTGTGCATATTTTATGGTATTTATTTAAAAATTCACCTTGCGGACACTATACGATCATTCGATATAGTACCTACCTAACCTCGGTACGTAAGTTCGACTAACCTATTTATGGGTTCTTCCTCTGTGTTATACTATTTTATCATACTAGTCATACTCAAGTTGATTGGCCTCCCATATAAATACAAATCACAAATCACATTTCCGATGTGATATTGTGCTTTTTTCGTAAATAAATTCTGAACCTAAACGGCCAAAATACGTGGGATACCCAGAAAATTCTGCGAAAAAAAAAGACCAACCGGACCTTTGGGAGGCGTGCGTGGGGCCGAAGCCAACACTCAGAGGCGCTTTAGACAATTTGATCAAAAAAAGATGTGACACCAACCGAAGATTATCCCTGTGTGCACTGTAGGAATACCTAACCTAAGAACAACCTCCGGTCTGTGTAAGACAATTGTAAGGACAGAAAACGAAGGAAACATTCGGGTCCGTGGGGTCGCTACTGCCCAACAGCTCGCCTCAAGCTGCCCTGCGTAATGCCATTGCCCTGTTAGCCATGTAAGTTTTGTACACGTTGCCCACCTCTCACGTGGCCTGATGTTCAGCTCGGACGTAGGGTTGGATTTTGAGAGGCTTATTATTATTATTATTACTAGGAAACATTTGAAATCGTAAAAATCATCCCTTGAAAATGTTCCCGATGCAGATCCATTTTTTAATAAGACACGATAGTTCAATTTAGTTCTTAAAAATGTGTAGTGACATTATGAAGTCGGAATGTTCGTATTTTTACTTTTGAATAATTTTATTTTCAAAATAAATTACAACTGGCCAGTATTTCATACGTAAAAACTATTATTCTCATAACATATTGCGTGGCCTGGTATTTACTTTCACCTGTCGGTCGCCGCATGAAAGTCTTTTTTGCCAAGCTATAAGGACCTTATCTTTTTTAACAACTCACTAATAATAATAAGTAATAATAAAGTAATAAAGATATAAAATTAAATACACGTGTAAAATGTTAATGAAATGATTTATTATAGTATTCTACTAAGGCTAAAACTACAAATTTTAGATATTTGTCTGTCTTTCTGTCTGTATGTATGACATGTATGTGTGTTCCTTTTTAACTCAAGAAACTCTCAACGGGGTTGGATTCGGTTTTCTATAGTGATCCGGTTCAACATATAGGCTAAAAAAAGGGCCAAAAATTGAAAAAACGCGCGCGGGGTTGCGGGAAAAACATACTCAATATTAATATTATAAATATTCATTACTATATAAATCATAAATGAAAATTATCATCTTCGAAGAACGAGCTGCGCATTATTTTAATTTAAATACAACGTTAAATACAAAAATCAATGATGTCCCACCAAAAGCATAAATCTGAAAAGGGGGCCGGATCGGAACAAAGGAAGTGCAGGATTATCGGTTTCGCACATAAAAGAAACGGAACCTATGGTGGCTTCTTAAATCATAGCTGCAGGAATGTATAGCGTCCTTCACTTGTTTTAAAAGAAAGTTGGGTTCCTTGCTACTGAATATTATGTAACACTTGGCAAGTTTCCATAGTCAACTTTTTGTATGTAACCATCGAAACTTTAGCTGAAAAGGTTACGGTAGAGTGCCAACGGATGATTTGTAACTGTACATAGTATACGTGTTTAGTGGACACCACCTAATGGTGGATTTGCCGTTTGTTACATGTATTTAATTAATTATTTACATAATTTTAGTAACACGGACCTGCAGGCCTATTATGTATCTCTAGTTGCCATCTGGACTGGGTGCCTATCATCAAAAACATAGATCTACTATCGAATTCCGATTGTCTAAGGATATGTTCGCACTTGGAGTAACGACACAGTTCGTAAATAGTTCAATACCCACTAAAGGCAATTTTGGAAGTTCAGTTTTTATCTATGTTTTTGATGATAAGCACCCAGTCCAGTTGGCAACTAAAGATACAGAATAGGGGGGCAGTTTGGAACGATGGGATTTAAATAATAAATAATAATCATATATTATTATTATTCTTATTGTAATATAATTATTCGTCGTTCCAGATACGAACGTAAGTAGCGCAGTCGGTGCGCGCCTGTCATGTAAGCAGGAGGTCGCAGGTTCAAATCCTGGCCAGTTGAATTTTCAAAAATTGTCCTTAAAATTTTTTTTCTGACTGATTTATAGTTTGTAATGCACTTTAATATAATGAAATTAACATAAATTTTGCAATTAACATCTTCAATCAAAATATTGGAATTAAAAATGTTCAAATAGTAATCTTAAAATACATAATAACAAGTATTATTTCAATATCACAAATATGGTCTTTGTTGACCATATAAAAGTAGCGTGAGAGGCTTTCATGAATATATTGATCTGCTGTGTTTTGCAACAATTAAAAGTGTTATTGCCTGCATTACTCTTGTTTTTAGTATAAATATAAGTTTTTTTAACTAAATGTATCAGTTGCCAATTGCATTTAGTGTCTTAAGCACCACAGTAACATATTCAAATCTTCAAAATGATTTCACAGGTAAAAAGTGTTTCAAATTGAATTGTGTCATTAATCATTATAAGTTAACTAGCTGTTTGTCCGAGGCTTCACCTACTCGAATTTCATTAATTACTATACCCCTATAGAACTGTCTATCGCCAGGGAACAAACTAGAAAAGTCCAAGTAAAAAGTCAAACCATTACGACAGTAAATCCAGACCACCTACATATACAAAAAACAAACTAATTCACCTCTGTATAAATTATAGTAGATGAAGAAAATATAGAAGCTGTCCAATGCGTTGATATTAAAACCGCCCCGAACTGTGAAATCGCGATTTGATCTTGACCGCTTTGGCTTATATTCGAACTTAAAAAATATTTTGCCTCATTTCCTTTCCTATCAAATTTCATGACGTTCCGATCAACGATACTCGAGTTATCGTCGGACAAACATTCATGTAGGTATACATATAAACACCGGATTGTTCAAGTAGACTCGGAGAACTTCGTTCACTTCGCTCAATCGTTCAATTATAGTGTTTAATACCAGAAATATGTATTTTCGTAGGTCCTGAGTCTCACTGTGCTCTTCGGGGTGGTGGCTGCCCAATACGGTCATCGTGAAGAGAGTCACCATGGTCACCACGAACCTGCCTTCTCATCACAACACATCTACCGTCACGACGGTCCCGCCCATCCCGTACACGTTGACCACGGGCATGACCATGGACACCATGGGCACGGACATGAACATGTCGACTATTATGTGAGTAGGATCGGAAAATGACCTTACTTACGATCGATCACCTACTGCTATCCATCAGTACTAAACTGATTATTTCTGAATGTAACCACAGGCGCACCCCAAATACGAGTTCGAGTACAAAGTGTCGGACCCTCACACCGGAGACCACAAGTCCCAGCACGAGAGTCGCGACGGTGACGTCGTGAAGGGTTACTACTCGCTGCATCAGCCCGACGGCTCCGAGAGACACGTGCATTACCACGGAGACAAGCACACTGGGTGAATATTAATTTAATGACCAATGACATTAAGGCAATGACAGCGCTACGTTACGTAAAGGAATAATTATACTTATTCTGCTGCAACAAATTATGAAGTTCGTGATATCAAAACCTAAAAATAATAAATAAAAATCACATAATGAATACGAATTATGTACCATTGCATTATTTTATTTTATTTATGTCTTACATTTAAAACCTTATTACACTTCTATTTTTTGGTAGATTTATTAATATTAAAACAATAAAACGACTGTAGTATTCTATCGAACAAAAAGCACAATTATATTTATTCACATTTTATACTTTTAAGGCTTAATATTTTATTTCAAAATAAATAAACATATCGTTTTTTTACTTATACTCATAGTGTTCGTATGCTTTTGCAGTAATCAGGATAACACCATTTTTTTTTCAGTTTTCACGCTGATGTAAAACACAGCACCCACCATCACTGGGAGCCCAAACATCAGTATTAAAACTCGGCACCCACCATCGCATCGCTGAGAACCTAAACGTCAGTACTAAAACTCAGCAGCCACTATCTTTGGGAGCCCAAACATCAGTACTAAAACTCAGCACCCACCATCGCTGGAGCCTAAACATCAGCACTAAAACTCCGCACCCATCATCGCTGGGAGTCCAAACATCAGTACTAAAACTCAGCACCCACCATCGCTGGGAGCCTAAACATCAGTACTAAAACTCAGCACCCACCATCGCTGGGAGCCTAAACATCAGTACTAAAACTCCGCACCCATCATCGCTGGGAGTCCAAACATCAGTACTAAAACTCGTAATCATTATGTGTGCTATGTTCGTTCTGTGACTTTTGTTTCTTGTTATTTCTCTAAGTCTGTTAATTATTTGTATGATTTAGATTTAAAAATATTTTTTTACAAATAAAATAAACATTTATATAAAAATTTTGTATTTTTCTTGGTGAAATTAGTAATTCAATGGACGGAACAAAAACTCTTCACATGAAAAGTTTTGTTTATGTTTCTCTAAGAAAATACTATGGTAAGTATTTTTTTGGATACAAATGTTTGTTATGATCACATGATTTATTTTTAGTTTAATTCTGTAAATTGCGAAAATAAACTGCTTTAAAGACAGCTTTAAAAATTGTAGGAGAATGCATGTTACGCAAAATAAATTTTTTGGTCATAATAATATTAGGTGCAAACCTATGAATTTGGTGAAATTTTCTTACTTATTCATGAGTTCAGAAATTTTTGATGGCTATTTTTATTATTTGATTCTTTTTAAAATTTGTTTTCAAGATTTTACATGTACGTATTAAATTCTGTTTATATTGTCAGTTTGATTACTAAAATTAAATCTTCAAAAACATCGAAATTGGTGTTAAGCAGGTCCAATTAGTAAAACAGCTCATCTAGCAAAATGTTACGCAAAATGCCTCTAGAATTCATAAAATGGCCATATAGAGACAAGTGAGAACCTGTCCAACTGTACTAAGATTATAATGAACAATTGCTATACAAGATTTCCTTGAAGTATTTATTCTCTAATAAATTTTCTTCTACTGATAGTTCACGCTGCTATTAATAATAATTATACACTTCCAAACATTCTAGAATTATGTAAATATTCAGTAAAAGACATTACTTATGTGTTATCATACTTATCATTGTGTAGTTCCGTACATCTAATTCTTTTACAAACAATTTAGACGCATGTGAAGTTCTTTGGCCGCTGGCATTAAAATCGAAGACAATAGACAATCTCCTGTAGTGAAATATCAGTGTATTTTTATAGTAATTGATTAATTAGTAATATTAGAGCACAAAACTTTTTAAATTATTTATAAATTCTAAATATTATTAGAGTGCAATACAAACTAGAAAATATCAATCAGAAACAAACCCAAAGACAAGAATATGAAAAAATTCCCCGGGCCAGGATTCGAACCTGCGACCTCTTGTTATCAAGACAAGCGCGCTACCAATTGCGCCACCGAGGTTCCTACCCGGACCGGTGAATTCTTCCATCATACTTGTCCACTGTTATTTTTGCTTCTGCTTGATATACTAGCTTGTACAACACATATAGAACGCTCACGAGGGCGTTATGTGATTTCACGCCTTGGTCTTAGAAACAGATGGCGCTGTCGTCGCTACAATATTGTTGCTTCAGACAGTTAAGAAATTCACAGTTCTCATTAACTAAGATTATGTTTATTTTGCGAAATCCATCGCTATGAATACTCTAAATATTATTAGAGTGCAATACAAACTAGAAAATATCAATCAGAAACAAACCCAAAGACAAGAATATGAAAAAATTCCCCGGGCCAGGATTCGAACCTGCGACCTCTTGTTATCAAGACAAGCGCGCTACCAATTGCGCCACCGAGGTTCCTACCCGGACCGGTGAATTCTTCCATCATACTTGTCCACTGTTATTTTTGCTTCTGCTTGATATACTAGCTTGTACAACACATATAGAACGCTCACGAGGGCGTTATGTGATTTCACGCCTTGGTCTTAGAAACAGATGGCGCTGTCGTCGCTACAATATTGTTGCTTCAGACAGTTAAGAAATTCACAGTTCTCATTAACTAAGATTATGTTTATTTTGCGAAATCCATCGCTATGAATACTCTAAATATTATTAGAGTGCAATACAAACTAGAAAATATCAATCAGAAACAAACCCAAAGACAAGAATATGAAAAAATTCCCCGGGCCAGGATTCGAACCTGCGACCTCTTGTTATCAAGACAAGCGCGCTACCAATTGCGCCACCGAGGTTCCTACCCGGACCGGTGAATTCTTCCATCATACTTGTCCACTGTTATTTTTGCTTCTGCTTGATATACTAGCTTGTACAACACATATAGAACGCTCACGAGGGCGTTATGTGATTTCACGCCTTGGTCTTAGAAACAGATGGCGCTGTCGTCGCTACAATATTGTTGCTTCAGACAGTTAAGAAATTCACAGTTCTCATTAACTAAGATTATGTTTATTTTGCGAAATCCATCGCTATGAATACTCTAAATATTATTAGAGTGCAATACAAACTAGAAAATATCAATCAGAAACAAACCCAAAGACAAGAATATGAAAAAATTCCCCGGGCCAGGATTCGAACCTGCGACCTCTTGTTATCAAGACAAGCGCGCTACCAATTGCGCCACCGAGGTTCCTACCCGGACCGGTGAATTCTTCCATCATACTTGTCCACTGTTATTTTTGCTTCTGCTTGATATACTAGCTTGTACAACACATATAGAACGCTCACGAGGGCGTTATGTGATTTCACGCCTTGGTCTTAGAAACAGATGGCGCTGTCGTCGCTACAATATTGTTGCTTCAGACAGTTAAGAAATTCACAGTTCTCATTAACTAAGATTATGTTTATTTTGCGAAATCCATCTAGTTTGTATTGCACTCTAATAATATTTAGAGTATTCATAGCGATGGATTTCGCAAAATAAACATAATCCTATTTATAAATTCTTTTTATTACCGGAGTTAGCGATAGCGATATTTATCACTTTTAGTATGAAATCGTATCAGATGACGTCACGATCGATACATGCCGTTAAGCTCACTTTGATTGCCAATAACTTCGTAATTTCGTGAGTTCATCATAAATTCCTTATTGCACAAATAAGTATTTAGACTTATTTAGACTTCACGCATAAAGCATTCTCTACCAGTCAACCCAAAGATGCTACAAGAAATACAAAAAGTTGTTGGTAGGCGTGCAGGAGAAATTAAAACTACAATAATAAAGTAATTAAAATTACTCTAAATCTAAACTAAAGACTAGGTAACTTAACCTTACGTAAAAACTATATGTGCTTTAATATTTATGATGTACTTACATATGTAATTATGTATACAGATACATATCTTCGACATAGAACAATGAATATAAATACATAAAATTTAATAAATAGGTACATAAATAAATAAATATAATGACTGCGAAGAACGAGCAATAAGAAAGAAACTGATCATACCTATGTTTGTTTGTTTGTTTAGAAGAATAGTGTCTGTGCACAGAACACTTTAATTTTACTACTTATTGATTTATATTAACATTATATCATTGCAGTATAGAAACGCAGAAAGAAAAGTAAATCTGCCCCTGTATTCTGTATCTTTAGTTGCCAACTGGACTAGGTGCCTATCATCAAAAACGTAGCTAAAAACGGAACTTTCCAAATTGCCTTTAGTGGGTATTGAACTATTTACGAACTGCGTCGTCACTTCAAATGCGAATATATCCTTAGACAATCGGAATTCGATAGTATATCTATGTTTTTGATGATAGACACCAAGTCCAGATGGCAACTAAAGATACATAATAGGCCCTCTGGATGTGAGGAGCTCTGAACTTGTCTAAACTGGGATCCTTATTGATTTTCATAAAAATCTTCATGTAGGAGACGAGGTCATTGTTCACTGTAAGTATGGTAGTAGTGAAGTAACACTTTTATGAATTGAATTCTTACTTTTGTGACCTGTTGGCCTTGTGTCGCCCGAAATGAGATCAGTATAAAAGGAGCGCCTTTATATATGCAACATATCAGTTGTTCAACAGATAAACACATCAATATGTTCTCCAAAGTGAGTGTCGAATATAACTTTATTAAAATTAAAATAAGGGGGTTTAATAAGAAAAAAAAAACAAATTTAATTTGCTATACAAATTCAATTTTTTAGTAAGTTGAACTCTTTGTGACTTTAATATCAAAAAGACTATAAAAATATATGCAAGCAGAATATTATTTTTTAGATTATTTTTTCCAAATTCTCTATTTAAAGATTTTCTCGCCAAAATGTGAGAAAATACAAAAAAAAAAACAAAGGAAAATAAATGAATGTATTTTAAATAAAAAAAAAATTAAAGTTGTTGCCAAACATATTTTTAGCTCATACAATCATATAATTAAAATTCTTAACATTAAATTATGTAAATAATAAATAAAAATTCCTTTGTACCGTTATCGATGTATTTAAGGGTTAAAGAAATTGATAATAAGATAAATTCAGGTCATTTGGTCCTAAAATGTTAATCAAGTGTTTAACCTCTGAATTGTTTCGGTATGATGTAATTGAAACATGTAATTATCTACATTATTGTGTAATTTTCAGGTATTTTGCTTGAGCGCCCTGCTGGCAGTAGCTTCATGTGGCCTTTTACCTGAGCCTCACTACTCCTCCGCCGCAGCCGTCTCTTCACAGAGCATCGTGCGTCACGACCAGCACCAGAAAGTTGCCACCGCCCCCGTGGCTTACCACGCCGCCCCCGTGGCCTACCACGCTGCCCCCGTGGCCTACCATGCCGCCCCCGCACACTACTCCTCAGCCGCAGCCGTCTCCTCGCAAAACATTGTGCGTCACGAACAACAACATGTAGCCACCGCCCCCGTCCACTACGCCGTCGCCCCCGTTCACCACGCCGCCACCCCTGTCCACTACGCCCCCGCCCCCGTCCACTACGCCGCCGCCCCCGTTCACCATGCTGCCGCCCCTGTCACCAAGGTGCTTCTCGCCTCTCACCAGGAACACCACGAGGAATACGTATGTATATTAACTACTGTCGTCCACAATCCGTTACCAGACCTCCCCTTAACTGTAAACTGACCCGTTTTGTTGTTTGTTGCAGGCGCACCCCAAGTATGAGTTCTCTTACTCCGTGGCCGACCACCACACCGGCGACAACAAGTCCCAGCACGAGAGCCGCGACGGTGACGCCGTGCATGGCGAGTACTCTCTGGTGGAAGCCGACGGCTCCGTGCGCACGGTGCACTACACCGCTGATCACCACAACGGCTTCAACGCGGTCGTGAGCCACTCGGCGCCCGCGCACCACGCCGCGCCCGCTCCCCACCACGCCCCCGCCTACACCCTCGCTCACCACCACTAAGCTCTTCACACGTAGCTCTTTACTGTAAATAATTATGTATTTATTAATAAACAACTGGTTGAACATATGATTATTTTGTATTTCTTCAAGTAGATATAGTTTATTAATTCAATTAACTCATCTATTCATAAATCAATCATCAATAATCAATTATACTTTTAATATTTGTATATTTTTTATATATATAGGGCTCAATTTTTTAAAATCATTATTTAATTAATTAGGGTTCTAGATTCGGATTCAGGTTCAGATTTTTTTCAGTACAGGTCCCGGCAGTAATTGATGCACATCGTATCGTAGTGTCATCTCTGTCGCACGAAGCACTAACAGTCCGGTGACAGAGACGACGCTCTACAAAGCCGAGGATAGCCGATGTGCATTTCTGTCTGCCAGGTACTGTACATAGGCGATGAATTGCTCTTATACAATTCACAGTTAGGTTTAGAATTAAGTGTATAATTTGAATTGGAACAATAATTAGGTATTATTGGTTTAAAATTCATAAAAAATATCAATAAAAATTTTAAAAAATAGAAAATAAATGTAATTTAGTACAGTGGAGACCGCATCAAGTAAGACACATTGGACTTTGTACCTATCTTATGTTCTTGTCTGTAGGGGCTAATGTCGTACTGCAAGTGTATAGCTTGATGTGGTCTCCACTGTACATAATACGAGTACAATGTCCAATAAAATAGTGTCATGTAAGATTAATATCAGCATTTAGAGGGCGCCGAGCTAAATAATCTAAAACGACAGTCACTGTTAAATTGATTTATTGAATAATATTTCAATGATAAATAAATAAAATATATATTTATTATCACAGAAAATGTATCTACACTTCCGCCGCAGCGAATATTAAAAATAACTTTTGGTGTAAGAAACAAATCTATCTAAAGTAGGCCTAAAATCTAAACTAGGTATTGGGGTTTTAGTAATTTCAATAACTTAACTGTCGAATTTTGTCTCAACCACAATTCAAGACAATCACAAACGTTATAAAATACAATTGGGCCGTTTCACATTTTTAAAATTTTGTCTGGTAAATTAAATATGATTTTTTCTGTTAAATTCAATAAATACGACCACGATAAAATAGATCACGAGAGAACAAGCGAGGTCTCTAATCGTTCTACGCTCAGCGCAGCCTTAAGGGGAACGAAAATACAAACAGAAATAAAATGTCAGCTTTCGGATGATTTTTTTGCAATAAATAGGTTACGTATAGCCATAAAAAAAATACATGTATTTGGTTGAACTTTAATGTATTCATTTTCCACAAACCACGTTAATCGATTCATATTTGTACTGTCAATGAATTTTTTTGTAACCCTCTATTGCACACTTCTTATCGATTTTGTTTCAGGTATCGCTTTCGCGATTTTGTTGGTTTTTTTTTAATGAAATTAGTGTGAATGATATCTATTCATTTTCTAAATACCACGTTATTCGGGTCAAAAAAAGCACCCCCTTTTTCCAAAAATACGTAAATCCACTGATGCAGTCAGCGGCAGCAAGATATTGTCAGTCTACGCCTAGCGTTGGCGCCCGTAAGACGTGGAACCTGTGCCTTTTTTTGCAAGCTATAAATATCTCCCAAAACTACTTCAAAACACATTGAAATTAATTTTATAAAATAATATTTCGAGGAGCATCATATTCCTGCCGTTAAAAACTCAACATAATATGCGTATGAGTGATTTAGCTACATCGTGCCATAGTCATAACAACAAAACTGAATGAATTTGGAATGAATTCATACTTTTAGCGGGAAAATAATATATGTTACTCTAAAAGAATAATTTTGTGATCGTTATTGAAACCCAAATTAATTTACTTATTCTTACTGAGATCTGTAACAAAGGTCAATGACCTTTTCGTGAAATTACCCTCTAGTATTGGCTCACCATTTCAGGTCCAATAAGTGAAGTTTTTTGCAAATTATATAGGTACACTTACTTGGGATAAATCACCAAGTATTTAAAATATAGAAATTTATTTTGAAACATTTACAGTGCATGGCAAAATTATCAGATCGTAGATAATCCTGTCGGTACATGTTCAGGTTCTGTTACGCAAAATGAAAACAATGAAACTCTTTTAAGATTAATTTGTTATCCCTATGTTTGTCTGTCTGTCCGTTCATCTAGACAATTTTTTCTGGGTAAAATTAATAAATACCAATATTAACGGCCCTCTATAGAGCTGTAAAAACATACTTTTGACGTTTTTATTTATACGTATTAACAATGCTAAAATTTAGTCCTGCTCTAACGCGTTTGGTTTTTGACTCTATCCTGCTCTAATCAGATGCCGCGCACGCAAAACTTCAGTTATTTAGAAATCGTGACAATTTTTTCTGGGTAAAATTAATAAATACCAATATAAACGGCCCTCTATAGAGCTGTAAAAACATACTTTTGACGTTTTTATTTATATTACGTTTTAGGTTTTTACGTTTTTTTTTACGTTTTTCATACAAATTTTCACACTATGAAAATGTAGGGATGAACACTTGAGATAATATTTTGCATTTAAAAGTCAACACAGAAAATAATTGTTGAACAAATAATGTAAAAAATATGAAAACCATGTTGTTCTATTCTAAAGGGATTATCTACTGTTCAATGTGGCGATAGCTTTGTTGATTTTTTTTCTTGAATTATTTTTTACTAAGATAACAAATAGTTTAATACAAGGTTTTCCTTAAGAGGTCCCTTTACCCCTGTATTTTTCTTGAAATTCATACAATAGGTATAAACCGAATGTGAAGTCTACAGCTTATTTTCTTCATATCTTTTTTCATGAGTATATTTTACTCTATACAGCCCAAAAAGCAAAATTTGACAAAACACCATCATAATAGCTGTCAGGATATCGTCAATATTGCCTCGTTTTTACGCAAAGTTTAACAAGTTTGTATATTTTTATCTATACTGGAAATAAAAAAGAGAGAAATACAGGCGTCGTTCATGTTAAGATGACTAAGTTTACACACTTTGCTAAGTATAAACAATTACCGTTTCATGGAAAACTGTTTTTACCAGAAACCAGTTCACAAATTCAATTAACTTATTTTGAATATCTTGTCATCTTGCACTTCTTGATGAGAAATACAATTTCAATAAGTAAAAATACAACTTTTAGTTAAGAAAACTTATAGTTAAAAGTCTGCTGTATGCATAAACATATTTTTAATTATATAACAATAGTAATAAAATAATTGGCTTTTCCGTCGTCGTGATACCAGCCGTAAATTCCTTAAATAATCTGATATCACGCTTATGGAAAACCCAATTATTTTGAAGATACCATAATATCATTAAAATAATTAATTTATGCATATAGCAAACTTTTAACAATAAATTGTCTTAGCTAAAAGTTGTACTTTACCGTTATAATTATTTCTTAATATTTTGTTACAAATTCGGAGAAATAGCCCTTAAGGAAAACCTTGTATGAAAATATTTGTTATATTTGTAACAAAGAAAAAAATAATAATAAACAAAGCTCTCGCCATATTGAACAAACAGTAAATTATTAATCTCTTTAGAATAGAACGATATGGTTTTTATATTTTTTACATTATTTGTTCTACAGTTCCTTTCTGTGCTTTCTTCCAAATGCAAAATATTATGTCAAGTGTTGATCTCTATATTTTCATAAGGAGAAAATTTGTATGAAAAAGTTAAACAAAAGGCCATAAAAACGTTATAATATGTATGTTTTACAGGGCTGTAAATATTAGCATTTATTGATTTTACCCAAAAAAATTGCCTAGACAAACGGACAAACAGACAAACATAGGGACAACAAATTAATCCTAAAAGAGTTTTGTTTTTTCATTTTGCGTAAAGGGACCTGAACATTTCAAACTATGATACAAATAAATTTTTATATTTTGAACACTTGGCGATTTATCCCAAGGGTAAACAGGTGTCCCAAAAGTCAACGCTTTCCCTTGGAAGGCTGGTAGGCCAGCTCATGACTGACCAGAATATCAAATTATGACCTCAGCAAAAAGTAGATAGTCTTCGAGTTGATGGTACTTTTATAAATTCGAATAGATTTTTGAGAGTCAAAGCTAACCAGTTCTAAATTCTAAGAATAAAATATTTTTTGCACAACTCTGAATAGTCCTGCTATTGATAAAGTCAAAAATAAACATTGCAATGCTGTAACATCAGAAAGAAAAAATAAAAACCCAATTTATGAGCAATTTTTTTAATTAGGTTAGTTCGACACCACACCCTGAAAAAAAATGTTCTATGTTAGTTTTGCAAATTGTCTTAAATAACGGCTCATCAAATATTGTTTTTCAAATGATCTGGCAATTTCTGTGTATTACTTTTGAAAAAAAGTTATTGCTATTTTACTACCAAAGGAGCTGCGTATTTTTTAAAATAATTAGAATTTAGAATGAAAGAGTGGCGGGCAGTAAAAATATTTGACGTTCATTAGAAATGCCATTTAACACGCGTTAGAGTGAGATAAATAGTGACGCTATTTAAAATGAGTTGGAATGAGATAGTAACGCAGTTAAACGTGGTTGAATGAGAGAGGCATAATTGATATAGGCTACAGTGAGATAGATAGTGTCGTGGTGCATTCCTTCTGAGAATATTTGTTAGTTTCCACTTTTTGTAATAACAACTTTAGTAAAAATTTTTTGTAAAGAAATTTTTGGTCCAATTTATTTTCCCGCAAGTGTAAAACCAGCTCAACGGGCGAAAAATATTTAAAGAATGGGTAATGGTGACAATTAACCGTCACGATATTATTATGTATCTCTAAAGGAGTGTCTGAAATGTTCCGAGGGTCAACTGATAAATCAAACACTCAAAAAACCACTTTTAGCCGACCATAATAAATTTACGTCCCGACGTGATAGCAAGTAGGATCAATGCCGTGTAACGATGATCGAAATACACTAATAAATTAGATAAAATAAAATACGTATTACTTTTGACCCTGCCTCGTCCACTCTATTCGTATTTTTGCTATGGTGACGCGAGCTTAGAGACCGGGACGAATTTTCCCCCGCGCGCAAACGTAACAACTGGTTTTTGTTTTGGCTATGTCATACTCTTAATTAAAAATCAAATATTGCATAGGTAAGTCATTTAAGTATCATTAAATGCATCTTTATCTGATAAATAGTCATCAATACCATAATAACCCTAACGAACAACAGCAAAGCTGTTAGAGACCTTTGCTAATATTCATATATTTTTATAATATTCATTCATATATATAATATTTTTATAATAATAAATAATCTTTATTGATAATTACACACAGAGATAAAACAATGACACACAAGAAAATACAACAAAAATATAAAATGTTGCTTATTGCTAAATACAGTGCTTGTCTTATCTAAATTACGCTTGACTGGCGGTCCTCACAACTAAGCCGAGCTTGTCTCGGGAGGGCCTTTGTTAGTGTACACACATGTTAATTTGTACAGAATTACGTCGATGGATTGGTTATTTGTTGTTTAGTGCGCTTTTGGGATGTTACTATTACACTTCATCATCATCATATTTTTAGGTAAACCATTCGACGCGAAATATAATGTTCTTTCATTTTAAATTTGTATAGGTAATTTTTTTAATTTGTAATTTTTAATTATAATTTGTAATTTTTTAATAATGTATTTTTTTACATTATTTTCAAGTTATAAGCGAAAAAGTGAAAAAAGTTCAGAACTTTCGTGGTTTTTCGGCCCTCAAAAGTTTAACACAAGCTAGAAACCGTCGCAAATTCACATAACTCTTATTTGGGATGCCTAACGTCGAATAAATTGTTTTTTCAGCTTGTAGATATTTATAACTTTTTGGTGTGATTTAAAAATTCACCTTGCGGACACTACACGATCATTCGATAAAGTACCTACCTAATCTCAGTACGTAAGTTCGATTAACCTATAAAGGGTTCTTCCTCTGTGTTATACTATTTTATCATACTAGTATGACTGTCGGGATATGCATGTCCTGACAGTCATACTCAAGTTGATTGGTCTCCCATATAAATACAAATCACAAATCACATTTCCGATGTGATATTGTGCTTTTTTCGTAAATAAATTCTGGCCCTAAACGGCCAAAATACGTGGGATACCCAGAAAATTCTGCGAAAAAAAAAAGACCAGCCGGACCTTTGGGAGGCGTGCGTAGGGCCGAAGCCAACACTTAGAGGCGGTTTAGACAATTTGATCCAAAAAAAGATGTGACACCAACCGACGATTATCCCTGTGTGCACTGTAGGAGTACCTAACCTAAGAACAACCTCCGGTCTGTGTAAGACAATTGTAAGGACTGAAAACGAAGGAAACATTCGGGTCCGTGGGGTCGCTACTGCCCAACAGCTCGCCTCAAGCTGCCCTGCGTAATGCCATTGCCCTGTTAGCCGTGTAAGTTTTGTACACGTTGCCCACCTCTCACGTTGCCTGATGTTCAGCTCGGACGTAGGGTTGGATTTTGAGAGGCTTATTATTATTATTACTAGGCAACATTTGAAATCGTAAAAATCATCCCTTGAAAATGTTACCGACGCAGATCCATGATAGTTCAATTTAGTTCGTAAATAATGTTTAGTGACATTATGAAGTCGGAACGTTCGTATTTTTACTTTTAAATAATTGTATTCTCAAAATAAATTATAACTGGCCAGTATTTCATACATAAAAACTATTATTCTCATAACATATTGCGTGGCCTGGTATTTACTTTCACCTGTCGGTCGCCGCATCAAAGTCTTTTTTGCCAAGCTATAAGGACCTTATCTTTTTTAATAACTCACTAATAATAATAAGTAATAATAAAGTAATAAAGATATAAAATTAAATACACGTGTAAAGTGTTAATGAAATGATTTATTATAGTATTCTACTAAGGCTAAAACTACAAATTTTAGATATTTGTCTGTCTTTCTGTCTGTATGTATGACATGTATGTGTGTTCCTTTTTAACTCAAGAAACTCTCAACGGGGTTGGATTCGGTTTTCTATAGTGATCCGGTTCAACATATAGGCTAAAAAAAGGGCCAAAAATTGAAAAAACGCGCGCGGGGTTGCGGGAAAAACATACTCAATATTAATATTATAAATATTCATTACTATATAAATCATAAATGAAAATTATCATCTTCGAAGAACGAGCTGCGCATTATTTTAATTTAAATACAACGTTAAATACAAAAATCAATGATGTCCCACCAAAAGCATAAATCTGAAAAGGGGGCCGGATCGGAACAAAGGAAGTGCAGGATTATCGGTTTCGCACATAAAAGAAACGGAACCTATGGTGGCTTCTTAAATCATAGCTGCAGGAATGTATAGCGTCCTTCACTTGTTTTAAAAGAAAGTTGGGTTCCTTGCTACTGAATATTATGTAACACTTGGCAAGTTTTCATAGTCAACTTTTTGCATGTAACCATCGAAACTTTAGCTGAAAAGCCAGTGCCAACGGATGACTTATAACTGTACTTAGTATACGTGTTTAGTGGACACCACCTAATGGTGGATTTGCCGTTTGTTACATGTATTTAATTAATTATTTACATAGTTTTAGTAAGACGGACCAGTTTGGAACGATGGGATTACAAATAATAAATAATAATCATATGTTATTATTATTTTTATTTTAATATAATTATTCGTCGTTCCAGATACGAACCTCGGTAGCACAGTCGGTAGCGCGCCTGTCATGTAAGCTGGAGGTCGCAGGTTCAAATCCAGGATTGTTGCCAGGCCAGTTAAATTTTCAAAAATTGTCCTTTTCAATTTGTTTCTTACTGTTTTCTAGTTTGTAATGCACTTTAATATAATGAAGTTAACATATATTTTGCAATTAACATCTTCAAACAAAATATCCTAATTGAAAATTTTCAAATAATAAGCTTAAAATACATAATAACAACTATTATTTCAATATCACAAATATGGTCATTGTTGACCATATAAACGTAGCGTGAGAGGCTTTCATGAATATATTGATCTGCTGTGTTTTGCAACAATTAAAAGTGTTATTGCCTGCATTACTCTTGTTTTTAGTATAAATATAAGTTTTTTTAACTAAATGTATCAGTTGCCAATTGCATTTAGTGTCTTAAGCACCACAGAAACATATTCAAATCTTCAAAATGTATTCACAGGTAAAAAGTGTTTCAAAATTGAATTGTGTCATTAATCATTATAAGTTAACTAGCTGTTTGTCCGAGGCTTTACCTACTCGAATTTAATTAATTACTATACCCCTATAGAAGTGTCCATCGCCAGGGAACAAACTAGAAAAGTCCAAGTAAAAAGTCAAACCATTACGACAGTAAATCCAGACCACCTACATATACAAAGAAACAAACTAATTCACCTCTGTATAAATTATAGTAGATGAAGAAAACATAGAAGCTCTCCAATGCGTTTATGTTAAAACCGCCCCGAACTGTGAAATCGCGATTTGATCTTGACCGCTTTGGCTTATATTTGAACTTAAAAAATATTTTGTCTCATTTCCTTGCCTACCGAATTTCATGACGTTCCGATCAACGATACTCGAGTTATCGTCGGACAAACATTCATGTAGGTATACATATAAACGCCGGATTGTTCAAGAAGACTCGGAGAACTTCGTTCACTTCGCTCACTCGTTCAATTATAGTGTTCAATACCAGAAATATGCATTTTCGTAGGTCCTGGGTATCACTGTGCTCTTCGGGGTGGTGGCTGCCCAATACGGTCATCATGAAGAGAGTCAACATGGTCACCACGAACCTGCCTTCTCATCACAACATATCTACCGTCACGACGGTCCCGCACATCCCGTACACGTTGACCACGAGCATGACCATGGACACCATGAGCACGGACATGAACATGTCGACTATTATGTGAGTAGGATCGGTAAATGACCTTACTTACGATCGATCACCTACTGCTGTCCATCAGTACTAAACTGATTATTTCTGAATGTAACCACAGGCGCACCCCAAATACGAGTTCGAGTACAAAGTGTCGGACCCTCACACCGGAGACCACAAGTCCCAGCACGAGAGTCGCGACGGTGACGTCGTGAAGGGTTACTACTCGCTGCATCAGCCCGACGGCTCCGAGAGACACGTGCATTACCACGGAGACAAGCACACTGGGTGAATATTAATTTAATGACCAATGACATTAAGGCAATGACAGCGCTACGTTACGTAAAGGAATAATTATATTTATTCTGCTGCAACAAATTATGAAGTTCGTGATATCAAAAAGTAAAAATAATAAATAAAAATCACATAATGAATACGAATTATGTACCATTGCATTATTTTATTTTATTTATGTCTTAAATTTAAAACCTTATTACACTTCTATTTTTTGGTAGATTTATGAATATTAAAACAATAAAACGACTGTAGAAATATGTCGAACAAAACGCACAATTACATTAATATTCACATTTTATACTTTTAAGGCTTAATATTTTATTTCAAAATAAATAAGCATATCGTTTTTTTACTTATACTCATAGTGTTCGTATGCTTTTGCAATAATCAGGATAACACCATTTTTTTTTCAGTTTTCACGCTGATGTAAAACACAGCACCCACCATCACTGGGAGCCCAAACATCAGTATTAAAACTCGGCCCCCACCATTGCATCGCTGAGAACCTAAACGTCAGTACTAAAACTCAGCAGCCACCATCGTTGGGAGCCCAAACATCAGTACTAAAACTCAGCACCCACCATCGCTGGAGCCTAAACATCAGCACTAAAACTCCGCACCCATCATCGCTGGGAGTCCAAACATCAATACTAAAACTCGTAATCATTATGTGTGCTTTATTCGTTCTGTGACTTTTGTTTCTTGTTATCTCTCTATGTAAGTCTGTTAATTATTTGTATGTTATTATATTTAGATTTAAAAATAATTTTTACAAATAAAATAAACATTTATATAACAATTTTGTATTTTTCTTGGTGAAATTAGTAATTCAATGGACGGAACAAAAACTCTTCACATTGAATCTTTTCGTCAAAAATCTTAAAAAAGAAAAGTTTTGTTTATGTCTCTCTAAGAAAATACTATGGTAAGTATTTCTTTGGATACAAATGTTTGTTATGATCACACGATTTATTTTTAGTTTAATTCTATAAATTAAGAAAATAAACTGCTTCAAAGACAGCTCTAAAAATTGTAGGAGAATGCATGTTTTACGCAAAATTTTTTTTTTTGGTCACTGGGAGCCTAAACATCAGTACTAAAACTCGAAATCATTATGTGTGCTATGTTCGTTCTGTGACTTTTGTTTCTTGTTATTTCTCTAAGTCTGTTAATTATTCGTATTTTATTATATTTAGATTTAAAAATATTTTCTTACAAATGAAATAAACATTTATATAACAATTTTGTATTTTTCTTGGTGAAATTAGTAATTCAATGGAAGGAACAAAAATTTTTCAAATTGACTCTTTTCGTCAAAAATCTTAAAAAAGAAAAGTTTTGTTTATGTTTCTCTAAGAAAATACTATGATAAGTATTTCTTTGGATACAAATGTTTGTTATGATCACATAATTTATTTTTAGTTTAATTCTATGAACTGCGAAAATAAACTGTAAAATGTATTGTGTTACTCATAAGAGTGAATCTCCATCGATAACACTTATGAACTGGTTCCATTACTTTTCTCCTTCTTTGCACCTTAGAATAGTTAATAATTTTTGCCACCTACCACCCCATGCTGTGTGAAGTATAATAGATAATTAACAGTTACTTGTGTCTAAATTAAAACCAAAATACAAGAATTACCTACATAACATTAAAATGAAAACGGCGTCTTATTATTATTATTGTATTATATAAGTATATCCATGCATATTATTATTACTATATCCATACACATATTTATACCACACAGATTTCAGCACATACACTACACACGCACACAAACCCCCACACACCCTCTCAAACACATACACCAACTCACCCTTTCCCCTACTAACAAAAGCACAAAAAAAAATGTAACAAGGGAAGAACGGTCCCTCCTAATACAGGTTATTGTTAGCTTAAAAGGAGGGTCCACAGAATTGTAAAAAAAAATACTTGTGTATAAATAAAATTTGTATTTGTAAACTGCTTCAAAGACAGCTTTAAAAATTGTTGGAGAATGCATATATGTTACGCAAAATTAATTTTTTGGTCATAATAATATTAGGTGCAAACCTATGAAATTGGTGAAATTTTCTTACTTATTCATGAGTTCAGAAATTTTTGATGGCTATTTTTATTATTTGATTCTTTTTAAAATTCGTTTTCAAGGTTTTACATGTACGTATTAAATTCTGTTTATATTGTCAGTTTTATTACTTAAATTAAATCTTCAAAAACATCGAAATTGGTGTTAAGCAGGTCCAATTAGTAAAACAGCTCATCTAGCAAAATGTTACCCAAAATGCCTCTAGAATTCATAAAATGGCCATATAGAGACAAGTGAGAACCTGTCCAACTGTACTAAGATTATAATGAACAATTGCTATACAATATTTCCTTGAAGTATTTATTCTCTAATAAATTTTCTTCTACTGTTAGTTCACGCTGCTATTAATAATAATTATACAATTCCAAATATTCTAGAATGATGTAAATATTCAGTAAAAGACATTGGACTATACTTATGTGTTATCATTGTGTAGTTCCGTACATCTAATACTTTTACAAACAATTTAGACGCATGTGAAGTTCTTTGGCCGCTGGCATTAAAATCGAAGACAATGGACAATCTCCTGTAGTGAAATATCAGTGTATTTTTATAGTAATTGATTAATTAGTAATATTAGAGCACAAAACTTTTTAAATTTTTTATAAATTCTTTTTATTATCGGGGTTAGCGATAGCGATATTTATCACTTTTAGTATGAAATCGTATCAGATGACGTCACGATCGATACATGCCGTTAAGCTCACTTTGATTGCCAATAACCTCGTAGTTTCGTGAGATCATCATAAATTCCTTATTGCACAAATAAGTATTTAGACTTATTTAGACTTCACGCATAAAGCATTCTCTACCAGTCAACCCAAATATGCTACAAGAAATATAAAAAGTAGTTGGTAGGCGTGCAGGAGAAATTAAAACTACAATAATAAAGTAATTAAAGTTACTCTAAATCTAAACTAATGACTAGGTAACTTAACCTTACCTAAAAACTATATATGCTTTAATATTTATGATGTACTTACATAAATAAATGTATACAGATATATATCTTCGATATAGAATACATAAATAACAATGAATATAAATACATAAAATTTAGTAAATAGGTACATAAATAAATATAATGACTGCGAAGAACGAGCAATAAGAAAGAAACTGATCATACCTATGTTTGTTTAGAAGAATAGTGTCTGTGCACAGAACACTTAGAGAATAGTAGTTTATGCTACAAGGGCGCAAAGGAATAAATTACGAGGACGATTTAAAACACAAGCGTAGCGAGTGTTTTAAACGTAACCGAGTAATTTATTGCTCTTACGCCCGTGTATCATACTACGTTTTTCAATGCATAGTGTGAGGAAATGAAAACAAATATAATCTTGTGAACTTTAAATTATGATTGGCTCAAAAGGATTGTATCCAGAGCCGTTAAACAGTGGAAAAAAAGTATAACATCTATGGTACACAAGAAAGGCTGCAGGTTAGCCAACCATTGCAAACAAATAAAAAAATAAATAATAATAAAGCCCTAGGGCAAAATAATCGACTTTCTGTTCGGTTTTGATGCATAAAAAGTGGGCCTTTACGAGCACATGCGTTGAAAAATAATTTTACTACTTATTGATTTATATTAACATTATATCATTGCAGTATAGAAACACAAAAAGAAAAGTAAATCTGGATGTGAGGAGCTCTGAACTGGGATCCTTATTGATTTTCATAAAAATCTTCATGTAGGAGACGAGGTCATTGTTCACTGTAAGTACGGGTAGTAGTGAAGTAACACTTTTATGAATTGAATTCTTACTTTTGTGACCTGTTGGCCTTGTGTCGCCCGAAATGAGATCAGTATAAAAGGAGCGCCTTATATATGCAACATATCAGTTGTTCAACAGATAAACACATCAATATGTTCTCCAAAGTGAGTGTCGAATATAACTTTATTAAAATTAAAATTTAAACCTTAAATGCATGAGATTTTATTTTTGTATGAAATTGAAAACAGTGGTAGAAAAATACCAAAAAAATATGAAATCAATAATAAAAAAAATATTTCTTGATTGAAAGGGGATTTTTACAAGTAAAAACAAGAAAAAAAAAACAAAATTTAATTTGCTATAAAAATTTAATTTTTTAGTTTTTCTTTTTTTTCATTGGGTACTTGTAAAGCTGAACTCTTTGTGACTTTAATATCAAAAAAACTATAAAATATATGCAAGCAGAATATTTTATAGATTTTTGTTTTCCCAAAACCTCTCTTTAAAGATTTTCCCGCCAAATGTGAGAAAATACAAAATAAAACCAAGGATAATAAATGAATGAATTTTAAATTTAAAAAAAAATTAATTGTTGCCAAACATATTTTTAGCTCATACAATCATATAATTAAAATTTTTAACATAAAATTATGTAAACAGTAAATAAAAATTCCTTTGTACCGTTTTCGACCATTTAAGGGTTAAAGAAAGTGATAATAAGATAACTTCAGGTCATTTGGTCCTAAAATGTTAATTAAGTGTTTAACCTCTGAATTGTTTCGGTATGATGTAATTGAAACATGTAATTATCTACATTATTGTGTAATTTTCAGGTATTTTGCTTGAGCGCCCTGCTGGCAGTAGCTTCATGTGGCCTCTTACCTGAGCCTCACTACTCCTCCGCCGCAGCCGTCTCTTCACAGAGCATCGTGCGTCACGACCAGCACCAGAAAGTTGCTGCTGCCCCCGTGGCCTACCATGCTGCCCCCGTGGCCTACCACGCTGCCCCCGTGGCCTACCATGCCGCCCCCGCACACTACTCCTCAGCCGCAGCCGTCTCCTCGCAAAACATTGTGCGTCACGAACAACAACATGTAGCCACCGCCCCCGTCCACTACGCCGTCGCCCCCGTTCACCACGCCGCCACCCCTGTCCACTACGCCCCCGCCCCCGTCCACTACGCCGCCGCCCCCGTTCACCATGCTGCCGCCCCTGTCACCAAGGTGCTTCTCGCCTCTCACCAGGAACACCACGAGGAATACGTAAGTATATTAACTACTGTCGTCCACAATCCGTTACCAGACCTCCTCTTAACTGTAAACTGACCCGTTTTGTTGTTTGTTGCAGGCGCACCCCAAGTACGAGTTCTCTTACTCCGTGGCCGACCATCACACTGGAGACAACAAGTCCCAGCACGAGAGCCGCGACGGTGACGCCGTGCATGGCGAGTACTCTCTGGTGGAAGCCGACGGCTCCGTGCGCACGGTGCACTACACCGCTGATCACCACAACGGCTTCAACGCGGTCGTGAGCCACTCGGCGCCCGCGCACCATGCCGCGCCCGCTCCCCACCACGCCCCCGCCTACACACTCGCTCACCACCACTAAGCTCTTCACACGTAGCTCTTTACTGTAAATAATTATGTATTTATTAATAAACAACTGGTTGAACATATGATTATTTTGTATTTCTTCAAGTAGATATAGTTTATTAATTCATCTATTCATAAATCAATCATCAATAATCAATTATACTTTTAATATTTGTATATTTTTTATATACAGGGTGGAAAAAATTTAAGGGCCCTGGAGGGGAGCTACCTTAAATCCTTTAGTTAGCTTGTTTTACTGAAAGGAAACATTCCTTAATTTTTTTAAAGAAACAAAACTGCATTCAAAGATCTTCTAAAATTCGCTTGTCTGACCCGGGAATCGAACCAACTGAAAATAAAAAAATAAACCCTCGCTACTTTATTATACGAATCGGTAGGATTATTGTTCAGGATAAAATTTGTCTAATAAACATTTGATCTTACACTCATCTGTTCTACGAGATACCCATGAAATTGAATATTTATTACAAGTTCTTTATTACCAATACCTAGCACTATTCACTTGTAACAAGTACATGACACGTTATAATTTTTTTATTTCTCTAACATCCAAAGACATCGTATGAAGCTGAAAGCATCGTATGGCGCATCGTAAGCTTGCTAATTTGAAATTCGAACGATAACTTTCAAAATTTTTAGAATCGATAAAAGTATTCGTTCCAATTTCAAATTTTGTTTTGTTTTGCTTTAACTTATCAGGATTCTTTTCTATTCTTAATATCCGTCTTCGTTAAAAAAATGTTTCATGTTTATGTGTTCTTCGTATTGATGATAAAATAAAATTAATATTAGTTTTAACTTTTTTTTAATTTTATTAGACAAATTTTATTCTGAACAATAATCCTACTGATTCGTATAATAAAACAACGAAAGTGTATTTTTTAAATTTTAAGTTGGTTCGATTCCCGGGTGAGACAAGCAAATTTTAGAAGATCTTTGAATGCAGTTTTGTTTCTTTTAAAAAATAAAGGAATGTTTCCTTTCAGTAAAATGAGCTAACTAAAGGATTTAAGGTAGTTCCCATCCAGGGCCCTTAAATTTTTTCTATCCTGTATATAGGGCTCAATTTTTTAAAATCATTATTTAATTAATTAGGCTTCTAGATTCGGATTCAGGTTCAGATTTTTTTTCAGTACAGGTCCCGGTAGTAATTGATGCACATCGTATCGTAGTGTCATCTCTGTCGCACGAAGCACTAACAGTCCGGTGACAGAAACGACGCTCTACAAAGCCGAGGATAGCCGATGTGCATTTCTGTCTGCCAGGTACTGTACATAGGCGATGAATTGCTCCTATACAATTCACAGTTAGGTTTAGAATTAAGTGTATAATTTGAATTGGAACAATAATTGGGTATTATTGGTTTAAAATACATAAAAAATATCAATAAAAATGGAAAAAAATAGAAAATAAATGTAATTTAGTACATAATACGAGTACAATGTCCAATAAAAATAGTGTCATGTAAGATTAATATCAGCATTAAGAGGGCGCCGAGTTAAATTGATTTATTGAATAATATTTCAATGATAAATAAATAAAATATATATTTATTATCACAGAGAATGTATCTACACTTCCGCCGCAGCGAATATTAAAAATAACTTATGGTTTATGAAACAAATCTATCTAAAGTAGGCCTAAAATCTAAACTTGGTATTGGGGTTTTAGTCATTTCAATAACTTAACTGTCGAATTTTGACTCAACCACAATTCAAGACAATCACAAACGTTATAAAATACAATTGGACCGTTTCACATTTTAAAATTTTGTCTGGTAAATTAAATATGATTTTTTCTGTTAAATTCAATAAATACGTCCACGATAAAATAGATCACGAGAGAACAAGCGAGGTGTCTAATCGTTCTACGCTCAGCGCAGCCTTAATTAAAAATCAAATATTGCATAGTGTAGCGTTTCTTTTTAAAATATTAAGTTTTAGCTACTTCATAATCACGAACGCAATTTGGTAGGTTCGGCCTAAATTTGGACTGCCACCAGGCAAGCCTGGTGACAGCCAAAAAAAGAGGTAAATCTGGATAAAGAAACTGTATAATTTAACTTTAAATGTACTAAAAATAACAAAACAGAAGTAAAAAATATGGTATAAAACACGATAATATCTGTAGAGTATTGGGTACTAAGGAATCTATAAAATCAACACAAAAATTATGCCTAATTCGTCTTATTTAGGATTTTGTTTTCCTTTAGCTTAAACGACGCATTTGTTCACAAAATAATGGATTTAAAATTGGATATCGAAACTAGTTTATAGGATCCCAGAAACTACGATTTAACGGAAGTTTTAATAACTTGTAATCCGGAAGAAAACGTAATATTAAGGTGTTAAGAACAATCGTTATCTAGCTTTACACTAAGGAAGAAAATAATTGATGCTGGATATCCAGACTACTGGATGTTAGGCTACGGATACAAAAACCTGTTTAGGGTGTCTTCGTGACTTAGGTGTTTCCAATCTTCCTGGGAGTAGTCGATCAAGCCAAGCCGACTTCTGTTTTAATACCGGAAGCTTACCCCACCAGGGTACGTGGTCCGTATATCCGGCCTCAATAGGTACAACCGTACGAGATGGCAGGAGGAATTGAAGAAGAAATGGGGAAAACCCTTAAAAAACCCGAAGGGTCGCTGTAAAGAAATAAAACAACAGCGTCAAGATATGCTTATGAAATCTGGGAAAGGAAATTAACGTATTGGAAACGGGACAAAAGGGATTTTCAGAGAATGAAACCAAAATTACACAAAACTTACCAGGAAATGCAGAAAAAAACTGGCTTTCACAATATTTAGAGCAAATGTCCTGTGTTTCGAGAATCCAAATAGATAAATTTCATATTTCTGTAGCAAATTTGTCTTTCTTGTACCACGATACTCTTTGATATCAGAAAAATAACAACAAAAATCTGACAAGATATTCCAAATTTTCGAATTTGAAAATTCAGTAAAGCAATCAACTATAAAGAAAGACTAAAAATATATGAAAAAGGTTAAATACTTGTAGCGAATGCTACAATTGGTAAGTCATTTAAGTATCATTAAATGCATCTTTATCTGATAAATAGTCATCAATACCATAATAACCCTAACAAACAACAGCAAAGCTGTTAGAGACCTTTGCTAATATTTTTATGTAAACCATTCGACGCGAAATATAATGTTCTTTTATTTTAAATTTGTATAGGTAATTTTTTATACGATACATTATTTTCAAGTTATAAGCAAAACATTGAAAAAAGTTCAGAACTTTCGTATTTTTTCGGCCCTCAAAAGTTTGACACAAGCTAGAAACCGTCGCAAATTCACATAACTCTTATTTGTAATGCCTAACATCGAATAAATTGTTCTTTCAGCTTGTGCATATTTATGGTACTTATTTAAAAATTCACCTTGCGGACACTATACGATCATTCGATATAGTACCTACCTAACCTCGGTACGTAAGTTCGACTAACCTATTTATGGGTTCTTCCTCTGTGTTATACTATTTTATCATACTAGTCATACTCAAGTTGATTGGTCTCCCATATAAATACAAATTACAAATCACATTTCCGATGTGATATTGTGCTTTTTTCGTAAATAAATTCTGACCCTAAACGGCCAAAATACGTGGGATACCCAGAAAATTCTGCGAAAAAAAAAAAGACCAGCCGGACCTTTGGGAGGCGTGCGTGGGGCCGAAGCCAACACTTAGAGGCGCTTTAGACAATTTGATCCAAAAAAGATGTGACACCAACCGACGATTATCCCTGTGTGCACTGTAGGAGTACCTAACCTAAGAACAACCTCCGGTCTGTGTAAGACAATGAGGATAAGTCACATAACGGGAGAATCCAATTTTGACTATTACATTGCATGTGTTATGATTTTCTGAGTACACAACTTTTTGATTTTTTGAAATCCGTCCATAAATGGCAAAGTTATTTAATATTTTATCGGGCTTGATTTTAAAACGCGCGCCTCCCGCCCGTGGATACCGATGTCGTCATCACACACAGACCCCGCGCGATCGCAGTCGTCCAGTACGCACATTCGTGATTAGTAGCGAACACTCGGTTTTTTTTCGAGTTTTATGCATTATCGGTTTATTGTTTCGGTGTTCTGTAATAATGAGCAACAAATTGGAAGATGGATTCGAAAAAGGACAGTCAGATAATCTACCTAAAGTGGATTCTTTCATGGTTTTTGAATACTTAAACAATCATGTGAAGTATACCAGCGCTGAAATCCGAGGTTGGAAGCTTCAACGGTAAGTACCTACCAAATTTAATGTGTTAGTTAGTGAGTTTAGGCCTAGGTACTTTTTCCCATGGCTGTTGCGGTAGGTAATGTGAAAATAATAAAATAACCTGGGTAAAAAGGTACATGGACAGCATAACACACTCCATCATAAAAACGTTAGTCAAGTCAAGTACCTACATTATTTCTTCCTACGGAGTTCGAGTTGATGTTTTTGTAAGCAGGCAACTGCAGGCATGATTCATTGCGATTTAGTAAGTGCCGGTTTCAAGTTCACCTAAACATTATAGACCGGGAGCGCGCCGTAGATTAACTAACATTAGCGGATACCTACCATGTTTTTTGTTTCGATGCACTTAAATGGTGCAACCGCATCAGGTAATGTGATGTAGGTATTTAATGCTGTATGATTATTACAGGTCTGTACGAGAGTCATATGGCGACGATGCCGTAGGGTATGTCCAAGTCCAAAGAAATGGAAATGTGTGCACAGTAAAGGCAAGAATAACACCGGAGCATAAAGTAAAAACTAAAGGTTATAGCTGCACTCTCAAATGTGAAGAAAATGATAAAACTATTATTGATGTTACTTGTCATGATTGTGCTGCACAAAAAGGAGGTTGCAAACATAGTGTAGCATTTCTTATGTGGATACACAGACGCAGTGAAGAGCCTTCTCCAACTGAAAAAAAATGTTATTGGGCCAAACCAAAACTGGCCACAGTGGGCACAACCTTGAAATTTATAAAAGCCAAAGATATCGGTTCCAGCGCTGGAGATATTGACGATAACGCTAATGTAAGAAGTGAACAATTTTTTAACAAACTGGTGCACAATATACAGTTAAATTCTATTAGGATTCAGTTAACAAGTTACGTTACACAGAATGAACTTACGAAATTATCATTGCATAACTTGATAAATGATTATAAAAAAGAAGGTAACGACACGAACAGTGCACAAGGCTTCATCGATTATTGTACAACAAAACAAACACCAGAAAAGTGTTCAAAAATAGAACAAGAAACTCTATCTCAAGCTCAGTCTCCTTTATGGCATGAGATGCGATATTGCAGAATAACCGCGTCAAAAATACACGACGCCGCCCATTGCAAAACCCCTGATGGTTCATTAGTTGAGCAAATATTCGGTGCAACCATACCAGAAACTCCTGCAATGCGAAGAGGCAAAGTACTGGAACCTGATGTTAGGGCAAAAGTAGCAAAATTGAGAAAATTTGTAATCGAAAATGGTGGGCTGTTTTTGAAAAGTGATTGGCCTATTTTAGGTGCATCTCCTGATGGCTTAACACAAGAATATGTCATAGAAATAAAATGTCCCATGACCACACAAGGCAAAGAAAGCTTTATTAAAAATAATCGTCTCACAAACAAATCAAAAGGTCAAATCCAGCTGCAAATGTTTTTTTGCAACAAAACTAAAGGGCTTTTTTGTGTTGCTGATAAGAATTTTGAAGCTAACAAAGAAGTAGAAATCTTTGAAGAAGATTTTGATGAAATTTACTGCAAAGATCTTTTGGAAAAGTCAACAAGTTTTTGGAAACACTCAGTCTTTCCTAAATTGGTCAAAACTTAGGTTAAGGTATAAAAATAAACAGATGGCTTAAGATATAAATATTGTTTTATTTTAAACTTGGTTTCTAAATAAGCATTCTTGAAGATTAACTACTCCACAAGCAGATGTCACAACATAGTCTAATATTCTAACATAATCAATGTCAACACATGCATGAGGTGCAATCATTTCAAACTCCCTTAAACGCCCTATACTTCTCTCGACGTGTACTCGAAGGGCCGCTATTCTTTTAGTTTCTAAAACTTCTTCTTTACTTAGTTTTGATCCCGAATCAACGCTAGGAGGCCTTAAAAGTTTGCAACCTTGACGTTCAAGTAAATGAGCTATATTCTTAAATCCCCTATCAGCCATCACTATACTCATTGAGACAATATGACATAAAAGGATTAAGTTTTAAGGTTTTTGATTCCATTGATCGATAAAATAGGTGACATTTACTCAATAATACGAGGAAATAGGTATACGTCAAGTATAAGGTATAACGTAGGAAAGGTACTTACGTCGAAATGATCTTCGCAACAGTAATGAGTACTTTTGCTTGATAAAGGATCTCTCTTCATAACACTACACCACTTTTTTCTAGCTTTTTTGTCTGTTGGAACATGAAAAAATAGTTTGTCGGGCGTACTACTACTTGTACTCTTGCACTTTGGCACGACACAATATTTGTAAGACATTTTTAAGGATATTGATACACAACAATAAATCTATAACAAAGCGACCGTGACAAGCACAGCTCAAGAACTGCGCGGGAAACAGAGTACACCTACAGAACTGAAGAGCGCGTGCGGGGTCGCGCCCCGGGTATGTGTGGGATGACGTCACGCGCTCGCGGCTGGTACTGGCGGGCGTTATTTGAACTGCTACAGTAAAATTGCTGTACTTTCGACATTTCTTGTCCGATTTGGATATTTTTTTCACCATAAGTCATGTTTTTTTTACTGTCATCGATCTACATACTTAACAAAAATCGTGACTCTTCCTCATTGTAAGGACTGAAAACGAAGGAAACATTCGGGTCCGTGGGGTCGCTACTGCCCAACAGCTCGCCTCAAGCTGCCCTGCGTAATGCCATTGCCCTGTTAGCCATGTAAGTTTTGTACACGTGGCCCACCTCTCACGTGGCCTGATTTTCAGCTCGGACGTAGGGTTGGATTTTGAGAGGCTTATTATTATTATTACTAGGCAACATTTGAAATCGTAAAAATCATCCCTTGAAAATGTTACCGACGCAGATCCATTTTGAGACATGATAGTTCAATTTAGTTCGTAAATAATGTTTAGTGACATTATGAAGTCGGAACGTTCGTATTTTTACTTTTTAATTATTGTATTTTCAAAATAAATTATAACTGGCCAGTATTTCATACATAAAAACTATTATTCTCATAACATATTGCGTGGCCTGGTATTTACTTTCACCTGTCGGTCGCCGCATCAAAGTCTTTTTTGCCATGCTATAATGACCTTATCTGTTTTAATAACTCACTAATAATAATAAGTAATAATAAAGTAGTAAAAATATAAAATTAAATACACGTGTAAAATTTTAATGAAATGGGTTATAGTATTCTACTAAGGCTAAAACTATAAATTTTAGATATTTGTCTTTCTGTCTGTATGTATGACATGTATGTGTGTGTGTTCCCTTTTAACTCAAGAAGCACTCAACGGGGAGGGTTGGATGCGATTTTCTTTATTTTCATCGCAGTGACCCGGTTCAACATATAGGCTGAAAAAAGGGGCAAAAATTTAAAAAACGCGCGTGGTGTCGCGGGAAAAAGATAGTCAATATTAATATCATAAATATTCATTACTAAATCATAAATGAAAATTATCATCTTCGAAGAACGAGCTGCGCAGTATTTTAATTTAAATACGACGTTTAATACAAAAATCCATGATGTCCCACCAAAAGCATAAATCTGAAAAGGGGGCCGGATCGGTACAAAGGAAGTGCAGGATTATCGGCTTCGCCCATAAAAGAAACTGAACCTAAGGTGGCTTCTTAAATCATAGTTGCAGGAATGTATAGCGTCCTTCACTTGTTTTAAAAGAAAGTTGGGTTCCTTGCTACTGAATATTATGTAACACTGGCAAGTTTCCATAGTCAACTTTTTGTATGTAACCATCGAAACTTTTGCTGAAAAGGTTACGGTAGAGTGCCAACGAATGACTTATAACTGTACTTAGTATACGTGTTTAGTGGACACCACCTAATGGTGGATTTGCCGTTTGTTACATGTATTTAATTAATTATTTACATAATTTTAGTAACACGGACCAGTTTGGAACGATGGGATTTAAATAATAAATAATAATCATTATATTGTTATTGTTTTTATTATAATATGATAATTCGTCGTTCCAGATACGAACATCGGTAGCGCAGTCATGTAAGGAGGTCGCAGGTTCAAATCCTGGCCAGTTGATATTTTTCAAAAATTGTCCTTTTCAATTTGTTTTTGACTGATTTCTAGTTTGTAATGCACTTTAATATAATGAAATTAACATATATTTTGCAATTAACATCCTCAATCAAAATATTGGAATTAAAAATGTTCAAATAATAATCTTAAAATACATAATAACAAGTATTAGGTATTTCAATATCACAAATATGGTCATTTTGACCGTATAAACGTAGCGTGAGAGGCTTTCATGAATATATTGATCTGCTGTGTTTTGCAACAATTAAAAGTGTTATTGCCTGCATTACTCTTGTTTTTAGTATAAATATAAGTTTTTTTAACTAAATGTATCAGTTGCCAATTGCATTTAGTGTCTTAAGCACCACAGTAACATATTCAAATCTTCAAAATGATTTCACAGGTAAAAAGTGTTTCAAATTGAATTCTGTCATTAATCATTATAAGTTAACTAGCTGTTTGTCCGAGGCTTCACCTACTCGAATTTAATTAATTACTATACCCCTATAGAACTGTCCATCGCCAGGGAACAAACTAGAAAAGTCCAAGTAAAAAGTCAAACCATTACGACAGTAAATCCAGAACACCTACATATACAAAGAAACAAACTAATTCACCTCTGTATAAATTATAGTAGATGAAGAAAATATAGAAGCTGTCCAATGCGTTGATATTAAAACCGCCCCGAACTGTGAAATCACGATTTGATCTTGACCGCTTTGGCTTATATTCGAACTTAAAAAATATTTTGTCTCATTTCCTTGCCTACCGAATTTCATGACGTTCTGATCAAAGATACTCGAGTTATCGTCGGACAAACATTCATGTAGGTATACATATAAACGCCGGATTGTTCAAGTAGACTCGGAGAACTTCGTTCACTTCGCTCACTCGTTCAATTATAGTGTTCAATACCAGAAATATGCATTTTCGTAGGTCCTGAGTCTCACTGTGCTCATCGGGGTAGTGGCTGCCCAATACGGTCATCAGGAAGAGAGTCACCATGGTCACCACGAACCTGCCTTCTCATCACAACACATCTACCGTCACGACGGTCCCGCCCATCCCGTACACGTTGACCACGGGCATGACCATGGACACCATGGGCACGGACATGAACATGTCGACTATTATGTGAGTAGAATCGGTAAATAACCTTACTTACGATCGATCACCTACTGCTATCCATCAGTACTAAACTGATTATTTCTGAATGTAACCACAGGCGCACCCCAAATATGAGTTCGAGTACAAAGTGTCGGACCCTCACACCGGAGACCACAAGTCCCAGCACGAGAGTCGCGACGGTGACGTCGTGAAGGGTTACTACTCGCTGCATCAGCCCGACGGTTCCGAGAGACACGTGCATTACCACGGAGACAAGCACACCGGGTAAATATTATCCCATCAAAAACATGTCATGTAAATAGGCTGCCAAGAATCAAAAGCTCATAACGCTTTCACTGTTAAAAAAAATAGTAAATAATTAAAAAAAAGAGTCTAACTCTATAGGCCTAAATCTACAAGCCTTCTACAAACCCTAAATATTGTTTAAGAAGTATGGCGTGGCCGTCTCGCGGCCGTCGCATAATCACTCCCACTATGGTAAGAAATTAAGTCACTGGTCTTTAATGTTGTGCCATGCAACAGTTTTTTGAAACTGCCAAATCACTTTAATACTTTTTGAACAAGATATAAGGTTTGTAGGGATAGGGCTTGTGTATTTAGGCCTCGTAGAATTAGACGCTTGGCTCTACATGAGATCTGATAATTTTTGAACAATGAAAGCGTTATGAGCTTACGAGTCTTGGCAACCTACTTTACATGACATGTTTTTTGGAGGGATTTCATTTATTTTATATATGGAAATATTATATTTAGACCCGCAATCCACTTTAAAAGAGGTTGGAGGGTGAAAATTACAGATTTTTTAATTTTTCTTTGTTTGTGTGCAAACCCTAGTCTGTATACCAAATTTCAGCCTTCTAGGACTTTTAGAAGTTTGGAATAGAAATTTTTAAATGATACAGAGGTCCAGACCCTTCATCAATCAGCCATTCAGTCAATCAGGGTATTCTTTTATTTAAAATAGAGTTAAAAATAAATACACTTTTCTAACTTATACCCGTAGTATGTTTTATGTACACGCACCTACGTATACATTATACATATATATATATATGTTGGTATGACCTTTTTGGAATCTAGGCGTAGGAGTTAATTTTCGCACTAAATATTTTGAGAGGAGAAATCGACTGTCCCGACCTGCTTACTAGGCTGCTTCGGCTGTTTGCACTGGTCAATTACGTGCAATCGTGATCGTGTCGGGAGTGCAAGTTGTTTGCCGTACATCACAGCCGCACACGCACGCTCACGCTGCTTCAGCAATATTATTATGTTAGATGACGGCAGCTCTCAATGCATTCCTAGAGTCCTACCTAACCGTCTGCTGACCTGTTCTTTGATTCTAAAGGTCAATTCGTTTGTAAGTTTATTAATTATTGGTAATAATTATACGACTTCATTTATTTTTAATTTTATTTGAATTTCTTTTATTTTATCGTCCTGTCTTTGTATTTTCAGTATAGAAAGAAAAAAATAGAACACTTAAATTAATTTTAGTTAAAACGTGTTACACCGAAATGGCTAAAAGTTAAGTTAAGGCGATATGTAAAAGTTTTAGCGTCCCTGTTACTCTATATGCGAAAAAATCTCAATGCGGGAGGGACGTATTCGTGGAAGGGTAGCAAAAAGTCGTTTTTTTATTAATATAAAATGTACTAAAGTTGCTGTCAAAATTTTGTTTAACCAGGTCCTAGATACCATTAAAACCCATCTAATACAATATAATTGCAGCCCATATGTCATTCTAAATTGTCAAACCAGGAGAATTGGTGTCGAAAAAGACCTCATTTCAATTAATATTTCTATCGAGCCGAATTTTTCTAATTGCGTTTCTGTTTAACAGATCCCTAGAAAAAGATCCAAAAAATAATATACTATTTTATTAAAATAATACATTATTTACTGAAGTAGATATGCAAGTTCGAAGTGTCGATTTTTTTCCGTAGCACCTTAAATATGTTAATTAAACTACTTATAAATAAATAAATATACAATGCTTTTTCTGCAATCATCATTGATGTTCTTTTTCAGTTTCCACGCTGACGTGAAACACAGCACTCACCACCACTGGGAGCACAAACATCATTACTAATTTATAGTTTCGATTGTTTATTTTTAGCTTATATTTTCATTGTTATTTTTGTGAATAAATGTTATTTTTTTTTGTAACTGTTTGCCGTGTTATATGCATTGAACATATTAGGTTTGTAATGTATATCGTGTGTGTGAAGAAATAAATAAATAATAACTAAAACTCAGAAATATTACAGATGTTATGTTCGTTCTTTGACTATAGTTTGACTATACTTGATATACCAGCTTGTAATACACATACTGAACGCTCACGAGGGTGTAATGTGATTTCACGGCTTGCTTATTCTGAACAGAAGGCGCTGTCGTCGCTACAATACCTGCTGCATCAGACAATTAAGAAATTCAGTTCTCATTGAGTAACATTATTATGTTTTTATAGTGAAATCCATCGCTTTGAATACTCTTATTTTTATTAGAGTGCATTACAAACCAAAAATCAATCAGAAACAAATTTAAATGCACAACATTTTGAAAAAATTCCCCGTGTCAGGATCTTGTTACTCGATAGGGTTACCGACTGTACACTCCTAGTCTATATGACTATATAAATTATTTTTTCCTGTCAAAATGTTCTATATTTATAATTTTGATATAAACTGTGTCATCTAAATCAAAAACAATTTCAAGGCAAAAACAGGGTTTTATTTAAACCATAGACCTTAAAAAATAGCTTTCTTATTTTTTGTGACAATAACATAATGAGCAATGCAGACAAATTAATACCAGGGTAAGTAAAGTATAAATTTATGAGTCTGATGGTGATGATGTTCTAGGCTTCACCGTTTGCTGTTTAAAATGTCAGCGTTTTAAAAATGTACACTTTAGACGTAACGTAACTTGTGTTTATCATTTACTTTGCGGCGTGCAGTACAGCTGGTTGACAAAGGCAGTGGCGGATTTCCCATAAGGCCGACTAGGCCCGGGCCAGATATTAGGAGCGGCAAATCTGCGCCTGCAGCGGCGCAGTGCGGCGGCCGCCGTAGTGAGAGTGCTATCTAGCTGAAAAGTTCGGAGAAAAGGGCGGCTGTTACTGAATGGCCTAGGGCGGCTAAGATGGCTAATCCGCCTCTGGAAAAAGGTATATTTATGTGTGGTTGTATCTAAAGTGTAACCCTAGCTGATTATATCAGTATTATGCAGATTCATGACGAAGCATATCATTCTAGGGTAAAGAGACCAGACCATGTTAAGTTAGAATAAACCAGTAAAAAGAGTTGTAATTTTAAAACAGTTCACTACATGAACCATTACAATTTGAAACATTTTATTATCCTGTCTAATACATGCAAAACATTTACCTTCTATACATTTCCATACAAATTATACAAGGACACCAAAGGGCCATAGCTGCCAAAAATAATAAGCCGTTTACAGTTTTACGATACAAGGAAATGAGTTTGACATCAACTGGTGTTTCATGTTTCTTACGCGTTATCCTTTTTCTTGAATTTTTATTACACATATGAAATAAGTATTTCAAGATAGCTTTACAATTAATTTTCTCTTTCATGAAGTTATTCATTGCCCGAAAACGGGCTTTTAGCCGTTTCCATACTGATATAGAACCGCAATAAAAGGCCTTAAACAGTTTTTGTGTACTATGGTGGTTAAGTAAATAATATTTAAATTTTTTAAATTTACCTTGAATGTATTTGATACTTCGACAGATACATCGGATGGTTTTAACTAAAATTAACGTTCCAAGTTTTACGACATTTAAAATTCCTTGTAAAAATAGAACACAGTCAGAACAGTCAATAGAAGCATCTCCGCATTCTTTTAAGTCTTTCACTTTATATTTGTCATCTTTCCTTTTTTTCTTTTTTCTTCTCATATCTTCTGTTCCGCGGCTTTTTTCTGTTTCACTAGATAAAAATGTATTTGCTGATTTACTTATTTTTGCTTTTTTAAGCCTTTTTTCTTTTTTTGGCTCTATTTCACACTGAATTTTATTTTTAAAAATTGGGAAGGATTTTTGTTTTCTGTATATTTTGCTGCTACGGGTGGAATTAACTTGCTGTTCACATTTATTTTTAGTACCTAATTTTTTTTCAATGATTTTCTTACATTTTTTCCATTTCGGAATGTAAGTTGGTTCTTGTATAATGTCTATTATCCTGTTACTTCTTGTAACCTTTATAATATATGTATTGCAATCAGGACATTTGGATTTTCGATTATCATTTAGAGACATCGATTTGTTTATTGGTTTGTAATCACTCTTAGATTTTGGTACTTGGACAGAAGTTTGCTCACCATAGGGTTGAACTCTAGTAGAGCGATTTGGTTTCTGACATTGGGGACAAAAACATGAACACTTTGGCTTTACAGCTGGTTTTTCAGACACACATTCACTTTTAGTCTTTGTTACTTGGATGGAAGTTTTCGCACATTGGGGACAAAGACATGAATTTAATTTTGGCTTATACTTTGGCTTTATAGCTTTTGATGTTGTTGGACTACAATTTATCTTTTTGAAACTTTCTTCAGAAACACATTTGTTTTGCTTTTCTGGTGTAACATCTTGGATTTCCTTATTTTGAAAATAAATGCAATCATCACTAATTTTAACTTCCAGTGTCAAGCCAGGAAATAGTGCATGCTGATTATGAAGTAATTCTATCACATCAGTCAATACGGGGTCACCTTCATATAAGTAACGACTTTTTGTTGATGTTTCATTTTTTTGACAATTAGGCACATTTGCATCACTTTCAAAATTTTGACTACCATCGTCACTAATTTTGACTTCTAATGTCATACCAGGAAATAATAACTGTTTGTTATAGTCATCATGTGAAAATTGTATTTCTTCGGAATTATTATAAATTTTTTGGACTTCCAGCGTCTTATAGCAGGCTGATGACGGTGTACAAATATGTAAGTGCTCGTTATTTTTATTCCAAGGGCGTGTAACTCTTTTATTACTTCTTTTAAAAGGAGTATTTTTAACATTTTCATCATTTATTGCTTTAATATTGCCCTCCTTATTCACGTCCGTTTTCGTAACAAAAAATGATCTTTGTACTTCACATTCGTTTGATTTCAGGGATTGTTTTGTATAGTCCTGGTATTGTTCCTTGGAGTTCTTTTGCATATTTTTCCTTTTACGTAAGTTAATTACTGGATCTTGAAGATAATTATTAAACTTCAGGGAACCAGGTTTCTCATAATAAATATTAAATCTTTGGTCTTCTTCCTTTCTAATTAATTTCAAGCTTGAAAAGGTATTGGTTAAAGTTTGAGCCATGTTGCATATAGTATCTTTTTGACTATTTTTCTTAATCAAGACTGATAACTCTTCAACATCTGGATTCTCAAGACTTTGACTAAATATCTCACGCTCATCATCATACAAACTAATTTTTTTGTCGATATCATTTATGTCTAGCTCTTTTTTTATTTTAGACTGTGCTTTAATTGTAGTTTGAGGTATTACGTATTTTAAGATTTCTTGACCTTGTTTTCGACTTATTTTTCCCGTAAGATCGTTAAGACAATTATCGCATGATTTTTCATCACCTTCCAGAATCTTCGTTTCTTTTTTAACACACTCTTGTTTTAAAGCAGTTGTGGCTTTGTTAAATTGACTGATTGAAGTTTGCGGTGTTATACATCCAGTGGTTTTGTTGCTTTGTTTTGTATTCAAAATTGAACATATACATTTTTGTAACTTGTTACCAAAACTTACTTTTTTATTTTTTATTTTTAATCGGCACTGCGATTCTTTTTTCTGTAAATATTTGTTTTCTATTGACTGACGTTGTGATTTATTTTTTATTTTCGTCATTAGCCGGTATGACGTTGACAAACGTTTTGTTTGTGATATTTTTTTTTTACGTGGTGTGTTAACCATAGCAGCACTTTCTTTCAAATTGTTAGACATTGTATTAATGCAACGATCATTCATTTTGTTTTTTAAATTAAATTTATCAGTATCAGGACTTTCAGTAAAACAGTTTTTTGTAATATTTTTTTCTGTTTGTACTTTAGTAGATCTTTGTACTTTAGAACACTCTTCTTTGCTTCCTGATGACGCATTTTTGCATTTGTTTGCTTTTATTGCTTGCTCTGTAGCTTTTACATGATTTTTTTTTAATTTTCCCGGTATAAAGTGTGTTTTTATACATTTTAATTTATCACTTAACTTATTCACCATTTCCAAAGAAACAAACGGTTTTTTTTCTAGTTTTATTGCTGGAGTGTTTGCATGTATTAAATTAGCAAGAGAAAATGATTTTTCTTTTTGTGACAATTGAGATTGGGTTTTTTTGTTCTTACAGATATTGTATTTTCTTCCATTTTCTACTTCGGTAGAAATTGAACGTGTTTTTTTAATACAAGGAATGCTTTTCAAAATATCTGCTTTTGAACCTTGTGTACTAATTGAACTACTGCACCTTAGTTTTTCCAACTTAGTTCTACTACTTTTCATTTGAGATTGAGTTTTTTTGTTTTTACATAAATATTTTCTTCCATTTGCTACTTGGGTAGCATTAGAACGCGTTTTTTTAATACAAGGATTGCTTTTCATAATATTTGCTTTTGAAACTTGAGTACTAGTTGAACTACTACACTTTAGTTTTTCCAACTTAGTTCTACTAGTTTTCATCTGAGATTGATTTTTTTTGTTTTTAAATAAATATTTTTTTCCATTTTCTACTTGGGTAGCAATAGAATGCGTTTTTTGAATACAAGGAGTGCTTTTTATAATATTTGCTTTTGAACCTTGAGTACTAATTGAACTACTACACTTTATTTCCGACTTTATTCCACTAGTTTTCATTTGAGGTTCAGTTTTTTTGTTGAAACAGATATTTATTTTTCGGTTTAGTTCATCAGGATTTACCAAATGCGTTTTTTTAATACATGGTGTACTTTTCAAAATATTAATTTTTGAGTTTTGTGTACTACTTGAAGCATTACACATTAATTTTCCTGGTTTTATATTATTAGTTTTTAAATAACTACGTGACAGATATGATAAAGACCGTCTTAATTTATGTGTTAAAATTTTTAATTGTGTTTTTTTGTTATGGAGCTCGTATCTTTCTTCTTCGTTAAGGTTGGTAAAACAGGAGGAAGATTTTCGTTGTCGTCGAAGAAGTGTAACTGAACTTTGATTATTTTGGCTTAGATGTCTGCGTTGATTTAATGATAAGTCACATTCACAGCTTTTATTAAAATTATTTAAGTTAGGGATAAGATAACGGGAATGCCGTTCGTTCATATTATTTTCGTTACATAGGTTTTCACCATTGAACATTACTTCTGGCAATGATTTATGAGATGGTGTAAGTGATTTATTTATATTTATCATATCACCACAGATTTTTTCATTTTGACCATTTCCTGTCTGGGATAATGCATCTGTTTTTGAACCATTTTTATTGTTATCTGCACCAAGCGAAACACTACACATGCGATTATTTTTTGATATTGAGGTATTTCTAGATTGATAGTTTTTCTGTTCCCGGTGTTCACTAAATTTTCTAGTTTGACGCAAAACGTTAGATAATTTTATTCCTTCTATCTTATTTGGAGTAAAGTAAGAGTTTTGTTTTACATAACATTTTTGTTTTGCATTAATATTCATGCTCTGTTTTCTTTCAAGTTCTGTTTCAACACATTGAATTTTTTTACATTTATATATTTTCGTAGTTCTTATTTTAGATTGAGATCTGATTTCCTGATTTTCGGCAATTTTTACATTAGATAATTTTATTCCTCTTGTATTGTTTGAAGGAAGATAAGGGTTTTGTTTTAAATTATATTTTTGCTTTGCATTTATCTTCATGCTCTTTTTTAATTCAGGTTCTGTTCCAAAACATTGTACTTTTTTATTTTTACATATTGTTGTGGTACGGAGATTCATGTTTTCATTTTTGTTCACAATGTTTGATATCTTTATTCCATTAGAACAAGTTAAAAAAAAGCGACTTTTGTGATTTAAATTATACTTACCCACCGTACGTTCAAGTGAAAGTCGATCAACTGTTTTATTTAAATGTTGTTTTGATTTTTGTATGGATTGGTCGTATCGTTTTATTTCCTTCGAATCCAAACATAACTTGGAAGGCCTTGGTTGTCTTTGGTATTTTAGATAATCTTTATATATGGCCTCTCTATCAGCAGCTCTTATATTTCTAAATCTTTTTCTTATTTCTCTATTTACCGAAAAACACTTGATTTTTGGTTGTATCGTTATTTGCTCTTCATAATGTTTTAAATTTAAGTTTTCTTCATTATTTGTCCGGAATATATTTTCTTTATTGGTTTTGTTCTTAACTCCTTTTTCATTTTCCAATTTTAGATTTTCTCTTGAATTTTTATGTAAAATTATTATTTCTGGCGCAAGCTTATTGGGTTTGCAGCATATAAAACTATCATGCTGAATAGATCTAGCATTTCTATTTCGTTCTCGGCAACGTGTTTGCCTTTTTAAAATGTTGTATTGTAGGTTAGACAAAGTTGGTTGTGGAGCAAGGATATTCTTGACTTTATGTTGTTTATTTTCATTTTTGTTGGTAGTACGCAGATCTGGTTTTTTAGGATTGCTAAGTCTATCATTTTGCAAAATTTGACATTTATTTTCTTTTTTGTAGTGTATTTGTCTTTTCTTATTTTGTGGAAGACAGACATAAATTTGATATTCACGTGGTTTGAATACAACCCCACGACTTGATATAAAGTTCTCATTTTTGGTAAAATTTCCAAAAGAGTTCCTCATGTTAGATTTTATTTTACGATCAAATTTTAAATTGTGGTGTATGGGTGAAAAACAAGAATTTCCTTTTTCAGAGTAGTTTCTTAATGGAAGTTTTCTTTTTACATTTATATGATTTATATCGTGTTCAGTGAAATGCTGTGGTTTGGTTTCACATATTTGACTATCCAGATTCCATTTTTTTAGGTCTTGTAAATGTCTCTGATAATAATAATAATTTCCATATTTGATTGTTCGGTCATTGAATCCGGATGACATATTTTTTATTTGACTTTTTTCATTTAAATTCGAGAAAGATCTTTTTTTGCTACCAAGAGATGGTCTATATTTTAGTTCTTTGTTGAAACAGTATCCAACTTGTGATTTATGAATATTGTTTTCCTGTTTCATGTCTTTTATTATCTTTTTATCCTTATAGTAGTACATTCTTGAAGCATTGTTTTTCTTCAGTATCTCGTTTTTGTCACCTTTGAAATCAGCTTCAATGCAGTTCCTTTTCAATGCAGTTTTAAATATGTCACAATTTGAAACAACTTTTATTTCTCTTCGTTTCGCTGGATTATAGGAACAAATTTGTGATTGATAGAACTTTGTCTCATGATTGCTTTTAGATTCTCTACCGATATAATGTATATTATTTCCAAAGGAAGTTTTGCTAATGCTTGATGTAGATTTTGTATGCATTGTTCGTAACTTTGAGTATTGTCTGGTAACATTAAAGTGTCGTTTATGATATAAATCCATTCTTTCACTATGGTTAAACATCCTGTATCGTGAGATAGAACTCACTCGACAGACGTGATCACCGGCGCCACCCAAAAGTTTAGTAGTCTGTTTTTTGTGTTCCTTGTATAATAATTCTCTTCGAGGTGAACCAAACCTCTGAGGACGCATAGAATTTGTACTTTTATTGTAAATGAACATCTCATGAATCCTGTTATCTTTAAATGGAATATTTTGTCGGTGTCTTGCATGAAAAGTCCTTCCATTTTCGTTTCTGTAAATTCCGTTTGCATCAGGAGCCAAAGTGAATGGCATATGTTTGTTTGTCTTTGAATTGTTATAATAAGCCATTTTAAAGATCAAGATTTTTATTATAGTTTTCAGGCATAAGTCTTTTAAGTCATTTATTAAATATTTTGTCGAGAATGATATTTTTGTAAAGTAGTTGTTATTAGCGTTGCCTGAAAGAAACACACAATGTTAAGTTTCCTTAATTATCTGGTGTAGCATTGCCAGTTATATATTCTAGGTATATACCTCCAACTTTGTCTTTATTTAATATAAAAATCATAGAATCACGTTCACCTTCAAAGTTTGGCAACATTTTTGACATATTATGGCACATTTTGTAAAATGCTCTTTTTATTTATTTTAACCGTGTACAATAAAGCGTATTCATTCATTCATTTCTCCATCACAGAGTATATGAGATCTCAAGATGGCGCACGGCGACTAATTGATGCTAAATTTACGATGTTTCCCTCTCCCCACAGCACGACAAACTGGGTACTGCCTAGTACAATAATACCCGGGCCACTTTCAAGTAGTGAACAAAACAATGACCATGGCCGGACGTGGAATCACTACTGACTACCACATGTAATTTATCGGAACCTACTTTGATGAAGATCAATATTCAATACATATTATGTTTGTTTTGGTAAGACATGACATTTGATTTCAAATGGCAAATTATATTGCTGATTCTCTGCTATTTACTTTCTTTATGATAACAAAAGCCGTATAAAATGTGTTTATTCTAAAAATTTTTGGGGTAAAATGTTAACATATTTGAAACTAATATGACAAATAATATACCATTTGTAACGGCCAAAGTTTGTACTTTAGCCTTACAGTGGTTATTTCGACAATTAACTAGTAACCCCATCTATGAGTGAGTTTCTACAAAGCCAAAAATGCACCCCACGTCCTTAGGCTGCCCAAAGGGCATGGCTAAAATAAATATTTTTAATATCACCTTTAATCATATGTAATGTCTCTTATCTGGGGGCACGATAGTGCCCCCGCCACCAAGACGAGCCAAAGGAAGCGGGCACTACGTACCTTTTCTCGAAGCGTTTCGTCATATTTTCGAATTTAAATATTTCTTAATATAATCTTTCTTGTCTCTAAAATTGAATGTGTTCCAAAGACATTTTTAAATTGAAACACCGTGAAATAGACTGTACAGATCTGTATGTATTCAGATATAATCGCGACCTTAAGCATAGCGCTACAAAGCTCAGAATCAACGATATTCTATCGTTGCTCAGAATGATTGATGTTAATCCACTTTCTTACACGCGTCCATATGGCTTGACTTATCTTGGCACGAGTGTATATTTTTCAAAGTTCACATCCCATAAACCTAGCAAATTTTTATGGAAAGAAACCATATCACAAATTTTTTCTACAACTTGAAAAAGTTACGAAGTTACAGAGTTACGAAAGTTATGAAGGTGTCATGTGTTAATTGATTAAATTTGCCTAAAATCAGAATAATATAAATAGTGTTATTTCTTATGTTAAAAAGCTAGGAGTGATGTAGTGTTAGTTAATAGAGAAACTAATAATAACACATACGTATAAAATAAAAGGGTCTTGCCTAATCAGCTTTATCAATGTTAAAAGCTCGGTTTCGCCAAACATGCTCTCGCGTTTGGACAATTTAGCATATTAAAACAAAATATTTTTGACAAATAAAATTCGTGTAAGTAGTTAAAGTTGAACTACATTATAATTTTTCAGATTTGACACAAGTATCACAATCATCGAGAAAAAAAATCGGAAAGATCACTAAAATCACGAAAAACGTAATTTAACGTTGCAAACAGAAAACATATTTTTTTTTTTCAAATAGATTTTTTTTTCGTAAAGAAGTCAAAATACCTTATTCATATAATATTTTAATATTTTTTCCTTTCGTTATTTAAAAATAAATACACAAACATTCAAATTCTTTTTGCGTAATTTTTCTGTACAGGAAAAATGTAGAATGTTTGAATATTTATTTTAAAATAACGAAAGGAAATACAATTCATATACTTTACTGTCATTATACTTTCATTTCTTTACTCTATAAAACATATTTAATTTTGTATATCAGTAGACTGATCATACTAGTTCCAAAGCCAAATTACGTTTTCCGTGAATTTACTGATCTTTCCGATTTTTTTTCTCGATGGTTGTGATACTTGTGTCAAATCTGAAAAAATTATAATGTAGTTCAACTTCTTAACTACTTACACACATTTTATTCGTTAAAAATATTTTGTTTTAATAAGCTAAATTGTCCAAACGCGAGAGCATGTTTGGCGCAACCGACCCTTAAGGTCGAATGGTAGGTAAGACCCTGCAATGAAATTCAAAAATATCCTAAATAATTTGCGACATGAATAAAGTTGAAATAACAGTAATTGAAATAATAGGAAAATATACAGAATTCTATATTTAAATGTTATATTCCCTTGTTGTCTATGAATTTGAATGGCATTTCTAAAAATATTGTACATAGATGTTTCGCGAGATGTAAAAGTTATTAGTTTTAATATATGGGGACGGGGACAGAAATTATGAGAAATCCTGGAATACAAGTGGAGGGGCTTTGCGCGTGAGCAAAGTGGAAGCTAGACAGTTGGTTTTGGGGACACAAACGGGATTGTCGATCTAGGGGACGCTTCGCGTACAGTTTGAGATTTTCGTCATCTCCAACATCTTCAGTCACCGCCTCATCTTACTCAAGGACCAGATTTTCGTTCCATTTTGGTTACCATCTCTTGCAGCTCATTTATTTATTTATTTATTCAGGGAAAAACAACAGAAGTATACTGCAGAAATAATTCGTTGATAAATAAAGGAGAACTTAGTCATCAGCAAACACTTAAGAGGCATTTGATGTGTAACTTTTCTAACTTCAGTCCACATTAGTTGTCCATAAGTACATTGAACAGCCACGGTGACGCAACACATCCTTGTCTAACTCCTCTAGAGATGTTAAAACCATTCAATGTATGCCCCGTTAATCCTGATGCAAACACTGGAATTTCCGTACAGATTTTATACGTGTACTATAAAAAATACCAACCAAACTAATAAACAGCAAATAGTGTCAGCGCTTCAAGAACAATGCATCATTCTTTCTCCTAACATTGTGGTAACTTCACTATAAATACACTTGCTTACTTAAAAAAGTAGCTAGCACCAAAATTTCGTTTATTTACATAACAAAGAAGTCACGCTCATCCTATAAAACTACAAATAAACTAATAAGTCTATGTGACATTCCCGGTTGACTGATGACATCAGTCGTGTTTGACCAGTGCTACAAGGATCTGATGACTCGTGGATGACAGTGACAAGGGGGCGCAGCTGTGAAACAAGGAGTATGGTTGCAGCGTTAGTTACGATTTTGGACACAACCAATCCACACGCCATAAGATCCTTGTAGCACTACGTGTATATTATAATAGTAATATACTTTTTATATATATTTTATAGCATATTTGTAAATAGCTCTTGTTCTGAATAAAAAAAGGTTGTTTTACTCATTTCATCCTCACCATAGAGGAAGTAATCTTCTATATCAATAATAAGGTAATATGAATAAATATAATTTTAGCTGTATTAGCTTTTTATTTGTAGTTTTAACAATTATATGATAATAATTAAAAAAAAAAAAAACTTTATATTTTCGATATATTTCGGCCTCATCAGCGAGGCCGTCATCAGTCGAGTCTCGATACTACACTCAACTGATGACGGCCTCACTGATGAGGCCGAAATATATCGTATTTTTTTTTTTTAATATTTTTTTAATATTTTTAAAAAAATATATTATTTTATTAATTATTATCATATAATTATTAAAACTACAAATAATAAGGTAAAAAAGTCATGTCTGTACATTGAATATTTTTATAGAATTAAATGAGACTTCAGGATAATTCATGATTTACCTAAATAAAAAAACGGCTCACCTCAATACGTGTTATGATCGGGAAATACAGCATTAAAACATTTTTCCGTCCACCCAGTAGATTAAAGCAGTTACTGCGTTTGCCGAAGGATAAAGAGCCACTGAATACCCCCGGTGTTTATTCCATCCCATGTGACTGTGGCAAGAGTTACATTGGTGAGACGAGACGGAACGTGTCAACCAGACTGACGGAACACATTAGATGCATGAGAAAACTCGATTGCAACGGATCCACCGTTGCAGACCATGTCGTAAATTCGGATACTACACATTTTATGAGATTTGATAAAGCGAAAGTGTTAGTCCGTGAAAAATTATTTGTGCCACGTAAAATTCGCGAATCCATAGAAATAAGCCGATGTCCGAATTTCAATAGAGACAGTGGTTGGGCTTTGACCTGTGCTAAAAACAGTTACCGAAATACTTACAGACTTTAGTGAAAGTGACGTAGATACTATAAGTTCCGCGTGTTTATCGTTGTTTGGTGACACTCCAGTAATTAATATCGCAAGCCCGGAAGTACCTAATTGTGTGGACGCCCTACTGGTCCGACCACCAATACCATCTGCATCGATGTCATCCCGAGCCCTGCGGGCCGCATGAAAACATGTTTAATTTTTTTTTTTTTTGTAAGTATAAGTGTAGTACATTTATGTAGATGTATTTAATTATGTGTGTTTATAATATTTATTTACATCATCCATCCATCAGCCTAGTTCGTCCACTGCTGGACATAAGCCTTTCCAGGACTTCGCCACTCCCGGCGGTCATCCTGAAAGAATTGCCCAAACTCACACACGCTGGGCAGGCGGGTTGGTGACCGCGGTGCTGGAATCCTCGCACCAGTGACGCCGCTGCCCGTCACCAGTCTGTTCCATATAGGGCCCGGCTATTAGGGATGGATATACCGCTATCCATCGGTCCCAGGCATAGTGGGCCTTCTGGTTTTTTGCCTGTGAGCTGTCCTCTTACTCTCCCCCGAATTACTTCGAGGGTGTCTCCAAGTAAGATGGTGGTACCTCCACAGTCAAGCCGAGCTCTACCACCTGCCAACATTTATGTTTATGTTTATGTTTTTAACATTTATGTTTATATATTTTTTACTAAGTATATCTATGGTAAAACAATTTGGTATAGGTATTTATTGTAATTTTATATATTTAAACAAAAAAGTAGCATTTTGTATTCTATAGTTATTTACTATTAATTATCATAGACTACCCTCGCATAATTTCATGAATATATCTTTCTTTCATCCTAAGGTTGCCTGGAAGATATTGCTATTAGCAATAAGTGCCGCCTTGCACACGATGTTTCTTATTATAATTAAGTAGTTTAATTTTTGTTTCTTTGTTTAAATATTTAATATTATTACTAAAGTGCATTCATTACAAACTAGAAATCAATCAAAAACAAAATTAAAAGCACAAATATTTTTGAAAAAATTCCTCGGCCCAGGATTTAAACCTGCGGTACCTCGGTAGCGCAGTCGGGAGCGCATCTATCATGTAAGCAGGAGATCGCAGGTTCAAATCCTGGCCATACAAATATTTTCAAAAATATTTGTGCTTTTAAGGCGCTCTTATCCCAGAAGAGTGACTCTGTCTTTTTCTTTACGTGTAAGTAGTAAAGAAAATAACCACACTTTTGTACTTTTTCGTTGTTTTTATCGGTTTTTAAATTGTTTAAAAATAAGGGATATGTTTATTAAAACCCACTTACGTGGTCGACCTAGAAAATTTAAAGAGCAATATTACCAGATATGTTTTGTTAATAAAAAAGTGGAATTATGGAAATGGCATGATTTGAAAGGTCTTATTACATGCTGTGTTCGTGAATTATTTCTATCGAGCAAAGTTTATCTGATCGTATAACACATGCGTGGAAGACCTAGATAAAGGTTCGAACTATATTCCGTATTTTTTTTTGAAGTTTTAAACGATATTTGAAAGTTCTATTTGACTTTGAAATTGCTAATTTTGGGATAAGAGCGCCTTAAATTTGTTTTCAATGCATGTGCTCGTAAAGGCCCACTTTTTATGCATCAAAACCGAACAAAAAGTCGATTATTTTGCCCTAGGGCTCTATTATTTTTTTTTTTTTATTTGTTTACAATGGTTGGCTAACCTGCAGCCTTTCCTGTGTACCATAGACGTTATACTTTTTTTTCCACTGTTTAACGGCTCTGGATACAGTCCTTTTGAGCCAATTATAATTTAAAGTTCACAAGATTATATTTGTTTTCATTTCCTCACACTATGCATTGAAAAATGTAGTATGATACACGGGCGTAAAAGCAATAAATTACTCGGTTACGTTTAAAACACTCGCTACGCTCGTGTTTTAAATCGTCCTCGTAATCTATTCCTTTGCGCCCTTGTAGCATAAACTACTATTCTGATTGATTTCTAGTTTGTAATGCACTCTAGTAATAATTAGAGTATTCAAAGCGATGGATTTCGCAATAAAAACATATAAGCATATTTAATTTTCTTTTTATTTTACCCATTTTATAAAAACAGTAACAAAACTTTCTCAATCGAAGAGAAGAGAATATAAAATTATATCTGCTGATTGTGCCTAGCATGAGTATCTTCAGTAATGATGTTTGGGTTCCCAATGATGGTGCGTGCTGTGTTTTACGTCGGCGTGGAAACTGAAAAGAAATGAATAGAAGTGTTAAATATTTGTATATTTTTTTTGTCTTAAGTGTACGCTGAAAAACAGCGCTGTTAGTTTTTTAATCTGGCAGCGCAGCTGAGCGTGCCACCTGTTGCCAAAAGAATAAAGAATATTTAATCAATGACGTTGTATTTCTTTTAAGTTTGTTTATTTTAAATTTAGTTCGTAAGATTGCCTTTTAATTTTTTATATGTACACATCATTGTTACGCTTTTTTTTTGGCAATAAATCTGTTTTCTTTCTTTTTTCTTAAATATTTTATTATATTCACACTATATATAAATATATATATCGTCACGACATGAATCCCTGAGGGGGTGTTAGAGGTCTTCCGAGTGTGAACTATGAAATGCACGTCACCGTCCACACTCGGTAGACCTGCGTTTCACCGATGATTATTACGTCCGAACGTGATGGGTAGTGAGCCCTATCGCTGTACTTCGGTCACAAATACACGCTTTTTTGGACATGCAGGTTTCCTTACGATGTTTTCCTTCACAGTTCAGTGAGTGGTAAGTAAGTAAATTCCGAACAACTCATTGGTTCATGCCCGACCGGGGATCGAACCTGGATCTCAGAGGCCAGCGTTCTGCCCCTGAGTTACCGCTGAGCTGCCGCTACTACTTTTATATATTTTCACTAATATTGTAAAATCCATGATTTATATAAAAACGGCTCACTTCAATACGAGTTATGATCAGGAAAGCTGACCAGTTTCAGCAGATTTAGACTGCCTTCATCTGGGCGAGTGAAGACGTTTACGCGACGACGTTACGCCTCACACTCAAGTCTAAATCTGCTGAAACTGGTCGGCTTTCCCGATCATAACTCGTATTGAGGTGAGCCGTTTTTATATAAATCATGAATTATCCTCAAGTATAATTTAATTCTATAATCGTTAAATCCATGCACTATTTATGAAAAAAAAAAGGAAATTTAATTCTGGGCACAAAGTGTGATTCCGAGAACAGCGATACAAGATGGATTTTTTTACGGTTTATGTACTTTACTCATAGAGCAGATAGAGAGTAATTTGACAGGAGACTTCTTCTTAATAGTAGTTTATGCTACTAGGGCGAAAAGAAATAAATTACGAGGACGATTTAAAACACGAGCGTAGCGAGTGTTTTAAACGTAACCGAGTAATTTATTGCTTTTACGCCCGTGTATCATACTACGTTTTTCAATGCATGGTGTGAGGAAATGAAAATAAATACAATCTTGTGAACTTTAAATTGTAGTTGGCTCAAAAGGACTGTATCCAGAGCCGTTAAACAGTGGAAAAAAAAGTATAATATCTATGGTACACAGGAAAGGCTGCAGGTTAGCCAACCATTATAAATAAATAAAAAAAAAAAGAATAATAAAGCCCTAGGGCAAAATAATCGACTTTTTGTTCGGTTTTGATGCATAAAAAGTGGGCCTTTACGAGCACATGCATTGAAAAATAATTTTAAGAAAGCTTATTGACTTAATCTGCGCATAATTCGATTTCTTATTACAGATTTTTACGTTTTCTAAACGTACATTGTTTGTCATTAGTTACTATTCAAGATAAGTTTATGTTAATTAGATAAGTTTATGTTAATTTGATCGGAATAATACAAATTTTGAAATAACCTCGTTGGTGATTGCGCTGTCATCACTCATCATTGGCATCATATTTGTAGGAATACTAAGTTTACGATTATTATGATATCTATGGTCGCAAATAATTCCTTCATTTGATTGATAAAGAGGCGACTTGAGAAGTGAGTGCGTTTCATAAAATAATACCTATGCCGTAATGTTGGCACCAACGACTTCTAAACGAGGTGATTGGATAAAACAAAATTGTATGTCTATGGATTGGATGAAATTGTTGCTACCAACATAATAGCATAGGTACTATTCTATGAAACGCACTTATATCAACTTGAATAATACGCCAAGTCACAAACAAATAAAATAAAAAAATTGACGATCGTATCTCTGAAATAACCCGCCGCCTTTTTTTATTTGGGCTACATTTCAAACAGCTAGCCAGTACGTTTAGCATGTTCCTTATTTTTTCATCGCTTGTTCCAAATTCAAAATGCTTTATTCGAACAGGAACACAGATACTACTTTCTGTGGATAGGAACATAACATTAAAGTATTTCATAGTTGTCTTTTTATTTGAATGTTGGATTAAAAGTATGAAAAGTAGCTGTGGGCTTTTGAGTTATTTGAACAAGAAAGAAACAAGAAATGATTTATATTGGATCTAGGAAAACAAATAAGAATACGTGAGACGTTAAGTATTAATGCGTTAATTATAAAATTAACTAATTAAAAAAATACGTTATTTTCATTCAGTGAGAAATAGTGCATTTTATTCACTGTTACCGGTGAACTAATAGCACCTTTTCGAGTGGCAGTGGTAAATATTATTGCTATTCAACTACACCGTGTTTATTTCACCATTCCGTGATCATGGCAGATGGAACATTGCCGAAATTTTGGGAAAATATAAAAAGTAAACTTTGGCAGTCCCGAACTCCTAATGTAAACACTATTGTAAATTAATATTTACCCGGTGTGCTTGTCCCCGTGGTAATGCACTTGTCTCTCGGAGCCGTCGGGCTGATGCAGCGAGTAGTAACCCTTCACGACGTCACCGTCGCGACTCTCGTGCTGGGGCTTGTGGTCTCCGGTGTGAGAGTCCGACACCGAACTCGTATTTAGGGTGCGCCTGTGGTTACATTCAGAAATAATCAGTTTAGTACTGATGGATAGCAGTAGGTGATCGATCATAAGTAAGGTCATTTACCGATCCTACTCACATAATAGTCGACATGTTCATGTCCGTGCCCATGGTGTCCATGGTCATGCCCGTGGTCAACGTGTACGGGATGGGCGGGACCGTCGTGACGGTAGATATGTTGTGATGAGAAGGCAGGTTCGTGGTGACCATGGTGACTCTCCTCATGATGACCGTATTGGGCAGTTACCACCCCGGCGAGCACACACAGGCACAAAACCTAATAACAATAAAATTATTATTTGTTATTGTTATGGAAAAGCTATTTATTATCTATTAATATCGCATTAATCATGGCTTTACGACTGTCCTTATTGAATATAAGGACAGTTGTAAAGCCATGATTAATGCACAACTTTTTAGGGTTCCGTGTCAACAAGTTCGTCTGTCTGTCTGCGGCTTAGCTTAGATACTCTTAGTACCAAAAATATGTAATTTGGCATGGGTATTCATATTAATTACGCAAAAAAGTGGTAAAATAAAATTTTTTTTTATGGTTCCTCCCTTACACGTAAAGTGGGAATGAATTTTTTTTCCCGTCTCTCCTATTGTGTTTGGTGTCGTTGAATAGGTCGTTCAATAATATTGCTAGTTTGTTAAAATTATTTTTCGGTTCAGAGATCCGTTTGCGACATATTAAGCTTTAAAGTGCTAATTTTTAGATCAAGTGCCCCCCCCCCCCCCCTTTGCCAGCGAAACAGTTTTTTTGGGTATGTGAACAAATTCACAGCACTTTAGCGAGAGAAAGTTAACGAGAAATAGTCCACCAATTTAAAACGAAAATTTCATACAAATTCCATTGAAAATTAGTTAGATGAAGTTGTTAGTTGTGTAAAACAGGTAGTAAATATAAGTTTACTAAGTCCACATATTGCAACGGGCAACTACGGAACCCTACACTGCACGTGGCCCGACACGCACTGGGCCTGTTTTTTAACTTTTCTCAATTAATTCATTTAAATTAATATATACCTTAGAAATCATGTTCGTTGATTTTATTTTAATCCGTTTTTGTGCTAAAGATACAAAATACAGTTTGTAACTGATACATTTCGATGAAAAAACACTTCTTATATATCGAAAGGCCAGTAATAAAAGCAATAAGCTACACTTTAGATACATTTATTGCAAATCGCTTTAAATTTAATTAATTTTGTTTGTTAAAAGCATGAAAGCCTCTCACGCATTGCTTACGAAAAGTGACTAGTGACCTTGTGTGAGAAACAAATTGAAATATAGGTTCTAAAATTGACAGGTACCTTTAAATTAAACCTAATTTAGACACGGATTGTTACAGATCATACTGAAGAACTTTCCTTAAGAAAAATACGTGAACTATAGATTATCTCCAGACCAAAACTTTGGCCTTATTTCTCTTAAGGATAGACGAACCTCTCATGACATTATAAATTAATAGATTATGTCTTTATTATGGCAGATTCTATAGGCCATAATTTTAGTATTAATGCCGTTAATTCTTAATTATTTTATTCCTATGTAATCTAGCTTCTGTTCTTATGAACTACTTGTAAATAGGAAATTTCGGTTTTGACAACTCTGTAATATATTGTAACGCCAGGGCCAGAGCTTTAGGTTTCTGGCGGTGCTTCTTGCTGCGCTTCCAGGCGGTTTTTCTTTTTCTTTCCGTATTGAAAAAACAAAGACAGAACGCTCAAAATAAGGTTATAGTTGTTAGTCCTGCCCTGTTAAGTTGTGTTGCGCCAAATAGACACCAATATAAAATAAATAAAAAGACATCCATGTCTGATTATTTATTTAGGTTATTTAGACATGGCTGTATGGGATAAGTTCTCTTTGCTTTCGCACTTGGCGGAAGAATTAAAAAAAAAACAGTGGGTGAAAAGAGCTGTTGTTTTTCTCAGTCAGCAGTACATATTTAGTTGTTTGATTATTTAAATTTCATCGCCAAGGCTCAGGCAGCTAAATATTTTGGGTAATATGGTTCGTTTTATGCACTGATATAATAATCTACTATCCTAAACGCAAAATAAATTGTGCAGTTGCTCAAAAAGGATATATTTAAAAATGTGTTTTTTTTAATGTATTTACATTTTTTTTTCTTGTTCTGTTTGTTTAATTTCGTAAAAGGTCATTGAATATTGTTTGTTGTGATCACTTACCGAGTCTACAGTAAGATTTAGCTGTATAAATCAAAGTTACTGGTCTATTAGTCAGTCTAGGTCATATACTAAGTTCTTAAGGGCGGTTTCGCAGCCAGATTGTGAATAACCCATCTTTTTCTAAGTTATTCAACAAAACTTTATTACCTATGTATTGTGTATGTATGTGTCGGCGCCTTCATGTATAGCGCGCTCGCTCGCTCAAAGCGCTCGATACTAGGTTCATCCTGTGCGCTCGATCACTGTTTCAACCGCCTGCCTCCCCGCACACCACCGTCACGAGAGCGCAATTCACTCGAAGCCGGACAAGACGCGCGAGTGGCGACCCATGGCCGGCTCTATACAACTTCATACATTTGTTCTCTCCGCCAGCGCCGTCGCAAGAAGAACCGCTTGGCGCGCCTCTCGAAGCCTGAAGCTGTAGTCGAGGGGTAAGGGGAGAGCTTGACGCCTATAGCACCGGTACATAACCCTTGTAGGCGTCATGGTAATCCAAACCTATTTATTGTAAAAAAAATCATCTCCGATTAAGCATATTCTATTCTGTTCTAATCAATACTAACATTTTATATTTATTCATATGGTAAAAATATAATTATATTCTTGAAACGAGCAGTGTAATAGATAATGCTAAATAGTCTGGAGTTATAAGAACTAAAAGACGGCCTCTTTATCTATAAGATGGATCCAAGTCATGATCTAGCGATAATTACGTTTAAGCAAAAGGGCTAATTGTTTTTTTTTACTTGCTAAGGAATTTTTCAAGAAAAATTCTAGATTTTAGCTAAGGGCGCTAAATGAGAGGCAATCAGTGATTATTTTTTCAAAGTAGTCCGAAGTTGTGTCTAACGTTAATAAATTCCTTCTTAAGCCGCATATGAAAAGAAATAAACTTGTAAAAAAACGCACATAATTTAGATTAAACTTTGAGGTCAGCATAGTTTTTTAAAGTGGTTAATAAAAATGAATAAATTATTATTAAACACTTAATTGCACAAAAAACAGATAAGTGTTTTCGAAATACAAAAAGAGACACGAAAAGAAAGAACTAAGTGCTTGAGCTAAATAAGGCCGGAGGTCCAAAAAGGCCGGGTAAAGAAAAATCACACTTGCAATAATTCAATAACCATAAATGTACTTGTACAGCAATACGATATATTAGCAACAAATATACGGCAAATCTAAACGTGCGTGAGCGTTATTCAGTATACTCTATGTCCGCCGCCACCCACCATTTCGTCAGTAGGTATTATGTGTTCTATGGTCAGTAGGTATTATGTGTTCTATGGTCAGTAGCCCCGTGACTCTTTTAGGGGGTGGTTGCTGGCAGTCTCCGTAGAAAAATTTATAGTCGAATACAATAAAATCTTCGCGAAAAAGTAACTTATTTGTTGTAAATCATATAAAATCATCACTTACTCTTTATTGGATGTGAAGCAAGGTGATTTTTGATAAATTTGTTCATAAAACACCATCATTTTATATCATGTAGTTCGTACTAATAAAGCCAATATTGGGGAGGGTAGTAAAACCAAGCTATTTTTCTGAATGTAATTTTAAAGAATGTTGTTTCACAAATTGATATGAATATTTTTAATTAAATTTAATTGGAACTTTCGTTATTATTTTAGTTTTCGTTAAAGATTGAATTATTCTTTCTTATTGCTTCTTGAGCCTATTTAAACCGAGAGAAATTTTAGTACTCACTGACATATAATATTTTGTTAATTTTTCTTTTAAATTTTTCTTATCATCAATGTATTTTTGGCTTGATAAGATATTTATTCAGTATATTTGAATAAGATGGCTAGTTTTATTGCAAATTTATTACTGCGTTGGTATAAAAAGGTTTTAAGCTTTTTAAATCACAAAAATACAATAAATTTAGTTATTTTTTGTAACCGATAGCTGAATTAAATGTATTGTTTCAAAAAAAGGGAAAATCGTCTTTTACTTATTCAAAGTGTTTAATTTTATAACAATCCTTATTTAACAAAATTTATACTTGCGATTGTCGCCACTTGGTGAAACTTGAAATACATCTTGAGTTAAAAGCACTTGTACGTTATAGTTTCACTTTATTTGTGTTTTCTCCCAACCGGTTTCGGATACATCATCATGATTTACATTGCTCAGAGCTAGTGTCTGGATTCAATGAAATGTATTATAATATTTTGTATTTTAATCTTCCCTTGAAAATTGAGTAAAATATGAAACCGGTTGGGAGAACACAAATAAAGTGAAACTTTAACGTACAAGTGATTTTAACTCAAGAAGTCCATATTTAACAATCAAAGTTTAATAAGGCCAAAAATAGAGATTTTTGAATAGTATTTTATAGTAACTTGTAATGTGAAATTATTAATATTCGTCTACATATTTAGAATATATACTGGCCTTATTTAGAATCCCAATAAAACAAAGTTTCAAACTTACCAATGCTTTTGTCATTGACATTTTAATTATTCTTAATATTTACCTATCAACTTTTTCCGTCTTTATTTGCCTCTGGTACTCATATTTTATTCATTTAAAAGTGGTGGTAGCTCAGTTAGTAATAAACTGTGTAGTAAAGCTAAGTATATAACGTGTACTATTCCATGACCAGCTTCACATATCGCTAATCCACTAAATTAACTGCCTATATATTGGATGATAACCGTGTGTGATTTGTGAGAACTTAATTACGGGAAGACGAAGCCGCCATTTTGGATGCAACCAAGGATCGTAGTTAATTGCAGCAGACACCATCAAGTTAGTGCACGGTTTCCCGTTTCCTTCCTCTTATTGTCACCTCTTTTTAAAAAAAAATAAAAAAAAAAAATACCTGCCGGTTGAGCTTCCTCCAATGAGATTTCCACAATTAGTGTCTATAATTTATATATGTCTTTATTGAACGGTAAAAGAAAACGCACGCTTTACAAATTCTACCTAAAGTTCGGTGATAAGAAGTAAATACCAATCCCATCAAAAACATTTCATGTAAACTATCGCCAAGACACAAGCTCAAAACGCTTTTACTCTTAAAAAGTTATCAGATCTCATGTAGAGCCAAGCCCTTAACTTTACAAGGCCTAACTGTATAAGCCCTAACTCTACAAACCCTACATCTTGATCATAAAGTATGGTTTGGCCGTTTCATGGCACTATTGCATGACATAAATGGTAGTGTCTGTTTGACGGTCGCGAAACGGCCAAGCCATGCTTTTTGTTCAAGATGTAGGATTTGTAGAGTTAGGGCTTGTAGAGTTAGGCCTTGTAAAGTTAAGGGCTCGGCTCTACATGAGATCTGATAACTTTTTAAGAGTAAAAGCGTTTTGAGCTTGTGTCTTGGCGATAGTTTACACGAAATATTTTTGATGGGATTTCATTTCTTTTTGTAAGATGCTCTATTTCTTTTTATTTTTTCAGGCTGCATTTCTTGCGCCTGTGCTACAAATTTTTTATAGCCCACTCCCTATCTTTGCCTCTTTTTCTTGTTGTCTTATTTGCAGTAAGCGATAGATCAGGGCGGTACTTAGTTATTAAGCGATTATATTCAACTATGGCTGACTGTTGCAAAGTCAATATAAATAAGGTGCACCCCTATCAAACCAGTCATCCTTCAAAGTGCTACACTCGGAATCACGATAGGTTTCTCCGTCCTCAGCACAAGAATACAGTTGCAGTAGTATACTCGTTAATATTTATCTGCACGCGCAGTAACGTGAGCAATTCTAGTCTGGCTGGAGTCTACTGCACAATTGCTCTCAATTCAGGTACAAGTAACCGGACCTTAGTTTTCGACGACGATGTCTAACTAACTAAACTTCACTTTCAATAATAGAACAGAAATCAGTCAGCTACCAGAGAGTACCTATCAAGAGTATAACTAATATTAGTAACGATTTCAATATGTAGGGAAAATTTCACTTGAGTATTTGACGGGCAGCTCGCAAGCGAGTTATATCGTGATGTAAACGGCACGTAGTGCCTTCTACATTAGTCTGAAAGAATTAAAAACTTGTCTTTCCGCGCTTGGAGGACCATCCGGGGCGGCGCGGCTTCAGCCGTTATAGATTACTGATACTTACTGGATTACTAATTTTACAGACTACCTACCTGTTTGTTACTATGGCCTCTAACATGGCAAATAATAAAATTAAAATTTCTAGGACTTGGAAGTTGGGAATATATTTTTAATATTACAGAACCGGACGCCCCTTAAGTGGGGTTGGCGGGTGAAAGTTACAGATTTTTTAATTTTTTTGTTGTTTGTGTGCTAATCCTAGCCTGCATACCAAATTTCAGCTTTCCAGGACTCCAGAAAGCTTGAAATTGAAATTTTTATTTAATACAGAACCAGACCCCCCTTAAGAGGGGTTGGAGGGTGAAAGTTAGAGATTTCTTAACTTTCTTGTTGTTTGTGTGCTAGTCCTAGCCTGCATACAAAATTTCAGCTTTCTAGGACTTCAGGAAGTTTGGAATTGAAATTTTCATTTATTACAGAACGACCCCCCCCTTAAGAGGGGTTGGAGGTTAAAAGTTACAAATTTCTTCATTTTTTCGTCGTTTGTGTGCTAATCCTAGCCTGCATACAAATTTTCAGTTTTCTAGGACTCTAGGAAGTTTGGAACAGAAATTTTGATTTAATACAGAACCAGACCCCCCTTTAGAGAGGTTGGAGGGTGAAAGTTAGAGATTTATAAATTTTCTTGTTGTTTTTGTGCTAGTCCTAGCCTGAATACAACATTTCAGCTTTCTAGGACTTCAGGAAGTTTGGAATTGAAATTTTTATTTAATACAGAACCAGACCCCTCTTAAGAGGGGTTGAAGGGTGAAAATTACAGATTTCTTAATTTTATTGTTGTTTGAGTGCTAGTCCTAACCTGCATACCCAATTTCAGCTTTCTAGGACTTCAGGAAGTACCCTAGATTTTTGATGATCATCAGTGAGTGAGTGAGTGAGTGAGTGACGAAATCGACGTATTTTAGGTATTAATAACATTCAAAGTATAAAAGCTAGACAAGTGAAACTTATCGTGTTTAATAAGACTGCTTCCTACATGTTATCTTGAGAATTTGGTATCTCTAGTATTATCTAGACCGAAGCTATGAGGGTTCGAAAATATGACGAAACGCTTCGAGAAAAGGTACGTAGTGCCCCGCTTCCTTTGGCTCGTCTTGGCGGGTGGCACTATCGTGCCACCAGATTTATTCATCGTTAGTGATAAAAGGGTGTACAAATGTTGACTGTTCTAGTAACAGTCTACACTTCTAGACATATCTGACACCTAATTAAACCCGCTGTGCTGAATTTTATTTATTGCCCTACATCATCTGCACAAAAATATGATTTAGGCATTTAAAAAACTATGGGGTAAATTCAACAAGTTATTTATTCATAAATAGATATTTATTTACAGTACAGAGTCCTTATAAGCTAGGTGTGAAGAGCTTAGTGGTGGTGAGCAAGGGTGTAGGCGGGGGCGTGGTGGGGAGCGGGTGCGGCGTGGTGCGCGGGCGCCGAGTGGCTCACGATCGCGTTGAAGCCATTGTGGTGATCAGCGGTGTACTGCACCGTGCGCACGGAGCCGTCGGCTTCCACCAGAGAGTACTCGCCATGCACGGCGTCACCGTCACGGCTCTCGTGCTGCGACTTGTTGTCACCGGTGTGATGGTCAGCCACGGAGTAAGAGAACTCGTACTTGGGGTGCGCCTGTAACAAACAACGAAACAGGTCAGTTAACATGAGGGAGAGATCTCGTTTCGGGTTGCGGACGACAGTAGTGACTGAACATACGTATTCCTCGTGGTGTTCCTGGTGAGAGGCGAGAAGCAGCTTGGGGGCGGGTGCGAGCACCTTAGTGACAGGAGCGGAGTAGTGAACGGGTGCGGCAGCGTAGTGAACGGGAGCAGCGTGGTAGGCCACGGGGGCAGCATGGTAGGCCACGGGAGCGGCAGCAACTTTCTGGTGCTGGTCGTGACGCACGATGCTCTGTGAAGAGACGGCTGCGGCGGAGGAGTAGTGAGGCTCAGGTAAGAGGCCACATGAGGCTACTGCCAGCAGGGCGCTCAAAGAAAGTACCTGGAATCCGCAGAATAAACTTTTACAAGTTACGATCAAATCACTTCATTTTTTTGGTCACATCATAATGTTAGGTTTTACTTTTGTGCAAAATATCCTTCTTTTTACAAGCTTAATTTTTTAATTATCATTCACCACACTCACTTTAGATAACATATTGATGTGTTTGTCTGTTTATTAACTGATGTGTTGCATATGTAAAGCGCCCCTTTTATACTGCACTTACGATTCGTATTTTGGGCGACATGTCGCACAAGGCTAACAGGTTATACAAGTACAGCTCTAATTTATCAAAACTTTTACTTTTTAATAACGTTCGTGGAATGTTTTAGTTAAAAATACAATTGTTTTGGTTAAGTATAGTGTTTTTTGTTAAATGATAACGCTGGAGATTGAATTTATTTTTTCTTAATCCATTACATATTGATTGTAATTAAATGAATATTCATTTCGCGAAAAAATCTTGGTCACGTGTATAAGAATAATTAAATTATTATTTTACATGACAAAGATTTTTTGTTTGTTTATGGAACTGGTGTTTTTTTTATTTATACATCCCGCGGAACGCATTGATGACGGCCCCATACCGTAGGCCGAAATATATCAAATAAAAACCCATTTTTATTGTTTTAACATTAATAAATAAACAAAAGAAATGATAAAAAAAAGTGCTTCAGGTGTTAGTTTTTAAAATTATATTATTGTTATGTACGTTACATTGCTCAGTTAAATAATTAATGTATATTATAAACAATAAAAATCCAAGATTTCATTCAATTGAATTTTATTTGTATAAAAAATAACAAAATCTCGATAACAAAAACAATATTTGTCAGGGAAAGAACAACATGCGTAATATTTTCTAGTTTTAGTAATGATGTTTGGGCTCCCAGTGATGGTGTGTGCTGTGTTTCACGTCAGCGTGGAAACTGAAAAAAGAAATGTTTTTAAAACAAAAATAAATCTAAATATACTGAAATGAGTACAAAAGTGCTGTATTTTTCATTGGGTTACTCAAGTTTCACCAAGGGCCAACAGTCGCAAGTATTAATCATATTTAAAATCGCTGATTCATGCACAAAAGTTTAAACTCAAATCAAAGAGGATAGTTTTTCTCTGGTGACACGTAGTGTCAATTACTAGCCTATGCCAGCCCATTAATATTTACCCAGTATGCTTGTCCCCGTGATAATGCACGTGTCTCTCGGAACCGTCGGGCTGATGCAGCGAGTAGTAACCCTTCACGACATCACCGTCGCGACTCTCGTGCTGGGACTTGTGGTCTCCGGTGTGAGGGTCCGACACTTTGTACTCGAACTCGTATTTGGGGTGCGCCTGTGGTTACATTCAGAAATAATCAGTTTAGTACTGATGGATAGCAGTAGGTGATCGATCGTAAGTAAGGTCATTAACCGATCCTTCTCACATAATAGTCGACATGTTCATGTCCGTGCCCATGGTGTCCATGGTCATGCCCGTGGTCAACGTGTACGGGATGGGCGGGACCGTCGTGACGGTAGATGTGTTGTGATGAGAAGGCAGGTTCGTGGTGACCATGGTGATTCTCCTCATGATGACCGTATTGAGCAGCTACTACCCCGGCGAGCACAGTGATACACAGGACCTAAATAAAATAAGGCCACATCAATCGATTTGTGTATCTATGGTCGAGTAATATATGATAAAATTAACTACGACCTAAATTTAGTAGTTACGTAGTTAGTTGATGTTTCTCCCATAGAGTATACTGAATAACCGAAAAGTTTCTCCTATAAAATTAATCTATAGCAGCTTCTTTAATAGTTTACAAAACATAAAAATATTTTACCTTTGAAATCATTTTAGTGGTTTTAAATATACTTGATTACTTGTATTTGTGCTAAAGACACAGAATATGCTTTGAGACTGATACATTTTAATAAAAAGTCTGTCTTTTATATCAAAAACAAGGGTGCAATGGCAATATACGAATACATTAAACTCACTTTAGATAAATATGTTTCAAAACTTTAAAACGTTTCCATGTGCATTTCTGTTTGTAATACTTTTATGAGAGCTTATCACGTTACATTTACTCAAAACATGAAAGTTAACATTGACCCTGTGTGTGGCATTGGCATTGAACTCTAATGTTTTATTTGTATATGAAGTTATAGTAGTGTATGTAGTATATAAGATTTACATACTTAAGTATACCACACACTAATTATAAACGTGCCTTATGTACAAAAACTACTTTTCATTATTACAAATAATGATAATTAAATTTAAGAGTTTTTAATATTTTACAACATAATATAAATTAAAACCTTATTCGTCATTGTGTCATTTTATTTATTGATTTGCCACTCCGTAATCTGTTCAAAACAAACCTAACGGATCACAAAAACCCTATGTTAGGGATTTAGATGTTTAAACGCATCCGTTGTTTAGTTGTTCGAGTACTCGAACACTAACCTGCGGGTCGCGGGTTCAAATCCCATAGGGGTACATTTTGTGTTGTCAGCCGGCTTTAGAAAGTACGAGGACTAAGCTGTGGGTCCATTTTTGTGCCTCAAGTGCGGCGATTGGGCTCACCGCTTGTCACGCAGGGACCTCATAATCGACGGTGAAACGTGGGTGTACGAGTGAGAACTGAGACTTGCTCTTTACAGTTCATTCTCGGATACATATTTGATACGCCCTTGTTGTGACGATGTATTTTTATTTTTATTTTTAATGTGTAAAAAACAAATATACAACTTCTGGAAGGTATAAAAGTGATAATAAAAGCTCATGTTGCAATAATGCCACGCCACACTGCTGTCTAAAAAGAAGCTGCATATTTTTCTTCATTTATGTCAATTAACTAATTTAAAATTACTCTCTCGTGGCGCCTGCGTGGTTTCTTCTGCACGCTCCTTAATTCTGTAAAATTTAAACAATTTAGTTTATAAATAAAACATTAAATTTCTTCAAAGAAAACGGTTGCAAGATGTAAGAAAGAAATAATATCTTTTTTATCTGAGCTTTTCGGGATAAAAAGCATGACAATTCAAATCGTGCATGGGTTTCGTTCTCATGGTTACAGTCTTATAACGTTTTACTTATTTGGGTTTACTGGAATATAAATAGGATTAAAATGGTCACAAAATGTGGTTAGTAACGTTTAGAAAATCTTACGGATCTTAAAATTCTATACCAACCGGTTCTTCTAATTTGCTTGTTTCTGGAACTGGAATAGATGTATTATTTACATTGTATACTCGTATATATTATTATTACCATATTTTGACACTTGACTTTTTTGACATCGCGAGGAGTTTAAATTAACGTATATTAATCTATCCATCCAATCTTTTAAAACTACGCTCTTGTCTCTCTGCCATCGATTTAACCTGTTGGTACGACATGACATCAACTTTATCTTCCACTAGGTCATAGGAATTTCATCTACGGATAACTAGTAATTTTTCCCCCTAATTATTATAGTATACGAGAGCAATGATAGTCCAACCCTTAGATTTTGCGACAGCAAATCAAAAGCAGCCCAACAAATATCATCTCAATTCAGTTGTGGAGTGGATTTTCGTTCAGACCGCGCGTGACCACCAACACGCAATCATGCTGAATTGTTGCATAAAGAATTACAAAAACGACACCGAAGAAGGCAAAAAAGATGGTGTATCGTATTTTCGGTAAGTTTTACAGTATTTACTTCTTTAAATGACATGAACATTTTTGGAAAAATGCTAAAATATAATAAATAATACTAAATTCATAAATTTAGTTGGAATATCATTGTAGGAGAGGCTGAACAGAAAAACACGTATTTTTGTTATGAAAATTGTGTGGCAACGGTGGCGCCATCTAGCAGCCGCAGGAATCAACGCAATACACATACCTATCGCGGCTGCTGGGTGGTACCACTGTCTAATAATAATTTCTTTAAATAAATTATAATGAATGAATGAATGAATGAATGATCGAATTAATGAATGAATGAATTTGAATGAAAATTAAATTTAGATAAATTGTAAATAAATCTTTTTTACTTTTTTCTTTTTTGTAAATAACTAATATGTCATATTTAATTCATTGTCAGATTCTCAACTGATGCCGGGCCCAGTGGGGCCCGAAATATATCTTGAGTAAAATTATTATTTGTACCTTTTTATTATAAGTTTTTATTAAACCAAAACTTCATTAAAAATCTTATAAAAAAGAGACAAATATATATTTATCAAAATGTTATGAAAATAATTTTCATAACATTTCATAACACAATTATTGTGTGCTTACTTAATTTTCTTATATCTAGTTTCAGAAACTAACGTCAGTTTTGAGCTAGCTACAGCTGTTGCGTTTACCTAGGGCGGGTCAAGTCTTAAGTTAGATAAGTTTACTTAAATTCAATTAAAAACTACACTTGAATAAAATAAAGATATAGGAATAAGGAAAAAGTAATATTATAAATATATTCAATACATATAATAAATATATGCCTAACTCCGCCCATTCGATTAGTCGTGCTAAGAAGAAGGGCAAGAAACTTAGCATGATCATGCATTTTTTTTCATAATATTAGTTACTAGAACTAAATGTAAACAGTAAGTCAATACTTTAATTGAATAAAGAGATAAAAAATACAAGACCGGAGAAAATTATGTCATGAAGGCAAAAAATAATAGAAGAATATAATCCAAGGTATATGTACTCAACGCGATCTTACCAATTACTCGTATTTGTTAGTAACTATTAATTCATAAAACTATTAGTTTAAATTATTATTATGTTAGTAAATTAGCCATTTATTTTTACGATATTTTTGTATTAAAAAAATTAGTAATAATAAGAAGAAAGAGGAAAGTGGAGGTTATTAAACATTTCCTTTGTGATTATCACGTATTAACTGCCTTGCTTTTTGAATATTTACATACTTGACCCCCTCTAAGTCTAGGTCTAGGAAAGCTGAGTTGTGTGCTCAAATTCATTTTGAGATACCCCAGGGCAGTCGATAGTAGCACAAATTGCAGTTTTTTGATAAAACTGAAGTAATCCTGTAGTCTTACATCATTCATGCATACATATGTTTTGTTATTAAGATATTCTGCTTATTTACAATTGGGCGATCGTTTGTGAAATGGTGGCTAGGGATCACCATTCACCACGGGTGGAAGCGAAAGGAAAGTGTATGAAATAATATCGGGATAGAATACCGTTCTGTAAAGAATTAATTTAGCTTTTGATTTTCGCAGCTCACTTTATTTTTCTGCTTAATTTTATTTACATATATTGCAGCATCCATGCTCTAAAAGCTTGAAGGTAGAATTGAATTGAAGAAATTGAAAAATTTAATAAATTCAATTGAATAAAACATCATAGTATAAATTTAACAAATTTTAATTGATAAATAGGTATTTATTAAGAGTAAAGAGTCTTTATAAGCTAGGTATGAAGAGCTTAGTGGTGGTGAGCGAGGGTGTAAGCGGGGGCGTGGTGGGGAGCGGGCGCGGCGTGGTGCGCGGGCGCCGAGTGGCTCACGACCGCGTTGAAGCCGTTGTGGTGATCAGCGGTGTACTGCACCGTGCGCACGGAGCCGTCGGCTTCCACCAGAGAGTACTCTCCATGCACGGCGTCACCGTCGCGGCTCTCGTGCTGCGACTTGTTGTCGCCGGTGTGATGGTCGGCCACGGAGTAAGAGAACTCGTACTTGGGGTGCGCCTGCAACAAACAATGAAACAGGTCAGTTAACAGGAGGGGGAGATCTGGTTACGGTTTGCAGACGACATATACAGTAGTGCATATATTTACGTATTCCTCGTGGTGTTCCTGGTGAGAGGCGAGAAGCAGCTTGGGGGCGGGTGCGAGCACCTTAGTGACAGGGGCGGCGTAGTGAACAGGGGCGGAGTAGTGAACGGGTGCGGCAGCGTAGTGAACGGGAGCAGCGTGGTACGCTACCGGGGCGGCGGCTACATGTTGTTGTTCGTGACGCACGATGTTCTGGGAGGACACGGCTGCAGCTGAAGAGTAATGTGCGGGGGCAGCATGGTAGGCCACGGGGGCGGCGTGGTAGGCCACGGGAGCGGCAGCAACTTTCTGGTGCTGGTCGTGACGCACGATGCTCTGTGAAGAGACGGCTGCGGCGGAGGAGTAGTGAGGCTCAGGTAAGAGGCCACATGAGGCTACTGCCAGCAGGGCGCTCAAAGAAAGTACCTGAAATTCGCAGAATAAACTTTTACAAGTTACGACAAAATCACTTCACTTTTTTGGTCACATCATAATGTTAGGTTTTACTTTTGTGCAAAATATCCTTCTTTTTGCAAGCTTAATTTTTTAATTATCATTCACCACACTCACTTTGGATAACATATTGATGTGTTTGTCTGTTTATTAACTGATGTGTTGCATATGTAAAGTGCCCCTTTTATACTGCACTTACTTTTGGGCGACATGTCGCACAAGGCTAACAGGTCATACAAGTACAGCTCTAATTTATCAAAACTTTTACTTTTTAATAACGTTCGTGGAATGTTTTAGTTAAAAATACAATTGTTTTGGTTAAGTATAGTGTTTTTTGTTAAATGATAACGCTGGAGATTGAACTTATTTTTTCTTAATCCATTACATATTGTATGTACTTAAATGAATATTCATTTCGCAAAAAAATCTTTGTCACGTGTATAAGAATAATTTAATTATTATTTTACATGACAAAGATTTTTTGTTTGTTCATGGAACTGGTGTTTTTTTTTATTTATACATCTCGCAGAAAGCATTTTATCATAGGGACTGTCCCATTTTTGATAAAAGAAAACGATTGGTGACGGCCCCATACCGTAGGCCGAAATATATCGAATAAAAACCCATATTTATTTTTTTATTAATAATAAATAAACAAAAGAAATGATAAAAAAAGTGTTTCAGGTGGTAGTTTTTAAAATTATATTGTTATGTACGTTAAATTGCTCAGTTAAATAATTAATGTATATTATAAACAAAAAAAATCAAAGATTTCATTCAGTTGAATTTTATTTGTATAAAAAATAACAAAATCTCGATAACAGAAACAATATTTGTCAGGGAAAGAACAACATGCGTAATATTTTCTAGTTTTAGTAATGATATTTGGGCTCCCACTGGTGGTGTGTGCTGTGTTTCACGTCAGCGTGGAAACTGAAAAACGAAATATTATTAAAAAAAAATTAATCTAAATATACTGAAATGAGTACAAAAGTGCTGTATTTTTCATTGGGTTATTCAAGTTTCACCAAGAGCCAACTATCGCAAGTATTAATCATATTTAAAATCGCTGATTCATGCACAAAAGTTTAAACTCAAATCAAAGACGATAGTTTTTCTCTGGTGACACGTAGTGTCAATTACTACCCTATGCCAGCCCATTAATATTTACCCGGTGTGCTTGTCTCCATGATAATGCACGTGTCTCTCAGAGCCGTCGGGCTGATGCAGCGAGTAGTAACCCTTCACGACGTCACCGTCACGGCTCTCGTGCTGGGACTTGTGGTCTCCGGTGTGAGGGTCCGACACTTTGTACTCGAACTCGTATTTGGGGTGCGCCTGTGGTTACATTCAGAAATAATCAGTTTAGTACTGATGGATAGCAGTAGGTGATCGATCATAAGTAAGGTCATTTACCGATCCTACTCACATAATAGTCGACATGTTCATGTCCGTGCCCATGGTGTCCATGGTCATGCCCGTGGTCAACGTGTACGGGATGGGCGGGACCGTCGTGACGGTAGATGTGTTGTGATGAAAAGGCAGGTTCGTGGTGACCATGGTGATTCTCCTCATGATGACCGTATTGAGCAGCTACTACCCCGGCGAGCACAGTGATACACAGGACCTAAATAAAATAAGGCCACATCAATCGATTTGTGTATATGGTCGAGTAATATATGATAAAATTAACTACGATCTAAATTTAGTAGTTACGTAGTTAGTTGATGTTTCTCCCATAGAGTATACTGAATAACCGAAAAGTTTCTCCTATAAAATTAAGCTATAGCAGCTTCTTTAATAGTTTACAAAACATAAAAATATTTTACCTTTGAAATCATTTTAGTGGTTTTAAATATACTTGATTACTTGTATTTGTGCTAAAGACACAGAATATGCTTTGAGACTGATACATTTTAATAAAAAGTCTGTCTTTTATATCAAAAACAAGGGTGCAATGGCAATATACGAATACATTAAACTCACTTTAGATAAATATGTTTCAAAACTTTAAAACGTTTCCATGTGCATTTCTGTTTGTAATACTTTTATGAGAGCTTATCACGCTACATTTACTCAAAACATGAAAGTTAACATTGACCCTGTGCGTGGCATTGGCATTGAACTCTAATGTTTTATTTGTATATGAAGTTATAGTAGTGTATGTAGTATATAAGATTTACATACTTAAGTATACCACACACTAATTATAAACGTGCCTTATGTACAAAAACTACTTTTGATTATTACAAATAATGATAATTTAATTTAAGTATTTTTAATATTTTACAACATAACATAAATTAAAACCTTATTCGTCATTGTCTCATTTTATTTATTGATTTGCCACTCCATAATCTGTTCAAAACCAACCTAACGGATCACAAAAACCCTATGTTAGGGATTTAGATGTTTAAACGCATCCGTTGTTTAGTTGTTCGAGTACTCGAACACTAACCTGCGGGTCGCGGGTTCAAATCCCGTAGGGGTACATTTTGTGTTGTCAGCCGGCTTTAGAAGGTACGAGGACTAAGCTGTGGGTCCATTTTTGTGCCTCAAGTGCGGCGATTGGGCTCACCGCCTGTCACGCAGGGACCTTATAATCGACGGTGAAACGTGGGTGTACGAGTGAGAACTGAGACTTGCTCTTTACAGTTCATTCTCGGATACATATTTGATACGCCCTTGTTGTGACGATGTATTTTTATTTTTATTTTTAATGTGTAAAAAACAAATATACAACTTCTGGAAGGTATAAAAGTGATAATAAAAGCTCATGTTGCAATAATGCCACGCCACACTGCTGTCTAAAAAGAAACTGCATATTTTTCTTCATTTATGTCAATTAACTAATTTAAAATGACTCCCTCGTGGCGCCTGCGTGGTTTCTTCTGCACGCTCCTTAATTCTGTAAAATTTAAACAATTTAGTTTATAAATAAAACATTAAATTTCTTCAAAGAAAACGGTTGCAAGATGTAAGAAAGAAATAATATCTTTTATTATCTGAGCTTTTCGGGATAAAAAGCATGACAATTCAAATCGTGCATGGGTTTTGTTCTCATGGTTACAGTCTTATAACGTTTTACTTATTTGGGTTTACTGGAATATAAATAGGATTAAAATGGTCACAAAATGTGGTTAGTAACGTTTAGGAAATCTTACGGATCTTAAAATTCTATACCAACCGGTTCTTCTAATTTGCTTGTTTCTGGAACTGGAATAGATGTATTATTTACATTGTATATATATTATTATTACCATATTTTGACACTTAACTTTTTTGACATCGCGAGGAGTTTAAATTAACGTATATTAATCTATCCATCCAATCTTTTAAAACTACGCTCTTGTCTCTCCGCCATCGATTTAACCTGTTGGTACGACATGACATCCACTTTATCATCCACTTGGTCATAGGAATTTCATCTACGGATAACTAGTAATTTTTCCCCCTAATTATTATAGTATACGAGAGCAATGATAGTCCAACCCTTAGATAACTAGTAATTTTTCCCCCTAATTATTATAGTATACGAGAGCAATGATAGTCCAACCCTTAGATAACTAGTAATTTTTCCCCCTAATTATTATAGTATACGAGAGCAATGATAGTCCAACCCTTAGATAACTAGTAATTTTCCCCCCTAATTATTATAGTATACGAGGGCAATGATAGTCCAACCCTTAGATAACTAGTAATTTTTCCCCCTAATTATTATAGTATACGGGAGCAATGATAGTCCAACCCTTAGATAACTAGTAATTTTTCCCCCTAATTATTATAGTATACGAGAGCAATGATAGTCCAACCCTTAGATAACTAGTAATTTTTCCCCCTAATTATTATAGTATACGAGAGCAATGATAGTCCAACCCTTAGATTTTGCGACAGCAAATCAAAAGCAGCCCAACAAATATCATCTCAATTCAGTTGTGGAGTGGATTTTCGTTCAGACCGCGCGTGACCACCAACACGCAATCATGCTGAATTGTTGCATAAAGAATTACAAAAACGACACCGAAGAAGGCAAAAAAGATGGTGTATCGTATTTTCGGTAAGTTTTACAGTATTTACTTCTTTAAATGACAAGAAAATTTTTGGAAAAACGCTAAAATATAATAAATAATACTAAATTCGTAAATTTAGTTGGAATAACATTGTAGGAGAGGCTGAACAGAAAAACACGTATTTTTGTTATGAAAATTGTGTGGCAACGGTGGCGCCATCTAGCAGCCGCAGGAATCAACGCAATACACATACCTATCGCGGCTGCTGGGTGGTACCAATGTCTAATAATAATTTCTTTAAATAAATTATAATGAATGAATGAATGAATGAATGATCGAATTAATGAATGAATGAATTTGAATGAAAATTTAATTTAGATAAATTGTAAATAAATCTTTTTTACTTTTTTCTTTTTTGTAAATAACTTATATGTCATATTTAATTCATTGTCAGATTCTCAACTGATGCCGGGCCCAGTGGGGCCCCAAATATATCTTGAGTAAAATTATTATTTGTACCTTTTTATTATAAGTTTTTATTAAACCAAAACTACATTAAAAATCTTATAAAAAGAGACAAATATATATTTATCAAAATGTTATGAAAATAATTTTCATAACATTTCATTACACAATTATTGTGTGCTTACTTAATTTTCTTATATCTAGTTTCAGTAACTAACGTCAGTTTTGAGCTAGCTACAGCTGTTGCGTTTACCTAGGGCGGGTCAAGTCTTAAGTTAGATAAGTTTACTTAAATTCAATTAAAAACTACACTTGAATAAAATAAAGATATAGGAATAAGGAAAAAGTAATATTATAAATATATTCAATACATATAATAAATATATGCCTAACTCCGCCCATTCGATTAGTCGTGCTAAGAAGAAGGGCAAGAAACTTAGCATGATCATGCATTTTTTTTTCATAATATTAGTTACTAGAACTAAATGTATACAGTAAGTCAATACTTTAATTGAATAAAGAGATAAAAAATACAAGACCCGAGAAAATTATGTCATGAAGGCAAAAAATAATAGAAGAATATAATCCAAGGTATATGTACTCAACGCGATCTTACCAGTTACTCGTATTTGTTAGTAACTATTAATTCATAAAACTATTAGTTTAAAATATTATTATGTTAGTAAATTAGCCATTTATTTTTACAATATTTTTTTATTAAAAAAATTAGTAATAATAAGAAGAAAGAGGAAAGTGGAGGTTATTAAACATTTCCTTTGTGATTATCACGTATTAACCGCCTTGCTTTTTGAATATTTACATACTCGACCCCCTCTAAGTCTAGGTCTAGGAAAGTTGAGTTGTGTGCTCAAATTCATTTTGAGATACCCCAGGGCAGTCGATAGTAGCACAAATTGCAGTTTTTTGATAAAACTGAAGTAATCCTGTAGTCTTACATCATTCATGCATACATATGTTTTGTTATTAAGATATTCTGCTTATTTACAATTGGGCGATCGTTTGTGAAATGGTGGCTAGGGATCACCATTCACCACGGGTGGAAGCGAAAGGAAAGTGTATGAAATAATATCGGGATAGAATACCGTTCTGTAAAGAATTAATTTAGCTTTTGATTTTCGCAGCTCACTTTATTTTTCTGCTTAATTTTATTTACATATATTGCAGCATCCATGCTCTAAAAGCTTGAAGGTAGAATTGAATTGAAGAAATTGAAAAATTTAATAAATTCAATTGAATAAAACATCATAGTATAAATTTAACAAATTTTAATTGATAAATAGGTATTTATTAAGAGTAAAGAGTCTTTATAAGCTAGGTATGAAGAGCTTAGTGGTGGTGAGCGAGGGTGTAAGCGGGGGCGTGGTGGGGAGCGGGCGCGGCGTGGTGCGCGGGCGCCGAGTGGCTCACGACCGCGTTGAAGCCGTTGTGGTGATCAGCGGTGTACTGCACCGTGCGCACGGAGCCGTCGGCTTCCACCAGAGAGTACTCTCCATGCACGGCGTCACCGTCGCGGCTCTCGTGCTGCGACTTGTTGTCGCCGGTGTGATGGTCGGCCACGGAGTAAGAGAACTCGTACTTGGGGTGCGCCTGCAACAAACAATGAAACAGGTCAGTTAACAGGAGGGGGAGATCTGGTTACGGTTTGCAGACGACATATACAGTAGTGCATATATTTACGTATTCCTCGTGGTGTTCCTGGTGAGAGGCGAGAAGCACCTTGGGGGCGGGTGCGAGCACCTTAGTGACAGGGGCGGCGTAGTGAACAGGGGCGGAGTAGTGAACGGGTGCGGCAGCGTAGTGAACGGGAGCAGCGTGGTACGCTACCGGGGCGGCGGCTACATGTTGTTGTTCGTGACGCACGATGTTCTGGGAGGACACGGCTGCAGCTGAAGAGTAATGTGCGGGGGCAGCATGGTAGGCCACGGGGGCGGCGTGGTAGGCCACGGGAGCGGCAGCAACTTTCTGGTGCTGGTCGTGACGCACGATGCTCTGTGAAGAGACGGCTGCGGCGGAGGAGTAGTGAGGCTCAGGTAAGAGGCCACATGAGGCTACTGCCAGCAGGGCGCTCAAAGAAAGTACCTGAAATTCGCAGAATAAACTTTTACAAGTTACGACAAAATCACTTCACTTTTTTGGTCACATCATAATGGTTCTACTTTTGTGCAAAATATCCTTCTTTTTACAAGCTTAATTTTTTAATTATCATTCACCACACTCACTTTGGATAACATATTGATGTGTTTGTCTGTTTATTAACTGATGTGTTGCATATGTAAAGTGCCCCTTTTATACTGCACTTACTTTTGGGCGACATGTCGCACAAGGCTAACAGGTCATACAAGTACAGCTCTAATTTATCAAAACTTTTACTTTTTAATAACGTTCGTGGAATGTTTTAGTTAAAAATACAATTGTTTTGGTTAAGTATAGTGTTTTTTGTTAAATGATAACGTTGGAGATTGAACTTATTTTTTCTTAATCCATTACATATTGTATGTACTTAAATGAATATTCATTTCGCAAAAAAATCTTTGTCACGTGTATAAGAATAATTTAATTATTATTTTACATGACAAAGATTTTTTGTTTGTTCATGGAACTGGTGTTTTTTTTTTATTTATACATCTCGCAGAAAGCATTTTATCATAGGGACTGTCCCATTTTTGATAAAAGAAAACGATTGATGACGGCCCCATACCGTAGGCCCAAATATATCGAATAAAACCCCATCTTTATTGTTTTAATATTAATAAATAAACAAAAGAAATGATAAAAAAAGTGCTTCAGGTGTTAGTTTTTAAAATTATATTGTTATGTACGTTACATTGCTCAGTTAAATAATTAATGTATATTATAAACAATAAAAATCTAAGATTTCATTCAATTAAATTTTATTTGTATAAAAAATAACAAAATCTCGACAACAAAAACAATATTTGTCAGGGAAAGAACAACATGCGTAATATTTTCTAGTTTTAGTAATGATGTTTGGGCTCCCAGTGGTGGTGTGTGCTGTGTTTCACGTCGGCGTGGAAACTGAAAAAAGAAATGTTTTTAAAACAAAAATAAATCTAAATATACTGAAATGAGTACAAAAGTGCTGTATTTTTCATTAGGTTATTCAAGTTTTACCAAGGGCCAACAATCGCAAGTATTAATCATATTTAAAATCGCTGATTCATGCAGAAAAGTTTAAACTCAAATCAAAGAGGATAGTTTTTCTCTGGTGACACGTAGTGTCAATTACTAGCCTACGCCAGCCCATTAATATTTACCCGGTGTGCTTGTCCCCGTGATAATGCACGTGTCTCTCGGAGCCGTCGGGCTGATGCAGCGAGTAGTAACCCTTCACGACGTCACCGTCGCGACTCTCGTGCTGGGACTTGTGGTCTCCGGTGTGAGGGTCCGACACTTTGTACTCGAACTCGTATTTGGGGTGCGCCTATGGTTACATTCAGAAATAAACAGTTTAGTACTGATGGATAGCAGTAGGTGATCGATCGTAAGTAAGGTCATTTACCGATCCTACTCACATAATAGTCGACATGTTCATGTCCGTGCCCATGGTGTCCATGGTCATACCCGTGGTCAACGTGTACGGGATGGGCGGGACCGTCGTGACGGTAGATGTGTTGTGATGAGAAGGCAGGTTCGTGGTGACCATGGTGACTCTCCTCATGATGACCGTATTGAGCAGCTACTACCCCGGCAAGTACAGTGATACACAGGACCTAAATAAAATAAGGCCACATCAATCGATTTGTGTATCTATGATCGAGTAAATAAATAAAATTCTCCCACTACAACCTAAATTCAATTCAATTCAATTCAATGCTATTTTATCTGGCTTCCGATAATGTGGACTCCGCACATTAGTTCCACCAGTGTCAAGTTTTTCAAAGTAAAAAGACGCACAATGATTACATAACAATTAGGTACCTACAACTAAACGAAAATTATAATCTCATCGATCTTCCGCTAGTACAATAAAATAACGATAAAAAATAAATAAAATTAAAAGGCAAATAGAAAAAAAAATACAGGAAAGAACTAGAATTAGGTACCTACAGTAAATATTGCTAATAGGACTATCCCTATTATAATTTAATATTATTTAATTTAATAAATCCTCATAATAAAATAAATACAGTAGTTATTTAACGTAGTTAGTTGATGTTTCTCCCATAGAGTATACGGAATAACCAAAAAGTTTCTCCTATAAAATGATACTCTATGGGTGCTTCTTTAAAAGTTTACAAAACATGAAAATATTTTACCTTTGAAATCATTTTAGTTGTTTTAAATATACTTGATTACTTGTATTTGTGCTAAAGACACGGAATATGCTTTGATACTGATACATTTTAATAAAAAGTCTCTCTTTTATATCAAAAACAAGGGTACAATGGCAATATACGAGTAAATTAAACTCACTTTAGATAAATATGTTTCAAAACTTTAAAACGTTACCATGTGCATTTCTGTTTGTAATACTTTTATGAGAGTTTATCACGCTACATTTACTTAAAACATGAAAGTTAACATTGACCTTGTGTGTGGCATTGCTATTGAACTCTATGTTTTATTTGTATATAATAGTGATATAGTGTATGTAGTAGTAAATATATGTAGTATATATAAGATTTACATTCTTAAGTATACCACACACTAATTATAAACGCGCCTTATGTACAAAAACTACTTTTGTTAATTACAAATAATGATAATTAAATTTAATTTTTTTTAATATTTTACATTATAAACATAAATCAAAACCTTATTTGTCACTGTGTCATTTTATTTATTGATTTGCTAATCCATAATCTGTTCAAAACATACTAATCAAGCCTAGTGGATTACAATCCATAGTTTTTTCAATACATCCTAATCAAACCTAACGGATCACAATCCATAATCTGTTCAAAACATACTAATCAAACCTAACGGATCCCAATCCACAATCTGTTAAAACATACTAATCAAACCTAACGGATCACAATCCATAATCTGTTCAAACATACTAATCAAACCTAATGGATCACAATCCATATTTTTTTCAAAACATCCTTATCAAACCTAACGGATCACAATCCATAATCTGTTCAAAACATACTAATCAAACCTAATGGATCACAATCCATAATTTGTTCAAAACATCCTTATCAAACCTAACGGATCACAATCCATAATTTGTTCAAAACATCCTTATCAAACCTAACGGATCACAATCCATAAACTGTTCAAAATATACTAATCAAACCTAACGGGTCACAATCCATAATCTGTTCAAAACATACTTATTAAACCTAACAGTTCACAAAAACCTCATGTTAGGGATTTAGATGTTTAAACGCATCCGTTGTCTAGTGGTTCCAGTACTCGAACACCAATTTTGGGGTCGCGGGTTCAAATCCCGTAGGGGTATATTTTGTGTTGTCTGCGGTCTTCAGAAGGTATGAGGACTAAGCTGTGGGTCCATTTTTGTGCCTCAAGTACAGCGATTGGGCTCACCGCCCGTCACGCAGAGACATTATAATCGACGGTGAAACGTGGGTGTACGAGTGTGAACTGTGACTTGCTCTTTACAGTTCATTGTCGGATACATATCTGATACGCCCTTGTTGTGACGATGTATTTTTATTTTTATTTTTAATGTATAAAAGACAAATATACAACTTCTGGAAGGTATAAAAGTGATTATAAAAGCTCATGTTGCAATAATGCCACGCCACACTGCTGTCTAAAAAGAGGCTGTTTTTTTTTATTTATCTCAATTAACAAATTTAAAATGGCTCCCTCGTGGCACCTGCGTAGTTTTTTCTCTACGCTCCATAGTTTTGTAAACGTTCAACAATTTAGTTTACATAAAATATTGATTCTTCAGGCCGGAATTCAATTTCTTCAAAGAAAACGGTTGCAAGATGTAAGAAAAAAATAATATATTTTAATATCTGAGCTTTTCGGAATAATAAGGATGACAATTCAAATCGTGCATGGGTTTTGTTCTTATGGTTACAGTCTTATAAAGTTCAAATTTTTTGGGTTTACTGGAATAGAAATAGGATCATCATGGTCACAAAATGTGGTCAGTAACGTTTAAAAAACCTTAGGGGTCTTAAAATTCTATACCAATCTATTCTTCTAATTTGCTTGTTTCTGGAACTGGAATGGATGTATTATTTACATTATATATTATTATTTACATTATTTTAACATTGGACTTTTTTGAGATCGCAAGGAGTTTCAATTAACTCATACCAATAGACTTAGTATGTATATGATGTATAGGATGTATATCTCTAGTCTTTGATCTATCCATCCAATTTTTTAAATCTACGCTCTTGCCTCTCTGCTATCGATTTAACCTATTGTTACGACACGACATCATCTTTTTCTTCCACTTGGTCAAAGGAATTTTATCTAGGTCTGGGCTAAAAGTAATTTTTTTCCCCTTATTATAATGGTATAAATAGAAGAACAATGATATTCCAACCCCTAGATTTGGCGACAGCGAATCAAAAGCGGCCCAACAAATAGCATCTCAATTCAGTTAAGGAGTGGATTTATCGTTGAGACCGCGCGTATTACTTTATATTCTCTGCCGCGCGTGACCACCAACACGTAATCATGGTGAATTGTTGCATAAAAAAAAACCGGCCCAGTGCGAGTCAGGCTCGCGCACCTAGGGTTCCGTGTTGTGGATAATAAATTTTGTAATTTTTTTTCGTGAATTTCTCAACCCCTTTATTTTCCCTGTAATTTTTACGTAAACACATATAACCGTGATTTTTTCATATTTTTTGGTCCACCAGTTTTGGAGATAAGGGGGGGGGGACATACATACTTTTGAGGCTTTTTTAAGATTTCTCGAAACCAGTGCCAGTAAATATAGTAGAGGTATATTTTTTATAATCAGCTTTTTAATACCTACAATTATATACCCATATTGTATTTTTTGAAATATTTTTTTTTTATTATTTTATTTCTTTTTTTATATTTCTCATTTGTCCTCCATTTTTTTTAATTGTTATAGTTTTCCTGTAATTGGCCAGTTATTGGCCATACTTGTAATTTTTTTCATATTTTTCGCTTTAACAGTTTCGGAGATAAGGGGGGGAGACATATATATTTTTGGGGTTTTTTAAAGATTTCTCGAAACCTGTCCTAGTAAATTTAGTATAAGTATATATTTTTACAATTAACGTTTTAATATCTACAATTTGATACCCATATTGTATTTTTAGGCAAATATTTTTTATTTTTCGCACTTTTGAACAATTTCAAATTTTTGATTATTTTTTTTACACCGTTATATGTGGGCGTTTGCGATGCGTTTTGTTTGCGTTTACCTAGAGCGGGTCAAGTTTTAAGTTAGATGTTGTCGGGCGACATAAATGTAACATGATAACGGTATGTCATTTCAAATGCGGTATATTTGGTGAGTGTACAGCAACATATAAAAGAATCAGCCTTGTCAAGAGGGGGGCATAGCTACTAGACTAACTATATACTAATCAGGCATCATTACCCCAAGTTTACTGATATATTTTATTAAATTTATTTATTTAATATAGAACACAAAACAGATAAATTGAAGAGAAATCCATGACAACAAGTTTAACGTTCAGTGCTAGAATATAATCCAAGGTATGTGTACTCAACGCGATCTTACAATTATTTGTATTTGTTAGTATTAATTATTAAAACAATTAACTTAAATTAATATTATGTAAGTAAATAAGCAATTTACTTTTACAATATTTTTGTATAATAAAAAGTGGTAATAAAAGGAAGAAAGAGGAAAGTGGAGGTTATTAAACTAGTATAATTAAACTACTAACTAATACCGAAATTTCCTTTGTAATTATCACCTCCTTGCTTTTTGAATATTTACATACTTGGCCCGCTCTAAGTCTAGGTCTAGGAAAGTTGAGCTGTGTGCTCAAATTCATTTTGAATGGTATCCCCAGGGCACTTGATAGTAGCACAAATGCAGTTTTTTGACAAAAACTGAAGCAATAGCTGAAAATCAGCGCTATCTAAAAACTTTTTTTTTTGGTAGCATAAAGCTGAGCTACGTCCATTTATCAGGGTAATTCTATTTCTTATATATATTTTTTTTTGCATAGTTTTTTTACAATGTTATTTGTCGTGTTTTGTTTTTTTTTTTCTTGATAATAAAGCTTTTTTTCTTTCTTTCTTTTCTTTCAAAAATCCTGTAGTCGTACATCAATTGTGCATACATGTTCTGTTTACTTATAATAGGGCGACCGTCCATTCACCACGGGTGGAAGCGAAACGTAAATGTATGAAATAATATCAAGATATAATACCGTTTTGATTTTTCACAGTTCACTTTACTTCTCTGCTTAATTTTATTTCTTTGCAGTATCCCTGCTCCAAAAGGTTGAATGTAGAATGTAGTATTGAATAAAACACCATGGTATAAATTCAACAAATTTTTAATTGATAAATAAGTATTTATTGAGAGTAAAGAGTCTTTATAAGCTAGGTATGAAGGGCTTAGTGGTGAGCGAGGGTGTAGGCGGGGGCATGGTGGGGAGCAGGCGCGGCGTGGTGCGCGGGCGCCGAGTGGCTCACGACCGCGTTGAAGCCGTTGTGGTGATCAGCGGTGTACTGCACCGTGCGCACGGAGCCGTCGGCTTCCACCAGAGAGTACTCTCCATGCACGGCGTCACCGTCGCGGCTCTCGTGCTGCGACTTGTTGTCTCCGGTGTGATGGTCAGCCACGGAGTAAGAGAACTCGTACTTGGGGTGCGCCTGTAACAAACAACGAAACAGGTCAGTTAACATGAGGGAGAGATCTCGTTTCGGGTTGCGGACGACAGTAGTGACTATACATACGTATTCCTCGTGGTGTTCCTGGTGAGCAGCAAGAAGCAGCTTGGGGGCGGGTGCGAGTACCTTAGTGACAGGAGCGGCGTAGTGAACAGGGGCGGCGGCGTAGTGAACAGGAGTAGCGTGGTACGCTACCGGAGCGGCGGCTACATGTTGTTGGTCGTGACGCACGATGTTCTGGGAGGACACGGCTGCAGCTGAAGAGTAATGTGCAGGAGCAGCATGGTAGGCCACGGGGGCGGCGTGGTAAGCCACGGGGGTGGCAGCAATTTTCTGGTGCTGGTCGTGACGCACGATGCTCTGTGATGAGACGGCTGCGGCGGAGGAGTAGTGAGGCTCAGGTAAGAGGCCACATGACGCTACTGCCAGCAGGGCGCTCAAAGAAAGTACCTGAAATTCGAAGTTTCGATAAAACACTTTGTTGGTTACATAATAATGTTTGGTTTCATTTCAGTACAAAATGTCCTTCTTTTTACAAGCTTAATTTTTTAATTATCATTCACCACACTCACTTTGGAGATCATATTGATGTGTTTATCTGTTTATTAACTGATGTGTTCCTTTAGTAAAGCGCTCCTTTTATACTGCACTTATTTTGGGCGACATGTCACACAAGGCCAACAGGTCATACAAGTGCGGTTCCAATTTATCAAAACTTTTACTTTTAGTAACGTTCAAGAAATGGTTTAGTTAAAAGTACAATTAATTTGGTTTAGTAAATTTGGTACCAGTGTTTTTTGTCAAATGATGACATCGGAGATTAAACTTATTTTCTCTAAATCTATTACATAATATATGTTCTTACATGAATGAATATTTTTTTCCCAAAAAAAGTGATTGTCATGTACAAAAGAATAATTTGGTAGTTTATGGAATTAGTGTTTTTTACTAATACATCGCGCAGAAAGCTTTTATTATAGGAACAGACGAGTTTTTTTAAGAACAGTAATTTATGTTTCAGATGATGCAGAAGAAAAGTGCTTCAGGTGTTCGTTTTTAAAATAATATTGTTGTATGTTACAACGCTTAGTTTAGTCATAGACTAAGTAACTTAGTCTATGGATGAGTAACTACCTATACTAATACTATATTATGAGCAATAAAAAATATAGATTTTATTAACATTAATTTTATTAGTAAAAAAATATAACGACATTTCAATAAACATACTTTAAAAATAACAAAAACCAGTTTTAGTCTAGGAAAGATCATAACATTCGTATATAAAATTTTCGAGTTTTAGTAATGATGTTTGGGCTCCCAGTGGTGGTGAGTGCTGTGTTTAACGTCAGCGTGGAAACTGAAACAATAAATATAGTATTAAAATCCTTGATTCATTGCATATTAAAAGTTTAAACTCATCAATCTAAATAAGAGGACAGTTATTCTCTGGTGACACGTAGTGTCAATTACTAGCCTATGCCCCTTAATATTTACCCGGTGTGCTTGTCCCCGTGATAATGCACGTGTCTCTCGGAGCCGTCGGGCTGATGCAGCGAGTAGTAACCCTTCACGACGTCACCGTCGCGACTCTCGTGCTGAGACTTGTGGTCTCCGGTGTGAGGGTCCGACACTTTGTACTCGAACTCGTATTTGGGGTGCGCCTGTGGTTACATTAAAAAATAATCAGTTTAATACTGATGGATAGCAGTAGGTGATGGATAGCAAGTAAGGTTATTTACCGATCCTACTCACATAATAGTCGACATGTTCATGTCCGTGCCCATGGTGTCCATGGTCATGCCCGTGGTCAACGTGTACGGGATGAGCGGGACCGTCGTGACGATTGATGTGTTGTGATGAGAAGGCAGGTTCGTGGTGACCATGGTGACTCTCCTCATGATGACCGTATTGGGCAGTTACCACACCGGCGAGCACACAGAGGCACAAAACCTAATTACAATAAAATTATTATTTGTTATTGTTATGGATAAGCTATTATTTATTAATATCACATTAATCATAGCTTTACGACTGTCCTTAGTGTCCTTATTGATTATAACATTATTTTTAGCACAACTTTTTAGGGTTCCGTTGTCAACAAGGAACTATTATAGTGTAGCCTTGGCCGTCCGTCTGTCTGTCCACGCATTAGTACCAGAAAGCTGTTATTTGATATGGGTATACATAATAATTACGCAAACAAAGTGGTAAAATAAAATCTTGAAAGAAATCTTTTTTATGGGAGCTCTCATATACTTAAGTGGGGATGAATTATTTTTCTCGTCTATCTCATAGTGTGGGGTGTCGTAAGATAGGCCGTTCAAAAATATTGCTAATTTGTTAAAATTAGCAATTTTCGATTTAGAGCTCCGTTCACGACAAATTTAACTCCCTCCACTCCTCTGCCATTTTTTTGGGTATGTGAAAAAATTCACGGCAGTAGTATATAATGTATAACGATGTTAAAAGGAAAACTATCACAGCCAAGTAGTTTCATCAAATAACGAGTAATAAACGAAAACTGAAAATGAAACTTTCATACCATTTCTATTGAAAATTACTTAGATGAAGTTTTTAGTTGTGTAAAACTGGTAGTTAATATAAGTTTATGAATCTTCTTAATTCAGATATTGTGACGGGCAACTACGGAACCCTACACTGCGCGTGGCCCGATACTCACTTGGCCAGTTTTTGTAACTAACCCCAACGAATGAATTTAAAGTAATGTATACCTTAGAAATCATGTTCTTGTTTTTATTTTAATCCGTTTTTGTGCTAAAGATACAAAATGCAGTTTGCAACTGATACATTTCAATGAAAAAACATTTCTTATATATCGGAAACTACAGTAATAAAAGCAATAAGCTTTACTTTAGAAACATTTATTGCAAATCGCTTTAAATTTAATTAATTTTATGTTTGTTAAAAGCATGAAAGCCTCTCACGCATTGCTTACGAAAAGTGACTAGTGACCTTGTTTAAGGCCGATATTACACTATCAGTTTCATTGATCAATGTTTTGTTTTTAAATTTGACGTCAAATATTTTATGTTAATTTTTTATCAAACGGTATCCCTTATAAAACATGTTGCAATAATGGATATCAGTTCCCATAGACCAATATTTGGAGAATTTGGAACCTTTAAAAGTGATAGTATAATATCGGCCTAAGAAACCAATTGAAATATAGTGACTAAATGTACAAATAACAGGTAACAGAACCTTTAAATAAAACCACATTTTCAACTGATCATACTGAAAAACTTTCCTAAAGAAACACAAATGCTAATGAAAAAAAGTGCACTTGCCCGTGCAAAATTTACAGTAAGTATTTTGATTTAATATGGAAAGAAGAAAAGGGTTCCGTAGTAACTAAAAGGTACAAAAAGAACCTTATGGTGAGACTCCAATGTCCGTCCGTTCGTCCGTGTGTCAAGACCTAATAATTTTGGCACCGTTAAAGGTAAAGACTTGAAATTTGGCAAAAAAATAGTATAACTTTCCTACATATTGTAGCATTACTTTTTAAAATTAGTTAGCTATTTTATAATCACGAATAGAATTTTGTTAAGTCGGTCGATTCGGCCTGGCTTTGTACTGCCACCAGGCAAGCCTCAATAAAGCCAAGATTGTCTGGCGCCAACTTCTGGTATAACACAGGAAACTTACCCCATCAGCGTACGTGGTCCGTACCTTCGGCCTCAATATGCGCAACCATACAAGATGGAAAGGTGGCGCGCGGAAAATGGGAGAAATAGAAGAAAAATTGGAAAGACCCTTAAATAACCTGAAAGGTCGCTGTAAAGAAATAAAACAACAGCGTCAAGACATGCCTATGGAATCTGGGCAAGGAAATTAACGTATTGGAAACGGGACAAAGGGATTTTCAGAGAATGAAACCAAAAGTACACAAAACTTACCAGGAAAATGATGAAAAAAAACAGGCTTTCACAATCTCTAGAGCAAATGTGCTCTGTTTCGTGGATTAAATTAGATTTTAAATTTGATGTTTTTAATTTACTGTGGCAAATTTCGTCTTCCTTTTACCACGATACTCTTCGATATGAGAAAAATAACAAAAAAATGTGACAAAATATTCCAAATTTTCGAATTTGTAAATTCAGTAAAGCAATCAACGATAAAGAAAGACTAAAAATATATGAAAAAGGTTGAATACCTGTAGCGAATGCTACAATATAACAACGTAAATTAAAAAAAAAAAATATTTCAAATACAAAAGAAAGAAAAAAAAATATCCTGGAAACACAATATGGGTATCCAATATTAAAGAGCTGATTGTAAAAATATGTATATACCTTAACCATATTTACTGGCACTGACTTCGAGAAATATTTGAAAAATCATATAAAAGTGCAAGTCCCTTATGTCCGAAACTGGTGGACCCGAAAATCCCATCAAAAACATTCCTGTAATAAAATTATGCCAAGTCTCGTAACACTTTCGCCATAAAAAGTTTAGAGATCCCGAGAAAGCCTAAGACAGCCATTCTATTGATACTACACTGTAAAATAAAGCTTTCACCTTTTGGACTTGGCAACCACATGGTATCAGGATGCACATTGATGAGATGAGAAATTGATTTAATTAAAATTCAAGTAATTTCACAGTACAGTATATCCCCATGCTTTGGGCAAGCTTTATTTTGCCAGTGTAGTGTTGAGACAACTATCGAGTTATTTGCTAACTTCAGTCAAAGGTCTTCAGTCAATAATAGAACTTGGCTTTTCTCGGAAACTTAAAACTTTATATGGCAAACGTGTAACGAGACCGGGCATAATTTTTACAGGCATGTTTTTGTTGGGATCTTATTTCTTTTTGTGGGCAGTTATTTTTATGTGGTTCCATTTCTTGCATGATGAAATCAATTTTTCTTGCATGAGATATAGCAGGTGAAGCCCAATCTCTGTCTTTGTTTGTCTTTATTTGGCGTTTCGGTATCTAAGTCGTCGGTACGATTGGATAGAGCAAGTATGATGGAAAAACACTATATCAACCGCACGTGCTAGACTCCCTGGACGGTAAGTGCATCTGAGTCTATTATACTCTGCTATGGAAAACTGTTTGAGCTTTAATACTGCCACAATCTACATTTATTAGATGCGATCTCCGTGCAAACCTCAGAACAATAATTTAACAAATTTTGTCTCTCTTTTTGTTATTGTGATATTTAGGTAGAGTTTGTTGAAGGTTATCGATTCATTAATTTATCTAGTCTTTGTTAAATATCATAGACATCGAATATATATTTTGTTAAATCCTATAGTTCCTGTTCACAGAACTATATAGTTCCTGTTCACAGAACTATATAGTTCCTGTTCACAGAACTATACAGGGTGGAAAAAATGAATGGGCCCTGGAGGAGAACTACCTTAAATCCTTTAGTTTGCTCATTTTACTGAAAGAAAACATTCCTTTATTTTTTAAAAGAAACAAAACTGCATTCAAAGATCTTCTAAAATTCGCTTGTCTCACCCGGGAATCGAACCAACTAAAAATGAAAAAAATAAACCCTCGCTATTTTATTATACGAATTGGTAGGATTATTGTTCAGGATAAAATGTGTCTAATAAACATTTGGTCTTACACTCATCTGTTGTACGAGATACCCACGAAATTGAATATTTATTACAAGTTCTTTGTTAACAATACCTAATAAAATACTGTTTACTTGTAACAAGTAAATGACACGTTTTAATTTTCTGATCTCTCTAACATCCATAGACATCGTATGAAGTACAAGCTTGCTAATGTTATTTACCTTGTTGAAGACTTCAATAAGAAAATTGTTATAAATCTATGCACAGCACAATTCCTTCTTGCACTAGGCGTACTGATGAAAAGTTTAAAAAGGGAAACTATTTTTTTTTTGAACAAATTTAAAATTCGAATGATAACTTTCAACATTTTTAAAATCGGTAAAACTATTCGTTCGAATTTCAAATTTAGTTTTGTTTTGCTTTCATTCCGTGCTGTCATTGTGTAATAATGGCGTATCAAGAACAATTTTATTTATTAGAAGCTTGTTTTCACTTTTTTTTTTTCAAAGACCAAATATTTATTAGACAAATTTTATCCTGAACGATATTCCTACCAATTCGTATAATAAAATAGCGAGGGTTTATTTTTTAGTGTTTAGTTGGTTCGATTCCCGGGTGAGACAAGCGAATTTTAGAAGATCTTTGAATGCAGTTTTGTTTCTTTAAAAAAATAAAGGAATGTTTCTTTTCAGCAAAATGAGCTAATTAAAGGATTTAAGGTAGTTCCCCTCCAGGGCCCTTAAATTTTTCCACCCTGTATAGTTCTGTGTTCCTGTGGCTATGTTGTATGCTCAGAATTTATTCTGAGGTAGTATGACTCTGTCTCATCTCCTGTAAAAAAACGTGATTGGTCCAAAACTCTTATAAACTTTTTTGATTGGTCATTGAAGTTTAAAATAAAATTTGTGTCAGAATATTTTGAAAACTTCCTGTGATAGCTAAAATAAGTTAGTCAATTTACTTATTCTTCAGTTACTATACAACCAAGCCAACCAGACAAATAAGCCAAAAAATAACGGCCCCTATCAAATAACATTAAATCTCTCACCATTATTTTAGTTAGCCTGGTTGTGTTGTTAGCAAATACGTAGCAGTAGTAGAACAAATGCCGCAAATAAATATTTTTTTGATAATTTCACAAGTATTCACAACCAATTCATGACTTTAGACTTTTTACTTTCTTTTCTCCCTAAGTGCTAACTATGTCCCAAACTTCAAGTTTGTAGGTCTGCTAGCTAGAAGTACCTTAGAATTTTGATAATAGGTGGGTGTGTGACGAAATAGCGAAATTTCCTACTCAGAAATTTCCCAGCCCACTCAGCTGCCATATAAATTCTTTAGGTGTTTGTTACACCCTAATAGTTTTGCACACATCTTTATATATGTTTCCCTTCCCCCCACACCATTCTCCAACTATCTCTCATCAAGAGGTGCAAGATGGCGAGATTATGAATTTGTGAAATGGTTTCAGGTAAAAACTGTTTTCCACGAAACGGTAACTGTTTATTTATAGAAAGGTGTATATACTTTGTTTTCTTTAATTGAACGACGTCTGTATTTCCCTCTTTTTTATTTTCAGTATAGATAAAAATTATACAACTTGCTAAACTTTGCGTAAAAACAAGGCAATATTCACTATATCCTGATAGCTTTTACGATTGTGGTACATCAAATTTTGCTTTTTGGGCTGTATGGAAACGTAATTAGATGACGCCAGATAATACTTATGAAAATAAATATAAAAAATAAGCTGTTGACCTCATATTCAGTTTTTACCTTTTGTATGAATCTTAAAATAAATTCAGGCGTAAAGGGCCGCCTTAAAAGTGCCTCAAAATGCTTCCAGAAAACGGTTCCCGGTGGCGCCCGACCGTTTGCGCTCAACTTTGTCTATTTCTTTGTAATGGACACTCGTCTTTACTTTTGTGATATAATGAAGATATGATATAACGAAGTCAGCAAATCTGTATAGATTTATTATCTACAGAAACTAAAAGTAGTAGCATTTTTATGAATGATGCATAACATAATAAAAATTCTGTCGTCGTAAATAAAATAAAAAAAATATCAACAAATTATTTATTATTTTAAAAATATCACAAATTCTTGATAATCATACCTACTTTAAAAAAGACTAAAAACAATATTTTTTTGACAACAAAAACGTGGATTATTTCTGTATTTTAGTAATGATGTTTAGGCTCCCAGTGGTGGTGCGTGCTGTATTTTACGTCGGCGTGGAAACTGGAAAATAAAAATTAAAGATAATACATACAGAGATAAAAGGTGTAGGTATAGAGGAAATAAAAATTTAAGAAAATATACCTATATATAGAGATAATGGGTACAGGTAAAGAAAAAATAAAAATTAAAGATAATAGGTAGGTACTTAATTTTTGCATTGCAAAGGACTATTCTATAGAACGAATATTCACCCGGTATGCTTGTTCCCGTGGTAATGCACGTGTCTCTCGGAGCCGTCGGGCTGATGCAGCGAGTAGTAACCCTTCACGACGTCACCGTCGCGACTCTCGTGCTGGGACTTGTGGTCTCCGGTGTGAGGGTCCGACACTTTGTACTCGAACTCGTATTTGGGGTGCGCCTATGGTTACATTCAGAAATAAACAGTTCAGTACTGATGGATAGCAGTAGGTGATCGATCGTAAGTAAGGTCATTTACCGATCCTACTCACATAATAGTCGACATGTTCATGTCCGTGCCCATGGTGTCCGTGGTCATGCCCGTGGTCAACGTGTACGGGTTGGGCGGGACCGTCGTGACGGTAGATGTGTTGTGATGAGAAGGCAGGTTCGTGGTGACCATGGTGTTTATGATCATGCTCATGGTGTCCATAATTATGCTCATGATGTCCATTATTATACCCATGGTGTCCATGATTTTGCCCATCCTGTCCATGGTTACGCCCGTAGTCAACGTGCACGGGATGGGCGGGACCGTCGTGACGGTAGATGTGTTGTGATGAGAAGGCAGGTTCGTGGTGACCATGGTGATGACCATATTGAGCGGCCACCATACTGGCGAGCACAGTCAGACATAGGACCTAAACACAACAAGGCAACTTTATTTTATTTGTGTTTTTACAGGTAAACCTGTGAACCGTTGGTTGAAGTAATAAAACATTTATTTAGTCCTATGAAAATATCACTGAATGGATTTTGGAGGGCAATCATTGGAATTGAATAATTTTATCAGAATATTCATATATTATATAGGTACTTGGTATCCCGAGACTAGCGAATTTGCCATGTACCGGTTACACTTAGTTGAAATATCGTTCAAATAGGTTAATTTTCGTAACATTTATTATTGCACCACAAAATCCGATTCTTGGTGATGATGTAGACGATTATCCACTCCCTGTTGCACCCAAAGATGCCTTATGTAGCCGATCTTCCTAGTAAATCTCCGTGCACATTACTGGTGATGATACTATAGTAACATTTTTACACGTTTATAAGTAGCGTAGTACAACATTACCTTTGAAATCATTTTAGTTGATTGAGTATTATCTGCTTGTACTCTTAATAATATTGTGCTAAAGACACAAAATGCGCTTTGACACTGATACATTTCAATGGAAAACATTTCTTTTATACAAAAAAACAAGGGTAAAAAGGCAATACATATGATTACTTTAGATAAATAAATTTCAAAACGTTGAATAAATTAAATTGCCTTGTTGGCAATAATTTCATGAAAGCCTCTCACGCTATGTTAACGTTAAAATTGTTAATAGTGACGCAGTGTGTAGCATTGCCATTGAAGTATATGTTTCTAATTGTACATATTGATGGTGTAGGATTTTTCAAGGTTTGTATTACCGAAAATTTCTATAACACAATTTTAGGAAATTTACACGAATTTTAAAAAAGGTATTAATATATTTAGTGGTGAGTCCCTTGTGACATCTGGGGGCACGGCAGTGCCCCCGCAAAGTCTCGCAGAAAAAACGCGGAACGGCCGTACCATCCTTTTCTCGAAGCAACTCACGGCACTTTCGACCCCCCCTGTATCTTCGTTGTGGGTGAAGCTAGAAGTCTGAAATTTCAGGAACCAAGAGTACTTACTGATCCTACTTCTGACCCCAAATTACAACTTTTTACCTATATTTGATTACGAAATATCTCAAGTCAAAGTTCCCTTATTTTGTCACTGACTGACTGACACATCATCAAAAGTCTAAAGGTGTTCTAGCAGGCCTACAAACTTGAAATTTTGTATGCGGCAAGTGTTAAGTGTACATTGCAACGAAAAAATATAACAATGTTATTTGCGGTTGGTAATTTAATATTTCCATACAAAATGTATATTTCCAGCTGCATCTATAAATTTGTATGACACTAGATGACGTTGGTGGTATGCTGCTTTGCATTAAAGACGCCTAAAACGAAAAATTCTACGTTAAAGTTAAAGTGCGAAAACTAAAAAATAAAACCGGTAAAGTGCGAATCTGACTCGTCCATAAAGAGTTCCTACACAATACGGGTACGGAACCCTAAAAGTAAATAACAACAATATAGATGCCATAGCAACATTAAGGCGACAAAAAACAAAGCGATAAAACGGTAGCGCCTGACAAACAATTCGGTACCTTTTTAGTACGGAACCCAAATTTTCATTATTTTACTTTAAAGTATTTACTACAGACTGCTCAAAGTTTAAACTTTTACTTATATGTTGTATTACCGTTCTAAAGATAGAGCCTTTGTTATAATAATCTGTTCCTTGGGTAAGGCACCCTAAAAAGGGTGGTTTATAATGTTCCACATATTCACAATATTAGTCTTAAATAGAAGAAAATATCAACATTTCGTAATTAAGTCACTAAAAAAACGGTAGTGTGCGAATCCGACTCGCGCATAAAGGGTTCCGTACGCCTACACAATACGGGTATGGAACCCTAAAAGTAAATTGCAACAACATAGATGCCATAGCACCACCAAGGCGACAAAAAACAAAGCGATAAAACGGTAGCGCCTGACAAACAATTCGGTACCTTTTTAGGAAGAAACCCTAATTTTTATTATTTCTTATTTTACTTTAGAGTAGTCTGCCTAAATTTTCAACTTGTAGGTATAGTGCGCGCCAATCTTTTAGTCGCCTCTGATTGAGTTACGAGTGCAAGCTTGCGCAGGTACAGTCAAGGAAACAATAATATCAACGGTTGTTTCACAAATGTTAACTATAAGTGGGAAGGTGTACTTGTTGTACCTACCTATTTAATAAATATTAGTATTTTAGTGCAATCTTAACTGTTCAATTAAAACAAATTAATATAAAAACCATTTTCCTACATTGTCGCCTTAAAACGCTATAACGACCGCGAGGCATAACAACAACAATAAACTTTAACAAACTAAATCAGCAAAACAACAAATAAAGGCAACACAAACAGATTCAACGATTAACTTAACGAATCATAGAATTTTTTCCACGAACGTACTTTTCATGCAACGCGCGCGTGTGTAGTGTACGGACGTAGCACTAACACTAACGCATAGTGTTGACACCTGCTGAACTGCGAGCGGGGGGTGTGGTGCGGCACGCAGGCGGGTGTGCTCCGCGCCCTTGCTCCTGTAACGTCCCCCTGACACCGTAAAACGGCTAATGCGTCGATTCTTGGGGCTAGCTTCAGAGGCGACTAAAAGATTGGCGCGCACTGTACTTGTATGTATAACCGTTCTAACGATAGAGCCTTTGTTATAATAATTTGTGCTTTGGGTAAGGAACCCTAAAACACATTTAGTCTATTTAAGAAGATAAATATCAACATTTCGTAATTAAGTCACTATTAAACCGGCTAAGTGCAAGTCAGACTCGCTCACGAAGGGTTCCGTACTACCATCACACAATATGGGTACGAAACCCCAAATCATTATGGTAAATACCAACAATAAAGATGACATAGCAACATCAAGGCGACAAAAAACAAGGCGCTAAAATGGTAGCGCCTGACAAACAAATCAGCACCTTTTGAATACGGAACTCTAATATTTATATGCCCAAAATTGTTGTTTTATAAAGATAGAGCTGAAACAAATAACATCGAATAATTGGACCCCCCTTGGATTTCCATTTATTGAACTTTTTATGCTGTGATCGGGGCCATATTATTATTTGCCGTGATAGAGGACAATGTAACATATATTATGTGAAAATATTTACGTGCTACCTATAACGGCTGAAGCTGTAGACCCATGTGATAGATGGATAGACAGCGGAGGATTAGTAATAGGGTCACGGAACCTAATGATACGGAACCCTAAAAATCAAGGTAAAAGGTTATTTATCAAGTAAAGCTTTAAATATATTAAAGGAAAAATAAAGCGGCTAATGTTGTTTTATTTATATATGCATCCTCTATGATGTAGGTATATTGAAATGTCTATGTACTCGTGTGTCATTAAAAAAAGACCAGGTTTAGCTCATTATTCTGAGAGGTTTAGACTGACAAGCCTGCCTTTCACTTCATGGTCAAAAGAAATTTTAACCTGCCTGTTGCATCTAATTGTGGACAATAATAATAATAACTTACCGTAAAAATTAATATTGCAATGGAACCTGAAATATTGTACATAAATGAAAATCCTTGTCCACACCTAGTTGTCCCTATACCTGGAGATGGTTCATGTTTGTTCCATTCTTTGTCATTCTCTATGTATGGGAACATTGAGTCGTCATATGACATTAGGTGTGCGGTAGTCGAGTATGTGGTAGCGCATTGGGATGAAATGCAACTTTATACGTGTGACGAGCGTGGAGACACATGTACTCGACAGCAATGATGAAAACTACCACCTACGGTTCCGTATCCGAACTTATGGCAGCCACCGCTTTGTATCCATTTACGTTCGAGGTTTACGAAAATGGCCGTTTGAGAGAATCATTCGGTGGCGATCCTGGGATGCCAGTGAAACGTTTACGATTCTCTGGTAGTTTCTTAGGTGGTCATTATGAAATGCTCCTTCTCAGGTTCTAGTTAGGTTAGTTTCTCAGGAGTATGTCCTAATGATCAGTTAAGGGGAGTGGGTTTTAAGAAAATCCGCAGCTGACGTGCAAGAAATATTACCCGAGAAGAAAAAAAGGACGACTACCTACAAAAAGAAATGAGATCCCATCAAAAACATAAAATGTACAAAAATGGCAAGTCTCGCAACGCAATCCTTCCACCGTAAAAAGTTGTGAGATCTTATGTAAAGCCAAGTCTGCTATTTTAGTTTTTATGGAAGCACCTTTTCATTTAAGTTAGTATGGGAGCACCTATTTAACAAATTTATCATTAATTGTTTCCTATTTAGTTACCTACCAACATTAAGTGACTGTATTAATATTAGTCATCTTTATTTCCTAATAAAATATGGTGACTTTGCAATCGCAGAGCACAAATAAAGCACTGATGCGTAGAAATATCTTCTCAAATCGCTAATAAATTGGTATTAGGTAGCTGATATGTTGTCTATGTTGCTGTGCGATTGCGAAGTCACTATATTTTATTAGAGAAATAAAGATGACTAATATTAATACAGTCACTTAATGTTGGTAGGTAACTAAATACGAGTAGGAAACAATTAATGATAAATTTGTTAAAAAGGTGCTCCCATACTAACTTAAATGAAAAGGTGCTTCCATAAAAACTAAAATAGCAGACTTGGCTTTACATAAGATCTCACAACTTTTTACGGTGGAAGGATTGCGTTGCGAGACTTGCCATTTTTGTACATTTTATGTTTTTGATGGGATTTAGTTTTCTCAGAGAATTTGTTTCTCTAATAGATATTTTTCAATCTTCTCGTGCACTCTTAAAAATATAAATGGTATTAATTTTTTCCAATATCTTTATAAGAAAACGAATTAAAATAAGATAAATTAATTAATTAATTCTTAAATTTACTCAAAACGCGGTACATGTATCGTGGGCCCAAATAATGGGAACGTTATATTGTAACACCAAAGATGAAATATTTGAATTTTCTCAAATTCATTTAGAAAATTCAAATATTTCATTCTTAGTACTTGCAAAAAAGTAACCAGCAATATAACGTTACATTATTTGAGGACGAGTCCCCAAACCAGATTTGGGAAGCACATATTACTAGACTAATCCAGCAAAAACATTACCGGCCGTAACTTTTAAAACGTACAATACTATGTCAGGTTATAGGATACTATTAAGATAATAGGATGACTATCCTTTATTTAACAATCCGAATCTGTATGACCCGTAAAGAGAGATGGTCCAATGTTTTTATTATTAAGTGTTTTTTTTACGGCTGTTTACCGTTAACTGTAAGAATCTCCACACAAATTATAAAAAGCGGTGAAGCAATGGCATTGACTTATATAGCAAAGGTTGATTTCTCAGACCGACATCAGCGTATTCCAAGGAACAATCTAAGAACAAACATAAATTTAGCCACGCGTTGCCTTTTCTTAATAATAAATTTTTTGCTCGCGTGGATTCATTTTCCCGATTTCGTATAGTTTATTAAGATCCCGTTAAATTTTTCGAAAAATTGATGAACATGTTGACTATTATGTGAGTAGGATCTGTAAATGACCTTACTTACGATCGATCACCTACTGCTATCCATCAGTACTAAACTGATTATTTCTGAATGTAACCACAGGCGCACCCCAAATACGAGTTCGAGTACAAAGTGTCGGACCCTCACACCGGAGACCACAAGTCCCAGCACGAGAGTCGCGACGGTGACGTCGTGAAGGGTTACTACTCGCTGCATCAGCCCGACGGCTCCGAGAGACACGTGCATTACCACGGGGACAAGCACACCGGTTAATTTTTGTTGTTTTTGACAAAGGCCAATAACAGGCTACGACTAACAAAAGGGGATAAAGTATAACAAAAAAACAGATATTTGAAAATTTACTGTATTTTGCCGCATAATTTTAAGAAGTTGCCGCAACCAGGCTGATCATTGAATTAATTTTATGGAAAAGCTTCTATGTAATAATACTAACAAAGACCTCACAGCGTTACTCACGTGGATTCCGTTTCTCTTGATCCCGTAATAATTTCTTAATTTTATTCTAGGTCCAGCCAGTTTGGTGTAGGTATGGATAGATCACAGTCAGTTAGTCAGCCTGAGTCAGGGTATTGTTTTATTTACAGTTTTTTTTAAATTAACTAAAGTTAAAACAATGAAAAAGCTCACAAATCCAGGGGATAGTTTATTTGCAGCCAATGAGCTCGTCTCCTGTAGTGAAATAGTTATCTGTATATTTTTATTGCAAAACACAAAATTTTTAGAGTTTTTGAAAATTCCTTTATTACCGAAGTTAGCGATAGTGATATGACACTTTTAGCTTTTAGTATGAAATCGTGTCGGATGACGTCCGTTAAGCTCACTTTGATTGACAATAACTTCATAATTTTTTGAGATATCGAAAATATAATTCTACTACTGTTTTTAGCTTTTTATACGTAATTGATTTTCATAAAAAATTTTAACGTAGGAGGCGGACTCATTTACTTTTGAATTTGTTCATTTATTTTGTTTTTGGTGTGCAGTAAACAATATTGTATTGTATTGTATTGCAGCCTACTTATGTTGCAACTTCTCGTTAAAAAAATATATTTTGAGATATGATAATTCTTTTCGCCAGAAAAAAAAAAAAAAAAAAAGAAAAAACAAGTTTTATAAAATAGTTTCGAAAATAAAGTTGTCTTGTATAAAATTAAGCATACTACATAACGCAACATGCAAGGTTAGTGATCTGAAGGGTTCGCTATGTTGGTGTTATTGAACAGATTTGTTTAATCCCAATCCCGAGTCAATCAACATGAACACCTTAGTTTGATGATTTTCTAATTACATGTTTGGATTATTTAACCTTGTTACTGATCAATTTCCAAGTCTGCAGTATAATTTTGGCTGTATTTATCGAAATATTTTGTATTGGCGACATGTATACTGGTGACAAATCATTTTAAGATATTCAGAGCTCTGCCCGTGACCTTTAGGGTCCGTATAAGGTCAGATGCAAAACTTCAGATGAACATTTCACATTGTGTAACTTGGTCAATCGGTTTAATAAAAATAATATACATAGTTGACTATAGGGATAATCTAAAAAATTTAAAAAACGCGAAGAAAAAAATTACGAATTGACCTCTAAATTCCATGTTTTAGAGTGATAAAGGGCCTTCCTTAAATTAGCAACCTCGAAATTTGTATTAAAAATAAGATAGAACATTTTAATAAATTCATGTAGAAGCAGAGTAATTGAAAAAAAAAGGAGTTTTTCGTGAGCGCGTGTTTCTTGGTGGTTATACCAGCCACGGCTGAGGGCGCGCTATTTTAAACTAAAAGAAAACGTTCAGGTCTGATTGATGCAAAATTTGGTGCTCAATCTGACTTTATATGCAGCCTTAAATAGGTCTCTTTATATTATATTTTTTTCATTCCCCACGGCGACGAGAAACAGAACATTCAACGTCAACGGGAGTCCAAAAATCATTACTAAAATTTTAAAATTACATGAATATATAGTTTATACCATATTTTTGCTATTGCTTAAGCTTTTATTTGTATCAAAATAAAATGAAAATTAAAAAAAAATTTTTTCTTGTTTTTTTTATGATAAAGTACCAGTATATTCTTCGACTTTTTACTTCACTTTCAGAAAAAAAAATCCTTGCAAAGAAATTATGACGTCAAAAAAACCAAAAAGCGCAATTTGAAGTTAAAGCAAGTAAACCAGCTCTGCTAAATTTGGGTTTTTGCCCTACATCATCTGCACAAAAACATGTTTTAAGCGTTTAAAAAACTATGTGGTAAATTCAATCAATTATTTATTCAGAAAAAATAATAAAATTAAAACTAAATAATATTTTAAATTAAACTAAATAAAAAATTCTATCAAGGTCGCTGCCGTCGTGCAGGAGAGTACCTAGCAGGCTGGCAGCGTTACCTCGTTGTATGGCCAGACTGATTCTCTGGCCGAGGTAAGTCCCAGCCTGAGGGTCCCTGGAGGCATCGACCAGGCGTTTTGATAAATCTTTATATAAAGAATGTGCACTCGGTCCCCACGGTCCGAGTGTCTCAACGCCGAAGGGCGCAAACATGTAGTCCGTACTCAGGGCTACATATCTGCGCCGCTTCTTTTTTTCAGCTCCTTCCGCCGCGGCGACCGCCTTGGAGCAGGTCATTGGTAAGTAGGATGAGGCTAGTGTATCAACACAAGTCGCATCCCACACCAAAGACCTGCCACATTTCCACGGCATCAATGTCATTCCGTTGGGCCTCTTCCCGTCGTCCCGAGAGAGCCCGTACGATTCTGAAGTAGCTGGGATGCTACATCTGGCAAGGGCCCGGCGGATGATGTCGTTCAGATTAGCGTGACGCGCGAGGCGGCCGGCGCTGAATTGGCAAGACAGACCGTGGTGACCAAGTGGGTCGACGCTCTCCCCACAGCGGCAGCGATGAGGTTGGTTCGTTTTTGTACCCAGTCGCAGGCTTACGGCCAAAGTTAAAGTTGTCCTATCCAACAGAGTGCCGATGTTTAGTGAAGGCAACGCATTCAGCCAGTAACCCGACTCTGGTGTGCTAGTTTCAATTTTATTATTTTTTCTTGTTATGTATTTGATTCGTTGTGTAATAAAACCGAAAATTATTTATTCATAAATAGGTATTTATTTACAGTACAGAATTCTTATAAGTTAAGTATGAAGAGCTTAGTGGTGGTGAGCAAGGGTGTAGGCGGGGGCGTGGTGGGGAGCGGGTGCGGCGTGGTGCGCGGGCGCCGAGTGGCTCACGATCGCATTGAAGCCGTTGTGATGATCAGCGGTGTAGTGCACCGTGCGCACGGAGCCATCGGCTTCCACCAGAGAGTACTCGCCTTGCACGGCGTCACCGTCGCGGCTCTCGTGCTGCGACTTGTTGTCGCCGGTGTGATGGTCGGCCACGGAGTAAGAGAACTCGTACTTGGGGTGCGCCTGCAACAAACAACAAAACAGGTCAGTGAACATGAGGGGGAGATCTGGTTACGTTTTGCGGACGACAGTAGTGAATATACTTACGTATTCCTCGTGGTGTTCCTGGTGAGAGGCGAGAAGCAGCTTGTGGGCGGGTGCGAGCACCTTAGTGACAGGGGCGTAGTGAACGGGTGCGGCGGTGTAGTGAACAGGAGCAGCATGGTACGCTACTGGGGTGGCGGCGGCTACATGTTGTTGTTCATGACGCACGATGTTCTGCGAGGAAATGGCTGCAGCCGAGGAGTAGTGTGTAGGGGCGGCGTGATAGGCCACGGGGGCAGCATGGTAGGCCACGGGAGCGGCAGCAACTTTCTGGTGCTGGTCGTGACGCACGATGCTCTGTGAAGAGACGGCTGCGGCGGAGGAGTAGTGAGGCTCAGGTAAGAGGCCACATGACGCTACTGTCAGCAGGGCGCTCAAAGAAAGTACCTGAAATTCGCACAATAAACTTTAACAAGTTTCGATAAAACACTTTGTTGGTCACATCACAATAATTGATTTTTATTTTAGTACAAAATTTCATTCGATACTTGATACGAGCGTTATTTCAAATTATCATTCACCACACTCACTTTGGAGACCATATTGATGTGTATATGTTCATTGACTGATGTGTTGCATATGTAGAGCACCCCTTTTATACTGTACTTATTTTGGGCAACCTGTCACACAAGGCCAGCAGGTTAAAGAAGTATGGTTCCAATTTATCAAAACTTTTACTTTTTAGTAACTTTCATGAGATGTTTTGAGAAAAAATACAATTATTTTGGTTTAGTATAGTGTATGTTGTCAAATGATAACACTGGAGATTGAACTTAATTTCTCTAAATCTATTACATAATGTATGTACTTAAATTATTATCCATTTCACTAAAACAATCTTTATCGGCAGATCTTAGAAAATTGGGCATATCATGATCTGCCCAGGCATGATTTGCCAAAACTTGAGAGGTCAAACCGGTACACTCCGCTTCGCTCGGCTCCCCAAATTTATTTACATGTAAACCTAAGACGCTCCTCCTCGCTCCGCTCGTCTCCGCAGTTATTTTTGACTTTGGGTGAAATATTTTTGATTACTTTACGATCTGCCCAATTCTACGATGTGCCGATACACATAGAAGAATAATTTGGTAGTTTATGGAATAAGTGTTTTTACTTAGACATCTCGCAGAAAGCTTTTCATCATAAGAACTGACCAGTTGTTTTTTTATAAGAACAGGGTCTTGATAAAAGAAAAGTGTTTCAGAATCGTTTTTAAAAAAAATATTTTTATGTACCTATGTTACAATGATCAGTTTAGTAACTTATGAATATTATGAATAACAAAAAACAAAGATTTTTTTTAATTGAATTGTATTTGTATAAAAATATAACAAAATTTCAATAAACATACTTTAAAAATAACAAAAAACAATCTTAGGCAGAGAAAGAACATAACATCGGTTTATAATATTTTCTAGTTTTAATAATGATGTTTGGGCTCCCAGTGGTGGTGAGTGCTGTGTTTTACGTCAGCGTGGAAACTGAAACATTAAATGTAGTTGTAAAATCGCTGACTCATTGCGTATTCATGCACAAAAGTTTAAACTCAATCAAAATAGGGGTATAGTATGCCAGCCTATTAATATTTACCCGGTATGCTTGTCCCCGTGGTAATGCACGTGTCTCTCGGAGCCGTCGGGCTGATGCAGCGAGTAGTAACCATTCACGACGTCACCGTCGCGACTCTCGTGCTGAGACTTGTGGTCCCCGGTGTGAGGGTCCGACACTTTGTACTCGAACTCGTATTTGGGGTGCGCCTGTGGTTATATTCAGAAATAAACAGTTTAGTACTGATGGATAGCAGTAGGTGATCGATCATAAGTAAGGTCCTTTACCGATCCTACTCACATAATAGTCGACATGTTCATGTCCGTGCTCATGGTGTACATGGTCATGCCCGTGGTCAACGTGTACGGGATGAGCGGGACCGTCGTGATGGTAGATGTGTTGTGATGAGAAGGCAGGTTCGTGGTGACCATGGTGATTCTCTTCATGATGACCGTATTGGGCAGCCACCACCCCGACGAGAACAGTGAGACTCAGGACCTAAATAAAACAAGACAACGTCATTCGATTTGTGTATCTGTGATCGAGTAATCTATGATAAAATTCTCCCACGCCATAATTCAGTAATTACGTAGTTAGTTGAAGTTTCTCCCATAGAGTATACGGAATGAATGAAATGTTTCTCCTATAAAATGATACTCTATAGCTGCTCCTTTAAATGTTTACGTAACGTATAAATATTTTACCTTTGAAATCATTTTATTTGTTTTAAATATATTTAATTTCTTGTACTTGTGCTAAAGACACAGAATAGGCTTTGAGACTGATACATTTAATTAAAAAGTCTGTCTTTTATATCAAAAACAAGGGTACAATGGCAATTCAGATAAGTATGTTTCATAACTTTAAAACATTTCAATTGCATTTCTTGTTTGTTATAATTTTACGAGAGCTTATCACGCTACACTTGCTTTAAAAATAAAAGTTAACAGTGACTCTATTTATGTAGCGTTGCCATTAAACTCGCATGTTTTCCTTTTTTACATTTATAGTGATGTAAGCTTTTAGATTTATTTAAGGTGAATTACTTAAGATGTACATACCACACACTAACTAAAATTTAATGTTGAGCACTTTATCTTGTAAAGTCATTGTTGTTCATAAGCTAAGGTCAACCATAGGGAGAGTGCTGACACCTAAATCTCATGATGCTCTCTTACTTTAGGTGTCAGAGCAACTTGTGTAATAATTAAGCTGATCTCTGATATTTTTGTTCATTTCATTTGTAATAATCTGTGTCAATAAAAAAAATATTATTATTATTATGGCGGTACACTTTTCAGTCACGGGCCTATAGGGACCCGGTCATTTGAAAGGCATTCATGGGGCCGAAGCCAACATTGTAGAGGCCTTTGGTACCAATTAATCTAAATGTGAGATGGCTGCATCCACGGAGGCGTCTCTCTCAATGTATCATTGAGATACACTAACGGACAGTCCCCCACAGTTGCCAAACTGTTGCCAGGAAGGAAGCGACTTGGAGTGGGCTATGAGAATGGGATGCTAAATGGGCCGGATAACAGGGCTATGGAGTGAGATAACGGACATCTGATATTATTATACTGATATTATTATACTGATATTACTATACTGATACGTGCCCTATGTTAAAGAAATACCTCCTTATGATTATTATAATTATTTTTGAATTTTTCGACGAAACACGTGCCGCGTTTTAAGAGTCTACAAATCAAAATTTGTTTATTCGACGCTCCATAATCTATTCAAAATTACTCCTCAAAACCTGACGGATGACAAAAGCTCTATGTTAAGAATTTGATAATTAATTTTGTGACCACATCCATGTTCTAGTGGTTCGTGGACGTCGCGGGTTGAAATCCCGTAAGGGTGCATTTGTGTTTGGTCTGTGTGCTTTAGAAGTTACGTCAAACTGTGTGCCCATTTTTGAGACTGAAGTACAGCGATATGGCTGGGTTCACCACCCATCACGCAGGAACGTAATAATCTTCGTTGAAACGTGGGTGTACGATTGTGGACTGTTACTTGATATTTATAGTCTGTACTCGAAAATATCTCCAGCACCCCCTTGTCGTGACGATGTATATGTATTTTATTTATACTATAATTGTGTAAAAGACAAATAGATATATCAACTTGGAATAGGGATGTCAATTTTAAATCGATTTAATCGAAGATCGATTAACCTGTGTCCAAAAAATTGATTTTGCATCGACTTTTTCGAAGCAATTCGATCTTTGAATCGATCCATATCGTAGACACGATTTTTTGAGGTTTTACGGAAAATTTGACCAACAAATCACATACAAATGAAAAGAGTACATTATGAAACATTATGACCGTGTCCAGAAACAGACCCACCGGAAAGAGGTTGCACAAATTATTATTTATGAAGAGCCTTACTTTTGAAGACTGGAAGTTGGAGTAATATAGACTCTTAAATATTGTTACCTATAGAATATTTACATTTACAAATATTTACAATATTTACAAATATTTAATCGAATGTTTTATTTATTAGAAAACCTAACCAACAATTAATTTTACAACTCCGGAAAAATTAACGCTTATGTATTTTTTACTTAGATTACCAACAAATAAAAATTAAATAACTCTAACTGTGTGAATTTTTGTTCCAGTTTTGAATCAATTTTCGTTAATCGATTTTTTTGTACCGATTTTTTTGGATCGATTTTTTCACCACGATTCGAAATCGATCTTAAAATTGATCTTATTTAAGAAGAATCGGCATCCCTGACTTGCAAATTATAAAAGTGATAATAAAAGCTCATATTGTAAACGATGCAGATATCTTGATAGGGTCCAAACAAAAGGGTTTTGACAGACAGACAGACGAACAACAAAGTGAATCTATAACGGCTCCACTTTTTCATTTTGAGCTACGGAACTCTAAACACGTTTGAAATATGACCAAATGAGAGTATCTTTTACACTACAATTTTATAAATATTAATAATCTCACATAATGTTAAAGTCACGGTTAACGTTCGTAGTTACAGTCTTAAGACTTTTTAAAGGTTTGGTTTCACTGAAACAGAAATAGGATTAACTGAGTTGCAAAATGTGGTTACTATAACGTTTCGAAAATTTCAGGGATCTCAAAATTCGATACCCACCGGCTCTTCTAATTGAACAGATGTATTATTTATAAATTACATATTATTTACATATTTTGGCACTTTACTGAATGAATGAATGAATACTTTATTGCACAAAAGTAAGAAGATAAGATACCTACAGCAAACAGATAGAAGGCAAGAGCGAACTTATTCCTATAAGAAATTTCTTCTAGTCACCATTGGAAAAACATAAAAACATTTTAATCTTAGAAATTTTAATCTGTCTGTATACGAAATGTTGTCTGTTCATACATCGAAATGAGTTTAAATTAACTTATGTCAATCCATCCATACAAACTTTTATAGCTACGCTCTTGTCTCTTTGCCATCCATTTGTGCTTTTGGTACGGTATTAACTTTTTCTTCCACTTCGTCAAAGGAATTTCGTCTAGGTCATCCTCTTTTCTCTTTTTTATTTTCTACTTTAAGGCGTATGACCACGCTAAATAAGCAACTCGATGTGTGTCGGTACAAATATCAACGGAAACGACATTGAAATAATGTTCCTTTCAGCGTGCCTTGAAAAGTGGCTGTTACGACTACCACTGTGTCTCCGGCTAGCGCAAAATAGGAGAAAATAATACTTTTCACATGGACGCCATAAACGGAAAAAAATTTTATAATAAAATAAAAATTTCTTATAATTTGGTGAAATAATAATTAAAATCGCTGTAGGCGTTTGGAAGGAGTTAGAGAATTCTTGTGTTAATCATGTGAAACTTTCGATGACTTTTGATTTTTTTGTCAAAACTTACAATAGAAAAACAGTTTATGAAACTTGAAATTTATTTTTGACTCTATAATGCCTGTCATATATTTTTATGAAAGTTTTTGGACCATCCGTGTGGGAGGAGTAGGCCTTCAAAGACAGGTCCAAATTGCGGTTGGCGTATCCATTCGCCTTAAGATTTTTCATGAGATGAAAAATTAATTTGGGTTAAAGGACCCCTGCACTGGTACTTGAAACTAAAACCTCTTGGTATTTTATGATAAATGCGTTCTCACAGTATCATAATGTAAGGTACTCCATCACTAATTGACACAGAACTTAAGGACAGGGAGACATCTTACATAATTTAGCCACTAAGTGCACATTATGAGCCTGGGCTCACCAAACAGCACTAACAGACGATCAATATCAGACAACCAGGAAACCACATAGATCAGTTTATTTTTCTGTAAATGACCAGCTAGTTTCGTCAGTGTTAGACTCTTTGGATTTCCCATTTTTGTTCCGTTCTTATTTTCTCTGTCCTTTGGACCTGTATAACACAGTCGATTTGAATCTGCTGCATGTTAATGGTAATTTTTTACTCGATATCTACTAACCATATTAAAATCGAAATTTTTGCTTTAGAAACCTAGGAGATCAAGGGGATATGGTAATTTCTAGCAAATTTTGAGCCATCATGAAGACCACCTGGATCAAAAATTATAAAAATGAAAGTTTTAACCTTATTTGAGGTAGATCTTTCAAACGATACTCACATGACTTAAAAACGAAGACCTTTATTTTGGACCAAAATGAACCCACATTCTATAATTTTTTTTTGTTGTCTGTTGTAATAACATTGAATCGTTACATAGTTTTCAAGAAAAGCCTCTATGAAAGACGTACGGACACAAGAAAGATTAAGATTAAAAAGGTTTATTATAAAGGTTTAAAAGATCACTGTTGTGTCCGTTGTCTGTCACAGAGGTTTTTCTCGAAAGCTCTGTAACGTATAAATTTGGCATAATGATGTCTTAATGATGCTCACAAATACCGCCAGTCAACAAATCGTTCAGTTCAGTTCTATTTTTTTTCTATTCACTTTACTAAACTTTTCCTGCTTAATTTTCTCTTTAATCTTCTCTGCTCTATAAACTTGAACGTACCATAAAAACATCAAAGTATAAAATTCAACAAATAATTGATAAATAGTTTTTTTATTTACAGTACAAAGTCTTTATAATGTGAAGAGCTTAGTGGTGATGAGCAAGGGTGTAGGCGGGGGCGTGGTGGGGAGCGGGCGCGGCGTGGTGCGCGGGCGCCGAGTGGCTCACGATCGCGTTGAAGCCGTTGTGATGATCAGCGGTGTAGTGCACCGTGCGCACGGAGCCGTCAGCTTCTACCAGAGAGTACTCTCCATGCACGGCGTCACCGTCGCGGCTCTCGTGCTGCGACTTGTTGTCTCCGGTGTGATGGTCGGCCACGGAGTAAGAGAACTCGTACTTGGGGTGCGCCTGCAACAAACAATGAAACGGTCAGTCAACAGGAGGGGGAGATCTGGTTACGTTTTGCGGACGACAGTAGTGAATATACTTACGTATTCTCCGTGGTGTTCCTGGTGAGAGGCGAGAAGCAGCTTGTGGGCGGGTGCGAGCACCTTAGTGACAGGGGCGTAGTGAACGGGTGCGGCGGTGTAGTGAACAGGAGCAGCATGGTACGCTACTGGGGTGGCGGCGGCTACATGTTGTTGTTCGTGACGCACGATGTTCTGCGAGGAGACGGCTGCAGCCGAGGAGTAGTGTGTAGGGGCGGCATGATAGGCCACGGGGGTGGCGTGGTAGGCTACGGGGGCGGTGTGGTAGGCCAAGGGGGCGGCAGCAACTTTCTGGTGCTGGTCGTGACGCACGATGCTCTGTGAAGAGACGGCTGTGGCGGAGGAGTAGTGAGGCTCAAGTAAGAGGCCACATGACGCTACTGCCAGCAGGGCGCTCAAAGAAAGTACCTGGAATTCCCAGAATAAACTGTTACAAGTTTCGATCAAACACTTTGTGATCACAGATATTCTTTGATTTTATTTTAGTTCAAAATGTCCTTCGATACTTTTTACAAGCTCATTTTATTATTATTATTCACCACACTCACTTTGGAGAACATATTGATGTGTTTGTCTGTTTATTAACTGATGTGTTGCTTTAGTAAAGTGCTCCTTTTATACTGCACTTATTTTGGGCGACATGTCACACAAGGCTAACAGGTCATACAAGTACGGTTCCAATTTACCAAACTTTTACTTTTTAGTTACGTTCATGGGATGTTTTTGATAAAAGTACAATTAATTTGGTTTAGTATATTCAGTACTAGTGTTTTTTGTCAAATGATGACACTGCAGCTTAAAATTATTTTCTTTTAATCTATGACATAATCTATGTAATGCAGTATAGTATGATATATATATATGAATGATCTATGAATATCATATAATATAATTATAATCATATACAGGATGGAAAAAATGAAAGGGCCCTGGAGGGGAACTACCTTAAATCCTTTAGTTAGCTCATTTTACTGAAAGGAAACATTCCTTTATTTTTTAAAAGAAACAAAACTGCATTCAAAGATCTTCTAAAATTTGCTTGTCTCACCCGGGAACTGAACCAACTAAAAATTTAAAAAATAAACCCTCGCTATTTTATTATACGAATCGGTAGGATTATTGTTCAGGATAAAATTTGTCTACTAAACTAAAGTCTTACACTCATCTGTTGTACGAGATACCCATGAAATTGAATATTTATTACAAGTTCTTTATTAACAAAACCTAGTACTGTTCCTAACCTAGTACAACCGTTTTACTGACATAATTTCGGCATTATCAAGCCGAGGGTCATTCTTAGGACGACGACGCGGCGTTCACCGTCGTTGTCAAACGGGCACTGGCAACGACACTAAGAAAAGCACTCGCCTTGATAATGCCGTAATTGTATTGGTGAAACGGTTGGCAAATAAACAACAACAATCACATGTGAGTGTTGAAGCCATATGTAATAATAATTTAGTGTATCGGCTCACACGAATTCTTATAATATAGATATACTGTGAAATGCGTACAAAAGTACTGTGTTTTTCATCAAGTTGTTTTTCAAGTTTCATCAAGTGCGGACAATCCCAAGTATCAATCGCTGATTCATTGCGTATTCATGCACAAAAGTTTAAACTCAATAAATCTGAATAGGAGGATATTTATTCTCTGGTGACACGTAGTGTCAATTACTAGCCTATGCCAGCCCATTAATATTTACCCAGTGTGCTTGTCCCCGTGATAATGCACGTGTCTCTCGGAACCATCGGGCTGATGCAGCGAGTAGTAACCCTTGACGACATCACCGTCGCGACTCTCGTGCTGGGACTTGTGGTCTCCGGTGTGAGGGTCCGACACTTTGTACTCGAACTCGTATTTGGGAAGCGCCTGTGGTTACATTCAGAAATAAACAGTTTAGTACTGATGGATAGCAGTAGGTGATCGATCATAAGTAAGGTCATTTACCGATGCTACTCACATAATAGTCGACATTTTCATGTCCGTGCCCATGGTGTCCATGGTCATGCCCGTGGTCAACGTGTACGGGATGGGTGGGACCGTCGTGACGTTAGATGTGTTGTGATGAGAACGCAGGTTCGTGGTGACCATGGTGACTCTCCTCATGATGACCGTATTGAGCAGCTACTACCCCGGCAAGTACAGTGATACACAGGACCTAAATAAAACAAGGCCACATCAATCGATTTGTGTATCTACGATCGAGTAATCTATGATAAAATTCTCTCACTATAACCTAAATTCAGTCGTTACGAAGATAGTTGATATTTCTCCCATAGAGTATACTGCATATAGGAAATGTCTATCCTATAAATTATATTCTTTTATTTTATTTATTTTATTTGGCGTACACAACAGGTTTCAATCAGAAATATGACTATAGATAATTACAAAGGTTAGGAGCTAGACTGTCACCCAAAAGAGCGCACGCACAGCATGCTAACTATTATTAAAAAGAAAATAACTAAATTAAAAGGAAAATACTAATATTGTTACTTAAATACTTAAAAACAGTGACTTAAAAACAGTAAAATACTTAAAACTATTTTATGAAACAATCTGCTTGATTTGCCTTTTCTAGGCAACTGCATTCGCATTAAATATATCAATTTCTTTATGTCTAGCCGACAGCTCATTATACTGTCGACACATTCTTACAACCGGATTATAGTACGAAGTATTGTTCTTATAGGTACTCGTATGTAGGGCAGAAGTCCTCGGAAAGCGAGTTTTATATCTGATATTAAGGGTTAGGGACGCTACCAAATTAGGAGAATGAAGAATAGAGTGTACGATTTTATGCAATTTAATAAAATCTTGTTGTTTGCGGCGGATCTGCAGAGAAGTTACATTAAACCTTCGCAATCTGTCTTCGTATGACGCCAGACTTCTCCCAATACCGTATGACGCCAGACTACTCTATAGCAGCTTCTTTGAAAGTTTACGTAACATATATATTTTACCTTTGAAATCATTTTAGTTGTTTTAAATATACTTGTACTTCTGCTAAAGACAGAATATGCTTTGATACTGATACATTTCAATAAAAAGTCTGTCTTTTATATCAAAAACAAGGGTACAATGGCAATATATGAGTACATTAAACTCACTTTAGATAAATATGTTTCAATACCTTAAAACGTTTCGATATGCATTTCTGTTTGTAAAATTTTATGAGAGTTTATCACGCTACATTTACTTTAAATCATGAAAGTTAACATTGACCTTGTGTGTGGCATTGCTATTGAACTCTATGTTTGATTTGTGTAAGCTTTTAAATCCAATCAAGGTGAATTATACAAGGTAAATTTTTGATCATCGTCCAAATTCATACTGGTGGCTTGGTAAGTGATCAGTATCACGGATCAATAACAATTTTGGTGAAATTCGTTAAATGAAATTTCGACTCCCCATAGTGATTCACTCGGGAGTGGAACTGAATTTCTATGGGTAGCCGAAATTTCAATTTACGAATTTCACAAAAATTGTTACTGATCCAAGATACTGATCACTTATTAAGCCTCCAGTATGAATTTGGACGATGATCAAAAAGTCATCTTGTATAAGATTTATATACTTACTTACACGTAAACGTGCCTTACGTACAAGAACTACTTTTAATTATTAGAAATAATGACAATTAAGAGGATGGCATACCCTAGCAATTTTTTTTATTACTCGTCCGTTACAATAATTCTAATGACAAAGACCTTATTCGCTTTTCATAGAGGCGATTATTTGTTGGCTCTCGTTCTTGAACGCGTAACACTAGTGATCACGCAGCGAAACAACAAATTGGTGTGTTTTTAGCTAATACTGAAATATCTTGTAGGGAAAAAAATATTGGATTTAGGTAACATCCCTTCATTTTTCTATTGCATATTTTATAAAAAAAAAACAAGTTGATCTCTTTACCGCGTTTTTGAAATGAACGTTTGAAACCAAAAAAAAGAGGGTGGAAAACATTTTTTTTTTGACAAAAGTATAAATCTTAATACATTGTTTATAGGTGGAATCCCTAGATAAAAGATCGATAAACAAAATATATTTTCTTCAATATGAGGAGACCTAGTTTCTTCCAATGAACTCTTGAAAACCTGGTGTTTGTTGATGTTCTAGCGTCAGGTGTCCCGTTAAACTAAAGAATGTTTAATATTTTACAACGTAAACACGTGCTACATTTTAAGGTTACCTGTCTAGAAATTAAAACTTTTACTATTCGTCACTGTGTCATTTTATTTATTCCTTTGAATTTGAATAATCAAATCTGTTCAAAACCTATTCGTCAAACTTAACGGATCCTAAAAACCCTATGTTAAGGATTTGTATGTGTGACCGCCTTTTTTGGTCTAGTGGTTCGAGTACTTGACTAATCCAGAGGTCACGGGTTCAAATCCTGTAGGAGTACCATTTGTGTTATCTCCGGGCTTCAGAAGATATGATACGCTGTGGGTCCATTTTTGTGCCTCAAGTATGATGATACAGCTCCACCGCTCTTTACGCAGGGACGTTATAATCGTCGGTGAAACATGGGTGTACGAGTGTGAACTGTGACTTACTTGTAACAGTCCATTCTCGGAAACATCTTTGATACCCATTTGTCATAACGATGCATTTTTTTTATTGTGCAAAGGACAAATATACACTTTGTGACCACTTAGTATAATGTTTAATCGCGCGCGACGCAACTTAGTTGAATCACAAGTGCGAGGAGCGTGACACGATGTTTTTGCGATTAAACAGTATACCACGCTTCTCGCACCTGTGATTCAAGTAACTTAATCACGCGCGATTAAAAATTATGCTACGGGAGCAGGATGGTATACAAGTGATAATAAAGCTCTTGTTTCAATAATGGCGTCTACAACGAAACTGCCTTTTTTCAATTTTTTTTCAGTAGCAATAATTGTGATTAACTAATGGATTCTTCTGTACACTCCATAATTTTGTAAAATTTCTTCAATTTAGTTTTAATATAATATTGATTCTTCAGGCCAGAATTCAATTTTGTGAAAGAAAACGTTTGCAAGATCTAAGAAAAGAATTATATATTTTTCATCTCACAAGCTCGGAGAGGTTCTATTTATCATTTAAAAATTTCATTAAAAAGTGCATACTATCTGCTAGCGCCGAAAAGATTTTTTAAAAATTCGAACTTTGTATTCAATTAATGTTTGCCTGCCAACTCACTGAATTCCCATAGCTTAATTTATAAAAGATTTTTTTTTAAATTTCTTCAAAGAATATACGCCATTTAAGGACATAGTTTTGGTAATTAAATTAACCATTCTTTTTTCATGATTTTTTTAAAGAATTGTGCGATGACCTTGTCACTTGAGAATTTAAGACATTATACTGATTGTGATGTGTGATTGTATATAAAAAAAACTGGTCTGTCTCTGTCTGTCTGCTCATCTGTCATCCATCTGTCAGATAAGTCTGAAGCAAATTTTTATAAATTTATCTTGATAGCAAAGGACACATTTCTAAACAACCATTACTCATGTGACGTCACACTAGGTTTTTTAGACCAAAACTTCGAAAATACGGCTTATTTAACCTAAATCTCGAAATGGTTTTCAAATTAATAGACTTTTACTTAATTTAATCTATGCCAATAGCAATAATACCATGGAGGAAAAAATCATTAATACTCAGTGCGTCAGCCTTATTTTTAAAACAATCGCACTGGCCAGCAAAGTTTCTTTTGCGTCTCGTACCTTTGAAAGTTTCGCTTCGCTCAGGACTCTGTGGCTTCGCTCGTTGTTACATCCTGGAATACTTCCCTTCCTCAGGTTTCCATATAAGTACTCGTGCTAAATAACAACTTAACAGCATTGCATATCAAATAACTTTTCAAATTTAGAACCTTCTATTCAAAAAAGTTTTATATACCGCCAGCCCATGTCAGTGCGCCAGCCTCATTTTTAGAACAATTTCACCGGCCAGCACGACGACTGCACGAAAAAAAAAGGAAGTGTCAATTTTAGTTCCCGGTATTGCACCTAGAATTTTTTTCCTCGCTGTAGTGAAGTGAACAATTGTGTGTTTCGCTCGCTTCGCTCGTGGTCAATCCTAGAATCCTTCGCTTTGGTAAGGCACGATAACGCACGCCAGGTCACCAGCAATATTCGTCGCCTTAATACAAACTTTTAAATTTTGTCTGCGTTATTGCTTATAAAACGGTAATTTTGTTATTTAAGGAATATATGTTTAATAAATATAATTACTTTAAAAGGCTTTTCTAAGAAATTAAGGAAAAAAAAAATGTAATCGATAAATACTAACATAAAATTGGTCGGACAGAGAAAACTACGAGGGTATATCTTAATAAGTTGACATAAAAAAGCCCCACTATTTTTCTGACTCTGTGTAGACCTGCCAAGTTTTACCAAGGCTTTTTAAGGAGTAAATTTTTGTCCTTCTTCTCACAGTAACTGTGTCATGTTGGTACTCGATATGATATAGATACCCACAATAAACTTTCGGTCTACTACGCTCTTGTCTCTCTGCCGTCGATTTACCTCTTGGTACGATATGCCATTAACTTTTTCTTCCACTTGGTCAAAGGAATTTGTACTATGTATAGGCTTTTACGGATGACAAGTAATTTTCCCTTAATTATTATGGTATAGGAGGGGCTGAACAAAAATACGTAGTTTTGTTATGAAAATGGTCTGGTTCTACGTTTCAGTTCATCCATCCATCAGCCTAGTTCATCCACTGCTGGACATAAGCCTTTCCTGGACTTTGCCACTCCCGGCGGTCATCCTGAAAGAATTGCCCATACTCACACACGCTGGGCAGGCGGGTTGATGAGCGCGGTGCCGGAACCCCCGCACCAGTGACGCCGCTGCCTGTCACCAGTCTGTTCAATATAAGGCTCGGCTATAAGGGATGGGTATACCGCCATCCATCGGTCCCAGGCATAGTCGGCCTCCTGGTTTTTTGCCTGTGAGCTGTCCTCTTACTCTCCCCCGAATTACTTCGAGGGGATCTCCAAGTAAGACGGTGGTACCTCCACAGTCGAGCCGGCATCAGCTCTACCACCTGCTACCTGCACCGTTTCAGTTACTTACGTTAATTTCTGATAACTAACGGAACTATATACGGATCTGGCAACATTACCTCAAGTTTACTTACATGGAAAACTATTAACAAATACCGAAATTTCTTTGTCATTATCACGTTTTAACCGACTTAATTTTTGAATATTTACATACTTAACCCGTTTTAGGTAAGGGAAACTTGAGATGTGTGCTCAAATACATTTTAAGATACCTCAGGGCGGTCGACAGTAGCACAAATTGAAGTTTTGTTATACAAATGAAGCGATCCTGTTACAGCCTACAGTACTTGTGCATCATTCGTGCATGCATATTCTGTTTACTACACTAGGGCAATCATCCGTGAAATGATAGCAAGGGATCACCACGGGTGGAAGCGGACCGAAATTATGTTAAATAATATCAGGAATTTTTATAAGTTTTCGATTTTTTCTTTACTTCACTGCTTAATTTTATTTACATACATTGCAGCATCACCGCTCTAAAAATATAAGGTAGCACATCATATTAAAAATGTAACAAATTGTTAATTAATAAATAGGTATTTATTTACAGTACAGACTCCTTATAAGCTAGGTGTGAAGAGCTTAGTGGTGGTGAGCAAGAGTGTAGGCGGGGGCATGTTGGGGAGCGGGCGCGGCGTGGTGCGCGGGCGCCGAGTGGCTCACGACCGCGTTGAAGCCGTTGTGGTGATCAGCGGTGTACTGCACCGTGCGCACGGAGCCATCGGCTTCCACCAGAGAGTACTCGCCATGCACGGCGTCACCGTCGCGGCTCTCGTGCTGCGACTTGTTGTCGCCGGTGTGATGGTCGGCCACGGAGTAAGAGAACTCGTACTTGGGGTGCGCCTGCAACAAAAAAACGAAACAGTTCAAATATAAGGAGGGGGACATCTCGTTACGGATTTCGGATGACGTAGTGAATATACTTACGTATTCCTCTTGGTGTTCCTGGTGAGAAGCGAGAAGTACCTTGGTGACAGGGGTAGCGTAGTGAACAGGAGCAGCATGGTACGCTACCGGGGTGGCAGCGGCTACATGTTGTTGTTCGTGACGCACGATGTTCTGTGAGGAGACGGCTGCGGCTGAGGAGTAGTGTGTGGGGCAGCATGGTAGGCCACGGGGGCAGCATGGTAGGCCACGGGAGCGGCAGCAACTTTCTGGTGCTGGTCGTGACGCACGATGCTCTGTGAAGAGACGGCTGCGGCGGAGGAGTAGTGAGGCTCAGGTAAGAGGCCACATGAGGCTACTGCCAGCAGGGCGCTTAAAGAAAGTACCTGAAATTTGCACAATAAACTTTTACAAGTTACGATAACGTTTGTCACATCACAATAATTTATTTTTATTTTAGTACAAAATTTCCTTCGACACTAGTTACGAGCTTAATTTTTAATTATCATTCACCACACTCACTTTGGATAACATATTGATGTGTTTGTCTGTTTATTAACTGATGTGTTCCTTTAGTAAAGCGCTCCTTTTATACTGCACTTATTTTGGGCGACATGTCACACAAGGCCAACAGGTCATACAAGTACGGTTCCAATTTATCAAAACTTTTACTTTTTAGTAACGTTCAAGAGATGTTTTAGTTAAGTACAATTAATTTGATTTAGTATATTTAGTACTACAGTTGCCACAAAATAAGAGGCCCGTTTTGACAGATAAGAACGACCATAGAATATAACTTCACATGTAATAAATGAAACGGTTAACAAATAATTATTAACTTATTGGGTTTAAAGAAAATAAATAAACGTTTTTTAATTATCACGGAACATATTTCAAGTACTATTTTCACGCATATTCCAAAATAAAATGCAATTTTGAATTACTACACAATGTCTCAAAAATAGTTACATTCTCAGTCAATTTTTTCTTAATAATAGTGTTGTAACCCGATAATCGCCTAATTTCACGGACTCAATTCGATTTCACGTGAAAATAATTAACTTGTTTTAATATTGATAAAATAATTGTAATAATCTGTAATTAGCTTTTGTGAGACTAGTACACAAAAAGCCAAGTTTAAATTTCCTTTTTTTTTTTTTGCAAATATAACCTTTTTAGATTTGAACATTTGCATGTATTTGTAACGGTGTCGCGTATACCGAAAAATATAATATAAAAATTGTGCTAAATAATGTTACATACCACTTAGCTTTTAAACTTATAGTTTACAAAAACAAAAAATATATATATAAAAACATGCATTTATTGCTTAAAGTCCCATTTTTTTTTATTAATGAATTGGTTTACAGGCAGTTTTCCATAAATCATCCTATCAATAGACAGATTGGCTGGTAAGAAATATGGCAGTATTTTTTTTTATAAGGCATGGAGCAATTTTTTCATCTTGAAGCCTACATATTTTTCTTACTGGCCAGTATTTTATATCTATCAACGCTCAGACCCCTATCTAATTTGAGGTCAGTGAAGTACAACATTACAAAATATTACTGGCACGTAAGAATTTCCATTTCAGATTCTTTTCGTAGAGAAAAAAAATTAAAAGCTGGTTTTAGCACCCGAAATATCTTTCTTTCTATCACCATATTGGAAGTCGTTGTGCTCCCGTTTGTTTTTAGTGTTTTTTTCTTGTGACTTTAGGCTTTAATTTTGAACTGTTTATATTTTCTTTCACGTTGACTTTGGCAATTATGTTTATTCTGGAAATTATAACCAATAAACTTGAAAATATTTCAAACGATAACAAACTCATAATATTTTGAATCGATTTCTCGTGAGAATCGGTTGACATAGTAACCGATTTGCAAAACGTCCGTCAAAACGGACCTATTACATTGTGACTACTTTAGGGTTTTTAGTCAAAGAATGATAATGGAGAATAAACTATTTTCTTTATATCTAATACATAATGTTTGTACTTATATGAATATCTATTTCGCAAAAAAATCTTTGTCATGTATACTAGAATAGTTTAGCAGTTTATTGAACTAGTGTTTTTTCACTTTCATACATCACGCAGAAAGCTTTATAACATAGGAACAGACCAGTATTTAATTTTATTTAAGAGCAAGATATCTGCCGGGGCATTTTAGTGCACCCGCCAAGACGAGCCGAAGGAAGCAGTGCACCACGTACCTTTTCTCAAAGCGTTTTGTCTTATTTTCAAACTCTTATAGCTTCGGTCTGGATGACACTAGAGAGCCTTAATTCTCAGGATAAGATATGTTATAGCAGGCTTATGAAATACGCTAAGTTTCATTTGTCTAACTTTTTTACATTGGATTTTATTAGTACCTAAATAAGTCGATTTTGCCACTCACTTACTCAAAGACAGATGATCATCAAAACCTCTAGGGTATACTTCTTGATGTCTTAAAAAGCTGAAATTTGGTAAACTGGCTAGGATTAGCACACAAACAAAAACAAAATAAAAAAAAAGTTATCGTCACCCTTCTTCAGGGTGGTTCGCTTTTGTATTATTGATTATAGATATTAATTTCAATACCAAACTTCCAAAAGTCTTAGAAAGCTGAAATTTTAGTATTAGTACAAAAACAACAAAAAAATTAGAAATCTCTAACTTTTACCCTCCAACCTCTCATAAAGGGGGGTTCTGTATTATATAAGAATTTCTATTCCAAACTTTCAAAATTCCTAAAGAGCTGAAATTTAGCTAGCTAGGATTAGCACACCAACAACCAAAAACTGAGAAATCTGTAACTTTCACCCTCCAACCTCTCATAAAGGGGAGTCCGGTTCTGTGTTATATAAGAATTTCTATTCGAAACTTCCAAAATTTCTAGAAGTCTGAAATTTAGTATCCTGGCTACTACTTTTCTTATCACTTTATCACTTATATCACTTTATGTTAGGGCACTGATAGCAGAAAGCAACTTAAACGTAGTCATTACACTTAATAACATAATTAAAGCCGGCCACACAGAAAAATGTGAAATAAAAAAACTTTAACGGACTTTAAATGTCACTATAATATTTATAGTTATTTATGCAACAAGAGAGCAAATATTTTTTTTGTTGCGAGTGCCGAGTTTGAATCCCGAGCAAGCGATAATGTTTTTTTTTCTTTAAACAATACACCATATAAAAATATTGCATATAAAATAAATTGTAAGGAGTGTTAATTGAATCCCAAAAGCCGCGAAAAATCTAAAAATCTTTGATAAACCGATCGAAAACGCAAAACATAACCATCACGCGGGCGTTTTACTCTATCTATCAGTTTCAGGTAGAAGTTCATTTGCTTATACCACTGAGGAAGTCTAGCAATACAATACATTGACATGTTTTGCAATAAAAAATTACAGTTCTTTTTTGTGCCGATTCAAAGCGAACGTACCGGGAATTAAAATTGACACTTATAGTAGATAAAGTAATTTTCTCATCTTTATCATTCGTTCCGAGTACGCTCACGTGACTTACTGCAGCAACAAGAACCAAAATGTTGATAATCAAATTTCATCATTATCTGGTATTACTATAGAGGTCAGTTGTTTTTTCGGAGTCTATATGCTATGGTACGGATTCCATACACATTGGGGGGCCATACACAGGATTTTGAGAAGTTTACCTTGTGTATGGTATCCGACAATCTGTGGGGCTATGTATAAATAGCCTCCCAAAGTGTATAGCATTCATACAGAGTAAAAGAGATAGCCGCCATGTTGGTGTTTGTTGTCTCTCTTTCTCTTGAGCAAAAGATAAGGAGTTTCTGAACAATTTGCAGCGTTCTTAATTTAAAACACTTTTCTTCACTGCTTAAAACCAGTGAGCGAAAGTCGATTTTGCTCACTGTTTTAAGCAACAAAGGCGCGCTTTTCGAGCTTGTGAGGTGAAAAAATAATTGTTTAATAAACCGATATGGTAGATACAGAAACACACTTTTGCCGACTTTTTTCTTCCTGAAACTTATGTTATATAGAAGTTGGCGCTCTCATATTGATTTTTATGTTGCTATATCGTAGGAAAAACGCCGACTTCTAGATAACATAATTTGTAGTGCTATCAGTAACCTAACATAAAGTGATTGCCACAAACTCGAGTTATGTGCTGTCATCCGTTGAGTAGTTCTATCATTTTAAGCAATTCCCTGCAATTAGCACCCTAACACAAACTGTTTGCTGCAATATAATGTTATGTGCTGTCATCCGTTGAGGAGTTCTATGGTAATGAAGCAAGAATCAAAGATCAGGTGGGTATTTCCAAGTAATACCCCTCAATGAGCACCCTAACACAGTGATTGCCGCAATCTCGAGTCATGTGCTCTCATCCGTTGAGGAGTTCTATGGTGATGAAGCCAGGATCGAAGGTCAGGTGGAAGAATGTTGATTTTCAAGTAATAAACTTCAATCAACATCCTGGTAAAAAGCGATTATCTCAATCTCGAGAGGTATGCTGTAATTTTCTGAGGAGTCCCACTGATTATCTCTGAAGACCTTTATAAATTGAAAAATCTGTAATCCAACCCATAGTCTTAGTAACCTATTTTGCAAAAATATTTTTGGTAAGACTGATGATATACAGATAATACAGATGATGCAGAAAAAAAGTGCTTGAGGTGTTTGTTTTTAAAATACTTAATTTAATAATGGTTAGGCATATCTGTTACTATGCATAATTGTGTAACTAATGTAATCCTTAACAAAAACAAAGGTTTTCATAAAATTGCATTTAATTTGTATAAAAATATCACAAAATCTCAATAAACAATACTTTAAGATTAACAACAACAATCTTAGTCAGGGAAAGAACATAACATACGCAATATTTTCGAGTTTTAGTAGTGGTGTTTGGGCTCCCAGTGGTGGTGAGTGCTGTGTTTCACGTCAGCATGGAAACTGAAAAGAAAAAGTAGTTAAACGTTACCAATGGCCTAGCAAAAAAGTACACTGATACATTTTGCAATAAATAAACATGCGTATTCATGGAAAAATTGTAGATTGTTATAAAAGGGAGGTAAGTCATTAATTACACCCGAGATATTTAAGCGCACGAGTTAGCGAAGCGAGCGAGGGTCCTTATGGTTCAAGGGTACACTTGATCAATTACACTTGAGTGCAATACTCTACTTTTCATTACTATTAGGAAATAAAAAATAACTTGCAAAAAGTACAAAGATTTTACTTTCTTTTAAGTCGCCACTTGATAAAATCGTCATAGGTTCTCAAATATCTCTTTTTTGAAATCTTAGGTAATGGACTGCCTTTGCCTGTAGTTTTATCTATTCAGGTAGTTTTATCAAAATCATCATTATCACTTGAATTCATAATTTTTTCGTTAAAAATATATTTCCAACAACATTTTCAACAAGATTTGCGTGGCACCAATTTTCTTTTCTTTTTTTCATGCGGTTTTTTAAAAAGAAAACCAATTTATTGTGTCACTTTTAAGCGTCTTGCATCAAATATTAGGTCTTGAAATCCGATTTTCAAATTTATTTACCTCCCTAGGGTTGTAAATCACATTTACCTCCCGCATGTCGAGGTAAATACAACTTGTTTTCAAAACATTAGTGATGAAAAAATCTTAATATCATCAAAACAGGGATAGTTATCAATTAGTTGCCTATGAACCAAAAATTTATATTTACCCGGTGTGCTTGTCTCCGTGGTAATGCACGTGTCTCTCGGAGCCGTCGGGCTGATGAAGCGAATAGTAACCCTTCACGACGTCACCGTCGCGACTCTCGTGCTGAGACTTGTGGTCTCCGGTGTGAGGGTCCGACACTTTGTACTCGAACTCGTATTTGGGGTAGGCCTTTAATAAAATGCAAGTGGATTACTTAGAGAATAATACGAAAATTCACTAATTTTGTTCGAAAATTAAAGTGAATGTCATGTTATGCGAGGGTTTCGGCAAAGCGCTCACCAACCCGCCTGCCCAGAGCGTGTATGAGTATTGGCGAAATTTCGGAAAAGCCTTTGCCCGGCAGTGGATGAAGACAGAGCCATAGATGGATATATGTTTAGGAAACTTAATGAACCACACTAGAAAAGCTGTAAAAGATACAGCAGACTGACCATGAACTTTGCTTGGCTTTATGATAACATTTGGTAACTAAAAAAGCCTATAATGGTTCTGCTTACGTAATAGTCAACGTGATCATGGCCGTGTCCATGATGGCCATGGTCATGCCCATGTCCGTGTCCAACATGCACAGGATGGGCGGGACCATCGTGACGGTAGATGTGCTGTGATGAGAAGGCATGCCCGTGGCCATGGTGGCCGTATTCTGCAGCTACTATCGCAGCTAGGGCAGCGAGGCAGAGAATCTAGAACGAAAAAACTTTAATGATGCCTGAAGTACAATATTCACAATAAAAAACATTGATGATACAAGTTAAGAGCACTTTCGCAGCCGGATTCTGAAAAACCCACCTTTTTCTAATTAAAACTTTAATTCAAAATTCACTCAATGGTTTTTCAACAAATGTATTGTGTCTTTATGGTACCGATCAAAATGGTCAATCATAAGAACTAAATTCTTGTAAGTAACATGTATCCTAAATAAATGGAAAACATTGAACAAAGCACTTATAATACTCAAGTACAAAAACAATATATAATTTTGGGATACTTTTAATTGAATTGTTAACAAAATGTAAAATTTCATGGTCTTCGTTTAATTTAGGATACTATGTTACTCAGAAGAATTTGGTTCTTATGGTTGACCCTTTTGATCGTCATAAAAATACAGGATGTTTTTTAAACATTTATCCGCTTCGAATCCCGGTTCAGGCAGGTGATTTTTTAAAATTCTTTGAATATAATAGTTAGTCATTACTTTAAAAACAAAATAAAAATGCATTTAAATAAAATTTTCTTTCTTCAATATTTAGGGTACTTTCCCTCCAGGGGGTATGTTTGGTTCTGCCTGTATAATCATAAAAACAGACAAGTTTAATATATTGAATTTTTTATTGAGTGGTTACACCAAATCGTTGAAGAATTTTTTAAATTGAGAGTGATAAAATATATAATTATCATATGAATTTCACATTTTACCTTATAAATCATTTTAGTTGATTTGAATATTTTGGTATTGTGTTAAGATCACTAAACACAGCTAGCAACTGATACATTCCCGATGAAAATCGGTTCTTTTATAACGCCAACAAGGGTGGCCAAGGCAACATTAGTTTCACTCTATATAAATTAACACCAAAAAACTATAGAATGACCGAAGTATGCTGATTGCAATAATTTCGTCAAAGCCTTGCACGGCATGTCTGCGTACAGAGGCTGTGTGGCATTGTCATAGATTTCTAATACGTTTATCGATGAAATGACGCAACAACAATATTGTTATCATTATCATAGTATCACGAGTGGACGGAGTCAAATCAAACGAGATTATCGTAATTGTTATGAAAGGCGCAAAAAGCCGATTAGGTTACTAACCACCAGGAACTAGCACTTGACTAAAAACATGCCGAGAACAGCATGCTTCAAAAAGTTTGCGGAGATATCGCAAGGAAGTATTAATACTCTAAATATTATTAGAGTGCATTACAAACTAGAAAAGATCAATCAGAAACAAACCCAAAGACAAGAATTTGAAAATAAATCCGCGGGCCAGGATTCGAACCTTTTCTAGTTTGCAATGCACTCTAATAATATTTAAAGTATTCATAGCGATGAATTTTGCAAAATAAACATAATCTAAGTTTTAATACGTTCAATAAAAGAAATATTTCCGTAGCATATAAACTTGAAGGTGATAAGCTTTAGTTTGGATTAAGGTGCAAAATAAAATTTAAAAAATGCAAAATAAAAAAGTCATCTGTGAAACCATATTTTTGGGTTTCGTACCCAAAGGTGCGAAACGGGACCCTATTACTAAGCCTCCGCTGACTGTCTGTCTGTCAGTCCGTCTGTCACAGGGGTCTACAGCTTCAACCGTTATAGGTAGCCAAATGAAATGTTCACAGAATACATATTACTATAGCCACTATCACAGCAAGTAAATAATAAAATAAAAACCGGCCAAGTGCGAGTTGGACTCGCGCACGAAGGGTTCCGTACCATTATCTATAAAAACGGCAAAAAAAACATGTCTGTTGTATGGGAGCCCCCTTAAATATTTATTTTATTCTGTTTTTTAGTATTTGTTGTTATAGCTGCAACAGAAATACATCATCTGTGAAAATTTCAACTGTTTATCACGGTTCATGAGATACAGCCTGGTGACAGACGGACAGACAGACGGACAGCGGAGTCTAAGTAATATTGGTTACCCTTTGAGTACGGAACCTTAAAACCAAAGGGGGGCCAAACACTTTAAAAAGGTACTATTTTTTAAGTTTACTTGTTTCAGCTCTTTCTTATAGACCAGGGTTTTTGAAACTGGGGGCCATGGACCCCAAGGGGTCCGTAGCGTGAGTGCTAGGGTTCCGTAGCATGATGTCTGATACCGAACGCCGCACAGCGCTATTGTGTCTATACCGGGCTAGTGAAAATGAAAATATGTATTGATACCATCAATACGAACAAAACATTAGGCTATATAACATACACAATACAAAAAACTTTACAAACAAACCTTTGTTACTTTTCGGTGACAAGTGGAAGTAAATATTGCTTTTCGTGATTGTTCGTTCTCGATTCAACAGGAATGTTAGTTTAAAACATTATTATAATATATTTTTTTTATTTATTAAAAGTCGTAAATGCTTTCTCTGTAATTAGGTTTGGTAGGGGTCCATCAGGTTTTGAAATTTTGCAAGGGGACCGTGACTACCAAAAGTTTAAGAACCCTTGTTATAGACGGTAATACAAACAAGTTTCAAAGGTCAGATTGTTGTTCATGTAAAACAACAAATAATAAAAAATAGGTTTGTGTACTCAGAGGATGCCAAATATTTGTCAGGCACTACCATTTTAGCGCCTTGTTTTTTGTCGCCTTGATTTTGTTTACCATAATGTTTAAAGGGTTCCGTACGTAATACCCGTATTGTGTGGTGGTACGGAACCCTTTGTCCACGAGTCCGACTCGCACTTGGCAAAATTAAATGGAATAAGTTCTAGTAAAACTCTTAACATTATGTATCTTTGTATATTAATTATAAGTAGTATAATGATACTCATGAATCTGTAAGAAAATTTTGGCAATTTCATATGTAAAGACTCATTATTATATACAGGGTGATTGGTAATTCGACCTATTCCTTGAAAGGGGTTATACTAGAGATCATTTCCAACGAATTAAGTCCTGTCAACTAGGTGTCGAAAATGAATGGTCTCCGAGTTACGAAGGTTTTTATATTATTTTTCAAACTTTCAGACCTATAACCAAAAATAAATAATTTAAAAATAACTATTTCTCTTTCAGCACTTATTTATTATATTTCTGTTAAATGATAGATGAGTGATCATTTATAAAAAACATACGTGCCCTGAATTCACATAATCTCAGAATTATAAAGGTCTTAAATGGAAAGAAAACCTTTTTTATTTTGTAATTTTTGAAATATTGACGTGTTTTACTTGAAAAAATATTATCATTTTCGACCCCTAGTTTATAGGCATTATTTGTTGGAAATGATCCCTAGTATAACCCCTTTAAAGGAATAGGTCGAATTACCAATCACCCTGTATAACATCGGTCAAAAATGTAGATACTTATAAAACCCCTTTTGATGTTGTAATTACCTTATTTCAATATGTGATATATATATAGTAGTTTCTTTCAGCACCAGGCAGGTCGTGGGACGTTTTCCTGTTACCAGAAATACCTACAGATTCAATAACTAATATTGGTTTAGTTCCACCGATCTACGGTTACCGTTAGTTGATACGAGTACAAATGGCAATATTTTCTAACAACGATAAAGAGAACGTGCCATAGCAGGCGCTTTTTACAAGACTGCGCAAAAAAATTTTTATTAGTTAGCAGATTGAAGTACTTGTATACTTAGAGTATTAAATGTAGGCATAATATATACTCTAAATTTGTAGGTAGTTAGTACGTAGGGCCTGCGGGCCAATTATGTATCTTTCGTTGCCAACTGGACTGGGTGCCTGCATATCATCATAAACATAATATGCTATTGAATTCCGATTGTCTAAGTACATGTTCACACTTGAAGTGACGACACAGTTCGTAAATAGTTCAAGACGTAATAAAGGCAATTTTGAATATTTAGTTTTCATCTATGTTTTTCATGATAGGCATCCAGGCCTGTTGGCAACCTAAGATACATAATTGAGGGGCTAAAAAAGCTGTGGTTTATCACATTTAAATCTGCCGCCATTGACAAAACGCATTTATTTAGTGTATTTGTTACTGTAAAAGCCCAAACTGCGGTAAATCTTAGGATTTACCGGTGAATCCTAAGATTTACCAAGTCTCACCGGTAAAAGTCAGAATTAATCTATAATAATTATCAATTTCTGCCTTTTACCGGCATTCAGTCGGTAAATCCTAGGTTTTACCGCAGACACCGGTAAATGTCCGAATCAAACGAGAATATTCTCGAAGAAACACATCTTGCTATTAGCCATGGCGGTAGGATACTAATGATTGTAGAATCTAAACGAAAGTATTAAAAATATAACAGTCGATGCTATCATGACATATTTAAGACCCTGCCAACCTTGTCAGAAAAACAGAAGACTTTGCAAAGGGCGTCGTCGTTAAGCCTATAATACTTCACGGTGAAATGAACTCACGTTGCCATATTGATCTGGTCTGGAAAAGGCCGTTTTGCATGAATCACATTATGATTCTGTTCTAAGGTCGTCTTTTTTGCACGCGTGAAAAAACTCTGACTCTATCCTACTTTCAAAAAATTTTATGATTCACCCAAGTCGGCTGTTTTAGATCCCCAGATAGATCTACAAAAAAATATATAAATTTATTTTAGTTTAGCAAGACCATCTCACCAAATTTGTAATCCTCCGTGCACTTCAGACAAAACGCGCAACAGAAGTCGCATACCATCTCCTGGATATTTTCACCACTTTTGGAGTACCGAACATCCTTAATTCCGATATTGGTCAAGAACTAACCAAGTTGTTGAAAGTTTATGTGCCATGTGGCCAGATGTAAAAATAGTCCATGGTAAGCCAAGACATATGTAGCCAGAGTCAAGGATCAGTGGAGCGTGCTAATCAAGACATGGAAAACATGCTAAGCACGTGGATGGAAATCCAATTCATCCAGGCAATGTTTGGTTGTCCAATGAAGATAGGCATTGCAACTTCAGCGATCCCTAGAGATATGATTGGAGTAATAACATCTGTAGAAGACTTAAAGAAGTTGTTACATTCTGCATTGTTTTACTCTGAAAACTAACATTTACCGGTATCTGTAGTAAAAACTAAGATTTACCGACTGAATGCCGGTAAAACTCAGAAATTCATTATTAACAATTCGGGCGTTTACCGGTGAGACTTAGTAAAGATTTACCGCAGTTCAGGCTTTTACAGTAACATACTTATTTATTTTGGTAAGGATAATTGTTTGATTGACATATCTGGTCTTTCCTTTACCCATATCTCTCCTGCACATACCTTACTGGCACGAAAGAGCGAGACAGCGTCTGCTTTTCGCCGACGCCCCGGGCCGCGGCACCTCGCGGTTAAAAATGGTCGTTTTCAAGCTACTGGATTGTTGTGTGGTTAAAAATACATATAAATCGAAGAATAGACAGAATTTATGCGTAATCTCTCATCAGAACTTCAGAACCCTCGTGTCCAGTGTAATTTTTGGTAGGTTCCATGGTTCAGTGGAAGATAACAACAAGCTGACTTGCCGGCCAGCATCCGTCTACGTGCACGCTTACATTGTGCATTCCTTTCTTTACCGAACGATTTTCTTTTGCTCCATTTATCAAAATCGTTCAATTAGTACTTCCCTCTGTGTCAGGATCGTGTCAATCAATCAACCAGTCCGTTTTACCCGTCCAGCATAGTTAGTCCGCGCCACCAAGCTGTGTAGTGGAGGAAGCGCATGGTCTCTACTTGGCAGACCCACCGAAGGACAAAATTCGTGCCCAACATAGATGAATAAAGCCTAAAGACTCCTCATAACAAGCGACCAATTTCTGTCAACACATCTGATTGAACCAGAAGATACAATTCGCCAGTCCAAAATTATATGTTTAGGTAGGCCACACCAAAATGGCTTCTATATTCATTATGTTAGAGTCTTCGTCTTCGGGAAAGAGAAGTTTGTGGCGCTAACGTTAGATTGGAAGAGCCAATAGGATTGCAGTAACCCGTTTTGATTGTTGACAGAATTATTTGTACGCAAGATATTGAACAATAGACGTCTTTCTAGGCTGTATTGTAAATGTGCCCCAACTTTCCCCCCCTACAACGCTTATTATTCAGTCTTGTACGATTCAACCAAAAGGAGTCTACACACCAAAACTCGCCGACACAGCTCCGGCTTTCTTTTCTTTATGCCAGGCCAAGCCCCCCCCGGGCTGTCGGCGGGATTGGTGTGTAGACTCCCAAAATCATGTCAATATACATATATTAGAGTAACATACAGTAGAGTATTTTGCACATGCAAAATGACAAATTATAGCGTCTGTCGTAAGTTGACAACTGATCTGTGAAATTACTAACTAAACTAAACCTTATTTCATAAAAGATAAGATTATCACGATGCAGCAAACTGACTGATGTTTCTTTTATTTTTATTTGAAGTTTGTTTAAAAAAGTTCAAATTTTCTTTCACCTTACATAAAATACAAATATTTTTATTACAACTTTCTATTACATATAAATCACTAATTTTATGTAATAATATGTTTTATGTTTAAATGAAATATCTAGACCAAAGAGTGTAATCTTAAACTTTTATAGAAGACTAAATTTTGCTCGTGGAATTGTGCGCGTGAAAGTGTATTTCAATCATTGAGTACTATCGACAGTTTTCGGCTTGGCAGTTATTTTAGATAGATAGATAAAAACTTTGTTTATCGCCACAACACAATAAAACACATGAAAAATAACATTCTAAGAACAATACAATTTTGACACTATCTTGACACTATCGTGACTTAAAAATAAGTAAACGGATGACGTCATCTGTCGTGGCAATAAAAAGGCTCAACATTATGCCACAGTTTAACCCGCAACGCTGTAATTCTGCCATAAGCTTAATTTGAGATAAAAAAAATGCTGCAGGTCTTTTGGATTAAAATTAAGCGTATGCGTATGACCACGCTAAATAAGCAACTCGATATGTGTCGGTACAAATATCAACGGAAACGATATTGAAATAATGTTCATTTCAGCGTGCCTTGAAAAGTGGCTGTTACGACAACCACTGCGTCTCCGGCTAGCGCAAAATAGGAGAAAATAATACTTTTCACATAGACGCCATGAACTGAAAAAAAAATTTGAACTTAAATTTTTTAGATCTAAAAATTTCCTATAATTTGGTGAAATAATAATTAAAATCGCTTTAGGCGTTTGGAAGGAGTAAGAGAATTCTTGTGTTAATCATGTGAAACTTTCGATGACTTTCGATTTTTTTTGTCAAAACTTACAATAGAAAAACAGTTTATGAAACTTAAAATTTATTTTTGACTCTATAATGCTTATCATATATTTTTATGAAAGTTTTTGGACCACCCGTATGGGAGGAGTAGGCCTTCAAAAACAGGTCCAAATTGCAGTTGGCGTATCCATTCGCCTTAAGCAGACATAAGATTTATAATTTTTAGCAACATCCTACATGTAGTGCGTCAGGGACGTTTGCTGAATATCAAATTGTTGGCTTTGCAGCTATAATTCGCAAAAAACTGATATCTCTAAGTCGCAGGACGCGGGACAGTCCCAACAGTACATCCTAGAGACAGTAGCCGACAGGTTTACGTCACCACTGTGGAGGTGCTTTGTGCGGGGAGTGATCACGGAAATCTCTTGAAATACTCGATCGCTCTTGGTACAGGGCAATATATAGTGTCTTTGTACAGTTTTTAGGGTTCCGTAGTACCTAAAAGGTACAAAAGGAACCGTTATGGTGAGACTCCGTTGTCCGTCTGTCCGTCCGTATGTCACAGCCTCATAAGTTTAGCACCGTTAAATATAAAGACATGAAATTTGGTAGAAAAATAGCATTAATTTGCACACATATCATGGTGTAAAAAAAATATAAAAACTTTGAAATTGTTCAAAATTTATCCAAAACAAAAGTGCTAAAAATGAAAAATATTATTCTAAAAGTATCAAATTGTAGATATTAAAAAGCTTATTGTAAAAATATATACTTTTACTATATTTATTTACACTGGTTTCGAGAAATCTTTAAGAAAATTGGGTACCGACCACCTCGAGTACGTAGGTAGGTAGTCCAGTCAATCTAAGAATCCTTGTATAGAGTAGGTTGAATTAAATGTACACTGGGTAAAAATTGGGAATATATCAGTAATAATGAAAATATCAGGAATATATCAGTGAATATATCACTGAAAAATTTAAATTCAAAAGAATCCACGACAAATATTTTTTAAATTGGCACATAATTAGGCAATGGCTAAGAATAATATTAGTAAGTATTTATTTTGGAGATTTATAAAAAATATATATGTTCTTTCTGGATGGCCGGGAGTGTCAATAATATATAAATACTATTATTTTGAAGTAATTTTGCTATTGTACTAATTTTAATTTTAATATTTGCTTTTGCTTTTCTTATTCTTTCTACAATTATACTTAAACAATGAGCACAGGTCACATGATCGTGTGTACATTAAATCTACGTAATAAAGTAGCTAATTAACTTTAAATCTTTTGAGTGAGAGTCATTTTGATAAACAAACAAAACACTTAATACAACTTAGGCAATTTTTTATATTTCTCAATGCAAATGCTCGTAAAGCCCCATTTTTTGCATCAAAACCGAACAGAAAGTCGATTATTTTGCCCTAGGGCTTTATTATTTATTTATTTACGAGAAATTGACTAACCTGCAACCTTTCCTGTGTAACATAAATGTTATAATTATTTTTTTTCCACTGTTTAACGGCTCTGGATACAGTCCTTTTGAGCTAATCATTAAGTTGCAAAATTGTAACAATGTAACTTTCAACTTTAATAATTAAATTGTTTTCTTTGATTATAATTTATACTGTAAGGTGTGACTCCTTGATGTAACTTCATTCTAACACTAATCAAAGTTCCACTATTTTATTTACTTATTTATTGCGACTAGTTTGGTCTATTTGACATCGTCGGGCTGATTGGAATATTCCAATAATAATTGGCAATAATTAATTAAATAAAATAGTGGAACTCGTACAATAAAACTTTGATTAGTGTTCTTTGATTATATTTGTTTTATTTCCTCACACTATGCATTGAAAAACGTAGTATGATACACGGGCGTATGATATCGCTACGCTCGTGTTTTAAATCGTCCTCGTGATTTATTCCTTTTCACCCTTGTAGCATAAACTACTACTAATTTAGAAGTTCACTTTGAACATTATTAGGAATAATTAATATAAAAACTTAACACGGTAAGTCCCGTACTCCTTATAATGTTTAAGTAATTTTTGTATAATTTAGTTAGCGAATTCCTGCATTATTTTAACTCGAATGAGCAAATAGATATCAATACAATTAATTTAATATTGAATATGAAGACAGAGTAATAAGCTTTAAGTCAACAGGCAATAAAAAACCTTAAAACGTTTTTAAATTTATTATACTGTATGCCCTGCTGTGATTTATTAAGTTTATCTTTTGTAGCAGCTTTACTAAATCGTTTATTTTTACGTTTATCACATTTTAATTGAATCTGTGATAAGTAGGTAATATTACAGTGCAGAAATTCGGCATGCACTGATCCAATTCAGAATACAACCTTCACATGATCGGTTACGTCAGTTACGTCACAATTAACTCACCAACAGACGCCCTGAGCGAAGCAAATGTAACTTTCAGCTCTCGTAACATCTCGCGTATATATTGAGCTAATCATTATGTTAATTATCATTCAACCTCTGCCATTCGAACGAGATACATCACTCATATTCATCATGCTCTCTAAAGTATGTGACCAATATTTGAATTTCAATAAACTTCAGGAACAGTCAACTAACCTCCTTTCTTTTTTACAGATTCTAGTCCTAGCTCTAGCTATAACGGCTTCCGTTTGCGAAGAGCATCAAGATCATGGATACTCCGTAGACTCAGTGGTCCACCACGAGCAGCCAAGGCCTCAGCATCACGAGTACACATACGCAGGCATTGAACAACAACAACCAGCTGCCATCCACGAAGTCCAGGACAATCATGAGCAGTACCAACAGCAGTCGCATGCGCCAGTATACCAATATGCGTCTCAAGAGCAGCCTCAATACCAGGAGCAACATAAAGTCCATTTCATTCCCGCTCACCAGGAGGTTGCTCACCAGGAGTACGCGGAGCAACATAAAGTCAATTTCATTCCTAGTCACCAGGAGGTTGCTCACCAGGAATACGTGACAGTCCAGCACGCCGCTCCCGCTCACTCTTCCATCACCCACCACGGCCATCATCAAGCCCCAGCCCATCATGAGGCCCTAGCCCATCATGAGGCCCCAGTCTATCACCAGGCCGACTCCCATGGACACGATTCCCACGAACAACATGTCGATTATTACGTAAGTGTCTAGACCTGTATTACTGGTCATTGAAAGATAGCGGTCAACCGATGATTTCGAAATGTAACGATGTAATGTGTCTTAGTTTTGATATCCGCCTTGTGTTTGATTAATCTACATTACTAATACTACTTTATTGCTTTTGTTGGTTGAAATAACTTAATAACATCCATGTACATGCAATATCAAGCATTCCTTTGTTACAAAAGGGTAGTTAGAGACATTTTAATTTGCTACAATCCTGATACTATTTTAACTTTTTCACATTTATGAATCAAAATATACCTGCTGTGCCATTTTAAGTATTCTTACATGATATCTCATAAAAGTTTCTATTAACCCGAATATAAAAAATAAACAATTTTTTTTGCTTTTGGCAATCGCTCACAGGTCCGTATACAGGCGGGGAAATTTGGGTGTCGTGTCTCCCTCCGAAAGCTTTGATTTTCAAAAAATCGAATAGTTTTAATGTCTTCAAGACATATCACAGTAAAAAAACTATTGATACATCAACCACCTGTTCATAAATTAATTTAAAAGAACGTGTATTTTATGTATAACAGGCATTTCTGTAGGTTTTGTCTCCCCCAAAAACGAATCCTAGCTACGAGCCTGATCACTCATCTAGCTTTATACGTAGCAATAGAACAAGTATATAAAGCTTTCTTCAGTATACTATAGTTATAACACTAAATATTGATATAAACTTTTGCCTATACGAAACAAAAGTCGCTTCGCCAAGACGTACTTGCAAAATGTTTTAAAAATAAATCCCCTTTGGTTCCAGGCCTATCCCAAGTACCAGTACGAGTATAAAGTAGAAGACCCTCACACGGGAGACAACAAGTACCAGCACGAGAGCCGAGATGGTGATGTCGTAAAGGGAGTCTACTCGCTGCACGAGGCTGATGGCTCCATCAGGACTGTGGAGTACAGCTCTGACAAACACAATGGGTAAGTTCCAGTCCTACCCCAAGTATCAATAAAGGACCCTTACACTGGAGACAACAAGTACCAACATGAGAGGTGGGATGGTGGCGTCGTGAATGGAGTCTACACGCTATACGAGGCTGACGGCTCAATACAGCTCTGACGAACACAATGGGTAAATTACGACTAAAATTCTCGACTGACGAGACAAGTAACAAAAGCTCAGAATAGTGTACGTACGTATGTTCATTATTTTAGTAACAAAGAAACAATCTTAAGTTTTTAAGAACTACAAATTAACAAATTCGACTGTCTCAGATAATTAGTTTTAGATTATATTTATTTTTCATGAAACGATAACTTTTGTACAAATAAGATTATACATCTTGTATTAAAAGTAGTTGTAATATGTAGTCCCATCTTCGATCAACAATATTGTTGATTGAAGAGTCTCACAATATATTTTTACAGATTTTCTCTCAAGCGGTTTCGGATATTAGACCATTTTCAAGGGAACATGATAAGTATCATCGTTTACGAAATTGTAACTAAAATCTAATGTATTCCTAACATCTTTCCTTAAAAATTATGTAATATCCGAAACCAGTCGGGAGAAAAACTGTAAAAATAAATAATGAGACTTACTAAACAGGGTGTAATCGTTAAGTGTGATCAGACGATTATTCCGTTACTATTACAGATATCAAAAAAATGTAAACTGATATCGAAAGTACGTCACCTAATCAGTAAAATGACATCAATAACTTTTTGAAAATCAAACGAGAAGTATCCAAAATTTTGACGTTAAACATTTCCATACATGGTCACACTTAACGATTACACCCTGTATAGTACAAGTGCTTTTAATTCAAGATGTGTAACCGGCTTCAGCAAGTACTGACAACCGCAAGTAAGAATTCAAATAAATTAGCAAAATTCATACCTTTTTTTATCATGTTACTAGTGCTCGTACTCGTACTTTTTAACGATTAATTGTAGCATAATAGATCTGCCCCAATGATGTCTCACTGACACATTTGCATATGTTGTACTATGTACTATGTTAATATTATGTTGTACTAGTAAGTACGAGTATATTTATCCATCCATCCATCAGCCTAGTTCATCCACTGCTGGACATAAGCCTTTCCAGGACTTTGCTACTCCCGGCGGTTATCCTGGAAGAATTGCTCATACTCACACACGCTGGGCAGGCGGGTTGGTGAGCGCAGTGCCGGAACCCTCGCACCAGTGACGCCGCTGCCCGTCACCAGTCTGTTCTATATATAAGATGTTATAATATTATGTTTTCTTACAGATTTAACGCAGTGGTGAAACATTCGGCTCCTGGTCACTCCGTCCACATTAACAGTCATCATCATAACTAAGTATTGTTACTTTATTTATCTAAATTTAGACTGATTGTGATATGTAGTTTACGAATTTGTTGTTAAGAATAATATAAAGTTTGATGTTAATCTGTAAAATGTGTTCTTTCTTTGAAACAATAAACCTTAATATTGAGAGGCCAGCGTTCTCCCCTGACTGAGTTACCGCCGCTATATTATATACGAGTACCTATTTGATAGTTAAAAAATTGGCAAGTGCGAGTCAGACTCGCGTACCTAGGGCTCCCTATCTTGGATGATAAATTTAATTTTGTAATTTTTATTTTCGTGAATTTCTAAACCGCTATATTTTTTCAGTAATATTTACGTAAACACATATTACCATGCTTTTTTCATATTTTTCCGTTCGACAGTTTTGGAGATAAGGGGATGTACATTTTTTGCGGTTTTTCGAGGATTTCTCGAAATAGATGCATCAAAATAAAGCCAAAATATATATTTTTACAATCAACTCTTTCATATCTACAATTAGGTATCCTTATTATATTTTTATAACATTTTTGTTTTACTTTTTTTTCTTAATTTTTTTATATTTCTCATTTGTGCTCAACTTTTTTTAAATCGATGTAGTTTTCCCGCAATTGACCAGTTATAATCTATAATCGTCATTTTTTAGGGTTACTAAGACTCCGTAGTCCGTCTGTCACCAGGCTGTATCTCATGAACCGTGATAGTTAGACAGTTGAAATTTTTACAGATGATGTATTTCTGTTGCCGCTATAACAACAAATACTAAAAAACAGAATAAAATGAATATTTAAGGGGGCTCCCATACAACAGACATGTGTTTTTTGCTGTTTTTAAAGATAATGGTACGGAACCTTTCGTGCGTGAGTCCGACTCGCACTTGGCCGCTTTTCATATTTTTCGGTCTACCAGTTTCGGAGATAAGAGGGGGGATATACATATTTTTTGGTCTTTTAAAGATTTCTCGAAACCAGTACCAGTATATATAGTGCAAGTATATATTTCTACAATAAAATTTTTAATATCAGCAATTTGATAACCTATTGTATTTTTAGGCAAATATTTTTTTATTGTTCTCACTATTTCTCACAATTTTTTATTATTTGGAAATATTTTGAACAATTTAAAATTTTTCATGTTTTTTTTTACACCCTAGATATGAGAAGGCAAATTAATACTATTTTTGTGCCTAATTTCAAGAGTTTATTTTTAACGGTGCTAAACTAATGATGCTGTGACATACGGACGGACGGACGGACGGACGGACGGTGAACGGACGGACAACGGAGTCTCACCATAAAGGTTCCTTTTGTACCTTTTAAGTACTACGGAACCCTAAAAATACTCATTAATTCGTACAGTGGAGACCACATCAAGCTATACACTTGCAGTACGACATTAGCCCCTACAGAGAAGAATATAAGATAGGTACAAAGTCCAATGTATCTTACTTGATGCGGTCTCTACTGTACACGTCTACGAATTCGCAGTTATAATGAGATAATTAATCTAAATAAAAAGCAGTAGTTATATGAAAATATTATATTTATTTTACATCGCGTTCAGTCACAAAAGCCGGTAGTCCTCGCACGGCACTTCGGCGGCATCATCTAACGTTTCATAAAATGTATTCAATACAAATCAAAGATATTTTTACAACACTAAAGAAACCGGCTGAAAAATTAAGTTGTAACAAGACTTACATACTAGCAGAAATTATTATACAAAAGTTATCTTTCTAATGAAAGCATTTTGTAGTAAAAAGTCAGAGAGATCTAACGTAGCTTTGGGCCGAAAAGTCCCATCGTAAACAATCTAAATACACCTTATGAAACGCACTGGAATTTTCAAAATCCTCATTTCGTTGTCGCATTCCGTCCGTTCTTAAGCTAAGTAGGTGAGTAATAAATAGGTGTCGTCGATGTTAGGTGTGGTGTAGCCTAGGGTAGGTTTAGCCATATAGGTGCCCATGCGCAAGTCCGTGCGCAGCGACCACGGGTGCTGCGTGGACTACGGGAGCGGGGTGCGCGGCGTGGCCAGCTCGGCTCACCACCGCGTTGAATCTGTAAAGAGAGAATCATGGCATGTTCAAGAAATCAAAGAACACGCATTATACAAAGCGTAAAAAGTTGCATCTTGGAAAAAATTGCATGATTTATATAAGTTCGGGGATTTTTTTTTCGGAAAAACAAACTGTTTTGAACGTACATTTATTTTTTATTTTTATTTTTTTAGTTAATTTAAAATTATTTAGAATATTAGTCTTTTGTGTTTTAACAAGTCGCTTAGAGCGCTATTAAGTGTCCTATAGGCATTCTGTGTTTGCCTTTAATTGGGAATACACTCGTACATGTGTGTGTTTGTCTTTATATACCTATTAACTTTTGTAAGTGTCATTTCTGTTGGCAGACCGATAAAAAAATATATAATAAATACATTACAGCCAATTCTGAAGGCTTTAATATTAGTTTTAGTTCTGTCAAGCTAAACTTTCTTATATTGCAAAATAGTCCTTAAGTATTAGGTTTAGAAGCTAAATTACTTTGGAAAATTTCAAGTTTTGACGGCACTAAAACTAAAACAAAAGCCTCCAGAATCGGCTATATTGATTGCCATCTTACCATGTTAGAATTGTCAACGGCTGTGAATGGCCAATGAGCTGTCAAATTGTCTTTGATCTTTTTTTTCGTTCCGGTTTTACTTATTAATCTTAATTATTGTAACCTAGTACAAAGTTTTACAGCTTACAGTTAAGCTGTAAGACTTTATACAAGGTTGTATGTTTTTACAAATTCACGTTTAGAGCATATCACAAAATTGCAAAATATCTTGTTTTGTCATACTTTTATACATTTACTGTGTTACTACAAAACGGTGTTTAACTTTAGACAGTGTTTAAATCTGTCGTTGTCGCCTTTTGTTTCATATGGTAAAAAAGTGACAGCAACAGATTTAAACACTGTCTAAAGTTAAACACCGTTTTGTTGTAACACCGTTAAAGTTTTGGTACAGCTTTTATTTCTCTTATTCGGATTTTAATTTTATTGACATAAATGTGTAATTGACTTTTTTGAATTGAATTTTTTGGACCCAAGTTCTGAAATAAATTATTTTTATTTATTCATTTATTATTTTGGAAGAATCCTTTACATTGAACAAGACGAATTCTTGGAAATAACACCGGGCTAAGGCCAGAAGAACCTTCATTCTAAAGCTTTAAAATCGCATGTTTCTTACCCATTGTGGTCATCAGCCGAGTAGTTGACAGTGCGGATGGTGCCATCAGGCTCGACGAGGGAGTACTGTCCCTTCACGACGTCTCCGTCTCGTGATTCCCATTGGCTCTTCTGATCGCCAGTGTGACCGTCAGTGACTCCGTAGTTGAAGGTGTAGCGGGGGTGGGACTAGAAGTTTTAGGAAATCTTGTAATATCTACTGTTTACATGGTAACTAAGAGGTGGAACGCATTGTGAGTGGTCGGGAGTTCTACGTTCTGCGTTCCAACAAAAATCAGCCTAATTTGTAGGTTATAGGAAAAATACCGAATACATTTTGTTTTACTAGATCTATACTTACAATAAAATTGTAATTAGGGCTTTGTATGTACAAGAAAAAAAAGTTAAAAACCCCTTGTTTTTTTACCAAAAAAAAGGTTTTTTTTTTTCGAATCCATTTACTCCACTATAACGTCATCTACGTATTTCATTTCTTGGTAAATGTTTATTGAGTATTTGATTAAGATTCTCACTGAAGGAAAATGCGATTGGATGAAATTTTCTCGATAGAATTTAATTCCGAAAAGACCTCTAAATTGTTTTATTTTTTTCTGTAATTCTGAAATCCTAACTAATTTCATTGTGAAATTGCATTCAAAATGTGGATATTATGTATTTGTAAAGTCTCATTGAAAATATTTTTGACAAAATAGCTTAGCACATTTTATATTAATAAAAAACCGACTTTTTGCTACTTTTCCATGAACTCTTCCCACTTGCACTGAGGGTGTTTTCGCATATGGAGTAACAGGGACGCTAAAACTTTTACGTATCGCCATCAGCTTAGAAGTGAGGTACTCACATAAATCTCAACAGGGGCGGCGGCGTGTGCAATAGGGGCGGCGATATGTCCCCCGAGTAGTCCTGCGTGACCTGCAAGCGCGCTATCATTCTATAAACCAACCCTTAGCGGCTTTTCATATTCTTAGCTATAATGTAGTAGGTCAATGCCTAAAATTCTAAATTTTAATTCTGTATTCTAAGGGGGGCGATGAGTCCTGCATATACGTAATTTATGTGTACTATCTTACCAACCTATACTTCGAGTTGATATCGTAGGTTTCTTAAAAGTTTAATTAAGTAAAATATTTTGCTTCTTATATTAAAAACAGTATTTTTTGACAGTTAAAAAAACATATCTGTTTAGGGAAATATCTGTGTCAGTGTTATACTTATTAAACAGGTTTAAACACAGGTAAACTGAAACTAATATTTCTTTACAATGGTTTCCGGTTTCAGTTGCAGTATATACTTTGTTTTTAATTAAGCGATTAATCAACAGAATCAAAATAATCCCAATATTCTAACAGCTTTATTATTTTGAATTCCAAGAAAAACCTGCAACCTTTATACAATATCACTGAATTCTACGTTATTCAAATCAAAATAAAATAGCTTGTATGACTAATCAATCGAAATTAAAGAGAAGGGTCGAAGCAGATCTGTGACCACCTACCCCTTTAGTAGATAGACAGGCGTGATAACATGTATAAGTTGTTACATATTATTCCAACATCATGAAGGAAACCTACCTAATCCTAGTCCATATCCAAGAGCGGGAGCACCGATGGCGTGACCACCGATGGCGGGCCCGTACCCATGTCCTAGCACCAGGCTCTGTGCAGACAGCGCGCCGTGTCCCGCCAGGATGCCGGCGCGGGCCACGCTCGCCAGGGCGCAAGCAATCATTACCTGGTCACCATATATAATGTCAGACAAGAAATAGGCCGGAATTTTTATAGCTGAGAAGCTAAATAATAGAGGTTGTACTCGTCTATACAACCAACTTATACAAAGGAGTCAACCATAAAATAGCGAAAACAAAACATAAAATTCAGCTTTAGACAACCTGCTCAAGCTAATCGTACGTTTTTATAGTTTGTAAAGTACTTTAAACTGTCTTTAGACAAGAATGGAAAAAACGTTTCTGAGAGCGCAATTAAGAAGAAAGTTCCTAAACTTATCCCCCAAATTAATTTAGCTGATCCAATAATTCCTCTCTCAATAGTTGTGATAAGTTTTAAAAGATTACATACATATTAAGACAGAAAAAAATATTAGGAGAAATATGTAGTACACAGTAATGTGAAATTTTGATTTATGAAGCTTTGGCTAAAGGTGCACCTTGAAAACATTTAACTCTGAAAATTTGTTAAAACACTTTTTAAAGTTTTGATGCAAATCGTTACCATAAAAGACTTGCTTTATCCAGACCCATAACCTAAACCATTTTCCACAAGTTTTAACACTCACAAACTTCCTTAACAACTATAAGTTTATCACCACAAAACACTATTACCTTAGCGAACATTTTCGTCAATGATAATTCAAATCCTAGACCTGTATTGCACTGAACCTAGGATCGTGTTGTGTGCCGAATTAGCAGATAACTGGCGCTTATATAGGAGGTCCATGTCCTATAGGTACAGGCATACAGGCGTGTGTCCCGAGTCGCCTATGTCAGAAGAAAATGTAGGCAGGTATACATAGGTATATCAGGTGGGCGCTGCCCGCGAGTAAACTAGATCGTTGGCATAAGCTGGATACGCCAAAAACAAAACTACCTTCATATTACAACGAATTATTTGAACTATTATAAAACCTTTTGAATTTCTTACAATCCTTTTGCAGTTTTATGAAGTTTAAATTTATTTAAAACGTATTGTTATTGCAAGAGTTGTCAAAACATACACCAATTTAACATTTTCGCAAATATTTTAGTTTCGCCTAACCGAATGAAACTTGGTTAACCACAATACTCCGCCAAAACAAACTAATATTATAATTGACTTTGATCTTATTTCAGTCAATCCTCCTCATTGCTTTCTTACCTACGTTTTATAATGCACTATGCATGCATGCAAGCATGTCGACGAAAAATTAGTAAAGTAAGTCTCCAAAGTACCTAAATTACACAAGGATATTCCATACTATTCTTTTTCCAAAACTAAGTTTCAAATTGCGACAAACAGATAGATATTAAGAATCGTAAAGGTATGTATTCATAGCTCTTTATATTCTGAACTGGAATAAATTGTACCAGTGCTCTGGGTCCAGCAAAATTTATTGTTTGCTGCATAATTTGCGCGCATTCGTGAGACAATGGACGTTTTCTTACTACTACTATTATATGGTATAACCTTACTACTGGTGTTTAAGTAATTTAAACCAGAGCAGTTCCGTTAGTAGTTATGTTAAAGTTTAAGACATTTAATGTCAAAGAGTCGTGCTTGTTTGTGGAACAGCCTTGTAATTAAAATACTTCGAGGTAATGAAAACGTGCAGTCGTCAGATTTTAAAAATTATAGCTGAACTATACATTATTTTACTTGTGAAAATAATAAAATAACTCATTTAGACATTTTAAGTTCGCACTTTTTGTCTTATTGCCCACAAAGTGTTGGCCTATTTATGTTTGAACGTCAAGATATCAATGTTTTTTTTTTGTATGATTCGGATGTTATTTATTTTAAGCAACAAGTAATATTTAGGTTTAGATAAACGATTTTTCTCAACAGAGTACCCATCTTAGAACTCAAATATCCAATATTATTATAATTTTTGTATGTTTGTGTATATTTTATAGGTATGTATTCATTTATTTCAGTGTGTTTATGTCTTAAATATTTAGGTTTATATTTTAATCTTGATCTCCCCTATCATTTCTGATTACTATTTACACCTCCACATGTTATTTTGTTCATCTTTCTGTTAGCTACCAAGGGTTGCCTGGAAGATATTGCTATTACCAATAAGTGCCGCCTTTGTACACCATGTTTAATTGTTTTTTTTTTGTCTTTAAGTTATTATTATTTGTGTAAATGTGCAAAAAGTGTAATAAATCAAAATAAAAAATAAATTTGTCTAAAGTCTTACAAGTATGCCAATACCAATAATATCTTTATTTAGTACCAATATAATTATATATTAATTATTAATAATAAATTATTACTAATCATTGTTTTCTAAGTTGTTTTGGAAGGATTTAACTTTATCTATTACGGAATCTCATGTTCATAGTTACTTATTTATTTAAGCAAGTTTTAGCGAATATTGTTTTTAGGACATCCAAAAGATAACAAAGAAAACATTATATTGAGACTCCGACGTTGATTTTTAGGGTTCCGTACCCAAAGGGTAACCAAGGGACCCTATTTTTTAAGACTCCGCTGTCCGTCTGTCCGTCTATCACCAGGCTGTATCTCATGAACCGTGATATTTAGACAGTTTAAATTTTCACAGATGATGTATTTCTGTTGCCTCTATAAACAAATAATAATAAATTAAATAATAATAATAAACACATAATTGACTCTACAAATACTAAAAAACAGAATAAAATAAATATTTAAGGGGGCTACCATACATATTTATAACAGACATTTTTTTTTGCCGTTTTTATAGATAATGGTACGGAACCCTTCGTTCACGAGTACAACTCGCACTTGGCCGATTTTTTGTCTGTATTTGTATGTACATCATAGCTTCGTAATATTTGAACCGTTTAAAAGCTTTCCAGAGCACCAAGAAAGGAATAAAAATAAAGTTTATTTAGGCACATAATTTGATAAAACCTATACTACTCAAAATTGCTTAAAAATATAGCTATGAAACAAGTGTGTAAATTACATAATAACTAATAATTTTCCGTTTTATTATAATTGCTCGTACTAGTTCTAGAATGTTTATTATACTTGTTTAGTCGAAGGACCTCTTATTTTTATAGTTGGAACTGAATAAATGCTTATCTTAGAGTATCTTGGCGTAACCAGCTTTATTTATGTTGCAATAAACTTTGCTAAAATTATTTACTAAAATAAAAAAGTACTTACTCTAGAAATATTGTTTATAATATTTTATAGCACACCGTGCGTAAAATGACCACTTTACGCACGCTGCGCGTGCGTAAAGTCGGCATTTTCCGCACTTGTGCTATAAAAAATTATACGAAACTCGTGTGAGAAACTTTTTCTCGACTCGTGTGATTGCAGCACTCGCCTTCGGCTCGTGCCGCAAACTCACACTCGTCAGAAAACGTTTCATCGCTCTCGTATCGTAATGTACTAATGATTTATGATACTCTAACTCTGGCTAGCTAGGGCGATCACATTTTCGTAAAAATCTAAAGTAATTTCGAAATAACATTTTTGTGAACATGCGTTTGTGGTTTTACACAGGTGGTAGAGCTGATGCCGGGCTCGACTGTGGAGGTACCACCATCTTACTTGGAGACCCCCTCGAAGTAATTCGGGGGAGAATAAGAGGACAGCTCACAGGCAAAAAACCAGGAAGCCCACCATGCCTGGGACCGATGGATGGCGGTATATCCATCCCTAATAGCCGGGCCTTATATGGAACAGAGTGGTGACGGGCAGCGGCGTCACTGGTGCGAGGGTTCCGGCACCGCGCTCACCAACCCGCCTGCCCAGCGTGTATGAGCAATTCTTCCAGGATGACCGCCGGGAGTGGCAAAGTCCAACCAAAGCCTTATGTCCAGCAGTGGACGAACTAGGCTGATGGATGGATGGATGGAGGCGTGTGGGATAATTTGAGGTCTCAGTTTTCTTAAGGTAGCGATGCGTTAAATTTGACACTTTTTTTCATTTTATGGAATAAAAAGATCTTATCCATAAGATCTTTTTTTATGATTAGGTATGATGATACGACCGAAGTTCAGGAAACTGTTGATATTTGGAGCGAAACTTACTACTTATACAAAGTACAATTTAGTAGGAAGAAGATTATAATAAAATTCTTGTACTAATAAATACTAATAAAAAATTTAATTAACCCCCGATATACTTTAATCATAGAGAGGATATGGTTTCGAGTGAGTTTGGATGAAGCAGTTTGCATGACTTTGGATAATATGATGCTACATTATCCCTAAGTGCAATAGGCTATATTTTGCTCCCTGACGATGGGCAATTTCTTTCACTTTTGTAATGGTTTGAGAACTATACAAACACTAAACAAACGCGGACAAAGCCGTAGCCATAAGCTAATAGCTAAAGACTCTCTCAATCAAGTCATTTTTCAAAGAAAAAATCTAAATCAAAATAGCTTCGCCCGTTTGAGAGCTAAATGAAATTTAAAAAAACGCGAGCAATGCCATTGGCAAAAACTAGTAGTTTAAAACTCACTTGATTTAGTCAGCTTTCAAACACAAAAACTAGAATTACAATCGGTTCATTAGTTTGGGAGCTACGATGCCACAAACAGATACACACGTTAAACTTACAACACCCCTCTTTTTGCTTCGGGGGTTAAAAACTTGACACAACATAGACACACATTCTATGAGTTTATTGTTCCCTAGGTATTTATTAGTTCCGGTATCCGCTTATAGACTGGAATGTAGGTCAGATATACTTAGATATGTCCTTGAAAACCATGCTGACTCTTGCAGTAAGAATTAATTGTATGAATGAATTATATTATCCTTATTTACTAAAATAGAATCAGATCCAGTTTGGTAAGTTAAAATTAGATCCACTCAGGCCAAACCGCAAATGAATTCATAAGGCTTTGTCTACCGGAGTTTAACGATTCAATAATATTACAGTTTGTGTCTCGGACAGGCGGATTCCTAAATCTATCTATCCTTCTGTGTAATAGCATAACTCAAAAATCACTAGCCGATTGAGCTATATTACTTTTATTATTATTTATTTTTGTTATTCTAAGTATTTGTATGTACAATGTTATACTTGTGTATTTATTTTAGGTATTTCTTATCCATTTAATTGTAATTATTTATTATTATAAATTAATGTCCATCCTAAGGTTGTCTGGAAGATAAGGCCGCCAATTGTTACCTTCTTTCATAAGTTTGTTCTTTAACTTGATTTCATTTTTGGTGTACAATAAAGAGTATTTGTCTTGTCTTGTCTTGTATTACTAGTACATAATCTGTTTAAATTAATGCCTTGCATTATTGCCATATTTTTAGGGTTATAAAATTATTATTTACCTACATCTCGACAAAGAGAAAAACGTTGTAAAGTTTACATGTGGAGAATAAAAATTAAGTAAGTATAATAGTTTATTTTTTAAACATACATAAAAATAACACAATATAATAAACAAGAAAACACGTATGTAAAAATCATATCTGCACGCGGTGATTTTCAGATGTCCTAATTGTCACTAACCTAAAAAAATAAGTTCTTAAAACGCAGCTTTACCCTTTAAGCGCGGGTGTGATCTGAAGGTCTGCAGCCGTCTCGGATGTCAACAAACTGTGATTCATCAGCGCTGATGTCATTCACCTTAAACTCCTACGAACCGTGCAACCAGTCCATCTTGAACTGTCACTATCATCTACTATCACCATATGCCGTTCTCACCAGAAGGTCTAGCACGTGCCGTCGATACAATGTTCTGTCAGTGTCCATCATAAATATTCTCTCACACATTACAAACGCAGTACGCATGAAAGCGCAAGTAGGATAGATAGACTTTATATGTCTGGCACGTGCTAGCAACACTGGTATGTTTAAAAGTAACACTAATCCCGCCAAAAACATTTCATGTAAAAAATTCATAAGAAGTATGGCTTGGCCGTTTTGCGGCCATCCAGGAGCAGACACTTCCATGAACTTAGGGTAAGAAAATAAGTCACTGGTATTTATTATTGTATCATGCAATAGTTCCATAAAACGACCAAGTCATACTTTTTGAACAAAATGTAAGGTTTGTAGAGTTAGGCCTTACCTTGAAATTTTGTTTCTATCTAAAATCTTGGGGTCTGATAACTTTTTAGCAGTCAAAGCGTTATGAGTTTATGAGTCTTGGCAACCTTCTTTACATTAAATATTTTTGAATGGATATGCACTTCATGAGGGGTTGGAGGGTGAATGTGGTTTTTCAATCCTTTCTTTGTTTGTTTGTGTGTGTGCAAATCCTAGTATGCATATTAAATTTCAACCTTTTAGGACTTTTGGAAGTTTAGAATAGAAATTGTTACATATTACAGAACCAGATCCCCCTTTAGGTTGGAGGGTGAAAGTTACAAATTTCTTGATTTTTTTGTTGTTTGAACCGCACTCCCCTTTCTGAGGGGTTGGAGTGTGAAAGTTAAAATTTTCTTAATTTCTTTATTGTTTGTATGCTAATACCAGGCTGCATACTAAATTTCAGTTTTCTAGAAGTTCAGGAAGTACCCAAGAGATTTGGATGATCATGAGTGCGTGATTGACTCAGTCAGTCAGTGAATTAGTCAGTGACAAAATCAACGTATTTTAAGTATTAATAAAGCCTGAAGTTCCAAATAGAGTCCCTATATGTCTAATGTCTATCCTAAACATATGTCATCTTTTTATCCATACACACTTCAGTATTTTCCTGTCAAATAGTGTCTGCTGGATCGTAAATCATGTGTCTACATACATTACGAGTACAATACAATTTAATTACTAATATCTGTTTTCTATGCACAATGTATTAGGTATTTATTCAAATTACAGACGTATATTAGCTCCAATCCGATTGGCATTCATGCTATTAGCTACGTAATGATTAGTGAGACATTCTGTGACGAATTAGTCGACGGTCAAGGCGTATGACCACGCTAAATAAACAACTCGATGTGTGTCGGTACAAATATCAACGGAAACGACATTGAAATAATGTTCATTTCAGCGTGCCTTGAAAAGTGGCTGTTACGACAACCACTGCGTCTCCGACTAGCGCAAAATAGGAGAAAATAATACTTTTCACATGAACGCCATGAACGGAAAAAAAATTTTGAACTTGAATTTTTTAGATCTAAAATTTCCTATAATTTGGTGAAATAATAATTAAAATAGCTTTAGGCGTTTGGAAGGAGTAAGAGAATTCTTGTTTTACTCATGTGAAACTTTCGATGACTTTAAATTTTTTTTGTCACAACTTACAATAGAAAAACAGTTTATGAAACTTAAAATTTATTTTTGACTCTATAATACCTATCATATATTTTTATGAAAGTTTTTAGACCACCGGTGTGGGAGGAGTAGGCCTTCAAAGACAGGTCCAAATTGCAGTTGGCGTATCCATTCGCCTTAATGTAGCGTGGAAATATTTCACACATTTTATATGACATTTATTGTATACTAGCGACCCACTCCGGCTTTGCACAGGCATGTATTATACATGAAAAAATCTTCCTTTTGAATCACTCTATCTATTTTAAAAAAACATATCAAAATCCGTTGCGTAGTTTTAAAGATATAAGCAAACATAGGGACAGACAGGCAGCGGGATTTATACTATGTAGTGATAGTGATAGTGATAGTGAAGTTATAAACTACCAATTTCCAATTGTTCCGTCTCTCTTGCATTCTTCATCGCAATGACACCGATTGATTGTTTATGAATAAGAGCTAATTTGCATTATAATAAAAGTGAAATTTATAAAATCAATAAAATTTTAAATGACATACTTATAGATTGGTTGTTTTAAAGATTATTTCAATTTTAAATCCATGTTTTAATTAGGTGATAATTTATAAAAATCTCATCTTCAGGGTTTGGTACATTTTTGGAAAAATTGTTACTGGTTGGGGTCCATCACATTTAGGCCAATGGCAAAGACTTTATTAGCATTTAAAAGAGAAGATTATTAGTTGTCTCACTGGCCTTTTTGTCTTGGACGAGTAATACTATAAGTCACGCAGCGACTGGAGGGTTTTTAACTAATAAACAGGATTGGAGTATTATTAGAGTGCAATACAAACTAGAAAATATCAATCAGAAACAAACCCAAAGACAAGAATATGAAAAAATTCCCCGGGCCAGGATTCGAACCTGCGACCTCTTGTTATCAAGACAAGCGCGCTACCAATTGCGCCACCGAGGTTCCTACCCGGACCGGTGAATTCTTCCATCATACTTGTCCACTGTTATTTTTGCTTCTGCTTGATATACTAGCTTGTACAACACATATAGAACGCTCACGAGGGCGTTATGTGATTTCACGCCTTGTTCTTAGAAACAGATGGCGCTGTCGTCGCTACAATATTGTTGCTTCAGACAGTTAAGAAATTCACAGTTCTCATTAACTAAGATTATGTTTATTTTGCGAAATCCATCGCTATGAATACAAAGGATTGGAGTAGTTTTACTTTATATTTGTAATAACTATTTTATAATAAAAAATCGCGTAACCGTAATGAACCTTCTAAAACCCAAAAAAATTTGGGTCGAATAATTTATTTTGTACAAGAGTATACATTTTGATATATTTTTATATGTAAAGATATAAAAAGATCGACAAATCATATAAATATTTTTCAATAAAATGGGGCCCGAATTTATATAAACGAATTCTCGAAAGTTTTATGCTCAGTTCCAGCCTTAATCCCAGGTTCACAGCGGTTCACTGTATAAAGTAATTTACACAAGTATTAATAAAAAATATATTAATTTGTTAAAATAGCTATAAATCGTTTTACGAGTAAGTATATTCCTGTCATGTCATATCAAACAGCTTTTCATATTTCCTTTCCGTTGGTAATTTGTTACTTTGCATATGAAATTGTCGCCGGTTTCTCGTTTTTGCTGCTATTAAAAGTAGGCACGCGTTTTAATGGCGCGTTCAGAAACATATTCATGACTGTCTGCTAGGTATTTAATCAGACATTCAGAATTCTTACCGGTCCGTTTGGTTCCGTAAGGTAATTAGACTAACGAGTAATTCAGTGTTCATTTTACTTTTAGAATGGCATGTTTTACTGAACTAGCAATCAAGAGCGGATTGAGGGTTTGGGCACAGGGGCACGACCTCCCCCCCCCCCCCCCCTGAGAGTTCAAATAAAAGAAGGAACTGGTAAATTGATACGATACCGTTTTGTTAACGTTTGTGTGTTTATGCATACACAGTGGCGGATTTCCCATTAGGCCGAGCCTAGGGCGGCCAGATATTTGGAGCGGCAAATCTGAGCCTGCAGGGCCGCGTTCAAAAATTAGGGGTCGTGACATGGGTTCTAATGTTATCTCTGTCGCAGACGTTGAAAATTGTATACGCTACCTATATATATTGTATACGTGTTAATTTATGAATGGTTAAGGCGCCACGGAAAAATAAATATATACTTTTAGAACTTGCATATCTACTTCAGTAAATAATGTATTATTTTGATAAAATAGTATATTATTTTTGGAATCTTTTTCTAGGAATCTGTTTAACAGAAATGCGATTGGAGAAATTCGGCTCGATACAAGTATTTATTGAAATGAGGTCTTTTTCGACATCAATTCTCCTGGTTTTCCAAAACAATTTGGAATGACATATGGACTGCAATTATATTTTACTAGATGGGTTTTAACAGTATCTAGAACCAGGTTAAACGAAATTTTGGTAGCAACTTTAGTACATTTTATATTCATAAAAAACCGACTTTTTGCTACTTTCCCACGAATCCGTCCCTCTCGCACTTTTGTGTTTTTTCGCATATGGGGTAACAGGGACGCAAAACTTTTACCGGGTGCGAGGGTGGCGAAAGTGAGAGTGCTATCTAGCTGAAAAGTTCGGAGAAAAGGGCAGCTGTTAATGAATGGCCTAGGGTGGCTAAGATGGCAAATCCACCTCTGTGTGTACATACCACCACAAGTTGAATAACGCAAAATATCAAACACAAAATTTTATTTTATGGTTATTTTTGTATGTCATTGATTAAGAGTTATCCTAAAGATACCTTTAGTGTGGTACTGTGGGGGACAATCCTTACCTTTCTGGCACTTGTGCCCCTCCCCCAGAAATAAATCCTGGGTCCGCTGGATCCATTTGACCAATCAAGTTGCTAGATTTCCAAGTTGTTTTGTTACAAAGTAATCCTTTTCTGCTTAAGGCCCTATGAGATGCTAAAGCATGGCATTTTGAAAAAAAAAAATATTTATCTCACAATAATTAATGAAAATCTGCTTAGTTAAATGTCTAGAAATAACAACGAACCGGTTTCAAAAAGCATAGTTTCTAAAAACAACGTAAATAAATATTATTTATTAAATTTACATAAAATTCATATTTAAAAAGACGTTGTCTATGAAAACGTTACTGTTGAAAAAATAGTTCATTGCTATTTCTAGGCATTCAAATTTTTAATCAGATTTTAATCAATTAATTATTATTAAAGTGCATTACGAACAAGAAATTAATCAGAAACAAATAACAACTAATAATTATTTTGAAAAAATTCATCGGGACATGATTTGGGCAGCCTACATGACAGGTATTCATTGTTTGTTTTCTAAGGTGGCAGAACTTTGGCAGCTCTTAGGGTTCGTATAAGGTCAGATGCACAACTTCAAATGATCATTTCACATTGTGACCAAGGTCAGTCGGTTTAATAAAAATTCTATACTATGTAACTATAGATCTAAGCTCTAATTTTTCATCTTACAAAAAAAGCAAAAGCTTTAAGTTCGCTCGATGGAAAAAAAAATACGAAATTAGGTAAATTTCATGTTTTTCGAGTGTTAAAGGGCCTTTCTGAAATCATACAGTCTTGAAATTTTCATTAAAAATAAGTGAATAAGAACCCTGTCTTAGAATATTTTAATAATTTTGTCTAGAAGCCGAGTTATTGAATAAAAACTTATTTTTTCGTGAGCGCGTGTTTTTTGGTGGTCGTCACAGCCACGGCTCAGGGCGCGTTATTTTAAACTAAAAGGAAATGTCATAGATTTCAGTTCTGATTGATGCAAAATTATGTGCTCACTGCTCAATTTGACTGTATATGCAGCCTTATGGTCTCAAATAATGTATCACATATTTTAGTGCCCCACTACGCTAACGATAGTATTTGGAGCACGCTGCGTTTGTGATCTCGATGTTGATTGATAGCAGCGAGTGTTATCGGCGCCTGCGCATGTTTTGAGCTTCATGACCACTTACAGCGAACTATTTAGTACAGACACAACTTTTTTCATAGATTAATCAAATTTGATACCAGCTTTTTAAAAATATTTATTTTAAAAACACTTACCTCAGCATTTACGTGCTCTTTAACGTTTATTCTCTCGGCAAAATATGCAACAATTGAATCTTTTGTATCTGTAGCGTAAATCTACGCTAAAGCTGGAGCTATTTTTCTAAAATAGTATAGAACTCTTAACTCAGAACTTTTAACTTGGCAGCCTTCTTCAGCCTTCATAATGCCTGACCGGACACACATATAGCTATTGGTCATATATTATTGTTATAATGTATAGCTATCAGTAGAGAGTGTACCCAAGCATACTTGCATAAGCATATACTGATAGCTATACATTGACGCAACGACAAGTGTAACAGCTAACGAGAGGATGTTGGGATACTTGGTACAAGTCTCCGATCAGTTGCATTTTGTACGATGGTACATAGGGAAGATGAGATAAGGATTACGATTATATACATTGCGATGGGTTGTTATTATTTATGAGAACATAAACTTTTATTACACATTGCAATTAAAAATAACATTTACGAAGGCGAGCATATTTTAGATAATTTGATATGCCACCAATAACATTTAATGTAAAGTAGGTTGCCAAAACTCACAAGCTTATATCGCTTTCACTTTTAAAAAAGTTATCAAATCTCATGTAGAGCCATGATTCTACCTCTACAAGGCCTAACTTTACAAATCCTTCATATTGGTCAAAAAGTATGGCTTTCAAAATAAAATCCACGTATCTTAAGTATTCATAAAATGTTAAATATAAAAGTGCCATCTAGTGCCCTGCTTCCTTTGGCTCGTCTTAGCGGGGGCACTACCGTGCCCCCAGATAAATAATATCAACAACACGTCCACAAGTATTATCGATTCCTGAGATAATTCTAGAATTACATGGGTATTTGATATGGAAGGATCACTAAAAATAACTGTTAATAATTATCTTGTTCGGGTTTTATATATTGACATTCCCACGGTCACTTCGGTTAGATCAAAAAGACATACCTAATGATTATGTCGCAGCAAATATGCAATCCAAGTCAATTGACCTAGTCATACTAAGTGGACATAATTCATAAGTCTATGAACATATTTATGTAATATTTATTACTTATCAACCGAATATTGATACATCGCTGATGACACTTCGGTAAAAAGATACATTAGATGTTTTATAATAATTTTCTTTCTCCCGATTTGGTTTGCTAAAAGAGATATCTTTTTAGAGATAAGCTCGGCACTGTACTCTGTATGTACATACATACTCATACCTTTTATTGTCAATTACGCTCATGATGTCTGTGTTTAGAGTGGAGATATATTGAACTATTGTACCTATCTTATCATAATGTATCCTATATATCCATATATCCATATGTGATCTCCACTGTACAGTAAAGAATAAAACATTTTTTGGTCTGCATTTTGAATTGCATGATTTATACTCTTATTTAGGGTTGCAAAAAAAGTTAATGTCGATAAAAATTGGTGTATAGACCTTAGTAGAAACTGTACCACTGACACGCCTCTATCTTTCTCCATACTGAAGGCTACAAGGACAACGGAAAGTTGTCTCACTTGTCTTACACAAGAACCAATCAATTTAAACTGCTCCAATTTTTTTTTGGTTCCTTTTAGGTATTTTATCGAGAACAGTGTCGAAATATTTTTACGTCTGGTAGGGTCTTTATGTAACAGTTTTGAATTTATTAGACTTGGTGTCATACCTATGCAAATACTTTTAACAGGAGGAGTTTTTCTTTTTTTATTCTTGGAAGTATCTCTGACTGATGTGATGATGCATTGATCCGCAGTGTCGTATTAAGTGGTATAATAACAATTTTTTTTTTAACCTTGTAAGAGGCTGGATGGTAAATCACTAATGCCTGTTTTCACTCACCTTAGGTGCCGTCTAATCGGATGCCTAAATATTTAATAACTCTTATTTCTATTATCTTAAGAAATCTGAAATATTTAGACATCCGATTTAGACATCACCATAGTTTAGTGAAAACGGGAGTTTACTTTATTAAAACATGCGGCCGCTAGTATGGGACGCACATGCGTCGACACGCTGTTGGCGAGAGTGGCGCGCGGCGTGCGCCGAAAGCAACTAAGGGCGATAATTTGCCAAATTTATTAGTTTATTAAAATTACCTATAGGGCAAAAAAGGTCACATATAAGAATACCTTTCTGTGTACCTTTCGGACAATCGAGGTATACCGTTGTATAAGTAAATACTGTAAATATTTATAGTTTTTAAAATATATTATTTCTGAATAAGAAACAGAGCTCGCTATGTAGACAGTTTTGTCGCATTGCGACAATGCCGACCGTGTCACGGTCGCGCCCACCGGTGAATGTCCACGCTGCGTGCGCGCAATGAATTAAACATACTACCTTCTAGCTAACCAAGAGAACTATCTATACTCTGACAGCTACAAAATAAAAGCAATTATTGGTAGATTCAGTTTTATAGTTTTTTGAACTGCAAACCTTTCTTAGAATGAAAACTTAGTTAACTGAGTCTGAATCTTATACTTTGGGAATAATTATAGCTTTTGAACACTCTGAAAGGAGAACGACAGCTGTTAACATGGGAACTGATGTCGAGTTTCGATAGGAATATCAATATATCTACTTTTATATTACGTATATTACTTTTATATCCGTATACAGTATTTTTTTGTAGCTTTTGGGGGCATGAAATTATGTACGTATTAAACAAATAAATAATTATTATTATGTGTACCATGTTATATCATACTATTGTTCAGAAAAAGATTTGGTTTAATGGGTAAAATTGAATTCCTTGACTTTTTTTATTAAAAATGAAAGGTAAAATTATTACCAAAATTATTATTGTATTTATTACCAGCTCTCTAAAGCTAAATAGACATCGCTCATTGGATTTCAGTTAATGTTTAATAGTACGAAGGAAGTTCGTTTCATCCTTATAGATAATGAAAAAGATTAATAATAAAACACTTTTTTATTTCTAGTAAATTTTATTAGGTTATGAATAGTGAAGCCACCATATAGTTCTAAGTAAAATTGAGGAAAACCCAATAAGGTTTTAGTAGTTTTGAAATTTGGAAAAACCAAAGCTCTGTCAAAATATTAAAATAACAAAATGTGTAAAACAAAAGAACTCCCATCTTTGTTATACAATTATGCTATGTTATATCTCTTTGAATAATAATAATCATTTTGTTCATTCTTTGTGTAACAACAAGATGGCTCGGTGATGATACAAATTCCAATTAGTCACTTTTCTGAAATCTGAGTTTTTATCATGCATTGTATTGAATATCTGCGTGAAAATCAAGCCAATTCAATTCGCTGTTTACTTTCAACAAGGAAAACCATCAACACAGCAATTTATTATAGTAAGTAAAAAAAATAAAATGGTTAATACCTAATCGTTAACATATTTATCTACAGTTCTTGTGAAGTAACTTCTCGTTCTGACTGACTCCAGTTATTGGTTTTGCTTGCAGTAACCACTTTCACTACCATTTCGTGATCACTTTTTGCACACTTTGAATATACATTACTCTCTTCGTTTTTTCTTCATAAAACTGTTAATTATGTGCTGTTATCGGAATTGTCTTTGTTTTTTCTTTCTAAGCGTTAATGCGGTTTTTTAAATGCTTATTTTACTTTGAAATGTAAATTAAGTACGTCGTCCTCTCCCCGCTGAATGTCGTATCTGAAAAGCTTAAGCTGGAAAATAAGACCTCATTTGGTTACTATGCCACCAAATGAGGTCTTATTTTCCAAAACGTTGTATCTGTACCATTTACTGTTTTAGAAGTTTATACAAGGTTTTTGTAATGCCTATTCGAGAAAGGTGGAAAAATTGTTCTCACTAACTGAAGAGTGTCATTGTAAATTACAAAAACTTGTAATTTTGCGAAGATTTACCAATATTTTTAATTGTTTATCAGGTGGTATGACGATACATGGATTTTTATATGTGGTAAAATACCGTGATTTAGAATTACGATTAAAGTTCAAAAATAATGAATAAAAGAATATACCCATGTTTTTACGTCATTGATAAGAGTCTTTCGGCTGGTTTTTGTTTTCTTTTATTACGAATAAAAATAGATGGAAAGTTTTTATGAATTTTAATTTTAATATTTGTATCAGACTCGAGTCAGAAAAAAATGCATTAAAGATGACTTTATGCTGTAAGATTTCACCCCACAACATATTGTTAATTAAAAAGTAAGCTAACATCATTAAAATGTCATTAATTCAACAGTAATACTAAGAAGCTTACAACAAAGTGCTTGAGTAAAACCAAAATTAGTCAGCGCCAAACAGAAACAACGTTTTTCTGGGAAAATGTCAAATGCTTGTTATGAAAATTGGCAGGGAGGGGGAAGATATGTTTAAATTTATCATTTAATGATTGATTGATTTATAAGTCTATCAATTGTGCGGTCGCTTGCGCACTAACCCACTCAAAGACAGTTTACTGTATATACTTGTATTGTAAACTTGTGTACTTATGATATATTACAAAGGCTCATAGACATTAAAACTTTTCATAAACATGTAAGACATTTGAATGAGGCAGGGTACTCTCTGTCCCCCTCCAGTTAAGGCAAAGTTGTAAATGTCAAAAGGCCAACAATTCAAAAATGTAAGTATCTAAAGTTCATAAAATAGTATATGCAAGTAGGCAGATAGATTAAATTTCAGGCAAAAGTTCTCGTTTTATCAATGAGTACTTTCATGTTATTGACGTATATTTCACGTTTTAACATATTAAGGCAATAAGAACAACTAAAATTCCATTATGTTTAAAAAAAATAGGACAAATTTGCTTTTAGGGCCTTGATTTTAAATAAGGCTGCGGATGGACAGATATCTCTTTATAGGATCTCAAATAATTTCCTTACGGTTACCGGACACCATTTTTTGATAGCGTAAATTTAGGTAAATATTAAAACACAAACGTACATATAGAGGTTTTTAAGACTTTGTATACCAGTGGTTATTAGGCTGAGCACCTAGCAACACAATGTGTAATCGTTTAGTATATCCAGCTTCACAACACAAGCTTTCGAAATAACAATCCTTTCAATTCGTGCAGTAATTAATACCCCGTCGCTCAAGAGAGTTGCATTCCGCTACACTAAATTTTGAATCAAGCTCTTGACCTCCTTTTTTAAATCTTGATATCAGTCTTTTAATCTCTGCTCAACTTATCTGGCTAAGATCAAACAGCTGTCCACTTTTTAATTCTTAGAAAATAAAATAATTTAGAATTTGTAGATCAAGTGTAAAGGGATGTAAGAAGAATAAAAAAGCGTTTTTTTTGTATTTTATTACCAAAAATCTTATTTTTATCATCTAAAGATATTTTAAATAAAATACTGTCTAAATTTGTGATATCTAAAACTATATGTCAAATATGTCTAAAAGGTTAATCACCGGCTTCTTTGGTTTCTTGATAATTTTCTTTACAATAATTTCCTTATTTTTATCCTTATGTCTACAGTTTTCGTCATGCGTATGATGTGATTCGTAATCGTCTTCCTCGTCAAAGCTTGGAGGTTCTACAATCTTCGAGTGAACCCTGTATTTCTTCTTAGGTACTAAAATATAGTCATCTTCTGTGTCAGCACCCATGTAATGTAAAAGCTCAGCATATTTGTTTTTCTTGTTGCCACTGGGCCTCTTCTTAGATTTTAAAAGATCTAGTTCTGGATATGCATGAGATAGTTCTGATGCGGACATGTGCTCAAACAGCTCAGAGTAAGGGTCTTCTTGGTTTTTATATTTTTCAGAAGCTGGCTTCAGACCATTCTCAGATAGTTTTTGAATTTTATAATGTCCATTATGACCAAATGGAGAGATGAGTTTATTCAGATCAATGTTTGAATGTTCACTCAAATATTTGTCTGAATGATGTTCACCAAGCGTTTCTGCTGGTCCATCTCTTGTATAAATACTTTCTGTATATCTACTTGGTTTTGTCAAGTCTACATCTAGTATGCTTGCAAATTTGGTTTTGTCTTTGTAAGATTCCTTTTTTTTGTCTTTTTTATACTTAGAACTGTAACCTTTGGGATGTTTGGGTTCATCGTCTTCTTCAGAAAGTCGTTTTAAGTAATCTCTATAACTAAAAATCGATGGATATTCATTCGATTCCTCTGCGATAGGATTCATGTAACTTGGTTCATCTATGATGGGATACTTTGCTTTTAATCTTTTATTTTCACTTTCTATAAATGATGAAGATGGTGAAGAGAAAGCTGTATAATCAAATATTGAGTCTGGTCTTCCATATTCACGTGAAGATTTTGATTCTATCTGAGGAAGTTCAGGGGTTGCTGCTTCGTTTTTTACGACTGCTTTAAATCCAGTTTTAGCATTTGCTGAATATTCAACTGTTCTTACTGAACCATCAGGTTCTAGGACGCTGTAGTGACCTGTAATATGATTAATCAGAAATTAAAAGACGTCAAACCGATCAAGTTATTTTATTCCTTATATTATAAGACGAAGAAATCTGAAATTCAAATTGAAGGAATAAATTATCAAACTCATTGGGGTGACTCAATTGATTTTTACTATTTGACAGAAAGGGCTGGTTTAAAGCATGACGTTGAGCGTTGTCTTAAAATGAGGGGAATGTTTGCCATTTATCCTATCTGCAGCGCTAACTAAGATAACAATAGAAAAAAAAAAAAACAAAATAGGTAGCATGTATCCTGAATCTTATTAAAGAAAATCTCCAAGCACATTAGCTCTAAAAATAATGGAAACTCATAACCAAACTGGTGATCGTATTTCTTACAACCTTTTTCAAAGTCATAAAGCATAAGATAAAAAAAAAAACCTTTGTTACCTTTAACAGTGTCACCGTCTTTCGTTTCGTATGCCGTCTTCACATCTCCAGTTTTCACGTCAGAAACACCATAGCCAAACGAGTATCTCGGACCAGTCTGAAAACAATGTCATTTATTATTGCATACATATTACATTTATTTATATACCAATACATAGAAGATAGATAGATATAACATTTATTTCTCAAAAACACGACACATATACAACGTGTAACAGAAAGGTGTAACCATATTTGAAGAGCGTATTCAGTCTAACTTTTACTATGGAACAAACCCTGTATCTCGAAAAAACAAATTTAACTGTTACATAGAAAAATGCAATGCCGTTCGGCCGAAATGTATGGAAGGGCAGATTTTTTTTTTGAGATTTCAGGGTTGCCTCCATCGTAAAAGTTGTTCTATACCATTGACTGAATAAGCTCTTCAAATATGGTTACACCTTTCTGTTACACGTTGTATACAAAAAAAATGTTAAAAAATAACTTAAATAAAATAAAATAAAAAAAAGTTAAAACACAAAAAGAAAGTTAAATTTATCTTTGTGGTTTGTGTTTCGCGGCAAAGAGAAAAAGGCTCCGACTCAGCATAATGCCGCAAACCGAAATCTGCGACGCTGTTATTCTGCATCACCTATAGAAGAATATTTTGACTGACTGACTGACTGATATTTCAACGCTTCAAAAAATCAAACAGCTGGACCTGAAAACATTTTGAACTGTAGGTTCCTTGTATGACGTAGAAACCCCCTAAGAAATTCTCAATGAGTCGAGAAAAACAGGATACTCACGAGCAACGTTGCGGGGCGTTAGCTAGTATATTATGTCAGCATAGCATTGTAAAATCCGATAGTTTATAACTAACTTCACTAGGTTAGGTTAGTTTATAAGCAACCGTGAAAACACGTACTGTGTAATTATAATCTTACGAGTGAAATTATAATTTCTAGCAAATAAATCGTTAATCTAATATGAGGAAGAAAAAAGATCACATTCCAAAAGCATAAAATATCTCACAAGAATCTTTTGGCAAAAGTTCAAACAAGGACTGGAACTAAAGGCACGTTAGACATATTTTTTGTTGGTTTGAGTTTGGCGCTTTTAGTAATTTCATTAGCAGATAAACTTACTCTTAAATTAACATTATATCATTGCAGTATAGAAACGCAGAAAGAAAAGTAAATCTGGATGTGAGGAGCTCTGAACCGGGATTCGAACCCGGGACCTCTCGCTTACCGGGCGATTGCTCTAACCACTGAGCTATATGTGTCTCAACACAACTCGTGAATTTTCCGATGTGCTTTCCCATACTGCAATTATATTTATAGATACCCACTTAAACTTACTCTTAAGTAAATAGAAATAACCAATATCATAGCAACAAATAGTTATTTTGTCGCGGTTAACAATAAAATTACAGGAGGTAAGGCTGATTAAAAAACATTCACACAATGTGTGAACGAGTGTGAAGTCGTTCAATTACTCAAACTAATGCAGATTGCCCCTGAAGTGCAAGTAGAGTTTATCTGCGTTAATCACATAAGCAATCATCATAATTGATGCCGTTGGCACCGCTCATAAATAACAGTAAGCCATTCCTCATATCATACGTCAATCAAAAGCGTTACACTATGTGACTCTTCCGCGAACCGCTCGATCGAATAACATGAAAGAGATTATATGCGCAATACAAACTAGACGGTGGATTTTTATTTAAATTGTGTTGGCTATTTCTTGATTTGAATAATGTACTTACCATTTATTTCTACCTGTTCCTTTTATATTTACATGGATTTATTTTTGTTTATATATTATTTATGTAAAGGTATGTTTAAGTGTATGTATGTATATTCTTCCTCTAGTCTTTACTCTTTATTGTACACACACATATAAACATGGAATTTTAATGCATATATTTAATTTGAAACAATATGCACATTGGCGTACTTGTCTCTAAGAAGAGATTTCTTCCAACAAAACCAAAGGAAATAACAAAAAAAATTAAATAGAATAATTGTATATTTACTGAAAAAATTGTATCTAGTAGTTGTTCTGTACACCGCCTCTACAAGAGTTATTCCATCCAAAGAGAATTGAAAGAGATTGCTTTTTAATGATAAGACCGCCAATTATACCCTACTTTTACTTTTTGAAATTGTTTATTTATTTTGTTTTTGGTGTGCAATAAAAAATATTGTAGTGTGTATGGTAATATGATAAAAATAAATAAGTTTATATTTTTTTATTTGATTGTTGTTGGGAGGGAAAGTATTTGTGTAAGTGAATAAACGGCAACATATTTATTGTCCGTAAAGACCTGGGTGTCCGTCCACCAGCATACTATGAAAAATACTAAAAAGAATAAAAATATATAAAATAAACACTCTCAGCAAATTATTTATTGATACATTGCATAATAATAATACTAGATGTTACATGAATGATTTGATAATCTGTCACATTGTTTATTCATCGAAATCTATAAATAAAACAACTTTCTCTTTTACGTATTATTTTTACTGGCTTAGATTAAAAAAAAATTCAACACTAATCTTGTCATTAGCACATTAGCGAAATACTGTATTATCTACGTACGAGCAGATCGTTTATAAACATCATATGCATCGTGCGCGTGGGCCATCCAAGTTCAAGATGAGCTAACGCGTGCGCACGATGTAAACACTTTGCTCTCAATGTCAATGTCAGTTATGAATCGCTTTTACTTTAACGGAAGTTTTTACTTTCCTTACATATTTACACTGATGCGCAACTACTTCGATAGAACTTAAGGCCTGGTCAACATTTTTTTTTTATCTATTGTTAATGTACATACATATTTATGAACTATAATGTAAGAAAATAATTAACCAAAACACAAAACAACTACTCCAACTGGAGCTCTAGAAATGATAATAGGCCTAAATCCTTTGAATAAAGAAGTTAAAGACAAGACCACCGACCAATGGTACAGACTAAAAATAAACAATGAGTGGAAGAACAATTTTATAGATAAAAGGCATGCCTTTATAGCTTATAAATCGGGAGGGCGTTTGAATATACTTTAAGCCAATAACAACCTGACTAAGAAAGAAATATTATTCGATGAAAAGTATCGTATATACCTATAGAGAGGAACTAGAGAAAGGTAGAAGGTTATGCTACACGAGCGGCTCAGAGAGATATAATGTAGGATTAGTGGGAGCTTGTGCCTGTAAATATATTCGTTGAAGAAAAGAACGAGCGCATCTTATTCACTAGGCACTTTTCAGCAATCCTATCGTACAATTTCTTTTACCTAAATATTGTCTGAAAGAGATCGCTTTAAGCAATAAGACTGCCTATTTGTACTTTTCCTTTGTACTCGTATTTTAAAGTTAAATTTAAAGTATTCTTTTCTTTTGTGGGACAATAAATCTATATTGTATTGGATTGTATAGTAGGCACCACCCCAGCTTTGTATTTCAGGCAGAATAAATTGCCATTAAAATTATAATGCGTCATAACGAAGGTTTTCAAGATTGAACATATAAGAGAAAACGGTTATTATTTACTTGGAAAATTAATTAAGAGCGGTATCGCAGCCGGATTGTGTAAAATCCGCCTTTTTCTAATTGATCAAAACAGAACACTCAAATTCAAAATTCACTCAATAGTTATTCAACAAAACCCTATTACCTATGTATTGTGTATGCTGCCATCGCAAAGTTTCTATTGGTTTCTGTGAACTAGAAATTTGAAACATTTTTAAATTCTACATTTTTGAAATCTTGTTGTCAGAATATAATGGAAATTTTTCGATGGCAACATACGCAACTCATAGGTAATAAGGTTTTGTTGAATAACCATTGAGTGAATTTTGAATTTTAAATGTACCGTTTCGATTAATTATAAAAAGACGGGTTTCAAAACCGCTCTTAAATAAATTAGATCTAGTTAGAGAGTGCAAAATTACACTCAATTCAAACGCTAGGTGAAAAAACTGAAACCATAGTTACCAGGGTCCCAGGACACTGAGGCATTGAAGGTAATGAAGAAGCAGATTAATTAGCTAGAGAGGAGCTGAGAATAGGTTTAGAGGACCAAAACTTAGGCTACCAACTTTTTCCCGTCCCGCAAACGTCATTTACAAGTTAATAAGCCGTCTGGCTACAGAAGAATCGGTAAACGAATGGAGGAACATCGAGAGCTCCCGACGGTTGCAGATGTTTCGCTCAGATCTGTCTATAAAAAGGTAAAGTTTATCTTCAACCTAAGCAAAGTCAACCAAGGTATATTTGAAGGTATTGTGACTGGTCATGGTTGGCTAAACATACATCTGCCAATAAATGAAGATACAGGAGGATCTCTCTTGTCCACATTGCTGAGAGGAGGAACCTACCACTACTAAGGTGAATGTGAGATATACTTGGTGATGATCTCATCAACGAAGAAGACCGATATACTGAGATTTATAAAAATAAGCGTAAGATTGGAATGCCCATGAAAGAAAAGGATACCAAAGCTCCGAGCATTTGGGTCTATATAAAAAGCACCTATTGAAGAGCCAAATATCAGCCTGAGCCCAGCAGGCATCCCATTTCAACATCATCAGCACAATCATCATTATCATCGTCATCGTTGTTGCATACAAATAAGAAGACAAGATACACACAAAAAATAGATAGAAGGGCGGACTTATTTCTATAAGAAATTTCTTCCAGTCAAATTTGGGAAAACATGAAAACATTTTTATCTTAGAAATGTAACTAAATCAGTGCATAACATTATTTAAAAATTATTTTAAACCTATTACCTAAACATAAAAATATACTACATACATTAATACACAGATACATATATATACAGACAAACAGTAGCTTAGTCAGTAAGTCATTCAGGGAGAGGACAGATAATTTTTTTTCAAGTTGTATCTAAAAGAGGACACAGAAGGAAGATCTTTGAGGGATCTTTGACGTCATTATCATGGACATCGTCATTGTAATTGTAATCGTCATCGCAGTTGCCCTCGTCATCGTCAACGTCATCATCATAATTATGGTCAGTATGATCAAAAGAGTAAGTGGTTTCATTTACACGTTAGCCGGTATATTACACTAATTTAGGTATATCTGTACCAAATTAATGCATTTTCGTAATTACCCTTGTATCCCGCTTTCAGAAATACTATGAATGTAAGTGCAGTTTAATACTTTGTTTTATTTCATCTTATTTCTTATTTTATCGTAATTCTCTCAGGCGCAAGTCAAAAATAAAAACGTTTGATTTCACCGAATTACTCAAAATGCTGTCGAAATGCTTTTCGATATATTTTCCATTTGTATACGTCAGATTGTAATACATAAACTCGCATGATACTCACAGATATTAAAGATAACCGATTCCGATATATCTATATTTTTCTCCTTAATTCAAAAGAGTATTCATAAGGGCTGTAAAAACCCAAACACGGATACTAAACAGTAATATTTTTAGGGCATTATATATAAAACCTTCCTACTATGCAACTGTTCCACTTAGAAGTTAAAACGATCGATCGAGAGCATAACTTTTACTGGTTCACTTAAGGTGACTAGCACTGTCAAATTGACGGGAAAATCGTAAAATGCAATAAATCACTAAAATTCGTGTTTTTTTGCAAATATTTTGTTTCCCTAACTCTCCGTAACCGTAAAATTAATTTCCAAGTTTAAATTGGAATTTGGAATTACTCCAATATGCCAATTCAATAATATTAAATAAAATAATAAATTATATCAAAGATAATTAAAAATAATATATTTAAGAAAAAATATCCAGATGTTCTCTTCATTTTTATAAACCACTTCTGCTTATGTGAATAGTTCTGCATTTTCTGCATTTGACGATAAAAGAGTGGAAAAATATTTTTTTTCTCGTTTTTGTTTAAAGTGTTCGAACGGAATACGTTCTATAGAGCTCTGAAATGATAAATTTATAAAAACGCTGGAGATGGTACAATTTCCCAAATTGACAGGATGTGACGTATTTGACATTTAAACATGTCAAATTTCACGTTTTCACAAGGCGTTTCTCTGACCTAAATTAGCAACTCTATCTGTATCGGTACAAATATCGACGAAAACGACATAGAAATAACCTTTATTGTAATGACGATCACTGCGTTTTCGGATAGCGCAAAATAGGAGAAAAAAAATCTTTTCACGTAGTCGCAAAAGGTTTTGGAAAATAATTTTTGTGTACTATAAAATATTAAATTATCTAACCATTAGTGTATTGCTCTAAAATAAATAACGTTAATTTGAGGTAAAGATGCATAAAATCAGTAATTATTTCTAACTTCATTCATTTGTTTGAAATTTTCAGTCTTACGTCGTAAGTAAAAAAAAAAAGTTTTGGAATTGAATTATGTAATATTAAAGATAAGTGCTGTATTTTTTATTTATTTAAATTTCTATCCACTATTGAGTTAAAAGTAAGCAAGTAACGGCTTAGAACTGCTTTTCGCTGGGAGACGCACCTTAAGTAGCTTTAGTCTCGTGCCCTAGAGAAAAGTGGGTGAGCTAGAGTAGTGGCCAGCAGCGACAGTGAGAGAGTATTGCAACACCAGATAAGGCTACGTCTGGTAAAAGCCTCTGTTATCGTTAACTGTGTTTTTGTCCGTAGCTTGTGGGCAAAAGGCCTAAAAGAGTACTTATTTTTACTCACTTTGTTTAAAAGCATAGTATAGTCAAAACAAACCTAATAAAAAAAAACGAATGTTTTGTTAGAACTTTTTAAGCCCTACGCCAACTGTTTTTGAGTTCGATAAACTTTGTAAAACTTTATAAATGGAATATAATAGAAATAAATAATAATTAAAAATTGATCTGTATCCTTGTAAAATTTATTCTATCTAATAACATTAAAAATATAACTATGTTTTTTTTTACCTTTTTCTTAATTGTACCGTGCGTGATGAACAATTGGCGTCTGAAGAACTAACAATTTCAAAATCTAACTTGACACTGGCAGAAAGTGGCTTTCGTTTTATTTTTCACCTACTAAATTGACACTGGACCTTAAACACCAGTTTACATTACAGGTTTGGTTACATTACAATAGCTACTAAGTGTAATATTTTTTTTAAATCGCACATTACGGTTATATCTACTAGAGAGGGGTAATTATAGACATGCTCCTATCTATCAGTAGATATATCGCTTCTCCTTGATATCCTTTGTTATATCCATTTCACTGACCACAAACCGCCTCTGTATTCGACCATTAGCTAGGAGGTCACGGGTTCAAATCCTGAAGATCTTGGGACACATATTCCCAAATGCTGTGGCAGCAGCAGCGATCTTGCTATTGGTCTTGGCATCAAGGTCACATATGCTATAGTGTTCTCCAGCTCTATAGAACTTTTGAACCTCAACAAGTTTGAGCGGCAGTATCTCATGACCTTGAATATCCAAGGCCACCACTTCCATTTTTGTATCACACTGATCTTTAAACTGAACTTGCAGTAAGCTAAGTGGAAGTGTGATATCAGTTGCTGAAGTCCATCCGGGGATTCTGCTAAAAAGTACGGGTCATCGGTATACATGATCTCGGTGATCATTGAAAAGCACAAAAGAATATTGTGTGAAGTACATTTAAGAAATACTTCAAATCTCAAATAAGAGCAGATACTTTAATTTTATTTATCTTTATTGAGAACTGGCACACTGGTTAAGCCTTTATTATTAAGATAACACAATACTTTTCATGCATAGTATGAAAGTGGCTAATAACCTCTAAACAAAGTGTTTACTGATTATTGTCTACTACACTACTTATATTGTTATTCGTTATCGTTTGTGAATAGAAAACCGATTGTTCTTTAGTTAAGTGAATGTTAACTTTATAGCAGATCACACCAAAGGCATGATCTTGCTAAGTTTCTTGCCCTTCTTCTTAGCAAGACTTATCAAATGGGCGGAGTTAAACATATAATTATTTGATTATATTATATTTATAATATTAATTATTCCTTATTCCTATATTGTTATTTTATTCAAGTGCATTTTTTTTATTAAATTTAAGTAAAACCTTACCTTTATTACTTCCTTGTGTATTTCTCCATATTATTATTTATTATATAAAACTATTACCTATAGACATAGATTATTTAATTAAATTACTTTAAGACCGACCCGTAATAAGTGTATCTGATATACCTACATAACATAAATAAATATATTTCTATTTCTATAATGTACTTTAAAAAAATTATTCACAAAAAAAATTACACGAACTGAAGTACGAAATCCTTGAAATTAAACATTACTCATTAATTTAAATGCAGTCTATATATGTAAATATATATATTTAATAATATAATATAATTTAATAATGTGAGATATTTCACTGATTTCACACTAACTTTCATGTTATTTTATTAAGTAAATATAGATAATATAAGAACTATATTAAAAGACAAATTAGTCAATTAATAACGTGTATTTTCATTTATTTAAAGTTATAAGTGAGGTAATGCTAAAGTCTATTTCTAGGGCAGCTGAAAAATCGGTCAATGACCTTTCTGAATTTTGTACTGAATCACGTACTTACCACGAAACGCAGTAAATAAAGATTGTATGGCGAGATTGACGTATCGTTTTCTTTTGCCGCGTACAGTTTTTCCACCTGCCCTAGGAACGGACTACGTTTTCTATGGTCTTTTAACCTCCATTGAATGACTGCCCCTAACAAAAGGAGTGTATTGTTTTCAGGGTTCATGTATGTATTTTTCTTTGTTCCATCATATCTTCTGAACGCTTTAACCAATTTGGATAAATGAGGTATCATTAGAATCTCTATACCATCCGGATTAGCACTGGGTATAAAAATATGAAATAAAAATATACATACAAAACATATCGGTATACATACAAAACAACACGTATCCAATGTAGAGCTGTCCCCTGACTGCACTGGGTGTCGTGACTAAGTTCATTTTGAAATTATGGCAGTCGTGTTTTTTAATATTTATCTTTTGCTATGTTTACAGTTTGTCTGTCTCTCATCATACCAACGAAATTTTCGTTTCAGAAATCTGCAAGATCTTCTTGAATACAATTTGAATTTGAATTTTAATCAGTACGTACTTCCCAGGCTCGAATACAAGGAGGCTGGGGGAAATACGTGCAATTGCCCCCCCTCCCGCCTCCTGGGCCACTAACTGTACATAAGTTTGACTTATTTTAAAATTTTGTTATCATCGTAATTAACCCGCTAGTCAATTCTCTGAAATTGCCCCCCGCCAAGATCGCAATTCTGACATTACCAGAACCAAAACGTTAAAAAAAATCAACCACGTTTGAAGTGTAATTTGCACACGCGAAATTTTCCGCCTATTACAGCAATTATAGCTTATAATTAACGTGTTCACACTAAGATATAATTTAGTCGCGTGCGCACACAGATTATACATTAATTTTAAACTACTAGGTATGTTAAAATATCACATTGCATGTTAGTGTGCGTTTAAAGAAAAAAAAATGGAATTACGACATCATTAAAGCAATTTCCTGATTACCAATGTTAAGTATCTTATGATTAATCATTTAGTGGTTTATGGTATAATGAATTTCCGTAAATTTTCAGGAATAATATTTTTTCGTTTATTTATTACAATTTGTTTTAATTATCTGCTGCAAAGCTCTGAAATCGTCTACCTGTGTCGATACAGATATTGACAAAATATAAATTCGTATCCCATCAAAAACATAAAATGTACAAAAATGGCAAGTCTCGCAACACAATCCTTCCACCGTAAAAAGTTGTGAGATCTTATGTTAAGCCAAGTCTGCTATTTTAGTTTTTATAGAAGCGCCTTTTCATTTAAGTTAGTATGGGAGCACCTATTTAACAAATTTATCATTAATTGTTTCCTATTTAGTTACCTACCAACATTAAGTGACTGTATTAATATTAGTCATCTTTATTTCCTAATAAAATATAGTGACTTCGCAATCGCACAGCAACATATACAACATATATATAATTTATTAGCGATTTGAGAAGATATTTCTACGCATCAGTGCTTTATTTGTGCTCTGCGATTGCAAAGTCATCATATTTTATTAGGAAATAAAGATGACTAATATTAATACAGTCACTTAATGTTGGTAGGTAACTAAATAGGAAACAATTAATGATAAATTTGTTAAATAGGTGCTCCCATACTAACTTAAATGAAAAGGCGCTTCCATAAAAACTAAAATAGCAGACTTGGCTTTACATAAGATCTCACAACTTTTTACGGTGGAAGGATTGCGTTGCGAGACTTGCCATTTTTGTACATTTTATGTTTTTGATGGGATCTCATTTCTTTTTGTAGGTAGTCCTCCTTTTTTTCTTCTCGGGTAATATTTCTTGCACGTCTGCTGCGGATTTTCTTAAAACCCACTCCCTTTAACTGATCATTAGGACATACTCCTGAGAAACTACTATCGGGAAGGAGCATTTCATAATGACCACCTAAGAAACAACCCATACCCATATTATGTGTGTACATTGATGTGTACGGAACCCTTCGTGAGCGAGTAATTACGAAATGTTGATATTTATCTTCTTAAATAGACTAAATGTGTTTTAGGGTTCCTTACCCAAAGCACAAATTATTATAACAAAGGCTCTATCGTTAGAACGGTTATACATACAAGTTGAAAATTTAGGCAGACTACTTTAAAGTAAAATAATAAAAATTAGGGTTGCTTCCTAAAAAGGTACCGAATTGTTTGTCAGGCGCTACCGTTTTATCGCTTTGTTTTTTGTCGCCTTGATGGTGCTATGGCATCTATGTTGTTGCAATTTACTTTTAGGGCTCCATACCCGTATTGTGTAGGGGTACGGAACCCTTTATGCGCGAGTCGGATTCGCAAACTACCGTTTTTTTAGTGACTTAATTACGAAATGTTGATATTTTCTTCTTAAATAGACTAATATTGTGAATGTTTGGAACATTATAAACCACCCTTTTTAAGGTGCCTTACCCAAGGAACAGATTATTATAACAAAGGCTCTATCTTTAGAACGGTAATAGAACATACAAGTAAAAGTTTAAACTTTGGGCAGTCTGTAGTAAATACTTTAAAGTAAAATAATGAAAATTTGGGTTCCGTACTAAAAAGGTACCGAATTGTTTGTCAGGCGCTACCGTTTTATCGCTTTGTTTTTTGTCGCCTTAATGTTGCTATGGCATCTTTATTGTTGTTATTTACTTTTAGGGTTCCGTACCCGTATTGTGTAGGGGTACGGAACTCTTTATGCACGAGTCAGATTCGCACTTTACCGGTTTTATTTTTTAGTTTTCGCACTTTAACTTTAACGTAGAATTTTTCGTTTTAGGCGTCTTTAATGCAAAGCAGCATACCACCAACGTCATCTAGTGTCATACAAATTTATAGATGCAGCTGGAAATATACATTTTGTATGGAAATATTAAATTACCAACCGCAAATAACATTTTTATATTTTTTTGTTGCAATGTACACTTAACACTAACCGCATGCAAAATTTCAAGTTTGTAGGCCTGCTAGAACACCTTTAGACTTTTGATGATGTGTCAGTCAGTCAGTGACAAAATAAGGGAACTTTGACTTGAGATATTTCGTAATCGAATATAGGTACAAAGTTGTATTTTGGGGTCAGAAGTAGGATCAGTAAATACTCTTGGTTCCTGAAATTTCAGACTTCTAGCTTCACCCACAACGAAGATACAGGGGGGTTGAAAGTGCCGTGAGTTGCTTCGAGAAAAGGATGGTACGGCCGTTCCGCGTTTTTTCTGCGAGACTTTGCGGGGGCACTGCCGTGCCCCCAGATTAAATGAAAATAAAACGGTTTTTCACCACTATGTAACTTGTAAAATTAAGAAAGTATTATGATTTGTGTATGTTTATTTATTATATGTGTGGGGGTATATATTTTAGGTATGGAATAAATTTAAAAACATTAATGTATTTTATGTATATATAAGTTTATTTGTTAGATAACTTTCTTTCTGATTGGCATTTACAACTTCCATGTTCTTTCTTCAATCTTTCTGTATGCTTCCAAAGGTTGTTAGGAAGATATTGCTATTAGCAATAAGTGCCGCTTTTGTACACCTTGTTTGCTTGTTTTGTTATTGTATTAATTTATGTAAATATGCAAAAAGTGTTCTCAATAAATAAAATGAAATAAAAATTATTCTTTTATGATTTAACCCCTTGTTTGTAAAAAATAATCTAGAGTTTTGATTATTGAAAATTTATGATTAGACATTAATCTGGTTGTCAAGTCAATAATAAGCCAAATAAATATCTATAGTAAAATAAAATAAATAAATAATTCCATGATTACGCAACACAAACGTATTTTCAAATTCACAAAAAAATTCCGAAGATGTTCAATATGTAATTTAGGATTTATGATTTTTTCAAGATTCCAAAATGCCTAAAATTTACTGTTTTGAAGCCATTTACTCAAATCTAGTCAAATTCGTTGTCAAAATCAACGCACGCAACAAAATGGCGTATATAGGTTGTTACGAGGAAATTGCGGAAGCCGAAAACTGGCAATAGTACTAGTCCAAACGGACAACTTTCCTTTGAAAAAAATCAAGAAATCGAGAAAAAAAACATCTGTTGTTTCGTAAATTATGGTCGGATAGCTATGTAACTTTAAGTAACTTTTCTGTGGAACAGTAAATTTTTTTTCGATATTCGCGGATTGTCTCCATAGTTGTTCGTATGGACGAGTACTATCGCCATTTTCCGGCTTCCGCAACTTCATCTTAACAACCTGTAAAATAAATATTGTACATTTTTCAATAAAATAAATTATATGTACCTATTCTTGACATGAATCCCTGTGGGGGTGTCAGAGGTGTTTTAAATAAAAATAGTTAATTTTGTAAAGTAGGTACACATGATGCACTTTTTACAAGTCAAATTTAATATTATAAAATATATGTAATAAAATAATAAATGTACATGAACTAAATTAAAGGTTTATTTAATTTATGGAGCAATATAAATACGATTAAAATGATAGATAAATTCTATAATTATACAAGGTGAAATCCAAACAACTACCCGAACCCATACCGGAGACCCGGCCAGGGACCAGGAACAAGGTTCAATGATCACCAAGCGAGCCCCCATCACGAATCCAGGCGGCCGACCAAATCCCATCCTATATACTACATACTAATAGGTTACATATATGAATACATTCCGAGTATGGAATTTAAAATAAAAGTCACAGTCCACACTCGTACATCCATGTTTTATTGACGATAATTACGCCACAAATATGTGCCTGGAAGATATTGTTTTTAGTGATAAGACCACCAATTGCTTTTACTTTTGCAATTTTCACTTTATTATTTTTTTTCTTTTATTTGTAGAATATATAGACATTAAATAAAATACATAAAAACTAACAAACTCAAGATATATTTTATTTTATGTCCAAATATTCTACAAATAATACGTAGAAGCCTTTATTACAAGTATTTGTTAGATTTTATTTACTATTTTATTTTTTGCTGTACAAAAAAGAATAATGTTGTGTAGTGTATGGTTGGTCAGCCCTATCATCGTACTTCAAACATATAGACTATGGGCGTACCGTGAGTAACCCTATGTATCGAGTAACAAGATGTGACCAATTCAGAGATGTGTGGAAAAAAAGCATTTTGAAGAGTGACCAAAAAAATTTTTTTTTTATTACAAAATCACGTCTATCAGTTAAAGTCTATAAGTAAAGTGTTCGATAGAGCGTATCAAAAGGTGCTTAAAAATTAGGTTTGCGCGTCCTACCTTGGTACTGACGCGAGTCAGCCTGTTTTTTTCGGTGACCGATTTATTTGAAAAAAATCGATTTAGCATCGTTTTCAGCGAGATGTGATCAATTAGAGATGTGAACAAATTCTAAGTTGTGTAGAAACAAAACTACATCAAAATTAACAAGGTTGACTGGGCGCAACCTGAAGCATTTTGTCAGTAAAAACAAAATGCACCAGGTTGCGCCCAAGCAAGCCTATTTATTTTAATGTCGTTTCTTTTTACACAACTACATATTAGTCCCATCTTGTAACTCAATACATAGTCTTACCGACTGTACACTCCTAGTCTAATATGGATGGACCCTTCAGCTTACTTGCCTTCTAAAGCACGTACACAAAACACAAATGTGCCCAAACGAGATTTGATCCCGCGGCCTCTTCGATTTAGCGGTCGGAACGATCCAGAGGTATGCAATAAAAAAAAATGAGGTTCATACCTACAAAATTGGTGAAATTTTCTTAAAGATCCATGATTTCATAATTCCTGTAATTCAACAGCTATTTCCATTAAGTATTTGTTTGAAAGTTGATTTCAAGGTTTGACATCTACGTATTAAATTTTGTTTTTATTTTCAATTTGATAACAAAAATTAAATCTTCAAAAACGGTTCGTCCTAAATGCCATCCATTTCCATGATAAGATTCGTAATAATTGTTACAGCTGAGATTTTCAAAAATTAAATTAACGTTGCTGTTAGCCTAATATTGCTTTATTCATATGCAAAAGAAATTATCAAATTTAGATTTGTCATTCCTAAAAAAAAATGCAAAAATGTTAGTACAGAAAATTGAGTTTCCTTCAAATTCTCCATACAAAACGCCAATTTCATACGTAAGGACCTAATATTATATGGTCACTCATTAACAAAAAAGTTACCTGTTCAGTTAGATATGACTTCGGATACGCCTCGTCTTCTTCAAATATACCATCTTCTTGACATTGAGACACCAAGAGGTGGGCTGAAAGCACCTGTAAAACATATTTTTAATTTTTTATATATAATTATATAGGTAAATACACATAAATGAGACACAATTATTAAAGGATTTTAAATAGAGTCAAATATATATTTCGGGCCCCACTGGGCCCGGCATCAGTTAGAGTGGGGCCCGAATTATATATTTGACTCTATTGTGTAATCCTATAATAATTGTGTCTCATTTATGTGTATATACCTATGTAATTATATATTAAAAACAAAAGAAACAAGCTGATAAAGGCAGTATATATATTTTTTTATATTTTTAATTTCAATTTTATTTATAACACTTTTTGCACATTTACATAAGTAATAAAGACATGCAAAAGAAATAATTAAACATGGTTTACAAAAGCGACGCATATTGCTCATAGCAATATCTTCCAGGCAACCTTTGGAAGCAAACAGAAAGATGAACAAAATAACATAGAGTAGGTGCAAAATCTAATCAGGAAATTATGAGGAATTCAATATTTGACTTTTTTTTTTCATATTTCGTAAAGTCATCTCTAGGATCTACGTATATAACGTAGTTTCTTATATGAACTCAAAATGGTATATATTAATTAATTTAAGCTCAATATTTACTACGTTTGTTGTCCTTTGTCATCTATCTTTTGTGTTAATATAATTTTCTGCCCCGTTAGAATTTTCCATTATTTTGTTGATAAAGAAAATCAACTGTATCGATAGGCTAGTAATGATTCTCTCACAATATTTTTTGCCAATTAACGCACAAATATTTTGAAACACAAACAAGAGGCAAGCATCTGGGATATTGATCGCGTCAAACTATTTATTTTAAAAGCAGTTCAACTTACTAATACAATTAATGCACGTTCCATTTTCTTCAAAAATTTACAAAAGTCCTTTGAAATTCACCATCGAGATCCAGCAAGCACGAAAACTTTTTTTTTATTATCTTTATTTTTTTTATTAGCAAAGAGAAAAGGTGAAGACGCAACTGGTCATGGCCAAGGTTGGCTCGCGAGGAATACACCGGTCGACCACCACTTGCTTTTACTTATTTATAATGCACACGACTGCATCTATGTGTGTAGGTATTGTGCATGCGCATGATACATTCACGCCTACAACGTTCAAGTGTTACCTATCATTATCATTTTAATATATATGGTATTAAGATATAGGTTTAGTTGGTTATATAATATTTTTTATTGTTAATATATATTATGCTTTTTAAGCTTTATTATTTCTTTGATTATTAATAGTAAAACAATAAAAATTTACAACTATATTTTGTTGCATTCGACTGATGACGGCCCCATACCGTGGGCCGAATATATCGACTGAAAACGTATTTTTATTAGTTTACTATTAATAAATAAACCATATGATATTTTATATCATTTACTATGTATAATTCGACTGATGCCGGCCCCAAAGTTTCGAAATATATTTCGAAATTAAGTTTTTGTACGCCGTTTTAATTATACAAAAAATAAAAATAAATAAATCAAAGAAACATTTAACATAAAAATGTATTTATGATAATTTTTGCAACAATCTTTTAAATAAAGCGTTATTAATTTTATTTTATTATTTTCCTTGTATTAACATTTTAAATTCATCTTAACTGTTGCTATTTTCACAGTTTCGTTACCACTAAAGGATAAAATAATAAATTTTCTGATTTTTACTGCCGTTGTGATCTAGTGGAGTACTCGACTACTAATCCAGAGATTGCGGGTTAAATTCTCGTAGGGGCATTTTTGTGTTCGGGGTGCGTGTTTCGGAATGCAAATCAAAATAGACACTTTTTGAAGTTATTTATCTACTGTTCAAAATACATCTGAAGATAAATAAATTAAAGTAACAATTTTGGGACATTCTTCTAGATTTTGAACTATCAGAAACGCGATTGGAGGAATTTCACTCGATAGAAATAATTATTGAAATGAGACAAGACAAGACAAGACAAATACTCTTTATTGTACACCAAAGTTAATAAAATAAGGTAAAAGAACAAACTTATGAGAGAAGGTAACAAATGGCGGCGTTATCACTTATGGCGATTACTTCCAGACAACCTTTGGGTGGAAACTAATCGTTGGAAAAAATAACGCGAAGGTGGTGCACAAAATAAATAATAATAATCAAGGTCTAAAGGTCTAAATTTACACTTTTTTATAATCTGACAAATATGATACAGACACGAAAAATATTTATTTAAATGGGTTTTAACAATACCTAAATTACTGGTTATGGAAATTTTCATAGCAATTTTAGTTAATTTTGTATTAATTTGAAATCTACTTTTTGTCATTTTTCCCCGATTTCGTCCCTATCGCACTGTGGGTCTTTCCGCCTGGAGTAACGGGGACCTTTGCACGGATCATATATCCTAGGTCCTATCTGTAGGTCCAATTTGTGCCCGAAGTACGGCAATAGAGCTCACCAACCCGCTGGAACATAATAATCGTTGGTGAAACGTGTGTGTACTCTGAAACACCTCTAACATCCTCTCGGGGATTCATTTCGTGATGATGTATGTTAGAGATCATCCTAGTTCGTCCACTGCTGAACATAAGTCTTTCCAGGACTTTGCCACTCCCGATGGTCATCCTGGAAGAATTGCCCATACTCACACACGCTGGGCAGGCGGGTTGTAGAGCGCGGTGCCGGAACCTTCGCACCAGTGACGCAGCTGCCCATCACCAGTCTGCTCCATATAAGGCCCGGCTATTAGGGATGGATATACCGCCATCCATCGGTCCCAGTCATGATGGGCCTCCTGGTTTTTTGCCTGTGAGCTGTCCTCTTACTCTCCCCCGAATTACTTCGAGGGAGTCTCCAAGTAAGAGATAAACATAGATGTTAGAGATGTTAGAAATAAACAAAGTTTTTTTTTTTTAATTAATTACAATTATTTTTTGTGTGTATACATTCTCAATTCGTTGGAACAGGATATGTCGATGAAAAGTCAATGTGCAAGTGTTTGTCTAACACTTTGCATTATGAACATCTTTGACACTTCCTCGAAGATACCTATATACATACATAATATCGTATGAATAGTTATTTATTGTGAAGCTTCTAAATAATGAATACATATTCTTATTTATTTCTTTAGCTTCATGATTAGGCCAAACCACAAATTTCATTTATTAACTATTCTCACTTTCTTCAAAGAAAGATTTCTGGCCAAAGGGCGTTGTATTTTGGCGATTTCGTGGAAAGCTAGCCATTAGCGAGGGGTCTCCATTTCCACAAGAGCGCAACACTTTGCTAGTAAGGAAGTGTTAGTTTTAAAATAATGGACACGTCTCCTGTCCAGTATATTTTTTTATAGTAACTGATTAATTAGTTACAGCAAAAGCACAAAACGTAGTGAATTTTTAAAAAATTCCTATTAAAACTGAAGTTAGCGATAGCGATATGTATCACTTTTAGTATGAAATGGTGTCAGATGATGTCACGAGACATGACGTTAAGCTCACTTTGATTGCCAATAACTTAGTCATTTTGAGATATCGAAAAAAATAATTCACTCCAGTTTTTAGCTTTTTAAACGCAATTAATTAATTTTCAAAAACATCTTCATGTAGGAGACCTCATTATGTATGACTGTATCATGTATGTATGTTAGACTAAAAGGTATATATCTATGGGCCATTACTATGTACCAGCTGGGTGCTGTGGCACCAATAGCATCATGAATATGAACGCAAGTAGACTGGACTGCACATACGTAGGTCATTGCTGCGAAACAACGGGGGTGGAGCGGAAATGGCTATGTAATACTATCTTCCCTAGTTATATTCAATCCAGTTATTTTTTTTTTATTGACGACCATCCTCCTTCTGGAGAGTGTACTCCTTGTTTATTATTGCGAGTTCCTAAATTATTGTTTTGCAAAAAAAAAACGCCCTGCATTTTATCCAATTGTATCTTGATGATTTTCTGACAAATCAAGTTGAACAAAGCCGTCTTTAGTTAAAAAGTCATGAACTTTTTGTAAACCTGCATCCTGTCAATAATTGACACTTAAGTAATTTATATAAATTTTTATATTTATTACATTATATACATATAATATTATTATTTCTTTATTTTTTAATTATGCAAGTGTAGTATAATTTTTAAAGTAAGCCTAAGTTTACTTTATTTTTTTTTTTACTCCCCATTTACACTTAAATTTTTATGTTTATGTTCCATAGTATTCTATCTTTTTTAGTTTAAAATTTACGTGTTAAACTTGTATTTAATGTACTTGTATTACAAATTAAGCAAATCTAATTTGAATTTGAATTTTTCATAACTCGTCAATAACATGGAAACGATCATAAATAAATCGTTAAAAAAAGTCCAGAAAGTGGTAAAGAACGTTGATAAATACTTGCGGTAACATTGAACGCAGTAAGGCATGCAAATGCATGAAAGTGGGTTCTCACTTTCCAGTTAACAGATGTAATGCGTGTAATACGTCGTACAGATCACAAGTCGTGAAATGTTTCAGTCAGCGGAATGGAATATCTACATAATTGGTCATTCTACATGTCACACGACGACGTTTGTTATTTGGTTAATTCTTTGAGTTCTTTTGATCGCCTGGACAATAATTAAGCAATAAATAACTGGCAAGATTGTAGCTTGAATTCAATTTACGTGTAATGGTAAAGAGCAATAAAATATTATGTTCCTAATGATTTATAGCGAAATTCATCGTTTTTTAAACCAATATTATTAAAGTGCACAAAGTAGCAGGTAAAGTGCAAAGTAGTTTCCTAGTAAAGATAGGAAAATCTACAAGAAACAATTTCTCTAAATGAAAAATCTTTCAGACAGGGCTCTCTCTTTAATTTGAACTATTTGGGCAAAAACGAAAAAAATAATTTTGTTGATTTCAAAAGGCTTGTTGAGTGAAATGTTATAGGTACCTAATTTCATTAGAGAGTGTTTGATTAGTAAGCTGTACTTGCTGTACATGCACTTGCTTAAGTATGTATTGTCTTTGCAATTTGCGCGATAAGCTTTTTGAAATAAATAATTCAACGTAAACTAATTTTAAATTTACCACCTGCTTAAAATATGCTAGATTCTGTGCCTGTTAAGCGTGTGCAAAGTTAGATATTTTAAACTAGTGTTTTATTTTTCAACCACTGGTGCCATCAAGGGGATAGTTTTGACATCGCTTGAAAAAGCAATCTGCGGGCTTGTTTTACATATCGTTATGTTGGTATTTCTGGAAGTAACTGCATAAACTTAAAAACTGTTTATTCTTATTGAGGATGAGTATTTTCATACTTGTATATAATAATATGTTTAAATGTAAAATTCATAACGATTTTAGACGTCATAACTTGTATTCTATTGAATATATCTTAGAACTTGTTATTAAAAAGATAGGTTTGTTTTGTTTTGTAACATTGGCAACAGTGTCAGACTGACAGACAGTCCAGACTTGAAACAAAAAGGTTTTTTGTCTATGTACCTAATGTCAGCTTGTAATTTTGTCATTGTTTCATGCATTGACTTAAAAAACCGTTTCGTGTCATTTTTCGCAGATGTATTAAAAAACGTCGTTTGATACACGTGCGAGTGTCGATATTTCTCGTCCCGACTGTTTTCTGCTTCGACTACGTCTCAGCAGAAAAAATCAGTCGTGACTTGAAATATAGAACTTCTCGCACTAGGATCAAAATCTACTATTAAATAATTTTCAGCGATCTAAACTTATTTTATTCGTTTTTGTCCACATGCCTTAAATAAAAGATTGTTTTTAAAAGGATTTTTATTTATTATTTTATTTATTTTTATTATTCGTCAAAATTCTTCACTCACTAGGGAACAAATAATTTCGTTAACATAAATTAGTATTATATCATTGCAGTTTGCAGTATATAAATGCAGAAAAAAAAGTAAATCTGGATGTGAGGAGCTCTGAACTGGGGTACTCCTCACGTCCAAATTTACTTTTCTTTCTGCGTTTCTATACTTCAATGATATAATATTAATTTATATCTCCTTGCGATGGATAAATCGCCAAGTGTTCAAGTATAGAAATCGATTTTTATCATAGGTTAGATAATTTCGTGTTGAAAACTAAATTAAATAAATGAAAACTAAATTAAAGTACCTATATTTATTAACAATCATCATAAAAATTTACAATTAAAAAAGGAAATTAGGAAGTGTTTTGTCTAACAGTGTTGTTAAATTATCTTGAAGATAAGATGAAGCTAACAGCCAAAGCATTATATGCACTACTTATATTAATTGTGCATTGTGTATACGTTTGTGTAAGTACAGTTAACTTCATGTTGTTTGAATATTTTGATGGACCCGTAGAATAATTTTGATAAGTAGTAAAAAATTTTGTTATAGTGGGAAGTCTGTGTAAATAAACATGTACAACCCGGTCACATTATCTCGAGACCTGGCGTCGATGACGTCAATTCGCGTCGGCGCTCAGATACAGAGCGCGGGGAGGTGAAAGGAGAACGGGGGCGGGTGGTTCGCATTCCAGCGAGGTCTCGAGATAATGTGACCGGGATGTAAGTATAGTACGCAACCTGACGGGAGTGTGGACCAGTACATGTCAGTATGAAATCGGCCGCACTCCCGCCGCGCCTGTCGCGTAGGATAACTTATGAAATTGACTGAAAAAAAAATATTTACATAGTTTCGCAGTTATTAGATCCATTTCAATAGATTTTTGGTGATAAAATGAAACTTAACTGAAAATAATCATGATTATGACATGTGACGGGAAATTTTGGTATCTCCAGCTGATTGCGTCTTAAGGCATTATCAAGGAGAAAAACCACAAGATGAAGGATAAACACGAATGCTTGCATGTAATTATAGTAAAATACATTGATGTAAAACAATGTTCTGAGGTAAAATAGGATAATTGTTTATTCACTAAAATATCAAAAGGTTTTATTTTTTAACTAACCCTATTACAGACACCAAGTTAAGATATCTATCAAAGAAACAAAACGCGGATGAAGAAAACAAAGAACAATGTCAGACTTAGTTGCCGCATGCAAGTTGCATTATACAAGTAAGTAATATAATAACCATAGAAGCATTTTTAAAACTCTTTGTAGCTGTTTCTTTAGTTATTTTATTATTTTATATTACGAGAATTACACTTAATTATTAAATTATATTATTAAAGATAATATTTGCTATATCTTAGCTTTTTATTTGATACTTTGAGGGAAATATATATCTTATAAAAACACTTAAATGTTTTTTTTATATATTTCGGCCTCTTAAGTACTAATTTATTGTAACTTTCTTTTTTTTAAGAAATTTCCTAAAACAAATTTACTTAGCGAACCTGCATACAAGGTGTAACAGAAAGGTGTAACCATATTTGAAGAGCTTATTCAGTCAATGGTAAAGAACAACTTTTACTATAGAGCCAACCCTGAAATATCAAAAAAAAATCTACCCTTCCATACATTTCGGCCGAGCGGCATTGCATTTTTTTATGAAACAGTAAATTTATTTTTCGAGATACAGGTTTTGTTCCATAGCAAAAGTTGTTCTATACCATTGACTGAATAAGCTCTTCAAATATGGTTACACCTTTCTGTCTACACGTTGTATAATAAACAAATGTTTCATATTTATAAATGAAATGTTTCATATTTACTTTCATTTCATTTGATAACCGAGCTATATTTTTCAGAAATAGAAATGATATTGAACAATAATTTTAAAATACCCAACCCTAATGCGTTTAAAATACCCAACCCTATTCGAATTGTTGGGAGTTTCCCAATTTCAATCAATTTTACACGAGTAATAAATCTGATGCTTATACAAGAGACAGCGTGAAATCCAACCAAGTAGAACCAGGAATGTGAGGAATACTAACACTACAAGTATGATTATCCACTATATAAGTAATGTTTGAATGATCGATTGATAGACGAAATCGTAAACCTAAATGTTTAACGCATCACTGACCGCCCATTACCATTGTACCTGCACTGCGCAGAAAAAAAAAAGCAGCTGTAAAGATAAATCAAACACCAATTTAGTATTTACTATATTTTTATTAAGATTTTCTTCTTGTGTCTGTATTTTCAATCTTAAAAACTACATACCTAACTGTGTTTTTTTTTATATATTTACAAACGCGAAAATATCACAGTTGCTTACTGAATAACAAATCCTTGGTGAATAATTGAAATAAATAAGGTATTTTATAGAGCGCCATCTATCGGGTAACTGAAACTACGAGTATTTGGTCTGCATGGTAAACGACATCTATTGGTAGCCATGATAACTGCCGTCGTAGTGGTGGTTGTAAACCTGTGGATGGTGAGCGTGCCCGATGCGCTTGACGACTGCGTTAAACCCGTTGTGCTTGTCGGCGGTGTACTCGACGATGCGCGTCGTGCCATCAGGCTCGGCGAGGGAGTAAGCACCTAGAAGTTACAGAAGGTTTTTATAGATGGCGTTGTTAAAAACAATTAGTTTGTTGTATGATTTTTTTTGGGTATAGCAATTAACAATTTATTTTAATAATAATTTATATTTGTTTGGTAATATATTTTTTATTGATTTAAATAAATACCTTTGACAACATCACCATCGCGGGTCTCCCATTGTGACTTGTGGTCACCAGTGTGAGGGTCCTTTACCGCATAGTCGAATGCATATTTAGGGTATGCCTGAAATAATGAAAAAATAAATTTATTAGAGATAGCACGATGTAAAAGTGTGTAAATATGTACATATGATTTTATTAATAACGAGTGTTACTCGAAGTTACATTTTTTCTCTTATGTAAAATCTTTGGGTGGGTACTTTGAACTTGCCACGGTATAAAATTTTTATCGTAGATCTCCGAATAAAAGTTATGTTTTTTGTATGTCATGAATTCTATAAACTAGCGACCTCGCTTCGCTTCGCTTGGCTCCTTATTTTGTCTTGAATGTAAACCTAAAACGCTCCTCCTCACTTCGCTCGTCGTCGCACCTATTTTTGACTTTTGGTTCATAAGTTTCGGATCGGAAGTTCAGTATTCGGAGGTTCATTATTTTTAAACCAGGTGGTCGTGAAAATTTTTAGTTTAGTATTTTTAATTTATTTTGTCGATAGATGTTACGCAGTTAAATAAGTATATTTTTTGATATATAATTTTGCTGCAGCTCAGATACTATCAGATACAACAGTTTGCAGCTGTTCCATCCATCCATCAGCCTAGTTCGTCCACTGCTGGACATAAGCCTTTCCAGGACTTTGCCACTCCCAGCAGTCATCCTGGAAGAATTGCCCATACTCACACACGCTGGGCAGACGGGTTGATAAGCGCAGTGCCGAAACCCTCGCACCAGTGACGCCGCTGCCCGTCACCAGTCTGTTCCATATAAGGCCCGGCTATTACGGATGGATATACCGTTATCCATCGGTCCCAGGCATGGTGGGACTCCTGGTTTTTTGCCTGTGAGCTGTCCTCTTACTCTCCCCCGTATTACTGCGAAGGGATCTCCAAGTAAGAAGGTGGTACCTCCACAGATGAGCCCGGCATCAGCTCTACCACCTGATAGTGCAGCTGTTCGCTGGGATATAATTTGTTTTTCGGAGGTTTTATTATTATCCGTTTTTAAGTAACTCAGCAGATAAATCAACAGGCATACAAAGGGATTCATGATGCCAGTGAAATCCTAGAAACAGCATTTAAAGAAACACCAAAGGCATAAAACACAATAAAGTTTTCGATTCGGTGTAACACGACTTAACTTATATGACAGTACTAACCATATTTTAAGCGTCCTGTTTTTTTTTTTCTTTTCGAAAAGACAAGGACAGATAAAATTCAGTACTGTCAAATAAGATGTGTTACACCGAATCGACACCAATGTGATATTAATTTCGCAAGAAATATTGGAAGAACTTTCTTTTTAGGCTTCCCGTTGAAGTCTTTTATATGAATATAAATTGTCCATAAAAAAGACATCAATGGGGGTTTAGGCTTTCTTTTTTATTTTATCTTTTAACTTATTTTGTAGAGTGTAAATATTATATATACCTACTTAATTCGAACACTTTGCACTTCTTGCAGAAATTTCACAATATTTATCGATAGACGAAACCAGTTGCAAATTTATGAATTAAAGTAGTGGAACATTTAGAAGAATTCTTGTACGTTTGTTTTGCTGATTTATATAAAAACGGCTCACCGCAATAAGTGTTATGATCGGGTAAGTCGACCAGTTTCAGCAGATTTAGACTGCCTTCATCTAGGTGCATGGGAGGCGTAACGTCGTCGCGTAAACGTCTTTACTCGCCTAGATGAAGGCAGTCTAAATCTGGTGGAACTGGTGGGCTTTCCCGATCATAACACGTATTGAGGTGAGCCGTTTTTATATAAATCATGAATTATCCTCAAGTCTCATTTAATTCTATAGTTTGTTTTGCTGTTAATTATTATTTTGTTTTACTTAATCTTAAATGCGCTCATTAAGTTATTAGTAACATAAGAGGCTGTTTGCTAACACTTACACTCTGAAACATACTTTGTGGATTGATAAATTACTTGCTACATACATATGTACCTCGTTATGTCAACATAAAGGCATGTACACAGGTAATTGAGGAGTTTTGTCTATTGAACTGGTCATTATATAAAAAATCCTTGAGAATTGCGACAAATTTAAACTACTTTGCAATAAAACTTGATGGTAGATGACCATGTTGGTCATTATATGGCATCGTTACCTTGTACAAATCGCGCCAAATTCATAGTCCACGCTGAACACGAGGCGATTCGCATCAACAGGAACAAAAAGTATGGATTGTTCTTTGGAGGAGCAACTTCAGAGTGGATTAGAAGTTTAGCGCGATCTATAGTTTACTTGACAAGATACTTCTACGACTATATAACCAAATTGAAAGAGCTAGTAAAATATCTTTGTCGTGATTAGATTTCAAAAATAAACTTTTTACATTTTAAGACAATTTACAAAATGTAAACAGGTGTGTTAATATTTTAGAAAAAATGCAATATTTATGAGTATGACAAGGATAGAAGATATAATTTCCTTTCTTATAACTATTAGGAGCATATCCATTGCAGTTTACTTTTTTCTTGGACCGAAAATATTGACATTCACAATGAAGTTATTGGGGAAAATATCAATATTAAAAACCGGCCAAGTGTGAATCGGACTCGCGCACGAAGAGTTCCATACTATTATCAATAAAAACGGCAAAAAAAACCTGTCTTCTGTATGGGAGCCCCCTTAAATATTTATTTTATTATATTTGTTGTTATAGCGGCAACAGAAATATATCAACTGTGAAAATTTCAACTGTCAAACTTTCACGTTTCATGAGATACAGCCTGGTGACAGACGGATAGATGACGGACAGCGGAGTCTTAGTAATAGGGTCCCGTTGGTTACCCTTTGGGTACGGAACCCTAAAAAATGAGGCTGTCCAAATACTTACATAGTAGTCACCGTGGTAGCCTCCATCTCCCGCATAGCCACCACTGCCGCTGTAGCCTGCATCCCCCGCGTAGCCACCGCTGTAGCCTCCATATCCGCTATAGCCTTGACCGATGTATCCAGCGCTAGCTACAGCACAGGTGGCAACGAACAGGAATGCCTTAAATAAACAAAACACATACAAATTATTTAAATTAAGATAAATTTTATTTAATTATAAAAATAAAACATAGTATATATTATTATTTTAACTGATAATAAGTTAAATATTCATAAGAGGTGAAATATTTACTGAATTGTTTTCTTTTTATTGTTTCTTACTTGTGTATATGTATAATTAAACAAAAATAAATAATAAAATAAAACTATGAATATATAAATATCCACATTTATTCAAAAATAAAAATAAGTTTTACTAAAGTAACTTTATTTATCTATTAAATAAACAAAATGCTTATTAAAATAAAACTGAAAATTGATTCTTATTTACAAATGGCACAATATGTGATTATTTTATTATCTGTCACAAAGATTTAAGGCACTATGGGTCTACTATTAAGTATGTCATCTATCTGTGATCTAGGAATAATGATGCTTGCAGTGTAACTAGATGGTAATGATCTATGATCGATTGCTTGCGATGACGCCAGTGTACTACAGCCAGCCCCGTGTTTCTCAAATCGAATTTAAATCGGTTTTGTTTCGATCTGTAATAATAATAAACGAGGATTTCCAAATTAAAAACACGCTATCAAAAGTAAATTTGTTTGTCGTTACTTTGTTTTACTGGTGAATTATAAAATGAATGTGTGCTAAGCTAGATTATTTAATTTATTCTATGAAAGTTGAAATTCTCCCTATCTGTCAACAAAATAGATTTCATTATACGTAATTACGAAAAACAAAGTGATATGTTCCCATTCCTATTTTGTCCCAAATTTACCCTACCCAAGTCGCAGCAATACGAAGCATTGTCTTTTAACAAAACATTAAATGAATAAAGATAGCAATGATGTTTACAGAAATTTTCAAGGAAATTAGAGGGTATAAAACATGTCCTGTAAAATTTTACTCGCAATACAATATACAACGTGTAACAGAAAGATGTAACCATATTTGAAGAGCTTATTCAGTCAATGGTTTAGAACACATTTTACTATAGAACAAACCCTGTATATCGAAAAAAAAAAAAAATTGCTTCATAGGATGGCAGATGTATGGAAGGGCAGATTTTTTTGGTGAGTTTTCAGGGTTGAATCCACAGTAAAAATTGTTCTATACCATTGACTGAATAAGCTCTTCAAATATGGTTACATCTTTCTGTTACACGTTGTATTATGTTTGTAAATCATTGCAAAAGTGTTGCTTCGTATAGTTGGAATTGTGTCTGCCTTAGAATAAAATGTCCGTCATAGATTTTAGTCAAACATTGCTTAGTTGTGGAGTTAACAGCTAATCAAGCGACCGAGTATAAAAACCCAGAATTAAGTTTGAAAACAACAAACAAGAAGCAATAAAAAAAAAAAGATAAGTAATTTTGAAATTTAACTAATTATTACTTTGTTTTACAGGTATTATTATTCACTCTACTTCATATCTGATTTGACACCACTCAAAGTAATTTAGTTTGCATCCCTGATGGTGCAAGAAGTCAACGCTTAAAAATACTTTGTGTAACATCCTTCCGTACACATGTGTTTATGTACGGAAGCCACACAATTGTATGTTCTTATAACAATTACAGTGTATGTACCATGTAAATACATGATATACACCTTACAACACCACCGAAATATCTACTAAATGAAGAATTTTCTTGCCGAGTTAAGTTGACGATGGCACGTTTTGACGTACAAAAAATTCGAGTGCTTTCCGGGTAACGCGGTCTGCGTTATGGGCCAGGTGTCTTAATGTCTAACTTCAATATCCATTGCTATCGCTTTCAAAGGTACGCGTAACTGGCTTGAATTATGTGTGATGATATTTTTAGCCAATCACGATACATTTGAAAGAGCTAGCAATAGATATTGAAGTTCAACGCTAAGGAGGCAGGTTAGTGGCCACAGTGTTTGAATTACTAGATAACAGATGTTCTAAGAAAAAACACATCTGATCAGATTTATCATGCTTATTAAAAGCAAGGTTCGTAGGCATGCAAATGGAACCTTCTTTTCCTATATACAACGTGTAACAGAAAGGTGTAACCATATTTGAAGAGCTTATTCAGTCAATGGTATATAACAACTTTTTTTTTATGGAACAAACCTTGTATCTCGAAAAAAAATCAACTGTTTCAAAGAAAAATGCAATGCCGCTCGGCCAAAATGTATTAAAGGGCAGATTTTTTTTTGAGATTTCAAGGTTGGCTGCATAATAAAAGTTGTTATATACCTTTGACTGAATAAGCTCTTCAAATATGGTAACACCTTTTTGTTACACGTTGTATATGTAGGTATTTACCTTCTTAACAAAAGAACAGAGGTTCGCAGATAGTTTAGTGAAGTAGTACTCTATTGAGAACAATTCATCTCCCAGCATCAGATAGCCGCAGTAGAAGTAAGGTCAGCGAATCGGTTCAATATGAAAATTGCTCTATTCAGATATCCATGAGTGAGACAAAACAATGCATGTTATACAAATAACTGCTTGAAATGTTGGCGTCTTAATCACATGGGGATTATAGGGCATTATGTATACTTGCATACTTAGCTAGACAGTAACTTTATTTAGAATAATTCATAACACTTTATTTTTGTTTAATATTTTGGTAGGCTTTTCCTTTGAAATAAGCTATGATAAGGTAGAAATATTTAGAACTAAAAAAACAAAATAAATGTTAAAAATAAAGCAAATCCTACAAATCCTTCTACACTCTAAATTAAATCCTGAAACTAATTCTCTTTCCCCTTCTGCAATTCTTCTTAGATTAATAAATTATCTTAATTTAAATTTAATCTCTTTTTTTTTTTCAGTAAAAAAATAAAAATATTCTATAATATATATTTTCTTTTAGATTTATAAATTGCTTTAATTTTTTTCATTATTTAAACTTTATAAAACTATTGCTAGGTTTTACAATTCTGCTGGACTGAACTAGTTATCATAAACAAGTTAGCTAAAATGATGACTAGTTTATTTAAATCATGTTTACAACTTCTGTTTATATCTTTCACTATTATGTATTTATATATTATGTCATGAAAAGAAGGTAGCCCGTTGTTATGAAATATTAAAACTTTGAATAAATATACATTTATTTTTGTTCTTTGTTTTTGTCTGTTTTTTTCAAAATTACAATTCGAATTGTAGTTGCAAATGTAAAAGTGAGTTATGTTAAATGTAAAAGAGGGTCAACGTAAATATTTTTCTTATTCTTAATATAATTTAGAGTGTATTACAAACTAGAAAATATCAATCAGAAACAAATCCAAAGACAAGAATTTCAAAAAATTCCCCGGGCCAGTTTTTGAACCTGCGACCTCTTGATGAGAACTGCGAATTTCTTAACTGTCTGAAGCAATAATACTGTAGCGACGACAGCGCCATCTGTTTCTTAAGAACAAGGCGTGAAATCACATAACGCCCTCGTGAGCGTTCTGTATGTGCAGTACAAGCTAGTATATAAAGCAGATGCAAAAATAACAGTGGACAATTATGATGGAAGAATTCGCCGGTCTAGGTAGGAACCTCATTGGCGCAATTGGTAGCGCGCTTGTCTTGATAACAAGAGGTCGCAGTCGAATCCTGGCCCGGGGAATTTTTTCAAATTCTTGTCTTTGGATTTGCTTCTGATTGATATTTTCTAGTTTGTAATGCACTCTTATAATATTTAGAGTATTCATAGAGATGTATTTCGCAAAATAAACATAATCTGTAGTATTATTGTTTCTTGATGACAATTGATTACGGAATGATCAGCCGGATCTGCACTACGGGTTAAAAATAAGCTTTGACTCTGTGAGTTTCATTTTTGTGTAATTTTTTTAAAATAAGCTGCCCAATTTCTCAAACTAAGAGGTAAAAGTTTTACAGGTCCTTCTGTAAAAGTTTCACAGACATTGTTGATTGGTTGCAAAGTTTTAAACTATTAAACACACCTTTCTGATTTTTAGTTTCATAATATATGTACATGTCTTGATTCGCAGATATTTAGAACAGTGTACGCAGAAATGGTGGATTTATGGTAATTTCTACTCTTTAGATATTCGATTTCAATGTGTTTATGTCGCAGTTATAAAAGATATTGTTATATAAAATATATTATCTATTCATACAAACTTTTAAGAAAAAATAATTTAGATTTAAACTAAGTAAAAATAAATAAATTACCTAAAACAAATTAAATTAAATAAAAAACTTTTTCCAAATCGCTGCCAGATGGGAGGGCACCCAAGACACTGGCAGCGTTACCTCGTTGGATGGCTAAGCTTATCCGTTGTCCGAGGTACGCGCCAGCCCTCGGGTCACCCGAGGCATCGACCAGGCGCGACGATATTTCGTGGAACAGTCGACGCGCCTCTGGCCCCCACGGCCCCAGTGTTTCGACGGCAAACGGCGCAAATATGTAACCCGCTCCCAGGGCTGCATAGTTGCGCCGCTTAGCTAATTCAGCCGTTGCTGCCGCCGCACCCGCCTTTTTTGCGGTCGCCGGAAGGTGGGACGGAGCAAGCGTATCTACGCACGTAGCGTCCCACACCAACGACCGCCCGTTTCTCCACGAAACGAGTGTCATGCCGTCGGGCCTCTTGCCATCGTCACGTGAGAGACCTTGGGGCTTAATTAATAGATTAATATTTTATATTAATTATAATTAATATAAAATATTAATAGTATTATTATTATAAAATAATTATAAAATAATAATAATACTACATTCAATAAAAAAGACGCTTTAAAATGAAATAATGTGATCTACAAAAGGGAAAATCAAGTATTTTCCTAAATACGAAAAGGAACCGAGTAATTTATTGCTCTTACGCCCGTGTATCATAGTACGTTTTTCAATACATAGTGTGAGGAAATACAACAAATATAATCTTGTGAACTTCAAATTATGATTGGCTCAAAAGAACTGTATCCAGAGCCGTTAAACAGTGGAAAAAAATGTGTGTACCTTGCGTAAATTGGTTACTGAAAAGAAAAAAAACAGTGTACGTAGAAATGGTGCATATAATTTATAATACGTAATTGTTCTATCAGTATCTTTATAATTGTATTAATAAATTTAATTCTTTTAAAAAATTTCCTTTATAAATAATAATTTAATGAATAAAAGTATAAATAAATGTATACTTAATAATTGTATGTATTGTTCTATCAGTAAATTTTAACTGAATTCGTGAACGGTTTAGAAAGGACAAAAATTTCTATATAAAGTACTTTTCTTTATTAATTCAATTCTATTTTATTTTGTTATGTAATTTGTTGTAATGTATAATTAGCACATTATGCTCTTAGAATATCACTAGACATTGCTTATATTATAGTGCAGTTGTTTAAATGATGAACGCTTACTAAACTACTCGAAATTCGATTCCCACTGACCGTAAGTAACATGCCATCATTCTCAATTTCTCCACGGATGTAGTAGCCAACAATTTTTATTCATAGGTATATTTATAATAGTAGAATTGCCGTTTTCTATGGAGAATTTGAAGGAAACTCAATTTTCGGTACTAATATTTTTGCATTTTTTTTTTAGGAATGAAAATCCAAATTTTTATTTCTTTTGTGTATGAATGAGACAACTTTAAGCTAACAGCAACATTAATTTAATTTTTGTAAAACGTGTGCTGTAAAAAAATATTACGAATCATGAAAACGGATGGCGTTAAGGACAAACTGTTTTTGAAAATTATATTTTAATTTTCAAACTAATAGCAAAAACAAAATTGAATACGTAGATGTAAAACCTTGAAATCGACTTTCAAAAAAGGAAACAATGGAAATACCTGACTATTGAATTACAGAAATTATGAATCTGTAAGAAAATTTCGGCAATTTCATAGGTAAGCATCAAATTTTACTTATGTTTTTAAAGGATTCATTTATTTACAAAGATCTTTGGAAGCTGCGTAATCAAATTCTTTAAATTTTATTGGGATATTTTAGAATGAGATAAATCTGTTATTAATGTTATTTAAGCGAAAATACAAAATCCCAAAACAACCAATCACAATAACTAAAATCACTCATTTTTCAGTCCACTTACTTGGAGGGCACGCATGTTTTCTTTGTTGTTTATTTTTCAAATTTGGAACACTGATATCACTTTCTTCCTCTTCAGACCTTCGCTGACAGGAGTAGAACTGATACTGTATGGAGTCAACAATGCGGCCAGTATTTATAACTGAAGCTGCCAATACGCCGGCAAAGATAACTCCGACATTCAATATTAGACCTGGGTCTTTATTCCTTTGACGCAAAGAGTACTTTCCAATGAAGCAAGTAAACAGTTAAAATTTGCGAGTTTGTAGTAGTTGCACCCTTGTTGCGCGATATAGAAATTTTTACAGTAGGTGAAGTTTGAGAATATAAACAATATTGGAGTAAGTAATTAAAAATTTATTTCAATATTAAGAGGGCTCCTGTAATTCAAATTTGAGCTTTCTAAAACTAGGCACTGTATTGAAAATTTAAAGCCTATGATTGGTGGAGGCAAGAAACTAAGATGATTTTATATAATACGGAAGTTAAGGTTATATGCAACCTGCTGAGATGAGATTTAGTACGATTTGAAGAATCTTATGTCGCGTGGATTGGTTGTGTCCATAATCGGAACTAACGCCGCTACCATACTCCTTGTTTCACAGCTGCACTGTCATCCACACTGTTTTGTATGAATCTCATTATGATTCTGTTCTAATGCCGTCTTTTTTGCACGCGTGAAAAAACCCTGACTCTATCCCACTTTCAAATCATTTTATGATTCACCCAAATCAGCCCTTTTTAGATCTGCAGATCCTTTTAGCACTGTATCTATAGGTATAGGTAACATTTAAAAAGTAGTTCTTCCCGGCTGGGGTGTTTTTGAATGAGGGCACCAATAGATGACTTTTTTTTGCCCCCTTCCTTGTACTTTCGATTTTTTTCTACCCCCTCCTACACAACCTGCCAGTATCTACTTCAAAAGAACTCTAAGATGGACAACATGGAACTGTTAGCGCGTTTCTTCCACTCGTAATTGACTGTTTATTTTTCTTATCATGAGACTCCATTTACTCCAGGTGCCATATTATCTATAATGAAACTACAAAACTATCCAGTGGTCACGGTATAACAATATCATCGTTCATTATTTCCTCGGAATTGCAGATGTAGATTCAACTTGTAGACCGATGCTCTACTTAAAAGCTTTTAGCGAGCGTGTGCAATGTTATGGTCAGATAGTCGATTAGTTTGTTATGTAGGTCGTCGTGTGATAGTAGTAAGAAAGGTGCCGGATTGATTGTTGTTGTAGATTGATTTATCAAACATGAAACTAGCGAAATCTTTGTATTAAAAATTAAACATATTTTGCATTAAGTACATACATATACCCATGCCTGTATCGCAGAGGGATAGACAGATACTACAAATTTCTATCTGCTTGGATCCTGACACACCTCTTTTGCTTCTTCCACATCCATCAATTTAGTCATACAAGCTCTTCTATTCCAGGTGTACTGTTGACTTTGCCCTTCTTTAGTATTGCAATAAGTGTTAATAATGAAAATTAAGTATGGTAATTATTCTTTATTTATATTATATTATTGAATTAACGCATTGATAAAAAATTACATTTAATAAAATCATTAAAATTAAGTATAACTAGAAAATGTTATTTTCAAAAACTTGTAATGTTCACATGATATTTGGCTAACATTTTATTTTGAGATCTTATAGTCAACATTTAAAAAATATTTTTAAATATAGGTACAAAAAATCAGCTATTTATATACCTAACTAAAACGTATCCTTAGTTTTTAGGGATCCGTACCCAAAGGGTAACCAACGGGACCCTATTACTAAGACTCCGCTGTCCGTCTGTCTGTCTGTCTGTCCGTCTGTCACCAGGCTGTATCTCAAGAACCGTGATAGTTAGACAGTTGAATTTTTCACAGATGATGTATTTCTGTTGCCGCTATAACAACAAATACTAAAAAACAGAATAAAATAAATATTTAAGGAGGCTCCCATATTATGTTTTTTTGCCGTTTTTATAGATAATGGTACGGAACCCTTCGTGTGCGAGTCCGACTTGCACTTGGCCGGTTTTTCTAATATATATTTCTATAAGTAATATAATTTTCACCTCATATTTCAGTACTATCTAGAAACGTTTTGCTTTTTGTACTTAGTACGTGCAATTAAGGGTCGGAGTGCCTAATTCTGGCAAAAACAGGATTCAGCATTCTCACTTTAGATGATAGTAAATATTAAAATCACTACTCAAAAAATTAAGTGAGATTTGAAGTGACTTCAAAAAAAATTAGAACTTTTTAGAAATACGCTTTAGTATTTTTACTATTGTGATTTAATTAGAGATAACAACGACACAACATATTTCAGAACCATAGTAACACTGGATAAAAAAAACGATTTCCAATAGCTTTCTTGCACTACGTAAAAAGGTCAAAATTACTGAGGTTGATTAAAGCGAGATAGAGAGTAAAAACAAAAGCGGTAGAGCAGGACATATTCAAAGGAGTCCCAAACCCTTGAGTCCAAAAGTAGATGGACTTCAATTTCCACAATAGTATGCGTGCGTTCTCGTAAATACTATTTAAAGCGTTTATTATGAATGTATCAACACGTAATTTTATAATTTTACGCACCAGTAAGTAGATATGCATAATTTAAAGTGTATGTCACAATATATATACCTAAAAATCGACTATAGATAGATCGATTGATTGATCAAATTTTTTGTTGATTAGCAGCACGAACAGCTAAAGTTCTTGGTCGAATGGAATATTTTGATTGGCAAATGTTAGTTATGAAAATACTGATCACTGGTCGATCGTTTTTGGGATGGAAAAATGCCCAAGCGTGTATGCAAATTTTATTGAAGTTTTCAAGTAAGAAAAAAAATAAGTGACATTTGATTGATTTATTTTGGTAACTGCAGATTTTACAAAAAATCACACTGCATATTAATAGTTTCTCTTCTGGAAGATATATAAATTGCATACATACACGTTTATTAATGACGTGCTCAGAAAATTAAACCACATGCTCTACTGATCATACTGCATAACTTCCAAAGAAAAACTTCTTTAAAAAACGAATAAAAAAATGCACACCTCCATATAAATTTATGGAATAAATGTATGGAAATGTGTGGTAATAACGTCATTGAACTCAAATGTATGGAAATGTGTGTTAATAACGTCACTGAAGAGGTCAATAAATGTATGGAAACGTGTGGTAATAACGTCATTGAAAGTCAATAAATGTATGGAAATGTGTGTTAATAACGTCACTGAAGGTCAATAAATGTATGGAAATGTGTGGTAATAACGTCACTAAAGAGGTCAATAAATGTATGGAAACGTGTGGTAATAACGTCATTGAAAGTCAATAAATGTATGGAAATGTGTGTTAATAACGTCACTGAAGGTCAATAAATGTATGGAAATGTGTGGTAATAACGTCACTGAAGAGGTCAATAAATGTATGGAAACGTGTGGTAATAACGTTATTGAAAGTCAATAAATGTATGGAAATGTGTGTTAATAACGTCACTGAAGGTCAACAAATGTATGGAAATGTGTGGTAATAACGTCACTAAAGAGGTCAATAAATGTATGGAAACGTGTGGTAATAACGTCATTTAAAGTCAATAAAATGTATGGAAATGTGTGTTAATAAAGTCACTGAAGGTCAATAAATGTATTGAAACGTGTGGTAATAACGTCACTGAAGGTCAACAAATGTATGGAAATGTGTGGTAATAACGTCACTAAAGAGGTCAATAAATGTATGGAAACGTGTGGTAATAACGTCATTTAAAGTCAATAAAATTTATGGAAATGTGTGTTAATAAAGTCACTGAAGGTCAATAAATGTATTGAAATGTGTGTTAATAACGTCACTGAAGGTCAACAAATGTATGGAAATGTATGGTAATAAACATAAACATAAACATAAACATAATTTATTTTCACACCAAAATCTTTTTTACATACACTCAACAAATCAACAGACTTAAACAAACAAAATTAAATTATAATTAGAGAAAGGGAACGAGCATACATCTGCTAAGTGTAGGTATCCGCATGGATGTTACCCTGTCTGCCAAACTAAGTTGCCTTGTCCGCATGACAGCCAGTGTCCTACCGATCGATGGATCAGATTTGGCGTAATATAAACAAACAAAAACAATGAAAAATTATAATTAAGGTAACCAATACTGCCTAAAATCTAAAAATACCACTATAAAACAACTAAACCCTACAGCCTATATATATATATTATATTACATACATGACATACGTAAGTATTAAATATATCTACTAATAACATATCAATAAATAGAAGTACTTACATAACAATTACACATACATATATACATACAAGTACAGATATAACATTCATTTATTTAGTGTGGAAACAAAAGGATAATTAGATTTTATTATTTATTTTTAATGTGGGTAACTTGCTTTTTTGTCGTTGACAAAGATATGCAACGGATCTGTTAACAAAGATCGACAAGTAGCTGGAAAGAACCTTATCATCGAGCATGATGGGTCATATTGCTACTTTTTAACGACAGCAAGCCGGTGGCACGTAATTCGCAAACAAATTGCCAGTGACTAAAGATGTTCTAGATACAACAAAATATAAACAGGTAATTGTTTTATTTTTATAGATTACTATTTAAGGTAATTAATATAATTGTATTATTCTTTTATTTTAAGAATTTCTTCGCTCTGTTCGTACGTCATTGGCAAAAGCCAAAGAGAGACAGCAATTTTAAGTCGATACATTGAGAGCGAATAAATATTTAGTAATTTGTTTACAAGTGTGTAGACATACGGACCATGGAATACAAAACTTGACCGAGCATATTGTGTTCGTACTTTAGGTGGTTTACATACTGCGTGTTTGCGTCTAATATTGGCATTTTTTTCCAGGCAGTAAGATAGTTTACCATGTTGGCGAATTAAAATGGTTTTAATGTATAGTTTTCTTACCGAAAGTATACCAGTTAATTCGTATATTTCTATAGTAGGGAATCGTAAACGTTTGAACATCATAATTTTCACTGAAGGTCAATAAATGTATGGAAATGTGTGTTAGTAACGTCACTGAAGGTCAATAAATGTATGGAAATGTGTGTTAGTAACGTCACTGAAGGTCTATAAGTGTATAGAAATGTGTGGTAATAACGTCACTGAAAGTCAATAAATGTATGGAAGTGTGTGTTAGTAACGTCACTGAAGGTCAATAAATGTACGGAAATGTGTGGTAATAACATCACTGAAGGTCAATAAATGAAAGACGTCGCTTTATTTAATAAATAAAAGAACATGTATCTAAAATCTGTCTACTTTAAAACCAGTTACGGAAAAAGATTCCCTGAAACCGTTTTTAAAACGCAAATATTAGCAAAAAAAGGAGAGCCCAATTGTTGTAAGTAGCAGCTTATGTACTTACATAATGTTGCAAAAAAACCTACTACTTTTCTGCTTAATTCACCAACAATATCAACAACGTCTGTTAAACACTTTTCCTACGTGACAACTCATTTCATGTCGAAACTTAACCTACAGAAAGTTCCAAATAAATTTTATCACCATTTCATATCAACTCTATTAGCTGGCGCTATGGACTTACCGCGACAGCCTAGTGACGTTTTGTTATGAAACAGTGTCTTAGTTCTTATGCAAACTGGGAAAAGTAGATCATGTCCCATAGATGAATATCTGTTATAGGTGACTGGGCAAGACTTACCTTTACTTAATTTGTTATCATACTTACTTGAAACTAGCTTTTGCCCGCGAATTCATCCGTAGTGAACACCGATTCAAGTCTTAAGTAAATAAACCAACATAACTGGACCCATCTTTAGAGAACTTTCTTTCAAAATGTTAAGCCTTTAGTTCTACGTACTTGAGAATAAAAAAAAAGTTGTTGATTTTCCTACAAACCGTTTCAATTATTCCTACTAGCAATTATTTACACAGTGTAGCCGATTTTGAAGTGATTTTAGTTTTAGTACGTATTCAAAATTATTCCAAAGTAATTTTGATTCTGTTCCTAACTTTTAAGGACTATTTTGTAATGAACAAAATTTAGTTTGACAGAATAAAAACTAAAATTAAAGCCTTCAGAATCGGCTTTGATATATTGATTATTAAATACATATTTTATAAATAGACGACATTGAATTACGGGCATGGGAGACCTCATTCATATGGTCACTTGGAGCTCATTATGGACCTGGACTGAACAAACAACACTGACTGACTGACACGACCTGACCGGACTCATAATAATATGACTATTTAACAAACGACTCAAACCAAAATTGATAATCAAATCCAAATTTACAGTTTAATATAACAAAATATTCAGGATCAGAGCACTCTGCATGATAACGCCACCTATCGCCGACTGACTAAATTTTCCCTTAAAAAAGGCTGGTTCATGATTTAAAAAATACTTTTTTTATATTTTTATGTCAGCGGTTTTCTAACTTCAAATACCAATAACTATATGTCATATAATATTTTCCTATTCGCCTGATGAAGACCCTACTGAGGGATTGAAATTTAGCGCCTAAAACTATTTAAGTAAGTATTTTTTCAATGCAAGTGCTCGTAAAGGCCCACTTTTTATGCATCAAAACCGAACAGAAAGTCGATTATTTTGCCCTAGGGCTTTATCATTATTATTTTTTTTAATTTGTTTGCAATGGTTGGCTAACCTGCAGCCTTTTCTGTGTACCATAGATGTTATATTTTTTTTCCACTGTTTAACGGCTCTGGATACAATTCTTTTGAGCCAATCATAATTTAAAGTTCACAAGATTATATTTGTTTTCATTTCCTCGCACTATGCATTGAAAAACGTAGTATGATACACGGGCGTAAAAGCAATAAATTACTCGGTTACGTTTAAAACACTCGCTACGCTCGTTTTTTATATCGTCCTCGTAATTTATTCCTTTTCGCCCTAGTAGCATAAACATAAACACTAAACTCGACTCGTGTATGTTGACAATAAAGCTTTCCGGTAAGTTTATCAATTACGCAAAGGTAAGCCAGTGTTTGAGTCGGTTAGTCAGTCAGTCAGTTAAGCAGTCAAATAAGTGTAAGAAACTATTAGAAACATTTAAACCAAGTAAAAACATGCAAACAGGAACGTATTATTAAATAGAATATAACATTCAAGACTTTATTAAAATTAATTCACTTTTTACGGGAATCGCGAGAAGAAAGATAAACAAATGTATGTTTTATAGTAGTTTATGCTACAAGGGCGAAAAGGAATAAATTACGAAGACGATTAAAAACACGAGCATAGCGAGTGTTTTAAACGTAACCAAGTAATTTATTGCTCTTACGCCCGTGTATCATACTACGTTTTTCAATGCATAGTGTGAGGAAATAAAACAAATATAATCTTGTGAACTTTAAATTATAATTGGCTCAAAAGGACTGTATCCAGAGCCGTTAAATATTGGAAAAAAGTATAACATTTATGGTAGGTACACAGGAAAGAATGCAGGTTGTTACGAGATTACTACTTCTGGTTCGACTTAATTTTGGATTTACGCTACAGAATGTATAAACAAAAGAAACGTTGAGCGCCACTTAATTTATTAAGTAAAAATTAAGAAAACCTTTATAACACAAAAAAAAGAAAATTCTCCTTCAGAATTTAAAAAAAAAAGAAACAACTCTACTAGTATAAAATAAAGATAGATGTTAAGTTTAAAAAAATTGAATAATCTAAATAATATTTACATCAAAATTCAATCCTGAATTTTCTCAAAATATATTTTGTAATGTCCTTTATATAGGACAATTCTTAAATTCGGCTAAATATTATTATTTACATTATCTTGCACCATGAGTACTTATCTGACTCGTCTTGAACCTCCTTTACATCCTTTATATAGGACAAAACGGTCCAGATGTTTTCGAACAACTTTCTTCCTTCGCTCTCGATCTTTCAATTAAAATTAATGAATTAAAGGACGGCAGCACGCTGCAATGTAGAAATGCACATCTTAAATAGGTTTATCCCTAAGTATAAACAAATGCTACCAAGTAACAAAACAAATAATATCAAAACGTTACCTGCCGTCCGTTTCTAAAATTTAACTTAGTTAACTTCTTGGAAAACAATTTTCGAATACTCCGTTTCGATTAATTTTCTAAACAATTCAGCATTTTAAAATTATTTCTTCGGTAAAATATTAGTTGTTATTTCTGACATTTCTTTTCTAACCCTTACTTCACCATCCTTTCATAGTTTGAATTTTGAGAAAATCCATAGATAATAAGTACAAAAGAAGGAAACACAAAAAGTAAAATGAGAAGATATACAAACGTTTTCTTACACGGGTAAAATCTAAATGTATAAAATCTCGTGTAACAAGGTTAGCCAACCATTGTAAATAAATAAAAAAAATAATAACATTAAAGCCCTAGGGCAAAATAATCGACTTTCTGTTCGGTTTTGATGCATAAAAGTGGGCCTTTACTAGCACTTGCATTGAAAAACATTTTTTGCTGCCACTTGTTTCTCATGTAATACGAGCAAAATTCTACTTGCAACTTTAATGTATATTGAATGAATTAATAATTATTAAATACGGAAATGAGAGTAAACCAGTAAATAGTTAAACTAACAAGATATCAAATATTGTAATTTAACATGGCAACGCTAACCTAATCAACAACTTGTAGTTAAGATTAATTTCACTCAAGTTAGTGTCTCTGTAAATTGTTGTTTAAATTTAGAAATCACCAAGTTCTTGGTTTTTAAAGTACATTTATTTATTTCCATACTTACTACAATTATAACATTAAAGCGGTTTTATAAGTACCTACATTGTTTGACCGATGTTACAATATTACATTATAACACCGCAATTTTGCGCTGTGATTGGTCAAATTTATTATAATTCAGCGCTAGAGAACTAATCACAAGCGATAACGGTCTGTCTTAATTTCTTAAGCCACGCCCTTGCTCGTTCTCGCCTTTGATTGGTTTCAGATCATTCTGTAAATCAAGAAATAGTTGTTTTATCTTATTCTCAAAAACTGACATAAGTACGTACCATTAACATAATCACGACATAATTCCTCAGGGGGTATCAAAGATGTTTCCGAGTATCAACTGTGAAATGCAAAACCCTGTCCACACTTGTACACCCACCTTTCACCATCGATTATTGCGTCCCAGTGTAATGAGCCCTATCCTCGTACCTCAGACACAAATATGAACCGAACCGCGCATACCGAACACAAATGTACCTCAACGGGATTTGAATCCGTGATATCCTTCGATTCACTAAATCACAGAATTTGTGTAAAGTAACTTCAAGTTAGAAATATAATTATTCGTTATTGAGCGTTCAATTTTGTACTTTTGTTGTCTTATATTTTTTCTAAATATTATAGTTCTTTAAAAATTACTTTTCGATGCCATTTACTTTTTAAAATGTGTACCGCTTGACTAAAGAGTTGCAAAAGGTTTCATACATTTGTGTAGAAATTTTCTTGAGAGCATAAAAAACATTGGCTGGTTAGGTTAGGTAAATCGGTAAGTCGACCGTCAAAACTAGACAAATTCCGAGAAATTTCCAAATTACTTGCAATTTGAAACAAGCAACAAGAAACTTTAAAACTTTTCTTAGATATTTACGGCGCAATTAAGAAGAGGAGTTGCCGATAGTTCATTTCTCTGGGGAAAATTGTGTGACACTGCGGGGGGTGGAAGGCAGAGGTAAAGGGAAGGTTGGCTCCGCAGTGCCACCAATCACAGAGCACACAGAGCAGATGTTACCAATCGCAATCGCCCTCTTTTGTGACGTTATGACACCACTGATCGTAACATGGCTCCATTCATGCACCAACTCTTCTTGTTAATTGCTCCGTGTATCCCACTAATATTATAAATGTGAAAATTTGGATGGATGGACGTTTGTTACTCCTTCACGCCGAAACTACTGAAACGATTAAGCTGAAACTTTGCAAAAATATAGTTCTAGACTTGGAATAGGACATAGGTTACTTTTTATCCCATAAATCATTTCCCATTGGAAGGCAATGGGGTATCAAGTCCCTATAGAAAAGTGATGTACTGTTACTCCTTCACGCCTTTGAATATTAGTGGGATTTGATAGTAAGGATGGGATGGGATGGGATGGGATTTGATACGATACGACTACCTATACGAAAACTTAATCAACGCGGGCGAAGCCGCGGGCAAAAGCTAGTATTATATATTTATCCTCAGTAGAGAGTTAGTTTGGAGCCCGATCGCATGTCAGATTATATCATACGGAGTTAATAATCTGATTTTCTTTCAAACTACAAAGAATAAAAGCAAAAATAAATTTGGTTGATTGGTTTTTATCTCTTTCACACCTAAAACAAGTCAAATATGAAATGAAATATATGAAATATATTTATTTATGTAATGTAGGTATATCAGATACACATTACAGGTCGGTTTTAATGTAATATAATTAATCAATATATGACTTTAGTTAATAGTTATATGTAATAAATAATAATATGGGGAAATACACAGGGAAGTAACAAAGGTTAGGCTTACTTAAATTTTATTTAAAAAAATACACCTGAATAAAATTAAAATAAAGGAACAAGGAATAAATAATATTATTGATATATGTAAAACATGTAATAAATATATGCCTAACTCCGCCCATTCGATTAGTCTTGCTAAGAAGAAGAGCAAGAAACTTAGTAAGATCATGTCTTTTTTAATGAATCAAATATTCGGTGCGGGCTTGTGAGGTAAAGAAATAAATTTATATTAGTAAGTAAATGACCATTTGTGGAATAAATTAACCGAAAGTAGAGATTTTCCGCTGGACACATTGTCGCCCTACATTTGTATCGAGAAGTACGTATATCATACTCATATAATTTAATGTTTGAACAACTTGTGAAACATAATAAACCGTAACTTCATTAACTGTAATGGTATAGAGGCCGTTAAACTTAACTAGATCATTATATCTAACTATATCTTTAAATGATACTAATACGAGTAAAAGGTTGTGTAAAAATCTGTAATTAACCAGTAGGTTCATTGATTCTCGATAATAAATTGATTCTAAATAGACTTCCGGCACGATTGTAGTTCAAATGCAGTCTATTTTGAATCAATTATATATATATCTAAAATAATTAAAGGCCAAAAAAGGCTTAAAAACATTATTTATTCAATATATATATTTTTTTTTGGAGTAAATTTTTTTTTTAAAAACCCACTACATTATTGGCTCAGGTTACAGTTTATTCCCTAGGGATGGACAATACCCTAGAAACATGGAGGACGAATAGTTCCTTGTGGATATAATATTATATAGGTAATCTCTGGAACTAAAAATTCGATCATGAATTCACTATTAGCAAGCTACATTATTTTAAAGGCTTTCGTTTGTTCCCTGGGGACTAGCAGTTTTATTCTGATCTCGATCAAGTCATATTTCAAACAAAAAAAACTAAATCAGAATCAGTTCATCCTTTTTCGAGCTACACAAGATCTAAACAAACGCGGGTGAAACAACGAGCAAAAGAAAGCACCTGAGAACATTTTCAATCACCTTTCAAACGAAAAAAACTAAATCGGAATCCATTTGGGAGCTACGATGCTACCAACATATACACAGACACACACGTCAAACTTATTACACCCCTCTGTTTGCTTAGGGGGTTTAAAAAATAAAGCTAAAACACATAAAATAATATTACAGTAAAAAATATCTTATAGTATATCGTAAACGCACATATTGCTATAAGACAAAGGAAGCCCGTTTCTACTTAGAATCCTGAAAATAAAGAACGCTATTATATAAATTACAGACATGAAACTAATATCCGGGCCTTAATTAGGATCCTTTGCCAATAATGGACATAACGTACCTAAAATCCAACATATTAATTACACGTCACTGTTAAAACAAAGGAATTATTAAGTCAAGTTTCTTCTAAATTCGGATAATTTATGAAACAATTAACTAGTATACTCGCAGTATCTAGAATAATACATTATCGGTACATTTTTTTATATATTTCCTTCTGCTTCTGTACTTTATTGACTTATGTCAGCAATTATTTATTTGATTGCTTAATTATTTGCTCAAAAAATGCATTTACGAAGCCTGCATACATTGTTTTAAAGTTGTGTGGTAAAAAAGGTTCTCCCACCCAAGCACCTGTTTTACTGCTTACTCCGTTGTATAGAGCCGTGCGTATCCTGTATGGTTCTTTTTCATTTTCATAAAAAATATATAAGAATTCCAAGAAGGAGTTTCACATTAAGAGAATAAATAAGCTGAATGATCGAACTTCCTTGGAAGCGTTTTTGCTCAGTACGTTTGTCTCTATTTAATACTAAAGAGAACGAAAGATATACTTCTAATTTTCACCACACGCACATGGGGCCATTTAATTTTATAAATGTTAAAGATAATAGTTTAGGAAATGCTCAATTCAGTGGGTAGGTACCTATATTTGATAGTTAATTTGGTCATTTACCTGTATAGAACTACATAAAGCATACTGAAATCACTATTGTATTTTATTGCATTCATTGAATACCAACAATTTATATTAAATGTCATTCAATATTAATTTTTGGTATTCTAGGGCGTGCAGACGACAAGAATTAGCCAACATAAAAGTGAGCGATATCGAAAACCATGGGGACTTGTCAAGATGCCGGACACAAAAACCAAAATCCCTCGTACATTTACCATACACGGTAAGTTTTACGCAATGGGGATCCATAGCAAAGCTAATTACAGATGGCGCTAGCATAAGTCCGGCCAATAAATACTATCTGGTCTGGCTGTATCAAACTTTGTTGTCGTGTATATTCCGGTTTTCCTACTGTTTTCTCCAATATCTCGCATGTTTTTGACTTTCTTTTATTATCTGTATTTGTTATTCATTATTATGTTATTCATTATTAATACGGGGGTTTTTGGAAATAAATTAACTCCATGAAAAAGCAACCTTGTACGGCACATAAAGGCATAATTCGAAGAAATTAATCGGAGATCACAAAAAACTACGCAAAAACTATAACAATGTACTGAAATGACACATTTTCATGGTCGGGTCGACGATGCGCCATCTGCAGGGATATTTTGGCAATGTGGATCCCCATAGTGAAGAAGTATCAAGCTCTAAGAATTACAAACACAAAGAGTACCCAATTCTATCAGAAGTACCAAAACGGTAAATGTGTGCAGCAAGTCATTGGCGTTAACAAAATCGGTTGTGTACCAAAAGAAATAGCCACGTTCTTGAAATTAGAAAATCTGGCTTACATTCGTCTACTCGTTTGTAAAAACCAAATTAGCGCACGAGTTTCATAAATAACTATTACAGATGAACATTTTTACAAAATATATGGAAGAAAAGTAGTATTTTGTGCAACTGTAACATAATTTGAGACATTGGGACACGAGTGCTTGTTTACGAAACGAACGAAGTGAGTTTCATAATAATTTTGCCCGAGCTTCCCAATGTCTAATTATGTTCAGTTGCACACAATACTTTATATCAAAAATATCGTCTTTATTTATAATATTTTCAACTAACAATGTCACGAAAAATGAGAAGAAGAAATTCGCTCATGAACCTCGGGTGCGTCGTTCCGGTAAACCTGCCTTGAAGGCCAATCAGGGTAGAAAAGGCGTGGCTTAAGATATAAGGTCGGGAATTATTTCTCGTTTCTGTTGTTGGTTGGGTCTCTAGTGGTTTTATAATAGGTTAAACCAATCGCAGCGCAGAATCGCGGTGTTATATTGTAATATTATATCATCGGATAAACAATCTAGGTACTTATAAAACTGCTTTTGATGTTGCAATTGCCTTATGGGAGTAGATAAAAAGTTTTTTTAAAGATGGTCAGATTGTTGTACTACTCTAATGTAAATAAAAATTAGGGTTCCCTACTCAGAGACTCAGTTACTCCCTAATCAATTATCAGGCGCTACCATTTTAACGCCTTGTTTTTTTTCGTCTTGATGTTTCTTTGAAATTTGTATTGTTGTTATTTATCATGAAATTTTTAGGGTCCCGTACCCAGATTGTGTGGTGAACCCTTTTTACGCGAATCCAACTCACACTTAGCCAAGTTATTGATACTGTGACGGAATTTGAAAATTAAATAAAACAAAAGCTCTTCTCAGATTGAAACTAAGTAGATTGCAATTTTAATCTTACATTAGGGAATAATATACGAGTAAGTTCTATTAATAAAAACTCTATGTAGGTTGATTACCTAAACTTTTGGAATGTAGTTAGTCAGTTGGACAATTAGAGATAATTAACTATTGGATCTTCGATAAAATCTAGCCAATATTCCGCCGCTCCAATGAGTTGTTACGAGCCTTGCGTCAATCAGGCTAAGTCTGGTGCAGACTGATTTGAAGTATTATTCAGTTCAAGCCGTCGAATTATTTTCACTTATGTACAGCAATAAAGTCGGAGGGTCAAAAATAAGCATGAAAATTTTTGTTTTCTTAGGGTCATTTTTTTAATGCTTTTTTTTCGCCTATCAAAATTCTTTTAATGATAAGTACTTCCAACATAAAACAGAAAGATATATATTCAAAACTTATACCAAAACAATCTTTGCAGCCAACAAATCAACATTACGAGTAAGTTGCAGGAAAACGCAATGAAAAAGATATGAAAGTAAAAAAAAGAGGAATCATTCACTTGTTTTTATTTATTTAGCTTTCTGTTCACTTTAGCAATTTTTTTTTGTGTAAATACTGCTACCTTTAAATGAAACCACATATTTTACCGATTATACTGAACCACTTTTCTCAATAAACATACCGCGCAAACCATAAGTTTAAGAAATATTTGAGTTTCAAACAAAAATGTGTGAACTCAAACGCAACGACGTACAGTCTTTTTTCGAGGCAGCGTTATCCGTGAAACAGCTGTTCACGCTCAGCGTTCTAAAAGAGACCTTCTACCTACGAGATAAAGTCTTTAAGTAACAGTTGAATATCTTCTTCTCTGAAGACTCGCGCAGATATTTTTCTTCAGAGAGTTGTTCAGTATGATCAGTTAGTTATATTTAACCAGTAGAATAACTGGCGATTTGTTTCCCGCCAATTTTTTTTTGGCTCTACCTCCTAAAGTAGTTGTCAAAATCTAATGCGGTTTTCTTTTTCTAAAACAAGAATAACTTTTCTATAATTAAAAAAAAAGAAAAAGTGTTTTTTTTTCTAAATGTACGGGAGAAATTATATAGAAATACTTAAAGTTTTGGTTATAAAAAATATATAACTATAACCGTAAATAAAAGAAAAATTAAAAAATTAACGGTGGCGTAAAATTTTGGTCAAAAACAACAAACCACATTTTTTTTATTGTAGTATTTTTTTTATTTTTTTTATTGTTGTTTGTCTTTCTAGCTTTCCAATGATACCCATATTGTATTTAATATAAGATAAATACTACTCATACTGAACGTTTGCCGTGACGTTGACTTACCTGTGCCGGGCGGCACAGCTATAAGCCAACGGGTTAAAGGAAAGGTCACAGACTATTTACATACTGCATAGTATATGTTTGACGATGTGTACTAGGCCTTACCAGTAACAAGTCTTTTACCTATTAGTAAGAGGAATCGATGATAAGAACAATGGACGAAGGCAGTTCATAATTTGATGAACTCGAAACAGACGAAATTAAATTTGCATAAAGTCTGCGAAGTCGTTTGTCTGTTACGTTTTCCTTTAGGCGAAAACAGCCCTAAAAGGATTTTATTATCCTTTGTCTAAGACCTATTCATTTTGTTTATCTTTGAGCACTTAAACCGATAAAAGATAAAGTTCTTATTAATCTTTTTAATTTTCATTATCTCTAAAACAATAAATGGCAGTTCAGATCGTGGCTCGAGTCTATCTTACAAATTAACATCGAAAAACTTGTAGGTAGATTTTCTTTTTATTTGAGTTACCTATACATAAGCAAAAAACGCAGTAATTTGATTGTGAAACTGCAAGTAATTTACCGGAATCCATGGAAAAAACACATGAAACGTGTCAATTGGTCAAGGAGAGAGAAAAATACGCACGTTCTTGGCCGACAAGGTTCGTTTGACACCATAATAAGAAATGATTCATTTTTAACCACAAGCAATAGTTCTGTCTTTGTTAAACCACTCGGAACAAATCTACTAACGTAAAAATATGGATATTTTCATTTATAGAAGCTTGGAATAAGACAACATTATATCATTGCAGTATAGAAACGCAGAAATAAAAGTAAATCTGGATGTGAGGAGCTCTGAACCGGGAATCGAACCCGGGACCTCTCGCTTGCCGGGCGATTGCTTTTTTGGAATAAGACATTTGTTAACATATTGTTACGCCCCAATAAAAAGAACATCTGCTCTGAAACGCTTTTTCTGTTCGAGTTCGAGTTAGAAATCTAGCGACCCGTCCCGGATTTGCACTGGTATTTATTATACATATAAACTTTCCTCTTGAATCACTCTATCTATTTAAAAAACCGCATCAAAATCCGTTGCGTAGTTTTAAAGATCATAGGGACAGACAGCGGGAAATGACTTTGTTTTATACTATGTAGTGATTTACATTACCAAATTGTATAAAAATTACAGGACATTGAAGAAACAAAAAATTTGCAAGTACTTCTGCGGACATTTTTTTTGAAATTTTCTCCATAAAAACGTTTTTTTAGTGAAAAATGAGATTTTTGAAAGTGCGCGATGATTCGGTTATCGTAACAGCCATGGCTTAGAGCGCGCAATAATGAACAATAATGAACCGTCATAGATTCCAGTTCTACTCGATGAAAATGAGGTGGTCAATGTCAAATTGTCCAAACGCGAAAAAATTTTTGGCGTGACTGGTCCTTAAAACAAACAGATCAAACAAACATCTTTTAAAACTAGTACCTTGCTTTGAAACAAATGTTTTAGTATGATCAGTAGACCATGATATGTGATTCAAATAAATTTCAAAGTAACTAGTTTTGTTCTGCCCAATATGAAAGAAAGAAAGAAAGAACGGCATTTATTGCCAAAAAAAATACATTAAAAAATAAAAATAAAACAAAGATATTATAATACTAACTTAAATTGTAACAAATTAATCAAGATGGCAAGTAACTTACAAAATGAATTACTTATAAATTAAGTGATACATGGTTAATCATGCATATCCATACATTAAACAGCTTTTGTTTGGCAAAAGGTGGCCCGCTCAGCATTTGCTGTCGGAAACTTGTCGTGAGTTCCTACAGCGCTGATTTTCAGCGAGCCTCTTTGTTTGGATACGTTTAAGTTTGTATTGGATCATTTTGCAGCATATCAAACTTTATTTGTTCGTGAAAAATGCTAACATGATATTTACTTTTTCTGCAACGGACTATAGAGGTAGCAGTGTCAATCAAAATGTTGCATTTATGGACATTACAATAGTGATTTGGTTGTACAAAGGATCTAATAGATCACGATTCGCCTGTAAAGATAAGTTTACCGTTTTTGTATTAACAAACCGAGCAATGAATGAAGCAATAGGTTTTTGTTAGAACGCTACGTAATGTAGCGTCATAATAACAAGAAGTTTTTTCTAAAATACTTTAACACATTTTTAACTGTAAAACTTAGTAATGCCGTGTGTAGTGTTTTAAAAATTAATTGATAAAAATCATAGTAATTGAATTATAACCAAATGTAGTATGTTGAAACTATATTATTGATGGTTGGAGACTGATCTCTTAGTTAATAAGGATAATTATCAGAAATGTTAGAAAACTGTTAAGCGTCATGATAACATGAAGTTTTTCTAAGATACTTTAATACTTTTTAAACGACAAAATTAAGTGATGTTTTAGAAATGAATCGACTAAAAATCATAATAATTGAAGTATAAACAAATATGTAGTATGGTGAACCTATTTTAAAAGGGAGTAAATTGGGATAAGCTCCCCTGAGATTTGCTGGTCCCCCCGATATATACCATCGGTTCTGTAAATAGACCAAAATGTCTAGGTTCTGTAATACTATTAAGGAAACAACTATCTTTAGTAAAGTTTATCAGTCTGCACAACTCTCGTTCTTGCGTGATATATGTGATTTTTAGCACTGTCAGAACAAAAGTAGGGCATGAAATAGTAAGGCCATTTCACATGCCTATGACTGAAGTCTGACCTTGGACTATCATATTGCTGACTCATTTGTGATATAAGCAGATAGATCTAATGTAGTCATATCTCGTTGATGTTACAGTATAACAATAAATTAATTTGCTAAGTTTCATATCACTCATAAAAATTGAATGTCTGTGATGGCACTCATTCACCATTTAATATCACTGCAGTTACTTATAAATTAAATTTGGATAAAAAAATTACGAACTTTATTTTTAACAATATTTACAGTACGTATTTTTTTTGCTGACATCAAAATATTAAATAAATTCTAGTATTTAGCCCGTCTGCGCGAACCAACAACCAGACATCCACACCGTTCCATCCTCGAATACTAGGTGTAAATAGACAGATCTTTAAATCAAATCATAATAAACCATTAAACCATGAAAAAAAGCTTTAAACCATAATAAAGTATTAAACCACAATAAATCATTAAACCATAATTAATGATTAAACGAACTTACCTGTACGTGAAGTTCAATCATAATTATACGAAGTGCTTCGTCCGAAGAGATTAGATATAAGTACACATGTAGTATCACACATCGTGTGGCCATTCCTGCACTATAGTTGAAAGAAAAAAACAATCTATCTACATATATATATTTTTTTTCGTCTGTAGGTAGTTACTGTCCCGACCGCCGATCATCATTTAGTTTAGAGCTACCATATCATGTTATTTTCACGACGTCTTTTGGGATTAATTGAAAATTTAGGGGGGGAGGGATCTAATCTCTTCGGACGAAGCACTTCGTATAATTATGATTGAACTTCACGTACAGGTAAGTTCGTTTAATCATTAATTATACTCGTGCTTCGTCCTCGAGATTAGATATAAGTACACATGTAGATATTTAGAGATTTGTAGTCGTGAGAAAAGAAGCAGCTACTTTAAGGGTGACTCCCTCATAATCCCATGTCTCATTTCTTAATAAAACAAAATATTTACTTTAAGTTCTTAATTTCATAACACAAATATATGTAATTAATATGTGTAATTAACTAAAAAATGTTAGATTACATTCATGTTTATTCCTTATTACAAACATTTGGTGAGAAGCATTTGCAATACGGTAAAAATTTTAAATTGAAAATAAACAAGTCATACTGACTTATTATTTATTAATTGAAGGAATCATTAATAATACTTCTGGCAAATGCGTCTGTTGAAATATTGCTATGAATATCTCTATTATAAAATTTGGAAAATGCGGTGGAGCTACTGCTTCATCCCGCAGTTTTACGAATTGTTTCAATATTTACGCCTTGTTAGCTTCTGAGGTGGCCGCATGCCTTGTGCTGGGCGCCGTAAAGATCGAGATGTCAATATCACTCTCCTCTAATGTCCGCTTAATCCATCGACTGATGGTTTGTACAGTTACCGTATTGTTAGGTTTCCGGAAACTGATAAACAAATTTTCGGAATGAATTCAGTAATTTCTAAGTATGCTAATATGTTTTTAATGTTTATTTGTGTAATTGTTTGTGCTCGATGAGCAGTAACCAGTGCCAAAAATGTGACTAGTTTTTTAGTAAGCTTTTCTAAGCCTAGAATTTCGTTAAGGTATCATCCAGCTAAGAAAAGTAAGACCTGAGATTTGTACCACATTACGTTGTACTTGGGCTTTGTTGCACGTAGCCGAAATATGCCCTTGAAAAAATGTTTTAAGTTTTTATCTCTTCCAAAAACTTGTTCAAGAAATAAGAGATAGTGCAGATCTGCAACTATTCAAAGTGCTATTATACTGAGCACCTTCTTGAAAAAGATAAGTCAAAAAATTTAATGATATATATTATTTGGTATTGACGCTTCATGAAAAACTAAATTTTGTTCATTACAAAATGTGAACCACTTCTTCAAGCAAACATCATACTGTTTTATTGAGTTATCAAAGTCAAGAGTTATTGAGTTAAAGAGAGGCTAACATTACATGTGTTGACTCTTGTGAGAACCCTTTTCCAAACATCGGGCTCCTGACAATACTCCGGCAACCAAGGTAAGCTGTCGGTGAACGTAGAGTTCAGAAATTTTAAATTGATTAAATATGGGTACCATGGCTGCGTCGGCCAATACGGGATAACAAGAATACCTTTAGCTTTGTCGTTTGCAAATTTTTATTTTTTTTATTTTAAGAATGAGAGAAAATGGTGGAAATCCATAAAAGTAAAAAATGCGACCATGGCACTGTGAAAGCGAATAGAAAAAACATCTGGATCTTTGTGCCACGATATATATATCTCGCATTTTTTTTTTATTCGACTATCGAAGGTACCTATTTCGGGATATCCAAATTTAGATGGTATCCTTCTAAGGCTCTATCGGAGAATTCCCACTCGATATCTGGATGTATAAGTCTCGACTCAGCATCCGCAACAGCATTATCAGCCGAACTTATATACAATGCATATACATTTATCTGTCGAGCTTCACACCACTGGCATAAGTCACGACGCCTGCGTCGGGTGGGGAAACTGTACACCGCCTATACGATTAACGTATGCAATCGCGGTTGTACTATCGATAAGTAATATTATCTGACAATTGTGACAGTTATGGCGAAAACATTTAACCCAAAATAAACTGCCAAGATCTCTAATTCATTAATATGTTTCAATTGCTCTTCCGCACTCCACAATCCACTAGCAATCTCTCCATCGCACGCGGCCCTCCATCCCCCCTTAGTTGAGGCATCGCTAAAAAAAATCCAAGGAGTAGAATGGTCTATTGACAGCTGCAGACCACCAATTAAAATCACTAGAAAGATATTCAGGACGATTCATGAATTTGTCATAACTTTCATCGTTTCTTAAATTCAAAAAATTTACATCTCTCAAAATCTTTTGTGTAAAGCCAGCTGTATTCGATAGCTGGGCAAACCGATGTAAGCAGACCCAACAATTTTGCAAATTCGCAAACTTTACATCTTTTTATCTTGCGGAATTTTTGTATCTGTTTACATACCTTACAAATTTTTTCGAGAGACAACGTCACTTGAAAATTTTCGGAATGTATAATGAAGCCTAAGAACTTATGATTAGTACTTGGCTTTAAGGTACTTTTGTCATAATTTATAATGAAACCTAAAGCTTGCAACAAGTATTTTGTATCATTTAAATTATTAAAGCATGCTTTATAACTAGATTCTATAAGACAGGTCATCAAGAACGTTAAATTCATATAGTTCTTGGTCCCATATTAACCTTAAGTACTTTTTTGATTTATTACATATTTTAATTAAAAAATATGCGTCTTTAAAATCAATTGTACTCATGAAACAGTTTTTTGTTATGAGTTTTAACACTACACATATCCTATATACAAATATTTTCCAGTACACATAGCTATAATGAATTTACTGAGATTTTTTAGGTTTCGAATAAATCTATAACTACCGTTTGGTTTTGGGGTTAGAAAAATACTTGATATGTATTGGCCCTCGCAGGGTTGGCATTTAGAAACGGCACCAATAGAAATTAAATTACTGATACTGATAGCTTCTTTATAAAGTGTTTTTTCAGCTTTAGAATAAGATGGCTCTAAAGGCGTCTGGTACCGTACCACGGCCTGTGTAAAAACGATCTCATATCATTTTTTCCATGAAAGGATAGTTGGGTCTTTACTTTACCATGTTTAGCGACGGCTCGAGGGTAGGTCGGCTGCGAGGGCCTCGATGTGCCCGCGCGCTGCGGCTGGCTCCTCGAGAACTGGGTCGGCCGCGGGGGCGGCGGCGGCGGGGGGTGGAGCGGCGGTGCAAGCTTGCGTCATAGATGGTCGCGTCAAAGTACTATGCTCGACTGCCTGCCTGCGACTCGGGGAGGCGGTTTTCAGTTTAAAGACCTGTCAGGTTGAAAGGGCTTCATCTTTGATGCTGGAGGCTTCGCAACGTAATTTTACGAAGTGGCGGTTAAATCAGCTCCGGATTTATTTATTGCCTTTGCAGTTTTCAAGGTATCAGCAAGGGCCTTCCCAAAAAGGAGATTGCCAATGCTAGTCTTTTGGACTTGATCTTTCAAAATCTTTCTTTAAAGTAGAAAGGACAAAACTGCGTCTGTTTATTGAATCCGTGTGTTGTCCATCACACAAAATCCGACCGACATCCATCAGTAACTGCAAAAGGGCGGTATTTCTTTCTTCCATAGAAAGCACTAGGGTGATTACTTATCCTAAGCAGGCAATCGCACTAGCTATTTGCTTCTGTCTCTGTTAGAGTTTAGTTCTGTAAAAGCGGCCGCCATCTCCGGATTCAACGTTGGAGCATCAATAAGAGAGCAGTTGCCTGGTACTAGATACTTACTAAGTAACTCTTTTCGGATTTCTTTCTTTATCACATTCGTAGATATATAATCAAAACGTACCGCAATATCGTTTTGTATATCGGGCCCGAATCGGATCCGCAAAAACAGATCCTCGCCTATTATTTCTAATAGTTTAGTATCAAGAACAGGTGTCTCGACCGCAGCGACGGTTTCATCGTTTGAGCCGATATTCGCATCTCCGTGCGTAGGTGATGCGCCGCCACCCCGTCGTCGCGTGACGTCACTATTTTGTGCCACTGATGCGGTAGCAACATTGACGGCAGAACCATTTCCATCTTGTATTACGATAAACTCGTCCGCTTGATCCTCCATCACAAGATTCTCGTGATTGTAAATTTTCGCTGCCAGTAGTCGAAAAATAAACGATTTTTCTTCAGCGAAAAAAGACTAGTCGGTAGGCTAGTGCCCACACCGATAGTAAAGAAACAGCCCAAAGTACTGTTCGCAATACTATTTCCAGGTAGTGCAATTCCAAAGAAAAACACGAAAACCTGTATAGACTTGTCTATTGATTGATAACAGAGATGGTACAGACCAAAGTACTGTCCGAGTATCTGTTGTATTAATTATGTTGTTGATAAAACTGGAAACGATTTTTCTTCAGCGAAAAAAGACTAGTCGGTAGGCTAGTGCCCACACCGATAGTAAAGAAACAGCCCAAAGTACTGTTTGCAATACTATTTCCAGGTAGTGCAATTCCAAAGAAAAAAACACGCAAACCTGTATAGACTTGTCTATTGATTGATAACAGAGATGGTACAGACCAAAGTACTGTCCGAGTATCTGTTGTTTTAATTATTTTGTTGATAAAACTGTAAAGGTTCACTACTTTTACACTCAAAAAATGTTCACCTGATAGGTGTATCAGCGAAGGCGTACAATTCCGTGAACCTACGGGTGAAGGCAAAGTGGATTCTTCTGTTCGGTGTTTGCGACGACCTTTCTTAATTTTTCTCTCCAATTTCTTCATTTTACGTGAAATATATTCTTACTCACTATGATCAGAATGCTTTCTTTTAGGCATTTCACAATCTTTACGGTTTCAAATACCCGGGACTTAAAAAACGTGCGGAACAGCCGAGCACTAAAATGTGAATGATGATCGGCGGTCGGGACAGTAACTACCTACAGACGAAAAAAAATATATATATGTAGATAGATTGTTTTTTTCTTTCAACTATAGTGCAGGAATGGCCACACGATGTGTGATACTACATGTGTACTTATATCTAATCTCGAGGACGAAGCACGAGTATAATTCATATTGAACAACTTTCCCAAAGAAACATTCAAATGAAGATAAAAGTTTAATTGCCAGCAAAAACAGTTAGGTTTAGTCACTGGTACCTATGTGACGTAACGCGCGTTTACACATTGGCACAGTCCCATGCCCAAGTGACCGCAACAAAGGCAGACGCGGCAGCTGCAAAAGCAGAAGGTCTAAAGAGGCGCATATTTGGAGCCCTTGGCGAGGGCTTCATATTATAATTAGTTTTTGCCGTAGAAACTCTTGTTCCGTTGGGTCCAGAAGCGCGACGAATTTATACAGAAATTTTGTCGCTCAGTCAAAGGGCTGGGAGCTACTTTGGCCAAAGAATTAGTTTGGCCATTCAAATTCAAATTCAAATAGTTTATTTTGCAAAGTAGGTATATATAATACACGTTTCATAAGACAAAATTTAATCTTATAAAAATATATGTAATGAAATAATAAATGTACATGAACTAGATTAAAGGTTCATTTAATTTTATACGATTAAAATGATAGCTAAAATATTTATTATATAAGATGAAATCCAATCAACCGACCGAACCCATACCGGAGACCCGGCCGGGGACCAGGAACAAGGTTCAATGATCACCAACCGAGCCCCCAGCACGAATCCAGGCGGCTGACCAAATCCCATCCTATATACTACATACTAATAGGTTACATATATAAATACATGCCTACATCCGCCCATTCGATTATTCTTGCTAAGAAGAACGGGCAAGAAACTTAGCAAGATCATGTCTTTTTTTAACATAAAACTTTTACTATACAAATGACTTATATAATCTACTTTAACCAAAGGATAAGAAAATACAAGACAACGTGGGAACGCCGTCATTCTTATGGTTAAAGTGGCCATAGATGCTAGGGTTTGCATGCACAACGATCGCCAGCATTTTCTATTTATTAAAAATCTTTTCAGATTTTAGGTTTACTTTGTTAGGTTTTTATTTTAGGTCACGTTTAGTTAAGTTTTTGAATGTTTTTAAAGTTTTAAGTTAGTTTAGTAGGTCTTAAAGGTAGTATGGAGAAGTGAACGTTTTTTTTTTTTCGTTAGCTTTGTTCAGTAGACGCAATTAAAGAAAGTAGTCTTTTTACGCCTGATATAACTTTCGATTTTAAGTTATTGTGTTGACACAGGACTTCATTTTAGTAGGATGCGTAGGTGTAGGTACAACACTACATCTACAAATTTATCTGTCAATCAGAAGTTTAGAAGAAGTATTTGAATGAAATACGAATCATCTAAAGCGCCATCTACAAATTTAGACATAACTCAACAGAACTTTATAAACACCAAGCCTCTCAGTTGGCATCGAAGCGAGGCTATTAGTACTTGAATCCACTATTTTATGTCATGAGCTCACAAGAGATGGCGCTACACCCACGTTTTAAATGACTACAGCCGTTTTATCCATGGAAGTAGTATGCACTATGTACGTACGTAGTACATACTACTTCCATGGTTTTATCTCACGAATGCGGCTCAGTAGGCCTACCATGAGCATGTGAGTTTTACACACGATACACGTCGACGTCTGCATAAAATATTTATTTGACAAATTGTACAGCGCCCCTAGCGGTTTACGAGAGGAACCAGAATTTCCAATAAAATATAATATATTTTACGCCAATGTTAACGTGTATCGAGTGCAAAACTCATACGTTTCTAAAGCGCATTCCCGCACTCACTTATACAGATATTAATATATCAAAAGGTAATTTGTTGTTAAGATGAAAAAATCACAGCAGTTAAGATTCCATCACCCTGCGACTGCACCTAAAGTTTTGAAACACAATAATGTTTTATGAACGTCATGAATTCGATGTGATTCATAAAGGTAAAGGATTACTTTATTACGTCTTAATTTCTACAACACAGAACAGTGCAACGTATAAAGATTGAGCTTTTATCGAAAGACTTATATCGTTAAATGTTACGACAGTTCGAGCGTATCATGATTAAACATTATCTATAGAAACTAAATTTGGTCAGAATTAGCGAAAACTTTACGAGCTAGAGAAATTAATGTGCGATGTGAACATCGTTGCCCCAATGCACAAAGTTACCCATACTACGGCGTAGCTAATTTATTGGAGAGACTACGAAGTTTCATACTGTCTACGGTGGCGTACCATATAGCGTCCTTCTGTCAGGACATGCATATCTCGACAGTCATACCAGTATGACAAAATAGTATGACATAGTGGAAGAACCCTTATTTCCTTACATACATAACTGGGCAAGCGTAACATACCTACTTACTTTTTTATTTTAATGGGACCAAGATATTACTCCAGGCGGAAAGACTGGCAGTGCGAGAGGGACGGAATCGTGGAAAATTGACAAAAAGTCAGTTTTAAATTAAGACAAAAAAAGCCGGCCAAGTGCGAGTCAGACTCGCGTACCTAGGGTTCCGTATTGTGGATGATAAATTTAATATTGTAATTTTTTTTCGTGAATTTCTCAACCGCTTTATTTTTCCTATTACCTTTACGTAAACACATATTACCAGGATTTTTTCATATTTTTTGGTCCATCAGTTTTGGAGATAAGGGAGGGGACATAATTTTTTTTATGATTTTCAAGAATATCTCGAAAGAGATTCAATTAAGTATAGTCAAATTATATATTTTAAGAATCAGCTTTTTAATATCCACAATTTGGTATCCATATTGTATTTTTATAAAATATTGTTTTATTTATTTTACTTCTTTTTTTATATGAAGAATTTCTCATTTTTGCTAAATTTTTTTCATATTTTTCAGTCTACCAGTTTTGGAGATAAGGGGGGGGAGACATACATATTTTTGTGGTTGTTAAAGATATGTCTTTATCTTTAACGGTGCTATAGTTATGAGGCTGTGACATACCTATGGACGGACAACAGAGTCTCACCATAAAGGTTCCTTTTGTGCCCTTTACATATTACGGAACCATAATTGACTAAAATAGCTTTAAAAATTTCCATTGCCAGTAAAATAGGTATTGTTAAAATCTATCTAAATAAATATTTTGAAGTCCTTATGCTATCCCAATTTGTCAGAATATCAAAAAAGTGTAAATTTAGACCTCATTTGAATAATTATTTCTTTCGAGGGAAATTCCTCCAATCTTATTTCTGATAGTCCAAAATCTAGAAAAAGGTCCCAAAATTGTTAAACATATTTATTCAACTTGGAACTTATTTTGAACATCAGATAAATAACTTCAAAATATCTCGATTTTGACGGTATATCCCCTTAAGGCTATTTTATTTCGCGTACTAAATAGGTAAAATTTTCTTACCTAGATACATATAGTGGGCACTCCTGTTTTTCAAAGTTCTGATTATAAATTCGATAAGATATTAGTAAGATTAGCTATTTGAGGGCATCTAGGTCTCTCACATAATAAAGGCCTTGCCTTGAATAATATATTGATAAAACTTGCATTGCAACTTGAGATGGCTTTACATAATTAAAATTCAAATGAAACTAGGTGGGTAGGTGAACTAGTTAGCTTCATAATGGAAATTCATCAAACTAAGATCAGATAAAAATACGGGTGCGGTATAGATCCACCTTTACAAGACTTACCTACCCACCGTATAGCATTTATCATTGCAAGTTGTAGTCGCTGTGTAGCCAGAGTTTTGTTTGTTGACGGTATGCATGACCAGGGGCTCTACCACGTATTTCTCATTTGTATCAACTTCAAGCAAATGCATGCGAAATTCAACGCGTGCAAAAGAGATGGCATGTTAGGCGGGCGTCGTCGCACGCACGACAAATTTCAATCTCAAGTTGATGTTGATGAAAATGAGAATTACGCGGTAGACCCACAGTTTTGTTTACTACGTACGTGATCTTGTGCAGTTCAACAGATTCTTTACATTAAAAATATGGGTAGTTTTTAAGGCGATATGCGAAAAAAATACAGGTGTTGATTTTTTGTGCATTTCATGAAATACACGGAAAATTTTAATAAATTTCTGTTATATGCATTTTGACTATATAATCTAGGGTTTTGAAATTGGAAAACGTGTTTGGATAAATTTTCCTCGATAGAAATAATTGTTGAAATGAAGTCTTTAAACACACTTTTTCTCCTCGTTTGACGAATAGGAACCATATACAGAACTCAAACATAATTTATTAGATGTGTTTCAACAATATCTAGAGATTTGATATTTGAAATTTTGCTAGCTATTTTAGTTTTTTAAATAAAAATATAAAACCAACTTTTTCCCTTTCGCCCTGAATCCACCCCTCTCGCACTGCGCGATTTTTCGCTTGGACTGACAGTGACAAAAATAAAATTCGCATAGCCTCTTAACTTTTTATTTCATAACAATTTTTACAACTAGCTAGTGCACCTTAAATTCAAAACTTTAATAGTAGTTTATGCTACAATTGCGAAAAGGAATAAATTACGAGGACGATTTAAAATACGAGCGTAGCGAGTGTTTTAAACGTAACCGAGTAATTTATTGCTCTTACGCCCGTGTATAATACTATGTTTTTCAACGCATAGTGTGAGGAAATGAAAACAAATATAATCTTGTGAACTTTAAATTATGTTGCCTCAAAAGGATTGTATCAAGAGCCGTTAAACAGTGGAAAAAAAAGTATAACATTTATGGTACACAGGAAAGGTTGCAGGTTAGCCAACTTCTCGTATTTAAATTTAAAAATTATAATTATAAAGCCCTAGGGCAAAATAATCGACTTTCTGTTCGGTTTTGATGCATAAAAAGTGGGCTTTTACGAGCACTTGCATTGAAAAAAATGTATTATTTACGTCTTCATATAAAACGGCCGATATGCGCGCTTCCAAATCTGAGTTTACACCTCATAGTAGGGGTGCGCCGCAGTTAAGTACGGACGCGGAGAGTGTAAGACACCACCCGATTCCCGCGCATTTATGTGGGCAGCCCTAATGCGTGCGTCTACCGAGCGTTGTCTCAAGGACACTGCCCCAGATGTAATACTGTTACTTATGTATACTTGGTACTGTCGTTGAGCGAAAAGCAAAAAAAAAATAGGAATTAGTAAATTAATTGTCAACTATACAAGGTGAAATATAATCAACCGCCCGAATTCATACTGGGGACTCGGTAGTGATCAGGTACAAGGTTCAATGATCTGTTCTACCGAAATCATAAAAAATAACGATTTTGTTCATATACGAACTGGATTCGTTCAAATACAATAGATATACAATATGGGAGCAAAAATTTTTTTTTTGTATTTTACCTTAAATGTCATCAAACATTGTTCCTGATTACCAAAAGAGTCTTCAGTATGAATTCGGGCGGTTAATTAAATTTCACCCCATATATTTACAAATAATATGATTACAAGGCTATTGTTTATTTAAATGATCAATGCAGCTATTGTTTTAGTAATGCAGTTTGTTTCTTAATATTTTAATTTTTATTTAAGTTTATGTTGTTACAGCTCGTGTAATAATTAATTATATAATTCTAAACAAACAAGAGAAAACTTTTTTTTTTTTATAATTCCACTTACTCTGCTTGTTTATTTCATCTATTGCACGTCATCAGACATGGACAAAATTAAAACATAATGTGTAGTAAATTCCACCAAGTGACAACAATCGTGGGCATCAACTATGATGATACGTTTTTTGATGAAACGGGCTAGGTATTATATTAAAGACTATTAAAAATTGTAAAAGAAAAGAGCTGAAAAGATAGGGGTGTAGTAAGGACACCGATAAAAAAATTAATCGGAATTTTTGTCGGTATTTCATGAATCACGCAAAAGCTACTGAACGGGTTTTGATGGGATTCTTTTTATTGCGGGATTTCCAAGGGATTAATTACTCTGAGGCCGCATTTTCTTCTTCCAGTTGCATGCAATTGCTAGAAATAATTAGGATTCTAATTTAGATTATTTACTAAAAACAACAGTGACTCAGTTGCAGGTCATATAGATAAAATACAGTAACTTTAATTAAAACATATAAATTTAAATTGAATTATGCCCTTGTGGGTATGATATTGTTGTTGAACTAAAGTCGGTAGTTCATTGACTTGAAAAAATAAACAACAAAAACAAAACATGTTTATAAAAATAACTTAAAGCTCAGAAACAAAATGTTACAAGCTTCTGAGTTTACATAGACCACTCAAGACGAATGATGCAATCTTGAAAACTTCTTACCTCATGCTTTTTATTCAATGTCAAGTAAGATTCTATAAATAGTTATTTTAGTAAGAGATTGTTGGTGAAATGCTTACTTAAAATTCGGATTATGTTTGGCAACATTGACCGTTCCTAATAATATTAATACCGCCACTTTAAATACAAACAATCTTGCTGTTTTATCTTCGTTTAAAAACATTATAGAGTGGAAATAACACTCGCGGTCTTAAACATTAATCACTTTCTGTAAATTAAATAGATTTTACTATTCAATTTACCATTCCTGTTGTAAATCTGAGTCGGAATCTGCGCATAACATTTTACAATAAAATTATTGCATCCAAAGTAACTCTTTACTGCATTACAAAAAGCATTTTCGCAATGAAGGCACCGCAACTTCGAATCCAATTTTCTGTATCAAATGCGAGTTACTAAATAATAAATGAAATAATTTATTACACCTAGGAAACTGCATTATTTATAACGTGAAGGGATTATGTTCGTGAGCTACATGCGCCGGCGCAACGGTGCTCCTCCTTTCAAGGTATTATTTATTATAATTTGAAGAATGTAATGCTATAATGCAATTTAATTTTTCATCGGAATCTAATTAAATTCATTTTAATGAGATGTTGTTTGGATTGCTTGACCAAATAAGAAATACTGCGAAAATATTGTTATAAATATAATATTAAAGTTAGTAACTTTAAAATAATGAAAATGTACCAATATAGTTCGTCGAAATAATTTGGACCTGCGTGAAGAAAATGCAGATTCATATTAGTGAATCCACAATTATGTGACAGAATAATTCAAAGGGAAGGGGATATTATTAAAATTTAACTGTCACGGAATAATACATATCATATGTAATTTTTGAGAATAAAAGATATAATAAAATGTTGGTTTCGTAAACCTTAAGAAATCACAAACAAACGAGAAAACGTCCAAATACAACAAAAATAAAAAAAGCTAAATATTGTTTATTTGTAAAAAACACGAGTAGAAATATATACAGATGTCAAGTGTTAAAATACAATGTTCTTCATGTTTGCCTTACAGCGTACAAATATAAAAGTCAGACCAAAATTAACAATAATTAAAATAATACAAATAATCAATCATAAATTATCATATAAAAATTCCTTTATAGTGAAATAGCATTTATTTGTCAATATTCTATTTAATTTATTCCTAAATATATTTAAATTGCACTTTCTTATTTCTAATGGCAAGTTATTATAAATTACTTTGTTCTTTGGATAAGAAAACTATGGTACAAAACTATAGTACTAAACTATGGTTCAAAACTATAGTACTAAACTATGGTACAAAACTATGGTACAAAACTATAGTACTAAACTATTGTACAAAACTATGGTACAAAACTATAGTACTAAACTATGGTACAAAACTATAGTACTAAACTATGGTACAAAACTATGGTACAAAACTATAGTACTAAACTATGGTACAAAACTATAGTACTAAACTATGGTACAAAACTATAGTACTAAACTATGGTACAAAACTATGGTACAAAACTATAGTACTAAACTATGGTACAAAACTATAGTACTAAACTATGGTACAAAACTATGGTACAAAACTATAGTACTAAACTATGGTACAAAACTATAGTACTAAACTATGGTACAAAACTATGGTACAAAACTATAGTACTAAACTATGGTACAAAACTATGACACAAAACACCAGTGGTCCTTAAAGTATAGTGGATAAAATATGTACTTATGCATAAACATCTGAGTACCATTTAAGACCCAGCAATAAAATAAAGACCTATGTCTCATATTGTAAAATAATACAGTATAAATAACAGCTAAACGGAGGTGTTTTTGACGAATTATATTATGAGAGGTCATAAAGTCAATATATTACGCTATCCATAATTATTATTTGGTATTGTTTTTATCATATAGGCCTTATTAGTCTGAAATAGGATTCAAAGAGTCATATTTTGTTCCGCTACATGTCGACACAATATCATAAATGTTGGAAATATAATTTTATCTAGATTTAGTGTTTTAACTGTAGCCGCTTACATTTTGACATACAAAGACAAACAATTGGTCGATGGTATCTGAGGCGGTAGAACGCTGGCCACTCAATCTTGAGACCCAGGTTCGATTCCCGGTCGGGCATGCATCAATGAATTTTTCAAAATTTAAATGCATATAGTTATTAGTACTACCTAATACTTATCACTTGCTGAACGATGAAGGAAAACATCGTGAGGAAACCTGCATGCTGAAAAAAGCGTGTTTTTGTGCCTGAAAAACGACGATAGGGTTCCCCAACCATCACTTTGAGACGTTATATTCGTCGGTGAAACGCGGGTATTCCGAGTGTGGACTCTGGATTGCATTTCACAGCTCACACTCGGAACACCTGTGACACCCCCCCGGGAGCCATGTCGTGACATTTAGTCGGTTAGGCTTTCGGTTTTGATTGGCAAGTAGAAAGGTAAATGCAATTCCAAGATCGCAATAAGAGCAATTAAATTGTTGTTTCTAATTATTATGTAATTAAAATAGATCATGAAGGCCCTTGACCCGAGCGAACGCAAGAAGATGGTCTCAATTGATGCGCACTCGCACATTTTAAACATGATTTTATTTATATTCTGATGATGATGATGCAGGTCAAGGAAAATTTATTCTATTAATTTTAAATAAACGCTCTAAATTATTCATTTATAAAATTATCTTTCAGAATATTTTTGTGTAGACAGTCTTCAAATTCTTAGATTTTAACTTAAGGCGATATGTAAAAGTTTTAGCGTCCCTGTTACTCCATATGCGAAAAAACCCTCAGTGCGAGAGGGACGGATTCGTGGAAAAATAGCAAAAGGACGGTTTTTTACAAATATAAAATGTACTAAAGTTGCTATCAAAATTTCGTTTAACCAGGTCCTAGATAACGTTAAAACCCATCTAATAAAATATAACTGCAGTCCATACGTCATTCTTAATCGTCAAACCAGGAGAATTGGTGTCGAAAACGACCTCATTTCAATAAATATTTCTATCGAGCCGAATTTCTTCAATCGCGTTTCTGTTTTAACAGATCCCTAGAAAAAGATTCCAAAAATAATATACTGTTTTATCAAAATAATACATTATTTAATGAAGTAGATATGTAAGTTCTAAAAGTGTCAATTTTTTTCCGTAGCGCCTTAACATGATAAATAAAAAACTTCTGTAACAAACATTTGCGTGTGTCGGTAATAGTCTGTATACGTTCAGTGTTTAGTAATTGACTTCTCGATCATACTATTCGATTCGAGTAGTAAATGGTTATCTGTGAAGTGCAGTTGGTTATTTTTGATAAAACCACACCTTCTAACCTGTGACGGGACATTCGCGCGCCACTTGGATTGGATGTCGGGCATGGATTTTTGGTTTTTTTTAGCTGCTGTGAGGTTGTGAACAGAATAAACACATCAAGGATTCATCCAGGTTTTGATTTCATCCCATTTCCTTCTGAGTTTTTCAGCTCAGAAGTGGGATTGGCGCGAAAACAAACGATTTTGCGTTAAACTACACGCCCAAAACCAAACAAATCAAGGTAATGTTTCGATATTGTTTTGTTCGATATTTTTTTTATATTTGCAAACAAACGCTTGTGATTGAAATATTGGTTTCAAACAGTAACTTATTACGAAATATCTACGGAATTACTAAATTTTTTTTAATTTTGTTAGATAATTTGCACGATGCAAACGGATTAAAGTTCATGTTGGTTTAAGATTTTTTTTCTGTGGGTCACAATTTTTGTATCTTTTTCTAAAATATAAGTTTCTTTGAATAGATTTACTACAAATCAAGCTATTTTGCGAAAAACTGTTATATTTTAGTTTTCCACTCGCTGGATTCAAACGGATTGAAGTATCGTTTTATCGTTTATTTTCGATGAGGCAAAGTTTGAGTTAGTCATTTCGTAACTAAAACAATTTGCGATATAATAATTGTAGACATAGATATGCTTTAATGGATAATTTAAGTTAAAAAAAAAACAGTAAAAGTAACTCTAACTTAGTGATTCAAATACAATAAACAAAAACTTTTCCAAGTTTCAGAAAATGAGTGACAAGAACGAAAAGACGCACTCGAGGCAACTGACGACTCCACCTCGAGATGCGGGAACGGGACAGCAACATGAAGGGGTCTCTAGAAGTCGAAGCCGCAGTCGACGGAACGCTCCTCGCCGTCGAGCTACGCGCAGTCGGAGCCGCAGTCCACGGCGCAGTGGTCGCCAAAGAGCTACGTGCAGCAGCCGCAGCCACAGTCGACGGTACAGTCATCATCGTCGAGCTACGCGAAACCGCAGCCGCAGTAGACGATACTGTTCTCACCGTCGAGTTACGTACAGCCGCAGCCGCAGCGATGATCGACGACAGGTGCGTCATCGAGGGGTGCGCAGCCGTAGTCGCAGCACGCCGCGCGACCACAAGCGCAACTATAGCACCAACCAAACCAGCAGCAGGGATCTCATGCTTCGGGAACTTTCAAGAACGAGAGAGCGTCTAGTTACTTTGGAAAATGAGGTACGGAATGAAAGCGAAAGATTGGGAACGGAAAATATCAAAAAGCCATATCCACAACCTTTTGTACAAGATTCGGATTCTGGCGACTCCATTCCCAATCCTTCGGGTACCAAACAAGACGAAATCCATTCCAATATCAAAAATTCAACATTAGGTGATTCCAAATTTCTTGAGGAGTTCTTAAACGTGTTGAAAAATAGGTCAGGGGATCGTGAATCGTTTGCCGCACTGAATAACGTAGTTCCTGAATTCGACCCACTATCGAAAGAACAAACGATAAATTTATGGCTCGACAAAGTGGACGAATGCTCCGAAATATATAACTGGAGTGAAAAGCAAACAATACACTATGCCCTGCCTAAGCTGACCGGGCATGCTAGAACTTGGTACCAGGGGTTACCCTCTATTAAGCACACTTGGAGTGAATGGAAGATAATGCTCAGGGAATCCTTTCCAGCTACGGAAAATTACGCTGAACTTCTTACAGAGATGCTTAATAGGCGGGCACGCCCTGGAGAATCACTAGAACTTTACTATTTCTCAAAAATAAATCTGCTGAACCGTTGTAAGATCTTCGGAAAGCAAGCAGTGGATTGCCTGGTTCATGGGGTTGACGATAGAGGGGTAAGAGTAGGTGCCCAAGCGGCGAAATTTGTAAAGTCTGAAGATGTACTAGAATTCTTCAAAACACTTAAAAACCATAGCCGCGATTTTTCTGACCATAGGAAAGACAATGTCCGCGACAAAAATAATGACTCGAATACCAATAGATCACGATTTAGACCAGGCCCAATAACTTGTTTTAACTGTAAGGAGGTTGGACACCCGAGTTTCAAATGCCCTAAGCCACTCATAAAGTGTAACAATTGCTATCTCATGGGGCACGCTTCTTCAAATTGTCCCAAGGTCAAAGAGCCAAATAATCAGACTAAAGATAAAAGTATACTTAAAGTTTCGGTAGCTGAAAATGACATCACTACAATAGGCAAGGATTTCCTTAAAATCCCAGTTGGTGACGATCCCATTGACAAATATAAAATAGCCATAAAAGTAAATAACACCATGACACCGTGTTTAGTAGATCTGGGAAGTGAAGCGACCGTAATACGTGAAAGTGATGCCATTAAATTGGGTTTGACTTGGCAAAGCGTTGAAGGACCGTTTTTGAGAGGGCTTGGTAACGTTCCATACTTACCTCTAGGTCGAGTTTACGTTGATATTGATGTGCAGGGTATTTTGGAGAAGAACGTCGAGGTATTTGTGGTATCCGACCCTCTAATTGGTCATAGTTTATTGCTCGGGCACAGTTTTACGGAAAGACCCAATGTACGAATTATTAAAACTGCATTGGACTTGAAATTTGAGCGGTTTGATTCCACTGAAAACATAAAACTAGCCTTCATTTCGGCACAAACGACTGTTGTGGAGATGAGCGAAATGAAGTCAGTTTTTGTACGATCCGATTCCGAGCTCAGTGGAAGCATTTACGTTGGTGGGTCAGTGCGTGGCAGTCATGGTCATGAATACTATCTGTTACCGGGGGAGTACCAAATGACAAATGGTGAGTGTTCATTATTGGTACAGAACGTTGGTACGAAACCGATAACTATTGAAAAGGATTTCCTTGTGACGCGGGCGCACTACTTGGGAGCTAGTAAATCAGTCCATAGAATTTCTAAACATGTTGATACGTGTGATGAACATGAAAATATAAAATGCGGTGAACAATTAAATGACCTTGAGAAACAGCAGTGTCATGAACTGTTAGAGAAATTTAAAGACTGTTTCTCTAGTGGCATGCATGACTTGGGTTTTACAACCGTCACAGAGATGGAAATTCATCTCAAAGACTCCTCTCCAGTAGTGTACAGACCCTACCGATTGGGCCCATTTCCGCGGAGTAAGCGTGGTAACACGTATATTCTGGTGATAGTCGACTCCTTCACTAAATACGTAAGCTTAACGCCTGTGCGTAGTACCAAAACGAAAGAGAGCATTAAGGCATTTAGAAATCTTTGTAGTTATTTTGGTAGCCCAGTTCGTCTAATAACCGATAGGGGAACCAGCTTCACGAGCAAGAAATTCAAGTCTTTCACTAGTTCAGTTGGTATGAAGCACATATTAAACTCTGTAGCCACCCCACGAGCCAATGGCCAGGTCGAGCGGTATAACCGCACGATCTTGGCATCTCTTGGCTCCATGACTCATGGTAAAAGTAACAACACATGGGACGAACAGTTGCCAGACGTACAGTTGGGCATAAACTCTACTGTTCACGATGTCACCAAGAAAACGCCTACCGAATTACTGTTTGGTAGGAAAATAAGTAACCCAGCTCAAGGTGTACTGAATGACTTAGTTGATGATGTAGATGAAGGGACAATAAATAAAAATATTGATGAGATAAGGTCGGAAGCAGGTGAACTCATAAGAAAGAATCAGGAAGCGAACAAAAGAAGATACGATAGTCGTAGGAAGAAAGTCACAAAGTATAAGAAGGGTGATCTTGTGCGTATAGCAAGAGCAATAGTTACGGGTCCTGGTCAGTCCAAGAAACTAGAATCCAAGTGCCAGGGGCCGTATAGGATTAAGAAATTATTACCAACGATCGTTTTCTTGTTGAGGATACCCCTTTGACAAGGAAGGGACAGAAATACGAAAGCGTTGTAGCTATTGATAAAATATATCCATGGTTAAGCTTTAATGATCCTGTTTGCTCTTCGAACGACGAAAGTGACAGTAACGATGAAAGTGATTAATAAATAAAGTAACGTGTAAAAACCTTTATACTGATGTGAATAATTAAAATTTAGTGATAATAATAATTTGAAATTGTAAATATGATGAAGAAGAATTAAAAGACAAAATGATTATGGACTTGCCGCATTAGTGAATCAGTGAGGCATATGAACTTGCCGCATTAGTGAGTAAGTAAGGCATATGATCTTGCCGCATTAGTGAGTAAGCAAGGCATATGAACGTGCCGTATTAGTGAGTAAGTGAGGCATATGAACTTGCCAGATTAGTGAGTAAGTGAGGCATATGATCTTGCCGCATTAGTGAGTAAGCGAGGCATATGAACTTGCCGTATTAGTGAGTAAGTGAGGCATATGAACTTGCCAGATTAGTGAGTAAGTGAGGCATATGATCTTGCCGCATTAGTGAGTAAGCGAGGCATATGAACTTGCCGTATTAGTGAGTAAGTGAGGCATATGAACTTGCCAGATTAGTGAGTAAGTGAGGCATATGATCTTGCCGTATTAGTGAGTAAGTGAGGCATATGAACTTGCCAGATTAGTGAGTAAGTGAGGCATATGAACTTGCCAGATTAGTGAGTAAGTGAGGCATATGAACTTGCCAGATTAGTGAGTAAGTGAGGCATATGAATTTGCCAGATTAGTGAGTAAGTGAGGTATATGAACTTGTCAGATTAGTGATAAGTAAGGCATCTGAAATTGCCGCATGTTGTGTTTGTTAATAAAAATGGTGAAATTTAACGAAAATGTTAGTCAAAATGGCGTGTTGGGCATGAGTGACATGATTTTGCCGCCCAAATGAGAGTTAAATCTAAATGAGTGATCAAAATTGTGAGTTCCTTTATTATAATTGTGTTTGAACAACTTAAGTGCTGGTAATTAGGTAGCCGTAAATCATTATATTTTGTTATTATTAGCTTCCCTAAATTAAGTAAACTAATTATGTAATCTTCTAATTTGAGATAAAACGAAGGGACTCGTTTTGTGAAGGATGGCCGACTGTAACAAACATTTGCGTGTGTCGGTAATAGTCTGTATACGTTCAGTGTTTAGTAATTGACTTCTCGATCATACTATTCGATTCGAGTAGTAAATGGTTATCTGTGAAGTGCAGTTGGTTATTTTTGATAAAACCACACCTTCTAACCTGTGACGGGACATTCGCGCGCCACTTGGATTGGATGTCGGGCATGGATTTTTGGTTTTTTTTAGCTGCTGTGAGGTTGTGAACAGAATAAACACATCAAGGATTCATCCAGGTTTTGATTTCATCCCATTTCCTTCTGAGTTTTTCACTTCACATAGTAAAATTGGATACTAGAACTATAATAAATCTTATTGTATATGTTACCGACCAAACCCGATTTTGGGAACAATTTGTTTGGCCTATTCCAAAGAAATACACCTACCCGCAGATTACTAAGTATATTTTTATGTGGTTTGATTTTAAAAGTCAAAGAACAAAATATCGAATGTTGTTTTCACATCGCGGGAACGCAACGAACATCTGGTTAAAGTTTCAAAGCAGGTCACAGATACACCTTGTATATTATTTGTAAATCTAGTATCTACTACGACATAAAAATGTATGTATGGTCAGCAAAAGGGATAAGTAACCTGCAGGTCTAGAAGCAAAGCCGTTCGATGCTCACCCGTCATGTCTTCTAGAAACGACAAAAGTGTTTTGCTGGGCCTGGTTATTTATCTATTTTGATGACCAAACACTAATAACTCGAAAAACACAAAACCACATTGAATGCGGTTATTTCTATTAGCAGGTACGTATAGTATATGTTTTAACGAAAAAAGTGTTTTTGCTGCGCCTTGTTATTTATCTCTTTTGATGACCAAACTCGAAAAACACAAAACCACATTGCATGCGGTTATTTCTATTAGCAGGTACGTATAGTACGTATTTTAATGACAAAAGTGTTTTTTCTGCACCTGGTTATTTATATCTTTTGCTGACCAAACACTAATAACTCGAAAATTACAAAACCGCATTGCATGCGGTTATTTCTATTAGCAGGGACGTATAGTTACTCTTAAAATTTACAAAAGAAATCAAAAGAAACTGGGTAGAAAATCTTACTTACCGAATGTTCACTACCATATGCCCAATAGCCTGACTTAAGGCGATGTGCGAAAAAAATACGAGTGTTTCTTTTCTGTGTATTTCATGAAATACACAGAGAAATTAAATAAACTTCTGGTATATGCATTTTGACTATATAATCTAGGGTTTTGAAATTGGAAAACATGTTTGGATAAATTTTCCTCGATAGAAATAATTATTGAAATGAGGTCTTCAAGACACACTTTTTCTCCTCGTTTGACGAATAGGAACCATATACAGAACTCAAACATATTTTATTAAGTGTGTTTCAACAATATCTAGAGATTTGATATTTGAAATTTTGCTACCTATTTTAGTTTTTTTAATAAAAATATAAAACCAACTTTTTTCCCTTTTGCCCTGAATCCGCCCCTCACGCACTGCGCGATTTTTCGCTTGGAGTGACAGTGACAAAAATAAAATTCGCATAGCCTCTTAATATCTTATACTAACTGGGGAATATCAAGCAATGCCTCGATTACATACTGACTAATCCGGTTACATACCATATACATAAATAGAATACATACACATCAAACGAGCTCCATACTAAATATTTTTGAAACCTTTTTGACCTTATTTCAATAACTTGGCCAAAGTTCACAATCTTGCAATCAGCTGGTTCGACGTGCCTTACTGCATCATCTCTCTCTAATCAAATCTTAGAGTGCTGATCGTGCGACCACTGCCATGGCGGGAATACTGCAGCGACTTTATTCTTTCAGTTCTCTTTCTCACCCATTTTAGCATGTTTGCCGTTGTTATGGCTTGGAGATTAGTTAACTATTTTATTTTATTGAAGTGTATTATTTTATTAAATTTAAGTAAAACCTTTATTTCTTTTTCAATGCAAGTGCTCGTAAAGGCCCACTTTTTATGCATCAAAACCGAACAGAAAGTCGATTATTTTGCCCTAGGGCTTTATTATTATAATTTTTTTTTATTTATTTGCAATGGTTGGCTAACCTGCAGCTTTTCCTGTGTACCATAGACGTTATACTTTTTTTTCCACTGTTTAACGGCTCTGGATACAGTCCTCTTGAGCCAATTATAATTTAAAGTTCACAAGATTATATTTGTTTTCATTTCCTCACACTATGCATTGAAAAACGCTACGCTCGTGTTTTAAATCGTCCTCGTAATTTATTCCTTTTCGTCCTTGTAGCATAAACTACTATTATTACTATTATGTGTATTTCCGAATATTTTTATTTATTATATAAAACTATTAGACATAGATTATGTAATGAAGGTACACATCAAATACACATACTACAGGTTTCATTGGTTGCTAAAGTAATTTTGAAAATATTTTACTAATTAGGATGTTATCTCTCAATTTGTCCTGATTATTTCAAAAACGAATTCACTATCAACATCTTGTTGGGCTTACTGTAGTATTCACTTTTTTCATTTCGTTACTACTCTATGATTTGATACAAGATGGTTTGGTATTAAGAAACTAAATGCAAATGTACCCCAAGACTATTTGTTACGCGGCAAGTTCTTAATACGAGTATGATTTATTAGGTATTACAAATATTTTCAAACGAAAAAAAAAGCAGTAGGTTGTATCGGAGATACGACCGCATATTATTTAAGCGAATACTTCTTGCCATGTGGCAAGCTTGGCTTGCCTTTAGCCATCATTTTCAGCTTTAGGAAAACATTGTTGTTTTCTTGTATATTTACCGTTTTGCACCAGTAACTTTTGCAAATAATTCATTTCCATCTATAGGTCCGTTGCATCACATACGATGATACGACACACTTCTTATTTGACTATTTATTATAGCTATATTTAGATCTTATTAGCTTGAAACAATATTAAATGTACTATTTTCAAGTAATTATTATTCGACACTGCATGTTGTGGCATTAGATGTCAATCATAAAGAAAAGCAATGTAAACTTCCTAATAGCAGCACGCGCATTAAGTATTTTTTTTATTATTGCGATCAAATAAACATTAATGTATCATGAATGATAGATAACTAATAACAAATAATGAACGTAAAATATTTGTAATAAAAAATCAATTAATACTTCATCAAAAATAAAATATTATCCTACACTTTTTTTCACGAATAAAGTCTCCCTTACTGCCGAGCACTAAATGCTTGTAAATACGTATAGACATGTAACTCGGACCATCAGAATGAAGTAATATTTGATCATGACAGTTTTTAAACTTTATGTTTGTGAATTGAATAATCAAACCACAATGATATTGTAAAGCAGGACAACATCTCTTTGTACCGATTCAAGGTCCATAAAATATTTCGGGGGAAATAAAGGTAAAAAAAAACTCAAACCATCAAATGAGCTTATTTTTGAGCATATAACATCCGCATTTATAAAACTTTTGACCAAATTTTTTATGAGAGTAATTACATATATTCGTTACATGGATTCGAGGGACGAGGTTTCAATCTTGCCTGCTATAACTATTTTGTTTAATCTTTGTTTTAGTAAGAACTCAAAATTTTTGAACAACACTAACATAATTATCTCATTTATAATAAGTCAAACTATGTTAACTTCCGTTTCTCAATGATGAGAAATTAAAAAAAATATATCTAAATTAGTTAAACAGTACAGCCTTGATATCTGATCACCAACTCTAGCTTAGCGTGAGGGGTATTGATGTCTATTGTACAGGGTTTTAACTTAGCTTAGGCATCAATAATCAATTTTAATTGCTTTTAGACTGTGTTCAATAGGTTGTGAAAACATTTTTGTACCTTATTTTATTTTTGTGTCAATAAACGATATTTATTTAAAGCAAGAAAATATACTTGTTTTAATAAGTTTAACAGCAATACAAAACATAAACAAGCAAAACCCTTTGGACTAAACTATTGCGAGAAAATTATAGTTATGAAGGTAACCGTAATAAATGTGCTGTCTTGATACAGTTAATTCATTGAGGTACTATGGAAGAAAGATCCGCACGGCCATTTTTAGGGTGTCAAACAGGATCATATTAGTAGGCCTTCGCTGTCTGTCTGTTCGTCTGTCTGTCTGTCTGTCTGTCTGTCCGTCTGTATACCCCCGATACAGTTTTAGCCGGTATAGATAGCCAGTTGAAATTTTCACACAATATGTCTTAATATAGCCTCTATCGCGACATAAAATAAAAAATTCAAAAATTGGAACCCAACGAAGGTCCCCTGTCCCCATACAAAATTCTCGAAAAATTTGTGTTTTTTAATGTTATGAAGGGGGCCCTTATCTCCGAAACAAGACGACCAAAAAATATAAAAAAAAGACATGGAAATAGGTGAAGATTACAGAAAAAATAAAGCAGTTAAGATATTATAAGGGTTCCGCAGTCAGAGGGTGTCGAATTTGTTTGCCAGGCGCTACCATTTTAGCGGCTTTTTTGTCGCGTTAATGTTGCTTTGGCTTCTATATTATTGTTATTTACCGTGATATTTTTAGGGTTCCGTATTGTGTAGTGGTACGGAACCATTTGTGCGCGAGTCCGACTCGCACTTGCTCATATTTTCACCCTTATTGCAATGGTAGAGTAATAGCAAAAACTGGGTCCGGTAGGATTGCCGAAGAAATTTTTCTAACGAAGCATTCCAGACTTATAGTACACATTACATGTAAAATCCAAAGTTTCTAGTCGCATCGTTTCATAAGAAGCTTGCTTCGCACGCGCCTGACCTCAGCAATTACAGTATTACTGTTATAAATAACTAATCATCCATAATTACAATGAAGTTCGAACAATACTGACCGTAACATGCGATTAGACCGGTCACTGCGCGTAACGTTGGGAACATCCTTATTGCGTGCGTTATTGGTCTAAATAGAACCTTACACATAGTCGCATGCTACAGTTTTTGGCAGGATAATTACTAAGCTATGTGCTAAGATACAGGAAGTCCCAACTCTCTATTACCATGACCAAAATATTAGATCTTTACGTATGAAATTGCCGTTTCCTGTAGATAATTTGAAGGAAACTCAATTTTCAGTACTAAAATTTGCATTTTTTTAGGAATGACAAATCCAAACTATGTTATTTCTTTTGAGAAACATTAATTTTATTTTTGAAAAGTATCAGCTGTAAAAAATATTACGAATCATATCAAGGAAATGGATGGCATTTAGGATAACATGTTTTTGAAATTTAAAGTTTGGTTATCAAACTGACAATAAAAACAAAACTTGATACGTAGATGTAAAACCTTGAAATTAACTTTCAAACAAAAACAAATAATGGAAATAGCTATTGAATTACAGGAATTATGAACTCATGAATCTGTAAGAAATCTGTGCTGTAAGAAATCTGTAATGAATCTGTGCTGTCGAGCTCTGCACTTTGCAGAGAACTGTGAATGAAAAGCAACAATATTGTAGCGACGACAGCGCCATCTGTTTCTTAAGAACAAGGCGTGAAATCACATAACGCCCTCGTGAGCGTTCTATATGTGCAGTACAAGCTAGTATATCAGGCAGAAGCAAAAATAACAGCGGACAATGTTGATGTATGATGGAAGAATTCACCGGTCTGGGTAAGAACCTCGGTGGCGCAATTGTTAGCGCGCTTGATAACAAGAGGTCGCAGGTTCGAATCCTGGCCCGGGGAATTTTTTCATATTCTTGTCTTTGGGTTTGTTTCTGATTGATCTTTTCTAGTTTGTAATGCACTCTAATAATATTTAGAATATCTAGAGATTTGATATTTGAAATTTTGATCGCTATTTTAGTTTTTTTATAAAAATTATAATACTAACATTTTTCGCTTTCGCCCTCAATCCGCCCCTCTCGCACTAAGCGTGTTTTCGCTTGGAGTGACAGTGACAAAAACAAAATTCACATAGCCTCTTAAATGGATGGGTTGCTTCTAGTGATCGCCCGCACTAAGAGCTTTTTGAGCTGAAGCAGGTAAAATTTACATATTAGCGTTTAATTTATTCCACTTCATACACTAGTGATAAAATGTTATATGAACGAACATAGAAAAACACCATGTCTTAGTGATGATATATCTTAAAAACTTAATCAGCGGGTCTACCGCGTAATTCTCATTTTCATCAACATCAACTTGATAGTGAAATTTGTCGTGCGTGCGACGACGCCCGCCTAACATGCCATCTCATTTGCACGCGTTGAATTTCGCATGCATTTGCTTTAAGTTGATACAAATGAGAATTACGCGGTAGAGCCCCTGGTTCTTCCATCTATCCATCCATCAGCCCGTATTCGTCCACTGCTGGACATAGGCATCCCCAATATTACGCCACTCTTGGCGGTCCTCAGTCATCCTCATCCAGCCGCCACCCGCAACTTGTTCTTATTGATTAAAAATATTTAACCAAGACGTCATCTTCACATCTCAAAATTTTAATAGAAGGTCGTAAACTTTGTTTTGCATTTATAAATAACATTCAATTACCTACATATCATTATACAATATGTGTTTATACTATATATATGTATACAGGGTGAATTTTTGAGACGGGACAGTAAGGGCAGGTACCTATTAACCGATATAGTTACAGAAAAACACTTTTAGGAGACTATCCATACATTTTTAAGATATTCTGAACTGCATTTACAGATTTTGGAAAAAATGTACAGCCAGCAAGAAAATGGTAATTTTAAACAAAAATCTTTTTTTAATGCCAATCGATCCTGTTTCTTCTGAGGATCAAAAGTCTCTACTGAACCGACTGAGGTTTGAGTACTAGAAATGTTAGAAATCGCAAAAAACTTTTGTGGGTGTTTCCCAGTTACTTGTATTAAAGACTATGAAAAAACATGAAAAGTTTTTTGCGATTTCTGACATTTCTAGTACTCAAACCTCAGTCGGTCCGATAGAGACTTTTGATTCTTATAAAAAACAGGATCGATTGGCATCAAAAAAAGTTTTTTTTAAAATGACTATTTTCTTGCTGACTGTACATTTTTTCCAAAATCTGTAAATGCAGTTCAGAATATCTTGAAAATTTATGGATAGTCTTCTAAAAGCGTTTTTCTGTAACTATAACGGTTAAGGTACCTGCCCTTACTGTCCCGTCTCAAAAATTCAGCCTGTATATAAACATATACTCGACTCGTATATTGTAGGACTATAATTAGCATCAGCAGCAGTAACCGGTTGTCGGAGAACTCATCAGCTTGTATCTGTACATCAGGGCTGCTATTCTAGCAACATTTTTCACATGCTTTAGTTTTCATACGTCTTTGTTTATCGCGTTTATTACGCCGCGTGATGTTAATCATACTATCAATGATAATTGATATGACTATGTTATGGTTATGGTTCATCGTATATATTCTAATAACAACCATGAATCCTTCGAAACTAATGTAATAACCGAAACGGGCCGAGAATTAATTTTGAAATAAACCTTTGAAACAAGTAAAAGTAAATGCTTTCCAAATCATGATGCTTTCCAAGTTTCAACAAGTGCCGATAATCTGTACCCTTATTATAAATGCGAAAGTGTGTTTGCTGGTTTGTTGGTTTCTTGTTTTGTTGCTTTGTCCTTCTTTCACGCAGCAACGGAGCAACAACGGATCGACGTGATTTTTTGCATAGAGATAGTTTATAGGCCGGAAAGTGACATAGGTTACTTTTTATTCGGGAAAAATGGAAACTAAATCAGCGCGGGTCAAGCCGCGGGCAAAAGCTAGTCGCATATAAATAATAAATACATAATTATAATAATTCAAAACATGTAAAAAAAAAGGTTTTTTATTTTAAAAGACTAATACGTTTCTGTATAAAGAACCTGTAAAAATCACCTGCCTTCGGTCTCCGTAAATTTTCGCACGTGTCAGAATTGCCATCCAGTAATGAACCAGTGACCAACTTGTATTTACTACAGAGGACGGCACCTTGAACGTTGTTTATGGATCTTCATTCCATTTAAATGTTTTTTTATTGATCGTGGGATAGGCAAGTTCACAGCGTATTTCTTACATTTATCGTTGTAAACAAGCGATGGAGCGATACACACCTCAAGAACGTGGAATTGTCGTTACTGCTTAGTTGACAAATTTAGATCTCCCGTTTTGGAGATTTGAACTGGCCGTCCAGATCGCCAGATTTAGCAGCACCAGACTTCTTCCTTTGGGGCTTTTTAAAATTTAGCGTTTACCAAAACAAACCACGAACCTTGCAAGTGTTGAAAGATAAGATCGAAGAAGAAATCGCCAATTTGGAGCCAGATGTCTTGCAACAATTCGAAATGCCGTAAAACGAGCGCAATAATGCATCAACTAGGGAGGTGGCTATTTGAGCGATACAATTTTTTCAATTAATGTCATCAATTTTACACTTTCAAATAAATTTTTTTTGAGCACATAGCTCTTTTTTCATTTATAACAAAATGGCAGCCAATTCAAATTTTGACATTACTTTTGCGCCACCTTGTAGTTTCTAAAGATGGTTAGCTAGCCTTGATAAAATAAATGTACATTTATCGTATGTCATTAACGCAGGAAATCCCTTTTAAAAATGCATAAAGCAGCTGCGTACGCGCATTGGGTTTTATGTGGCTTTGAACACGCAAAATTATGATCCCATTGTCCATACAAATTGTCGCATTGACCAAAATCAGGTGATGATAACATTGTAATGAGCGTCGGCCTTGAACTGGTTAAATGTGTAGTGCTCGGTGTTAACTACTGCAATATTTTTCCAGAATTCTTAAAATCTAGTTTCTCCTGAAACAAGTTTTCAATTTTGCGCCCGCAACAAAATCGGCACGATTGTATTGTCTTCGCACATTTCATGGAGCGTGCACCTCATAGTAAAATGAAACAGCATGACATTTCGCCACGCCTACAACTGGGTTGATTGCGTCATGATGTCTTTTTTTAAACAATTAAAACATTGTACTTAAATTTAATGCCCTTTGTTTGTGGAAAGATGTTTGTCCAAATATTTTATTGGTTTCATTACTATGGAAGGTTTATCGTACGATTAGACTATGCAATATCTTATAGATTTCTAAATAACATGAATATTATAATAAACAGTTAACAATTACCCAGGATTCATTAATAGTATATGCTGGCAACCCCACCGATGCTGGTGACCTCACGCGGTGACCACACGTCAGTTCGTCGCGGTGCGGGACCATCAACCCATCAGTCCTTTTATGTGATCGCCACCTTATTTATTATGCACGTTTATGCAACGACGCGTCGCGGTTTATTCCACTTGCATCCAGATTCATAATTAATCATTCCTTTTCGGTGGGTGGGATAAGAGATTGGCAGGCTTGAGAGGAGTTTTAAATTAATTATTGTCTTCTTTTTATTGTTCTTCATTTTGATCTCGTAAATACTACCGAACAAATATTTGTTTATATTTCATCCATCAGCCTAGTTCGTCCACTGCTGGACATAAGTCTTTCCAGGACTTTGCCACTCCCGGCGGTCATCCTGGAAGAATTGCCCATACAGCGCGGTTCCGGAACCCTCGCACCAGTGACGCTGCTGCCCGTCACCAGTCTGTTTCATAGAAGGCCCGGCCATTAGGGATGGATATACCGTCATCCATCGTTCCCTGGCATGGTAGGCCTCCTGGTTTTTTGCCTGTGAGCTGTCCTCTTACTACTCTCCCCTGGATTACTTCAAGGGGGTCTCCAAGTAAGATGGTGGTACCTCTACAGTCGAGCCCGGCATCAGCTCTTCCACCTGTGTTTTTATTTAGTAGGTGTTAAATTCTGACTTCCTTATACACATGAAGTGAGGGGAAGCAGGTCAAGCGTTGCTTTTGCTATTTTCACTGCGAGCTACTACCGAGAATGTTTCGTTTCCTGTTTAAATTGTCAGAATTATTCCTACCTCAGGTGATACCGAACTTACTAACACTAATAAGCGTGCGTTATTTATTGTCAATAGGGTAAAACATATCTACTATTACATAATAGTAGTTTGTGCAACTGTAACATAATTTGAGACATTGGGGCAGGAGTGCTTGTTTACGAAACGAACAAAGTGAACTTCGTTCGTTTCATAATCATTTTGCACGAGTGTCCCAATGTCTAATTATGTTCAGTTGCACAAAATACTTTATCTACGATCATCAAAAATATCGTCTTTATTTATAATACCTTCAACTAACAATTTCACGAAAAATAAGAAGATCATTCGTTCACGAACCTCGGGTGCGTTGTCACGATAATATGGCTTGAAGGCCAATAAGGATCAAGTGGGTGTGGCTTGAGACATAATCTCGGGAGTTATTTCTCGTCTCTGTTGTTGATTGGTTCTCAAGCGGTTTTATAATAAATTGGGCCAATTGCAGTGCAGAATCGCGGTATTATAATGTAATATTATAACATTGGATAAACAATCTATGTACTAATAAAACTGCTTTTGATGTTGCAATTGCCTTATTGCAGTATAGGAGAAAATGAAAGCTTTTTTTGTATCTTATCGACGGACAAAGGCTCCTTCCCGAGTTCACAAATCTTGATAGTGCTACCGTTTCCCAGTCCATCTGCCAAAAACAAAGCTAGATCTTCTTAACATCTATAGTCTAACAAGCATCACCCAACACCCTCTTGGTACATATCGCCTTTCTCTACGTCTAATAAAAATGATTATTTGCGTTGCAGACTCGCGAAATCAGGGAAAATCATGCACACAATGGTTCCGACAGTGTATAATAGACTCCTAGATCATGTCGGGACTGCAGGCCTAGATTCTTTTAAAAATAGATTAAAGCGCTGGCTTATTGACTAAACTTTACATGACTTTGATGATTTTACATTTATAACCTGAGATAATATGTATCGCAATTAATTCAACAATTTATAATTATAATATTTTTCAGACTGAACGAATCTTATTTTATAATTACTTTTATTTACCTTTTTTATGTTTGTGACGTGTTATAATATATACTAATAAAATTTGAAATGAAATTAAATATGTCTTATGGGGGAAAGCAGGTCAAGCGTTGGTTCTGATTTTTTCACTGCGGGCTACTACTGAAAATGTTTTGTTTCGTTTTTAAATTGTCAGAATTATTCCCACCTCAGGTGCAACCGGAATAACCTAGCACCCTCTTTGGACTTATCTTCTTCTTTCAAATTTTAAAAAAGAGAGAATCATAAAACATGAATCAAGTAGGAAGCACCCAGCTAGTCGTCACCTGGTCGAGAACCTTGTGCTCTATTCTATTGTGTACTTGTTTATGTTAACCACTTTACGACAATAAAACGAGAATTTTGTGATTATTATGATGATGTTAAAATGATTAAATTAGACTCAGAATATAAAAAAAATATATATACAACATGATTTACTCGTATGGAGCGTGAGTTTTCAGATTAAAAATAAATAAATTAAAACACAAACCAATGCCAGTTTGGTAGACAAAGTTTTTTTTTACATATATATATAAATACATGTGATCTGTTCGAACCTAGGTTTTACTTGACAACCAACAACACATATTTTCGGGTCATGTATTTTTTAAATAAAACGTGACTAGTTTCTATATTATTTTTCATACAGTCGTCATAACTTATTCTACTTTTATACTATTTTAATAATTTTTTTCGTGTTAAGTGTCAAATTATTCTTTAAAGAGTAGATAAGTTTGTAAACTGCAAGATGACGTACTCACTTTTCTAAATTCGTTACGAAGTATATCTCTTTGACTACGTCACGCAAAAGTCAGCGTCATATCAACGCCCACATCATTGTGGTAGGTCAAGTAGGTCACTTGCACTTTCGTTAAAAGTGAATCTTGAATGACGTGACGCAAATGACGTAGATTTGACGTTTCGGTGAAAGGTGCACGTCGAACACTAGTAATCTCAGTGGTAATTCGGTTAACGTCTCGTTCGGTGAAAGTATCACTTTATTTTGGGGATTTACTTTCCTTGATTCACTCGCACTTTTATGCTGCAAAAATGAATTTTGGCATGACAAAAATGGCGGACAGATGACATTTCTAGTGATAGGTTCGATAGCCTCATTATAATACTTATCGCTGCGTTATTTGAGGTCGGTGCTTTGCATTTATTTTGTCAGTAAGAGAAATAACCTTATCTTATTTGGCCTGGCATGAAAGTTGTCTACGTCAAGTGTAATTGGGGTTGGACTAAGTGGGTCACTTGCATTTTCAAGTGAATCTTGAAATTTGGTATGACGCAAAAATCTTATTGATCACGTTTTTGGTAAAAAATCCTTTTGAGTTTGATAGTAAGAGTAGAAGGCTACGTTACATGCGTCATCAGAGTTGGGGCAAGTGGGTCACTTGCATTTTCGTTGAAAGTGAGTATTCAACAGGAAATACAGAAAACTTTATTGGCAAAAGGATTGCTTTTGGTTTGTATGTCAGAAAAGTATTATATTTGGCTTGAAAAGCGAGTAGTCTACGACACGCATATCATCAACGCTAGGCCAAATGGGTCACTGTACAACCTGCAAGAGTTAACTTGAGACTCGAGCGGAATGCGTGCTCTCCTCCCGACCCCCGCGCTTTTTACCGCTCTCGCCATCGACGCGTCACTACGCGTCAGTACCGTTAGCAATCTCACAACCAATTTACGTGCGTTTGGTATTTTTGCCTGATTGCATCAGTTTGTTGGTTTTTGTTAGGTTAATATTGCTTCATGATTGTTTTATAATTAGAAGAAAAAGTCCGTTCTCTATGCTCTATCATAGAGCCTCTATGTTGCCGTGCTGTCACGATATGTGAAAAGAATTAATAAATTAATATCCAACTAAATCCAGCCAGAAGTATACAGACAATAGCAGTGACATCGGCTGCGAATTATCTGGAATACAACCTATAGATAACCAGTAAATAGTTTAAGTAGGTACAATTTTTTTTTATATTTGGTTTTTGAATGTAATTTTTTTTTCATTTTTCTTTTAAATGTATGATAAAAAAGATTATTAGATTTTTTTATTTTATTTAACACCTCCAATCCAATCAACCATAAAACATATTTTCGACAAATGATACTTTTTTGCAGTCAGTACCGCGCGCATACGCCATCCCAGCGAAGTCTCAAGTTAACTCTTGCGGGTTGTACGAGTAAGGCTCCTTCTTACATATTCCACCTTCTCATCTGGTGGGCAGGTCAATTAGAGCGCAAGAAAAAAAAAGTTGCCCCTGAAAACTGGTGGTAGGCTTTGGCTGTGGCTTGTCATCAAATTGACGAGACTATGCCGCCAAGCGATTCGTTGTGTTCCTGCATGACGTCATGAAAAGCCGTAACTGGGAGTTAAGTAAGTAAGTTAAGTATCTGGACATACCGAATATAATAATATACATCCTTATTAATGGTAAATTTGTGTTAGCCATTAAATTGTTACTAAGTAAATCCTTCTGAGACTATGGTTTATATTCTCACATTTAGAATTTAAAGAAATTCTTTTTACAAAAAAAAGTTTTAATTTTTATAAATATGATATGTTCAGCTGTTCAGTGGAGGCCCATATTTAATATGAGGCATTGCAACTACCAAAAGATGGTCACAGAGTATTTTATAATTATGTTATGAGATAATTAAACGCATAACTAATGCGAATAACAATGACGAAGTTTTTTTTTATCGATGGAGATCTTTATGGGAATTATATATACTAAATATTATAAATAGCTTAAAGTGTGTAAATTATGGAAAGTTATAAGAGGTACACGAAAGAGGTACCTTGGGTACATCCTCAAATGTGAAGGGTTGATCCTGCTTTTGATCATGGTGTTGCAGTGTAGTACCACAAAATAACCTACTGTCGTAACAAATCGTTCTCCGTGAAAAAGTTTGGAGACTTTATGTCTTAAAATCGTGTACTATAGAATAGGTTAAAATACCTGTTGTAACAGTTTAAAACTGTATAAATAAAAAAGGAAATGCAATGGAAAAATGTATGTTTTGTTAAGAGAAGGTGAAATATTTAATTGTATTTAATGTATCAAGTTCCCAAAATATTTTTACCCACAGGTGTTAGTGAAGGCTTGGATTTTTTTTCCTGAAAGATATTAAATATGGAATATCACATTTAGTTTAAGCAACGAATAATTTGTGGATGGAAAAGTCGAAAGCAGGATCTTTAACTTAGGAACTTTGTTTGGACTTGTTAGGAGATAAACATGCTAAAAGTCCTTGCCTCTCCGAGTCGAGCCCAAGGAGGGGGGGCACAAAGAAGATCCCGTTTTTTGGTTTTTTGCTTACATCTCGAAAACCGTGCATTGTACGAAATTTTGTTTTACTACATAATGAAAGCTGATAAAATTTTCTACAACTTTAGCTTTCACACTTTTTATCTATCTCCAATCTTTGCCTAGCTATGAGCTTCGAAAAATGGTCGAATTTCAAAGCCTTTTTCACGTCAACCACGTTGGATTTTAAAATCATTGTTGTTTTCGTAATCAGCGACCCGATAAACCATTCAAACGATACCCATGTTGATTTTCAAAATTTTTACCCCATTTCCCCCTTTTAGGGGTTGAATTCTGAAAAAACTTGAAACACATTTATAGATAAGAGTACTCCTGTGAAGTCTCGAATAAAAAATTCTAACTAATCTTGTTTCCCCATACAAACTTTGGACACCCGTCTCACCCCCTTAGGGGGTGTGTTTTGAAAAATCCTTTCTTAGTGGACGCCTTCACTATATGCAAAATTTCAAGTCTATAGAACCAGCTGTTGTTGAGATGTAAGCAAAAAACCAAAAAACGGGATCTTCTTTGTGCCCCCCCCCCCCCCCCCTCGGGCTCGACTCGGAGGGATAAGGACTTTTAGTATGTTTATTTTCTAACTAGTCTAAACAAAGTTCTTAAGTCAAAGACCCTGCTTTCAACTTTTCCATCCACATACCCTTAGAGAGCACTCATTTCTCAGCCTAATTATTAAAAAAATTCTAAGTAAATAAAATGTTAAATAACATGATATTGTATTTTGGTAAAACTTTACAAATCCCTTAAAGGAATTTGTAGAGCATTGCAATTATGACTATTATACAAACTCAGTGATAAACAGGTCAAAGAACTTACGTACACATGATAACGACAACTGCTCACGCAGCATTTGAGCGGTTTAGCTTAGACATTATGGAGCCGCTTATCGTCGATAATTTGAATAAAATAGACAGTTTATGAAAAGAATATTAATTTTGTTAGTTATTTATAATTATGAGATAGGATTTTAAAGATAGATAATAAAGAATATTTTGGTACATAATTTATATATTTTGTAAGATAATTTTATAAAAAAATTTGTTTTGTTTTGTTATTTCATTGTTATTAAAAAAAAAATAGTTTAATAGTTTTGTTTAGTTATTTTTAATGTTTGATTGTTATTTATAAAAAAAATGTATCTGTACACGATGTGATCTACATTTTTTTTTCTCAAGAAATAAGTCAATTGAGATGAAATTTGGCATAGAAGTGAAGTAAAAACAATACGAAAAATGTTTTCTGACGTCACATTTTGTTGTTTTTTTAATTCGTTTGAGATGTTCAATAATAGTACATTGTTCACCGAGGGAAGAAAGGGGAAGATTACCAACGAGGGTGTAGTTTGAGGCCCGAGGCGAAGCCAAGGGCCTCAATACACACGAGTTGGGAATCGCACTTTCTCCCGAGTGATACATAGTGCTTTATACTACACCTGCGAGGAAATAGTATAATTTTACTTTTAATCAAGATACGATAAAAGAAACCGACTGACTCACGACGTGCGATTGTCACTTTTTATTTCCTTCTTATTTTTTATTATGTGCAGGAAAAGCAAGTGGCCAGTATCATTTTTCGAGTTTTATGTACGAGTTCGCAAAATAATACTGGCCACTTGGCCACTTGCTCATTCTTTATGTTATTTAAAAAAAAAACAGCACGTTAACAATGGATTTGCATATACTTTTTCTGCCCGCTCAAGCACGTTAACAATGAATTTTCATACACTTTTGCCGCCCGCATATTTGTATGACAGTAATGACGTATTTTCTGCATCGTTTTCAACAAAGAAAGAAGGTACTTTCCGAGCAGGTGTAGTATAAAGCATATTTTCAAACAGATTACATATAATACCTATATGATGATGGAACCTGTAAATGGTACACTTGGCTTTATTTTATCAAAACTGAATTTACTTTGATCCCATATATTGCATTTAACATATCTAATTTCACGCGCTCCGTATCTTTTTATTTATTTATTTTATTTGGCGTACACAACAGGTTACAATCAGAGATTACAAATGTTAGGAGATAGACTGTCACCCAAAAACGCGCACGCACAGCATGCTAACTATTATTAAAAAGAAAATAAAGCCAATTCTGAAGGCTTTAATTTTAGTTTTAGTGCTGTCAAAGCTTAAAATTTTCCAAAGAAATTTAGCTTCTAACCCTAACTCTTAAGGACTATTTTGTATCGAAGAAAATTTAGTTTTGACAGCACTAAAACTAAAATTAAAGCCTTCAGAATCGGCTTTATTAACTAAATTAAAAGCATAATACTAATATTATTACTTAAATACAGCATAGACAAAAAAATATACATATATAAGTACATCACTAACTTAAAAACAGTAAAATACTTAAAAACTATTTTATGAAATAAGCAGCTTGATTTGCCTTTTATAGGCAACTGCATTCGCATTAAATATATCAAGTTCTTTATGTCTAGCCGACCGCTCATATTGTTCTCCAATAGTCATTCAAAATCGATATCTAATTTGGTAAGAGGCAATAAAGTAGACTGGATAATTTAGATTGCAGAATAATTAGTTATTAAGCATAACAAAAACTGCTACTCGTTTAATAATATGACAATGATTTATGGTTGACTCCATTATTTGTTACTGTTTTGACGCTTAGCAATGAGATCATACCACGTATTGACAACTTAAAATCAAATCAAAGACAATTTAAATACATATTAGACAAGGTGTTAAGGTGAAGTTGCGGAAGCCGAAAACTGGCGATAGTACTCGTCTATACGAACAACTTTCAGTGAAAAATAATTGAAGAATCGAGAAAGAGAAATTAGTTGCTTCATACATTTTGGTCGGGTAGCTATGTAAGTTTTCTATAGAACAGTAAATTTTTTTTTCGCGATCCAAGGTTTGGTTTCATAGTAAAAGCTGTTCGTATGGACGAGTACTATTGCCAGTTTCCAGCTTCCGCAAATTCATCTTAAGGTTTAACGTCAGTCATTCGATACAAAGTGCACAACTTAAACAACAAAACAACATGGTTTTGTGAAGGGCCGCAGCGTCAAAACAAACTTACTTACCTTTACTGACTTCGTCCTGTCTGCTATGGAGAATGGCCATCAGGTAGATGCTGTGTATACCGATTTTTCAAAAGCTTTTGACAAAATTTGTCATATTACGTTAATTTCAAAGCTCATCCAGATTGGTATACACGGCGATCTGATTAGATGGAACGCATCTTATGTAAGTAGACGTTTTCAAGCAGTCGCTCTTAAAGGTTTCATGTCCCAATTCTTAGCAATTGAGTCTGACGTCCCACAGGGCTCTCATTTGGGTCCTCTGTTGTTTATGTTATATATAAATGACATGAGTAAAACAGTATTTACCAAGTGTGATCACTTGCTCTACGCGGATGACATGAAAATCTTCCGGGTGATTGACTTCATCGATGACTGCAACGACCTTCAGCATGATTTAAATAACATGGTCTCTTATTGTGCAATTTTCCTTATTCCTCAATGTTGATAAATGTTTTACTATAAGCTACTCTAGACGACACCATACTATTTTACACAATTACGAGCTGACAGGTAAAACCTTAACGCGTGTCGATCATATAAGGGACCTCGGTGTTATCTTGGACGCAAAAACGGATTTTAAAAACCATGTTGATCACGTGATTAAAAAAGCCTATAAGCGCCTTGGTTTCATTCTTCGGATTTGTCAGCCTTTTAAGCGTGCTAAAACATATAAAACGTTGTTTTTTGCTTTTGTTCGAAGTATACTTGAGTTCTGTTGTGTTGTTTGGTGTCCCTACTATGTCATCGACATTGATCGCATTGAGAGAATACAGAATAAATTCTTAAAGGCACTAGAATATAGGACAGGTCATTTATCCACTGTCTACAGCTCCGCTGCTATCCATCATAATATACTCGTACCTACATTAGCAAGTCGTCGTGAACTCATAGACGCTGTTTTCCTTCACAAACTTGTGAACAACAAAGTCGACTGCTCTAACTTGTTGGAACTCTTATTGTTTAGAATTCCACGCGCCTCCTCACGTTGTAAATCTTTCAAATTCCACACCACCACAAACTGTACTAATTACGCCAATAATAGATTTTTCACCCGTTACCCCACACTATATAACGAGCAACTCGGTGAAACCGATTTATTTTTGGAAACTATTAACTCTTTTAAGGTAAAGGCAACAAAGTTTTTATGTGTACCTAATAAATTGTAACGAATTTTATGTTTATTTTTTATATTTCTTATCTGCATTTATTTATTTTATTTGGCGTACACAACAGGTTACAGTCAGAGATATGACAATAGATAATTAAAAAGGTTAGGAGCTAGACTGTCACCCAAAAACTATTGTCAATTAAGCAACTGATGCAGAGTCCAAGAGGACTCGAAATATATCTTGCTATCATTAATTCATGTATATAATTTAACAAAAATCACTATATATATCAATATTTATTTAGTAAACATTACGTGGGAGATGAATGTTCGATAGCTCACTTCAACTACACCTATAATTATTCATTGCATAAATCAGTCTTATTTACGCGCAAGGCACTGCATGATTGTATACGCCTTCTTCCGTGAGGTTACAATTTACCGGTGGCCTTCGAGAAGATCAGGAAATTAGACCAATGGACCAGATAAATGTAGAACTCCTTTGTCCATCCATCTGTCTGAATGTATATTTGTCATAGCCACAGAACTGTGGTCATAGCTTTGTAACAATTTATATGTGGAACAATAGTGTTATGATATCTATTTTTGTATACTTATACATAAATTTAATAATAGTTATACATATAAAATTGCCGAAATTTTCTTACAGATTCATGAGTTCATAATTCCTGTAATTTAATGGCTATTTCCATTATTTGTTTTTTTTTTAAAAGTTAATTTCAAGGTTTTACATCTACGTATTAAGTTTTGTTTTTATTGTCAGTTTGATAACCAAAATTAAAATTTCAAAAACAGTTCGTCCAAAGTGCCATCCACTTCCATTCGAAATATTTTTTTACAGCTGACACTTTTTAAAAATTAAATAAATGTTGCTGTTGTCTCATTCATACACAAATACACAAAAGAAAAAACACAATTTGGATTTGTCATTCCTAAAAAAAAATTTTAAAATTTTAGTACTGAAAATTGAGTTTCTTTCAAATTCTCTATAGAAAACGGCAATTGCATATGTAAAGACCTAATATATAAATGAACCTCTGAGGGAACATTTATATTCGGAAAGGTTCCTTATTGTTCGTTATACTACAGACACTTGGCGATTGAGCGCTAGGCCGTAAAAAGTGTAGTTCGATGAGTCAGTCACCACGAGACTTTTGCTATAGTACCTTACAGCCATGTGTGTAGTGCAGTGTACAGTGCTCCCAAAGTAATAATGCGCAAACAAATCTTCGCCACTGTTCGGCAAAGTTCGTATTTTCTTACACTTTCTATACAAGCAGTAAGTTCACGTAGTACGTCCGGTCGCTCGGCTATAGATTTGTATGCGCATTATTACTTTGGGAGTACTGTGTAGCTTGACCATAACCGCTATGCCCCGCCAATTAGGGTTGCCAGATGGTTCAGATAAAAACCGAACATTTTTATCAAAGGGTAACAAAGGGGATTTTTTTTTGGTACAATTTGTCGAAAATTTGATTTTTTTTATTTTGGCCAGATCAAACTTAGAAAATTACCGGAAGTTACTGAGGGTGAACACAAAGAAACGCTTAGTAAGCATTAAAACTTACCTATATTTATTATTGCTATTGGTAAGCAAAAATCAATATTTAACATATTCGGCACTAGGTAGATGGTACTGCTTTTAATAAACGTTTATTGCCTGAAATTGTTTCTTTAAATACAATGCAACACATGATTCGCTTTTTACGGTATTCACACCTAGTCGATTTCTTTTGTCAGTCCATACATTACCCATTAGGCATTACGCTAAAAACTCTTTCTACGAAGGCATTGGAGACGGTAACACAGCACACATATTGTATCATCTCGTGAGTGAGGTATAAATATCGTGTATTTAAAAAAAAACGGACATTCTATTGTCCGGTTTTCCAAAAATTTCTAGACCGGACAGCCGTTCAAAAAACCGTACTGTCCGGTCCAAAACCGGACATCTGGCAACCCTACCCGCCATTCGCGCCGCGCGACGAGGCGGGGGGAGGAAAAGAAAGAGTAGCATGTATTCACATGAGATCGACATTGTTGGATCTTACGAGATAGATTAACAATACTTTTAAGGATATAAGCTTTTTATATTTATTAGGAAATATAATATTACTACTACAATGATAAGTGAAATAAGTAACTAGGTACGTTATATTAAAATTATGATTTTTATTTAAATATTTTATGTTTTAATTATTATTACATGCTGCTTGAGCACTCAAAATGCAAATTCACAATCTCTCAAAATCACTCGGTGAAATGGTTGGCATGTAGTCAACAACAGTCACACATGAGTGTTCAAGTCGCATGTAATAATAATTTAGTAATGTCAGCTTACGCGCGTTTTGATAATATTATATTTTATGTCAAATAAAAATACTAAACTTATAAATCAAATCTGAACCAAAATCAACAAACAATTTTTAAAAATGTGAACTAATGCTATGTTATATATATAGATAGATATAGATATATAGAATGATAGACAGATAGATAGATTGTGGATATATAGATAGATAGATACCTCAAAAGGAAAAAAAATTAACCCTAATAGGATCACTTGTGTGGCTGTCTGTCTGTCCGTCTGTTACAGCCGCTTTGCTCTGGCACCTGGCACACATACTTTCAAAAATGTTCATGTTCACTATATTAAATTTCAAAATCGATGCCATTTTCGTAATTAATGTCCCAAAAAACCATAAAAACGACACCCATAATATTGATATTTACACATTTCAACCCCATCGCACCCCAACAGGGGATGATGGTATTTCACGTCCACTACGTTGGTTTTAGAAATCGTTGTTGTTTTAGTCATCAGCGATCCAAAAAACCATACAAACGATACCCATGTTGATTTTCAGACTTTGTCACCCCATTTTCCCCTTTTAGAGGTTGAATTCTGAAAAAACCTGAAACACATGTTTACTCATTTATAGATAGGAGTACTCCTGTGACGTCTCGAATAAAATATGATAACTTATCTTGTTTCCCCATACAAACTTTGAACCCCAGTTTCACCCCCTTAGGGGGTGAATTTTGAAAAATCCTTTCTTAGTGGATGTTTACACTATAAAAGGTATCTATATGCAAAATTTATTATGTCTAGCTTTCGGGCAGTCAACACGTTAAACGTTAGGTTGTCTTTACTTATACTACCAGCAGTCTAGGTAGTCAATTGGATGCCGCTATTTAATTGACGGCCTAGCTCTTAGGCGTTCAAATTGATTTAACCATCTAGCTGCGGCGATAAATTTGAAGTTTTACTTTTTGACCTGGAAATGCTGTTGCCGCACCTCGAAGGTGCATTTTGGAGAGAGGAGAATTATGAAATGAGAGACGAAGAGTTTGTTAAGAAAAAGAAACTGTTCTGCGGACATTTTTAGGGTTCTCTACCAACAGGACAAAAGAGAACCATTATGAACCATTATGAAGAGACTCCGTTATTCTGTCTTATATTTAAAAAACTAATATTTTTGGCGGCGGTAGTTCAGGGTTAGAACGCTGGCCTCTCAACCTTGAGATCCAGGTTCGATCCCCGGTCGGGCATGCACCAATGAGTTTTTCAGAATTTATGTGCATAGTATTTGTTTGTACTTACCACTTGCTGAACGGTGAAGAAAAACTTCGTAAGAAAATCTGCATGCCCTAAAAGCTCATCACTTATCACGTTGGGACGTAATAATCGTCGGTGAAACGCGGGTGTACCGAGTATGGACGGTGAATTGCATTTAACGTGACAATTTAAGGAATCGATTAAAAAAGATTTAACGCAAAATAAAAATCCTTAAAAAAGAAGTCAAAAAAAGCATGTTTAAAAATACAACAGTGTACCAAACTGTAGACATAAAATAGCTTATTGTAAAAATATGTAGCTGTGATGATATAGCAACAACTTGTAAAGTTTTTGTACTTTGTCAGTGAATAAATGCTAAAATCGCAGAACTTGGATGGTGTGATTTCTTGACAGAAATATTTCAAGAATCACCTAAGTTACAGTTTTTGACACTCTGGAGAAAACAATCGAGAAAATCTATAGATATTCGAAAGTGAACTTAGTCTTAACAATTGAATTTTTTTGACTGATAAAATAATTTCCTTCTAGGACGGCAATTCTTGCAAGTGCGAAAAAATTTCCTACGGCAGATTTCGAGTGATCTTACAAGGGATTTTCTACGGAAATTATAGATTTTTCTGATTTCGCAATTTTTGCGCACGCGCCAGAATCACCGTCCTGGGCGGCGTGGATATTTGATACATTCCAGCAGTTGTGACTTAAGGAACCTCCATCGAACTTGGCTCCTGATCCCAATAATTTTTTCGGCAAAGATTCTGCACTGCCTTCGTACTGAACTCGGCCCCTTTCACACATTTATATTTTTGGTGGGATATCATTTATAAGAAACCCTCAGCATGCAAGTACAATTCGTACTTTACAATTTTTTTTATGTTGAACAACCGTGATTTTTTGAAGTGTAGTACGTAACCTCTGAAGAAGATTTGAAGTAGGTGGGTATTTTTATATACGTGTACTCAATTATTATTATGTAATAAAAACTCTTATGTATCAAAATGTTGGTCCATATATATTTACATAATATATTTACATGCCAGCACATCATTAGCTGATTGATTATGTTTAACAGTTTTTTAAACATTAACTGTGTTACTACAAAACGGTATTTAACTTTAGACAATGTTTAAATCTGTCGTTGTCACCCTTTCTTTCATATTGTAAAAGAGTGACAGCAACAGATTTAAACACTGTCTAAAGTTAAACACCGTTTTGTAGTAACACCGCAAAAGTTACAAATTGTATATTTCGTAGTTACTTTAAGGAAAACATAAAAATAAAAACAAATTAAATATAGAATTTTTGATATTGTTTCGGCCTTTGTTAGTTTCGAACATATTTACGACGACCTCATTTCAGAGATCAAAATATATAAAAAAAAATCTTTAGATATATGTTTTCATAATTATTATTTGATTTATAATAACTAATAAAAAGCTTAAATGATGCAACTTTATTGATTTGTTTATTTCCTTTGAATTATATAATTATTTCCTTTTAAGAGCGTTGTTGGTAAAAAAGGCGCTCTCACTCTCGCATGTAAGGCGTAGATAGAGACACGACGACTTTTCGACTGCGCACCCGTTGATAGAGCAGTTTAAAAACATTTATTACAAATTATTGACAATATAATATATCAATAACATTTTTATAATTTCATATTTATAAGGATAAGTTGTTTCATAGAAAAATATATTAATAAACTTTGATAAACAATTAGTACATAAAAAACAATGATGAACTTGGCCAAAATATTGTTTTTACGTAGTTTTATTTCTAAATTTAAGTGAAAAACATGAATTAAATTTACGTTCTTATTTTATTTACCAAAACTAACGATATTTTCCGACATCCACTTTTGTTTTTCAGATATCCACGATTCATTCTTAATTCATAATTTCATTTGAAAATTCAGTCTATCCGTACAATTTCAATAAAACTAGTTCGAAATAAGCTTGTATTTTTATGATTAATACATATTTTTTTTTTATTTCGATCGCTTACAATATTCAGATATTTTTAATGTGGCGTCAAAATTAATTTACAGAAAATTATTGCTATTTACGAGTAATTTAACCTGAAAACGAGTGATTTACCGTTTTACCGTGACAACGCTCTTTAAGAGAGAACATTTCTTTTTCAAAGGGCGTTATTTTTTATGTTCATAAAGAGCTGTGCTTATCTTTATCATCTAGAAACTCGTCAGATAATATAACGGGCTTTGTTTACATTTTCCCATACCTATACTGCCTTGTAATTAGCACGGCTCTTCATTATCTCAGGTGACGTCTCTGGAAAATGATGAATTTGGTCTGTCATGATAAAACCATGCCGCCAAGTGACATGTCGTATCCCGAAATGACGTCATTATTAATGACGACATCATACAGGCAGTTGAGTTCCATCATTAATTCCCCTATTACAGACTTCTGAAAAGCCGGATAGTCACCGGACAGATTCCCAGATCGCTTACTTTCACTCTCCCCTGTCTAGGCTAACGCACTTCATCCTCGGTCATTATCCAAAGTCTCGCAACACGAATATGGTTGTAAAAATCAAATTCATTAAATGAGTTTTCAATGCAAGTGCTCGTAAAGGCCCACTTTTTATGCATCAAAACCGAACAGAAAGTCGATTATTTTGCCCTAGGGCTCTATTATCATATTTTTTTTTTATTTATATACGAGAAGTTGGCTAACCTGCAGCCTTTCTTGTGTACCATAAATGTTTTACTTTTTTTCCACTGTTTAACAGCTCTGGATACAGTCCTTTTGAGCCAACATAATTTAAAGTTCACAAGATTATATTTGTTTTATTTCCTCACACTATGCATTGAAAAACGTAGTATGATACACGGGCGTAAGAGCAATAAATTACTAGTTTATTCATTTTCGCCCTTGTAGCATAAACTACTATGATTTATTACGTTGCTTTTATAAGTACCTACAATTAGTCACGGTTATACGAATATACCTAACACATATTTTAATCAACTTGGACATGAAATTATGTAGTTAGTACAAATAAGAAATTAGTGATTAAGAAGTCAATTGTCGGAAAAAAAGTTGTTTATCTACATTTTTTCACGAAAAATTATTTAACCAGTATTATAGAACAGCATTTTTAATGTTTATTTCATCCAAGTTTTTTTGGTGTAAAATGATCGTTATGACCTACATCTGTACCAAACGCCTTCTTCTATACCAATTTGCCGTTTATTTATTCGTACACCAACCAGGCCCGGATTTCCCCTTTAGGCCTACAATGCACGGGCCTAGGGCCCAACCAGCCTAGGGGCCCCAACCACCCAGCTACCCCAAGCTGCCCCTATATTATGTATCTTTGGTTGCCAGCTGGACTGGATGATTATCATCAAAAACATAGATAAAAACTGAACTTTCATATTTACCTTTAGTGGGTATTGAACTGTTTACGAACTGTGTCGTCACTTCAAGTGCGAACGAACATATCTTTAGAAAATCGGAATTCGATAGTATATCTATGTTTTTGATGATAGGCACCCAGTCCAGTTGGCAAATTAAGATACATACGCAGGTAAGCCACATAGAGAAAAAACAAAAAAAAAATACGGGGCATTTTATACGCCACGTATGACGACCATTGACGTAACTATAGTGACATATAAAGCATCATCAACCTCATCCTCATCCTTCAGCCTAGTTCGTCCACTGTTGGACATAGGCCTTTCCAGGACTTTGCCACTCCCGGCGGTCATCCTGGAAGAATTGCCCATACTCACCCACGCTGGGCAGCCGGGTTGGTGAGCGCGGGGCCGGAACCCTCGCACCAGTGACGCTGCTGCCCGTCACCAGTCTGTTCCATATAAGGCCCGGCTATTAGGGATGGATATCCCGCCATCCACCGGGCCCAGGCATGGTGGGCCTCCCTCGAATTACTTTGAGGTGGTCTCCAAGTAAGATGGTGGTACCTCCACAGTCGAGCCTGGGATCAGCTCTACCACCTGATATATAGCATAGACTACATTAATTCTGATGTTGATTTATAGTAATGAAAGTCGGTTAAAAATTATATTTTCTGTACTAGGGCCATTTATGTGCATTTTATTCCAAAATGGCTTGGGAATGTCAAGTGCCTAGGGGCCCTGGGTCTCTAAGTCCGGGCTTGACACCAACGTTATTAATATCGTTGTCATACACGATAAACACTATACTATGTATGTATACTTTATTATATTAGCTTTTTTCTGAAAAATGTATCGTGTGCCTGTCTATCTGTCTGTCACATGTCTTTCTTCGGTTTGGATGAATCTATCAACTATTTTCGAATAGTAATACCTAACTTGTTCATATCTATAAGTGGATGTCGAACTTACCTCGTTATTAGGATTCCGTACCTAAAAGGTACAAAAGAAACCTTTATGGTGGCCTGGTGGGACTCCATTATCCGTCCGTCCGTATGTCACAGCCTCATAACTTTAGCACCGTTAAAGATAAAGACATGAAATTAGGCACAAAAATAGCATTAATTTGCTTACATATCTAAATAAAAAACCACAAAAATATGTATATGTCTCCCCCACTTAAATATGTCGATTATATATTATAACTGGCTAATTACAGGAAAACTGTAGAGATTAAAAAAAATTGAGCACAAATGAAAAAATTTAAAAAGAAGTAAGATGAATAAATAAAATATTTTATAAAAATACAACATGGGTACGAAATTGTAGGTATTAAAAATATATAGTTTGACTATATTTAATTGCATATATTTCGAGAAATCCTTGAAAAACCATAAAAACTTGTATGTCCCCCTCCCTTATCTCCAAAACTGGTGGACCAAAAAATATGAAAAAAATCACGGTAATATGTGTTTACGTAAAGATTACAGGAAAAGTAAAGCGGTTGAGAAATTTAAGAAAAATATTACAAAATTAAACTTATCATCCACAATACGGAACCCTAGGTACGCGAGTCCGACTCGCACTTGGCCGGTTTTTTTATTGAAGTAATTCTACAAAACTCCGTGGCACTTTAGCCTCGCACAAATGAGTTCCCAGGTTGACAGTTTAATATACTATTAACACAGAGGTATCATACGTGGCAGCCCACATATCTGCCGATGCTTTATGAGCAATGTGATAATATTGCCATAGAAATGCGGGCCAATTAGGCTTATGACCGTACGGACCTCTACTCAGAAATAACAATCTTCGTAAACAAGCTAAACGACTTCAGGCTCACATATAAGTGTATAATTCTAAGAAACTGCATTAATAAATCTTTAATTCCAAAACCGTTGAAGGAGCCTTACAGAAATCAATAAACACACTGTTTGAGTAGTTTCAACAGAAGTGAAGGATAAAATTGATAGGTTTTGGCTGTCTACAAACTAACGAAACTTGAAGATTTTCGATCCTCATTAGGAAGCGGCGGTAGTAAGTGAGGAACCAGACTTTTAACCTATCTTGGGATTTGGGTTAAAATTTTTATGACGATCAAGCAAGCTTAGTAAGTTTTTCGAAATTTATTTATTTGTAAACTTACCACTTGTTTAACGTTGAATGAAAACGTTGTGATGAGACTGCATGTGAAGGGTCCACAGAAAACACAAAGAATGTCACATTTTTTCAAATTGTTTTTTTTTTTTAATGAAAATCCTTTTGTTTTATGATAGTCTCATTCCCAATCGCAAAAAACTGGAATACAGTAAAGTAAGTGTTTTGATTGGAAGCTTTTTATCTTTTTTTATTTTTAACTATAACAAATTGTTAAAACTTAGAAAATAAGTTTAATTTCGAGTGTAAATTAATGTAAGTAATTTAAGTATGTATTTATAGTCTCATTAAAAAGTTAATTTCTCATTTCAAACTTTAAACGCGTTTTTCTCGAAATATACTCAGATGGCCATTCCGCGTTCTTTACCTGCATGTACAAAAAAGTCGTGTACATCTGCTCTAAAACCGATAAATAACAGACTCAACTTCTATAACATTGGGTCGGAAGTGACTCGGAATAACCTCTGAAATCTCATAGAGTACAGGATTTAATAAAATATATATCAGAACTAATAAATTTCTTGATATTTAGAACAATTTTAACACCGCATACTAATTCGACTAAATTAAACGATTGACCAAAAAGACGCTCTAGACCGAACGGAATTACAATTTTCAACCCGATACCTACGAAGACTTCGATGGATGAAATAAAGAATTCACTAAAGATTTCTAGGTGCCTCAACTTCATAGACATACATAAGACGGTTTAATTATCTTCCAGCGATTATTCCAGGTTAAGAAACAAGAAGCATGCGCATGCTGCACACTGCCGTAATTGCGAATGGTCTTAAAATTATGGAAATTCCCGTAGAAAATGGTTCCCAGTAGAACGAAAGCATCCATCACGGCGCCATCTTGAAACTCCTGTAAAAAAATGCTTGCTACGGATTCCTTTGATATAAGGCTGAAATTAGCATGTCTCTAAGAGTAAACTTGTGTGGCGCATGCTCTTGACTAATTTCATGTACTTCCGCAATGTTCTCTTATTGCCGTGGAGGCTCACTAAGCCGTATATTCAGAGCCTTCATTAAAATTGTTGGTGAACTTGTATGGATGAAAACTGTACGCCTACTATTCAGCTACCTTATTTGTCATATTTTTATCTCTTGCTTTTTTAGTAATGGACGCTAACTTGGATAAAATATCGCGTTTGGAATGACAAATGACAAAGATGGATCTATCGACTAATGAAATGGAACATAAGCGGCCGGCGGAGGAATCCCAGTTCATATAAACGAAATACCAAACCATTTGTAAATCATAGCTGTTCTTAGCATAGTGTGCGTTTAATCCGATTGGATTACAGAATATCTAGGTTCCCAGATATACATTTTGAAAGGACAATTTAAAATTTCCATACAAAGTTTATTTTTCTCATGTTTTGTATTTAAATCAGTGTTCTTATTTAATATACTTACTGATATTTGGGAACCTAGATATTTTGGAATGAAATCGGAATAATTTACAATTTGGTTTTGGTATTTCGTTTGTATGAACTGAGATTGCTCTGCCGCCGTCTTAATTCGACATTGCTATGATTGCTAATAAACAAGAATATAATTTTTTGACTATGTTTATTCAGATTCATATTCAATTTATTGATAACGATATGTTGACTAGAATATCTTCAATGTAGTAATTGCATGTGAAATAAACTAACGGAATTTTATAGCGAATCAAGTGGATATACGAGGATAAGATACCACCTCTAGTTAAGGGGCTTTGGAAACTAAGCAGATTTTTTAAATCGCTTTAAAATTTCTATGAAAAATACAAATTTTCGAAAATTGTAAAAAAAGAACGTTTTTGCGAAGTTTTTAAACCTTAAAAGCTTTAACCTACGGTAAATAAATAAAATATCTTTCAAATGCTTTGGGAAGCTAGGTTAAATCTTATACACACACACACACACGAGCAATACAAAAATCTTACATAATGATGTTCTAAACTTATGAATATCTGATTTATTATTTTATATGGAAAGTATTATTTTCTCCCATTTTTCATGCAATCCAGCGATGCAGCGATCGTCATCGTAGCAGCCACTTTGCAATGCACGCTGACATGAACGTTATTTCAATGTCATTTCTGTCAATATTTGTACCGAAACACATCGAGCTGCTAATTAAGCTCATTAAAAACCCCTTAATTACTTAATTGTATCCTTAAATTAGTAACTCGACGTGTGTCGGTACACATATCAATAGCGTGCATTTCAAAGTAGCTGTTACGACGTCGTCACTGCGTCTTCGGCTAGCTAAAAATAGGAAAATATAACACTTTTCACATGGACGCGAATTTCCATTATCTATTTTTTTATGCTACACTTTATTTAAAAACAAGAACTATGAAAATCAAGTGAGTAGTTCCAAATGTTAAACCAATTTTCCCAGAACGTGCGTGATTTTGATGGTTTTGTGTAAAAGATTCACATCTTTTTATAAACCCCGGACTAAATACATCATCTAGGTATTTTAAACTTAATAATTTTATCAGCAATATAAGTATATGTTTTTCAGAATTTTTGCTGAGAATTTAACCCATTTTTAGTGGAGGCAATAGCCTTATTTATAATTGAAATATTATTAAACGCTGCAAGAACAGTCGTAATTCAACTAACCATATTATGAAGCATCAGCGAGAAACGCATCTAAATTGGGTGCCAGAGCCAGAGCATCGCATGTTCACACGATATCTGTGTTTGTTTGCATGCTTATTAGACAATACTTCAATTACAAAAACAGAAATGCAAGAGATACTTGCGTTTAAATTTTCAAATTAATCCATTAGGCCGGTATTTTTACCAAAAAATGTACACTTAGCCAAGTTCTCCATCATTGCTTGAATATCTAATAGGAATTCGGCTGGCACACTTTATTTCCATCTATATGACTTGCTTGTACACATATCATAACTAAAAAGAGGTTTTGCTATTTGAATCTTAAATTGTTTTACCCATACTGTAGTACTGAGTATATTAAAATCAAAACTAGACTTTGTCACGTAATTTTACCTAAGGACTACTCCTTGTAGATGTAAATATTGTGAAGATTATAAATGATGCAACTGCGAAAATCACTTCTTGTGACTATGGCCCTCGATAGTCTTTCCAAGATTTTGAAAGGAATATTGCAAGTCCTTTTGCCCATTTAGTCGTACCATCTGTAGAAAATTTTATTTAAGAGCGTTTTCGCAGCCTGATAGTGAAAAATCCGCCTTTTTTTAATTAATCGAAGCAGAACACTTAAATTCAAAAATCTCTCAATAGTTATTCAACAAAGCATTATTACCTTTGTATTGTGTATGCTGCCATCGTAAAGTTTGCATTGGTTTTAAAAAAATTAAAATATTTGAAATTCTAATTTAGAGAAACCAACGGAAACGTTGCGATGGCAATATCCACAATACATAGGTAATAGTTTTGTTGAATATCTATTGAGTGAACTTTGAATTTAAGAGTAACGTTTTGATTAATTAGAAAATGGCGGGTTTTTCTCAATCCGGCTGCAAAACCGCTCTTAACAGGAAGCCCAACCAATTTATACTGGAAATTCTTGTTATCCAAACAATTTTAAAAGTCAGTTTGAGATTTCTCGAGGATTGAAAAAATGAAATATTATAGTAATTTTTATATTAGTATATTACATATTTACAAGCGGTATGATAACAGCAAAATACATTTTAGTAGTTGTATTAACAATAACAAGTTCTATGTTGTTCGTAGGTAGGTTATATCAAACCAAATAGATCACTAACTATAGTACAATTTGTAATATTTAATAAAATAAACAGACGAAGTGAAAGTCAAATCCAGAAATAATACAAACAAAAAACGAATTTTTTGGCGATTGACAAAAGCCAGGTTAACTACCTACTTAGTAACGCTATTTGAATACAAATACTTGAATATATCTTCATAATTGCAGACTCTGTAAAGTATGGAGATTTTAAATTTTAGTGTAACGTAGTAAGAACTAGTTTGCCTTAAAAATATAATAGAAGAAACATAGTTCTCATTTCTTTTGTCCACTAAACGAGAAAATGATCGTTCATAATAATAACCAACTGTCTTTGTTGAAACAATATCACGTTATTATGTAAACCGCGACTCGTATCGACTTCTTTTGTTTGATATTTTGAATAAATCTATTATCTATGTAAAAGAAACGATAATTTCCTGTGGTTTGCAACAATCTTGTTTAATACAAAAATTAATATTTTGTATGTCAGTTTGTAAAACCTACATTTGCATTGAAAAGTTCGAATAGATGATTTACCATAATTTAGTTTAAAATATATCATACACTGTATGAATAATTGATTTATTACTTTTAATCTTTAATACGTTATTTATAGGCATTCGCATAATGTTACACGCTCGTACCCTTTGAATAGCTTGGATTCAAAAAAGTAAGTACATGATATTATTGCTGAACTTAAATATCAACTTCTGCTGTGCCAAGAAGGAAGCGTTTGGGAGTTATGCCGGTTTGAAAAGTGCAAAAGTCACAAAAAATTATGTACTTGATTACCTAAAAATAAAATATGTTTATGTGATTGATGATTATCTAAAAATTCTGTCGCAGGATAATTAGCAGTGTTATTTTCAACAGCTTAGAGTAAATTCTAGAAGATTTACAGGAAGCATGTGCAGAACCAGAAGATTTTTAGTATGAAAGTTTGTACCAAAAAAATGTGTTTATATGATTGTTTCTTGAATCGACATTCAGGAGTAACTTGACTGTCTAAAAATTCCGTCTTAGCATAATTGGCAGTATCATTTTGAACAGCCTAAATTCCTGATGTTTTATAGGAACCATGTGCAAGATCAGAGCTTTAAAATAGGAGAGTTTTGACCAAAAAGTGATGCTGAAGTGATTAATAGAATATATACTCTATTTCACCACAAGAAATAATGTTTGTAAACAACTTTCGAACCTAAAAGTGATGAAATATATTTTCAATTGCAATTTGTAATGTACAATTAAACATATTATTGTATGCGAGTTTACTTTTATGAGTTTAAACTAAAATGTATGTATTTATGGATAGAAAAATGCTTTTTTTCATCACTTTTAGGTTATAAAGTTGTTTACAAACATTATTTCTTCTGGTGAAATAGATTTGTTAGTATGAAAGAGTTTTTATGGCTGTTTGAGAAGAATAATTTTAAGATATCATTTTTAGACTATCAAGTGCTTCTGAATGTGATTTTATCAAAGAATTACTTCATCATCTCTTTTTGGTCAAAATTATCCTACTTAAAAACCTCTGATCATGCATATGCTTCCTTTAAACCTTCTGGAATTTAGTTTAAAGTGTTCAAAATGATACTGCTAATTATCCTAAGACGGAAATTTTAAACAAACTAGTTACTACTGAATCTGGTTTCATGAAAAAATTAAATAAACATATTTTTTTGGACAAACTTCCATAAAAAAAACCTCTGGTCTAAACTGCTTAAAATGATACTGCTAGTTATCCTTCGACAGAATTTTTAGACAATCAAGTAATCCTGAATGTCTTTTTTTGAAACAATCACATAAACATATTTTATTGGTGAAAAATTTCCAACTAAAAAACGTCTGATCCTGCACAGGTTTTCTGTAAATTGTCTGAAATTTAGTCTAAGCTATTCAAAATGATACGGCCAATTATTCTAAGATGGAGTTTAGGACTACCAAGTGCTTCTGAATTTGATTTTATCAAACAATCACTTCATCATCACTTTTCGGTCAAAACTCTCCTATTTTAAACCTCTGATCAGATCTAAATCGTCTGGAATTTTGTCTAAACTGTTCCAAATAATACTGCCAATTATCCTAAGTCGGAATTTTTAGACAATCAAGTTACTCTTGAATGTGGTTTCCTGAAACAATCACATAAACATATTTTTTTAGTACAAATTTATATAGTAAAAAACCTCTGGTTCTGCACATCCTCCCTTTAAATTCTCTGAAAGTTAGTCTTAGCTGTTCAAAGTCATATTTCCATTTATCTTATGACATAGATTTTAGACAACCAAATACTCCTGAATGTGTTTTATATGAAACAATCAGATAAACATATCTTTTCGTACAAGCTTTCATATATAAAAAACCTCTGCTTCTGCACATGATTCCTGTAAATCTTCTGGAATTTAGTCTAAGCTGTTCAAAATAATACTGCCAATCATCCTAAGATAAACCTTTTAGACAATTAAGTACATAATTTTTTGCGAATTTTGCACTTTTCAAACTCTTTAACTCCCAAACGCTTCCTACTTGGCACGGCAGGAAGTTTATATTTAAATTCACCAATCAAATTATAGTCTCCAAACACAATCTTATACACAAGAAAACCCACCTTGAGCGACGGTCTATAAAACGTTGTCAATCTCTGCTTTCAAGCATATCTACAAATATAGAGTACTTATTTTTTTTTATTCAAACTATTCAAAGGGTACGACCTTGTAAAATTATGTAACAATTTACGAATGCCTATAAACAACGTATGAAAGATTAATAGTAATAAATAAATTTTTCATACAATGTATGATCTATTTAATATTTTATTCATAGTATAGTCTCCAAATATAATCAAGAAAACACCCCCTTGGACGACGGTCTATTAGAATTAACGTTGTAGTGGTATTCTGCAAGAGAAAATAATACAAGAATTGCGTACAAAACAGTTTTTGTTATATTTGTACTGTCTCTAGTGTTGAAAAGCTAGAGTATAGGTCTTAAAAAGGTTTAAATCTTTTTGATTCAAAACAGGATAAATAAAATCGTTATCTGGCACATTAAACTTACATAACTATCTATCTAATGACATCACAGCATTTAAGTTAACTACTTTTACAAGGTTACATTTAATCCACAAGTTTGTTGAAAGTAGTAATTTCTTTGAATTAATATGGCAAGTTGCAAGTACCACTCTGCATGTGAGGGAGCGTATTTCAGAAATCATTAAAAATCTTGATTAATTTTTTGTATCAATCAATCAATCAATTGTAACCTAGTAAAAGTTACAACAAATCCTACATTCTTAACTGCGATGAATGTAAAATATCTTACAACTAATCTATAAAATAAATTCACTGCTGCCGATGTACGAACGATGGCCATTGGTACACATAAGGTCGCAGGAAACTCTGAAACAGACAATCCTAGTTAAAACAAACTGTTTACATAAATGTATCTAGATTTCTAGTGACTAATTTGGTACGAGATTTGCTATAACACGTTTAGGACATCTATTATTATGTGCATTTCAATATTTTGTATCCAACGATGGATTCAACTGTCAAGCTGAGCGTGATCAAACACTTTGATATGATCTAGGTAAGGTAGTTCGACAAATCGGTTGTCTACGATTTAGACGACCTACTATTTTACAATTTGATGATTTTCAATGATAACGTCAATAATGCAAGATTTCTACGAGTAGCACCTCTATAAGTACCTCTTGGGAGTTTCTGGTGATTCTTTTTGCAGCATCTTTCTCAAGTTTCCACTGCAGGTCGCTAGATGAATCTTTGTCGGTGTTGATTTCGTTTGTCTCTACTTCATTGAGCTGTGCATCTTCTGGTTGGAGCTTCTCGTTTCTCTGTTGGGGTACTTTGAGTGGAGCAAAGTATCTGATGCCGATTCCAGGCAGACTTTGCGAGCTGAGGATCTGTGCTGGAGTAAAATAGTCCTTAGTTGGCTGAACTTGGATCGGTTGGCGATTTTGTGGCGTGTATGCGTTGACAAATTGCTTGGCGGTGTTGTAGGTTGGCGGTTGGGGATTGTAGATGACCTGCGTGAATCTCGGCTGAGGTACGAAGAGTTGTAGCCTCCTGCGAATTGAATTGTTTGTCAAAATAATACAATCTTAAAGTAAAAAGATGTTTTTTTTTTAAATATGGCTGCCATAGTCGTAAACATGAACTGTAAATTTTAAAAAATTACGTATTTTTCTACACTGTATTATCATAATAGTATTTTGTGCAATTGTAACATAATTTGTGACATTGGGACAAGAGTGCTTGTTTACGAAACGAACGAATGGGTTACGTACTAGTTTTGCACGAGTGTTCCAATGTCTAATTATGTTCAGTTGCACAGAATACTTTATGCACGACCATTAAAAATATCGTCTTTATCGTCGATATCGCCGTCGAGAAGAAGACATTCGTTCATGAAGGGTGCATCGCATCGTTCCGGTAAAGCTGCCTTGAAGGCCAATCAGGATAGAGAAGGCGTGGCTTAAGATATAAGTTTGGGACTTATTACTTGTCGCTGTGATTGATTGGCTCTCCAGTAGAGTTATAATAAATTGAGCCAATCGTAGCGCAGAATGGCGGTGTTATAATGTAATATTTAACATATAAAACTGCTTTTGATGTTGCAATTATCCTATTGCTGTAGGGGAGTATATAAAAAGTGTTATAATGTCTATATTACATTATTTTGTACGTATACATGTTTTTTGCTGGGAGTTGATTTTTGAGGGTTATAATGATTTCTTATGATTTCTCTACAATACTTTAGAATCAACATTTAGTAACCACATCGGGAAAGCGCTTTATTGATCGCACCAGTTTTTTGCACCAAAGACGCTGCCGCCTCATAGTCTGTGGCATTCGGTCTAGCTGTGTTAGTGGCCAGAGTCTTATTGCGACAATAGTAGCTAAAGTTTACATTTAGAGCTTTAGAAAATGAACAACGCCAGACTTTCGAGGATCTGTTTGAAGAAATTCGGACTCTCCTTAGAATGAATTATTGTTTGGGGAGCATACTAATAGAAAATGTATAAATATATATGTACTTTTGTCTAAAAATAGCATATTTATACCTATTTTATTTTCGGTGTTTTAAAATGTTCTTTGCGGTTACGCAGCTACGGGATTGACTTGTATTTTTTTCATGACATAGATAATACAAATATGAAGTGAATACACTCCAATCCTATTTATTTTTCCAAATAAAATATTTCAGTATTAGCTAAAAACTATCCAATCTGTTGTTTCGCTGGTTGATGATGATGACCCGTCTAAGACAAATAGGCCAATGAGCCAACCATTAATCTAATTTATCAAGAGTAACTAAAGTCTTTGCCATTGGCCTTATTGTGTTGGACGGATAGTAACATTTTTTCCTAGCCTATGCCATACCCTTAAGCCTTTATTACTAGAATATTCACCATTGTGCATTGGGATCGGGGGAGTCATTGGAGCGCTCCTCCCAAACAGGCGCAGGGTTGCGGTAGGGCTTCGATGGCGGGACCGAAGGTACCGGCACTGGCGGCTCAATGGGACCATCCTTAGTGCCGAACTTCACCATGATGGCGTGTGCGCTTGAAGCGTACACTATCAGGCATGTCAGCAACTACAAGCAAAATACGGGTCAGTGTAAGTTTTGTTGTGCGCAAAGTAGTTTTTGGGTTTTCCAAGTTTTCAAAGATACTTTTGAAAGATCGTGTTTCTTAAAAAAACTACTTTATGCTGCGGCATATAATTCCCATTGCCTACAGTTTTTTTTTTTTTTTTTCAGAGAATGTTAGCCCTTTTACGTCATAATTTTTATTATTATGATACCTATTAAAGTTTATCATTTTTTTATAATTTTTATGAATTTGCGGGTCTGTCGTCACAAAGGCATTTTAGGCATTATATTGACTGTGATGTGTGATTGCTTGTAAAAAAAGTGGTCTGTCTCTGTCTGTCTTCTCATCTGTCATCTATCTGTCAAATCAGTTTTAAATTTATCTTGATAGCAAAGGACACATTTCTAAACAGACTTTTCTTAAGTGAAGTCACACGAAGGCAAGTGGAAGTTGCAGCTTTTTTGTAAAAATATTCAACATCATGAGGTTTTTAGACCACAATTTCTAAAAAATGGCAAATGAAACCAAAATCTTGTAGGCGAATTCACCAGTTTTTTTTAAAAGTTGATTTAAGTATCCTTCGGAAACCTGAGGATGTACTGTGCTTCGGTCTATTTAATCTAAAAAATATAGGTAATCTAAAATTGTATGAACAATAAGATTAGTAATGGACACAAAGAGCTTTAAGAAGATACTTATAAAATGAAAAGCAATGAACTTGATAAATTTTTTAAAAGTATTCGTCTCTTACAAAACAAGGTTAATGTTTTATTAAATATAAAAAAAGAGAAATATGCCACCTATTTGAAACAATAACATATTGCCCGCATAAAACATATCTAGATAATTTTGAATAATCATTTAGCAAATCAGCATTGTTAAGATAGCTGAAAAATAACTCACAACATGAAACAATCGACCCCTTGAAATTAATTTCGCAAAACCTGTGCTCAATAATGCATCTGTTAAATACTGGCACGGTACAAAGTTAAATTGCGTTTCAATCAAGAACTGGAATCTCTTTATCTAAGCCTTGATGCTCACTATTGCACAGAAATTTATTTGTCTGGGAATCTTTCTAATGTTTTTAGTGGCCAGTATTTAGCTTTACCTATTAAATGGATTTTCATTGCGATATTTGATGTTACGAACTTGCTATTGTCTGTCTATGTGCTGTTGGCAAACAAGTTTTGAAAGACCTCCCCGCGTTGCGCTGAAGATTATCTTTAACGGAGCATCTTGACGTTTTTATTAAGCTAAGCAAATGGTTAATGTATGGCCGTTTTGTTTTATGGCCTGCTAAATTGATATTCGTTTGCTGTTATAGAGGAAACGCAATCGAGTCATGGATATTCTTTTCATGGATATGCTTAGATTTGGTCGAATTTTGTAATGTTTTAGAGGTAGAAAGTTGAATAATTCTTGAGTTTTTTGAAACACTTTTTTGTTTTTAATTTTGTTACAAAATTTACATTTAAGTAAACAATTAAGATTTAGCTAAAATATTTAGTATCTGTTAATATATATGATAATAGTTATTTGTTATGCAAGGCTGCAAAATTGTTATTTGGCGCTAGTACTTATATTGAAACCTGAGTAAGCAAAGGATTCTAGGGTCAAAAATAGAATCCTGAGCGAAGCGAAGGTTTCAAAAGTACGAGGCGCAAAATAACTTTGCTGCCGAGCGAAACACACAACTTTTCACATCACTAAAGCGAGGAAAATGTTAGGTGCAAGAAAATATATATCGTACGCTTTTATGTATTTTTCGCGCGATTTTTCCGGAAGAAAATTCAACTCAACATTATGTACCGCTTGCACTAATTCTGCAGGTGTTAAATTTATATCTTCGTCGCTGCTAGATTCGCTAATATTATATGATTTCTTTCGATTTTATCAAAAAACACACCTAAATAATGGAAGGAAATTGAATTGAATAAAGAGAAGGAAATTTTAAAGTTTTTGTCTTTAATCAAATTTTTTTACTGGCCAGTGCGATTATTCTTTAAATGAGGCTGGCGCATGACATGAAATACTCGTAAGTATTTGCATTTCAGTGGACTGGCTGCAGAGAAAATAAACTATTACGAAACCAATGAGGTTCTATATATATGTAATATTATTGTACGAAACCTTTATTGAATAAAAATATTCGAATTTTAAAAACACTTTCCGCGCTAGAGGATAAAGTGCGCTTTTCTACCCAGATTTCGAATGATAAATAGAGCCTTTCCGAGCTTGTGAGGTGAAAATAGTCATTCCTATATCCCCAAACACAGCAATATTAAAAAAAAAATCAGCACTGCATTATTACAATGAACTATTTTTGTTATTTAGTTATTGTCCCATTGCTCAAACATTTTCAACATTTTACTTGTTTTGACTAGCCAGTATGTACAAACAATGATCACTAGTCATATAAGTAAATATACCGATGGCGAAACGACATCGTCAGGGCTGTTGGTGGGCAATGGATGAGGCTGGCGAGAGACCGACAAAAATGGCGTGGAGAAGAAGATGTCTATACCCAACAGTGGGTGGATGTGGGCTGAATGATGATATTAAGTAAATAAAGTAATATATAGTTCGTCTTACTTGTAACCTCGCCGATATTCTCATGGTGCTGGTCGTGGTAACGCTTAGTCTACCTTATCATCAGCTCTGGTTTTCTGTAAAAAAAAAGGCCGTCAGATGTTTTTACATGAAACATAAGAACAGTAAAGAAAAGTAAGAAAATAGGGACTTCTATTACAGATATCAATCAATCAATCAATCAATAAATCAATCAAATAGTTCATTTGTGAAACATAGGTGTTTACATGCGTAGTTGACAACAATATTTAATAATGTGATCTATGTTTTGCCTCAGAGGCGTAGAAAATTTCATAAAAACAATAAGCTACACAATAACAAAACATTTTTATATAGATACATTTACAATAAAATCGTATTTCACATTCATGTCATTAAAAATACTAAATTAGATGATATAATAATTATCTATTACAAACACATCCTTTATTTCTTTCATATTCACCAACTTAGTCATACATTCATCTATTCCTGTACCAAATCTTTGTCAAGTAAAAGCTTAAGGCGAGGGTATTCGTGTTTTCTCAGGTAAGTCGTATTCATTTGTGTTTTATTTGTAAATTACGATTTCAATTTTGAAAAAAATATGCGTCGTATTTCATTCTTTGTTCTTGATATTTCGGTCATTCGGTACACAATTACTTCCATCCAATAAATGGCAAAGATAGGCCTAAAGTTTGATATAAATATAATTTCATTTGCTTTATATTTTGGACAGTAAAATGTATTTAAAAATTGACGTCATATTAAAAATGCATCCAAAATAATAAATAAAAACACCTCAAATCGCGAGTTATTTAGCGGCCCGCTTACCCGGGTAAACTAGTCTAAAATAAAAGCGTTGGAACACCCTGGCTAAGTAAGTAAGGTTGTATAAACAAATCATTGATTAATGACTGTAACTTCCCTTACTTTGCTTTATCGTAATCGTATATCAATCGTAATCAAGGTTTATGACTTAACACGTTAGCGGGATCTTGAACATTTCTAAAGGTTATGAATTTGCATATCTCAAAGATGCGAGTGGTTTTACAAGTTGCTTTAATCTAAAATATACCATTTTGTAAGATAACTTTTATTGATGGTCTTTCGAAAGAAATGACGAATGGTAATTATAAATATTTTGCCTAAAAGTCTTAATTGAAATATCATTCAGATAAAAGTGATGGAGATTATGGCCAATGACACAGTTTCCTTATTACTTGTTGGCAAATCAACGGGTACTGTTATTAGTTACAGTGCGAGGCGCAACGTTGTCGCGGAAGCGTCTTCTCTCGCTCAGAAGAAGGCAGTCTGAATCTGCTGAAACTGGTCGGCTATCCCGATCAAAAATAGTTATTCAATTGAGCCGTTTTGCAATAATACTGTTATTAGTATCTCTATCAAAGATTTTTGCTAATTTTTGGTGACATGATTAATATGTATAGCCATGCCAAATTACAGCTTTCTAGTACTTTGAGTCGTACGTCCAATAACAAAGTTTTGCGACTCGAAACTAGCTTCCACTGTACATGACATAAATCATATTGTCGCATGCCAATAAAATGTGACCAGTTGCTGCTAAAGAAATGGTTTTCCTAACTACCTACCGTACATTATTTTTGTTCGCTAAGTTATATTTAACGTCGTTAATTAAAATAAAATGTTTAGTAGGTAAAATTATTATTATTGTAAAAAATACGTAGATTAAGTAGTGTTCAAAACGATCTATAGGAAAGAGCGGTCTCTCCTAATACAGGTCCTGCGAACTTAACAGGGTTGTCCAATAACCTGTACTTTCAACTTTATACTTAATAAATAAAATTTTAATTTCAATTTGAGAGTCTCTGAGCTAAACCGCGGACAGACAGTGATGACGTACGGCGCTGAGACGTGGTCTTTTACCAAAGGCTTGATCCGCCGATTTAAGGTCGCTCAACGAGATATGGAGCGGGCTATGCTTGGGATATCTCTGATGGAGAAATTCCGAAACGAAGATATCCGTCAGAGATCGAAGGTGACCGACATAGCCTGCCGAATCAGTAAGTTGAAGTGGCAGTGGACTGGTCATATTATTTTTTTGCAAAAAAAAAATTAGTATAGCCCCCTTATTTCTACGTGATCATTTTGTTTCAACCATATACTCGGAAATATTATATATGACAAATTTTTATAAATGTCATATTTCGTTGAAAAGGGTCGAAATCTAACAACAATCTTCATAAATGGATAGGGATATTTACCTCATGATGATGTTACTTAGTTCCATACCAATGCTAGCCAGAATTTCGACAACAGTTACGGAACAATTGTCCACACAATGCTCCGAGGTAACTCGCTTTGACATTTCACTCTATGATCATACTGATGATCTGATAATGATCCAGCTTGTAATTGTGACACTATTTGTTAGCGAAACCAGAAGTAGATGACCATGAAACGGTACTATATGAAACACAAAAATAAGTGCCAGTATGATGAATGGTGAGCTCTATCACCGTACTCCGGGCACAAATTAGAGGATGGCCTACCCTAGCAACTTTTTTTATTACCCGTCCAGCACATTAAGTAAAGACCTTATCTGCTTTTAATAGAGGCGATTATATGTTGGCTCATTGGCCTCTTAATGCTACGTAAAGATCACGCAGCGAAAGAACAAATTGGTGTGTTTTTAGCTAATACTAACCTATTTTGTAGGGAAATAAATATTAGATTTAAGTAGAATCCCTTCATATTTCTATGACCTATTTTATAAAAAAAAAATTGATCTTTTCACCGCGTTCTTGAAACAAACGTTTGAAAACCCAAAAAATTATAGAGGAAACTTTTTTTTTTTTGAAGTTATAAATCTTAATACTTTGTTTATAAGTAGAATCCCTAGAAAATCTGGCGTTGTTTATGTTCTAGGTTCATGTACAGTCTTAACGTGCCTTCCGTAGCATGCAGACCGAACCCAAATATATGCCCTATAAGATTTGAACCTGCGACGCAAGTTCTTATTCGTAATGGTCTGTTAGCGTGGGCTTTTAACAGTCACCGAAACATCACACTTTTACAAATCTTAAATTTACATAAATATTATAAATAAGTAAAATTATCTCTCTCCCTATATTATATACCTACATCTCCGAAACTACTGGACTGGTTTTGGAAATTTTTTCACTGGTGTAATGGTGAGACTCTTCACTTGGAGATGGGCTATAGTTTGTTCATTGAGGACGAGCAGTTTCCGTGGGACATAGTCAATAATTAAATTTGCGCGGTTGAACCACGGGTAAAGGCTGATATAAAATAAAAGGGAGGATGTGCCCGTGCTAACTCTGCAGCTGAACTATTTACAGTATGTACTCCCAAAGATAAAATGCACATAAATCTATAGTAGAGCAACCGGACGTACCACGTAACCAGAGAATATTGATTGTATAGAAAGTGCAAGGAAATACGAACTTTGCCGAACAGTGGCGAAGATTTGTATGCGCATGATATGCTTGGGAGTACTGTAGTTTGCTGGGGGCCTAGCACGCACCTTCGTCGGTACAGTTTCTTTCCATCATACTTCCTCTTTCGCACATTAGCAATCGTGGTATGCGTAAGAGCGCAAAATGATAGATAGACGCTGTATCTCTGGCGCATGCCAGCCATGCAGCACTTATTTAGTTTCAACAGGCGAGAAGTGTTGATCAATTTAATAACAACTATGCTACGTGCAGATTGACATTTCTCTACAAACTGTAACGTACTGATAAAATCATCGGCTATTTAGTTTGTTAGAGTGACTAGGATTGTTAACAAACCCGCTGGCCTAGAGATGGCATTCTAGGTCGGTTTACAGGGGGAATGCTTCTCCTTGTGCTTGTGCTCTCATTGATACAATACAATTACAAAAATTATTTATTGAATCAAAAAACATACAGAAGCACTTATCCAATAAAAACAATAGCATGCAATATGTTTTACAAAAATATGCTAATTGTATCCTAAAACAATCTAGACAAAGACAGTCCCTATCACCCACACTGACTAAAATGGCCGTCTCGAGAGTGACAGATACCAAAAGCGGCTCACAGCATTTGGGATACTTTGATTTTATTATATCTATTAGTTTAATTTGATGAAAATATTACTATATAATATAAGTATTTATAGTCTATCTTATATAAAACACAAGAAAAAAAAAGTAATTAATAATATGCAAATAAGCCATGAAAAAGTCTTAACTTCTGTTTGAATGTGATGCAATTGTATGAGAGAAAGGGTGTGTGTGTAAGTGTAGTGTAGTGTGTGATTGTGAAAGTATATGCGTGTTGTGAGGGTGAAGATAGATGAGTAATTGTGACAAATACTTGTAAATATTTAAAGAAAGTAAGTAAGAGTGAGACAATATAAATGTTTCATGTCGGAAATACAAGGACGCGTTCGACTTCATCGTATTTTTCATTTTGTAACCAACTTTTTACCGCTGCTTTTTGAAGCTTCTCTGCTGTTCCAGCCTGATTCTCGACCTTATTTTTTTTGAAAAGATAAGGTGCCAAAAATCCTCGAAACCTTTGGGCAAATGTAGTATTACAAAAGGGAGTGTGGTTAGGTAGATTAATGGCTATTGAGATAACGTTTTTATAGTTTTAATAATAAACATTCGATGGATGGTCGAATAAGGAATTAGGTCGCACGCAACCATCAATAGTCGCAACATAATATTATGGAATTGCCGTTTTCTATAGAGAATTTGAAGGAAACTAAATTTTCAGTTTATTTTTAATTTGCATTTTTTTTTCAAATCCAATTTTATAATTTATTTTGTGTATGACTGAGACAACATTAAGCTAACAGCAACATTAATTTAATTTTCGAAAAGTATCAGCTGTAAAAAATTATTACGAATCTTATCATGGAAATCGATGGCGTTTAAGACGAACTGTTTTGAAGATTTAATTTTTATAATCAAACTGAAAATAAAAACAAAATTTAATACGTAAATTTACAGCCTTGAAATCAACTTTTAGACAAAAAACAAGTCATTGAGTTACAGGAATTATGAACTCATGAATCTGTAAGAAAATTTTAGCAATTTCATAGGTAAAGACCTATTATAATACAACTGTAAAAAATGAAAATAATTAGTGTTCTTAACAGGACCACTTTTTGCTTTTATAAACTGCTAGATTTTTATAATTACTTGTAAATGGCTATACTCGCAACAGTTGCATTGACTCCTCTTTTACACAGCGTTAATTAAATAAATCCTTGTAAATGTAAAAATCAGCATAAATGTCAAATTTAATTATCTACATAAAAAGCTCCCCGATCATAACCTTATTGTATATTTATATACAGGACGTACCATCTCAATGGGCCTTGGAGGGAAAGTACAGTTAGATAATTTCGCTTCATGGAAACATCACGTTTTATACATGAAATACATGTGCTTATACATGAAATTTTTTTTTGTTGAAAGTTACCTTTCCTGGTTTCCCTTTAATTTAAGATTATGTTGTATGGAAAGAAATTACACTTATAATTGATCCTTTTGATCAGTATCATAGATAAAATACAGAAGGCTTATATTTTATCTTTATTTAGCCGTTTTGATGCACGGTTCAAATAAGTATTTTTTTTTAAATCTTTGATTGCAATTTTATTTTTAAAAATAAAATGCTGGTTTTGTTAAGTGAAATTATCTATCCTCAATGTTTAAATTACCTTCCCCCCAAGGCCCGTTGAGATGGAACATCCTGTATACTATGAAAGTTTACTTTGAACTCGATTAGTCAAAGCCATAAATTGAGTCATATCACGTTACCAAAGTTCAATGGAAAAGTCTTCTGAAAATGCCAGTCACGATATCTCAGAACCAAACCAACTTAATTATTTTACCTTTAACACAACACTGTAAAGTTTAAAAGTCAATTTAATTATTTACTTGTGTAAATAAATATACCACGTCAATTATTTTCACCACACTTTCTTATTATTTATTAAGTGTAAGTTCCAAAACGTATGCCTTTAAGGCGGAATATGATGCAAATAGAAATACAAAAATACAAAAACAACATTATTTATTTTTTTACCTAAATATTTATTTTTTGTTTTATAATTTATAATTATTTATAAACTTACTACTGAATTGAATGTAGCTGAAAATCAGCGCTATCTAAAATTTTTTTTTTGGTCACACATAGCTGAGCTACGTCCATTTATCAGAGTAATTCTATTACTTATATTTTTTTGTTACATAGTTTTTACAGTGTACATATGTTTTAATGTATTTATAATGTACATGTCATTTTTTTTTGTCGTGTTTTGCTGTTTTTTATTCCTTGATAATAAAGCTTTTTTCTTTCTTTCTATTTCAGTAACAAAAAATATAGACAGGTGGTTGAAGTCTCCTTTTAAGTAAACCAATACTTGTACTCCGCTCTTCCTTAGTGGACTACAACTTATGATTAATAAAATACGAAAAGGTTAGTAATGTGTGAATGTGTGAAGGGTGGTAAGACTAAGATCCAATCCAATCCAATCCATCAGCCAATATCAGTCCACTGCTGGACATAGGCCTCTCTAAGGGCACTCACCATTTTCCTATCCCCGGCCATCCTCATCCAGCCACTACCGGCAATCTTTTTAGATCGTTCATCTAGCGAACTGGCGGGCGTCCTAAACTGCGTCTGCCGATTCGTGATCTCTAGTCGAGAATCTTTCTTCCCCATCGGTTGTCGGTTCTTCGGCTGATGTGGCCAGCCCACTACCACTTGAGCTTGCTTATCTCAAAGGCTATGTCGATGACTTTGGTTCTTTGACGAATCACCTCATTTCTGATATGATCCATCAAAGAAACTCCGAGCATAGCCCGCTCCATAGCTGACTGAGCGACTTTGGATCAGTGAACTAGTCCAACCATCAGTGTCCACGTTTCGGCACCGTAAGCCATGACCGGCAGAACGCACTGGTTGAAGACTTTTGTCTTTGAACACTGAGGAATGGCCGAGGAGAATACCTGACCTAATTTCCCAAACGCAGCCAATCCCAGCCGGATCCTCCTTGCGGCCTCTTTTTCGAAGTTGCCCCTTCCTAATTGAATAGTCTGCCCGAGGTAGACATATTCCTGGACAACTTCGAGGTTCGCCTCACCGACAGTAACTGGTCCCGGTAAGATTCGGTCGTTAAACAGACTAAGATCCGATTTAGTTAATTAAGTATGCAAAAAAAAACAAATTGAAACTAAGTCAAATTGAAGATATTATAACAACAACTGAGTGCCACGTATTATTTTTGAAGTATTTTAGTTATAATAATTGTGACAATTTATGGATTTATTAATATTCTCTCCTATTTTGCGCTATCCGCGATCGCGCGGTCCTGTAACAGCCACTGTCCAATAAGCGCTAATATGAACTTTATTTCGATGTCATTCCCGTCGATATTTGTACCGATACACATCGAGCTGCTAATTTGGCAGGAGTATACGCCTTAATATTGATAAGCAGCATTCGTGAGACGACTTGCAATAAATTACATTCATGACTTCGACTCCGCCAATAAGCACCATATTGGGTGCCAATATGGCCCTAAAAGTGACAGAGAATTTGTCATAAAGCTGCGCCACATTCTTGTCCTCTGGGGTCGATGGTCGAAAGTATACGAAATAAGTTTATTTTCTAGACACAATAGTTATTGATTTTTACAGTAGGTACTAGCGGACGCTAGCGTGGATCCTTTCTCCCGATCCCGTAAAAAATTCCTGATATCTATTCTTAGCAGATGTCTACGTAATAACCTAACTACAGTCCAATTGTTTTCTCCGAGCGTTGATATGTCAGTCAGTCAGTGTATTCGTTTATACATATATACATATTATGTTTATACACATGTATATAAATGTATATGTAGATTATTTTAAAGATTAACGTCTAGGTGCTTGGTATTCATTGCTAGCGGACGCCCCACGGTGTCCCGTTTCTCCCGATCCCGTAAAAATTTCCTAAAATCTATTCTTAGCAGATATCTACGTAGTAACCTAACTACAGTTCAGTTGTTTTCTCTTAGCGTTGATATATCAGTCAGTCAGTCAGTGTATTCATTTATAAATAGGTATATACATATGTGGATTCTTTAAAGATTAACGTCTAGGTGCTTGGTATTCATTACTAGCGGACGCCCCACGGTGTCCCGTTTCTCCCGATCCCGTAAAAATTTCCTAAAATCTATTCTTAGCAGATATCTACGTAGTAACCTAACTACAGTTCAGTTGTTTTCTCTTAGCGTTGATATATCAGTCAGTCAGTTAGTGTTTTCGTTTATATACAGGTATATATATATATATATATACATATGTCGATTCTTTTAAAGATTTATGTCTATGTGCTTGTTATTCATTTTAGCTAGAAGAATAGCCGCTCCTATCAAAATAAATCTTGACAGACAGACGGGCCACAAAGCCATCATATGAGGGTTATAAAAATATTCCTAATCAATCTGTATACGAGTACATATAAAATTCAAAGTCCTGATTCACTCACTGATTGATATATCAACGCACAGCCTAAACTGCTGGTCCTAGAGACATGGAATTCAGAAGGTGTGCTCTTTGTGTATTGTAGATCTAAGAAGAATGGATTTTTTGAAATTCCTCCCTAAGAGGGGATGAAATTTTGTATGAAAGTCCGTCATTTTTGAAGTTAGGTTCTTAAAATTTTGCGTCTAGGCTGAAGATTGAAAATTAATTTATATGCGTCTCAGCGTTTTTGATAATTATACCCCTAAAGGGATTAAAAAGAGGATGAAGTTGTTATTGGAAAGTCTTCTAAATTTATTATTTAGGCTTATGGTTGGAAACTAACGCAACGTATATCGGTGTTGTTGGAGTTTTAGCCCTTAAGGGGGTGAAAAGAGGGATGAAATTTTGTATTTAAGTTGGTCAGTCACAAAATTCAAGTAGAAATAAGTTGTATTCAAGTAAAAATAAAAATAATAATAATGTACACATGTATCGTGTTATTACTAAGCCTCTACTGCCGCCCATCTTTCACCTCCCTTTTAGGAAAAATTAACAAATAGTTTCATTCAAACCAGAAACGAAATAAATACGTTCTATAAAATTAAAAGTCCGAAAAATATTTACATATTCGATTGTCTTCACAAAAACTAAACCAACGCGTGCGAAGCCGCGGGCAAAAGCTGGATGTTAAATCTAAGATGGAGATTTTGATGATCGCAAATATCTTGGTGGAATGAAACTTTATAGGACCGATAAGATTACGTTGGGACGTAAACATCGTCGGTAAAAAGAGGGTGTACATGTATTGACTGATCCAGTTACTACCCACACTCGGAAACATCTCTGATCCCTCGGGAATCATTGAACGAGTGAGCGAAGTTCTCAGAGTCTACTTGAACAATCCGGCGTTTGTATGTATGTATATATAGGTATGATGTATGTTTGTATGTATGAATGTTTGTCCGACGATAACTCGAGTATCGTTGATCGGAACGTAATGAAATTTGGTAAGTGAGTAAATGAGACAAAAAAAATATTTAAGTTCGAACATGAGCCAAATCGGTCAAGATCAAATCGTAAGTTCACAGTTCGCGGCGGACTATAAAAGGTTTATTTCAGATGCACAAAACGAGAATAGGGGATGGGTTATTGTCCACTTCCATTTTCTTCGGTAACCTATAGATAAATAATAACTTTTAAATTGGCTATAATAGATAAAATATTCTATTACTTTACTCTCATGTAACATGATTGAACCCACCCACGTGTCTTATAGCAATAAATCAGGAACGTGCCTACATCCTTATAAGTTAGAAATGCATTGAGAAATGCTTTTTTTATTGCCTGCTTAGTTTGCAATTGCGTGTCTTAGCTTAAACAGCTCATTAACTAACGCATTTTGGCATTGCAATGTTAATCAGTTGAAGATACTCTCGGAGGTCCTTCCTATATCTTAGTATAAATATGTAAATAAAAAGGTGGGTGTTTTTTTTACCATTATTCATATATAAAATAATATATTGAAAGAAAAAAAAAACCGCATATAAAGCACTTGTAATAAAAATAAAGAATAGAAAAATGCATTAAAATATCTATATTTACAACGTGTAACAGAAAGATGTAACCATATTTGAAGAGCTTATTCAGTCAATGGTATAGAACAACTTTAACTATGGAGCCAACCCTGGAATCTCAAAAAAAAAATCTGCCCTTCCATACATTTCGGCCGAGCGGCATTGCATTTTTCTATGAAACAGTAAAAATTATTTTTCGAGATACAGGGTTTGTTCCATAGTAAAAGTTGTTTTATACCATTGACTGAATAAGCTCTTCAAATATGGTTACACCTTTCTGTTACACGTTGTATACATATATATATATATATATATACAGTTGTGGTCATATAATTAGGAACGACTGGTAAGAAAGTCGATTTTAGACAAACAAGTAGCTGTTACTTTTGTATTAACTTATTGATAACAAATTTAAACCACACAAAATAACAGTTATATTAGTAGGCTTTAATAATTTATACCCAATATGCAAAACAATTGCACTGCTATCAAAAGTTCAATTCATCTTCAAATTGCTATTGTATTTTAAATGTACTGTCCGCTTGACAAATAATTAGGAACGGAAAAAAATCATTCTTAATTTTGAATTTCGAAAACGAATATCGCATTTTTTTTGTTTCCCGCGTATTCTATGGTTACATCGCTTTACATTGACTAAGTTGAAAGTGCATAATTATTCCAAAATCATGGGCAAAAAGGAGAGTTGTGTTCCATAGACCCGGAAAATTATTATGGCTCTATATGAACGTAATTGGTCGTATAAAAAGATTGCTGATCATTTGAAGTGCTCCAAAACCAAGGTGTTTAATGCTGTAAATCACGTCAAAAAGTTTAATACTACGAATAATGTACCTCGAAAGCCTAAATCTAGAAAAACAACATCACGTGAAGATGATTTGATTGTTCGTGCAGCAAAGGCTGATCCTTTCAAGAGTTCTGAAAATATAAAGAGGGAAGTTTTTGACGACGGAGGAGTATCTACACGTACAGTACGAAGACGCTTAACTGATCCAAAGTTATTTGGAAGAATCGCCCGGAGTGTACCGCTTCTCACGAAGGTGCACCGAAAAGCTAGGTTAGAGTTCGCGAAAAAATATGGCAACTGGCAAGTCAATCTAAAAACGTGTAATTTTCTGATGAAACGAAAATAAATAGACTAGGGTCTAATGCTAAACAGTATGTGCATAGACCGCCTAAGCAAGCTTTGAATCCTAAATTAACGAAAAAAGTGGTAGAGCATGGGGGAGGAAACATAAAAGTTTGGGGATGTTTCTCAGGTCATGGTGTTGGGCCAGTTAAAAAGATTGAAGGTATGCTAGACCAATTTAAATACAAGCAAATATTGGAGGAGACTATGCTTCCTTATGCTGAGGAGAGGTTGCCTGTAGTCTGGATATTTCAGCAAGATAATGACTCCAAATACACTGCTCATTCAGTTAAAAGGTTTCTTAGTGATCAAAAAATTACTGTGTTAGATTGGCCTGCAAATAGTCCAGATCTTAATCCGATAAAAAATCTTTGGAGAGAAGTAAAGAAGAGTGTGGCTGCGAAAAGGACGAGCAATTTGAACGATCTATATGATGCTTTTGTCGAATCGTGGAACACTATTTCAGATGAAACCTGTAAAAACTTAATAGATTCCATGGCCCGTCGCTGCAGAGCAGTTATTGTAAGAAAGGGCCACCCTACAGAATACTAAACTGCTTTTTGTAAGCTGTGTTAAAAGTTTTGTAATAAATATTGCTTATTTCATTAAAATGGTTTCTGATACAGTTCAATAAATTAATTAATTTTACCCGTTCCTAATTATTTGTCCATAGCTAGAAAGTTTCAAATAAATAGTTCAAATGGAACTTTAATTAAATTATCAATTGAATTAAACAGTTTTACATATTATATATGTAGTATAAAAGCCTGCTTACATAGCTATATTATCATGTCGTTTGAAGGTAGTAACAATAATATAAACTAAAGTTACAGCAACTTGTTTTTCTGAAAGTTACTTCGGTATTAGTCGTTCCTAATTATATGACCACAACTGTATATATCCGTACCGTGTTTGTTGGTTTGTTGGTTTGTCCTTCTTTCACGCAGCAACGGAGCAACAGATCGACGTGATTTTTTGCACAGAGATAGTTTATTAGCCGGAAAATGACATAGGCTGCTTTTTATCCCAGGAAAATGCAAACAAAATCAGCGCGGGTGAAGCCGCGGGCAAAAGCTAGTATATGTATAAATATTTAAATTAACTGACATTGTATAAAATAGCAAACTTAATAACATAAAATTACAAAAATTTGTGGATCAATACAAATAGGTTAGGTTAGTTAAGAAAAATATTGTCTTTTTTTTATTTCTTTTCCTGTTTTTATTACTATGGTATATTTTTCTTTTTTAATACTTGACTGATGACGGCCCACTAAGGGCCGAAATATATTTCAAGCTAAAAAAAAAAAAAAATGTTATTTATTAATTATATTTAAAGTAATATATGTATAATTACAAACAAAAATTTTTGAAAATTACAACCAAATCACAATATGTTTAGGACCAGGATAATACACTTTATTGATTGAAACTCATAATTTAGTTGAAAAAAATCATGGCTAATCAAGTTAAAAACATGCTTGATTGAAAAAAATGCGACTAAATCGTTAAAGAAAATATCAGAAATAATTAATGATAGTTTGTTGTCACAATAAAGCTAAAATGATTGCCCTTTTATCAAGTCGACTATGTTCAATATTATTAATTTACTTTATTAATTTCAGGAACACAGTGAGTACTGTAACATATAGCTAGGCAATATGTTAGGTTTAGGTAAGGCTAGGTTTTATAGGTAGGTTAAAGGACTATTTGTTCGTGTTTAGTTGGCAATCGATAACCTTTATGGATCGACATACGTCGCATTGACTGAAATTATTTCGTGTTTTCCAAAAATAAATACAGATCGAGTATAAAAGATCTTTCAGACAAAACACGAGCAAGATTCCTCAGAGAGTCCGATTAGTGCGGACGTAGTTCTCCATATATAAATATTCCTTCTAGAATTGTTGAAGAGATACAACAAGCGAGTACTCTACCAAATTTAGAGCTCCCCTCCCTTAATGCACAATTGATAAATAGGACATATCAAATGAAAAAAGAAAATATACAAGAAGTCAAAAATAAGAAATTAGTATAATTATTATAAAATCCTCACGAGATCCCGAGTGCACGGTGTGCACATCACAGTACTATCATTCACTTGAATAGTTCCATCAAGTTGCTTTATCAATGTTGCAATTCGCAATTAAGTGGTATAATAAAGTTACTTATTAATTTACATAACAAAGCCTGTTTAATTAAATAATCAAATAATTATAAAAAAGATCAAAATCTTATTTAATTTGATTTTTAGATAAGAGTTTTAAACATACGAGAACATAGACCTTATCAAGTAGTTTGATGTAACATTCTTATAAGTTAAACAATATATTAAAACAGCGTAAATTATAGGAAATCAGTTTTTGTATCGATTCTTGCATCGCGATATCAAAGTTTTTCTGCTCTGTTAGTATAAGTATCAGTGAGATGTATGCGAGAGTGTAAGGACTTACAAAGTATGTCAGTTCTCGTTTGGACTCGCGTTAGGTTTAGCACTGTCACATCACGTGTCACAAGAGTATACATGTAATCAGGCTAAATTTATAAGTAATAAGTAAAATAAAAAAGAACAATCAATATATTATGTTACTTTTCGTCCTAGTCACAAAAATTATCGCGATATCAAAGTTTTTCTGCTCTGTTAGTATAAGTATCAGTGAGATGGATGCGAGAGTGTAAGGACTTACAAAGTATGTCAGTTCTCGTTTGGACTCGCGTTAGGTTTAGCACTGTCACATCACGTGTCACAATAGTATACATGTAATCAGGCTAAATTTATAAGTAATAAGTAAAACAAAAAAGAACAATCAATATATTATGTTACGTTTCGTCCTAGTCACAAAAATTATCAAGTTACTTCAAGTTTATGTACAATGCTGACGTTATCGCGATAACAATACTTATACAATAAAACTGCATGTTACACTTCTTATCAAGATGACTTTATTGCCGGAATCATAAAACTTTATGTGCTCGTATATAAATAAGTCGTCCATATTTTTGTAATAAATGTTAACAAGTTTTTTTTTCCAGTAAATACGTTTGCATCTGCTATTGCACTTTTTCTTCATCTGTCTGACACTTTGCACGTTCATTGTTTTAGATGTTTTTGAGAATTAGCACAAACATATAAACAATGAACGCCCCTTCATTAAATATGCACGAGAAATTCTTGTAATATCTACAATTAGATTTATTCTGCTATCTGAAATGTTTAGTATTCTCGCTACTTTTCGTTACATGATTTCCATCGTCATATTTCAATGAAAATTATTACACAAACCTTATTTGGCAAGATGCCCTTTTCAGATCTAGTTCCTAATGCTAGTACAGTTAAGTTACCATAGATTTCAGTATTTTATTTGAGAAAATAAAATGTATTACTGCGACAGACCGCATTCCCAAGCACAAAAGTTATGATAGTTTTGAACAACAATAATTTTTGAACAAAAAGTATTAAATAACTGTGATCTATGCCATTATGCGACCATAGTATAATGTTAAGGCGATATGCGAAAAAAAAACGAGTGTTTCGTTTCTGTGTATTTCATGAAATACATGGAAAATTATAATCAGTTTCTGGTATATGCATTTTGACTAGGTATATAATCTAGGGATTTGAAATTTTTTTTTTTTTTTTTTTAATTTATTTATTTACTTAAATGGTTAGTATTACAGAAAAACTTAATTAGGCCTATCCTAGGGTTAGTAAAATACAAAAATAGAGAAAAAAAGAATTTGGGACTAATAATACCCAAAGCAGGCTTCCGACACATTAACAGATTCTTTCTCAGACTGTAAAACTAACAACCTAGCACAATAATAGTTTCGAATATGTGTGCTCCGATACTAGAGTTCTCCGTAACACGGAAGCACTATGAAGTTATTTTCGCCAAAGGGCGCCCAGTGCTATAAGTAATATAAACAGTTATTTTATTTTGTAAATTGTACCTAAGTGTATGATTAGTTTATGATATCATATATAAATATACGATTAAGTGTAAATCTGTTACCTAATGGGAAATAGTTTTTCTATAAGTGATAAATGAAGTTTTCGCTTATATGTATGTGGGTACCTATAGAAAGAAGTGTCCGTGAGCAATGTATAACATGTAAATCACTAGAAAAAATAATATATATATATATATATTATTTTTTCTATATATATATATTTATATATATATGGGCAGGAAGGGGGGAATGAAAAGTTTATTTAATGCTAAGATTCGATATGCAAAAGTTTTTCAATGCTATCATAAGATTTTGATAAAAGCCAAGTACGGAGTTTTCTTATTAAATTATGTTTTAATTTAGTTTTATCTTCTAGAGGTATTTCTTTGTTAATTTGATTGTAAATGAATGGACCCAAAAAGTTTTTAAAACGGTTAGCAAATGCAGAGCTTACTCTGGGGACTTTAAGTTTACCCTCAAGTCTAACTGACCTGCTGCCTTTGTTTTCATTGGCGGTTGATGCCACCTCTTGAAATGACAATTTTGTTAGAATATTGGAGATAAAAAGTCTACGAACACTTAGTATTCCACTTTCTTGATGTAGAAGGTCTGTGTCAGACCGAAATGGTTTCTTCAACATTACTTTAATAACCATACGCTGAGCTCTTTCCAGCTGTAAAGTTTTTGTTTTGGCAGCACCACCCCAGGAATCAATGCAGTAAGAGACTAGGCTTTGGCACATAGCGTAGTATATACTTAGTTTAAGCTTATTGTTAAGAATATTTTTAAGGGACCCGAAAATGAAGGACAACTTTCGTATCCGCCCAGACAGGGTTTTAATGTGCTCATGCCAGTTGAGTCTATCATCAAGAACAACCCCTAGGTAACGGATCGTTTTCACACGTTCAATGGTATCACATTGACATTGAAGGGCGGAGAAATTTGATAAGTTGTTACAAGTATGAAGTTTCAGACAATGACTGTCCTCTGCGGCTGTGTGATCTGTTTTAGTGAAACATAAATATTTGGTTTTGCTTATGTTCAGCGTTAGTAAGTTCTTATCGAGCCACTCTTTAATCAACGCAACTCCACGATTTGCTTTATTGAAGACTGTATCCCAATTAGAGTCTGTAAAAATGAGGGCAGTATCATCCGCGAAAGACACTATCCTACCATTTATAGTATTTAAATCAGTCAAGCTATTTATGTAAATCAAGAACAAAACAGGGCCCAGGACGCTGCCTTGGGGAACTCCATAGAATACAGGCAAAGATTCACTTATTGAACCCTCGATGTTAACTTTTTGGTGTCTATTTTCTAGATACGAGCGGAACCAATGCATTGGTAGGTCTCTTATGCCAAGGCTTTCCAGTTTGCAAAGTAGTATTGGAATAGAAACTGTATCAAAAGCCTTGGCCAGATCCAGGAACACACCGATGCAACGTCTCTCATTGTCCAACTGTTCAACAAGGTAGCTAGTCAAGTCATCTAAGGCGTCACCTGTTGACCTTTTACGCCTGAAACCATATTGCTTATCTGACAATAGATTATGTTTTTCCAAAAAGCTGATGAGACGTCGTTTTACTAATTTTTCCAATACCTTAGAGATGGTAGGTAGCATAGCAATAGGTCTATAGTTCTTGACGTTTTTAGTATCACCTCCTTTATGCAGAGGAACAACAGTAGCCAGTTTGAAATAGTCTGGGAAGATGCCATTAGCGAAGCTTAGATTAAAGATATGGACAAGAGGTTCTAGAATGAGAAATCCGATTTTTTTTTAAATTTCGTTACTTATATTATCCCAACCAGAAGAATGAGAAAATTTTAGTTCCTTTATGGTAGACAATATTTCTTCGGCATTAACGGGAGATAAGTAGAATGAATTGGGATGTTTTGTTGTTGAAATTATGTCATTAGATAGGCCTTCTTCTGATTTATTAAGACGAGTAAGTGTAGATTGAGCAAGCTCTTTGCCTATGTTGCAGAAATATGTGTTTACTCTATTGACAGACTCTGCATTGTTTATTTTACCATCTAAAAGTGAGATTGAAGCATTTTTTGACGTTTTCTCTTTTGGAAATTGGAAAACATGTTTGGATAAATTTTCCTCGATAAAAATAATTGTTGAAATGAGGTCTTCAAACACACTTTTTCGCCTCGTTTGACGAATAGGAACCATATACAGTACTCAAACGTATTTTATTTGGTGTGTTTCAACAGTATCTAGAGATTTAATATTTGGAATTTGGCTAGCTATTTTAGTTTTTTTAATAAAAATATATTATAAAACCAACTTTTTTCCCTTTTGCCCTGAATCCGCCCCTCTCGCACTGCGCGATTTTTTGCTTGGAGTGACAGTGACAAAAATAAAATTCGCATAGCCTCTTACTTAGGCTTTTATAGCACAGTTGCGTTATTTAAAACATTACTTTATAAATGATCATGCACAACAACTTTATAGCGTGTTTATTATAGTAGTGCAGGATAATATGTTATGATATGATATGCTTATCACAATTATAGTCTACACTCTGTATTATTTTTAACTAAAAAACGCATCACTGTGATTTGCTCATTTTTTACACGACTGCAACCAAAAAAGGAGTGTATTGTTTTTCAGTGTTGTATTCTTCTTTATTCCAACATATCTTCTGAACGCTATAACCAATTTGGATGAATGAGGTGTTATTAGAATCCCTATACTGGCTATTAGGGATGGATATACCGCTATCCGTTGGTCCCAGGCATGGTGGGCCTCCTTGTTTTTTGGCCTGTGAGCTGTCCTCTTACTCTCCCCCGAATTACTTCGAGGGGGTCTCCAAGTAAGATGGTGGTACCTCCACAGTCGAGCCCGGCATCAGCTCTACCACCTGTTAAAGGTATCTAGGTGTAAACGTAGATTTATAGACAGTAGCGTCGCATTTTCTTAACGTTACTGTCCCATGCTTTGAACAATACGCAGTTACAATTTAGAAACCACATTCCCAACACCTTTCAACGCCATTCTAGCAACATTGTTACTACGTCTTCCTTGGTTTTCATTATAAGCCTAGCCTTCTGTGCAAAAGTACCATACCTCTTATATTCTAGGCTATAAAGTCCATTTTACTTGCAAACTCCTTGGCCAACTAAGCGGAATTTATTATTAACGTGCATAATTGGCGTGTCTCCTTGGCTCCGTGCCTTGACAATGTGTCAAATGACAAAGAGGCTGCATTTGTCAGGACCGGTAATGCTAATACACGCCACCCACTAGCTATATCTACTAAATGTGCATTACACAAGAGATTATCATACCTTCTACTGGTTATGTTATGAACGTTGATAGCGAATAAACAGTAAAAATTTAATTTTCATTTAATGTCCCTGCTTGCGGATTAAATGTAAACAGCTTTTCTACGAGGATGATAGATTTATTATTCATTTATTATATAATATTTCTTTGCTATTTTTGGTAAAAGTTATGAACGGTGCTAATCTAGATCTAATGAATCAGCTAAAACAAGAATGTGGTATGCGTTGAAATAGTAGTTTATGCTACAAGGGCGAAAAGGAATAAATTAAGAGGACGATTTAAAACACGAGCGTAGCGAGTGTTTTAAACGTAACCGAGTAATTTATTGCTCTTACGCCCGTGTATCATACTACGTTTTTCAATGCATAGTGTGAGGAAATAAAACAAATATAATCTTGTGAACTTTAAATTATGATTGGCTCAAAAGGACTGTATCCAGAGCCGTTAAACAGTGGAAAAAAGTATGACATTTATGTTATATGTACTATAACACAGGAAAGGCTGCAGGTTAGCCAACCAGTACAAATAAATAAAAAAAATATGTATTAATAAAGCCCTAGGGCAAAATAATCGACTTTCTGTTCGGTTTTAATGCATAAAAGTGGGCCTTTACGAGCACTTTCATTGAAAAATTATTAACGTGAAGTTATTCCTTGAAAAAAAATTGTAAATGTACATCGTAATGACATTAATCTCGGAGGGGGTGTCTGAGGTGTTTCCAAGTGTGGACGGTGAAATGCATGTCATAGTCCACTCTCGTACACCTACTTTTCACCGAAGATTATTATGTCCCAACGTGATGGATGATGCACCCTGACCGAAATTCGAACCCGTGACCTCCAGATTAGTGGTCGATACTCGAACCACAAAACCAGACCACACTCGGTGCCTTAATTAGATAGATTGTACACAAGGTGAATCCCCATTGCTTAATTTCTAAAAGTTTTTTTTTTGTCAAAGAATATACGCCATTTTAGGACATAGTTTTCATTATTTTGGTATATAAATTAGCCATTATCTTTATATGTTTTTTTAAAGAATTTTCCGATATGACGTCACTTGAGAATTTTTGACATTGTACGGATTGTGATGGGTGATTGCTTATAAAAAAAGTGGTCTGTCTCTGTCTGTCTACGTATCTATCATCCATCTGTAAAATCAGTCGGAAGCAAATTATTATAAATTTATCTTGATAGCAAAGGACACATATCTAAACAGCCATTTCTCAAGTGGCGTCACACGAAGGCAAATGGCAGTAACAGCTTTTTCGTAAAAATATTCATCATGAGGTTTTGTAGACCAAAAGTTCCAAGTAAACCTAAATCTCGAAATGGTTTTTTGAATTAACACACATTAACATAATTTAATCTATGAATTTTTTTTTTCATTTAGATTTATTTTATTTAATTATACTTATTTTTCACAACAAAAAAGTTGATGAGTAATAAATGAAGGACACAATTATAATTTATGTATGGTTGGTTACACTACATTTTTAAGACATTAAAGAGACAAATACCTATTGTTTAAAAATAACTTAGTCTTGGTTTTTGGTTTAAGGGGCTACACTATGCTAAAATTCAGTCCTGCTCTGACGCGTTTGTTTTTTAACTCTCTATCCTGCTCTAATCAGATGCTGCGCACGCAAAACTTCAGTTATTTTGAAATCGTGGCTCCTAATAGGACATTAAACATAATTTATGTATGTAGTAAAGATGATTTTTTTTTGTATGTTGGTTTTGTTTCAATCGGTTTTGAAACATGGAAACTGAATCGCTTTTTTCGTGAAATTCATGCTTTTTTAAAAGTTATATAATTAACAGAAAATTGAAAGTTTGTTTATTTATAAAGTGTAATTAATAATTGCCTTGAGTCACAAAACAAGCCATATTTTTTTAAATTTTTACTACCTACATTGACGGAACTGAATCCAATACAAAACTGATGTTTAGCATTGTGAAGCCCCTTAAGTAATATTTACGTACGTACTTAAGTACAGTCACCACCAACCTAGAAACACACCTATGTTTACAATATCACATAATGTTGAACATCGTCTACGGTGGCCGAGTGGCCGCGTTCATAAACTAGGGGTCGCGACACGGGTTCTAATGTCATCTCTGTCGCACGCGTTAAACGTTATACACGCTATAGGCATTTAACATTTCACAAGTAGCATGTGAAAAATCATATGAAATGCGTTTTCATATGTCACACCTGCTACTTTACTTCACATAGTCTATTAAAAATCACATATCATTCGCATAGAAGAGAGACCGAGCGAGTAGGGACGAATTGTACTACAGCGGGCGTGTTAGAAGGAGGAAGGTATATTTTACAGATTCGTCGCTACACTAAAAGGGACCTGTATTACTTTATATTCTCTGCCTGTATGACACATTGGTAAACTTTGTCCTTGACTAACGAATGAAAGTATTTAAAAAAGATAGATGCCGTAAGGTGATAATTGTAGCAAGAGTGGCATTAGTGCATTGCACATGAGAAATCATTGTCTATGAAATTTCACATGTGAAATAAGTGTGAAAAATTAAAGTAATTTCATCAAATGAAAATTAATTAAGTTTAGCAATCATTCCCATGCTTAATACGCTATCCTGCTGTCATTGATGGGACTTGACGAAATTTTTAATTTATGAACGGTTATCTGGAGTACTGTATCTCTATCGCAGCTATAACGTACGTGAGATAGCCGCATTACAAAACAGCGACGTTTTTAAATACGGCGCACCTACTTGTAATACGGTGTGTTATACGATATTTCTGCGACTGCTATATCTCTGTTACTCTTGCTTTTTTTTCAGTCGCTATCGATGTTTATACTCTTGAAAGAAGCTTATAAAGGTCATTTTGGTTGCTATCCTGTAACCGCAAGCCTGTAGTTATTTTTGTTATCAGCAAAATCAAACGAGGTTTATTTTTTCAGTTTTGGGAGAGTTCTTATTTCCGAAAGTCTGGCGTTGTTGATGTTCTAGGCTCAGTTCCTGCTTTAAACAAACCAGTGTGAGTTCGATTCGAACATTTTGGAAACCTAAAACTGACATAACACGTAATAGACCCCTGAACAAATTGGAAACGAGAAAGCTATTCCTTATTTCAAATAGATCTTATTTCCCTATAAAGTTTGGATACATGAGCAGCACAGCAAGTACGAATAGCAGAAAAGATTCGAATATGTTTGATCTTACATAAACTCTATAAGTACTTTCGTAAGAGCGGAAACAGGTCACAACGACTAGTCAAGTAAGTACTAAACTACTAACATGTTTTAGACGTAACGCAACATAATAGGCATAAAATATATAGCTTATCTTGTAGTCGCTAAAGGGCATACATTGATATTTCATAAATACTGTAACATTTATAAAGCTGTTTCAGTTTTGTTTTAAATTGCAAAATTTATTAAGTTAATATGTAAGTAATTAACATTCATATCATATTTTTAACGTAATATTTGTTGAAGAAAACATTAAGTTGTTTTATTTTTAATTTCAAATCCATAAGATAACAAATAAATATATTTGCTTGTTTAGGACATAGAAACAAAGTAACTGTTTTTCTTATTTAATGTCTAGCATCTCATAAGTTTTGAATTTGAAATATCAAAGTGTAGTTAATATATACAAGGTGACTTTTTGATCATCGTCCAAATTCATACTGGTGGCTTGGTAAGTGATCAGTATCATGGATCAATAACAATTTTGGTGAAATTCGTAAAATGAAATTTCGACTCCCCATAGTGATTCACCTGGGACTGGAACTGAATTTCTATGGGAAGCCGAAATTTCATATTACGAATTTTACAAAAATTGTTACTGATCCAAGATACTGATCACTTATCAAGCCTCCAGTTCGAATTTGGACGATGATCAAAAAGTCACCTTGTATATATACACTTAATAAAATAAAATTCAAGTTATTGTGAGATATATTTAGGGCCCTATCCTGAGTCCGGCATCAGTGACAATAAGATAGGGCCCGAAACATATCTCACAATAACTTGAATTTTATTTTATTAAGCGTATAGTAGCCGTCAATAGAAATTGTGGACTATGTAAACAAAGCGCCATGTTGTCTTTGTCTATGAATAGATGAACTATCTAGAGATGGGTAAGTATGTGATTAAAATATGTTAGGTGCTTAATTAGTTTTCTTTATTTGATTCATCGCTAAAATATTCTGATGAATCGCTAGTCAAATCGCCCACGTTAATTACAAATGGTTCCGTCACAGCGTTGTTGGCCGTATCTATTATCTCATCCAGTTCTTTCATTTTTTCTTCTACTTTTAGGACATGAGCTACACATTTTAGAGCATCGCTGGAAGATCACACAGCTCTCGATAGAATCACACACACGTTTATGTCAAAGATTATGAAGTAACGCTGTTAAAAAAAAATGACGGAATAAAATAACATCACGAATAAAATAGGTTTATATTTAAATAGATTCGTACATCACCAATTTTCAAAGACAATACAGATTCGATGAGAAAAAAATATGACAGCAATCTCGACGCAGTACAGAATTGACTATTGATTCTATGATTTTCCGTAATTAACTGGTGATTATTGAATATTTCATGATGAAATACAGTGAATGACTGGTAAGACTCGATGCTTCATGATTTGGAATAATGTTTAGTGAGACTCCGTGATAGAACCTTGAGAAAAATTGAGAAAACGGTTTGTTTACATAGTCCACAATTTCTATTGACGGCGACTTTATATATATATATATATATATATATTAAGTACATTTAAAGACAAACTAGTAAATTAATAACGTTTATTTAAATATCAAAGTGACGTCACACTAAACCTAGGACAAGGTTGAAACTCTAAAACAAGTGTTTATTTCTAAGTATCAACTGACACCATGTAGTAGCCTAACATTATTTATGAATTGTTATCCTGCTATTGTCGTTAATATTACAAAGTATAAGTAATCGGTGTTATTTACTTCGTTTGTGACCATTATAAGAAACAATGGATATACATTATACACGTCAAAGAGACTTTAAATTTGGAATTGTTTACACAAATCTTTTCTTAAATTATGATGACCTCGTCTCCTACATTTTATGAAAATTAATGGCATCTACAGATCTAAAAACAGTAGAAAACATTTTTTTTGATATCTCAAAATTAAATCAAAGTGAGCTTAACGGCTAGTAAGAGGACAGCTCACAGGCAAAAAACCAGGAGGCCCACCATGCCTGGGACCGATGGATGGCGGTATATCCATCTCTAATAGCCGGGGTGCGCGGTGGTTCCGGCACCGCGCTCACCAACCCGCCTGCCCAGCGTGTGTGAGTATGGGCAATTCTTCCAGTATGACCGCCGGGAGTGGCAAAGTCCTGGGAAAGGCTTATGTCCAGCAGTGGACGAACTAGGCTGATGGATGATGGATGGATGGAGCTTAACGGCATATCGTGATGTCATCCGACGCGATTTCACACAAAAAGTGATATATATCGCTATCGCTAACCTCGGTAACAATGGAAATTTCTCAAAAACTCAAAAATGTTTGTGCTTTGTAATAACTAAATAATCAGTTACCATAAAAAATATACTGATATTTTATTACAGGACACATATAGACTTACAACGAGATTTCTTGTGACCTAAATAAATTACAAGCTATAAGGAATTATGGGGAAGTGTTATTTATACGGGATTAATGTATAATTTCAGTAATAAGTTTTGTACCTAAATCAATTATTAATGGAACCCACCTGGTTTTAGCAATTTTTTTCTGCAAATACGACAAATTCCAGATTATTCCGATATTTTTAAAACTTTGACACCATTTTTTTTTTATAATTTGTGCCATCCAATTTCTTTCATTGACGCAACTTAGGATTGCTTGATTGTAAAGTAGTTTTCATTATTATCTACCCCATTATTAAGTTACCCTACATTTTCATCTTACCAGATCCTTCTACTTTAATAAACTGATTCGAAAAAGTAAAAACAAAAAAATAATCATTTCTACATGCTGAAAATGAGAGATACCTAGTACTCGTCTGTAAGAACAACTTTTTTCTTACGAAGCCAACCCTGAAAACGCAAAAAATTATCAACTGCTCCGTATACTTTGTTCATGTTAATACGTAACTTTCCTATGGACCAGCTGTTTTTTAAACCAGTAACCAGGCCCAATGCAAACACTTTGATCACGCACTATCATCAATCACTGACGTGTGGGTCTTAGGAATAAACTGTTTACCCTGCGCTGGGGCTGGTTATTCCTTTGCTGTTTGTAATATATTCATTCCAGGGCAGTAAAGAAGGCGCGCGTGAAGATGGCTTTCACCTGCGAAGTATTCTTCCACGTATCCCTCGGGCTTCTTCGAGAAGTCTCGCCCGCCTTTTATACTGCCTCGAACCGTAAGCAAGTGATTTTGGTACCGTTAGTCTTCGCAGACACTGTGATAATTTTGTAACATGTGAAGTGAAGACATCTCTCATTATTATTGTCGTCTGTATTGTTCAGAATTTCAGACAAATTGGCTCTGTTTTAGTGATGGGGCTATTTCCGAAAGCAGTTTTGTTTGGCGAATATCTGTGTGATTATATAAATTTTCTAATCTTTATTTGTAATTTTTAAGGAAAATAAAATGTTAAGTAGGTAAAATTATTATTATTGTAAAAAATACGTAGATTAAAGTAATCATATAACGATCAATAGTAAAGAGCGGTCTCCCCTAATACAGGTTTTGCGAACTTAACAAGGGGTTAAGAAATGTTGACTTGAAAAAAAAGAAACCTTTACAGATATATAAATGAATACCTTGACTGACAGATCTATCAATGCCCAAATCAAAGGGCTGGATCTAAGAACATGAAATTTGGGCTGTAGGTTTCTTGTATGGACTTTAGAAAATACCTAGAAACGAAACCCTAGTGAGCAGCGTTGCGGGATGTCCGCTGGTGCCGTGTGCACTAAACTAAACATCCTATCAACGAAGTAAAAACCAACACAATGAAAACAAACCTTGCATGATGGGATGTAATTAAACACGTAAGTAGGTACTAAATCATTATCATCCTAATCATGAGGAAAATACTTTGACCTGTCATTTATATTGTTATCTAACCACGATCTAGGATACCAATTAAGACTACACACTCCTAAGAAGGTGTTTTTAAAATCTCAGCCTATTGTTTAAAACAGGTCTTCTTAAAAAGCCATTGAAATAATTCGACGCGGAAGTGTTTTTTACCTACATGCATATCATCGTTAGATCTTCATGGTAGCAAGAAACCCTGAATTTGCTCTATAATCCTTTTCAACCTTAATTAGTCACGTCGTAGAGTCTACTTTGCATCTTAAATGGTAAATTTTAATGGATTCTGTCTTGTCTATGGTGGTAATTAATGCTCGGTAGATGGACAAGATTCAATGTCATGTTATTAGCCTCGTTTACTTTAGATCTGTTTGTATGGTATGCACGCGTATAATAGTGATAATTTGTTATCTAATATTCACAGGTACAGTCAACTTAGTTTAGGTACAGGTCGCAGTACGATTTTTGCTGCTGGTCTTTGGCTCAATAGTATAAATTGTTCGTATGGACAAGTACATCACCAGTTTATCACAAAAAAAATCTCTTGTTTCATACATTTTGGTCGGGTAGCTTTGTAACTTTTCCAAGGTGTTTTTTATTTCGCGATTCGAAGTTTGTCTCCGTAGTAAAAGTTGTTCGTATGGACTAGTACTATCGCCAGTTTCTCGATTCAGCAACTTCATCTTAACCCAGTATATTTATTTTATTTGTAGTTAATATTTTTAATTATTTTATGACTTTATTCGTAGTACACGTATGTATGATTACTCATTTTTATTATTATAGTGTCCTGTCTCCCACTAAGGTTTGCTGAAAGAAATCTCTGTGATAAGTGCGATTATTGTTTAAATGAGGCTGGCTCATGACATGAAATAAGTATTTGCATTTCAGTGGACTAGCTGCAGAGAATATAAACTATTACGAAACCAATGAGGTTCTATATATATATGTATTATTATTGTACGAAACCTTTATTAAATAAAAATATTCGAATTTTAAAAACACTTTCCACACTAGCAGATAAAGTGCGCTTTTCCACCCAGATTCCGAATGATAAATAGAGCTTTTCCGAGCTTGTGAGGTGAAAAAAATCCTCGTCTCTTTTTCAATTCACTTCCTGCTCGGCAATATCTGCTAACCTAGCAAAGGATCACTTTTGTGTCCGTGCATATGTCTGTCTATCCGTCAACAAAAAAGGTCTCTTCTCAGCAACAGCCAAGGTTAAAATAACATTTAAATTTTTACTGACTTCTCAGGTGTGCAGTTTTTTTCATACAATCACTAGTTTTCGTTTTTAATTATCTTTATTATTCATCCAATCTGAGTTAACCTGGTGTCACTTTATTTTATATTTATTTGTCATTAAATTTTTTTTTCATTCCTCTGATAACGGTTCCGTACCTAGGACCGAAAATACCAAAAATTCATGTTTCATTGTTTATTTACTATCCTACATACTATCGATCTAGATATATTTATGTAGGTACAAAACGGATATATTTTCATACCCAAATCGTAAAATTCGGTTTATTCCGAAAACCGAAAGTTGCGCGGCGCTTCCCTGTTGCCGCTCGCGCTGCGCTCGAGTTCATGGTCACGCACGCGGTTGCATAACGCGATCATTATGCCTGCTAGTATGTCGGTCGCTTTATTGATACACGTATGAGTTACTGGACTTGAAGATGCGGTGCGAATGAATGAATGAATCATTTGTTGAAGCAATATAGATTGTAGGGTTTAGGCATGTACAGGCATTAGCAGTTTTACTAGCGTCAGCGTTTGAATATACGCTCTTCCGCCCCTCCGGTCAATCGTCTCTCGTCATTTTTGTAATATACAACGTCTAACAGAAAGGTGTAACCATATTTGAAGAGCTTATTCAGTCAATGGTATAGAACAACTTTTACTATGGAAGAAATCCTGTATGTCGAAAAAAAAATTTACTCGCTTCATAGGAAAATGCAATGCCGCTCGGCCGAAATGTATGGAAGGGCAGATTTTATTTTTGAGATATCAGGGTTGACCCCATAGTAAAAGTTGTTCTATTCCATTGACTGAATAAGCTCTTCAAATATGGTTACACATTTCTGTTACACATTGTATACATGTGTCGTGCATAAATAAATGCTTCCGCCGTATTCAAGACGTTAGATCGACCTTCTATATGTTTTATGATGCTCGTAAATTCACTTATGTATGAAAGTTGCCGAATTCTGCTGGGAAACTTCTTATCGCTGTTTATTTTGCTAAACGCAAAGGTAAGTGGTTTGTGGTCAGTACTATACACAAATAAATCGCGACCTTCAATCATATTTTTAAAATACCTGATTGACATGAAAATGGCTAATAGTTCGTAGGTACTGTATTTAGTTTGTGCACTGTGTACTAGACAATTCAGACCTCTAAAAGATGTTACAATTAAACTTAATAAGGTTAAAATGGCTTATACAGTTACAGTCCCAAAAAAATGCTCAACCAAAATACCAAAAAATCAGGAGTCAAAATCCACAATCACAAACGCCCAAATCAGAGTGCGACTACACCTCCAATGTGGCTTGGCCCTCAAGCTTGGCCCCGTCTCAACATCACGTCCTGTCAGCACAAACCATAGAGAAACATTTTTTTTCTCTATGGCACAAACCGACGCAGTGTCAAGGAAAAAAAAAAGAATCTTCAATCTTGTAGAATGGAAAAAAGTTTCTTTTGTGCTACTCCTTTTTTACGATAGAACATTTGTGACATTTCGTAGCTAGTTCCAAATTTTAGGTTATTGTTGATGTACTTAAATACTTTTTATATGGTTTTAAAAAACTATTGTGTTTATAACATAACATTAACGGTTTTGTTTATTTTTGTGTAGAACGCGGGTAGACTTAATAATATTATTTTGAGTTCTTGTCTCAACAAAAAAAACATTTTATAAAAAACTTTGCTTAAGGTGCAGGTAACCGTCAACGCCCTTGAGTTAACTTGGGTCAATACGAATATCGACAGAAACTACCTTTATTTATATAACGTTCATATCAGCGACGTCGCTGGGTCTCCGGATAGCGCAAAATAGGAGTAAATAATACTAGTATTTCAATAATTTTTCCAAGCAATATTTTCCTTGTACGAGTATTTTAGTGCAATAACCATACAAACACAAATTAGTGGTTTCAAAGAAATAACAAATTTTACTTAATTTAAGTCTAAAAACAGCTTGACTTTGAACAACATTGTCGTGCTCTTTCTTAACACGAAAATAATTTCTTAAAATTAAGTTGTTTAGTATATAGTTCAATAACAACATATATTTTTTAATAATTTTTAAACACACTGTTCAATTGGAATAACTGTATCAATGCTGGGAAGAGACGACGTTCGTTAATTAACACTTTCGTCAGGTACCAACACTGACAGCAGTATAGCGTATATAATTTTCAATGCGTGCAACAGAGATGTCAATAGAACCCGTGTCGTGACCCTTAGTTTATGAACGCGCCCCTGAACAGTTATCCTTCAACATGATGAACACTACTATATTGTTTCCGTGAGAAATAAAAACATTATTTGGAATACTAGCCGGCTCTTCAGTTTCCTATTGTCATGATGACAAGCAATAAATTCTTAAAAGTCATTCTGGTTCCTCACTATACTTTGAAAGGGTTCCATAAACATACGTGACCCATTGAGTACTCCTCTTCAAAAATCTAGCACCAATAGCACAGTTGAATCACAAGTGTGAGGAGCGTGAGACAATGTTTTTGCGATTAAACAGTACGTCAAGTTCTTCGTGCTTATGATTCAACTAAAGAGCGTGGCGCGCGATTAAGAGGATAGGTTCCGCTTGCATACTACCCTATTACTCCATGCGGAAAGACCCGCAGTGCGAGAGGGACGGATCCTAGAAAAAAGTCAAAATGACAACTTTTTTCACTAAATTTATTATTATAAAAAAAAACCATGGGTGCTATGAAATATCTGCCCTGTAAAGAGTTTAATAAAGATTATACAGAATTTAATCCATAAATAATATAAACGGGTTTTTGCTCTAAGAATCTTAAACCTCGACATGAAAACTTTTTTTAGAGCCATCTTTGGTATTTTATTTATCAATATTGGAATGGCTTCTGAGGACTCTGTTTCGATATAAGTGTGTACTGTATTCCCGGAAGAAATACATTTTTTCTTTTTTACGTAGTATTGCTTGATTCTTCAAACTAGGAAGAATAACTTATGGTTTTGCGGAAACTATCCTCTTAAAAATTGTGCTACGGGTGCAGATCATGTGTGGGAAAAGCTTGCATCAACTTTAATCACTTATATTTTGATAAGTTTAATTTGTTGATTTGGGTCGTACAGTTAACAAAAGTCTTTTGGAAGAGTTTTGAGAATACTGATACAGTAAAACGGGTGAACAATACAATACAATATTCTGTATTGCAGCGTTTCTTAACCTGTGGTTCGCAGACCCCTGGGGGTCCCCGAGCATATGTATGGGGGTCCGCAGCCTAATCTATGGACCAATTAACAATCATAAACAAATGCCACCAAAAGTTTTTTGCCACCGCAAAACCTTCTCATTAACGTATTTTATATGAAAAAGTATATATTTTTTGTAAATTGTAGAACTAAAATAAATGTTCCAAAATTTATTGCTGCTTTTTTATTAAGGAGGTCCTTAAAATTGTGCTTGATTTCCTAAGGGGTCTGTGGACAAAAAAGGTTAAGAAACGCTGTGTATGGCATACCAAAAAACGGAAATAAAGAAACAATTTATAAAAATTATAAGTGTTGAGTTGGCATTCAGAACAATTGACGTGTTAGTATATTTTAAATATTACTCGGTTTTTTTTTAAAGATATAAATATACTGATAAATAGGATATACAAATATAATTAAATCTCAAGATATATTTTGGGTCCGACCTGGACCCGGCATCAGTTGAGTATCTTAATTAAAATAAATAGTCATTGACATATAATATAAAAGTAGATGACATGACAGGTCATGACATAAAAACATATAAAACCTAGAATACCTATTTACAATCTATCTTATTATTATTATCGGTTTTTTTTTTCAAATAGTAAGTTTTTCGAAAGAAGAACCTTCAAATTTACTGAAAAAGGCATTACTTTGCGGAAGTTCATCATGAATTTGTGGATATTTGTGGATATATTAATAATTTGCAATAAAGAGTGCTTAGCGGAATATTGCAAATTATTAATATATCCACAAATTCAGAATACACCTTTCCAAAAGTTAATGCTCTTGTAACATCCAGTTAGTATGGGAACGTACTTTCAAGCTAACAAACGTTTCATCATTTTCGTATAGCAAAAAAGGTCAAAATGCAAGTTACATTACGTGTGGTCGTAGTCACGCAATGTTTCTTATTTAACGCCATCTCTAGTCAAGACCTGACAAGCATTTTCAATACCTACTTAAGGTGAACACATACTTAAACTGCAATATTAGACCTGTATTTGAAGGCCTACTCCTCCTATACTATGGTCCAAATATCTACCAAAATAAAATACACAATAGGTAAAATTAATTTTAAGTTTAATGTATCTTTTTTCGTCTTTACTTTTAAGGAAAAATTATCGAAATTTATCGGAAGTTTTTTTGGATTACTCAACAATTCTCTTACACTTTCTGAATGCCTGAAGCGATTGTAATGATTCTTTTACCATGTTATCGACAACTTTTAGATTAACAACATCTCATGTTCGAATTTGTTTTTCCGTTCATGTGAAATTTCTTATACAGTAACTCCGTGCTTTACGCGACCCCGCTCGGCGCGAATTCGTTATAACGCGATTTTTAAAATTCGCGCTAATTTGCCCCTCTTTACGCGGATGCATAGAGTAAAGTAATGAAACTTTAGAAAACTCAGACAATTATATTAATCGAATTATTAGTATTCGGCAAGCAATACAAAACAGTGTCATTTGCTACGAAAGACTTTTTCAAGAACGCAAACAAAATGCTACTCATAAAACCTTAGACAAGTATTTCTCAGTAATTCTAAGGAAACTTTTGTTGAAACTTTTCTGTAACAATAAAATTAAAAGTTATAATTAATAAATAAATAAAATTAACAATAAAATTTTATTTTGAAATAAAAGCCCTTTAATTATTTATTTGGGTTGTTATTTCATAATACCCCGTTATACGCGGATTTCGCTTAACGCGATTTGGTCCGTAACGCATCCCTCGCGTAAAACGGGGTATTACTGATTTTGCTCTATCTGGAGATGGAGCGATCGTCGTAACATCTACTTTGCAATACGCGCTGACATGAACGTTATTTCAATGTCGTTTTTTCGATGTCACACTACCGCGTTGCAAATTTTTAGGGTATGTATGCGCCTTGAGAATAATTGTCAACTCATGGCCAAATCATACCACATACCTACATAGTACAATATCGTAGGCAATATACTCGTTATATTTCTTTAGAGTCTTAAGGGGCAGGTAGTTGCCAACGACCTTGAGTCGACTTGTGTTGGTACAAATATCGACAGAAACCATATCGAAATAACGTTCATATCAGCGCACACATCAGCGTACGACATCGCTGGGTCTCCGGATAACGCAAAATAAGGAAAAATTGCCATTGTCATTCGAAGAGGAGTTATTGGTTCACCGATAACAGTGAATAAAACGGTCTTTCCCCCACTGAGTGAAAAACATTTTTTTTTTATTTGTTCATACAGTTTTTGGGAAAGGCAAAGGTATCTGTGACCATACAGCCAAGTCTTATGTATTTTTTTTGTCTAGATTCAAACGCACCAATGACCAAGTCTGATTTACTTTACTTCATCATTTATATTAAATTTATCATTTCTTGTTTCATTCTCCTTAAAATAACTCAAAAGCTCACATCCACTTTCGGTACTTTTAATAAAATTACAACCACTAGTTTTAAGTTCCAGCCTGATTAAAGCAATGTTGTGTATGATATATAATTATTACAATAAAATAAATGTTTTGTTCTCTTATTTACCGATCATTTGTAAGCATAATAAAATGTTATTCAAATTGTTATTTTATATATAACTATTTATTTTCTCGTAGTCAATGGTAAAACGTAGAGTACATATTCGTGAAAAAAAAACATCTCGGCTATTGTATCCTCGCTCCGCTCAGGATTCTACTCTAGAATCCCTCGTTACGCTCGTTAGAATCCTTCGCTGCTCCCAGGATTCAACTTTATGCCTCGAAGGGAATTCTAATTTTTTTACTTGTTGTGTAATCAACCTATTGCACATGGACGAGATAGACGGAAACAAAATTCAAAGATTTTTCCAAGTATTCCTTCTTCATAGATGATTTTTCTAAGTATATTATTATCTTCCTTGTATTTTAGTGAGCTCCTCTTACCATTAAATACCATTAGTGGTTTCAAAGAAATAACCAATTTTACTTTATTTTAGTCTAAAAACAGCTTGAACTGACTGTGAACAATATTTTCATACTGTTCTATTAACGCAAAAACAATTTTTAGAAATCAATTTTTTTTCTTATACTTTAACTAATACTACTTATATATCTTTTTCATAATTTTTAAACATCTCATATAAGAGAAATACCGTTATCAGTAAGAGTAATTTTCGGATAACGTTGGAAGAGGCGCCTTAATAGTACCCGTGTAATCCTCACTGTTCGTTTCAAAACAGCGTTTCTTCGTAAAGGAAATAATCAATATTACTTAAGGCGCTCTTATCCCAAAATCAGGAATTTCAAAGTCAAATAGAACTTTTAAATATCGTCTAAAACTTCCAAAAGAAATACGCAATATAGTTCAAGCCTTTATCTAGGTCTTCCACGCATGTGTTACACGATCAGATAAACTTTGCTCGATAGAAATAATTCACGAACACAGCATGTAATAAGACCTTTCAAATCATGCCATTTCCATAATTCCACTCTTTTATTAACGAAACATATCTGGTAATATTGCTCTTTAAATTTTCTAGGATGACCACGTAAGTGGGTTTTAATGAACATATCCCTTATTTTTGAACAATTTAAAAACCGATAAAAACAACGAAAAAGTACAAAAGTGTGGTTATTTTCTTTACTCCTTACACGTAAAGAAAAAGACAGAGAGTCACTCTTCTGGGATAAGAGCGCCTTAATACAAAAAGAAACCACAACTTTGTTATTAGTTACTAGAATGATTGAATTGAGTAAATGTGCATTTGCCAAACCATTAAACATCAGTTTGTTCGAATATTAAATAAGAGAATTTCCCTTTCACCAATGCAACCTATAACCTTAGGGCTGTTAATATCTGCGTAGAAACAAGAAAGTCTAGTATGCAGTGTGGGATGTACCAAGTACAAATAAATTGAATTGCTTACGTACATATGTGGACTAATAGAGTCTCCAGAGCTTTATTCAGAAACTCTGAAAGCACAGATTTAATAAATTAAATTAATAAATAAATCAATCAAGGATCATTGAACCTTGTTCCTGGTCGCTGGAAGGGTGTTCGGTACGGTTGATTAGATTTTACCTTGCATAATTTTACCGTATATACTATTATTATTTTATTAAATTTATTTTTATAAGATTAAATTTGACTCATAAAAAGTGCTTTATGTGTGCCTACTTTACAAAATAAACTTATTTGAATTTGAATTTGAAACTGTTATTAATTTTTTCTTGTTTCACTTACGCGCATTTATTTTTGTCATCTGCACCAAATATAGAAAAGAATAAAATTAAATGTTCTTTTTTAATACCACTAATTTAAAAAAAACTTTCATCTCAAATGCTCCTTGGTTTTTTCCGTAAGTTATTGGTTCTTACCAGATCCTTTGTAACGTACTATTGTTTTACTTTTTGGAATAAAACAAAACCCTGCAACAAATTTTCGTTTTTTCTTTCGTGGTTACGTTCGCAAAATGTAATTTTTCCGTACCCAATTTCTTTTATTTTTGTTTTTTTAGGATAGATAAGACAAAATACTATGCACTAGAAGAAACAACATACTTGGCTATAAAACTTCAGTTATATGTGCAAGATTGAGTAACTAGCAACTTCCGCAGATAATATAGCAAATACGCATTTATAATCAAATGAAAAATTTATTATACAGTGTGTCCCTCGTACAAGAGCACATCCGAAAGTGGGTAAAACTAGATCTAAATATATCGACAAAAACAAAGAAAAAAAAATTTCTTGATTTTTTTTTTATCTTGAAAAAAAAACTACACCTACGAGTAGGGTATATTTGTATGGGACGCGAGCGCAGTGCCTTTGGTTAACCGCTCGTAGAAATTATTGTATTTATGATAGAACGTTGTATTTTTTTTGTTAGAAAGATAATGGAATAGGCAATGATAAATAGGAAGAAAAGTATAGTAAAACGGGGACATTATTTTGAAAAAATTGACTATTACTGAAAAAAAAAGACGGAAAAATTAAAGAAATAATCTTTTAGGATATTATTTTTATGGTAATGGTAGTTGATTATGTTTTGTCTTTGATTTGGTATGCAACGTCTATTCTTAAGGATAATAGCAGTTTTATTTTCAGCATTACTCGCGATAGATCAAAAGTTATGACATATTTTATACATAGTGTCCATGGTAGGCAAAAAAAATTTTAAAACGTAATATAAAAAACAAAAATTTTCTAAAAAAAAAAAACATTTTTTTGTCGATAAAATAAGGTCTAGTATCACCCCTTTTCGGATGTGCACTTGTATGAGGGACACACCTATTTTATACGCCAATTTTATTAAACGTCCTTGTTTTGTTTCTGTTACCAGCCAAACCCAATTTTAGGAAAAACTAGTTTTGCCTTTACTAGGCCAAACTCGTCAGTACACAATCTTCTGCGCTGAAGAATATCTGGGTTGGCATAAAAATACCAAGAGGGTTATGTATAGCCATCGTTCCACTACACCCCGTGACTCGCTATATCTAACCTTCTAACCTAACGTGCCGCCTCGCATCTGTGCTGAAGGATTTCTTAAATTACCGAAGAAATTTGGTCTTGGCGAAACAAGTTTGTCTTGAAACCGGGTATGACCAGTAACATATCCATTAAATACCTATAAGTATAAAATATATTTACATACTTATCAAAATACATGAGCGTGCGTGCTTGTCTTAGCTTCTTCATGGCGAGGTTTTTTTCTTCAAGATCATGTCGTGATGTCGGGTGTTTGTATTTTACCCTTTGATGTACGTCAATGATTTTAACTTATTCTTTAGAAGCATTGACGAATTTGTTAAACGAATCCAAACAAAGGGATTGTTGGTTTTACAAAAAAAAGAACACAAAAAACGTTGAAGATACATATCGTCATGACATGAATCCCCGAGACGGCGTCACAGGTATTGCCAAGTGTGAACTATGGAATACAGGTCTCAGTGCACTCTTGGTTGGTCCACCCTTATCCCCATAAATCCTTATATATTATACACCAAATAAAGCACTTTGTTTGAAATGAAATTCCGATTCCGTACCTGTCTTCGCATGCAACGTGCGTCCATCCTTCATTTTACATTCGCCAAATGCGCTTACGTAACACATCGACTCATTTTGCAAGACCACTTCGTTTTGGGCCAAAACTCGCTTTGTCTCCAAAGACATTGATGGAAATCCTCCGATAAGCCACAATGATACCAGAGACAACTCAACAAGGGCAGTAATTACGTATTCCCAAAATAGTTTTGGCTATTGGTCGAGTCGTGCGAGATAAAAAACCCGCAAAGGTTACCATTTGTTATCGGATTGCCTGACATATGATTGTCAGCGGGTAACTCTCACCTATTATGTACAACAAATAACTACAAAGTACCTAAGCTCAGTACAATAGAATTTGACCGTTTCAATCCATCTGTGTCATTAAATAAAGTCACAATAATGACGCGGAAGTCGAAAGGATTTCTATTTTCTATTGCTGTTTGTTGCATCAAAATGCATTACAGAGTTTAGAGTACGTTGAAAAATTTCCTTTCTAATTTTGAGTAATTTCGCTTACTCGTGTCGTCGTCGGCCAATTAGCATTGAATGGATGGACCCTCTACCTGTGCAACGAAGGAATTAGAACAACGCATTACACGTATTTCGTTAAGACGAAGCCTTCCTAAGGCGCACAGCGACTTTGCAATTATAACCCGTAGACTAACTTCCATAACGTTGAAAATCGCGTGCGCCAAAATGCGAACGAAACGATTCAGAACGAGTCTTATTTTAAGATTAAAATCGATTAAAGTTACAATATTGCATTTAAGTCATTTTTCAACTTGCATTGGTTAATAAACAAGATTTTCGTATTGATAGTAAAATATGACGCATAAAATTCAAATGAAGTAGACGCAAAATCAAAAAAAGACTATTTTCAAAAATAAAATCTATCGAGCGAAAGTTTTCCAATTACGTAACGCTACTTACAACGTAAAGATAAAGGATTGAAAAAACATATATATAAGTTTCATATTGATTGCGTCTGTGGTAGATTCAGTACAATCGTTCAAAAAGTGTTGAAAAAGCCTCCTCTTAAGTAATCCAATGTCTTGAGCATACTTATCAATTTAAAAATTATCTAAAATTATAAAATGAATTATAAACTAAATTAAATTATAAAATAGTTAAAATTATCTATGACCATGCATGCAAATCAGAAAGATGTTTTTCGGTTTGTATCATTTGGACCATTTCGTTGAGAATAAGAATTAATAATTTATTGCAATATTACATTTATTTAGCAATTAAACAAATTCATTTTGCACTTAAGTATAGTTCTTTTTTGTTTTATACGACTTTTAGTACCTAGTTAAGTTTACTCAAGAGTAGGTTATACTAATTACTTATTAAGTACTCGTTTCTTTTGTCTATTTATTTATAAATGTCTAAATGTGGTGCACGAAAATATCGAGCCTAGTTACGGTTGGAAATCTACTATACCTATTAATTCGTTTTATATCCATTCCGAGAATATGATAAATATTTATTCGTGATTATGTTTGTTAATTTTCCTTTACTTCGATGATTCCATCGTCGGTCACGAATATCCTGAGGCCAAAAGTCGACATTTTGTAATATATTATTTTCAATTTACAAATTGACTCTAGCTACTTACAAATACTACTGTAATGATATTATTAACTAAAACTGATACAAAATTAAGTAACATTATAATAATCGCCCATAAGTGATAACCTGCTCTAAGCAATGCCAAGGGCCTTCCCTTCTCCAACATACAAATAAATATGTATATGAATTTGAATTTCAATTGAAATTCAACAATATCATTAGATTATAGGTAATGTAGGTAATATATTATAGGTAAATTATCTATAGGTATAGTAACTATAATTGCAGTACATACATACTTGACCAATATAGAAAGGTACATATCATTATTTGCTATCAAAGAATGCTTCAGTGGTTTGGACATGTGACGAAAGAAATTTATGGTGCACAAGTCGAAGGTAGAGCTCGACCAATCCGCCCTATGGGAGATGTGGAAGAGGCAAAAATAGTGTGTCAGGATCGTAGCAGATGAAAATCTGTAGTCTCTGCCTACCCCTCTGGGAGACAGGCGTGAGTATGTATGTATGTTCAATGTTGTATAGTAAAAAATATGTGTATGTTTAGACGTGTGATATTTCTAGTTTTTAGGGTTCTGTAACGAAAGGGCAAAACGGAGCCCTATTAAAGTCACTCCGCTGTCCGTCCGTCCGTATGTCACGGGTTCTCTTGCTCATAGATGAAATGAGGTTACATTACAAATCTTTTTGGATATTATGTTGTGTAGAATGTTGACCCAAAACCAAATATTGAATTAGAAATTTGATTAAATTATTTTCAGCGGTGTCCCACGAATAAAAAAGGAGCTACTAAGAAGTGACTAATAAATCTAATAACAAGTGGTAGAGCTGATGCCGGGCTCGACTGTGGAGATACCACCATCTTACTTGGAGACGCCCTCGAAGTAATTCGGGGGAGAGTAAGAGGACAGCTCACATCAAAAAACGCGGAAGCCCACCATGCCTGGGACCGATGGATAGCGGTATATCCATCTCTAATAGCCGGGCCTTATATATAACAGACTGGTGACGGGCAGCGGCGTCACTGGTGCGAGGTTTCCGGCACCGCGCTCACCAACCCGCCTGCCCAGTGTGTGTGAGTATAGGCAATTCTCAAGTCCAAAATGGCAAAGTCCTGGAAAGGCTTATGTCCAGCAGTGGACGAACTAGGCTGATGGATGGAATAAATCTAATAATCCGCCTATATACAGTGTGTCCCTCGTACAAGTGCACATCCGAAAGTGGGTGAAACTAGATCTACATATATCGACAAAAACAAAGATTTTTTTTTTTTTAATCCTGAAAAAATGCAAAAACAAAAACAAAGAAAAAATATTCTTGATTTTTTTTGTCTTGAAAAAATACTACACCTGCGTATCTTTGCATGAAACGCGAGCGCAGTGCCTTTGGTTAACCGCTCGTAGAAAATATTGTATTTATGATAGAACGTTGTGTTTTTTTTTGTTAGAAAGATAATGGAATAGGCAATGATAAATAGGAATAAAAGTATAGTGAAACGGGGACATAATTTTGAAAAAAATTTGCTTTCCTGAAAAAAATAATCTTTTAGGATATCATTTTTAAGGTAATGGTAGTTGACTATGTTTTGTTTTTGATTTGGTATGCAACATCTATTCTTAAGAATTATAACAGATTTATTTCATTGCATTACTCGCGATAGATCAAAAGTTATGACATATTTTATACATAGTCTCCATGGTAGGCAAAAAAAAATTTAAAACGTATTTTATAAAAACAAAGATTTTCTAAAAAAAAAAACCTTTTTTTGTCTATAAAATAAGGTCTAGTTTCACCCCTTTTCGGATGTGCACTTGTACGAGGGACACACTGTATAGGCAATTTCCTAGTGACTATTCTCTGTTGCTAAACTGTATTCAGTAAATGATGCTTTGTATTCGACAACACTGATATGAAGCCTACTTCGTACACAATGAAAAGTAAAATTACAGATTTTAATGTAATATTATTAGAGTGCATTACAAACTAGAAAAGATCAATCAGAAACAAACCTAAAGACAAGAATTTGAAAAAATTTTATGTAATTTATTAAGGTTATCGAAATGTTTAATATTGTATATATTTAGATATAATGTTCCACGTGTCAAATTTGCATACTCCTAGATTTAAATTCGATATATAGGTATACATTTTTGTACGATAAGATATTACCTATTTAAAAAAGTTTTTTTTTTTATAAAACTAATATTTGTTGACCATTTAGCAAGCAGAGATATTATAACGGATTTTGATTAGTAACAATTATCGAATAAAAATTACTGCGAAACTACACAATAAATAATTACCGCCAGACACCACATTAAATATTTTTTTAAATATTTTAAGGTCATTTTTATACATTTGTGACAAATATAAGGACGAATAAATAATATTTTAAAGCCGTTTTTTTGGCTTTTTATTGTTTTAAATAGATCATAATACAAAAATAAAAAGTATTAATTTGTTTCGAAATATATTTCGGCCAAATATAAGGATGTAAATGGGACAACTCATGGCCACTTATACTTAATATCCTGCTAAAATTCTACTTCTGTAATGTAGTCAACTCCAAAGACCACTGATGGTTATGTCAAACCCTCGTTGTCAACTCCCATAAAAATCACAAAAAACTAATAACGAAAATTTTACCGTGATCTTGATTTATTTACTTGAACTGATCATGGTGCTGATTGCTGATGCTTCACTTGTTATCTTGACAACTTTCACAAAGAAACGTGCCTGAGAATAGCTGACTAGTTCAAAAGACTTAGTTATGGTCTGACAGACGAATATGAGAAACAAAAGCTGTGGTTTCAGTACTTTCAGTGTTCCCAAAGACCTGTTTCCTTTCTCCAAACGGTCAAATGATTTATCAAAAGCATTTATCCTTTACGAAGACACCAAGTACCGTTGCACCAATCTGTTTGTCCATTAGAAACGCAATTACGGCAGAGTGCGTGAGATAATCTAATTTTGCGAAACTACGCGCAGTCAACATAAACTGACCAAATACTGGGATGGTGCGATTTGTTGACAAATTAGGCAACATCAGTCAGAGATCAACAGATTGGTTAACCAAAACAATTTTTCGGTAGTAATTTGCGTGGGAAATAGTCAGAATGTGCTGCTGAAATGGATAACAGAAATTGAAATAGTTGAGAAATTACATCGACAAAAAAGAAGTGGATGAAAATTAAAATGAAGAACATGTGGGACTAGAATGAGTGTACAATTTGAAACTGCGAGTTAAATATATTTATTTGGACATAAACCATGGAGCAATCACCTGGTAAGCGAGAGGTCCCTGGTTCGAATCCCGGTTCAGAGCTCCTTACATCCAGATTTACTTTTCTTTCTGCGTTTCTATACTGCAATGATATAATGTTAATTTATATCTACCTTTCATACTATAAGTTATGACCACAAATATTTTTTGCTTAATTACGTTTTCTATTTATTTATCTTAATTTACTTCATTACTAAAAATTTGACAACCCCTGACTTTCAGTTACCTTATATTCAAAATGAGCCAAATTCACACAGCTAACATTCAAAAGGAGTCAAATCCAGAAACCTTACAATCAGACTAAGCCAAATCCAAACTTCACAATCAAACTAAGTCAAATCCAATCTTAAAATCTCAAATCTTTATTTTAATTGTTTAGGACTCAATGTTGGTATTATTTCATCATTTTTTTAAAACTTATTTAAATATTCAAATTCAAATAGTTTATTTTCCAATATAATACACTTTTTACACGTCAAATTTAATATTATAAAAATATATGTAATAAAATAATAAATGTACATACATGAACTAAATTAAAGGTTTATTCAACCAAATATTTATGCCGCTAAACTCTAAACCCTTTCCTGAGTTCAGTTCCTGCCGTAAAGGTATCCGATAGGTTTAAAGTAGACTTACTAGTGGTGGCCCCGTAGCGTTTCTCCCGATCCCATGGGATTTTCCTAAAATCACTTCTTAGTGGATGTCTACGTCATACAAGGAACCTACAGTCTAAATTGCATTATCCTTGGTCCAGCCGTTTGGTCTGGGCGTTTGTAGATCAGTCAATCAGTCGGTCAGTCAGTCAGCCCGTCAATCAGTCAGTCAGTCAATCAATCAATCAGTCAATCAGTCAATCAGTCAGTCAGTCAGGGTATTAAGGGTATACCTATAAATGGGTAATATTTATTTATATCTTAAGTTGTAGTAATAGTTTACATTTATATTTAGTTATAAGGATTTATGTTATTTAAGTTTCTTGTTTTAACTGAAACTATTGTTTATTATCCTTCTTGCTTTATTGTTTTGGATTGTATGTTTTTTTACTTTAAGGAATTGAGTAAAAAGTCTATTGGAGCATTAAAGAATAATTTACTATAATCTTATTTCTTTGCTTTGATAAAATCTTGCATTTGCAAGGTAAATAAACCTAAGATAATCCAGGCCTAAAAAAATTTTTGTTCAAAAATGTATTTGTGAATTAGATTACACACACTGATAATCATTTCTTTTCAGTCGATTTAAAATAAAGTCAAGATTAAATGTCGAATCAACTATAATCTGTCCATCCTACTTGCTCTTTCGCAGTATGCAAAACACCATATTTGTGACACTACACGTGTAATAGATAGAAGCTATATCTATCTGCAATGCGTGATAGGGTTTCTAGACCCTCTCATGTGTGCCCGCAATGCGGAAGAAATACCAGATAAACGATTATCTTGGTCGGCAATAAATCAAGTGTTTATCAACTCCTGCAATGTAAGCAAACAGCTCACCCCGATAACTTGAATCGGGATACTTAGCAAGTTTCAGCAGATTTCAGATTGCACTTATCTAAACCGGTACTTACAAGTTTAACTTAGTCCATGTATTTATTAAATATAATAAGTAAGCCGAAAAATTGTAATTTGATCATCATCATCCATAAACTTAGCTCGTCTACTGCTGGACATAAGCCTTTCCAGGACTTTGCCACTCCCGGCGGTCATCCTGAAAGAATTGCCCATACTCACACACGCTGGGCAGGCGGGTTGGTGAGCGCGGTGCCGGAACCCTCGCACCAGTGACGCCGCTTCCAGTCACCAGTCTGTTCCATATAAGGCCCAGCTATTAGGGATGGATATACCGCCATCCATTGGTCCCAGGCATGGTGGGTCTCCTGGTTTTTTGCCTGTGAGCTGTCCTCTTACTCTTCCTCGAATTACTTCGAGGGGGTCTCCAAGTAAGATGGTGGTACCTCCACAGTCGAGCCCGGCATCAGCTCTACCACTTAAAATCAGCTCTACCACCTAAATGGTAAATGGTATGATATGTATGAGATTATAAAATTAAACAATATTTTTAAGTATAATGCGGAGCTAGCTTTCACAGTACAGTGAAAATTATAAACAAAAAGCAACAGCGCAGCTCAAGGGTAAAACGCTGGCCTCTCAATCTTGAGATCCAGGTTCGATCCCCGGTCGGCCATGCACCAATGAGTTTTTCGGAATTTATGTGCATAGTATTTGTTCTTACTTACCACTTGCTGAACGGTGAAGGAAAACATCGTAATGAAACCTGCAATCCCTAAAAAGGCGTGTATTTGTGCCCGAAGATCACGATCGTTGGGACTCGGTGTACCGAGTGTTGACTGTGATTTGCATTTCACAGATCACACTCGAAACACCTATGATTCCTCCACGGGGATTCATGTCGTGAAAATTTTATATTACAGATTGTAGCGCAATCATTAAGGTTAAGCTTTTGCCCGTGGCTTCTCTCATGTGAAAGTGTCTTTTAATTATGGACAGTCTTTGGCTTATCGGTTTTTTTATGAACACCCCTTATAGCCTATATATTGACCAGTGTAACAACGATGATAATAATAAAAACCGCATCCGAATCCATTGAGGGGTTCTCGAGTTAAAACGGAACATACATACAGTTAGACAGAGACAAAATCTGTAGTTTTGGCGTCAGTATTTAATGTTCAATGTCAACGAGAAATTATTTCGTAAATAGGTATTTACCATAATTTTAATCTGCATTAATTAGATCATCTATTCAACATAAAACATCTAGTGTGAATATGATTAAAATAATTATATATCATTTTGAAAGATAGCCAAGTATGCATGAAGGTCAGTCCCTATACTTCTTCAATATCCGATGACGTATTTCATCACCGATCCGGCAAAACAACAACTGCGTATAAAAAAAAAAGAGAACATGAAACATAAGATATTCTATTATGTGCTCGGTTACGAAACTTTTGTTTTATGTACTTGCGAAGTATGTGAAAGTGTTGAATTTAATGTTCTATTGGGAATAGATACGCAGACTGATTTCGATTAAAACCCAACATAGGTAAGTACTTAGACTACAGATAATAAAATAAAGCAACCATGCACAAAACGCGCGGTATCGCAGCTACCCTACGAATCTATCGAAATTAATCAAAACAGAACACTTAAATTCAAAATTCACTCAATAGTTATTCAACAAAACCCTCTTACCTATGTATTGCGGATGTTGCTATCGCAAAGTTTCCATTGGTTTCCGTAAATTAGAATTTCAAAAATATTGAATTAAAAAAAAATCTTATTTACAGAAACCAATGGAAACTTTGCGATGGCAGCGTACACAATCTATAGGTAATAAAGTTTTGTTCAATAACTTTGAGTGAAATTTGCATTTAAGTTTTTTGTTTCGTTTAATTACAAAAAGGCGGGTTTTTCACAATCCGGTTGTGAAACCGCTCTTAAGTAATGCTATCAAAAGATATTATATTTATACTCTTTAATAACTTGACCTGATCCATTTTTTCTATAACCATTATTTATATCTTATTCATTTCGACAGAGAGTCCTGAGTGGCTATTCCAGAGAAACAGTCAAAGCGAGCTTTATTAAACTCAAGCTAATAATTTATTGAGAAAAACACGGGTTTTTACGGCCGAGAGACTAATTGGACAGACTGAGAAATACCCTCCTGATCTCCACTAAAGGCAATTTTGAAATTTCAGGTTTTATCTATGTTTTTGATGATAGGCACCTCGTTCAGTTGGCAACTAAAGATACAGAATAGGGGGGCTGCCCCTCTATTCTGTATCTTTAGTTGCCAACTGGACTAGGTGCCTATCATCGAAAACATAGCTAAAAACGGAACTTTCAAAATTGCTATTAGTTGGTATTGAACTATTTACGAACCGTGTCGTCACTTCAAGTGCAAACATATCCTTAGATTATCGGAATTCGATAGTATATCTATGTTTTTGATGATAGACACCAAGTCCAGATGGCAACTAAAGATACATAATAGGCCCTCTGGACGTCAATTCCGGGCTCGAGCCAAATATCACGACCAGTCGAAATATCTCGCTGACTTGCAACCAAAAATCTATGAGTGTAGATGGTTAGAATAGCATTTTTTTGTTTTCGACGGAGATAAGCAGTTTCTCGCCTGATATTTAGACAAGAAGATCATTTCCATACCACCGGAATTGGCCTCCAAAACTGCAATTCTGGCACTATTTTTCACTCGAAAAATCAATCATTCGACTTTTGTTTAGTTAGAGCATAGGATGTGAATTCGAATGACTATAACCCGTCAAATGGTGACTACAAAATGCAAGGAATAAGTACCAAAGGCTTTCAATAAAAAAATCGATGCACATTCATAGATAAATAACCATTGTCATATCACCCGAAGTCTGCATTGTCTGAATCGAAAGAACGAACTCATCGCATGCAAAAAGTTTTTTTTTTTATATAGAATATACGCCATTTTAGGACATAATTTTCATTATTTTGGTATATAAATTAACCATTTTTTTTTGTGTTTTTAAAGAATTGTAGGCTATGACGTGCACTTGAGAATATACTGATTGTGATTGCTTATAAAAAAGTGGTCTGTCTCTGTCTGTCTACTCATCTGTCATCCATCTGTCAAATCAGTTGGCAGCAAATTTTTATAAATTTATCTTGATAGCAAAGGACACATTTCTAAACAGCCATTTCTCAAGTGACGTCACAAGAAGGCAAATGGAAGTTGCAGCTTTTTCGTAAAAATAATCATCATCCTGAGGTTTTTTAGACCAAAAGTTCAAAAATACGGCTTATTAAAAACCTAATTCTCGAAATGGTTTTCAAATTAACACACCTTAACATAATTTAAGCGAATTGAAACTCGTGAAGGCAATAATGACATGTGCGAAATAATGCAATAAAAAAAATATGTAACATTGAAACGAGTCTGATTTAATATTACGAATTAAAGCAAAATGGAAAATTCATATCGTGCACCCATATTTTCTCTGCGAAACTTTCACAGGTTCTGATTGAATCAATCCAACAGATAGATGATGTTATATCTAATCAAATCATACTACATATATTTTCTGCAAGAGTGCGACTGGATCTGTTTGAGAATCAATAAGAGATACCAATGTAACTTAGCGCCAATTGAAAATTAATATTCATGACGGCGGTTGAGTGTACTTGATACGAATTTCAAATAAAAGTTGTGCCCATCCATTACGTTTGACCTAGTTTTTCCGCCCGTATTTATGGACGTTTTCTTGGCATATAATCATTTTTTTTGTATATACTCGCTTTCTCAAATCAATATAATCTTAACTAGATACGAGTATATATGCCTATTCACAACCCTTATCTACGTATAATAATGAAAAAAAAAAACTTTTATTTCGGACAACTTGGATCCATAGCATGTTAGTAAGACTTATTAATAGTTAGTAGCAAAGAAAGAAAATTAAATTAAATTATCTACACAAACTTATGTGCTCCGTACCAGGAGCGATCAAAGAGATGAGGAGGTCTCAACGATCACTCTCCGCACAAAACACCGCCGACTAATGACTTCGAAAAAAAATTAATTCATACAAAATAAATATCCATACCTATCTCCACATGCAGCAATAAAATTGGTAGAAATAAATGTTAAAATTTTATATTTTTGTAAATTGATACATAGTATAACATCATTCCGGTACTATATCACAGAAAAGCAACGGTAAAGTAAATCTAGATGGGAGGATCTTTGAACCGGGATACCAACCTGGCACCTCTCGCTTATCGTCGATTGTTCCTGAGCTATCTAAGTCTCCATACTACTTATTCATCAGTGGCGTGCACAGAGTTTGTACACACGGTAGACATAAAAACCGGTCAAGTGCGAGTCAGACTGGCGTAACTAGGGTTCCGTATCGTGGATAAAAAATTCATTTTTTTCATTTCGTTTTTGTAAATTTCTAACCGCTATATTTTTCCTGTAATCTTTACATAAGCACACATTACCATGATTTTTTTTTTCATATTTCGGTCTGCCCAGTTATGAAGAAAAAGGGGGAACATACATTTTTTCGTGATTTTTCGAGGATTTCTCGAAGTAGATGGAAGGAATTATGAATATATTAATTATGAATAGGAATTATGAATAGTATTAATTCCACTTCCCATATCGCAATGTAATAGACACTTAGCTTCCCATGAACAATGGGGTGCAACATGATATTTGACACAATTAAAAACTTATGAAACAAAATATGTCTGTCCTATCGAAGGTTGAACAATCCGATATATGAATATGAGCAATTACTCAATTATTTCGCACCTTCTTATAGTTTTATATTACCTTTGTACTTCATTCATCCGGTATTAAGCACCGATACTCAAGTTTCAGCAATATATTCATTGCGTGTAGTAGATGCAATTAGATCCATTTTTGGAACACATTTAGCCGTTGGCCGTAAGAGCGATATCGCAGCCGGATTATGAAAATCCCGCCTTTTTCTAATTAATCTAAACGGAACACTTAAATTCAAAATTCAATCAATAGGAATTTAATAAAACCTGATTACCTACGTATTGTGTATGCTGCCATCGCAAAATGTCCATTTACTTTCTGTATAAAAGAATTTCAATTTTTTTTTTATTTAAAATATTTGAAACCGCTCTAATAACATGTCTTTCCTCTAAACGATTTTTGGAACTCTAGTCCTTCTCAATTTTAAAAAATAACCTTTTTTACATGTTGTCAATTTTATTATTCTCTATAGTGTTACTTTTTGTTAATTATTGTTATACTATTACAGATTTGTGTACCCAGTGGCGTGCACAGAACTTTTTGCTGGAAAAGCAAACAATTGGTCAAGAACAACAATAAAAAAAATATGAAAAAATTTTAATATCACTTTGAAAAAAAAAAATTGTATGACGCCAGGGTAGACAATGTCTACCCTAGAGTGAAAATTTTCTATACAAACTTTTTTTTTTCAAAGTGATATTTAATTTTTTTTATATTTTTTTTATTGTTGTTCTTGACCAATTGTTTGCTTTTCCAGCAAAAAGTTCTGTGCACGCCACTGTGTACCATACTGGTTTAATTACAAATAAATATTCTGATTCTGATTTTTTTCGTTTTAGATATCGATAATTTTTTGTGGTTTTAGATATCGATACTTTTTTGTTTGCATCTCGCATAGGGGCTCAGAACTTGGTACGACATTTTTTAACGAAGGAAAATTTGGTTTCTACCTATCAGATTATCCCGTTTTTTTTTATCGTTAATTATTTGCTATTAAAGTAGTCACAATGTAATAGGTCCGTTTTGACATATGTCATCGCAACGTATCTATGGATGTGAACCATGCAAATCGGTAACTATGTCAACCGATTCTCACGAGAAATCGATTCAAAATATTATGAGTTTGTTATCGTTTGAAATATTTTCAAGTTTATTGGTTATAATTTCCAGAATAAACATAATTGCAAAAGTCAACGTGAAAGAAAATGTAAACAGTTCAAAAGTAAAGCCTAAAGTCACAAGAAAAAAACACTAAAAACAAACGGGAGCACAACGACTTCCAATATGGTGATAGAAAGATATTTCGGGTGCTAAAACCAGCTTTTAATTTTTTTTCTCTACGAAAAGAATCTGAAATGGAAATTCTTACGTGCCAGTAATATTTTAATTTAATGTTGTACTTCACTGACCTCAAATTAGATAGAGGTCTGAGCGTTGATAGATATAAAAGACTGGCCAGTAAGAAAAATATGTAGGCTTCAAGATGAAAAAAAAAAAATACTGCCATATTTCTTACCAGCCAATCTGTCTATTGATAGGATGATTTATGGAAAACTGCCTGTAAACCAATTCATTAATAAAAAAAAAATGGGACTTTAAGCAATAAATGCATGTTTTTTATATATATATATATTTTTTTTTTGTTTTTGTACACTATAAGTTTAAAAGCTAAGTGGTATGTAACATTATTTAGCACAATTATTATATTATATTTTTCGGTATACGCGACACCGTTACAAATACATGCAAATGTTCAAATCTAAAAAGTTTATATTTGCAAAAAAAAATAAGGAAATTTAAACTTGGCTTTTTGTGTACTGGTCTCACAAAAGCTAATTACAGATCATTACAATTATTTTATCAATATATTAAAACAAGTTAATTATTTTCACGTGGAATCGAATTGAGTCCGTGAAATTAGGCGATTATGTGGTTACAACACTATTATTAAGAAAAAATTTACTGAGAATGTAACTGTTTTTGAGACATTGTGTAATAATTCAAAATTGCATTTTATTTTGGAATATGCGTGAAAATAGTACTTGAAATATGTTCCGTGATAATTAAAAAACGTTTATTTATTTTCTTTAAACCCAATAAGGTAATAATTATTTGTTAACCGTTTCATTTATTACATGTAAAGTTATATTCTATGGTCGTTCTTATCTGTCAAAACGGGCCTCTTATTTTGTGGCAACTGTAGTTATTATTCATAAAATGTTAATGCTTACTTGCACGGAATAAAAAAAATCAAATGGTCTCGTAAGCGAATGCGCTGCCATCGCAGACATATATAAAATAAAATAAATATATTTTATTAAATATTCTTAACTATTTCTTATTGGTTATTTTATTATTTATGAAAAAATTATGCTTATTTGATAGAAATCAAAGATATGTGGTAGAGCAATTTGCACAAAGGACACAAGTCATCGATTTTAGAGAAAATAAAAATTTCATTCATAGATTTTTGAAAAATGACTTGCCCTAGCCGAGAATTGAAACTGCTGATTTTGCAAAAAAAGACATCCTGTATTATGGCATCATTCGATAAACAAAGATCCAATTCTTGCAAGGAAACTGTGTGAGTCAAATCAATGGAAATTTTAACTTTTTTATTTTTGTATTTTCTTGCCACATCCCCACGAATTCGCTTTAAGTTATAAAATAAAGTTTATAAAAAACATTTTTGCAATAACAACGGAGAACTTTATTGTCAAGCTTTATCTGTCTGCCAGCCTATCTTTTTATACTCGCTCGACTCAGTTCGAGAACAATTCGCCCGATTGAGCTGAAATGTAGATGGAGAATAGGGGGGGGGGTGCCGTAAAATGTTGACTTTGATGGAAATTGAAAATTGTCTACACTTTATAGACATTTATTATTTAATTTCATTGCTTTTTATTTATTTCATTTATTTCATTTCATTTTATTTCATTTATGGCCATGGAATGGAACGTCGAAAATATAAATTATATTTAACTTTTTTATTTAGGACTTAACAAAAAAAAAGGATGTATTTCGGCCCCTGAATATATTGAAAATTATTATTTTATTTTTTATTACTACTCTTAAAAGACGTCAAAACTAGTCATAAACAAATACACAAAACAAAGTCGTAAAAACAGACAACGCAAGCAAACAAAGAAGACGTGACACAAAAATAATATGACTGATCACCACTTACAGCTAATGACTCTTTTTGTGTCATATTTAATTACCTTAGTGAACAAAACACTAGTCTATGGCATAACTAATGTAATGATTGATGCTGGTGGATACTGATGAGTTCCGGTGAATCACATTGTGTCCACTGTAGGCAGTGGCGTGCATTTAACTTTTTTTCCGGAAAAGCAACCAGAAGGTCAAGTTTGACAATAAACAAAATATGAAAAAATTTAAATAACATTTTGAAAAAACAAAGTTTGTATGAAAATATTCACTCTAGGGAAGGCAGGCAGTGCCTACCCTGGAGTCAAGCAAACATTTTTTTTTCAAAGTGTTATTTAATTTTTTTCATATTTTTTTTATTGTCAAACTTGACCTTCTCATTGCTTTTCCGGAAAAAAGTTCAATGCACGCCACTGACTGTAGGCTTCGAATTGGTGGGTGAATGAATACCAGGGTAGGGAGGGAGGTATTTTGGTGACACAGGTGTATTGGTGATATTTTTTAAAACGTCCGTTTGTTTATGGTTTTTTGTTTTCTTAATACTGTAGCAACTAAACAAATATAGTAGTGTCCCTTTGCCTTGAATTTCGTGATTGACAAAAGCACCATATATTTTCCAGGAGCTAGACAGGTACGTAGCTTTTAAATCCGTCAGAGAATAAAACAATTTTTTCAAGTTTTTTTGTATCAGGGCTATGAACACCCGCCTTGAGTTTCAATTTCTTGTATTCTTATTATTTGCCGTGATAGTCGTGAAGTATCACGTATTCTCTGAAAATTTCAACTGGCTACCTAATACGGCAGAAGCTGTAGACTCCGTACAGACTGATAGACGATGGAGGCTTATTAATAGGGTCCTATTTGGCACCCTTTAGGTGTGGAACCCTAAAAATTGCTTAGCTGTATTACTTGGCCCTGAATATGTATATTTAGACAACAAGTTTGCGATCCTAAGTGATTTAGAAGCCGAGATATTGATAATTTATTAATTTACCATTTCTATAGTAGTCGGTGAATTGGGGTCGCATCAAAAATACCTGACAAGCTCTTGAAAAATTATGGTGATTGGGTCCGGTATGTCCACATGTTTGATAACTAAAGTTAAATCTTCAAAAACAGTTCGTTCTAAATGCCATCCAATTCCATGATAAGATTCGTAATATTTTTTTACAGCTGACACTTTCAATTAAATTAATGTTGCTGTTAGCTTAATGTTGTCTCATTCACACATAAACGAAATAACATAATATGAACTTGTCATTTCTAAAAAAAAATGCAAAAATGTTAGTACTGAAAATTGAGTTTCCTTGAAATTCTCTATAGAAAACGGCAATTTCATATGTAAAGACCTAATATATACTTGTGCATAATATTTTTCAAAGAGTGATGTTGTACACAGTATATGCGCTCCGTAAATGTATTTACGTGTACACATTTGTTTATTATGTTACCGGTCAAACCCGATTTTAGGACAAATTAGTTTGGCCTAGGCCAAAGTAGTTTTGAGTTGTCATGAAAAAATAACCACCAAGTTTAACAAAAACTAGTTTGTCCTAAAATCGGGTTTGGTCTGTAAAATATACCTATACATTACATTGTAATTGTAAAATCTATAGATTTTTAAACAAAGAGACATTTTTAAACGTCGACATAGGGTTTTAATAAAAATCCTAACCAAAAATTTTCACGCTTTTATTTGTCAAAAATTTGGCAATCATTTATTAGTCAGACAAAAGACAAAAAAAAATTGTTCAAAACAAAAAATTTAAAGTCCAGTTTACAAAAATCAACAGAAAACAACTTTGTCACAGGCTGTGATTTTGCATTAGTGTTTATTTAAATTTTTTGAAAGATAATCAGATAATTATCAAAACTACATGACTGTGGTGCGATTGTTAAATTTCGCCAAAAAAGTACATTTTGTTTCCGAGAGCAAAATGCATTTTCTTTCTTTCTACAAAGATGAACGTTAAAAGCAAAATGTTAACTTGTAAACTCGCAAAAGTTAAGTCATTTGGACATAACTTAGTAAGACTCTAGTATGAATTTGGCTCGATAAATCGTAGTCACCTTATAGAGTCTATACCTCAGTTTACACAAGGTGGGATAAAAATTGTATTGAGTATTCCATGATTTCATTGATAATAAATAATTAACATCTGTAAATAAACCTTCACTATTTATATTTTAAAAAAACAAAATGTGAAAGCTCGGCCAGTATTCTCACCTTTTTCAGGATTCAATTGCATACCGTCGACTCTTCATCTCAATCGGGCTAGTAGTTTATACAAAAGCACACACACCAAGGCTTCATCCATACGCAAATAAGCAATATAATAGGTAACTCAAAATATATTGCGTATAAGTCAAGAAATACAAAAATTACAAGGAATTCCGGGAAAAAAAAACGATGAAGCAAACCGGGAAAATAAGAAAACTTAACACGTGAGTGCTGTTTTCTTTATAACGAGTACAGAGAACGTGTCAAAACAAACGAATAAAATAAAATATTAGGTTTTATGAATCATAAATGAACTATATCCACATTTGAATTACAAAGAATGATTCCGTGCGTCGTGTAGTCGTGACAAAGATTTTCCAAGTAATTAATTTATCCAATAAGAAAATATTAGCTACTCTTATGAGCTAATAAAGTATCATAACCATCATCTGTGAACCGTTTAACGATAATTCATAAATTGAACATAAATCTTAAATAATCTTAAAAGCTTTTTGCTCTACTATGTTGCTCTGGTGTGTAGGTCATAGAATAAACAATGAATAAAGTTTTTACGCATGTTTACAATAGTTACATTATATTAGTAATATTAAAAGTAAACCAATGTATTTAAATAATGGGTGCTTACCTATGAAATTAGCGAAATTTACTAACAGATTCATGAGTTCATAATTCTTGTAATTCAATAGGTGCTTCCATTATTTGTTTTTTGTTTGAATGTTAATTTGAAGGTTTTACATCTACGTATTAAATTTTGTTTTTATTTTCAGTTTGATAACTAAAGTTTAATCGTCAAAAACAGTTCGTCCTAAATGCCATCCATTTGCATGATAAGATTCGTGATATTTTAGTGTTTTCTCACACAATAGAAATTATAAAACTTTGATTAGTCATTCCTAAAAAAATGCCAAAATTACTGAAAATTAGGTTTCCTTCAAATTCTCCATACAAAACGCCAATTTTGCCTAAGGACCTAATTCGATAGAGGTTTCATGCAAAAAAATCATACAAACCAACAAATAAATATGAACCAATCATCTCTTTCAAACCGCCAAACGCAAAACAAAAGAAAATCACAAATCACCAACGCACCCCTTTTCCAAGATCTCCGGCTCCAAGTTCCAAGTTCAAAAAATTGATAACCAACACTCGTGTTTTGTTGTCACAACCGAACAGCCGCGAGCTACGTTGGCAGATGTGTCTTGCGAACCACGCGCGGGCATCAACTGTTCGTCCCTACGAGGAACGAAGCCAAAGCGCGCCTCGTCGCACGCCCCTGATAACAGATACCAGATACTGGCCACTTACAAAATCTGGTCGCAGATTGACCATTGACCTTTAGGGATTAAAAAAAATATCTATGCGATTGCTCAACGAAATTTGCAACTGAATTTTGATTAGAATAATACCGTATAATGTTCATAATTGAATTGTTAAGTGGATAGGTAAGTGTTTAACTAATATGTTTGTGTATACACAGGCCAAAATAAAAAAAATGCTTTAGCAAATAATTGTTTCATTATAACAACAAACTTTGCCAGGAAACCGTATTATTAGTAAATTATACTTTTAATAAAGTAGTAAAAAAGTTGTGTCTGTACATTGAATACTTTTGCGATTTTTTTTCTGTTTGTCTGTTCCGTTTTACCTCGAGTTTTATCATCGCAGTGACCCTGGTCAACACATAGGAATGTCAATAAAATAATGATAAAATTGATAAAAAACAGTCAAGCCAAAAACTGTCGATAACTGAAAGAAACATCCACGCAAGCGAAGCCGCGGGCAGAATATGTTTAGTGTAATTTTAAACCAAAAGTACATAAAAACGCCTAAAGGAGACACCAATATCCGATACGATCGTTGGTAATCATTGAGATATCTAGTAATTCAACTACTAAACCTAAATAAACATTAATCGTAGAATGATTGTCAAAACTACGAGTAGCATCAAAATTTGTTTTAATGATGGATAGTGGATACTGACCATGATCGGTCAACTCGTTACCAAGGATCGGTACCATACATACACTTTTTTTTAAACCATCCCATCCCTATCTCATCCCAATGTCAAATACATCTCATCCCATCCCTATCCCACTAATACTTATAACGAAACTGAAAGTTGGCCTTTAACTCCCCAACCAATTAAGAGGGGAATAACTTCTGGTGACCTTGACCGCGATAAGGTACGATTTAATTCAGACGTTATACGTTAGTAAAAAAAATATTAAGGCCCTTAATACCGCCACATGGGTACTTTCTAAAGCCTACTCCTCTTTTATGGCCAAACCAAAAATATTGAAAAAATGTATTATGGATTATCAACTCTAGGATAACATATGCAACAATTTTCTTTTTCGTACCACCAAAATGGTGTTTTTTGGCTTGAATTTCCTACTGCTCCTAAGCGGCTTAGGCGATTTAATTCATTTATGCTTTGATAAATAGATACACTTTATAGCTATAAATATAACATAGAATTATTCAATCGAACAATCACACGTCCACGTGAAAATTATTATTTTCTCCTATTTTGCCCTATCAAGGACGTAGCGAGCGTCGTAACAGCTACCACGCATTGTGCACTGATATGAACGTTATTTCAATGTCATTTCCGTTGATATTCGTACAGACAAACATCGAGCTGCTAATTTGGCGACGGTAATCGCCTTAAAGGAAACTGCATCCGAATCCGTTCAGAGCTTTTGCGTGACGCATGAAATACCGACAAAAATTCCGTGTTTTTAGGTTTCCGTAGTACCTAAAAAGTACAACAGGAAGTTTTATCGTAAGACACGGGGTCCGTATGTCCATCCGTCCGTCCGTCCGTCCGTATGCCTTGTAGCTTTAGCATCGTTAAAGATAAAGACTTGAAATTTGCCACAAAAAAAGGATTAAATTCCCCACATTAGATGGTGTAAAAAATTTTAATTTTTATTTTAAAAATGTTCAAAATATTTTCAATACAAAAGAGAGAAAACAAAAATCCTAAAAATGCAATATGGGTAACAAATTATACATATTGAAGAGTTGATTGTAAAAATTTTTACTTTGGCACTGGTTTCGAGAAATCTTTGAAAAACCACAAAAAAATGTAAACCCCCTCCCACCTTATCTCCGAAACTAGAGGACCGAAATATATGAAAAAAAAAAAAACGATTATAGATCATAGCTGGCCAATTACAAAAAAACTATAGCGATCAAAAAAAAGTTGAATACAAGTTACAAAAATAAAAAATAAAAATAAACGAAAATGAAAATGAAATGAAAAAAGCTTTATTTACAAGTTAGGTTAACATTCAGAGCAGATTACCAATGACCCTTAAACCACACCTCCGACACTCCATACTGAGTGCTCCAGTTATTTACCTATACTCTCACGCGCGCACTGGCTTGTCCGCACACGCTTGTGTGTGTGCGTGAGCTAGTCTAGGGCTGGCAGCAAGCGTGTGAGCGTCGTCGATCGAGAGGGGCAACATTATAATTCAGCAACTTATATGATTCTCTTCCTAAATTTTAGCGTGGTTAATCCCTAGGTCCTAGTTCTGGTTCCCCATGGATTATTTTCGTATTAAAAATATATACATCGTCACGACTTGAATCAAATGCTCGAGGGGGTGTTAGAGGTGTTCCGAGTGTGAACTTTGAAATGCAAGTCGCAGTCCACACTCGGTACACCCGCGTTTAACCTACAAATATTACGTCCCAACGTGAGGGTGGTGAGCCATATCGCCGTACTTCGGGCACAAATACACATTTTTTAGGACATGTTGAAATTTGCTCAGCTCTAACGGTCATACAAACGTTGAAATTCTTACCAACTGTTTGAGAGTTGCAGTTAACGTCCTAAACCAATACATAAAAAAAAATGCCTTGCTTTAGTTCATCGGCAGGAAATTAAAAAAATCTTCGTTCTTTATTTTTTGCTCCGTTTTCAATGCATCCATAAACACTACAAAAACGAACCATATTAATTAAAAATCAGTATCGTTATAAAACAAAAAACAAAATACGCGCGCAGTGAACTAGTGGTACTCGAGCTCTGCGTGCCACCAGATTTGCCAATAACTTGCGGGGGACCACTGGGGACGATAATCTCGCGCGGGGAGGTGATTGTCGCTTCTTTACGTAGTAATAATTTATAATGGTACCGATTCGGTGAAGCACATCTTAACTTATTTGACAGGACTAAACTAAATTTAAGCGTTCTTTCCTTGTCTTTTCGATAAAGAAATAAAAAGACAGGACGCTTAAAATAAGCTTAGTCCTGGCAAATAAGTTAAGACGTGTTATGTCGAATCGATACCATTATCTGCTTAAACTAAGCAAGCTTGAAAATTGAGGGTTATTATTATTTAGGGAGGGATATTCCACAAAGTGATCCACACAGGTCGAAACAAGTTAATGAGACTAAAATATAAAGCTACTTACATGTTTTTCAAAACTATTTAACAAATATGCCTCATACAAATATTTATAACATGCTAAAACTAATAGAAAATAATAAGTACTTAGAATCAAACGCTGCTATGATAAATAGAGAAAATAGGGTTACATTATGTTGTTTTATATATTACATAAACTTAAGTAAATTATTTATAATAAAATATTTTATATAAGTATTGTTATTGTTATATATGTTATAGGTAAGGGATTGAAGCCAGTTCTGTACTATTTGTTTTGCTTCAGTTAGCTTGCAGTTCCTAATGGCACAGTTCTCGGATACCTGGTTACTTATATATTTCTGATGTCACACGTAGACAAAACCCTTGGCAAACGATGTACTCACGGCCGGTACAGCCAATTTCAAAATTCTCTTGTCTAACATGTTTTCCTAGTCATCTGAGTTTAAAACAGCCTTATGAACACTAAGAAATACTAATATAAATATGAAGTTCGAAGAGACTGTGAGCAACTTGTTACAGCCTGTCGAATATTGCGCGGAGAATCAGACTGTCCACAACTCACTAGTCAAATATGTCAACTGTTTGTGCCCGACAGATACCTCAGAGCTCGCAAGCATGTTCTGTTGTCAGTACCTACGGTGCGCACTGTTGCTCGCAGCAAGTCTCCGCTTGTGCGCGCGCGAACTTCACTCAATGCACTGTTGGCGTCAGTAGGTACCGGAATGTGACTTATTTGCTGACAGATTGATGACTGTGATTGATGAATGTTTGGCGTTTTGCGAGCGTGATGACTGAAATGGTCTGTTAATTTGTTTAATAAAATTTGTATTGTTTTTATATTGTTTCTAGTACTGTTAGTAGATTTACTTATTTTAATAATATTGTATAACGCATTAGTTTTTAAACTGTCATGTTATACTTTTTAAATAAATAAATAAATAAAAAAATGATAAATGAATAATAATATTACTAATACTAAAAAAAACTGTCGCATAGTAAGGACATTGCAGTCTTTGTAGAGTCTTTCCGTTTCGTATAAGGCCGGTTTCTTTGTCATTGTTTTTAAGAAAAAACACATACAAAATATTTTATAAAAATACAATAAGGGTATTTAATTGTAGGTATTAAAGTGCTGATTGTGTAAGTGTATAGTTTGGCTATATTTAGTTGCACCTATTTCGAGAAATCCTCAAAAAAACACAAAAAATGTATGTCCCCCCACTTCCAAAACAGGTGGCCCGAAAAATATGGAAAAAGTCATGGTAATATGTGTTTACATAAATATTACAGGAAAGATATAGCGGTTGAGAAATTCATGAAAACAAAATGACAAAACGCGAGTCTGACTCGCACTTGACCGTTTTTTTTTATCATTAACCTACGTCGCTATTTTTTTGGAATTACATCATCAATCAATATCTATAGACACAGACACTTTTCTTTTACAGTTTTTCAATAGAATTTACAAGAGCGGTTTCGCTCTTAAAAACTCGCCTTTTTGCTTATTAATCGAAACAGAACACTTAATTTCAAAAATCACTCAATAGTTATTCAACAAAACCTTATTACCTATGCTATGTTGCCATCGTTAAATTTCCATTGGTTTCTTTAAATTAGAATTTCAAAAATGTTTAATTTAAAAATGTAATTTTAGTTACCTCCTTTCTATTTGTATTACTTATTTTCAACGTACAAGCACACCGGGTTTTATTCTTTTATTAAATGTATTGATTGATGACTAGCCTACCGTTGAACTCCATCTAGCCGTAGACATCGCTAGGAAGTTCAGATACCTAGTCTAACCCCCGGTTTCTGAAAGGCCAATCATTGTTAACAGTAGATTAAAAAATAATTATCTGCGGATTGAGCCAGAAAAAGTGGGAATTTTACATTGAAATCAAAAATTAACTAAGTTAATTATTGATTCATCACTATTCAGGCTTCATATATGCTTTATTTTCACCGTTAACTACTGTTAACTTTGATTGGCCTTTCAGAAACCAGGGGTAAGTGCTTAACGAAGTCGACGACACATCGACTAGTCGACGAACTCTACCGGTCGATTGAAAGAAAATGAATGATCTAGTTTCGTTAACGAAAAATACGTCGCCGACCCATCTCTAGATCTACTAAGAGAATCCCCCAAATAATATTTGTGATGCGTGGCTTGCTTCTGCCATTTATTTCAAAGGTTAGACTCTTTTGGATACAATTTCATATAACAATGTAAATAATGAGTGGAGTATAATATGCATGTGACATAACTGTCCTGTCAGAAAGGATAGGACAATCCAAAAATAAATAAAATTTATTTACATACCGATTTATTACGATAATTGCCTTACACTCTCTACCTACCTAAGAATTTAATCCAAGACATTTCGATATCGTGATTCAATATGCTATGAGTGCCATCTAGTGTGCGATACCCACATCACTAGTCACTACATAAAAACGAGGAAGTAGGTCTAAAATAGGCGTTGATCTACAATCAGCAATAATAGGGAACAGAATTCCATTTTTTTTTTCATTCTATTTCAGATACCTTGGATGTGCGCTCGTCCAGAAAATGGGAAAGTGGCAGAGGCGTGTAACCATTTTCTCTTACGGTTTCACGTGACATCATGACTGAGTTTCTTTCGTTCTTCTCAGTGAGGTAAACCAATATAAGTACTAAATATAAGTGCTAAATATAAGTGCTAATCTCCTAAGCCTTTGCTCTTCAATTTGTTCCTTTCTTATGAATTTCGACAGTTACACGGTAATCTAACCTGGCTAATTATTATAGTAACTGTTGCTCGCGACTTCGTTCTCGTAAAAGCAGATAAAGTGGTCACAGTGTAATCCCTTGGGAATCCCGCAGTAAAAAGTATCCCAGTTTTTAATTTAGATAATAAGTTATCGAACAATGATCTCCCTTCCTTCTTTCTTTGTAATCTATTTTTCACAGCTGAGGATCGTACAGTGGTAACCGCATCAAAACCCGTTCAGAGTTTTTATGCGATGCATGAAATACCGACAAAATTCCGTCTATTTTTGTATAATTATCCTACGCCGCTAGTTTTTGAATTATCATCAAAGTACAGACAGACACAACTCTTTTCTTTTTCAGTTTTTTAATAGATATACTTAGCTTTACAATATTCAGTTATTTTTTAGTTCAGTTCTAATAATGAACAGCGCCACCTGTTGATTTTTTTATTTACTAAAATAACCAAAGATATCTTGTTTTTTTTTCCTTTTATAAAATCGTTCGTAACGTGTATAGGCCTTCATGGCAGGAATTATTATTTGCCATGTAACTTCTAACTTCTAACAGTAGAAAAGTAAATTCAAAAAATCATTAAATTACGATAACTTGTTTTTAGACATTTGATTTTAATAAAACAAAGCCTATATTCTTATCCAAATTAAGTTTTTGTCCACCTGTGAAAACTACATAAATATCAGTTTAGTGGTTTCGGAGATGTACGCGAACAAACAAACAGTAAATAATTCTAAAAATCGCTGATTTGTGTTCTATTACTCATTTTTAGTCACCCCTTTTAGAGCTAGTGCCTGGAGTCATGTAAAATATTTTAATTAAGATCTTCCCTTGAAAATGGAGTAAAATCCGAAACCGGTTGGGAGTTAACACAAATAAAGTGAAACTACAAGTACAAGTGTTTTAATTCAAGACACCCCTCTTCTATTTTTATTACTTTTCTTCAAATACAGACACACGGGGTTTTACTCTTTTATTATAATATAAGTACATATTATGTATTGTTACTTTTACTCATTAACCAAAACCAAACGGTGATGAAACAGACCATGTTTGTGTCAACAGAAATCTAGACCACATACCTACGAAGAGGTATAACAAGTTATTGTGATGTTTTTCTTTCAAAACGGTTGCACGCAGCTATTCAGGTGTAAAACCAGCCTATTACAAGAAATAAAATAACAAAGGAGGATAATCATGTGCAAAAATATTAATAGGTGTTCCGTCTTTTTCTTTCAGTATTCAAATGACAAGGACGGAGCGCTGGAATCGGGTTTGGTCCTGTCAGATATGTGAAACCAATGAGTTCAAGAAGGAAGGAGATGCCCATCTAAACATTTTCCCAAACTACAACCGGCACCACACTTTATGACGCCTCGGACGTCAGTATATCTCTCTCTTTCATACATCATATATTTCTTTCATATTTTTCTCTCTGTCTCGCTGGTACTAACTTCACTCGGGTTTGGCGCGAACATGAATGCCGCGTTGCGTAGGTGTGCGATGTAACCTTGTACGTGCGTATATGAATCCTTAATTTCTTTTTTATGGTAATAAGTCAGTTCCACACCGATATACACATACAATTTTAATTATGTTACTTGCAATTTACAATAATCACTTTCGCTATTTGTGTACATATTTTTTAAGATACAATTGGCATTCAATCCGACTGCTACAAAAATCCATAAAGGCCCTATAGCACCAGTTTCGAGCCGAATTGAGATTCCGCTACTGAATTGCATACCTAGATTAATATGATTATAATGATAACGATTGTTTTTTTACATGACTTCCCATAAAAAAGCGTTATGTTTTCATGTATGTATGTAGGTATGTACACGACTGCCCAAAAAAGAGTTTTCTATTTTCAGGGTTCATTTCAGGGCACACGACCGTCCAAAAAGAGTTATACATATTTTCAGGGTTCATATATGTATGTAACTAACTTACTTACTCGCCGTAGTCGGGTAAAAAGCTAGACAAATGAAACTAAGTTTATTCCATTAGTCTGCTAACCAAATCTTATCCTAAAAAAAAATAGCTCTCTAGTATTATCCAGGCCGAAGTTATTATTAGATTTATTGACATCAGAAAAATGTTTTCGTGGTATTTTACTTCTGAAAATAAAGTTCATTATTTCATTTCATTATTTTTTTCATCTAATTTTTAGTTTCCTATTATTATTATATTTTCCTAGTATCGTATATTAAGTTCCCCTTAGCAAAATTTTAAATTTCCTACATAAGTTTCTAAGACAAAAATAAAATACAGGTTTATAAAAATGACGCCCGTACAAAGTTGCTTTTGTTCAAACTCGCGTGAGGTGGTAGCGAACATCATGGCCGCCATTATGGACTTCGATAATATAATTACCGCTTCGAAAATGGTTTATTTAGTTGTTAAACAAGCAAAAAACATGATGTACGGTTACTTTCTGATGATACGATATCCCATCTGGCTTTTTAAATTTTTTTTCATAGTTTTTGCAGCCCTTTACTGTGCAACAAGGCATTTTTAATAGAAGTTCAAACACAAACACACTGCACAATCTCCCGCGGAACACTGAGTCGCGCTTGTGCTAAATTGGCATTTTAGCACTTACGCACTGGGGTCATTTACTCGCTTCGTTGGCCTGGTCCTTACCTTTAGGTCAATGTTTATAAATTAATTATCATGTTAGTCCCTAGTGTAAAATTATGTATATTTATTGTTTAGCATAGTAAAATCCGTTATTGGCACTATTAGATAGCTGATGTAATATTCCAAATTTTGTCTCTTTTCTGATTAATTTTCAATCATAAAATTCTGATATTTCATGTCTGAAAAAATATATGTCTTAGATGAATTCTTTTGAACCTTGAAAATTGAAACTTGGTCAATTTTTCATGATTTTTTCGTTTTATATAAAATTGACATTACCAAATCGCAGGAAAATTACAGGAAATTAAGGAAAATTTAATTTAGTAAGTAATTTTGCTGATAGTTTTCTGAAAATTTCATCGTCAAAATTTTTTATGAGTGAAAAACGTGTTTTTTAAGAGTGCGCGATTTTCAGTTGTCGTAACAGCCATGGCTCAGAGCGCGCTAATTTAAACTATAATAAAAGGTAATAGAGTTTAGTTCTACTTGATGCAAAATGAGGTACTCAATGGTATCGATTCGAATGTGCACAAATACGACTTAACTTAACTAAAATTAAGTTAAGATGTGTCAAATTACTTTTGCTATTCGGTAAAACACAACCTAACCTATTTTGACAGGAGCAAACTAATTTTAGTTAGTTTGAATTAAATTAAGACCAAAACACAATTTTGCAATTCGAAGTGACCATCTAACTGTCAAATTTTAGAAACGTCAAACTAAAAATGGACAAATTTTAGTTGAGATTAAATTTTAACAAGTTCATTTAGAATGTTTTCTGATCGTTTTTGAGGTAAGAATGGAGGAAAATGTCGTGTTGGCCTTAGCAGATGCAGAAAAAAGGTAAATGGTACTGTTAAAACTAGCATTTTCCGCCCAGAGAGAGTTTACCAAAGGCGGCACTAAAAATTATATGTCTTGTCTTGTTTTTTCTAAGTAGCTTTGTACTGTTTGTACACCCCAATCTATTTTTCCTAAATAAATCAAGATACTTATTCTGATTAAATTGTTTCCTATAAGTAGGTAGGTATGTTTGTGGCGTTTGCAAACTTATTTTCAAAATACTTATTCCAGGAGACAAGAGGTACCTGCTGCTACCACCCCTTATGAAATAAAAAACCGAAGCAGAGTAGAACTACAATTCAAGCTTTTGCATGTAACATAGCGAAGATGACTTTCAGATGTCTTGAAATAAATGGTGACGCCTACATAAACACCGGATACTGCACTATGAACAAGACAAAGCTGGGCTGTTTTTGAATGCTTCTCCTGATGGCCTGCTGGTCAACCGAGAAGTTACTGAAGTGAAATGTCCACATGTTGCAAAAAAGTCTGAAATTACTCCTGTAATGGTACCATACCCTAAGAAAGTGAATGTCGAAAAGGAATCATAATAATTAATTACTACCAAATGACTACCACCGCCTGTGGTCTAATGTGGTTTGAGCACTCGGTTGTGTCTGCACATTAAGGTGTGGGTCCATTTTGTGCCTGAAGTACAGCAATAGAGCTCACCAATCATCACAATGGGACATACTAATCATTGGTAAAACATGGATGTACGAGTGTGGACTACGACTTGGATTTCACAGTTTATACTCGAAAACACATCTGACACCCTCTGGGGGATTCATATCGTTGTACTGCTAAATACAGAGCCAGTCGTTCTGTACATCTGGAAAAGTAGAAAGTACTGTAATTTAATTATTTAGAACTTATCAGAATATGGGTGATATGGTATGAATAATATAGACAAATATTAATTATTGCAAATATTGTTTCAAAATTTGATGTTTTTTATTCTTCTCATTTAGAAAAAGATGTAAAAAGTTTATGGCAAATTAAAACAATAAGTATGTATTACAAATGTTATTTTATTTTTACATTATGTTCTCCTAAAAATAGCAATATATACAATAAACAAAAAATATTTTAGACAGCTAATAAAATATGGAGTAAGTACTTAACATTTTTTTTTATATTTAGCCAAAACATGTGTTCTAAATGAACTCTCTTACTAGCTAGCTTATGGTCTAACCTTGCACCACAGGGAATTTGAGATTTTAGAAATGTAGACTGTTATATCTAATATGCGTTGCGTTTCTACACATCCGGGTAAATGTAAAAATTAACTGTCAAAGAGAATTTTACATTTCTGACAAGGTTTATTGAACAACTTCGTGCTTTTCGTTTTCACTCGGGTGGTTGTGGAACGGGTGACAGTTCATTTTTACCTTTACCCCGGTATTTAGGAACGCTACCTTAATGTAGATACTTAAAATATAATGTAAATAAATCTAAAATGTTGAATCCCTGATCTGCCCATATACTACCAGGTTAAACGTTGACAGGAACCCTAAACGCTTCTGAAAAATAGGACACCAAACTCTTATGAGTAGTAAGTAATCATTAGAGCTATAACGTGAGGAAAATTAACAATGCCCTCACTCAATTGTGCTCACTTCATTTCATTATATACACTGTCAACATGACTTTGAACTGCTTGGCGTTTCAATGGATGATTAAGTTTTCTGTTCTCGAAGCGAGCTTGTTGTTCCTTATGGTAACTCTTCAAAAATATAGGTACTTGGATACGTGTAAAAAACTTGGCAAAAGGTTTATTTTCTGAAACAAGAAAAAGGTGTATAAATACTTACTTTGTTGTAATATTTTATTACTTGAAACAAATATTTAGGTTCATTCAAGACATCATAGTGGATAAGAAACTAACCTGTAAGCCTGTAAGCACTTTTTTCATCTGATTTGATCAGAACATAACCTCGACAATTTTTTCTTTTATGCGACTTCTACAACAATTTTATCCGCATTTATTAGCTCTTCTCCATGGCTTTAATTAGTTATTTCTTTGATTGCTCTCCTATTTATTCTGAGCTTGGTTGCTTTTTCGTTCGACTGCAAAGTTGTTGTCTTTTCGACTCACAACACAAACACAATCACAAAATTCTAGGTTATAAAGGGCTGCGTTCAGTTTGATCGTCAAACGACGCAACGTCGGACGGACTACATGCTATCTCTTTTGCACGCGTTGTAATTGAACATGCTAACCTGCTGTCAAGTGTTAGGCGGGCTTCGCCCGACTTCAAACTAAACGCAGCAATTATTACGTTATAACATTTTGTGGTCTGTGGACCGCTTTAAAAACCAATAACGTTCGTTATTTTTAGTAATCTGTGTATTCAATTTAATCCTCGCAAAATCAAATAAACGGGCACCCAAATTTAGTTCGTTAACAAAACCGAATTGAACACAAAAAAAACTTAACTAATTTTAATCGCTTTTTGGTTAGGTTATGTTTTAGTGCGGTGTTTAACCGAATCGAGTCCAATGTCAGGGATAACGGGCCCTTAATTTAAACTGTATTTGCTGTGGATTATTGTTCATATTTAATGAAAATTAAATAAAATAAAATGAAAAATGCTTAGCAGAGCTCAGTCGGTATTACGCTGCCGGTCTCTCAATCCTTACAACCGGGTTTTAATCCTGCCAGTCATGCATGCACTTATGAGTATTTTTGGGGTTTGTAATATGCATAAGGGAAGAGCGCAAGACTCCGCGGCCATACAAAACGATTTAGCATCTCGTTTGTACGCTAATGCATTAAATCAAATAAAACTTTGAGTAACTTCACCTTTTTCACAACCTACAAGTCCGATTTAACTTTAAATTTCAGATAATCAACACGCTTAGGAAATACAAGCACTTGGAAATCTATTTTTTAAGCTCCAAAATGTTACATTTTCATGTTCGATTTTCTTAAGCATTTCTCAAGTAAAAACAATTTATATTGAATTTCGGACCCGTGGTAGTTCATAAATATTTGGAAAATGCAGTTATTTCGTATGTAGAAAGTATAGGATTTCAGTAAATAGCTATGGGCTGGCATTCGAAATCGCGGGCGCAAATTACATAAATCTAGAATTTCATTCTGTCGCATCAGGGGTGGCGGAGGCGTGCGGGGGGAGAAGACGGGACGAGCGATGGGTCACTCGTTTCACTCACCTTACTTGTTAAAACGGTGCATTACCAAAGAGTTTTGTACCAGTGTATGGTAATGGAGAAGTTATTGAGTATGGTGGACAGATTTTTCGTGCAAAAATGGGTGAGTACTATTTGTATTTTTTACCTTATAAATACAATGTATTTCGTTTATAAATTAGGTCATGCATCTTGGATTTGGCCATTAATTTGATTGGTCTGCAACTCCTTATAACTATTATCCTGCCATTGCCATCTAACACGCAATGAGAGGCCACGCCAAGTGTTCACTGTGGCGGCGCGGCGCTACGGATTTTATCAAAGAAAACGCCGCCGCGCCGCTGCCGCTTCAGTCACGTGTCGAGTAGTGGGTGGCGCTCCCGCACTTTAGTACATTCGTTTTGGATATAAACAACTATAACTTCATATATTTGTTCTCTCCACACATCGCAAAAAGCTCCTCATGATGACAGACAGCAAGAAAATAACAGACAGATAGGCAACAAAGTGATCCTATAAGGGTTCCGTCTTTTTCATTCTGAATCACGGAACCCTAAAAAGTATTTCATTTTAGCCTCTATTACAAAAACTGTTCATAACGACGATTAGTACCTATGTCTGTTTAAGGTTTGCAAAATAATTTGATCCTATACAGGAGTAAAAATAATTATGCAGTCCCTTTTTATTCTGAGAGAATATTCTATGAAACTAATAGATCACATAAAAAAGTGAACTGCGGAAATAAAGGTTATATTCAGATAACTACTACTGGGGCTAAATTGGATAAACTGTACATTACGGGACGCTGATCTGGGCTTTCATAATTTTTTTACAGAAAGTAGATGATGTAAGAAGTCTTTCCCCGAACTATTTTTTGTAGCAAATGCGTAGTTTTTGAGAAATAAATTATTAAAAGTTGACAATAAAATTTTCGTTTTGACTCACGACCATCACTTTTGACATGTCAATTGCGTTTCGTTATGCAAAGGTTGAGTCTATACAACCACATCTGACGAATTTTACCGTAATTATGTTTTAATTCACATTCAATAGGTTTTGGTTTGTATTGCAAACTTAAAATTTTGTATATTAACGTGAAAATTATTATAAAGATTATTAATTTAACGACATTTAAAAAGAAAAATTGTGTTTCTGCTATGCTAAAACGAAACGCAAAACGACGCCATTTTGTTTTAGCGACGTGTCGCGTTGAATTAGTTGTCGTTTGTTGCTTTTGCGGTCGAGATCGTTTTACGTACTCCTGTCTAACTAACAAACGTGTGACTACCATGGCGTCTCCGAAGCCCCAGTCTTTGAGTTCTGCTGCTTTGCCTGAAGAGTTGAGTGAAGTGCAAGTATTGGACTCTGTTGAGCCGCTTGTCACGGCCTCCTTTTCAGAGCCTTCGTCTAGTGCGCAAGTGATAGACTCTAGTGAGCCGCTTGTGCCTTTTTCGGATGCTCAAAAGGAGGTTAGTATACCCCCACTTCAAAGTTAAAATAGGTTGAATCTGTTTCAAAACCGAATCAGAGCACCCCGACTCTATACAGTCTTGTGGCTACTACCCCTAGAGTGTATATAAAAAGCCGAAGGCGCGAAGGGAGGGCAGCCCCCGCCCGCAGTAATAAAGCTTAGGCACCTGTGTGAGCCGTAGCGGCTGAGGCTGGTCGCCGAAGGCGACCAACAAGCCGAAGCTGCGGAGGTGAGCACGGGTGCCTGTGCTTTGTTACGCAAGGGCGAAGGGGCTGCACTTCCCGCAGCGCCGTAGCCGATGCAGAAGTGAATTTGTGTTATAAAAGCGACTTCAGTATTGATAGGTTCAAATGGTTCAAAAATTGACTTCTGCACTGGTAGGTTCAAGGTTAAAAGAAGGGGGGTTTCTGCACTCCCCCCTAATGACAAACCTGCAATTCTCAATAATATCCCCCCCCGCTCACCCCTCCATCGAGGTGTTATCACATACATAACCTCAAACTTCAACTATGAATATCTCGAAAACCATGGGTTTGCTACAAAAGGGGAGGGTACCAGGGGGTAGCCTTTCCCCTCCCCCCCCCCTCCCCCACCCCTCCCCCCCCCCTACGCTCCGTCCCGTAATGTACAGTTTTACCGCTAAATTTAATAACTATCTATTAAAGATGATCGGCAAAGTTCAAAAGCAGACTTTTGTTTATCTGCAAAGTTATTTGATATTTATATATTATATCGTTTATCTGATAAGTTTATCTGTTTTTTTTATTAACTTTTTAAAAAAAAAGTTATTAAAATTATAATCATAGAAAAATGTCAAGGGATTACATAAAATAGTAAAAAAAAAAATTCAACATTCCGATGTTATTATGTACAATAACATCTGGATAATAAATAATTTTTATTCTATTTGTCTTTGAGCGGATCTAGCTTTTTAGAGTATTTTTGAAAATTATTCTAACGAAACCTATGTAGATTACAACGTAATTATTAACTGAAAAATTACAACATCAATCAGCTCATTGTTACCTATTACACTTATTGATAAAAATAATATTTTATTAACTCTATGATGTCTTGATGATTGTTAAATTAAAAAAAAAACAGCCAAGTGCGAGTCAGGGTTTCGTATTATGGATGATAAATTTAATTTTCTCATTTTTTTCGGAAATTTCTCACCCCCTTTATTTTTCATGTAATCTTTACGTAAACACATATTACCATGATTTTTTCCATAAATGTTTTTCAATTTATTTCACTTTTCCTTCAGTCAAAACATATTTTGGGAAGCACATAATTAAGTTTACGGCCTGTATAGTTATCTAGAGAAGAAGAGCACAAAATAAAGCGTAAAAATTGTTCGTTAGACGAGTATTACCACCAGTTTCCGTTTCCAAAACCAATTGAATTTCAAATTAAATATCCATTTAGTTACTCATATAACACAGTAATCGTCCAAAATATTTTACATACTATTATATTGTGTTCGTTAGACAAACAGGAACAGGAGATCATTCATTTTTTATTTTGCATGTTGTTTCTTTTGAATTAAATAACCAAAGGCACTAAAAACGAAAGTACGAAAGGATGTCCAGCCCCCCGTATTCTGTATCTTTAGTTGCCAACTGAACGAGGTGCCTATCATCAAAAATGTAGATAAAAACTGAAATTTCAAATTTGCCTTTAGTGTGTATTGAACTATTAACAATCTGTGTCGTCACTTCAAGTGCGAAAATATCCTTAGGACATCGGAATTCGATAGTATAGTACGTAGTAATACTTTATATTCTCTGGTATAGCTATGTTTTTGATGGTAGACACCCAGTCCAGAAGGCAACTAGAGATACATAATAGGCCCGCTGATCTGAGTAAGCTGTGAGTACAAAATGAACAAGTACGGAGCAGGGAGCGGGGCGCGGGGGGAGGGCGCGCTCGTGCCGGCCGCGAATGACCGAAACAGCTACAAAAATTGTGAGAATCCAAATCTCGCGCGCGTAAGTTTTACCGTCTAGCCATAATATACATTTACTCAAAATCAAGTCCATCAAGTGCAGCAATGCTGACCGCGCTGTGTAGGCCTGGAGCTGCGCTTTTGGCCATCATAAGCGCTGCCAGCAACGCAGTCATTACAGACCGCGGCAGTAATGTACTATTATTTACTCCTATAAGGAAATTACAACATCAAAAGTGGCTACATAAGTACCTACCTTGTTTGACCGATGTTATAATATTACATTATAACACCGCAATTCTGTACTGTGATTGGCCAAATTTATTATAACACCGCTAGATAAACAATTATAAGCGATAAGCATCTTAGCACCTGTACATAATTTTTTTTTCAATGCATGTGCTCGTAAAGGCCCACTTTTTATGCATCAAAACCGAACAGAAAGTCGATTATTTTGCCCTAGGGCTTTTATTATTATTTTTTTATTTGCTTGCAATGGTTGGCTAACCTGCAGCCTTTCCTGTCTACCATAGATGTTATACTTTTTTTCCACTGTTTAACGGCTCTGGATACAATCCTTTTGAGCCAATCATAATTAAAAGTTCACAAGATTATATTTGTTTTCATTTCCTCACACTATGCATTGAAAAACGTAGTATGATACACGGGCGTAAAAGCAATAAATTACTCGGTTACGTTTAAAACACTCGCTACGCTCGTGTTTTAAATAGTCCTCGTAATTTATTCCTTTGCGCCCTTGTAGCATAAACTACTATTAACGTTTAACTGACGTGTACATAATCATTATAATATACTCATACGAAAAATAAACATCATTATGGTTATAGGATTAAGAAGTTTATTAGTTCTTCCGTAGTAACAAGTCGTATACATTATACCAGCAACCTTTTATAGTACATACAACCATGACATTATAAATTGTAATTGCATTCTGATCTAAAACGATTATAAGTATATCAAAGCGTTGCGCGTGCGTTTACTTCCCAATGATACAAAATTCCATTCCATCTATGATATTATAGATTTCTTTCCAGATACATATTTGTCACACATTCAATTACATTGAAATATCTTCATTGACATATCGAACATAGGTACTAGGAACTACTTAAAAAGGGTTTTAATATAATCATAAATGTAGTTCAAAAGACCGTGTAGTCCCTAGAAAGTGAGAGTGGTTACAAGTAGTTGTGTAGTATCAGGCTTTTGTCCGTTACTAACTTCCGTAGATTTTGTGCCTGTCTCTGAATATACTGATTAATGCCTCTGCTGCTTTCACTTTCGCACTTCTTCGTCCTAGGTCCCACCACGATGGTCTCCATCAAGCGCGGTAATAGCCAAGCGCAAATTCGTGGTTATAAAAATAATAATGATAATTATTATTATTTTATTATTTATTTATATAAATTCTGTAACCTTATAGTTCAGAAAGTAACACGTTATAAAATTAAATTATTAAAAATGAAATATATAAAATAACTGGCGCTCTGAATTATAAGTAAATATAATTTGAACAAAACTTACAAACTTAAACCTACAAAATATATAAAACAAATCTGCAATATTAAGTTTCAAGTATTCGGGTACAAAACCCCAAAACTACATTATGAATCGGCATTGTGATTTCATTGTCAATATTTTTTGTTTACATAAATACTGATATTATATCACATTGTGATATACAGAAATTCCTAATTCCTAAGTGGTTTAGTTTTTGAGATAAAACCTGATACCAAAGTTGTCTAAAACTGACCGCTTTGACGGCCCCCCATGTCATAATTTTTGATGATAATAGATAATAAAAAACCAGTCAAGTGCGAGTCAGACTAGCGTACTTAGGGTTCCGTGTCGTAGATGAAAAATTTGATTTTGTCATTTTGTTTTCGTGAATTTCTCAACCGCTATGTATTTCCTGTAATCTTTACGTAAGCACCCATTACTATGATTTTTTATTATATACTTATTTATATTCTGCCAAATTGCATAACAGTTTGTTGGCAGATAAGCTCTTAGGGAACTTAAATATAACTTACAATTTACATACCTACGGTAGCTAATTACAGTACAGACTAACATCACATTTATTTATACTATATACTTAAAATATATAATATATATAATTATTATATATATATATATATATATATATATATATATATACATAATATATACGTACATACAATAAATATAATCATCTTAATATACAAAACGTACGTTTTAAGCTATCAAATGAATACGATTTTCCTACACAATTGCACTGATGGACAGACAGACAGACATTACAGTGACATTAATAGGGCTCCGTTTTGCCCTTTGGGTACAGAACTCTAAAAAAGCGGTAAATAGAGCAAAAGGTTGAATGAAAGTTTCCGCGCCGCTCACGACTTTGTTACAGTTATTGCAAATTGAGATTTTAGCATAAAATATGGTACGAGATTCGTGTGAAGAAGCAATTGAACCCGGGCAATAAAGTCAGAAGGCCATTCACGCACGACTGAACCTACATGCTGCGGTCTAGAGCAACCTCATGAAGGTTATTGACGGTAGGCATTATGTTATGACTTAGCATTTGCCCATAGCATATTTGACAAGTATAAAAAAAAATGGGGATGCTTACTGTCAAATTAGTTCCGCATAATCCGCATAGAGGGCACTGTGTGTTTGTGTATGTAAGCTTGTCAGTTCACATACAAATAATTAAAATAATTTCTTATTTTCATTGAAAAGTTAAAGCAATGGGTGTTTTTATGGCTTTTGGATATAAAGGAAAGGGAACTACAATGACATGGCTTATTACGTATCTTGCAAAGAGTAAGCAATCGTAAAAAATTGTGCAATTAGGGTCAAAAGTCACTTTTCTTATTAAGAAAGTGACTTTTGACACAGCAACTGCGCAATTTTTGTCGATTGCTTATTGTTTGCAATATACGTAATAACCCTGAAGGTCTCCTTTCTTTCCTCGCATAGAAAAACCTCTTTTCTTTAGCTCCACTTTCAACTGAGCGATACACCAGTTAGAATACATGACGAATACACCAACAAAAAAAGACACAAAAGTCTTTAGAAATGTGGAATGCAAAAATAAAATTATATCAGCGTCTTTTACGTTACCGTAAAAGCTTTTGGTTTTCTTTCCCATTCTGATGAAACAGGAATACTTTTAAAGGAATTTAAAAGTTTTTTTAATCCATTGATTTATCGTAATTATAACAGATAGTTTATGTTGCTTGTTGTGTGTGTTTTAATAATTAGTATCTTGTGTTGTTGTTAAAAAAAAAGTGCATTAATTAATTTTAGTACATACCAAGATTTCTGTGGAAACGATTTTGGTTTTATATTTTATATATTTTTAATTGTAATTATATTATAAGAAAACTGTATGTTTCCCAATAAATAAATAAATAAAAACAGAGAATGTTATCATTGCATGGCAATTCAAAAATATTAATTCTACAAGTACAATTCTAAAAGCAATAATATTCACATTGATGTTAATTTTTTATCAAATAACATTCTTCATCGAAATAAACACTAAAAACAATAAAATGTAAATTCTTATGATGTCAAATTTAGGTACCTATTAGCAATGCGCCGAGTACAAGTTTTACCGAGTAACCGAGTACATTGTTTGGTTTTATTTTTACCGAACCAAGTACTCGGCCGAGTTACTCGGTTCAGTTTTACGCAGGTATCAGGCGTGAAAACACTTTTAAACATGATCACGATAAACCGCAGCCAAATCCAATCCAGTTGTTCTCGAATTAAAACAGAACTTCCAAAAAATCATTCACGCTTATTTAAAAATGGCCTAAAACTGGACGGCTTACGAACATTTTAAATAGATAACGCCTATGCAATAAAATAAAAATTGTCGAATATCAAAAGAACAGTGCTTGGAAATGTACGTTATATACAACATAAATTGGCTGAGCTTTTAAGAAAATCACATATTTAAAAACATCTACTTTAACTTCTCGTAGTGTGGTGGTCCATTTCTGAGAGACTTTGCTATTCTTAAGAACGAAGTCATAAATTTAATACCCGCACAACAGGGGGTTGGTTTTGTCAATCATATATTTTTTTTTCTCGCATCCGCTTAAGTAATTCGACACGTTCTGTAAAGATAGTCAATGCTTTCTTAGAATGGGGTAATAGACGTCTGCAGCAAATAGAGTTATGCAATACAGATGTGAAGCAAAGAAAAAAAAAACCTAGGAAACGAATTCGAGTAGAGACGTAAACGACATTCATTGTTATTCATGCAAAATGCAACCTTATAGACGACATCTTAAAAAGGTATAATTTATGCTCAACGGATACTGTACTTGTGAAAACGTGTGTTTCAGAAAGGCTAATTGCCAACAAACAAGGACTTTAGGAAGAGATGCAGGCAAAGGTCAGGTCGAGGTGATGGAGCTATTTATTTCGTAGGGGCTAGGTTTTGGGATATGAAAACCTAGGCCTTTCGTTAACTGCAGTGGACAACGGCTCGTGGTTTGGCGGGAATGGTCAACGCGCGAGACAACTTCGCGGTCGTTTCACCGTCCAATCAGAGATCAAGAGAACGTGACGTCACAGGCACGAAGATGTGTTTGAGTGTTGCATTTGGTTCTGTGCCAAACTAAATTGGACATTATTTGTGCAGTGATAAAAGTGGAAATAGAGTAATTAGATTATAAGTTTTTTGTTTTTGTCAAAATTTAGTTTTAAAATTGGGAGAACGAGAGTTTGATGAGGCATTCGAATTTTGTACGCGGAAGAAATTGGTCAGATGGACGCAGAGAAAGAGATCATAAATTTTTACTGTGAAACGTGAAGTTCGATTAAATAAATAAAGGTTCTAAATTGTAGCTGTAAAGGCTATCTGTTCGAGGGATCAATGACAAGCTAAGTTTCTTTTATAATATCGATCGAAGGTCAATATTGTGGTGGGATAATTTTATCTATTAAAATTAATATTGAAGTTAAATGGCGTCATAGCATCATTTAAGAGAGATTGGACCATTTTTTCGAGCAAAGGAAGGGTAAAATTTTATAAAATAAAATTCCACAATATTGTAATTTTGTCGGTAATTGTTTTGTATATTTGTATTGTCTGTTGGAGTACGCAAGGATATTTAACATTTAGACAGTTGACAGAGTGTCCAAGTTAATATCTAAAAATAAAACAATTAATAGCAAAAATTGCGTACTCTCACAAATTGTGTGTGTTCTTTTTTGTTTTTTCCTTCTTTTAATTTTCTTTATGTGTTATTCTTTATATTGAGATAGTTTTCCGGATTGGTTGGAAATTAACATTTTATACGTATGTGTGTGTGTTGTATAATTTAGGTAATTTGATGGCCAAAAGAGGTTGTTGCATTTCACAAGACGTTCTCCTCTTTTATAGATTTGTTTGGGCCTAGGAACGCCGTGAAGCCGTTTTATCGCATCTTTAGTGATCGTTAAGACCGGTTTAAATAGTCAAAGAGTTTCGACTAACGTAGATTCAAATTTAAGGCGAGGAATTGGGTTTAATACGGTCACTGTGTCGTTCCGAGCGTTATACGCGGAGAGACAGAATTCAGACCGAAATTGACGAAGGTAGCTTGTTGTTTGATTTTATTGTACAAATCTAACAAAACCTTCATTTCATTTCATTTTTACTAATTATATCTAGTTAAATTTGCTACTATTATATTAAAGATATTGGTAGTAATTATTATATTTCTGTTCAGTGGAAACCTTTTCCATAGTGTTTGATTAGTATTGATTGGTTGATTTGCATACGAAAATTTAGGAAAAGGTTCCAAACATGTTTATTAAATTATCAGATTAGTAGTTTCAAGCTGTGTAGTCAAACCGATTACAAAATAAAGCGCCAAACATCCCAATTCTGCGCCTTAAAACATATTATTTTTCAAGGAATAAATATTTCATTTATCCTGATTTTGTGCATTTATTATTTTTCCTTTACCCATGTAGGAATAAAGAATTTAGTATACTTTATTTTTCGTAATCAAGTAACTCTACATCTAGAGATTTTCCTAGCTGAGATTCAAATAAAAGTAGACAGAATACTTAGACAGGTCCTACTCTAATACCTAACTGGACAAACTTTGCATACTGAATCACAACTTGATTAATTATCACTTTATACTCATTTAATGAAACATAAACGTAGCCATTTTGGTTCGTATTGCTTGCCACTTTAAATATTTAATATCATAAACCGAGTTGTTTATGCACTCGTTGAACAGTGGGTGACGAGTTTTGTTGGCAAATTGAGTCACCGAAAAACGGGACTCAATAGTATAGTATATCCTTTAATTCAAGCCAGCGTGCTGTTCCTAACATATCATTGTACCTTAATTAAAACCTTATTGATTAGCTGATCAGAGCGGCCGCTCATATTTATCAAACTGATTACTGAATGCATTCATAAAGGGGGGTAAAAGTTATTCATACACACAAAAGTCTGTGTATTCGACAACGAAAGGATCAGCTAATACAATTCAATCAAAGCAAATTGATTTCGACGATATAAAAGGTTAAATACACAAAAAGGTACTTTTTTATGTTGGGTTAACACATAGCACTCTCTTTGGGGTTATTCCAGGTAATTCATTTAGCTACTCTGTGCTCTCGAAATCTGGAGATATTTACAGGTAACCTATGTTATTTTGTAACCTAGATATCCTGAGGAGATTCCAGGTAGTTTTATTGATGTCTCTGTGCTCAGAGGGATACGGAGTCAAATCTGTCTGGATTGGATAAAGGGGATGCTGATATTTGATAAACCACAAATTATAAATATAGGACATTCGCACAGGTATATGGATATATATATAGATATATACATATACACATATTATTGTCCCATCATTAGTCTAGATTTTAACACGATAAATAGAACATAATCTCGTTGTTTCTCAGATGATCGTAGTTGTTCAATTACTATTATTGCACTAGACTTTCACATCATACCTACCGACGACAACAATCAGGGGGGGAAAAGCAGGGGAATACCATCACACGTGGAGCCGCGGACCAGATCTTAGAAACTTGTGTTGTGCTTTAGCAAACACAGCTGAGAGAAAGGACCTAATTTTATGATAAAATATATTCAATAATTACTTTAATAAATAAATTCACAACGTAGGGGTGTAAACACGCGAATAGAGCGGTTTGCATTAACATTGAAAGTAATTATTTACGACGTTCGGTAAATTATATGATAGTCATTCAGTTGAATGAACTACGTTCATAAAGCACGAAAGATCCGGAAAACTATGTCATTATTTGTTGTGTTTCTTTTGTGTGATTTACAGGGATAAAAACTCAAGTGAGTTTATGGCGTTACATTCCTTTGCTTCACATTTGTTGCGATTTAAGTAAAATATAGAGCGGAAAAGTTAGTGCGGTTTATCTTAAACATAGTTACGCGAAAAATTAAAGAATGGCAGACCAAGTTAGGACGCGACGCGGACGCGTTGCCAAGCGAGTTGTGGAGAGGGAAGCTATCGTTTTAAATAAAAACGTTACAAAAAAACCCAAGAAAAATAATAAAACGATGACTAATACAGAAGACGATGTTATGAATGCCGGGTTTCAGTTATTGGCGGGAAAGTTCGATGATTTGTTCAAGCGTATGGAAGTGTTGGAATCACGATCGGCGAGCGTACAAGGTAGCAGTTCAGATTTATTGCCAGCACAGGTACGAGATAATACGGCTATTAGCACGATGGAGCCAAGTCCTGTTACGAGTACGTATGGCGTAGGAAATTTTGGACGGAATATGGGCAACGTATTTGTTATGCAGCCGACAATAGAAAAACCCATTTTCAGCGGTCGGGGAGAGGTTAACCCGATGCGATTCATTACGAGATTAAAAAAATATATTAATTCTTTAAATGCACATGATAGGGCACTAGATATCGCGACTGAATGTCTTACGGGGACCGCGCGTAAAGTGCTGGAATTAAACAGTAAAAATTGGAATTCGTTAGGCGATTTTGAAGCCGATTTTCGGAGCACGTATTGGGCAGGTCAACATCAGGAAGTGGCCAAATATAGGTTGATGAACGCATCATTTAATAAGGGCGGGACCTTATCTATGATCGAACATTTTGCGGAACAAGTAGACACAGTAAATTCGTTAACGATACCGTTGAGCGAGCACGATCTAGTAAATTGTATCATGCGGCATTTCCCGGACGATATTCAAAAATTATGGTTCACCAGGAGTGGTGACGTCACAATTATGGCGGCTTCCAATTTTCTTAGGAATTTAGAACAAAACATTGTACGTAGAGATAGGAGCGATGTGTTAGTGTTATCGAATCGTGGCAATAATATACACAGAGGACATCAGAATCAACAGAATAGGCGAGGTGTGGATTTTAATCGAGGCGGTATGCCATTGGCCGCGTGTATTGAGAGTAGACCGTTTTACGACAATCAAGGTTCAATCAGGGGTCGCGGAGGACGAGGTAGGGCCCGAGGTAGGGGCATATTCCGAGGCAACTATCGTGGAAGCGATTTTCCAGCAATTAAGTGGGATAAAGAGTCGTCTTATACATCGGTTAGACCTAGTTTTAATTTGGATAAAGGCCCACCCACGGATTCGAGTACCACCGTAAATGAAACTATTACGGGAAACGATTCGCAGTCAAACAAGTAGGTCCTGATTGTGAGACTGTAAGTATAGTGTTAGGACAAGATAGAATAAACAATTTAAACAGCAAAAAGAACGCGAAAAATAACGAGCAGTCGTTACAGAATTATAATTGTAGTACTGGTAGGGAAATGAGTGAGTATTCAACTGTTATTAATAAAAAGAGCGAGATAGCTTACAGGATTATGGTTAAAATGGGATGGAGTGCAGGTCAAGGGTTAGGGAGGCAAGGAAACGGATGCAGGAACCCAGTAGGTTGTGTGGGCATTAAAAATAACGAAGATATAACAGGTGACATAGGTAGATTGCTAGGGGATAGGAACGACGACGTCGAGATATGCACAGAGAGAGGGAGGCCTTGTGTGTCGTGTGACAGACGTAGAGTGGGAGTGTTCACTATTTTTAGTAGCTTGAATGATGACGTGGATGAGGAGGAACCAGTTCATTCACTACCCAAATTACCGGAAATTACAATAAAGTTGTACGGACGACTAATAAATACTTTGATTGATTGTGGTTCTCAAATTTCGGGTATTTCCTCCGAATTATATGAGTTTATTAAATCTCAGGTGGGATCGTTGGCTGAGATTGCCATACCTACTGTTCAAATACGTGGAGCGTTTGGCTCTAGAAGTGAAAAGGTGCGGAGTATGGTTTTAATAAACGTACAACTGGGTAGCACACAAATAGAGACACCTGTATTAGTCTTACGGCAGCTTCCTAGGTCAATGATCCTGGGTTTTGATTGGTTAGAGAGAGTTAAAGGAGTAATTAAATGTGGGACGGAAAAAACATTATTAATAGAGCACCTAGGGGTCACTACAGAAATTAAAATAGGTTCTCAGATTGAAAGTGAAAAGTTAGGTGGCATTTTAAATGCAATCGAAATCGAAAAAATTCTAAGACAAACTGGAACCGAAGCGTCAACAATAGGGTCCATAAAACCCATAGAAAGGGTAAGTCACTCGGGATCGTGCGGAACCACGAGTAAAGCAATAAATTCTTTAGAAAGTGAAAGTTTGCCCAAAATTGGAGATAAAGTGACAGAGTTAACGGTTGAGGGTTATGTAGATTGTATGGGGATAGAACCGGAACAAAAAGTTTTATTGCTGCGCGTATTACAGAAAAATAAAGAGGTATTTTCTGAGAAGTTAGGGTTAACTGACAAGTATACGCATGTTATTAAATTAACGGACGAGACACCATTTTTAAAACGAAGTTATCCCGTGCCATTTGCGCATCGAGAGCAGGTAGAAGCTAGGATCGAAGAATTAGTAAAATTAAAAGTAATAAAACGACAGGCTACGCCTTTTTGTAGTCCGCTGACTTACACAAAGAAAAAGGATGGCACGTTAAGAATCTTATTGGATGCGCGAGAATTGAACAAAAAGATGGTGGGTGATTCGGAGACCCCGCCTCTTACTTCAGAGATTTTACAGTCATTTAATGGGGTAAAATGGATTACACTGATAGATTTGAATAACGCTTATTTTCAAATTCCCTTAAGTAAAGCGTCCACAAAATACACAGGATTTACATTTATGGGCAAAGTATACACATATAATGTCTTACCGCAGGGGCTGAAGACTTCAGTGGCAAGCTTCACGCGTGCTATGGACATAATACTAGAAGGGCTTTTTGTAATAATTACATCGACGATTTAGTAATTTCGACAAATGGAAGTTTAGACTTGCATTTACAACACCTAGATAAAGTATTAGGACGATTACGCGAAGCAAACCTGACTTGCAACTTAGCGAAATGCAAATTTTTGCAGGTAGAAGTCAGATTGTTAGGTCACATCGTTAGTACGGAAGGAGTAAGAATGGACCCCGACAAGACGAAGGCTATACAAGATTTTCCGGTGCCTAAAACGGTTAAACAAGTGCGAGCTTTCTTAGGACTCATGAATTATTTTCGTAAATTCATACGGAAATACGGAGAGGAAACAAAACCATTATGTGACATGTTACGTAAGGACATTAAGTGGAGCTGGGCACAGGTACAAAATGATTGTTTCGAACGAGTTAAAGGGTTGTTCTTAGAGACCGTTATGCTTACCCACCCAGATACAAACAAGACTTACTATTTACAAACAGACAGTAGTGCTATAGGTATTTCTGGTTACGCTTATCAATTATCAGAGACAGGAGAAGAACAGGTTATTGGGTTCTGTAGTAAGGGTTTGACGGAAGCCGAGATGAGGTGGACAGTTACAGAGCAAGAACTCTGGGCTATAATATATAGTTTGACAAAATTTGAGACTTATTTACGAGGGGCAAAATTAATAATTCGTACAGATCATAAGAGCCTAACGTTTCTAGGATCAACGGTTGGATTACTAAGTGCTCGGATGGTTAGGTGGGTGCATTATCTAGGTCGGTTCGATTATACCATAGAGCATGTAAAGGGTAAGGAAAACATCGTAGCAGACGTATTATCGCGACATATACAGGGGGTCACAGATCTTTCAACGTCTAAAAGTCAAGGGCCACAAATGAACCTTTTCAAGACGATTAGTTCACGCTCAATACGAGGAAAACTGAAAGAGCTAAGCAAACACCAAAGCGAAGATGGAAATTTAGGAAAAATAATCAAAGTCTTACGTGATTCTAACAGCACGAGCGGAAATGTAGTGGGACGGAAAAACTTCTTATTAGAAGATGGGGTCTTATACTATATAAATCCCCGAACCGAAAAACGGAATTTAGTGATTCCTGAAATCATGCAAAGCGAATTAATACGAGATATACACGAAGAAATTGGTCATTTCGGCAGATACAAAGTACTCGCGTTATTGAAGGAACGGTATTATTTTATGAAAATGTCAAATAAAGTTGGTAAGGTGTTGAGAGAATGCGACGTTTGTCAGACTTCAAAGTGTGAGTTAGCTAAACATTCCGGGGAAAGTAAACCTGTGATAGCTACTGACGTAGGGCAGAAAGTCTTTGCGGACTTGTACGGACCTTTAGTTCCCGGAAAATTTGGGAGTAAATACATTTTCGTAATACAGGACTCATTCAGCAAATTTATAAAATTATATCCATTACGGAGAGCGACCGGGGGAAGCGTGATAGCGTGCGTAAAAAAATATCATGCCATAATAAAGATCGAACATATTATAACGGATAATGGGGCACAATTTATCTCTAGGACTTGGGAAAATGGTTTATCGCAATTAGAAATACGATTGTCTCACACATCGGTACGACACCCGCGGCCCAATTCAACTGAACGCGTAAATAAAGAATTAGGCCGTATGTTTAGGACGTATTGCAATAAATCACATAGATCATGGGTAGCGTTACTCCCAGAGATTGAGGACTGCTACAATAAAGTCATCCATACCACAACAGGTTATTCGCCAATGGAAATTGTTCGGGGGCACAGCACCAAACTCGCGACTGATAGTGTTTTAGCAAGCTATGGGTCATTCGGATCAAACGTTTTGGAAATAAATGAAATTAGAGACAAAGCTCGTGAAAATTTGCTCAAATCAGCTGAGTATAGGGTGACCATCTATAACAAAAATCATCGGCTGGTACAATTTCAAATAGGAGACTATGTCAAACTTAGAACTTTCGCTAAATCGGATGCAGAAAAAAAACTAACAAAGAAGTTCGCTCGGTTATACGAAGGGCCTTATAAAATTGGCGCAATACCTTATAAAAACGTGTATACACTTATTTTCCCAGATTCCAATGAGATAAGAGGGAATTATAATGCTATACATTTGTTTAAATATTATATTAATGTTGGACAAGTTAGCAATTAAGATAACATTGTCTGCTAGAACAGGTGGGGTTCCGACTGGCGCTAAAATAGTTCGATTTAAAGGGCTTTAACTGCCGAGTTGCGGTCGGTTTATGGCACCGTTTAGTAAACAAAGAAACAATAACAGTTCAAAAGAAATAGAGAGTTGATAATAAATAATAGGTATCCTTTAAGAGAAGATAAGAAGTGGTTAGTAGATTTCGTAGCGGTTTAATACAATTATAGTGAAGAAAGTTTAATTTTCGAGAAAATAAAAAGCCTTTTCACTCTAGGTGGGGCGTGTGGTGGTCCATTTCTGAGAGACTTTGCTATTCTTAAGAACGAAGTCATAAATTTAATACCCGCACAACAGGGGGTTGGTTTTGTCAATCATATATTTTTTTTTCTCGCATCCGCTTAAGTAATTCGACACGTTCTGTAAAGATAGTCAATGCTTTCTTAGAATGGGGTAATAGACGTCTGCAGCAAATAGAGTTATGCAATACAGATGTGAAGCAAAGAAAAAAAAAACCTAGGAAACGAATTCGAGTAGAGACGTAAACGACATTCATTGTTATTCATGCAAAATGCAACCTTATAGACGACATCTTAAAAAGGTATAATTTATGCTCAACGGATACTGTACTTGTGAAAACGTGTGTTTCAGAAAGGCTAATTGCCAACAAACAAGGACTTTAGGAAGAGATGCAGGCAAAGGTCAGGTCGAGGTGATGGAGCTATTTATTTCGTAGGGGCTAGGTTTTGGGATATGAAAACCTAGGCCTTTCGTTAACTGCAGTGGACAACGGCTCGTGGTTTGGCGGGAATGGTCAACGCGCGAGACAACTTCGCGGTCGTTTCACCGTCCAATCAGAGATCAAGAGAACGTGACGTCACAGGCACGAAGATGTGTTTGAGTGTTGCATTTGGTTCTGTGCCAAACTAAATTGGACATTATTTGTGCAGTGATAAAAGTGGAAATAGAGTAATTAGATTATAAGTTTTTTGTTTTTGTCAAAATTTAGTTTTAAAATTGGGAGAACGAGAGTTTGATGAGGCATTCGAATTTTGTACGCGGAAGAAATTGGTCAGATGGACGCAGAGAAAGAGATCATAAATTTTTACTGTGAAACGTGAAGTTCGATTAAATAAATAAAGGTTCTAAATTGTAGCTGTAAAGGCTATCTGTTCGAGGGATCAATGACAAGCTAAGTTTCTTTTATAATATCGATCGAAGGTCAATATTGTGGTGGGATAATTTTATCTATTAAAATTAATATTGAAGTTAAATGGCGTCATAGCATCATTTAAGAGAGATTGGACCATTTTTTCGAGCAAAGGAAGGGTAAAATTTTATAAAATAAAATTCCACAATATTGTAATTTTGTCGGTAATTGTTTTGTATATTTGTATTGTCTGTTGGAGTACGCAAGGATATTTAACATTTAGACAGTTGACAGAGTGTCCAAGTTAATATCTAAAAATAAAACAATTAATAGCAAAAATTGCGTACTCTCACAAATTGTGTGTGTTCTTTTTTGTTTTTTCCTTCTTTTAATTTTCTTTATGTGTTATTCTTTATATTGAGATAGTTTTCCGGATTGGTTGGAAATTAACATTTTATACGTATGTGTGTGTGTTGTATAATTTAGGTAATTTGATGGCCAAAAGAGGTTGTTGCATTTCACAAGACGTTCTCCTCTTTTATAGATTTGTTTGGGCCTAGGAACGCCGTGAAGCCGTTTTATCGCATCTTTAGTGATCGTTAAGACCGGTTTAAATAGTCAAAGAGTTTCGACTAACGTAGATTCAAATTTAAGGCGAGGAATTGGGTTTAATACGGTCACTGTGTCGTTCCGAGCGTTATACGCGGAGAGACAGAATTCAGACCGAAATTGACGAAGGTAGCTTGTTGTTTGATTTTATTGTACAAATCTAACAAAACCTTCATTTCATTTCATTTTTACTAATTATATCTAGTTAAATTTGCTACTATTATATTAAAGATATTGGTAGTAATTATTATATTTCTGTTCAGTGGAAACCTTTTCCATAGTGTTTGATTAGTATTGATTGGTTGATTTGCATACGAAAATTTAGGAAAAGGTTCCAAACATGTTTATTAAATTATCAGATTAGTAGTTTCAAGCTGTGTAGTCAAACCGATTACAAAATAAAGCGCCAAACATCCCAATTCTGCGCCTTAAAACATATTATTTTTCAAGGAATAAATATTTCATTTATCCTGATTTTGTGCATTTATTATTTTTCCTTTACCCATGTAGGAATAAAGAATTTAGTATACTTTATTTTTCGTAATCAAGTAACTCTACATCTAGAGATTTTCCTAGCTGAGATTCAAATAAAAGTAGACAGAATACTTAGACAGGTCCTACTCTAATACCTAACTGGACAAACTTTGCATACTGAATCACAACTTGATTAATTATCACTTTATACTCATTTAATGAAACATAAACGTAGCCATTTTGGTTCGTATTGCTTGCCACTTTAAATATTTAATATCATAAACCGAGTTGTTTATGCACTCGTTGAACAGTGGGTGACGAGTTTTGTTGGCAAATTGAGTCACCGAAAAACGGGACTCAATAGTATAGTATATCCTTTAATTCAAGCCAGCGTGCTGTTCCTAACATATCATTGTACCTTAATTAAAACCTTATTGATTAGCTGATCAGAGCGGCCGCTCATATTTATCAAACTGATTACTGAATGCATTCATAAAGGGGGGTAAAAGTTATTCATACACACAAAAGTCTGTGTATTCGACAACGAAAGGATCAGCTAATACAATTCAATCAAAGCAAATTGATTTCGACGATATAAAAGGTTAAATACACAAAAAGGTACTTTTTTATGTTGGGTTAACACATAGCACTCTCTTTGGGGTTATTCCAGGTAATTCATTTAGCTACTCTGTGCTCTCGAAATCTGGAGATATTTACAGGTAACCTATGTTATTTTGTAACCTAGATATCCTGAGGAGATTCCAGGTAGTTTTATTGATGTCTCTGTGCTCAGAGGGATACGGAGTCAAATCTGTCTGGATTGGATAAAGGGGATGCTGATATTTGATAAACCACAAATTATAAATATAGGACATTCGCACAGGTATATGGATATATATATAGATATATACATATACACATATTATTGTCCCATCATTAGTCTAGATTTTAACACGATAAATAGAACATAATCTCGTTGTTTCTCAGATGATCGTAGTTGTTCAATTACTATTATTGCACTAGACTTTCACATCATACCTACCGACGACAACAATCAGGGGGGGAAAAGCAGGGGAATACCATCACAGTAGATGTTTGTAAATAAGTGAATTTTTCGTGCTGCAAAAGCTGATGAAAATTTCTTTATCTTTTACGTATCTTGTCTACCTTAAATAAATGTACAATTCCTTTTGCACAGACTCAATAAACTTGAATTTATTATCCAGTCCGCCGCTTCCATCGACAACAATAAAAACCACATATTTTTTGTCATTCCTATGCCAGTACAGCAAACCAATTTATGTATGAATTATACTTCGACGTTGGATCCTCAAGATTTATTCACCAGGTAGTACACTCTTTAATGTACTAGGCATTGCACACATTTTAGAGTAATTAGAACAATAAAATTAAAAATCGATTCGGTACACGATACACTACTTCCCATCCCTAAGCGCCCACGCATACCCGTGCTCGTCGTTCAACCGTCATTCACTTTTTGTGTGCAGGCATTGTCACATCACATCGGCTGTATTAAATTTAAAGTGTTTTAAAAGTGTGTTAGGCATCATGGGCAAAAGAAAACGTAAAGAAAGGGAAATAAAAAGAAAGATTAGACGTTTTCAGGAACGTCTTGATGAATCTTCAAGTACGAGTAGCGAAGAAGGTTAGTCTTTTATATAATTTTCTACCCACTTTTGTTATTGCATATTTTTTTTCCAGGAAAAACTATACCTAGTGCCCTATTGTTATTCCCCGTGACGCGCTCACGTTGGTTGATAACAAATCAGTCCCGCCGTATAACGCGATTATACGCAGTGACGTTAAAATCTAAAAATATCTCATTTCATGAGGATTTTATGGCATGTTTGGGCAATACTCTTTTTAGAGTACCGCCGTCGCTATTATGAAGATACCAGGGTTTTGTCACCTGCCTCAGACAAACCAGCGGTTAATTTATCAGACACAGACTCGACGGGAAATACTCAAAATGTTCGACCTGCCGTCCATGAGGTACCAGCACTATCTGGACCAAGTACAAATGATCCGCTGCCGGGTTCTAGTAACGATAGTACAGTAGCGGCCCCCAATACTAGCGCAATGTTGGCGATTCCGTGTGATGCAGAGGCGCCTTCGCTGTCTGACTTAGCAGTGTCTCGGTATGTAACTGTAGTTTCATTACCTGCTGACATTTTGGAGGCCCTAGGGGATCCAAAAGGAAAGGTTGAAGGTTTTTGGATGGAACATTCCAGAAAAGATCTCTCAACGTTGGGGTCATATTCTGGTGGATGGCTTAACTAAGGAGCAGAGATTAGAAATTAGTCAGAAAACCCTTGTCTCTAACAATTTCCATTTGGTTAGAGCGCCAACTCTGAACCCGGAAATCTCGCCTATTTTAAGTGATTCTGTTAGAAGTCGAGACATAGTACTTGAAAAGGACCAAAATACTCTTGGTTTGGGAATTGCAGGTCTAACCCACCTTATTGCATCATTGATACAAAGTGACTTGAACAAAATTTATGTTATTAAGAAAGTTTCCGAAATTTTGCACTTGCATTTCGAAAACACAAAAACAAGGAGAAAATTGTTGATGACTAGTATAGAAAAAAAAAAAAAAAAAAAAAAAAAAAAAAAAAAAAAAAAAAAAAAAAAAAAAATCAAGAAGTATACTATAGACCAGGAAAACTGGAAGGGCCCACCTAAACAGCATGGCCAGAGGGGTCCCAGACAGGGTGGGCACAAACGACCTCAGTCGTTCAGGAGACCAGCCGCGACAATGCATCGTTTTCAACAATCATCGTCGAAGGCGAGGCCAGGGTCTCAGAAACGGACTCATCCCCAGCTGGTAGACTTCACCATTTCTTATTTACTTGGAGAAAAATCACGAATGACCTTATAGTGTTGGGTTATGTAACAGGACTAAAGATTCTGTTTAATTCTCTGGTTGTTCAATATAAAGAACCTATTCAACGAAGGTTTAATACGGCCTATCTTGAATGTTTATCTTCAGCCATTTCAAATTTATGTAAATTAGGAGCAGTGCGAGAATGTACTGATACTTCAAATCAGTTCTTATCGAGTTATTTCCTAACCCCTAAAAGTGACGGTAAATTTAGATTTATCTTGAATTTGAAACAACTGAATAATTTCATTGATCCTCAACATTTTAAAATGGAGGATTATCGTACCGCCACAAAATTAATTTTGAAAGATAGTTACATGGCTTCTATTAATATCAAAGAGGCATATTTTTTATTGGCTTTCGACGGTGCCAGTAAAAAATATTTGAGGTTTAAATTTCAGGGACATGAACAAAGGGCTAAGACATATGAATTTTAATGTCTTCCGTTCGGTGAATCTTTGGCGCCCTTTGTATTTACGAAATTGCTTAAACCAGTTGTGAATAAAGGTCTATTATTAGTCATCTTACTTAGATTATATTTTATGTATAGGTCATTCATCAAATGAATGTGCAAAGTGTGTTTCAGAAGTGTGTTTCAGAAACTGTGGAATTATTACAAAGGTTAGGCTTTATCATTAATTACTCAAAGAGTAATCTAATCCCAGATTGGATACGAACCTTTCTAGGTTTTGAATTTAACTCTCATTAAATGCGTTTAAAATTGCCGCTCTAAAAACGTAGAAAATTTTTAGATTTAGTTGAAAAGATTTCCAGGAAGAAAATATTGTCTATTCGCGAGTTTGCACAGTTCTTAGGATTACTTACCTGCGCATATCCAGCCATCTGTTATGGTTGGGTTTGCACTAAGCGATTTGAAAGAGAGAAGTTTCTGGCTTTGAAAAATGCTAATGATGATTATGACAATAGATAGTCACTATTTATAACCGGATTTTACTTGGTGGACAAATAATATCTTGTACTACCTCGATTTGTAACAGGCAATATGTTTTGGAAATATTTTCGGATGTTTCATTGTAACGCTGGGGCATCTACGGTGAGCGTTCAAACGGTTTCTCTTACGCAGAAGAGCAGAATAGCCACATTAACTTTTTGGAATTTAAAGCAGCTCTTATAGGTTTAAAATGTTTTTCTCGCGACCTTATTAATGTAGATATTTTATTGCGGATCAACAAAACGACTGCAATATCATATATAAACAGAATGGGTGGAGTGCAACATAAGCATCTCAATAGTATCTCTAGAGAAATTTGGCAATGGTGTGAAGAGCGGCGGCTATATGTGTTTGCATCATATAAAAAGTCAAACGATAATGTTGATGCTGACGAGGAATCGAGGCGCTCCAATATTGAAACTGAGTGGAGCCTGTCTTTTGCTGCTTTCAGAAAGATTACCGAATCTCTCGGTCAACCCAACATTGACCTCCTTCTTCCAGGATAAACGCTAAATGTCATAAGTATATTTCATGGAAACGAGACCCCCAAGCCTGTAATATAGATGTTTTCACTATAGATTGGGGAACGGATTTCTTTTACGCGTTTTCTCCCTTTTCATTAATTTTGAAAAGTATTCGAAAGATAATTGAAGACAAAGCAAATGGTATCATGGTGGTTTCTCATTGGCCTTGTTAGCCATGGTATCCTCTCTTCGTATCATTGTCTTGTTCAAACATTATTTGTTTGACATCTGAACGTGTTCTTCTACTATCACCTTTCAGAGCGGAACACCCACTTTGGAGGCAGCTTACCCTGGTGGTAGCTTATTTGTCAGGCAAGCGTTTACGCGGCAGTCACTCACTCGAGAAACGGTTGAAATCATGATTTCATCTCTGGCTGATTCCTCTATGAAACAGTATGATTGTGTATATAAAAAATGGTCACAATTCTGTACTGAAAATAATTTCAACTGTTATGATGTTGATATACCTCACATATGTAGATTTTTAATTATATTAAATGGATCAGGCGCTTGTTATTCTACTTTGAATAATCACCGTTCAGCATTGGCCTTAGTTATGGGTAAAACGTTTAGTGACGATGATCGTGTATTACGGTTTTTAAAAGGTGTTTATAAAAGTAAGCCTTGTTTTCCTAGATATCAAGCTACATGGAATCCCGATTTAGTTTTAAATTATATCTTTCGACATTATGACAATGAGAGTTTGTCATTGGACTCGCTTACAAAGAAGTTGGTAGCTTTTGTAGCGTTATTGAGTGCACAACGCATACAGGCGCTATCATTAATTTGGTTGTCGAATGTTAAAAGTTAACGCTTCACATATGGACATTACTATAAATTATTTAATTTTGACTTCAGCACCAGGACTACCCATACTTACCGCGATTAATAATGCCCTTTTTTCCGGATAAAGAACAAATTTGTCCCGCTGTTGCATTAATATGTAACATCATAGATAAGTAACATGGAGGCCACAAGAACTCACTCTCAGACTGATAGGCTGCTACTTACTATTAAAAAGCCTATACATAATGTCAGCGCTTCGACGATCAGTCGTTGGATCAAGCACGTGATGTCCGATAGCGGAGTAGACACCTCTATATTCTCGGCGCATAGCACCCGACACGCCGCGACATCGGCGGCTGATCGTAGGGGTTTGTTAGTTGATGTCATTAGAAAAGCTGCTGGCTGGACTAGTGATTCCAATGTTTTTGGCCGTTTTTATAATAGGCCTGTTATAGTTATTAATGATAGTGCTTTCGCTGAAGCAATATTTGATTCTGAGAATAATCATAATTGTAATGAAGATTTAATAAGTTATGTAATTACTTAGTTGTTTATTGTTTTGTAATCTAGAAAAGTAAATATTTTAATGGTTGTTTATTGATTAAAAGAATATATAAAACTTTATTTAAAAAAGGAAAAATTTGTGTTTTTTCCATTCTTAGTCTATTTCGCAGTAACTCTAAACATCTACCTGGTGAATAAATCTTGAGGATCCAACGTCGAAGTATAATTAAAGGTTAAACAAACTTACCTGTAAGTGAAGTTTGACCATAATTATACGAGACGTTGGATCCGAAGAGATTTATTACCCGCCCTCCCCTCTATGATAGTTCATGTGTCCCAAAGTAAGGCGAAATAGGAGCTCTGAAAAGAATGACGGTTGAACGACGAGCACGGGTATGCGTGGGCGCTTAGGGATGGGAAGTAGTGTATCGTGTACCGAATCGATTTTTAATTTTATTGTTCTAATTACTCTAAAATGTGTGCAATGCCTAGTACATTAAAGAGTGTACTACCTGGTGAATAAATCTCTTCGGATCCAACGTCTCGTATAATTATGGTCAAACTTCACTTACAGGTAAGTTTGTTTAACCTTTAAATATTTGAGTGTGGTGCGCTTCGATTTCAGTAAAGAGAACCCTTATATTGTATTGAGGTTATCAATTTTACCCATAGACTTAGGATACTCCTGAATCCTAAATCTATGATTTTATCTATGACCAAAGCGGATATTGCGGATTTTCCTAAAATAATGTGGTCACAGTTAGAAATAAATTTTCTGATTGATTTTTTAATTTTAATTGACTCTAATAATATTTCCATTACTAAAGTGATGGTTTTGCTCCAAACATAATATATTATCCCGGATATTGCAAGTATTCGCATATATAAGTAACTATCATACGAGTCACTTAAAATTTAAAGAGCATTAAATCTAAAATTTCTTGGACTTGACTATAACTTGGACAGAACCAATTATTCTCAACCGAATAACACTTTACCGACTTTTTATCATAATTTTTACGAGACGCCCATCTTTTTATAATACATATTAACTAAGGCGTACTCAAACGGGTTGTCATTACCATCATGAACTCAAATTGGTAAGTTCAAATAATATACAAGGTCGAACTATAATAACGCCTCGCGGGGACGTTTTTTTTATATTTCCTAGTTGTTAGATAAACATGGCGTGGTGCCTGTCTTTGTCTTATCTTAGTTTACTTTATCGGTCGTTGATGATTTAGGTAAGTATTTATACAGGTTTCTTAGCACGGGCTTTCGAACTAACGCGCGCTACATATTTTGACATTTGACAAAACTGTGAGTGTGGTCATCAGATTCAACAGAATAAACACGCTCAGCTATCGTAGGTAAGTCGGTTATGTAATTAAACAGAATAAACCAGTTAAACCCATACGGACCTCGTGACCAACTATTGAAATGGCAAACCACCACCAACCACCATAGTACATAACATGGTGGTTTATAGTGGCCTGAAGTTAGCTGCACAATCACGTTTGACAGCCAAGTTTTCCTCACGATTTTTAACGTTTGTTGAGGGTCATAAAATAGTAGTTTATTTGATCTGATGACCGCACCCAATAGTATATATTACGCTCCGCGTCTGTTTGACAGCCCGATACGGTATAGATTTCAGAGTTGCTATTCATTTGAACTCAAGATTTTTCTGTCCTGGTAACACACGCCACTGGTATTAACCTTAATACCCACAAAATCGTGTATTTTACTTCAATAAGTCAAAATCGCTGGTGTAATGAAATAAAACATCGATAAAATTTCACATTAACATATTATTAAAATTTCACATTTTTCAATTTAACATATTTTCTTTTTTACATTCTTTATTGAAACATACTGATATTTGAATAAGCAATCCATCCAACCATCCAGCTATATTTAAAACCACAAAAATAATTCTCTCTAAGGATACTTTGTAATGTTTATAAATGCGAACCTAAAAGCAGGAAGTCCGAAAACGTTTAGCAAACAATGGTGCTAAATTCACACTTAATATTTACTTAAATAGCCGTATCAAAACATATTCATTGTCTTCACAATCAATGATGAACTATACGCGTCGTTAATATCGGGAAAAATTGCACTGATCCATTATTATACATGTATGTAATAAAATAAATCTGATATAAATCTACATAGTACAGTCGTCAGTCAGCTGGGATGAAATGGTATTTAAACCAGAATTACACAGTATAAAAACTAGAGATGAAACGGATAGTGATTTGGCCGGATACCGGATACCGGATATCCGGCGACGCACTAGGCCGGATAGCCGGATATCCGGCGGCCGGATATCCGGCTCAAGATATGCGTTTCGCACTTACTGAGCAAGTCTAAATATTACGCACCAAGGTGCGTGCGGGTGCAAGTAAGATTATTCGAGCATTTTTTAAATGAAGATCATTTCTAAATGATCGTATCACAATCATACAAATGCTGGTTTGCAAACGCGAAACAATTTCCGACCCTAACGAAATTTGTAAATATGTATCTTTTGTCTCCTTGGAGTGGTGTATACTGTATATAAATGGACAGGTATCTTTAAATGAAACCGCGTAATATACTGTTCATACTGAACAAATTTTCCAAATTTTTGTTACATATTGAAAAACCAAAATTGAACCTGCCCGCCCAGTGCCCTTTCAAAATTTAAAGTAGGTTTTCATAATGAGTATTTTTTTCATTTCCACAAGTATGTTTCTTTGGAAAAGTTGTTTAGTATGATTTCAGTATGACCATGTGTTTTTATTAAAAGATACATGTTGGTTGAGTTACATTCGGTACATTGTGAGAGCAAAAGAAGCTGGTGTAATGTATGAAGAAAAGCATAAACGTTTATTCCCAACAATTGATGTAAAGCTTGTCTTTATCTACCATAGCTCAATTCTTATTCACTTTATGTATTAGAATTTAGATCATTCAATTATTGATGCAACTATTTTGTGATTTAAACGACTTTTTGTATGTTGAGTTAAGTATCCGGTATCCGGCCGGATACTGACTACTATCCGGCCGGATACCGGATACCAAAAATATGGCCGGATAGGCCGGATACCGGATAGTAACCGGATATCCGTTTCATCTCTAATAAAAACCAAAGTTTCTTGTACAAATTAAAACAGAATTACCTTACGTATCTAGGTACTTTCACACGAAAGCAATGCAACATGAACAAAATAGTAGTAACAATTAGAAAATAAAATGCCGAGATATAAATATACTGGGTGGCGCAAAAGCACTGGCACTATAGAAAATACTTATATATATTTTAAATGGCGAGTCCTGTCCTCTTCATATAAAAAATTATGTAGTAAAGAAATACAAAATACACCAGAAATAAACATGGATCGTTTTACTCCCCAAGAACGTGGAATAATCGTGTCAATGTTTTTACGGAATAATTTATCAGTGATAAAAACACATCATGAGTTCCGTCGACGATTTCCCCACCGCCTGGCACCAGTTGGTCGCACATTTCGACGCTTTGCCACACGCCTCGAGAAACTGGCTCAACATTGAATAGACCTAAGTCTGGCAGACCAAAAACTGGCCGTTCAGCCAAAAATATCGATGTTGTGCGCGAAGATGTGGAACTGTGGAAGAGTGTCCAGAAACATCAACGAGGTGACGTGCCACGCAATTGGGCACTTCTAGGCGGACTTTGCAGCGTATTTTGGTAAAAGATGTTTCCGTATAACACTCAGATGACTCACCAACTGCTGCCTACTGATCACCGGGCTCGTCTACAGTACAGCCAGCGCGTCATCAACCTCAACCTTGAAGAGGATGATTTTTCTTCAAAATGGCTTATGACTTATGAGCGACGAAGCGCATGTTCATCTCACGGGACATGTCACTAAGCAAAATACTTGCTTCTAGGGTCCTGAAAATCCGCGCCCACTAAAAGTTACTGTGTGGTGTAGCGTCTGTTCCGAAAGAGTGATCGGACCCTATTATTTCCAAAACACTGCAGGCAATGCGGTATCTGCTACAGAACCATGTTACGGGAGTTTTTGATGCCCAGTTTGGATGAATTGGGGATGAAGGACATCTGGTTCCAACAAGACAGCGCTACGGCACACACAGCGCACGACACTGTGGACTTAGTGAGGGACACCTTTCCGGGCCGTGTCATCTTCCGTTTTGGCGATTTGCATTGGCCTGCAAGATCGCCCAATCTGACGAGTCCAGACCTCTTTCTTTGGAGTTATTTGAAATCTGTGGTGTATGTGAATAATGTGAATAAGCCACAGTCTCTCGCAGCCCTGAAAGAAAATATTCATCGAGAAATAAGGAACATATCACCGGAAGTGTTGCGAGGAGTTACGGAAAATGTCATAAATAGGGCTGAGATGTGCATCAACTCCAGAGGTCACCATTTAAAGGTTATCATCTTTAAATCTTGATGGGACGAAATTTGATAGCCATTAGTATTGGTATTGAAAAAATTTCATTAGTATTGAAATCATTAGTCAAATCATTAGTATTGAAAAAACTAATTACAGTTTTTTTAATGTAGAAAAGTAGTTGTAGCTAAACGAAATAGGGTCATTACTTTTGCGCCACCCAGTATAATATTATGCGGAAAAGGATCGCCACCACCGTTTAAAGAAAAAAAAAAGCCCAAGAAAATCAAACCAGCATGAATCAAGTTGACCAAGATGTTCAGCGCCGACTGTGGAATTCAACGTCTCCAAGTTCGCAACCCTCTACCTTGGCCCAGATGCTGTATTTATGTAGTTTCTCACTGTAGAGAGTTAAGATCCTTGGCCAAGGTGAGATAATTCACGAAAAAAGCTCTTGGAAAAGTCCGAAGTTTTTTTTCATTCCTCTTAGTATCTATCGCACGTTTAAATTAAAATATGACGTGCTAAATAAGTTTCACAAGATTCAAATATAGTGGAATTCCCATAGCTTAATTTCAATTTTTTTTTTTTCGGGAATATTCGCCATTTTAGGATATATTTTTCATTATTTTGGTATATAACATAATTTTTTATGATTTTTTAAAGGATTGTCCGAAATGACGTCACTTGGGAATTTTAGAAATTATACTGATTGTGATGTGTGTTTGCTTAAAAAAAAGGGGTCTGCTTTGTCTGTCTACTCATCTGTCATCTAGCTGTCAAATCAGTCGGAAGCAAATTATTATAAATTTATCTTGATAGCAAAGGACACATTTCTAAACAGTCATTTCTCAAGTGACGTCACACGAAGGCAAATGGAAGTTGCAGCTTTTTCGTAAAAATATTCATCATCATGACATTTTTAGACCACAAGTTTGAAAATACGGCTTATTAAACCTAAATCTCGAAATGGTCTTCGAATGAACATCTGACATAAATTAATCTAAGCGAATTACGAAGAGAAAAACTGAGTCACCAACCGGTTGCACTCATTTTAATTGCTGAATGAACGCCTCTTTCAAATCATTTCTCTACCAAGGACAATACCAGACAATACCGTTCTTTCTGTGATTGACGTATGTAAATCTAAGTGTTACGTATTACCGTATCAGCCTTAATCATGTTTAAGTTTGCTTGGCAGTAAGTGTACATCTTGGTTCGTTTACTGCATGAAAAGCTTACAGTCAAGACCACATCAAGCTGTACACATTGGACTTTGTACCTATCTTATATCCTTCACGATAAGGGCTAATATATAACTGTAGTACTGTATTATTCTGTGACGTGGTCTTGACTGTACAATGGCCTCATTTACAGTGCTTCCAAAGTGATAATGCGCATACAAATCTTCGCCACTTTTCGGCAAAGTTCGTATTTCCTTACACTTTCTTTTCTTTACAATTAACAAGTTCACGTGGTACGTCTGGTCACTCGGCTATAGATTTGTATGCGTATTATTACTTTGGGAGTACTGCATCTTGTTTTATTTGACCCGGCTAAAAATGGAATAGTCTTGGCTCCTTTAGCTCTTTGGTAATATTTGAGTCCAGCTAAATAAGGTGTTTTATCTACAAACGGAATCAACCTCTGTATACAGAAATTATAATTATAACATACTAGCTTTGTCGTGACTTCGCCCGCGCTGATTTAGTTTGCATTTTTTCGGGATATAAAGTAGCCTATGTCACACTCCCGGCCCATACTGCAAAAAATCACGTCCATAAATTAACCGAACCATTATGTTAACGGTTACAATAATTTACGGTATTTTCACCGACAACTACTTCTAAACTGATTTCCAAATATAACTGGTTAAGTAGCCTTTTAGTTAAGATTTATAATATTACCTTTTAACGCATTCTTACTGCGCATAAAGCTTTCATTTTAGTAGGCTTCTAGGGTACTAATTACAGCTTGATGTTTTAATTGAATAGGTTTGGTCTAACATTTTACAGAAGTAGGGTTTGTACTAAGTTCAAGCATGATATTAAAGAAACTTGTTTAGATAAAGAGCTGTTGTTGAATTTCACAACATTAAAGTGCTACAGAAAAAAAATCGACACTTTTAGAACTTGCATATCTACTTCAGTAAAGAATATATTATTTTGATAAAAATGGTATATTACTTTTGTTTTTTTTTTTCCAGTGTTCTGTTAAACAGAAACGCGATTGGAGAAATTCGGCTCGATAGAAATATTTTTTGAAATGAGATCGCTTTCGACACCATCTCTGATGGTTTCACAATTTGAAATGACATATGGTTGGCAATTGTATTTTATTAGATGGGTTTTAACAGTATCTAAGACCCGATTAAACGAAATTTTGATAGCATTTTGATTACATTTTATATTAATAAATAACCGACATGCTACTTTTCCTCGAATCCATCCCTCTCGCACTGAGGGTGTTTTCGCATATGGAGTAACAAGAACACTAAAACATTTACATATCGCCTTAACTACGCCAGTAAAGCTTTTGACATATTCGGTGCTGAGCTGCCCGGAAAACAACATACCTGATGATGATGTCTTGCTTAAAGTTGAAACACGTGTCGATACGTTTTATGATATGTTTTTAAAGGTTGCTTTACCTGTACAGCTAGCGCATCACAGCGTTTGTGACACATGACTACTTTTTATTCGAGATTTTTAATTAATTTTAACGTTTCATCCATTTTTTAAATTGTATATTTAGAAAGGTATCCGTAGATCTGGATCCCTAAATAAACTTATAATTTATATTAACTTTTCATTTATTTGTAAATTTTTCGATAAAACTTAAATTACTAAAAAGTTATTTTAATTTAAAACTGTATTATATTTATAATATTTTCATATAAATCACATTTTGATTTTATAACAGATAGGTTTTACGCCGTTATTCACCTATCTGTTAACGTTATTCTAATGGTTAACGTTAGAAATCAAGCTAACCTAAGATAACTTTTGTTTTGGCTTCCAGAGATTTTGTAAGTATTTGGTTTTGTATCAGCTATCTAACTTCGGCTTCATAATTTGTTATTGGGGTTGTTATCGTGCTCGGTATTAGCTTCGGACATTTTTCTATTTTTTCCTACGAATCAGAAAAATACCTTAATAAAACAGTAAAATTATTTGTAATTAATGGGTTAACCTAACCCAGATATTTACCCTAGTCTCTGTAGGCATTGCTGTAGGCCTATATTTCATAGGTGTAAAGAGACTATTGAATACCAAAAAGGAGACCGAGAAGCACTGTAATGGTAGATTGGTAGGGTAGATATACGTGCCTTTGGGATACGGAAAGTTATTCTTAAGGCGATATGCGAAAAAAATACGGGTGTTTCTTTTCTGTGTATTTCATGAAATACACGAAAAATTTTGATACATTTCTGGTATATGCATTATGACTTTATAATCTAGGGTTTTGAAATTGGAAAACATGTTTGGATAAATTTTCCTCGATATAAATAATTGTTGAAATGAGGTCTTCAAACATACTTTTTCTCCTCGTTTAACGAATAGGAACCATATACAGAACTCAAACATATTTTATTTGGTGTGTTTCAACAATATCTAGGGATTTGATATTTGAAATTTTGCTAGCTATTTTAGTTTTTTTATAAAAATTATAAAACTAACATTTTTCGCTTTCGCCCTGAATCCGCCCCTCTCGCACTGAGCGTGTTTTCGCTTGGAGTGACAGTGACAAAAATAAAATTCGCATAGCTTCTTAACTAACCAGATGTGCTTCTTAGAGCAAGCAGGTATTAGAGGTAACAAATTACATAGCATTTAGATGGGCATCTTTTGAGCAGGTGTTGCTGCAGGCTTAACTTCAAGATCGTATTGTTGCGGCCTTTAGGAATGGTAGAAAAAATATTACACGCAACATAATATTATAAACAGTAGGTCTACTAGAAGCTATAGCGACTAGGAGGCGAAACACTCATTTTCATCTTTGTTACAATTTATAATACAAGAGAGAGAGCCACCATTGCATCAGGCCTTCGCCTGATGTTGACAATGGTCGACGTACAGCAAGCTGTACCAACTCTCTCGGAGCTCCCATGTTCCGAGGGACAAGTTTACCTCCTAGTGAACACTGAGCACGCGGAACCTTTATGTTCCGTAGATGGACCTCCTACCTCCCCTACAGTCCAACCCATGCCACCAGCTGGTATCAACTACCCATCTAGAGAGCCACGACGGAATCGTGGCCTCCAAGACGCACTGATACCAGCACATAACCAATTCATCTCGCCTCCCAGTCACCACCACTTTCTAATGTTATGAGCAACATGATTAGGTGCTATTACTCACCAGGGTGACTGTTGATTAAAGTATTCGCACGCAGCCACGTAGGAAACCTGGCTCGTGCGCACGAGGCAGATGCGGAGACTCTCATCTCTTCACGGGCGCAAGCAAAATGTGTTCCAACTCACATTCAGGCGGGTAAAAAAGGCGGGTAAGCCAAAGAAAAGAAAAAGTGTTGCTAGCACAAAATAAAGATGCGTTCAAGTTGTATTTTACCACCAAACGTTTTCATAGGGCCGAGCTCGCGGTAATCCGCGACACGTATAGCTTGTAGACACGCAGGCCGTACTGCGAGATCATAGATAGTATAAGCACAACGTTAGGCGTTATTTACATGTTAAAATATGAAATATACATTAATCGTTTGGACATTATACCCCCAAGGGATTTTGAAGATCATTACGATTGCTAACTAAACGATCATACGCATGTACACCTAATTTTCACCATCGATTCTGTCATCTAATGTCAGCCTATCGCCGATGTGCTTCTGTAATAATGTATGAATGCTTTCATCACAGTATTTTACTTCACCTATCAAAAATAAAGTATGACGTACAAATATAATGCACTTAAATTAAAAAAAGCTTGGTAAAGATTGGATTTGTAACTTTTAATAGAGAGCCTGCGAACTACCAACAAAACACAAAAAAAAATCGGCGGTCAATATTCGATTAGCTCTTATGTTGACTGTAACCTACATTCGGCTATAAAGATAGTACCAGACTTGTTGACTGTATCTTAAATTTGGTTTTATAGATGGTCCCAGACTAAACTTGTTATGCTGCGTGTATGCAAAAAGTTCGGCAGTCACTTATTCAACTCAACTTCTATTCACTGTAACCTCAATAAGGCATGTTTTTGCGTATATCCTATTCTATTACTGTTGTTTAGGTCTTTTCTAATTTGTTCCTTCCTACCAAACTAAAGTCTCAATCAAGATTCAATTTCCTCCGATAGTCAAGTTTGTCCATTTTATTGAACTTCAATCGACGATCAACCGATTATGATATCATCAAGATCGTTTCTGGAATGGCTCTTTCATCTTGATTCCTCAGATGCTATTATTTTCTCCGTAATTTTACTCATTGTTTACTTTTCTTTAAGAATAGAAAGTTAAACTTGAGAAGGGACAGACACACGACACCATTTCGCGTTCTATTTCAATAACATTACATTTCTTATAAAACCTCATTTCTATTTTTAACCCAGTTTTCATTAGGTTGAATTACAAGTTGACAATGTACGACACTAAATAAATCTACTTCATACTCGTAGTAATAGTTTAATTAACGAAAAGTAAAAAAATACCCACTTTTCACTCAATTTATTAGTAGATTTGAAAAACAGTATATTGATACTGCCTCAACCTGACTTTTTCGCTGAAATTAAATGCAAGGGATTTACTAGTTAAAATTTAAAAAGTTAACGTTAAACTAGTTAAAGTTAAAACTAGATAAAGGGCTTGAAATGAAATTTAAATATATTACAAATTAAACCAAAAGAAGGAAAATCGTCAAGGCCACTGCAGACGTGTGGACGAGTATACCCAGCAGGCTGGCAGCGTTACCCATGTCCAGACTGATTATCTGGCCAAGGTAAGTCCCGAGGGATCCATCGATGCATCGACCAAGCTTTCGACAGATAATTAATATGCATTCGGTCCCTACGGTCTGAACGTCTTGACGCCGTATCAAAGGGCGCAAACATGTAGCCCGTACCTAAAGTAGGGCCACTGAGTGATGGCACTTATGACAGCTGCATTTAGTGATGAGGTACATTTCAAATTTCGGTTAAAAATAAAAATCAAGTGTGAGTTTACTCAACATTAGACACGTCATTTAACATTCAGTATAATGATACAAAAGGAAAATGTGCTAAAATCAGTGGCGTAGCTATCGGAGGGCTATGCGGAGTAGTGCCCCGGGGACGCCACGAGATGTTTAAATATCTTAATCGAAAATAATATTTTACTATCATTTATTTTCGTTTTTCTTAACTTCCTCATTGTTTTTTTTTTTTAATTAAATATTATTGCGTAACTTGGCGACCTCAAACACGACCTATAAAAATGAGAAACTTTTTTTAAAAAAGTTCTTCATTTCTATACGAATTCTATTGCACAATAAAGCAACATTCAAATCGAAAAATAATAACCGAGACAAATAGTACATCACTATCAACAATGAAGTACTAGATTTTTAATTCACACTTGCTTATAAATAATTACGATACTTTGTAGGCATTTAAACGTCATAGGCGCCATCACTCAGTGGCTCTACTGTAGGGCTACATTATTGCTGCCCCTTCTTTTCTTGAGCACCTTCCGCTGCAGAGGCGCCTGCCTTGGAGCAATAAGTGGGTAGTGGGATGGGGCCAGTGTATCGACACAAGTCGCAACCTACACCAATGATCTGCCACATTTCCGCAGGCAGTATGAGGTCATCGACCTTACCATTCCATATGAATCTTAAATTAAGGGGCAGGCAGTCGCCAACGACCTTGAGTCGACCTGTATCGGTAGAAATATCGACAGAAACTATATTGAAATAACGTTCATATCAGTGCGCACTGCATTACGACATCGCTGGGTCTCCGGATAGCGCCAAATAAGAGAAAATAATACTTTTCCTATGGACGCGATGGACGGAAAAAAATTCCACAAATAAGTTTTCCAAACAATATTTTCTTCGTATTTTAGTGCAAGAACCATACAAATGCCATTAGCGGTTCCAAAGAAATAACCAGTTTTACTTAATTTTAGTCTTAAAACTCTCTTTAATCAATATTTTCATGCTATTTCTTATACCTACGCGAGAATGATTTCCTAAAATTAAGTTGTTATACCTACTTCTTCATAATTTTTAAACATATCCTTTAAAAGAAATAACTTTATCAACAGAGCCATTTTTGGAAGAAGCTGGGAAGAGGCACCCTAATACCTCAATAATAATAATTCTTACAAAAATGGCTTTGACACACAGACAACAAAGTGATCCTATAAGGGTTCCGTTTTTTCTATTAGGAAGTATGAAACAATAAGATGGAAAAAAAAAACACCTGAAAATTCATTCCTAAATACTCGGTGAAATCGGTCTGCTAATTTGAACTTCAAAGATGCGGACTTACATGCAGACTTTTCTTTCTTCTATATTTACTTTCTGAACCTAAGTTAGAGCGAGAGAGTGGATTATCGTCAAAATGTCTTCGAGTGTGAGTTGGAACTGGAATAAATTCTTAGTCTAAAAAGTTTGCACGCGCTCCTGTTTAAAATTTCAGAAAACAATTTATTCGTTTTGTTTCTGGGAAGATTACATTACATAAAACTTTACAGAGTAATTCAAATAAGCACCACCAAAACAATTTACTGTGTCGAAACAAACCATTGTACTTTAGCTAACAAGCACCTAACTTATTTCGAAAGAAAATTCAAGTAGCGATCCCATAACGAAGCTTAGCATCCAATAACTATAATCACCTTAATATCACACCATAAATATCTAGAGCGGGACATTTTCGAGATTGAATAATGACAGTGTTGACGGTTTGTCATAGTTTCTTAGACGTCTTGCTTTTCGCAAGACACTATGTTCAAATGCAATGGGTCAAGCATGGTTTTTGAGAAACTCTGATTCACTTACTAACCGCATTATCTTGCAAAAATCTGAGTAATACGTCATCTTGGATGAAAAAACACTTGCACTGTTTCACAATTTACTTGATAACACAATCAACCCAACTAGTTTCGCCTTATCGGTTGTCATTCTTAGAGAATGCTTGTGTGATAGATAACTAGTGTTAAGAGTAACGTCGTAACGTCGTAACGTCGTAACGTCGTCGCGTAAACGTCTTTACTCGCCCAGATGAAGGCAGTCTAAATCTGCTGAAACTGGTCGGCTTTCCCGATCATAACACGTATTGAGGTGAGCCGTTTTTATATAAATCATGAATTATCCTCAAGTCTCATTTAATTCTATAATTAGTCTTAAGAACTTCATTATTATGTAAAATCCCTTGAGAATGCCGATAAGGTGAAACTAGTTGGGCTATTTGTGTTATCAAGTAAATTGTGAAACAGTACAAGTGTTTGTTTTCATCCATGATGATGTTTCACCAAGAGACGACAATTGCAAGTATTCATTTTAATACGTCATCTTTTTATTTGTTTCATAATTATCATCAAATTCTATTTAATGTTTCCTATAAGAAAAACGCAGTGTCTTGTCCACATTATCGAGGTGGCGTGTCGCTTCTTTATTCTTCTTGGTGGTTTGTTTCCTGGTTATCTTAGTCTAGCAACAAACATTTTGGAAGAAGAAAAGACGTTTACTGTCTCTCTGTAATTGTACACATTTTTTTTAAAAACGTCTTCGAAGATATGCAACTAAAGTTTACTTTAATTTGGGAAGAATAATTTACCAATTTACTTAACAAAACTGGAATAAAATAAAAAATCTAAATTAAAGTAACGAAAAATTATTAAAACATAAAAATGAATAAACTTAAATAAAAAAATTAAAGGTAGATCATTTTGTCCCTTGACGTGTCAAAGAGGTACAACGAGATTTGTATGAAAATTTTCGACTGATGACGATCGAATCGAAATATTGAAAATATTTTATTGTGCATATTTTATCCACACGGATTATAAATAAAAGCTTAACGCAGCTTAAACTGATACATTAATCAATTGGTATATTTATATCTGAGATCCAAAATTTTATAATTTTATTGCATTTTATATTTATTATTACATGATTTATTGTCTAGGTTTGGAATAATGAATTTTCATTCTGAGATTTGTATAAAAACGGCTCACCTCATTGATAAATCATGAATTATCCTCAAGTTTCATTTAATTCTATAATTTCATTCTGAGAAGTGATAACATAGATTATTTTTTACATTTGCATATTTTATGGCATTTTATTATCATAGTCATAATAAGACTTTCAAAATTAATCAGTCAAATCAAAATAAAACACCATTTGACAGTTGATTAAAGTTTTCTTACAAATTAAATACTGAGCGTGAGAATATTTTTAATAGCAATCTAAGTAACGGTTTCATAAAACTTAAAACTGTGTATGAAATAGTTACAATTACTGTATTGAAAGAGTCGAATTATAGTTCAACTCAATCATTTATCCAATCGGCTCTTTAGTATGCCGACACAATAATAAATGACTTTAGATCGTTATTGTCGACTTCTGTTACTTAATCCATTATTACGTGTATGACATAATCGGTCTGTGTGGCAGACTGTACGTGCTCTGATTTAAAAATAATTGCTTCGGTTGTAATCCTTATTTTTCTCTTCCAAAACAAACCTTCTTTTTTGCAAGAACATGCAACCAAATCGTTGCAAGCATGCAACGCAGGGCAAATTGAGATCTTAGAGTGAAGTAATGGCATTGTAATGTTGTATAATGTTAGGGTTCCGTTGTGAAAGGGAAGAAAAGCTCAATTTTTATGGATCTTATTTCCATAATTACGGTGATAGATTCGATCGTGTAATGAGGACTTGATGTTGTAATAGTTAGGAAGAACTGTCTAAAATTGTACATCCCTTTAAAGCACTTGAAATGAAAGTTGTACTTGCCCAGTTGATAGATGTACACACTCTTATATCTAATTAAATCCAAATGTAAACTGGAAATAATTTAATACTGTTAAGTTTTATTCGTATCTAAATACAACAGATAGAAATATACAACAGATCGAACAATTCAAGAAATATACAACAGATCGAACAATTCAAGGCGCTATATGCAGCAAAAGTGCTGCCACTTCAGAAAAAAAATCATTATTTACTCACTAGAATAATTATTGAAAATCTGCTCAAGTAAATGCGTAGATATAGCAAAGAACTATTTTTAAAGAGTATAGTTTTCATAGACAACGTCTTTGATGAGCTAAAATTTTAAGTAATGCCAAAAGCGGCCGTTTTTAGCAAAAGTTAAAATTTTAGCTCATCAAAGACGTTGTCTATGAAAAATATGCTATTTAAAAATAGTTTATTGCTATATCTTCGCATTCACTTGAGCAGATTTTCAATAATTATTTTAGTAAGTAAATAATGTTTTTTTTTTCTAAAGCAGCAGCATGTAGCGCCTTACTTTTAATTAAAAAAAAAAACGCAAAATACAATTTTAAAACTGTTTACGTTCTCGCTAAAACGGAACCATTGGCATACAGGTTTCACACCTCTTTATTTCACTGATTACTTTCCATGTTTTATTGAAAATGTAACATCAAGAAATGAAGTTGAGTTTAGAGGAATTACTCGCATTTATAAATTGGATTCATCATTCAGTTGTTAGACTTTGTAAACAATCTTTTGGTGGCTGGCAGCATCGTCATCATGTTGACGATTAAAAATGCCTTGTCTTTGATAAATTATTTATTGCAAACAATCTTGATGGCATTTGGCCATGGCTTTTCTGTTTTAGGATCTATTGCGACACCTCTATTGAATTGGGGATCAGATTATGCATCGGTATGTCATGTCATATGACTAACAACCATCAGAACCTTTCAATGCCTCACCTCATCAAAAATGATCTTTATTTCTGGGTCAATAGAGCTTAGCTAAGTGTCTACAATTATTGGGATAGTTAATGTTCTCATGCGGATTCAGGATCGTGACACTTCCGTTTTATGATAAATTTAAAGTTCAGGGTTAGTTTTTTGGGGTATCATTAGGAAAAGGATTGTCACTATGGGTATTTTTAATTTAGCCGTAAATACAAGTAAATAAATTTAAATATAAACTTTTTATCATCACATTCAACACAAAAGATGAAAAATATTCAACCAAGGCACAAGAAAGCGTCAAATGGACCTAGAATGAAGTGCACTCGCCCAGACAGCGGGAAATTCAAATTAGGCGAGGCAGTCTTTATCAGTCTGCATCAAATCTGCGGAAGTTGGTGACGGAAGAATGGTTGATACTACGCAACTGCTTGTTACCACTTTCCTAAAACATAAATAAAAATTTAAGGTTTCACAGCGAGATTAATTGTAATGTAACCATCTTTTTTGCTGAAACAAAAGTAAATAAAACGGTCGGGGACCAAATAAATACAAGGTGAAATTTAATTAACCACCCGAATTCCTACGGGAAGTTCAGTAAATGTTATAGACTACACATGTAAAGTGTCAGGTGAATCAGATAAGGTAATGGTAGTTACGTGAAATCGAGAATCGTATTAAGGCGTTACAACAAGCAAAAGTGCTGCCAAATTAGAAAAAAAAAAAGTTTTCTTGCTAGAATAATAATTGAAATCTGCTCCAGTAGCAATGAACTATTTTTGCATAGCAAAGTTTTCAGAAACAACGTTTTTATAGCTAGAATTTTAACATACGCTAAAAGCGGCCGTTTTAAGCAAAACTTGAAATTTTGACTCTTTGAAGACGTTGTCTATGAAAACTATGCTATTTTAAAATAGTTCATTAATTTCAATAATTATTCTAGTAAGTAAAAAAAATATTTTTTTCTAAAGTTGCAGCACTTTCGCTTGTTGTAACGCCCTAAGATAAAGGGCCTTCCTCAAACCATACAACCTTGAAATTTGTATTGAAAATAACTGAACTGGGTGAGTCTTAGAATATTTTTTAATAATTTCATCTAGAAGCCGAGTTATTAAATAAAAGCTCGGTTTTCGTGAGCGCGTTTCTTTGTGGTCGTAACAGCCACGTCTTAGAGTGCGCTATTGAAACCTAAACCTAGTCATAATCATAACTGCAGTAATGTACAATATTGTTCACTTGTTTATTTAAACAATGTTTGTTAGGGTCCTTTCTATTAAATGTGTGGAAATCGGCAAGTTATCATACGTAGTTTCAACGGTTACCATACATATAAATAATCTACTATGAAAACTTGCTATGAACCCACCTGGTCCCGTATCATAGTGTTTAATCGCACGCGACGCCACCAGTTGAATCACAAGTTCAAGAAGCGTGACTTACTGTTTAATCGCAAAAACATCGACTCACGTTCCTCGCACTTATGATTCAACCAAGTTGCGTCGCACGCGATTAAACACTATGCTACGACTGCAGGTGCGAACTGCCAGCTCGAAGGTTATGGCAAAAGGGTGGCTCAGGTTATTATTACCCAGTTTCATTGACAATAAAGTTACCTGATCTTTGAGATCGTCTTCGGCGCCATAACGCGCAATTCTCCATAGAAACACTAACACAAAATTATAATGTGAGGTGTCTATGGCATTTTATTATAATATGTAAGACTGAGTCTATCGACATTATCTAGATCTATAATAAAGTAGAACTAAAAATCGTGAAATGTTAATATCTCAAACCCCTAAAATACGTTAATTTAACGGTTTTGTACTAAAAGTGTAGCCGAATCTGCTTTTATTGTTTTAGATAAAATCAAAAAATTAATACTCGTCAAACATCGAAAATAAAAATATGTTTGAAATTGTCCACAATCTTGATAAAATCATGTTTCTCCTGAAACAAGTGTAGCGGTTATCTACAATTTATTACATATATAACATACAATATACATACATAACCTAAAGTAAGTAAGTAAATATAAAAGTATTATAAATAATATTATATCCAATACATAAATATACAAGTAATTACATTTAATAAACAATATAAACTATAAATACATAAGTAATAATATAAGATCAACAATATATAATTAATAATATAATATCAACAATATATAAGTAATTATAGCTAAAACAGGACGGACTGACTTACCCTTCACGCCGCAGAAGTCGTGATGCTCCGTTCCTGAGTACATACCTAGCTGCAGCGTCCACTAGCCGAACACGCTGCCAGCCGCGTGACCAGGGGGGCGCCGCCGCACGGACCGCGTAACAAATATACTTCGCGAACCCTCGGCCGCCGCCTCGCCTACCTGTTGCTTGGTGTGCACGCGCACCCCCCCTGCCGCAGGAGTCCGCGGGGCCAGGCATGCACCAGCGTGCGCTTGCACTGCAACGAGCGATGCACCGCGCGCGGGCCGCGGACCTGCAGTCTCGCCTCCAGCTTCTGCCGTCGTAGACACGTACTTACTTGCCTGCCGCCGCTAGCTTTGCTTTGCTTTGTTACGTGCTTAAAATTATTGTTTACTCCTTCTTATAGTTAGGTGTTTTATTGTGTGGACTTATAACAAGTTTGTGGAACCTCAGAATAGACATTTTACCTGAACTGTTAAGTGGTTTCATTGTGAAATATAGTTATCACCACCAACACTAAACCTACACTGGTGACCCCGTACACTGGACAAAAGTACGTACCTATTTACTGTTTTTGGAAGTAAGATGGCCGGAGACAATGTCGATCCAACGATTAAACGCAGTGCAGACACAGAGCGCAACTCCACTGCACCATCTCATACGCCAGCGGAAGTGTACAGAGTTGGAGTACGTGTCCCGCCGTTTTGGCCGGAAAAGCCCCATATATGGTTTGCACAACTTGAGGCGCAATTCATAATTTCCGGTATTAAATCCGACGATACCAAATTCTACCAGGTGACGTCACAGCTTGAGCCGCGGTATGCTAACATGATTGACGACCTGATTAGCAATCCCCCAGACACAAACAAGTACGTCACATTGAAGGACGAGCTAATCAAGCGTGTGTCGGCCACTAACCAGGAGAAGGTCGAGCAGCTGATGAAGCATGAAGAGCTTGGTGATAGGAAACCATCACAGTTCCTACGTCAACTGCAACACCTAGCAGGACCAGGTATGCCCGACCACTTTATTAAAACTGTGTGGACAAGCAGACTGCCAAGCAGCATTCAAACAATTGTTGCTTCACAAGCGAAAGCTACCTTGACAGAGCTCGCTGAACTAGCAGACCGGATCCACGACATTGTGCCCAATAACCCAAGAGTGGCAGCCATTTCACATGCAACACCTGGAAGCTCATTTGACGTCATGTCAAGACAAATATCGGAACTTACCAGGCAAGTGCAAAACCTCACTACTAAAGTAGACACAATGGCTTCATCATCAAGATCCCGATCCAGATCCAGAGGCAGACCGCAAAACCGCAACCGCTCAGCATCAAACAGATCGCAGTCAAGCTACAGGAAGTTCCCGCAGTGCTGGTACCATTCTAAATTTGGCAGCCGGGCGAATAAATGCGTCAAACCTTGCGACTACAGTTCGGAAAACTTTCAGGGCGGTCGATAATGGCGACTAACGATTGCCCCAACAATTCATCTGGTCGCTTGTTTGTCACAGACCATACTTCCAAAATGCAGTTTCTCGTTGATACTGGTAGCGATCTCTGCGTTTTTCCTCGGTCTGCTCTTCGAGAACGTCGTCCCAAGACGAACTACCAACTCTCAGCGGCAAACGGTTCGACCATTGACACCTATGGATACGCACACCTGGTACTAAACCTCGGGTTGCGTCGTGAGTTCACCTGGCGTTTCATCGTGGCTGACGTCACGAAGGCTATAATCGGTGTCGACTTCTTGTCATATTACAACCTTATCGTCGACTGCAGACACCAACGCCTTATTGACAATACCACGACACTCACAACACATGCTACGCTAGCACGTCACTCGGACAACATATCTTCAGTGAAGATATTGACCGGAGACTCCAAGTATCACGACATCTTGAAGGATTTTCCTGATATCACCCGTCCATCAGGTACGCAGCGTGTCATAAAACACAATACAGTTCATCATATCCGTACAACACCAGGCCCTCCTGTATTTTGTAATCCACGACGCCTAGCTCCTGATAAGTTGAAAATTGCTAAAGCCGAATTTCAAGTTATGTTGCAGAACGGTACAGCACGACCTTCAAAGAGCCCATGGGCATCCCCTCTTCACCTCGCGCCAAAGAAGGACAACGAATGGCGTCCTTGTGGAGACTACCGGATGTTGAATGCTCGCAGCGTGCCAGACAGGTACCCAATTCGTCACATTCACGATGTTACCCATAATATAGCTGGCAACACCGTCTTTTCTAAGATAGATTTGGTAAAAGCATTTAACCAAATTCCTGTAAATCCTGAAGATATACCGAAGACAGCGATTACCACACCATTCGGACTCTTTGAATTCCCATTTATGACGTTTGGATTACGCAATGCAGGTCAATCATTCCAGAGATTCGTAGATGAGATGACAAGAGGTCTAGACTTCTGTTACACTTACCTGGACGATTTTTTAATCTACTCTCCCGACGAAAATACACACGTTGAACACCTCCGGATTCTCTTTTCAAAAATGTCAGAGTATGGAATCGTCATAAATGTGTCGAAATGTATTTTTGGAGTGTCAGAAGTCGAGTTTCTAGGCTACAGCATATCAGCCAAGGGAACTAAGCCATTACAGACGAAGGTTCAAGCAATTAGAGATTTCCCAGCACCCAAAAACGTCAAGCAGTTAAGAAGATTCCTGGGTATGCTTAATTTTTATCGGAGATTTATTCCACATGCTGCCCAACTTCAAGCACCACTCAATGCTCTATTAACTGGTTCAGTCAAAGGCAATCACCCGGTTGATTTGACAGGAGCAGCTTTACAAGCGTTTGAAGACTGTAAGCAGAGTTTATGCGACGCCGCTCTTCTTGTACATCCAGACTGTCAAAGCAAGCTATCTTTAGTCACTGATGCGAGTGACACAGCTCTGGGCGCGGTACTTCAGCTATGGAAAGATGATGGGTGGCAACCTCTTGCATTCTACTCTCATAAGTTGAGTCCATCACAGCAAAAATACTCACCTTATGATCGAGAACTCCTAGCAATCTACGAAGCCATCAAGTATTTCAGACACATGGTGGAAGCAAGAGACTTCGTCATCTATACAGATCACAAACCCATCTGTTTTGCATTTCACGGACAGAAAGAAAACTGTTCACCAAGACAATTCAGACACTTAGATTTCATTTCTCAGTTTACCACAGACATACGCCATATTTCAGGCAAAGACAATGTTGTGGCTGATACTTTGTCGCGTGTTGATGAATTGACCGCTCCGATCGACCTCAACGCACTCGCAAAGTCTCAAACTTCTGACCAGGAACTCAAACAGTTTCTAGAAGGACAAACTTCGCTTCGCTTGGAGATTATACGACTACCTGGAAGCAAAACAGATGTTTATTGTGACGTCAGCACTCACACTCCCAGACCGTTTATCACTAAGCCAATGCGACGTCAAGTTTTTAATACACTCCACTCTCTTAGCCATCCTGGAGCCAAGGCATCTGCAAGGTTAGTAGCAGAACGCTACGTTTGGCCAGGAATTCGCAAAGATTGCAAAGAATGGTCACGTTCATGCCTTCAGTGTCAACGCGCAAAGATTTCTCGACATGTTTCCGCACCAATGGGAACTTTCGAGTTGCCTCGCGCTCGTTTCATGAACATTCACATAGATCTTATTGGACCTCTAGCTATCTCTCAGGGTAATAGATATTGTCTTACCGTCATCGACAGATTCACGCGATGGCCTGAGGCTATCCCCATACCCGACATCACAGCAGAAACTGTTGCAAAGGCACTCCTGTCAGGCTGGATATCACGTTTTGGAACACCATTTTCTATCGTGACAGACAGAGGACGACAATTTGAGTCGAATCTTTTTGAAGAGCTTTCCAAAATAGCAGGATTCCAGCACAAACGAACAACAGCCTATCATCCTGCCTGCAATGGACTTATTGAGCGTTTTCACAGACAGCTAAAAGCAGCAATCGTTTGTCACGCAAATAGCAGCTGGACAGAATCACTCCCTTTAGTTTTGCTCGGAATAAGAAGCGCCTACAAAGAAGACATACAAGCATCAGCTGCTGAACTAGTTTATGGCGAACCCCTTCGGTTACCTGGCGAATTTTTCAGCCCAGACTACCGTAGCACAGCTGATATGTCAGAGTACACGACACGACTAAGATCGTTTGCCGAAAAACTCCAGCCATCACCAGCATCACGCCATAGACAGAATAAGATCTTCATATTTAAAGATTTGTCTACTTCTCAGCATGTTTTCGTAAGGGATGACGCCTTACGTGGCACCTTACAGCCTGCTTATACTGGGCCTTATGAAGTCCTGGAACGAGGAGACAAGGTCTACAAGATTAAAATAAAAGGGAAACCGACGACAGTATCTGTGGACCGCCTAAAACCAGCATATATACTCAGCAGTGCGGAGGAACCCTGTGAAAATAATAAATCCAAAGATGTGGAGAGAGATGAAAGAAGTCCTGAAACAGAAAAAGAGAAAGGCAAAGAAAGAGCACAAGAGATAACCCGCACAACCCGCTCAGGCCGGAAGATACGATTCCCTGATTACTATCGCCCGTAGTGACGGTCTCCGCGGGGGAGTGGTGTAGCGGTTATCTACAATTTATTACATATATAACATACAATATACATACATAACCTAAAGTAAGTAAGTAAATATAAAAGTATTATAAATAATATTATATCCAATACATAAATATACAAGTAATTACATTTAATAAACAATATAAACTATAAATACATAAGTAATAATATAAGATCAACAATATATAATTAATAATATAATATCAACAATATATAAGTAATTATAGCTAAAACAGGACGGACTGACTTACCCTTCACGCCGCAGAAGTCGTGATGCTCCGTTCCTGAGTACATACCTAGCTGCAGCGTCCACTAGCCGAACACGCTGCCAGCCGCGTGACCAGGGGGGCGCCGCCGCACGGACCGCGTAACAAATATACTTCGCGAACCCTCGGCCGCCGCCTCGCCTACCTGTTGCTTGGTGTGCACGCGCACCCCCCCTGCCGCAGGAGTCCGCGGGGCCAGGCATGCACCAGCGTGCGCTTGCACTGCAACGAGCGATGCACCGCGCGCGGGCCGCGGACCTGCAGTCTCGCCTCCAGCTTCTGCCGTCGTAGACACGTACTTACTTGCCTGCCGCCGCTAGCTTTGCTTTGCTTTGTTACGTGCTTAAAATTATTGTTTACTCCTTCTTATAGTTAGGTGTTTTATTGTGTGGACTTATAACAAGTTTGTGGAACCTCAGAATAGACATTTTACCTGAACTGTTAAGTGGTTTCATTGTGAAATATAGTTATCACCACCAACACTAAACCTACACAAGTTTTCAATTTTGCGCCTGCCACGAAATCGGCACGATGTTTGTCTTCGCAAGCTTCATGGAGCGTGCGTGTTTAGCGAAATGAAACAGCATACATTTAGCCACGCCCACAACTGAGTTGGTCGCGTAATCAAGGCGGACGTAATCGGGGAAAATTGACAATAAATCTGTTTTAAATTGATACAAAATTAACTAAAATAGCTACGAAAATTTCGATAACCAGAAATTTACGTATTGTTAAAGAATGTTTTTGAAATCTGTATGCTATCCCAATTTGTCAGAATACTCAGAATATAAAAAAAAAATTTTTGAATACATTTCAATAATTATTTCTATCGAGTGAAATCTCTCCAATCGCGTTTCTGAAAGTCTGAAATCTAAAAAAAGTTCCCAATATTATTGTTATACTAATTTATTTGGCTCGATACTTCTTTTGAACAGCAGATAAATAACATAAAAAAGTGTTGATTATGGCGATATACCACCTTAATCCATTACATTGAAAACTCTTATACATAATACGGACATGACTTAACCTCAAAACCTTTTCCTGAAATAAAATATGGATGGACTATTACAATTTCTAATGGATACTTAATTATTAATACGACTAAGCCATAACTTGCTTTACGGTTAAGATAAATCATAATGCCAATCAATATTAAACCTTAAGCATTTGTATTAAGGACAGCTTAAAAGTTTAGCTCCTTGAGGCAAGTCAGTGGGTGTCAGAATGATTGACTGACATCGTGGGAGGGTGCCGAGCTTCATATCATAACATATACTTGAGTTGTTTTAAGAGGCTATGCGAATTTTATTTTTGTCACTGTCACTCCAAGCGAAAACACGCTCAGTGCGAGAGGGGCGGATTCAGGGCGAAAGCGAAAAATGTTAGTTTTATCATTTTTATGAAAAAACTAAAATAGCTAGCAAAATTTCAAATATTAAATCTCTAGATATTGTTGAATCACACTTAATAAAATATGTTTGAGTTTTGTATATGGTTCCTATTCGTCAAACGAGGAGAAAACGTGTGTTTGAAGACCTCATTTCAACAATTATTTCTATCGAGGAAAATTTATCCAACATGTTTTCCAATTTCAAAACCCTAGATTATATAATCAAAATGCATATACGAGTACCAGAAATTAACATTGAAACTACACAAAGAAGAAGCACCTCTATTTTTTTACATATCGCCTTAATGAATTTGCCAATTCCTATAAAAAAACCATACTGAGGAGGTGCCTTTCAATTCAAGTGAAGTCTCTCTTTATTTCTTTTTTTTTTTCAATAGTACCGTGTAATTCAGGCTGATGATTTAGGGTTGATTAAAAAGAAAAAGAGGTGGACAAACAAGGATATGGGAAGACGAGATAAGAGAAGTAGCAGGAAATACGTGAGAGGCAAATGATAGAGAGAGATGGAGGTTCCTGGAAGAGGCTTATGTCAAGGACAATCTAGGAGAAGAAAACTAATAAAACAAACAATATTATTGTTAAAATCTTTAACCTAGAAATAAGCTATAAATAAATAAATAATTTAATCGTACCTTATCCTTATTTATGTATTACAAAAAAAGTTACTTATTTTTAGGCTAATATTGAAGTCTGTGCAGTTTATACTGCATTGTTTATTTTACAAATAATTTATTCGCATTTTTTAAAGTATGCATGTTGTAATAATAAGTCCAGTAGAAATAAATATTCTGCATGTGAGAATGTTTTGTGATCCTTCCTTTTTTGATATCGGTTAAAATCTATAAGTGGAATGTGTAAGTTTTGGGGATGATAATGCTATTTTTTAAGTTTTGCCTTCTTGGGCATTTTTTATCATCCGACAACTGCACAGCTAGGCGATTTCGTGAGAGATCAGCGAAGTCAAAAATTTATGAAAATGGCTGCTGCCAGGAACGGATTGTAAAAAACATACCCGTAGAAAATATGTAAGCGCGTTTTCCGCACTTTTTAATAGTATTTTTATGCGTATTTGCCTCCGCAACAGCAATGACACAGTGCCGCGGCTGCGCATTAAGGGTCGGTATAATGTCAGATGCACAATTTCAAATGAGCATAAAACATTGTGTAACTTGGTCAATCGGTTTAATAAAAATAATATAGATAATAGACTATAGGGCTGATATTCGTGCAGAAGCAAAAACGCAAAAGCTTTAAGTTCGCTCGATAGAAAAAAATTATGAAGTTACCTCTATATTTCATGTTTTTCGAGTGTTAAAGGACCTTTCTTAAAACAGTTTGCCTTGAAATTTGTATTAAAAATAAGAAAACAAATGACCCCGTATAATTGCACGGGGATTTTGAATAATTCTGTTTCGTTTTCATTTAATTTAACATCTAAGAATTGGCGCTTACGTCGATTTATTCTGAGACAAGGCGGCGACAAGATATCTCGGTCGCACGCGCTTTTTGTTCCATGCTTTGTTTCGTCACTCACCCGTCGGTCAGTTGTGATCGCTCCGTTGAGACGGGAGGGCTACGTTTTTGCGCTCTCGACGTCCCGGTTTCGTAATTTAAATAAATCTCGTAATTTGAAACATGGGAAATAAATGCAACCAATGTAAAAAATGGAATAAAAATGTTTTACGAGTGAAAATAAAGCAGTGGATGAAAGTAATGCAAAAGTACGTCATTACTTAACAAAATAAGTAGATAGGTCATGTTTTATTAAAGATGTTGAACTAAAGGTTGTCTCAATGGACTAATGAATATCGCTATGTTTTTCGTCTGAGGTATTTTTTTTAGCTTACAATTTAATATCACAATAAATATGGTTGATGGATGTGGAAGAGGCGAAAGAGTTGTGTCTGGATCGTAGCAGATGGAAATCTGTAGTCTCTGCCTAGCTGCCTACCCCTCTGGGAGACTAACAAAACCTTATCTCACCATCACCATCGGCGTATCGACGTATTCTCGTATCGGCGTATCGACGTATCGGCGTATCGACGTATCGTTGTATCGACGTATCCCCGTATCGACGTATCGTCGTATCGACGTATCGTTGTATCGACGTATCCCCGTATCGACATATCGACGTATCGACGTATCGGCGTATCGACGTATCCCCGTATCGACGTATCGACGTATCGGCGTATTGACGTATCGTTGTATCGACTTATCCCCGTATCGACGTATCGGCGTATCGACGTATCGGCGTATCGACGTATCGTTGTATCGACGTATCGTTGTATCGACGTATCCCCGTATCGACGTATCGTCGTATCGACGTATTCTCGTATCGGCGTATCGACGTATCGGCGTATCGACGTATCGTTGTATCGACGTATCCCCGTATCGACGTATCGTCGTATCGACGTATCGTTGTATCGACGTATTCCCGTATCGACATATCGACGTATCGGCGTATCGACGTATTCTCGTATCGGCGTATCGACGTATCGGCGTATCGACGTATCGTTGTATCGACGTATCCCCGTATCGACGTATCGTCGTATCGACGTATCGTTGTATCGACGTATCCCCGTATCGACATATCGACGTATCGGCGTATCGGCGTATCGACGTATCCCCGTATCGACGTATCGACGTATCGACGTATCGACGTATCGGTGTATCGACGTATCGTTGTATCGACGTATCCCTGTATCGACGTATCGTCGTATCGACGTATCGTTGTATCGACGTATTCCCGTATCGACATATCGACGTATCGGCGTATCGACGTATTCTCGTATCGGCGTATCGACGTATCGGCGTATCGACGTATCGTTGTATCGACGTATCCCCGTATCGACGTATCGTCGTATCGACGTATCGTTGTATCGACGTATCCCCGTATCGACATATCGACGTATCGGCGTATCGGCGTATCGACGTATCCCCGTATCGACGTATCGACGTATCGACGTATCGACGTATCGGTGTATCGACGTATCGTTGTATCGACGTATCCCCGTATCGACGTATCGTCGTATCGACGTATCGGTGTATCGACGTATCGACGTATTCTCGTATCGGCGTATCGACGTATCGGCGTATCGACGTATCGGCGTATCGACGTATCGTTGTATCGACGTATCCCCGTATTGACGTATCGTCGTATCGACGTATCGTTGTATCGACGTATCCCCGTATCGACATATCGACGTATCAGCGTATCGACGTATCCCCGTATCGACGTATCGGCGTATTGACGTATCGTTGTATCGACGTATCCCCGTATCGACGTATCGTCGTATCGACGTATCGGCGTATCGACGTATCGGCGTATCGACGTATCGTTGTATCGACGTATCGTTGTATCGACGTATCGTCGTATCGACGTATCGGCGTATCGACGTATCGTTGTATCGTTGTTTCGACGTATCCCCGTATCGACGTATCGTCGTATCGACGTATCGGCGTATCGACGTATCAGCGTATCGACGTATCGTTGTATCGACGTATCGTCGTATCGACGTATCGGCGTATCGACGTATCGGCGTATCGACGTATCGTTGTATCGACGTATCGTTGTATCGTCGTATCCTCGTATCGTCGTATCCTCGTATCGACGTATCGTCGTATCGACGTATCGTCGTATCGACGTATCGGCGTATCGACGTATCCTCGTATCGACGTATCGTCGTATCGACGTATTGCCGTATCGTCGTATCGTCGTATCCCCGTATCGACGTATCGTCGTATCGACGTATCGGCGTATCGACGTATCGGCGTATCGACGTATCGTTGTATCGACGTATCGTTGTATCGTCGTATCCTCGTATCGTCGTATCCTCGTATCGACGTATCCTCGTATCGACGTATCGTCGTATCGACGTATTGCCGTATCGTCGTATCGTCGTATCCCCGTATCGACGTATCGTCGTATCGACGTATCGGCGTATCGACGTATCGGCGTATCGACGTATCGTTGTATCGACGTATCGTCGTATCGACCTATCGACGTATCGGCGTATCGACGTATCGTTGTATCGACGTATCGTTGTATCGACGTATCGTTGTATCGACGTATCGTCGTATCGACGTATCGGCGTATCGACGTATCGACGTATCGTTGTATCGACGTATCCCCGTATCGACGTATCGTCGTATCGACGTATCGACGTATCGTTGTATCGACGTATCCCCGTATCGACGTATCGTCGTATCGACGTATCGTTGTATCGACGTATCCCCGTATCGACGTATCGACGTATCGACGTATCGACGTATCGGCGTATCGACGTATCGTTGTATCGACGTATCCCCGTATCGACGTATCGACGTATCGGTGTATTGACGTTTCGTTGTATCGACGTATCCCCGTATCGACGTATCGTCGTATCGACGTATCGGCGTATCGACGTATCGGCGTATCGTTGTATCGACGTATCGTTGTATCGACGTATCGACGTATCGTTGTATCATCATCGTTATCATTATCTTTGCAAGTATGACTTTCGAAAAATAAAATTTTAAAATATAAAAATTAGATGCAAACACAATTACGCAAAAAAATGCCATTGCGAACAAACCGTTTTGTCAACTGGGTTGAATTTTATACATCGTAGATGCATTATACTTATTATTAAAAACTAGCACGTGCACGGGTTAATGACCGCGGATCCACACCGCTCGTGGGAGCTAAGAAATAGCGCTCGCGGCCGGTGACGGCCGGTCGCGCAAACAGTTGAGGTGCGGGGATGCGGGGGCAAAATCACTAATTTGTCCAGGTTTATACGCAGCCTTAAGTGTAATTATGACGTGCTTAGAAAATAAAACCACATGCTCTATGGATTATACTAAACCACTTCTAAAGAAAAATATATTAAATAAAGTGAAAAAAATGTACTTCCCCATATAAATTTTTAATACCAATTTGTCATTTTGAAGTGATTTTGCTATCGCCTTATTTGAAAAGTTTTTCTATGAAAGTGGTAAAGTATAGTCAGGAGAACGTGTGGTTAAATTTTCTGAGCACGTCATAATTACGCAATGTATTAATTATATTCCAAGGGTATGTGTTTTCACAATCCGTCCCTGACAGCGGCACATTTTCATACGTTTTTGAATTGGCTTAGCTCTCGCCAAATCACCTAAATAAAGGCTTATATAAAAGTTCTCTCTTTAGATAATCTTTACGTATAACCTATTTAAGGGGATGACACACTCTAACTTCAACCAAACAACGAAAAGGTGATGAAAATATAGTACTATTAACACCTTGATGTCTATAAGTGTACCCTAGGTTCTATAATAGCCGATGAATAACGCAACTATTATGACTTATAAACGAGTATAAGCAAGCGTAAATTCCCGCAAAGTGTAAGTTCCAAAAGGGCAAGTAAAAGATCTGACAGCAGATATTCTAGAAACAGCCTTCAATTAACCTCACTTTATCTGCGCATTGCCTGTTGCATTGGCTCGTCTAAATGTTAATAAACCAATTGTTTCGCCAATATCAATATCTGATACGCTGTTGGTAATTGTATGAGACGAGGTTTTATTATTTGTTTGATATATGGGTACATATACATATACATACCAACAAAAAATACAATACTAGAGTGTGTAACCACAACTTTAGACTTTGTTCAATACCCAATTTGGGAAGAATTGTAGGATTTGTTTTTGGAGAAAGATGATTTTCTTAAGACTGGACTCGTATCATACTTCTTAACAAAAAAAAATACGGGAAAATCGAAAGCTATACGAATTTTATTTTTCTCACTGTCACTCCAAGCAAAAAATCACCCAGAGAGGCGGATTCAGGGCTAAAGGAAAAATGTTAGTTTTATATTTTTATAAAAAGAACTAAAATAGCTAGAAAAATGTCTAAAATCAAAATCAAGATATTGTTGAAACCCATATAACAAAATATGTTCCGAGTTCTGTGGATGGTTCCTATTTGTCAAACGAGGAGAGAAAAAGTGTGTTTGAAGACCTCGTTTCAACAATTATTTCTGTCCAGGAAAATTTATATAAGGATATTTTCCAAAAAATTCATGTGCCAAAAATGTATTACAATTTTCTGTCTATTTCATAAAATACACAGAAAATAAGGGCCCGTATTTTTTTTATATAGCTATCACTCATGCACTTCCTTCTCAAGGGCATCGCAAATTAGTTTTTCAGAATAACGTATACATATACAGTTCCAAATGAATTTGATAAAACTGATTTGCCGCCCTCTGTGTTACAATGTGTAAATCAAAGATTTCAAAAAGTAAAGATAGGCCCTTACCGTAGTATGACAGCACCAAAATGTTTTCACCTTTAAATGGGTTACGCTCACACGTTTGGAATCAGTGCTCATCTGAACACAGTGATTGTTGGATGTCTTAATGAATTTATACGGAAAAAGGTGTCTCAATATAGTGTCGTGTGCATTTTTAAAGTGCACTAACGTTTCAATAAATACGAATAAAGTCAAAAGTGTGACATTTCACATTCAAAAACAATGCAATAGATTTTAGGTGCCAGGGCTCATCTAAACTTTTTTGAAATCTTTGGTGTAAATAGGAAATACATATTAACAGAGCCTCTGTTACAGAGGTCTTTGAACTCTTGCATCTAATGTATTCTGCTTTGATGGAACATGACATGATAGGCGCTTAATTATTACCAAATAATATAGCCGATTCTGAAGACTTTAATTTTAGTTTTAGTGCTGTCAAAACTAAATTTTCTTTATCGCAAAAAAATCCTTAAGTGTTAGACTTAGAAGCTAAATTACTTTGGAAAAATTCAAGTTTTGACAGCACTAAAACTAAAGTTAAAGCCTTTAGAATCGGCTTTATTGCGGCCTTATCCCCGCTATCACGGTTACTTTAATCTTTCACAAAATACCGTCATATAGAACCTTGTCAAATGTACTTTACCTTCTAACACATTCAATAGGTGAAGTTTTGAGATGACGGTTATTAGATGTCACATGATTCCATAGTGGGTCACAATGAATTTTCCCCGATCGCAATTGACACTAGAATAAATTAAAAACTTGAACTTGAAAATGAAATAGAAAAAAATTAAAGCATTTTAATTAAGCTATGTTAAATTGTATTTTTATTTCACCTTTTTGTACATGTATTTTAGCAGATATCTTAAAAATCGTACATGAGTATCGACAAAAAAAATCCCTAATTAATATAATTATTTATGTGAGTATTTTATTTATATTAGTTTTTATCTGTAGAAATATATATTTAATGGTAAAATTACTTATTTTTATTATTACAGTGTCCTCTCCCACTAAGGTTTGCTGGAAGAAATCTCTTTCCAGTGATAAGCTCGTCTCTGTACATGTTTTCTATTGTAAATAATTATATTTAGTGTATCTGTGTACAATAAAGAATAAAAAAAGAAAATTAAAATGGCATTTTGAAAATATAAATTATCTAATATTTTATTCTTATTCGCATATGCAGGTCACCAACGCCTGCTAAGATTTTAGCAAACATACAACTGCAATGGATGTAAGTAATGTTATAATAATAATAGTAGTAGTTTATGCTACAAAAGCGAAAAGGAATAAATTACGAGGACGATTTAAAATACGAGCGTAGCGAGTGTTTTAAACGTAACCGAGTAATTTATTGCTCTTACGCCCGTGTATCATACTACGTTTTTCAATGCATAGTGTGTGGAAAAAAAACAAATATAATCTTGTTAACTTTAAATTATGATTGGTGAGCCAAAGGACTGTATCCAGAGCCGTTAAACAGTGAAAAAAAAAGTATAAAATTTATGGTACGCAGGAAAGGTTGCAGGTTAGCCAACATCTCGTAAATAAATTAAAAGAATAATAATAATAAAGCCCTAGGGCAAAATAATCGACTTTCTGTTCGGTTTTGATGCATAAAAAGTGGGCCTTTACGAGCACTTGCATTAAAAATTGAATTCTTTAAATTTTTTTAAATTATTGTACAAACACGAGCTTAATACTAATTAGTATTTTCTATAAACTAGTGAGGGAACTGTTAAAGGTAGTGCCATAATATTGAAAAGGTATAATCATGAGAATAGTACTTTAATTATTGAAATAATTAGACTACATCCTAATAAACATTTAAAGCAAAGTTATAGTTTAAAAAAAATGGATAAACTACATAAACAGTTTATACAAATATATGTAATATATGTACAACTGCATGTCATCCACATCATCATCCATCAGCCTACTTCGTCCACTGCTGGACATAAGCCTTTCCAGGACTTTGCCACTCCCGGCGGTCACCCTGGAAGAATTGCCCATACTCACAAACGCTGGGCAGGCGTGTTGGTGAGCCTGGTGCCGGAACCCTCGCACCAGTGACGCCGCTGCCCGTAACCAGGCTGTTCCATATAAGGCCCAGCTATTAGGGATGGATATACCGCCACCCATCGGTCCCATGGCATGGTGAGCCTCCTGGTTTTTTGCCTGTGAGCTGTCCTCTTACTCTCCCCCGAATTACTTTGAGGGGGTCTCCAAGTAAGATGGTGGTACCTCCACAGTCGAGTCCGGCATCAGCTCTACCACCTCTAAAACCACAACTGGATGTAAGCAAATATAATTAAAATTTTAACAGAAAGCTGTTTCTAAACTCATACCGACAAAAACATTGACCTTTTTACATCACACCTCGGCGTAAGACTTAAAACCGGGTCGTAATCCATAAAACTATTAGTTACTGATATCAACATTTTGAATCAAAATATTTATGTGCTATAAATAATGTTTTTATTATTTTCGTTGTCATGAACAACGACATTTCACAGGATATTAAAATGGCAACAAACATGTGATAAAATGGCCAGCGTCATTACCTCATCTCTGTTTAATCTCTGGCTCATGTCCAATTACACAAAGCTAGTAAAAAGGATACGAATGGGCACATAATCGTTTCACAATACAATATGCCCAATAGTGGAGAAACTCCGCTGTCTAGTTTCGCCACTTAGACTAGAATTAGTAAACATTTTTGAGCTTTAAATTAAAAAAAAAACATAAGAAGTAAACTTTTATGAAAGTGGTAACTAATGTATACATATAAAATATTTTTCAATGCTAGTGCTAGTAAAGGCCAACTTTTTATTCATCAAAACCGAACAGAAAGTCGATTATTTTGCCCTAGGGCTTTATTTTGTTTTTTTTATAATCTGCAGCCTTTCCTGTGTACCATAAATGTTATACTATTTTTCCACTGTTTAACGGCTCTGGATACAATCTTTTTGAGCCAATTATAATTTAAAGTTCACAAGATTATATTTGTTTTATTTCCTAACACTACCCAAGTAGCATTTTACTCCATTTAATTCCCATGTGTACTTGAAGCATTATTACAGTTCACTCGTGATGTAGAAGCTGCATTATTGCGATTAATTACACCTACACCTGTCTAAGGGACTTATAGAGGTGTAGAGTTATACTTTTATACGATTGTTGGTGTAATAAGTAATACTCTAACAACTATCCTTTAGTCAGCCGTCTGACTAAGAGCATTATAGGAGGGTAGAGATACGGCAACCGCTGTTTAACGGCCTACTTGTACGATGTTATGGAGCTAGCATTTTAATAGAACACACGTGGTAATTTATAAAGCCAAAGGCTGTTATGTTTACTTGTTTTAGACTGTTATACAGCTAGTAGCTGTAGTAGGACTTGTTTGTGATCATTAAAATAACCTCTTTTTACTATCTGTACAGAAGTGTTTAAATGGTTCACATGTGCACTGTAGGCTGTTAAAAGGACTACATGTGTTGTTCATTAACATCAATAGCAGTTTATTTGTCCACAAGTACTACTCTTATTTGCTGTAAGCTGAACATGAATGTGAATGTGATATTCTATTACACTTATCCCACGGTATCTCACACGAAAACAAAAAGTGATTTTTGTTAGTTTGTTACAAAATTTGTACTTTAGGTACTCATACTTGTCTTAGTACCTGGGCTAGGCGATTTAACGGACAATAATTATTATTGCGGATCTCTAAAGTTTCAGTATATTGAAAGAATTAAACGATGATACACAATTGACCTGAAATACATCTTAAAGCTGTACATAAGTTCATATTAGAATAAATTTATAGACATTGGCTCTGTAGTGGTACAAATGTGGGACTTCATACAGATAACAGCATTCTAACAGAACACATGTGAACCTATTAAATGCTCACCGCATTAAATTGGAGTTATAACAGTTCACATAGCCGTTTTTCATTTCCACCATGTTGTTCTACGTAACCTAAAATATTTACCAAATACTACTTAAACTGCTATTATAATGCTATTATACTGCTAATGTACAGCCATAGTGAACTTAAGGCTGTCTAATTTGTGCCCAAACTGGTTCTATAAGAGCATTATAGCAAGCTATACAGCTCTTATACAGCTGACTTACACAGCTTGTGGAGTACATGTGAACGACTAGACATCTTATATAGAACCCCGAATGCTACTTGGGTATGCATTAAAACGTAGTATGGTACACGGGCGTAAGAGCAATAAATTACTCGGTTACTCGGTCTTCGTATTTATTCCTTTTCGCCCTTGTAGCATAAACTACTATTATCTACTCTCTTACTGCAAAAAGGCAATTGCAACATCAAAAGCAGTTTTATAAGTACCTAAATGTAAGTGCGCGTTAGCATGGCGGTAGCGGTCATTCACTCCTTCTACCACTGTACTCGTTTTTGCGGTAGCAATACTTCCATATGTTCCGCGTAACGTGCGAAAGTACTGTCCTAAGCGTACTATAGTAGCGGGGCCAATATGGCCGCTACTATAATACGACAGTACAAAAGGGGTGAATGACCGCTGTCGCCATACTAACGATGATATAGATTGTTTATCTGATGTTATAATATTACATTATTATACCGCGATTATGCGCTGAGATTGGCTATTTTATTATTATAAAACTGCTAGAGACCCAATCAACAACAGAGACGGGAAATAAGTCCCGACCTTATTTCTTAAGTCATGCTCCCTTTATTCTTATTGGTCTTCAAGGCAGCATTACCGGAACGACGCCCCCAAGGTTCAGGAACGAATGTCTTCTTCTCATTTTTCGTGAAATTGTTAGTTAAAAATATTATAAATAAAGACTATATTTTTTATGGTTGTAGATAAAGTATTGTGTGCAACTCAACATAATTAGACATTGGGACACTCGTGCAAAATTATTACGAAACTCACTTCGTTCGTTTCGTAAACAAGCACTCGTATCACAATGTCTCAAATTATGTTACAGTTGCACAAAATATTATTCTTAAGGCGTTGCGAAAAAAAAATTAAATAGTATATAAAATAAAATAGTATATTATTTTTGGAATCTTTTTCTAGGGATTTGTTAAAATAGAAACGCAATCGGAGAAATTCGGTTTGATAGAAATATTTATTGAAATGAGGTCTTTTTCGACACCAATTCTCCTGGTTTGACAATTTAGAATGACATATGGACTGCAATTATATTTTATTAGATGGGTTTTAACGGTATCTTCTGGTCAAACGAAATTTTGATAGAAACTTTAGTACTTTTATATTAATAAAAAACCGACTTTGCTACTTTTCCACGAATCCGTTTCTTTCGCACTGAGGGTTTTCCCACAGATGGAGTAACAGGGACGCTAATACTTTTACATATCGCCTTAAGTGTAGCATAACATTATTAATTCATTAAGGATCTATAATACATATACAAGCAAAATACGTACTCATCACGAAATCTCCGGAATTACAGAGCCTATAGACTTGAAATTTAGCAAGTCGTCGTCCCAGTGCTTAAATAGCGAACGGACCATTTTTAGAACTTTTTATTTTATTTTTACATATGTTTATTTTCATATATCCATATCCATTCATGTAAAACATAAAAAGAAAATGCCAAAAATGATTGGTTTGCCATTCAAGCACTGGGATGATGAAGTATTGGTTCATTATACCACACAAACACCTAAAAAGTTTTTTTTATATCCAAAGGTAAATTTTTATAAAAGGGTTTTTATATCCACAAGCCCAAAGCGTAGCCTTGGTGAGTGCTTGGCCCTTCGTTCGGCAAAACTCGAAAACGGCTATGGTATTTGAGCAAAGGTGGAATTACGCATAAAAAGACGTCGTATTTTAAAATATACTTTATAAATAATTGACAGGTCTACCATAGAACCACTGTCGCCGAATTTATATTAAGGGTGCCCAAACTCCCCGAATATTATCGTCTGTAGGACTGAGCCCCTCCTCTCCCATTTTGTGGAGCAGTTTTTTTTTTTTCTTATTGTACACAGATAACTTAATTCTAAATTACATAATAAAAGAAACTAAATTGATGGAATACGTCCATTATATATATCGACAAAGTATCGTGTACAGTCTTTTTAGGGTTACGTACCTAAAAGGTACAACAGGAACCTTTATGGTGAGACTCCGTTGTCCGCCCGTCCGTATGTCACAGCCTCATAACTTTAGCACCGTTAAAGATAAAGACATGAACTTTGGCCCAAAAATAGCATTAATTTGCCCACATATGACGGTGTGTAAAAAAACATGAAAACTTTGAAATTGTTCAAAATATTTTCAAAACAAAAGTGAGAAAAATAAAAAATATTATCTTAAAAATACAATATGGGTATCAAATTGTAGACAATAAATTTTTTATTGTAAAACTTTATACTTTTACTATATTTACTGGCACAAGTTTCAAAAAATCTTTAAAAAACCACAAAAATATGTATTTCCCTTCCCTAATCTCCGAAACTGGTAGACCGAAAAATACGAAAAATATTTCAATTATAGATCATAACCGGCCAATTACAGGAAAACGATAACGATTTAAAAAAAATTGAGCACATATGAGAAATATAAAAAAAGAAGTAAAATAAATATTTTATAAAAATACAATATTAGTACGAATAGGTATTAAAAGTTGATTGTAAAAATATATAGTTTGGCAGTATTTAATCCCATCTATTTCGAGAAATCCCTGAAAAACCATGAAAAAATGTATGTCCCCCCCTTATCTCCAAAACTGGTGAACCAAAAAATATGAAAAAAAATCATGGTATATGTATTTACTTAAAGGTTACAGGAAAAATAAAGCAGTTGATAAAAGCACGAAAAAAAAAATAAGAAAATTAAATATATCATTAACAATACCGAACCCTAGGTACGCGAGTCTGACTCGCACTTGGCCGGTTTTTTTATTAAGTTATTAAGCTTTTACAATGTTGTACAAGAATCATGTCATGACTCATCGAATTTATTCTGAGATGATTCAACAGAATAAATTCGCACTTTATGATTAATTTAAGGCGCTTATTACGTTCACAGATATTGATTCGGTCAGCAATTTAAGTAACACTTAGCTATTGTAACATCTTCTATTGTAATTTTGACAATCTTGGGCGCAATACTAGGTTATGCCTAATCCTGAAAATGGACATCGTTTGTAACCTTAACTCAAAATTAAGTTGATGAATATCGTCCTTACACAAACAGAAAAGTTATTGGCCAAAGCCCCACCGAAGTATTATTCTGCTCTAATGCTGTAGCTTCACTTCGGTGCAAATTGGTCCGTGTTGGGCGATTACCGTTTCTGATCCTTGTTTTGACAGTTCTAAATTTAAAGTTTGCAGGAGGCACAGTGTTTTTTTTTTATTAATTATTTTACGCTTGGCCACAGTTGAAGAGCACTCGCCCAGAAAGTGAGAGAGTGAAATCAGGTGCGGCGTTCATCAGTCTGTCTAGTAACTTACGCAAAATCTACGGAAGTCGGTAACGGACGATTAAATAATGTGTTGATTTCGCAACGAAACCATGTAACTGTCTAAACTAACTCTATCCGGTGGTACGACTTCTCATGACGTCATGGTTTTGTCTGCGGCTGAATCCTACTACGAGCTCAGACCAAATAAAAAATCAAGACGGAGCGTACTCCATGTATAGTGCGCGCCAATCTTTTAGTCGCCTCTGATTGAGTTACGAGTGCAAGCTTGCGCAGGTACAGTCAAGGAAACAATAATATGAACGGTTGATTATTAAATGTTTACTATAAGTGGGAAGGTTTACTTGTTGTACCTACCTATTTAATATATATTTATTATTTCAGTGCAATCTTAACTGTTTAATTAAAACAAATTAATATAAACACCATTTTCCTACATTGTCGCCTTAAAACGCTATAAGGACCGCGAGGCATAACAACAACAATAAACTTTAACAAACTAAATCAACAAAACAACAAATAAAGGCAACACAAACAGATTCAACGATTAACTTAACGAATCATAGAATTTTTTCCACGAACGTACTTTTCATGCAACGCGCGCGTGTGTAGTGTACGGACGTAGCACTAACACTAACGTATAGTGTTGACACCTGCCGAATGGCGAGCGGGGGGTGTGGTGCGGCATGCAGGCGGGTGTGCTCCGCGCCCTTGCTCCTGTAACGTCCCTCTGACACCGTAAAACGGCTAATGCGTCGATTCTTGGGGCTAGCTTCAGAGGCGACTAAAAGATTGGCGCGCACTGTAACGGTCAAAGCAGGCCAAAATTGAGACAGTTTCGTGTTCGTACACGTCTTCAAACACACACATGTCTCAATTTTTACAACGCGGCGACACTCACTAAGCGTACACAAAACATGTTAACAAAACCGGCCTCATTTCAATGTTGACAGCACTCCATCTTGAATTTTTATTTGGTCCAAGATCACGAGTTGAAGAATCGGGTGATAGGCTGATAGACCGAACCTTCGCCAAAGTAGAGCCCCGGCTTCTCATGCATCACGTTCGGATAATCCATTTTGAAACTGAAATCATGATGCAAGTAGCAAGGCGTGAGTTACTAATACTTCGTTTCACGATGTTGACTACCTTTTAACATAAAGCCACATGAATGTCTCATTTTATAAAACGAACCCATGAACATCTTTGATGTCAAACTATTATCAGAGTGCATTACAAAATTGCAACCAATCAGAAACAAATTTTAAAGCACTGTTTTCAAAAATATTTGTGGTTTTAATTTTGTTTCTGATTGGTTGCAAGTTTTGTAATGCACTCTAATAATAATTAGAGTATTCAAAGCGATGGATTTCGCAATAAAAACATTGAATATTTGATGTCATTTTAACAAACTCTATCAAAATAAATAAAATAAACATAAACATTAAAAAGGTCAGAGAAAAACTTGTCTATTTGAATTTTTGGTACGATTATCTTGGATCTTTGTCGTGTTGTAACAAAAATACAAGCTTCCGGCATTTTGCACATTCCGGTTGAAAATGCAATACATTAAGTTGAATCGACAACATTTTGCTACGATTCTCTTCATTTTTAGGGTTCCGTACCCGAAGAATGCCAATTAGGACCCTATTACTAAGCCTCCGCTGTCTGTCTGCCTGTCAGTCTGTTTGTTGTAGGGATGACAGGTGGTGGGGCTTCAGCCGTAATAGGTAGCCAGTTGAAATATTCACAGAATATGTGTTAACGGCCTCGAAAAATTTATTTAAGTTAGCGATACCTAATAAAGACCTAATATTTTCCTGAATAAATATAAATACTTTTAATTTGATTTAAGTATACGTAAGTATATTGTATTTAAATATTATTAGAGTGCATTACAAACTAGAAAATATCAATCAGAAACAAATCCAAAGACAAAAATTTGAAACAATTCCCCAGGCAAGGATTCGAACCTGCGACCTCTTGTTATCACGACAAGCGCGCTACCAATTGCATCTTGATAACAAGAGGTCACAGGTTCGAATCCTGGCCAGGGTAATTTTTTAAAATTCTTGTCTTTGGATTTGTTTCTGATTGATATTTTCTAGTTTGTAATGCACTCTAATAATATTTAGAGTATTCATAGCGATGGATTTCGCAAAATAAACATAATCATATTGTTTTTATTTACCAAAATGTTTTTAGGGTCCGTACCAGTATTGTGTGGTGGTACGGAACCCTTTGTGCGCAAGTCCGACTCGCACTTATTATTTCCATCACTGTTCAACTCGATTCTAGTCTCAAAATATTTATGTAAAAACAGCCTCGCATGCATTATTCTATCATCATCCCTTGATAGTTTACGAAACAAGGATTTTGAGGCTTTGAGGCTCACAAATAAACTATTTTTTGTTGTACGGCTTCAAAACTAAATCAGAGTTTGTATTACTCTCACAAAGCGACACCTTGGCATAGTACGCCATGATGTATGCTAAGTATAAGTAACATGCATGGTTTATATAACTTACTACCTACTACCCACTTAACTACATACTTAATCAGGAATAAAACGAAAATATTACTTCTGGGATACATAAAGCCTTACGTACGGTAAGTTCATAAATTAACATGACGGATCGAATTGGAAATCGAGTTGCGTTCGTCAAATCGTTGCGCAAAATCAATACCTAACGCTTAAGGCGCTTAGTAATGCCAAATTAGCAACTCGATGTGTGTCGGTACGAATACGTACGGAAACGACATAGAAATAATGATCATATTAGCGCACATTGCAAAGTGGCTGTTACGATGATCGCTGCGTCCTCGATAGTGCAAAATAGGAGAAAATTTAATATTAATGTCATAGAATTGATCATCCATTTATACATTTTTTTGAGCCATTAAGGTACAGTTCACTTATATAGATTGAAGTAGATGACGCAAGTTTATCAAACTCTATGAAAACCAAGCGTGTCACATTTTACTATGAAAACGGTTTGAATTTTAGAAGGAATTTTTAATTTCAATAAGATTTTAATTTTTTTCATAGAATATACGCCATTTTAGGACATAGTTTTCATTATTCTGGTATATAGATTAACCTTTTACTTTTTTATGATTTTTTAAAGAGTTGTCGGTTATGACGTCACTTGAGAATTTTAGACAGTATACTGATTGTGATGTGTGATTGCTATAAAAAAAGTGGTCCGTCTCTGTCTGTCTACTCATGTGTCATCGATCTGTCAAATCAGTCGGCAGCAAATTTTTATAAATTTATCTTCATAACAAAAGACACATTTCTGAACAGCCCTTTCTCAAGTGACGTCACACGAAGGCAAATGGAAGTTAAGCAGTTTTTTTCGTAAAAATATTCACCATCATGAGGTTTTTCAGACCACAAGTTCTAAAATACGACTTATTAAACCTAAATCTCGAAATGAATTTCGAATTAACACACCTTAACATAATTTAATCTTATCGAATTGTACGGTATATAAGACATAGGAGTCAAAGTTGTAGGAGTCGAAGTTAGCGAATATCACACGCAAGGTAGGTTAGCTTGTCGCTTATATAAGGTTAAATAATATTAGTTGGCGAAACTCAAAACATAGGTAGTACTAGTCTCTATGAACAACTGTTTGTATGGGAGCTAAGCGAAATTCGCAACTTTTTTTCTCTTCCTCCCATACAAATTGCCCTGATCAGCTGACTGGTCCAATATGGAAAAGTGAAAACAAATTTTAAGAATTTCGCTTAGCTCCCGTACAAACAGTTGTTCATATAGACTAGTACTACCTATGTATGGAGTTTCGCAAACTAATATTATTTAACCTTATAGTTCAATACATTTCTGTGGTACAGCCACTTAAGGCTACACTAGGCCTTAGAAAGTAACCATTTGACGGTACTAAGCGCCTTAATTCAGTTCTCAAAGACTATGCGGTTCTATATTAATTTACTATCTACGTCAATGTCTACGCAACATTAATTTTGATGTAACCGATCTAGCAATCATATTATCAACACTAGTCTGGCATCTAAATTAATTGACCAGGATATTCAGTAGGTATTAAATGCAGAATTTAATGTCATGGCTTGTAATATGTGGCGAACAACTTAATCTTAATTCTGTTAACGTAATTACAGCTTTGAATATCGTTCGTGTAAATAGTCATTTAGTTAGGGTATGTTCTTAAATATACCGGTAAAAACTAGTTATGCTAGAGATCATTTCCAACAAATTGAGCCCTATCAACTAGGGGTCGAAAATGAACGGTCTCCGAGTTACGGAGGTTTTTTAAAACTTTCAGGGTAGTAACCAAAAACAAATAATTTAAAAATAACTGAGGAGTAGTTCTATTTGGCATTTATTTGTTATTTTTCTGATTAATGATAAATGAGTGATCATTTATAAAAAAATACATGCCCTGAATTCCAATAATCCCAGAAATAAAAGGTCTTAGGTGGAAAGAACACCTTGTTTGTAATTTTTGGAATATCTGCGTGTTTTACTTGAAAAAAAATTATCATTTTCGAACCCTAGTTGATAGACATTTGTTGGAAATGATCTCTAGTATAACACCTTTCAAGGAATAGGTCGAATTTCCAAGCACTCTGTATATCAACTATAACAGAAATAAATTTCTACTTTTTCGAATAATAGGGATATCTAAAGATTTGGAACGATGTATATACGTATTTACTGATATTTAGTAATAGGTTTCGCCCATTTCGCTTGTATGAGTATAATTACGGTGCGTAACCGGTCGGCCACAGCTTTAGGCTTCGAGAGGCGCACCAAGCGGTTCTTCTTGCGACGGCGCCGGCGGAGAGAACAAAGTTGTATAGAGCCGGCCAAGGGTCGCCGCTAGCGCGTCTTGTCCGGCTTCGAGTGACTTACGCTGTCGCGACGGCGGTGTGCAGGGAGGCGGGGAGCCGTGCCAGTGATCGAGTGCACAGGACAAACCTAGTGTCGAGCGCTTTGAACAAGCAAGCGCTCTATACATCCGATGCGGTCAAAGGCGCCGACGAGTGTCATGGCAGGGCAAATCCCGTCGCAAAAACCGCCTGGGAGCGCAGCAAGAAGCACCGCCAGAAGCCTGACGCTGTGGCCCTGGCGTAAGTGATCTAACGCTGCAAAACTAGTTTATCGGATTCTGTATTGACGTGAACTGTTATTAGTTTGAGGTAATTAGGCCCAATACACTAAGTGTAAATTGTTCTGGAACTTATTTTGCTTCTGGCGACACTGACACCAGATTGATTTCCTGCTGTTTTGAAGTTTCATTCATTTTATTAACTTTATACACATTTCGTCGCACGCATATGTAATTAACAGTCCTATCTCATTTTTGGGTAATTTCAAGGAATGCAAATAACCAAGTAAGTAAATAAAACGTGTGGAATTAAAGTATAAACGATACTCTATGGAAACAAACGCTTGATCTGAAAAACCCACTTTATTGAGTTAGGATAGTTAGTTACACGAGCGACGATTTTTCACATAAACTAATAAATATTTAACATAATGTTAAGTGTAGCAAAATAATCAAATATTGTGTATAGTAAACAGTCTCTACGTGACTGATATAGTTTGACATAGTTTTGGAATTTTAAAAGCGAGTGTCATTCTTAGAACTACTATCTTATTACTCGTATACCATGAGAGCGACGACGTCAACTAGAACGACTATCTTATTATGCCATGAGAGCGACGACGTCAACTAGAACGACTATCTTATTATACCATGAGAACGACGACGTCAACTAGAACGACTATCTTATTATGCCATGAGAGCGACGACGTCAACTAGAACGACTATCTTATTATGCCATGAGAGCGACGACGTCAACTAGAACGACTATCTTATTATACCATGAGAACGACGACGTCAACTAGAACGACTATCTTATTAATACCATCAGAACGAAGACGTCGACTAGAACGACTATCTTATTATGCCATGAGAACGACGACGTCAACTAGAACGACTATCTTATTATGCCATGAGAGCGACGACGTCAACTAGAACGACTATCTTATTATGCCATGAGAGCGACGACGTCAACTAGAACGACTATCTTATTATACCATGAGAACGACGACGTCAACTAGAACGACTATCTTATTAATACCATCAGAACGAAGACGTCGACTAGAACGACTATCTTATTATGCCATGAGAACGACGACGTCAACTAGAACGACTATCTTATTATGCCATGAGAGCGACGACGTCAACTAGAACGACTATCTTATTATGCCATGAGAGCGACGACGTCAACTAGAACGACTATCTTATTAATACCATCAGAACGAAGACGTCGACTAGAACGACTATCTTATTATGCCATGAGAACGACGACGTCAACTAGAACGACTATCTTATTATGCCATGAGAGCGACGACGTCAACTAGAACGACTATCTTATTAATACCATCAGAACGAAGACGTCGACTAGAACGACTATCTTATTATGCCATGAGAACGACGACGTCAACTAGAACGACTATCTTATCATACCATGAGAACATAGACGCTCAGCTCCTGTGACTGAACTTGTGAACGCGTCGCCCTAACCCCTCGGCCACAGCTTCAGACTTCGAGAGGCGCGCCCAACGGTTCTTCTTGCGACGGCGCCGGCGGAGAGAACAAATGTATGAAGTTGTATAGAGCCGGCCATGGATCGCCACTCGCGCGTCTTGTTCGGCTTCGAGTGACTTGCGCTCTCACAACGACGGTGTGCAGGGAGGCGGGTGGTTGAAACAGTGATCGAGCGCACAGGGCGAACCTAGTGTTGAGCGCTTTGAGCGAGCGAGCGCGCTATACATCCGATGCGGTCGAAGGTGCCAACGAGTGTCGTGGCAGGGCAAAGCAAATCCCGTCGCAAAAACCACTTGGAAGCGCAACAAAAAGCGCCGCCAGAAGCCTGAAGCTGTGGCCCTTGCGTAAGAACGAATCTCGCCTTGAAAATGCCGATTTTTTTCTTTGAAACAGTTGGTAGATATGTAGCCAAAAACAATGAATAATACAGTACTCCGCAGAAAATAATGCACATCGGCTATATTCGGCTTTGTAGAGCGTCGTCTCTGTCACCGGACTGTTAGTGCTACGATACGATGTGCATTATTTACTGCCGCGATCTGTACGTGAGTGTTATATGCGTTTTTTCAAAATATTTTAGTATTATTAAACTCACACGAGTTTAATACGTAATATGAATTTCAAAAGAATCATATTAAGGTTAATATCTTATCTAGTTTTTTTTAAGTTTATAAGCAGTTTTACGGATTTTAAGATTTTGTTTTGGCTTTTGGAATTAATAAATATTTTTTTTATTTTTTTATTTTTCACATTTTGAAATTATATGCTATAGATGGGGTATGAAATGCTTTAAAAAATCCATCTCGAATAATCTCATTAGAAACTTATGTGTGAAGTATGAAGCAATCGGCATAACTTGTCCCTTGGCACAGAGGGTGGTCTGACCATAATATTCGTACCGAGGAACTAGTTTTGTTACGTTAAGGGCGTGTTGGATGTAATTTATACCACACATTTCCTTATTACTGTTGCTTGAATTTGGTACAACTTCATTTTAATGTTTATTTATTTATTTCATGGAAGAGACACACAATAGTAGTTTATGCTACAAAGCGAGTGTTTTAAACCTAACCGAGTAATTTATTGCTCTTACGCCCGTGTATCATACTACGTTTTTCAATGTATAGTGTGAGGAAATAAAACAAATTTAATCAAAGAAAACAATTTAATTATTAAAGTTGAAAGTTACATTGTGTTTCAAGTTTCACCAAGTGCCGACAATCGCAAGTATAAATTTTTACATTGTTACAATTTTGCAAGTTAATGATTGGCATATAACAAAGTATAACATTTATGGTAAACAGGAAAGGTTGCATGTTAGCCAACTTCTCGTAAATAAATATAAAAAAATAATAATAAAAGCCTAGGGCAAAGTAATAGACTTTCTGCTCGGTTTTGATGCATAAAAAGTGGGCTTTTACAAGCACTTGCATTGAAAATCAATTACAGATAAACAGTAAAGATTATTGGATAATGAAATTTACTTCCTTTACGCTTCCTTCAAATACATTATTTTTGTAGTAAGTAACTAATTGGTGACATTTCTTAATCAAAAGTATAAATTATAAAGTAATGTTCACAAAGTATGTAAAAAAATTAAATAGTAAGTGCAGATCAAAAACTAAGCTAAGCATTCATACACACAATCACACACATGCAATGTCACATACCATCGTATATACACACACATTTACGATTTCTTATATTAGTTTTTAAGTATGTTACATTTGTAACACTTCGTTTTTAAACTTGATTTTATTAGTGTTAAATATTACGGTAAGGAGTTGTTTATTATAGAAGCTGCAGATTCTTCGAAGGGGGCTCAACAGCCTGCGTACTTCAATAAGGCCTGAGAATAAGGCCTAGATCGTGTAGAGTGCGCGGGCGCTCTAAATTTAATTTGGTCAAGAAGAGTAAGGCAGGAAGAGTCATTGCATCCCATAGAAGTCTAATATAATAGTACATTACGATACGAGAACGATGAAACGTTTTCTGACGAGTGTGAGTGACACGAGTCGAGAAAAAGTTTCTCGCACGAGTTTCGAAAAATTTTATATAGCACAAGTGCGGAAAATGCGCGTGCGTAAAGCGGTCATTTTACGCACGGTGTGCTATAAATTATGTTATCTTGCTTTTTCGATAACAATTTTTTTCTTGCCCCTTATTGCAAGACTATTCCAATTTGAACTGAGAACTAAAATTGTAGTTCAAATAGTAGATATTTGCGTACTTAAGAGGCGTGCGAATTGTATTTTTGTCATTGTCGCTCCAATAAAAAAATCGCGCAGTCGAGAGGGGCGGATTCAGGGCGAAAGCGAAAAATGTTAGTTTTATAATTTCTATACAAAAACTAAACAAAATTTCAAATATAAAATCTCTAGATATTGTTAAAACACACCTAATAAAATATGTTTGAATTCTGTATATACATAGTTCCTAATCTTCAAACGAGGAGAAAAAGTGTGTTTGAAGACCTCATTTCAACAATTATTTCTATCGAAGATAATATATCCAAACATGTTTTCCAATTACAAATCCCTAGATTATATAGTCAGGATGCATATACCAGAAACTGATTATAATTTTCTGTGTATTTCATGAAATACACAGAAAAGAAACACCCGTATTTTTTCGCATAGCGCCTTAAAAGCGTTGATGACGATGGCCTTCCTAGGTGGAAAAATACTAGATCCAGAGCTAGAATTTACTTAAAGTTCAGACACAGTGCACCAATAACATGATATGATAATCATTGGTTCCTCATAGTAACACAGATCTATGCCGTAGGACAAAAAACATCACTGATATTGAAGGTTAACTAGTAGAAGATTTATTAACGTAGATTTTAATCATCGAGTCTATAATTGTAATGAATTCCATAGATTATTACAAACAGTTATTCCACATAGTATGAAGTAGTTTCGTTATTATTTATGTCTACAACCACTTGTTTTTCTATCCCTACATATATTATAAAGCCAAACCATACTTCAGGGTAATATTTCAGGTGTATTTTTTTAAATCAAAATTGTTTCAGTGTCGTGCATACTTTCATACCCTAAAAAAATTCTTTTAGGAAAAAAACAAGAAAAACAAAACAGTAAAAAATACAGCCTGCATATAAAATCGAAGTACCACTCACACATCACTCCATCACGAAATCTCCAGAACTATAGAGCCTACAACTTCTGCATAAAAAGCTTATATTTAGAACATTTTTTCATGTAATAAAATTGTCATAAACTAAAAGTCGTCAAAATATGTTATTGATTACCATAATACTCATAAATGAACTGGAGCATCGTCAACCTAAATAATTTATTGTCAATTTTTTTTTTTAATTAATGGTCATTGAAATGATGTTGTCGAAGTTAAGTTATTCAAATGTAATATGAATGTCATATTTGCACTTACTTTACACATGCATATGTCTAGAATAATTTAAAATTACATTATAAGACATAAATCAAGGCAATTATTACTCGGCTAGCCTTTGCTTAATTCAACTGTAATCGAATATATTCTTAAAAAATAAAAGAGCTTTGACAAGCGTACAATTCTGTAAGTGATTAAATATAGATCTATACTCTTCCATTCCATTACATTCTGGAAATTAGTTTCGAAAATCGAACTTTCTGGACCCGGTTGCGAAATTACTCTCAGGTCAGTACGAAATATTCTATGAAATTTCATTTCATACTCGGTTAGGTTCTTTTTGACGTTCTAAGTTTGTCTTGACATTCGAAACTATTTTGCGCCTCGTAGTTGGCAGAATGATACTGGCCAGTTATTAAGCGCCGCCAGCCAGCTACCTGCGAACCAAAATTAAAAAAAAACTGAAGGTCATTAATTATAAAAGACTTAAATTTGGGGGGGAAATATGGCGAATTTTTCAGGAAGTGATTCTGATGATGAATTAATGTCTACTCCACATGAAAAGTAGCAGAAAAAGTATCGTTCTTAGCGAGTACATGGCTTTTCTTCCCCTCTGAATGTAACCTTTCGATGTTTGCTTCGGCTCACGTCGAAACTAGCTTAAAAAAAGCGTTTTTGCACGAAAAATACTATTTTATTTCCGCTACCAGAATTTTTTGGTAAAGTTGTGTAGCATGAACTGTATAAAAAGAGATTTCATCCGTTGTGCATAGTGTGAAATCGCAAATTAGTTAAAAGCGAAGTTAAAAGCCCAAACTATGCCCTTTTTTACAATACTCTCAAGATGATTGCTTCTCATACAGTTGTTCTATTTCACACACGCAAAATGCGCTTATCTATACACATCACTACTACAACCATAGTCAAACGCCCATCGTGAAATGACTATTTGTACCAAGAAACAAGAAGAGCCCAAGTAGGGCGGCTAAGGCCCTCAAATATCAAACTTACGGTGTCAGTCTATTTCTTTATCCATCCAAGACATATTTCAAGACCTAGAATAAGTCCGCTAGGAGAAACATGAAAATATATCTCCCAACTTTGCCAGCCACAAGGAAAGATTTCTAGTAAGTACTAGATTAAATAACAACTTTTCTTCCGTTATACGACTAGGAAAGTAAAGTCTGACATTTAATATTGTGATGATGATCACGAATTGCTCAAACAACGTAATCTCTTTCACGATTGTAACATCAGACAAATAGTTGCAATCTTTAAATTGTATTAGTCATTTTTTTAATTTATAGCGATATTCTATTTTCAAAAGTTAAATTAAAGCCTTCTTAGAATTGCAAGGTATATTCATTCAGGAAGTACAAAAACATTTCAATGAGGTGCCATAAAAAATCAACCTATGTGATGATTAATATGATTAATTGTCATTGGTTTACAAGTAAATTGAATAAATATATTTATGTAAATGTATGTATTTATTTATGGCATCTATTTTTATATTATTAGATATTAAACATTTGTGTATTCGTTTATTCTAGCCTTAGGATACAATCATCATTATATATTTTTTTAGTTTATTCTTTTTTACATTTACATGCTCCCCTCTATATTTTTTCCTCTCATCTTCTCTTTCACCTAAAGGTTGCCTGGTACATATTGCTATCAGCAATGAGTGCCCGCCTTTGTACTATTTTTGTTATATCTTGTTTTGATGTTTTTTTTTATGTGCATTAAGTGTAATAAATAAATATGATAAGTATAATAGACAAGTACATGGTATAATAAGTAAAAAATCACTTTTATTAAAAAAAAAACGTAGGAGGCATTTTTGATGGGAAATAATAAAACTTTTATTACAAAAGGCGTGGAATAAAATTAGGTTCAGTATGAAGACGTACTATGAACCTTGTTAGTACAAACTTCAACCCGTTACAAAATAACATGCCAGTTCTTATGAAAATGACATATGTTCTGTAGCATCCTGACGTGTTTTTACAAGAAAACCTATACGTAACAAAAGTTTCAAGTTTTACGTTCCAGCAGAAGCTTGATTTACATAAACATCATGAAACGTGTCTCGTGCCGGTGCTAGACCCTGCATCACGCATCTTCGAGGATAACGCGGTAGGTAATAACGTACCTTCCAATAGGCAGGCAGAGGCCCTCGTCCCCCTAGCAAAATATGATCATTTTGTCGTATTCCATTTGCGCAATTTTAGCGAAGCTATAGATGCCAAGCAGAAATGTTTGTTTACCTCTTTTCCGTATCCCATCTTAGTCTTCGTAAACTGAAGGAATGAAAGATTTGAAAACAAAAGGCCTGAGAACAAAACATACAAAAATTCAAATTCTTAAATTGAAACGAGTACCAGAGGGGTACATTACATTTTCTTAAGGGCGAGGTAAACCACATAAGTACACTGCTTCTTTGCATACATTCACAATACGCATTGACTTAAAGGCTACTGCTTTATTATTCGCCGCATGGTTTGTTGTCCAAAGAAATGAAGGAGCTCTTCAATAGTATAATTGGAGACCTGTAAGTTGATGCCCTTCAACTGTACATTAACTAAGCCAGCAGGAGCCAAAAAAAAAATTGGATTCCTTCAGGCAGGCAAATAGACAGGTTATGATGAACATCGCTGACAGTTGTTATCATTTCCCTTCGTCTTCTCACCGAAATAAATGCATTGGATTAAAAAACTGGATTTTTTCCTTTACTGGGATAATTTGGGCATATGTGTCCATACCCGGGTGGCTAGTTGGAAAAGTTCTAAATGTTAGATAGTCACAACAGATGTATTTGCCCAGAGCAAAAAATTTACGAGCTCCTAGGTTCTATTTTTGTTTTACAAAATTTACAAATGCTTGAAATCTTAAAATTCGTTGCTAGAACGACGGTCTAGACAGTATGTAATACTGGAGCGTCTGCCGATCACGACTCAGGGCCGCCCTCGACACGATCAGCTTCGATGATCCAATTCTATACCCATAAAACACTGCTTAGTACCTACCGTGGATTATGTGAGGCATTCTTGCTGCATAAAACCAAGACGGCTGTTCTCGCAATATCAGTCGTTCAATTTTTGTTTATTGCATGATAAATACCATGCGATGTTATATCGAGTGACTGCCTTGTAAAATAACAACTACTCAATGTAGGGAAAGATTAATCGATATATAGACAAATAATATTTTTAAAACATCTGCTTAAAATATACTAGATTATGTGCCTGTATTAGTGTGCGCAAAATTAGTTGTTGTAAACTGGTGTTTAATTTTTCAACAACTAGCGCCATCTAGGGGATAGCATTGACATCGTTTAATTAAGCACTCTGTAGACTCGTTTAACCGGATAAACTTTAAAACACTTATTTAGGATGAATATTTTTTTATTTTTTATAGGGTTAAACGATGAATGTCACATTTTTTACATTTCTAGATAATTGAGTTTAAAGTTAAATCTTGTCCTAGTAGTTGTATGGGATAGGAATATTTCTTTTAGACATCTCTTGATTGACAGTGATCTAGTGTATAATACCTAGATGAACTTATCAAGATCCGGAAATGCTACCAAAGACAAAAATAAAATAAAATAAATCTTTTTCGACATTCATCGTTCAAGCCTTGTACCTTTCATATTGATCAAATGTTAAATTTGAAAAAGATGTTTTATAAATTCATAACGATTTCAGATGTCATAATTTATATTCTATTGAATCTATCTTAGAACTTATTATTAAAAAGAGGGATATTATAAATTGCATATCAAATAAATAATCGCCTATCAATACATACTCATCATTTATATTCTTTTTTACATCAAATAACTTACTTCACTACAAATAAACTAAATGTTTAACAAAACTCAAACTGCAGATAATTCGAAAGTATACATCAATATGACATTACTTTTTTCCTCATAATGCAATAAAGTTAAATTTATTTTTGTACAATAATACGAGGTGAATCCAAAAGTTCTAAGCCCGACCTACAAAGAGGTATCAAATCTTTGTAAATCTACCGTCATTTGTTAGTATTTTTTTTCGTGATTGATTGTGTGAAGTTGAAGTTCGATACTGCAAGCTATTATTTTTTTGTGATATTTTGTTTAACGCAGTCTGACGGGATTTTTCACAATGGAGAAAATTTAACACCGTGCTGTGATTAAGTACCTCAATAAAAAAGGTCTTTCCCCTAAAGAGATTCATGAAGATATGGAAACAACATTAGGGGAATCTGCTCCATCGTATTCCACTGTCAAAAAGTGGGTAGCTGAATTTAAACGCGGTCGGGAGACCATTGAAGATGACCCAAGGAGCGGAAGGCCTTCAACGTCTACCACTAAAGAAAACACTGACAAAATTTGTGATCTCATCCTAGGAGACCGACGATTGACCATTAGTAGGATAGCTGAGATCACAGGCATCAGTTATAGCCGAGTGCAAAACATTATAACTGTAGAATTGGGGTTCTGTAAGGTTTCTGCTCGCTGGGTCCGAAGATTGCTTTCAGCTGACCAAAAACGAGTTCGATTCACAATTTCGCGTGACTGTTTGGAACTTTTTGAGGCAGATGCTGAGGATTTTATGTCTCGTTTTGTTACCATGGATGAAAGCTGGGTTCATCACCATACTCCTGAAACAAAACAGCAATCCAAACGGAAAAGATCTGGCTCACCCACACCGAAAAAGGCCAAGTGCGTTTTGTCAGCCAACAAAGTCATGGCATCTGTTTTTTGGGATTCGAAGGGAGTTATTTTATTGGATTATTTACCTAAAGGTGAAACTATAAATTCACGCTATTATTGTAACCTATTACGAAAACTTCGCGAAGAAATAAAAGAAAAATGGCCGGGGATGTTGCGTAAGAGAGTTTTGTTTCATCAAGACAATGCACGAGTTCACACTTCGGTTGAAACGATGGCTGTGATCCATGAATGTGGTTACGAGTTGCTGCCTCACCCACCTTATTGGCCGGATTTAGCCCCCTCTGACTATCATCTCTTTCCAAATTTAAAAAAACACTTGGTGGGATCTAAATATTCGACTAGAGAAGAAGTGATAGTCGCAGTTAATGACTATTTTGACGACCTTCCGGAATATTTTTTTTCGAGGGTATAAACTAGTTGCAGGTCAGGTGGAAGAAGTGTGTTGATCTAGATGGAGACTATGTCGAAAAATAAAAATAATTTTGAACCCACTTTTCTTTCATTTTCACGGTCGGGCTTAGAACTTTTGGATTCACCCTCGTACTACATACATTAGCATAAATACTGACTGCACAGCAAATTTTCCATATTTCATAGCAAAATAACTATCCCAGTCGCATATTAACCAGTACGTAAAACAAAACCTGTTCATCATATTTGTCTTAATTTTCAAGAAGCCATGCTCGGCAAATTTAATGATTATTATACCAAAAAAAAAAATCCTTTTACATTGCATTATTTCTAAAAGCAGAACAAATTAACTGAAAAAGGGTTCTAAAAATACCTGAGGACGATAATGAACCATATGTAATTTATTACTACGTGTACGAGGAGGATGATAATACAACCTTTCGTTTTGCGATCGGAACAAAATCTTTGTTAAAATTAGCAACTTTAGCTACCAACTTGCATGCAGACGCCACGTACAAACTTACATGGCAGGGGTTTCCAGTATTAGTGGTTGGCACAACTGATTAAGCAAAGTGATTCCATCCTCTTTGTATGGCGATTTCAAGTTCGGAGCGTAAAGAAGATTTTGTAGTGCTGTTCGATGCACTCAAAAGGGGCGCTTCAACTCTTTATGATTTTAATATAGAACCAAAAGCACTTATTTGCGACGCAGCAAAAAGCATTCAAAACGTTTTTCAAGAAGTGTTTGGCACAGGCTACTATTAAAATGTGTTGGGCACACGCAAAAAAAAACATACAAAAAAAAGTAGAAAAATTGGTTGAGAAGAAAAAACAGAAAGAATTGTTGGATGATATAGATTTGTTGCATTCAGCTACCTCTCCTACATTATTTCAACGAGCGTTAACTGCGTTTTTACATAAACACGCAAAAGAAGAGCAATTCATATCATATTTCAAACAGGAGTGGGTTTCGCTCAATCCAAATTGGTATCTTGGATCAGCCGAAGGTTCTCCAGTGACAAACAATGCACTAGAGTCATTCAATAGAAGTATAAAAGACAGCCACACATTACGAGAACGACTTCCTTTGTCTAGATTCATCTCAGTCGCAACAAATATGGTCAAGAAATGGTCGAAAGATCACAAACCAGAGACATTTAAAACTTTACCTCCGATAGAACTGAAAGACTGGACTCTTGCATATCAATGGGCGAAACTTGACAAGAATGTAAAATTTTTAGAATCTGATTCCGGACTAAATACTTATATAGTTAGAAGCTCAACAGCAAGTGACATGACATTTACTCAAGATTGGGACACTTTTGATGGTTACAAAAAAAACGCTTTCGCATATTGGAGAGTTGCTTTGCCCACCCAACAAACCGCCTGGGTCAACGGAAAATGCACCTGCATCATTTTTTTTAAGAACTATATGTGCAAGCATATCATCGGACTTGCGATCCGACTCAAGTACGTGGCGCCACCTGCAGAAGCTAAAAATGTGCCTATTGGGCAAAAAAGGAAGCGTGGACGCCCCGCGAAAGCAAGACCCGCTTTAATAATTCAATAAATTACAATTTTGTACCTAATTTTATATTTTTTTTGCTGATCTCATTATGTGGTAATTAATAAATAATAAGACGACTGTGACTAATAAAATGCTGTTTTATTTAGAAAAACTGCTGTAAATAATATAAAAATAGAAGCTATATTTGAAAAGAAAAAGAGTTAAAAGGTATAATGTGCATTAAGATTATTAGCTGTGCATTGATGAAAAAGCTTTTGCTTTAGGAAAAATCGCTGTACGCTGCGAAAATAAATTGTAGTGTGTTTAGTGATATTTTGAGTTGAATATTATGCTGTGCAATCAGTAATTTTGATGGGAATTTGGACTCTTATTGCAAAGAAAAAGGATATTTTTTGATTTGCGTTTAAATACTACCCTTAAAAAGATACCTACTATGTTTGTTTTGTTTTGTAACATTGGTAACAATATCAAACTGACAGACAGTTCAGACTTGGCACATAAAGGCTTTTTGTGTAATGTCAACTTGTGATTTTGTTTTATGTAATTTTTTGCAGATGTAAGTGCTATCCAAAAAACTTCGTTTGATACACGGCCTTTTTTAGGGTTCCGTACCCAAAGGGTAACCAACGGGACCCTATTACTAAGTCTGTCTGTCTGTCACCAGGCTGTATTTCATGAACCGTGATAGTTAGACAGTTGAAATTTTTACAGATGATGTATTTCTGTTGCCGCTATAAAAACAAATACTAAAAAACAGAATAAAATAAACATTTATTATATACATAAATTAAAAAAACATGTCTGTTCTATGGGAGTACAACAGACATGTTTTTTTTCGCCGTTTTTATAGATAATGCTACGGAACCCTTCGTGCGCGAGTCCGACTCGCACTTGGCCGGTTTTTATTCCAATCAGTCGTGACTTGAAAATTACCATGTCGCACTAGCATCAGTTTATTATCCTTACGCGCCCGAATAGGTTATTCCCATCGGCTCACTGGTCGGTAAAAAACAAAATTATTTTTTTCCCCAACCGACTCGTTAGAAAATTCCAATTGTGAAAATTTTCCATTGAATAAAGTAGTACTCAGTAGGCTCACTGGTCGGTTGGGAAAAAAATACATTAATTTTGTAGTTGCAACCGACCTCTATTCTGTATCTTTAGTTGCCAACTGTACTAGGTGCCCATCATCAAAAATATAGCTAAAAACTGAACTTTCAAAATTGCATTTAGTGTGTATTGAACTATTACCGAACTATTTCGTCACTTCAAGTGCGAACATATCCTTAGACAATCGGAATTCGATAGTATATTTATGTTTTTGATGATAGGCACCCAGTCCAGATGGCAACTAAAGATACATCATAGGCCCACGGAGCCGTATTTTTGAATCGTTCTTTTTCAATTCGCGTGCGAAAGTATATACCCATCTCACGTAGCACATCAGAACTTGTCATTTGCAAGATGACACAGGTATATATTTTCGCATGTGAATTGAATACGAACGATTCAAAAATACGGCTCCTGCCCCCCTATTCTGTATCTTAAGTTGCCAACTGGACAGGGTGCCTATCGTCAAACACATAGATAAAAACTAAACTTTCAAAATTGATTTTAGTGGGTATTGAACTATTTACGAACTGTGTCGTCACTTCAAGTGCGAACATATCCTTAGACAATCGGAATTCGATAGTATATCTATGTTTTTGATGATAGACACCCCATCCAGAAGGCAACTAGAGATACATAATAGGGCCGCTGGTCCGATGCAACTCGCAACCGACTAGTGAGCCGACGATGGGAATAACCCACTATGGCACCGTCCAGATAGAAATGTGCAATTGTTGATTTTACTGCTTTTGAGTAGTTGTGTTTACTATTCATTAGTTTACGATTAACTGCACAATTTCATGATTCCGGCTTAGTACTAAAGATTGTATTTGTCTTGTAATTGAAGTGAGTAATGGCTTTTTCTTATTAAGAATCTTATTAGTTAAGAAAGATCTTATTAGTTAGTTCTTAGCATAGTAACACCCATTATTGGCAGTATCTACAAATGATATTTTTAAGTTAAGGTGGATGGTCCAAGGCAATCTTCATACAAACTTGTGGGAACCAATAACGACGACAGAAGTATTATTATTTAATTATGTTACCTTTTTCCACACATTCCTTCAACTTTACACCCACGAATAATCAGTTTTTTTACAAACAAACTTTTTTAGAATCTAATTTTGTTATTTAAAACTGTTGTAATCCAATGTTCATACATTTTTTTTGTATGATTTAAATTTATTTTTGATTTTAAATTGCAAAATTAAACTGTTAAAACATTTTGTTTTTAAGAAAAACTGAATATTCGCGAGTGTAAAATTATTTGAACGTGTAGAGAAAAGTAACAGAACGAAACTGTACTACTTTTGTCGTCGTTATTGGTTCTCACAAATTTTTTAAATAACTACCTTGAACCATCCACCTCAACACATCTTGTATTGCTGTGGATTTTTGTTAATAAATAAATTAAATTAAAATTAACGACTAAGTATCACATTCAACACAACCCTCACGCTTGGCTGTATTAAAGCGTCAGTGAAACGTGGGTGTACGAGTGTGGACTGAGTTGCATTTCTCAGAAACACCTCGGACAACCCCGCGGGAATTCAAGTCGTGGCGATATATTACTACTATGAGACTATGAGACCACCACTGAAATCGCAAAAATAAGGCAACAAATATTTGGTACATTTTGAGCGTGAAGGTTTCGTGTTATAATCAAAGATTTCAAAAGTTTAGATGAGCCCTGACACCTAAAATCCATTGCATTGTTTTTGAATGCGTGCGTTAACATAATGCCGACGCGCGCACACTTATGAGTGCGCAATCTGTCTACCTACGATCAGCAAACTGATCAGACTACTAAAGTTGTTAAAATTATTAACTTTAAGTGCACTTAAGGTGTCCAACTATCACTGTGTTCAGATGAACACTGATTCTAAACATGTGAGCGTCAGCCATTTAAAGGTGGAAACATTTTGGTGCTGTCATAGTACGGTAAGGGCTTATCTTTACTTTTGAAATCTTTGGTTATAATATGTAACAGCATGCTGCAGCATGATTTGTTTTCATGGTTGCAGTGTTGTAACCATATGTATCGAGTAAAAGGATGTGACCAATTCGGAGATGTGTAGAAGAAAAAACTACATAAAAATAAACAGGGTTGGCTGCATTTTGTACAGTTAGCAACATTTTTTTCATTTTGTCACATAAGTAAAAGGTTTGCACGTTCTATGTTGGTCATATCCCTAATGTGATTTAGCTTGATTTTATCAAACATCGATTTATTTGACAGGTGGTAGAGCTGATGCCGGGCTTGACTGTGGAGGTACCACCATCTTACTTGGAGATCCCCTCGAAGTAATTCGGGGGAGAGTAAGAGGACAGCTCACAGGCAAAAAACCAGGCGGCCCACCATGCCTGGGACCGATGAATGGCGGTATATCCATCTCTAATAGCCGGGCCTTATATGGAAAAGACTGGTGATGGGCAGCGGCGTCATTTGTGCGAGGGTTCCGGCACCGCGCTCACCAACCCGCCTGCCCAGCGTGTGTGAGTATGGGCAATTCTTCCAGGATGACCGCCGGGGAGTGGCAAAGTCTTGGAAAGGCTTATGTCCAGCGGTGGACGAACTAGGCTGGTGGATGATGGATAGAAATGCAAAATGCTCCAAGTTGCGCTCAGCCAACCCTATTTATTTTGATGTACTTTTTTTTTCTACACTTCTACAAATTGGTCCCATCTTGTTATTCGATACATAGGGTTACCGACTGTATGCTCCTAGTCCATTATTGAAAAATATTTCTCTATTTTGTGACATCATTTCCTGATACATCGGCGTACACAAACTATATACGATGACATTTATTTATGCAGCCAAATTCATGCTAAGTGATCAGTATCACGGATCGATAACATTTTTTGCTAATATCGCAAAATAAAATGTTCACTTCCCATAGTAAGGCTGGGCTTGTGTTTTTAGGGAACAAGAAAAAATATATATATTAATTTCAGAAAAAGAAGCCATTGAACTTTGATACTGAGCACTTACCGAGTCTTCGGTATGATTTTGGCTATATAAATGAATTTCACCTTGCATACAAGTATTTTTATTTATGATATTATTAACAAGATGTGAACTACACTAATAAATATAAATATTAACTACATTATATTAAATAATAATAACTAAACAAATTGCCGTTCGGGCATGCACCAATGAGTATTTTGGAATATTACCTAATACTTACCACTTGCTGAACGCTGAAGAAAAACATCGTGACGAAACCTGCATGCGTATAAAAAGCGTGTATTTGTGCCCATAAAGGGCAATAGGGCTTACCACTCATCACGTGAGGACGTATTAATCGTCGGTGAAACGGGGGTGTACCGAGTGTGGACTGTGACTGCGTTTCACAGTTCACACTTGGGAACACCTCTGATACCCCCTCGGGGATTCATGTCGTGACGATATATTTATTTTTATAGATACTTATTTTGACTATACAAAAATATGTTATTTATGCAAAACGTATACATAAACAGTAATAATTTAACATATAAATAATGAATATATATATTTTTTTAATAATGAATATTTTTTTTATTTTTTTATTTTTTCATTTAAGAAATAAAATACTTTATGGAAAATTAATATACCTATGTACTCTGTTTAAGATGTAAAAATATAACCGTTTTTCCCCCGAAGGGATAAAAACGGATATTTCGAGTCCAGCCGAGGCTTGCTTGACCCACTTGAGAATACAACCCCGCTTTTACCGAATGCGCATGCTCTTCAAGCCTAAAACCCCCTAAGATCCACATCTCTTGGGGTACCTAACATGGCAACCCCATGATCACCGGATCCGACGCCATCTTGTAACTAAAGAACTCGCACGTTGGCAAGCCTGTTCTTCAGTACCTTGAGCCGGCAAGGCGTCAAAAATTGGTGGGTCAAGCAAGCCTCGGCTGGACTCGAAATATCCGTTTTTATCCCTTCGGGGGAAAAACGGTTATATTTAGAGGTCCGAGCCTTCGGCTTGCTTGACCCACTTGAGATATGTCTGTTTTCTGCCGGCGTTCGAGTTCGAAAGCGTATTGTGATAGGAGGATAGATTTATTGGACTTGAAAAACAAAACTTCGAGAAATATAATCAAATAATATAATCGTTTTGGTCAAACTCAAACACAACATTTACAGGACCAAAATACACAAAGATATTGTTAATTACAATAAACCAATATCTTATCTTATCATAGAGCTTGAAAGTATGAGGACGGCCTGTCCTGTTGCCTGATTGGCCTTTGTATTTCTCTGAAGTAAAATTTTAGAAAAGTCTCCTTTGATTTCCAATTTCCTTTACTAATTACTTCGTCAATATCTAGACCACGCACTGAAAAATTATCACTGGCTACCGCAGCTCTGATACTGCCCGGTGAAGCCTTTAGATCTGCATCCTTAAAGCAGTTTTTAATCCATCCACTAATAACCGTGCGACTAGCTGCCTTCACAACTCCCCTAGTTGTTATAAATAGATGTTCTAAGTCATCCCGAGCCTTGCGCCGGGATTCCGAAATGACAATTAATTTCCGAACCCAAAAAACAACGTCCAAATTTTTAACACGATTGCTATTGATTTTCCAGCCCGACTGTCTGTGTGTCATGGAATCTGTCTTTGATCCGAAACACGGCCAAAAAATCAATGAGCTGCTATCACTTGCGAATTCAATGTTACCTTCTCCAATCGATAACAAGGTTAAATCATGCAAGCGTCTTCCCGAATGTAATAAGAGAAGAAGTGCTGTGTGACGAGATACTTGATACAAATTATTCTCTACAATTTCTATCTGTTTCAACCAGTCTATAATGTGGTCTAAATTCCAAATTCTTCTTTTACTTTTTACTTTTTCTTTTGAGACAGCTCTTACTACATGCCGTACCAGAGGGTGCGCTGATAGGTTGACTGAATTTTGTGGGTTAGAGAAGGTACACACTACAGACTTGTGAACCAAAATTGTTGCCGGTGATAGGCCCAACGACAATCGTAAGTAACACAAATATTTTGCAACTTGTTCTGCTGCTGGGTCAGTAACAGTACAGTTGTTCTCACTCGCCCATTGCTTCCATCGATTCCAAGCACCCTGATAAGTCTTAAGCGAACTTTTACGCCAGGATTTAGATAACAGATCTCTGTATTCTGTAGGCCAGGTGTCTATCTCACGGGTCCACCCCGTACCCTCCATATTTCCAACTGTAATTCCTTCGTTTCTGGTGGCGGCAGGTTTGTTCGCCTGTCGATCAAATTGTGTTCCAAGTTCTGAATTGTAAGGGGGGGTGCACTGGCTCTCAATTTCAGGTCGGATCTCCAAAAGACCCGATGCCACCGTGGACAGATTATTAGGTAAGTTCCTGATGCTTGATTCAAGTGGCTTAAAACCCGAGGCATTAGACAAGGAGGGGGAAACACCCATGCTAGACTCCACTTCCACGGCCTTGAGAATGCATCCACAAATAGGGCATTCTGGTCTCGTGCATCTTCTGTCGCATAAACTGACACCACTGCCGATCTGGTCGAAGCAAAAAGGTCGATTTGAGGAGTACCCCACTTGTGGAATATCATTTGTACTACCTGATTCGAAAGTGACCATTCTGGTAAACACTTGCTGCGTGACAGACTGTCCGCTGTGGCGTTGTAGCGTCCCGGAAGATATCGAGCAAGTAGATTCATTTTCAATTTGTCGGCTAAGAGAAATATTTTCCGAACTAACTTGAGAAGCGTAAGGGACTTGGTACCACCCTGTTTTTGTATGTAAGCTACCACAGATCGGTTGTCCGACTGTATAAGGCAAGTACTTCCTCTTACCAGTCTGCAGTTGCTTTTTATTGTTGTGTATGCTGCCCACATCTCCTTCCTGTTGTAGTGCCAATCGTGTTGCTGTTGATTCCAAACTCCTTTTAAATGCCTTCCGTTTATGATCGCCCCCCAGCCGATGTCGGAGGCATCCGTGGTTATAAATATCGTTGTTGGATTGCTGTGAATTGGTGATACTTCGGTCAGATGTTCGAGCCACCATTGACAATCCCGCAAGGTCTCCTCGCTGAGAATGTATTCCCTTGATTTTGGATAACGTGACATCTTGCTGTTGTCTCTTTGGAAGTAACGGCAATGCAGTCGGCCTTGATCTACTACAAAGGACGCGAAAGTTAGATGACCTAGAACCCTCTTCGCCTGCCACCAACTGCATTTTTTCTTTTTTAATACTTTTTGAAGTAGAGACGCTATTCGGCTGATCTTTCTTTCCCCGATATACTTTATGCCTTTCTCGGTGTCCCAAAACACCCCTAGGTACTCTTGTTTCTGACTTGGTTTTGAGCCTGATTTTTCCAGATTTAGATTCCAACCGAGATCTGTCAGGAAATTTTTCGCCCAAACCCCTTGTTGGTGCAATGTAGCAGGGTTTTGTGATACCAGTAAAAAGTCGTCCAGGTACACTACCACTCGTAACCCGTTCTGACGCATCACGTCTGCGACCCAGTTTGTTATTTTTGCGAAAACATGAGGTGCCGAGGCCAACCCGAAGGGCAAACATGTCATCTGGTAGTATTTGTCCTTGAATTTTAGTATCAGAAACCTTCTGTGACTCTGTGCCATTGGGATATGAAAATAAGCCTTCGAAATGTCGATCTTCAACATGTAATCCTTCTGCTGTAAGAAAGTTGGAATATGACGATGGCTGATTAGTCTGAACTTTTTGACTTTAAGATATCTATTGAGAGCTTTCAAGTTGAATATTTGTCTGTTACTACCATTCGATTTTTTAATTAGAAACATGGGAGAGACGAAACCGTATTGAGTCTTTGCCGTTTCTATTGCCCCCATTGTTTGTAGCTCATGAATCTCTCTCTCCATCTGGGCACTGTGTTTGGTCTCTAAAGCCTTTGTCGTTGACAGACAAATATTAATCAAAGGAGGCTTGCTCACAAAAGGTATCTTGTAACCTTGAATTATATTTAACAGAGTGGGATCTGCGCCAAATGTTATCCAATTATTTAATTTATGGCTCAGAACTCCCACTCGAAAAGATCCATCTTTAATATTTACGTCTTTGGTTCTTGTTGGACTCCCTCGGCTTTTTTGAATCTTTCTTGAACTTTGCGCCACCTGATGCTTGTTTTGGGCGCGGACGGTACTCTTGCACATTCCCAAATTTTGGTTTCTTCGTTGTACGAGATATGTGTTGTGTTTGTCTCCCAGTTGACTTTTCTGACTTTCCTTCCCGTGCTCGGAATGGAAAAAACTTATAGAGACCTCCATGGTTCTTCATAGTTTCACCTAGATTTTCAGACTCGAACAGATGGGAAGTCGATATCGGGAGCTCTTGAAGGATGTTTCCCATTGCCAAGCTTTTGCAATGGAATGCTGCTCTTCTCGCTGATAATACATCCGAGCGACGTCCGCAAACATACTGCATCGTATGATCACAATGCTGACGAAATTTGGTGGGGCCCGTTAAATATTTTTGTATGGATTTTGTAAGGGCTTCCGATCCGACCTCAGAGTCTATTTGTATCAAGGCCTCCTGAAAGGCTTCTCTTTGTAGAAGCAGCCCATGGGTTATGACACCCAGTGTCTGGTCGAACTTTGTCAGCGTTTCAAAGTTGCTCCCTCGTGGTGCTACAAGCTTTAATTGTGAATTAATTTTAAGGGCGGAGAAAATTGGTTCTGCTTGCAGGGCTTTTTCGGCTTCTTTATATCTGATATTGTTCCAGCCCGGTAAACCCAAGCGCTGACAAGCTATGCCTTTTCTAATCATATTGTCTGACGCCCGAGGCACTGCAGGCTCAGCTTCCACCGTTGTAGCTTCGAAATCAAAAACATTGACTTCTTTGTTTTCATTCACATTATTTGGAGGTGGTGTAGTAGCTCTTGGAGAGTCGACCACTTCCACGCTTTCGCAGTCTGATTCCTGTATGCCCTCTTCTATGTCCGAAAACGAGGAATCAGCTTCTATCATTTCTTCTGCTGGGACTGCTGGGGTAGCTTTCTTCTCCATCAACATTACCATCATTTCGCGAAACATTTCTGTTTGTCTTGTAATAGCATCTACCCAAACATTTTCTCGGTCAACAGTTTTGCTACAAGATTCTGTCCTTTTCTTTTTGCGGTTATTCTCTGGGGATACCGGTGTAGTCGATTTCCTCCGCAGCGATTTGACAGCTTCTCCACGGGCTACGATCTGCGGCCTCATATTCTCCACTGCATCCAGAAATAAGCCGAGGCTCTCGCCATGTATCTTCACTGCTAGAGAGTGGGGTGAGAATATGAGGGCCCTGGTAAACGGCCATCTCCACAGCTTAGCCTTGACTCGCTTATAGACCTTCTCTGTGAGCTCTTCTACGCCAAAAGCATGGGCCAACTCTATTGTTGGTATAGCAAATCGAAGCTTGTTCGCCACTTTACTTTCTGGAGGGTCATCCAGAAAATCGGAAGTTTCGTTGACCTGCCAGCTATGCCAACCCTCCGGCAAATATGGAGCTATGGCATCTTCTATCGTTGCGATTATCGGTTCTGCCTCTTCATCTTCTTTTGACGCATTGATTAATTCAAGTAAGGACGGCATTCCGCCTGAAAAGACAAAAACTTTATTGATAGAGCAATTTGAGCGTCCATCTAAACACTAAACAAAGTGTAATCTCCAATTTGGAACGTCGTCTGAGGCGTCGACGTCACATTCGAGCCGTCGATTTTCCATTCGAGCCGTCCACGTCCCATCCGAGCCGTCGACGTCCCACTCGAGCCGTCGACGTCCCATTCGAGCCGTCGACGTCTCATTCGAGCCGTCGACGTCCCATTCGAGCCGTCAACGTCCCATTCGAGCCGTCGACATCCCTCATTCGAGCCGTCGACGTCCCATTCCGTCGACTAGGTAATCGAATGGGGGAATCGGGGCATCCAACGGCCCACTTTTGGGTCATCTCTCTAGCTGGTGGCTGTACAAAGAGATGAGGCAGGCAAACCATCAATTGAGTCTATACCGGTTTTTAGACTAAACCACTGCGCCTAGGCAAGTTGGCCGCAGGACAAGTGGTATCGTAGGTGGTGAAAACGCACGCCACGAATTTAAATCAATTGAGGTTATCTCTTAGCACCTGCGTTTGCCCAAGATGCTCGGTTTTTCAACCGAAGCCACGCGCTCTTAGCACGCGTTTTGATACCTAACCTAAAAATAAAATGAAAAATAAATCATACCTTTCTCTGAATTGACTCGAAGAGCAACTTAACTTTCACTATAACTATTATTTCAATATAACGAACGTTAACAACGTTTTTCTATTAATTATCAAATAGAATAAGTTTTACGTAATGCATTCGGTAAAAGACAAAGCGTACTTAAGAACAGGCTTGCCAACGTGCGAGTTCTTTAGTTACAAGATGGCGTCGGATCCGGTGATCATGGGGTTGCCATGTTAGGTACCCCAAGAGATGTGGATCTTAGGGGGTTTTAGGCTTGAAGAGCATGCGCATTCGGTAAAAGCGGGGTTGTATTCTCAAGTGGGTCAAGCAAGCCGAAGGCTCGGACCTCTAAATAACATTTATAAGAACGTCCTCTGCGATCAGATAAACCTATAGGTTTCCGATGGTAGCTATATATCGCGGTCTCTGGCGGAAGATCAGCGTCACAGTTCTCAGTTCAGTATTACGTAGTAATACTTTATATTCTCTGGTTCTGCTGTGGCATTTTGCTGAGTCAGAGACTTTTTTGTTGGCTACATCTTATAAACTACCTCAGGCTGAATAATAGTTATATGTATACTTAAACTGTTTATTATTTAGAGTATTTGGTATTTTGTAATGGTGTAGCTCTCAAAGTAAACGCATTTTCTTTCTTTCTTTCTTTCTTTCTTTCAATAAAACACACAATTTTGTGAACATACAACACAAGGAAAATAGCATGACCGAACGGAATAATATAGTGATTATTACTAAGAAGTCAATTTTAAAAGTTTCACACAGTAAACCTTCTAGTTTTCGAAGAATAACGAATTATGAATCAGATACAGTGATTGTATTAATCAAGTGTAACAACAATTACTTACTGTTTTTTTGGAAATACCCGCATGCACATGCATGGGTCTTATATTTTGGTTACAAGTCTTCCTCAGGAATATTTAATGGAGTTATAGCTGTGGACAGATATAATAATAATAATAATAAAAGCTGTTTATTTGTCTCAAAATACACAAAACACACAATACAAAATTATAATATAATACATGAGGAGAGACAAATCGGTCTAAGACTCGGGCTTTGACTTTTTGTAAAACACAAAAAGCCGCCGATTTTCAGCCTTAGCCTTTAGTGAAAAAGGAACACAAAGAAAAATATAAGCAACATACAAATTAAAATAAGTTGCAAAATATAAAAACACAAACGAACGTAAAATAAAATTAAAATTAAGAAAGTAAATATAAAGACAATAAAATATCCGTAATATAATGTACAGACGCCAACATGACATTGCGGCATCATAATTGCTCAAGTAGTTTATAAATATGGAGTTGCTTTCTGTTTTTTTTTTTGCCGAGTTAATGATAGAAAAATGATTTTTATTAAAACTTCTTATACATTTTGTACAAATAATTAACTTGGTTCAGCCTTTCATATGAGCAATTATCAAAGACTACAATTATGTAAAATTGTATCTCTATTTAAAATTATATCAATTAAGCCAAAACATTTCAATTACTTTATTTATGCTATATTTTATCTAAATGTAACAAGTCACAACAGAAAATATTGGCTATTTTGAAATTTAGGCTAATTGGTTTACTAATTTATTGCTTTAATGTAGTCCACTCACATACAAGATCTAAATGTCAAGTTTAATATTTTTAATCCTACACGTTTTGGAATTTTTAAGCGATAACAAAACAAGAAGTGTTCTATTCAATGAGTATGTATTTTTGTGTAGTTTTTTTTTTAATGATTTATACTTGCGATTGTCGGCACTTGATGAAACGTAGAAAGCATCTTTGACATTATTTTAATCAATCATTGTTGACATACGTTTGTCGTTTTATGGCTCGTATATTAAAATAATAAATATTCTGTATTTCCTGAAGATAGATTAATTTCCGAAACCGGTTGGGAAGTGTGCAACGGGAAGTGTGTAACAAATATAATTGTGTTATAAAACAACTTGTACAAGTGTTTATGTTCAAAATCAAGATATTTTTTTTTTAACTTTTGTGTTTCTATTTGTATTTGAACATTGCGTATTGTGAAAAGAATAAGAACAGCATACATTTAGTATTTATATTATTTTTTATTTTGTCATTTATCTTAACACCCCTAAACCTTTGAATGTATTTTTTTTATTTAATTCCTACGAATTATCACAAATATTAAATTTGGTTGTAATGGTAATTTATTAAATAACATAATATGAACTCAACCAGCCAAATGCCTACTTTGCACAGCAATTATACGAGTACTATTATTGCTTATTGATGAAAACAAAGGAGCTGAAAATTAATGAAAACAAAAGAGTACAGGGAGCATCCTGCATAAGGCTCTCCTTCCATCCTGGAAGAAATCTCTATAGAGATAAGTTTGCCTTTGTACATGTCAATTTGTTTATAGTATGTTTGTAAATGTTTATTTTCTGTGTACAATAAAGGATAAGAATAAGGATATTTGAGGCTCACTCTACTCAAACTTTAGAATTAAGACAAGGCTCCCTAAATTGCAGAATTTTTACATAAATACGCTAAGTTAACTACATACCAGCACCCGTAGCACATTTTAATCGCGCGCGATGTGACTTAGTTGAATTACAAGTGCTAGAAGCGTGACGTACTGTTTAATTGCAAAAACATATATTCAACTAAGTCGCGTTGATACTTTCAGAACTTAAATACCTATATGTTTTTCCAGATATTCATTAGAGCTTTATTTGCGTTGCAAAGCCCGTCAGAGAATTTTTACTCGATAGGTTCAATTTTTGAAATTGATGCCTTTTAGAATTATTTGAAATTTTTCTCTAAAGCAGTTTGAGATTTCGTCAAAAAATGTTGTCATGAAAAATAATACAAAAACCTTCGTAACTCGGAAACCATTCATTTTCGACACCTAGTTGATAGGACTTAATTCGTTGGATTCGTGATCTCTAGTATAACCCCTTTCAAGCAATAGGTCGAATTACCAAGCACCCTGTATACGGACCGGCCGAGTTCGAACTAGGGATGAGTACGAAAGAAGCCTCTATAAGGTTCGTTTTACGTAATAAATAAACAGTCCCTTATCTTTAACATCAACACATACTAATTACTTAAGCGCAGTTTATTGATTGCGATAATTAAGACATTCAATTTTAAATGTTTTTAACTCCTTGCATATTTATCTTCACATCTGAAGCAATTCGTTATAAATGATGAATATTAAGCCGTCCTCATTGACTTGTTAACGAGATAATTAGTAATGATAAAAATAATGAGCCTTCTTTGTTTTGTGAGCAGGTGCGTGCCATTAGAACTATTGGAAGTGTTACGATCTCCAAAAAAAAAAATCTGCCATTACATTTTGCCAGGTCGACAGATATTCCGATGACAGCTTATGGGGCAGACCACCAACGACCTTGAGTCGACATATGTCGGTACAAACTTTATTGAAATAACGTTCATATCAGCGCGCACTGCATTACGACGTAGCTGGGTCTCCGGATAGCGCTAAATAGAAGGAAATAATACTTTCCAGATGGACGCGATGGACGGAATAAATATTTTTTCTAAGCAATATATTCTTTGTATTTTAGTGCAAGAACCATACAAATTTATACCATTTAATTTTAATCTTAAAACAGCTTGACTTTGAACAATATTTTCATGTTGTTTCTTATATGCGAGAATAATTTTCTAAAATGAAGTAGTTTTTTATAGTTTAATTAACAATATTTGTATTTTCATAATTGTTAAACATACCGTCAAAGAGAAATAACATTATCAGTAGAGTAATTTTCCAATGACACAGGAAAAAGGCGCCTTAAGAGGCCCCTGATTCATACAAAAGGTAAAAACTGAATGTGAAGTCAATAGCTTATTTTCTTTATATATATTTTTTTCATAAGTATTATCTAACGACATCTATCCACGTCTCTATACAGCCAAAAAAGCAACATTTGATTTAACACCATCATAATAGCTATCAGGGTATCGTGAATATTGCCTCGTTTTTACGCTAAGTTTAGCAAGTTATATAATTTTTATTTTTACTGAAAATAAAAAAGAGAGAAATACAGACGTCGTTGTTCATGTAAAGAAGACTAAGTTCATACACTTTTCTATAAATAAACAGTTACAGAAACCATTTCACAAATTCGGCGCTTTTTGAATATCTCGCCATCTTGCACCTCTTGATGAGAGATGGGTCAGAGTGCAGTGTGGGGGTGAAGGAAAACATATATAAAGATGAGTGCAAAGTTTCATTGAAATTAAAGCTATCATGACGTCATAAACACCATTTATATGGCAGCTGAGCAGGAGGGCCCACCTTCTTTAAAAGCACTCAGACCTAACCCACGACCATCAGTGGGGTGACGTACCAACCAAAAAACCACGAAAGCAATTGAAGAGTGTTTTGTAAAAAAAAACAATGTCACTTTTCTGACATTTTACGGGAAGTAAATATCAACATCAATCAGCTCACATCTACCCACTGCTGGGCATAGGTAAATAAAACCTTTAAAATTAGTTACATGGAAAAATCCCTATTTATGTTTTTTTATTAAACTTGAAATAAATATATATATACTGCTACATAGAGCACTTATTTTATTTTATTTTTTGTTTAATTAAAACATTAAGTATATAAAAAGTATTTTCGAAATATATTTCGGCCCACTTTGGGGCCGGCGTCAGTCGAATTAAAAACAGTAAATGACATAAAATATATACAACCTTATAACTAATGATTTTAAATGAATGACATTTGAGTATGAATAGAAAATATATATACAACCTTATGACATGAATAATTCATGTCATAAGGTTGTATATATATTTTTTATTAAACTTGGATACATGAAATAACTTAATTTTATAATTAAAAAGTAAAACAATTGTTGTTAAATTATAATTAATAATTATAATAATATAAATATATATAAATAATAATATAATATAAATAATAATTATTGGCCATTCTTCGTAGAAACGTTACTGACGTTCGTGGTTTTCTGGAACCATTCTGTTTTTGTAGCTACATTTTGAATGTACTTTGGTTGTTTTTGCTGATTCTAATATTACCAGATTATTTTATGTACAATAGAGAATCCTTAGAGCAAAAAAAAAAACGAAAAAATTGGACATTGGTTGTTTTTTCCAAAACAGTCTTCAATTTATTCTCTTCAAGGCGTTTGGACATAAGTACACGAATGCAGTAACTTGTCACATCCCCAATGTCACATCAGAATGTTGCTTAAACTGACTATATATCGTCACAGCTCTTCGGAAGCCTAGGAAGCGATCTTTAAAAGTCAAGGGCACTGGTTTATACTGGACCAATGTGAACCACTGTTATTTAAATACCAGTTACACGTACGGGCCCCTTTCGAAACTTCTTTGTTCTTCTTTTTGTTAAGGACACTTGTCTTCTTGGATGATGTTGTTTGTATCAACATTGCGCCGAGAAGTAAAAATGTTTTTCAGCCTTGTAAACTACTTTTAAAACGATCAAATATGATACCTTCACGATATTGTTTTCGTTAAAATTGACGTGTTTTTAGGGTTATTCCCATCTCCTCACTGGTCAGTTGCAACTAAAAAACTAATGTATTTTTTTCCCAACCGACCAGTGAGCCAACTGAGTACTACTTTATTTAGTGGAAAATTTTCACAACGGACCAGGGTCAAATGTGAGCTTAAAATTATGATATATTTTTTGAACTTCTAAGCGTTTGATTCGAGAATGCTTCAACTTCTGGTCCCATTTCCGCACAATACGCACACACACACACACCCTACCACACGAAACAGGGTGTAAGTGGAGCGCAGCAGTACGCGAAATCGGGACAAGTTTTTTCCCAATGTACTACTTACAGATAGTATTTTGTCCTTATCACAAAACAGGTTGCTTCATGGTGTGCGTGCACATCTGTTACTAGTAATATTTGTGTCCTTATCCCGCAATAGTATTAACCGTTGTGTGCATCTCTTTCATATAAGAATAAAATACATATTTTTCCAATCAATTACACAGTTTATTTTCCTAACCCAATAATACATAAGTTCACATTTGACCCTGGTCCGTTGTGAAAATTTTCCATCGAATAATAGTACTCAGTAGGCTCACTGGTCGGTTCGGAAAAAAAATACACTAATTTTGTAGTTGCAACCGACCACTGAGCCGATAGGAACATTTAGACCTGATCTGATGCAACTCGCAACCAACCAGTGAGCCGATGGGAATAACCCGTTTTTTAAGAAGTAGGATCTATTACCGGGGTAAAATACGCATTTCTTTGCGTGCTTATTACAAACACAGTTATATTACCTGATAGTACCAGTTTCTACCTTAATCATTTTATTTATTTTAATCATTTTATTTATTTTAATCATTTTATTTATTTTAAATTGTACAATAATAGAATAGAATTACTTTGACGCCTACAAGGTACCGGTGCTATAAGCGCCAAGCTCTTCCCTTACAGAGTTTTGACAGTAAAAAAATTCAAAATTATAAGAGAATTCAAAAAATAACGAAAAATAACAAAAAGAGCATGCAGCTTAACTTATAATAAATAAATAAATCAAAGGCATGTGAGAGGGTGGGTCTGTGTGAAGAATGAGGATGAGAATGAGAGTGATGTAGGAAGAGGGTGTATGTTAGTGTGTGTGTTTCCCTAGCCCTACGACCAAGGTCTTGGGATCCGTATATTTACTACTAGGGAGTATGTGTAGTGTTAGGTTGTAAGAGGGTGTGAGAGGGTGTGTGAGGGTGAAATATTAAACAACAAGTGTTTCTTAAATTTTACATTTAGCATTTAAAAGGAGAGAAAATAAGATTCTTTGTTTCTTCATAACTTAAGTTTATTTTTAACTTCATACGGATTTAAAGAGTAGATAACGTGAAGGTTATTTACTAGGTTATAGAGAAATCGACCAAGGTAGTTCTCAAATCTTTCCACAAAACAAGTCCGTTAACGTGATATTTTGAAGATGGGGAGTACTCTCATTAAATTTCTACTGGCGTTATTTTTGGCACCAAACAAACAAAATCCTGCTGAGCTGCCAATCAGGTGCAAAACGAATTATCTAATCATATGTTTATTTTATTCAAATAGCTATTAACGGACGGCACGACCATGAAGGTCAAAAGACTCTCAAGCTAAATAAAAACTATTGAAAAATCACCTTTGATTACTGTATCGTGTTGTCCGTATGTTCTAAATGTCCTACAACAACAAAACATTTGTGCCCAAATAGTGCTTTCAATCCCACAGCCATTGCAGGATCTCGGAACAGGCGGGACCGCATATTTTTCATTGCGGAATCTCGCAAATCTCGAATGCTTACGAGCAAAAGTGGATGACAGTAATAATGAACAACAATACATAGAAGGAGGTTTGCAAAAATTCAAAATACTAAAATGACTTAAGAAATATGAAAAACAAAACTGAGTAAAACTATCATGATTGAAATTCACAGATTTATTTTTACACTAAATAACCGGTTTCGGTTATTACACCATTTCCAATGGATTCAAGCATTTTAATTCAATACCCTAAAAATGATATTATAACCAAAACTGGTTGGGAGTCAGGTGTAAAATAAATCTGTAAAATAATTAAAAGTGAATGTATTATCATGATGCTTTTAACTAATCAAATTTCCTGCTTTCTTCTTACTTTACCTCATTTTGAAAGAGTTTTTGGAGGAAATGCAATATAGAATGTCGTCTACCAAGTTATTTCGCTTCCACGAGCGACAGCGCTCACGAGTGGACTGATCTCAAATTTGTTATCCAACAAATCTCGGAATTCCGAGATCTCAATATACCGAGATGGGATGCAAAATCAAATCATGCTCGGTCAAAAATTCTTGGTTGATTGCCAAGACAATCACCACTAGGAACATTTGTAACATATACAATATGTTACAAATATATAATTGTAGGGTTCCGTCAAAAAAATGGAAAGCTTCGGTATCTGTCTGCCCGCAGCATAACCTGAAAACGGCTACGACGATTGAGCTGAAATTTGGCAAAAATACAGGTAAAAATACGGCAAATCAATGACGTCAGGTTTTGAAAATATTTTGACATTTTGTTTGATAAAGCGTACTTTTAAGCCATATGGTACGTACACACACACTTTGGCTGAACACGTTAATACTCGACAGAATTTTTATGTTTATTTTCTTTATTGGCTTGACAGTATTCCTTGGATATGATACTTAGCTATTTACCTCCGTTTGAATCAGGCCAAACCTACGAACTAGATTAACGATAACCGTAAAGACAGAAAATACAGGGTTTCCAGCCGAAATCCGCAGCACTAATAAAAGTAAAGAACAAAGGTGTAATTAAGTAACGTAGTAAAGCCTCCTAGAAGGCTTTGAACAATGATTCATGTCTTCAAAAACAACTGCCGATGCAGTCGATACCTTCACTTCTGAATTTTAAGGATTCTTCCAAAATGATCCACTCCTTTAATACAGAATAGTTGTAACAGGTTAAAAATTAATCATTCTGAACTTCCGAAGACCGCAGTCCTTATCGTGGCTTAAATATAAAACTTATCTAAGAATAAAATGAGAAAAGAAATTAAGCCATCAAGAGAATGAAATTGTATATTTTATAGATGTGGTTGACCTGTTGAAAAATCCTGCTACGAGCTACGTAAAAACGAATTTTTAATTTTTCTCAAGACATGTTATCTTCAGATAAAAATGATATTTGTTTATTACGACCTCCATAAAATATTTAATATTTAATTTTCTCGCTATCATCACGATTCCGATCACTAATAAATTAGCTTTTATTTTTTTATTTGAAATAAATTCGTTTACATCAAACATGTTTTTGAGTAGACAACTCTTACCATATCTCGTTAACGCCATCTATTAAGATATTCTGAACATTTTTTTTTTTAAATTAGCTGTCAGAAAATCCCTCATTTCAATATTTAAACAATTGTAGAGGCGTTTTTTTATGTTATCGTGTTGCATTGGAGTTTTGTAACAAGACGAATTAAAATGATATCCAATTCAACTAAGAAACCTTTACTTCATTTAAAAGATCTTCACTAATTAAATCATGGTTCAGGCAGCATATGACAAGTAAGGAACAATCCTTCTCAAGATAATCCCAACAAAGCGCAATTGTGTGGCCGAGCGTGCCCGATCGATCAGTATCATCGTAATTGCGTTGGTAAACTTGGGCCGTTCGATAATTATGTGAGATATTATCAGATTCCAGATCCGAGCGGGTCGTGGAGGAAGTGTCCGGGGAAGTAACGTTCGTTTAATCGAAAGTGGAACTATAATGACGGACTATCCAAAGCAAATAATACGCGATTTGTAGGGTCCGTTCCGGATTGTTGACAATCTCTCGCCGCAAAAAGAGATCGTTGATCATACTGTAGTTCGCTTCTTATTCCATTCCGGGATGTTACGTATGGTTATATTTATTTCTATTAAATATAACCGCATATCTACTTCCCACACAGAGGGCAGGCAGCACAGCACCCTGATTGGCTCGGGTTTGTTTAGAGGTAATTTGAGGAACAGTGCAAAACAAGCTTTAGCGCCAAACCACCCGCGGCCCTTCACTTTCAAATTAAAATAGTTTATTTTGCAAAGTAGGTACATATAATTATATATATAATACACTTTTTACACGTCAAATTTAATCTATTAAAAACATTTATGTAATAAAATAATAAATGTACATGAACTAAATTAAAGGTTTATTTAATTTATGTACCAATATATAAACGATTAAAATAATAAGTAAAATATATACGAGTATTATACAAGGTGAAATCCAATCAACCGGCCGAACCCTTACCGGAGACCCGGCCAGGGACCAGGAACAAGGTTCAGTGATCACCAACCGAGCCCCCTTTAATAATGCAGGCGGTATACTCACGTGCGCTCAGTGCGCACAGAGGTTAACTAGGAAGATCGGCTACATTATCCATCTTCGGGCTCATTAGCGTCGTACCGACTAGGAGTCGAAATGTTGCCATGACCAAAAACGGTCGAATTGGATTGTCATCAACTACACACAGGTGTTACATACAGGTGTATTCTAGATGGTAGAGCTGATGCCGGGCTCGACTGTGGAGGTACCACCATCTTACTTGGAGACCCCTTCGAAGTAATTCGGGGGAGAGTAAGAGGACAGCTCACAGGCATAAAACCAGGAGGCCCACTATGCCTGGGACCGATGGATGGCGGTATATCCATCCCTAATAGCCGGGCCTTATATGGAACAGACTGGTGACGGGCAGCGGCGTCACTGGTGCGAGGGTTTCGGCACCACGCTCACCAACCCGCCTGCCCAGCGTGTGTGAGTATGGGCAATACTTCCAGGATGACCGCCGGGAGTGACAAAGTCCAGCAGTGGACGAACTAGGCTGATGGATGGATGAATGTATGACATACATGTATAATAATAGTAGTTTATGCTACAAGGGCGAAAAGGAATAAATTACGAGGATGATTTAAAACACGTGTTTTAAACGTAACCGAGTAGTTTATTGCTTTTACGCTCGTGTATCATACTACGTTTTTCAATGCATAGTGTGAGGAAATGAAAACAAATATAATCTTGTGAACTTTAAATTATGGTTGGCTCAAAAGGATTGTATCCAGAGCCGTTAAACAGTGGAAAAAAAAGTATAACATCTATGGTACACAGGAAAGGCTGCAGGTTAGCCAACCACTGCAAACAAATTAAAAAAAATAATAATAATAAAGCCCTAGGGCAAAATAATCGACTTTCTTTTCGGTTTTGATGCATAAAAAGTGGGCCTTTACGAGCACATGCATTGAAAATAAATATAAACATACTCACGAATGTTCCTATAAAAAGGGGTGAGCAAGACTACAAATCTCCATCTTCTACGATCTTGACACAGGTCCTTACCTTCTTCCATATTTGTCAGTCATACAAACTCTTCTATTCCGTCTTCTATTTTGTTCCTTTTTAACTTGTACTTTTTTAACTCTTTTCTGTCATACATCCTTTATAAAAATAATATCATTGCAAAGACCTTTCCCACTTTCAAGTCCTTCACGATACAAAAGGCTTCTCAAGCAATTTGTAACATTTACGTATGAGAGACAATTAAATTGCATAGTTAATTGTACAGCATATCAAAACGTTTTTTCACGTCAGATTAAAAATAAAAAGTAAATTAACATGAAATCCTTTACATCTGTAACAAAGCTCTTGAACTTTTCTTATTCTGACCAAATAAATAGTCAGATATTGAAAGTAGTCAAGGATTGAGAAACATCACAATTAATACCGTGTCTAGACTATAATTCTTGTGACTAATCAAAGCAATAGTATTAAGAGCATTCTAGTCTAACAAATGAACAACGTATTTCCCTTATAAATGCTATGTCACGCCTAGATTTGTACGGAGTTTGGCAACCACATATTAAGAGCATTCTAGTCCAACAAATAAACAACATATTTCCCTGATAAATGCTATATTATAATTAGTCCAATGACATTTAAAAAACATTTTAAATGTATTTTATTAAATGCGCAAAAATTTTATTAAATAGCTTGTGTAAATCTTATTTATGTCCTGAATAGTAAAAAACTAATTATATTTCTGTATTATAATTGTTTTTTTATTACTTTTTTTTTTTTTTCTCATGTAATTTATTTTAATGTATGATGTAAATTGTTCTAATTCATTAATAATTTATTGCATCAATTTGTAAAATTGAAATTAATAATTTGAAATTAATAATTTCAAATTACATCTAATTTGATAGAAACATTGTAGTTAAATTTTAAACCTACCTGCAAGGAAAGAATTTGTAATGTTTGTGTTATTTGTAAAAAATGGGACAAACTGAAAACCAGCGCTGTCAGTTGCTTGCAACTAGCAGCATTTGCTGAGTGTGGCCCTTTTTGCCACTTTATTTTTTTTTTCTCTGTGCGTGTGTGTTTCTTTTTTGTAGCAAATAAATACTTTTCACTTTCACTTTCACTTTCACTATATCACGCCTAGATTTGTACGAAGTTTGACAACCACATATTAAGAGCATTCTAGTCTAACAAATAAACAACGTATTTCCCTGATTTAATGCTATATCATGCCTAAACTATAACGGAGGTTTTTGTTCTTTGTCCTTAGTTTGACATTAATTATTTGAACTAATTAGAGTATATACCTAACGTTGACAGGATAACATTGAGAGCAGAGCTACGAAGAGTAAAATAACCAAACACCCCCTTAACAATTTCAATCATACTGTAACAAAATAAGTAGTGTCGTATCGAGGCGTAAAAGGTCTTCGAGTTCTCATGAGCATTTTTTCGATATCCCAATCAGTGTAAAACGTACCTTCAGGCTATTATCTTAAAGGTTGTGTTAGAGTGGTTGTGGTTTGCTGTATAATGTCACTTGTCAAATTGTACCGGACCTAAGCCCGGTAGACTACTGTAACCAATAATGTACAAAACATGATGACATGATAACATGATAAATTGATTAAGTAATGTTGATGAATAACCTACGCTTCAGTTAAAATTGTAAGAACAATTTTGTCGCTACAATATAATGTCAAAACTGGATTTTTCCTTTATCCCCTTAGACACGTAAAAATAAATGAAAATTAGACATTTTTGTTTGTCTGTCCGTATGTAAAAAGAACTAAACGTTGTATGAAATATAGGTTTATATGGGTTTTAATATATATGGGGTTATGCTCAAATAACTTAAAGCCATAAACTATTTTTAGAGACATTTCTTTTTTTTTCAATATTGGAATGATCTTAGAAGGTTCTGTTACGTTAAGACTGTGCATTATTAAGATAGTTACGTATTGATATAGTAAATAAAGATTGAAATATTGGTCATTATTATCGATGCACTTTTGCCATTTTAATAGAAGTTCATTGATGCACCTAGAAATCCTGCGGACGGGAATCTTTTGGTTATCACTATAATCGTATCAACCGCCTTTGCCTTCTGTTATTATGTAATCTGCGTTTTATTTTGATTTTCTGTGCAATAAAGTGTATATTTTTTTATATCAAAACTAAATAAGTAACTAGTTAAGACTGTACATGAGCCTAGAGCATGAACAACGCCAGACTTTCGATGATTCTTTTCAAGAATTTTGGTCTCTCCTTGTATTGAAAAATATATATTTGATTTATTGATCTTTTATCTTGGGTTTCCACTTATAAACAATGTTTAATACAGGTTTATACTATTGTAAAAAAAAAAATTTCCCACCCTCTTTTTTTTTGTTTTCCAACGTTCGTTTCAAAAACGCGGTTAAGAGGTCAACTAGATTTTTTTTTTCATAAAATATTTAATAGAAATATGAAGGGATTCCACTTAAATCCAATTTTTTTTTTTCTTTACAATATATTTCAGTATTAGCTAAAAACACACCAATTTGTTGTTTCGGTCCGTGATTAAGAAAAAGAGTCCAATGAGCCAACATATAATCGCCTCTATCAAAATTAAATAAGGTCTTTGCCATTGGACTTATTGTGCTGGACGGGTAATAAAAAAAGTTGCTAGGGGGTCGTCCATTAATCACGTGAGGCTCTAAAGGGGGGAGGGGGTACGGAAAAATCACCAAATATCACTAGGGAGGAGGCGAGGGTGTAGTGAGATACCACGTGTATTTATTTTTTCTTTGAACGCGCAATTTTTAAACCGAAAAACGGTACGTGACCTTATGACATCAAAACTTGGATCGTAATCTAATTTAAAGATAATATTCTGAATTATTTATATACTTATTTATATATTATTATTTATTTATATAATTTTTTAAAACCTCACCACGTAACACCATGGGGGAGGGGCAGTGGCGTGCATAGAACTTTTTTCCGGAAAAGCAATCAGAAGGTCAAGAATGATAATAAAAATAAATATGAAAAAATTTAAATAAGACTTTAAAAAAAAAGTTAGTATGAGAGTGAACATTTTCATACAAACTTTTTTTTTCAAAGTGTTATTTAAATTTTTTCATATTTTTTTTATTGTCGAACTTGACCTTCTGATTGCTTTTCCGGAAAAAAGTTCTATGCACGCCACTGGGGAGGGGAGGGTTAAAAAGTTGCTAAAAAACATCACGTGATTAATGGACGGCCCATAGGGTAGGCTATCCTCTTAACTCTTTAAATCATTACGAGTATATCCGCTTTGCCCTCTAACTATAAAGCAATTTGTACAATCACAGAGGTTTTGCAGATAATTGCATATAATCATCTTATGCAGCATTGCCAATAAATCATTCAGATGAAATATTTCTTGCATTGATACAGTCAAAACAATGACATTCCAGAGATGAAGTTGAGTATAACCCTGAACAGCGAGGCATTTTTAAGATAAAAATATATTGACCTGATGAGAACCCGTGATTCGTGATATACATATATACCTACATATCTTCATACTGTAGATAAAGCGACTTATTATATTTTGTAGTTATGATTAATTTAGTCTACAAAGGAACTTTTTTCTGCAACAAGGATATGGATATGATTTTTGGAGGAATTCAACTCTTTTGATTACGAATCTTTCACTGGAATGTTTCTATCACGTCGACAGTATTGGAGATACATATAATGTTTTTGTATTTCAAATGTCGTTAAAAAAGAAAACAATACCGAGGCATTAAACAAAGGTTGAGAATACTCGCTTTTTTTTTCCGAAGTCATGACTACAATTTGTGAAAAATAACTTTATGTTTGTATGCAAGAGATACGTCAATATGGATGCAGATACCAGCAAGAACTCTAAAAAGACGTCGATGAAAGATAAGTATCCTGCAAAACCTCATAAAGGCTACTCTTAAGGCGATTACCATCGCCAAATTAGCAGCTCGATATTTGTCACTACAAATATCAACGGAAACGACATTGAAATAACGTTCATATCAGCGCGCAATGCATAGTGGCTGTTACGACGCTCGCTGCGACCTTGAGGGCGAAATAGGAGAAAATTATACTTTTCACTAGGACGTGATTGTTCGATTGACTAATGTTATGTTATGTTTATAGATATTAAATTTATCTATTTATCAAAGCATAAATGAATTCAATCGGCCAAGCCACTTAGGAGCAGTAGGAAATTCAAGCCAAAAAACAGAATTCAGTTAAAAAAATATTTCATGTAGAAGTTTTGGTGGTATGAAAAAGAAAAATGTTGTATATGTTGTCTAAGAGTTGATAATTTATTATACAGTTTTTCATTATTTTTGGTTTGGCCATAAACGAGGAGTAGGCTTTAGAATGTACCCATTTGGCAATAGTAAGGCCCTTAAGTTGACCGAAACGTCGAGATTTTCCATGTTTTTCTCATAAAAATCAAAGCGAGTCTTAGCTGTAATAATAGGTCGAACTGACAATAAAAATAAAATTTTATACGTAGATTTAAAACCTTGAAATCAAATTTCAAACAAAAAACAAATAAACTTTTAAACAAAAACAAACAAAATAGCTATTGAATTACGGGAACTATGAACTCATGAATCTGTAAGAAAATTTCGGCAATTTCATATGTAAAGACCTAATATCTACTTCGTTATGATGACCTTAACTTTAGTGACATAATTGAAAAATTACTTTATCAAAATCGAATACCTAAACAATTAAGACAAAGAACGATGTTTTTCTGCTAACCCAGCAACTGAATAAAATCAAATTACTGATATTATGTTAAAGAAATTAAAATTCTGAAAAAGAAACTTCTACTATTAAACCAAAGAAAAAAGTAGGTAAAGTGTTATTAATTAACAGTATATCATCGCAGTACAGAAACGCAGAAAGCAAAGTAAATCTGGATGTGAGGAGCTCTGAACCGGGATTCGAACTCGGGACCTCTTGAGAGGCTCTCTTTAGCGAGAGGTCCCGGGTTCGAATCCCGGTTCAGAGCTCCTCACATCCAGATTTACTTTTCTATCTGTGTTTCTATACTGTTTATAAATATATTATATTTAACTTTTATGAGCTTTTGATTAGTATAGTGTTATTAAGGCGATATGCGAAAAAAATACGGGTGTTTGTTTTCTGTGTATTTCATGAAATACACGGAAAATTATAATCACTTTCTGGTATATACACCTTGAATATATAATGTTGGGATTTGAAATTGGAAAACATGTTTGGATAAATTTTCGTCGATAGAAATAATTGTTGAAATAAGGTCTTCAAACACACTTTTTCTCCTCGTTTGACGAATAGGAACCATATACAGAACTCAAACATATTTTATTAGGTGTGTTTCAACAATATCTAGAGATTTCAAATTTGAAATTTTGCTAGCTATTTTAGTTTTCTTATAAAAATTATAAAACTTATATTTTTCGCTTTCGCCCTGAATCCGCCCCTCTCGCACTGCGCGATTTTTCGCTTGGAGTGACAGTGACAAAAATAAAATTCGCATAGCCTCTTAAAACAATTTAAAAAAAAATATTACTCGATATATTTCGGCCCTCGGTATGGGGCCGTCATCAATCAATCATTTCGACTGATGACGGCCCCATACCGAGGGCCGAAATATATCGAGTAATATTTTTTTTAATTGTTTTAATAACACTGTTTCTATACTGCAGTGATATAATGTTAATTTATATCTCCTTGCGATGGATAATACGCAAAGTGTTCAAACATAGAAATTTATTTCTGTCATAGTTTAAAGTGTTATTATTCTGCATAACCAATAAATTGTAATTAGAGATCTCCATTGGCTAAAATGTAGGTATCGTTAAATAATAAATACGATGTCACTGACGCACTTTTCGCTCTTATTTACATTTTTATTGAAAAAGTGACTGTGGATTTTAAAATTACGGCACTCAGAAGAGTGATCTAAGATGTTTAGACACAATTTATGGACGCTATTACAAAATGTTGAAATGTTAGTAGTTTTTCGGCAGGTTTTTAGTAATCTTCCGATAAATACATCAAATTTTGTTAAATATTTTGTGTACCTACAGATACCTCAAACCCTTAAATTTAGGGCTAGTTTCTTTTTTCCAAAGAACACTGTTTTTTATACAGTTAAATCAAATTTCCCTCCTGAGAGAGGGTCCTGTAAAAACAGCAAAAACAGAGTAAGTATCAGTACGAATATGTCAATAACTAGAGGACTTTTATCAAAAACAAAAAATACTCTGTACAGGAAATAATACTAAATTGTATATGTAACGAGAAGATTTTTTTTTTTCTAAACATAATAAAAATAATAAAAGAAACCTGGATGCCTCAGGGGACCCAAGGGCCGGAGCTTACCTCAGGCAACGAATCAGCCTTGCCATCCAACGAGGTAACGCCGCCAGTGTCCTGGGTACCCTGCCTGGCGATAGCGATGACTTAAATAATGTCTTTTATTTGTTTTAAATTAATTTATTTTTAGGCGTTTAGTTTGTTTAAGTTTTAAGTATTTTAGTTTAATAGTTTATTTGTTAATTTATAATCTTAGATTTATAATATTTATTTAAAATTCAAATATTAATATGAACTACGATTACATGAAATTCAAATAGTTTATTTTGCAAAGCAGGTATAGATATATACACTTTTTACACGTCAAATTTAATCTAATAAAGAAACTTCAGTAAGTCTGTACCACGATAATCTTATCTTGTAAGGAATAAAGTTAAGTTTACTTAATAATTTTCGCAAATGAGTTGTCAACTTATATTACGATTGTCTACCAATTATGGCGGTAATTTCGTCACTTTGTAATAGCGTTCTGTTAAACGTCATTAGCTTAGTGCAAAGTGCATAACTTAACTTTGTTTTTCTTTTATAATTGAAACGCATTTTGGTCTGTGGCATTTCACGCCAATAGTTCATATTAGTGAGCTTTATAAAGCAACAATTTGAAATTGTATACACAATTAACAGGTGGTAGAGCTAATGCCGGGCTCGACTGTGGTGGTACCACCATCTTACTTGGAGACCCCTCAACATAATTCGAGGGACAGTAAGAGGACAGCTCACAGGCAAAAAACCAGCAGGCACACCATGCCTGGGACCGATGGATGGCGGTATATCCATCCCTAATAGCCGGGCCTTATATGGAACAGACTGGTGACGGGCAGCGGCGTCATTGGTGCGAGGGTTCCGGCACCGCGCTCACCAACCCACCTGCCCAGCGTGTGTGAGTATGGGCAATTCATCCAGGATGGCCGCCGGGTGTAGCAAAGTCCTGGAAAGGCTTATGTTCAGCAGTGGACGAACTAGGCTAATGGATGGATGGATACACAATTAATCATGATCTTGTCAAAACCAACTTAAAATGCCGTTTTAACTTTGTTTGGACAAGATCAATACTAATTAAGCATTAAATTTCAAACTCATTCTTTATAAACTTTATTGGCGTCAACTGCCACATGCCAAAATGTTTTGAAATTTTTAACTTCTAAACAAGAAATACAAAGTTAAGTTATGCACTTTTGCACTAAGTGACTGACGTTTAACCTTAAACTGAAGAACAAATCATAGGCGTACATTACAACACAGTAATTTAAATATGTATGTACAGTTACAGACAGCAAAGAAGCTATAATAAATAATATAAAATACTTAATAAGTAGTGCATGTGTGTATGTGTGTATGTGTGTATGAATTGACCATTAAGAATTTCATATCACATCTATCGCCCACCTGTTGGTCTAAGGATCAAAGTGTTTGCGTTGGGCCTGGTTACTTGTCTCCTTTGCTGTCTGTAGTTACATGTAAAGCGATGGCATCTTACAAGCCAAATCATAAAGAGCATTCCAAAGAAGGCTTTCCGATTGAATTTAAACTATGCGATGATGAGTATCGGAGTTTCGTTGTAACATTGTTTTGATATAGCGGCCCAGGAGGTCGTGATAGTTCGGGATCATCACCTTTCCGAATAATTTTAGATCATTCAAACCGAGGTTTTTCACAAAGTCTCTATATTATTGAATGCCAAGTTGCCACTTAAGGCGATATTGTGATGATCAAGGATCTCGGTATCTTGTCAAACTCACTCCGAGACCGTCACAAAACAACATCAAAATAAAAATCGACTACCTGCTCTTCAAGCATGTTAAAAAATATCAGTCAAAGCACGATTTTGAAACGTATGGCGCCATCTAGTAGCAAGTAGTGCAAGTAACCATTACAATATGTAAAAGTTTTAGCGTCCCTGTTACTCCATATGCGAAAAAGCCCTCAGTGCGAGAGTGACGGATTCGTGGAAAAGTAGCAAGAAGTCGTTTTTTTTTAATATAAAATGAATTAAAGTTGCTATCAAAATTAAGTTTTAACCAGGTCCTAGATACTGTTAAAACCCATCTAATAAAATATAACTGCATTCCATATGTCTTTCCAAATTGTCAAACCAGGAGAATTGGTGTCCAAAAAGATCTCATTTCAATAAATATTTTTATCGGACCCAATTTCTCCAATCGTGTTTCTGTTTAACAGATCCCTAGAAAAAGATTCCAAAAATAACATACAATTTTAACAGAATAATAAATTATTTACTGAAGTAGAAATGCAAGCTCTAAAAGTGTCGATTTTTTTTCCGTAGCGCCTTAAAAGGATTTCTACCAAAACAAGCGGAGACTTCACAAAGTATTTATACAGGAAGTATTCTTCGTCAAGAACTTCTGTTTGTGGAACCTTTCTATTTGCGTTGACGGTTTGTTGTTATAGTGATGTAAACAAATGTTTTGTACCCAACAATATTCATCACAGTATAATATACCGGGTGTATTAAAAACTTGCTCAGAAAATAAAACCACGTGATCTACTGATCATACTGAACTACTTCCATGGAAAAACTTTTGAAACAAGTGTTTTAAAGAAATATTTCCCATATATAAAAATGTTTTTTTTAAATGTCGATTTTCTATGAGGAAGCGATTATTTTAAAGTATTTGCAAAAGCCACAAAACAAAAGTTTATCTATAAATTCAAATTCAAATAGTTTATTTTGCAAAGTAGGTATATATAATACACTTTTTACACGTCAAATTTAATCTAATAAAAAGATATGCAATAAAATAATAAATGTACATGGACTAGATTAAAGGTTTATTTAATTAATGTAGCAATATATATACGATGAAAATGATAGGTAAAATATATTTATACAAGGTGAAATCCAATCAACCGGCCAAACCAATACCAGAGACCCGGCCGGGGACCAGGAACAAGGTTCAATGATCACCAACCGAGCCCCCAGCACGAATCCAAAGCACGTAGTTTAATTTTCTAAGGACACACTCTGTATTAGCAGGGTAACATTCTTATCATAGGTAAACTACCCGTTGTATCACCACCATTCCCAACATTATCACGTGCCATTAAAGTTAAACGTCAGTCGCTTAGCACAAAGCGCATAACTTAACTTTGTATTTCTTGTTTCAAAGTTAAAAATTTAAAAAACATATGTTATTTGACGCTAATAGTTCAGTATTAGTGAGGTTTATAAAGCATGAGTTTGAAATTTAATGCACAATTAGTCATGATCTTATCGAAACAAAGTTAAAACAGCATTTTAAGTTGGTTTTGAGAAAATCATGACTAATTGTGTATACAATAAAGCCGATTCTGAAGGCTTTAATTTTAGTTTTAGTGCTGTCAAAACTAAATTTTCTTCATTGCAAAATAGTCCTTAACTGTTAGGGTTAGAAGTTAAATTACTTTGAAAAATTTCAAGTTTTGACAGCACTAAAACTAATATTAAAACCTTCAGAATCGGCTTTAATTTCAAACCCTTGCTTTATAAAACTCACTATTACTGAACTATTGGCGTGAAATGGCAGGGATCAAAATTTCTATTTTAAATTTTTAAACAAGAAAAACAAAGTTAAGAGGCTATGCGAATTTTATTTTTGTCACCGTCACTCCAAGCGAAAACACCCTCAGTGCGAGAGGGGCGAATTCGGGGCGAAAGCGAAAAATGCTAGTTTTATATTTTTTATAAAAAAACTCAAATAGCTAGCCAAATTTAAAATATCAAATCTCCAAATATTGTTGAAACACACCTAATAAAAAATGTTTGAGTTCTGTATATGGTTCCTATCCGTCAAACGAGGAGAAAAAGTACTCGTATGTTTAAAGACCTCATTTCAACAATTATTTCTATCGAGGAAAATTTATCCAAACATGTTTTCCAATTTCAAAACCCTAGACTATATAGTCAAAATGCATATACCAGAAATTTATTAAAATTTTTCGTGTACTTCATGAAATACACAGAAAAGAAACACCCGTATTTTTTTCATGTATCGCCTTAAGTTATACACTTTGTGCTAAGCTACTGACTTTTTAACTTCTTTATATCTAGCCTCATTCAAAAATGGTTACAAAATTTGTAAACCTATAAAAACGTTGAAATAAGTATAGCATCTAGTACATTATGCCATAGCTGATTGAATAAATTACAAATTAAAAGGTGTTCAAAATTCAGTTTACTAATTCGCTACGAGCATTTGCGATAAACATTTGTGAAATTGAATAGACTTATATGTGATACTTTAGCAATTAAAATTGACTAGACAGCCTTTTGCCCTGGGCCATATTTTAGTTTTGTAATCTTTAACTTTAGCCAGCTATTACAGCTGATTCTGAAGGCTTTAATTTTAGTTTTAGTGCTGTCAAAAGTTAAATTTTTTCAAACATTTTATTAAATTTTTAAATATTTTTTTTTCCAAAGCTTCCGTTCATAACATTTAAGGACTATTTTGCAATCAAGAAAATTTAGTTTTGATAGCACTAAAACTAAAATTCAAGGCTTCAAAATCGGCTTTAATGTATGGTTAGGATAAAAGCTATAATATTTCTAATGTATAAATTTTTTTTTATTTTTTATTGTTTTTCGTTGTCTGCTATTTTAAGCGCCACTTTTTGCCAGTATCAAGTTAGATTCTATAATGGTTAGTTATTCAGACTTTCAGACACCGTTTGTTCATCACGTACTTAAGGCGAAATGCGAAAAAAATACGGGTGTTTCTTTTCTGTGTATTTCATGAAATACACGGAAAATTATAATCAGTTTCTGGTATATGCATTTTGACTATATAATCTATGGTTTTGAAATTGGAAAACATGATGTTTGGATAAATTTTCCTCGATAGAAATAATTGTTGAAATGAGGTCTTCAAACACACTTTTTCTCCTCGTACGTTAAAGAGAAGGTCGGTGCTGCTTTTTTGCAACTAAATTATGATTGTTTATAACATATTTATGATATTTATATTTATGGTCCATAGATTAGGCTGCGGACCCCCATACATATGCTCGGGGACCCCTAGGGGTCCGCGGACCACAGGTTAAGAAACGCTGCTCTAAACGAATCCCCGCTGGAGGGAAAGTACCATAAATATCCTCTAAACCAGCGTTTCTTAACCTTTTTTGTCCACGGACCCCTTAGGAAATCAAGCACAATTTGAAGGACCCCCTTAATAAAAAAGCAGCAATAAATTTCGGAACATTTATTTTAGTTCTACAAATTACAAAAAAATATACTTTTTCATATAAAATATGTTAATGTGAAGGTTGGTGCTGCTTTTTTTAAACTATATTAGTTATAATTGGGTTTATATTACTACTGAGATTATAATCTAGTAATAGCCTAATCTATTACTAGATTAAGCTGCGGACCCCCATACATATGCTCGCGGACCTCCAGGGGTCCGCGGACCACAGATTAAGAAACGCTGCTCTAAACGAATGCTCCCTGGAGGGAAATTCATATATTGAAGATTGCAAATTGTAATTAAAGGAACCTTATTTTTAAAGTAAAGAAAAACTGCATTGAAATAATTTTGAAAAATTATATAGTTTACATGAATAGGGAATCAAACCGGATAAATGTGTAAAAAATTAACTTTTAAAAAAAAATAATAACTGAGTTCAAATGAAACTGCGGTCATTCACTAAAAAGGTTTAAATAATTATGATGTTACCGAAATAACACTTTTGCCGACTTCTTTCTTCCATGTTTTCTAGAAGTTGGCGCTCTCATATTTATTTTTACATCGTAGTGAAAACGCCGACTTCTAGATAACATATGTTTCAGGAAGAAAGAAGTCGGCAAAAGTGTTATTTCGGTACCATCGGTCAGTATATAATTATTTAAAACTTTTTAGTGAAGAACTGCAGTTACATTTAGGATCAGAATCAGAATCAATCGTTTATTTGTGAAACATAGGTGTATGATATGTTTTTTACAAGATGGTGGTTGTTACATGTTTGACCGCTACGTTCTGCCTTAAAGTATAACACTTAGTGTAATTCGTACTTCTAACATTATTGAATTTTGGAATAGGCACCTTTAATAGTTTTGTAATCAAAATGTTAAATTGTATGGTCTTCCTTTTTGTCTAATATACCATGTTACTTCGAAGAATTTGGTTCTTATGATTGACCCTTTCGATCGATATCATAAAAAAACACATTACACATTTTACACCGTTTATTACAAATGTCCGGTTTGATTCCCGGTTCAGGCAGGTGATTTTCCGAAATTCTTTGAATGCAGTTTTTTTTTTCTTTCAAAATTAAATAAGATTCCCTTAAGTAAAATTTGCTATCTTCAATATACTCGTATGTAGGGTACTTTTCTTCCAGGTAGCATATATTCCTTTCGTTCATTATGTAATATTATTTTACATAGATACATACATATACTCACACCTGTCTCTCTCCCAGAGGGATAGGCAGAGACTACCGATTTCCATATGCTACGATCCTGATACAACTATTTTGCCTCTTCAACATCCATCAATCAAGTCATACAAGCTCTTCTATTCTTGTACTTTTGACATTGCCTTATTCAGTATATCGCCAATTTGGTCAGCATATACATCTTTCTAGGGCGGCCGTCGAGCTGTACGAGTATCTTCTACTTCCACCCCATAAGTTTCTTTCGTCTCTTTACTTTCATTCATCCCCTATACATGTCCAAACACCATATATCAACCCAATGATATATATTATGATAAAATAATTTATTTTTAATAATTCAACCATCACGAGTTTTTTTATTCTCTGTACTAGTGTGGTATATTATCCGTTGTTTTCGAAGCGCCTGTATTTTTTATCTTAGCTATACCTATATTCTTGGAAATTTCTAGTTTAATTTACACAGGGCTCTGACAGAGAATATAAAGTATTAGCTCTGATCTATATGAAAGGCAACGAATTCTCGTCTAGGAAAAATTTTCGCAACTTGTTAACAAACCCCGTGAGAAAATGAGCATATATGGTGCGCACAATTGCCCATTACAAAGTACCCATTACAAGCTACCCCAAACTCATGGTATATTAATTAATTTACAATAAAGTTAGCCCTAAATCATGGGAGACGTACGTCCAGTAGTCAGTTTTAAAATACATTTAGTCCGCTTAGGGCTTCATGTGCCACGTAAAGTTATGACGTAAAATAATATTGAATAGATAATAAAGCCGATTCTGAAGGCTTTAATTTTAGTTTTAGAACTGTCAAAACTTAAATCTTTTCTAAGTAATTTATTTTTTGTTCGTAACATTTATGAACGGTTTTACAATAAAGAAAATTTAGTATTGACACCACTAAAACTAAAGTTATAAAGCGTTAAGAAACGGTTTTATTGTCTGTATATATCGCAGGTAAATAGTAAAATTCGGTATTTTACAAACGGTGTCGACAATTTCTAAATGCTCGCTATTTTGCTACTTGACAAATCTTCGTCATATAGTAGAATTCGGTCTTTTTTCGGACCTATAGTAATTCTGCTAGACCTATTGAGGGTCGCCTCGCTCCACTCCGCTTCGCTCGGCTCCCAATATGTACTTACATGTAAACCTAACACACTCCTCCTCGCTCCGCTCGTCATCGCACCTATTTGCCACTTTTTGGTGAAAGGGTTTCGCTTTCAGCTTTTTAGAAAATGACGAAGTTGTTTTACAAAAAGCGGGCATTTTACAGTTTGCTGAACGGCAAATTGCAAAACAACGAGCGTTTAGAAACTGACGACGCCGTTTGAAATTTGCCTGCCATATAATAAACTGTTTTGTTTCAACCCTTAACGGCACATTATACTCAAGCTGTTCTTAGGGGTTCATAGGGCTGAAGTTATTTTTACAAATTTTTATGTGCAATTTTATTAATATTATTTTTACAAATGTGCAATGTTTAATTTTTCACGATAGTACATAGCAATTGGCAACCCCGCACCCTTTATGGGGGTTGGTATCGTATGGTCAAAATTAAAAAAAATACATTATTTTCATATTTTCCAAATCTTCTCTTGGAAATCCTTTTTCTTTCCTATACTTTCCACTTCCTCACTTTGAAAGGTTAGGGAAAATATATTTTTTGGGGATTAGTGGTGTTGATTAATTTAATGTGCATATTTCACAGACGATTTATTCGACCCAACTGGATAAGGGGGACCTACAAGAATATAATAATGAATGAATATGAAGAATATAATAATGTCAACTGTCTTCAAAAGAGAACGCGGCCGCAACATTTTCGTAACCTTTCTTATCTACCTCCTTATGTTCTGCCCAAATGCAACAATATTTATGGAAAGCGCACTTGGAACTACATGCTACCTGAAATCTTAAATAGTATACCAGGTAAAGTGTTGCAAGACATAGATGTCAAACCTAAAAAAGTAAGAAAAATTATGAAGAGACATCTATTGTCTTGAACAATTAATTAGCTCAGTTAAATGTTTTTTATTATTTACTTGTATTTTTTTTTTGTTATGTACTGTACCTAAGAAGTGGCTCAGAAATCACATTTAAACCCACTAAGGGTTTACGTGATTTTCTTTTTTATAAGTAAAAAATATGTACAAAACATGATAATTAGATAAATAAATTAAAAAAAAAAAAAAAAAAAACATACTTCATGTAAGTACATTTTTCAGGATATGCAAGTTGCAAATATGCAAGGTCGGTGCTGAAGGCAATGAAGATAATCGTTGACTGGAGGATGGCCAAATTTCATGCTTTAATCAAGTCGGTTATGGGGCACCCGTCTGGGTTATTGTGCGGAGTGCTGCTGAAAAACCAAAGGGTGACCTGGTAACAGCTCGGCGTCTAAGATAGATATTTTACGACACCACACAAAAGAGTGCCTTGGTAAAATTTGATACTAGTTTTGACACCATTTTCCCAAAAAAACTATTCAGTTGGACCAAATCTGGAGACTCCCAAGCAAATCACCACTTAAGGCGCTATAAGCTGCGAAAGTGCTGCTTAACTTTAGAAATAAATTAATTATTTACTTACTAGAATAATTATTGAAAATCTGCTCAAGTAAATGCGTAGATATAGCACTGAACTATTTTTAAATAGCATAGTTTTCATAGACAACGTCTTTGATGAGCTAAAAATTTACTTTTGCTAAAAACGGCCGAATTTACTTTTAATAAAACAACCAAACAAAATGTTTTTCTTTATTTTTACCGATACATTTTGAACTAGGTTCACCTCCTTTCGGATGAGCACTCTTACGAGGGAGACACTGTATAGGTAATTGGGAAAAACGTTAAATAAATAAAACGAGTTTGATTGATTTTCATAGTTTTTTTGATTTTTCAATTGTAAATACAAAAAATAGTCCACTGACACAAAAAAAAATATTAACCTTCATCTTGTACAGGTCATTAAATAAAATTAATAAATAAATAAATTATTTATGCCTAAGGTGACATTTATTTATCTAGCCAAACTCATACCAGAGACTCGGTAAGTGGTTTAATGACCCTTTTTGTAAAAACGCAAAATAAAATTTAGGCTAACTATACTAATTCCCGTAACTTAATTCCTAAAAGAATTTATTTTTATTTCTGTTTTTCAGAGAATATACTCCATTTGAAATCATAGTTTTCATTATTATGGTATATAATTTGATCTTTTTTTTAAGATCTTTTAATGAATTTTCAGATTTGTCGTCATTTGGGGATTTAAGGCACTATACTGATTGTGGATCTTTGCCTTGCTTATAAAAAGTGGTCTGTCTTCTCATCCATCCATCTGTCAAATCAGTCGGAAGCAAATTTTTATTTTATCTTGATAGCAAAGGACACATTTCTAAACAGCCTTTTCACAAGTGACGTCACACGAAGTCAAATAGAAGTTGCACCTTTTTCGTAAAAATATTCATCATGATGAGGTTTTTTTGACCACAAGTTCCAAAATATGGCTTATTAAACCAAAATCTCGAAATATTTTTCGAATTAACACACCTTAACATAATTTAATCTAAGCGAATTGAGTTAAGGAGAGTCGGGAGTTGTTCGTAAATTTGTGTAGAGGTACAAATTTTATTTTGCTATTTTCACAAAAAGGGTCACCGATCCTTGGTCCTGACCCTTACTAGTCTCCAGTATCAATTTGGCTATATAATTAGAAGTCACCTTATATTTAACCATTCGGCTTTTCTTATAGAAGCATGATATAACAATCCTCTGAGATCGGAATAACTTTTATTAATTGTTATAATCTTCAACGAAAACAATTTTGTAAATGATTCAAATATTGTGTTATTTTTGACTGATATACAACTATAAGATTTGTTAAAAAAAAACGATACGACTACAAAACTTATGAAACATAAATTATTTCACATTAGAATACTGCTTAAAGTAACCATGCTATAAGAAGACAGGTACCCTCTCCTTTTTGTCCATCTTCGAGAAATTCGGGATTTGGGGAAAAGTTTTAAGCTGGAACTGACTCTAGAACATGAACAAAATTCGGACACCTCTTATACAGAAATAAAAATATATTTATATTATATTTATCAGCTTGTTTCTTTTGTTTTTATATATAATTATATAGGTAAATACACATAAATGAGACATAATTATTATAAGATAACACAATAGAGTCCAAGATATATTAAGAATGAAATTTTTATTTTTTATAAAATTTATATTTTTTTATTTTTTTATTCTCATTGTCATCTTGTAAATATCATCTGTCATCCTGTCACCATTATTACTTCATCTTATACAGAAAGAAATATACTGGATTTGGCGAATGTTTATCAAGGGAACGTACTAATGAACAATATACTAGGATTATTAATATATATACTGTGTCTAAAAAAATAAATTAGAATGATTTCATCCCTATTTTTATGGTTTTAAAACGACCCGCTCAGCTGCCATATAAATGCTTTGGGTGTTTGTGACGTCCTGGTGGCTTTGATCTCAATGAAACTTTGCACACATAGTGCACACCGCACTCTGATCCATCTCTCATCAAGAAGTGCGAGATAGCGAGATATTCAAACGGCGCCGAATTTGTGAAATAGTTTCAGGTAAACACTGTTTTCCATGAAAAGGTTACTGTTTATTTATAGAATTGTGTATAAGCTTAGTCTTCTTCACATGAACAACGTCTGCATTTCTCTTTTTTAATTTCCAGTAAAATTATACAAATTACTAAACTTTGCGTAAAACCGAGGCAATATTCAAAATATTCAAACAGCTATTGTGATGGTCTTTCATCAAATGTTGCTTTTTGGGCTGCATAGAGACGTAGTTAGATGTCGCTAGATAATACTTGTGAAAAAAAAATATGAAGAAAATAAGCTGTTGACTGCACAATCAGTTTTTACCTTTTGTTTGAATCTTGAGAAAGTTCCAGGAGGGGCCTCTCAAGGTTATGCGGTTACGGGATTAACTTTTTTTTAATATATAGTACAAATATGAAGTAAACCTATTCCAATCCAATTTATTTTTCCATATAAAATATTTCAGTATTAGCTAAAAACTCAAATTTGTTGTTTCGCTGCGTAAGTATTACCCGTTCAAGACAAATAATCCAATGAGCCAACATCTCAATCAAACGCTAATAAATGATTTGCCTTATTGTTTAGGATGGGTAGTAACATTTTTTCCTTACGAAATACATAGATACTAAATTTACTTCTTTATTTCGTATTGTGCAGCAGACTATCCCCAAATCTCGACATTCTTGAAGTTGGTAAATTGAGCATACCTGTTTTCTTATACCATTAGTACCTACTCCAATACTCCCCTATAACATAGAATGGATATTAATAGGTTGACCATCTAAAAAATACTAGATGAGCAGCTAAATTACTAAGTTTAGTTTAGGTTTCAACATATTATTTTTGATGCCAATTTAGTAATTTCGATGCCGACTTTTTTTTTTTGATGGTCAGTTAATTACAACCCATATATAATTAGAAGTACTGCTCGTGCGGTGGCTCTGGGAACGGGCCGTCGAAGTCGAAGCCGTCATAGCCATGCAACCGCGGCGTGATATCCTTGGTGTACACTGTGAACACATAGGGACAAGGTAAATAACTGACAAACAATAGCACAATGAAGGATTCGAATTGTTATCTGGCACTAATTGAACGTAACAATGCTCGGTATATTGTATGTGGACACTGGACAGTTTCTTTGTGGATGTGGGTAATTTTGAGGGATACATCAGAATTATACAACGTGTAACAGAAAATAAAATAAAAAGACATTTATTTAACACACCATTATGGACAAAGTAATACAATGTTCTTAAACGTAAAGATGTATGGCACTGTTAAAAAGGACGGTGACTCAGCATATGTTCCTATACCAAAGGCATTAGGAACGCTGTTATTCTGCCACCACCATTAAAAGAAAAAAAAAACTTAATTAACTTACTATTTACTTTAACCTAAACATATTCAATAAAATCAGCGTATAGTTAAAATATTAAAACAGAAAAATAATAAAACATTATTGTAATAGAATAAAATATTAATCTTGGATATATAATTTAGATATAAATGTATATATTTTTACCAATATATAAACTTATATTACATAATAAATATTAACATTACAGTTATATATAACCATATTTGAAGAGCTTATTCAGTCAATGGTATAGAACAACTTTTACTATGCAACAAACCCTGTATCTCGAAAAAAAAAATAACTGTTTCATAGAAAACTGCAATGCCGCTCGGTCGAAATTTATGGAAGGGCAGATATTTTTTTCGAGATTTCAGTTTTGGCTCCATAGTAAAAGTTGTTCTATACCATTGACTGAATAAGCTCTTCAAATATGGTTACACCTTTCTGTTACACGTTGTATGATACTTACATGGCGTATTCAGTGAAATGCTATAAAACTTAAACTAAACATCTAATCAACTCTAGTACTCACAAAAAGGCGCAGCTGATGCATAAATAGGCTTCTGGAAAAACTGCCTCGGCAACTCTACAGGAACTGGTATAGGCTTCATCAAATAAGGTACCAAAGGTTTCTGTGGCCCTGACTGTACATGTTGGATAGGTAAGAAGTGCGGGACAGGCTGGATGTGCTGGACAGATTGGATTTGGTGGACAGGCTGGATTTGATGGACAGGCTGGATGTGCTGGTCTGGCTGAATATGTTGGATAGGTGTATGATGCTGGACGGGTCTATGGTGCTTGATCGGCGAATAGTGCTTGATCGGCGGATAGTGCGGCTGCGCGTGTATTGTCGGCCCTGTCTTCGAGACGATGGCGTTGAAGCCGTTTACTGGATCTGCTGTGTAGTCAACGGTGCGGATGGAACCATCTGGTTCTACCAGGGAATATTGACCTGAAATAAAACAGTATTCGAGGGTTGGTTAATTCTAAAAACTGGTGGAAAAAATTCTTACATCATCATTTTAATATACCACTAGCTTCTGCCCGCGGCTTCGCCCGCGTGGCCTACAGAAAACGATTTTTTTTTTTTCAGAAACAAACATTATAAGTGCTCTCACTCCCTCTGGGAGTCAAGGTGTAGTGCTCGGCTGAAAAACTCGCATGCTTGGACTACGAACGCACCCTGCTCGGCCTTCAGCCTCGCGGGCGCGTTCTCTGTCCTCACATGCTCGTAGCCTCGCTAGAGTGCCAAATACGGGGACTCACCAATCAAAGTTTTTCCGAAAAAGTGTGAAAATCCCTATCAGTTGTCAAAAAAATGTCAAGTTTGAATACGGCAGCGAAGTCTCTAAGACCAGCGGTTTAGGCTGTGCGTTGATATATCAGTCAGTCAGTCAGGACTTTGAATTTTATATACAGGGTTATTGGAAATTGCTCTTATTCCTCTCGGGGGAAGAGACTATGATTTATTTGGAGTAATTTGACCCCTATCACCTGGGGGTCGCAAATCTGCCGTTTTCGAGAAATTTTATTTCTTTTTTATCATGATTTTAGACATGCAACATAAGATTTTGCAATTGTTTGAGTGATTTTTAGCTTTAAAGAGGTCGACCAATCAGTGAATTGATGTTCACACCAAATTTCAGGCCAAAAAACAATAAAACATTTTGTGTAGCGTTTATTTTTTGCGAAATTTCGCTTTTTATAAATAAAACAAAGAATATTGATTTTCTCGAAAATGGCGGATTTGCGACCCCCAAGTGATAGGGGTCAAATCACTCCAAATTAATCATAGTTTCTTCCCCCGAGAGGAATAAGAGCAATTTTCAATCATCCTGTATACAGACAGATTGAAACGATGATGATACGATGACGTCCGTCTGTGGAATGATTTAATCACTAAGATACGTATATCGCCTTCACCGGCGAAATTCATGAAGTTTCTTTAGGTTGGTAGTCTCACTTCATTACTCAGTCTATTGATGTTTTTATGTATAGTATATTAAGTAATTTTTTTTTATTATTTGTATGTATACCGTATGTATGTATATATATCAAACATAAAATATATTGTGTAAGTTTATTTGGCTAGGAGTATATTATACATTAGGCATTATGTATATTCACTTTATTGGTTTTGATTCTTGTTTTATTTATTTATTTCTTAAATTTGGTATCCACTTCCACATTACGTAAAATAATACTTTTTCACCACCCAAAGGTTGGCTGGAAGAAATTGCTTTAAGTAATAAGTCCGCCCTTGTACAACAGTGTGTGTTCAAAACTCTGTTCTCAATTTTTTATTTAACCGTGTACAATAAAGTGTGTATTCATTCATTCATTAAAAGATAAAAAATAATGGTAAAGATGAGTCTAAGAACGGTATGCGGAGTTGTACCTATTCATATGTACAGTTTCCGTAAATTTAGATGTAATTTGCTTGAAAACACGTTTTATTTGTCGCCCCGCAAGGATCTTTGTAAAAATGATAAATATATGATAAAAACGAAAACATTGTTAAGAGGGGGCCGAGCAAAATAATCTAAAACGACAGTCACTGTTAAATTGATTTATTGAATAATATTTTAATGATAAATAAATAAAATATGTATTTATTATCACAGACAATGTATCTACACTTCCGCCGCAGTGAATATTGAAAATAACTTATGGTGTAAGAAAGAAATCTATCTAAAGTAGGCCCAAAATCTAAAAAAATTTCAAAAACTTTACTGTCGTATTTTGTCTCAACCACAATTCAAGACAATCACAAACGTTATAAAATACAATTGGGCCGTTTCACATTTTTTAAATTTTAGTCTGGTAAATTAAATATGACTTTTTTTTTAATTCAATAAATACTACCACGATAAAATCGACCACGGGAGAACAAGCCAGGTGTCTAATCGTTCTACGCTCAGCGCAGCCTTAATGAAACATGGGGTAAAAACTTGGACGAAGGTAAAAACAATTGTGGACGAGTGTGACATACGCCAATTTGTGTGGATTATAAGTAGTTACTACTGCATCAACAAAACCCTTAACCCTTTCACTCACAGACCTGTTCACTAGTGTAATGTTCATTGAAGCACTGAACAAAAAAAATAAAATTCATTCGGAAACGTTTGATCACTTTTTTTCCGAAAATTCAGAGTATTTTTTCGCAACTTTGATAAAGTTTTTTTATATGTGACTCATTATTTAATACAACACACAAAGCGAACTGATTTCATATTTTTCTGAATCATCTCCTAATTGTCTTAACAGAAGGTGCTATTTGAGAAACAGTACTCGCTAACTTTCTCTTAGCTTTGTAAGAATTATGGTCCTGTCATTCGACAAAACTCTATACTAAGTACCTATGTATCCAAGAAACTATTTAGCAAACAATTGAATGCGTTATCCTACAGATTTATGTATGATACGGTAAGACAATCGCCAATATAAGTGAATCACGTTGTATGGAAGTAAACTTTTGTGGGAAATTTTATTTATCTTCTTGATCTTTCTGAAACACATACTTTGGAGACCTCATTGTGTACTCAGGTACGAGCGAAGAGCAAAGTACATATATATGTAGACCATTTATAATAAGTAGAAACATTAGATTACAAAAACATTTGTAACAAAACATTGAGATGATTTTACTAAAATTTATTCTGAAAATATTAGAAACTCTGTATCCACGGCATTCTTGAACAAAACTAAGGGCAATCCTATTTCTATAATCTGCCCGTTTTTTCTTCTTTTATTTGTGCACTCTTTTCTTTGTTATTTGTTTCCCCCTGTGAAAAGTTTTCAAACAATACGCTCTACATATATTAGTACTAGCTTCTTCCCGCGGCTTCGCCCGCGAGGCCTACACGAAACAAATAACATTTTTTTCAGAAACAAACATTATAAGTGCTCTCACTCCCTCTGGGAGTCAAGGTGAGGTGCTCGGCTGAAAAACTCGCATGCTCGGACTTCATTTCCCCCTTTTAGAGGTTGAATTCTGGAAAAGCCTTTTTCACGTTCACCACGTTGGATTTTAAAATCGTCGTTCTTTTTGTAATCAATGACCCGATAAACCATACAAACGAAACCCATGTTGATTTTTAGACTTTATCATCCTATTTCCCCCTTTTAGGTGTTGAATTCTGGAAAAGCATTTTTTACGTTCACCACATTGGATTTTAAAATCGTTGTTGTTTTCGTAATCAGCGACCCGATAAACCATACAAACCATACCCATGTTGGTTTTCAGACTTTGTCACCCCATTTCCCCCGTTTAGGTGTTGAATTCTGGAAAAGCCTTTTTCACGTCCACCACGTTGAATTTTAAAATAATTGTTGTTTTCGTAATCAGCGACCCGACAAACCATACAAACGATACCCATGTTGATTTTCAGACTTTGTCACCCCATTTCCCCCTCTTAGGGGTTGAATTACATTTATACTCATTTATAGATAGGAGTACTCCTGTGAAGTCTCGAATAAAATAGTCTAACTAATCTTGTTTCCCCATACACCCTTAGAGAGTGAATTTTGAAAAATCCTTTCTTAGTGGATGCCTACACTACATAAGCTATCTGTATGCAAAATTTCAAGTCTCTAGAACCAGCGGTTTAGGCTGTGCGTTGATAAATCAGTCAGTCAGTCAGACAGGCCTTTGAATTTTATATATACAGATAATAGGTCTCTACATATAAAATTGCCTATACAGTGAATCCTTGATTTTAACGTGTAATTTAACGTATAACGACTCATCGTAATACGGATGGGGGTTTAGGATTTTGCTTTCGTGGTTTTTTGTTTTTTCTTCCCACTTTATTTTCGTGGTTTTTAATTATGAAAAATATAAATGTAAGTTTTATATAATTTTTCCATATACATAAATATGTAAAAACTTCTCAATAAGACACTCCTAAGAAATCTATATACACGGCAAATTTCAACTGTCTAACTGTCACGGCTCATGAGATACAGCTTGGTGACAGACGGACAGACGGACAGCCCAGTCTTAGTAATAGGGTCCCGTTAGTTACTCTTTGGGTACGGAAACCTAAAAAGTTCTTACCTTTAACTACGTCACCATCTCTGGTCTCGTGCTGTGACTTCACATCGCCAGTCGTGTGATCTGCTACTCCGTAGTTAAACGCATATTTAGGATGATCCTTCTGTTAAATAAATACTTAAATGTAAATCCATATTCATGACTAAAAAGTTGTTATCATCGATACATTTTATCGTTTGTCCCGCTCGAACCTTCTAGCTTTTGGGTTTGCATCGTAGGGATAGCAAATATAGATCTAAATAGATGACGCGAGTGTTTGTACTTCGGGTGCCAAAAAAGCGCACCAAAAGGGAGAGCAATGCTGTTCCTTTACAGATATTGACTATATTTAAGGCGCTACGGAGAAAAATCGACACTTTTAGAACTTGCATATCTACTTCAGTAAATAATGTATTGTTTTGAGCAATTCGGCTCGATACAAATATTTATTGAAATGAGTTCTTTTTCGACACCAATTCTCCTGGTTTGACAATTTGGAATGACATATGGACTGCAATTATATTGTATTAGATGGGTTTTAACAGTATCTAAGACCTGCTTGGGCGTTACCCCATAAGCGACGACACAACACAATTTAAGAAACACACGACACACGACTTGTCAGGCTATGCGAATTTTATTTTGTCACTGTCACTGCAAGCGAAAAATCGCGCAGTGCGAGAGAGGCGGATTCAGGACGAAAGCGAAAAATGTTAGTTTTATAATTTTTATAAAAAAACTAAAATAGCTAGCAAAATTTTATCGAATTTTATTAAATATCGAATCTCTAGATATTGTTGAAACACACCTAATAAAATATCTTTGAGTTCTGTATATGGTTCCTATTCGTCAAACGAGGAGAAAAAGTGTGTTTGAAGACCTCATTTCAACAATTATTTCTATCGAAGAAAATTTAACCAAACAAGATGCATATGCCAGAAACTGATTATAATTTTTCGTATACTTCATGAAATACACATAAAAGAAACACTCGTATTTTTTTCGCATATCGCCTTAAACGAAATTTTGATAGCAACTTTAGTACATTTTATATCAATAAAAACCGACTTTTTGCTACTTTTCCTCGAATCCGTCCCTCTTGCACTGAAGGTTTTTTCGCTTATGGAGTAACAGGGACGCTAAAACTTTTACATATCGCCTCAATTGACTATATTTGACTCTTGTGACCCATGTCTTAAACCTTCTAAATTCAAACAGCTCTCAACCGTTTTCATTGTTAAATGTGACACGCTTGATTTTCATAGAGTTTGACGCACTTACGTTATGTATTTAGATCAATGTATACGAATAATTACCAAAATACGAGTACATGAGCAATACCATTTAAGCAATATTTTATATTTCTTTAATTTTCAGCCTTACGAAGAATATTTTAAAAAAGCAGTTAAAATTTGGTTGCTACTCACAGTTTCCCCAATTTCTTGTTCAAAGCTTTATATAATAGGTGTTAAGATGATGTTTCGGAAGCCGTAAACTAGAGATAGTACTCGTCCACACGAACAACTTTGACAATGGAACAAACACTCAAATTGCGAAAAAAAAAAGCATACAGTTGTTCCATAAAAAAGTTACTACCTTCGTCCAAAATGTATGAAATAACTGTTTCTATTTTCGCGATTTTTATTATCTAAAAGTTTTTCTTATGTATGGGTACTATCGGGGCGGGTTTCCAACTTTCGCAACATCATTTTAACACTGTATACAATTACTGTATCATATGTGTAACTAAAATAATCTTTGTTACTTCAACTTACATAATAACCCTCTGAATCGGGATAAGCACCCTGGACATGCGCAGGTTTGTACACAGCCCCACGCTTTGGAGCCCCATTCACAACACACAACACTATAGTCGACAATAAAAACCGCCACTGATTCATATCGATATCGGAAATATCCCAACACTATTCACATCTACGTAGAAAAACAACGGAAAGGTCTTGTATGGTGGGTGGCAGAATCCTGAATAGTACAATAGAGGGTTCGCAGGCATTTATATGTGGCCTTATTTGCTGGAGAACGCCAGCCTTGGTGGCGGCCGGGCAGCGCTTCCGAAAATGAAGTTTTCCTCAGTCATCACGCGGGTAATTGAGAAAAGTTTCGCACGCCACAATGGGTCGCCGAATGTAGACTAGATTGCAAAACGCCTATTATGGTAGTCGCGTTATTCTAATAAGCATACAAATGCCTATCAGTCAGGCGTTACTCATCTGAAATGTCCTAATGACTTACCTTTTTGGGAATGTGTAGTCTAATTGTCGCTGTCGCTGTGCGTTGTATTTTCGTGTGAGAACGTTTGCGAACGCAGAATGTTTTAGTTTTGGCCCACGGCTTCGCCCGCTTCGACTTGGTCCTATCGAATCCGTCAATATTTTTGGGACCAAAAATTTTTATAGTTACCTGCTGTATTTGACCTGACTCTGGTTTCTAAGTTCTCATGATAATTAATTGATATGTCTAATAATTTTTTTTTGGTGTACACCCTAGGGAGCTGTTCGATTCTATGCAAGTATACGTTTTTACATGGTAGTAGTACGTAATTCTTACTTGACAAAGAAATTAACTTCCAGGGAATGCAGCTGAAACTCAGGAAAAAAATATCCTATATGTTAAACTAGGACCTGCTCTATAAAATATTTTTTTTTGTAGTTTTGAGATCTTAGATAACAAACCAACAAACTTACTCTCAGTTTTAAATATTAGTGGAGATTTTGTGACCAGAAAAGGTAAGATTTATGACGATTCCGTATGATTCGTGCGTTCCACAAAAAGAAGCTACCTATAGAAAACAGATTTGGTTCAGTTTTTAGGGGACTTTATTGTCCGTCTGTCTATTTGTTTGTCTGCCCGTCTGTCAATATCAAGTCTACACGGAACCCACATGGCCTGAGTCCTAGTCGCACTCGTATATTTAGCAATTAAAATTTTGACAAATTGGTTCTAGCATATTAAGTGCAAAACATTAACCAAAACTACTTACTTTTGCCTAAAAGTAATGAAAATAATGTATTTATTTTAGCCTTTTTTATTTTTATTTTAGTACTATTTAAGTTAATTTTATTGCATGACATTTTTAAGTAACAAGAAATTTAGGCCACAACTTCGTAAAGTTATATGATTGCATGTTGACACTGTATTTACACGAAAGCCTTATTTGCGTGTGAACTTACTCGTACATCAAAAGTGCAAACTTAAACATCAACTCTGACAGTCAATTGTAGATCTTATTTCTATCCACCGAAACGTGTCTGTGACAGCAAACCTGAAGATCATAGGCTGTTTACTTCTGTGATTCCACAAAACTACGAGTACCTATACGAGTAATTTATATTCATTGACTCTGCAATTTTTTTTAAATCGTTTGGCGACTGCTTGTAGTTTTATTTCAATTATATCTGCATATGATTAATAATTTTGTTTAACTTAAACAAAAATATGCTTTAAAATATTACAAAAACTATATTAAATTATCTTCATGCAAATCTTGCGCAGGAAGAATCATAATTACAATAAATTCGTAAATACCCCACATTTCAAAGTTACACATTGCCTCATTCTTCGAATTGATCTCATATAATGTCGGCGGCGGTAGTTTAGTCGGTTACATGCTCATTACAATCTAGGAATCTAGCTTCGAATCTTACCATTCGTTTTTTTTTTTATTGTGGTAGAGACTAGAGTGCTATCAATAAAATCATTCTGATCGATACGATTTTGATGCAATTTTGGTAAAATGGATGTATCTTAAATATTAGACATATTTTCTAAAAAATTTCTCTCATAGAATTTCAGGTAAAACAACAGCATTTTTGGATTCATAGAATTACAAATTAACCCATTTACTCGCAAGAAGACAAACTCATGCGCATCTAACGAGTGATCCTCGGTGAGGCTATGACTTCCTCTCGGAACAATGGCGGTCTTCAATACAAACAGATCCGTAAAAGAATCAGCGTCGTAGAAGGCGGAACACTTCCTATTTGAATTACCATGAAGGTAAATATAATGATGCTTCAATCAATCAATCAATAATCAATCCTTATTGCACAGAAAATTAAAATTAAAAGCAGCAGGTTGTGTCAGAGATACAACCGTATATTATTTAAGCGAATACTTCTTGCCATGTGGTACCTTTGGCTATCATGTTCAACTTTGACAGAGCATTGTTTTTTTTTTGATATTTATCGTTTTGAACCATTATTTTTTTCAAAAACTTATTTCCATCCAGGTCCGTTGCAGCTAAGGTTGCCAGATGGGAAAACCAAAATATCTGGGCAAAATTTCAACAAGTCGGGGATTCTGGGATTATGGTCGGGAGAAATAAATATTACGAATCAAAAAAATATTTTTTATTATAAAATTAAAGTAATAACAACAAAATATTGTTTTGCCCGCCGATCGTTGTTATTTGTCGGGACAATTTGTATTTTGTCGGGACTCTGGACATCATATGAAATGTCGGGACAATCCCAACGAATCCCGACCATCTGGCAACCCTAGTTGCACCACATACGATGATACGACACACTTCTCATTTCGGTATTATAGATCTTGCTTGGTTGGAAAGTTTTTCACAAAAAGAGTCATCGTACCTTGATACTGAGCACTTACCGAGTGTACAATATGAATTAGGCTGTACAAATAAATGTCACCCTATTTGCGCCTTTTGGAGTAAAAACCTTAGGGCCGTGGGGTCCAGCCACAAAAGTGATTTTCAAGGAAATAAATTTGGAGACCCAGCCAATCGAAAGCGTTGATTTAGAAAAAAAATATTACATTGTATAGGTAATTTATAGGTAAGATTTTCTTTTAGGGATTTTTCTAATTTAAGTAAGATTTATTATATAAAACATAATTAATGTGACGTAAAACTAAAATTAAATATACCTAAAATATAAGTATTACTAACAAATAAAAAAAAGAAAATGTTCGGCACCTATTAAAAATTAAGTTAAATAAAATATTCAAATTCAAATAGTTTATTTTGTAAAGCAGGTATAGATATATACACTTTTTACACGTCAAATTTAATCTAAGGCATGTATTTAACGCGGCGACAAATTAATCTGAATTAGGGATTTAAAAAAAATTAAAGCCGGTAGCAAAAATAATAGGTTGGCAGCTACATTGAAGGATAATTTTAAGTAGAAAGTAGCAGCTTTATAATCAGGTTATAGGCTTTGTTTTAACTTAAACTGGCATTGATTTTTTGTTTTGGTAACTGAATTTATTATTAAGCGAACATTTGACGACGGATAAAAAGTAGAAAACAGGCTTTCTTAAATTATACAATGAGGTTGTATATAAAGTTAACTGAGATGTGAAGAAAATATGACCATGGTCATGAAAAACATACTTTGTGCGACATTTTTAGAGCTCTGAATAAAACAAATAGTGACATGCAAAAAAAATAGTTTAAGTTTAAAAATAAAAAATAAACTGAACATAACCTAATTTTAAAGACCCAATATGACTTCTGCAATTGCTTCGGCGTTGCGGAAAGTGCAGCCCCTTCGCCCTTGCGTAACAAAGCACAGTCACCCATGCTCACCTTCGCAGCTTCGGCTTGTTGGTCGCCTTCGGCGACCAGCCTCAGCCGCTACGGCTCGCTCGGGTGCCTATGCCTTGTTACAGCAGGCGAGGGCTGCCCTTCCTCCACGCCTACGGCTTTTTATATACACTCTAGGGGTAGTACCCACAAGACTGTATAGAGTCGGGGTGCTCTGATTCGGTTTTGGAACTTATTCAACCTATTTGCTTCTATGCAACGAGCGCGCTTGTCGCCGTTTTCATTCAATTATGATTCTACAAACAAAAATACTGAAATCCTAATACTTAATTATAGTACCCGTTTTAATTTTTACAGCTGCTTGCAAATCGCAACCCGAATGTGTATTTTTATATGCAAGCCTATAGTTGCCTATAATAGAATGTTTGCTATCCCACTGTTAAAATTAGTCGCCATGTCATTATTTATAGTACCTCGCCTATGATTTTATTGGCCCTGTTTAATATGTTTGCTACCTTAAAGTCGCAGCCATTATTTAGTTTTTATAAATCCCCGCATTATAAAGCTCATCTAATATAATTATTGCTAAAATATTTAATTGCTGCCAAGTTATTTTTTAGAAACAAAATAGTTAGTCGCCCTTTAAGTTGTTAGTCGCTTCGAAAATAATTTGCCTTAATCTAATAAAGAAAATATATGTAATAAAATAATAAATGTACATTAACTAAATTAAAGGTCTATTTAATTTATGTAGCAATATATTTACGATTAAAATGATAGGTAAAATATATATTATACAAGGTAAAATCCAATCAGCCGCCCGAACCCATACCGGAGACCCGGCCAGGGACCAGGAACAAGGTTCAATGATAACCAACCGAGCCCCCAGCACGAATCCAGGCGGCCGACCAAATCCCATCCTATATACTACATACTAATAGGTTACATATATAAATACATGCCTAGCTCCGCCCATTCGATTAGTCTTGCTAAGAAGAAGGGCAAGAAACTTAGCATATGCTGGCCAGATCGCCGCCATCGTTAGGAAAAGTACCCAAGAGGCTGGTGGCGTTGCCTCGCTCGATCGCGAGGCTAATCTGTTCAGCAAAGTATACCCCAGCCCTTAGGTAACCAGATGTGTCGATGAGGCGCGACGAGACTTCATGAAAGAATCGTCGCGGTAGTAAGATTTAATTTAATTTTCTATTATTTAAGTTGTTCTGTTTCTAAATATTCATTATTCATCATTATTCATTATGAAAATGCATAAAAAAATGTTCAGTGCACAACTTGAGAAAGATTGCTATATTGCATTTCGTTTAAGTCATACAGGATTGTCCCTTCATGACGATTTTGTGGGCCATCATTACCCACTGTGTACTATATGGGGCCTTTAAACGTTGCGTTCGAAAGAGCGGCATACTGATATTCCTGACAACATAAGGGCTAATTTGCCAAATGTTGTTTAAACCAATTATTGCGTCATAATTACTTGTGTTAAGTACTATAATTAACATTTTATGTTTCATTGTTTATAATATAACTTTTCGGCACAAAGGGCCAGTCCACTGTGAGTCCAGTCATCAGTATAGTTGTTACTTACATAATTATCCAACACTATGGTTTATTTAGACAAGGCTAATATTGTGTGACCTCCATAACTTCATAGGCAGACCGATTTTTATGTTATCTCGGTTTATCTTAATATCTTATTGTTCCATTATTTGTATAGAGCCACTACGAAATTTTGAACTTTACCAGCAAAGAAAAAAATGTACTTTTATACTACACCTGCTCGGAAAGTACCTTCTTACTTTTTTGAAAACGATGCAGTAAACACGTCATTATTGTCATTATGCGGGCGGAAAAAGTGTATGAAAATCAATTGTTAACGTGCTTGACCGGGCAGAAAAAGTATATGCAAATCTATTGTTGACGTGCTGTTTTTTATATATATATATATATATATAATATTTTATAGCATGAACAAGTGGCCAGTATCATTTTGCGAACTTGGACATAAAAAGTTTTTGTCTTTTGGCATAATATGATTAAGATACCTACCAAGAAGTTTATAACCAGGCTCTAGTATGTCAATTGTTACCTACTGATGCTATCAAAAGAAATCAAAACGTTAAAATCACGCGCGAATCGCTTTTTTTGTTTTATCTGAATTTTAAATTTCTAAAATTACTAGCTAGCTTCTATCTAATGAAAACTGAGAGTAACATTACCTGGCACGGGTATGGAAAGTAGGTACCTATATTATGTGTGGATACGTACAAGTGTTTTTAAACATTTTTTTTTTTCTCGTAGGTGTAGTATTTATTTATTTATTTTCTTTATTAGGATTTCTAGTAGTTAGTAAGCCTTAAATACAAACACAAATCAAACTTAATTAAATGCTTAACTTCTAACTTATTAAAGAAATCACAGCATGCAAATGATTAATTTATCTCGCCTTATAAACTAAATGTTAACAAAATACATATTAATTTACATTAGAAATAATGATAATTTTACAATTTTGTTTAATTAAGCACTATGTATCACTCGGGAGAAAGTGCGATTTCCAACTCGTGTGTATTGAGGCTCTTGGCTTCGCCTCGGGCCTCAAACTACACCCTCGTTGGTAATCGTCCCCTTTCTTCCCTCGGTGAACATTGTACTTTACCATACACACGTATCATGACAAATGTTAATAAAACTGTTATTCTACCCGTCCCAGAACAACTTTTCGTAAAAACTCCCACGTGGCGTGACATAACAACTACTTTAGTTTCTTAACTTATTGAAAGTAAATCATTATTAATAATATTTACACTTAACGATTCACATCATAATTTATGATGTAAGACCAACAATAGTACGAGAAGTATTTCATAATAATCCAGCTTCCACATAACATCCTTGTTTAGCAACTACCTCAAGTCAAACACATTAATGGTCGCTGAAAACTATCATAATAATATTGATTATTTTTACAAGTAATATTTTATAAACCTTAAAAACTATTACAGCCAACTCTACACACATAAATAAGGATATTCTATCAAGCGATTTTTAGAATAGTGTAATTAGGCTGCGGAATGGGGTCTACTTTTATAAAGGCCACCAGTTGGCGCCACTGGCACGTAAGGTATATGTCAAAGGTTTGTTAGGTTAGATTTACATAGAAGTTCGATTTTTTGTTTTGCTTATCCATATAATATTATTTTTTTTTCTTTCTTAAATGCGAATAAACAATGCCGCAATGATGTGCAGTTCCATTATGTTCCAAAACGAAAGGAGGACTTAAGTTTTGTTTTAGTCCCTCTTTTCTTTAGCTCTAATCTTAATTCATTTACTTTCATTGCACCGTACCTTGAATAATAAACCTGAAACTATGAATTTATGTCGACTAATACACAAATAACTAATAAAAAGCCATAGCTTTCGCCGTTTCGCGGGCATTTGACGTTTCTCTATACCTGTCGCCTCAGTGGCGCCACCTGACGTCGATAGTAGCCCTCAGTCCTTAGAAATGAAATTGGCGTTTTGTATGGAGAATTTGAAGGAAACTCAATTTTCAGTACAAACATTTTTGAATTTTTTTAGGAACGACAAATCCAAATTTTGTCGTTTCTTTTGTGTATGAATGAAATTTGAAAAGTGAAAGCTGTAAAAAATTATTATGAATCTCATGATGGAAATGGATGCCAATTAGGACGAACTGTATTTGAAGATTTTGTTTTTAGTTATCAAACTGAAAATAAAAATAGCTATTGAATTACAAGAATTATGAACTCGTGAATCTGTAAGAACATTTCGACAATTTCATAGGAAAGCACCCAATATTTATCATCGGGGATGTTTGTTGCTGCTGGCCAGGTTTTCTTCGTATAATAAAAGTGATTTTTCTCATTTTAACTACGGGCCCAGTGAAATTCTTTATCTATATAATAGCCTTTCTGCCGAGTCGGGTAGCCGTTGTCGCGAAGTTTGAAAGCAGCTATAAAAGACCTAACACCTTGTTCACGCTACAGCGTGACGGTATGCGCATTTCAGCGCATGCGCAGAAAGTGGCTCGCGACAGAATCGAGTCGCGCGCTGCCCGCGGTTCACTCGCTCTCTTCGGCTCGAGACGCCTCCGGAGGCGCACGTCTGCGCGCTCGCGCGGCCGGACTGTTTCGCCGCAACCGTCGACCGAACAATACATGTGTGCATACATTCGCGCTGCCAGCCTAAATAATATCGCGGACCCATCATTTAGGTTGTGAAAGTGTAGTGTTCACGTTACCACGAACCAAGACATCCAGCTCATCACTGCCCAAGACGCCAGCTTCAATCAGCCCAACGAGAGGAGACGACACGCGGCGCATTTGCCGGCCCATCGAAAACATTCCAACCAGGTCAGTGCACCCACATTGTTTCCCACAATCTTTTCTTCTCCCGTGTCATATCCTCAAATCCTATCAGCCCTGCAGTTCTGTAACCCCGCGGTTACATTTTGGTTCTTCGGCCGGATCGATTTCGAGCCGGTAGTAAAACATTTTCAATCCAAGAAAAATTTTGGTCCGTCGAGCGGAAAATTTTTGGTTTATATCACCCCCCGCCTCCCCCCCGCCGGCCCGTAACTTTGTTTGAACCAGCCCCCATCGATTTACAGTCCATTTTCACTCGGTTAAATATTTTGCCCCCTTTCCCGGCAAAAAATATTTTGTGGTCTCGAATACCTATTGCGGGTAGGTAATTAGAACCGCCGCCTAGAACATTCCATTTATCGGTATAGAACCGGCCCATCCATTCAGCCCAATTGTTTAATACAGTCCACTATATTTCTTTATTAAACCCAAATTTACCCGACCCGACCCGACCCAATTTACCCAATTTTTACCCGCGGAGTGGGTAATTTACCCACTGTCAAAGATAGTTTTCCCACGTATTTTGCGAAATATTTTTTTTCGGTGCGAGTTTTATTTCGTTTTATTTCGTTTTATTTTGAGTACATACGTATACATTGCATCATTGGATTGTCCGCTCATTTAGATCCGATTTCTGCGAGGTAAATACATTCTTTGTTTGTTTACGCGTTCGAGGCAGTAGGTAGGTATTTTATTCTATAAATAGAATTTTCGACGACTGATGTTTTGTTGTAAATATACTGTTATGACATTTTGGTGAACAAGTTGATCAGCCCTTTTTGATATTTAATGTTACGGTAATCTCGTGTTATTGTCTGCTGTTTTAACCGGGTATATATAGTACAAATATAGTAAACAATTTTTTTTTTCTTCTCTTCTCATCTCTGATCTTATTGTTAATGGTACACATATAGGGTGTTCCACGTTGGTTCAGCTCATATACAGGTTGTTTTTTAAAAAAAAAAAATTTTTTTTTTTTTTTCTTTCTCTCTGTCGTGTTTATTTTCCGTGTTCCGTTTGAACATAGCCTTTGTTTTTTCGGCCCGCGCAAGTTACAAGCTATCCGCACGTTGGAGTTGGTAGCGCTCAAGTTTTAATAACTCGTTTTCACATATAGTCACACTCATCACACATTCAATCAGCACATACACACTCAGCTCATTTTCACTCACACATTCAATCAGCACATACACACTCAGCTCATTTTCACTCACACATTCACTCATCACATACACACTCAGCTCATTTTCACTCACACATTCACTCATCACATACACATTCAGCTCATTTTCACTTAATGAAACCAGCACTCAGCGCACTCAGCACATTCATCACACACACACTCATCACATACACACTCAGTTCATTTTCACTCAATGACTTCAACTCCAACAGAGAATTCTTGTAACTCCGCACAACGTGTAGTGAACGTCACTAACACACCAATTTTGTTGCCAACCGTATCACTTGAAATAGCAGACGTACATTCACTCAATCACACTCAATTTCACTCAGCACGAGCCCTGTTAGGTTTTATCTCACGTCGCGGTACTCCAGTTCTCATTCGCTCAGACTGCGGCACAAACTATGATGCAATCACTCACAAGCTCGCGAATCAGCACATAACTTGGTTCGGCGCTCTGCACGAAATAATACTCAACTCAAGACCCCTCTGCCCGATTTCATCCGACCCTACGGACTTTGAACCTCTCACGGCCGGACATTTCATTATTGGTCGTCCGCTCACCGCTCTACCTGAGCAGTCTTTTGACGACAGATCCATATCTGCTCTTAAACGGTTTCAACTCATTCAAGCGCTCTCTCAGCGCTTTTGGACTCTCTGGTCCAGATCCTACCTCCATACCCTGCAAACCCGCTCCTAATAGCTCTCCCCTTCTTCCCCTCCTCAAGTGGGTGAACTGGTTCTCATCAAAGAGGATGACCTGCCTCCGCTCCAATGGAAGTTGCGGAGAATTTTCCGCACAATGCCTGGCAAGGATGGAGTGATCCGAGTTGTGGATCTGGACACAGCTCATGGAGGAGTCGCAGCCCCGGCCCCCCCAGGATGTTCACGCTACAGCGTGACGGTATGCGCATTTCAGCGCATGCGCAGAAAGTGGCTCGCGACAGAATCGAGTCGCGCGCTGCCCGCGGTTCACTCGCTCTCTTCGGCTCGAGACGCCTCCGGAGGCGCACGTCTGCGCGCTCGCGCGGCCGGACTGTTTCGCCGCAACCGTCGACCGAACAATACATGTGTGCATACATTCGCACTGCCAGCCCAAATAATATCGCGGACCCATCATTTAGGTTGTGAAAGTGTAGTGTTCACGTTACCACGAACCAAGACATCCAGCTCATCACTGCCCAAGACGCCAGCTTCAATCAGCCCAACGAGAGGAGACGACACGCGGCGCATTTGCCGGCCCATCGAAAACATTCCAACCAGGTCAGTGCACCCACATTGTTTCCCACAATCTTTTCTTCTCCCGTGTCATATCCTCAAATCCTATCAGCCCTGCAGTTCTGTAACCCCGCGGTTACACACCTTACAAATACTTTTATCTTTTCAAGTCTTCACATACATGTACTGGAACTCATGTATGTATGTATGTATGTATGTATGTTATCTACCAGCAGCAAACATGTTGAACGCTCAAGAAGGGCAGCAAAAAAGCATGCCATCGAAGTGGTATTTATTGAAGACATGTCGCCAAAGGTCTCTTAAGGGGCTCCATAATGCTAAATAATGATTCAGTTTCGTCAATGTAGAGGGTTAAAATTTTAAAGAAATATAGCTTGTTTTTTGAATCAAGACAATTATTAATTACACTTTATAAATAAACATACTTTCAATCTTCTATTACTTATATTACTTTTAAAAATGCATGAATTCCACGAAAAAAGCGATTCAGTTTCCGTGTTTAAAAACCTATTGAAACGAAAACAATACACGCAGATACTAACAAGAAAAAACCATCTTTATTACATAAAGAAATTATGATTAATGTCATAATGTAGCCACAATTTCAAAATAACTGAAGTTTTGCGTGCGCGGCATATGATTAGAGCAGAATAGTGAGTTAAAAAACAAACGCGTTAGAGCAGGACTAAAATTTAGCATAGTGCAGCACCTTAAGAAAACTTCCTGGCAAACGAACGCAATAAAAGTTGCATAATTTCATTGTTGAGGGCGAAACTAAACAAGGCCCAAATTGTGTCATATCAAGCGGAGGAGGATGCTGATAGACTGATTGTTACCACCGCCATTTCATTGTCATCTAATCATAACACACTAACAGTTGTGGAGGAGGATGTTGATCCTCTTGTACTTTTGATAGGCCTGTCAGCTCTAACCAACGTCTACTTCCTCAAACCAGGGAGAGGGAGAGCTCTTTCTACGTGGTTTCATTCAAACACAGCATTGAATAATAGGTTGTCTCAACACATATTTTTCTTGCACGCTGTAAGTGGATGTGATACTACATCTGCGTTATTTAACCAAGAAATAAATAAATAAGAAAAGGTGAAAACCTTGAAAACTTTTGACAAAAACCCCGACCTCAACCATCCGTTGTTGTCCTCCAAAAAAATTACAAAGACATTGATGTCGAGACGATTTTGACAGCTGGAGAGAAATTTATAGCTTCTTTGTACGGTGGAAACAAGCAAGTGCCTCTAGATGAGCTGCGGTACAAATATTACAAGTCTACAGCTTATAAAACCTCGTCAGATACTCTCCCCCTAACCAAAGCTGCAGCACAAAAACATTTTCTGCGCGTTTATGTGCAAGTGCAGCTCTGGATGGGTCAGCCAGTTTCATGGGGGAGCTAGAAAAGTTTCGATGGAGGCGTAAAAGCAACGGCTTACAGCTAATTACTTCCAATCAGCACCTGACAAGCTCCTGCATGCAAGTGCAAAAAAAGGTGCTGAACGGCAATGTGTGGATGCAAGGAGGCTGGGTTTTACTGCTCTAATACATATGTGTGAGCCATGCGATGCATCTTGCAGCAAAGTACATCGCTATGATATGGAAGAGGAAGAAGGTTTATATAACAAACACCAGCCACCTGTTCAAGGTAGAGTTAATTAACTGTGAACCAATAATTTTGTACCAGCAATCAACTCTTCAAATTCCAATATATCACATTTTCAACTACCTGCTAAAGGTAAACTTTAATAACAATGTACCAATTTCACTTGCAATCAACCAATTCTATCTCGAACATTTTTGTCATTTTTTTCCCACAGATGTAGGTATCAGAGATAGAGCCGCAGCCAGGGCCTTCTGGAATACAAAGCCCTTCTATACCTAAGCGCGGCCGAACAAGGCCTTGGTCATAAAGAAGGCTGTGCCTTGGTTAAACGTCGGTAGCTTAGCGCAAAGTGCTGTTTTTCTTGCTTAAAAGTTTAAAATTGAAAAGCTTTTTGATCTGTGCCATTTCACGCCAATATTTCAGTATTAGTGAGGTTTTTGTTTGGACCAGATTGTGACTAATTGTGCATTAAATTTCAAACGCATGCTTTATAAACCTCACTAATACTGAACTATTGGTGTTAACTGCCACATACCAAAATATTTTTCAATTTTTAACTTCTAAACAAGAAATACAAAGTTAAGTTATGCACTTTGTGCTAAGCGACTGACGTTTAACCTTAATCAAAGTTTTTCATAGACATTAATGAAAGTAAAGTTTTAATTTTTATCTTCACTTTTTCATTAAAAATCCGCAAAATATTCAAGTCATGGAAATGGTTTAGATCAAATAAGATGACATTTTCCAAGTTTATAGTTTTTGCCAAATTTTGGATCAATCATGGCTCTATGCTTGAAGGAGCATTATTTCGGTTTAAATTAAAAAGCAAATTTTTATGTTATGTTTATTTTGCGAAATCCATCGCTATGAATACTCTAAATATTATTAGAGTGCAATACAAACTAGAAAATATCAATCAGAAACAAACCCAAAGACAAGAATATGAAAAAATTCTATATGTGTTGTACAAGCTAGTATATCAGGCAGAAGCAAAAATAACAGTGGACAAGTATGATGGAAGAATTCGCCGGTTTAGGTAGGAACCTCGGTGGCGCAATTGGTAGCGCGCTTGTCTTGATAACAAGAGGTCGCAGGTTCGAATCCTGGCCCGGGGAATTTTTTCATATTCTTGTCTTTGGGTTTGTTTCTGATTGATATTTTCTAGTTTGTATTGCACTCTAATAATATTTAGAGTATTCATAGCGATGGATTTCGCAAAATAAACATAATCTTAGTTAATGAGAGCTGTGAATTTCTTAACTGTCTGAAGCAACAATATTGTAGCGACGACAGCGCCATCTGTTTCTAAGAACAAGGCGTGAAATCACATAACGCCCTCGTGAGCGTTCTATATGTGTTGTACAAGCTAGTATATCAGGCAGAAGCAAAAATAACAGTGGACAAGTATGATGGAAGAATTCGCCGGTTTAGGTAGGAACCTCGGTGGCGCAATTGGTAGCGCGCTTGTCTTGATAACAAGAGGTCGCAGGTTCGAATCCTGGCCCGGGGAATTTTTTCATATTCTTGTCTTTGGGTTTGTTTCTGATTGATATTTTCTAGTTTGTATTGCACTCTAATAATATTTAGAGTATTCATAGCGATGGATTTCGCAAAATAAACATAATCTTAGTTAATGAGAACTGTGAATTTCTTAACTGTCTGAAGCAACAATATTGTAGCGACGACAGCGCCATCTGTTTCTAAGAACAAGGCGTGAAATCACATAACGCCCTCGTGAGCGTTCTATATGTGTTGTACAAGCTAGTATATCAGGCAGAAGCAAAAATAACAGTGGACAAGTATGATGGAAGAATTCGCCGGTTTAGGTAGGAACCTCGGTGGCGCAATTGGTAGCGCGCTTGTCTTGATAACAAGAGGTCGCAGGTTCGAATCCTGGCCCGGGGAATTTTTTCATATTCTTGTCTTTGGGTTTGTTTCTGATTGATATTTTCTAGTTTGTATTGCACTCTAATAATATTTAAATTTTTATGTATTGTGAATTCTCAAAACTTTCTTTACCAGGATTAGTATTTTCTCCAATATATAAGGTCTTTCAATTTAAATTGAAAGTAATTTAGGAGGTGATTCAGTATCGTTAATACATCACATTCCACTGCAAAGTACTTTTTTTTGCGCGAACTTTTTCTTCACTTGTCCATACAAACTGAGTCAGCTGATCGGACCACTTTGTACTGACAAGTGAAAAAAAAGTTCGCGCAAAAAAAAGTGCTTTGCAGCGGAATGTGATGTATTAACGATACTGAATCTCCGCCTAAATTACTTTCAATTTAAATTGAAAGAACTTATATAGCTCAAAAGACGAACCAAAACTTGTAATTTGGCTTTTTGGAAAAAAAATCCAATATTTGAAGTACCGAATCTCCGAAACTATAAAACTTTAAATAAGGTGGAATATTTTTGGGGGCAAGTGAGTGAAGGACAAAATGAGATATTAAAGTTGTTAACAATTTATTGACAACAACAATTATAATTAACAAGTGAAACGCAGTAATTAAATGCGACAAAAAGTAAACGAAAAGCTAAAATTATGTACAATAAAACTATTTAACAAATTAACTTAGCTAAGTTCAGGTACTTCCCGCCAATGTAGCAGAATAAATTACAAAATTATAAAAAAGAGTAGAGATCTATAAAAAACAAGTATAACAAACTTAGATACTTTGGCCCAAGAATTGCATTTAAATTGCACATAATGATGGAAAAACAGTGGCAGAATACAATTTTATGCAAACAATGTACTTTTCACAAGTTTCAGCTACCTATTTTAGTAACTTCCAAATGGCTCTATAAATAAACAACATGCTGCTGTTTGCTGCATAAATCAAAGCCAACTTGAAAGACGGATAGCCTTAACTTTTCATATTCAAGAACAAAAAGCAGTTGAACAATCTTGTGAATTTTTTGATGGCATAAACTTAAGAGACCTCTACACCTATAATACTGGCTGTATCCCTAGCATGCCACTAGTGATGTAAGTGCGCAGCCTCGTGCTGGGAGATGGGTGCGGTCCGGTGTACCACTGCGTTGAACCCGTTGTGTTTGTCAGCAGTGTAGTCCACGGTTCGGATCGAACCGTCCGGCTCAACCAGCGTGTACTGACCTGGAGGGAGGAAATAGGATCATTATATTTAGGAACAAAGGTCCCTATCGCACGTTATCCTTATCCTCGAAACGCTTGGCGGCTGAGGGTTAGATCGAAAAAAGTGTAACATATCAACTGTTACTTTTTCATCGTATCGCTTTTATCCATTTCTTTATTGCAAACGATTCTTACCGCGTGTTATAGAACGGGATGTAACGCGACAAGGACATAAATTTGAAAGATATAAAAAATAATAATCACTGAGCTTAATAGCGACTGCGGCTTGGACGTCATGTATTTTTGAATCACTCGCCGTGAATCTTAAATTCACGCACGAAAAAAATTCACGTGCGAAATTCAATTCGATAGGTCATGATTTTACGTATTTTTGAATCAGTAGAAATCAATGTAAATGGTTTCGTTTCACGCAGAAAAAATTAAAACCGGAAAGCAATATTTCGTTGATTTTAAAAACCGGTAATGAATGGAGGTGAAATACTGATTTCATGTTTTCGTATGCGAATCATTCGGATTCATATGCGAATTGAAATTTGAATAATTCAAAAATACAGCTCCAGGTGTCTCACGACACCTGTCAACTTTTTAGGGTTCCGTAGTACCTAAATCCGTTCGTATGTCAAAGCCTCATAACTTTAACATCGTTAAGGCGCTCTTATCCCAAAATCAGTATTTTCAAAGTCAAATAGAACTTTCAAATATCGTCTAAAACTTCCAAAAAAAAATACGCAATATAGTTCGAAGCTTTATCTAGGTCTTCCATGCATGTGTTACACGATCAGATAAACTTTGCTTGATAGAAATAATTCACGAACACAGCATGTAATAACACCTTTCAGATCATGCGATTTCCATAATTCCACTCTTTTATTAACGAAACATATCTGGTGATATTGCTCTTTAAATTTTCTAGGTCGACCACGTAAGTGGGTTTTAATAAACATATCCCTTATTTTTAAACAATTTAAAAACCGATCGAAACAACGAAAAAGTACAAAAGTATGGTTATTTTCTTTACTCCTTACACGTAAAGAAAAATACAGAGAGTCACTCTTCTGGGATAAAAGCTCCTTAAAGATAAAGACATGAAATTTGGCACAAAAATAGCATTAATTTGCCCACATATCTCTATATAAGAAAAAATATGAAATGTTTTTAATTGTTAAACAAATGAGAATTATAAAAAAAGAAGTAAAATAAAAAAAAAATATATTATAAAAATTCAATACGGGTATCAAATTGTAAGTATTAAAGAGCTGATTGTAAAACTATATAGTTTGGCTATATTTACTTGCATCTATTTCGAGAAATCCTTGAAAACCATAAAAAATTTATCTTATCTCCAAAACTGATGAACCGAAAAATGTGTTTATTTAAAGATTACAGGAAAAATAAAGCGGTTGAGAAATTCACGAGAAAAATTGACAAAATTAAATTTATCATCCACGATACAGAACCCTAGGTACGCGAGTCTGACTCGCACTTGGCCAGTTTTTTTTGTGATTTTTATGTGATGCTAAATATTCACATTCGAACCTGGATCTCAAGATTGAGAGGCCAGCGTTCTATTCTATTATATTCTTACCTTTGACAACATCACCATCCCGGCTCTCGTGGTGAGTCTTGATGTCTCCCGTGTGGAAATCGTTCACACCGTACTTGAACACGTATTTGGGATACGCCTGGAATACAATAAACAAAAAAATAATTAATAAATAGGCATTTATTTCAGGTACAGTAACAATTATTAATTACAGAACATAAACTGAAGAAAAATAGTATTTTGTGCAACTGTAACGCAATTTGAGATATCTAATTATGTTCAATTGCACACAATAGTTTATCTACGACCATCAAAATAATAGTATTTGTTTATAATATTTTCAACAACTATTTCTTGAAAAGTCAGAAGAAAAACACGCGTTCATGGGCCTCGGGTGCGTCTTCCTAGTAATGCTGCCTTGAAGACCAATCAGGATAAAGGGGACGTAACTTAAGAAATAAGTTCTCATCTCTCTTGTTGATTGGCTCTCTAGCGGTGTTATAATAAATTGGGCCAATCGTAGCGCAGAATCGCGGTGTTATAATTGTAATAACAACATTGGATAAACAATGTAGGTACTTATGAAACTGCTTTTGATGTTGTAATTACCTTATTGCAGTATCGAAGTAAATAAAAAAGTTTACACACTTATTGCAATAAAAATAGTAGTGTCCAATAAAAGATAGGCCTGGACTAAAGATAGACATGGAATAAAAATAAAGAATGATAAAAACAATAAAAATTTTGTTTTTTTTTTTAAGTGGTAATGAAACAATGAAACAAGCTAATTTTATTCAATACATTTGTAAGTATCTCTTACAAACAATGAATACGATTTCAGCAACAACAGGACACGATATTAAAGTAAACTACATAATTTACAATATTTAGTTTATATTTTTCCATTAATATGACTCCGGTAAAAAAACGGTAAATCAAAAACGAAAATTATATTGTGTTTTTTCAAAATCTCGAAGCTCTAGCCGAATTGGTTGCGCAAAAGGAAACTTATTTTTATTACAATAAAGGGTATTTGAAATAATTGTACGTTAAAATAAATATATTTTCACGACATGAATCCCCGAGGGGGTGTCAGAGGTGTTCCGAATGTGAACTGTGAAATGCGAGTCACACACAGTCCATACTCGGTACACCCGCATTTCACCGACGATTATAACGCCCCAACGTGATGAGTGGTGAACCCTATCGCCGTACTTGGAGCACAAATACACGCTTTTTAGGGCATGCAAGTTTCCTTACGATGTTTGCCTTCACCGTTTAGCAAGCCGTAAGTAAGAACAAATACGGTGCACATAAATTCCTAAAAACTCTTTGGTGCACGCCCTCCGGGGATCGAACCTGGATCTCAAGATTGAGAGGCAAGCGTTCTACCCCTGAGCTACCGCCGCTAATGTACGTTTACTAGTATAAAAAAGATTGAAGGCGGTTCAGTTAATACTCTAATTTAAGAGGTTATCCGCTTCGTCTTCTAAAAATTTTCAGTATAATTAAAAAAAAAGTGGAACCTCTCGCTTTCTGAATAAGCTATTATTATATATATTTATATTTATGTATTTTATTATATTAAAAGTGTACTTATGGTATTTTATATTTAGGTTTATTTTTGTAGGCAACCCTCGAATTTTTAATGTTTCTTCAATGTTTTGCTGTAAGAAATCTCTTATTAGAGATAAACTCATCCATATGTACCTACCTTTTACTGTAACTGTTCGTGTTTATGTGTACAATCCGTCAGTGGCGTGCATAGAACTTTTTTCCGGAAAAGCAATCAGAAGGTCAAGTTTGATAACTAAAAAAGGTGAAAAAATTTAAATAACACTTTGAAAAAAAAAAGTTTGTATGACTCCAGGGTAGTGTCTACCCTAGAGTGAACATTTTCATGTCAACTTTTTTTTTTCAAAGTGTTATTTGAATTTTTTCATATTTTTTTTATTGTTAAACTTGACCTACTGGTTGCTTTTCCGGAAAAAAGTTCTATGCACGCCACTGCAATCCGTACCCCTATTATAAATGCGAAAGTATGTTTGTTGGTTTGTTCTTCTTTCACGCAACAATGGAGCAACGGATTGACGTAATTTTTTGCATAGAGATAGTTTATGGACTGGAGAGTGATACAAGCTACTTTTTATCCTGGAAAAATGCAAACGACATCAGCGCGGGCGAAGCCACGAGCAAAAGAAATTGCAACTCAATTGGATCAATATTTTTTAAGCTTAACTATGGACAGACTAGCAGAGAAAAGCACAACTCTAAATATTAGATTAGAATAGATACAGTCATGTTGCGTGAAACTATTGTAAACACAAGACGCGTGCGCAGGCGCAAGTATTACATAACTGTTTCCTGAGCCGCAAAGATATGTGACAGACAAGTGTTAGTATGCTAACGCGAAACCGAAACGTGAACTTTATCACTGGTGATATTTATGTACAGTTATACAATGATTACGATGTACAGTGATCTGCAGCTCAACTTAAAAAAACCGGTCAAGTGCGAGTCGGACTCGCGCACGAAGGGTTCCGTACCATTATCTATAAAAACGGCAAAAAAACACATGTCTGTTGTATGGCAGCACCCTTAAATATTTATTCTATTCTATTTTTTAGTATTTGTTATTATAGCGGCAACAGAAATACATCATTTGTGATAATTTCAACTGTCTTACTATCACGGTTCATGAGATACAGCCTGGTGACAGACGGATAGACGGATAGCGGAGTCTTAGTAGTAGGGTCCCGTTGGTTACCCTATGGGTACGGAAACTATCATAATAAAGCTGAAACGCATGAAGAAAGAAAACTAAACTGGGCTTTATGTTTATTTGTTTTGTTTTATTATGTAAGATTTCACTGATCTCGGTAACTAACTACACATAGCTGTGCCCATCTTTTAATTTTACACAGCATAGACAAACTTTATTTAGGGGTTTGGAACTGTCAAAAATGGAGGTAAGTTTAATAACGTGGTTTCAGGCATGTATTTTTGAGAATATAACAAATAAATTCTCCAGTCTTTTGTGTACGACTTAAGGTCTTGGCTTTGGTACTTCAACTGTTTTTGCTTACATATGCTAAATCAATTACTTACCTGATCAATTTTAAACTCACAGACATGTTTTTTCAGACCTTTTTCTTTCCGTTGTCGAAACAGTTACCTAATTGGACACATTTCACTCGATAGATTTTATTTTTGAAAATTACGCCTTTTTAAGTTATTGATATGATTTATTTCTAAGCGGCTTGAGTTTAATGTCTGAAATTACTGCTATAATACGAAAACATGGTTCATTTTGTTGTCATGACAAAAATTCTTACAACAAATACTTTTTCAGAATATCCAGAAAAAAATCCACTGATTATGTGTGCCGGCAGCGAAGCGAGCGTTCTAAGGTAAACTTTCTGATAATATAATTTACTTCAAAATCACTCAATAATAATTGTTGTGTCCCATGGACCAGGCCTTAACGGAGGTTACCCATTTATATTTATATTATACCTCTATATATATATTATACCTATTTTATGTCACGACGCGACGTCAGGCATGGTTGTAGTAGTGCGTCACTTATATTGCTGAAGTGTGCGTGAGCGCAGGAACTAAGGCAAACAGTCACGCGCACTTCAGCACTCGTAGCACAGTGTTTAATCGCGCACGACGCCACTTAGTTTTATCACAAGTGCGAGGAGAGTGACACGATGTTTTTTGCGATTAAACAGTATGTCACGCTGCTCGCACCTGTGATTCAACTTATAAGTGGCATCGCGCGCGATTAAATACTGTGCTACGAGGCCAGCAACGTATACGTGCATTACGTACACACCACAACCAAGCCTGACGTCGCTTCGTGAGATAAAAGTAGGTACTGTATTAAAATAATGTGAGAACGTATGCTGACCAAATTGGAACATATGCGAAGGGCAAGTATGACTAGATTAATTGATGTGGAAGATGCGAATGAGGTGTGTCAGGATCGTAGCAGCTGTAAATCTGTAGTCGCTGCCTACCCGTCTGAGAGACAGGCGTGAGTATATGTATGTATGTAACGTGATAAACGGGACAACAGAATGCTGCCTACGCACAGGAAGTGCGATCTTGTGAATAAGACTGTTCACTACCATGTGAAAAGAACCTCTATATCACAGTCATAAAGTATATTTTTATCTGCGCAAGCTCCTTTATTATATGTGTCGTTGTAAACCCACGTATAATTAAATACACTATTTACACGTTTGTGTAATTGGTAATTACAAGTATTTTACTTTTCCTTTCTTGTTCGTGTGAGATGTCGAAGATAGAATTGTTTTAATATTACGAGTGTAACTTTGACGTGTACAGGAGGAAACAAATACTCATATTTTTACAGCCATTATATAACCATATTAAAATAGTTAGTGCTTTTTTAATATATTTTTACTTTATTGCACACAGAAAATGAAAAGTATTCGTGTTTGGAACACGGAGTTGCCGATAGTTCATTTCTCTACGGAAAATTGTGTGACTCTGCGCGGGGTGGAAGGCAGAGGTACGGGGAAGGTTGGCTCTACCGTTCCACCAATCACAGAGCACACAAAGCACATGCCACTAATCGCAATCGCCCTCTTTTGTGATGTTATGCCACCATCGATCGTAACATGGCTCCATTTATACACCAACTCCTCTTCATAATTGCTCCGTGGTTTGGAAGCATTCAATATAGAAGCCTTTTTATTACATAGATTTGATTTTCTTGCTGAGTAGATGGTGTTTTTTTTAATGACGTTTATGAAATATTTTTAAAACATATCGTCGCAACCTGAATTGCCGAAGGGGTGCCATAAGTGTCCCCTTTTGTCAACTGTGAAATACAGACACATTTCACATTTGGTACACCCGCTTTTCACCGATGATTATTACGTCTCAAATGTGATGAGTGGTGAGCCCTATCGCTATACTTTGAGCACAAATGGAAGAACAGTTGAACGTGCCTTCCGAAGCAAGCAGATCAATGTGGAACCCACGACCTTTGGGTTAGCAGGCCAGTGCTCTACCACTCGGCCACAGACTCAGAAATGCACGATTTCCAAAAAACTGGCCAAGTGCGAGTTGGACTCGCGCACGAAGGGTTCCGTACTATTATCTATAAAAACGGCCAAAAAAAAAACATGTCTGTTGTATAGAAGCCCCCTTAAATATTAATTTTATTCTGTTTTTTAGTATTTGTTGTTATAGCGGCAACAAAAATACATCATCTGTGAAAATTTCAACGGTCTAACTATCACGGTTCATGAGATACAGCCTGGTGACAGACGGACAGACGGACAGACAGACGGACAGCGGAGTCTTAGTAATAGGGTCCCGTTGGTTACCCTTTGGGTACGGAACCCTAAAAAGGATTTACTTATTTAAATCAAAAGAAGTCATTTCAATGCAGATTACTTATGTATTTGGTGCAAACTGTCACATCACTACGTGTTAAATCCATTTCCTTATAAAATATACGTGAGTGAAATATTTGAGTCATCTTAGTTTTATGTAAGCAGGAACTAAAAGTTTATTTAGATTTTAGAAGATATCATAACAGAATTACGTTTATCGGTGAGCAAGTTCTAGTTATGACATAAATACTCATCGGTTATGTCAGAGCAATTCAAGTATAAGAAACGCTTATAGATCGATATCGTGTGATAACGTACTAAATCATACACAATTATTGCTAGCGGTAGCTGTTAAATATTAAATTGAATTAGCCAACTGCAATTAAAATAGTGTTAAAATGAAACACGCAGCTTCGTTTGACCAATTGAGCATATAGTCGTACATTTAAATTATACGTATTAACAAAATGAAGCTAATAACATTCTACAATATAAAACATAGACTAATTTGTTCTAATAATAAAGAGGTAAAAATAAATGTATGTACTTTGAATATTTCTCCGAAATTTTAAATAAAATGGGTAATTAGTATCTGAGGCCAACCAAAACAATCATTTTTAGAATTTTCGGCTGTCTTTATGTTCGGTTTTAACTCGAGACCCACTGAACGGATTTGGAAGTGGTTTTCTTTAGGCTATAATTGTTGATAAAATAAGCACCAAGCCGAAAACGGGGCAAAGATTGAATAAACTCGGGCGACGGCACGGGTGAATGGCAAGTTTGTTATGAAATTTCTTAGAGCAACGTCTTTATGTATGGTAACGCATTAAGGGTCGGAGTTCCAAGATTGGGCAAAACAGGGTTCGGAGTTAAGGCTTTTTAAGATAGTAAAATATTAATTTCTGAACAAAATAAATACCACTTGTTACCTTACAAGATGAAGCACAGGTTCATTAAAAAAAATCTTGGCACTAATATATAGAAACTTCAGAGAAACGACAGGATTTTCAAGTTCAGGTTACACCCGTAGCGCCGCAATGCTATTCACGAGATTTTCTTGAAACTCCTGTTTTTTTTCTGAAGTTACTATACATTAGTGCCGTGATTTTTTTTTATGAACCTGCACTTCATCTTATAACGTAACAAGTGGTATTTATTTTGACCAGCAATTTTAATTTTTACCGTCTTAAAAAGCCATAACCCCGAACCCCGAATCTCGGAACACCGACCCTTAACTATAGAACTGGTGAATGTATGGTACCTGCATTATCTCCGATTTTGGACAGAACCAATCCACGCCATAAGGTCCTTGTAGCACTGTACCTATATATATGTTCTTCCATTGTTATTTACTTTCACAGGAGCCAATGCGTTCACAAAATACATAAAAAAACCAGCCAAGTGCGAGTCAGACTCGCTTACCTAGGGTTCCGTATTTTGGATGATAAAGTTAATTTGTTCATTTTTTTCGTGAATTTCTCAACCGCTTTATTTTTCCTGTAATCTTTACTGCCGACTTGGGTGAATCATAAAATGATTTGAAAGTAGGATGGAGTCAGAGATTTCTCGCGTACAAAAGAGACGGCATTCGAATAGAATCATAATATGATTCATGCAAAACGGCCTTTTGAGAGGACCAGAACCAAAGTTCTATGAAACTTTTTGCATAATTCAGAAATAAGGCGAGCCTGCGGTTAATTAATTTACTGCGGAGGTGACAACCATATACATAGATTTTTTTGTTTCTATATTTAATAATGATAATTATCTTCACGCGCGCTCTTTGTACTGGTACGAACGATATATTTTGTGTTCTTACACCGAGTGTAAATTGACAGATATGGTTTAATTCAACCATACACTCATACTGTATATAACGGTGCAAATATAAAAATATTGGTCTTTCCCATACACAATTAAGATACATATTTATAGTTATAGTATGTATGGAAATAATTTATTTAATTTTCGCAGTGGTTTCTTAAAAAGATACATAACGCCCGGTATCCAATATGAATTTGCGGAGTAATCCAAATAGATCAAAGTGACATAGAATGTGGGTACTCACATAATAGTCGACGTGCTCATCTTCCGAGATGTGCGCATGCTCATAGCCATGTCTTCGCTCCGCCAGGTGCGATGGTGCGGCTTGAAGGTCATGAGGGCGCACGTAGGTGAACAGTCGCGCTTGGGAGCACGCCACGAGGGTCAGGGCAAGGACTGCGAACTGGAACATTTACACAAAAGTATTTTTATACCGTACGAATAGAATAGCCCCCTAACGCCGAAATGCCCACGGGTCCTACAAGGCCTTCGTTGACTTGGATTTAACGCCCAAAGCATTTTTTTTACATAGAGATTTTGTTTTTTCGTTATCTGATGTACATACTATCCCTCTTTATTTTTTCTCAGCTTTATTTTCACCTTTTTTTTTAAACGTTTATTGAGTAAATACAAGAAAAATATACAATATTATAAAACTTATACAGCTATCGGAAACCGTAAAGAGGTTTATGTGTCGCTGCAAGCGCTCACAACTAAAATTTTACTTATTTAATTTAATTTTTTTTTTTTATCGTGAAAGTGACACTTTAAAATAGTTTTCATTTTGTGAGGATTACGATTCAGTTGACTTATAATTTCACTTGGTAGTTCGTTTAATATCTTTGGTAGCATGTACTCCCAAGTGCGAGTACCATATAGTTACTGTTGTATGAGGGTAGTTTGTATGTCGGTAAGTATGTCAATTTACGAAGTTGATTTGGTCTTGTTTTTTTTGTAATTGGTCAACTTTGTCGTACTCCTCACAAATAGTGTCCATTTTTACTTTGTTGAAATCATTTATGACTTTGCAGTATTTAAATAATTCGTCTTCTTTGTATTTATGTCTAATATACAAAGGCACAATAGTTTTAAGTAAACGAAGTTGCATTGTATAAATGATATGTTTTGTATGTTCTACCGTAACTACTAAGGCTATAACTAATTACAGAGTCAGCCAGTGACATGTATAACATTCGGAGTGTTATGTACGGTAATTTATACTTAAGATTTGACAACTTCTAGACAACCTAAAGGTTGCCTAGAAGATATTGCTATTAGCAATAAGTGCCGCCTTTGTACACTAAACAATATTTTTAATCTCCTTTTTCATATGTTTGTGTAAATGTACATTGGCGTTAATTTTGGTGTAAGTGTAATAAATAAATATACATCTCAAATCAAGATCTATTTTATGTGAAACTAAGCGATGCATTGTCTTTTGCCGATATCAGGAAACTAATAACGGAAACAAGAAAACTATAGTTACTATCTAGAAATACTTTCAATTCCATTATTTCATGCTTACATGACGTAATGAACAGATGACAGAAAGCGACAGTGAATCTCATGACTTTTTTACACAGAAATGATGTGAACTTTTATATCAATTAAATCTTCAATCAATGACACAAAGAAGTTTTTCAAAGCTGATGTTCCCACGTATTTTTAAGAAGAACTCTTCGTATAATCGTTACGTATGTATGTAGAAGAATGAAAAACAAAGAACTTGTTAACCGAGCTGAACATTTGGAAGAGCTCTTTGTTTTAAAGGAGATAGAAACTAATTTGCAACCAACTGTATTACTCTGTGTTTACTTCAAGAGGTATGAATTTTCTTGTTTGTAAGAGAGGTGGTAACTTGATTTCCACTAAAATAATGAGTATTGTGCGACAAATTATTAAGATGGCTTCTGTTGTTTTGTTTACCAATTCTGGAACTATTAATTTCCTTTTTTTAAAGGATTTTTTTTAAAGCAGTTTACACTATCAGTAATCTCCTACAAAACTTAAATATCATAATAATATTGGGTAGGTATCGGACTGTCTTAAGGATCAATTCTACGCATTTGTAACAAAATATTAAGAAATAATTTTAACGGCCAAAACACAACTTTTAGCTAAGATCAGTGTATACCAATAGTTTTCTATATGCTTAGACATATTTTTAATGATATTACAATAGCTATAAAACCATTGGCTTTTCCACAGTCGTGATACCAGCCGTACATTCCTAAAATAATTTTTCGTCACGCTTATGAAAAAACCCAACTATTCAAAAAATTTACAAGTAGCAAAATGTCTGATTTTTCTAATTAATCGGAACAAAACACTTTAATTCCAAACTCACTCAATAGTTATTCAACAAAACCTTATTACCTATGTATTGATTGCATTGTGTATGCTGCCATCGCAAAGTTTCCATCGGTTTCTGTAAATCGGAATTTCAAAATTTTTGAAATTCCAAAAAGCGGGTTTTTCACAATCCAACTGAGAAACCGCTCTTAAAATGAATACGTATTAGCAAGACTGGACAATCGAAAGAAAAAGGGCCACAATACTCCATATTCTACTGATATCACTACAAATGACGCGAATTTAAATTTTATAAAAACTGACTAGCAGCATTCAGTGTTCCATTGAAGTCAGTATACAACGTGTAACAGAAAGATTTAACCATATTTGAAGAGCTTATTCAGTCAATGTTATAGTACAACTTTTACTATGGAGCAAACCAGAAAATTAAAAATAAAATCTGCCCTTCCATACATTTCGACCTAGCCGCATTGCATTTTTCTATGAAACAATTGTTTTTTTTTTGAGATACAAGGTTTGTTCCATAGTAAAGGTTGTTCTATACCATTGACTGAATAAGCTCTTTAAATATGGTTACACCTTTCTGTTACACGTTGTATATGTTTTTCACGTTTTACAATATGTTTGGTGGATCATGTAGTTTTCAATTTATGTAAATAAAAAGAACAGACAAACTTTAAAGGAATTTTAAGTGCTTTTCTAAGTTCTTTATATAAAATCATTTAAGCGTAATTAAGCTTTATGTATGAAAAGGCGCCATTTATTGAATATTAGAAACAAATGAGGTCTCGGTAATAATGGCTATGGGCTGATTTATTTCGGCGACATTTAAAACAAATTTATTAATTGGCAGTTTATCGAATGATTAATAAACCAGCTCAAAATTCTGTCCTAACCTGTTTTATTTTAGCAATCGCGCTCAATCTTTATTTGTTATCATTTAGAGAAATCCTTACTCAGTCACTGACTGACTCATCAACGGCCAGCCCAAACCTTTGGATCTAGATAGCTGAAATTTTGCACAGAGGTTCTCTTTATAATATAGACTAGGAATAAGGTCGGATTTTTCTATGTTCCAACTGAATCGGGAGATACGGGATCCACACGAGCAATGCCGCGGGACGTCCGCTAGTCAATATCTAAAATTAACTGAACGGGTTAAAATGCTTCCCAAATTTATTCTTATCGATCCATCGTTTCTTTCTCACCTTGAATGCCATTTTTTCCTGCTTACACAAACACGTCTAAACTAAAAGATCAGAACACTATCACCCCTCAAAGTGATAAAAATAAAATTGCACTTTAGTAAAACACTCTATGGGACTGCTGTGTATCGAATGTGGAAGGTGAAATTTCACTGTCTATTTATATGAAGGCGCCATTTCGTAGTGGTGGGTGCAAGCACACAGGTTCATTGAGACCATACAGAAAAACACATTCTGTATTGATTTCATCCTTTTATTTTTAACTTGTACTTGTTTTTGTTCCACTAATGTTATTTTTATTTTTACACTGGTTTCAGTTAGTTAGGCTTTTAATAATTTATACTGTAAGGTGTGACTCCTTAATGGAGCTTCATTCATACACTAATAAGTCTTCTTGGACGAGTTCCACTATTTTATTTACTTGGTTATTGCGACTAGTTTCGTCTATTTGACATCGTCGGGCTAATTGGAATAGGTAAACAAGAAGACTTTTATTAGTGTTAGGCTTTTAAGTATTGAAAAAATATGTAATATCTATATTATTTGTGGAACAATTACCAATTAGTACAACTGCAGTGGCGTGCACAGAACTTTGAAAAAAAAAAGTTTTTATAGGAAATTTTCACTCTAGGGTAGACATTGTCTACCCTGGCGTCATACAAATATTTTTTTTTTCAAAGTGGTATTTAAATTTTTTCATATTTTTTTTATTGTTGTTCTTGGCCAATTGTTTGCTTTTCCAGCAAAAAGTTCTGTGCACGCCACTGAGTACAAGTAATAAGTTACTTATTGTTAACAAAAGTGTAATTTGTTTTATATCATAACGATTCGATTCGACTGATGCCGAAATATATCTCAAAAATATTTGATTTGTTATTTATAATGGGTTTATGAGTATTAATTAAATGAAAAGCTTTTTATATCAAAAGTAACTCATCTTATTGTCTTTATTTAAAGCAAGAGATACAATTTACTAAGATAGATACATTTTCTACAATAAATTATGTATAAGAAAAGATCTTATTTCAACGATTTGGTAGAAGAATCTGCGTTAACCGTAAAACCTACTTTTAAAATTTTTCAGAAAACGGACGGTCGAAACGTCATAAAACTCAATACTTTTAAATATTTTATGTAAAAATATATATATATGCGACATGTAACGTCACCAAATGTGCTCTTAACTTTTATAGACAATTCGTATCTCATCTTCAAAAATTCTTCAAATTGATCGATATGTGTATTCTTAAAAAAATACACTCTATAATTTAAAATAATTTGACTAAGTGCAAGTTGGACTCGCGCACATAGGGTTCCGTACCACCACAAAATACGGGTACGGAACATGTCATAGCAACATTAAAGCGACACAAACAAGCCGCTGAAATTGTAGGGCCATGATTTTTTTTTCATATTTTTTGGCTCTCTTGATTCAGAGATTTTTAAAAAATGCTTCTTTTTCAAGCTTTTTCTATAGTGATAAAGGACGTAGTAACACGGGCTACCTATAACGGCTGAAGCTGTAGGCCACTGTGACAGACGGACGGACGGGACGGACAGACAGCGGTGGCTTAGTAATGGGTCCCTTTGGCACCCTTCAGGTACGGAACTCAACATCAGGGGTGCAATGAGCGTTTTTCTTTGTGTCAAATTTAGTGTGAAATAAGATTCCTAGATGGCACTGTCGTATACTTTAACAACAGAATCAAAGACAAAATTTGCACGGATTCCTAACAAACTTATAACCACTTTGACATTGATCGCTACGAAACTTATTTTATCTATGGTGATATGGACAGCGACATCTGGAGGAAAGCTTAGAACTAAGAAAAACGCTTAATTCATTTGACGTTTAAGCAAATTAGCTAGTTTGAAAATTAAGATCGTACGTTTCTTACATATCATATCATATCATTCATAGATGAAGAGCTAAGATAAAGATGAATATTTATCTTGTGATAAATTAATAAAAGACTGAAAAACCAAAATGACCAGAGAACTAAAAAGCTTTTTTCATCACATCCAACGGTACCATGTCCCCATGTACCATCAGGAAAAACTGTCCAGACCCACTTTCGCCCTTATTGCAATGGTTTAAAGAACGGAAAGTGGGTCTGCAGAACTTTCTCCGATAGTAAAACATACCGAAACGTACAAATAGTCCTATTTCACGATCTATTTCATAATTTCGCCAGTAATGTGTGCAGTTATCTATATTATCTGCATGCAATGCGCCCGCGCCTATATACTGGTACTGAGTGAATCGTAGCCAATATTGAATAATGATGATCGACAGCTCATGTTACATCAGATTACATAGTACTGAAATTACCGAGATGCCGCTCGTTAACGGTTAGGCTACAGTAATAGGCTCCAATAGACCCTGAATAAAAGTCTAGTTTACTTTGATTGATACAAACAATATAAAAATAGACACTTGGTAAGTAATTAGAAACCAAAACCAACCAATTTTATAAAATTCGTAAATTCTATTTTGGATTCCCATGCCTATTATAATATACAAGGTGACTTTTTGATCATCGTCCAAATTCATACTAGAGGCTTGGTAAGTGACCAGTATCTTGGATTAATAACAATTTTTGTGAAATTCCTTAAATTAAATTTTGGCTTCCCATAGAAATTCACTTCCAGTCCCGAGGGAATCACTAAGGGTAGTCGAAATTTCATTTTACGAATTTCACTAAAATTGTAATTGATCCATGATACTGATCACTTACCAAGCCACCAGTATGAATTTGGACGATGATCAAAAAGTCACGTTGTATATGCTCTGCTCCCTGCTCGCTAAAGCACCAGAGTGTGATGAGTTTGTAGATGGGATAGGATGTGTGATGAGTGTGTGGAAGAGAATGCTAGAAGAAAGTATGATACGAGTAGTTAGTGCTTAAAATAAAATTATGTATAAATACAATATTGTAACGATTTGGTCTGTAATTACTGTAATGTTATAATATTTCGAATAATAAATAAATGTCTAAATAATCTATCACTCATCAAACAATCATACCTCTACATTTTATGTGTTTGACAAAAAAAATATTTAAATATTTTATATAAAATTGGTCTTGGAATAAATAAAACTTACACACTTACTATTTACACACTTAAACTACCCAAAAACTATCCGGCCTCTTCTCACCACAAAATGTTCATATTAATAAACTTTGAACAAAAAATTAGTAACCGACTTCAAATCTAACTGCAGTCATTAACTAAAAAATTTAAAATGATTATATGCTAATCGATGTTACCAAAATAACACTTTTGTCGACTTCTTTCTTCTGTAATCAGCACCACAGCACAAACTGACTGCCGCAATCTCGAGTGATATGCTGCCATCCGTTGACAAATTCTATGATAATGAAACCAGGATCGAAGGTCAGGTGGTTATTCAGATAATTTCCAAGTAACCATGATGCCAGGGTAGGCACTGCCTACCCTAGAGTGAACATTTTCATACAAACCTTTTTTTTTCAAATATTTTTTAAACTTTTTCATATTGTTTTTTGACAAAAACTTGACCTTCTTGCAAAAAAAAGTTCTGTGGACGCTACTGGTTTATATTAAAGCCGATTCTAAAGGCATTAATTTTAGTTTTAGTGCTATCGAAACTTGAATTTTTTCAAAGTAATTTAGCTTCTAATCCTAACACTGAAAGACTTTTGTGCAATGAAGATTATTTAGTTTTGACAGCAGTAAAACTAAAATGAAAGCCTCCAAAATCGGCATTATTATGCTACTAACTAAACATTTAAAATTAATTATCTCAAGTGTTAAACCGAAAGTTAAAAAAACGGCGCGGCATGCATGAAAAACTGTGTAAGTTAGATAGGCGCCATATATATCTACGTCGCGTGCTATCAATAAAATTGAATACACAAATCATTCTCTTATGTTAGAATGCAAAACACATCAAAATGCATCAAGTAATTTTCAAGCGATAAACAGTTACCGCTCAGCTCTTGTAAGTTTCAGTGTAGAATTAAAAGGCCCCCAGATAAATATTCGTATTGTTGGCTGTGTCTAGTTATAACCAAACATACTGACAAAAGACGTTTCATGTTATATGTACTAACTTAAGTGCTATAGAAAAGATGCAGGCTAATGGAAATTTGCACGCTACCTTCAGCAATATTTCCTGACAGCAATACAGAATACAAACTCAAGAGAGTACAGACCTTACACGCATCTAAACAATTAAAATTACCCTTTTTCCGATTTGTAAACAGCTTATTGTCGCAACGGGTGCGGAGCAGTAACGACGTTGCATTACAAATACAATATGTCACCTATTACACGAGAAGACGTTGCGCAATCGCTTGTACGCACGCACAGTGTTTTATTTTGTACAGTTTAGTAAACAAAATTAAAGTTAAAAAGACTCAAAAAAGAATCAATGAAACAAACAATAATTATTGTAACATGCAAGTTAGTGATTGCTTAAGATACGAGCATTTTGTTTTTCCCGTAGAGAAAAATCATTTTTTTTATTGACTTAATTACTTACAACTTGCGTGTCTTTACACTTAAGAATGTTTGATTTTATAATTTATGGCTAAGTCCATGGCTTTGAATACTCTAAATATTATAAGAGCGCAGTACCAAGATCAGAAAAGATCAATCAGAAACAAATAACAAATTTTTTTTTTGAAAAGTCCTTGGGCCATGATTTGTACCTGCGACTTCTTGCTTACAAGCTTTGCCAACTGAGCTACCGAGGTTCCCATCCTAGACCGTTGAATTTTTCCACCATACAAGGAACAGAAAGGCTGTCACCGCTACAATACGTGCTGCTTTGGACTGTTAAAAAATACACAGTTATTTTTTTTTTAACTCATTGGTGCATACTTTACTAGCAAGATTCGTTTCTGAATCTAAAGATGGAGAGTCCGACCTTCTACCCACTGAGCTACTGCCGCTACTGTCTAATCCAATGTCTATTTTTGGTTCTTGTAAGAATATCATTCAACACGTTGTGCAATAGTAACATACTTTCCTTTCTTTACCAAATTATATGACAAAATTGGATCTATTTTTTCGCGATTGCGTATTCTGCATTATTTTGGATTTCTAACCTATTTCTAACCTGTTTCTGGTCTATTTCTGGCCTCTCAATCTTGAGATCCAGGTTCGATCCCTGGTCGAGAATGCACCAATAAGTTTTTGGGAATTTCTGTGCATAGTATTTTTATTACTTACCACTTGCTAAACGGTGAAAAGAAACATAGTAAGGGAACCTGCATGCCCTAAAAAGCATGTATTAGTGCTAACAGGTGGTAGAGCTGATGCCGGGCTCGACTGTGGAGGTACCACTATCTTACTTGGAGACCCCCTCGAAGTAATTCGGGGGAGAGTAAGAGGACAGCTCACAGGCAAAAAACCAGGAGGCCCACCATGCCTGGGACCGACGGATGGCGGTATATTCATCCCTTATAGCCGGGTCTTATACGAAACAGACTAGTGACGGGTAGTGGCGTCACTGGTGCGAAGGTTCCAGCACCACGCTCACCAACCCGCCTGCCCAGCGTGTGTGAGTATGGGCATTTCTTCCAGGATGACCGCCGGGAGTGGCAAAGTCCTGAAAAGGCTTATGTCCAGCAGTGGACGAACTAGGCTGATGGATGGATGGAGTGCTTGAAGTACGGCGATACCTAGGGCTCACACTCATCACGTTGGGATGTCATAATCGTCGGTGAAACGAGCGTGTACCGAGTGCTTTGACTTGAATTTCACAGTTCACACTCGAAACACCTCTGAGACCCCCTCGGGGATTCATGTTGTGACGGTATATTTATACTTTATTGTCCTTTGAAAAACGTAGTTTAGTCTTAAAATTCAAAACTAGCACGAATGTTTATTAGATATGAGCGCAATTTGGCATCCAAAGCTAATTGTGTGACCCATATCTTGTGCATGTATGTTATGCAATTACTTATCTACATAGTTTTGAGTTAAATATGTTTTTTTTTTAGGTTACTTTATTTAAGGCATCTAAATTATTATGTTTTATCGAACTGTGCGTTCCTTACGGAGTATGCGAAATACGGGATGTGCCCTGCCATGACACCCGTCGGCGCCTTCCACCGCATCGGATGTATATCGCGCTCGCTCGCTCAAAGCGCTCGACACTAGGTTTGTCCTGTGCGCTCGATCACTGTGCGCTCCACACACCGCCGTCCCGAGAGCGCAAGTCACTCGAAGCCGGACAAGACGCGTGAGCGGCGACCCATGGCCGGCTCTATACAACTTCATACATTTATTCTCTCCGCCGGTGCTATCGCAAGAAGAACCGCTTGGCGCGCCTCTTGAAGCCTGGAGCTGTAGCTGACCGGTAAGGGCGTATGCTGACCAAATTGGCAACATATTGAAGAAGGGCAATGTCAAAAGTACCCGGAATAAAAAAGCTTATATGACTAAATTGATGGATGTGGAAGAGGCGAAAGAGGTGTGTCAGGATCGTAGCAGATGTAAATGTACCGAATCGGTACCATTATGTTATTATAATACTAGGTATAAGTTCTTTACCTGATAAGTTTTACTTTGTATTACCTAATAAGTTTGTATGTACTCGTATTTTATATAAAATAAATTCTCATTCTCAATCTGTAGTCTCTGCCTACCCTTCTGGGAGACAGGTGTGAGTATATGTATGTATGTATGTATGTCTAACTATTCCCGGGTGGTAGAGCGCTACTTCGTGGATTCGTGGAAACATGGGTTCAGGGTTCGTGAGATCGTGGGATCGTGGGTTCGTGGGATCATAGGCTCGTGTGGTCTGCGTGCTTCACCTACGCAGGCACGTTAAGCTGTTGGTCAATTTGTGTCCGAATTACGGTGATAAGGCTCACCACCCTTATTAGGTTTAGGACCTTATAACCGTCGGTGAAAAGAGATTGTACCAAGTATGACCTGTGAGTGGCATTTCACAGTTCACACTTGAGAAGACCTCTGACAAACCATTCATGTCGTGACAATATATTTTTTTACTGCATGACACGGTCACATTAGAAGAGAAACTACTAAATGTAGAATCACTAAAGTTCCTCACAAAACGTAAGACACATACCTACCTCTATAACTTGCTTCACTTTTAGGTTTTTGTAGACCACAATATGATTACTGTAGTTATAGAGTGCACCAGAACATGTTTTACAGCTATTTGGGTTATACAATAATCTGTAATTGTTGTAACCACTAAGTTGTGTCTTTTCGTGCTGCATTGGTAGCTATTGATTGACCTAATTGCGGGAGTATAGCAATCTTTTCCGCTAGGTTAGAGAACGAAAGATATAATTAGATAAAAGTGTGAGGTTGTAAAATAAATGAAATTAAATAATACGTAAGACAGTGATTACACAGAAGTGTGCTTAGATCAATAAGGCATATAAACGCGTTATTTATAGTCACTTGTATTTTTACTGCGTGTTGCAACTATCAGAAAAAAATATGCTTATGATGTCGTACTATTAACACAATAAGAAAAATTACTTAGTAATTGATATTTTAATTTAATTTGATATTTGTAAACACGAGAAAAATCACAATTAAGGTATTTTCGATATATATTTCGGCCCACTTTGGGGCCGGCATCAGTCGAATTATGCCGGCTCAAAGTGGGCCGTAATGTATATTGAAAATACCTTAATTGTGATTTTTCTTGTGTTTACAAGTGTCAAATTAAATGAAGAGCTAAAATAGCCAAATAAAAATATTTATTTTATAATTTAATTTAACAATATAATTAATTAATAATTAATAAACAACATTTTTAATATTTAAAAGTACAAATATAAATAGGTAAATATGGTCTCGTAATGAGGTGGTGGAATATCTATCGTCCGTGCAAAGGTCCTCGTTACTCCAAGCAAAAAGACCCGCAGTGCGAGAGGGATGGAATCGGGGAAAATTGACAAAAAGTCGGTTTTAAATTAATACAAAATGAACTAAAATAGCTGTGAAAATTTCCGTAACCAGTAATTTACGTATTGCTAAAACCCATCGAAATAAATATTTTTGATTCCTGTATGCTATCCCAATTTGTCAGAATACCAAAAAAAGTGTAAATTTAAACCTCATTTCAATTATTATTTCTATCGAGTGAAATTCCTCCAATCGCGTTCCTGATAGTCCAAAATCTAGGAAAAAGTTCCAAAATTGTCATACTAACTTATTTAACTTGGGACTTCTTTTGAATAGCAGGTAAATAACTTCCAAAAGTGTCGACTTTGACGATATACCCCCTTAAAGCGGCGTTTTATGTCATCTCTTTGTTTTTTCTAGGAGATTTTTCTTCATGTGCTTCTTAAAAGTTAAAGATATATCTCACGCAAGATATATTCTCAATTATATTTAAAGGTGCTTCTAAAATCGGTTGTTTTATGTTTTGGATGAATGATTGAATGAATGAATGGGTAAAAAACTGATCTATGTGGGTGGGTTTACATCTCAGACCAACCTCCTTTAACATTGGCAGAGTAGGAAGTATTCGTTGCTAAAAGTAAGTAATTAAGGATAGAAGTAAGAAGAAAAGGTTAAAACATTTGATTAAATATAGCCATCAGCTAGTTATAGTTTGAACAAGTTAATTTATGGTTGAACATATATTAATTTCTCGGTTTATTAAACAGTTAGGAAGGTTTTTGTAGCCATTTTGAATTAGTATTTTCTAAACGGCTACAAAAGCGATGGGACTTCGTGGACTTTGTCACGTTTGCGGTTTAATTACACGGTTTGTCGTCCGTTCTCTGATAGTCTAGGAGGCGCTGAACAAAAAAAACTCATTTTGTAATAAAATTTTGTGCTTCTCTGTTATTTAAATCTAGTTTTAATTACTTAGAAGAGGGAACACTTCATGTACGTGATAATGACAAGGCAGATTCTTTTATATGGTGCTGTACACAAACCAAATATACTGCATCTGAAATGACAGACAAGTAAATGAAACCAAAGATTTTCAAAAGTTCAGATGAGCCCTGGCACCTAAAATCTATTGCATTGTTTTTGAATGCGTGCGTTAACATAATGCCAACGCGCGCACACTTATGAGTGCGCAATCTGTCTACCTGCGGTCAGCAAACTGATCAGACTACTAAAGTTTTTAAAATGATTAACTTTAAGTGCACTTAAGGCGTCCATATCACTGTGTGCAGATGTCCACTGATTCCAAACGTGTGAGCGTCACCCATTTAAAGGTGGAAACATTTTGGTGCTGTCATACTACGGTAATGGCTTATCTATTACTTTTGAAATATTTGACTGAAACTAGATTGAAATAACAGCGAAGCATAACATTTCCTTAAGAAAATTAGTTTTCTTTTTCTTCAGCGCCTCTATACTATGAGTTTACTCTGTCACTAGGTCAGAATGTAGGCTAGTAAATTGAATTACTAAACTTAACTTATATATAAGTTTAACTAAACTTGATAACATTTGTAGAAGAAATATATGTATGAATGTTTGTCCGACGATAACTCGAGTATCAATTATCGGAACGTCATGAAATTGGGTAGGCGAGTGAATGAGTTAAAAATGATTTTTAAGTTCGAACATGAGCCAAATCGGTCAAGATCGAATCGCAAGTTCACAGTTCGGGGCGAAATACTAATATTGCAGTTTCTGACCGCTGAACAAATTGGCTAGCTGGTACAAGCCCACATTTTAAACAAATTTATACCATTCTTCACGCACTTGATAAAATAAAAATAAGCTATATATCAAGCCAACTTAATTCTGAATCGGACCGCGACAATAGTAATAGACTAATTAGACTATATTCTATATAGAATACCATTACATTGCGGTAGGTAACAAGCGGAACGTTGAACTTGCTAGGTAACTCAATGTTATTGTTTTGTTATATGGTTATGTCACATTGCATTTTCTATTGCACAATATGTTTGTTTAGATATTTATTAGGTACGAGCCTTAGAATAATAACGCAAATGTACGAGCATAAGCGTCATTCGTTGTCCCTTGTAAAAAGCTAAACTAGTTCGTACATGTCAGATCTTTGAAAATTGAGATGAACATTGAGATCACAGAGAATTTGACACTCCTTTGCGTCAACCTCCTTGATTGTCTAAGCAGAGTAAGAACGCTTGTGCAGTGATCTGATCCGATATTCAATGCTGAACGCTGTCATCGTCTACTCCATACGTTTTTTTTCTTAGTTCTTAGCTTTCCTCCAGATGGCGCTGTCCATGTCACCATAGATAAAATTTGTTTTGTAGCAATCAATGTCGAAGTGCTTTTTCGTTTGTTTGGAATTGGTGCAAATTTTGTCTTCGATTCTGTTGCTAAAGAATACGACAGATCGATCTAATCCAAGAAGCTTATTACCACGCTCCAGCGTTTCTTACTTCATATAACAAAGCCATGCCAATAAAATAATCCTCGATGCCGTGCAATCACAGACCACTTACCGATTAGACATCGTAAGGAGGGCAAACCTTTTTCACCAACACATCAGTGCAATGAGCCGTTCTCCAACACAGACATTCAATAAAAGAGTATCAAACAGAACATATTTATTAATATAAAGTGTATCCCGCTCATTGTCCCAACTGTAACGTTACTCTTCCTCTTTTCTCCTTTCGTATTGCAACTGCACCGTCACGTCAGATTGACATGCGGGGCCGTTTGACATCGAATGTCGCTAAAAATAAGCTACATTCTTTGGCGTCATTGTTTGACATTATAATAATTTTAGAAATAAATGTAATTTACCTTAAATTGCTGTGTGTACTTTTTCCAAGTGCTTCGTTTCACCAAAGGTATTCAAGTCCAAAATAGTCGTCGTTATCAGTGTCCACACAGTTGCATAGCTTAATTCGGTGTCCAGATAATATTCCGTGCCAGATAGTATTGGTATTAAAGTCATCCAAGCAAAAGTTACAACAAAACAAATACAGTGAGGGCGTAGAATGTTATAACTGCGGCCAGAGATCAACCAAAATTGACTTTGATTTGTTTTCGATCTTTTGGGAAGGCCAATTTAGCCAAGGGATTACATAATTTTTCAAGTCCTTAGACAGCGCCATCTATGAACATAATTAATTCTGAAGCTAGCATGGAAAAAGGCTCATTTCACTACAATACAAAATTAAATGTCATTCCATACTATCCCACCTCTATTTTCTTCCCTCCCCGCCATAGAGTTGTTTTCCTCTATACTCCCCGCATAACCCAGCAGTGGCGGAAAAAATTCTCACTTGTCCATGGTTGATAAAAATGTCTATTGGGTGTATAAGTGGTATGTGTGTGGAATAGACGAAAGTTTCATGAGTAAAAGAGATATATAAAGTGGTTCTCAATTAGATTTCCCTATATACCCCTTCAAGAATGACCTCAAACTCACGTACAGGAATTGCAGGAATGATAAATAAAAAATAAAATCAGTTTCTTGACATTTATTACCATCATAATACAGTTCCAATATGACAGTCAAAACAAGTGTTCTATGGTCAAAACAATTTTATGTGACAAATGTGAACATTTTCTTTGCACAATTCTGAGAAATATGGTTGCATTTTGGTCACCTTCAGTCTCAAATCGCTTAAAAATCAACGATTTTTAACAATATATTATTTTCACTCAGTGTGAGGCGTAACGTCGTCGCGTAAACGTCTTTACTCGCCCAGATGAAGGTAGTCTAAATCTGCTGAAACTGTTTAGCTTTCCCGATCATAACACGTATTGAGGTGAGCCGTTTTTATATAAATCATGAATTATCCTCAAGTCTCATTTAATTCTATAATATATTATTTTGATGACTCATGCTACACAGTACGTATACTGATCGACAAAAAATATATTTTAGCAATAAAATATAATAAAAATATATTTTGTGTAATCGTTTTTTGTGTTTAAATAAAATTAAAACTTGATGCTACTTCGCGTACCCCAAGGGGTACGCGTACCGCTAATTAGGAAATACTGCTTTAGGGTGTTAAATTTCTAAGGAGACTTTTGTGCTCTATAAATCCTATGATTGAAACCAAACGACTCCAGTTTAAAAACAAACACAATGTCAAAATATTTGTAAACAGCTGATTGCTTACAGACCTTACAGAGAATTTGATTTTGTGTACATATTTTGTATGTTTTGTACTTACTTGTTTACCTTCGAAAGCTGTAAGTTTTTTCGTAAAATATTTCAAATATATATAAATAGCAATTATTTTATTAGTCTTAGATGAACGTGCAAGCTTTTTTTTACTTTTTTCACCTATTTATTTACGAACACTCGGACCCTTTTGGCAGTATAATTCCAAACTACATAATATTCTCCAGAAAAGTACTGTTTGCAAAGTCAATGTCGGATTATTAATAAATTTAACAAAAACATCCTCTTTGAATAAAATAAACGGTCTACAAAGGATGTAATTGAATTTGAAATTGAGATATATGTATGTAAGCCATCAAGATGTGACTTAAATAAGTAAAACCTGATTAGAAAGCTAAAAACTATCATCTTCCTAAATTATTTTGAGATCCTTCGGTGCACTATCGCTAAAATGTCCGCTGAGCCACTTCCTCTTATTGTAATGGTATTAAAGAGAAAAGTAGGTCAACGATGCATGAAATGCAAAGTATCATTAACAATCATTAGGTACTTCCTATCAATAAATCCAGTTACAGCTGACGGAAACCAGAGCAGTCAGCAAGAAGCATCATTAAATTAGCATTCGCACTAACTGAATAACAATAGTTTACTACATTATCTAACTGTAGCGGTAGACAAGGTACAGACAAGGTGGGTGCACTGCCGGATCACTTGGTCCTATTGCGGTAAAACATGATTCCACCAAAAACATTTCATGTAAAGTAGGCTGCCAAGACTCATAAAGCATTCACTGTTAAAAAGGTATCAAATCTCATGTGGTGCCAAGTCCCTAACTCTAAAAGGCGAAGCTCTACAAGCTCTAACTCTACATATTGCTAAAAAATTATGTCTTGGCCGTTTCGCGGCCGTTGCACAGACTCTTCCATGGACTTATGGTAAGAAATGAAGGCGTTATATAAATGTTTTAGCGTCCCTGTTACTCCATTTGCGAAAAAACCCTCAGTGCGAGAGGGGTAGAATCGGGGAAAAGTAGCAAAAAGTCGGTTTTTTACTAATATAAAATGTACTCAAGTAGCTATCAAGATTTTATTTAACCTGGTCATAGAGACTGTTAAAACCCATCTGATAAAATATGATCGCAGTGCATATGTAATCCGAAATTGACAAACCAGGAGAAAAAGTGTCGAAAAAGGCCTCATCTCAATAAATATTTTCAGACAAAAGATTCTAAAAATAATATACCTTTATTTTATCAAAATAATAGGTTCTGTACGCAAGCTCTACAAGTGTTTTTGTGTCCATGAGTTTATAAATAAATATAAATATATGTCGGAGAAAAGTCAACATTTGATTCGAATATCCGGAACGGTGGCGCCATCGAGTAGCGCCGTGGCAGTCGATCAAACGAGAAAACTTGACTTCCTGTTTCCGGAGGTAAAACAAGAAAACGGAACCACACGGGGGCTCGATCATCATGGTCTTTGAGAAGGCGAGCGGGAACGCCATTAACTTACTGAATTTAGACACAGACGAAACGGTGTGTGCGGTGCACCTTCTATTCAGATTTCGTTATTGTTTTATATCGCCTTTTACCAAGTGTTGTATTTCAAAGTATGTAACATTAAATACTGATTATTAATACAGATATTTTGAACTATCTGTGCTGTTATTTACAAGATCGACCTAACAACGACCACGTGACGTGTAACTCGAACCATCAGCTATCTGAACCCTCATTTTTCCCCTTCATATATATATATATATATATATATATATATATATATATATATATAATATATATATCGTCACGACATGAATCCCCGAGGAGGTGTCAGAGATGTTCCGAGTGTAAACTGTGAAATGCAAATCGCAGTCCATATTCGGTACACCCGCGCTTTTCCGACGATTATTACGACGTTATGAGTGGTAAACCCTATCACCGTTCTTTGGGCACAAATGCAAGCTGTCCATGAGTTTATATAATAAAATTTCTCCTTACTCGTAAATAGTTAGGTACTGCCCGAGACTGGGTGCATCTATCTATGAGAATCCTAGAAGAGGCGGTCAATGACCCAAACTAAAACCATCGACCTTTCAGAAATAATCCATCATTCAATTTATTTTCAGTGCTCCCAATCTATGGCTGATATCCCAGTTACAAGAATTGATCTACCGCAAAGTAACATTTGTAATAATTTGTCGTCAAATGATGTTTCTGATCAAAGATTTCAAACCTTTTGCAGCAACTATAGAACTACAAATTTAGGTTAGTAAAAACTTGTAAAATAACAAAATTCTATTTATTAAATTAAAGGATTTACGAAACTTAAATGTATATTATAAGTAGAACATTATCATCGTTTACGTCGCTCAGAGCCTGTACCTGTAGTCAATGAAATGTATTTAAATTAACATCTTCCCTTGAAAATGGTGTAAAATCCTAAATCGGTTGGGAGAAATCATAAATAACGTGAAACTACTGTAAAAGTGCTTTTAATTCAAGATATATTATAAGTACTGCGAAATGTGCATTTTATGTTTAAAAAATTCAACAGCACTTGCACACCTAGGTGTATCTTGAATGCCTTGGAAAGGGGGGCAAAAAACTTCAAGCATTTTTTGTGATCTATCAAAGACAGTCATGTATGTCATGATGTTTTATTCATAAATTTAAGTACGATGGATTATTTGGGCCTGAACTAATCTTCTTTCTTCTTACCTCAAAAATAAATGTCAAGTTGTAAAAGTAAATGTAGCTTTACCTTCTACCAAAGTAATTGATATAGGTGTGTCACAGGGTTCAATATTGAGTCCTGTGTTGTTTCTTATATACATAAACGATTTAGAAAACTTTTTACTAAATGAGACTTAATGTAACACTATTTGCAGATGACACACAAGTTAGTATAAAGGATAAAAAATAAGTCCTGGTAGATAAAAAACAGAGTTAACAATAAACTTACTAATAAGCTGATTCCAAGCTAATGAAATTATCCTTAATGCAAAGAAAACCACTTTCATTCAAAACCAAAGGTAGCAGTAACGATGACGCTCTGCATAGTATAACCACGTTTTTCGGATATGATACAGATTTCAAACTAAACCATCTATCATACATTCTGAAAACATGTAAAAAGTTGGCAAGCGCTTATTATACACTTTATCAAATAAAGCCATTGGTTGAGTTTTAGACATTCGGTGATTCTATGCAATTGCAAAAAACGCATCGTTGCATAATTATTTTAAAGCAAATTCTATTATGACTGTTATTTCATTATTTATAATCGTCAATTTGAATGCTTTGTCCAATTTTGCGGAAATGACAAAAATTCAAATTCTATCAATGAAAGTCTACCACATTACTTTCTAAGTTTTTCACTTTTCAGGCACAAATATACTGTTGAATACCAATAATGTGATTGTTAAAGAAAAACAAACGGATAAAACTGTGACAAATGAAAGAAAGTCAGGGCAACCAACACGTGAATTTCACAATCCTAACTTTGTTAGTGAAGATTTCGAAAAGAGTTAAGTAAAAAAATATTTAATTTTATTATACTATGCACCATTTACAAAAAATAAAATACCTTTTATTATATTTTAGTAAAGGAAGGAATGCTATGTAAAACCACACTAGAATACAAGAAAACTAACTTCCAAATAAGTAAATCAAGTATAGGATTTGAATGCAATACTACTTATGATTATAAAAGTTCTGGTAAAATCACAAAAACACAAAGGTACTCGAATAATTTGTTATATATTACTTTGGAAGGTGTTGAGCTGTGTTATATTATTTAATTATAATTATTATTCTTGGTATAATGCTTGCCATATTAATTATAATTGACATAAACATACCGAATTTGTAGGAAGTCTTTAAAACAGGTGAAACCTTTTTTTGGAAAACACAATTTAATGGGATTCTTAGATAGAACCCAAATGTTGGACACAAGTAGAAAGAAGAAATATAAACAAAGTTGACCAGGATTTCTTTTTTCTCAATTGTAGCATTTAGTATTGAATTACGAGTATGCTCGTTAGTTCCAATTGATTTTGGTTTCAGTTCTGTAGTTTGTTCAGTTTATGCATCCTTATTACTTTTCATTTAAATAAAACTCCTTGGTAATCGGTTCCACAGATATAATTATGTTTAATTACCTTTTAAGGGTTTGCTACCGGTTTCGTCGTTTTACGACGTCATCAGGCACTGTATTTGAGGTGTTAATAATACATTTTGTAAAACCACGAATTTTATAACAGACGTAACAGACATAAATAAATTTTACCTGTCAACCACTCGACTGATGACGGCCTCACTGATGAGGCTGAAATATATCGAAAATATAAAGTTTGTTATTATTTTTTTATTATTACCATATAATTGTTAAAACTACAAATAAAAAGCTAATACAGCTAAAATTATATTTATTCATATTGTTAACACCTCAAATACAGTACCTGATGATGTCGTAAAACGACCAAACCGGTAGCAAAGCCTTAAAAGGTAATTAAACATAATTATATTTGTGGAACCGAGTACCAAGGAGTTTTATTTAATTGCAAGATGTCGTTCCATCAACAAGCAACAACATTCACCGTCAACTACTTGTTACTTTGGTTTCAGGCCAGTGAGTTGTCCAGTTTCGGAATGCAATAAAACTATAGCACTGGATTCCGTTTTATTACATTTCTATTTTGATCACTCTAAAATTCAACGATTACATTTAAAAAGTGGAACTTCCTGTGAAATTAATATTAATATATCTGACTTGGCGGCGAACAGCCGTTGCTTAGCAATATTTTTACCTTCGAATGAAAAAAGGTGAGTTACAATTGCTATTTACTGCCCGCTTAAAATTATACAATAATCTCAATAATTAATGATTTTTCAGGTTGGGTGATAAAAATCTCCGAAAAGTCAAATCTTATGAGATACTCAAGGATGAATTTAAGAATTATTCACCCCTACTTTTGATGGGCGCGAAATTCTGCTGCTCTCCTTTGGGACAAAAGTGTGATTCTAAAAATGTCTCTACACAAACTGGGAGAGACAACTTAAAGGTAAATTGCCTTAGAGCTCTCTGTTGGTAGTACTACGTGATCGAGTAACGATATAAAATTATTTTGGAGCCAAGGGCGGGTCCAGGATTTTATTTTGGGGAAACCATTTTGACTTGGTTTATCATGGCCCTGGCTCCCATAGGCCCCTCACCCCCTGTATCCGCCAATGTTCGGAGGTATGTAACTACAGGGCCAAATACTGCCTGAAAGTCTCCAGGGTGAGGAGTGACAATCTTATTTTTATTAAAAGGGTAACTAAAACTATCGAATGCAGTTGTTAGGGTTCCGTAGTACCTAAAAGGTACAAAAGGAACCTTTATGGTGAGACTCTGTTGTCCGTCCGACCGTCCGTCCGTATGTCACAGCCTCATAACTTTAGCACCGTTAAAGATAAAGACTTAAAATTTGGCACAAACATTGCATTAATTTGTTCACATATCACAGTGTAAAAAAACATATCAAAAATTTGAAATTGTTCAAAATACTTCCAAAACAAAAAATACTATCCTAAACATACAACATGGATATCAAATTGTAGACATTATAAAGTTGATTATAAAAATATATAATTTTACTATATTCACTAGTGCCAGTACTAGTTTCGAGAAATCTTAAAAAAAAACACAAAAATATGTTTGTCCCATATCTCCGAAACCGGTTGACCGAAAAATATCAAAAAATAGCTGCTCAATAACATAAAAAATATAGCGATTGAAAAAAAGTTAAGTACAAACAAGAAATATAAAAAAAAGAAGCAACTTTTTTTTTATATAAATACAATAGGGGTATCAAATTGTAGGTATTAAAGAGCTGATTGTAAAAAGTTGTAAGTTTTATTAATTAAGGAAACTTACAGCTGATCTTAACTAAACACTTACACCTAAGTATAATTGTACATAATTTCAGCCAATGACAAGTTTCAACAACTAATCTATTTTTAAATAAACAAAGTACTGCAGTGAAAAAAAGGTTACGTAAGTACAAAATTCTTATGCTAGGGATTATACTATTGAAGTTACTAATTTACATTTAAATAAAAAGAAAAAGAGGAAGCAGAAAATAAACCTATTCTGTAAGATCTATGAAGGGGGGTAAGAGTGTTATGGTGTGTTGTGAATGTGGGAGGGAGGGTGTGTTTGTGTGTGTCTATCCCAGTCTATCCAATATACAGTTTGGCTATATTTAGTTGCATCTATTTCGATAAATCTTCGAAAATGCACAAAAAATGTATGTCCCCCCTATCTCCAAAACTGGTGGACCGAAAGATATGAAAAAAATCATGGTAATATGTGTTTACGTAAAGATTACAGGAAAAATAAAGCGGTTGAGAAATTCACGAAAAAAAAATGTCAAAATTAAATTTATCATCCACAATACGGAACCCTTAGTACGCGAGTCTGACTCGCACTTGGCCGGTTTTTATTTTTATATTGATCTGATACCTGCGATTGATGATCAAATACCTTATTACAGTTTCCGGTTTGTATGATTCAAATTAAGACTTTAAAGTATCGTGAATGCCCTTGAGCGTTTGACCTCTAACGAACATAAAACGGGAAAAGCGCTATCTAGCAAAATGCTCATGATATGACAACTAAATGTCTACAGAGGCGATAGCGAAAGAAATGCAACAGAGTTTTTACCTAACTATGACTACAACTAAATGTGTCTCTCAGAGTCAAACGTTTCAACTAATATTCTACTTGTGAATTGTTATAAATGAGAGATATATTAGAACTTACGATTCAGTATGTTAATAAAATGACTGCCAACCCAAAACAATCCCAAAAATGGGATTGTGATTATTCGTGTGATCGTATAACAGCAGAAGTTGTTTTTATTAAATGTTCGTCTCATGTCATTATTCGATGCCGTAGAGCTATACTGACTGAGCGTCTGTAATATACAATTTGGTATTTACAGACATGTGTATAATGTTGTATATTCGTTTGCTGTTTCAGACAAAACGTTTAAATGCGTCTAAGATAGCATCAAACGAGAATAAGGTCAAAATTGAAAGCACTGAATCTCCAAACAAATTCAGTAACAATGAAGACTTCTTTTTCTGGTTGTGTAAAGTTAATGAAAATGTGAAAAAATACTGTGTAAGTATTTTGCTGCTGCGACACCTTCGGAAAAGCGGTGAATTCAGTGCAGATGAACTGACTGAATTGCTAATAGTTTACAACCAGGCGCTAAGTCCATTCTATCGATCACTGCTATTGTTATATTACCTATTAAATTCAAATGTATTTTCTTAAACCAAATAAATAATTTGTATTTATATTACTATTTACATTCACAGACTACTTGTTTATATTATAATATGCACATTTTGTCCCAAAACGGGACGTTTGTTGCTGGTAAAATTATAATAAATTTGGACGAATTGCGGCATCTTAATTAAGGAAAGGAAACTATTATGAAAAGAAATAGCACGAACATCCTTGAATTCAGAATATGTACTTTAACAAAATATGATCGGTACAGATTTTTTTTAATAAGATTTTCGTACTGACCTTCAAACATAAAATTTACCGTATTAATTGAAAACAGGGATATGTTTGGTGCCTGTTTTAGTTAAGGCGCTGCGGAAAAAGAATCGACACTCAAATTCAAATTCAAATAGTTTATTTTGCAAAGTAGGTATACACGTTTCACAATTCAAAATTTAATCTTATAAAAATATATGTAACAAAAAAATAAATGTACATGAACTAGATTAAAGGTTTATTTAATTTATGTAGCAATATATATACGATTAAAATGATAGGTAAAATATATATTATGCAAGGTAAGAGCTTGCGTATCTACACTTTTAGAGCTTGCGTATCTACTTCAGTAAATAAGGTATTATTTTGATGAAACAGTTTATTTCTGGAATCTTTGGCTCGATAAAAATATTTATTGAAATGGGGTCTTTTTCATCACCGTTTCTCCTGGTTTGCCAATTTGGAATGACATATGAATCGCGATTATATTTTATTAGATGGATTCTAACCTTAGAATAAGGATCTAAGATTCTAACAGTATCTATGACGTGCCCCTCTATTATGTATCTCTGCTTGCCAACAAAGACAATATAACCACTTCGCCAACTGGACTGGGTACCTATCATCAAAAACATAGACAAAAACTGAATTTTTCAAAATTGCCTTTTTAACCCATTAACGCCCAAAATAAAACGACTTGTGAAAATTCTTAGCACTTGGTATTTATTGCATCAATATGGACTAAAGAAGTGGTACAAAAAAGAAAAATTTTTTTTTCGTTTTTTTTTTACTTATTACAGGCGTGTACCTGACCGAGTACAATGGGCGGATTAGGAGTGAAATTGTCCAAAGCATGCTCGTTCTACACATAATGTTTTCAAACAAAGTTCGCAACGCCAACGAATGCGGTGGTGGCAAACAACACATCGCAATGGATTTTCGATGCGTTCTGGGTTGTGACCGTTATTTTTCTGAGCAAGATCATGTGTTACAGATGATGTAGGACGGCTTTTTGTCTTCGTCGGACGAAGGAAAGATCGAGCAATCGTGCGTCTAAACAATAACTGATCCATGTAGAGTGTGTCTGTATTCTTGCTGAGCAAAACATGCAGCCGCCAAGCGTTTGAAATAGCCATATCCAGGAGGTAGGTAAAGATTACCCACCACCATTTTTTTCCTTTTATTGCTACTCGATAGAGACTGATCGACTGGTCCATTTGATCGATGCCGCCCATTCCGCTGTTATAGTTCAAAAACAGTCTCGGGATATTGACATCCACCTTTTGTTTACCTTCCCTAAAGGTTCTATATCATCGAAATTAGATCCCATCGTGACAACATTATTGTCCTTCCAGCGTACGATTGTAATTTCGTTTTTTGTGTCAAAACGGTAGTCGTACACCGCCCTTGGTTTTTTTTTCATAGTCTTTACATCAATGACAGGACACTTTTTGGTTCTATTTTCTCGAACTGTACCTGTAGCTCTATAGCCTAAAAGTCGTAAATCATGTAGTAACTGATAGTTTGTAAAAAAATTATCAAAGTAGACGATGTGCTCATTGGGAATAATCGGCATCTTTGCCAGTAAAGACTTTACAACTCTCGAACCTAGAGGATCAGCAGAAACTTCTGTAGATTTACCACAATATACATCAAAGGTGTAGCAGTAGCCGTCTGAACTTGTTGCAGCCCAATTCCGATAACCAAATCGTACAGGTTTTCCCATTATGTATTGCTTGGCGGGATGACGGCCAAAGTATTTTATCATAGATTCATCTACAGATAAGTTTTCATGAAAAACTCCCCACTGGCAAGAGTTCTTTTGTATAAGTTCACACAACGGTCTTACTTTGAACATTTTATCATTTGAACCTTCCGCAAGGGAGTTGTCGACGAAATGCAGGTTGCGTTTGATATCTAAGAATCAATTACGTGACATACAATTTGCGACCAATGGTACACCAAGATCTTCATCCAAACTCCAGTATGCACGTTCGGAAGGCAGTTCATGATATCCAGTAAGAATCAATATTCCCAAAAGTTTTCTCAAATCAGCTTTATCAATCTCAAAATTGTGTCTATTATTTTGACCAGCATACTTCATGCTATTTTCCACTATCAAGCTTGCAACCGCATCATCAAATATCTTTTCAAATAACATCACAGGGCTGTAATCTTTCAAAGATTCAGCAATGTTTTTTTGTCGTTGCTGAATGATATCGGTAACGTCTTGGGTTGAACTATAAATGGGTACAGTTTTTCTCCACACAGGTTCGTTCGATTCTTGATTTCTAGCTCGTTTTGCAGATCTTGAATGAGTAGCTAATGACTCACTATCACTATCGTCCCAATCCGAAACATCATGATCAGGATGGAGTGGAAATACCTCAATTGTTCCTGGTACGTCTCTTGGAAGAGTTTTAGAAGCTAAGTCATCTTCATAACCTTCTTCTTCATCACTTACAATAGCTGGATTTGGTGGCAACAACAAGACGTCGTACTCCACATCATCATTTTCATCAGCAATTATGGATTCCAGGGCTTCTTCAAGTCCCGAATAACTATTTTGACTTGTAAAGACGCGACGGTTAGCCATTGTAGTTCCTTTGAATACACCTGTAAAATGTTAGTAATTTTAGTACACAAGCGCCCATTGTACATCAGCAGGTACAGTGCAGAAAAACGAAGTCTAATGCACTTTTATCTCAACAAATTGTTATTCTAACGATATAATATGCAAAAGTAAAGACTTATAATACGTAATAATAAAACACTATTCGGAATTTGTTATTATTTATAATAAAAACACGAATAAATATCTTACCGTACTAAATCAGTTCACAATCCGTCAAACGAAGTAAAATGTCGGACATTTGTTTTCAAGCCACCCTCAATATTTTTTTTTCGTAGATTGCTCCAACCATATAGAATAAAAATAACCTGTCACTTCTAAAGTACCACGTATAAACAAAACACAGTCACGCATCATAGAGTTGTACCCGCCTGGGTACAGAGGGCGTTAATGGGTTAAAGTGTAATAAAAAAGAAATTGAATTTCCTCATCTCTGCCAACGTCACGTCGTCAGTCAGTCACCCCGTATTGAAATTAAAGCCCTGATAATGCTTCTGTAGCGAAACCGGTTGGGCAGACCGCAAAGTCATAAAGGAAATCCCATAGGGGCAAAGTAAACTTTATAGAAAAGTGGCAAAGTATTCTTTTTTTTTCAGGTTACTCTAATTAGAGAAGACAAGAGCTTTGGACACAGTTACATTGGAGAAGCTACAAACATTAAAGAAAACCACGAAGCAAAGTATGCCTACGAAAGAGCAGAATGCTTGATTGTTAAAGGAAAAGCAGTAAATAATGTCATGGACAATAAAAGAAATCTTATTATACTGGTGAATGTTATATTTTAATAACAGAAAATATTTTAATAAAATTTAACTATAATAATGCTATAGACTTTACTTTTCTAAATAAAAAATTAGATAGACCATCTATTTACTAAACTTGATTACAAAAATAAACATCGTCATTATGAGTCTCAATATTTTCGTTGTCTCTTCTTGTTTTGTAAGCTTTGTACATTTGTTTGTGATACTTTTTAGGGGTTTGTTTTCTCTCCGCGAATAATTCATAATCTAAACCATCATTTTTTTTGAAACAATCATTATTTTTTTCGGTACTTCTATCATCATCGTAAGAGTCGTCGTCAAGTTCATCATCATCATCATCATAGTCAATTGTGCTTTTGTGACTCTTTTCAATAGTTTTACTTTTTTTCTTATTGCCGTTTATAGGTTCATCTTTGTCCAACTTTGGTTCTTGGTTTTCCTTGACATTTTCTTCATGTTTTTTTGTGCTCAAAGTCCTAACGATTTCTGATATCGGTGAGAATTCTCTGGCGTAAGCTTTGAGGGAATCTGGTTGCATTGTTGATATTTTCAAGCTTTTCAGTTCAACTCTGAAAATATAATGGTTTTTGACTATTTTAAAGACTGATGAATAATTAATTCAAGAAATAAAGAACACAGTAGAAATGTTAATTTGGATGTTAAGAGCTCCCAAGTTTCCAACCAGGGACCTCTCACCTACTGGGTGATTGCTCAACCAATATAAGTATTATCAATTATTTATGGAATACTTTATCAATAATAGAAAAACATTAAACTTCTTGTACGTTGTTTTGCCAATATAGTAAATATAGTATTTGCCAATGTAGAAGATGTCAAAACAAGATGGTGGAAAGTGCTATAGAGCGACTATCACGCAGGTTACAGTCATGGGGCGCATGCGCACTATAGTGAAAAATATAAGATAAAAGTTTTGTTTTAAGTATGTGTAAATATTACCCTTATTAATAAAACACAGTCAAATGTGAATAGGACTCAAGCAAAGGATTTCGTGCTATTCAAATAAGTTAGTAAACTTGAATAGTTTGAACAAAAATTACAAACTTATCTTGCATTTTATACAAAATTTTTTAAAAAGTAGCAAAAGTTTGCAAGTCAAATATTATTAATATTTTGTAAATTAATTATTTACGGATTTTATTCCTTCAATTTCTACTAATAATTAGAAGAACTCCCTTCGTGCACAAGATTGTAGGTAACCGGGAAATAGGTTTTATTTTAAAAAGAAAGTGTCTAGCCTGCCATCAGCGGCCGTTTAGCAAAATAATATATTCTGTCACTAGCGGTAGAATAACAAAAATAATTATTCTACCACAAGTTTATGATTATTGAAATTTAAATATATGCCTAACTCCACCCATTCGATTAGTCTTGCTAAGAAGAAGGGCAAGACTGACTCAGCACACCCCGACTCTATACAGTCTTTTGGCTACTACCCCTAGAGTGTATATAAAAAGCCGAAGGCGCGAAGGGAGGGCAGGCCTCGCCCGCCGTAACAACGGCCAGGCACCCGCGTGAGCCGTAGTGGCTGAGGCTGGTCGCCGAAGGTGACCAACAAGCCGAAGCTGCGAAGATGAGCGTGGGTGCCTGACCTTTGTTACGCAAGGGCGAAGGGGCTGCACTTTCCGCAGCGCCGTAGCCGATGCAGAAATGAATTTGTGTCATAAAAATACTTCAGCATTGATAGGTTCAAATGGCCCATATATTAACTTGCGGTTTAGGATAGCCGTTTCTACTATTCAGCCACCAGCAGCTATACTCACTACGTTCAATCAATGTGTATTGAATATTGTACCTTAACTAGTTGACGTTAGGAAGTACATTTCAACAATCATGAATTTTTTGTAGAATATTTATTTTTGTTATTCTGCCGCTAGTGGCCATGGGCATAACCACGGTGGGGCAGGGTGTGGCGCTTGCCCTACCCTGGCTCTGACCTGTGAGGTACCTAACCAAACCTAAAAAACTAAATTATCTAGGTACTAGGATTCAGAAATGGATTCAGAAAATCCGAGCATAAAAACTGCGCTTGCTATTTTAATGGCCCAACCGTGTACGATCTGTACTATAGAGAGGTATTTCAGTACGTTACGGCGTGTCAAGACGTGGCTTCGCTCCATCATGAGTGAAAATCGTCTGAGCGGTCTATGTATGCTGAGTGTTCACAGGATGACGTCGCCGATGTGAAAAATAAATTGGAAGCCCAAGTGCTAAGGAGGGTCTGCCTGAACCCTCTCCGGCTTCTCTTAAAGTAATATTATGAAGTTAGTTAATACCTAAATATATAAACAACCTATAATACCTATGTGAAATTGTTTACTTACTGTACCTGAAAGTACTATCTATAGATAGATATAAACCTCTACATTGACTGATTATTGGTGATCATTGAACCTGTTCCTGGTCCCTGGCCGGGTCTCCGGTATGGGTTCGGGTGGTTGATTGGATTTCACCTTGTATAATAATATTTTACCTATAATTTTAATCGTATATATATTGCTACATAAATAAAAAAAAACATTTAATCTAAGTAGTTCATGTACATTTATTATTTTATTACATATATTTTTATAAGATTAAAATTTGACTTGTGAAACGTGTATTATATATACCTACTTTGCAAAATAAACTTTTTGAATTTTGAATTTTTTGAATTTTAACAAATTGGCATACGCCCAGAGCCCAAACGGCTGAAGTTAGAGACACATTTTTGGATGTTAGATTTCGTGGTGTAGGTAGGTGTGTGTGCCCCACCCTGAGCCCATGGCTGGCTACGCCCATGCTAGTCGCAGAATATATTATTTTGCTAAACGGCCGCTGGTGGCAGGCTAGACACTTTCTTTTAAAAATAAAATAAATAAATGAACTTATTCTTATTATAAACACATGGCAAACTTATCCCTAAGATGGAACCCTTAAAATAAAAGAGTAACGCCTTGGTAGTGTATTCTCCTTACCCATATCCATCCTTATCAGCGAAGTACTTCACACCTACAGCCCCACCTTCTTTATCAAAATACGAATATTTTCCAACAATAGTGCCATTTTGTAGTTGTTTCTCTTCCTTGAACAGCATTTTAGCCGGAGGCGTTCGAGCCTTTGGAAAACCTGCCAAGAAAGCTTTATTCAGAACTAGCGGACGCCTAGCGGCGTTGCTCGCGTAGATTCCGTTTCTCAAAATCCGTAGGAATTTCTAAAAATCCAGCCTTATTCCTTGTCTACATTATAATAGAACCCCTGTGCAAAATATCAGTTGTATAGGTCGAAGGGCTGGACGTTGATGAGTCAGGACTTAATGAGGTCGGGTACCTACTTTCTGTCTCCCTCTTATTAAGAGGCTATATGCTGCGAAAGTGTTTCCACTTAAGAAAAAAAAATCTTTATTTACTTACTAAAATAGTTATTGAAAATCTGCTCAAGTAAATGCGTAGATATAGCACTGAACTATTTTTAAATAGTATAGCTTTCATAGACAACGTCTTTGATGAGCTAAAATTTTTACTTATGCCAAAAGCGGTTTTTAGCTTAAGTTTAAATTTGCTATTTATTTTATATTTATATGAAAACTATGCTATTTAAAAATAGTTCATTGCTATATCTACGCATCTATTCTAGTAAGTAAATAATGTTTTTTTTTTCTTAAGTGGCTGCACTTTCGCAACATATAGCGCCTTAAGGAAAAATTCTAAAGGCCAAAAGGCCAACAATAATGTAATTAAAAAAAAGGAGCAGGACTTTTTTTAATTATATTGATCATTATTATACTTGGAAGGCATCAGTCTACCGGGAACAGGAATTCTATTGCGTTTTGTTATCATAACATTATTTTCCGATATTTTTTCTTAAATGTTATGGCCTGATACTATCTTTCTGCAAAAATCATGTAGTGTTTTTGCAAAGCGAAATATTTGAGGATTCATTTTTTACTGGCTGGTTGGCTTGGCAAAGGCATGCAAAACCAATTAATATACAAGGTGACTTTTTGATCATCGTCCAAATTCATACTGGTGGCTTGGTAAGTGATCAGTATCATGGATCAATAACAATTTTTGTAAAATTCGTAAAATTGAATTTCGACTCCCCATAGTGATTCACTCGGAACTGGAAGTGAATTTCTATGGGAAGCCGAAATTTAATTTTACGAATTTCACAAAAATTGTTATTGATCCAAGATACTGATCACTTATACTGAGTGGCCTCCAGTATGAATTTGGACGATGATCAAAAAGTCACCTTGTATAAAACGAAATACTCACATTGAGATCCATCCATGAGCGTCCCAAAAATAAAAACTAGTAAAAGTTGTTGTATTTTTATCATCCTGGATTTATGACATAAATATATTCAAAGTAAAATCTTAGAAACTGCCCCAAATAGGTATTTAGACTTGTTTGACATAAAATTTTGACAATGTCCAAAATGGATCGTTGCATAGATGAAGCATATACCACCTTTTCAGAATTTTCCTTTTCAACCTCTAAGACTATACTATTTGCTTCATGTCATCCATCATAAAAAATCATGAAGATTTACAAGATATTGGTGGCAGTTTGGAAAAATTACCTAATAGATTACTGCTGAGACAAGTAATTGAGGGCTCCTGGACGAATAAGATAAATAGACTGAGAGCTAGCGACCAAATCGGTCATGTGGCTTCAGCTGTATTGAAACTCCGTTAGCTACTTTCCTGAACAACCTTTTGCGATAATCCTCGTGCTGGCAGGCCGCGGACGGTGGGTGCGGGTGTAGTAGAATGGGGAAAATTTAATTTTTTTTTTCAAACAGTTGCTCTGTACTCCTTGTGCACCCAAAAAACAATTTAAATCGATCGGGTGATGGGAAGGGGTTGCCAGCGTTAATTAAAAGTATTCGAACGCGTCATCGCGCTCACGGCTCACGGCGGCGGCTTAGTACTTTTAATTAACGCTGGCAACCCCTTCCCACCACCCGATCGATTAAAAATTTTTTTTGGTTGCACAAGGAGTACAGAGCAACTGTTTGAAAAAAAAATTAAAGTCGCTGAACCCACATTTTTTTTCTTTTTTTCCCCACCACACTACACCCGCACCCACCGCTCGCGGCCTGCCAGCACGAGGATTATCGGAAAAGGTTGTTCAGGGAAGTAGCTAACGGAGTTTCAATACAGCTGAAGCCACATGACCGATTTGGTCGCTAGCTCTTAGACTAAAAAGTCCGAGCCCGCAGGGCGAATTTTATCTTTTTTAATTTTGTTCAAAAAATCTTGTATATTTTTTTTTCATAGCATACATTTTAGGTCATAGTTTTCATTATTACTTATGGTATAAGAATATCATTTGATAATAATTTTTTTATGATTTTTTAAATAATTTTCAGATATGACGTCACTTGGGGCATTTTAGGCATTATACTGATTGAAAGAAAAACCAAAGAAAATTACCAAAACAAACATGATAATGGTTTATAACTGCCGAGGAAGATAGTTTATGGTAAATTAATTATTATGTCAGAATAAATAAAGACTTATACAAGGTGAATTTGTGAACATCGTCCAAATTCATACTTGAGCCTTGGTAAGGGACCAGCATCATGAACCAGTAACGACCAGTAACGAATCACTATGGGAAGTCGAAATTTCATTTTATGAATTTTCGACTTCCCATAGTGATTCACTTAGGGCTGGGAGTGAATTACTATGGGAAGTCAAAATTTCGTTATACGAATTTCACAAAAATCGTTATCGGCTCATGATACCGATCACATACCAAGCCTCTCGTATGAATTTGGACGATGGTCAAAAAGTCACCTTGTATACTTACTGCAAAATGATAATCTAATAAATAATTATCTTTATCTCTAATAACACTAAGTCTAGATGTCTTTGATTTTCCACGGGCTTGTCTAACCAATTTCCAAAAAATCTTAATGTTGACCCTAAAATGGTCAGAGAACCTCCTGTCATACTTTTATTTCACTTCTTCCTTCTTTCTTACAACAATTTCTTTTGCTTTCTTTTTTAATACTTTGTACCGTTCCTTTGCTCTTTTAATAACCTCATTCCGAATAATCGATCCTTGTATTTTTTTATTAGTTTCTTATCACCCCATTTTAATTATTTAATTGCAAAATTTTTGAAATTCTAATTTACAGAAACCAATGGAAACTTAGTAATGGCAGCATACACAATACGTATCTAATAAGGTTTTGTTGAATAACTATTGTGTGAGTTTAGAATGTAAGTATTCTAATTCGATTAATTAGAAAAAGGAGGGTTTTTCACAATCCGGCTGCGAAACCGCTCTTAAATTACTCTCTGTCCACAAGACATCCGGCGCGTCCAACGTCCGGTAAAATCACCTCCGGCAATGGCGCTTGATCGGTAGCGCCGATAGTGCCACTAGATCGGACTATTGCCGGGCCCGTCATTTACCGGCTCCGGTATGCTCGCAATACAAACACGCAAGGACTTGTCCGCGGTTCCGGCTTCGACCGAATGTACGTCATTTTATTGCACGCGCGATCACCGTTTGTGAAATGAGCATTGCTCGATTCAATATGAAGCCGAATCGGAGTAGTTGACATATTGACAAATAGCTTCTGGTAACGCTTCCATCCACCGGCTCCAGCGTTCGATGGACGTAATCGGAGCCGTAATTTACCGGATCGTAGACAAAGGCTCTTAGGATTGTTATAAATAAGAGAAGAGTTTCCCGCTCTATTCTGTCATTCTTCTTTGTTCCCTAATTAGGTATACTTACATTATAAGTAGTCAAGTTGCTTTATGCCGTCGGCTAAATAAAATACGCTAAATAAACAACTCGATGTGTGTCTGTACAAATATCAACGGAAACGACATTGAAATAATGTTCATTTTCAGCGTGTAAAAGTGGCTGTTACGACAACCACTGCGTCTCCAACTAGCGCAAAATAGTGGAAAATAATACTTTTCACAGGGACGCCATGAGCGAAAAAAAAAATTTGAACTTAAATTTTTTAAATCTAAAAATTTCCTATAATAATAATTAAAATTGCTTTAGGCGTTTGGAAGGAGTAAGAGAATTCTTGTGAAACTTTCGATGACTTTCGATTTTTAACCGACTTCAAAAAGGAGGCGGTTCTCACTTCGACTGTATGTTTTTTTTTTTTTTTTTTTTGTGGCGTTGTTACTCCATAACTCCGTCATTTCTGAACCGATTTGAACAATTCTTTTTAACCGACTTCAAAAAGGAGGCGGTTCTCAATTCGACTGTATGTTTTTTTTTTTTTTTTTTTTTTTTTTTTTGGCGTTGTTACTCCATAACTCCGTCATTTCTGAACCGATTTGAACAATTCTTTTTTTGTTTGAAAAAGTGTACTTCCAGGTAGGTCCCATTTTAGGTTTGGTCATGATCTGATGAAGGTCTTCAGAGATAGGCAGTGGAACTCCTCAGAAAATGACAGCATACCTTTCGAAATTGAAGGAATCGCTTTGTACCTGGGTGCTGATTACAAGGTATTACTTGAAAATCATCATTCTTTCACCTGGCCTTCGATCCTGGCTTCATCACCATATTCACCATAGAACTCCTCAACGGATCAGAGCACATAACTCGAGATTGCGGCAATCACTGCGTTAGGGTGCTAATTCAAGGGTATTACTTGGAGATTACCAGAATACCCACCTGACCTTCGATCCTGGCTTCATCACCATAGAACTCCTCAACGGATGACAGCACATAACTTTGGATTGCGGCAATCAGTTTGTGTTATGGTGCTCATTGCAGGGCATTGCTTGAAAATTGCCAGTGTACCCACCTGACCTTCGATCTTGGTTTCATCACCGTAGAACTCTTTAACGAATGACAGCACATAACTCGAGATTGATAGCAGGAAGCTACTCAAACATAGCTACTATACTCACTTGAACTTCGTTTCATATTAAAACCACGTTTGCAAGAACTACCCATATTTCACAATTTAACCCAGCAACACTAAAAAATGTGAAATAAAATAAACTTTTAACAAAAAAATAGCAACCGACTTCAATAGTAACAGCAGTCATTCACTAAAAAGTTAATAATAAATCTATAAAGACCGATGGTACCCAAGCAACACTTTTGCCGACTTCTTTCTTCCTGAAACATTATGTTATCTAGAAGTCGGCGTATTAAGCAACATAAAAACCAATATAAGAACGCCGACTTCTAGATAACATAACGTTTCAGGAAGAAAGAAGTCGGCAAAAGTGTTGCTTCGGTACCATCGGTCTTTATAGATTTATTATTAACTTTTTAGTGAATGACTGCTGTTACTATTGAAGTCGGTTGCTATTTTTTTGTTAAAAGTTTATTTTATTTTGTTTGAAAGAGTGTACTTCCAGGTAGGTCCCATTTTGGGTTTGGTCATGATCTGATGAAGGTCTTCAGAGATAGGCAGTGGAACTCCTCAGAAAATGACAGCATACCTCTTGAAATTGAGGTAATCGCTTTGTACCTGGGTGCTGATTACAAGGTATTACTTGAAAATCGACATTCTTCTACCTGACCTTCGATCCTAGCTTCATCACCATATTCACCATAGAACTCCTCAACGGATCAGAGCACATAACTCGAGATTGCGGCAATCACTGCGTTAGGATGCTAATTCAAGGGTATTACTTGGATATTACCAGAATACCCACCTGACCTTCGATCCTGGCTTCATCACCATAGAACTCCTCAACGGATGACAGCACATAACTTTGGATTGCGGCAATCAGTTTGTGTTATGGTGCTCATTGCAGGGCATTGCTTGAAAATTGCCAGTGTACCCACCTGACCTTCGATCTTGGCTTCATCACCGTAGAACTCTTTAACGAATGACAGCACATAACTCGAGATTGATAGCAGGAAGCTACTCAAACATAGCTACTTATACTCACTTGAACTTCGTTTCATATTAAAACCACGTTTGCAAGAACTACCCATATTTCACAATTTAACCCAGCAACACTAAAAAATGTGAAATAAAATAAACTTTTAACAAAAAAATAGCAACCGACTTCAATAGTAACAGCAGTCATTCACTAAAAAGTTAATAATAATTCTATAAAGACCGATGGTACCGAAGCAACACTTTTGCCGACTTCTTTCTTCCTGAAACATTATGTTATCTAGAAGTCGGCGTATTTCCTACGATATAGCAACATAAAAACCAATATAAGAACGCCGACTTCTAGATATCATAACTTTATACAAAAGTTAAGAACTGAATGTGAAGTCAACAGTTCATTTTCTTTATATGTTTTTTCATAAGTATTATCTAGCGACATCTATACAAGCCAAAAAAGCAATATTTTATGAAATATCGTGAATATTGCCTTCCATCCATCAGCCTAGTTCGTCCACTGCTGGACATAAGTCTTTCCAGGACTTTGCCACTCCCGGCGGTCATACTGGAAGAATTGCCCATACTCACACACGCTGGGCAGGCGTGCCTATATAAGTATTGCCTTAATTTTACGCAAAGTTTAGCAAGTTGTGTAATTTTTATTTAAACTGGAAATTAAAAGAAGAGAGAAATACAGACGTCGTTTATGTAAAGAAGACTAAGTTTACACACTTTTCTATAAATAAACAGTTACCGTTTCAAGGAAGACAGTTTTTACCTGAAACCATTTCACAAATTCGCGCTTCTTGAATATCTCGTCATCTTGCACCTATTGATGAGAGATGGATTGGAGAGCGCTGTGAAACATATAAAAGGTATGTGCAAAGTTTCATTGAGATCAAAGCCATCAAGATGCCACAAACCCCTAAAGCATTTATATGGCCGCTGAGTGGGATGGCCCACGACGGCTTAAGTACAGGGGCGTTATCGTCTAACTCTAACACCTATCACGATACCTTTCAAATCTATGTTGATTACAATCGTGACTGCGGCTCTAAATTGGTATTTTCCAAGTGTTTAAGTTACCAATCACTTTTAAAACGAAAAGTTCTTTTCACAAAAGAAGTCCTCTGTTATAGTACTTACTAGCTTTTGCCCGCGGCTTCGCCCTCGCTGATTTCGTTTGCATTTTCCCGTGATAAAAAGTAACCTATGTCACTTTCCGGCCCATAAACTATCTCTATTGAAAAAATCACGTCGATCCGTTGCTTCATCGCTGCGTGAAAGAAGGACAAACCTTCGATCATATGTATGATCGAAGGGACAAACCACAGGACAAACCAACAAACACACTTTCGCATTTATATTAGGGGTACCTAACAGACACTTTGAACTTTGAACTTTGAACGCGTGTTACTGGCAACTGAGTGAACTTAGCAACACAAAATTTTGCTACTTCTTTAAGGAGAATTGCCATCGACGGTTGAAGTTATTTTTGGTTTGTGAGAAAAGATTCTGCCAAAAGAAAAGTTGGCCGGTTTGACGGTTATAATTTTTAAGTCCTTAGACAGCTCCATCTATGAAAATTTTATGGAAGTTAGCAAGGAAAACGACTCCATATTTTTGAGAATAAAGTTTTTTATCGATTTTACATTTTTTTAACCAACAATGGCAAGACTGCTTTGGTAATTCCTCTTATTAAAACCTTTCCTAATAGATGATTTTCAACAAATCACATGTAACTAAACTATTTTGGCATAGATTTGGTTTACGATGTCGATGACACTCAAATGTTTACTTTGTTGTTGTTGTTTGCTTTCATCTTTACCATTTAATCACTGCACCTTTCGCATATTAATTGGTAACACCTCTACTCTAACACTCCCTTGGGGAATCATGTCATGACGATATATTTATTTAAATTAATGAAACATTTAGGTAGCGTTCCTATACGCCTGGGTAAATGTAAAATTTAAACTGTCAAAGTGAATTTTACATTTCTGACAAGGTCTACCTCGTAGACAGTTCTCTGTCTACGGTTTACCTACTGTACGTTTTCACTCGGGTGTTTGTGGAACGGTTGACATTTAAATTTTACATTCATTTAACCCGACGTTTAGGAACGCAACCTTTAGACCCGAGTTCATCAACAGATGTTTAAAGTTTAAACAGCTGTTTAAATCATAAACGGCTGATTAACTATATTTTACTGTTCATCAGGCATTAACCATTGGTTAAGTACTGTAATCAACTGATTAACTTAAACCAAGTAGCCAACTTGGTTTAACCATTGGTTAGGAGTAGAGAATCCAATCCCGCATCAAAATCGCGATCCCGCAAGCCTGCGGGATTAAGATCATCAATCCCGCGGATCCCGCGGGATTTGCGGGATTGATTTTAATTATTATTATTTTTGTTTCATGTAATTTAAAGAAAGAAAATACACACAAATATTTTTAATTATTCTTATCAACATGAAGCAAAGTTATCACTTATATTATAAATTAAATATAATGATGTTTAAGACAATACAATATTCACAATATTTCACGTTTCATATTTAGATTTTTATTTGAAATAGAACATATTCATTGGTTTTAGAGGCATTTAAAATCAGCTTATTTTTTTTGAAAATACTTTCGAAGAAATGATAAAGTATCTAACGTTTCATCTTTTAGATTTGATCTTATCTTGTTGCATAAATAGCCAATAGGGGTGTGTAGGGTCGCTGATTACGGTACCGTTTTAAAATTTGACACTTCTTAAGAATTGACAGTTTTTTGGATATAAAAAATGCTATGCAATAGCTTTACCGCGGCAGTCCCCGAGTGCCACACGTCTTTTTTTTTTCAATCCCGCGAACGTGCGGGATCCCGCATGAGTAATCCCGCATTTTTGATCCCGCAAAAAAGGTGCGGGATCCCGCATTAGCGGGATCCCGCGTTTGCGGGATTGGATTCCCTAGTTAGGAGGGCTCCGTGTGAATTGTGCTGGATCCATCACTTCGTTAACATAAAAATGCAAGACGCTTTAAATGATATATTTGAAGAGGATAATGTGCTAGATGACTTTGAAGAGATCGAAAGAATTTTGCGCGCTCCCCGTATATTCTAAACACGGCGCAATTATTTCGAGGAATATGACGAGAAAGCATTTGGTACAAGATTTCGTTTATACAAACATAGTGCCTTGGAATTACTTGATTTAATTGAAAGGAAGTTGGAATATCCAAGCGACATGTACGTTTTATAGTCGTACCTTATATACCTAGTCTATTTATAGTAACTATTTATTTATGTTGGGTTAGGTACACCTGTTGTGGGTCAAGAAACTAGGTACCTACCTAATATCATGTTAGATTTATGATGTAGGTACTAATTTATTTTATTGTCCTAGGTACTTTTACCTGTTATAATATGGGTATATCATTTATTTTCAGAAACCATTCTCTGTCACCCATAAATCAGCTGCTTCTCACTTTGAGGTACTATGCCACAGGTAATCACCAGCTACATTGCCATCTTTACATAATAATGTTTTACCATTCGCTCAATATACGTCACATTCATTCAAAAACGTTTGGTTATTTAACCGTTGGTTAAAAATCAATGATGGACTCAAAATAAACGCGGTTAGTTTAAACAATTGTTAAATGCTAACAGAGTGGTTACGTAATCAACGATTATGTTGTAGTTGGTGAACTCGGGTCTTAGTGTCGATTCGGCTGATTATTTTCTCGCCTAGAACGATATTATAATGCCACGCCATTTGAATTTGTTTCTTGTTATTTCCTACAAGTCTGAAACTTGATTATCAGCAAGCTTTCTCTATAATTATAAAACTTGTAGATAAAATCTCATCCATTATTTAAACATTTTCGTCTTCCCGCCAAACTTTCTTTTGACATATTACTCTATGTCCGTTCCGAATCTCACCAAAGTTAGTCCGAAGGCTGTTCCATTAAGACCGGTTCCAAAACCTAATAGTGTTCGGCTGTACATAAATGTTACGACAACTCAATTTCGCCGGACTACAGATAGTCGTTCATAAACTCACACCGAGTTGGGTTTCCTACCGGGTCGCAACACTAACCCGTTCAAAAATTAACTCGCATCTCAGCACCGACCGTTCATAAATGACAGTGTCGCTACACTGGTGTCGAATTTTTCAACATCAACTCTGAGCAGGGTTCGCAAGGTTCGTATAGGCTCCAAACGTCACCTGACATTCACGTTAATTTTCGTAAATGACATGACGTTAATTTTCGTACCGAGGGGGTCTTCTCAACGTTATAGTTGATATATTTACGTTGAATTTCGTACAGAGGGGGTCCTCTGAACGTTATTATATTAAATATAATGCAAAAATGACAACTGACGTTTGGAGTGTCGCTACACGACGAAACCCGTTCAAAAACTCAGCGTTACAACCCCAGTGTTCCTACCCAGCCCAGGGTTATTTAATGAACGCACTTCAGGCTGTCAAAGACGTCAATTGGATATATTTAAATCACAAATTAGGGTACGTTTCGTAACGTGTGATTATCACTCGGAGCGATGCGAATTTTACCCTGCATCGTTCAAAAATCGACCCGAGTGAAACCGAGGGTAAACGAACTGTTACCTGACAGTTGCGCTAAGTGTTTAGAAACGCTTTCGGGAAATGTGAATATCGCACTGACAAGTGCGATTTCTAACTCTGTTTGGGTACCGTTAAAATTCGCCTGACAGTTGTCATTTCGGAGTTTTCTCGGGATTCGGACAATTTTTGAAAATAGAATTCAACATTTCCGTACAAATACGGGAAAATGTTTCGAAACTGCTTCGACAGAATTATGGCTTGCAAATGCAAAGGTTGCAATGCCATCCATATTAAAAGCAATAGGTATTTAGGTACTTTACTTAATTTATTTTTTAATACAGTTGCTCAAAAAGTGGCGTATTGCAGGGACGTATAGCGTTCGGGATGTAGGCTATTACATACTCGAGCTTTTTCTTTACCTTTGCCGAACTCGTGCGTTCTTTTTCCCAACTGTCAAAATAATGTCTATTAAAAAGAAAAAACCAACCACGAAGTTTTTACAAAAAAAAATTCATAGAAGTTTTTATAATTCATGCAAATATTTCTAAAAAGAAGGTACTAATTTGTTTCAATATCAAATTTAATGATTTGATTCAATGAGTTAGGTTAGGTTTCATTTCATTTCATCTCATTAAATTTCATTTTCATTTCATATCAATAAAAAAATTCTACTGAAGACTTGGCTGTATGGGCAAAGTTCCCTTTGCCTACTCAGAATGGGTGAAGAAAACAAAAAAAATCTCTGCTTATATTCTTTTGCGGTTGGCGCCATTTTCCAAAAATTTTCTTTGCGGGTTTAGTTGTTTGTTGCACAAAATGAGAAATTTCGATGATATTTTATTTGAATTAACACCACCGGAACTCAGTATAATTGCACAAAATGCTTCGGAGAACATTTTACCGGAAAAGTCAAAAAGTCGCTACATATCTACATACGAAGAATTTATTGCGTGGAGTATTAGTTAGTTGAGTTTGTTGTGTTTTTATTATTTTATTAAATTGCTTCATTTTTTCGCAACTGTATTAAAAATAGTTGTTCAGTACACGTGCGGAACCGTCATTGCAACTTGTTCCGACTGTCAACCCTCACCTTCGGCTGCGCCTCGGCTCGGGTAGACATTTGTCGGAACTCTTTGCAATGACAGGCTTTCCGCACTCGTAATGAAAAATACTATATTTTGATTTGAGGTTATGTATTTACTTGACGTGTGTCACTCTTCAAAACGCTTTTCTCACGGGAATCACTCGCAAGCGTTTCAAAACTAGATCTTTCATTCTCTTTCTAGTATATAGCTTTGTCTCTTTCTTAAAAACGAGTGAAATTTCGCACGAAGATCACACGTTTTGAAACGTAGCCTTATAGAGGGATACTAAAAATTTAAATTATTTCTGTCCGTTGAATTTGGTGATTGTTGCTTTGCTTTGTTAGGTTACTTCTTCAAGTTCTTACTTACTGTTTAGTGTTTTGTAATTTGATACCTACAGTCTTAAATTATGGAAAATCAGGATATCACAGATACAATAGTAGAAAGTAAGTACTTACTAAGCGACATGACTAGAATGGTCAGCCCAGCCCGTAAAAAGATCTAACAGTACAAGCATTTTAGTTGTCTATAAACAAAAAAGTCAGTGAAGTACTTAAGTACAAACTTTTTTTATGTTACAGATAATATGGATTTAATACTAACAGACGGCAATTCTCGGGATGAAATCATTCCAAAGGAAGAATTGAGCAATGTTCCCGAGAAAGAAGATGAAGGATGTGACAATGTAGGTACCTATTTAGTTTTAGTCCTAGAAATGTTATTTAAGAATTGTAATATCATTTGAGTTGAGGGTGTATTTTCAATTATTTTAAATTGTAAAATGTAAAGACTTTAAACTTGGCTGCCTGCATACTGGTAGTAGGGAAATTTATATAGTGCTTTTATTAAGGTGGAAGAGCCCACTCTACCTTATCTAGTTAGAGTTCTTGGCTCGTCTCTTATACGAGTATACATACAAAGGTACCTTCATTTTTTTTTCCAGAATAGCTCTTGTTATTGCTATTAATCTCACGAAATTTCAGTTACCGGAAATCAATAGTTTTCTCAAAAAAAATTTTCAACTTTCGTAAAATAACCTCAAAAATTGTCTTAAGGTTCAATTTTAATTGATTTTATGACTTCATTTTTTTTTTTTGTTGGTTGTGTTCCGTAACTGCTGTGAGTGACGCATTAAAATTGACGTAATTTAATTTTTTTTGTTGTTTTTCGCTAAAAATTGGCTCAAAGGACTAGTATCCAGGATATAAAAAAAAAACCAATGCAGACATTTTGTTTTCTTCGTGATTTGAATCAGAGCACCCGACTCCATGCAAAAAATAGGTTGAATAAGTTCCAAAACCGAATCAGAGCACCCCGACTCTATACAGTCTTGTGGGTACTACCCCTAGAGTGTATATAAAAAGCCGTAGGCGTGGAGGAAGGGCAGCCCTCGCCTGCTGTAACAAAGCATAGGCACCCGTGCGAGCCGTAGCGGCTGAGGCTGGTCGCCGAAGGCGACCAACAAGCCGAAGCTGCGAAGGTGAGCATGGGTGACTGTGCTTTGTTACGCAAGGGCGAAGGGGCTGCACTTTCCGCAACGCCGAAGCAATTGCAGAAGTCATATTGGGTCTTTAAAGTTAGGTTATGTTCAGTTTTTTTTTTTTTTTTTTTCAAGAAACTAGTTTCATTACACCCTCTCCCCAGTGATCCCCCTCCCACTATACGTATATTTAATATTCGAGTTATTTTATCCTACATAAAACATAAAATAACCTTTTAATTTTGAAAAAAAATTATAAAAAAAAAACTATTGATTTCCGGTACCCCCCCCCCTTAGGGGGGGGCTTATACCCCCCTGCCCCCCCCCATCGCCCCCCCTAAACATATACATAGGTACATATACGTATATAAGAGTCCTTCCGAGTTCTTACTTATCTTTTGAAATTAGATTCAGCTAGATGCAAATCAAATTGTATATAATAAATATTAGTAAAGTGGGCTTTAGCATGTATGAATAAAGTGACCATACGTCCCACTTAAGGCCGGACAGTCCCGATTTAAGGCTGTCTGTCCCGCTGTCCCCAATGAGTGCCAAAATGTCCCACTTTCGCTAACAGACCAAATGGTTATAAATATACCTTTATTTTTTGTCTACACGACTTATCCATTTATAAAACGAAGAAGAATTTTGGTTACCAAGACTAACTTCAGAAGTTCTATTCCTACTTGAAAACTAAACCCAATATTTTAAAACTGATTTTCTACGCCGATAAATATAACACAACTGCCTAGATGTTAGATGTCACTAAGTACAAATCTGAATTACAAATCTAACATGTATGTGTACAACCTATTATTAGTGTACAATTTCTTCTTTTTGAAATGAAAGCAATGACATTAAATGTCATTAAATGAAACCTACTAAAATGCTAAATATAATTTTTTTCTAAAAATTGCCACCGGCCAGCGTCCCGCTCTGATGGTAAAAATAAATGGTCAAATTATGTGTGAATGACAATAAACTGACTTGGACAGAGAGGAAAGTAGATGGTAAATGGATGTGGTATGTCTTGACCTAAACCTGTAACTAACTGTGTATTAATCAAGTGTGTGTTGTTTTTCAGGACTGGGGACGTTGGGGTGATTATGATTATACTCTAAGATTGTTGCAAATGCCTGTTTCAAAACCTTTAAGGGTCCAGGCTAAAAATAACACAAGTGGAGCAGAAACAATAAAAAAAAGAGCTGCATTTCAAGAAGGCGACCTATTCTTGATGTTAGAGCTACATCTTTTGAGCAATTGCATATGAAGAAAATAGAAGCTTTGGAATTTCAGACAAAGTTGGCATGTGAAGAAAGGGAAGAGATGAAAAAGCTCAATGCCATAGAGGCTGAAATAAAAAAAGAAAAATTAAAACAAGAAAAAATTGTTACAAGAAATCTATTGCTAGATTTAAGATTAAAAAAACAGCAATTGAAAATGTTATCAAAGACGAGACCTAAAAACACCTAAGCAAGCTTATGGATATCTGACGACCACCTTCAACACCATCGTTGGGCACATTACAACATATAAGGTCAGCTGTATTGTTCTTTTTTTTCGGTGTTACATATTTGACTGGTCTAAACTTAATTTAAGCGTTCTGTCCTTATCTTTTCGATACAGAAGTAATTAAGTTTAGACCTGTCAAACATGTAATGTAACACCGAATCAACATTTTTAAAAGACATACATACATAGTCATGACATGACGTCTCATAGCTCTCTTCAACTGTTTATGGCTGGTACAGGGTTAGAGTAAAGGATTTGCTTGGGGGTCCTATATCTGGACCTGCTGGAACAATCTACTCTCTCAAGCTCTCATAGTCAACATAATTATTATTAAATAAGTAGCTTCTGCCTGTTAATCTAGTTTTTGTGTAGTCCTATCGTATCTGTTCATATTTTTCGAACCAATAATTTTATAGTATATAATTTTATTTTCAATGCAAGTGCTCGTAAAGGCCCACTTTTTATGCATCAAAACCGAACAGAAAGTCGATTATTTTGCCCTAGGGCTTTATTATTATTATTATTATTTTTAATTTATTTGCAATGGTTGGCTAACCTGCAGCCTTTCCTGTCTACCATAAATGTAATACTTTTTTTTCCACTGTTAAACGGCTCTGGAGGGTTGGATCTTATATCTAGTATCCTCGTTTTGGGAAAACTGACGCTATGGGGGAGTTCAGGGGGTTTTACTGAACCTCCTGATATCAATTTTGGTTGCCGGAGAGGTACCTACGTATTTTATTTTATTATTTCATTTTTATTATTTTTTAGTGAAACAAAACGCAATTTTTCATTTTGAGTGAAACGAAACGAAAGTAGTGAGGAAAAAGTACAACGACACGCAAAAAGTAATCAAAACAACGTAAAATGAAACGTTTTCTGTCAAAAATTACATTTGAGAAACGTCATGTGGCGCCATTTCGAGATGGTTCATTCCGTTGCTTTCGAGTGTACGCGAATGTTCTGTGCTTTTTAAGGATTTTTTAGGAAGTGAATACTTTCGGAATATATAACAAAGATAGAGCAGGAGCGAGCGAAGCGAGCTCAAACTTTCAGAGCACCCCGACTCGGTCAGGTTAGGTTAGAAGGCCATGGCGGTAGCGAGCGTAGCGAGCGTACCGCCATGGCCTTCTGGTTAGGTTGAACATGAATTCTTTGGAGCGAGCGAAGCGAGCGACAGGAGCCAGAAAACTAAGTATTTACGGAACTTCAACCGTTTCTATCGACCTTGGCGCTCCCACCGGACTGATTGAGCAGGAGCGAGCGAAGCGAGCTCAAACTTTCAGAGCACCCCGACTCGGTCAGGTTAGGTTAGAAGGCCATGGCGGTAGCGAGCGTAGCGAGCGTACCGCCATGGCCTTCTGGTTAGGTTGAACATGAATTCTTTGGAGCGAGCGAAGCGAGCGACAGGAGCCAGAAAACTAAGTATTTACTTCGTGGTACTCCGACACGGGTAGTAAGTTACCCCGACACGGATATTTTATTTTGAGGTTATGTTTTTATTTTATTTTTTTCTTAAAAACTACGCATCTCCGGCAGGCGGGGGTTGAAGAGGGGGGCTCCCCCCCCCTCCCCCCTCCCCCCCCCCCCCCCCTTCCCCCGCAAACCCCTATCGAGGATACTTGATATAAGATTTTACCCGCTCTGGATACAGTCCTTATGAGCCAATCATAATTTAAAGTTCACAATATTATATTTGTTTTATTTCCTCACACTATGCATTGAAAAACGTAGTATGATACACGGGCGTAAAAGCAATAAATTACTCGGTTACGTTTAAAACACTCGCTACTCTCGTGTTTTAAATCGTCCTCGTAATTTATTCCTTTTCGCCCTTGTAGAATAAACTACTATTATATTACAGATAACTGGACACTGCATCCTAAACAAGCATCTTTGTGCCAAGTGTCACCGATAGCCTTCTATGCAGAGGATGCCTTCTAGAGGACGAGACAGTGGAACATGTGCTACTCCACTGCTCTGCAACCGAAGACATGAGACATAAAGTAGGGATTGTGACGAACTCCAACTTCCCTTCACTGGACTGCTGAAGGCTCTACTTTAAAGATCTGTCTTGGCTGGGCTGAATGACCGGGGAGAAGTGCACAATATTCATGATTGCGGAGAATCGGTGCAGGACTCATCGCCCCCGCTATGAATATAGAATTTAATTGTTGGCCAACAGGTTCTGTCGTTGATTTTTGGTTGCTGAATAACACATCAAGAGTGAACAACTCAAGAATCTAGCATCGAGGCCACTGGTCATTGGCTTTCACTTCCAAGGGCTTGGCATTGAGCGTCCAAAGAGGACCAACGATATCAGCAGAGCTGGTGGTTCATCTACTGAGCGGCGTGTCGTGTAGACCTGGGGCTCTACCGCGTAATTCTCATTTGTATCAACTTCAAGCAAATGCATGCGAAATTCAACGCGTGCAAAAGAGATGGCATGTTAGGCGGGCGTCGTCGCACGCACGACAAATTTCAATCTCAAGTTGATGTTGATGAAAATGAGAATTACGCGGTAGACCCACTGTGCATTTTGAGCGCGCTTTTTGACATTTAATAACAATTTTATATGCGTGTTAGATTTAAGTTTAGTGATAGGTTTTATTTTTAATTTAATTAATGTAGAAGGGCCATGTCAAAAGTACCCAGAATAAAAGAGCTAGTATAATCTGGGGCTCTACCTTGTAATTCTCATTTGTATCAACTTCAAGCAAATGCATGCGAAATTCAACGCGTGCAAAAGAGATGACATGTTAGGCGGGCGTCGTCGCACGCACGTCAAATTTCAATCTCAAGTTGATGTTGATGTAAATGAGAATTACGCGGTAGACCCACGGATTGATGGATGTGCAAGATGCGAAAGAGGTGTGTTTGGATCGTAGCAGATGGAAATCTGTAGTCTCTGTCTACTTCTCTGGGTGAGTATACATATGTATGTATGTATGTATGTATTTAATCAATGTCAAATTTTCTACTTGTAACTTTAATGAAATAATAGGTCTTTACATATGAAATTGCTGATTTTTTTTTGCAGATTCATGAGTTCATAATTCCTGTAATTTAATAGCTATTTCAATGATTCGTTCTTTGTTTAAAAGTTGATTTCAAGGTTTTATATCTACGTATTAAATTTTGTTTTTATTTTCATTTGATTATAAAAATTAAATCTTCAAAAACTGTTCGTCCTAAATGCCATCCATTTCCACAATAAGATTCGTAATATTTTTTTACAGATGACATTTTTCAAAAATTAAATTAATGTTATATACGAGTATAAAAGAAATTACATGATTTGGATTTGTCATTCCTAAAAAAAATGCAAAAATTTTAGTACTGAAAATTGAGTTTCCTTCAAATTCTCTACAGAAAATGGCAATTTCATATGTAAAGACCTAATATATTACGTTCTTCTCTCTGTTTATACTCCTATAATAATTAAATAGATACAAGTAAGTCTGGATTAATGTAGGCGAAAATAGTTTCTTCTTTCTTCAGCATTCTTATAAAAGGGTTATTATAAAATCAATGAATATTTGAAAGAAAGCATAGTGTATTAATGATCTTTATTTTAATTGTAGATAGTAGATTTTTCTAGTTTATGATTATTCTAGACTTAACGTGTAAATGGCTGTAAAATAGACTATATATGAGACAGGTAGACATTCCTTTTCAGGACATAAATTCCTTGTCTTATATTTTTTATAACTTTATGTAAGTACTGACGTTTGTAAAAAATAATGAACAAAAAAAACCAATGATCTGCTAAGTTTCTTGCCCTTCTTCTTAGCAAGACTAATCGAATGGGCGGAGTTAGGCATATAATTATATGTGTACGTATATTTGTTTATTTAACGCATTTCAGTATTTATTGCATTGCATTTAATGTTATTATTTATTCCTGTTTTTTATTTGTGCAAGTATATTATTTTATTAAATTTAAGCAAGATAAATTTTAATATGTTATACTACTCTGAACGTAAAATTTGATTAAAATAGGTAAATAAAGAGTTTCTATATATTTTTTAATTTATGCAAGTGTATCATTTTATTAAATTTAAATAACCTTAACTTTAATTTGCCACACAAGAGTAAACATGAAATTTTATTTAAATATATTTAATATATATTATAGTTTCGTTAAAGATACTTCAATAAATCTCTTAAATTATCACCCTGTGTATTTCTCTTCACCTTCCTCTAACTCAGGGGTCTTCAACCTTTTTTAGCTGGAGGACCAATAATCTATTCCAGGTCTGTCAAAGGGCCGCACATTGCCGCACGTAAACATACCACCTCAACAAAAATTTAAAACCAAACAAGTGAATTAAAAATGTCTTCTAGAATAGATGAAAATTTCCTTTGCCTCTGAGGGCCGCAAAAAAAGGGCCGTGGGTTGAAGATCCTTGCTCTAACTAGTAGGTAGCTAACTAAATTAATCAATTACTTAATTCATCCAAAATCAAGTTACGGTATGAACATATGTATCGAAACTTAGAGTTACTTTACAACTATCATATTATTTGCATTACAATAAATAATACAGATACCTATTATGATTATTATCACAAATTATTACCTAATAAAACTTTATTTTAGTTCGTTGTTCGAAACACTTTCATTGAAGGTTCAGTGGAATCCACATCAAGCTGTACACTTGCAGTACGAAAATAGCCCCTACAGAGAAGAATATACGATATGTACAAAGTCCAACGTGTCTTGTACAATGCAGCGGGTCTACCACGTAATTCTGATTTTCCAACTTGAGATTGAAATTTGACGTGCGTGCGACGACGCCCGCCTAACATGCCATCTCTTTTGCACGCACGTCAAATTTCAATCTCAAGTTGATGCTGATGAAAATCAGAATTACGCGGTAGACCCGCAGCTCACTATAAATAAATGATTAGCCAAATATTTAATATAAAGTGCAAGGTAACTATTAAATAACAAGGTAAACAGACTATTATGCTTCTCGTTTACTACTATTACTATTAATAAGCCGCTGTTTTGGAGCTTTCTAGTCACTCACAATAAGTCGCCCACTAGGGATTTCAATAACCCAAACCAAATTCATAATTTTTGACACCTTTAATTTCAATTTACATTCATTTGTTTGAACAGTTGTTTGACCATATCAAGCCATAAACTTGCAGTACGAAATTAGCCCCTACAGAGAAGAATATAAGATAGGTACAAAGTCCAATGTGTCTTACTTGATGCGGTCTACACTGTACTCCCTTCAGTTCTTAGGTCAATAGAATGTAACAACCACTTTTAAATAAAATTGTTTAAAGGCAAACTCATGTAACTTTGAACTGAGGGCTTCATTTGACCCATTAGTATTTTTATCACAGAACTACGTTAAGCATAAGATAATATTTAGGAGTACGAATAACGAAGAGGCCGTTGAAGACTGTTATCCAGAAGGAATGAAGCCTGTTTTCGCTGGATACCTTTCCCTAAAGTCCAGCTCTGCATTATGTTGTTACTTGGCTTCTTCTTCCTGGTCCATGTAACCTCACCCTGGTAAGGGGGTACGGAGGGGGGTGTTTCGGCTGGTGGCGTACTGGGCTTGATCCGCGATACTCTGGAAAAATGTAATGAAGCTTGTTACGTAAAGGGTTCCGTCGGTTCTGTCGAAAAACAGAATCCTTAGTAGCGAAGCTTCGGTGTTGATATTCTTAATGAGCAAGCACTTATCCAAGAGGGGCATAGTTAATATATATTAGAATATATTAGACAAATTAAATTATGGCTAATGGCTATCAACTACGAAGGTACAGAAAAACTTATAAAGATAGTGCTACTTTCCTAATTCATTCATTACTCACATACTTTTATTTCCTCACATATTAACGCTTTCTTAAATCCTTACAAAAAAACACACACACCCTCTCACACATCCTCGCACACCCTCCCTCACACCCTCTCTCACCCTGTGATACATAAATTACGATTATTATTTCTAAATAAGTTCACAATGTTATTGTATTGTTTTATATGTGTCTACATCCCTGATTATAATTGCTGATAACTGACATCCTGCAAAATGGCTGTATAGCACTGTATAGCCAGCGTAGGTGTCAGGAATTACACTTTAACAAAAATGTTTCACTTTTTATTTATTGTTAATTTATGTAATTATTTTATTTTTGTATGCTTGTGTTTTTATGAACAATAAATGTGTTTTTATTATTTATTTATAGTTGGGATATCCCTCTTCGAAATCTAGGGTAACATAACATATATGGAACCGGACAAATATAAAGGCGGCATGATTGGGACAAAAGCATGGTGAAACATTAACGAAGGCGGAGTGAGTGGATGAATGAAACCAGTATGCAGCATTGAATAAATATCCTTCCCCCCCCCCCCCAAACCAAAAGTCTGGAAATGTGCTTGATAATGATTTTACGAGAATCTTGTTTATTAAGGTGGTAAAACCAACACAATTTCATACGATTTTATAATTGGATACATGCCCTAATTACTTCAAAACAGACTTCTCAAATATGGCTATAAAAATCAACAAAAAATCTAGTTTCCGCATATGCAATAATATTATTCGAATATTGTTTAATTATTACGCCATTAATAAATCAAAAGTAGTTAAAATTTGCAAGATTTTTGTGTGTATTGGTGAGACTTACGCACACATAGAAGTCCATGATAGGTCGTACAAATACGTTTCATTCATAAAACTTTGTTCCGATTGTAGCACAAAATAATAACTTACAATATTGTTAAATTTATTAACGATATAAAAAACAAATCAATGTCTCAGGTAAAATTATTTCAAATTAACTTCAATAAAAAAAAAAACATTTCTTATTTTATTATTACAAAAATCGACTACCATAATTCCTTAGAATGTATTTTTTTTATTTGTCACCGTACATTGTGTGAAGATTCGGAACGGTAGCGGCCATGTCAACATTGCATATTTATCACGTCAAGCGTTTTAAGTGCTAGCTTTTGACAGGAATTCACAACGCTAATCAGTCGCCATTGCATGAAGCGCTCGATCTGTGTTGAACACAATAATCAACAATGGCTGACGCTCAACTGATTTCTTTCTGCGTAAACAAACGTGAACGAAATAGATTTTTAGAGATTCAGTGTGATAAGTACAGCAATTCGTTATAAATAGAGAAAAGAAAGTTATTTGAATGCCACCACGATGAAGCGTGCTGTTATCAAGCATGAATATTCCGGGCACAAAGTGAACAGCAAGCGTTCGAGAGCTGCCATGAAACGTTGCTATGGTGAAGAGAAAAGGTAAATATTTTATCGCTATTTTGAAAATTAATTATGTTAGTCAGAGTGTCGATAAGAGGGCACGACATACAACATCTTACCATGTTTACTCTAAAAATATTGTATTTCCTTCCAGTCGACCTGGGGCACAAATGAGCCGAAGGGTTCTTGTGACCAACCTAATGCTGCCATAGAAGTGCATCCAGAAGGAAGTTCTTCTAATCCTACACCTAAACGCGCCATCCGAACATATAAACAAAAATTGACAGACATGCCTCGTAAAAAAAAATGTCCTTTTACACCTACTCGTGAGGTATCACAGATTTGCAGGGACGTCAGGCATGATGAACAGACAGCTGGACCCAGCAATGAACCAGTAGATATTATTTGGACACAAGATGCAGACATGGAGAAGCACGAATTAAGCATTGAAAAAACATGTGGTGTTTCTAGTCTTGAAGGCTTACAAGGCTATCGTATAGTAGATATTCAATATTTATTAAAATGGTCTTTGAAAATCCAAACTGAACCCAAAAAACACTGCACTTGTGGCCACTTGGAGTTTGTTCGAGAAGAAAGAAATGGACTGAGTAGCACTTTCCAATTTAAATGCAACACTTGTGATCAAATTTATGTAGGAAAGACGGAGGGTGTCGAGAAAATCAACCAGTCATTTGTGTGGGGAATTCTAACCGGAGGGAGTTATTATGCCCAAAGTGACAATTTGCTTGCCGCTATGGATATACCCACGATTTCACAAAAAAAGTATGCAAAAACTGAATTACATTTGGGAAAAGTATGGGAAGAACACTAGTATAAAGAAATGCTAGAAGCTGGAAAAAAAGAAAAACAAATTGCCGTTGAAAAAGGGCACATATGCTCGGATGGAGTTCCATATACCTATAACAGTACATGTAGATGGAGGCTGGTCAAAGAGGTCTTATGGACACAACTTTAATGCCAATTCAGGAATAGTAAGTTTAGTTATTTGATAAGTTTTAGTTCTGATTTCTTGAACGAGCGAGCAAAGTTTTCTGATAAAGTCTATTTGAACAATCTGGTGTTTTATATGTATGTATGTATGAATTGTTGTCTTTATCTCTTTATAGCTCTTTACCTATAGATTGTTTAATTTTCAGGCTTGCATAATTGGAAAGGAAACAAAAAAATGCTTGTTTTTGGGCATAAAAAATAAATACTGCAGCATGTGCAATATTTATTATCTCATGCAGTATATTCATCAAAGCCTTACTTTACGTTGTAACTTAATATAATATTTTTTTTTGCAGGTATTGTTGAGGGTGAAAACGCCATTGTGGAAGTAAAATGCTTTTCTTCCGTTGCAAGATTGTCAAAGACACTGGAAGAAGTAGCACAAACAAAAAAAAACTTTTCACTAACATTTAGTAACAGCCGCCTGGACGTTAATAAAAAACATAATTACTATTACCAAGTATGTGCTCTAGCTGTATATATAATATAATATAATAAATACTATGAATTTGTGAATAAATAGGTACTAAGATAAATACTTTTTTTTTCAGATCCAGGGACAATTGAAAGTGGCTCAGAGAGACAAGTGCTACCTGATTTGCTTTGTGGACGTTGGCAGCCCTATAAAAGTAATAATAATTCAAAAAGATGATGAGTTCATTAAAAACATGATTCCAAAACTGAGTGACTTTAATAGAAGATGCGTTTTGCCAGAAATAATTTTAAGGAGAGTACCTGCTAATCAAAAATGCTTGGAGCCCAAATAGACATTAGTGTAACAAAATTTAACTTATTTGACAGGACTTAACTTAATTTTAGCATTTGTCTTTTTCTTTCTGTATCGTAAAGACATATAAAAATATAAAATAAAACAATTAAATATTCACTTTGGGTTTTTACTTACCAATTATTCCTTTCATATTTTTTTTTTTTAGTTTGTTCTATTTTTACATTCACATAATTCGATAATTGGAAAATGTGAAAAGCTTTTGAATACCATTGTTAATCATATTTCTTGATAAAGATGAAAATTTCCCAAGTATTGGAAAAACAACTTATGTCAAGGTGTAATTATTGATTTTTTGTAAATATTGAAGAACAAGTTGTATATTTACTCATTAAATTTGATATAAAAATGAAAACTGTAAGCTAACATGTATTATGGAAAATGTTTTTTGCCTCTGTTGTAAATTTGCAAAACTTGACATGTGTTGTTTTTCCTCGAGACCCTTCAATTAGTGTAACCCATTCTGTTATCGATTTTCGATAATAATTGGCAAACAATAGACATAAAGCCCAATCACGCCTTGTGAAGTTAGAGTTAGACGGACTAGTGTTAGTTAAAAAAAATTTGAATGTTTTTTTTTTGAAACCTTTCGTTATCAAAGGGAAGTGCTTCATGAGCTGATGGTAAACATATTCTACATTTCATTTCAGCCATTCGTTTAAAAAAAAAATCAAACACGAAAATTCCTCAGCCGTTTCCTGAATGAAGGACTTAGTATTGTTTGGAGAACGTTTTTTTTTTTTTGGAAACGAGTGCTTGAAATAAAGTGGTGCTGTACCAAGTACATTTTTACAATCAGCTTATGAATCCCTTTCTTTTGAAACGACACGAAAGTTTGCAGTAAAATAAATAAAAGTGTCCATACAAAAAATTATGTCGTTATTGAAAACTTATCAAAGACACATTAGCAGAGGTTTAATTCAGAGAACAAAAAATAGTGTCGATCAGAAAAGCGGCTCGGTCTTCGACGGACTTCGGCCTCGCCAAAGACACTTTCCATGGTGACCAAATTAGATATGATGAGTATCAAAAATACTCCAAACCAGAGTCAGCTGTTTACGTACTAAAAAATTACAGATTTGATACGACTGGGACGTAATATATTCGTCGGTGAAACGCGGGTGTATCGAGTGTGGACTGTGACTTGCATTTCACAGTTCGCACACGAAACACCTCTGACACCCCTTCGGGGATTCATGTCGTGACGATATATTAATATTATTATTGATACGACTATACAAAAAATTAAGGCAGGCGAAGCCGCGGGCAAAAGCTAGTTCAATATAATCCCGCTGTGAAGAATATGTGATAAATAAATCATCTTGTTTTTTTTAATCTAAATATTGATAAATGTTTGTTTCATACCAATGCTGACAACAATTGTATAATAATCTAATATTTTGTCTTGTTTTGCAAAGTCAATACGTTGCCGCTCTGCTTCCGCGGTAAAATACGGAGCGGCAACGTTTTACGTTTTGTATCGATTTGATTTTTATGAATGAATAAACTCACACATTGGCAGAACTGCCTTTACTAGTGTGCGTATTAGTTTGACAACTAATGAATTTATGAAACATTTGGAAGTGTAGTAAAAGCAAAGGGATTTCACATTTATTATCACTCCAAAGCGTCGTGAAATAAATTGCTTTATCCGCATATCAACTCAATTAATACCCAAAAGCAACAATAACAGGTATAATCATTAATTTGTTCTAGTTTCTTAGAGCGTGGCGCCATCTAACATTCTGAGCTCATTTCTGTTTACGGCTTTACCACCTTAACCAATGTAAGTTGAAAAAGGACTTAAATGCAATATTGTAATTTTAGTCGAGATTAATTAGACTCGTTCTGAATCGTTTCGCGCGCATTTTGGCGCACGCGATTTTCAACTTTATGAAAGTTTGTCTACGGGTTATAATTGCAAAGCCGCTGTGCGCCTAAGGAAGGGTAAAATACCTGTATCCTCTCTCATCCGCGACATATCGGAACCGGTAAGGTTTGCCGGCCGCATCCACATAGCCGTAGCTACCGACTACTGTACCGTTTGGGTAACGCTCCTCCGTTCTGAACTGCTGGTTACCGTTTGTCGCGTCTGTGACGTCATACCCGAAGGAGTAGGTGCCTGGTACTCCTTGAACAGAATGAAATGGATTTAATAACTGGCTTTTAATCACAGTAAAAAAAAACAGCATTATGAAAGAAAGTATTTAAATGAAAAGATTTTATATAGGATTCCGTTAAGTATGTCCGTCAGAGGCACTTTTCTTAGAAAGTAGCTAAGTAGTACATATTTGTCAGACTCATCAGGCATTGTAATTGGGGAGACTGAGTGAAACTATAGCACGGGTTGCAGGAGCAAAAAAGTCAGTTGGAGGCATTACGAGGAGGTAGGTGTCATCTATGGCGGCCGTTCAAACGAGCTGATATAGAAATCACTAAATTCGCAATTGAATTATTTCTAATTTTTACGTACCATAAATTTCGAATTAATTAATATAATAAAGCCGGAAATCCTTCAGCGCCTAAAAGAGCCGAGATTATTTTTTATGACAACCCAGAACCACCTCTTACCTCCTCATGATGCAGCCCCCGACCGTTTTGCTCCATATGACCGCAGCAACCCGTGGTATAAGTTTTATTCAGTCCCCCCAAATTACAATGACTTAGTAATTTTCGGGGATCTGGCAAATGTACCTACTAAAGAACAATGTACCTAAACAAAGAGTTGATTTTTTATTATATACAGTGTGTCCCTCGTACAAGTGCACATCTGAAAGTGGGTGAAACTAGATCTAAATATATCGACAAAACAAAGAAAAATTTTTTTCTTGAATTTTTTTTAAATTTGAAAAAATACTCCACCTGGGTGTCTTTGTATGGGACGCGAGCGCAGTGCCTTTGGTTAACCGCTCGTAGAAAATATTGTATTTATGATAGAACGTTTTTTTTTTTTTTTGTTAGAAAGCTAATGGAATAGGCAATGATAAATAGGAATAAAAATATAGTAAAACGGGGACATATTTTGAAAAAATTGACTATTACTGAAAAAAAAGACGGAAAAATGAAAGAAATAACCTTTTAGGATATTATTTTTATGGTAATGGTAGTTGATTCTGTTTTGTTTTTGATTTGGTATGCAACGTCTATTCTTAAGGATTATAACAGTTTTATTTCATTGCATTACTCGCAATAGATCAAAAGTTATGACATGTTTTATACATAGTCTCCAGGTAGGCAAAAAAAATGTTTAAACTTTAATTTATAAAACAAAAGATTTTCAAAAAAAAAAACATTTTTTTGTTGATAAAATAAGGTCTAGTTTCACCCCTTTTCGGATGTGCACTTGTACGAGGGACACACTGTATAATATATATGCAGAGACGTATTCATAATGCTAATTACAGTAGCTTCTATAACGCGAACTATAAATTCCACTGCTTCACGACGTCGATACAGTAACCGGCGAAATTCCTGGCTAAGCTTCTTGTAGTTTAAAAATTTGGTATGAAGTTCAAGTTGCAACCTCCTGACTTGGGCATACCATCAATATTGGTGTGATAATAGCTAGGTTGTGAGTCAGCGACGCTCAGCCTGGCCTGTCTGGGTGCTGAAATGACCCTCGCCTGTGAGAGCCACGGTCCTGCCACCAGCAATATCTGTCAAACAAGGAAAAGCACTTTAAAGAATGCTAGCAGCAAAAATATTTGTCTTGGCGAGCGGTTTCCTTTTATGGTAATTACTAAAAATAAAAGAGAAAGAACTCTTAATTTACTGGTTTGTCCATCATTCTCTCTGTCACAATTTCAGTGCTCACAAACCGAAATGAAAAATGTTTAGCTTTTAACTACAAATTTAATAGTTGAAGGGTACAGGAAAAAAAGGGGCTCATCGACATATTTGTCCAAATCAAACCAACAATGGCAGTTGATAGATTTTGAACGGGCCTTTAGTATGCCGTGTTCAAAACAAACTAAAAGGGGCTGGTTTCCTGTTATATGGGCATAACAAAAAAAACTATAAAAGACTAAAAGGAGCATATTGCGACGTTAACCGGGATAAAAGGAGCGCATTTTATTCGATACTGGCTAAGAAGGGGTACATTGACAACTTACAATCTTAGAACGCGCCCATTGCACCGCCATTTTAGATTTTCTGTCATACTTATAATATAGTCTGAAACCTTTAAGGGGAACGAAAATACAAACAGAAATAAAATGTCAGCTTTCGGATGATTTTGTTGCAATAATTAGGTTACGTATAGCCATAAAAAAAATACATGTTTTTGGTTGAACTTTAAGGTATTCATTTTCCACAAACCACGTTAATCGATTCATATTTGTACTGTCAATGAATTTTTTTGTAACCCTCTATTGCACACTTCTTATCGATTTTGTTTCAGGTATCGTGTTCGCGATTTTGTTGGGTTTTTTTTTAATAAAATTAGTGTGAATGATATCTATTCATTTTCCAAATACCACGTTATTCGGGTCAAAAAAAGCACCCCCTTTTTCCAAAAATACGTAAATCCACTGATGCAGTCAGCGGCAGCAAGATATTGTCAGTCTACGCCTAGCGTTGGCGCCCGTAAGACGTGGAACCTGTGCCCTTTTTTGCAAGCTATAAATATCTCCCAAAACTACTTCAAAACACATTGAAATTAATTTTATAAAGTAATATTTTGAGGAGCATCATATTCCTGCCGTTAAAAACTCAACAAAATATGCGTATGAGTGATTTAGCTACATCGTGCCATAGTCATAACAACAAAACTGAATGAATTTGGAATGAATTCATACTTTTATGCGGGAAAATAATATATGTTACTCTAAAAGAATAATTTTGTGATCGTTATTGAAACCCAAATTAATTTACTTATACTTACTGAGATCTGTAACAAAGGTCAATGACCTTTTCGTGAAATTACCCTCTAGTATTGGCTCACCATTTCAGGTCCAATAAGTGAAGTTTTTTGCAAATTATATAGGTACACTTACTTGGGATAAATCGCCAAGCATTTAAAATATAGAAATTTATTTTGAAATATTTACAGTGCATGGCAAAATTATTAGATCGTAGATAATCCTGTCGGTACATGTTCAGGTTCTGTTACGCAAAATGAAAACAATGAAACTCTTTTAGGATTAATTTGTTATCCCTATGTTTGTCTGTCTGTCCGTTTGTCTAGACAATTTTTTCTGGGTAAAATTAATAAATACCAATATAAACGGCCCTCTATAGAGCTGTAAAAACATACTTTTGACGTTTTTATTTATATTACGTTTTAGGTTTTTACGTTTTTCATACAAATTTTCTCACTATGAAAATGTAGGGATGAACACTTGAGATAATATTTTGCATTTAAAAGTCAACACAGAAAGGAATTGTTGAACAAATAATGTAAAAAATATGAAAACCATGTTGTTCTATTCTAAATGGATTAATTATCTACTGTTCAATTTGGCGATAGCTTTGTTTATTTTTTTCCTTGAATTATTTTTTACTAAGATAACAAATAGTTAAATGCAAGGTTTTCCTTACGAGGTCCCTTTACCCCTCTATTTTTCTTAAAATTTATACAATAGGTATAAACTGAATGTGAAGTCTACAGCTTATTTTCTTCATATCTTTTTTCATGAGTATATTCTAGTGACATCTAACTACGTCTCTTTACAGCCCAAAAAGCAAAATTTGATAAAACACCATCATAATAGCTGTCAGGATATCGTCAATATTGCCTCGTTTTTACACAAAGTTTAACAAGTTTGTATATTTTTATCTATACTGGAAATAAAAAAGAGAGAAATACAGGCGTCGTTCATGTTAAGATGACTAAGTTTACACACTTTGCTAAGTATAAACAATTACCGTTTCATGGAAAACTGTTTTGACCTGAAACCATTTCACAAATTTAATTAACTTATTTTGAATATCTTGTCATCTTGCACTTATTGATGAGAAATACAATTTCAATAAGTAAAAATACAACTTTTAGTTAAGAAAACTTATAGTTAAAAGTCTGCTGTATGCATTTACATATTTTTAATTATATTACAATAGTAATAAAATAATTGGCTTATCCGTCGTCGTGATACCAGCCGTAAATTTCTTAAATAATCTGATATCACGCTTATGGAAAACCCAATTATTTTGAAGATACCATAATATTATTAAAATATATTTATGCATATAGCAAACTTTTAACAATTAATTGTCTTAGCTAAAAGTTGTACTTTACCGTTATAATTATTTCTTAATATTTTGTTACAAATTCGGAGAAATAGCCCTTAAGGAAAACCTTGTATGAAAATATTTGTTATCTTTGTAACAAAGAAAAAAAAAATAAACAAAGCTATCGCCACATTGAACAAACAGTAAATTATTAATCCCTTTAGAATAGAAAGATATGGTTTTATATTTTTTACATTATTTGTTCTACAGTTCCTTTCTGTGCTTTCTTTCAAATGCAAAATATTATGTGAAGTGTTGATCTCTATATTTTTATAAGGAGAAAATTTGTATGAAAAAGTTAAACAAAAGGCCATAAAAACGATATAATATGTATATTTTACAGGGCTGTAAATATTAGCATTTATTTATTTTACCCAGAAAAATTGCCTAGACAAACGGACAAACAGACAAACATAGGGACAACAAATTAATCCTAAAAGAGTTTTGTTTTTTTCATTTTGCGTAAAGGGATATAATTATGACCTCAGCAAAAAGTAGATGGTCTTCGAGTTGATGGTACTTTTATAAATTCGAATAGATTTTTGAGAGTCAAAGCTAACCAGTTCTAAATTCTAAGAATAAAATTTTTGTTGCGCTTTCTGAATAGTCATGCTATTGATAAAGTCAAAAATAAACCTTGAAATGCTGTAACATCAGGAAGAAAAATAAAAACCCAATTTATGAGCAATTTTTTGTAATTAGGTTAGTTCGATACCACACCCTGAAAAAAAATGTCCTATGTTAGTTTTGCAAATTGTCTTAAATAACGGCTCATCAAATATTGTTTTTCAAATGATCTGGCAATTTCTGTGTATTACTTTTGAAAAAAAAGTTATTGCTATTTTACTACCAAAGGAGCTGCGTATTTTTTAAAATAATTAGAATTTAGAATGAAAGAGTGGCTGGCAGTAAAAATATTTGACGTTCATTAGAAATGTCATTTAACACGCGTTAGAGTGAGATAAATAGTGAAGCTATTTAAAATGAGTTGGAATGAGATAGTAACGCAGTTAAACGTGGTTGAATGAGAGAGGCATAATTGATATAGGCTACAGTGAGATAGATAGTGACGTGGTGCATTCCTTCTGAGAATATTTGTTAGTTTCCACTTTTTGTAATAACAACTTTAGTAAAAATTTTTTGTAAAGAAATTTTTGGTCCAATTTATTTTCCCGCAAGTGTATAACCAGCTCAACGGGCGAAAAATATTTAAAGAATGGGTAATGGTGACAATTAACCGTCACAATATTATTATGTATCTCTAAAGGAGTGTCTGAAATGTTCCGAGGGTCAACTGATAAATCAAACACTCAAAAAACCACTTTTAGCCAACCATAATAAATTTACGTCCCGACGTGATAGCAAGTAGGATCAATGCCGTGTGACGATGATCGAAATACACTAATAAATTAGATAAAATAAAATACGTATTACTTTTGACCCTGCCTCGTCCACTCTATTCGTATTTTTGCTATGGTGACGCGAGCTTAGAGACCGGGACGAATTTCCCCCCGCGCGCTATCGTAAAATAGAATAAGCCACGCCCGGAACTGGTTTTTGTTTTGGCTATGTCATACTCTTAAATTGCTTTTTCTGGAAATGACATAAATGTCAATCAGCCCTTTCTTCTCCTGTACCCTTCAGTTATAAAGTTTACTTTTCCGAAACATTTTTTTCTATATGATTGTGCAATAGAAAACGTTTTTCTACAGGTTGGTTAAAGGTGTTGCTTATGGATTACAAAGACATGTTCGTTCTCATTTCGGGCTCAACACGAGAGCTGCTGTTCAAGGTGTATATGTAACTGTAAAAGTGAATAACTATTTTGGCGGCAGAATGTTAAAGCGCAAAATTCCAATGTTATATATTGAAATGCCTATTCATATAACATCTGAACAAAATAAAAATAAATTTGCGAAGTTATATAAAACTTACCTTTTACAAAACATAAAAACATTGTCAGATTAAAATATCATTTTATTATTTACTATTAATGTACCTACTTACTAAAATTTTGTAACTACCTAATTATAGAAAAAGAAGTGCGAGGGATCCCCACAGACAATCCAAATTTCTACTTGGTTTTGTGGGATGTATTTAGATTAAGTTATCTTTGAAATAAATAAATATTCATTCATTCATGTCTGCTTCAATTGTTTTTGAAATTAGGTGACCGAACAAATTTTCCATAGGGTATATTAATAAAACAGTAAAACTATAGCTATAGAATTTACAAAAACGTGATTTAAACTCCGGCCGTTCATTCGAGAGAATGGTGACGTTTGCAAATGTCAGGGGTTAAAACCTTTTTTTTACTGTTTGCATTTCAATATTTTATATTTATCATGATGATTTTAGGGTAGATTGTATATCGTTAAAACGTCCCATTTGTTAATAAAAAGTATTCTTTTCGTATATATTTTCCACTTCCTAGTACAAAATTTAATGAACCAGCTGACTCAATTTCTACGTAAAAGTTAAAAAAAAGCGCATAAAATATTATTTTTGACGGAAAGTTGTCTATTAGCGATACTGTGTTCACTTGAATTTAAGAACCTTATATAGAGGTTGTCATTTTATTTATGTAGCGGAAATCATATTGAATTAAGACTCTGTATCTAAGTGATCAATGTTCTATTACCCTTTTTGTGAAACTCGTTAATTTGTTTTTGTCGTTTTCCCGAGTCCAGCTCTATCCAGCTTCCAGTTACTATAGGAAGTCAACATTTTATTTGGCAAAATTAGCAAAAAGTATTACGATCCGTGTTGCTGATTTATTATTATTACTTGCCAATATGGTAGTTTGGCTGTATAAATAAATGTCACCTTTCAAGAACTATATATAAATAAAATTATACTAAAATTTCCTTCTGCTCATTATTTCTGTCAAATCAGCAATCATAATGCCTGCAGTATGAATCCTCGACTTTATGAACCGACATTTCAGAAAAAGGTTTATAATATCTGCGGTGTAAGGCAGTGTTGTCGTATTATAAAACTGATATACCTTACCAAATAATAAGATCGTATATATATTCTATTCCAGGGTTTTTATTTATAAAAAAAGTTTAAATAATCATGGTTTGGATTTATTTCGTCCCATTTGTTGTATCGTTGATATTTTTTTAACGTGCCTTTATTTATTTTTGTCGTGAAGAAGCTCTTGTTGACTTGTAGTATTTTTTCGAGATATCGCCACACTCCATCTGTCATCATTCTCTCGAATTAACGGCAGCAGTTTAGGTACTGAACCCTCAGTGTACGTATTGATTTTGCACTTGAACTATTGTGACTATGATTTTTTTTTGTATACTACATTATTAGATGTTACTTTTGGTGGAATCGCAAAATTATTATCACCTTTGGTTCTATTGAGATATTTTAGTAGTCAGTTTTCTAAAGAAAGTACATATAGTATTTAAATTATAACTAATTATTAAAATTAGAAATCATACATTTTGATTTGTGAATCTAAAATTGTAATTTTTAAAACTGATTTCATAATACAGTTGACTAATAAAGTTACTAAAGCCGATTCTGAAGGCTTTAATTTTGTTTTAAGTACTGTCAAAATTTAAATTTATTCAAAGTAATTTAGTTGCTGTTCCTAACAGTTAAGGACTATTTTGCAATCAAGAAAATTTAGTTTTGACAGCACTGAAACTAAAATTAAAGCCTACAGAAACGGCTTTACTCTAGTATATGTGTTGTCAGCACAGTAAACTAGTAAAGAACAAAGAAATTGTATTAAAAAACTTTTTTCTGAAAGTATTGAACTTGTGCACTTAAAAAAAAACCCTTTTTATTTTTGTTTTAAACGTCTTTAAGGGATATTACCTATTATTTAGTTTTAAAATATATATCTTTTGTTTAATAATAATAATTTTGAAATGATTTTTTTCGGGTAAACCCAACAGTCAATTACAATAAGCTTATTGAAAAAAACATCGTCATTTTAAATAAAAGTGGTAACTAAGACCAATTGTAGGGTTTTACAAAAGTTTGAAACTGTCAAAGGGTATTTAAAATAGTTTAATCTAGAAAAAACTAAATAAACTTTAAAAAAAATCTATTTAGTAGCAGGTAAATTATCTAGTAAGAACATGCCAAAGCTTTTATTCAGTTCTTTTGGAAGGAATCTTGAAAAATAGTTCTAACTATTACAAATGTTTAGATATGAGAGTTTTATACTAAATAGTTCCTGTTACATGCGTGTTAAAGGGGATTCCTACAAACGCCTATTAATAAACATACTGCAACAAGTAGCAAACTATCGGCAACTCACCAAGGAAAAGCTGTAAACTTCAGAAATTCAAAACTTACCCTCAAAAGAAAATCCATAACGTATCACAGGCCCACTTGCACGATAAAAAGATATTATAAAATTTGCAGAAATCCAAACTTATGTCCGAACGGTTTCAAATACCTCGTCTACATGAGAGCTTTTCTTTATGGGCAGTTCCTTTTAGTGTTATAACAATATAAGGTGGCAAAAAACTACCTCTGACCATTTGCGAGCACGTTTGTTGGGAAGTCGTAAATGTTAGTGGGTGAGAGCCATTTCGCCCATATGTCGACGCTGGCGCATATGACGTCACATTAGGCACGGCGACTTAGGGAATGACCATTTAGGTCCGAATAACTGTTTTTGTGTCCGTCATTTTGTGATTAGCATTACTCTAGGACAGGGATGGCGAACCAATGGCACGCGTGCCATTAGTGGCACGTAACAAAATATTTCGGGCACGCCACCAATCGAAACCTTTCGCACTTAAGTTTAAAGTTAATAAGTTTATATATACGAACCTTCGAGTTGATAGTATTTAGCTTCATAATTTGTCCAATAATCACTTAGTCAAAATTATTTGTCGGCACGTCTATGGCTTCATTAATTTTTTCTTTAGAAAAATGAGGCTCGCTATTCCTGCTCTAGGAGATAAGGTTTATGTTCGGCTTATTGTGTTATTTAGGTTCTGGAGGGTCAATAACTCAGATTTGAGTTTATTTGCATAATTTGATCATTTTTTCGATAAAACGTATTTTCGACGTCTTTGTTTCTTGAGAATTCATAAAATCATAAATTCTGCATTAGTATAATTTGTTAAAACCTATTTTTAACCGTTACAATTTTTTATACAAAAGCTTTTTTATATGTTCGACTTGTTTTTTTATTTAAGCATATTTTTATTGTAATCTTTGATGCAAAAAAAGCATGTTTGCGATGATAAAAACATCCAGTTTTACAGAGTCCGCGTGAAATCGTAAATTGACTAATTTGGCTAAAACATGACGCCGTCCGCCCACTACAATTTCACCTTATAAAATGTTTATCATCATCAAAACACAGAAATGTTTTGAATACAAATAAATCAGCTAAATCTAAAATGGTTTACGACACAGGCAGGCAGGATGCTACAAGGATTCTTCACCTTCGTCCTTTTTTAGGGTTCCATACCCAAAGGGTAACTAACGGGACCCTACTTCCAGAGAATATAAAGTATCTACTATTACTAAGTCTCCGCTGTCCGTCTGTCCGTCCGTCTATCTGTCCGTCTGTCTGTCCGTCTGTCCGTCTGTCACCAGGCTGTATCTCATGAACCGTGATAGTTGGACAGTTGAAATTTTCACAGATGATGTGCCGCTATAACAAAATATACTAAAAAACAGAATAAAAAAATATTTAATGGGGCTCCCATACAACAGGCATGTTTTTTTGCCGTTTTTATAAATAATGGTACGGAACCCTTCGTGCGCGAGTCCGACTCACACTTGGCCGGTTTTTTCTCTATGCCGTCGTCAATGAAGTTTCAGTGAATCCATGACAATTCTAAATATACTTAATTACTTCTATAAAAAACCGGCCAAGTGCGAGTGGGACTCGGGCACTAAGGGTTTAAAAATGATCGTTTAAAAGACAAACCTATTCCACTTGCAGTTATGAATGTCCAACTTAACTTGAGACTTAAGATCTATGCAACTACATCCCCAATAATATTATGAACGACTTGTGAACTTTTATAAGCCATACGATTAAATAAATAAAACTTAATGATAGTATAGGGTCTAACTAATTTGGGGTCTAATGACTTCTTAAAGAATTAAACGTAGGTAATTTTTAAATTTTTTTCCTACATGTGTGCTATAAGAACAACCTGTGAACGAAATTTCAAGTTTCTGAGTCTACTGAAAGTGTCCTATAGGTTTTGTTGGTGAGCAAATTTGTGTGAAATTGATTATGTAAAGGACCATAACTTTTGTTTGCGCTAAGTTAAAGCCTGATTTTTGTACATCACCATGGGACCATCCTTATACTGCTCTGCTACCCAACTAACAAAACTGAGAAATACAAGAGCGATAGAGCGTAAGCCGTTAAGTATTGACGAAATACGAACTGGCTTTATATCCAGATATATTCCCGCTATACCTCCGCTATATGTCCATTTGGGCACAAATTAAGCGGCATTCGTCAATACAAGAGGGTTACAAAAGCGATTTATACACACCGAGGGGCTTAAAAAGCGATACAAGAGCGATTTATACACCATTCCGGGTCCACTAACTACCTTTAATTTCTATTTGCGATTTCGTTCATACAAGAGGGTTACAATAGCGATTTATACCCACTGAGGAGTCTAAAAAGCGATACAAGAGCGATTTATACGTCATTGGGAGTCCACTAACTACCTTGAATTTCTATTTGCGATTTCATCCATACAAGAGGGTTACAATAGCGATTTATACCCTCCGAGGCGTGTAAAGAGCGATACAAGAGCGATTTATACGTCATAGGAGATCCACTAACTACCTTGAATTTCTATTTGCGATTTGAGTCATATTCCATCTCTTTTTTTTCCTTAAATTGTTTAATGTGTGAACTCTTTCATTTGAAAACGTCAAATGGTGCAAGATACAAATAAATCTGTGAAAGATACGAGACAAAAATAAACAGCAAATAAACGGTAAGTTATTTTTACCTTCTTATGTGTGTTGTGAGTGAAATTCTTTTGCGAAGATAATTTTACTGGTGTTCTGTACATATGTTTTCATTTCGTTTTTAATGCGCCTCCCTAATAATGTGAAATGAGATTAAAAATTCGAGAAATGTGCGTAGGTTAGGTTATATTTTTTTGTTATTTTCTAAATTATCAGCAGCAATGTACCTACTCCCTCATTCTTTTTATAAAATATTTCGTTCTTTGTCATAAATATCTGTAACTAAATCATATTTCGATGGATCAACTCAATAAAATAAAAATAACAATGGCGAAATATTTCTTGGTAATTTGTAACTCCTCTGAGCATTTTGTACGTCATTAGGACGCATATGAGCCGTAGAAGGGCCGTAGAAGGGCCGTAGAAGGCTAAGTTTTAAAGCAATGCAACAGCGGTGTATGTTGCCAAAATATGGCCTTGACAGCAGTTGATCATCAATTTTTAGGGTACGGTAGAAAGTAATGGAAACAAACAAATAATTTTTTTTTTTTTCTAGAAATTAAAATGTGCCCCATTACCGCAGACTACATAGCATAGCATAAGTTTTTGCAATATCAAAAAGTAGGTAGAGATGTCAAAGAGAGGTAATCACAAGCTTTTCCTATCTGGCAGCCCTGTTCCGTTTTGGCCGCGTTCCGTTTTGAGCGTTAATGCATCAGTTTGTTGACGGATAAAGCAAAGAAATCAGTTTAGTCAAAGTTCAGCGACGCGATTCATGCATAGAAACAAAACAGAATAATTTTGACATGCATTATTAGGAGCACACCTCAATCCAAAAAAAAAAAAAAACAGTTTCCTAGTATTATTAACTTAACGCATGTTTTTTTTTACAGAAAAAACGCAAATTATAAAAATCCAAAGTTTGACAAGTTTTATTATGGCGGGTAAGTTTCAATCCTAGTAATAACTATGATAACTATGTATTGAAACTAGTTAAGACTTATTAGCAATACGAAAATTTATTTGGAAAAAGAAACATGAACTAAATTTTGTATAAAGGCTTCTCCCAATGCCAACGACCTTGAACGGTGTAACTTTGTAACAATTTTACACGGTAACTAAATCATTTTTTAAAAGAAGAAAAGTACATAGTAATCTACATGATACAAATAGTGATGTAGTTTTTCCTGAATTTTATTTTAATATACAAAAATGAAGCCAGAAAATTCCAAGTTAACCCTATCTTGAATTGTTGTCCACTTGTTTCATATGACTGCTGCAGTTTTTATCAAAACAGTATAAACAATTATAAACTTCCAGACAAATTAATATAAAATGAAAATGATATGGTTTTCTCAGTACTTGAGATTTAATTTTAGTTTGTATAAAACATAACACACTATTTCCGCACTTGTTAGCCACGGTGACTGACGTAACAGCCACGTTGCAGTGCGAGCTGTGAACTTTGTTTTAACATGGCTTTGTTCGAAATTTCAACTATCATGACTCGTGTTGCTAATTTATCGGACGGAGTCGCCATATACGTCACAACTTGTCATTTACAGAAAATTATTTTCTAAAATTCTTTATTATAAAATTATATTAATAATTATTTTTATCGTTTACAGAAAAAAGAAGACATTCGTACGTATCAAATAGTGACGATGACTCTACTCAGAATAATTTTTATAGATCAAATAGTTTGGAGGACTCCCCGGAACAAAAAAAGAAGGTTAAGTTCAGTAATTTGCAAGGTAAAACAATAAAGTGACATTTTGATTTCATACTTTTCAGCGCCATCTATTATTCTTTTCGTAATCTTAATTAAACATATGTTAAAGAAACAACCAACTCGGCCCGCGATTAGCAGGGCAGGGATATAAGTTAGAATGCCATCTGCGACATTATATGAGAATTTATTTCTGATTGATTTGTGCTTGGAGAAATGACCAGTAGTGACCATTATCTTCTGGGCCCCTCCATGCCTCGGATAGCACGTAAAGCAGTTAGTCCCGGCTTGTATTGAATGATAATGGTCGTTAAGCCATGCCATAGCCTTTACGGTGGCCTAAACAACTCTAACACCCTTACTAATTAGTTCCCGCAGAACGGCGATAGAGCTAACCAGTCACCACCCATCACTGTGGGCAGGAGTAATAGTCAGTGAAATGTTGGTGTTCCGGGTGTGGACTGTGAGTTGTATTTTACAGTTATTTTACAGTACACTAGTTACACCTCGACACCTCCGACAACACCTTGGGGAGGCTTAACGTGACGATAAATCGTATCAACTCGTTAATATTATGTAGGATATTGTGGGCCAATGGACGCGAGCTTTTTGAAAATGTTTGAAAAATGTTTATTATTACCGAAATTAGCGATAGCAATATTTATCACTTTTAGTATGAAATCGTGTCAGATGACGTCCGCGACATGCCGTTAAGCTTACTTTGATTGCCAATAATTTCGTAATTTTTTGAAATATTGAAAAAATAATTTTACTACGCTTTATTGATTTTTAATAAAGTGTCAGATGACGTCACGCGACATGCCGTTAAGCTTACTTTGATTGCCAATAATTTCGTAATTTTTTGAAATATTGAAAAAATAATTTTACTACGCTTGATTGATTTTTAACGCAGTTGATTTTCATAAAAATCTAATGTAGCACTCGGGCTCATTACATATCTTTGAATCGGTTGCCATCTGGGTGCCTTTCATCAAAAACATAGATATACTATCGAATTCCAATTGCCTAAGGATTTGTTTGCACTTCAGGTGACGTCACAGTTCGTAAATAGTTCATACTCATTGAAAGCAATTTTGAAAGTCCAGTTTTATCTATGTTTTTGATGATAAGCACCCAATTTCTAACTGATTTAAAGATATAACAGCGGGTCTACCGCGTAATTCTCATTTTCATCAACATCAACTTGAGATTGAAATTTGACGTGCGTGCGACGACGCCCGCCTAACATGCCATCTCTTTTGCACGCGTTGGATTTCGCATGCATTTGCTTGAAGTTGATACAAATGAGAATTACGCGGTAGAGCCCCAGGTCCCAGCAGTAAATAATGCACATCTTGTCAAATTGTCGTATCTGTCGTACGAAGCACTAAACAGTCCGGTGATAGAGACGACGCTCTACGTAGCCGAAAATATTCGAAGTGCATTATTTTCTGCCAGGTAGGTACTATACATAATAGGTCCGCTGGGTGATATGATTCAATTCAACAATAGATAATTTTTTCAGATAGTAATGAAAATAGTAATCTCGAAACGCATAATGATGACTATCGTAATGCGTTTGAATATGAACAGCTTGCGCAAAATTGGGACGAATCTCAACATAATATTAGTCCCAGTGCAGTAAATCCAAGATCAGTGCTGATGAAAGATGGTAATAGCCAAACAGGAAATGATCCAATAGAACATTCAAAAACATTGGAGGCCTCGAATAAGACCTTTGGAATATTTTTTGCTAGCGAACTAAGCACTGTTCCGCCAATCAAAAGGCGATTCGTGATGTGGGAAATTATAAGAATATTCGAGCACGCTAGTAAACAATATTGAATACCAATTTTTCGTGTTATATATTATTTTAGATAAGGTACGTAAGTGGTATTTTTCTTCTGCATGTAATTTATTTATATGTAAGTACATTATAAAGTCACTGAGTGATTATAGACGACGTTTGATCAAAGATGGAAAAGCATATAACATTGCGGCGTAAGACCTATTCTATGAAACGCACTAACCCTCAGAGTATGTATGGTCTAAGCACTAAGCACAGTGCATACCATGTTGAAACATTAAATCGGCAATCACTCAGGGGACTCCGAGACTACACAGTTAGATTGGTAGGTACGTCATGCGTCACGCAAATCGGAACATACCGTGTCCTTTTCTTGTTCTCTTGTAATGTTTTATTTTAGACATGCGCAAAACAGTTCACTTAAAAGAAAGGAATGATACGTGTATTTTCTAACCCGGAACTATTCCACTCCTCTAGTCCACTCACTCACTTAGTTCCGGCGTTTCTTCAGAACTGTCGTCGTTCAGAATGAGTGTAACCTCGGGACTACTACAAAGACTACGAACAAAATAATCTCTGAATGCACGATGTCAAGGTCTATTTTTGTAGTACACATTTCCCACTGGAATGTTACATTTGCCTCGTATCTTTTTTTGGTCACTTGAAACTTTCCAGATGTGGCGATTTGAATTTGAGTAGAAAATAATTGTGTTTTTGTTTTGTTTATAACTACGGGTTGCACCTTAGTTCTTTTGTTAGTTTCTTAGTTTCAAGAAAGGAGGATTAGTTTCACGTTTTGAGCCATTTTCGTATTTATTTATTACTTTTGCAAAGGACTATAACGGCAATGATGCCAGCTGTTAGTTAGAAAGGAAAGGAGGCTTGCAGTATTTATGAAGGGAAATAGCTTTTATTGTGAAGTAGTAAAATCTACGTCTATTATATGGGAAGGAACTGGGTGATAAAATAAAGTTAAGCTTTGTTGTGATAATAAATTTTTGCCCGACGACGATGCGTACAAAACCTGAATGTTGACCGAGGCTAGGGTTAATGTAGATTCAAATAGATTTAACAAAAGTAAAAGTAAATAATGTGTATAACTGACATTTTTTGAAATTTCTAAATCCACTTGAGATGTTATCTTTCTTTGAATGGTATTGTATTCTATTCAGTCTAAGCACAAAATATCAGCGCTATATAAAACCAAATAAATAATAAAAATACCATTTAAACGATTATGCACATTCGAGATAATTTATTTCTTATTTTCTTATAAATTATTACTTTACATAAAACAAATGAACCGTATACCGTAGAAGAGGCAGCAAAGGTCAAACTACCACTACCAAACACCCTAACAACAAAAACTCCTGAAATATATTTTTTGCTGTTATTAGGATTTCCCCTAAGCTTGTATCGCATTTACTATACATCATACCTTTAGGGTTCCGTCGAGGTTACTAAAGCTTCTAAAATATTTAAAGTAATAAATCTAATCCTTTGAAGTAATGAAGTAGCATCCTAATATCTAACTTATTTATCCGGGGAATAAATCTTCTAGTAAATTCCTTTATTTTATTTTATTCCATACGTTTTGCATCAAGTTTTGATCTACTGAACTCTCATCATAATTATGTTGATATTGACGCGAAGAAAGCTGTGACTTAGCATAGGCTCATTAGGCTCATAACAATTCGTAACATAAACAATATTTGGTGGGATTTATGACTGCACTTGAATTAAGAGTACTTAACAGCTAATATCACGCAAAAATAACACTTATTTTTATTGTAGTTTTCTGAAGAAGTTATAAAAACCATCCTTTTATGATATTGAGTGAACTTTTGTGAAGTGAAGTTACGAAATTATAATGATATTAATCAAATAATTAATCCAGAAAAAAATATATAGACATCAGTTTTCATGATGTAGCATGTTTAAAAAATTTATTACTCCAGGGTTATTTAACAGATTCGCTTGGTTTTACATAGTAAAATAGGTATTAGGTATTGATATTACCAATTCGCACTTACGAAAAATTGCAGTTCTTACAGCAAACATAGATTAAATATCCCAATAACATATTTATTTCATAATAAGGCATTTCTTTCGTCGTAACTGCCAGGACGAAGAGCGCGCGATTTAAGACTTGAAAAATGCAACGTTGTAAACATTGTTTTCACCCGATGCAAAATTGCAAAATAAGGTGCTCAATCTTGCCTATGCCATGTCTTTAAGAGCCCGGTCCGTAAAGACGACAACTTTGATGCAAATCATTATATTAAATATTTTTCTGGCCTTTATCGCGATGTTTTAAATAAAACCAGAAACAAACACCAATTCATATTAGCCGTCTAAATAAATGTCTAAAATTTATTTTGTTGAATTGATTCTCTTTTAAGAGTTATTTTGGTGCTTACGAGCCCGCTCCGAACTGTTCTTCATAATATCTTAGTACCAAAATATTTTGCAAAGGAGAAATAATATAATCAAATAAATGTTAGGCCCTCATTTAGATGGCCAATATGAACTATTGTATATCCCTGATTTTAACAAAACCATCGCAGTAAAGACGAGAAAAATATTTAAAACAATTCTCCGCATAAAACGTATGAAAAAAACGGAGCGAATTCTTAACCCTCAGTTTATCCGTGAGACTCCCTTCCAAATAATGCCTATTTTTTATAAATAAAATTTAAAAATAAATATGTGGTCTATCCTTTTTATAATTTATGTAGGTCTCTAAATACTCTTTTCATCAATAAAATTAAGTATACCAAAACTATGAAAAACACAAATAAAAAAATGTACCAATCTTGACACTACAACTGAGAATCAAAATAAAAAATAATCACGCATTTTCTTGCACATCTTAGTTTCTTTTGTAATCAAGAATAAGAAAAACAAAAAAAAAGTGTGGTAAAAATGAGCGGAAAAGGCCACCTTAAGAGTTAAAACTTTGAACATAGAAAACGGCGGTGTATTTAAAAGTAAAAATTTATTTTAGATGTTTTATTTCATGTAAGTATAAACTCATAGTGACAAAAGTAGTTTCATTGATCGAAAATTATCAAAATATCAAAATGTGATACTTGATACAAATCCAAAACTTTGTTCAAACAGAACTGTTACTTTTTAGAGATAACTCAGTTCAGTTCATAAAAAGTGCATACTTGAATCAATTTATCTCACTTCAAGTAAGATAAATTGATTTTTATGTAAAAAGGTTTAAATATTCTTAAAATAATTATGCTTAATTTGAAATTTGATCACATAAAACTTGGCAACAATCAAAAAGATAAATTACACTTACTTATTTTCCACCCCATAAAAGTACCTACAATTTGCTTAACTGTCTCTGTCTAAATTCTGTCTGTTCAAACAATACGTAGGTATGGGAGAACATCCGAGTATTTATAACCAAGTTTGGTTAATAAATTAACACAAGAAATAAGGTCCAGTCTTAATCCTAAAACTATTAAAAGTATGCTAAAAAGTCACTATACCTTTAACTAGAAAATGAAATTGGAACATTCCGTATAAGTCATTCCTTTGCTACCTGCGCCGCGATAAGAGCATCTTTTCATTTGTATACCATTGTCCGATCGACTGCTCATTTACCTTACAATTTTATACCTGCTAATTCTGTATTGTAATTTAATTCCTATTTACATGAAGTCAAGATCGACTAAATTCATTTATTTGCCTTTACTTATTTTTGTAACAACTACGTAACATTGCAGTAGCAGCCGTTCGACAAACAATTTATCTTGTCATCCATTGTATAATTATAATAAGTATGTATGCAGGATTGCAGGTAGCTATCAGTATCAGTATTTATTTGTTTCTACTTTTATGGGCATAACCTCATGCACGAATATGAGTATTATTCACAAATTGTAGTATCAGGACAAACTCATGTGAGTTTATTGATACTATTCACCATGTAATAAAATAATGTAAAATTATGAATAGATAAATAAATATAAAAAAAAGCAAGTTACCAGACATACAAAAAATTCCAAACAAAAGCAATATTTATATTACAAAAAATAACTCCAACGCAATCATTGCAGGATAAAGCGGCGAAAAGAAAGAAACAATAATAATCTTAAAGTGCACGAAGCGAGCTCTATTGTCTAAAAAACATTTCCCGTTGGTACTCAATGTGTTGGTAATATCCCTTCATGTGCTAGTGTGTGTGTACTAGGATTCACTCATATTTCGTATACAAACGAAAGTAGTCCTTATATTTCGGACGTAAGATCTATTTTGTATGAAGTATTTCTCATTGGAGTTGGAGTTCTGTGTGCAAGAAACCAACTACAAACAATAGTAGTCTTTAATTATTTGACGTAAGATCTATTTTGAATAAAATAGTTCCCATTGGAGTCGGAGTGAGTTGTTAGCTTTGTGTTCAAGAAACCAACTACAAACAAAAGTAGTCTTTAAATATTAGACGTAAGATCTATTTTGTATAAAATTATTCCCATCGGAGTTGGAGTGAGCGGAGTCCGTCTGCAAGAAACAAACTACAAACAAAAGTAGTCTTTAAATATCGGACGTAAACTCTTTTTTGTATAAATTATTTTCCATTGGGACTAAGGAACTACGGAGTTGCTGGATAGAGGTGTGAACGAGTGAGTGGTATAGTCCCGGGAGTGGAAGCATCTCATTTTCATCATTCACTCCGGAACTACCCATGTCTATTTTATTTGTTTTTGTATGTAGAGGGAAAAATTGTTTTATTTATGCACCTATATTTATAATGTTCATTTCTCTGAAAACGCTAGGAACTTACATAAAAAAGGTATGATCCTTTTTACCGTGTTTTATCCACAAATAATGTTTAAATCCATTTAAGTAGTAGGTAAACAGTGGACAGTGCTTTATGCCGGTTTTCTTGGTTTTCAGTAGATTCTTTAAAAATACCTACCCTTTCGTGTACTTATGAAGGAGATTTTGAGAAGTAAAAGAAACTTTTGAAAATTTCAGGTTTAAAATTTTGTATTAAGATTTCAAGCAGCGGCAACTGGTTCTTTGGACAGTATTGTTCTCAACCCGATCAAACATCAGCAGATATTTTCAAGGTAAATTTACTTTGTATGTTGATTAGAGTGTCGATAAGGTAGCACTATTCCAGTATTTAATACTTAATCTTGTGACTTATGTGACATTGCAAGCAAGCGGTATCATGCCCCCCTTATCCACACTCTGACCGATTTAAGAACTCAAGACTTTATAAGGTAGCTTTAGATAAGGAAATGTAAAGTTTACTTTGTAAAAGTGAAAGAGATAGGACTGAGACGAAATCTATTTACTTATTGTTTTGGAACGGCCACTTTGTAAAGTCAGTTTATTTATGTGGTAAAGGATATTTTTTTGTTTATGTATCATTATTACCATAATTAAAAGGCTTTAAAAGTCATTCAGAAGAACTCTATTACCCAGAAAACAAAAAATTACATGCAATATGACGACAAATTTGTCAAAGTGAAGAGTTTACTGGTCTTATAATTTTAGGTGTCCAAAGTGAATGTTGCATTTCTAAATGACTTCCAGAATTGTTTGGAGCTGTTTGTTTTCACTCGGGTGGTTGTGGAATGGGTAATAGTTAATTTTTACCTTTATCCCAGCAATTAGGAACCCTACCTAATAATGTTAATATGATATCTATGCTTTGCACACATACAAAACTGTTTTTTCTAGTGTGTAACTAAAACCAGCAGAAATCGTTTGTGGTGTTTTTACTACCTATAACGCACTCTTCTATGTTGCGAATCATGGTACCGAATACAAAGCTGTTAAACAAGATAACTAAATAGAAGCCTAAATAAAATGGGCCAGAATGTCTATATGGTACTATTTTTTTTTTTTCAGCATGTCATACAAAGTTGTAAGGACTGTGGAGCGAGGCAAACCACAACTTACAATATGTCCTGCGGGATGGGAATCCAAGGGTATACTGCACTGGCCAAAAAAAAGGCCTGAGAATTTGGTACATAGTGGCCATTCCAAACCAGGAAGTGGATGGAGTACCTTACCATGCTCCGTAAAAAGATCAAATTTTATGAGCTATGAGGCAGCAGAAGCTGAACTTAATATAATGTGTAATAACACAGATACTGAAAATGAAGATCCCAACCCACAAATTGGATATTTCAACAATTTAGCTTTACAGATGGTAAGTTAATACATATAGGTACTATCGAGGAAAAATCTGCAGACCCACTTTTCGTCCGTATTGCAATAGTGATAGGAGCGAAAAGTGGGTCTGCGGCAATTTCTTCGATGGTACATGTACCTACATGTGTACCTATTTTAACTCTATACATAAAAAATACATTAGTGTTGATTCGGTAGAAGACTTAACTTATTTGACAGGACTAGCCTTAATTTTAGTTTCCTGTCTTTGTTTTTTCGATACAGAAAGAAAAACACAGAACGCTGAAATAAAATTTAGTCCTGTCAAATAAAATAAATACTGTTACACCGAATCAATATCACTGTTTAGAAAAGTCACTGTCTAGTTGTTCACATACAACTAGCCCGCTATCTCTGTAAAATGTGTGCTGCGCCGGGGATAATATAATTTTTTAACTATAAAAATCCTGATAAAAGCTGGATGTTTCAAAAAGTCTGGACATTTAATTCAAAAAATGAAATCATTCCAGACGCAGTGCACATTTTAGAGGGATAGCGGGGTAGTTCAATTTAGTTCAATAAAAACTGAAGACTGATTTAATACTCATATTTTATAAAAAAAATTAACATAATTAGAAAAAGCTGGACGGATGATAACCTTGGTTATAACTAGCTACCAGGTGAATTAAACTAGGACCTTGAGAAGCTAAATCTACAGGGTATTTAACACAGTCCTATAAACAACAGAAGATGTATTAAGTAACTTATTTAACCCTATAATGCCCAATTGAAATGTAAACCATTATAGACATATTTTTAGTTTTCACTTTTGTATGGACTTACAGCTAAAAGATGACAAATTTCAAATTTCATAATAGTGCCATCCTATTCTACTGTTACAAAAAAATGCTTTTTACTTGCTTATAAATTTAAACAAGCATTTACATAGGCACAATTAAAAAAAAACACTGATCACTGACATAACGCTTATTTTATTGTTAAAAATGTAGTGGGACGAGTTGAGAACAAAAAAAATATTTATTTTGTAAATCTTCAACTGGTGACTGGTGACGGGCAGCAGCGTCACTGGTGCGAGGGTACCGGGACCGCGCTCACCAACCCGCCTGCCCAGCGTGTGTGAGTATGGGCAATTCTTCCAGTATGACCGCCGGGAGTGGCAAAGTCCTGGAAAGGCTTATGTCCAGCAGTGGATGAACTAGGCTGATGGATGGAAATCTTCAACTCATCCCGAGCTCGCTGTGGGACAAGTTGACAAACAACCCCAGCTAAATGCTCTTGCTACTTGGATATTTTTTCGAATGCTGTCATTAACAAACTATTGCTATGTTCTCGAAGTAGCAAAAAATTTTAATGAATACTGGTTGAATACAGGGTTATAGTTTTTTAAATGAATTTTAAAGTTTAAATTTTATTTACTAGATCTTAGTAACAGTTAACATTTTGATATTTTGGATTAGGCATTAAAGGTTAAATAAGTTACTTACTTATCAATAACCCTGTTTAATCATTTGAAATGGAGATTACAACAGATTATATAGAGTACATTGTGTACTTTAACTAAAGCACAAGACTTATGCTTTAGTTAAAGATTGTGTAGGATTAGAAGTCACCTCTGCCTATGAATGAATAATAGAGTGGTATGCCTGCAGGGATTAGGCGGATGGTATGCTCTCCAGTTGGAGCTACTCCATCCTCCCATTGCTTGGAGGTATGGTATCCTATTGCCCAGGGACAATTTCTCACATCCTTATTTTTTTTTAGGCAAGCTCACAGTCGAAATACCATCACACAAGAAAATGTTATTTGGAGCCAGGACACAGGAATGGTTCCTGTTCAGAATGATGATGAGGATGAGGAGGAGCTACCCCTCTGTTAATCTTATAGCTGTAAATTTTTAATGACAATTTTTAAATGTGTGGATTGAAACATAGATTATGCATTCGTGTCGGTCTTTTCATGCTGTACATTTGTCTCAGGTGCATTATATTGTATACTTTATTTTTATAACCTCAGCGTGTGCAACTCGCACTTGACCGATGTTTTTATTGTTTTATTAATTTATTTTCCTTTTGATCTCTATTTATATTATTGATTATTTATAGCACCTACACAACTAAGTTTACACCTGCCCTCGTAGCATAGTGTTTAATCGCGCGCGACGGCACTTGGTTGAATCACAAGTGCGAGGAGTGTGACACGATGTTTTTGCGATTAAACAGTATGTCATGCTCCTCGCACCTGTGATTCAACTAAGCCGCGTCGCGTGCGTTTAAACACTATGCTACCTGGCCAGATTAACGCCATTAAAGCTTTTCATAACTGGAAACAGCACCCGTTTATATGTGACCAAAATATTTGTATCTAGACAAGTACTAATCACTTTTGCGTTCCCAAACATTAAAAAAGTGTATGTTAAAAAATAAAAATAAAACTACAGGGTGTAATCTTAATTGTATAGTTCTTTTAAAGGGCTAAATCGCTGTTCAAGTCAGTAGATCCTTTTTTGTGAATTAACAACATATCGTCACGACATAAAACCCCGACGGGGTGACAGAGGTATTCCCGAGTGTGATTTGTGAAATAGAAGTCACTTGGTTATATCCGCTTTTTACCGACGATTATTACGCCCCAAACGTGATGAGTGGTGTGCCGTATCGCCGTGATAGTTAAAGGCTTGGGTATGGTCTAAGGTTAAAGGTAATTTTTTTTTATTTGATAAGTTGACTAATGTCAATGTTGTTGTATAACGACACATTCATTCTGTGTTAGTGATCCTATAATTTGTTGAATTTGTTATTAATAAGTTAAATGACCAATGCCAATATTGTTTTATTTGATTTTTAAGGTAACTTATATTAAAAAGTGAAGACTTGGTAATTAAAGTTAATTAAAAAATATTTTGTTATGTTGCTTCATATTTCAAGAAGGAAATCAGGACTATAAAAGTTGATAACAAGTGCCCGTGTTAATATTTTAATAATTGAGACTGAAGTTGAATAGCGTGCAATACGTTAAAAAGTAAGAATATGTATTTTTCACCTCAGTAGCTCGAAAAGCGCGCCTGTACTGCTTAAAATCAGTGATAGTCGATTTTGCTCACTGTTTTTAAGCAACAAAGGCGCGCTTTTCGAGCTAGTCAGGTGAAAATAACTATCGTATTATTTTTTATTGTATTTGAATACAAATAAAACAAGTTGATTTGTAACTGATCACTTTTATTTTTAATGCAAAACCAATTACAATACTACACACATTTGAGGAATATTTAAAAAGTGTGTAATAAGGGAATGAAATATAATTCTGAATCGAATTTTGTTACAACTAATTTACATTTCACATCGCAGGGGAAACAATGGCATTCTGTCCTCAAACCAAAATCAGAGTTGCTCTTGAATATATTCAGATATGAAGAGTATATTGGTAGATCAAAAACATTTTGTAAGTCATTAAATTTGAAACATTGAATAATAATTTGGTTATTTTCAACTGTAATACTGTTAACTTCCATAATTTCTTTTTTCGTTGTTAAAAAGTACCTGTCTGCTGCTTTAGTAGATAGGACAAAATCCTTGAAATACAGAATTAAATGGTTAGTCTTTAGATTTCTCTTTACATATGGGTTATTTGTTTTTGGTGGATCAGCACTTTGTTCGTTCTCAATATGCTCGTACTCACCAAGTCTTTTGGCGACTTGAGCAAGGGGTTTATTACCCTGTCTTAGCAAGTTTTTTATTAAATATAATTTATTTTCAAATTTGTACGCATTAAACGTTTCTAACTTGCCAAAATGACGAACCTCCTCTACAACGTGAATCAAGTTGTGAACATTACTTGTTATGTATTCAATACCGTAAATTCTTTTGTAATGTGTAACAAAATATTTTAATAGTTCTTCCGCCAAAGACAAATACCGAAAATGTTCCTCACTTGAACATATTGTAATGGCACAGAATAACGCGAGAAAATGGTGAAATGCGTCTTGTTTCAAAACTTTGTGTAAAATTGCTACTCTTAAATATAAAAAGAAGGTTCTGTACTCTGAGCCTTTCCAATGGCTAAGACAGTCCAATCCTCGAACTGCTCTATGTATCTCAGTTGGGGTTTTGGATGAGCTTAAAAAAACATTGACAGTTTGGATGTCATTTGCACGCCACTTGGTGTCCTTTTTTCCAAAATTGCCATCGCGCCATCCGATGAGAAGTCTTTTCATTACACCCAAGTCAAGTAAGTGCAACGAATCTGCAACAGGAAAAGCTTCGATCATGTCGATTGGAAGTTTTAACAAAGGTGAGTCTACTTTGTGATGGCCTCCATAGTTTTTTAACCGGAAGTCTTCATCTGTTCTTAAAGGGCAATCGATACCAGGGAAGATGACGGTGTGGGAAACATGAGAATATTCACCAACGACAGTACACTCCAGGCATCCATGTTTGCCGTTGTAATTACAAACACCTGTAAATAAAATAAATATTAACATTAACGTTAATTTAATATTAAAATAAAGAAAATTGATACTTGTATTTAATTAAATTAATGAATATGAATAATGAGTTGGTAGGTATTTCGGTAAGGTATTTTTGACAGAACAGTTTTGCTATAAAAAGTACAATATATATCTACCTTTTATCATTGCTCTAGCCGGAGAATCACAAACAAAGCATCTTAACTTTACTTCAACCTTTGTATTTTTAATCTCAATGCCATTTTGAAGAATTTCAGTCATTTCCTCAACAAATGGCAATAAGTATGCTTCTAAGTCCTTGGGTTTTTCTAAGCCCAAGTAAATGCCACAAATGATAGGCTGTATTTGTGGTTTTTCAGAAATGCTACAAAGTATAGGCCAAAATTGTTGCTTGGAACTATTATAAACTGGTAACCCATCTATGTTAACTGAAATCGAAATACTTTTAGGTGTTTCCGCTGCTTTTTCTAAATTTCTTACTATAGATTTTTTGAGTCCGTTGTGCCAGTATTCTCCTGAGCCCATTAAAGTTGTTGTTATTGCCCTCGGTGTCTTTAGCAATGTACGGGGGTCATTGGGCATAGTGTTGGGTGTTGTTTCATTTAAAATTTCAAGTAGATCCTTTAAAGCAGAATGACTAATATTGTGTTTTAAAGCCCAGCTCCGTATTTTCTTGCGAAGATCACATTTCTTTTCATTTTCTTTAAAACGTTCATAATTTAGTTCATTATCATCACCAACATGTGTGTCAACTTCCGCCATATCTGATCTGTGGAATTACACAACATTAATTAAAATCACGTCTCCCTGCTGTGATATCTACACATTGATTTTTAAAGGTTAACGTCTGTAACAAAACCGCGGTGTAGTACCTAGTTGATTTTTATTACCTAAACCAACCAATCTTACCCAAAAATCTTAGTGTCTCTAAGATCTAAACAGCTTGTAGCAGAAGTTATAAAATAAAAATATAGACAGGACTGGCCATGACAATGTTGAAAAAAACATGCAGGGGCAGCATGCTGCCAAAGAGCTCTCAAAAGTACCTATGTTTCTTCGTAGTGTCTTCCTGTGACCTGGATTGACTTCCTTGAAAAAGTAAGTACATAATAAAGTTGACACCCTATATAATTATAGTATGCACTGACCTTTCATCAGAGTCAGAACCACTAGCGGAGGCATCTCTTTGGCATTCTATTTCAGAAGCATTAAAGTGTCTAGAAAAAAAAAGCAAAATATATAGGGTACATTAGGTACAATAAATTATACCATCACTCCCATGTGGATTCCTTGACTTATATTAATCTACGCTCTAAATCTTTTATTTTATTTTAAATAAAGATTTATATTTGCGTTAGGTATAATCTTATAAGTTATAAATTGGATATTTTTTACATAAACTAGTATTATATTATCTGTGACATAACCAAGTTACTGCAAATTTCAAGTTACTACATACCTTTCGCCAGCACTCATAACATTGGCATCCAACATTGGCATAAAATTATTTTCAATTTGTTCTGGTACGGAACCCTTACCAATATGTTGTACATTAAACTTTTTTATGTTTTGGTATACTTTTTTCACTTTTCTGCGATAACCTCCGGTCCTTTTCAATGCTTTCCATTGCCGCTCATCCATTTTTGTTTGTTTTATTAATTAGTACGACTTTTTGTCAAAAATAGGCGACGCGCGCTGTCCGTGGTTTTGAGGTTATGAAACCGGGAAGTAACACTCCCTCTTTCTACTCTTGAAGCTGGTTAAAACACCATTAGGTAATTGTTATCGTTGATATACGGCGTGGTTCCGAATATGAGAGTTATAAATCGCTCTTGTGTCACTGGGAAAATTCTTACTCAATTAGGAAATTATAAACTCTAATAGACTCCATTTAAGCATTCTGTAATTCTACGAGAGTATATAAACTCAAATGTACGTGCTTAGTTCTTATTTCGGAGTTAGTAACATCTGATATACGGCTGCCATATATTGGCGTTATGATTACACCTATTTATCCCATCAAGACGTAGAAATGATTTCTGTAACTCCTTTATATTTCCTAAGCACTCCATTACTGCCTATTGGAGTTGTAAACCGCTAAAAAAGCATTTACTAACTCTTTACTGAAGCTCAAAGCATCAAAAATCGCTGAGAGCATTAGCTAACGCAATTGTATGTCTTCAAGTAAATTTCACCGCTTTTATAACCCTCTTTTGCGTCCAAGAGGATTTACAGAAGCGAATAAAGCAGCTTGTGTGTTAGTTGGGTAGGTATCAGTTTAAACTTGATACCTCACATCGGGCCCGAGTAAAAGTGTCTTGATAGACGGACAGACGGACAACAATAAAAAAAAGTGCACCTATAAGGGTTCTGTTTTTTTCATTTTGAGGTACGGAACCCTAAAAATGCAAAACATATCTTCTTAAAATTTTATTTCATAGAAAAACAATGGTTAGTATTAAGATCAGTAGAGCTTTCTGGTTATGTTGTGTAGATTCTTAAAAAACACGGTCGCGTCCCAAGTAACAATTCATTCGGGCCTAGGTTGTGAAAACTTCCTTTAGTTTGTATTTAGGTCGCAAAAAGGTTAATGCTTTTCTATCTAGGCATATTAAGTACTTGAGAATGATTATTTAGTTCTAAAACTTATTGTTTATCATAACAACCTTTAAGCCGTTGACAAGAGTTTAAATTAACGTTATTTTGACTTGTGTTTCACGACCTTAAAGTCCTAGGATCTTATAGTTGTTGTAGACTCTTGATAAGGTTCTGGAGAGGCTAGGATTATGCTTAAGTGAGATCTAAAGGTTAAATTTTTAACTTTGATATAACCACAAAGCTGTGGAATGTTGAAATTACTTAGAAGTTATTTCTAAAACCTATCTAAAGCCTTTAGGCTGTATAAAAGTTGTCTCGGCAAACAAATTAGGACTGCATGGTGAAAACCAAGACCAAAAGGCTATAGTTCAGAGCTGAAGGCATGATTTATGTCCTACAAGAATATTTGAAAGCTTTAGAGGCATTCTCAAATATTATCAGTCGTCTCCGCGAATTCAAATTACGATGTCTTGCAAATTGAACCAACACAGGGTGATTTCAAAAAGAAAGTGCGGAAAATTTCCTATGAATAATGAATACAGCGGTTAGTATATATTATTAAGGTTCCGTACCTCTAAAGGAAAAAAACCGGTCAAGTGCGAGTCAGACTCGCATACCTAGGGATCCATATTATGGATGAAAAATTTAATTTTGTCATTTTTTTCAACCGCTTTAATTGTCCTGTAATCTTTACGTAAACACATATTACCATGATTTTTTTCATATTTTTCAGTCTACAAGTTTTGGAGATAAGGAGGGGGGGACATACAATTTTTTGTGATTTTTCAAGGATTTCTCGAAATAGATGCAAATAGCCAAACTATAAATTTTTACAATAAACTTTTTAATACCTACAATTTGATACCCATAATGTATTTTTATAAAACATATTTTTTATAATATAATTCTTTTTTTATATTTTTCGCTTTTGCTCAATTTTTTTTACCGCTATAGTTTTCCTGTAATTAGCCAGTTATGATCTATAATTGTCATTTTTTCATATTTTTCGGTCCACCGGTTTCGGAGATAAAGGGGGGGGGGCATACATATTTTTGTGTTTTTTTAAAGATTTTTTGAAACTATTGAGAATAAATATAATAAAAATATATGTTTTTACAATCAAATTTTCAATATCTACAATTTGATATCCATATTGTATTTTATAAAATATTTTTTTTATGTATTATACTTACTATACTATACTGTATATATAAAATTCAAAGTCCTGACTGACTGACTGACTGATATATCAACGCACAGCCTAAACCGCTAGTCCTATAGACTTGAAATTTTGCACAAAGATACCTTATATAGTGTTAGCATCCACTAAGAAAGGATTTTCCAAAATTCACCCCCTAAGGGGGTGAAACGGGTGTCCAGAGTTTGTATGGGAAAACAAGATTAGTTAGATTATTTTATTCGAGACTTCACAGGAGTACTCCTATCTATAAATGAGTAAACATGTATTTCAGGTTTTTTCCGAATTCAATCCCTAAAAGGGGGAAATGGGGTGACAAATTCGGAAAATCAACATGGGTATCGTTTGTATGGTTTATCGGGTCACTGATTAAGAATACAACAACGATTTCTAAATGCAATGTAGTGGACGTGAAATACCATCATCCCCTCTTGGGGTGCGATGGGGTTGAAATGTGTAAATATCAATATGGGTGTCGTTTTTATGGTTGAAATTTAATATAGCGGACATGAAAATCCTTGAAAGTATGTGTGATAGAGCAATCGGCTGTAACAGACGGACAGACAGACAGCCACAGAAGTGATCCTTTTAGATTTCCATTTTTTCCTTTTGAGGTATCTATCTATCTATATATCCACAATATATCCATCTATCTATCTGTTTATCTATCTATCTATATCCAAGCAAAATATCTTTGGAACGGAAGGTGGTACATCTCTAGGGGTTGGACCATGGGGTGCCAAAAAAAGTTTTTTTTTGTCAAAACTTTGACAGTCTGCATCTCCCAAACGGCTGGAGCTAGACCCATGTTGATGGATGTCTAGGAGAAGTATTCTGATTTGCATGAAACTCGGTATCAAGGGGCATTTAGGGTCGCCGGTCGGCCAAATTTGACATTTTTTGACAACTGATAGGGATTTTGACACTTTTTCGGAAAAACTTTGATCGGTGAGTCCCTGTATTCCCAGAGGGAGTGAGAGTACTTAAAATGTTTGTTTCTGAAAAAAAAGTTATTTGTTTCCTGTAGGCCACGCGGGCGAAGCCGCGGGCAGAAGCTAGTTTTTTTTATATTTTTCATTTGTGCTAAATTTTTTTAACTTCTATAGTTTCCCTGCAATTGGCCAGTTTTCATATTTTTTGGTCTACCAGTTTCGGAAATAAGGGGGGAACATACATATTTTTGTGGCTTTTTCAAAATTTCTCGAAACTTGTGAGAGTAAATTTAGTAAAAGTATATATTTTTACAATCAGCTTTTTAATATCTACAATTTGATACCAATATTGTATTTTTAGGATAATATTTTTTATTTTTCTTACTTTTGTTTTTTAAATATTTTGAAAAATTTCAAATTTTTCAATTTTTTTACACTCTGATATGTGGGCAAATTAATTATTTATATGCCAAATTTCATGTCTTTATCTTGAACGGTGCTAAAGTTATGAGGCTGTGACATACGGACGGACGGACGGACGGACAACGGAGTCTCACCATAAAGGTTCCTTTTGTACCTTTAGGTACGGAACCCTAAAAACAGAACCCTTACTTCTGTTCTCACTTTGTTGTCCATCTGTCTGCCCGCCTGTCCGTCTATCTGTCCAGATCCTTTATCTCAAGAACGCGTGAAGGTATCAAATTGAAATTAAAACCATATAATCAAGTCTAATGTTACTTGAAGTTGCGAAAAAAATAAATTTTTATGTTAACGCAAAAAAATACGGCTTTTCATGCCACTAAAATCGTATATTTCGACACTCTCAAGGGAATCAAAATGTATAGGGTACTTTCCGTTGACCTAGAACTATGAAAGACAAGTAGTAGCGTCTTATACTACGAATACAGGAAAAAATTTAAAAACTATACATTTGTAATTGAATCATACAAAAAATGTCTGAACTATTTATAACTAGCTGTTGCCCGCGTCTTCGTCCACGTGGATTTAGTATGTAATGCGTTTCATATTTTACAATGAAAGCTTCAACATACCGCTAAATCCTGTTATCCGTACGGTTTTCTTTAAAAAAAACCTCTTATACGTGTCTTATTTTTTTCAATAGGATTTATGCGAAGTTGTAAGTAAGTGTATATATGTATATAAGTTACACATAATATATAAGTTTATATATGCCCAGGGATTTTGATTTTCCATATCAAAGTTTTTAATCCATTTCATCCCCATTAGGGGATGGATAATTTTTGAAAACTTTCCTACATGTATCTCATTATATGTTTTAAGGAAGGAATATTTATGCAAAGTTTTAAACTGATACACTCAAGGGATGCAATTTTTGATATAAAACTTAACACGCTATTTTACCCCCTCGGGGGATGAGTTTTGTAAACCCTCTAACAGGTATCTCATAATTTATTAAAAAGAGTATTTATGCGAAGTATGTTGACTCTTCAGTATATGTTGATACTCCCACGGATTATGATTTTCCAAACAAGTTTCTAACCCATTTCATTATGAATTGATTTTCAAAAAATCCTTCTTAGCGGATCTTTACGTAACAAAAGGAACCTACGGTGCAAATTTCACGTTCCTAGGTTTAGCTGTTTGGTCTCGGCGTTGATAGATCCGTCAGTCAATCAGTCAGTCAGTCAGTCAGGGTATTCTTTTATATACAAATTTGTACGGAACCCTCGACGGGCGTGTCCAACTCGCACTTGTCCGTTTTTTTCAAGATAGGTAGTCTGGTCACTGTTAAGGACTACTTAAGGCCAAATTTAAATGTATTTAGTAGTAAAGGTAAAACATAAGTTAGACAAGTAGCTATCGACTAAACATAATTGAAAAATGAAATAGTTACTTATTTGCACTCAACGAGCAGCCTGTAGCTGCTTGATATCACTTGTGATGAACACTTGAACACTTGATTTTGCTTAATGGTTGTGGTCGCGACTGGCGAGTATTGAATTACTCCTGACGATAACCGGAAAGCTGTGAAAACAGCCTTTTGGTTTTATATAGCCCCGCGAAATTACCTTTAGCTCTTACTTTGGCAAAAATTAAGAGTTTTGAGCTGTTATAGTTCTGAAAAGGTTAACTTTAATGCTTTCTAGTAATTTCCTAACGTCAGCCATATTTATTCACTAAAATAAAAAAAAAAACGAACTGAAAATAACATTTTAATACAACGAAGCAAAATTAAATAACATGTTCTATACAATTTTAAATATACGTTTTTATATACGAGTATAACTTTTATTTCTAAAGCGACAAACCATCAAACACCTTATTTTTTCATTTTTTTTTATTTAAAATGTCCTGAAAATTTGCAATTACGAAAGGCCCGTCTCGTATATAGCACTATTATCCTAAAGTTTCACGATAATGTACCAATCGCACTTTGTTTTGCATTTTATCTGACTTACTAACTATTTTTTAAGAATCAACACTTACATATCTAGCCATTTTGAAACTTGGTATAATGACAGGGAATGGCGCCATTATAAATAAGTAATTTAAACCCACCATTAGTGTTTCTGCGTACAAACAATCTTAAACAGAAACATTTTAAACCCCGAACGTCCTGGAAAAGCGTTATTCATTTCTATCAAAAAGGTTTTAAGTTGTCATAGAGTTACATCCAATACTAATGTAGAAACTATTAGTTGTATTGTATGGTTATATTATCGTTAAATTAAGGTTGTGAAGGTTATATTTGGGTTTTGAGTAAGTAGTTAGAAAGGTTATAGATAAGAGCTACAGGTTTTGTTGTAGCTCTCAGAAAGGTTCTACAACGTAGGCCCTTTTTGCACTCAGGAGGTTAATATAACGTTAATATAAAGTAATTGAGACTACAAAGACTTATGAGCAGATTTCCATACAAAGGTATTAGAACCTTTTCAGTACCTTTCTAAAACCTTAAAAGTTACTTGGGGTATTTACATTCCCATATACAGCACAGACGCCCATAGTCCGTGCTTCAATACGAGTATTTTGTGTAAATTCAAAACTCTATATGCGTCTTACAATCTCAAAGCAGTCACAGCGCAATAGCGATTCAATTATGAAAAATTATAAAACAAGAATAATTTTTGCATATTCAATTCTGTTAAAACTGAGGAGGGTCGTTTGCCTAGCTCCTCCGCTTTGCTCAGCTCCCTTAATTTATATACATGTCAACCTAACAGCTCCTCCTAACTTCGCTCGTTTTTTGTAAGTAATTTAGCTTCTGTTCTTAACGTCTTATGAACTATTTTGCAATCAAGAAAATTTAGTTTTGATAGCACTAAAACTGAAATTAAAACCTTCAGAATCAGCTTCATTGTCTCAATACAGCTTACAGAGAAAAGTGTTTACAAAATCGCTGCAACATTTTAACAGCGAAGGATGTGTTGTGTAATGTATGCTTCTGACTATTAATCAAATCGTTAAGATGTCATTTATGTATATTTTCTTGTAAATATAGTGAAAGTAATGTTAATCTAACAAACAGTTTTCTTAATAGCTAGGTTGGGTTTTAAAATGTCACTGCAAAAAATTATATCTCCTCACACCAATACCCATAAGATTAGAAAATTTGAAAAAAAATTCGCATTCTAACAATACAATTTAATGAATATTACTGTATTGTTTTTTGTTTGTTGCAAAGAAAATCAACCGCAGAAGGTCATAAATAGTCAGAATCATAACTCTCTGGGATTTTTTCCCTCATAAGACATTTACGATTAGTTGACCGTAGGAGGCATTTAGAAACTTAGAGTAGGCCAACTTAATGTTCTATCATTTGTCATGTCTACGCAGTATTTCATATTCGTCTGGTCTTTGACCCCAAACCCTAATGTTTGCACTACCATTAAAAATCATATTTATCATCTTTTTTTTCTTTTAGGTGGGGTTTGAAAATAAAACACCGATATAATAAACACTTGTGATAAAGTACAAATTTCTTAAATTAAAAACAATTTCAATTCAATATTTTGTAATAAAACTCAGCATTTATACTCAGAATAATAACCAATAAATACATATAACATAAGCAAATACTATACGTTAAGTTCAAATCATTTGAGATCAACAAAATATGTAAATGAAGAAAAGAATATTAAACTTTATACAATTTATAATTGCGTTGTACTTATTTTTAAATCTACAAACAAAAATTATTCTTACTAGACATACATACATAAACAAATAATACTATTTACTATCCTCACAAAAATATCAGTTGTACTTCAGATGCCTTTAACCAAATTTGTCATATTCTAAAAATATCTAAATACCACTTACTTTAAAGATAACTGAAAATCTAACCAAGATTCTTATACGAATCATTTTAATTCAATCAATGCGTCCCCAAAAGAAAACAAAACAGAAGTTTTCTGATAAATTTAAAAAGAAAAAAATACATATACCCCTTTTTCTCAAAATTCTTGGCAACCTCATTTATCCCGACTTGAATATAGAGCCTGTCTTTCCATTCCTCATCTTTCAATTAGTCTGGCTATTATGTCGTGGCACTACTGGTACAAAATGCACATTCTCCTACGGCCGTAGCAAACAAAGTCGTGCCACGATTTGCTCTTCAAACTATACATATACAAAAGGTAACTCTCGAAAGCTAAGCTTACACTATGGAGTATTCAGGGTGGGTAAAATAGTTACAATATAAGGATTCCATCAGTGCAGGTACGGGGAGACTGCGATGGGCGCATGCGCGTAGTGGGCGACTGGGGCTGCTACTATTTGCTGTGGAAGAGAGACAATAAGTAATTATTTTTTATTATCCAAATCATTTACAAAACAATATGCGTTTGAAGGTTAAAGATTCCCAGATAGACGAAACAAGTAGTCTTAAAAACGAGTAGGTATATAATGTATATAAATTACAGCAGAAACATAAATAATTTTTCAATGCAAGTGCTCGTAAAGGCCCACTTTTTATGCATCAAAACCGAACAGAAAGTCGATTATTTTGCCCTAGGTCTTTATTTTTTTATTTTTTTATTTATTTACAATGGTTGTCTAACCTGCTACCTTTCCTGTGTACCATAAATGTAATACTTTTTTTTTCCATTTTTTAACGGCTCTGAATACAGTCCCTTTGAGCCAATCATAATTTAAAGTTCACAGGATTATATTTGTTTTATTTCCTCACACTATGTATTGAAAAACGTAGTATGATACACGGGCGTAAGAGCAATAAATTACTCGGTTACGTTTAACGCTACGCTCGTGTTTTAAATCGTCCTCGTAATGTATTCCTTTTCGCCCTTGTAGCATAAACTACTAATGTGATGCGTTACGCGAAGTTATCCAGATTTAAAATTTGAACCATTTGATGGATGAACAATTTTATCTCAAAGATTTAATTTCCTTTTTATAGGGTTTATCTAAAGTAATGAATTAAAGATTGATATGATATACAAGAAGTATTGTTGTTTATGTAGGTATACCTACCCTACAATCCGGCCGAGTTAACTTGGCTCATACTACAGGATATATTTATCTCTCGCTCCCCAGGTGCCAAGTTAACTCGGCCGGGTTGTAAAACATTTGGTACAGACACCTGCGGGCCTATTATGTACGAGTATATCTAGTTTCCTTCTGGACTGGGTGTCTATCATCAAAAACATAGATATACTACTATCGAATTCCGATTTCCTAAGGATATGTTCGCACTTGAAGTGACGACGCAGATTGTTAATAGTTCAATACCCACTAAAGGCAATTTTGAAATTTCAGGTTTTATCTTTGTTTTTGATGATAGGCACCTCGTTCAGTTGGCAACTAAAGATACAGAATAGGGGGGCAGCACTGCAGTTGAAGTTTTCTATCTTTAAATGATTTTAGCGACTATGATACCGCAATAAGATCGGTCTATACTGGCGTCAGTACCATAAGTATATAGTCAAAGTAAATAACTGTTAAATTTAAATAATCCCAATTTGGTAATTTTAATATACAGGAAAAATTAAATCCAAAAATACATAGCATTTTAGAGACACAGCAATATTAGCAGTAAATTAAACAAATTAACATAAGTGTACAAATAACGAACATGCCTACAAATCTTGCAACAGCCGTGTCAAGGAGGACTATCAGTATACAAATACGCTCAACCCTTTCGTAGACCTCGAAAGCCTTATCGGGGGAAATTCGGTGAAAAATGCTGACTTGAATTAGCCGCCTCGTTTCCTTATAAGCCGAGGAACTATTAGCTTACGCAATGTCTCGTACTAGCTTGTAAGTGTGCAAAGATAATGAGTTTGTGTAATTTGAAGTTTAAATGAATTATATTAACTAAGTATGATCCGTATAGTACGTGGCTCTGATTAATATTACCGGTCTATTAATATATACTACTTTACAAGCTTTTTTTGTTGATGAACCAAAAAACGTTGGCTTTATGAGAACTTACTTATTTTGCTCTTGGAAATCTATCTTGTAAAATCATAGAGAAATCAGCATGCTTATATTATGAGCGAAAAGTGGGTCAAGGGCAATTCCTTTAATTGCAACTACGAATAATTTATTTATCTTCGAAATGTTCAGGTGGTTGACCCCAGGGCAAAACAAGTGAAAAACTTTGTGTATCTTTTGTGCAAACGTTTGCTTCAAAGGTGTTTATGTTTAAAAATTCAAGTTCGATCGTGCATGGAGTACTGCAACTTTGGGACGGCTCTGCCAAGTATCAGCTAGGTGCCCTGGATTCGATTAAGCGCTGCGCAGTAAGACTTTATGGCGACGAATCGGTTATGGTTGCTGAATATCAAAGCCTCGAACACCATCGAAAAATTGCTTTGAGGAGTTGCACAACCCAATTCCTTCATTGCCCTTTTACCACCGGAATAGTCGACACGCAGCAAAGTTTCACCGATGTCATATCATATTGTTATATTATCCGTATTCCGACATCTCGAACGCAACATTTCAAATCTTCGTACAATATCCGTACAGCCAGCGTCCGTATATCCGGATATAACCCAGATTCCTTTCAAAGAAGAGTAAGCAGGAACTGGACGAACGCTCTTCATTTTAGGTCCATCGTTAACATCAGGTGCGGTGGTGGCCAAGCGAAAGACAATGGTGAAATGAAAAAGTCGCAAATATGTCACTATCTTTGAAATATTCATATTATATCAAAACGTTGCTAACGAGTAGGTACCAATAAAGACAAAATGGTCTGTGGCAACGTCATGCAAAATGAATATTGTAAGTGGTCTTATAAAAAGCACGCCAACCACTTCTTGCCAACCGCCGATGTCTATGTAAATACTTGGGAGACGACATAATCATCCGTGGTGGCTGCTCTTGCTAAGGCTCTCTTATCCCAAAATCGGCAATTTCAAAGTCAAATAGAACTTTCAAATATCGTATAAAACTTCCAAAAAAAAAAAAAACGCAATATAGTTCGAACTATATCTAGGTCTTCCACGCATGTGTTACACGATCAGATAAACTTTGCTCGATAGAAATAATTCACGAACACAGCATGTAATAAGACCTTTCAAATCATGCCATTTCCATAATTCCACTCTTTTATTAACGAAACATATCTGGTAATATTGCTCTTTAAATTTTCTAGGTCGACCACGTAAGTGGGTTTTAATAAACATATCCCTTATTTTTAAACAATTTAAAAACCGATAAAAACAACGAAAATATACAAAAGTGTGGTTATTTTCTTTACTCCTTACACGTAAAGAAAAAGACAGAGAGTCACTCTTCTGGGATAAGAGCGCCTTAAGTGGCAACAGCAACGCAAAACCTGAAGGTCTGCAACTGTGGAGCTGACAAGGACAGGGCGTTCCAAGTACATCGCATCGCTTGGATGCGTCTAAAGCGTCTATCGAAAACGTCTGCAGATCGCAGCCTAGCCCTTCTGGGTGTATTATCTATGGCCTAGCCTGCCTTTACTAATAAATTATATGAGAGAAGCCAAACAGAAACTCTATAAATCACCCGGCAATATCATCGCGCCTCAACATCGCTACGCTTTTAATCTGGCGAGGCCTTTATTTATGCTCTTAAGAGGCTATGCGAATTTTATTTTTGTCACTGTCACTCCAAGCGAAAAATCGCGCAGTGCGAGAGGGGCGGATTCAAGGCGAAAGCGAAAAATGTTAGTTTTATAAAAAAACTAAAATAGCTAGCAAAATTTCAAATATCAAATCTCTAGATATTGTGGAAACAAACCTAATAAAATATGTTTGAGTTCTGTATATAATTTCTATACGTCAAACGAGGAGAAAAAGTGTGTTTGAAGACCTCATTTCAACAATTATTTCTATCGAGGAAAATTTATCTAAAAATGTTTTCCAATTTCAAATCTCTAGATTACATTGTCAATATGCATATACCAGAAACTGATTGTAATTTTCCGTGCATTTCATGAGATACACAGAAAAGAAACACCCGTATTTTTTTCGCATATCGCCTGTGTCGTGTAAAGTAATGCCAAGCACCTGCTTGGCAAGCTTTTATTACTAAAATACAAATAAGAATGTCGTTAATCTAGTGCGGGTAGATACTTACCGCCGGGTGTACCGCATGGCCAGACTTGTGGACCACAGCGTTGAAGCCGTTGTGGTCATCAGCTGCGTAGTTGACGGTCCGCGTCGAACCATCAGGTTCTACCAGCGAGTAGCTCCCTAAAGTTTATGAAGACTTAGTTAGACGAAAATAAAGCATGGGATTATGATAGTGATCTTTGTCATAATAGAAGCTAGTATAATTTCCTTACTTGTGTTATGATTCCTTTAGAATTAACGTTAATTAGTTAATAGATGAAATGACTGTAAAAGCAGATGGACTGTATGAGACAGGTAGACAAAGGTACTATATATTGTTTTGCCTTCATGACATCATTTTCTTCTGTCTTGTATTTTTATCTCTTTATTTAATTAGAGTACATAGGCTTACTTTTAACATAAGTAACCAATGTTAAGAAAAAAAAATATTTTTCTAAATTTCTTTCCCTTCTTCTTAGCAAGATTAATCGAATAGGCGGAGTTAGATATAAGTATATTTATTATATGTATTGCATACATATATTTATAATATTATTTATTCCATATTCCTATATTTTTATTTTATTCAAGTGTATTTTTTATCAAATTTAAGTAAACCTAATTAACCTTTACTATTTCCTTGTGTATTTCCCCATATTATTATTTATTATATAAAACTATTACCTATAGACAAAGATTATTTAATTATATTACATTAAAATAGACCTGTACTAAGTGTATCTGATACACCTACATTACTTTAATAAATATATTTAATAAATTATTATATAATAAATATAACTTTCATATCATGATTTTGTCTATCCCCCTTTCAATTTTCTTGTAATAATTTCTTCACCATCCAAAGGTTGGCTGGAAGGAATCCCTTCAAATGATAAGTCTGCTTTTGTACAAAGTTATGTTTTCCAAATTCTGTTTTACTTTTTATTTGTCTTTTGTGTACAATAAAGTTTTCATTCTATTTTGAACTCCAGAGTAACAAAATATAAATGCTATGTTTTGCTATGTAAAGCCTGACCAGGAAAATTAAAAACCTCGCCATATTACGGAAAACCAATAGAACTTATTTCTTCTACTGGCAACCTCAACTTTGAAACGTCATTATTTCGATTGCTGTCAAAGTGTGCTGTTATTTTTTCGTGTGTGTGCGTGTGTGCTGTCAAAATGTGATTTTGTGTTTAATATGTGTGTGTAAACATGAGCGTTGCAATCATAAAAGCAAATGTGGCGCCCCTAGAGCAGGTTTTTTATTTTCCTGGTCAGCTTGAATGTTACACAACTTACCTTTAACGACGTCACCATCCCTCTCTTCTTGTTGTGACTTTATGTCTCCAGTGTGTGGATCTTTGACACCATAGTTAAACGCATACTTTGGATAAGCCTGTAAATAAAAATCATAAAAATTATGTTTATTTTGCGAAATCCATCGCTATGAATACTCTAAATATTATTAGAGTGCATTACAAACTACAAAATATCAATCAGAAACAAATCCAAAGACAAGAATTTGAAAAAATTCCCCGAGCCAGGATCCTGCTGGTTTTTTTTTATAATTTGTAATATTTTTTTGCTTTTTAGGGTTCCGTAGTCAACAACAAGAAACCCTTATAGTTTCGCCATGTCCGTCTGTCTGTCTGTCTGTCCTCGGCTTAGCTTAGAGACTATTATTACTAGAAAGCTGTAATTTGGCATGGGTATGAATATTTATCACGCCGATAAAGTGGAACAGTAAAATTTTGAATAAGATTTTTTTAAGGGTGCCTCCCCTACACGTAAAGTGGGGATGAAGAGTACAGATCGCGTCAAACTTTTAGTCCTCTCTAAACACGTGGCGATTCGTATCAGCAGGAACAAAATGTATGGGCTGTTCTTGGGAAGAGCAACTTCCGAGCGTACTAGAAGTTTGGCACGATCTGTATTAGTCGACAGACTTATAAAATGTACCTGGAGAAGAAGTCCGCATATTGTGCAGGGTAACTACGGAACCCTACACTGCGCGTGGCCCGACACACACTTGGCTGTTTTTTTTTTGTTTTTTTTTTTTACCTTACAGGCCCAGGGCGCCAAATCTTAAAATACGCCACTGAGTATAAAGCAGTACCGGGGGGAGTGGTTACAGGCAACTGCGAATCATTTATTCGTCAGTTACCAACCTCTGTAAATCTACAGAGGTTGGCCCTAAGGAAAGGCCCTAGACAGACTGATTCGCCTGCTTTAATCTGCCCTTCATCCTTAGTCAACGACACTTTTCGGTAGTGGCAAAGGATAAGCCCATTGCGAAAATTAAAAAAGTCTGTATAGGAACTCGGCAGACCGGAAGCCACCGAACAGTACTGCACTCACACACAATATTAGTACTGCTAACGGTACAAGGACTCAACACTGGCTCAGCGTGGTCGGTGACAGGTGGATGCACCAGACCAGGGCACGCGTACTGAACCGGAAGCACCGGAACACCGTGCTCCACTCACACACAATATTAGTACTGCTAACTGTACAAGGACTCAACGCCGGCTCAGTGTGGACGGTGAACAGCGGATGCACCAGACCAGGGTACGTTTACTGCACCGAAAGCACCAGAACACATGTTACTGCACTCAAACACAACCTGTACAAGAACTCACCACTGGCTCAGCGTGGACGGCGACCGGCGCATGCACTAGACCAGGGTACGCGTACTGCACCGGAAGCACCGGAACAGATAGTGCTGCACTCACACACAACAGCAATGCTACTAAAATCTAGAACAAACAAAATTGTGTCAAGTTAATAAAAAATTATAATATAAATAGCCCCATGATGAAAGTATATAATGATGAATAATAGAAAAGCTTTTTAAGAAACAATACTTGATAGAGTCCCGACACCTTGAGGTCGAAACACAGTAGGTAGCGGATCCAGGTGGTGGTGGGTCTAGGAGCTAAAGCCTCCCCCAAAATACCTATGTACGTTATAGGACTCACACATTTATTTTATACTACGACATTATTACAATTTCCTACTTATTTTGTACTCGAAATAAATGTATTTTTACTAGCCTGAAGATAAATAACGAAATCGGTTAAATTAAGTAATAAGTTATAACATCTTTACAAAAAGAATTCCCTAAGGGTTACCAAACATTTTTCCAAATATTTAACCTGCCGTTCACAGCACGCACACCGAACACAAATGTTTCGTATATAATCAAAAGTGGCCAAATCCAAAAATGGCAGATTTCGAATTACAGAAATAATTACAAATTACACTGTGAAATTTACAAAAGTTAAAAAAGAAGTTACATCTTCAAATTTAGTCAAATCCACGGCTGACCCGTACAAAATGAATCTTAAAGTTGTCGTACATATTCAAAGCAGCCAAATACATGAGTTCGTATTGAACATAATTTTCACAAGTAGCCAATTCCATACCAATTATATGGTGATATTATATTGTATGGTGATATCAAAATCTGCAATCTCCAAATTTAAATAAGTACACCTTTATTCGAAAACAACGCGATTAAATGCAATAAATTAGATGATATTGTAATAATAGGTTTTTACATTTGAAATTGCCGAAATTTTCTTGCAGCTTCATGAGTTCATTATTCCTGTACTTCAATAGCTATTTCAATTATTTGTTTTTTGTTTGAAAGTTGATTTCAAGGTTTTACATCTACGTATAAAATTTTGTTTTTATTTTCAGTTTCATTATAAAAATTAAATCTTCAAAAACAGTTCGTCCAAAATGCCATCCATTTACGTGATAAGATTCGTAAAAATGTTTTGCAGCTGACACTTTTTAATAATTAAATTTATGTTGCTGTTAGCTTAATGTTTTCTCATTTATACACAAAAGAAATTTTTTTCAAATTTAAAACATATATTTATTAACAGAAACATAAAAACTTAAACAACATAAAATAAAACTAAAATTAAAAAGAAATTACATAATTTAGATTTGTCATTCCTAAAAAAAATGCAAAAATGTTAGTACTAAAAATTGAGTTTCCTTCAAATTCTCTATAGAAAACGGCAATTTCATGTGTAAATACTATTATAATGACGTACAAACTTGAACAACACAATTCTTTTATTTAGAAAACAGACACAACAGCAAAACCGAGTTATTCCAAAATCCATAAAAATGGAGATGGCCCTTTTGATAAAATACATAAATGTTCCCGGGATTTGAACCTATATAATCCAGATTTGTGGTCGAGCCATTCGAACCACTGGATCACAGAGGTGGTTTAATAATGATGTATATAATTAATCACCAAACATTAACGTTCATAGTTAAGTTCATAGTATGAACGTCTTATAAGCAGAGACGATGACATCCAAAACGCTTATGAAAATTTGCATTACTTATAAAAATTAAGCCTGTACCTGAGCCTAGAGCATGACCAACTCCAGTCTGTCTAGGACTCGTTTGAAGAAATTCGGACTCTCCTTGTATTGAAAAAAATATATTTGGTTTATTAATCTTTTCTCTAGGGATGTTACGTATAAACAATGTACTAAGATTTATACTTTTGTCAAAAAAAAATGTTTTGCACCCCCTCTTTTTTTGGTTATCAAACGTTCGCTTCAAGAAAGCGGTTAAGAGATCAACTTGATTTTTTTTTCATAAAATAGGTAATAGAAATATGAAGGTATATCACCTAAATTCAATATTTTTTTCCCTACAAAATTTTTCAGTATTAGCTAAAAACACACCAATTTGTTGTTTCGCTGCGTGATCAGTAGTATTACGCGTTCAAGAAAAAGAGGCCAAAGAGCCAACATATAATCGCCTCTATGACAAGCAAATAAAGTCTTTGCCGTAGGACTTATTGTGCTGGACGGGTAATAAAAAAAGTTGCTAGGGTATGCCATCTTCTTAAGACTCTGGAAGACGCTGCAAGACTTTGGAATTGCTTACCAGTGTCAATTCAGGCATTGAAAAATACAAATCACTTTAAAATAAAAGTGAAGCAATTTTTTTCAACAGAGTACCCATCTTAGAACTCAAATATCCAATATTATTATAATTTTTGTATGTGTATTTATTATTTATATATGTATGTGTATATTTTATAGTTATGTATTCATCATTTATTTAAGTATGTTCATGTATTTTTATATGTAAATTTATGTCTTAGATATTTAGGTTTATACTTTAATCTTGATCTCCCTTTTATTTTCTGATTAATATTTACACCTCCACATGTTATTTTGTTCATCTTTCTGTTAGCTACCAAGAGTTGCCTGGAATATATTGCTATTAGCAATAAGTGCCGTCCTTGTACACCATGTTTAATTGTTTCTTTTGTCTTTTAAGTTATTTGTGTAAATGTGCAAAAAGTGTCATAAATAAATAAATCAAATAAGACAATATCAAAAACGGCTGCATACATCTAATACAGAAAATCTTACCAAATAATACATATTATGATTTATTAAGTTTGGAAAAAACAAAAAATCTTACTGCACCTACATTAGAATTTTGTTATTGCTAAGCTGAAAATTGTAATAAAAGTGACACAATAATTTTACTTTTGGGATACTTATCAAATTACCCACTAATTTTAACAACGTCGAAACCCAATCGACCAAATCCAAAACAAACAAACCCACTTACCCGCATCTCGCAAAGATGTTCGTTCTCGTGACCCAGTAAATACGTGCGCAAGAGTGCACCGAGCCGCGTTACCTCACAAGCCCTGCTGCGCGGGCGCACACCGCAAGGACCTTATAAACGACAGGCCCCACCAATGCACACACGAGAAAAAACCTAGGCAGTCAATATGTGCAATTATTAAGCAGTTTGGGATACTTGTTGCGTTGAAGGATGGTTTAGAGGACTGTGATGGATGGATGGATGCTTAATTCGTTTTAAATCAGAGTTAAAATTGCTGCTTAGCCAATGCCTGCTTATCAAAGACAACGACAACGAAATTGCTCGATTTTTTCGGTTTTACCGACGTAGGCTATAGAGACCTATATTAAAATAATGGGTCTAATAAAATCATATCTATGAAAAATCTAAGTTATTTTGGACAGAAAAGACAAATTTTACTTTCAATCACACACATAAGTTGATATAATATAATAATTGATATTTATACTGTTACCTAGCTAACATTTATTGACTCCACAGACCTAAGTATTTTGACAGATCAAGCAAATCCAGACTGTAATTTCATAGACACATAGTGCAATTTAGTGCTTATTTTTAGAATTATTTAAGATGAACTTGAGAAACATGTTTTAGATCATGAAATCAAATCTAGATCACTCACTTCCTATCAGGTTTAAAGCGAGGGAAAATTGCGAAAATGCAATCGTAGGGCAATTAATAAATTTTCTAAAGCGGTTTACATTACACATACTTAGTTAACACTATTTGGTAAATTTGCTTGAGTAGGTGTGTTATTACATGAAATAATTTCAACCCGCTAACAAATATTTGGCAAATCGATTTCAAGAAAAATTTACCTGATAAAAGCTTTGCGACATGAGGATTTAGCTCCGTTACGATATGAATGTCCATCCTACGTTTATATATATCTACAGTACTCCCGAAGTAATAATGCGCATACAAATCTTCGCCACTGTTCGGCAAAGTTCGTATTTCCTAACACTTTCTGTGCAATCAATAAGGTCACGTGGTACGTCCGGTCGCTCGGGTATAGATTTGTATTATTTTTTATGCGTATTATTACTTTGGGAGTACTTTACTGCTTTGACTAGTAAATTGTTATTATTAACTAGACAAGTGACATTATTATTACCTCTTGGAAAAACCTCTACTAAGAGATAAGCTCGCTATGTAGGTGCAATTTGTTATTATATTTATGTGTGTACAATAAAGAATAACAATATTATTAACTGAACCAGAGACATGAGATGTTATTATTAACTAGACAAGAGACATGAGATATTATTATTAACTAGACAAGAGACATGAGATATTATTATTAACTAGACAAGAGACATGAGATATTATTATTAACTAGACAAGAGACATGAGATATTATTATTAACTGGACAAGAGACATGAGATATTATTATTAACTAGACAAGAGACATGAGATATTATTATTAACTGGACAAGAGACATGAGATTTTATTATTAACTAGACAAGAGACATGAGATATTATTATTAACTGGACAAGAGACATGAGATGTTATTATTAACTTGACAAGAGACATGAGATATTATTATTAACTGGACAAGAGACATGAGATGTCCAGATACATGTCTGCAAGCTGAACATATTTAATTTTCGTATTATTTATTCCCTTACGAGCAAGTACTACAGATTACATATTACAAGTGATTTTTCATCAACATGCACCATACTATATTCCAAAACCCATTTAGTTAATAAATCTTCTAAATTTTAAACTAAAAAAGTCTTTTCTCTATTACACCCGGTGAATGAATTTTTCCGAACATTGGTCTATTTATTAAATAATAATTACTATAATTGGGTTCAAATAAATAAACAAATGTTTGTAATATACTTATTTTTAGGCTTTTAATTTAATTTTAGATTTTTAATTAAGTTTTTAGTATTTGGGTTTATCTACAAGTTTTAATTTTAAGTATTTTGTTTCTTATTCAAACTTAAAAATACTTTAACTTTTAACTTATTAAAGTTTCAAAATATACAGTGGAAAAAAGAAATAAAAAAAAGCAAAAGTCATAATGACATAACCAGAAGTCATAATTAGCCAAAGCCCCTGTTCTTATTATCTGTCATCCCGAAAAAAAATCTATCTCGTTTTGTAAGTATAACAATAGAAAGCGACTTATTTTAGCTAAGTTTTTCTAACATGTATGCAATATGTATGTATACTAGGTACACTACAGGCTGGATTTGGAGTAGGGTTGCCAGATGGTCGGGATTCGTCGGGATTGTCCCGACATTTCATATGATGTCCAGAATCCCGACAAAATACAAATTGTCCCGACAAATAACAAATAACAACGGTTGGCGGGCAAAAAAGTATTTTGATGTAATTAATTTAATTTTTAAATAATGTTTTGATTCGTAATATTTATTTGTCCCGACCATAATTCCAAAATTCCGACTTTTTGAAATTTTGCCCAGATATTTTGGTGTTCCCATCTGGCAACTCTAATTTGGAGACGCTGAAAAGCCGAAAACTAGAGACAGTACTCTTAATACGAACAATATTTACTAACTATGAACACAATAACATATATTAGGAAATATGGTAAGGGGGCGTGTCGCTTGTGAACGCATGAGGCCAAAAATAGGCCTCATGTGGGACCCAGTGTCAATGTCAATAGAGATGTGATGTGTTATGTTGTCCGTGGCTACAGGTTGATGCGCCGTCTTCTTTCTGCGTGTGTACTATTAGTGTGCGTGAGAAATATGAGTACGTGTGCCGTGCTTATGATTTTTGTGTTTATGTCGGTGAAATAAGTAGAAAGAAACGTGGAGACATCTGAACACGCACAATGGAGCTAACCCTGAAATCGTGAAATATCAATAGCTGATTCCTTTTAACTATTGTTAAAAAAACAGCGGCGCGTCGGTAGCTCAGGGATAGAAGGCTGGCCTCTGAATCTTGAGATCCAGATTCGATCCCCGCTCGAGCATGCACCAATGAGTTTTCCGAAATTTATGTGCATAGTATTTGTTCTTACTTACCACTTGCTGAACGATGAAGGAAAACATCGTAAGAAACCTGCATGCACTAAAAAAGCTTGTATCTGTGCTCAGACCACTTATCACGTTGGGACGTAATAAACATCAGTGAAACGCGAGTGTGGACTGTGACTTTCATTTCACAGCTCACACTTGGAACACCTCCGACACCCCGTAGAGGATTCATGTCGTGACGATATATATATATATATTGATTTGTTATAAGATAATTCGGCACAGTTATACCAGATGTTACCCAAGTATGTTTTGAGTTGGATGCAATAAAACACACTCAAAAGTCGTGACATAATGAATTTAAACTTGCTGCTTGGCTATTAGTTGTGCTCGTTGCACTTGCAAACTAACTTGCAACAGTTTGGGGTACTAAAATGACGCTTTTTGACGAAGTCGATAGAGTTTGAGCTTTTATGGATTCTAAAGACGAAAATGTACCATTATTCAGTATACTAACCAATAATATTTTTTCCAAGTGCGAGTCGGACTTGCGCAGAAAGGATCCCGAACCACCACACAATACGGATACGGTACCCTAAATTACCATAATAAATAACAACAATATGCCAAAGCAACATCTAGTTTCTAGGCGATGAAAAACAAAGTACTAAAATGGGAGCGCCTGACAAACAATTCGGCACCCTTGAGTAAGGAACCCTAATCTTTATTACTTGTTGTTTAACTTTAGTTAAGAGTATGTATAACAATCTGACCAAATTTGAAACTTGTGTGTATTACCGTTTATAAGACAGCTGAAACAACGATAAAAGTATGCAATTTTTTTGAGTATTTTTTTATCCGTGGCAGAGGCCATAGTCACAAAATAACCACTTACAGAAGGTTTACTCCGCATAACTAGCGAAAACAGGCGCACACACACATAGACGAGTAACGTACGACGATCTCAGAGATATTCGGGTGAATATCAATACGAAATTCTGCCGAGATCATCGTACGTACGCGTCTATGCATGTGTGCGTCTGATTTCGCTCCGTCGTCGAGTCGGCCTTCTGGTAGTACATATATATTTTGTGCCATAGTAACACGTAATCTGTGAAAATTTCAAGTTGCTGCCTATAAAAGCTGAAGCTGTAGACCTATAACAGACAAACAGACAGTGGAGGCTTTGTAATAGGGTGCCGATTGACACCCTTCGGGTGTGCAACACTATTAAAAACACATCATAACGGGTGTAACTTGGGAAATTTGTATTCGTTTTTCTAAGCTAAGACTACATTATTATTATTATTATTATTATTAGCTTTACTTGGTGCTTTTCAGTAATGTAAAACATTATATTTGGCATTGTACAGTGAAGATCACATCAAGCTATTCACTTGCAGTACTAAATTAGCTCCTGTGAAGGATATACAATGTGTAACAGATAGGTGTGTTCATATTTGAAGAGCTTATTCAGTCAATGGTATGTCCAACATACGGCCCCCGGGCTACGGTATGGCCCGCAGACACCCTCGAACGCAGTTGTTTTCTCTGACTCTTCTATATACAATATTACTCTGTCATTCTCTTTTTGGAAACACATGTACTTGCGAGCAGTTCTTTTCCCACATGAAACATGTAAATTCGAAAATAATTGATGGACGGCCACCTAAATGGCCTTCTCCGCATTGCGACATCTAAAATATCACCTGATATAGACAAACTCTGCAAACAAAAAAAAATTCAACTATCCCATTAATGTTTATTTGCTTATTTGTATACAAAAGCAACCTATAATTTCAATATACTTTTCTAATTTTACTGCCTAACTAAATTTGTGTTTTATTTACATCTGCTCTCCTGCATTTCTTGAAGACAAAATATCCATTTTGGGCCGCCACAATGTTAAAAATATTTAATCTGGCCCACCATAAAGTTATGTTGGACACCCCTGCTTTTACTATGAAGCCAACGCTGAAATCAAGAAATAAAAATTTTTCATAGAAAAAATTAAGGGCAGTTTTTTTTTCGAGATTACAGAGCTTTTCTTTTTCCTTTTTTTTTAGAGCTAAATTTTTTTATTTGTGGAACCAAGGTTCAGTGCTCCCAAAGTGATAATGCGTATACAAATCTTCGCCACTGTTCGGCAAAGTTCGTATTTCCTTACACTTTCTATACAATCAATACGGTCACGTGGTACGTTCGGTGGCTCGGCTATAGATTTGTATGCGCATTATTACTTTGGAAGTACTGTACAGTCATATAGTCAACAGTTGGTTCCATAGTAAAATTTGTTCTACACCATTGACTGAATAAGCTCTTCAAATATGACCACACCTTTCTATTACACGTTGTATACAAAGATAGGTACAAAGTCCAATGTGTATAGGTTGATATGATCTTTACTGTACACCTGAGCAGAGAAGAAGGTGGTACTACATGAATACAAATTCTACAAAATCCTTACAGAAATATTTTGAAAACGGATACACACTCACGAATTGTTGTTGACTCATGCCAACTGTTTCACCGATAAAATTTCGGCATTTTCAAGGCGATTGTCTCACACAGCTGCCAGTTTGCAATGATGGATATTTAAGATTCTACTCATTTTAATCCCCCTGACGGTCCGCATCTTATGCAAAATATCTTTGTCCAGCTCGATGACAGTTCAGCAAGAACGTTACGTCACGTGTCCCGCGCCGGTGCAGCTTTGAATAACATAAGGAATAAATTCACATAACATTAACTAGGCTTGCGGTGTTTTCCCAAGCTGACAGATGATGGATAGTTAAGTAATACTTGAGTATTTCTTAAATGAGCTACAAGTAATTTTTGTATCAAACGGTTGATTTTCTTTAAATCTCCTAATGGTGTTCTGAGGTCTCAAAGTAGAGAAAAACTGTTAGCTTTTTGCGACATCAAGTTTTCTTTTAAAAGCCTTCCTACCATGAGTTTTGCACTCGACACAAGTAAGCGTAAAAAAAAATTATATGAGAAATTGCGCAGCGCCCCTAGCTGTTGACGAAAGGAACCGGAGCTGTATTTTTGAATCACTCGCCGTGAATCACATATTCACGCACGAAAAAAATTCACGTGCGAAAATCAATTTCATTGGTCACGATCGATTTTACGTATTTTTGAATCAGTAGAAATCAATGTAAACGGCTTTCGTTTCACGCAGAAAAAATTAAAACCGGAAAGCAATATTTCGTTGATTTTAAAAACCAGTAATGAATGGAGGTGAACGGAACGTAAATTAAAAAGTTATAATATCATATAAAACTTTAATATCATGTCAGTCTCATCGATGCATCGACATCGACATTTTCTTCTTGTGATTCTTGCATAGTTTCTACTAGTAGAAATCGGAAAACGAGTGGGTCAGACCACTCGAATTCACGGAGAGAATTTTCAAAAATACTGATTTCAAGTTTTCGTATGCGAATCATGCAGATTCATATGCGAATTGAAATTCGAATGATTCAAAAATACAGCTCCAGAATTTCTCATACAAAATATTTTACGCAGTCGCTGACGTGTATCGAATGCAAAACTCGTGGTCGGTCTATTGAAAAATATTATAAAATATAGATCTGAAAATAGCAAATAATAGGTCTTTACCTATGAAATTGCCGAAATTTTCTTACAGATTCATGAGTTCATAATTCCTGTAATTCAATAGCTATTTCAATAAGTTGTTTTTTGTTTGAAAGTTGATTTAAAGGTTTTACATCTACGTATTGAATTTTGTTTTTATTTTCGGTTTGATTATAAAAATTAAATGTTCAAAAACAGTTCGTCCTAAATGCCATCCATTTCCATGGCAGAGAATATAAAGTATTAGATTCGTAATAATTTTTTACAGCTGACACTTTTCAAAAATTAAATTAATGTTGCTGTTGTCTCATTCATACACAAAAGAAACTACATCATTTGGATTATTAATTCCTAAAAAAAATGCAAAAGTGTTAGTGTTAGTACTGAAAATTGAGTTTCCTTAAAATTCTCTATAGAAAACAGCAATTTCATACTTATGTAAAGACCTAATATTCACAAAACTGTTATTGTAACAACTTTCATCGGTTTAGCATGTGAATCAGCTAGAACAAACAAATGCAGTAGGTGTTCAAGCTCAATATGTCGAAATCTCTCAATCGTTGAGTAGGTGTTAACGTGAAGCTAGATGCGTGGTGCAACCTAAATTTGTGTCTAGATCAACGCGCATTAGGGCAAAGCCAACCGATTTACCAACTTTAGAATACGCCTCAGTCAATCTAAATGTATCTTTGGTACTATCCCTCAGAATTCATAGCAGGTTTTAGGTGTTATATTGGCTTGGATAGTTGCGTACAAGCCAGATTATTGCTCCAGATAAGCTCGTTCCAAGCTTTTAAATTCAGCCCTTTCTATTATTATACAACGACAATATTGTCTATTACCTACTGTTGAGTAATCTGAAGATGCAATAGGTATAGTCTCTCCTTATTACGGTTATTTGACGACACGACCTATTTGAGACGATAAAGTGATAGTCTCGAGCAACCAACTGTGCGGTTTGTTGTGTGTTATCAATATTATCTTGATTTTAAAACAAGAACGTCCCCTCAGTGCTCTTTCATTTTGACCTATCTTTAAGTTTTCTACAACTTAATTACACTGTAATCTTTATATAATCAACGATAGCAAAGCAGTTTAACTATCTATTTACCTAACCAAACTTATTGTTGCTTATCATTCTTACTGATGAATGCGGTTCACAGACCACTAAGTCATTAGACATCTTATCATCCACGGATAAGTACGGATTTTTATACACCATAGCAGTTCACTGCCGGACAAACATCACTCGATTCACCCATCAGTCGATCTGTAGCCGTCTCAGTCCGGATCAAACCAGCAAGTTAGGTCAGTCCACCTAGCTGGATGTCAACCCGAACTACATATACGAAAGAACCCTCTAAAGTTTATCAGTACTTCAACAGATATGACCATCCCAATGTGATGCTGGTCACCTTTGTTCTTAAAAACAATTACTTTGATGCATTTAAGGCGCTACGGAAAATAAAATACACTTTTAGAACTTCTATAATAATATCTACTTCGGTAAATAATGTATAATTTTGATAAAATAGTATATTATTTTTGGAATCTTTCTCCAGGGTTCTGTTAAAACAGAAACGCGAATGGAGAATTTCGGCTCGATAGAAGTATTTATTGAAATGAGGTCTTTATCGACACCAATTCTCCTGGTTTGACAATTTAGAATGACATATGGACTGCAATTATATTTTATTAGATGGGTTTCAACCATCGAAATAATAAGGGAGGGAAGTATAAACGCGCTTGAAAATTGACGCCACTAAATAATTGCCACGGTGGGCATGTGCTTAGTTATAAGTGCCGCACGTCAAGCAGTCTCGTGCCAGCTGTGCTAGAACTAAGTCGTCGAGTTTATACATGTAACGTTTAAAAAAAGCCACAATATGCCTAGTTGCATTGTGAAATGGTGTCTAAGAAACTCCACGAAACATTCCAAGCGTGATGGTATAAGTTTCTATGCATAAGTATGAAAATTGACATAATTTTTCAAACATTAGTCGAAAATAAATAACCTAAGAATAATTTAAAATGAACCACATAAGTTTATAGTCGGTTGTAGCATTTTCGTCCCTATCACTTTACTATAAAGATAACAAAAGAGTCTAAATTGTGTGGGGCTGCCGCCGTAGACGTGGTACATGAGAATTGGATGGTGTTATGCACGAAAGAGTATGCATGCAGTAGGTACTAAGTCGTAGATATATCAAAACTGTACTGAGTATATTTTGAGATTTTATTAAAAGTTTCTTTTATTATTTTATTATTATGCTGTTATGATCATGTGAAATTGCAATTTTCCCAAACTCTGATAATAATATTTACATGAATATTAGTTCAAATAGTTATACGAATTTTTTTTTAATACAGCACGCACTTAACCCTTTTTATAGCTGCGTATCTAACGTTTTAAATAAATATTTTTTTCTTGTTTAACATTTCTGTATTTTGATTCCAGCATCTAATGAAAAAATATTTTTAGTTATGTGTGGTACATAAGTAAAGTATAAATCTGTAGTTATTGTATCATACATTTTTTTATTACTTTAATTCTGGTATTTTATTTGTTATCCTTATTGCTAAGTATATTGTGGCACAACCTGGCAAACAAATATCAAAAGTTTTTCGATAAGGGTATCCAATATATTTATGGACGGAACCGCATATTATATTTTCGTACAATTCGACCGGTAAAATTGTTTGTCAAGAGAAAATCCCAGATTTAGCACAAAAATTTCTACAAGCATATCTAAAATTATTTCAAGTATTCACAAAAAACAAGTTATCTTTGTTCATCAGTGTTATTTATTAATAATCTTGATCCCTGCCGAATGTTGCATAAACATATCCATTTTTATGACGGATAATCCTGCCTATTCGAGTTTTTTTGCTTAGAGCGTCATTCGACTTTGTTGTCTTGTTTCGTTCACACACAGCATATTGGTAGAGGACCACGATAATGTCGCTTACTTGCTGATTGTCAATTGGTTTTGAATCATTGTGTTGAAGGTGTACAACCATGAAAAAAGGTATAAAGTTGCGAAGTAGTAACATGGTAAATTTACTTTAAAAAACTTTTTTGCTAGGCATACAGAGGTGGGGAGATAACATCACGTGATTTTTGCTGACCAATGAGCTAAGCGTCTGTCATACACCACAAAGCACACAACCTTCAAAATGTGGCGTCACGTTTTAATGGCGTTTCCTACTGAGATTATACTTCCCTTTATAATTATTTCGATGGTTTCAACAGTATCTAGAACCTGGTTAAACGAAATTTTGATAGCATTTTTAGTACATTTTATATTAATAAAAAACCGGCTTTTTGCTACTTTTCCACGAATCCGTCCCTCTCGCACTGAGGGTTTTTTCGCATATGGAGTAACAGGGACGCTAAAAATTTTACATATCACCTTAAGGAACATAGATACGAAGAATAACTATTGAAATAAGCGCGAAAAATTTCGAAAACTTTGTTACATTGTAGTTTTCTAATGAGAAGATACCTCGACAAGCAATAAAGACTCGTATATTAGCAACAATCAAATAATCAAAATTCTCTATATAATAAGACTCATATACATAATAGACCGTTTCCAAGAAGATTCAGCAAATCTATATCACGACCTAGAATAATCTAACTTGGTGAATACTACTTCAAAAATTCCTATAACAGCACAGCTATTTTTCATTGAAATTAACTACATCGGTGTATTTTAAAGCAAATATGTAGTCAACTTGCCATTTTAGAATTAATCGGAGCAATAAGTTTTCTGTGAGAATGAGAGTGCCAGATACGTTAGAATGTTTAACTACAAGAAAATTATTTTGTAATCAATAAAACGATTGCCTATTTAGGTCATTATGTTTACCTGTTTTAATAGTGACATACTCAGTTCCGTGCGTAAAACTAGTTAAATTTCTCCTGTCTTGTATTTGTTATCGCTTTATTCAATTAAAGTATAGGCTAGCTTTTCAACTTTGTACTGTACACATCTATATGTTTGTAACAGAAATTATGAAAAAAGAAACATGATCTTGTTAAGTTTCTTGCCCTTCTTCTTAGCAAGCCTTATCGAATGGGTGGAGTTAGGCATACATTTATTATGTATTGCGTATATTTCAATATTATTTATTCCTTTTTTCTATATTTTTAATTTCATTCAAGTGTATTATTTGATTAAATTCAAGTAAATCTAACCTTTATTATTTATTATAAAAAACTATTAGACGTAGATTACCGAATCTTGGACGAATAAAGCAGGTCCAAGGTCAAGCCAAGGTCCCAACGTAAGTGGACGCTGCGGTATCGCTGTACTACCGGAAAAAAAAAAAAAAAAAACACACACACCCAGCACTAACCAAAACATACATAACTCACTCAAAAAATTCAAGCAGCCCAGCAATAATGAACCCCCACCATTACCCTCTTGGCATCCGATCGAAATTTTTATGAAAACTATTCTTACTAAATTATCGGACCAAAACTATATAAATAATCTTCAGTCAACAAATCAAAACCTCACCCAAGAAGAAGAAAAATCTCTCAAAAAATTACGAACTAATGAAGAAATTATCATCCTACCCGCAGATAAGGGCTCCTCAACAGTAATTTTAAACATGAATGACTATGTTGCAGAAGGCATGCGACAACTGTCGAATCTCGAATTTTACTCACCAACACCAAGCGACCAATGCGATCAGGTCGTTGAAATCATCAATGATCTGCTCCAGACCACGGGCGCGAGCGAGGGATTATCAGAAACTGACAAAATTCTCATGCTGCCGGGCCATCCAAAAACACCCCAATTCTATATGCTCCCAAAAATACATAAGACAAACAACCCAGGCCGACCAATTGTGGCATCGCACGATGCACCAACGGAACGAATCTCAGCATTTGTAGATGACATCCTTCAACCATTAGTTAAAAATCTTCCATCTCACATAAAAGATTCCAACCATTTCCTAGACATCATTCACTCCCTTCAACTGCCTCATCACGAACCACTCCTTCTTGTCACCATAGATGCGATTTCATTGTATACAAATATCCCACATGATGCTGGCCTTACCACTTTACGTATTCACTTAAATAACCGCCCTCCACCTCATCAACCATCCACAGACTTAATTGTTAAATTAGCAGAAATCATCCTCAAAAACAACTACTTCACCTTCCAAAACAAATACTATCACCAAATCAAAGGAACCGCAATGGGAACTAGAATGGCCCCCAGTTACGCAAACTTGTTTTTGGCATCCATAGAAAACAGTTTCCTTGAATCCGAACGCCTCAAACCTCTGGTCTGGAAAAGATTTATTGATGACATATTCATCATATGGCCACACGGATACGACTCACTGACAGACTTCATCACGAGACTCAACAACCATAGCACATTAAAATTCACTCATATCATTTCACCACACCAAATCACATTTCTGGACGTCGACCTCACCCTCAGCAACGAAAACAAAATCATTACATCTGTCCATTTCAAACCAACGAATAAATTACAATACTTACACTACAACAGCTGCCATCCCGCTCACATTAAACAATCCATCCCATATGCACTCTCGCTCCGTGGTCGTCGTATATGCAACACCGAAAAAACACTCAACTTCTTTCAAAACAAAATTCACACAGGACTACTAAAACGAAATTACCCAGACAACTTCCTACGAAAACACATTTACCACAGACCGAGATACCATAACAACAACACTAAACACAAAAACTACACAAACCAACTAAAACTTACCACCACATATTTCGATGGTAGTCATAAACTTAAAAGCCTCATCCAAGATAGTCTCCCCATCCTCAACCAAAACGATGAAACGAAAGTTTTGCTACCACAGAACCCACCAATCTGCTACAGACAAAATGCTAACATAAAATCCATCCTAAACAAAACAAAAGCTATTCTACAAAACATCAACACCACAAGCACAGGCACAACACCATGTCGGCGGCCACGATGCAAAACCTGCTCTATCATCAACACAAACCCACTCATAAACACTCACCACACACAAAAACCTCTACATGCACAAAGAAACACAACATGCAAGACAAGCAACTGCATCTACCTCTTAGAATGCCGACATTGCCCGGCTTTCTATGTAGGTGAGACCAAAAACGCACTCCACATACGCATCAACCAACATCGCCACACATGTGACTCTATGAACAACACCACTCTACCAATACCAACCCACACACGCACTCACAATTCGCCTTTCAACCATTGTTTCACAGCTCGCATCATTAAGTCATTTCACCCGGCACTCACAGATATTCAGCTTCGCACGTGGGAATCCTCATTTATCTGGTCGCTTGGTGCCCACTTTGGACCAGGCCTTAACAAACAACACTAAAACACAAAAAAAAAAAAAAAAATTGTCTTTTATATTTAATGTCATATCTATTGTCAATCTATTGTCAATGCAACTGATGCCGAGTCCAAAAGGACTCGAAATATATCTTGCCCATATTAATTACTGTGTATAATTTATAAAAAAACAACTATATATATCAATATTTATAAAAAAAAGCCGAATGGTAACATTATATTTTATTACTGTACTACCGGAACAAATATATGATTTCCAGGGTATGTGGTACCCCACAGTATTCAGTTTAAGTTATGCAAGGTATAAATTTCAAAAAACAGTTGGTCAGTTTATCGTGGCTCAAATTATACTCCTGATTATTAGATTATAATTTGAGCCGCGAATCCGGCACGGCGTATGACCAACTGATCTACGCTGCTGCTGGTTATTTTATTCCAACAGTGCGAAAAACCAGTTCGCTTCGCACATACCCTACCTATCGTCGTCCCTTCCTAACATTTAGATCTGAAGATGCATGTGTCACTGATCCAAGGACTCCGGAGCAAAGGGCATTGTAACCTCGCATCCTCGCGACAGTGAGCGGTGATACTGATATTATACTCGTACTATGTTATGTGGCTGATTCTGGTACTAGAATTGGCTGAAATGTTTTGGTACATCTAGAAACCGATTATGTAGATTATGATTATGTCTTATGTAGATTTGAACCTAGTTTAATAGTAAGTATAATCTTATTAAAATGTACTTATTTATACGAAATTTTGGTATATCATGAAGGGAAAAAAAATGACCCATAACAGAACGAGGCACGCAAACATAATGCATTTCGGTTTAGAAGTTGTTTGTTCGCAACATGTATGTTGTGCATTTCATTGTTACCTCTAGAAAGGCTTAACCAATTTCATTTTATTTTTGCAAATGGTTGATATAACGGGTCATTAACCATGAAATTGCCGAAATTTTCTTACAGATTTATGAGTTCATAATTCCTGTAATTTAATAGCTATTTCCATTATTTGTTTTTTGATTAAAAGTTGTTTTCCAGGTTTATATCCACGTATTAAATTTTGTTTTTATTTTCAGTTTGATCACAAAAATTAAATCTTCAAAGACAGTTCGTCCTAAATGTCATCAATTTCCATGATATGGTTCGAAATATTCTTTACAGCTGACACTTTTAAAAATTAAATTAAACTTGAAAAAAAAAGGGATTCATTCCTAAAAAAAATGCAAAAATGGTGTCGATTCGGCGCAACACAACTTAACTAATTTGAGAAGACTAACCTTATTTTAAGCATTCTGTCTTTGTCTTTTCGACACAGAAAGAAAAAGATTAGTTTAGTCCTGTCAAATAAGTTAGTCGTGTTGCGCCGAATCTATCACTCAGAACACCCCAGACCGTATTCTGAGATACGTGTTATATATGACGTTATATTTAAATTTGGGGGAAATTTTGTAAGTATGTACTTTCTTTTAAGACTTTCCCTATTAATTTATTTTGTGCTTGTGCGTCCAAAAATAAAAAATATCATAGACTAATAGTCTATGGTTAGTATCTACATTTGCATACCAAAATGTGAAAATTAAATGTAAAAAAAGCTTTGGCCGGAATTCTCTTATAAGCTTCAAATAACAATCGTCTCCAAACTGAACGTTTGTTTCTTTTAGTATATCCTTTAATATTCTAACATGTTTAATACATTTAACATTTAATGTTTGCACTGAAAATTGAGCTTCCTTCAAATTCTCCATAGAAAACGGCAATTTCATAGTTAATGACCTACTATTATCTTAATCACATCAGATGGCATGGTGGCTTCCATCCAACATATTCCACCCACCTCGATTAATTTTGTGAGACTGAAATCGAAGCCCGGGTGGGTCCTCAACGTTAGATTGCATGTAGGGCAAATCAAAGCAATTCTTTTTTTAACCCTTTAAATTCCGAGCTAATAAAATTTCAATACAATTTGGTAGGTATGATTGACGAGTCCCGGCTGGGCAATATGGAATTCTAAGTATTAAACGTGTTAGAATATTAAAGGATATACTAAAATAAACAAACTCTCAGTTTGGAGACGATTGTTATTTGAAGCTTATTACAGAATTCCGGACAAAGCTTTTTTTAAATTTAGTTTTCACATTTCGGTATGCAAATCTAGATACTAACTGATATGTGAATATCTTAGACGAAAACCGCGCATTTTTTTTGGACGCACAATCACAAAAGAAAGGTCTTAAAAGAAAGTACATACTTACTAAATCTCCCCCAAATTTAAATAAAACGTCATACATAACACGTATCTCAGAATACGGTCGGGGGTGTTCTGTTCTGAGTGATTGATAATATAACTGGACAGTAAAATCCAACTTTCATTGACGATTAATCAATCAACTAACCAACGTCAGCACTACCTCTATGTGATGAATAGTTTCACCATAATTTAGACTAAAATACCTTTTAAAAAAATAAGTCATACGGGTTTATTTAACTTTTGCAGTCAGAGTTCCTAAAATAACTTTTTGACGAGTGCATGCTTAATTGATTAATTACCTACGAATAAATATTTTTTCTCATGAGTCAGTAATTAAATAGAAAAACTTACGATAAGTTCTTTCTAAAATCCCACGGTTTTGTAATAACGATTAACTGAAAGCGTATAATAATAGCAGGTAGCAAGTAAAATTATAAAAAATAGCCACATTCGAGTACTATTGTATAAAGAAGCATAAATATACGAAAGTACTAAAATTCATGGACGATATTAAAATAGAACCGGCTTTGTGATATGGAGTATAACAGAACCAGTGGTGTTTGACATATCTGTCAATCAGAGACACCACGTGCTCTCGCGCAAATATGTAGCCACCGAAATAGACCAAAGGAAATTCACATCGGACGGAAAATTACCTTAATTTCCTATTTACTGATATTAATGGTTCATACAAAAACAGGTATCATCTATAGGTACATTCCAGGTGTACATAAATGGATACATATTCTAATGATAACTTTAGCAAAGAATCCAACCTGCGGAAATGAAAAAAATTGTTCCCCTCCCCATGCATACTAACTTCAAAAACCTACTAAAAATGTTGTATAGGCAACTTTTGTTTACATTTGCGCAGGTGTATTTCTTTGAAAAGATAAAATAACTATATTTAAAGTCGGGAAAAAATTGGCCTCTGTAGCGTTGACAACCTCATATCCATTAAAACTTTTTTTTTTCTTTGGACCAGTTACGTGCACCCATTTTAATCTGAAAAACACTCTTTTTCTGATCGTGTTGACTGATTATATTTTGTACTTATATTCCTACACCGTTCAGAAATTATTTAATATAGAAATCATTTTATAGTATGGTTAGTGGCTAACCTGCTGTCCGAGTCATTCTTCCCAAGGCCCAGGTGTAAATGCCACTATGAAACACCCATCCCAGTGTTAACGACGTCAAGCGAATCATGAGGCCGCTACTACTACTTTTACAAGTAAAAAATCGTAACCATATACATTCCGGAATAATTTATTAGTGCAGGGCGACCCAGGATTCGAACTCAGCTCCCAAGATTGAGAGACCAGCGTCCTACCGGCTGAGAGCATGGGAAGTTATAAAGGACAGAAAACTTATTCAATTTCCACAAAACGGTATTTATAACAAAAAAAAATTTTTTTAATGTATCAATTCAAAAGAAATGAAAAATTAACAAATATCGATCTCTTATTTTGGGTCGAAATATATTGCGTAATAATTTTAATTTTAATTTAGTTTAGTTTGTAATATATTTATTTTTAGCTGTTTAGTTAGTTCAAGTTTTTTATATTTCACAGGATTATTTAGTTTTAAATTTAAATGATTTTTTTAATTTAATAATTTTTAATGTATATATTATAATGATTTCGCCCGATTAATAATTTCCCATATAATATTAATAAATCCCACGTTGGCCGCCAAAATTTAAATTTTGTTTTACATAAAGGTGCTATTTGTATACACTATATGGATATATAAGTAGTCGATGAGTTTTACAATGAGTTGCTTTAACTTAATCAATATTTTATTCTGTCTAAACAAGCTTTAGTATTTTAAGTCCATTCAACTCTGACCATTTACGGAGAGCACTTTAAATGGCAAAACTTCCGAAACGGCATTCAAATGAGTTTTATATTTTAATAGCCATCTGTGGGTTTATATCTTCGGAAGTCTTTAATGAATATAATTAATAACAAGCACACTAATAACAGCAGATTTATTATCTAAACATCCTGCTACAAATTATAAACGTTTCTGGAACGCAAGAGCTTCTGGAATACCTAATTCCCATCAATTTGGATCACCGCGACCCGTGTGCGCCCGCGCGTTCCGCGCAGCATCGACATGGCTGAAAGTGCGTTATTTATTTATTTTTAAAACAGCACCCTGATCCCCAACGCTGCCCACTTTAGTTTCAATATCGACTCCGAATCGAAGACACCATCAAAAAAGTCAGAAATCAATGCGTTACAAAATATTCCAGATGGATTTCGGAATCCAAGACAAGGACTCTGGAGAAGTGGAGTGCTACCTCGAAATACGTAAACAGAAAATTTTTAATCAAAATCGGAACAGTTAAATAATATTTACGCCTCTACGGTGACGTTTAATAGGCGCATTTTATTGGCTTTCGCATTGTTGATTCAGGGGAATAGGAGTTGTAATTGATATTTTTACTTCGGATCGGTTTTTGGGTCATGTAAACAGGCTCTTCCGATGGATGTTAGACCGTGATTCAGCGCAGTTCGTGATTGTCAGTGGCACTAAACAGTGTTGCTAACTGAATCAATCAACAAAAATATTTATTCATCTGATGTTTAAAAAGATTTTACTTAAAAATGCCAACGGAACTTAGGCAAGTAAGCAGTAGACGCGAAAATGTACCCAGCCGTGAGTACTATCTGCTAAAAAATTATTAAAAATATTTGTTGTTTCAATTTAAATGTAAAACTTTGTCAATTTAACAATTTTAGATTGCGATACGGGCACCTCATGCGCTATCACAATTCAATTGCGTAAGTACTAGTTTATAGCCCTACACTTATTACGAACTTACCGTATTGTGGCCAGCAACTATTATGTTATGATTTAGTTAGAGAAATGCAACCGGTCTCTTTACAGACCAGACGCATATTGGATAGTCGAAACATGTTTCCTAGATTATTGTTGTCTTAGCAACGTTTACTATGTCACGAATGCCTTGATAGCAACAGTATTCTATAGAATGACTGGTTGAACAGATTATGTTTAAGAACGGTTTCGCAGCCGGATTGTGAAAAACCCGCCTTTTTCTAATGAATCGAAACAGAACACTCAAATTCAAAATTCACTTTCAAAGTTTTTGAAATTCTAATTTACAGAAACCAATGGAAACTTTGCGATGGCAACTTACGAATAATAAGGTTTTGTTGAATAACTATTGAGTGAATTTTGAATTTAAGTGTTCTGTTTCGTTTAACTAGAAAAAGGCGGGTTTTTCACAATCCGGCTGTGAAACCGCCCGTAAAAGTAATGTTCTCAAAACTACTCGTATAAGTATATTTAAGGTGTGTTTACAAAGTGTGATTCCAACTTGAAGTTTTTTTTCAGCAAATCCTGATTCGGTGGGTTGTGTGGAACGGTTCGCGACATTCCTCTCTTTCTTACTGATCATAATCACCTTCCCTTTCTCCTTGATTGAGTGTTTTAAGGTAATTTTTCTTTTTAAGATATTTTTGCTTTCTCTGACTGAAGAGGTCTTCTAATGAACTTGTTTTTATTAAAGCTGAACGCGATGTTTTTCTTAACACAAAAATAATTAGATAATCCGGTGAAAGATATACTTATTCTAATCCTTAGTCCTTTCAATTTATTTTTTATTTTAGTTTAAAATTAAAAACTTTATTTATATTTTAAGGTGGTACAAGAATTCGAACGTGCCGTCATCTTCCGCCTGGGGAGGGTCCGCAAGGGCGGCGCGAGAGGTCCAGGGTTGTTCTTCGTACTTCCGTGTGTGGACACATACAGGAAGGTGGATCTGAGGACTGTATCCTTTAATGTACCACCGCAAGAGGTACTGTCAAAATATCTAACATTACTTGTATTGTAACTTTACACAAGCGTTATTTCAATTATTTAGGGCGAATTTATAATTTTTGAAATAATTAACACATTTGCTTGGTACTTGTTAATTTTAATAAATTAAATTAAAAAATATTTTAACTCTTACGTCAAAAAAGTGCTCGTGTAAAGTAACAAATATTTGTTTAAAGTTAGTTTGACCCTATATCAACTTCGTGACTTGATTTTTTTATTCTATAGTAATTTATATATAAGGCCTTTCACTTTAAATTGAAAGTAATTTAGGAGGTGATTCAGTATCGTTAATACATCACATTCCACTGCAAAGCACTTTTTTTTGCGCGAACTTTTTTTTCACTTCTCAGTACGAAGTGGTCCGATCAGCTGACTCAGTTTGTATGGACAAGTGAAGAAAAAGTTCGCGCAAAAAAAAGTACTTTGCAGTGGAATGTGATGTATGCACGATACTGAATCACCTCCTAAATTACTTTCAATTTCAATTTGCTTGGTACTTGTTAATTTTAATAAATTAAATTAAAAAATATTTTAACTCTTACGTCAAAAAAGTGCTCGTGTAAAGTAACAAATATTTGTTTAAAGTTAGTTTGACCCTATATCAACTTCGTGACTTGATTTTTTTATTCTATAGTAATTTATATATAAGGCCTTTCACTTTAAATTGAAAGTAATTTAGGAGGTGATTCAGTATCGTTAATACATCACATTCCACTGCAAAGCACTTTTTTTTGCGCGAACTTTTTTTTCACTTCTCAGTACGAAGTGGTCCGATCGGCTGACTCAGTTTGTATGGACAAGTGAAGAAAAAGTTCGCGCAAAAAAAAGTACTTTGCAGTGGAATGTGATGTATGCACGATACTGAATCACCTCCTAAATTACTTTCAATTTCAATTGAAAGACCTTATATAAACTGATTATAAAAATGACCCATGGACTTGTCTGAAATAAATCACATTTTATTGATCTTTTTGATACCATACGAGTATAATATTCCTTAATTAACGTCAAGACATTAAACATATGGCCGGGTAACAAAAGACCCAAATAATTCTAATCTGCTATTGTGTCAGCACAGTTAACTGGCAGTTAGGTACCTATCAGGCGCAGTCAGTGTTGCCGGTAAATTCAATTTTGTTACGAATTTACGTATTTTAAGTCAATCTTTAGGATACAAAAAACTTAATTTGGTCCTGGTATAGTTCTGAATAAAATTTACTTGAAATTGCTGTTTAGAAATGTGTCCTTTGCTGTCAAGATAAATTTATAATAATTTGCTTCCGGATGATTTGACAGCTGAATGGCAGATGAGTAGACAGACAGAGACAGACCACTTTTTTATAAGCAATCACACATCACTATCAGCATAATGTCTAAAATTCTCAAGTGACGTCATATCGGACAATTATTGAAAAAATCAGGAAAAAATCATGGTTAGTTTAAATACCAAAATAATGAAAACTATGTCCAAAAATTATGTACCTATATTCTAAGAAAAAAATTAAAAAAAATATTTTAGAAATTAAGCTATGGGAATTGTTAAAGTTAATGTTAATTGTTAATGTTATAAACATTTGTTATACAAGCTCTTTATTCCAAGACCTAGCATCAGTCAAGTGCCTGTTAAGAACTTTTCCCACTCGTTCTCACAAATACCACAAATCTATGTACCTACTTCGAATCCAATATAAATGTGGTAATCAAAGATTTCAAAAGTAAAGTTAAGCCCTTACCGTACTATGACAGCACCAAAATGTTTCCACCTTTAAATGGGTGACACTCACTTGTTTGGAATCAGTGCTCATCTGAACACAGTGATAGTTGGACGCCTTAAGTGCACTTAAAGTTAATAATTTTAACAACTTTATTAGTCTGATCAGTTTTCTGACCGTAGGTAGACAGATTGCGCACTCATAAGTGTGCGCGGGTCGGCATTATGTTAAGGGGGTATATCGTCAAAATCGATACTTTTAGAAGTTATTTATCTGCTGTTCTAAAGAAGTCCCAAGTTCGCGAAGGGAGGAATTTCACTCGATAGAAATAATTATTGAAATAAGGTCTAAATTTACACATTTTTTTTTATATTCTGACAAATTAGGATAACATACAAACTTCAAAATATTTATTTAGATGGGTTTAAACAATACCTAAATTACTGGTTAAGGAAATTTTCATAGCTATTTTAGTTAATTTTGTATTCATTTAAAACCGACATTTTGTCAATTTTCTCCGAGTCCGTCCCTCTCGCACTGCAGGTCTTTCCACCTGGAGTAACGGGGACCTTTGCACGGACGATATATCACCTTAACGCACGCATTCAAAAACAATGCAATAGATTTTAGATGCCAGGGCTCATCTAAACGTTTGAAATCTTTGGTGGTAATATTATAAAACGTTGACTACAGAAGTGGTTTCCAATGACTATGCTGATCAAAAAGATGGTTAAACAACTGGTCACACATTTCTGTTGGCACAATTAAAGCGCGTGGGCAGCAGTAACTACCAATCAAAGTTTTACGACGTATACGGTCGTTCAGAATGTAATCCAATTGTCTGGGACGGGATAGGCCAAACCGAACTGTTTTCTGAAAACCTATGTAATTCATTTTATTGTCCACTGCTTTTGACACTCTCCGTTGTTACATAAGAATCGATACAATATAGTGTAAGCACAGCATCTCTACAAAACTTATGCTCAATATTGGTGTCGATTCGGCTAAACACAATTTAACTAATTTGACAGGACTAACTATTTTAAGCGTTCTGTCTTTGTCTTTTCGATACGGAAAGAACAAGACAGAAGGCTCAAATTAAGTTTAGTTCTGTCAAATAAGTTAGCCGAATCGACACAAATGTCAACACTTTGTGAAGCCGGTAACAAATCTTGAATTAAATGCGTCTTTCTATATATATATATATTTTTTTTTTTTCATATATCTTTCCCAACCGGTTTCGAATATGAGAGAATTTTCAAGGGATATTAAATGTTACGGAATAAATAATTAACTGTGTATATTCTTGAACTTAATTAAACTTATCATGGTTTACGTCGTTTATGAAATGGCCAGTACCTAAAATCCAAAATTGTATTTATCTATTCCGTAACTTCATAGAACAAATAGTAGTTAGTAACATCTAATATGCCATGAAAATTGTGTAATATCGGAAACCGGTTGGGATTGAAATATGGAAAAATAATTGAGACCAGCGGCTCTACCGCGTAATTCTCATTTGTATCAACTTCAAGCAAATGCATGCGAAATTCAACGCGTGCAAAAGAGATGGCATATTAGGCGGGCGTCGTCACACTCACGTCTAATTTCAATCTCAAGCTGATGTTGATGAAAATGAGAATTACGCGGTAGACCCACAGATGCATTTAACTCAAGCTGCATATCTACAAAAACGGACGCATATCAGCCAAGCACGGAAAAAAATAAACAAAGATCACTATCGTGGTTCTTCTACTGATACATTCAAGTGTGATATTGAAACAATGTTTAGAAACATTGGCGGATACAGGGGGATATGGGGGTCATATTATATTTGACTATTTTACTCGACTTTTTGATTCGATTTGGGTGCACTTTTACGCAGTATAGGTTTATAAGATGCATTATTATATTGATTTGCCAAAAGCACCTTAAGGCTTAAGGCGCTAAAAAACTTCCCTTTTTTAGTTTGTGATAAACCTTGTCAGAATGGCCGCCCCAAAAATCAAATCCTGGATCCGCCCTTGTTTAGAAACGGATCTAAACTAATCTCATAGTTGATGCTTACGATTGTTGGCACTTGGTCTATTCTATTTGTCTTTTGTTCTATTGCACGTCATTACATTAGACATGGATAAAATTATCAAGTAATAATTGTTAAAAGGCCCTAGAAAATGCTGTACAGTGAAACCGGTCGGGCATAATATTTTATTTTATATGCGGATAAGTACAAGCGTTTTTTAAACACAATGTAAACTAATCCCACCGGCGCGGCGGCGGCGCGGCGTTTATGGAAACCCTTCCAGTATTCAGAACCACAGTACTTCTGAGCTGCGGGAGGGTTTAAGCGATTGAACGCGCAGTTTGATGAATTAAATGCTACCCTGCTTTTAGTTCTGTAATGCGGGAGGCTTTACAAACGCAATTCTAGCATTATGGATATAAATTCCTACCGCTACTCAGATTAGCCTACCCTGCTTTTAGTTCTGTAATGCGGGAGGCATTACATACGCAATACTAGCGTTATGGATATGAATTCCTACCGCTACTCAGACTAAACATTCGGTTATAGGTTATATATATATATATAACAGAATACGCTTAGTAAGGACATTTATGTAATCAAGCGAAGATTAAAGAAAAGATGAATATCATAGTACTAAGAAAAAAAATTGAATTGCATAAACGTATGACATTATATTCATAAAGTTTTTAACAATTTTTTTCGTGAATTTCTCAACCGCTTTATTTTTCCTTTAATCTTTACGTAAACACATATTACCATGATTTTTTTTATATTTTTGGTCCACCAGTTTTGGAGATAAGGGGGGGGACATACATATTATTGTTTTTTAAAGATTTCTCGAAAGCAGTGCCAGCTAGTAAATAAAGTAAAATTATATATTTTTACAATCAAATTTTTAATACCTACAATTTGATACCAGTATTGTATTTATATAAAAAAATATATATTTCACTTCTTTTTTATAATTCTCATTTGTGCTCATTTTTTTTTTCGCTATTGTTCTACTGTAATTGGGCAGTTATGATCTATAATTTATATTTTTTTCATATTTTTCGGTCTCCCAGTTTCGGAGATAAGGGGACAAGGACATACATATTTTTGTGGTTGTAGTAAATATATATATTTTTACAATTAGCTCTTTAATATCTTTAATTTGATATCCTTATTGTATTTTTAGAATAATATATATTTTTTCTTACTTTTGTTTTAGAAATATTTTAAACAATTTAAAAATTTTCATATTTTTTTACACTGTAATATGTGGGCAAATTAATGCAATTTTTGTGCCAAATTTCAAGTCTTTATCTCTAACGGTGCTAAAGTTATGAGGTTGTGACATACAGACGGACGGACGGACGGACAACGAAGTCTCACCATAAAGGTTGCTTTTGTACCTTTTAGGTACTACGGAACCCTAACAAACAAAAGCGCGATGCGCATGATATCGCTCTCTCTCTCTCTCTTGGCACGTGCCGCTTTCGATCTGAGATCGGGGAGCATAGCACAGAAATCCCTCCCGCGTGTCAGATCGCACCTAAGTACTTTTATGCTATCAAGGGATCTGAGTAGAGGAAGCGTTTTTATTATGAAGTCTTGAATACTACACCGAAAACAATACCCGAATCCAGATTCGTGTCGCTTGCGATCTGAGATCGGGGAGCATAGCGCAGAAATCCCTCCCGCGAGTCAGATCGCACTTAAGAACTTTTATGCTATCTAGGGATCTGAGTAGAGGAAGCATTTTTATTATAAAGTCTTGAATATTACACCGGAAACAATACCCGAATCCAGATCGTTCGCAACTCTGAATAGTGGAATGGTTTAAAGCAACTTTCTGTGAATTAATGCTAGTAAACCCTCCCGCAGCTCAGAAGTACTGGGGTTCTGAATACTGGAAGGGTTTCCATAAACGCGGCGGCGCGTTATTGTGTCCTTAGCTAAACTAAAACATTTCGTATTTTCTTTCAAAGAATTCATTTTTCCTACCTGATAGAAAAAAAACAAAAACATAAAAGCTATTAGCCCCGAAGATGGACAGCTGAGATTATCATTCCGAAAGTCCGACTCAATGAAAAATGTCTGTCTTTATTATAATTATAAATCTCAAGAACGACGGTTTATTTTGACAGGCAAATATTCTTCAGAGCCCGTGAACAGACGGGCCACAGAACACGGAAACTATTGCCCTGGTTTAAAAGTTACGCGTCGAGCTGTCAGTCAAAATGAATCTCTACTCCGTCGAGATAGAGATTCTGGGAACTGAAAGCAAGTATATGGACTGTGCCGGTTAGTTTCAAACTAACGCGCTGTTTACTTCAAGACGATTGACGTTGAATGATAATAGCCAAAGTTACCTGTATTTTACCACAGTATAGATAAGTAAAACAGTATTATGTCTTCATATAAAACGGCCAAAACGCGCGTTTCCAAATCTCGGTTCACACCTACTAGTAGGGGTGCGTCGCAGTTAAGGGCGCACCGAGCGTTTGCCTTTGCCTCTATCTTTTTCTTTGTGTGTAAAAAGTAAAGAAAATAACCAAACTTTTGCACTTTTTTCATGTTTTTCGTTGTTATTTCCATCATATTGTTCTTAAATAATAAACTATCGTGTATTAACGGTTCAGTTATCTATGAACTTTATTTTAGTAAATGAAGCATAATATCAAATTACTTATTTATATAAAAAAGTAGGGAAAAATTGGAAAAAATTACTCGAAAAGAGGTAACTTTGCGAATTTATTCTATCGAGCCATTTTTATTAAATCGTGTTTCCATCGTGTAAACAGTCTAGTACATATCCCCAATAATACCAATATATTTCCCTAGATTTAAATCTAATTGTTTACTACTTCAAACAAGGGTTATAAAAACGTGTTTGTATGTGTGAAAAGCTCAGCGCGCTCGCGGAGAGTGTACGACACCAACCGATTCCCGCGCATTTATGTGGGCAGCCCTAATGCGTGCGTCTACCGAGCGTTGTTTTAAGTACACTGCCCCAGATTTAATACTGTTACTTATCTATACTGTGACTTTACTGTGCAAAGTACCTTTGTGGTCAAAGGAAATTAAAGACGGGTCAGACGTTGTTTTTGTGATCGTCAATATTTTGTAACGCAGTTTTGCCAAAGACAACGGGTCCTCTAAAAAGGCCGTTTTGCATGAATCACATTATGATTCTGTTCTAATGCCGTTTCTTTTGCGAGCGTGAAAAAACTCTGACTTTATCCTACTTTCAAATAAATTTATGATTCGCCCAAGTCGGCCTTTTTAGATCCCCAGGTCTTCTAAAAAGGCCATTCTAATGCCGTCTCTTTTGCACGCGTGAAAAAACTCTGACTTTATCCTACTTTCAAATCATTTTATGATTCACCCAAATTGGCCTTTTTAGATCCCCTGGTCCATTACTTAGAGCTTTATACGTGTTACTTTATTGTATATTGTTCCTTTGATTCGGTACATTTTGAATAGAAAAGTGCTGCTATCTGTTAATTCTAGATAGAACTTTTAAAAGCATCATTAATTATTCTGCTCGTAATTTTAATATCTGCACACTAGAAGCTTCTTTCAAAAAAACTTGAGCTTTTTGTGGACTGTAAAATTGTTTTGTACCTATGTTTACTTGTTTTTTATACGTTTATGTTTACGTAAATGTACGGCCACAGTAAAGATCTCTTACCTACGTGGATGGGTGGGCACAAAGTAGTCGAAGTATAAACATTTGACATTTTCCAAGTTCAAATGTCGTGGGAATGTGACACTGCGCAGAATTTATCGTCAAATCGTAAATATCTATGAAATTCTATTTGATTTAAATATATATAATATTTCGTCTATACTTATAACTTCAGATTGCATTGTTTTTGGTCCTTGAAAACCAAATTTCTTTTGGTTTTCAAACGTTCGTATCAAGAACGCGGTTAAGGGATAAACTTGAGTTTTTTTTTTCATAAAAATCTAATAGAAATTTGAAGGGAAATAATTAAATCAATTAAATATAATAATAAATTAAAATAAATATGTAATGTATAGGATGGGATTTGGTCGGCCACCTTGATTCGTGCTAAGGGGCTAATCATTGAACCTTGTTCCTGGTCCCTGGCCGGGTCTCCGGTATGGGTTCGGACGGTTGATTAGATTTCACTTTGTATAATATATATTTTACCTATCATCTTAATCGTATATACAGGGTGGAAAAAATTAATGGGCCCTGGAGGAGAACTACCTTAAATCCTTTAGTTAGCTCATTTTACTGAAAGGAAACATTCCTTTATTTTTTAAAAGAAACAAAACTGCATTCAAAGATCTTCTAAAATTCGCTTGTTTCACCCGGGAATCGAACCAAATAAAAATGAAAAAAAAATAAACCCTCGCTATTTTACTATACGAATTGGTAGGATTATTGTTCAGGATAAAATGTGTCTAATAAACATTTGGTCTTACACTCATCTGTTGTACGAGATACCCACGAAATTGAATATTTATTACAAGTTCTTTGTTAACAATACCTAATAAAATACTGTTAACTTGTAACAAGTAAATGACACGTTTTAATTTTCTTATCTCTCTAACATCCAAAGACATCGTATGAAGTACAAGCTTGCTAATGTTATTTACCTTAAGTCCTTGTTGAAGACTTCGATAAGAAAATCGTAATAAATCTATGCACAGCACAATTCCTTCTTGCACTAGGCGTACAGACGAAAAGTTTAAAAAGGGTAACTATTTTTTTTTGAAACGCGGTGCAACAAATTTAAAATTCGAATGATAACTTTCAACATTTTTAAAATCGATAAAACTAGTCGTTCGAATTTCAAATTTAGTTTTGTTTTGCTTTCATTCCGTGCTGTCATTGTGTAATAATGGCGTATCAAGAACAATTTTATTTATTAGAAGCTTGTTTTCACTTTTTTTTATTTCAAAGACCAAATATTTATTAGACAAATTTTATCCTGAACGATATTCCTACCAATTCGTATAATAAAATAGCGAGGGTTTATTTTTTAGTTTTTAGTTGGTTTAATTCCCGGGTGAGACAAGCGAATTTTAGAAGATCTTTGAATGCAGTTTTGTTTCTTTTAAAAAATAAAGGAATGTTTCTTTTCAGCAAAATGAGCTAACTATAGGATTTAAGGTAGTTCCCCTCCAGGGCCCTTAAATTTTTTCCACCCTGTATATGTATATATATTGCTACATAAATTATATAAACCATTCCATTACGGATTACATACTATCATCATACTTGTGGTCTTTTAATACACAATTCCCTAAGTTACAACATTTACACAACTTTGATTCCATGCTCGGCGGATGTCCACAAAAAGCGATCTGCCCTTGTCAAATTTTTTGGTCTCGCTTTCGTTACTCCATAACCGATCTTTTACTCTATACTACCTATATCTATGGTTTCAGGTGCTCACAAGAGATTCTGTGACGGTGGCTGTGGATGCTGTAGTGTATTATAGAATCAAAGAACCTTTAAACGCTGTTGTCAGAGTAGCTGATTACAGGTAGGTTTCTTTTTCGATACAATATTGATATATATTAATATACAAGGTGACTTTTTGATCATCATCCAAATTCATACTGGTGGCTTGGTAAGTGATTAGTATCATGGATCAATAACAATTTTGGTGAAATTCGGAAAATGAAATTTTGACTCCCCATACTGACTCACTCGGGACTGGAAGTGAATTTCTATGGGAAGCCGAAATTTCATTTTAGGAATTTCACAAAAATTGTTATTGATCCAAGATACTGATCACCTATCAAGCCTCCAGCATGAATTTGGATGATGATCAAAAAGTCACCTTGTATAAGGTCTTACAATTTAAATGGAAAGTAATTTAAGAGGTGATTCAGTATCGGTAATACATCGCATTCCACTGCAAACCAATTTTTTTTGCGCGAACTTTTTTTCACTTCTCAGTACAAAGTGGTCCGATCAGCTGACTCAGTTTGTATGGAAAAGTGAAGAAAAAATTCGCGCAAAAAAAAGTACATTTCAGTGTAATGTGATGTATTAACGATACTGAATCACCTCCTAAATTACTTTCCAATTAAATTGAAAGACCTTATATAAATTAATATTACCGATAGCTAAGTTGGAAGGACTCTATACCTTATAATTGTTTACTTACTGAGCATTGCATGTTTTTGTGCCCTCGCCCCTTTTGTGTGACTCACCCCTTATCAAGTTGAGAAGTAAAAACCATCGGTGAAAAGAGAGTACGAGTTGTGAGTGACACACTCGGGAACACCTCGGAGGCCTCTTCGGGGATACAATATGTCGTGACGATATTTTTATGTATCTACATGAATAAAACGGCTATAATGATTATAGAATTCCCATAGCTTAATTTCAAAAAGATCTTTTTTTTTTCAGAGAATATAGGCCATTTTAGAACATAGTTTTCATTATTTTGTGATTATTTAAAGAATTTTCAGTTAGACGTCACTTGAGAATTTTAGACGCTATACTGATTGTATAGCGTCTAAAATTCTCAAGTGACGTCTGACTAATGTGATGTGTAATTACTTATGAAAAAAAGTTGTCTGTCTCTGTCTGTATCATCCATCTGTCAAATCAGTCGGCAGCAAATTTTTATAAATTTATCTTGATAGCAAAGGACACATTTCTAAATAGCCATTTCTCAAGTGACGTCACGTGAAGGCAAATGTAAGTTGCAGCTTTTTCGTAAAAATATTCATCATCATGAGGTTCTTTAGACTACAAGTTCGATATACGGTTTACTAAACCTAAATCTCGAAATGGTTTTTGAATGAACACACCTTAACATAATTTAATCTAAGCGAATTAAATGAAACTTGAGAATAATTCATGATTTAACAGCGGTTTCGAGTGAAACCCGCCTTTTTCTAATTAATCGAAACAGAACACATTCACTCAATAGTTATTCAAAAAAACCTTATTACCTATGTATTATGTATGTTGCCATCGCAAAGTGTCCATTAGTTTATGTAACTGAAGTAGGTACTATTTGTAATATAATTATCTACTTTGTAATGTAGATCTCAGTCTCAAAATCGTATTTTCAGCGAATCAACGCGACTCTTGGCCGCGACCACTCTCCGGAATGTCCTTGGCATGCGCGACCTGGCTCAACTCCTCAGCGACAGAGAAGCCATCAGCCACATGATGCAAGCCAACCTGGATGAAGCCACCGAGCCTTGGGGCGTGGAAGTAGAACGAGTTGAAATGTATGACTTGAATGCGTGTAAAAGCATCACCAGACTATAGTTGCCGGTACAATTAAACAGCAAGTACAGCCTGATGATACTTTTACACTCATTCATGTCATACATTTCAACTCTTTCCAGTTTTACACCCCTGCGTAAGGCACAATAAGCAAGCGCGGTAATGACCAAGGCATAGAACAAACGATTGTAGATGTTTTGTTCATGCTTTGATCATCTGGACGACTGAACGTTCTTCAAACTATTTTCTAAATACTTGACACATGTACACTCAGCAAAAGATATAGGTACCCGGGCCCAGCGCAAACACTTCGATCCTAAGATCCACAGGGCCACAGGTGAGTGCAATACAATACAATAAAATGCAATACAATATTCTTTATTGCACACCAAAAACAAAGATGTGCAGGTAGATTTCCACGGCACCATGCCTTAAATGAAATCATCCGCCTAGCACTCGTCTCAGCCAACATCCCTTGCACCCTGGAGCCCCCTGGCCTTAGCCGGACAGACGGTAAGCGCCCAGACGGTCTAACCCTCGTTCCCTGGGAGAGAGGTAGATGCTTGCTATGGGATGCAACCTGCGTCAGCACTTATGCTAGTTGCCATTTAACCTACACAGTCAAAACCGCCGGATCTGCGGCTGAGAGCGCCGCTAGGCAAAAACATACCAGATATAAAGATCTAAAACAAAATTACATTTTTATTGCCGCCGCATTTGAAACGACCGGCGTATGGGGCTCTGAGGCCAAGACATTTCTGAGGGCACTCGGAAGAAAAATAAAAGACAGATGGCAAGACCACCGCTCAATGTCGTACTTGGCGCAAAGGATTTCCATTGCAATCCAACGCGGGAACGCAGCGAGCGTAATGGGAACCTTTGTGCCGGGTACGATGAGGGGCGGTCTTTTTCATAGTTAGGATTTTATTTCTAAGTTAATTTTGTTTTTATAGTAGGTTTATTTTAAGCTTTGTAGTTAGTGTATATTTTAAGTATGATTTATAATTTAGTATTCTTTATGTTATTTAAGTTTCTTGTTAAAACAAAGTAAATAGACAATTTAAAAAGTAAAAGTAGGGTACAATTGGCGGACTTATCACTAAAAAGCGATCTCTTCATGACAACTTTTGTATGGAAGAACTCTTAAAAGAAAGAAAACAATGTGTAGTAGCGGTGTACAGAATAAATAGATACAATTACATACCTTTACATAAATAACATATAAATAAAAATAAATCAGTGTAATTATAAAAGGAACAGGTAGAATTAAAATAATAATAAGAATAAAAAAGAAACAATTTGATCAAAGTAAAAGATAAAGTTGTTTAACCAGAGTTTTGAAAACTTGTAAGGATGGAGCTAATGTATGGATGGAATAATTTACCAAGTATTCCTCATCTCATCTATCAGTCACCTGTAGGTCATGGTTTCCAAGTGTTTGCGCTGGGCCTAGATACTCGTATCTTTTTCTGACTGTACTTCTATTCAAGTTTTCTCTGTATATAAGGTCTTTCAATTTAAATGGAAAGTTATTTAGGAGGTAATTCAGTGTCGTTTATACATCACATTCCACTGCAAAGTACTTTTTTTTGCGCGAACTTTTTCTTCACTTGTCCATACAAACTGAGTCAGCTGATCGGATCACTTTGTACTGAGAAGTGAAAAAAAAAGTTCGCGCAAAAAAAAGTGCTTTGTAGCGGAATGTAATGTATTAACGATACTGAATCACCTCCTAAATTACTTTCCATTTAAATTGAAAGACCTTATATATCAGTGTTCAGTTTGGTCTAACATTTAAGACAGAAAGGAAAGAGTAGCTAAAGAGGTTTAAATTATTGACTACATAATATAACTTTAAACTCTCGCGTTTCTTACACATTATAATATATATATGATCGGGTCTACCGCGATCAATTTTTACCTTTTTACGAAAAGGGGACACCCGACGTTTCGAGACAGTTACAGTTTCCCGTAGAGGCCCGTAGACCGCGAGACATGCAACTGTCTCGAAACGTCGGGTGTCCCCTTTTCGTAAAAAGGTAAAAATTGATCGCGGTAGACCTGTTTATATATATTATAATATTGACTACATAAGCGAAATGGTATCAACTTTGAAACCTCTAAGCCTCCATTTTTTAAACTAATACAGAAAAGACGTCCGGCTCCCAGTCCAGCTGCAGAGAGCGATGGCTGCTGAAGCTGAGGCTGACCGAGAGGCCAGGGCGAAGATCATCGCTGCTGAAGGAGAGATCAAGGCTTCTAAGGCTCTTCGTGAAGCGTCGCTTATCATGACTGACAATCCTATGGCTTTACAGGTATAACGTGGAAAGGATTTGATGTAGACTAAACATATATACAGGTCGGATTTTTAGTCGCTGAATAGCTAAAAGTTAGCGATATTCATTCATTTAGTAATCCACAAACAATATTATTTGAATACAATTCCCGGAAACTAACAGGTAACTTATCTAAAAAGACGCAAAAATTATTATCATGAAGAAAACAGTATATTTTTTAAGCTATCATATCAATTTAAAAAGAATATTTTTAAAATGTATCATTATGATGGATCATTTGGTGATTATGCGTATGTTGACAAAATGCCGTTTTAGCAAAACGCTTCTTGTAATTGGTTATTATTTTTAGCCCTGTGGGTAGTTTATTAAATAAAGCATTCGACTATCTCATACTGCTTATGTTTATTTCTAATTTTGTACCATAAATCTGATGATAAATTTCTGCGGCGACTTAATCTGATCTCCTGATTATCTTTGTTCTCAACTTTGTAAACATTTTTTATGAGATCAGAGAGAAGAAACAATAATATTTTAATATTATTATATATTGGTCAAATATATACAAGGTGACTTTTGCTACATCGTCCAAATTCATACTGAAAGCTTGGTAAGTGATCAATAGAAAAATAAATTTCGACTTCCCAGTCCCGAGTCAATCACTATGGGAAGAAGTAATTTATTTTTACAAATTTCACAAAAATTGTTATTGATCTATTATACTGATCACTTACCAAGTCTCCAGTGAAAATTTGAACGATATTCAAAAAGTCACCTTGTACGTTTATAAGCGAAGCGAATTTATACTCTATTCCACGAATCGAACTCACCCGTGTGCGCCCATTGGTTATTGCGCGTGACCTTCTTAAGCCAATGTGTTTCTTAAGGTTGGCTTACATGTCGGATTTTCTCCGTACGTTCATGGCTCTCACAGTGATGATCGTACGTCTGTGTTAGCAAAAAAATACCTATTAAAGATGTCTGATATTGTGAACTCGGTAGTAAGAAAACGTAAAAGACGCCCTTTTTCGTCGACAGAAAAATCTTCAATTTGCAATACACATAACGCTAGAATATAAAATATATAATGCATAGTTGTTGACCACCGGCATGTAAACCCGTCTTCGCTTATTGTGTCGCTTATCTCTAGCCAATGAGCTGCGAGTATTTTGTTTCCTAGGATTTCAACTCGTGGAATGGAGTTTAGTAGTTATGCCTGATTTAATTACGAATTTTAAATTTGGTTAATTTTTACGTATTAAATTACAAAACAAACACAAAAACTTACATCAACCTAACAGTTTATAAAGGAAGGGGACTAAATTCGCTCAGTTGTCATTCTGAGGGGGTATTTCGGGAAAAGAGAGAGACATTATCCTCACACATGAGAAAAACGAATAAGACTATGATCGAAAACAAAACGAATAAGACTATGGTTACATGGAAATCGAAAACAATTACAGAATTTATAATTTTTTATAAACTTGAAAGAAAACAAAAGACAAAGATAGTTATTGAGATGTATAATATACTTAATAACTATCGATATAACCTAACTATTATTCATACAAAGACATAGAAAGACGATCTCAGGTTGGGTTGTTTTTGTTTCAGTTGCGGTACCTTCAATCTCTCAGCACGATATCCGCAGACAGCAATTCGACGATAATATTCCCTTTCCCCATGGACTTCCTGAAGGCATTCCTGACGGGAGGAGCCAGTGTTGGCCCAAGCACGTCTCCTGCATTGCCAATTTAGCAATTCAGAAATTATGTGATATTGTAATAAGGATCGAGAATGTCTTATCTAGTCTAATTTATCTATTCATTATAATAACGTCATATTATATGAATTAAGGTTTAAGCTAAATTATATACATAAAGTTCCTGTTCAAATAATTTATAAGATACATTTCTTTTTAAGACTTTAAATCAACCGAGACTAAATGTTTAATCAAATTATACCACTGATGTTAGTCAGTGAAATACACATTTATCTTTTTATCCGTTTCTTTTAAAAAGTTGTTTATTTCATGTTTCATAACGTCGGTATATGTAAATTTTATATTTAGACTGACCCTCGGATCTAGAAACTTAAATTAAAATTTAATTAGGACATAATTATTTGTAATCTCACTGAGATTTATGAATATTTATGGTAACATCAATGGATAACATAAAAAAGGTTTGGTTCACACTTTTTACAATGTGTAATGTAATCTAGATCATTTAAGGTGTAGTCATCAGATTAAACAAAATTAAACACACTCAGCTATTGTGGTTAAGACGGTTATGTAAATAAGCAGAATAAACCCACCACCATTGCATATAGGTACCATGGTCAGTGGCGGATTTGCCCTAAGGCCCAGTAGGCCCGGGCCTAGGGCGCCCAGACATTAGGGGCGGCCAATCGTGGCAAAAAATACACTGATGATAACAATAAACTACCCAAAGTAATTATTACTTTGTTATGAAATATTTTATTTTATTATTAACCTGCGGGCCTATTATGTATCTCTAGTTGCCTTCTGGACTGGGTGTCTATCATTAAAAACATAGATATACTATCGATTTCCGGTTTCCTAAGGATATGTTCGCACTTGAAGTGACGACACAGATTGTTAATAGTTCAATACCCACTAAAGGCAATTTTGAAATTTCAGTTTTTATCTATGTTTTTGATGATAGGCACCTAGTACAGTTGGCAACTAAAGATACAGAATAGGGGGGCTGATGAAACTAAGCACGTCAGAAATCAAAGAAAAGGCCAAAGCATTACAAAAGGTGTATTGTACTGACTTAGACGAGAATTTCTTAGAATAATGTGTCCATTTTCGTGCTTACTGAAATATAAAAAACCGGTCAAACTCGCGTTCCATAATTTTAATTTTGTCATTTTGTTTTCGTGTATTTCTTAACCGCTATATTTTTCCTGTAATCTTTACGTAAGCAGATATTAACATGATATTTGAAATATTTTTCGGTCCACCAGTTTTTGAGAAATAGGGAGGGACATAAATTTTTTGTGGATTTCTCGAAATAGATGCAAGTAAATATAGCCAAGCTATATATTTTAATTACAATTTGATACCCATGTGACTTGTATTCTATATAAGACATAAGCAAAATTAAATTTCGGAATATATTTCGATAAAAGTTGACAAGTAAATTCATATGTGATGGGAGCTAAGAAAGAGGCGGCTGGTACTACATGGCCTAGGGCGGCCAAGACTGCAAATCCGCCACTGACCATGGTGGTTTATAGTGGCCTGAAGTTAGCTGCAGAATCACGTTTGACAGACAATTTTTCCCAACGCTTTTTGACATTTGTTGAGGGTCATAGTCATGACCGAATCGTGGGTGTTTATCGTGGAAAATTTGGTACATGCTCTAAGTGGAAAATAGTAGTTTGTTGTGATCTGATGACCGTACCCTTAGCATATTAAATTCTAGCCTTGCTTGGCTGCCAGTACCCTACTCTAGGCTCAAACTGTTGCCAACTTGTCAAAAATAATAACACGCTGTACGTCATATAAACAATTTATTGTACAAACATACAAACAACTAATAAATAGTCAACAAACATGCGATAATCTACAACAAGATAATAAATAAGACTAGTATTCCCTGTTATCTTCTTCCTCATCTTTCTGGTGTCCGTAGTGCACGGGCTGCTGGGCTTGACCACCAGATTTCTTGTGGACGGTAGCCTGAAACAGACGGTCAATATTAAGGCTATCATTGAGGATAGGCCCCGCAAAAACATCAAAGGTCCCTAATTTATTCTTCGTGGTTTGAGGAATCTAGCAATACTATAAAGTGAAAAAAAATATATATATTTGCCTAGAATATAATGCACACACTTAGCGAAACAGAATCATCTGAAATCATTCCAGTAATGAGAAAAAAAACAACAAAGATTGCTCTTAAAAAAAGTTGTCATGTCGAGATTTAAGATTACTTGAGCAAAATTCATACATATTAATTATGGATTAAAACCTGTATAAAATTCATTACACTCTGAAACGAACACATTTTTCCTAAAACGTTTAGTTTTTTTTTTTTATAAAATAAAACTTGTGAATAAAATTCCTCCTTGTGAAACCTCTACTTAGCGTGGTTGTACAGTGTTATGTCAAATTGGTCTTTATCTGCTCAAGCGACGGTTGAGTCTCAGATCTCCACTGCCTCAGTTAATCAAATACCTATCGTTGCCGCGGGCTCTAACTCAATGATTCCCTTAATTGAAGTCAGTTAACCGTACGTCATAAAATTATCATAAGCAATGTACAGAATCGGAAGGAAATCATTGGCTAAGATTGTATCGGCCCAACAAAATAAAGAAGAGGCCTGTACCCAGCTGACAGCTGGCAGTGATCATAATGAGATCCAGAGTGAAAACATGGAAGAATCTTCTCTAAAAATATAAAATGCAACTTCTTCCAAATTGTTATTTCGTTTTATAGTGGCTTTTGTGCTTTTTGCCATTTGTCTTTTACAACTTTACTGGACAAAGGATGAGGAATACCGAGAAGTTCCAACACCAGTAACGTCTACCAATCTGTATGTAAATTTATTCATGACTAACAAAATTACTTAACAGGTTTTATGCGGTTATCGAATAGGTTTCTCAAGGAAAGGTTTAGGATATGTGTGAAGGCGCTGAGACTAAAAGAGCTGGGTCTCGACAATAATCCCTCTATAGCAATTCTGTCTTATAGACTAGACTTACATTCGGCCACTACCGAACCTGACGGAAAGCGTAGATGAAACCTAGGATGGAAGCGTTTGTGCAGAAAGTAGAAGAGTGCAAGCGGCTGAGATGACAATCCGTCTGTCCAGGGACTTCCGGAAACAATACGAAAGTTGGTCACGGATGAATCACTGCTGTTACCCAGATTCTAGAGGCAAAAGAAATAATAGGTGACAACCTGGAAGCCATTCTTAGAGTCGGCGGTGTACCGCACCAGCCTGATGGAGCCGTCGGGTTCCACCAGGGAGTACTCTCCGCGCACCACGTCACCGTCTCGGGTTTCCTTGTGGTTCTGCTGATTTCCGGTGTGAGGGTCTTCTACTCCATACGCGTAGCTATAGTCTGGCTTAGCCTGGTGAGGAAGATGATTACAATAGGATAGAGTGGAGTGGTGTAAGTGGTCTTTTTTTTATCTGGTAGCTAAACGAAGCTTGTTTTTTCAAATCAAAGCCGTACTTACAGTGCTTTATTCATTTCAAAATTTCAAAAAAATTCTTTTGTCTACTGTTTCCGAGTTATGCCACGGATGGGCGGAATATGGCCCTGCTAAATATATTTTCGCTCTTTAATAGAATCCAAAATGTTACGTTGATGGAACTGAAAGTTATGAACCCGAGAATGAAAAGAAAAAGAAAAGGAGATCCACAGCACTTCTTAATCCCTAGTATTCAAAATTGTGAGATCTAATCTTGCAAATAATTACCACATAATCAACGGTCTTCAAATGCGCATATTTCTGCGTATCGGGATGAATCTTTCCCGTGTGATGATCGTATCCATAATCAGCGTGTTGTTGGGCAGCTAGACCCACGGCTGCTGGCACCTGAACCTCTCGGATCTGACCACTCACTGGGCCACTGAACTTATTGTATGAGTATCCTCCTGTAGGATTGCAGGTTACGACGACTGCTAGCGCAAGCATGGTAACAGTCTGAAATAAATTAGTTTTTATAATTATAGTTTGGTATCAGCCTTTCTAAAGTATCTACGACTTATCAGGAGGTAACGGGTTCAAATCTCGTAATGTGTGTTAGGTCTGTATGCTGTGTTGGAAGGCACGTTAAGGCGATACCAAAACAAAAATGGGGATTTTTCGAATCCATTTCACTATAACGTCATCTACGTATTTCATTTTTGGGTAAATGTTTATTGAGTATTTTTAATAATGAAGCAATTTATTAAGTAATTAAGTTTTTTTAAGTAATTTATTGATTATGATTCTCACTGAAGGAAAACGAGATTGGATGAAATTTTCTCGATAGAATTTAATTCCGAAAAGACCTCTAAATTGTTTTATTTTTTCCTGTAATTCTGAAATCCTAACTAATTTAATTGTGAAATTGAATTCAAAATGTAGATATTGTGTATTTGTAAAGTCTCCTTGAAAATATTTTTGACAAAATAGCTTAGTACATTTTATATTAATAAAAATCCGACTTTTTGCTACTTTTCCACGAATCCGTCCCACTCGCACTGAAGGTTTTTTCGCATATGGAGTAACAGGGACGCTAAAACTTTTACGTATCGTATCCCATGTTTGTGTCCAAAGTACGGCACTGCAGTTCAACACACACCTCGCTGGGACATAAAAATCGGCGGTGAAACGTAGGTCTATGAGAGTGTTGACTGTGATTTGCATTTCACTGTCCATTCTCGGCATAAATCTGACACCGGTTCATATCCTGACGACGTCATTTTTGTTATTTTTAGGAAAGTATCAGTGTGCGACCAATCGATACGTTTGGCATGGATAGTACTTTTGGATGCATGACCGTTGATTGCATGTACATCTTGGTCACTTGGGAAGCACGTAAAGCTGTTGGTAGGGCTGTTAGGAACGAAGACCTAGATGGCAACTGACACTAAATTGCCTACTTACCACGAAACAAGACCAAAAAACATCCTTGAGAAGTATTCTAAAATCTTTTCGGAAAGACGGCACAGTCAATGGAATTGAAGGAAGGAAGGAAGGTTCATTTTATTTTAAGATATTGATAGAGTAGAAGCTAGAAAAAAATGGGGTATTTCGTTTCCAAATTGGTCAACCGACTGACGAGAAAGTGTCACCGTAACGCGGTCAGGCCTACCGAACAAGGTTGATCTTTGTTATTACAATCAGAAGTAAATAAAACCGCAACGGCCTTCACGGTTCTAAAACCGTGACTAACTGGTTACTCAATGGAGATGGCATTGAAAATACTATGAATGACAACGAAGAAAGCATAAAAGTTTTGTCTCAAAAAAGAAACCCTTGCACGCCCGTGTCTGCTATAACACAAAAACGGCTAGACAAATTACGCTGTGTTGTTTAAGTGGGTACATATACAGACAAACTTACGTGCAGAACCCGAAAAATTATCAATAACGTTGCATTTTAAGTTTATTTTTAAGCAGTTATCATATTTGCATTCAACTGCCTATGTGGCCTTGTGATCGAGTTCCGTATGAGCACAATTTGTCAGCGTGCCTCGGAAAGCATCTGAAGACTTTGGGTACTTATTGAAAAATAGTAGTTTTGAAGTTTGATAAAGCCAAGTATCATCCGTGGGAAGTTGAGTTTGCATGGCGAATCGAGGCACAGCTTTTCATGGCTTTAAAAATACCATGCTACTTTGGCCAGTATTTTTATCTAAATCTCCTACGGTTCACTAACTCTTAAAGGATTAACAAAATTACAACAGCGCTTTCATTTTCTTTTTATGTTCCGTCCTTTTCATGGCACGTGTGTGATGTATTAAAAGCGCGTAACAAAACGTCAAAAAAGTTATGTGGAACAGGAGGGCTCCTCACTGATACACTGATATGAATTAGAACAACAATATTAGGATATCTATGGTTTGAGATTTGATTTAAGGCGATTACCATCGCCAAATTAGCAGCTCGATATTTGTCACTACAAATATCGACTGAAAGGACATTGAAATAACGTTCACATCAGCGCGCAATGCATAGTGGCTGTTACGATGCTCGTTGCGTCCTAGATAGGGCAAAATAGGAGAAAATTATACTTTTCACTTGGACGTGATTACTCGATTGAATAATCTTATGTTATGTTTATAGCTATAAAGTTTATCTATTTATCAAAGCATAGATGAATTCAATCGGCCAAGCCACTCAGGAGCAGTAGGGAATTTGAGGTCAAAAAACACCATTCAGTAAAAAAAAAATCATTTAGAAGTTTTGGTGGTATGAAAAAGAAAAATGTTGCATATGTTGTCTAAGAGTTGATTATTCATAATACATTTTTTCATTATTTTTGGTTTGGCCATAAACGAGGAGTAGGCTTTAGAAAGTACCCATTTGGCAATAGTAAGGCCCTTAAGTAAGACTGCCCTCGGTGCCCTTTCAAAATCGGTCTAAAAGAACTCTCAAAAGAAAGTTTAAAACGAAATAAGTAATGAAAATAATAAAAAAAATATTTATTGCACGTTCAAATAAATCAGTACAGAGGGGAACCTAATGCTAATTAGCATTATCTTCCAGTTAACCTTGGGTGTTGAGGATAATTTATTTAGAGTATACCAAGAATATATAATTATAAGAATTAGAATACAGGGAATAGGGGATTTATACTAAATAAACAAAGTAAAATAAAAACATATTTATGTAAATAAAATATCAAAATACTTATACATAATATTACGTAATAAAATAAGTAGAGAAATATTGGACGTTATTCTAAAAATTACTCGGATATGACAAAATAGAGAATACTTTTAAAAGCTTTGTATATCTAAATAGTGAAGATAGTTTCCTTTTAAAATATCAGTTGCGGATGAGAAATATAGCTAATACTCGTAATAAATTAGAAAAATAATAGAAATAATAGAAAAATAGCTTTGATTTTTTAGAAAGTTAAAGAATATTGATGCAAAGCTGAAGTAATCAACTACCTATCTGCAGAAACGAAATATTTTAATCAAAAATATGATTAAATAATAAATTAGTTTACCTTATAAATGAACGTCATCGTAATTATGTTGTTTTGTTTATTTGGCACGTAAACTCGAGTAAACACCCTCTGGAACTGGTGATATTTGCGGAAACCTTGTGGTTTTATACCTTCAGGTAGATGAAATAATAAGTGCAATCGAGAAATTTGTCTCCTGTGTTGCGGCACGGTTTGAATCAATATCTACATTTTCCATTATTCGGCGGGTCAAGCGCAGTGTCGTGTTGCGTAGGTTTGTTTTAGATTGCAAATTCAAATAAGTGCTTTATTTTTTAAATAGGTACACAAATGTGTATTATAATACACATTTGTGTACCTATTTAAAAATGTATTATAATACACATTTTACAAGTCAATATTAATCTTGAAAAAATAATAGGATAGGATGAAGAAATAAATATAATAAAATAAAATTATACATTAACATAAGTAAAAAATTTAGGAATAAAAAATATTATAATTACATAACGCAATAAATACAAGAAAGCTGATAGATAAATAAGCTTAAGATAAATAATAAGATATAAATAAGAAATAATAAGATAAATATATGCCTAACACGCCCATTCGATTTGTTTTGCTAAGAAGGGCAACAAACTTAGCAAGATTAAGCTCAAAATTAAAGGTCTGTAAAATGTAATTTTAAAAATACTGATGAACTGTTCTATTTGTTAATTTTATTTATTTTAATCGAAACGGTTCAAATTTTTTATTTTATTTATCTTTGTGGTGAGCGCGTGACCCTTGTTTCAACCTCCTTGCCTTTTCCTGGGACAATGCATGATCAATGTACCATAATCGGTATTCTTATACAGGAAGTTTGGGGCATGGATGTAAACTTTTTCAGATCTTTTTCAGAATGATGATGAATATTTTTATGAAAAAGCTGCAACTTCCTTTTGCCTTTATGTGACGTCACTTGAGAAATGGCTGTTTAGAAGTGTGTCCTTTGCTATAAAGATAAATTTATAATAATTTGCTTCCGACTGATTTGACAGCTGAATGACAGATTAGTAGACAGACAGAGACGGACCACTTTTTTTATAAGCACAATCAGTATTATACTGTCCAATATTCTCAAAAGACGTCATAACGGACAATTATTTAAAAAATCATAAAAAATAATGGTTAATTTATTTAACAAAATAATGAAAACTATGTCCTAAAATGACGTAAAATTTCTGAATTATTTTTTAAAAACATTTTTTTTAGAAATTAAGCTATGGGAATTTATGAACGCGGCCTACTCGAACTACGAGACCACAAAATAACCACTTACAGAAGGTTTACTCCGCGTAACTAGCGAAAACAGGCAGTAAAAGAATCCAGTTTGGCATCACTTGAGTGTACGGAACCCAAAAAAGAAAATGTGAAATAAAATATTCCAGTAATAAGTATTTGAATGTGACCGCCTCTGCGGTCTCGTCACAAAATAGATACTATCAGAAGGCCGACTCGACGACGGAGCGAAAACAGACGAACACATGAACCATAGATAAGTATAATGTTGACATGAACACACGCGTACGTACGACGATCTCGGTCGAAGTCGGTCAAATGCCATATGAAATTCTGCCGAGATCATCATACGTACGCGTCTATGCATGTGTGCGTCTGTTTTCGCTCCGTGAGAGCTAGAGAATATTCCACCAACGGAAGCCAGTTTTCGACAGCATCTCCTAAGAGCTGTCTACTAGGGTGTGCACGTATGGGGCCAATCCATGGTGCCAGTTTAAAATCTTTCCAGTCCAGTGGATTGGGGATGGGAAACAGACTTCAATAACGACTGGATACCAACGTGGACCACGGCACCCGTAGCTGCTACCGCTTGTCTAGAACCAGGGGGGTGAATGTTACCTGTTAGCATTAGAAAATAAAAAATGTACGACAACTTCTGCCATCTAAGACACAGGGAACATGAACTTGGACGCTAGTTACACTTTTAGCTACCTAGATGTCGTTGTGTTAGTTTTGTTGTTTTTATTTTTATGAGGCAGCATTATGATTATGACCAGCGTTGCCAATTTTTGAGGAATTCCCCAAATTGCGGGGAATCTCAAGTTGATTGGGGATTGATATGTGGCAGGTAAATAGTTTTCAATTTGCCTGGGTGTATTATCTATGTCTAGAACTAATTCGGTGGAAGTGCAAATCACGGTGTGGTGCTAGATGCAACTGTAAAAAAAAATATTAAAATGCACCGAATTATGCCACTGTGGTGGAAATTGTGGTTCTAGCAACGAGTATGAAAAACTATAATAAAATAGATACATACATCGATTTAAAAATCCATACGGAAGATAACCTCGCAGTGCTAACACATGCATACTTTAGGTTTTGAACTAGTGGGAAACTTAACAACATTTAGAATTATCAGTCTAGTTATTGGTCTGAGGTCTAGTTAAAGAAAAAAAAAGTTTTCTTTGTCTATGGTAGGTACACTAATACCGCGTTCCGAATGACGACATAATCGATTTTATCACGTCAACGGTCATTCCGAGTCAGTGTTAGCGCGATAGCGATAGCCCTACAATCATCGCTATGACGTCATAGATGACATCATAAACGTAGCCATGTTGTGCTATCATCGTTCATGCTTTAGAGGGTTTGCACTGTGGGCGATCTATGAAAAGTGATAGCCGGCTGGTGGCAGTCTTAAAAATAATTTATTCGGAGCATAAGAGTTTATAACTAAACCATGATTCAAAGATTGAAGTTAAAGGAAATCACTTCTTGGACTTAGTAAAATAGTATACCCTTTGTATTCACGTAACTTAAAACGAATTCCTACAAATTCTGTCACTTTGAAGTGTCAACGTCCATGTCGCGTTGAAAAGCGTTCCGAATGGATCATAAGTTTAAGCATTGATGAACGCCAATGTCCATTCGGAATGACTTTATAGGCGTGAGAAGAGAAGTTTGATGGTAGTGTTGGCACTACTATCGTCATGCGGAACGCGCTGTAACACAACACAAGTCAATCAAAACATACGTAGTATCCCTCTATAATTTGTGATCAAAACAAACACTTTTGCGTTGCAAAATCTTTTAAAATCTTGAGAATTTCTAAGGCACGTGAGTATATCATTCGTTTTGGGTGGGACTTATATTGATTAAATTAAACGATCTAACGAACATTAATAGTAAAAAAAAACGCAGGTACCAACAATGGGTGGAAGTCCAAGAAAGAAGAAACCCAAACTGGATACCGGTAATAAACAAAAGCGATCGCATGAATCTGAAGAATCGTCTTCCAAACGCCTAAAAAGTCATGGCCTAGAGACGGAGAAAGAATCACAGGAAAAAAAAATCCACGCCATGAAGAGAAAAAACTTCATAACGGCTTGTGAGCAAGTTTCGTACCGAGCATATTTTGACCATCGATCGAGGTTCCAATTGGTTTATACTCCCGAATGTTTAACCAGAAATTCATGTAAACATCACAATGCTAACCTTGAAGTAAGTTCATTTCCCCTCTTAAGAAATGAGCTGCAAAATTTTTTAGGCAAATGGACTTTGTCTGGGTCCAGAAAAGTGAAACCATCATTGTAAAGTGTTTAGAAGAGAAAATCTGTTTTTTTTTTGTTTCATTTAAATTCATTCATTCATTTATGGATGAATATAACTCATACTGTTGTAAAATTTAAATAAATTCTCAACTAGTTTCGCCGTATCAGCGTTCTCTAGGGCAGCCATACTCAACGTGTGGCCCGCTAGCCTTTTCTATGCGGCCTGAAGGCTAGTACAGTATATTTAGATTAAGGCGATATGTAAAAGTTTTAGCGTCCCTGTTACTCGATATGCGAAAAAACCCTCAGTGAAAAGTAGCAAAAGATCGGTTTTTATTAATATAAAATGTACTAAAAATGCTATCAAAATTTCGTTTAACCAGGTCCTAGATACTGTTCAAACCCATCTAATAAAATATAATTGCAGTCCATATGTCATTCTAAATTGTCAAACCAGGAGAATTAGTGTCGAAAAAGACCTCATTTCAATAAATATTTCTATCGAGCCGAAATTCTCCAATCGTGTTTCTGTTTTAACAGATCCCTAGAAAAAGATTCCAAAAATAATATACTATTTCATCAAAATTATACATTATTAACCGAAGTAGATGTAGAAGTTATAAAAGTGTTGATTTATTTTCCGTAGCGCCTTAATATATAGGGCATACACAGAACACTATTTACATACTCTTAATCATGGCGGGCACGCGTGTTGTTGCCACATGTGCGACGTGAGCACAGATGACAGCGCTTGCTAGTGCCAAGAATTCATAGCAATTACAATGGCTGGTATGTCTTAAAATCAAAACGTAAAATATCCGATGAAAAAAGATTATTTCAAGACAATTGGGAGTAATAGTTTGTTATACCTAACAAACACAGTTCAGTAACTTGTTTGATTTGTCGAGAAAGTCTGATAATTAAAATATATAATATTATGCGACACGATAATACAAATGAAAATAGTTCATAGATTTCGACTTACTGACTTCTGCCATTATGCGAAACGATAATACAAATGAAAAATTTTCATAGATTTCGACTTACTGATTCTCACCTGGACGACGTTTTGAGAGTAGCATCCATTAATTACGTGCCAGATTTATCAAAAGTTTGCGTCAGTGTCAAACGTAACATTAATTTTTAAATTAAATAAATGCGACTATCTGGCCCAGGGAAAAAAAGAATGAGTATGGCTGCTCTGGGATTTAGTAGGTAGGTACTTATGTAAAATGTTATGCAAATACTGTTCATGCCTTTTGTGAAACAGTATAATAGTATTATTCAACCATGATGATGTTTCACCAAGTGCAGACAATCGCACGTATTAACTTTTGTAGTAACAATCCTGAGGAAGTTTCTTGTAGTACATTGATAAAGAAGAAAACACTTGTACTTTTCCACAAAGGACAAGTACTTCATAACAATGTGTGAAAAGTGATGCAAATTGCTGATAACACAAGTATCAACTCACTTGTAACATGCTGCTGCCGTAAAACCTTCTGCAATTTGTATTTGTATTTTTATCTCTTTATTCAATTAAATTATACACTTACTTTTTAGTTGTAACTAATATTATGAAAAAAAGACATGATCTTGCCCTTCTTCTAAGCGAGACTAATCGAATGGGCGGAGTTAGGCATATATTTATTATATGTATTTCATATATTTATAGTATTATTCCATATTCCTATATTTTTATTTTATTTAAGTGTATTTTTTTTTAATTAAATTTAATTAAACCCAACCTTTATTATTTCCCTGCATATTTCCCCATATTATTATTTATGCCATAAAACTATTACCTATACACATAGATTACCCTATTTAATTACTTATATTACATAAAAACTGACCTGTAATATTACAGTGGCATGCACAGAACTTTTTGCTGGAAAAGCAAGCAATTGGTCAAGAATAACAATAAAAGAAATATGAAAATATTTAAATATCACTTTGAAAAAAAAATATTTGTAAGTATGAAGCCAGGGTAGACTATGGTATCGATTCGACATAACACGTCTTAACTTATTTGACGGGACTAACCTTATTTTAAGCGTCCCGTCATTTTCTTTCTTTATCGAAAAGACAAGGACAGAGCGCTTAAATTTAGTTTAGTCCTGTCAAATAAGTTAAGATGTGCTTCCCCGAATCGGTACCATTGTCTACCCTAGAGTGAAAATTTCCAATACAAACTTTTTGTTTCATAGTGATATTTAAATTTTTTCATATTTTTTTTATTGTTATTCTTGACCAATTGCTTGCTTTTCCAGCAAAAAGTTCTGTGCACGCCACTGTGTAATAAGTGTATCTGTTATACCTACATTACATAAATAAATATATTTCATTTCAATAATTATGAACACGCTTTTACACAAGTGAGGTCTACACATGCTTGTATATTGCATGTTGTAAAGGAACTATTTGATGAAATATCTACCTCCTTTCTTTTTTTAGGAAACAGCTTCAGAAATGCCAGGTTATGTTGAAGAGTCATTCAAGATAGAAATGAAGACAAACATGTGGTGTGAGGCGTTAGAAGTCTGCCACCTCTGTATTACATCAAAAGAATACTTGTCTTCCAATGTTCTTAAAGACATTGTGGAAATTATTTTGGTAAGGTTCAAGTGCCTATAAAATTAGCTTTTTACAAACAGTCAGTACCTATACATTTTATATTAACCTGTTGCATGTTCTATGCTCCATTCCATTTGTGTACACGACGAGACACGCGCGCCTCTAGCAGAAAATATGTGAACTACGCGAATTTAGGATGGGGTCGCGCGGCGTTACCAAACAGACGCATTTCACAGATTTTCGCGTTTTTCAGGAAAATATCACGGACTTTTCATGTAAATAGCATATAATTACGTTTAGGAAAATAAATAAATTAGTCCCGTGTGTTTATTTACTCAGATAGCTGCAACATAGCATAGGCATGAATAAGTAGATAAAACAGCTATCTGACTCTGAATAAGTAAATAAGCATTAAAATTACTTAGTAAATAGCTCAGTAAATAGAATAAAGTAAATAATTACAAGATAGCATTAGGATCTTGCAGAATAAAGATGATTTTCTATGATTGTTTCATTGATACACCTAGCTAGGTCTTAAAGTAAGACCTAGGTATAAGATAGGCTACAATACATCGATCTAGGTATGCTAGGAAATACCTAAGTAGTCTGTAAATAGGCATAACAGCATGGTCTGTAAGCGTTACGACGGTGGGAAGGGTGGGAAGCAGACTGAGGACGGTTGGCCATAGAGAGAGGGCGCATATTTATACTCCTGAGGTGGGGGTTGAGGTAATATAAATACCCGCGCAGTACATTTTCGGCCGCCAGTCCGCTCCCAGACGTAGCGTAATGATCTTAGTACGTATGTGTAGACCTAAGTATCTAGAATAAGTTGGAGATAAGAATTAATTGTAAATAGGATGAATAAATAATAAAATAGTGCTCCAAGGGGTGAGGTAGAATGCCTATGTGTGCGTACGGGAAAACTACTATAAAAACGGGTGAAGCGCCGTCCACATTCATTCACATTCCGAAAAGGAAATAGAAAAGTAAGAAAGATCTGGCACTCTACCTAGTTCCTGGCTGCACTCCTTGGGTCCACAAGCGGCGTTTTTGTTGGTTTTCACATCCCGGCAATCTATTATAGTGCAGTACGGCCCGACCCACTGAGCTATCGTAAGGCTGTGCTGCACAATTTGCTTAGGTAGTGTGCCAGCCATGGTGCAAAACGATTTCCAAATTGTGAAAATCTTTGGATATAACATTCGATGTTGGGGACAAGGGACGGTTTCATTTGGGACTGGTTTATATTAATGTGGGACTGAATAATAAGTTAAATCCAATATTTATTCTTTCAGAATGCTCATGAAGATCCTTATGCTGGTTATACCATAAAATCTCTGATAGACGACTGCCAAGACTTACTGTTTCAAAACTTCAGTATTCATCCACCATGCCTGAGCAAACGTCTCAGAAAATGCTACAATAATTTCTTGACTTCACCTTTGGACCTTAAAGATAATACATTTACAAATAGATCAGACTTTGGCTGTGATAAAGGTATAGTGAAGTACTGCATGAATAGATTAGAATATGAAATTAGTCCAGCGAGCAAAGATGAACCTCTGGTAGACAAATATGAAAACCTCCCAGTAGAAATGAGACAATCTGTAAAAGCTTTGCATTGGCAGAAAGGGAAGTGTGAAATATTTGAACTGCTGTACCGGACGGACAGGATTGACAGGCTTATGGCGGTACTTGAAAGCATAATTGAGCTCCTGCAGTTTGATCTGGCTATCTGGCACTCCAGGTATGGAATAATGGATAAAATATTGCTGTTTCTTTATCAATCATCATTTTATAACTTATGATCTCAATTTATTTCCATTTTCTGTTCACAAAGGTAATAAAACGTTTTTCTTTGTTTCCAGGCATACCAGTAACCAAGGGCGCCACATCATGAGGTCTAACAGACCCCTTATGGCATACATTCTCTGGTCAGATAATGTGCTGTACACCGGGGCTGTTAACAACAACTGTCGACAAATATTGCAGCTCTTTGTGCAGTTTGTGCACTTGGGATATCCGAAAAAATATGTTAAAATTATGAGTGTAAGTGGCTACTCAATTAAAAGTCTGACAGTGTCTATATAAAGTACTAAAAACACTATATACCATAAGTACTAAAAACACTATATAACTTCAATGCAGATTATTCCTCTTGAAAATATACTTCATTTGGCAACCCACATAAACCCAAATTATTTGATGATTTAAATTCCAAATTTTTTCCTGGGTCCTACTGACACCTACATGTCAATTTCAGCTCAATAGACCCAGCCATCCTTCAGTTTAGAATGGACTTTTATTTATTTAATCGTATGGCTTGTAAAACTTTACTAGTCGTTCATAATATTATTGGGGATGTCTTTAGCCATTCAGCTGCGTCTTCTGTAAGGATGAACAGGTCAGAAATATTTCCATTAAACTTTCGGGTTGGGCATTCTTGGGATGATGTGGTCCACATTTTGCACCTCGGCACCGCAGTCGCAGGCTGGTGATGTTCTCCACCCACATCGGTGCATGTACTCTCCGGTACGACCATGGCCGCAACGGAGCCTGTTAAGAAGGCACCAGGATCTACGGGGAAGAGCGAACCCTTCTGGTTTCTTTGTGGGATCAATGATGGTAGTGCCCAGATTTGGAGGAGGATTCGTCTGCCATTCCTTTCTCCAGGATTCAGGGATGCCGATGTTGTCCTGTAGAAGACATTCTGCGGTCTGTGATGGTGGATGTCTCGACTTCAAGCGATTCGCTGTTGGGTGGAAGAACTCATTATATGCTGGTAGGCTAGGGTTTGCTCGGATCTTTAGCGCCTCTCTCACGAGGGCGTGCTGTCTTCTTAGATGTGGAGGTGGAATGTGACTAAGGGCAGGTAACCATTGTAGTGGTGTTGATTGGATGGTACCTGATATACACCTCATAGTTTTATTTAGTTCCACATCCACATGGTGCACGTGAGCACTGTTGAGCCACACTGGAGAGCAATATTCCGCAGTCGAGTACACCAGGCTAAGGCCTGTCGTCCGAAGTACGTCAGCGCCTGCTCCCCATGAAGTACTCGTGAGTTTGTGCAGAATGTTGTTACGGGACTCGAGCTTCTTTCTCAGCTTGTAGATGTGCTGACCAAAGGTTAGCGCCCTGTCCAATGTAATGCCCAAGTACTTAGGGAGGGGGTTGTACCTAAGATTCGCACCGGCAAAGGAAACATTGGGTTGATATTTTGCTTCCTTATTGTTAAGATGAAAGGTAGCGACCTCGGTCTTACTTGCACTAGGTACTAGGTGCCATTTTTTAAAATATACTTGGAGTACTTGCAAGTCTTTGGTCAGTGTCTCTTCAGAGAAGTGAAACGAGTTGTGCTGGCTGGTTATAGCAATATCATCCGCATAGATAAATTTGAAATGAATTTTGAAAATAGAATGGACTTATAGAGAGACACAGAATCTTAGGTACTAGGGTTTCTCTGTTGCCACAGAACTCTTCAAACAAATCTTGATGTAATAAGTTATTGCAATATTGTATTGTTGTTTTTTACAGACGTGGCTCAACACTATCATCCAAACATTCTATACATGCGAGACCAATTCAAACAGTGATTATCCAAACACAGCAAAATACTGCTCAACATTTGCAAGGGAGTTCTACAAACTATTTGTAGGTAAATAGAATTTGCTGTGTTGAATAATTATTAAAAAATTATTTGATCAATATATATTTGTCTCTTTTTTATGAGATTTTTAATGTAGTTTTGGTTGATTAAAAACTAATAATAAAAGGTAAAAATAATAATTTAACTCGAGATATATTTCGGGCCCCACTGGGCCCGGCATCAGTTGAGATTCTGAGGGGCCAGTGGGGCCCGAAATATATCTTGAGTTAAATTATTATTTTTACCTTTTATTATTAGTTTTTAATCAACCAAAACTATATTAAAAAATTATTGTGAAAAGGTAAGAAAGTATTTTAAACACAAATTCTTAGTTTGTTTTTATAAACTTTGTCTTTTACTATTTCAGAGCTACCAAATGAGAGTGTTATAAAGGTATTGGAAGCCATACAACCCTATTACATGACCTACTTGATTGGAAGTTTACACATAAAGGCTATTCTATCAACAAAAGAAGATGATATTTTGAAAATCATTACTGAATTTGTAAAAACGGAAAGATGGAAAGAGCTCCCTGAAAGTAAAAATGTGTTGGAAACTATTGGTCTCCCAATAAACAAACCAAAGAGAATAAGAAAGAAGTTACGGTACCTTCTAAAGAAATGTAATACTTGGAAAACAATGAATACTTCCACAGAGTGTGATAAAATAATTTATCCAAAACAAGAAGAAAATTGTACAATAACTTCAGATACTAAGATGGATCAGAATCATGTGGTTCAGACCTTGTTAATTGTTCTACAATCTTATTTAGAAGCATACAGTGTTCAAGGTGTACAGGAGAAACTTGAAGAATTGAATGAGGAATTGGAAAAAAATGGAGTAATAAATGACAAAGTTATAGAAATACCAGATGGATATTCTTATTCAGTATCAGAGCATTTCATCAAGAAATACAGATCAATTTACCAAGCATTACAAGAGTTGGTGTTGATATTCCATCATTTGAAAAGAGAGGGAGAGTTACCAGATATTTTAGATGTTTTTAAGCATGTAGGATTGCTAGCAATGTGAATCATGTTATTGTTGTCATAACAGTTGCTGTTATTTTTATACTGAATCTGAATAGAAGATTTGTATGGACCATTTCTAAATATAATTTCATTTTTCTACTTAACCTAATGTTTATTGTGTTTAAAAACACAAAAGTATATTTTCTAAGAAACCATATTGCCTATTTTTACTATGATTCCTAAATCAGATGCCTAAATATTTGAGATCTCTTATTTATTTCATTTTCAATTAAATTAAATTTTTATTTTGGCAAATGCAGCACTCTTAAATTATTTAGGCCTCATAACTAGGTGAGGTTAGTGAAACAGACATTTAGATGGTTTCTAAAACAACAACTTGTTCCCCACTACCAGATTTCGTTTCTGATAGTGTTCAAAATCACATGTTTCGCAAGTGAGACATGTAGACTTTAGCTCAAAAAGAAAACTGCAAAATAATTACTTATTACAAACTATATTAAATCTACATTATAAGTTAATACAATGGGACGCAATGCCCTCTAGCCTTTTTAGTTCTCTTAGCTTTTTCAATATCTACATCTGGATATTCCATCTTTAATTTCTCTAAATCCATATTGGGGAAGTGTTTCAATAGCTTTTGAACATGATTGAAGTCTCGGTTCCTGGCCTTCCTTCTTTCATTATGTAACTTTTCCTGGTAATATCTGTAGAATCGTCTGACTGCAAAACTGTTGATCATGCCATGTTCTAAATAGGGTCGCACCCATCGGCTGTTCATGAACTTTGGTATAAAATATTCACGTTTCTCATACTTCTCAGGCAAACCAAAGAGGTTGACAACATCTTCCACAGGACGCTCCCCTGTTTCACCCGTTTCTAACTCATAATAGGCAATATTGCGTTCCCTAACCACAGCTTCAATGTTATTCATCGACTCCTGTACCTTATCAATCCGCTCAGGATTAGGAAACAGTTTAACTTTCTCATTACATTCATGTTCCATTGTGTATAGCATATTTCGTTCTTTCAATAATATGTACCAAAGCTTGTGTAGGTCTGTATTAGATTTTATACGTAGTTCGTCCAATCTCCACGCTCTGCCGACTCTGATATTATTTTCACCCCAATTCTTCTTGTCGTCAAAAAACTGCATCAAAACACGAAGAGAACTGGATGAATGGAAACTTTTATTTACAATTGCAGGAATGTTTCCATTCAAGATCCCATGTGTGCGACGGCATAAGCCGATTACATTTCGAATTAAATTCATGGTTAAACTTGGATTTGGACTTATATAAAATATTTATTTTATTGGCAATTTGGCCCAATTTTAAGGTTAGAATTTCACCATAGACAATTTTTTATCGGTTTTTCTTTCAAAATGTCGAAACGCAAAAGGAACTTAGCCCATAAAGCCAAAACAGGTTTTAGAAGTGCTATGGCTCAGCTGCCGGAACCGGCAATCATAGGACAGGTGCCGGAGAAATAAGATGGATTTTCATGTATATGAAGAATTCTGTTAATCCTAGGGTGGGTTGCCTCACTTCGCTCGGCTCCTTTATTTTGTTTACATATAAACCTAACTCGCTTCGCTATCCATTACATTTCAAACTGTTAACCAACAAAATTTAATAGGTTTTTAATTAGATGAAAGTAGATGAAAAAGCTAAGGGACTTGAATACTCTTTGTACCCTACCCTGTCCTAAAATTTGGATTTTTACATACATAAAGATATAGTAATATACTAAGACTTATAACTTGGGGGCGTTTGAAATGTGGTGCTGGATGAGGATGGAAATTATTAGCTGGATGGAGAAGAAGAAAATGAGGAAGTGCTGAGAATCGTAGAGGAACAAAAAGACGTTATCTAGTTAAAAACCATTTCAAATATAAAAGCAAAGATGATAGGACACTTTATTCGACATGACAGAAGGTTGACGTCCTCAACCTCAATCAACTTGAGGAGAAAAAATAACGAGGAAGACAGACGCACCTACTTTAATCAAGTGAAGGACAAAGTGTATGTATCAAGAGGACAAATCGTTAGCAGAATATAGAGAAGAATGGCAGTGACTCCACCGACAAGACGTAGCTCTTATGTTATAGATGAAAGATATACAGGCTGTTGATTTTGTCTGCGACTTTCGTCTCAGGGTAAGTTGTATTCACAATCGTAATTTTATCGTTTTATTAAAGATACTTTGAAAACGTCTAGTGTACGACAGATATGACGAAATTGACTCAGCTTTGGCGGAGCGTTGAAGGAGTGGGGTACGCCATCCAAGTAGGTAGGTACAAGCACTTCCATTTTTAGGAATTTTAGGACATATAAAAAGGGCATAACTCCTTCTTTAATTGGTATTTTTTGTATGCTACGTTTTGGAGTAAGCGTCATGTATACTAATATTCATATGAAGCAAGTTATGAACCAAATCAATAGCCTATATACATTCATTTAATATCAATCAATACTTCTTGACCGTTTTTGGTCATGCTGCTGAGAGCGTCGCTGTTGAAACCTCACGTGACTGACGTAGCCGATCTTTGCAGGGAACGTGCAACCACATTCACTACACGTCAGCACTCCTCCAACTATGTTATAATTAATGGCCACTGGCAGTTGGGCCATAAGCTGGTCTTGCTTTATGTCGAGCTAAGATCTCTTCATGTGGCGATTATAAGCACATTGTTATATCGCAGGAGTTGGCCGCTTTGTTTCTGTTTCTCTTCCTGCAGTTCGGAGTAGAAGATGCGCTTAGCCACCGTCATCAGACATTCGGAAAACGTGGCCACACCATCGCAGCTGACGACTCATTAGATAGGCCTCAAACCCACCGACATTAGAACGTCGCAGAACTTCCATAATTCTTACACGGTCCGACCAGTGGATACTCTAGATGTCACGTAAGCATTTGAAGTGGAACCTATCCAATGTGCGGATATGCTTGCGGTATAGACACCACAATTTGCAGGCATACACAAGATTTGGCAAAAATATAGCCATGTACACAGAGACCTTCGTATGGAGCTTTAGGTTATGTGACCGTAACGCCTTGCAGCAGCTGTACTTATTCTGCTGTTGACTTCGTTGTCAAGATGGCACTTGGATGTAATCATATTCTCCAAATTTTTATATTGACTGGCGCATTAAGAGTGTTTAGAACCATTACTTCAGTTTTCTTAACACTGATTTCGAGGCAAAAACGTCGACATATCTCATCGAGGCTCGATATTAAGCGAGGTAGACCATCTGAGGATATCGCCATAAAACATAAGTCGCTTGCGTATTTATCTCCGGTATGGTGGTAAGACACACTTTGGTGTATGCGTAGAGGGAGTTATACGGGTGTATGCTTTCAGTCTGGCTAGGTTGAGAACAATGCCGTCGCGTCAGTGCGAAAGCGAATACGAATACCTTCAGATAAAGATTGCAAGGCTTCCCGAACTACCATTGCAAAGTAAAAGGTAAAGAGAGTGGACGACAGCACGCAGCTTTGCTTGACTCCGCAGCTGACACTGAAGAACTCCGTATCTTCACCCTTTACCGCGACACAACATTGCATGCAGAAGTTGGACCAACCATACAAACTTATCCTTTCTGTATCGCCGAAAGTGTGTACTTTAGCCTTACAGTAATTATTTCTAAAATGAATTAGTTACCCCATCGATGAGAGAGTTTCCACAGGGCCAAAAATGCACCCCACGCCCTAAAGCTATCCAAATGGCGGAGCTAAATCTAACATTTTAATATCACCTTCAATCATATTTGATGTTTTATTTGACTCTAAAATAGAATGTGTCTTAAAGATTCTTAGGACATTTTAGGACAAAAAAACACAGTAACAAATAAAGGCCATACGATGACGAGTCTTATCGTATCTCGAAAAACCCAAGTTATGATATAAGTGACCGACAGCCCCAACGCTTCATTCATTTGTGCCAACAGGTACAGCAGCGAACTGGCCGCCTATATATTGGTCCCTAATCTAAATAACTGATAACTCTAGTGCTGCTCTACAAAAGATGGGTTTTCGTATCTATGGTATATACCTATCTCCGGCCGTTCATTCGAGAGAATGGTGACGTTTGCAAATGTCAGGGGATAAAACCTTTTTTTTACTGTTTTGCATTTCAATATTTTATATTTATCATGATGATTTCAGTGTAGATTGTATATCGTTAAAAGGTCCCATTTGTTAATAAAAACTATTTTTGTCGTATATATTTTCCACTTCCTAGTACAAAACTTAATGAATCAGCTGACTCAATTTCTACGTAAAAGTTAAAAAAAGCGCAAAAAATATTATTTTTGGCGAAAAGTTGTCTATTCGCGATACTGTCAAGTTATTTCTGTCAAATCAACAACCATAATGCCTGCAGTATGAATCCTCGACTTTTTGAATCGTCATTTCAGAAAAAGGTTTATAATATCTGCGGTGTAAGGCAGTGTTGTCGTATTATAAAACTGATATACCTTACCAAATAATAAGATCGTATATATATTCTATTCCAGGGTTTTTATTTATAAAAAAAAGTTTAAATAACCATGATTTGGATTTATTTCGTCCCATTTGTTGTACCGTTGATATTTTTTTAACGTGCCTTTATTTATTTTTGTCGTGAAGAAGCTCTTGTTGACTTGTAGTATTTTTTCGAAATATCGCCACACTCCATCTGTCATCATTCTCTCGAATTAACGGCAGCAGTTTAGAGAAGAAAACGATATCATGATGTAGGATAAAATTCTGCTATCTGTTGATTGGTCAAAAAACCTTGTTTTCCAATTTGCGGCCAGTTGGGTCTGGCTGTGAGTACTGTGACTGTCAGACCATAGATAAGTATAATGTACTGGGAAGTATAATGTACTACTGGGAATAGATACGAAACTCCGCTAACTTCACGGGCATTACTAGTGCTGTCGCCAAGCGGTTCAGCTCTCAACTACGTCTGGTGTATACATACGTACATACATATACATATATAGCTCTATGCTATTGCTGGCAGCCCCAGACGGAATTTTTAGCTCAATGTATCTACCAACCAGGCTATATTTTGCACGTAGAGAAAAAAATACTTTGGATTACATTGTTATCTCTACGTCCCTAACTAATAGGCTTAGTTAAAGACGTTAAGATAAAAAGTAAACTGAAGTAATATGTTCTCTACTACGTGCAAAATATAGCCTAGTTGGTAGATACATTGATCTAAAAATTCTATCTGGGGCTAGCTGCAGGTATATTTGCAATAACCAAAACAGATTCAAAATATAATAAAACAAAGATTTTCTCTTAATAAATTATTTTATTTATGATTCTTCTTTTTATGTTTAATATAATAATCATTTGTTGCTTGTTTTACAGGGTCGCTGTCGTCCCAAAACGTGGTTTTCCCTGATAATATTTGGTTTATTTCTTTGCACCAATTTGTTATAAAAAAGATTTTGGAATTACTCACTTTCAGCTGCAGACATTTATTTTGAAACTCGCCTTGTTGAATCTGAAATTTGAGAAAAATAGTACATAAACAACTATACCAATACAAAAAAAAGATAGTGTTTAATAGTTTTTCTTTATGTAGAAATTTTCATTATATTTATACATTTCTTTTATGTGGATAAAACTAATTCAAATTATAATTCAAAAGGTCTAGCTATAAAACATAATTCCAAAAACCTCATCTGAATCTGAGATAATACCGATCCATCTGTCATATTTAGTTGAGAATTAAAATTGCAAAATCAGTCCATTCGTTTTGGGAGAAATATGGTAACAGACAAACAAACACACTAACATAGACACACACACCCTCTTACCCCAAACGCATACTATAAGTACTTCCTAATTCCACTTGTTCATGTATGTACATAATATATTTAAAATAAAAATTAACTGTTACCCGTTCCACAATCACCAGAATGACAAACTGTCAAAGAAAATGTAATATTTCTGACAAGGTTTATGAAGTCGTTCATTTTTACACATTTACCCAGGCGTATTGGACGTATGCTACCCAGGCGTATGCTACATATATAAATATTGAAATCGATTACTTACCATGCTTTATCAGCATTGCACTTGTCATTGAAGCTTTAGATGTTGAGGGTACTGCTTCAGAAGCTTGTGATCCAACAACAGGTTAGGCAGATGCAGCATGTGGTTTAGTTGGTGGAGATTGTGCAGTTGGTTTATCTACTTCCATTGTCATTGTCCTTGTGATGCGACATGTACACCTAGAAAATTAAAGATTTATAATTTAAGTAAGCACATTTGGACACTACACCGACTGTTAAAAATTTAAATTTATTTAAGAGTATATCTCTTTGTTGAGCCATTAAAAGTATTTTAAAAAAGGCTATACCTTTTGACGACATGTGACATTTTCTTGTGTAATATAATGGTATAGATTCGCTAATACAATGTTTGACAGGAATAAACTTAATTTGAGCGTTCTGTCTTTTCTTTCTGTATCGAAACAAGACAAGGACAAAACATTTATATTAAATATAGTCCTGTTAAAAATATAACGCAAGGGCAATTTCTTGGATATTAAATTACACACATAAATCATAAATACAGACTTACATATTTATCCGTTTAAAGCATTGGATTATTCTTTCAGCAGGTCTTAGCTGCCTTTCCAGCAAAGATGTATTGTGCTGCATAGTTATATGATATGAATGATGTGCATGATATCAACCAATAGGATTGTTTGATTTTCATAGCTTATTGAAGCAACAGAGGTAAGTTTAGGATGCAAGTTTTAGCACATCTTACTCGCTCCGCTACACCCATAGAGTATCCTCTATGGCTTCACATCTTAGCTTAGGTTTCGTAGCTTAGCTTTAACACCGCTCATCGTTTAGCTACTTCGCACATCTCTGGTGGAAAGACAGCTTTACCATTACCTTTAGCCACCAAACATAACCAACAAATACATAAACAATAATGTGCAAGTTGGCCACAACATTTACGGGGAGCCATCGAAGAATGATCGTGCGTGATAATCAGTGGAGGAGTAGTCTCACTCCCTAATTACTACACTATAGTTTTTAAAGAATACGTGGGGATTCGTGGAGATGTAAGAATACTCAACACTAATCATTTCACTCAACTTTCTTAGTCTTAATTTGTAGAGGAGTAGAAGTCCTAACTTAACTCTAATCAAATTACTTCACTGAAATATACAAAACTCTCAAGAATAATTACGACGGGACAGTAAAACTGATAATTCAAGATGTAACCGACCGGACGGACATTTATTAAGATTTTGTGACAGACTATGACACCGCCCTCTTTGTGCCTTCGTGTGAAACATGGAAATTCTGTCTTTATTTGAGACTGGCTCAATAGATGGCGCTGTTGTTCATTCTGTTGACAATGTTCTAAAATACCATAGCCTATCACCACACTGTCACCCCCCTCTGGCTGGCAGTCTGGCAGTTATGGAGAAGCTACCAATTTTGATGTTGTTGTGCTTTGTCAGGAATTAATTTTGTTTATCAAAAACTGTGAGAAATAACACAAATAGGGCAGGAACTAATAGTTTTATTGAAATATTGCTTGGAAATTTAACCGTTAGTGAAAGTGGTGAGAAAAAGTTATCTATTGTGAACTTGTCTTCGGCGAAGAGGCTATAGAAAAAGGTAGGAATTTAGTCCATTCTAATAAACTTGAAAACCTTTACGCGAGTTACTAAGCCTTATTTAATGTCCAGGTTCAGGCAGTATTCAGCGGTTTCATAGGGAAGGCCCTGTCTGATAATTTAAAACAACCATGCTGTTGTCAATAACATTACCTATTTTACTGTTTGTACATACTGTAAGTATGTATACAGTTAAACTGTAAACAAAAGAATATTTGCAATTACCTATAGCATCAAGCAACAAGTGACTCCAAAATTAAAATTTGACCCTATTCCATTTAGAATTTTAGAACAGGGGATCTAAAAAGGCTGACTTGGGTGAATTATAAAATGATTTGAAAGTAGGATGGAGTCAAGAGTTTTTTCACGCGTGCAAAACAGACGGCATTAGAACGGAATCATAACATGATTCATCCAAAGCTGTCTTTTTAGAGGACCAGTAGGAACAGGGGATCTAAAAAGGCTGACTTGGGTGAATCAAAAAATGATTTGAAAGTAGGATAGAGTCAAGAGTTTTTTCACGCTTGCAAAAGAGACGGCATTAGAACGAAATCATAATATGATTCATCCAAAGCGGCCTTTTTAGAGGACCTGACTTCTCTGTATTCCTGTACATTTATTAAGTAAATTACATTAATTATCAAGTTTAGTAAATATTATTGTAATAAGGTAGGTAGCGTTCCTAAATGCCGGGGTAAATGTAAATATACAAGATGACTTTTTGATCATCGTCCAAATTCATACTGCAGGCTTGATAAGTGATCAGCATCATAAATCGATAATAATTTTTGTGAAATTCGTATAATGAAATTTCGACTTCCTATAGTAATTCACTCCCCGTCCTGAGCGAATCACTATGGGGAGTCGAAATTTCATTTTATGAATTTTACTAATATCGTTATTGGTTCATGATGTTGATCACTTACCAAGGCTCAAGTATGAATTTGGACGATGTTCACCCTGTTTCACAACCACCCGAGTGAAAATGAACAGCTCAAAGTCATTCTTAAACATTCTCAGAAATGTAAAATTCTCTTTTATAGTTGAATTTACCCAGGCATTAATGATTTTGTATCTACAGTGTTTTAATGAAAAAAATTTACATTGCTAAACAAAAATGTCAAATTAATACACAAAATAAGTATGTCGAATTATTTAAAATAAAATTGTTACATATTATTGTCTATTACAAATTGCAATAAAGATATAATATTTACTCATCAAGAAACTCAGTACACTATGTTTAGTGAGATGATGCAAAGCGGGCATTCTCTCAAATGACACCTGCAGGCACGTCAAAGGAAATGCCGTCGCCTCAACTCTAAACACAAAATAAATTGCTGGCCTCTGACTGCTCATGAGCTGACCCTTGTACCATGATACTCATGTGTAATTGCACTTTGTAACAGTAGCTATACATATCAGAAGTAGTATTTTCTAAAATTAAGTATCATAATACTTAGGATTAAAAAAACCACTTAGCATAATCTGACTAAATACAGTTTTTTTTTTCATTTTATTTTGAAACAATTTGTTTATAGAAGCCTATACACATTTACTGAGTCAGGTATTTTATTATAAATACATTACATCCCTTAGTACATGGGTGACCTTGCTCAATCAAAATACTTTGAACACAAATATGTATGTAACAAAAAAATAATGAACATATACATTTTTGGGGACGTAATTTGAGGCTTTTACTCAGGTGTCGTTCGAATCAGGGACCTCTTGCAGAACAAACGGAGATGCTCTAGCAATGCACCACTGATATGCTTATTAAGGGCTGTTTCTCCAGATTTGAAACAAAATATTAAGAAATAATTATAACGGCCAAAATACAACTTTTAGCTAAGAAAACTTATGAATTTATGGATTTATTAATAATTTGCAATATTCCGCTAAACACTCTTACCATGCTTATTAAAAATGCAGACTCAATCAAAGCCCGTCCTCCCGCATAAAACATGCACAAGCAGTACAAGCACAAAATAAAGCAATCTTAAATGACAAGCAAGAAAACTTATCGACACGTGTTTCGCCTCTAAACGAGGCATCCTCGGGATGTGTTGTCCGCCCGACCGCTCAACAGTAAATGACTGCGTTTGCAAATGAATGAGTCTGCATTTTGAATAAGCATGGTAAGAGTGTTTAGTGGAATATTGCAAATTATTAATATATCAACAAATTCGTTATGGACTTCCGCAAAGTAACGCCCTTTTCAATAAATTTTAAGAAAACTTATTGTTGAAAGTTTGCTATATGCATAAACATATGTTTAATGATATTACAATAGCTATAAAACAAGTGGCTTTTCCATTGTCATGATACCAGCTGTAAATTCCCGAAAATAATCTAATATCACACATGGAAAATGCAATTATTTTGAAGCTACCATAATATCATTAAAATATGTTTATGCATATAGCAAACTCTTAACAAAGTTGTCTTAGCTAAAAGTAGTATTTTGGCCGTTATAGTTATAAAAACATAAAAAAACATAAATAATACTTAATAATAATAGTTATAACTTAATATTTTGTTACAAATTCAGAGAATCAACCCTTAACTACCTAATATGAAATTTTCCATCTTGTATGATTAATCGATAATCATTTGCTTATAAAAAACTTGCAGAAAATTACTTTTCACAGAAATGAGACCTAGCTAGATTGATTTTTTGCCACCCAAAATAATATACTGTAAATTTTATTGAAATTTTTTATGGGTCGGTCCAAACTTTTATTTAATTTGAGCCATTATGTTTCTTTGAAAAATCAGATCAGTATTATCAATATCTTATGTGTTTCGCTCTATAAAAGACACAGTGAGTTGCAGGGCTGTCCTGTCCATATACTCGTATTGGGTGCTCTATGAAATTGGCGAAATTTTCTTACAGATTCATGAGTTCATAATTCCTGTAATTCAATAGCTATAAATCCATTATATGTTTTTTTGTTTGAAAGTTGATTTTAAGATTTTAAAGCTACATATAAAATTATGTTTTTATTTTTTAAATGTTCAAAAACAGTTCGACCTGAATGCCATCCATTTCCATGACAAGATTCATAATAATTTTTACAACTGCAACTTTTCAAAAATTAAATTAATGTTGCTGTTAGCCTAATGTTTTTTCGTTCATACACAAAAGAAATTACCAAATTTGGATTTGTCATTCCTAAAAAAAAAATCACAAAGGTTAGTGCTGAAAATTGAGTTTCCTTCAAATTCCTAAAAAAAAAACGCCAAGTTCTCATTTAAGGATCTAATATTACGTCATCGACTTTTGCCGATTTTTGACCCCCTACAATCATCCTCTCGTCATGATCCAATGACTACACCCTCTCACATTCAAGTTTAATTTCTATTGGATGCTATATAATATAATGCATGAATGATTGTTTGACTATTATGTTATTGTTTTGTGAATGTTTCTTTTACTGATGTCCAATATTTCTTTTGTACCTACCAAAATTTGCATGCTACATTAAAACTAGCTAATAAGGAGCTCTTTTGCATGTACCTACTATACACCTAGTACTATCTACCCTTGTTAAAGCAAATAAAGATATTCTTATTCACAAAATATTTCCTTTCCCTATTTGTATTACAAAATCAATATTGTTGTTTAAACAATAGTTTTTTTCTTTTGGCTAGACCCCCCCACTCCCTATATTGCCATCTATGCTCATAATATTATATGATATATTAGCGTCATCCGCAGACAGGACATCCCCCCCAATTTCTAATGACGTAATATATGGACGGCCCCTTGTGAGGACGGTTTGACAGGGCTGGGATAAGGCTTTTGAATGTATCTTGATTCAGCCATGTTATTTATTGATGCAGTACTAATATAAAGTTTTCTTTCTTTATAGTTAACTCCAGTCAAAAAGTTAATGAAGGAAATTTTTTTTATTGTTGAATTATTCCTCAAATTTGGCTCCATATACCTATTGTATAGTTATTCCAAAGTTTTACTGACAGCGGAGTTATTGCCAGGGTTCACATCCCATAAAAAAAGCCTTCTACCTATATTGGAATAGTTCCTGGCTTAGCCAATCTCTTGGCCTAGAGCCAAAGCCGACATTTCTGGCTTAAATATTTCCTATTTTACCAATTTTTGTAATGTTGTAATTTATCAAAAGTGAAATGAATGAATGTGATGTCACTTGAAATAATGTTACTGATTGACAGGCATATTCGTGTACGAGTATACAAGGGAGGATCTTGGGGTGTCGAAGTACCTCTCAAGTGTGTTTGCATGGAACATTTTTACTTGCTTTACAGAATCAAACTTATGAAATGACAAATGATGAAAATCGAATTATAAATTATTAGATAAATCTTTATTTTCTGTAATTTATTTGTAACTTATAATTTTTAAATATAATTTGTGTCTAAAAATTCGCTCCGCCATACTAAACTTCTCAATTTTAAAAGAAATAGATAAAAAACGAACAAAGTTTTTTTTAGTCGTGGTAATTATAAGACTTTCCGAATGAAAATCGCACTTGGTTTTTTTTTTTTGTTTAAGCCCGATTTGGTAATACGAGTAATATAAAAAACTAACTTTTCAATCTCGAAAAGACCTAAATAATAATTGAAAAACATCAGCCATGTGTGTTTTTAATCAGGACTTATTCGCGTTTATTGAGGTTAGTTTTCGGTCACCACCGTGCATCAAGAATCAAGCACATGCCGCGCATTATCTCGCCTGCTTGTCGGTCACACTCCCGACCCATCCTTGACTCCCGAGCCCTGTTTGTTCCCGTCACAATAGTTCCCCGCACGATTGTTTAAGTTATCTACACTTCCATTACCGGCGATGCCCTAGATGTATTGCCGTTGATTAAATCCGGCGCTGCTTTGTTCAGGGCGCGCTTTATCTTGCACGCCTGTCGCGCACGTTCGTGTGACGTCGCTCAGTCCTCCTATCCTACTACTACTGCACACGGAAATGTTTTTAAAAAGCTATTTTCAGCGAGTCCGTGCAAGTTTTTAACGAACAATGGTACTGCCCCCATCCTCTTTCGTTACTCTTTATTTGCTGAAGAGTACAAACTTTACATACACCTTGAATTGTTTTCTTTTTTCTCGGTTTCTGTTTCAGCTCTTTGATGTCGAATCGATTGAAAAGATTTAAAGTAGACAAAGAAAAAATTCAGAACATATTATAAATGTTTTTATACGTTTAGGTGTATAATAGGTCTTAACATATGAAATTGCCGTTTTTATAGAGAATTTGAAGGAAACTCAATTTTCAGTACTAACATTTTTGCATTTTTTTTAGGAATGACATATCCAAATTATGTAGTTTCTTTTGTGTATTAATGAGACAACATTAAGCTAACAGCAATATTAATTTAATTTATGAAAAGTGTCAGCTGTAAAAAATTATGACGAATCTTATAATGGATGGCATTTTGGACGAACTGTTTTTGAATATTTAATTTTGGTTATCAAACTGACAATAAAAACAAAATTAAATACGTAGATGTAAATGAATCTTGAAATCAAGTTTCAAACAAAAAACGAATAATTGAAATAACTATTAAAATTACAGAAATTATGAACTCATGAATCTGTAAGAAAATTTCGACAATTTCATATGTAAATAGCTATTATTAGGTATCCATCTATACTTTCGCACTCTATCTAACTAACACTTGTGATTGAAGATTCTACAAATAGGCTTTAGGAAAAAGGTGATTCAACGTTTTAAATTGTTCTAACGAAGTTGATCCGGCAATCAACTTGACTCGGCTTTGATTGCAAGGCCAAGCAGTCGGCTCATTGCAAGGCACTCCGCATAATAAATCCAGGATAAACTCCAACATTTCTAGATTTAACCCGTCAACTATTAGAACAATACGCCGCCAGTGAGTTGAGGCTCTTAGCTTGTTTGTAATGTAAATTCGTCGAGTTTTGCATCTGATTTTCTATGCAGAGCACTGCCAATTAGGATCGAGCGTTGTGCTAAGAAATAACTTCGTAAGTGATATTCTAGAATCATTAACCTGTAAAGTGGTAGGTGGTACGATCGTGTCGGAAGTTTATTGTAAGTCAATTGTTATCGTTATTCAATAATTATTCTTCTACATATCGAGATTTTGACAACTTAGTTTATCTTTAACCATCAACCTATAATTATAAACGGGTTATTTATTTGTATACTTGTACGAGTTCCTCATAAATTTCAAAGCAAAAATCTCTTATTTTTTTATATAATGGCAGAGTCCTTATCTGAGATGGTTCTTCAAATGCATATCATCACGCTAGATCAACGGGAGCTGTGCAGTGATCATAAAATTAAATTAAGTCGAAGTAATGAAGGCGTTTTAATATAAGTTATTGCGTAGTCTACAAGTTTGAGAGGTTAGAATCGCAACGACACAATATTTGAACGTTAAATTGACCCCGTATCAGGTTCCACGCATACAACAAAAAAATGGGCCGAAAGGCGGTAGAATGGAGACCACGTACAGCAAAGCGTAGCGTAGACCGACGATCTGAAGGACGTTGTGGGTAGCGGCTGTACGAGGATGAGAGAGGACCGCCAAAAGTGGCGAAATTTTGGAAAGGCCCACGTCTAGCAGTGGACAAACACAAGCTGATGGATGGAACAAAACAATAAAGGTATAGAATATGGGCCAAGCAAGTACTAAGAGTGCGGGACTGGTGGCCGTGCTCCGCATATGGCGGAGCCTGGAGCTGCCAATCTAAAGAAAATCAAAGTGTAAATAAATCCTTCCCACCACAAAATATGCAATGCAACTGTTTAAGGCGATATGTAACACTTTTAGCGTCCCTGTTACTCCATATGCGAAAAACCCTCAGTGCCAGAGGGACGGATTCGGTTTAATTCGGAAAAAGTCGGTTTTTTATTAATATAAAATGTACTAAAGTTGCTATCAAAATTTCGTTTAACTAGGTCCTAGATATATCGTTAAAACGCATCTAGTAAAATATAATTGCAGTCCATGTGTCATTCTAAATTGTCAAACCAGGAGAATTGGTGTCGAAAAAGACCTCATTTCAATAAATATTTCTATCGAGCCGAATTTCTCCAATCGCGTTTCTGTTTTAATAGATCCCTAGAAAAATATTTAATATACTATTTTATCAAAATAATACAATATTTACAGAAGTAGATTTGCAAGTTCTTAAAGTGTCGATTTTTTTTCCGTAGCGCCTTGAGAGATTGGGAGTTAGTCAGGGGCTAAATTATTCTTAACTATCTAGCAGAAATGTATGCAACCACCGACATACTCCCACATAAATAATGAACTGCAATGTGTATTAAATATTCCCTGGCTAAAGTTATTTAGAATATATTCTGGAACTTGTAATTTTTTGAAATTTGATTTAATGTTAATTTTCGCGGTTCGGGGGTTGGCTCCGTTATAAGTAGTTTCGTTTTCATTTCCAAGTATACCTCGAGTCTCTTCAAGTCTCGGTTTATAGCTTTAAAGAGCTCAAAACTTTAAAGACATGTGACTTTCCACCTCTATTCGTCGTTCTGACATATAAATGGATATGTAAATTCCATAATGAACCTCAATGCGAAGAACTTGAATATAAATCCATTTAAGCGTATTGTGAATCTGTCGAGTGGCGTTTTTGTAAAGCTCAAAGATCAAAGCAATTTAGGCGAATAAAAAAAGAGAGTTACCTACCTATTTTTCCGTTTGTTAAAGAGACTTTTTCCCTATTACAGCTTTCAATATCAGAAACTCAATTCACTGTTCAAACATATTTCCAATTAATTTTCAAATATCATTAATGCGAGCCAATTCAAAATCAATTCGTGTTTGTTCTTTATTTCGAATAAATATTTGATGATTATACTCCCATTTTACCTTTGAAACCATAAAAGACAAAATTTTTAGGGTTCCGTACCTCATAATAGAAAAAACGGAACCCTTTTACGGGCCTGCCTGTAGGTGAAGGACATTCTCAGTAACTGCTCCAGCGGGCCTATTGTGTATCTCTAGTTGCCTTCTGGAATGGGTGTCTATCATCAAAAACATAGATATACTATCGAATTCCGATGTCCTAAGGATATTTTCGCACTTGAAGTGACGACACAGATTGTTAATAGTTCAATACCCACTAAAGGCAATTTTGAAATTTCAGTTTTTAGCTATGTTTTTGATGATAGGCACCTCGTGCAGTTGGCAACTAAAGATACACAATAGGGGGGCAGGTATCAAGTTGATACTCGATAGTCTCATACAGCTGTAAAAAATCAAGTTGCTAGTTAAATAAAGATTAAATACAGTCAGTTTTTCAATATTTTTTTACTAACAGTCCCACACTGAACTGACTGATGATCAAACAAAACCTATATCTTTAAGATTTTAGGGTAATTCCCGCTGGCATACAATCTTGAAATGTGCCACGAAGAGAGTCTTTTGACACAAAAATCTGAATTTCAAATCCAGTATGGAAGTATTACGAGAAAAAAATATATTTGCGATGAATTTGATACGCGAGAGCCCCTAAAATAAAAGTTAGTCAAATAAACACGTACGCTTGGGGAATTCAACGAACATCGATCGGCGCGTGAGTTCCACTTTTATATTATTTTGTTTAACAATGTTTGTTTCTTCCTGTGATCTCTATTCATATAACGGTAGAGCATAGTTTATAATAGACTAAAGAGGTACGTCGAGCACATAGTAGCGTAGCGCAAATGAAAAGACCTTTGTTTCCGTCAGATCACACGCGCTATCTAAATCTATACCAACTGTCGGTCGCTCGGGATGAATTGTTTTATTTCGACATTTCACTGTCAGTGAGTCTCGAAAAAAAAAAACAGTTTTGATATAGTTTTATGAACTCAAAAGAGATTTGAGGTCCGCTGAAATCAAGTATAAGCAGCGCGAAGGTCTCAGTTCAGTTTTGAACAAAAATCTTTGAGAGCGGTTTCGCAGCCGGATTGTGAAAGACCCGCCTTTTTCTAATTAATCGAAACAGAACAATTAAATTCAAAATTCACTCAATAGTTATTCAACAAAACCTTATTACCTATGTATTGTGTATGTTGCCATCGCAAAGTATGCATTGGTTTCTGTAAATTAGAAACAAAAAAAATTTAAAATAAAAAATTTGAAGTTCTAATTTATAGAACCGAATGGAAACTTTGCGATGGCAACATACACAATACATAGGTAATAAGGTTTTGTTGAATAACTATTGAGTGAACTTTGAATTTAATTGTTCTGTTTCAATTAATTTGAAAAAGCCGGTTTTTCATAATCCGGCTGCGAAACCGCTCTTAATCTAATCAACGCAACTAAAAGTACGTACAGTGAATGGAGGTGTTCAATAAACTCTGGAAGAATTACAAGTGCGATCTTCACGCTTGTCTCCCAAAGGAGTAGGCAGTAACCATAGATCTCCATCTGCTTCAATCTTGACCCGCCTTTTACCCTACATCTACATTTATCACAAACATGATACCTACTTATTGCAGTGGCGTGCACAGAACTTTTTTCCGGAAAAGCAATCAGAAGGTCAAGTACGACAATAAAAAAAATAAAAAAAATTTGGATGACGCCAGGGTAGGCACTGCCTACCCTAGAGTGGACATTTTCATACAAACTTTTTTTTTTCAAAGTGATATTTAATTTTTTTCATATTTTTTTTATTGTCTTGCTTGACCTTCTGATTGCTTTTCCGGAAAAAAGTTCTGTGCACGCTACTGACTTATTGTATCTACATTTTTATCGTACATTTATTCTGCTGTTTTGTCTTCAATTAGTTACAGCTAGCCTGGTTCTATGCATTCTACCACTACTCCAGGAAACAGACATAACCTGCAGCCGTCTCCTCTTAACATAGCATATCATATAACACAATAACTGTTACACAATAAATGTGCACCAAAAGAAACAATAGAGAGAACAATACGAGGTTGAGTAGATTTAGATAATGGGCGGTCTTATCGCTTAGAGCGATTTCTTCCTGAGTTCCAGAGAACTTTTGGGTGGAAGAAATTTTAGAACAAAGAGAAAACGTAGGCGGTGTACAAGTGTACATAATTATTATAATTAAATAATACATTACAAAGTGCACTTAAATGAACGTCTAGACATATACATATGTATTAACTAGTTACTTAAATTATATATATATATATATATATATATATATATACTCCCAAATATAAAAAAAAACATACAACAATATATGGAAAAACAGTTTTATCCACGAGTCCGTTAGCAACGACTTCTATCTTGCGTTGCAATACCAACAGCTCAGTGTGCTTTCCAATGCACACAGCTATCTACTCCGGGATTTTAACCTACGATCCTGTATTAGTGAGTTGAAATTCGACCACCAGTCCACGGTGCCGGCCGACTACATTCAGTTTCTAAACCAATGAAGCTGCAAGCAAGCGCTTGGCACGAAACACTTGAAAAACACTCACGCGATTTCATCACGTTGAACTTGAAAATGTGCGTACGTAATTGAATTATTATGTGTTCAAGCTGTATACAGGATGTTTGGAACATCGATGTAAATATTTTGAGGGATGATCAAGTAAGTGATTTTGAACATTTATGACTGAATTAACTATTCTGCAAAGTATTGTAGTTTTCAAGATACAGACATTTTTCAGTTTTGTCTACTTAAAATTAGGTAACTGCATTAAAAAAAAAAATAGAACACAAAAAATATTAATTGAAGTCTTTACTAAAATGTTCAAAAATAAAACTCATTCTACGTACATTATTTGGCTTCATGTTTATTTTCAATACTTTTTGAACACTTTTATAATGTTTTTTGTTTAGTTGAAGTGTATTAAGAAATAATTTAAAATAAAATCATATTTTTAACCATAAATAGTCTTTTATTCAAATTTTAAGTAGATAAAACTAAAAAATGTCTATAATTCGAAAACTACTAAACTTTGCACTATATCACATTCGGTCAGAAATGTTCAAAATCACTTTATTTATCAACCCTGAAAATATTCACATTGATGACCCAAACGCTCTGTATAACTTCTTTTATTGTGGTAGTTTTGTGTGAAATAAAAACCACTGCCCATTTTCATAAGAAAATGTCTTTCAAAGCTTGTCGACCTTCTTAGCCCGTTAAGAGCCATCAATATTCATCCATTAAAAGTACCGTTCTTAGCAATAAATAGAGTCAATAATGGATTACTTTATTTATAAGACTAATAAAGCTTTCGGTTGGGCCTTAAACATTATTTGTTATAAAGGAAGCTTATTTTATAATAATGAAAAGGCTTCTGAATTCAGATAAGAACTCAACAATTCTGTTGGAGCCTCGTTATATTTCTCGAAAGATCTTCCAATGGTCAATGGATCTCGGAAAAGTATGCTTACTCTTTTCAATTGTTCATAATAGATGAGCAAGGAGTGCTTACAAGAAAGACTTTTTACTCACGAAAACGTTATAGTAAGTCGCTGTGTCAGTTCTCGACTTCCATTCATTTGTTTACTAGTTATTGTTATATCTTGAAAGTATTATTGTTATTTAGAACGTTTCGCGTGCATTTTGAAATATCTAAAGAAGTTTTCTTCATTGTTTCGCGTTCTATATCTACGTTAATAGAACTTTTTATCTCGGCTTTTTCGATGTTCTAAAAAAAAAGTCTGGAAATGAAAGGCACACGGCTGAAGAGGCACTAACAATGCATAAACGGTTACTGTTGACGTCGCTGTCTCAGTCACCAGCCTATTATACCGACCCGTCTCCTACGCGCTGAATTGGCTAAATGTTTTGTGAATCTGAAAAGACTCAAGATGACTGTGAAATTGTCGAGAAAATTGATCACTTCCACTTGAAAAAGCCTGGGTGTTATTATACTAGGCAGTCAGCTTTGTTTCGGTATTTTCGAAGCGTCCCATCCGGTCTCTCGCACCTTTTTCGGTTAACTCTAGATTTATTTGGACTTTCTTCTCGGGAAGGACTTTTCTCGTGAAGTGTGCCGTGCCGAACCATTGACTGTGTTATTTATACGATTACTAAGTAAAGAACTTTTACAAACAAGTTATGATTCTGTCTTATGTTCACTTGAAATGGTAGAATTCATTTTATTTTACTCAACTTTGATTTCAAACAAAGAAAGTTAAAAAGTCTACCTGAGTTACAGGTCAAAGGATATCAACGTTGAAGATAAACCGGCCATTGAAAGCTACGTAGCCGTAAATGAAGGATATCTCACTGAATTCAGTCGAGTTATCTTTACGCGTCAAAACTGGGTATCTGTTACAGTAGGGAAGTGTATGATGGATTAGCTACGATAGGAGATAGAGAGGCGGGAGGAGTGGTGCCGTATTGAATTCCTGGTAATTCGTCTGGGAATTTATCTGTAAAGCCGGTATCGCCTAGGTTAGGAATACTACGAACGGTTGCGGGCTACCTACGGTGATCTTATTTTGTTAATTCTCGGAAAGATGTTCTTTACGTCCATTCTCCGTATTTGTAACAAAATATAGAAAACATTTAACTAAAAGCAATTTATACCAAAAGTTCACTGTAGCCGATTCTAAAGGCTTTAATTTTAGTTTTAGTGCTGAAAAACTTACAATTTTCCAAAATAATTAAGCTTCTGTTCCTAACGTTTAGGGACTATTTTTCAATGAACAAAATTTAATTTTGACAGAACTAAAACTAAAATTAAAGCCTTCAGAATCGGCTTTACTATAGCATAAATGTATTTTTAATGGTATTACAGGAGCTTCAAAATAATTGGATTTGCCATAAGCCTGATAAAAGATTATTTTAGGAATTTACGGCTGGTATCACAACTACGCAAAAGCCATTTGTTTTATAGCTATGTAATATAATTAAAAATATGTTTATGCATATAGCAAACTATTGGTATACATTACTCTAAGCAAAATGTTGTATTTTGACCGTTATAATTATTTTATAATATTTTGTTACAAATGTGTACATAACTGTAGGTTTGGTTGAATTTAAGGGGTTGATCGAACTCATGCGCGATGTAACGCGCTGCTTGCCTTTGAGCCTTCGGTATACGTAAAAAGCTGATAAACGCATATTACTTGGTGTGGTCTCTTGCGATGCGTATAGTATTGTAGCAAATTAAAAAGAGTTCTGGTCGAGAAATCGGTATTTATTCACAATCAAAGATATCGATGACGTACACTCTTTTGTTATCAGTCCGTCAGTGTCCGTCAGACGTTGTCCTTTGGTCAAAAGAAGGCTGGTGATTCCAGGTCTAAGCCAGACTCCTTGTCCGTCTTGGGTCCGTCTGTCTGTCCATAACAAGTATAAAAAACTACTCACTACCTGACTATTGAGCCTACAAACTTGAAATTCGGCAGTAAGGTTTCTTATACCATGCACATATTAAAGGATTTTGTAATATAGGTCGTTTAAGCTTTTCACTCATTCGGCGCAGGTGGAGCCGTGACCAAATTCTTGGTGATAAAAGAAAATCCTCGATCAAGAGATGTTCCGTAGAGCTGATAATGTCGCAACAGTTAATTCAGGCGTCTAATGGTGTGTGTGTACAAACATGTCAGAGGGTGTGTCGATCAATCACCAACACGGATGGACGCGGCGACAGGCCATTAGCCCAGGCGCCTGGCTCAGGTGCCTCCTTGCAGTCCGTTACCTCGCCTCCATGCCAGCCTAGTATCCTCCATCATTTCCGACCGAGTCGTCGTATTGCCGTGACTTATATTTGATTACAGCTATCGTTTATGAGGAATGAATTGCCAGACATTTGGTTGGCTTTAAGCCCACATTAGTAATTAGCATTCGATTAACTATAAGGAACAAACAGAGGTCTTTTACTGGGACAGTTTATTTCGCTTTGGCTTTTGATGTCATTGTATGTTTCAGATGTTGTAAGTAGGTAAAGCAGTAACATGCATATCTACTAATACTGCGGGCAAAGGAAATAAATAAATAAAAGATAATTTATTTTATTTATAACTCTTTTTGCACATTTACACAAATAACTTAAAGACAAAAAAAAAGAATTAAACATGGTGTACAACGGCGGCACTTATTGCTAATAGTAATATCTTCCAGGCAACCCTTGGTAGCTAACAGAAAGATGAACAAAATAACATGTGTAAATACTAATCAGAAAATAATAGGGAGATCAAGATTAAAATATAAACCCAAATATCTAAGACATAAACTTACATATAAAAATACATGAAAATACTTAAATAAATTAATACATGCCTATAAAATATACACATACCACATATATAAATAATAAATAAACATACAAAAATTATAATAATATTGGATATTTGAGTTCTAAGATGGGTACTCTGTTGAGAAAAATCGTTTCACTTTTATTTGTCTTTACAAATTTGCTAACATACAAAATACAATAGATACATAAGTGAAAAGACAAAAAGGTCTAAGCTCGGCATATAGCTAGCTGACACACATGCACACAGCCGCCTTTCAGACAACAGAAAGGGTTATCGTTGAATCAAATTTGGATAACCCGGGATTCAGCTAGAAATATTTGAATTGTACAGGGTCTCTGTTGCTTGCCAATAGGCATAGATTAAAATTATGTTAAGGTGTGTTAATTCGAAAACCATTTCGAGATTTAGGTTTAATAAGCTGTTTTTTCGAAGTTATGGTCTAAAAAGCCTCATGATGATGAATATTTTTTACAAAAAGGCTGCAACTACCATTTGACCTCGTGTGACGTCACTTGAGTAATGGCGTTTTAGAAATGTGTCCTTTGCTATCAAGATAAATTTAGAATAATTTGCTTCAGACTAATTTGACAGCTAGATGACAGATAAGTAGACAGACAGAGACAGACCGCGACAGACCGCTTTTTTTTATAAGCAATCACACATCACAATCAGTACAATGTCGAAAATTCTCAAGTGTCAAGGTCATCGGATAATTCTATAAAAATAAATAATAAATAAAAAAATAATGGTTAATTTATATACCAAAATAATGAAAACTATGTTCTAAAATGACGTAAATTCTCTGAAAAAAAATTAAAAAACAATCTTTTCAAAATTAATAAGCCATGGGAATTCAGCAATCATAATCAGACGAGGAATTAAAGATGAGGACTAAAAAGGCCGACTTGGGTGAATCATAAAATGATTTGAAAGTAGGATGGAGTCAGAGTTTTTTCACGCGTGCAAAGGAGACGGCATTAGAACAAAATTATAATATGATTCATCCAAAGCGGCCTTTTTAGAGGACCTGGGGATCTAAAAAGGCCGACTTGGTTGAATCATAAAATGATTTGAAAGTAGGATGGAGTCAGAGTTTTTTCACGCGTGCAAAAGAGACGGCATTAGAACGGAATCATTATATGATTATTCCAAAGCGGCCTTTTTTTTGTTCTCGCTGCGAGATTAATTGTCCTTTATTTGACATTTAGGCCAGTCATTCTAAGAATCTTTGTACGGCGTAGGTTAAATTAAATGTACACTGGGTGAGAATTGGGAATATGTCAATAAACTAATTGCAAATTAAAATTCAAAATAATAAATTTTTTAAATGTACCACGCTAATAAGATCATGGCTAAGAACAATATTAGTAAGTTCAGGCGTCTAATTATTTTGGTACTTATAAAAAAGACGTATTCTTCCTGGGGGGGGGGGGGGGGGTCAATAATATGAAAATACTATTATTTCGAAGTCATTTTGCTAGTGTATCTTAGTTAATTCGACCTCAAATCTCTCATTTACTGGAATAATTCATTAGTTTCTGCAGAAAAGAGCAGCAGTACATACATAGCTTTCTCGACGTTTTGCTACGACGTAGCAAGTGCTACGATTCCATAGTTTCCCCGCTTTTTACGACATCCGCTACGCCGCCGCCGTAGTCCGAACGCAAATACGCGTGAGGGACAGCTCAGTTAAATATTATAGTTAATACAAAAATAGTTGATATAAAATTTTATAGTTGCTTCAAAAAATAAAAGCAATCCCTGACCTTGACAGCTCGCGGGCGACTGAGGGCCGCCACCGTGATAATATAGAAGCGTTTTTCTTGAAATTCCAGATTTTTTTCTGAAGTAACTATAAAAGCTTACTTAAATTTTCTTATCAACCCTTGTTCTTCATCTTATCGAGTAGCAAGTGTTATTTATTTTGTTTCGAAATTGTAACACTTACAACCATCAAAGGTGAGATCGCCGAACTCTGATTTTCTTGAAATTCCAGATTTTTTTTGAAGTAACTATAAAATTTTACTTAAATCTTTTCATCAACCCTTGTACTTCATCTTATCGAGTAGCAAGTGCTATTTATTTTGTTTAGAAATTGTAACATTTACTACTATCAAAAGTGAGATCGCCGAATCCTGTTTTTGCCCGTCAGCCCGAGCGCCGACCCTTAAGGGTCCGTTTCGCCAAACATGCTCTCGCGTTTGGACAGTTTAGCATATTAAAACAAAATATTTTTAACAAATAAAATTTGTGTAGACAGTTAAGGGGTAATTTTTCAGATTTGACACAAGCATCACAATCATTGAGAAAAAAAATCGGAAAGATCAGTAAAATCACGGAAAACGTAATTTGGCTTTGGAACTAGTATGATCAGTCTACTGATCTAACTACAAACTAAAATATTTTTTTATAGAGCAAAGAAATGAAAGTAGTCTTTACAGATTTTTATTATTTTTTATTTCCTTTCGTTATTTTAAAAGAAATACTCAAATATTGTACATTTTTCCTGTACAGAAAAATTACGCAAAAAGAATTTGGAAGTTTGTTTATTTCTTTTTAAATAACGAAAGGAAAAAAATATTAATATTTTATATGAATAAGGTACTTTGAACTCTTTATGTAAAAATTTTTTTTTTCTGTTTGCAACGCTAAATTACATTTTTCGTGATTTTAGTGATCTTTCCGATTTTTTTCCCGATGCTTGTGATACTTGTGTTAAATCTGAAAAATTATAAGGTAGTTCAACTCATTAACTACCTACACAAATTTTATTTGTTAAAAATATTTTGTTTTAATATGCTAAATTGTCCAAACGCGAGAGCATGTTTGGCGAAACGGATCCTTAAGTATCAAGATTTTGCCACATTCTGGTCGTAGCATTACCATATAAGTATTTATTTCAGAATCATTGGTGAAGTATTGTTAACATAACAGAGGATCATGTGAAGAAACTTAATCTTCGGATAAAGAAGCTGAAACTTCAATCCCGCTTGTTGAGAGTGAACATTGGCCGATCAGATTATGAGCGATGCACACAGAAAGCGTGCGCGTAGCGTATCCATTAGATCACCATTTGTATGGCACCACTTGTATGATATTAAGAGGGCGCCGAGCAAAATAATCTTAAACGATAGTCACTGTTAAATTGATGTATTGAATAATATTTCAATGATAAATAAATAAAATATATATTTATTATCACAGAGAATGTATCTACACTTCCGCCGCAGCGAATATTAAAAATTACTTATGGTGTAAGAAACAAATCTTTCTAAAGTAGGCCCAAAATCTAAAAAAGATATTGGGGTTTTAGTAATTTCAATAACTTAACTGTCGAATTTTGTCTCAACCACAATTCAAGACAATCACAAACGTTATAAAATACAACTGGGCCGTTTCACATTTTTAAAATTCTGTCTGTTAAATTAAATATGATTTTTTCTGTTAAATTCAATAAAAACGACCACAAGAGAGCAAGCGAGGTGTCTAATCGTTCTACGCTCGGCGAATCCTTAAAGCGTGCGACTACCGGCACGCGTTGTACATGTAACGCAGTTGGTTTGACGTCTTCCATACAGTTTCATACAATACAATTTGTGCTGGAACGCACATGTGTTGCACACGCGACGCGAATGACTCTGGGGGTGGTCCGCTACCATGTGTTCCAAAATTAATTGCCTTTTTATGCGATCATCTTTTAGTTGAATTGTCACAATTTAACGATACAACCATCAAATATTTTATCATCGTGGTTCGCTCGTAATTCTGTTCAGGAAACCATAACCAGTATTGTGCATTTTGTTAATGTTAGTAGAGAATAGGAAGTCAAATAATAAGGAATTGAATACTGTTTTGGAAAAATAACCAATGTCCAATTTTTTCGAATTTGTTTTTTTTTCTTAATGGATCCGCTATTGTGCATATAATAATCTGGTAATATTAGAATCAGCAAAAACAACCAAATAACATTCAAAATGTAGCTACAAAAACAGAGTGCTTTCGGAAAAACCACCAACGTCAGTAACGTTTCTATGAAGAATAGCCAATAAATAAACAACATTTTTAAACTTTTTATATACAAAATTAAGTATTTTCATATATCCATGTTTAATAAAAAAACATAAATAGGGATTTTTCCATGTAACTAATTTTACAAGGTTTTAATTACCTATGCCCAACGGTTGGTAGATGTGGGCTGATTGATTTTGATATTAACTTCCTGTAAAATGTCAGAAAAGTGATATTGGTTGTTTTTCCAAAACAGCCTTCAATTGCTAAATGGTGTTTTCAGAGAATTCCGTATTATGTACATGCATGATAGAAATGGGACCGATTCCTGGGAACAGCATGAATTATTGTGTGGACACAAATGTCTCGCACGTGGTTTCCGCACCATAATAGACTCAGTCCATTAATTGGATGAGCATGTTGCATCGTAATGGACATTGGTGACGCGCTCGCACGGTAGCGCCTGCTATAATTGATGACCGGGCTCCACGGCTTTTTGCTTCGCTTCGATATGTATACTTGAAGCTTTTTAAGGTTCCTTACTGAAAAATATTTAACTTGTGATAAGCTTCGACCGTGGCTTGTCGAAGAAACCATGCGGCTTGTCACGTTCCGGCATTACGTCATGCGCTTTATCCGGAAAGTGATTACAGGCAGTTGCGTAGTATCAGTCATTCGTCCGTAATCGACTTCCGTAGATTATTCGGAAGTCTTTTATTGTCCCATTTTCGTTGCGAGCGCTCTTCATCCTACGTCACAACGACGCTTTGCGCAAGATTAAGCCAATTGTGATAAAAAAAAAGGGAAATCGGAACCCTTATATACTTATACGGTGCCTCATGTCTGTCTGTTATCAATTTGATATTTGGAATATTATATAAAAATTATTAAAATCTTTTTCTCCTTTTAAGGGGCCGAAGAGTAATGAGCGTTTTTGCTTGTGTCAAATTTAGTGTTCAATAAGATTCCTAGATGGCACTGTCGTATACTTTAGCAACATAATCAAAGACAACATTTGCACAGATTCGAAAAAAACTAAAAACCACTTTGACATTGATTGCTACGAAAAATATTTTATCTATGGTGACATGGACAGCGACATCTAGAGGAAAGCTAAGAACTAAGAGAAAAAAAACGACGAGAAAAACGCTCATTGATAAAATAAGTTTTTCCAGCGAATGGGATATTTGAAAAGGCTCTGCTTAAGCATTCTCGCACTATTTCGATTTGAGTTTGGTTGCTTCTTCTTGTGTAATTTAAAACTTTTTCCAAAAAATCATGGTCTTTTATTTTGCCTATTAAGCCGATTTTTCCCTACTAGTTCAGCGTGTTTACGTAGCGCTTTTTCGCTAAAGACGAGATTTATACTGGTCATATTTTTGGCTTGAGGAGCGGATGGGTACGAGGAAAGTAAATAAAAGGTAATCTATCTTCAGTCCGGATGATTCCCCGCTGCCAGCCTTGGGATGAAGCTATTCACCTTCACATATAGGCCATTAGAAGAGAGATAGGCCCGATACTTGCAGCGCTGCCGCCGCCCGTTACGTTAGAGATAAGCTCCCTCTCGGTGTTGTCTACCCTACCTCCAGCTTATAGACCTGGATAAACGATACCAGGCCTATTAAGACGCTTTGTTTGATAACGCACATAATATTCAAAATATTACGCCGCCGTCAAAGATTAACTAATTTCTTATTATGCACTAAGGGAATAAAGCAGTGTCTTACGTCACGGGCGGCATATTGAACCCTGAGTGTAACGAGGGACTCTAGAGTTAACTCCTGAACGTAGCGAGGGAGTTATATAGAGTCCTAAGTAAAGCGAGGGGTTCAAGCTGCCCAAGACAAAGACAGGCTTTATTTGAGAGGAGCATACTCTACTTTTCACACCTTCTGCGAGACAATAAAAAGCTCGACATTTTTTATCAACTTTAATAATTCAATAAAATTCACTGACAATCACAGCACCAAACACCGTCTTTTGTTTCACATTCTTTGTAAACGTTTTTTTTTTCTTTTTGTTGAATTCTGCTTATGGTGGCCAGTTCGATTTTCGAACAAACCTCTTTACAATCCCATATGGGCATTTGTTTTCCACGAGTTTCCACACGAATTTGACGTTCCAAATTTAAATCACTTTAATCCCTAGGGATTTTCATATAACTTTATATCCCTTGAGATATAATGCGTTACTTTACGTTGAGGTTGCATGATATGTAATTGGACATTGTCGAGCAGGTGGTGTGAAAAATTAAATTACAAATAGCCCAGTCGATTTAAAGGTATGCCTGGGTCACCCAAGCAGACAAAAAAGTAAAAACAAAATTATGTATTCTCTGAAAACTAATATTTTATTTTTATATTTTGTTTAATTCAAACAGTGTATAAAACTTATTTTCGAAATATATTTCGGCCCACTTTGGGGCCGGCATCAGTCGAATTATAAACAGTAAATGACATAAAATATATACAACCTTATGACTAATAGTTTGACTATAAATTCCCACTGTGTCGAAACTGTCTTTAACCTGACGACATAGGTACAAGTGTGGAGAACGTAAACAAGAGCGAATGGTAAATATTTAAAGGAGAAACAGATATGTATTATCGGATAGTTGTCGTAAAATGTTTCGGAACGGAGACCCCTGTCAAGTGTCCAGAGGATTCATGATGGAACCCGGAGCGAAACGGAAACAAACGTAGAATGAGAATCGCGGAAATTCCGTGAAATCAAATACGCTCCCGATTTGCTTACGCGGAATAAGAGTTGTATCTATTGTTACGAAGGAATTTTACGATTCCGTAATTTTATGAGAAGCGAATGGCTTACTACACACTGACCGGTCTAATGGAATTTTATCAGAGAATTTGTTACATATTGAATTGGAACACAACCATAAAAGAACTCTGAATCGGATTAAATCATTATGAAATAAGCAGATTCGCTCGCAATATTTTTCAGATAAAAGCCGAAGCTTTTCCTCTTATTCAATGCCCGTCTGTTTGTGTATCAATCAACGCCATTACGTAAAGTTTTCGTCGTATCTTTTCATGTTTTTTCTCGACAATGATCTAATTAGCTTTATGAAGGTGTTTCTTATACAATTTGTGTCGCAAGAAGGCCTTGAAATTATCCGTGTATTTAGTATCCGGATAACGGATATATATGATCCGAATATCTGGATAATTTAGTTAAATTTTAGAAATAATTTGGGCAAGTGCGAGTCGGACTCGCGCACAAAGGGTTCCGTAACACCACACAATATGGTACGGAACCCAAAAAAATATTATGGTAAATAACAACATTATAGATGCCATCGCAACACAAGACGACAAAAACAAGCCGCTGAAATGGAAGCGCCTGCCTGGCAAACAATTCGCGATCCCCGCTGTGTATAGAACCCTATCTTAACCGCTATATTTTTCCTGTATCTATACGTAATTTACTCTGTTTTTTTCATATTTTTTGGTTCTATTGTTGCGAAGATAAGGGGGGACATGATAACGTTAAAATGCTACTTTTTCGAGTTTTTTTTTTATGTAGATGATTTTATTATTTGCCGTGATATAGGCCGTAAACCGTATTCTGTGAAAATTTCAACTGGCTATGTTTAACGCCTCAAGCTGTAGACACCTGTGACAGACAGACGGACAGACAGCCAGTGGAGGCTTAGTAATAGGGTCCCGTTTGACACCCGTTTGGTCCCGTTTAGGGTCTATACCCTAAAAATATTTTTTTTCTTTTTTACGTTAAATAAAACTTAATATCCTGATAGTATATTCTCATTATCCGGATTGGGTTTTCTTTTTCATTTTATTATTTGCCGTGATAGAGGCTATAGTAAACCGTATTCTGTGAAAATTTCAACTGGCTACGTATAACGCCTCAAGCTGTAGACACCTGTGACTGTGACAGACAGACGGACAGACAGCCAGTGGAGGCTTAGTAATAGGGTCCCGTTTGACACCCAACGGGTATAGGCCCTAAAAATATTTTTTTTTTTTTTACGTTAAATAAAACTTAATATCCTGATAGTATATTCTCATTATCCGGATACTAAAAAGTGGCAGATATTCGGATTGCAAGCCCTTGTAAAGCTAGAGAGCCCATCTATGTACAGTACATATACCCATATTTATTTTTCTTCGCTTTCCGTGAATGAGAGTAACGGGCGGATGGTACAATTACTCAATTGGAATAGAAGCTTCGGGTGATATTTTATTTCTGTTCTCAAGAGCTCTTGGAAACGTCATTTAAATAAATATAGGGCTCGAAATCTCCTCTGAGGATAGGATTTCACTCACCTTTTTTAGACCTTGGCGAAATACCTCTTATTTTTCAACGGTCTTAATGTAAAAAGGGCTCCACGGCTTTCCTCTCTAATTTCAACAGCAGTGTTATTTTAGGCGCTACGGATAAGCTTTTTAATGTTTAGGTAAGGGTATTATTTAAACTCATGACAAAATTGTTGGTTTTCAGGTTGTAAACGTTGCAAGGTGTGTGTATATTTATGGTGTTATATTATAGCATATTGTGTAAACAGGATCAGCTGTATATTAGAAGCTCTCTAAGGGTTTATGTGAAAGCGAAGAAAGATCTTCAATTTGAAAAATTTCGGATCCAGCGCTCGTTGGAAACGCCCATGTTTTCAGACTAAAGTCCGACGTTGCAAGGTTTGTTAGTAGGCGGAGGCCCGGTTGGGCGGGCAGGCGGTGTCAAGCGTGCAATGTGGACATTGTTCGTGCCGGTTACGTCGGAAGACCTTTGTTCAGGTCCAGGGCACGGGAGGCGTTACACTTTATCTTATTACACATGTCTGTGGCGTCTAACGAAGCTGTCCACCGCAATTGTTCCTTAGAATTAATGTGTCACACCTTTATGCTTGAGAATAAGGGGAAGTGCATGTTGGTTTATTGTTTACAAAGGTCTTCAGAGTCGAGAGTAGTACGTTTAAGTGAAAAGGACGCTCATAAAGGCAGAAAATATGTTAACCAGTGCAAGATTCAATACGGAAATGACTACCATTATTCTGAGGAAAAGGTCCAAAGAAATCTTTTCACGCAATCTTTAAAGAAATATCTTCAAATATAGGTACTTTTTTTCATCACACCTATTCGAACATTGAATGATAGTGTGAAAAATATCGATATATAGGATCGTTGCTTCCTGAAAGAAGATGTAGTGACTAGAATAGAAAAAGGAATGCTTCTGTGGTTTGGAAATGTAGATAGGTATGAATGAAAGTAGAGTGAGGAAAGAAATTTATGGTGCGCAAGTCGAACGTAGAGCTTGACCAGGCCGCCCTAGATTGACTTATGCTGACCAAATTGGCGACATATTAAAGAAGGGCAATGTCAAAAGTACCCGGAATAGAAGAGCTTGTATGACTAGATTGATGGATGTGGAAGAGGCGAAAGAGGTGGGTTAGAAACATAGCAGATGGAAATCTCTCTGCCTACCCCTCTGGGAGACAGGCGTGAGTTTATGTATGTACCTATTCGAGAAACAACAATTAGCTTTAGGGGATAGCGGGAACCAAAGACAAGTTTACTCCCATGGATGTTTGCGCTTTCCCTCTTCTGATTGGTCCGCGTTCGTGCTTCTTGATTGATTAGCGTTATTTAACCAAGAGGTCAAACGCATTATTTATGAAGAAGTTTCATAGTAAATATCACGGAGTCAAAAAATTTATGAATAATTTGAAATTGTTCAAAATATTTCTAAAACAAAATAGAGAAAACTAAAAAATATTATCCTAAAAATACAATATGGGTATTAAATTATAGGTACGAGTATTAAAAATCTGATATGATAGTTTGGCTATATTTAATTGCATCTATTTCGAGAAATCCTTGAAAAACCATAAAAAATGTATGTCCTCCCTTATCTCCCAAACTGGTGGACCAAAAATTATGAAATAAATCACGGTAACATAATATGTTTACGTAAAGATTACAGGAAATATAAAGCGGTTGAGAAATTCACGAAAAAAAATGACAATACAGAACCCTAGGTACGCAAGTCTGACTCGCACTTGGCTGGTTTTTCTCATAACTGGTTTTCGCGCTAGTCTTCGTTAAGTTAATTGCAAATAATAATAAAAAATTAGTTCGAGTAGTATATTAATTATTAACTCCTGAAAACATAGTAAATGATGCTACTGTGGTGCAACAATATTACCACAAAATACCAGGTACTCGTAGCTTTTTCTTTTCCTCATAGGTAGTGATGAAAAATCACTCGGGAGCAAGATATTTTGTTCTCGGGTAACGTATATTGAATTCCTCGATACTCTTAGGATTCTACTTTAGAATCCTTCGCTTCGCTCTGAATTCAAAATAACGCCCTCAACGCTTCGACCAAAATAAAATGAATGGACGGGCCTTGTCTTTACAATTTGCTCACTCATAACGAGCCTAAGCAATTGGATATATACTATACTTCAATACCTAATTGTAAGTCTTTATTTTGCTTTTTGGACTTTGGAAATGCACAAGAAGGCATTTTTTCGTCAGTTATTTGGATGGCATGTAATAATAGGCGTACTTGTCACTCTTCTAACAGAGACCGACTGAGATGAAGTGAGAGCCGGCGCTCACTTTACAAACTTCAAAAATCTTTACGCTGTAGCCCGTCCATTTATTTTATTTTGGTCGAAGCCTCAACGTACAAAATATTACTTGGGCCCCTTGTAATACAAACTATTAAACCTCGAATCATTCTACCCGTTTTACGTTTTCATTTAACGCCCTCGCTAATATAATTAGACGTTGCTATAGCGACAGAAATAACCGCGTTTGCCCTTAATTTGGGTAGGTAGACCGAAATGTAATCTTGCCTTATCAAATTAATGTCTACAGACAAGACCGCAGAAATTTCTCCTATATCCGTGCTCCCAAGGAACCTGTCTTGTCTGGTGTAGTGAAAGCGGGTGACGTATTCCGCCCACGTTTTCAGCTATGAAGATAATCGGGATGCAGATGTATTCATTTGATAACCTTTTTCTGCTGACTGATATACGGTGGATGACATTTCATATTTAATCTTTTCTACAAATCTACCCACAACACGAGCTATAATCTTTCTATGAGGGCTAGTCAAAATTCTCAAATTGCACCCATAAGACAATGTAACTAAAAATATACTGAATTCACTGTTTGAAATTATATCAGTATAAAAATGCTCAATGTAAAAATATTTAATTTTAAAAATATGCGGCAGCACCTCTAAATTTCCCAAAAAAAAGACTAAAAAATCTTCATTCGTTTTTAAGGTTCCGTACCCAAAGGGTAACCAACGAGACCCTATTACTAAGACTCCGCTATCCGTCTGTCACCTCATCTGTATCTCATGAACCGTGATAGTTAGACAGTTGAAATTTTCACAGATGATGTATTTCTGTTGCCGCTTTTACATTAAATACTAAAAAACAGAATGAAATAAATATTTAAGGGGGCTCCTATACAAAAGACATGTTTTTTGCCGTTTTTATAGATAATGGTACGGAACCCTTCGTGCGCGAGTCCGACTCGCACTTGGCCGGTTTTTACATTGAGGTGGTGTCTTTAGTAAAACAGAAAACAAAATAGGAATCACCCTAGCACAGAGACAAAATTTTCATTGAAAGGTGCTCTTCGACGATGATTTAAAACCATCGAAGTAGAATATTCATTTATATAAGGGACAGTTTATGGATATTTATTTTACTGTTATTATGTAGTGATAACTTTGTTTCCTTATTCATTTCCGAGATATACTCCTACACTACATTATTTCCGTGCCAGATGGGCGAGAGAGACGTTACGCCATTCGTTCTCTTAAGGGCCTTACTATTGCCAAATGGGTACTTTCTAAAGCCTACTCCTCGTTTATGGCCAAACCAAAAATAATGAAAAAATGTATTATGAATAATCAACTCTTAGACAACATATGCAACATTTTTCTTTCTCATACCACCAAAACTTCTACATGATTTTTTTTTTTTACCGAATGGTGTTTTTTGACCTCAAATTCCCTACTACTCCTGAGTGGCTTGGCCGATTGAATTCATCTATGCTTTGATAAATAGATAAACTTTATAGCTATAAACATAACATTAGATTATTCAATCGAGTAATCACGTCCAAGTGAAAAGTATAATTTTCCCCTATTTCGCTCTATCAAGGACGCAGCGAGCGTCGTAACAGCCACTATGCATTACGCGCTGATATGAACGTTATTTCAATGTCGTTTCCGTTGATATTTGTAGTGACAAATATCGAGCTGCTAATTTGGCGATGGTAATCGCCTTAAGTAATGTTTATTCGGCTTATTGTTTTAATACATGAATAGGTACACTTGGTGCCCACATTCTATTTTAATATTTGGGTAGTGTGATACGCCCCCTGCATACGATATCTAGGGGCACCGATGCCGATGGTACAGTTAGCGGCATGGTTTTTGACGTCTGACCTTGACTGCGCTAAACATTCTTTTCTCTATCGCACTTAGTAATTTTGTGCGCGAATGAACACATGTGCTAGTCACCCACCACTTTCGCCGAGCAGTCAAAAATGGTGCCGCGACCTGAACAATGGCGATCACGTCAAGTAGTTGCAGTAGTAGTAGTACTTGCAGTAGTTATACATTAGCCTCTACAGTGAAGGGTACAAAGTCAAATGTGTATAGCTTGATGTAATCTCCACTGTACATCGGTACAGTCCCTGTCTGTCTGGCCGTGTGTCTGGCCCTTGTTCTCCGGAACGGCTTGAGATATCAAGTTGAAATAAATATCAAATACTAAATGTCTCACAATTCTCTAAAAAAATCAAGTTCCTAGTTTAACGCAATAAAACGATACGGACTTCCAAAGGCGTATTTTCATGTTAGAAATTCCAGTTACTGCCTGATCATCAAAACTTATAGGGTACTTACCGGTGACCTCAATTCTGAAATTTGGTACGAAGGGAGATCACATGGCACATGTGAAAGAATAAATCCGATAACTATTAATTTTCATTTCTACGTGGAATAATACGAGTACTTCACTAACTTAATTTTGCATTTCTTTTTCATACATATTTTGTATCAATCATAATAATAACATTTTATTTAGATATAATGATAAGTTTGTATTTTTTTTTTCAAATTATTTGTTTCTTACATATTTGATATGGTAGGGAACCCTAAGTGCACGAGTCCTAATCGCACTTAATCTTTTTCTTTTTTGTGGAAAATCTAAATATCCCCGTTAAGGCGACACCAAAAAAAAAAAATTGGGTTTTTTCGAATCCATTTACTCCACTATAACGTCATCTACGTATTTTAATTTTTAGGTAAATGTTTATTGAGTATTTGATCAAGATTCTCACTGAAGGAAAACGCGATTGGATGAAATTTTCTCGATAGAATTTAATTCCGAAAAGACCTAACTAATTTAATTGTGAAATTGCATTCAAAATGTAGATATTATGTATTTGTAAAGTCTCCTTGAAAATCTTTTTGACAAAATAGCTTAGTACATTTTATATTTATAAAAAACCGACTTTTTGCTACTTTTCCCTGACTCCGTCCCCCTCGCACTGAGGGTTTTTTCGCATATAGAGTAACAGGGACGCTAAAACTTTTACGTAGCGCCTTAATATACTCGCATAAATTCAAATAGTTTGTGAAAAGAAACAGTTAAAAAAGCGCTTTACCCACAATCATTTGCAATATCAATAACCCGCCCTAATTCACTGTCTGTATAGGTCCCGGCAGTAAATAATGCACATCGTATCGTAACGTCATCTCTGTTGCACGAAGCACTAACATTCCGGTGACAGAGACGAAGACGCTTTACAAAGCCAAAGATAGCCGATGTGCATTATTTTCTGCCGGGTACTGTACGGTTATACGCGGCAACACCCTATTCATCCTTGACAAAGGTAACTAGATAAGTTATGGATCGCCGCAGCCGGCAAACAAAGGGAATTTGTCTTGTTTAAGCTAATAAAGAAGAGAATTACTGTTGTACAAGCCAGGTAATCATTGTGTTGTTGTCCTCTTCTAACTCTTGTTTACTACGCGAATAAAACACCCCAGGATATTTGGAAAACTTTCAGTTTTTGGCGTTTCGGAATTTGGTTCCGAATATTATCCACAAAGTTTTCACTGTTGGATCACAGATGTTGTTTAACCCTTAACTACCTACCAGTGGTCTCAGAGACCTCAACGGGTTTTGTTTTTCAATTTATTCGGCAAACGTAAGCTGTGCGTGTATATACCTTATATACCAATACCAATATCTGTGCGTGTATATACCTTTTCGTCGATCCCTTGCAACAATTTGCAAGCACTCGTCAGGTGTAGGTATACGTGCGCGAATCCTCTGCAGGTGATCAAAAAAGGTCGCGAGTCGAAATTTCCTCTATGTAAATCTCATGGGTTTTTACCTCACATTGAACTTACAATTTAGAAGTGATTTATTTATTTTATTGTTATTACAAAAACCACAGCCTTAAACATTTATAATCGTAGCTAATAACATCAAAACTTATGCCAATTATAATGATTCTACAGTGATTTTTGTTTTGTGTTTATTGTTACTCAATAATTTAAGTAACATTGTATTTTATTAATTTTAATTAAACAATATGTATCTTGAAATACGTACATGTATAAAAATAATATTTGTTTTAACTAGTTACTCAGGTTTTTAACATTTGATAAGCGGTCTCTATGACCGCAGGTAGGTGGTTATGTGACAAAAATAGGCGGTAGGTAGTTCAGGGTTAACATCGCCCAATAACAATACGAATAACAAATGTAAGTAACTGTTCCAAATACAAACCGAACGAAGCGTCCGATAAAGCTGTTCAAATAGTCGTTCTCTGGCACGGCGCACGTCGTTTCTCATATTTATACCATTGCCGGTGGATGTAGCCGCGACATTACCGGCCACAAATGGCACCAGCTGCTGAATTACCTTTCGTTAAGACCTGGATTGCGGCAGCTGGGCTGTGCAGCGAACGCGTTAATGAGCTCATGGCATATGTGTTCATAACGCAAACGCTCGTATTGTTTCGCCGGATAACATCCCTGCACGTACCATGTGCCAATGTTTACTCTTTATTGCTCTGTTGGTATTTTATTTCATCCTTTTGTGAAACCTGTTATGCCTACAGCGTTTGTAGATACAAACGTTACAAAAAGGTTTGATTGCTTACATTAGATTTAAGCTTCTCCGATAACTTTTGCGCTTTCGAACGATTGACTAACTGATTTAATTTAATTTATTGATATTGGGTTTTACATATGAAATTTCTGTCTTCTATAGAGAATTCCAAGAAAAATCAATTTTTGAATTTTTTTTAGGATTGACAAATCCAAATTAAGTATGTAATTTCTTATGTGTATGAATGAGATTACATTAAGCTAACAGCAGTGGCGTGCACAGGACTTTTTTCCGGAAAAGCAATCAGAAGGTCAAGTACGACAATAAAAAAAATATGAAAAAATTTAAATAACACTTTGAAAAAAAAAAGTTTGTATGAAAATTTTCACTCTAGGGTAGGCAGTGCCTACCCTGGCGTCATACAAACTTTTTTTTTTCAAAGTGTTATTTAAATTTTTTCATATTTTTTTTATTGTCGTACTTGACCTTCTGATTCCTTTTCCGGAAAAAAGTCCTGTGCACGCCACTGGCTAACAGCAACACTAATCAAATTTTTGAAAAGTGTCAGCCGTAAAAAATCATTACGAAGCTTATCATGGAAATGAATGGCATTTAGGACGAACTGTTTTTGAAGATTTATTTTTTATAATCAAACTGAAAATAAAAATAAAATTTAATACGTAGATTAGATATGATAGATAACTGTAAAACCTTGAAATCAACTATTAAACAAAAAACAAATAATTAAAATAGCTATTGAATTACAGGAATTATGAACTCATGAATCTTTAAGAAAATTTCAGCAATTTATGGGTAAAGACCTAATATAGAGTGCTTTTAAATTCGACCTATTCCTTGAAAGGGGTTATACTAGAAATAATTTCCAACAAATAATGCCTTTCGACTAGGGGTCGAAAATTATCAATTTTTTTGCAGTAAAACACGTCGATGTTTCAAAAATTACAAAATCAAAATGTTTTTCTTTTCACTTAAGACCTTTTACTTCCTAGATTACGGGAATTCTGGACATGTTTATTTTTTATAAATGATGACTCATTTGTCATTAATCAGAAAAATAACAAATAAGTACCAAGAGAGGAATCATTATTTTTGAATAATTTGTTTTTCGTTACCAGTCTGAAAGTTTAAAAATATCTTACTCGAAGACCATTTATTTTCGACCCCTACTGGATAAGACTTAGTCTGTTGGAAATGATCTCTAGTATAACTCCTTTCAAGGAATAGGTCGAATTTCAAAGCATCCTGTATAAGCAACTAAATCAAATTTTGCGGCCTTTCCTGTACCGTTAGTACATTTCGTCTATCTTACTATTACAAGCTTCGGTCCGCGCGTTAATTACAAAAGACCGACCAAATTATAGACTAAACCAAAAGCTTACAACACAACCTATGTATTTATAGTGTACACAAAGCTTTTACTATCCATACGTGTTACGTCCTATATTCAGCGCTGCGGTGTTCGCGGTCCATTGCATGTTTTGTAAGCCCATGTTACATACCGCAGCCGCATGCCTGACCACACTTGACCACAGGTATTCTATTTAGAATAGCCGGAGAGCGACCCATCTGGCCACTAGGACCCCTTATCTGTACCCTTTCAACAAAATAATTGAGCCTTAACAAAAGAATTTTATCATACATCCCTTTGTTCAGTACAGGCACTCTGCTCTCCTTTTTGTTGCGATTCACACGCGACGGAACCTTATCTTAAATGGGTTAGTCTTAGCTGTGTTGCTACCGTGATATCCTGCGATAGTCACAATGCAAGTATTTACATACTAGCTTGATATTTTCTAGATAAAGACTTGTGCAATGTGTTTCGAAAGTAAGGTACAAGCAGACATTAAAAAATCCGCTGTTTGTACAATATTGTACTCTGTGATTGCGTTACATTAAGCTCGTTTTTAAATGTAACAATCTACATGCTGTTTTCACTGTATTCTTCTTTACATACAATCTTTTCGTTCTGGAAATATAATGTGATGTTAGTTTTGCACCTTTCCTAACACCTTGGTAGCTCGCTGCATCTAAATGTGGTATCTCAGTTGACATCTCACTTCTTAGGGCGTTATCACACTGGTGATTTGCAAGCGAGGCGATCATTGTGCCATAGATAATGCCGGGCAGATTCGACATTCTAGTAGGTAAATACAATTTTTTGTTATGCATATCGATATATGTCGACTCTGCCCGGCATTCTATGTAGGTCAAACAAGAACTCCACTTCATATCCGCATCTATCAACACAGATTCACGACAAAAATACACTACCCATTCCAACTCATACCCCGCCTACACAACCAACAATTCGACGACTGCTTCACCGTGCGCAATGACTGACATTCAACTAAGGACCTGGGAATCGTCTTACATCTGGTCGCTTGGTGCTCATCACGGCTCTGGACTAAACAGACAACACTGACTTACAGACAAACTAACCTTATCCGAACTTTTATATATATAACTCACCCTTCTACACACACATTCAAACTCATACACACAATCTATTATCCAACCCACTTGCACCACATTGCATCGTCAACTCTAACAAAAAGTCAACAAAAATTTTGATTTTAAGAAAGTAGTTGGGTTTTATTTTCTATATTATTATTTTTTTATTATCATTGTCATCCTGTAAATATTATTTGTCATCCTGTCATAAGTCATCATTATAATTGCAACTGATGCCAGGCCTGGTGTGGCCCGAAATATATCTTAATTTATTACTAAGTTTATTTCTATTACTATGTTATTTATGTAAATTTATAATTTAATATATATATAATAATAATATAAAAACAAGACTATAAAAGTTAATATAAATTTATTTCGTTAGTTATTTGGTTATTGAAAAACAGCGCTGTGAATCTTCGTTTGTCTGTTAGCCATTTATTTGTAATAGCTTATGTGTATCTACTGTTTTATATTTTTTTGTAAAAAAGTAAAACTGGTTCAAAGTGTATGTATCTATCTGTCATTTCTTTTTTTCATGTTTTTGTCAATAAATGTTTTTTTCGTTTTTATTGTCTTTATAGTATGTAGTACGGGTTAATTTTGTGTTAGTAATCGCCAAAAAGAAAGCAAAAAAATGTTTGTTATTCCTTGTTTAATACTTGATTGCAAATAATGTATGGTAGATGATTTTGTATATCCGGGTTTTCGTAGTAAATATCAAATATCAAGAAAATATCGAATATTTAGTGCAAACAAAGAATTGCACGATTGCCTGAAACACCCCGTGTTATCCGCCCGTCTGCATGTATGTCACAGGTTGGGCAATTTTCACTAGAATTTCGAACAAAAATAACATTCACTTGTCCACACATGGTAAAACACAAATCCTGCAACATTTGTTACAATGATGATGTGTTTTTTTTTTCTATAGTTCAATATGGTTACCAAATTGTAGGTATTAATAAATATTAAATAATGATTTAAAAAAAAAACAAAGAGTTGTTTCCAAACAAAAAATCTGAGTTTGATAATCTCATGACCACCAAAAAAAAAGTTTCATTCGAAAATAAAATGGTTTTCTCCATAAGTGGTTGAAAATAAGGAAACTCAGCTATTATCTCGTCTTTTATAATTATGTCAAAAACAGAAATCCCGTCCAAAGTAATTACCCTTTTCAGAAATTCTAAAATGTAGAGGTAGATAATTTCCACAAGAAGTAATTGCTTCTAGTAATGGAAACGTGTTCATTGTGTCCCTATTAAGATCCCTTTACCCAAGTTACTTAACCTTCGCTATCGATATCTCTACGTCTCAGCAGTGCCGGTTTTAGCATTGACGGCGTCCTGGGCGAGAATTCTACGGCGCCCCCTATCTGTTTCCTAAATTATTCATGTGCAAAAAAGGAAAAAAAAAATATTTCAATATTCAATCATGACCATTTATTTTAACGTAATTTAACAAAATTTTACTTTTCTTGCCTTTCTATTAGCAAACTCCTTTATTAAGACACCGATATCGATGTTTTCTGCTATTTCATTTTCGATTGATAGAGTTGCCAAGTTTGTTAATCTAGATTGAGATAATGTCAAAACTCACGAGGGCGCATGTGTTGAAATTCTTCCCAAAGTGAAACTAACTTCAAGCTGGGGGCCTGGACTGACCCAACCTATTTGCAACTACGCTCGCCGCGCCATCCCGTGATCCAAACTGACGAGGGGGCGCTGGCGCCCCTTGATGTCTGGCGCCCTGGGCGGTCGCCCAACCGCGCCCTATCCTAACGCCGCTACTGCGTCTCAGTATATTGCTATAGACCTTACTAATCTAATGTATCAGAATTAATTGTCCCTTTGTACTTAATTTGAATATTCTGGCTGCGATGTCACTGAGTGAGGTTTACCTATCGTACAATCGGGGATGGATATATATATATATCTTTATGGTGTGCAATTAGCCTTACGTTATGCTGTATTATATTATATATAATTTTGATTATATTATTTTTTCTTATGTACGTAGGAATAATTACTATATCGGCTTTTATTTTGTTTCAGGTATACGCAAATCGTCATCGTGTTAACAAAATACACCGTATGAAATATACAAATACACACAAAAATGTGTCAGTGTTTAAGAGTCTGTAATAATTCACATTGATATGAATGATCCCCTGTTAACATTAACACCAATCACTCTGAAATAAATGTATGGTATAAAATAAACTTTTAACAAAAAAATAGCAACCGACTTCAATAGTAACAGCAGTCATTCACTAAAAAGTTAATAATAATTCTATAAAGACCGATGGTACCGAAGCAACACTTTTGCCGACTTCTTTCTTCCTGAAACATTATGTTATCTAGAAGTCGGCGTTCTTATATTGGTTTTTATGTTGCTATATCGTAGGAAATACGCCGACTTCTAGATAACATAATGTTTCAGGAAGAAAGAAGTCGGCAAAAGTGTTGCTTCGGTACCATCGGTCTTTATAGAATTATTATTAACTTTTTAGTGAATGACTGCTGTTACTATTGAAGTCGGTTGCTATTTTTTTGTTAAAAGTTTATTTTATTTCACATTTTTTAGTGTTGCTGGGTTAAATTGTGAAATATGGGTAGTTCTTGCAAACGTGGTTTTAATATGAAACGAAGTTCAAGTGAGTATAAGTAGCTATGTTTGAGTAGCTTCCTGCTATCAATCTCGAGTTATGTGCTGTCATTCGTTAAAGAGTTCTACGGTGATGAAGCCAAGATCGAAGGTCAGGTGGGTACACTGGCAATTTTCAAGCAATGCCCTGCAATGAGCACCATAACACAAACTGATTGCCGCAATCCAAAGTTATGTGCTGTCATCCGTTGAGGAGTTCTATGGTGATGAAGCCAGGATCGAAGGTCAGGTGGGTATTCTGGTAATATCCAAGTAATACCCTTGAATTAGCACCCTAACGCAGTGATTGCCGCAATCTCGAGTTATGTGCTCTGATCCGTTGAGGAGTTCTATGGTGAATATGGTGATGAAGCCAGGATCGAAGGTCAGGTGGAAGAATGATGATTTTCAAGTAATACCTTGTAATCAGCACCCAGGTACAAAGCGATTACCTCAATTTCGAGAGGTATGCTGTCATTTTCTGAGGAGTTCCACTGCCTATCTCTGAAGACCTTCATCAGATCATGACCAAACCCAAAATGGGACCTACCTGGAAGTACACTCTTTCAAACAAAAAAAAAATTGTTCAAATCGGTTCAGAAATGACGGAGTTATGGAGTAACAACGCCAAAAAAAAAAAAAAAAACATACAGTCGAATTGAGAACCGCCTCCTTTTTGAAGTCGGTTAAAAATTGAAGACTATGGTAAGATTGCGCCCAAATATGGCGAAAACTTGATTCCATAAAATAATCTCGATAGAAAAAAAAATGCAAATTTAACTAGGCACCGTACAATAAACCACAAGTATTCAATTAATACTTTAAATTAGATGAATAATTCAGAATGTTTTAAATTTAAAAATAATCATTATTTTCGCCGTTAAAAATGCTTTAAATTAGACTCTTAAATGTTCATCATGAGTTCTTGAAAAAGTGGTCATTACGCTAAAAAAGATTTATTTCCTCAATTAAAATCTCAATGCTTACCAACTCATTAAAGAATTATAAAGCAGTTTAAACTAAGTTTTTTTAAAGATGTAATATTAAAGATATTAAAGAATCGAAGAAAATTGCATAGACCTTCTTTTCGCCCATATTGCAATGGCAATAATAGTTATTGTACATGCAATGATTTCGAAGCGTACATGCTTTTGTTCGCTTCACTAGCAAAACGCATTTTTTTTAGATTTATCATGATCAAATTTTATTTCTGTGCTATTTTAGTAGTATTATTAGTAAAAATCAGAAAAAGATACCTAAGGCACATTTGAGCTCCAAAGAGGACGTGATTATTTTGCCCCACCGGCATAAAGAAATACGTGCGAAACCCCAAGAAACTCATAAAGCGGGGTATGAGGAGCGTGCCAGCAAACATTAGCAGAGCGTTAGCCGTCTTGCGAGGCGCCATCCACTTTTCCAATAAGCAGCCGGCGGAGTATATAACGTGCGCGGATTACTTACGAGGAGTTACGAAAATAGCGCCCGTCGGCGGACAAAACAACAATATTTGTGTCCGGGCAGTAGATTAACTTTTTCCCGGTAGCTATTTGAACTTGCGTTTCTGGGTTACGTCTTACGAAAGGCATATTGTTAAAAGCACTGACTTTTTGTGTATTTTACAGTAAGTTTGTACTATTTTGTCGTTCAGGTTCAAGCAACGACCCTTATTTCTTTGAAATTTTGATTAAGAGTTTGGTAAAAGCCTCGAGGTTCTCAGCTTCTTGTTATGACTGTACATGAGCCTAGAGCATGAACAACGCCAGACTTTCGAAGATTCGTTTGAAGAAATTCGGACTCTCCTTGTATTGAAAAAATATATTTGCTTTATTGATATTTTATCTAGGGATTTTACTTATAAACAATGTATCAAGATTTAAAAGAATGTTTATCACCCCATTTGTTTTCAAACGTTCGTTTCAAGAACGCGGTTAAGAGATCATCTTTTTTTTTTTTCAAAAATAGGTAATAGGTAATATGAAAGGATTCTATAAGGAATCTAAGCATCCAATATTTTTTTTCCTACAAAATATTTCAGTATTAGCTAAAAATACACAAATTTGTTATTTCGCTGCGTGATCATTAGTATTACACGTCCAAGAAAAAGTGCCCAGTGAGCGAACATATAATCGCCTCTATCAAAAGTGAATAAGGTTTTTGTCATTTGACTTATTGTGCTGGACGGATAAAAAAGAAATTGCTAGGGTAGGCCATCCTCTTAAGTTTATGTTTTATATCAATTTATTATTCAACATTTAAGAAAAGCTGTGTAGAACTTTTTTTATTTTTGAGAGAGAGATATACGATCATCATTTTCAAATGTAGATTAGCTAAATTAACTATTTATCTATTTACGTTCATACTTTTTGATAAATAAGCTTCTTAAATATAGGAAATTTAATATAAGTATTTTTTTATTATTTGTTTCGTATCAATATCCGGAATCCATCTTTGAGTCAAGCACCTATCTTTCGGCCGGAAGTAGGCCCAGCTAACACCCCTCTCCTGCGACATCAGCGCCCTCACCGGAAGTTTTGTTACAAGTATGGCGGGCGCTGAGCGCATGGTCTTTCTTCATTATAGCGTCGTCTTTCGCGCCGAGTACCCGGGTCTAGCTAACGTTATATAAACGCCGCGAAAGTCCATTTTTAATTTCGTGAACCCTTCTCCGTAATGGGGGATGAAGAAAATTCTCCGTCTGAAGAAATACCGATAGAGGAACCGAATTTAAGAAAAAGGAGGCGTTCTCGAACGCCGCCTCCCGGCGGAAGTGATGCTGGGAGCAGTTCTTCGTCAAGCAGCGGTTCCAGCCCGGTAAGAAAGAAGAAAGGATCCCAAACCGTGAGTGATGCACAGTTCCAATTTCTATCGCAACAAGTTACGTTTTTAACAAACCTTATTGCGCAAAAAGGTACTCATGAAAATATTTGTGATACTGGAGTTAGTTCTGCAACTAATTCTGCAGTAAACACAATTTCACCCAGTGGCATTGAATTACGTCCTCCACAAACAAGTAACGAAAAAAATCTGCTGCAATTATCTGATTTTACCACAACAGTTAAAGAACCAATCTATGGTAAATCAAATGAGCAGAATCTTAAAAAACTCGCACAGTTGCAATGTTTTAATTGTGATGATTGGTATGCAATAAGATTTTCCGATACACAAAAGAAATATCTGACTACCCCCGGTTTTGTTGAGTTAAACATCAATGACGAATTAAAACGGTTTGAAGCTGCCGCGGTACGTGATGATCCTCGCGCGCATCTTTTGGAACGTACTTTTGCGGGATTATCGAATGCCATCATTTCCCAACAAGGCGAGTTGCAAACCGCTTTGCAGAATATAGTGGATTGGTCAAATGATTCTAAAACAACATTAACGACCATGTCCTTGTTCGAAAAGATTCAAGAGCTATTTTCAAAGCAGTCTGCTTACAGTAAAGTTGCGGAAGATATTTTGCAAATTGTGTGTGGTAGGCGCGCAGAGGCAATAACATTACGACGTGAAGCCATTTTGCGCCAGATCCCTGAAGAATATCATCGGGATGTTTTCCAAAAGATTCCACCCAGTTCGGAACTATTGTTTCATGGTGGATCCGTATCTGCTTACCTCCAAAAAGTAGGGGGGGTAGAAAAAATTACTCAACAGACGCGGCAGGTACCTCACAGTCAAAATCATGAGAAAGTATTTAATAATCCGCGACCCTCTACAAGTAAACAGAATGAAGAAAAGCTTTTTCGTCAAGGGAATTACTTCGGAAAGGGTAAGCAACCATTACGATCATCATTTAACCAGTCATACAGAGGCAAGCCTGGAGGAGGTAAAGATAAACGCAACAAAGGTAAGAAAACCAGTTCTCGCTCTCCTACCAGAGGTAAACGTCGCGAATGACTTGCAACGATTTCAAGGCGGTTGTTTGAGGCGATATCAAGTTGTTTGGGCAAATTTAGGAGCACCGCACAAAATTTGCAAGCTTTTAGATGGAGTTCGAATTCCATTTGTTTTAAAGCCGCCTCTGATTTTTCCAAATTCAATAATAATGAATTCTTACGAAACAAAGAAATCGTATCACATGACACAAATTATAGAAGACATGAAGAAATCTCGCGTTCTGGAGGTAGCAGAACTTACCCCCAGCTACCTTTCAACGTTCTTGATTCCAAAGCAAGATGGAGCCTTTCGTCCAATATTCAACCTGAAACAACTCAACAGGTTCGTAGAAACGAAGCCATTTCAGTTATTCAGTCACTTCCGAGTACCGAGCTTCCTTCAAGATGGAGATTGGATGACCAAGCTGGATATCTGCCAAGCATACTTTCATCTGCCGATCGCAAACAAGCATCGCAGGTTTTTAAGGCTTGTTTACAACCACGAACTACTTCAAATGTCATGCCTACCGTTTGGTCTAGCCTCAGGCCCCAGAACGTTCGCCTCTCTGACAAACTGGATAGCAGAGTACCTGAGGTCTCGCAACATCAGGTGTGTTGTCTATCTCGACGATTTTTTGTATGCAAGCCAGTCTCAGACCGACCTTCAAGACACCATGGCATATACAATAAAGTTGATGCAAATTTTAGGCTGGACGATCAACTTCGAGAAGTCTGTTCTGGTTCCGACACAACGCCTAGAGTTTCTAGGCATCACTTGGGACACAAAACTCAACACGAAGTCCTTGTCGGAACCAAAGTGCTTAACGCTACGCAGAGCACTTCAACAGCAAATATCAAAAGGCAGTTGGTCCCTCAGACAGTACCAATCGCTAATGGGGAGACTCAACTTTGCCACGTTTGTGACTCGACGAGGGAGGTTACACTGCCGCACGATGCAATACTACAGCCGGCAGCTACCGAAGAACCATCCGTATCGTCAGGTGAGCATACCTCAGTCAGTACTTGCAGAAATGCATTGGTGGACCACTGCCCTGGGAGATCATGTACCGATGCACATGGAGCCTGCCTCTCACTTACTCACTACAGATGCATCCGACATCGGATGGGCTGGTCAAATCGAACACACAAACATAACAGGTACATGGACGAATGCCCAACAAACCTGGCACGCAAACAGAAAAGAGATGTTTGCAGTTTATGCATCAATACTGCACGAGCAAGGTCAACTTCAATTTGCACGAATTCTTCTCCAGACAGACAATCTTACTGTAGTCTCTTACATAAACAAAGAAGGAGGGACCAAGTCGAAAAAGCTTCTAGAGCAAACACGACAGCTTTTGATATTGTTGGATCAACTGAAGATTACCCTAGTTGCTCAGTACTTCCCGGGCAGATACAATGCGGAAGTAGACGCCCTGTCCAGAGGAAAGTCCTGCCCAGAATGGCATCTGACACAATCAGCAACAGAGGTAATATTCAGAATATTCGGCGTACCAGATATCGATCTCTTTGCATCGAAGACAGCTCACGTAGTACCGAGGTATGTCTCTGTAGACAGAAAAGATCATCAAGCCGTGACTCACAACGCTTTTTGTCACCTGTGGAACTACAGACTAGCATGGCTGTTCCCTCCGCCCAATTTGATTCCGACAGTACTAGTTCATTTAAATCGGGCTATAGGTCAGTACATCCTAATTGCACCGAAATGGAAAAAGGTATTCTGGCAAGCGGATCTCCAGCCGAGAGCCCTACAGCAACCATACCTGATCCCCAACCTTCAACAAGTTCTAGTGGACACCAGGACAGGGACACACCCGCCAGAGATACAAGACCTGCATCTGGAGGCATGGCTGATTTTGGGTGGGAGGACGCGATCGAAGATTGGACAGAACCAGAACGTAATTTGTTAATGTCTAGTTGGCGAAAGTCCACCCTCAATACATATAAGCCTGCATGGAGTAGATGGAAGAGATGGTGTATAAGTAAATTGATAAACTTTAAAAATCCAAGTGCAAGTCAAGTGGCAAGATATCTAGCACATCTACACAACAATGAAGGTTTATCTTATAAAACTATTCTAGTCCATAAGTCAGTAATAGCTACTTTTACAAGTACAACGTCGGAAGTTAATATATCTTCGAACTTTTTCGTAAAACACATTTTAAAAGCTATATCTATTTCAAAAAACAAACCTGTAAAGCCACCAATATGGAACCCTAAATTATTGTTAAACTACTTAGACTCCAACTGTCCTAATGAAAACAATATGTACCAGGTCTCTAGACACGTAGCTACCTTGTTGCTCCTCGCTTCTGGGCGTAGGGTGCATGACCTTACCTTGCTTAGAGTAGATTCTGAAAGTTTAGTACAAGAGGACAGTGTTCTCTTATGGCCCCAATTTGGGTCAAAGACCGATAATATCAACTATAGACAGTCTGGATGGAGGCTTCGAAATCATCCTAGCAAAAATCTTAACCTGGTCTATTGGATACCGAAGTTACTACTATTGAGTAGAGATCGCAGACAAACAGGTAATTTCACAGAGCTTTTTATAACGTATAGAGGTGAACCGAAGCCTGCATCTAGAACGGTTATTGGAGGTTGGATTAAATGTATGTTAAAAGAAGCAGGTATTGAGACATCTCCAGGAACTGTGCGATCGGCCGTTGCTTCTTTAAATTGGGTAGAGAATTTTCCGATCGATCAAATTCTAAATACCGGAAATTGGAAACAAGAACATACGTTTAGAAAATATTATCAAAGGGAATTGATTGTTCAGACATGTGAAAATAATTCCTCTATGTCTCTATCTAATTATTTCGATGCAGTTCGATAGATTTAATTTTTGTATTGAAATGTAACATATTATCCACCTACATTGCATATATATACAATTTTCAGCATCAACAGTAATTTTAATTACTTGTCTCTACACATTATAGCGTCGTACATACATACATGCATATTATATACAACACCAGGAGATAACAAACACGTCACTCAAAGATGGATTCCGGATATTGATACGAAACAAATAATAGAGAGTTTTAACAAACAATAAAACTTACCTATTATTTATTCTTCAATATCCGGAATCCAGGTAATCTCTACCTGGTGCATCTTGAGTACTATAATGAAGAAAGACCATGCGCTCAGCGCCCGCCATACTTGTAACAAAACTTCCGGTGAGGGCGCTGATGTCGCAGGAGAGGGGTGTTAGCTGGGCCTACTTCCGGCCGAAAGATAGGTGCTTGACTCAAAGATGGATTCCGGATATTGAAGAATAAATAATAGGTAAGTTTTATTGTTTGTTAAAACTCTCTATTTAGTATAGCGGTAAGTAAACATTAATAAATAGGCGTCGTGTCGTGCTTGACGGAGGCCAGGGAAGCCTGGAGGCTTGTTTGTCCTGGTCGAGATCTACGCATCGTTTTGACTTCCCAAACATTATGGGACGACCCGCTCTGCGAGAAAGTGCGAAAACCCTTTTTGGATACTGCTACCAATCCCGCTGACCGTGTTCGTCTCCTTGCCTCCGGCGAACGGGAGTCTGGTCTGGTACGCTACACCATCAGCATTCTTGGGCACGCTTCTTGAACAACTTTTTCAAAAGGCACCTAATAGCTGCCAGTGTGGCATGACCGTTGACGAACTCGGACACCATGGCCTGTCATGGCAGCGCAGTGACGGCCGTATCTCCCGCCACGCTAGTATATACGTAAATGACGTCATACGGAGGGCCTTTTCCACTGTCAACGTGCCGGCTATTTCAGAGCCGAAAGGACTTGCGCGTGACGATGGCAAGAGGCCCGACGAGATGACGTTTATTCTTTGGCAAAACGGTCGTTCCCTGATGTGGGATGCGACCTGCGTCGACACGCTGGCTGCGTTCTATATCCATTCGACCGCCGTCACAGCTGGCGCGGCGGCAGCAACGGCTGAGCGCAACAAGCGGCGCAAATTTACAGCTCTCAGTGAAGGCTGTATGTTTGTGCCGTTTGGCGTGGAAACGTTCGGGCCATGGGTTCCAGTGGCGCGATGAGCATTCCAGCAAATTTCGTCGCGCTTTGTTGACGTGTCAGGTGACCCAAGAGCTGGAGCTTATTTTGGCCAACGCATTAGCTTGGCCATGCATCGCGGCAACGCGGCTAGCGTCTTGGGCACCCTGCTATGCGGCAGCGACAACAATTTTTTAAATTTTACTTTGGATAGGTTTAATTTAATTTTTATAGTAGATTCTTATTCGTTCGTACTTGTAATTGTGTCCATTATATAAAAATGCTCATTTCTCATACGATAAAAATGTTGTGCTGGTTGAAGGTTTACGAGTTTATAAGATTGCTATTCAATGTTCTTTACGTCAATAGTAGACTTTGTAGCCCCAAATTACACTGTTACCCCATATGGCATAGTTACTATACACAACGTAGCTAACCGGCCTTAATAAATGAAATAAATCAATATATTGACGTTTCACTGTGCGTCGGGGTCACCAGTTGCAACTGTTGTAGCTATATGGATAGGTTTTTAAGTCAAAAACGTAAACCCTCAATAGTATTTTTTGCAACTGTGACATAGTGTGAGACATTGGGAAGCGAGTTCGTTTCGTAATAGACTTGCACGAGTGTCCCAATGTCTAATTATGTCCAGTTGCACAGAATACCTTATCTACGACGATCAAAAACAATTTCACGAAAAATGAGAAAAAGAACACTCGTCATGATACTGTAGTGATACTCGTCATGATACCCTGAGCCCATAGAATGTATGTAGATGCCTGAGACTAATCAGTAGCGAGAGAGTGTTAAGAGGGCGAGGCTTAAGAAATTAAGACAGACAGTAATCGCTTATGATTGGTTGTCTAGTGGTGTTATAATAAATTTGGCCAATCACAGCGCAGAGTTGCGGTGTTATAATGTGATATTATAACATCGGTCAATTGTAATTACCTTATTGCAATATGGGAGACGATAAAAACAATAGTAAAACAATAGACCGCAGTCCATTTCGTGGCTAGGATTTATCTTATAAACTTTTTTCGTTTAGGAACATGATGTTAAATTCCTATAATGTTGAATTAGAAATATGTTGAATTCCCAAAATAGTCAAAATTTTGGGAAATTGAAAATTAACGATATGGGCATCCAACATTTTAGGAATTTTAGCTGATGCCGGGCTCGACACCAACCCGCCTGCCCAGCATTTGTGAGTAAGGGCACCAGTGGGCGAAACAGGCTGATGGTTGGATTATTTATTATTAAGGCGATATGTAAAATATTTAGCGTCCCTGTTACTCCATATGCGAAAAAACCCTCAGTGCGAGAGGGACGGATTCGTGGAAAAGTAGCAAAAGTCGCTTTTTTATTAATATAAAGTGTACTAAAAATTCTATCAAAATTTCGTTTTACCAGGTCCTAGATACTGTTAAAACCCATCTAATAAAATATAATTGCAGTCCATATGTCATTCTAAATTATCAAACCAGGAGAATTGGTGTCGATAAAGACCTCATTTCAATAAATATTTCTATCAAGCCGAAATTCTCCATTCGCGTTTCTGTCTTAACAGATCCCTAGAGGAAGATTTCAAAAATAATATATTATTTTTTCAAAATTATACATTATTTACCGAAGTAGATATAGAAGTTCTGAAATTGTCGATTTTTTTCCGTAACGCCTTAAAACAATGAAAAAATATATCGAGCAAAAAATTTTTTTTTGTATCTCGTATAGAATGTGGTTTCATAAAAAACAAATTACAGTATACTGCTTAAAGTATTTCTTCTTATGTGTAAACTTTTAAATTACATTTTTCTCAGAACAAGATCGGAGACCAAGTTGGCCGCTATCTTCGAGGGAGTTGTCCATTAAAATTCATTCAGCCGTGCAGTTCTGCACTTTCTACTGTTTCACTGAAACTTTAGGTGTCGATTGAAATAATTTTGCAGAACTTTTCTGCGTTTCTCTTGAATGCCAGACTTTCATTAAGAACAATTTGATTAAAATTTTTGATCCACTCATTTTCACAAATTCGTTTTATGGTACGGGTAATCTATTTCATAAATTCGTTGCTGCATGTCCCCGCGTCGTTATAAATTGATAAAGTGGACGTGTTCAGAATTTATGCTAGATAGATTTAGTTTGTGTCCTTGCAGACCTTGCAATGCAGGCACCACGGGCAGATGTGACCTCGCTCTGAAATTATCAATTGTTGCCTGAAATAGTTCCGTTCTGAAGCGCTTGTTTGCTAAGCGCAGGGCGATATTGAATTAATAAGTCATTTCTGAACCCTGAGGTGGTGAATTATGGAAAGGGGAAAATGTTTTAGCTCAGTCTTTATCTATCTATGACTAGAGGAGGCCCGCGACTCTCAGTACAGCAATGAAAAAAAAAAAGGCCAATTGCGTGTCAAACTCGCACACAAAGAATTCCATATCACCACACAATACGGATACAGAGCCCTAAAAACATGGAAAATAATTCCACTTGGAGTTATTAGAGACCACTTAACTTGACATTTATGATCTATTAAACTCTATGTATTTCTTAAATAATTAAATATTGGTGATATTTAGATTTTTTCCCTACATTTTTGCTATGAGACCTACCTGTAAACGAAATTTCAAGTTTCTAAGTCAACTGGAAGTGCCCTATAGGTTTCGATTCACCTGTGAGTGTAAAAATTATGTAAAGTGCAATAACTTTTTTTCGCGTCGAGTTAGAAGCTTGATTTTTTTTTTCAGGGCAATGGGGCCGTAAAATTTTGTAGGAGGTATCAGTTTCAACTTGATATCTCATACGGGAGCCGAGCAAAAGGGTCTTGACAGACAGATGGACAAGCAAGCGATCCTCTTAAAGGTTCGTTTTTTCATTTCGAGGTACGGAACCCCAAAAAAATACGTATCATCACCACTATGGATACGCTAAAGCGGCTGAAGTAGCTTTCACATTGTGTGGAAAAAACATTTGACTTACTTATTTTCAAATAATAGGATTTCTCTTCTAAATAAAACAAAGGTACTCAGCTGAATACCTGGTTGCGGTTGACGGCTCTGGCCTTAATGCTCATTGTGCCCTTCAGGCATCGTCCTTTTAGGTCTCAACTGTCACTTCGCTTAGTTTTAATTACCTCAGTCCTCTCCAGGTACCCTTTTTATAAACAGGCTTTAAAGTTATTGTTCAGGATAGTTTACAAAGCAATGAAGCAATGCATAAAATAACACAACTTTGACATTAAACTATATATGCTCGCGTAATGTATTACGAGTATATTATTGTACAAACAATATTGCCTTTGTACTAAATTGTATTTTCAAAAATCTTTTTTTCTTTTTAAATGTCTTTTGTGTACAATTATGTGTCAATTCATTCATTCATTCAATTATTTAATACTCATTCAAATATAAGCAAAAGATGCTTAATGAAATGTGTTATACATAATAGTAGTTTATGAAACTGGTACATAGCAGCAGGGGTTAATAAAACACGAGTGTTTTAATACTAGTTATGTGCAGTTTCATACAATACTTTATTAAACTGATTTAATTTTTCCCATCTATAAGATCTTGATAACTTTATATCGTGTAGCTTTTTTAATTTTGCTGGTAAAAGATTAGTCGTCTTTTATTGTGTCAGTATCACCGCTGTCAGACAGTTTCGTCCAGAATAAAACTTTAGACCAAGAAAAATAGATTAAATAATAAATTAATTGTCTTTTGTGTACAATTAAGTGTCAATTCATTCATTCATTCAATTATTTAATACTCATTCAAATATAAGCAAAAGATGCTTAATGAAATGTGTTATACATAATAGTAGTTTATGAAACTGGTACATAGCAGCAGGGGTTAATAAAACACGAGTGTTTTAATACTAGTTATGTGCAGTTTCATACAATACTTTATTAAACTGATTTAATTTTTCCCATCTATAAGATCTTGATAACTTTTTATCGTGTAGCTTTTTTAATTTTGCTGGTAAAAGATTAGTCGTCTTTTATTGTGTCAGTATCACCGCTGTCAGACAGTTTCGTCCAGAATAAAACTTTTGACCAAGAAAAACAGATTAAATAATAAATTAATTGTGTAAATTATGGCGCCAAAATCCAGCAGTCTCAACGCGCATGTAAGACAAAGGACTCGGTCACGAGTTCGTCTATCGTTCGAACCCAATCGAACCATTCCCTATTTCGGAGCTAGGGCTCTAGTAACAGTGCGCCATAGACAATAAAAGACCGCACACTTTTTTTTAATTCAAGAGTTATTTTCTTAAGAAAACAAAGGGCTATACGTAAATATAGTATATCATATTCATTATCTTTTCATTCATAATAAGGTTTTACGATGTGTCTAAATATTATTAGAGTGTATTACAAGATAGAATAGATGAATAAGAAACAAATCTTCATTCAAAATATTTGTCTTTCGATTTGTTTCTAATTGATCTTTTCTTTCTTGTAATGCCCTGTAATAATATTTAGAGTATCCAAAGCGATGGATTTCGTTATAAATCAAATAATTTTACGATATGAGTGTAGATAAAATACTATATAACTAAAATGTAAACGTATTAGAAGGAAAAAAGAACAAACTGTTTCACTTAATTGAGTTGTTTTCAAAACATAGCGAGAAATACAAAAAAATACAAGAATGAAAACTTAGTTAAACTAATTCATGTAAAGTTAATGTAATTCAAAACTAGTTTATCTTAGGGTGAAGTGCTTCGAGTGAAAGTAGGTTAGTTTTGTTCCATTATGTTTCGCTAAAACAACACAAAGCGGAGTGAAGTGGGACGAAGCAAGCCATCCCAGACTTTAGTGGAAAGTTAATGAATTTCGGTTTTAATTTTTTCTTATTTGTTACTTTTGGTAGTTCTTAAGTGAAGTAGTTTTATTATTTTGGTTTTAATGGTACAAAAATGTTATCATAATATATAATTCTTACGATTAAAAAAAGAAAACAATTTTGTGATAATAAACTTTTGAAATGTGCAATTTGTCAATTTAAAAATTTATAATTTATTAACTTTTACACGTAGTGCCATCTGTTGATACAGAAAAGAAACAAAAGTACTTGCTAGGCGATGAGACCCCATGTTAATATCAAAAAGTGAAATATGACATATACTTTTTTCAAAAATTTATACTGCAAAACTCGTTTGTCAAAAAACACCATTACTATCTTATATTACATATCTATCTTATTCAATCACCCAGTATGTAACCATTTTGTGGTACATACATAGATACTATCATTCACTCATTCATTCCATTCGTGCCAGCTTTTGTGAATCGACCTATAATTCAATTTAGCCTTTAAAAGTCAGTTCGCGTAAGTATTTTAAATTAAATTATCCTTGAGTGCTCATTTCCTTTTAAATTATATTTTCATCTTATTGAAAGTAGGTTGCGATTCCATTAAGTATTTACCTACTACGTTTATTTCCCTGTAGACACGTTTCATTGGTTCGCGACAGTTTTTACGCATTTCTTTTTACTCAATTTATTAGTAGATAAGTTAATCAATTGGATAAAGTGTCGGTGTTACGTACCCTACACAACTAGTCATAGCATACCTCTGTTAACATTAGTCATTAATATTAGACCTTAAACTGACGATAACAACTTCCGTCGAAGATAACATTTACTATCTTCTACTTTCTCAAATTGTAATCTCTTAGTCACTAAGTTAGTTAAGTTAGTCAGAACATTCTGTTAGTCATAAGCGATAAGAGTAAGGGTATAAAACCCAAACTCCCTATTATTATATTCATTCTAATTCCAGTCTCCACAGTGAGAACTCTTGTAATAATCTAAATAAAAATATAATTGTTTTTTAAAAAACAAGTTTTCTGCTTCCAATATCTTACATTGGCGCAGTCGGTAGGATATAGTCAAATCGAAACGATCAGGACCTAGGACAAACATCGCCAAAAGGACCTGGACGGTGCCCGGAGGGCTTTAATAAAGATTTGCCGAAACCATGCAAATTAAAATAATATTATTATGTTGGTAAGTGGCTAAACTTGTTTGCTCGATTCCTCTGTGTATTCCATTTCCATTTCATTGTGTTTTCTATTCCTGTGTTATTGTGTTATTCTATTTTACTGTGTTCCATATTATCTGTGTTTCCATTATATCACTGTGCTTATATTCACATATTATATATAAATCTCAAATCGCATATCTCTACGAAACTCATGCCCTTAGAAATTAAAAACGAAATCTACCCTAACTTAAATTCTGAAATGGCGCTAGAAATAAATACGCTTCTAAAATTAATACCAAATTTTGATACAAATCAACCCGGTCAAGTATACAAATTCGCGAGATCATGTGATTCAGCATTTTCACTAGCATCAGAAAATCAGAAACGAATCCTTTTAATCTATGCCCTAAACAATATCGTGGGTACAAACGCATCGGATGTGCATAGTAAACAGTATGCTTCTTGGGGAGACCTTCGATCATTCCTTATCGAAAAATTTTCCAATGTCAAGACGATATCTCACCTAAATCTTGAATTACAATCAATGTTCCAATTCGCAACCGAAACTATCACCGAATATCTACATAGAGTAGATCTGTGTCGCGGAAAAATTATTGAAAAATTAAACGCGGAAATTGACGACAACTCGTTGATAGGTAGAATGAAGGCGACTGAAGAAACTGCTCTAAGAGTGTTCGAGATAGGACTAAATTATCCCGACATCGGTACAATGCTCCGTACTAAAGGTTTTACAACGCTATCCGAAGCAGGGCGGTTTGCTATCCAAGAAGATCAAATACGCGCAATGAACAGTGCAAGACAAACACTGTTCAAACAAACCCCACCTAGAACTCCTAAACACGTTGAGCACTATGCAAAAGACCTTGCAAAACCTGTACAAAAATCTTATAATTCAAGTACCTATTCAAACCGTTACACAGTCTCAAACGTCCCAAATCAAATGCAGGGAACATCGAACACAAATCAAGTGCAACAAAAAACGTGCAACTATTGCAAAAAACCTGGGCACTTAATTGCCGATTGTCGTAAGAGAGCGTTCAATAATAATCTTCGAGATAACCAAAATCAACGCGCTCTACCTGCCCCACAAAACCAACGCGCTCTATCTGCTCCACCGAAAAACGTTAATCATTTAAACTCGCCAGCGACCGACGAGATGAGCAACTCCTCGGAAACCGCTTTAGCCTCTTGCTCAATCACCCAGACTCAAGCATATCCCATGACAGAGAATTCCCAATTCGAGTGGTAAATACACCACCAAAACTAAATTCAGTAAATCAAATACATGAGGTACAAAAACGTAATACGTCTTTAGAAATGAATAAACCAGTCTATCGGAGACAACTTAAAGACGCTTCTACGCAAACTGAATTTAGAGACGCTTCCACTCAAACTCCCGATTTCTCGAATACTACCGAATCTCTTAAATCCACTGAATCTCTTAAATCTCGAAATCAAATCTATGGACAGGGTAGCCAGCCCCAAACTCATGATCACTCTAAATCCTCTGAATCTCTTAAATCAAAAAATGAAATCCACGGACAGGGTAATCAGCCCCAAACTCGTGATTTCCTTAAATCTACTGAATCCTCGAAATCAAGTGAAATCCATGAACAGGGTAATCAGTCCCAAAACCGTGATTTCAATAATATCACTAAATCTTCGAAATCCAAGTCAAAATCTAAGTCAAAGCCTAAATCCAAACCCAAAACAAAATCTCAGTCAGAACTCAATTCCCAGAAATCTCGATCCCCAATTCAATCATACAATATATCTTCTTTAAACGATGTACCACCAGTAAACCTACTTCATTGTACTTTCCATATCGAAGGCAAACCCGTTATTTTCCTGGTAGATACTGGAGCCGGAATTTCAATAGTCCGAAAAGATAAAATAGGCTCCTCACAAATAAACCAAAACGACGTAGTATCTATTGTAGGTATTTCCAGCACACAATCATCAACTCGCAGTTTCGGTACAGCCAACTTATCTCTAGACGACCTTCCAAAGTTCAAATTTCACGTAGCTAACTTAAACATTAAAGCTGATGGCATTCTAGGGAATGATTTCCTTTCCAAAAATAATGTCTACATCTATGTCCAGTCAAAAACAATGCGTGTTCATAATAAAACATATAAACTCCATTCCCTTGAAGAAAAACAAGAAAAACTTCAAGGAAAACAAACCTTGAATAAAAGATCCGAAACAGTAATCAAATGTACAACAAAGTCTATTAAATCCGGAGTAGCTATTGTAAATCAACAATTCTTAACCACTGGTGTTATCATTCCTCATGCTTTAGTCCATGTCGAAAACAACTCATTCCTAACTACTTGTGTAAACGCCAACAAAGTAGACAAAATAATAGACATTCCAAACATTGATGTTGACTCATTTAGCGAACAACAAATACATAATCTTAATGAACATCCTTCTGAGTCAGACAAACAACTCACTAGCTTATCAGACAGACAGGAGAAAGTACTCAACCTAATCAGAGATGAACATTTGAACAATGAGGAAAAGAATTCAATACACAAGATAATTTCCGAATACTCAGACATCTTTTATATAGAAGGAGACCATTTATCATTTAGTAATCATTCGAAACATCATATTCGCACGACTACTGACATCCCGATTCATGCAAAAACATATCGATTCCCAAGAGTTCATGAACAAGAAGTAAAAAATCAAGTACAGAAAATGTTAGATGAAGATATCATACAACCCAGTTGTTCACCATGGAGTAGCCCCCTTTGGGTCGTTCCAAAGAAACTAGATGCCTCAGGGAAACAAAAATGGCGTCTTGTAATAGATTATCGTAAACTTAATGACATAACAATAGGTGATAGCTATCCCTTGCCAAACATCACAGACATTCTAGACAAACTTGGTCATTCCCAATACTTTACAACATTAGATTTAGCATCAGGATTCCATCAATTAGAAGTTAATCCAGCTGACATTCCTAAAACTGCATTCACAACCCCCTATGGTCATTACGAATATAAAAGAATGCCTTTCGGTCTCAAAAACGCTCCAGCTACATTTCAACGCACCATGGATTCTGTTCTAATGGGGATTCAAGGAGAACGGTGTTTTGTGTATTTAGATGACATAGTAATTTTTGCATCAAGTCTCCAAGAACATGAAGAAAAACTTCATGAAGTATTTTCCAGACTTAGGAAATATGAACTCAAGGTTCAACCAGACAAATGTGAATTTTTACGACGTGAAGTCGCTTATCTCGGGCATATTATCTCAAACGAAGGCGTAAAACCAAATCCTGTAAAAATTGAAGCTGTCAAAAATTTCCCAACTCCAAAGAATTGCAAGGACATCAAAAGCTTCTTAGGTCTAGCTGGATACTACAGAAGATTCATAGAAAACTTCAGTCAAATAACAAAACCCCTTACTAGCCTCTTAAAGAAGGAAGTTCCTTTCATATGGGGTCAAACACAAGAAAACTCTTTCAACAAATGCAAACATCTCCTTACTAACCCCCCAATACTTCAATATCCAGACTTCACAAAAGAGTTCATATTAACAACGGACGCTTCACTACATTCTATTGGCGCGATTCTTTCACAAGGCGAAATAGGTAAAGACTTACCCATAGCCTATGCATCAAGGACTTTAAACAAAGCTGAAACTAATTATTCTACAACGGAACGAGAAATGTTAGCCATTGTATGGGCAGTTAAACACTTTCGACCTTATTTATTCGGTCAAAACTTCACAATAGTCACAGATCATCAACCACTAAGCTATTATATGAAAATCACAGACCCAGGTAGCCGTCTTGCCAGATGGCAGTTCAAACTCGCTGGTTTTCAATACAAAATAGTCTATAAACCAGGAAAGAACAATACCAACGCTGACGCACTCTCAAGACCCCCTATTTCTACGACAAATATCGATCTTACAAATGACGATAGCACAAATCAAGAAACTCCTGACCATTATTTACAAGCCAATTATGAACATTTTTCTGACAATAGCTCTTATAACTTTGACACACCAAATCTTAAGATTTCACCAGATCGCCTCTTAGATTCTCGTCACAAAAATATCTTTATCCCCACTTCCTGCGAACTCTCTGATAAAAATGATTTATTCAACGAAGCTATTAGCTTGTGCTCTCAAGTCGATCCCTATTTAGAAAAATGTAAATCCCTATATGACAATGATCTTCTAATATCAGATAACAAACAAAACATAGTTTTTGGATACTCAAGACCAAAACACTATGATTCATGGGACTCCGAAAGTTATTTCAAAACTCTATTAAATTATCTTCAAAAAAATGACGTTAAAACTCTTTGTATTCCTGACCTTAAGAATGATCCCACTTGTAAATTGCAAGGAAACGAACAATTACATATAACTGCATATTTAGCTGACACATATGAATGTGAAATAACAATTTGTCAAAATACTGTTAAATATCCATCTCAAGAACAAATACCCGAAATTCTCAAAAGTTTCCACGATGAACCCTTATCTGGTCATCGAGGCATTATCGAAACTACGAGGAAAATACGGTCAGAATACTTCTGGAAAGGCATGACTGATGACATCAAGAAATACATAGACAACTGTTTAGATTGCCAACGGAGTAAAATACAAAGAAAAACTTATAAAGCCCCGATGGTTATAACGACATCATCTAGTGAACCTTTCGAACGCGTAACTATTGATCTAGTTTCTTATTCTGACATAACAGGTGACTTCAATAAATACATTCTAACTTTACAAGATGATTTAACCCGATTTGTTCAAGCTTACCCAATTCCTGACAAACAGCCAGTCACCATAGCTAAAACTCTTTTAATCTTTTGTCAACACTTTGGTGTTCCCAAACGTTTCCATTCTGACCAAGGTGGAGAATTTGTAAATAATATATTAAAACACTTAATGAAACAATTAGGTTGCAATCATACTTTGAGTACTGCCTACCATCCTCAAACAAATGGATCGTTAGAACGTTTTCATGCCGTCCTTAGAGATCATATTCGCATATATCATAAAAGAAGAAACTCAAACTGGGATCAAATAGTCCCTCTTGCTATTATGTGTCACAATACCTCTGTAAATCAATCAACTGGTTTTACTCCTCACGAACTACTTTTTGGATACAAACCCCATTCACTTTACTCTGCAAAAGACATCCGTGAATATACAACTAACGATTATCTTAACGATTTCAATGAAAGATTAAAAATAACTCGAGAAATAGCTAAACGCAACGTAGAGTCCATGAAAGATAAAGCCAAGGAACGTTATGACAAATCCATAAAGAATGTAGCTAAATTCAACGTAGGTGACAAAGTTATGCTCCAAATACCTAATCCAAATAACTTAGATCACAAATGGGAAGGACCTTATAATATCACAAGAATAGGGTTCAATGAAAATTATGTTATCAATAAAACAGGACGAAATTATGTAGTGCATGCTAATCGGCTAAGACCATTGCATGACTAAAAACTCAATCATGTAGTATTAAAGTATTTTTAGAAAGTTAAATCTTATTAAATTTCAGGGTATCCCAACAGATCAGTACTAATGACATATTAAAACAACAGTTACAAATAATATCCTCAACAGTTACTAACTTCAATGAAACTATATATAAAATCTCTTACGATGAAATAGTAATAAACGAAAATCTAAGAAAAATCAGTTCATATTTTAATACATCTAGTAAAATAATATTTAATTTGACAATATCAGAAGAAATTTCATCAGTATCAATTCAAATCCTCGAAGCCGTTATGACACTGGAAAAAGAAATCGATGACATTATTACAAGCATTTTGTTTATTAAATCGGGTGCAGTTCATCCCTCGATCATTTCTACTGTAAGATTATATAAAGAACTTTTATCTTCTAGCCCAGACAGAATTAATAAAAATCTAGTAGCCCCTGTAACTATGCAAAATATCCATCAAATACTAGAGTCCTCAACAATAACATCATATATATACATGAATAAATTAATATATATTCTCGAATTCCCTTTGGTTAAAAACGATAAATTCACCCTATATCGTATATATCCAATCCCTATAAGACATCCGAACTCCTCTCTCTATTCCGTTATCCTTCCTGAGCAAACCTACCTTGCCACAAGTTCTTCACAACAACAGTACGTTGTTATGAGCTCTATGGAAAATTGCAAAACATTTGCAACAGAAGCAAGGGTCTGTAAAGATCAACCAATATATCACTACAATACCAGGCCAACCTGTGAAATGGCTATTCTGATGACAAGCAGCAAAAAATTACCCGAAATGTGTGAAGTAACTACAATCGCCGCTCAAGTCAATACGTTCCAGCCATTGAAGAATAACAAATGGATATTTTTACTACATCACAAAACCACATATGCCATAGAATGTGGAAACAAAATCACCCATAATGAAATAGCTGGCACGGGAATCATATCTCTAGATCCTGGATGTAAATTTTATACAACGTTTATTACTCTGAATGCTGAAGAAGAAAAGTCGGTCAACATTACTCATCCAATAATTACTGTAGATATTGAAGATAATTGTGTTCCAGAAATCCTTGATTTGGAACCACCAGAAATGATACATATGAAGATCAATAACGTTCCACTAGATTCATTGCACACAATTAAAGAAGAAATCAAAACCTATTCTCAACGACTGAAAGAAAATGAAGCATCATTTCTAAGCAAACATAGCTCAAAATTTTCAGTACTTAGCATATTCCTGGGAATTATTATGCTAATATTCTGCATATACAAATGCTGCCCTTCAAGCTTCTTTAACTACTTCAAAGGACATAACCATCAAAATGGATGTATACAAATATTCAACAACTGTTTTGACAGATCCACTCGCAAACAACACATAGCCGTCCCGATGACAACCTTAAACATGACGGACACGTCATGCATTTCTGAAGATGAAGACGAAGTTACAATCAAGAAAAGTCCTCAAAGTTCCGGCAAACACGCCCCAACTTTGTTCTAAGAGGGGAGGTGTTACGTACCCTACACAACTAGTCATAGCATACCTCTGTTAACATTAGTCATTAATATTAGACCTTAAACTGACGATAACAACTTCCGTCGAAGATAACATTTACTATCTTCTACTTTCTCAAATTGTAATCTCTTAGTCACTAAGTTAGTTAAGTTAGTCAGAACATTCTGTTAGTCATAAGCGATAAGAGTAAGGGTATAAAACCCAAACTCCCTATTATTATATTCATTCTAATTCCAGTCTCCACAGTGAGAACTCTTGTAATAATCTAAATAAAAATATAATTGTTTTTTAAAAAACAAGTTTTCTGCTTCCAATATCTTACATCGGTACTTTTGTTGATTATTCAGACTTTATTGGGCCTCTAGGGGCCTCATCTGGATATATTTTGAATTAAATATTTATGTAGGTAGCTTCACTTCGCCTTACAACTTCGACAAATATTCCGAATAAACTATCTATGCCGCTTTAGATGAATCACGTTATGATTCTGGTTCTCTAAAAAGGCCGCTTTGGATGAATCATATTATGATTCCGTTCTAATACCGTCTCTTTTGCATTCCATCCTACTTTCAAGTCGGCCTTTTTAGATCCCCTGTTCTAAGGCCGTTTCTTTTGTATGCGTGTAGGTAGTGTATTTTATTTGTGTTGGTAGCTTCACTTCGCCGTACAATTTCGACAAATATTCCGAATAAACTATCTATGCCGCTTTAGATTAATCACGTTATGATTCTGTTCTAATGCCGTTTCTTTTGCATGCGTGTTGGTAGCTTCCGTTCCGGAGCATAAATTACCTATCGCAAAATGTACCGCGGGGAATTATTTTTATTTTGCAAAATGTACCTATAGCAAAACGCACCTTTCGCAAAATGCACCTATCGGAAAACGCGCCTTTAGCAAAATGCACCCATCTCTAAATGCACCTATCGTAAAATGCACCTATCGGAAAACGCACCTTTCGCATAATGTACCCTAACAAACAATTATGAAACACAACATACATACAAACACATACACACATACATAATTTCTACATAGATCATACATTATAATTATGCACTTCGCCGTACAACTTCGACAAATATTCCGACTAAACTATCTATGCCGCTTTGGATGAATCATATTATGATTCTGTTCTAATGCCGTCTCTTTTGCATCCGTGAAATCCGATTCGGATCTAATAAAAGGTCGACTTTGGTAAGTCATATAATGATTTCGAGGTAGGATAGAGTCAGAGTTTTTCACGCGTGCAAAAGTGACGGCATTAGAACAGAATCGTAACATGATTCATCCAAAGCGGCCTTTTTATAGGACCGCATCAGTACTGGAGTGATCTCGTTAAACAGTAATGTCTCCAATTTAACGCCTGGACTACTAATCTGGAGGTCGCGAGTTCAAATCCCGAAAACATTGTGTTTGGACAAGGTGCTTTAGAAGGCCCTTTAACACTGTGGGCAGATATTTGTGCCCGAAGTACGCAATAGGACTCTAAAATTCAAACTTCAAACTTTTATTATTTGTAACTGACTCTTCACCCATCATGCTGGTGATGTAATAATCGTCAGTGAAACTTGGGTGGACAGTAGGTTTAACTAGGAGGTAGGCATGTATTTATATATGTAACCTTATTAGTATGTAGTATATAGGATGGGATTTGGTCGGCCGCCTGGATTCGTGCTGGGGGCTTGGTTGGTGATCATTGAACCTTGTTCCTGGTCCCTGGCCGGGCCGGGTTGATTGGATTTCACCTTGTATAATATATATTGTACTTATAATTTTAATCGTATATATATTGCTACATAAATTAAATAAACCTTTAATCTAGTTCATGTACATTTATTATTTTATTACGTATATTTTTTTATAACATTAAATTTTAACTTGTGAAACGTGTATTTTATATACCTACTTTGCAAAATAAACTATTTGAATTTGAATTGATTTTGAACTAGTACTTCAAAGTTCATACCTAGAAACATTTTAACACCCTCGGGGATTCATGTCCTCCATTATCATGATTCTTTTATGTTTTCACTTACATAGTAAGTAATATGGAGTAATAGTAATAAGCATTATTGGATCCCACTTATATTTTTTATCGCGAAAACTATAAAATAAACTAACTCCACTGAAGTGCGTTCAAGAAAGAACACTAGACAGGGTAGAAAGTCGGGTTGCAACGCTGAGTTTTTGAACGCGTTTCGCCGTGTCTCCGCTCGTCGTCGCACCTATTTTTAGGGTTCCGTAGTACCTAAAAGGTACAAAAGAAGCCTTTACGGTGAGACTCCGTTGTCCGTCTGTCCATCCATCCGGTATGTCAAAGATAAGCATGAAATTTTGCACAAAAATAATATTAATTTGCCCTCATATTACGGTGTAAAAAAAATATGAAAAATTTGAAATTGTTCAAAGTATTTCCAAAACAAAAGTGAGAAAAATATCTCCGAAACTGGTAGACCGAAAAATATGAAAAAAATAACTATTCTAGATCATAACTGGCCAATTACCAGAAAACTAAAGCGATTGAAAAAAAGTTGAGCACAAATGATAAACATAAAAAAGAAGTAAAATAAAAAAAATATATATTTAAAAAATACAATAGGTATGCGTACCAAATTGTAAGTATTAAAAATCTGATTGTAAAAATATATAGTTTGGCTATATTTAATTGCGCCTATTTCGAGAAATCCTTGAAAAACCATAAAAAATGTATGTCCCCTCCCCTTATCTCCAAAACTGGTGGACCGAAAAATATGAAAAAAATCATGGTAATGTGTTTACGTAAAGATTACAGGTAAAATAAAGCGGTTGAGAATTCACGAAAAAATAATTACAAAATTAAATTTATCATCCACAATACGGAACCATAGGTACGCGAGTCTGACTCGCATTTGGCCGGTTTTTTTCTCTTTTTGGTGAAAGAATTTTTAATTTCGGTTTTTTAGAAAATTACGAAGTCATTTCGTAAACAGCGGACCTTTTACTAGAAACAGACGGTGCCGTAAACTGCGGAATTTTTCTATTTGCCTGCCACATATCGACACTCAAAACGTTATTTTGACATATTTATATTCGATTTCTGATTTAGTATTGCTATATAGGTACTCATCACTACATAGTATTAAACAAAGTCGCTTCCCGCTGTCTGTCCCTATGTATGCTTAAAACTACGCAACGGATTTTGATGCGTTTTTTTTAATAGATAGAGTGATTCAAGAGGAAGGTTTATATGTATAATACACGCCCGTGCGAAGCCGGGGCGGATCGCTAGTTACAAATAAAATATTTTGCTCATCTTTTCGAAGTTTTACTGTAACGGCACGTAGGTACATTGATATTACTATTCATGTTGATTTAAACATTATCTTTGCAATTTCAATACCTTTTCAGAATGTCTAGCAAAGGATTATAAACATTTGGTATATAATACCATGTGGATCTTTTGTTTGCTTACAAATCTTTTATTTGTATAGCTGTCATTTTGACATGCATAAAAGCCTTGCGAACCCTGCTCAGAGTTAAAAAGGCGACACTATATTGTAGCCATACTATAAATATATAGTTAAAGAAAAAACATACATTTTATTTTATGTCAATAATCTCGTGTCTCACTGTAATTTTCGGTTAACGGGACACATGACGCTAGAACATCAACAACACCAGGTTTTCAAGGGTTCATTCGAAGAAACTAGGTCTCTCCTCATATTGAAGAAAAGGTTTTTGTTTTATCGATCTTGTATCTAGGGATTCCACCTATAAACAATGTATTAACATTTATACTTTTGTCAAAAAAAAAAAAGTTTTCCACCCTATTTTTTTTGGTTTTCATACGTTTGTTTCAAAAACGCGGTTAAGATATCAACTTGTTTTTTTTTTTATAAAATAGGCAATAGAAATATGAAGGGATTTTATACCTAAATCCAATTTATGTTATTATGTTATATGTTACCACAGGGTCACTTCGATGATAATAAAGAAAACCACATCCATACCCGTGCAATACTAATTACTAATTAATATTTATTGAAAATTCAACGACTTTTTTACTGCTTAATTATTAGTATAGGTATCATTGCTGCCTTCCATATCTAAAACACTAAACATCTTGTAAAAGTTGTAAATCACAGGCAAAAACATTATTTGCAAAGTACAATTTAATTAACATTCAAACAATCAATATGGTTTTAGAAGAAAAATAAGCAGCTAATGTTGTTATTCATCTCAGAAATAAAAATAATAAATCAAATTAATAATACAAACTGACGACGACCACAAGTTGGTCGAAATATATCTAGAACCTAGTTAATACTTTGTTACAACCCGGTCACATTATCTCGAGACCTCGCTGGAATGCGAACCACCCGCCCCCGTTCTCCTTTCACCTCCCCGCGCTCTGTATCTGAGCGCCGACGCGACGTGACGTCATCGACGCCAGGTCTCGAGATAATGTGACCGGGATATATTTATATATTATAATCTATTTAAAATAATAAAAGGCCAAAACAGGACTTAAAATATCATTTATTCAGTTAATACTCGTAATACAAACATAAGTATATGTCAACTCCTTATAAGCAAATTGTTAATGCGCCAAATATTAGCACCATATTGGTGCAAATATATGTCTACTGTGGCGCAGTGGCGCTTGAAGGCGTTGGAGATATTCTGATTTAGAGTTAATTGAAACGCAAAGTTATATTTCCATGTTTATTTCTTGTTCATAGTTATGATTTCGTAATAGTTTCATAGTTATGAAATCATAAGTCAAAAATATGTGCGATGATGAGCGGAGCTCCAACTGACTTATTTCATATTCCTAAAGAACATTTTCAAGAATTTTTTGTAACCAATATAAAATCAATCATTTATATAAATACTGGTTTATAATGCTTATACAACAATCTTTCAAACGATACCCCACTTAATATTTTCTTGTTTAAACTCCCATAAAAAGGAAAAAGGATTTTCAAGTCCTTCTATATACTAAATACAAGTAAACTGTAAGTATGTTTGTTTGAACTAAATTTCTTTTGTGTCAAGCGATAGCAGCGCCACCTGTTTATAGCTTTGCGTTTCCTTCCCTATTAGATTTTAGAAAGATTATGAAGTATGAACCTTTCGCTTCACTTAAACACTTAAGACGAGGTGAGACGTAATTAAAATAAATATTTGGCTCGAAATCTGGGTCGCGGTGGTTAAGCTCCACCCCGCGCCGAGCCCTTTGAGAAACTTGCTGTTGATGTTTGCTCATTAAACAAACATAAGTAGGGATTTCATCTTAACCTGGCGAAAGTTTTTGTTGAAATTGAAACTGAAATTGGGATCTTTCGTAACGACTTGTTGAATTGAAAACTAGCTAATAACTAGACACCACACTATGTTCGCCTTGACTTATTAATTGTGTTCTTTATCGCATACAGATATGTATAAAACACCTTTGTGCCTCAAATCTAAGCATTTAACCCGTCTACTTTCATAGGGTGCGATCGCGCCCCATTTTCTAATAACCTTTCGTTGTTTTAGCTTATTGAAAACTAGATAGGTTAATGGGATCCCTGATCTTGTAGCGTAAATTAGGTTCTCTCCGAACAGTGAAAACTACATCAAGCAAGATCTGGGGGTCTACCACGTAATTCTGATTTCCATCAACATCAACTTGAGATTGAAATTTGACGTGCGTGCGACGACGTCCGCCTAACATGCCATCTCTTTTGCACGCACGTCAAATTTCAATCTCAAGTTGATGTTGATGAAAATCAGAATTACGTGGTAGACCTACTGATCCGTACTTTTTATGTTCCGCGCATAGATGATACTAAATCTATGGTTACGTGTCTATGCGTAGGATGTCTAAAACTTGTGCTTCGTGTGCTACGTCTCGTAGCAAATTCTAGGGCGCTACGAGAAAAATATCGATCATTCTCAGTATATCCATTGGCTAGATCCATCATGGATCTAGTGAGAAAATTTTTTCTCAATGAAACTATGGTATTATGGTAACAAAGAATCATTCTAGAATATTCTAGAAATGTGACTTTCAAATTAACTATTTGCCTTGAAAAATAAAATTTTAGTATGATTAAAGTTATTGTTTTTGTTGTTGGCTTGTTGCGTGTTATTCATTGCCAGGAGCATCTGAACTCTGGTGAAATTGTTGATATATAGGTAGTAATAAATATTTCTGTTATTCCGCAAACACTGAATTATGAACACACCACCCAGTCAAAATTATGACTTATGTCGTCGCCATAGGGAAGGTACCTAAGAGGCCTTAGGGGCCGACTACTCAAAGCGCGTTTCGCGGTCCAAACAATCAGTACGCGCGTTCTTCTTGACAGCTGCGTTCTGTGTGTTTAAAGATCAAAACCGAGAGAGATGTTTTAATATTGTTTTATGTAAGTATATTTTTATATAATATATATTCATACATACATATTCGTAACGTTATAAGTATTTATGTAGTATATTATCTTCTTATATATTTTATAATATATATATTTTTTTTTTCTGAAGCTTACTTTTTATATTATTAGTATTTAATTACAAAACTTATATATCAGTACAATTCAGTACTTACGTAAATGTATTTTTTGTTTTATTTCTTGTTTAAAATTTAAAATTGTAAATCCTTTTTACACACCTGCCTCTGTATCTTTCTTTTACTTTCTGTCGGGTTGACGGGGAGAAAATGCTTCTAGCATTAAGTCCACCTTTTGTACATTAAACTAAGTTTTGTGCAATAAAGAATTTAGAAGAAGAAGAAGATTACAGTGACCGCAAAACGCAGAACGCGGCTCTGTGTGATCGGCCCCTTACCTCACTCGATCGCCAGACTGATCGCCAGACTGATTCTCAGACAAGATAAGTTTACATGCAGTTTAAATGTGCCAAACGTCTATCAACTGTATTTATGCAAAGACGCTGAGAAGTATTTCGTCTTTGCATATATTTAAATACCGTACCTAGATGTCTATCATTGAATGAAAATGAATACCTAAGGTCCTCAGGCGCCGCGAGATATGCGCTGGTACCGCTTTTGTAAACAAAATAGCGGTTATGTCAGCGCTGAAATTATCCCTGTTGTCGTTAGCTGTTTGCTAATGATATGCAGCAATTACAAGCTCGATTTGAATTCATAGCGCTCGAAGCTAGCTAGCCGTCAAGTTGTTACCGTTTGATTGCATATTAGCTCTACTAAATGCCAAGTCACGGCTAATCGCTCCGCTGTCGCATCCATTCTCATATACACACATGTGTACTTTCGAAGATATATTATGTAATTACTAGTTTTGTATCATACTGCGTTGTGATAAGGGCTCAAAATCGTGAGTAGTCGCCCTCTCGACAATGTTATCAAAAACAGTGTACTATGGTGTAATGAACGAGGTCGGCTTACACGTCTTAAACTTGTCAGTGGATTCTTAAACTGAAAAAAGGTACTTTTCAGATATTTCCTAGTATCTTAACCGCTATATTTCAATTTTTTTAGGTCCTTTCGTTTCGGAGATAAGTGGGGGACATGATAACGTTAAAAATGCAACTTTTTCGAGTATGTTTTGTATAGCGACACCCCTTGGGTTTTTTTTTTAATTTTATTGTTTGCCGTGAAAGATGCCATAGTAACACGTAATCTGTACTAATTTCAACTGGCTACCAATTACGACTAAAGCTGGAGAGCTCCTGTGACGGACGGACGGACGGTCAGACAGCGGAAGCTTAGGCTGGCAATGGCTGGGCTGGTTGAGCTGAAATCTAGCATGCTCAAGGTAGAGAATTGCACTGGGATTGCGTAATAAAGACGAAAAATCTTCAATGGCGTCACATTTCTCAAATATTTTGAAAATTCGTTTATGTTTACAAATGAGGTACCGTACATATAAACTACATCGTTAACGACAAACATTTGCAGGTCATTTTATTTATTTACTAAGGAGCTCCAACTGCATACTCCGTTTACAAACATCTACATATTGACTACACATTAGTCCTGCAGAGTTATACAAATTACAGGAGTACACAGCCCTCGCATAATGTTGTACAATCAAGCACAGTAAAATTTCTTTTTGGTACTTTATACCTAAAATGTGCCGACCAATGATGTTATACGCGCCGACTCGAGTCGAGTTCTTCGTGAACATAAGGGGTAGCCCATTTTTATGGAAAGTCGTAATCTAACTTTATCGAAGTTGGCGATGTATGTTGTACGTATTTTGCGATTACACATTGCGCCATGTGAGCTTTCTCGACGTTTAGTGCATTTTGGTCCTTATACGAAACCGTTAAAGGCGAATTCTATGTTGATTTCTACCCCGAATGCCGATATCAGCTTTATATCCGCCTACTACCTGTGCTGGAACGGAGCGAGTATAAATACTCGAACGTAACTTGTTCCATCAAAACAAGATTTTGTTTGGAACTGTGTTGCTGTGTACGATTTTTGATTAGCACTAAATACAGTGGTGTATACCGAAATACACCCTGAAAATTACCCTCCAACTTTCCCATGGCCATACCAACTCTATGGGTTTAATGCCCAAACGTGACGGGGACGGGCTCTTCGGAATTTAATACATGCTGAACAGTAAGATCAAGTCCCAGGACCCAACAAACTAACAAATCCTTTCAACTAGTGGTAGGCCGTGGCTCGTAACCACCATCATGACGAGAAGGTTCCGCCAAGCGACCCGTCGTGATCTAGCATGACGTCTTGAGAAGACAATTTAGTCTCGTGCAGTTACGTAGATTAGTCAATAAACTGTTACTGACTTCCGTAGATTTTGCAGTAGACCTAGTAGACTGATTAACGCCTCGCCTCTTTTTACTCTTCTACTATCTGTACAATAAAACAACCATTTTCAAATTTTCTATATTTCTAATATCCGGATATATTTTTGAATTCATGGATGTAATTGAATCAACGATTGCCATGATTAAGACCGTCGAGATACTCATATAAGATGGAGATGACAACTATAAAATGTTCTTCACAAACTGCCCCTGAAATCACTGGAGGTTGGCAGTCAGCTCTGCATTCCTATAGGCATATATACATAGGTATATATCCTTATCTCTCGCGAGGTGAAATAATTCGGGTGCACTCGCGATACCCATCTATTCTCGGATCTTTCGAAACCATAACATTTTTCTCCGAATAACACTCCTTTTGCTAGCCACTTTGCCCATCATGAAGTGTTGAGGGAGTTCGTATCTGTCGTGTCTCAGTACATGAAACGAATATGCAACTTTTCTCTTATGATTTGAGTAGGCGCGTCGTAACCTCCTCGTTGGTGACTTTTTGCGTCCAACAAATGGCTAGTAGCATCTATAATTCCACATTTGTACATTTCGCATACTTCTATAGAATGTTAAATACATATATTTGTTTTGAAAGTGCCGATGAACAGGCTTTATCACTAGAGATGGGTGTACTGCAGAGGCAATAGGGGAGTTTCCTGCGTATCCAAGCTACAGCCGTTCTCTCTTTTTTACGACTGATACCTAGCGATTGTAGCCATGTTCAGCAGCGAGTTTTCGATGCTTTGAATTGAACTCGCGATCCGATTTAGTAGTCCGACTAAAAGACCATAAAAACTTGTACATGTTACTCTTTCTTGCCGCCGATCCTGTAAAAAGAAGCTACCAGGAAAATCCTAAACCGTAATTGAAAGAAAACCACAATTTTCAGGAAATTTCTTTCGGCTTAGAACCCTGAATGTTCTCCCTTATATAACGTCAGCGCTTTCCACGGAATATGTTTAGATATAAGACAGGAAATGTATTTCCCGAACTGACATGGCAGCATAGTAAAGTTGATGGCTCGTAAGAGAAAAGGCAAATCCTATAGCTCGCTTGAGTATGTCATGTGCTGTAAGATCGGGCTTTGTTGCCTTGATGTCTGTAGTATACGACTACAAGGCAATAAGATTTCTGTTTACTTATTGTTTTTTTTCGCATAGCTTTTTCTGCTTTGATACATTTTGAAGAGTTCAAACCCCGCCGTGTAGGTCCGAATTTAAGTCGGAGAGTGAGCCTGATTGTCTGACTGACTGGCGTAGCATTGCAATTTAGCAATGCCTAGACCAAACGGCTGGACCTAGGAACATCAAATTTGGACTATAGGCTTCTTGTACTGTGTAGACACTCGCTAAGAAAAGATTTTAAAAGATTTCTACGGTTCAAGTGAAATGGTACAACGCTGAACAACGCTGGAGGGCGTCTTCAAGTTTTGTAATATTTTGTCAAAAATGTAAAATCCTCAAACCTTTTTACAATTTTAATCGAAGACCCAAAAGACCCCTTTGCTTCTGAAATGAGCCAAAAAGCAAATTGCCTTCAGCATACCTAGCTTCCATGTAAAATTATTTTACTTTCCATTTGCGGAGACCAATTATACTAAAAACAAGTTACCTATAGAATTAAATGAGACTTGAGGATAATTCATGATTTATATTTAAAAAAACACAATGTGAGGCGTAACGTCATCGCGTAAACGTCTTTACTCGCCCAGATGAAGGCAGTCTAAATCTGCTGAAACTGGTCGGCTTTCCCGATCATAACACGTATTGAGGTGAGCCGTTTTTTTTATATAAATAAAAACAAGTTCTTAATCAGAACCTGTAATTCTTACAATAAGGATTTCAATCTTTCCTTGGGTCGATTTAAGAGTGAATTATGTAATTTCTTTGTTAAAATATCTTAGGCAGTAGCATTATTGTGTTTTTTTTTTAAATATAATTGGCTATTAGACGTTATCAAATATGTAATAACTGTAAACTGTTTGTTTCTTAATCAAGAAAATCAATACATATATTCTATCTATGATCTATGAACTGAAATCTTTTAAATACATAGCACAAACAAAGAGCTTTATTTTTTGGCAAGAAATTGCCTTTAGCCCTATAAATTGTGGCGAAAAATCGTGGCGTGACGAGGCGTACCATGTCACAGGCCGTCAGTCCTAGTGAGGAGCAACACCCGAATTAAATTCCTTTCCCGCAGGCTCCGGCGCCATTTTACGAGAATTCCCACCAAGACAGCGGAAGGATCTCTCGAAAATTAGGTACATTATTTAGCGATATTACTGTCGCCAGCTTGCGTTAAAGCGGAACAGTGGTCGTATAAAGTTTCAGCGCTAACAAAACGTCGCATGGCTGAAACAATTGTGGAGTGGAGAAGCGAGTTATGTCGGCTGAGAGGGGAGTGGACAGGCGAGTGCATTAAGATAAAGCGCGTTGGGCAGCAGCCAGCGTCTCAAGTGTCCGGTTGGTGCCAAGTGAGCGTCTTGACTGCGCGACTGTCCACCAGCTATCACTGCAATAATGTACGCGACAAACGATACCCGTAAACCATTATAGCGCCACGACCTATATTGGAGGAAGTTAAGGGAGGGGAGGTATACAGTAATTAGGGCCGTAAAGATATCCTAAGGCTATACGATGATTAATGAAAGCCAACCTTAGGTAATTAACGTCTTACAAGGTGCAGTAGCAAGATTTTATAATGAGCTCTACATTTATTCAACTTCATAAGTGACGGCTAAATGACGATGGGCGAATTTTAATTAAAAGTCTTGGGTGTAGACTGTGCTCTGATTAATAAAATATCAGTTTCCACTTAGACTGGAGTCACGGGCACTGACTTTATATCAAACTAATAATAGTCTACGGATAATAGCCAGCTTTTAGAGGAGATAACTTTGTTAATATTTCAGTGCTTCAGTTGAAACTTACTCTGGGATACTAAAATCCTGAATTCTTTAGCTGTTCCTCGTGTACTAATCTATTTACGTTGGTACTGCTCATCTCTCTGCAAAACGGGAAGTGAAACAAGAAGTTTCGACAGCGCGGTGATTGATCGACTTTTCAGAGTTTATAATCTCTGGCTGAAGATGTGTTTTAAACCGTCAAGTGGAAGCAGTTACCAGCTGCACCCCGGAAGTGTTATTGTATGGCCAATTCATCATCATCATCAATCAGTCTGTTGAGTATAGGCCTCTTTGTAGGTCGTGCAAACCGGCGAACCTGTTTCCCGGTGAAGCTGGTCATTTTTTGAGCCCCATAACTTTTGGAAAATAGAACAAGCCACTACTTGGACTGCGATCTATTGTTGTAGGATTAAGAGGAGTGTGTTCCAGCAGTGGTTTTGTCAAGTGCAAGTGAACGAATCTTTAGGTGGCTTTAATTAAAAGGCGACCTAATTAAGAAGATCTCATTTATCTCCGCGGCCATTTCATAAAACTGCCAACTATTTATGTAGGTTACTGCCTTGAGGACATGAATTAAAACCTTTTGTCAGCTGTGCTCACCTTTTGAAAATTGAACTCCTTATCAAGTGAATCAATATCTAGCTCAACAGTTAACCTCAATATCGGTTGAAAAGTTGAAGAGAAGTGCAATAAACCTCTCCTCTTGATCGTCGGCAAGACTGATAACTCAGCAAGCTCTTTGAGGCGCGCCGTCGTCGTTGGAGATAATAATGAATTCAGCCGCTAAGGGGACCCCCTCCAGCCTAGTAGGTACTCGTACGATCTTCACGGCACTTCCGCTCTTTTACGGCGATTAATGAAGACCTTTGTGATGAACAAAATAACGGAAAAAAGTCCATAATAACGAATTTTAAGTAGAGACGCGGCGGAAATAAGATGCGCCTTTTTGTATGAAACGGAGAAATTCAATTTATTTATAAAATGGAGACAGGATGCTTAGAATTTTGCGAATACATACATTACTCGTGCCTGCTTCCAGAGGGGTAGACATAGACTACAGATTTCCATATACTACGATTCTGACACATCTCTTTTGCTTCCTCCACACCCACCATTATAGTCGTACAAGTTCTTCTGCTCTGAGTGCTTTTCTTCGCTATACCTCCAATTTTGCTACCAGATATTATAGTATAGTATATTTATGAGTGCAAAGAAAACCTAAACTTGACCCAAATGTCAAACAGTTGACTCGGTTTTTTTTTCACTACAATGGGCACCATTGTGGTGGTGGTGAACGTACCGCGTCTGGTGGTGAACGTCGTCGATGGACCTAGGATGAAGGGTGCTCGCCAAGACGGTACCTATTGACTATAAATAACTATACGGAAATAAATTTGAGGTCCAGGGCCCGTAGCATAGTGTTTAACCGCGCGCGACGCCACTGGTTGAATCACAAGTGCAATGAGCGTGACGTACTGTTTAATCGCAAAAACATCGTGTCACGCTCCTCGCACTTGTGATTCAACAAAATCGCATCGCGCGCGATTAAACACTATGCTACGGGCCCTGGTTTACTTTTTTTGACTTTCCCTAAATGTATAACTGAACCGTTATTCGGTCCACTTATTGATATTTATACTGCCCAGGACAGCGAACAAATTTCTTAGTCGTATCACCCGCAAAGTTATTTGGCGTGTACTGTGTCTAGTGATATCATTACGCTCGTATCTATGACGGCTAATGGGCGATGCAGGAAACATTACTGATGGCCATTCGTTGTGTTTAATGGAGGGGAGGAAATGTGCATGATTTCAGGCGCTCGCTGCCGCTATCACAAACCTGCGAGCTGCATCTAGGCGTTGAATTCAACAAATATACCTAACTAGCGACCCGCCCCGGCTTCGCACGGGTGCAATCCTGATAATTACATGCTGTAAAAGGCCATATTGATCTATATTAAATGCACAATGTATTTAAGGTACTTAATTGGATAAGGTTTAATGCTGTATTGCTTAAAATTGCTCCGTAAATAAGCCATTATTTCTCGTAAAAAGTAAAGGATAAAAAATGGTTTTTGTGGGTTATCCCTAGTAAAATTATCCCATATACCATTTTTGTAGAGCTTTTTAAGGTGTACAATACTGTAGTACATTATTTTGATCTATCTCAGTGTTCAGCTGGTTCAGCCAGCGTTTGCATTGTAAGCGCAAAAATATGAGTTTATTTACGACATCACATTAGAAACCTCTTAAATTATCAGTGTTTCTCTACTATATTATGCATGTATACATATAAACCTTCCCCTTCAATCACTCTTAACTATTTAAAAAGAACGCATCAAATTCCGTTGCGTAGTTTTAAAGATCTAAGCATACATAGGGACAGACAGCGGGAAGCGACTTTGTTTTATACTATATAGTGATGAAGATGTATCTTTTCACTGGTTGATATTATTTGTCCACTGTCTCCTGTCTTTCTTTCTTTACTCTGAAGACGGTATTATAAGTTCGTAAATCCGTACCCCTATTATAAATGCGAAAGTGTGTTTGTTGGTTTGTCCTTCTTTCACGCAGTTATGGAGCAACGGATTGACGTAATGTTTTGCATAAAGATAATTTATGGGCCGGACAGTGACATCGGCTATTTTTTATCCCGGGAAAATGCAACGGAATCAGTGCGGGCGAAGCCGCAGGTAAAAGCTAGTGAATAATAAACCACTCTAGCGAAGTCTTGGGGTATGTCTGTTCGCGTTGGGATAGCACGCCGTGAATATGTACTGTGGCCCCGAGATAATAAGATAAGAAGACAAGAAAGTAGAAAAATAATAAGTAGAAAAATCAGGGGGGGTGGTTATCAAATGAAGTGAAGGTAAGCATGATTACATTTGTATGCAGATTACCTTTACACTCTGGACGACTTGCAGCCTTTTTTTTGATTTATGGAAAGCTTATATGAGTTCATAATATTTTGTTTTTATCCTTTAATTATTTTTAACTTTGTTCCAACTTATTATATACTGATGCTTGGCTTAGACTGAAAATCGTCTGCTATTAATCTGCATGCTTAATAGCCACATGCCGAGTCTTTGACCATTTTTTTTCGCCTAAATACTTCAAAATGGAACAGATTTTGTATTATTTTGGAAAACAAATGAAAATCTATTCTATTCTATTCTATTCCTTGCAAAAATGTTACGGCTAAGCTCCAAATTGGCTAAATGGCGTACATTATCCGAAAAAAATATTAAAAAAATCTTTTTTGAATTAAACTATGGGAATTGCAACATTGAAAAGTTCGCGACAATGTGAAATGGCTCACGCACCTTTTTCTCACTATCACGAACTGTAAATTTTCTCCTTCGTGCAAAAAAATATACTTTTGACATGAGACATACCTAGTATCGTCAAATCTAATACAGACAATATGTTCTAAACATATTGAAACTTTTTCTATTTAGAAATAAAACGGTTTCGCCTGCCTTCAACATACTGGATTTAACCGTAACGTAGCCATCAATTGTGAATCTATTCATAAATCATAAACTTCGTCTCACATACCTCGGCAAATCGGTGAACTTGTATCGGTAAACAGAAGGTTTATGTATTGCTATTGCTAGTTCAGAAAGCACGCGACACGATGTTATTGTAAAGTTATTTAAAGTATTTTTATACTACACCTGCTCGGAAAGTACCTTATTACTTTTTTGAAAACGATGCAGAAAATACGTCATTACTGTCATACAAATATGCGGGCGGAAAAAGTGTATGAAAATCCATTGTTAACGTGCTTGAGCGGGCAGAAAAAGTATTTGCAAATCTATTGTTAAGGCGATATGCGAAAAAAATACGGGTTTTTCTTTTCTGTGTATTTCATGAAATACACGGAAAATTTGAATTAATTTCTGGTATATGCATTTTGACTATATAATCTAGGGTTTTGAAATTGGAAAACATGTTTGGATAAATTTTCCTCGATAGAAATAATTGTTGAAATGAGGTCTTCAAACACACTTTTTCTCCTCGTTTGACGAATAGGAACCATATACAGAACTCAAACATATTTTATTAGGTGTGTTTAAACAATATCTAGAGATTTGATATTTGAATTTTGTTAGCTATTTTAGTTTTTTTAATAAAAATATAATACTAACTTTTTTCCCTTTTGCTCTGAATCCGCCCCTCTCGCACTGCGCGATTTTTCGCTTGGAGTGACAGTGACAAAAATAAAATTCGCATAGCCTCTTAACGTGCTGTTTTTTTTTAATAACATAAAGTATGAGCAAGTGGCCAAGTGGCCAGTATTATTTTGCGAACTCGGACATAAAACTCGAATACTGGCCACTTGCTTTTCCTGTACATAATAAAAAATAAGAAGGAAATAAAAAGTGACAATCGCACGCGAGTCAGTCGGTTTCTTATATTGTATCTTGATTAAAAGTAAAATTATACTATTTAGCTACGTACTGAATATGTTTTCTAGTAGTGATATAGAAGAATTGATGTTTTATATATTTTCTGGCAGTTTTTTTATGCTCTCTTTTGACTATAGTAGGTATATACATACCTCGGAAAATCGGTGAACTTATATCGCTAAATAGGTTTATGTATTGCTATTGCTAGTTCAGAAGCCACGCGACACGATGTTATTGTAAAGTTATTTAAAGTAACTTTCAGTTTGGACTTGTAGATACAATTTAAGTTTTGATCGTCAACGGAATAGCAAACACCGTTGGAACTTTTTATATCTGTTCTGGTAGTTTTTTATGCTTTCTTTTCATTTATCAGGTATGTCCATGGTATGTCTTTCTAAAGATTAACATTCTGTGTCGACCACGTGGTACAAAAATACAGAGCACGATATCATCGATCATACAAAACAACAAATATTATAATATTAATACGAGTAAATAATTAAATTAAATACTTTATATTATAAAATTGAACAATTTAAGATATATTTCGGGTCCGATCTGGACCCGGCATTTTCGCTTTTCAAAAGTGAATATATTTTATACCAACAAATATTATAAGAGAACATTATGTACATTACAAACTAGAAAAGATCAATCAGAAACAAACTTCAATAAAATATTTTAAAAATAAAAACCGGCCAAGTGCGAGTCAGACTCGCGTACCTAGGGTTCCGTATTGTGGATGATAAATTTAATTTTGTAATTTTTTTCGTGAATTTCTCAATCGCTTTATTTTTCCTGTAATCTTTACATAAACACATATTACCATGATTTTTTTCATATTTTTTTAGTCCATCAGTTTTGGAGTTAAGGGAAGGGGGACATACAAGTTTTTATCGTTTTTCAAGGATTTCTCGAAATGGATGCAATTAAATATAGCCACACCGTGATATGTGAACAAATTAATGCTATTTTTGTGCCAAATTTCATGTGTTTGCCATTTTTCGCTTGGAGTGACAGTGACAAATGATTTGACAAATGAAAATGACAAATTTCATGCCATTTAACGGTGCTAAAGTTGTGAGGCTGTGACATACGGACGGACGGACAACGGAGTCTCACCATAAAGGTTCCTTTTGTACCTTTTAGGTACGGAACCCTAAAAATTCTAGGGCCAGCGTTCGAATCTGCGTTCTTTTGCGCTACCGATTGCACCGCCGCCGCCGAGATACTCATCCTGGCTTGACTGTCGCTGCTGTCCACCGAATTTATGCAACTACTTAACACACTAGTTAATAATTGCACATATTGGATGCTCACTTCTTTGTAAAATATTACTAGAGAAAAAAGGACCAGACGGCGGCGCCATGCAAAAATAATTAAAAAAATGGACCCATCGCACACACCACACAAAATGTTCAGAAAAATAAAAAAAATTAACAAAAAATATTAAAAAACACGACCGCCATAATTTCAAAATGAACGTAGTAACGACACCCAGTGCAGTCAGGGGACAGCTCTACATTGGATACGTGTTGTTTTGTATGTATCCCTATATGTTTTGTATGTATTTATTTTTATTTAATACTTTTATACCCAGTGCCAATCCGGATGGTATAGAGCTATAGAGATTCTAATGACACCTTAGTCATACAAACTGGTTAAGGGGCTCCACAATGCTAAGTTTTGCATTGGATTCAGTTCCGTCAATGTAGACGGCGAAAATTTGAAAAACATATGTCGTGTTTTTTGACTATTATTATTAATTACACTTTATAAATAAACATATTTTCGATCTTCTTTTAATTAAAGTATTTTTTTAAAAGCATGAATTTCACAAAAAAAGCGATTCAGTGTCCATATTTCAAAACCGACTGAAACGAAACCAACACAGGCAGATACTTACTAGGAAAAAACATATTTATTACACTAAGAAATTATAGTTAATGTCCTAATGTAGCCGCGTTTTCAAAATAACTGAAAATTTGCGTGCGCGGCATCTGATTAGAGCAGGATAGACAGTTAAAAAACAAACGCGTTAGAGCAGGACTGAATTTTAGCATTGTGCAGCCGCTTAAAGCGTTATCCAATAAGCGATTAAGTGTATACTTCTTAAGTCGCCTCTTCACACATTCACACAGGGTAATCAATAGCGGCCATAGATATTATAATGATATCAGTCATATATCACCAGGTTATTTTTTTTTCATTATTCTGATCAAATAAGTATTAATTTATCATAAATGATAACTAATAATAACAAATAATAAATGATTAAAAAATGCAATTATCTATAACCAGAAAACAAATTATATTTGAAGTGACGTACAAGTTCTGAACATCTGAGGCATCCTCCTGTACGAGATATGAACAAAGAAGTATCCACTTCAAAACGACAGTTCATGAGATGAATCGAAGTCTATCAGAGCATGAAGTTCAATTTTTGATATATTAGATCTTTACATATGAAATTGCCGTTTTCTATAGAGAATTTAAAGGAAACTCAATGTTCAGTACTAACATTTTTGCATTTTCTTTAGGAATGACAAATCCAAATTATGCAATTTCTTTTGTGAAAGATTGAGACAACATTAAGCTAACAGCAACATACATTTAATATTTGAAAAGTGTCAGCTGTATAAAATGATTACGAATCTTATCATGGAAATGGATGACGTTTAGGACGAACTGTTTTTGAAATTAGAATTTTGGTTATCAAACTGACAATAAAAACAAAATTTAATATGTAGATGTAAAACCTTGAAATCAACTTACAAACAAAAAACAAATAATTGAAATAGCTATTGAATTACAGGAATTATGAACTCATCAATCTGTAAGAAAATTTCGGCAATTTCATATGTAAAGACCTATTATATGTTACTAGTACACTTATACCTATATACATGGACTGAGTAACGCAGCCAGAACGTGTGCCTCGTCGATTTTTTAAATCGTTTCCGTGCAGTAAATTACCGTGTGTGAGGCAGGCAGGGTTTGGTAATGTTGAAAGAATAATAATTTTCTTCCTGAAATATACGGCTTGATCAATGTGAAATACTAACATAAAATAGTTAAATTGTCACTCGTGCAATCTTGGAAAAATTATAATTTTCTACCTAAAATATACGGCTTGATCCATATGAAATACTCACATAAAATAATTAAATTGTCACTCGTGCAATCATGGAAAAATAATAATTTTCTACTTAAAATATACGGCTTGATCCATATGAAATACTCACATAAAATAATTAAATTGTCACTCGTGCAATCATGGAAAAATAATAATTTTCTACTTAAAATATACGGCTTGATCCATATGAAATACTCACATAAAATAATTAAATTGTCACTCGTGCAATCATGGAAAAATAATAATTTTCTACTTAAAATATACGGCTTGATCCATATGAAATACTTACATAAAATAATTAAATTGTCACTCGTGCAATCTTGGAAAAATAATAATTGTCATCGTAAAATATACGGCTTGATCAATGTGAAATAATTTGAAATACTTACATAAAATAACGAAATTGTCACTCGTGTAATTATTTATAAGTTAAAAATATGCAGTATGTTTTACTCATGCATCACTAAGTATTTATTGGCATCAAAGTGTTGGTATAGAAGGCGCTGAACAAAAAAATCACGTCATTTTGTTATGAAAATGGTGTGCTTCTCCGTTATTTTAGCTTACTGACTTAAGGCGATATGCGAAAAAAATACGGGTGTTTCTTTTCTGTGTATTTCATGAAATACACAGAAAATTTGGATACATTTCTGGTATATGCATTTTGACTATATAATCTAGGGTTTTGAAATTGGAAAACATGTTTGGATACATTTTCCTCGATAGAAATAATTGTTGAAATGAGGTCTTCAAACTCACTTTTTCTCCTCGTTTGACGAATAGGAACCATATACAGAACTCAAACATATTTTATTAGGTATGTTTCAACAATATCTAGAGATTTGATACTTGAAATTTTGCTAGACTTTTTAGTTTTTTTTTATAAAAATATAAAACCAAAATTTTTCCCCTTTGCCCTGTATCCGCCCCTCTCGCACTGCGCGATTTTTCGCTTGGAGTGACAGTGACAAAAATAAAATTCGCATAGCCTCTTAAAACCTATCCTTTGTCTATATGGAGCGCGATCGCGCCTTGTAAAATTTTAAGTGTTTAGAAAGTATAATGGACGCGTGTCCTGTAGTGAAATATTAGTATATTTTAAATAGTAACCGATTAATTAGTTTTAACTAAGGACAAAATTTTTTGAATTTTTAAAAACATCCTATTATAACCGATGTTAGCGATAGCGATATTTATCACTTTTAGTATGAAATCGTGTCAGATGACGTCACGCGACATGCCGTTAAGCTTTGATTGATTGCCAATAACTTCGTCATATAAGAGATATCAAAAGAAAAATTCTACTTTAGCTTCTTAAACGCAATTGATTTTCATAAAAATTTCAATGTAGCACACGGGCTCATTGTGAGAATTAATGTATTTTGCATCTTAATGAAAAAGCTTGCCAAGTTGCCGACCCCTGAAGGAGTGAAGGGCCACAGTGAGGTCTGAAAATAGACTATGCCGCCTTCCTGACAATATTGGAAGTGGAATCACGTTCCATTTCGCGGCGGATATAGGGCCCGCCGTTACGAGCCAATCCGACGCGTTGACGGCCGGCCCGACATAGCCGCGATTTCCGAACCGAAGGCTGGGAACATTGGCGAGTGTTGCCGTTGCGAATTGTTGAAACCAAGAAGCTTATAACAATACTGGAGCGCTACCTTCCTATAACAAGGCCACTCCAAAAATTTCACATTGAAATGTTACCCTTCATAAGTAAAAGACATAAAATTTCACTAAAACAGAGTGAAGGTGATTATTTTGGCGTTCGCGTTTCAATGAAAGTTATCACTCCAGTTTGTTTATAAACTTCTTGTTTGAAACTCTATGTTGATATGAATATGCTTATTCCCTTGTGATAGCAGTTCTCTTCTTGACTTTTCTTTTCAAAGATGGCAGGATGTTTAATCATCACGCCAGATAGTTGGATTGGTCATCTTTTTTTCACTTTTTATTGATATGTCACATTGTTTTTGTTTTTAATATGTCACAGCCTCAGAATAATTCCTTATTCTGAGGTCACAGCAACTTACAAAAAATTAATATATTTTGAAAACGAAGATATCTCAATTAATTATTGGATATGTTCAAAAAACCTGTCACCTTTATAGTATTGCAAAAAAATATATCCAAATTAAATTTCTACAATATTCATACAGAAAAATTTTAAATTCAAAAATATATATCTTACAAATCATGAGCGTTTTTCCTTGTGTCAAATTTAGTGTTAAATAAGATTCCTAGATGGCACTGTCGTATACTTTAGCAACAGAATCGAAGACAAAATTTGCACAGATTCTAAACAAACTTATGACCACTTTGACATTGATTGCTACGAAACATATTTTATCTATGGTGACATGGACAGCGACATCTGGAGGAAAGCTAAGAACTAAGAAAAAAAAACAACGAGGAAAACGCTCATTGCCGCCGGCCAATGTCAGTAAAAATGTGAGCAAAGAGAATCTAACCTCGAGCGTGAAGCTGCAGCCAGTACTAAGCATACATTCTCCGAGAGTGGGAACCTTAGAGCCTGTGGGAACTGATTTAGGTATTTAGATACTAATTGTTTGCTTTAGATAGATAATTGATCACAGTATAGGCTTACTTTTAACATTTAGTCGTTGTAACTTATATTATGAAAAAAAAGGACATGATCTTGCTAAGTTTCTTGCCTTTCTTCTTAGCAAGACTAATCGAATGGGCGGAGTTAGTCATATATTTATTATATGTATTGCATATATTTTTAACATTATTCATTCCTTATTCCTATTTTTTATTTTATATAAGTGTATTTTTTAAAAATTTAATTTAAGTACCTTATTATTTCCCTGCGTATTTTCCCATATTATTATTTATGACACAAAACCATTACCAATACACATAGATTATTTAATTACTTATATTACATTCAAACTGACCTGTAATAAGTGTATCTCTTATACCTACATTACATAAATAAATACATTTTATTTCAGTGCTTTTTCGCACTGAATAGGTATTACCTCTATAAACCGCTAATAGCCGATCATCGAAGGCATAGTACACTACGAGCAAGTTAGGATTACAATTTGGTCTTTAACGTCTTCCTCCTTGCACCCTCCGTATTTGGTTAGAAAATTTGGTTGATTTGCGAGCTTTTTACTGAAAGATTTAAAATTTAAGACTGCTGCTATTAATTAAGACTTTGATTGGTCAAAAATCATGAACAAAATCTGACAGAATCCCACTAACCGCAAGATTGGCAACATACTACACCTTACTACTCCTCATTTTCTGTTATATTCGTTCGTAATGTTACCGCTTTTCTTCGGTCACGGGAGCACGGTTTTCTGTCACAGCCTCGTTTTGTACGTTATTGAAGCCTGAAGAGTGGGGATCAACAAGGAAATTGATTCACCTTTAGCTGTCAGATGGTTTGAGAACGGACTACGGACTGACGGCTAGCCCCTTGTTATTTGAAACACAATAAATGTATTACACTTGTAACGGGTTGTTAATAAATCATTGTTATATCTTTACACTAGTTTTTGACAGCGGTAGAAAATATTGTCGAAAAAAAATAATAACACGTATTTTGAAGTGTCTTAAGAGCGGTTTCGTAGACGGATTGTGAAAAACCCGCCGTTTTCTAATTAATCGAAACAGACCACTTAAATTCAAAATTCACTCAATAGTTATTCAACAAAACCTTATTACCTATGTATTGTGTTTCCATTGGTTTCTGTAGATTAGAATTTCAAGATTTCTTAAATTCAAAATATTTTCTTTTCTAATTTATAGAAACCAACGGAAACTTTGCAATGGCAACATACACAATACATAAGTAACAAGGTTTTGTTGAATAACTATTGAGTGAATTTTGAATTTAAGTGTTCTGTTTCGATTAATTAAAAAATGGCGAGTTTTTCACAATCCGGCTGCGAAACCGCATTTATAATGATATAAATAGTTGATATTTAATTATTTATCAGCCTGAGAATGTAGTTTTGTTTTCAGCTTGAAGCTTAGATATTTTATTAAATCAATGTACAAGCCTTGATTACCTCAGAATATTTTATTCTTTTTATTATTGTATAATGAACAGCTTAGTCAAGCTACACAACGATAGTCCATATAACGGATATAAACAGACGAAAACGTGGAATTTTCGATGTGGCTGATGATACTAGTACATTCATATTGCCTTACAAAAAGCCTCCCTGAAATTTCCATCGACGATATTCCTGTTTTTCGCCTGCGGCTTCGTCGCCTGTTTTTTGTAGTCCCCAGGGAGAGGGTTGATTGCCCGAGATAGAAAGTAGCCTATGTGTTGGCCCGGGTGATATGTCCCTTTGCAAAAGTTTCACGATTAATTGATTAATTGCAGAGTAAATAAACAAATAAGTATCTAGCTTTTAGATTCAAACTAACCATCACTTTCCAGGAAAACCCTGTTAAGCAATCGTCATCGAATTTTCCTTATTTCCCCGGGATAAACACCGTGGCTTCGCTGTTATAAGGCTTTCCGTTTTTCGAGGTAACACCAAAAATAAAACCACATCTCTTGTACGAAAATATCGGACAAACGAGTCCCATAATAGGATCCCTCGTCCCTATTTGTCATAGACAGGTATACGTTAAAGTGAATCGGTCAAACGCAAACACGACCTACGGAACACCTCCAAAATGTTTGACGTGCAAACACCCTACAGGTTAAAGGTGCGGCGGAGACCGACAAAGCCTTTTTCGTAGGATGTAGAAGAACGCTAAATCAACACAAGCTCGTTCAAGACCTTCCTCATGCGGAATAAAGTCTATATTTGTATGGCTTAAAAGATGAGTTCTATAAACACAGGTCTAACCCGCTAATGCATTGGGACTTTTGGGACCTCAGTGCCAGGCTTTCTTTACAAGGCGAACCCGTAGGGAGAGCTGTTATCCTGTTTTTTTTTTACATAAGTAGCTAATGTATGCCGTGCATGTTAATTATAAATGTAAGCCGCATTAACAGTAGATTATCCTGATATTTTAAAGGCAATTTTTGTTGTATTTAGTCGGAATCTACATTGCGATCGAATATTGTTATTAAGAGCGCACTGAGCTTTTTACACACATAAACACGTTTTTATAATCCTTGTTTGAAGTAGTAAACAATTAAATTAAATTTGATAAAGTTGGCTCGATAGAATAAATTCACAGAGTTACCTCTTTTCGAGTAATTTTTTCGTCTATTTCCCTACTCTTTTATATCAATCAGTAATTTGATTCATTTACTAAAATTAAGTTCATAGATGACTGGAGCGTTTATACACGATAGTTTTTTATTTAAGAACAGTATGATGAAAATAACAACGAAAAACGTTGAAAAAGTGCAAAAGTTGTTATTTTCTTTACTCTTTACTCGTAAAGTAAAAGACAGAGACAAGGGCGCTCGGTGCGACCTTAAGGCCCAATAAATCCACTGCATAACTAAAGAGATAAAGTTAACATATATTAAGTGCACGTCCGAGTAGTGCGGTGAATCAAAAATAGATGGGATATCGCTGTTTTAATGAATAAATTTAATATAATAAATTCACACAAGTGTCTTGTGCACTAGAAAATTGGTTTATATTTATAAAACATTAATTATTGATATTTTTACTTTATTAGTTTGGATGGACTGTAGTTTTGAACTGAAAAAACAGCCTTCACTTTGCATTTTTTTTTTCGATGCAGCCATCTTTTCTGTCACGTTTTAGGCTGTCTTACTTATCGTCTTGGAAAACGCCTTTTTTATAACATATATTTTTTCAGAACCCTATCTATCTATTGTAGATTAGAAGTAACTTGTTTTTTACTACCAACTCTGTCTTAATCAAGTAACGAAAAGAAAATTCTTACTCATAAATATGCATATAAAAAAAAAGTCACTAGTTAAGATGTTTTGGAAACGACTTTTCCTTCTAATAAACAGCCTTCCCTAAATCGAGTTCCAGGTCCATTTATTTTATTAACAGCGTTAAAACAAAACATTTCCGCGGCGCTTTTCTTTCGCCGCCTAATTACGAGGTTGATACACAAAAATAATATATAAATGTATATCTACCTGCCTATATACAGCCATATCTGTACAGTGGCGTGCACAGAACTTTTTTCTGGAAAAGCAATCAGAAGGTCAAGTACGACAATAAAAAAAATATGAAAAAATTTAAATAACACTTTGAAAAAAAAAAGTTTGTATGACGCCAGGGTAGGCACTGCCTACCCTAGAGTGGACATTTTCATACAAACTTTTTTTTTTCAAAGTGATATTTAAATTTTTTTATATTTTTTTTATTGTCGTACTTGATCTTCTGATTGCTTTTCCGGAAAAAAGTTCTGTGCACGCCACTGTATCTGTATAGGGTACGCTTTGTAGAGTTATGATATACAATCTGGATGAATTTGTGAGAGGAAACTGGGCTCTAACTTAACATCGTGCTGTGCTCGTTCGATTACTGGTTCTATTATTTATCAGTGAGTGCTACTTTGTATACGCACGTATATAATAGGTCTTAACCTATGAAATTGCCGAAATTTTGTTACAGATTCGCGAGGTCATAGTTCTTATAATTCAATAGCTATTTCTATTATTTGTTTTTTGTTTGAAAGTTGATTTCAAGGTTTTACATTTACGTAATAAATTTTGTTTTTATTGTCAGTTTGATAACCGAAATAAAAATTTCAAAAACAGTTCGTCCTAAATGCCATCCACTTCCATGATAAGATTCGTAATAATTTTTACAGCTGACACTTTTCAAACATTAATGTTGCTGTTAGCTTAATGTTGTCTCATTCATACACAAAAGAAATTACATAATTTGCATTTGTCATTCCTAAAAAAATGCAAAATTGTTAGTACTGAAAATTGAGTTTCCTTCAAAGTCTCTATAGAAAACAATTTCATATGTAAAAACCTAATATTATTAATCAAATCAAATAAAGAAGTGTATGAAAGTGATACGATGAAAACGTAATAGTCGAAATGTTGCACTTTTTTCGGCGTAACCCTCATCTGCCAAGACACGCAAGACGCTTGCGATAAATTAAAAAATGATGTTTCCCAATTGCTGTCTTTCTCGAAATTTTAAATAGATCGTGTCAAAAAGGAGTGAGGCAGTGAGCATACCTGCCTTCTTAAACCATGTACGCGCGACCTTTCTCTCAAGTGACTAGGGAGGTCGCCGCCCAGCCTATTGTACCTACGTTTTTTGCCATCCTCCGAGGAGAGAACGTCTTCACTCCATTTGCATGGAGTTTACACGGCCTCGCGTCGCTCGGGATATATTGAAATGGTGATAAAAACGATTTCTTTAAGGGCGTGTGTGGATGTGTGATAGATAGGGAAGCGGGCGGCTATTGATAGGTCTTTTCAGCATTGAAGAACAGCTTGAACTCGTGTAGACTAGCTTAGCTTGATGATTTTAAATTTAATACGAGAGCTTATAATAACGAGATCACAGCAGAGCAAACAATATTGTAAAAACACGTATATCATACCTGTGTTTCAAAAAGCAATCATATTGATTGATTGATTCAGTTTGATATATTCAGATTCATTCAAAAAGAAAAATAATCAAAAAATTATAAAAAGAGACTAGAAGAATGAAAAAGTAGGACGGCACAAAATACATAAAAGCATGTTAGCATGAATTGGCATGGATGCATAGTGTGATATGCCCTATCCAGCTTCCCCATTTAATTTTTCCGCCCACTTCGAGTCTTTGGGCAGGGTAAGGTTAAATTAAATTCTTGCATGGTTGATTTTATTCGTCACAGAATTAAATGTGGAAGTGGAAGGTGATAGTTGAAAATATCTGGTCCTCTAAAAAGGCCGCTTTGGATGAATCATATTATGATTCCGTTCTAATGCCGTCTCTTTTGCACGCGTGAAAAACCTTTGACTCCATCCTACTTTCAAATCATTTTATGATTCACCAAGTCGGCCTTTTTAGATCCCCTGTAGTCTCTACCAACCGCTCTGGAAGACAGGCGTGAGTATACAAAAATACAAGATTATTTATTTCTAAACTTGTACATACAATACGAGTATCATAGACAGTGATTGGAGTCTCCTTTTAAGTAAGATATACCTGTAATAGGAGGCTCCGCTCTTACATAAGTAACAGATAGATATATATGTAACTTTAAACTTAAGAAAAATAAAATACAAAACCAAAAAACCAAGACAAAAAGCAGATGTAGAAAAATTAAATAAAATGTTGCCTATATTTATATGATGTGCGAGTGTGTGTATGCGCGAGGAAGAGTGAAAGTGTATGGGGTGTGTATGAAAATGAGTCTACAAATAAAAGGTTTCTTATTTGTGTGCTCAAGTGAAAGAGTAGTTGTTATTCTAGTAGAATACCGTATTTATCATACAAGTATTACAAAATATTAAAAGATAAAATTTGTAAAGTTGTTTCTGAGTATTATACTTTATTCGTGTACGGTTTGAGTGCTTCTAAAGGCACGTTAAGCTGTTGGTCAATATGTGCCCGAAGTATGGCGATAGAGCTCACCAACCATCACGTTTGGGACGTAATAGTCGTCGGTGAAAAGCGGCTGCTCCAAGTGTGGATTCTGACTTGAATTTCACAGTTCACACCTCTGACACCCCCCTCGGGGATTCAAGTCGTGACAATTTGTTGGTTTGTTTATACTTTAGGATATTCGCAATCGATGCGTCTACCTGTAAGCTATAACTAATCCCCTAATAGTGGCTCGTTTCAACATATGGGAACAAAGAATAATGGAGCGGCCTGCTGCGGTCCAGTGCGGGATGTTTGGACTTTGGGAGTATCCAATTTGCGGCTGTGTTGCCGACCGCTTCTTTGTAATGAGATTTCGGATCTCGTGATGACCGAGGGGAAATTCGGTGAACTTTGAAATTCAATTGTAATACTAATTTGCAGAAAAAGTACTGTTTGTTTTTAAGAAGTGACATTATTTTTGTTACGAGAGCAAAGATTTCACTAGAGTGTTTATGAATGTGTCAATAGGATACTATTACAATGGCATTGAAAATTATCCTCCTTGCATGATATAATAAAAACCGGCCAAGTGCGAGTCGGACTCGCGCACAAAGGGTTCCGTAAAAATTCAGTTTTTTAGTATTCGTTGTTATAGCGGCAACAGAAATACATCATCTGTGAAAATTTCAACTGTCTAACTATCACGGTTCAGAGATACAGCCTGGTGACAGACGGACAGCAGAGTCTTAATCATAGGGTCCCGTTGGTTACCCTTTGGGTACGGAACCCTAAAAACTAAAACGAAGCAATGTTTAAAAGGGATCTATAACAAAAGAGCCAAAATCTGTTTGAAACTGAATTTGACATTTTCAAAATACAATCGTTATTAAGCTCCTATAGGTTATCGCCGTAACAAAAATTTTCCTCAACTTTTCACTTGAAGGAACATTGTTTCCCAAAATATGGAGCCCAGCAGAAGCCAAATATTAGGTCTTTACATATGAAATTGCCGTTTTCTATAGAGAATTTCAAGGAAACTCAATTTTCAGTACTAACATTTTTGCATTTTTTGTAGGAATGAGGAATACAAATTATTTAATTTCTTAAGTGTATGAATGAGACAACATTAAGCTAACAGCAACATTAATTTAATTTTTGAAAAGTGTGTGCTGTAAAAAATTATTACGAATCTCATCATGGAAATGGATGGCATTTAGGACGAACTGTTTTTGAAGATTTAATTTGTATAATCAAACTGAAAATAAAAACAAAATTTAATACGTAGATGTAAAACCTTGAAATCAACTTTCAAACAAAAAACAAAAATAGTGGAAATAGCTATTGAATTACAGGAATTATGAACTCATGAATCTGTAAGAAAATTTCGGCTATTTCTTATGTAACGACCTATTATTCGAGATGTCTGTTTTGATTAATTTATAAATCACACTCCATTTTCTAACAGCCTTGAGGCACCCTGCTCTTATGTATATACAACGTGTAACAGAAAGGTGTAACCATATTTAAAGAGCTTATTCAGTCAATGGTATAGAACAACTTTTACTATGGAACAAAACCTGTATCTCGAAAATAATATTTTACTGTTTCATAGAAAAATGCAATGCCGCTCGGCCGAAATGTATGGAAGGGTAGATTTCTTTTTTGAGATTTCAGGGTTGGCTCCATAGTAAAAGTTGTTCTATATCATTGGCTGAATAAGCTCTTCAAATATGGTTACACCTTTCTGTTCCACGTTGTATAAAACATGTCGATTTATTCTACCAGAGAGATCAAGATGCAAATACTATTCAAGTAAATAAACCGGGTTACAGAATATTTAGCATCTCACACAGTGAACTGATTTAGTGTTTTGTAATTCAGGGTGCGTCCGAGAGAGCGCGCCTTCGCCGCATACTTAGTCTTATTCAGAGGAATGACGTAAATGCGGGATTTCACAATTTCCCTTTTATAATATTGCGACTTATCATTGCGTAGCTCATGAGCCACTGATGAATCAGTTTTGCCTAAACGGTGCGTGAAATCGTAAGTGATGGGCGATGAATATTAAACTTAGTTATACAAAGTGTAACAGAAAGGTGTAACCATATTTGAGGAGCTTATTTAGTCAATGATATAAAACAACTTTTACTACGGAGCCAACCCTGAAATCTCAAAAAAAAAGCCTACCCTTCCATCCTTCCATACATTTCAGCCGAGCGGCATTGCAATTTTCTATGAAACAGTATTTTTTTTTTCGAGATACAGGGTTTTTTCCATAGTAAAAGTTGTTCTATACCATTGACTGAATGAGCTCTTCAAATCTGGTTTCACCTTTCTGTTACACGTTGTATATGCGGTAGCGACAACATTTTCTGAAAAGTGCTACGAAACGGTATGTAGTAAATTGAATATTGCTATGTTTATTTTTCATTCCGAAATGCAGCACCGAAAATGGCTATTCACTCCACCGCTTCGTCTCTCCCGAGTATTTCATTTATTTTATTTTTTACTTAATTTACAGCAACGGTTTAAGTTCGCCCGAAAATAAAGCCGTAAGGAAGCTTGTTCGTGGCGGGTATCTGTCTAATTTGCATAGAGAATGAGATTTGTCATTTGTTGTTTAGATGGCAGCCGGTGGATGTGGCCTGCCCACGAATGTTTGCCATTTTATTTACTGAGCGCACGTGACGTACCCTGGAATCTGAGACACAGCAGGCGCCCAACCGCTCGTTTGTCACCCGAAATTACCTTACCTTACACATTTATCCGCTTGAAATATTTAATAATCTTCTCATTTAGCTGCTTCGCGGAGCCTACGTCTAATTCTTACAATAAACAGTATAGCATGCGAGGGCGGCATATTTTACCGTACGCAGGTCTCGCTTTTCATTTCAGAACTTAATTAAATCGGATCTGATACAAGTTTTTTTTTTATACGAGCCTGATAGAGCAACGCGTTTTAAATGCCGGAAATTTTCATTTCATTATTTGTTTCACGTGAAAATATTGGAAATGCAGTTAATTAATAAGTTGGAAAAACAAAAATGAAACGCGCGCGTATGGTGCGCGTTTATTATGGGAACAATCTCAACGAATCAATTCAAATATTTTTATCTATTAATAAATCGGCACAAGTTTATGCTTACTAAATAACACTCAAGATGAAAGGTTATGAAGTAGGTACCAATAAAGATTAAGAGCTTATTTCTTATACTCATAATAGTAGTTAATGCTACAAGGGCGAAAAGAAATAAATTTCGAAGACGATTTAAAACACGAGCGTAGCGAGTGTTTTAAACGTAACGGAGTAATTTATTGCTCTTACGACCGTGTATCATACTACGTTTTTCAATGAATAGTGTGAGGAAATAAAACAAATATAATATTGTGAACTTTAAATTATGATTGGCTCAAAAGGATTGTATCCAGAGCCGTTAAACAGTGGAAAAAAAAGGATAACATTTATGGTACACAGGAAAGGCTGTAGGTTAGCCAACCATTGTTTAAAAATAATTAAAAAAAATAGTAAAATATAAAGCCCTAGGGCAAAATAATCGACTTTCTGTTCGGTTTTGATGCATAAAAAGAGGGCCTTTACGAGCACTTGCATTGAAATATATTTTATTAGCTAAGTATTTAGTAACCTAGTTTATTTCCAATAATAACTGCATAGTTATTATTTTCACATAGATTGATAGTTAATATTGGATTGTTAGTCGAGGTGGTTGCAGCGCGTTTATAGCCTTTTTAAATCAAAGCCGAAATCCCATTACGAAGAGACGTCGAGGGCCGAGGGTCGAAAATTGGATCCACGAGTGCGGACGGGACTAAATAAGGTGTGATGGCGGTGACGATCTGTTGTGCGATCAAGTTCAAAGGAAATGGAAATGACTCTTCTTCACAAAAGTTAACTGATGAATAGACCGTACGGCGTAGGTGGACTGAAATATTTTTTAATTGTGGGTTATTCCAGGGTTTGAAAGCATAAATATCCGTGATACTTATCTCGATAATTATGATGATAATTGTCTTGATGAAAATAGCTCGATTATCAATTGATAATAACGAAATTTGCGTTCAAGAAAGTGAACTCTATTCGAACGTGTATTTCCGCACTTGCGTATAACCGAACGCATGAATTGTCAACGTGCGGACGAAGATATTCCTTTGGCATCTTGGCATCCAATTTAATATATTTATAATGTCGAATCTGATGGACACTGATTTTTACTTTACTCAAGGTTAATTTTATATAAAAGTAATTTAATTTATTTGTTTTTTTTAGAATTGACAAATTATAATGCATTTGTTATGAAATAATATAACAAATTAATTTCTTACACTGGTGGTATTTATCCGACGTTTATAGGATAAACATCGGATGATTATCAAGCAGTGTAATTATCTTGATACTTTTGAACCCTGGCTTATTATTTTTTTTAACTTCCTGCTGTAATTCTGTACCTACGTGACATTACGCTCAATCAGCAGCCGTTCTTCACTTACGCTGCAGACGAACAGATAGACACGATGCGTCACTTCGATTTAACGATATTCCTTCTTTAGGATAGACCTCTATCCATCCATTCATCAGCCTAGTTCGTCCACTGTTGGACATTAACCTTTCCAGGACTTCGCCACTCCCGGCTGTAATCCTGGAAGAATTGCCCATACTCACACACGCTGGGGCATTTCCGGTGGGTTGGTGAGTGCGGTGCCGGAATCCTCGCACCAGTGACGCCGCTGCCCGTCACCAGTCTGTTTCATATAAGGCCCGGCTATTAGGGATGGATATACCGCCATCCGCCGGTCCCAGGCATGGTGCGCCTCCTGGATTTTTGCCTGTGAGCTGTCCTCTTACTCTCCCTCGAATTACTTCGAGGGGGTCTTCAAGTAAGATGGTGGTACCTCCACAGTCGAGCCCGGCATCAGCTCTACCACCTTAGGATAGACCTAGGTACTAATAATTCCAGCTATTCAATGATTATTGGGTATATTTGCATTCATGTTGACCAAAAACGTTGCGTATAATTTTTGTGCACGAAAGAGAACTAAAACCGATACCGCCACCGTGGACCTCAACTGTATATGGGAATCCGGAAGAGGACGCTACATATACAACCTTTTTAATTTGTGTGAAATTTTAGAATAAACCTTTAATACGCCCGCCCCCCGAGGGCTGGATCGACCCTTGTTTGCCCTTGTTAACTCGTCTGTAGTTATGATCCTGTAAAAAATGATCAGTTGATTTGCAATTAGCCCACGACAAGGAAATTGGTTTTGTTTTTTTGTTGCTGGGGAATATTGTGATTTATATTTTTTCCAATGGGCTACGTTGGCAACCACGTATTTACGCGTAGCAATTTATTTAAGTGTCTTTGAAAAGTGATTCTTCTTTACGTAGTATTATACTTTATTCTGTTTATTTACATTATATATTTATATAAAAACACTTTATTACAATTATTTCCAGATATATGTCGACTTCTTGTCGGCATCAGTGGAACTTAATAAAATTAATTTATATAATATACTAAAATGGCAGAATGAAGTGGATGATTGACAGACAAAAGAGAAAAACATATATATAAATATGTATTAAGTAGGTAGGTTTTGAATTACTTTATTCTGTGATATATGTATGTATGGTAAAAATATATAAAAGAATACCCTGACTATCTGACTGATCTACCTATACAAGGTGACTTTTTGATCATCGTCCAAATTCATACTGGTGGCTTGGTAAGTGATCAGTATCATGGATCAATAATCATTTTTGTAAAATTCGTAAAATGAAATTTCGACTCCCCATAGTGATTCACTCGGAACTGGAAGTGAATTTCTATGGGAAGCCGAAATTTCATTTTACAAATTTCACAAAAATTGTTATTGATCCAAGATACTGATCACTTATCAAGCCTCCAGTATGAATTTGGACGATGATCAAAAAGTCACCTTGTATATACGCCTAGGCCAAACGACTGGACGAAGGAACATGAAAGTTGCTTCCTTGTTAGACGTAGACATTAAGTGTCGATTCGGTGTAACATGATTTAACTTATTTGACAGACTAAACTTAATTTAAGCGTTCTGTCTTTTTTTTTCTTTATCAAAAAGAAAGCCAGGACACTCAAAATGAAGTTAGTCCTGTCAAATAAGTTAAGTTGTGTTACACCGAAATTCACCGAATCGACACCAATGTCCGCTAAGATGGGTTTTTAGGATACTCCACGGGATCTGGAGAAACGGGATCCACGATAGCAACTCGGGCGTCCGCTAGTCCTATATATTTTAGGAAGTGTCTAGTGTGCCTCCAATGGTAGTTTAATTTTTAGTTTTATTCTGCCATCAATGATGGCCAAACAACCATTCCTATTAGGAGTGACTAGTCTGCCAACAGTGATAGTTTTATTATTAGTTTTATTCTGCCGACAATGGTGGCCGAACAACCATTCGTATTAGGACTGACTACTCTGCCACCAGCAGTAGTCTAATTTCTAGTTTTATTCTGCCGTCAATGGTGGCCGAACAACTATCCCTATTAGGATTTGACTAGTCAGCCAGAAGTGGTGGTTTAATATTTTGTTTTATTCTGCCGTCAATTGAGAAATAAAAAGGATTTTTACGTGTATCTTGAATTCTGTTAAAACTAAGGGGCCGCCTTGCTCCACTCCGCTTTGCTTGGCTCCCCAAATTTATTTACATGTAAACTTAATACTCTCCGCCTTGTTTCGCTCTTCTTCGCACCTGATTAGTGCATTTTTGTTGAAATATAGTGCTCTTATCCATTAAACCCACGATTCAATACCTGGAGTAGCGAATCATAAGAACATATCATACAAAGTAATGACGTAACTTGCGGTTCAATATCATTGTGCTGGCACTCTGCCAAAAATACAAGACAAAAGACAAAGACAAACAAAAATATTTATTTCTCAAAGCACAATATTCACACAGATTTACAAAAATACCCACTTTAGAAACATAAAAAGAGTTAGTTTAGTGTACAGTATTGCGACAGACTATTGAATTATTACTTAAAATATTGTAACATTTGAGCGAGAGGTACATAATAATTGATATAACAGCAGACCCCGCACTAAGTCTAACTTGTCTACGCGGAGTCTAGACACCAGTTACTAGAGAGGTTTGCAACTGGGCTTAGATACATGTTGTACAAATCAATAATTCTGAAAAACATAAAACAACTAGAAAATATCTACAAGGCTCCAGATTATAAACAAATGTATATTTAAAATACTATGGATACCTGATAAATATTATAATTTTGTATATAAAATTTATATTATATATAAAGTGGCAAAATATATAATTATTATAAATAAATTATATTATAATACTTTATTTATATACACTATATAAACTTAGTAACATAAATATATTATAAATAAGGAGATGGATGTTGGCAACCCACTAATGTATTTATTTCGGGATCACTAAAATGGCTTCGGTGGAATCATAATTTAAAGTCAACAACCATTTGGTCAATTCAATTTTTGCCTCCTGCACTGTACATTTTTTGAGATTACACGACTTGCATGCCTGTTTATAGATGAAAGGAAACGAGAACGAGCTAAACCTCTGAGCGAAAACTGTTTTAAGCAATGGAGTATTGACATTAAGGCGAAGTCGTCGCCCTGAACGAACTTGGGGCGCACTAGATTTTAGCTCTGTTCTGTGATGGGCGAGCCCCACTCTTAACACATATAATTGCCTGACAGTAAGGACCTGTGCTTCTTTGAAAACTTCGTTAGTTGGATGCCTAAAAGGTTTTCTTAACATTACCTTCAGGACTGATCTTTGCGCTCTTTCCAAAATAAGCATGGTGGACTTTGCGCAGCTACCCCACGCAGTGATGCAGTAACAAAGAATCGACTGACAAAGGGCCAGATATACAAGTCTTAGAATAAATTTGTCAGCACCACTTCGCAACAGTTTCATGATTCCTATTAGTCTTCTAATACGGGCAGCTACATTCTGAACGTGATGTTTGAAATTCAATTTCTCGTCAAGTACCACACCGAGGTATTTAATTGATTCGACTCGACTTATGCTAGTGCACGCGCAGATTGGGTGTGGGCTTACGTCAGCATGATCATTCCAGTGTGTACATGTGTGTACCTTAATATTACTCGAAGTTGGAGGGCAAGAAGCAGCCGTTTTGTAGAAGCATATATATTTCGTTTTATCGACATTAAGGGTCAAGAGATTCTTTTGTAGCCACCCTGCTACAGCCGCTAGTCCTACCTCCACCTGCGAAAACACATCTGTCCAGGAGCTATCTCTAAATATTATAGCAGTGTCGTCAGCGTAACATGCAACTTCAACTTTACAGTTGCTCTGAAATAGTTGCGTGAGACTGTTTATGTAAACTATAAATAACGTTGGCCCTAATATACTACCCTGAGGTACTCCGTAGGACAGTGCTTCGAGACCACTAACCTGGCCGTCAATCCTGAGACATTGACTGCGATCCGTCAGATAACTGCGAAACAAGCTACTTTTGTAGTTTAGTTTAGGCAAAAAATCATTTTCACTAGCCGTAAAATCGTTTTGAATGAACTAATCTTAAGTTCTCTTTATGCAAATAAACATTATTATTATTTTTGTTTTTTAAATTACCACTAGTGGCAGCATTCTCATTTTTACTAGACGGCCTCTGGTGGCAGGCTAGACACTTCCTATATTGATTGTTTCTATTTACCTACGAATTATGAATAAATAAAAAGCTTAAATATTGAAATAATACCCTAACGCACCGAGATACGAGAATGTTTTTTTATCATACGAAAAATCGTGACGCGTGTATTGAAGTGCAACAAATATAAAGTGACACAATACTTTTGTCAAATCCTTTGTACCCTTACAGGACAAAAGCGTAGCGCATACGTATGCGGGTGGAAAATGCCTGAACGTGAGGTAGCTACAGCAAAAAGCTTTTTTTGGTTTAGTTTTACTTTGGTGTAGTGTATTTGAGCTCTCTAGCGACCCGCACGCGCTGGTTTCCCAACGTCTCCATTTTTTTCATTAACCTAAAGCCAGAGAGGCATGATTTTTTTAATTCTGCCGTCATTCATTTTAATTTTAAATTTTAGTTTTATTAAAACCGACTTAAAATCCTAAACTTCAGTTTTGCTTTGGATTCATTTCCATGTAAGAAAATTAAAAAAAAAATTGACACAAGAGACCTTAATTTGGACCTTGGTTTGTGTTCGCGCCACTTCTTGTGGCTCTCATACTGCGGGGTAGTTGTGAATTAATATTTTCAACTGTCATTTTCGCTGCATCTCCACCCGCTTAGTTTTGGACGCAAATCAATCAGTCGTCAATCAGAAGCCTTTCACGCCGGAGGTATACGCTGATTGTCATTCGACTAGGTCCTACCTCGACCCTACCGCCCGCCATTTTGAGATCGCACCCGCTGTGCGCCTCATTTTCATCTATTACTATTACGAAGAAAATTAGCCGAGAAGAGCGCAACCAGGCACGAAGAGGAAGAAGAAAACCATCTTGGAGAACACCAGAGACTTGGTGGCTCAGGCGAAGCGTGGTTTGTGGTGCATGCAGCTCCTTCCCAAGGTCAGATCTTTCATCTTCGTAATTATTTCTCTTCACTTCCCGCTATTTTTAAAACCTATGGTGATACAAAGCACTGCCGTCATATCGCGTGCTCAGTTTGTTATTTATTTTGTTAAAGTTTTTAATAAAAATAATAATTCGGTCATCACATTCCAAGTATTCTGTAACTTATTATACCGGACCTTAATCGCAGTACTCATGGTCATGGGACACGGCCAGGCTTTTGTCAAAAACGGTGTAGCTTTGTGTCGTTCAAAACACAATCCTCACTTTTGAAAAAATCATGAAAAATAATTTTGATAATGCCATAGAATAGTCATGAAATAGTCATAAATAGTCACTGAGGTGTGGAGTTCACGCTATAATCCTCACCACTCATGCGAGCAAACGGCGCGTAGTACCGACTTGGTTTCAATTCCAAAAAATATTCATGAAATAGTCATGACGCTATGCCGAATCTTCGAATTCAAATAATCCTTCAAGTATTCCAGAGTTATAAAGGTACCTTGGTGATTACGCCATAATCCTCACCCGATTTCTGCACAACTTCTGACTAGAACGCTTACGTTTTTCAGATTGAACTTGGTGTCATAAAATAGTCATGAAATGGAATATATTTATGTATGTAATGTAGGTATATCAAATACACTTATTACAGGTCCGTTTTAATGTAATATAATTAAATAATCTAAATCTATAGGTAATAGTTTTATATAATAAATAATATTATGGGGAAATGCACAAGGAGATAAGGTCAGGTTTACTTAAATTTAATAAAAAATACACTTGAATAAAATAAAAAATAAAAGAATAAGGAATAAATAATTTTATGAATATATGCATTACATATTATATTATAATAAATGTATGCCTAACTCCACCCATTCGATTAGTCTTGCTAAGAAGCTTTTTTTTTTCTTCATAATATTAGTTACAAACAAATAGATTTAAAACTTAATTTGAATAAAGAGATGAAAAATACAAGACAGGAGAAAATTATGTCATGAAGGAAAAAAAATATAATACGAGTACCTTTGTCTACCTGTCCCTATAGTCCATCTGCTTTTACTGTCATTTCATCTATAAATTAACTAATTAACGTTAGTTAAGTCAAGAAATAGTCTTCCTAAATGATACCAATTTTGACCTGTTTTCCTATGTAGAAGTGTGTTAAAACCAAAATCATTGGTTAAAAACTCTTAAAACCCCATGTAAACTTCTACATACTAGTACAAGAGCTGTCACATGGACTAAACAAAAGTCCGAAATAAAACCGAAAATATATAAAAACCCTAAATCATCAAATAGGACTGTTTGAACCATGAGCGAGCCCGCGGATCGCGTACCTCTCGGACTTTTACGGATTTTGTGCTTCGTCCGTTACACCGTTGTGTTTAACGAAACGATTATGAATGGTTTTATGCAAGTATCATGAAAAAATAATGTTAAAATGTAACACTGTATTCATTGCATAACTCTCTTGAAGTGATTTAACGGATTTTTTCTGACCAACTCGGACCAGATCGGCTTTTTAACGAGATTGGGCTAGTCCGCTCGGTCCGCTTGACTTTAGAATTTAACTTAAAAGTCCATCGTACCGAGTCCAAGTTCTACTGAAACGGACCAACTTCGGCCTTTTTAGGGTTTCGTACCTAAAGGGCAAATCGGAGCCCTATTAATGTCACTCAGTATGTCACGGGTCCGTAGGTCCGTATTATAGGATGGGTAGGTATTTATTTAGACTGACAGACTTTAAAAGAACACGTAACTGAACTGTTTTATTAAGATTCAATCAATATTTATTACAATAATAAATAGTTTAATTATTATTAGAGTGCATTACAAATTTGAAATCAATCAGAAACAAATTTATAAGCACAAATATTTTGAAAAAATTCCTTGGGTCAGGATTTAAATCTGCGACCTCTTGCTTACGTGACTGGCACGCTACCGACTGGGCTAGCGATGGATTTCTTGAAAATGGAGTAAAATCCGAAACCGGTTGGGAGTTAACACAAATAAAGTGAAACTACAAGTACAAGTGTTTTAATTCAAGATGTGTTTCAAGTTTCACCAAGTGCCGACAATCGCTAGTATAAATTTTATAAAAACATGAAAACTAAATAATATAATTAGATTTGCAATTTCAGTGTACCTGACTGTATTGAGTTATTTTTTATTCCGTAGCTTGTAAAAATGTATCTAAACTCCTTTAATTTTTCAGCTCCACACCCCCCCATTATTCAGCTTCACGCGCTCTTCGCAAATAATAAAGTACGCGCCCGGGAATTAAACTTACTGAAATTAAAATTGCTTGCAATTTGTGTTGCACTTTAAATTATGTTACCTGCGTGTTTTTACATTGCCGACGTGTACTTTTGATATTATTTATTTAACAGGTATTTTGTTTCAGGTACTTTCACTATCCAAATTAAAACACGTTGCTACTCTTTATGTAAGTAAACTTTTGAATGGCTTTTAACGGAAGACGGTCAGATTTTATTTATTTAATATTTGGGAGTCTTACAGTTTAAGAACTCAAAAATATTACAAAAATTGGTAAGCCTATGCTATTGAAAAGTCTCCGCATATGGATGGACAAAGAAAAAGAACAAAAGAAGTTTATACAATATGAAATAAGATATTACAAAAATAGACTAATTAAAGGTTAAGTCGAGCTTATACATAATTAACTTGAGAAAACTAATGATTGAGTTGAAAAAGTTGTTTGCTAGGTTCCTTTTTATAGAAGTGGTACTAGTGCAGAATAATATCAATATTAAGAGAGGAATTTTTAATAAAGATGGGTGCTCGTTGTATAAAATAATTTCTTCTATAATTAGTGTTCATTTATTTGATGCCATACAAAAAGATTTGCCGTCGCATTTGTACGCTAAAATCAAATGAAAATTTAAATAACTGGATATATCGCCCAACTTATCTATCCGTCTTAAAACTTAAGATAATCAAAATGTTTAAAAAGTATAAAGTCCTAACTCCGTTCTTACATCTACCTCATTAGTCGGGCGGGTATTGTTGTGTGCGTGTAGGCGCGGTTTTATATGAAACCTCTTTGGTTTGATATTAAAACCTTAATTCCTAATTTGTAAACAGATACATTTATTATATTATGGGCGTCTTAAATACGATGTACAGTGGCGAGATTTCTTCAATCCAAACCTGACTGCACAAAATAAACTACTTAATAAAATTTATAATAGGGCCATTAAATACTAATAAATCTTACCAAACTAAGTAATAATTACATACTTACATTAATATATATATATATATATGACTTTTGCATAGTATATACAACTTTTTATATTCCTACTTTAAGATAAATACACATATCTAAAAAATATATTTGTACATACACTAGGACAGATTAGGAGGACTAAAGATAATGCTCATTAATATTTTTTTTAAATACGCCAATTGAAGAACTATTCCTCAATTTATTGCCTCAGTCGTAATAGTATATAATAAGTTCCATTTTCCTTCGTACTTAGTGTAACTGTACTATTATAGTAGAAACAGTTATTTAATAGCATTATTTTGTTAAGAGGGTTTCTCTCAATTTTGCCTCTTTTCAAACTCATTTAACACTGTGAAATTGAGATAATAAAATTTTGAAAAAAAAATGAACTTATACGAAAAAATATAAAATATACAATAAAACTTATACCAAAATAAACGTCGTACAAAATGAGACATAAAAATTGTAAAAAAATTAAAAAATAAAAAGTTTTTGAAGAAAAACCTATCCTTCTAATTCCAATATAATAAATAAAAACACCTTGAAATGGCGAGATTTCTGAGCGGCCCGCTTCCACATTTTCCGGATAGACAAGTGTGAAATGAAAGCATTGGAGGAAGACCGATTTCTCCGAATACCCTCGCCTAAGAAAACTGTACTTTTATTTAATATTTTTCTGTTTAAGAGACGTTCGTAAAAAAAATTTTAATTTTTGAGTTCTTATTTTACGATTTATATAAAAACGGCTCACCTCAATACGTGTTATGATCGGGAAAGCCGACCAGTTTCAGCAGATTTAGACTGCCTTCATCTGGGCGAGTAAAGACGTTTACGCGACGACGTTACGCCTCACACTGCGGGCTGCGGCTCGCAGGGCTCGGGATGACATCGATGCAGATGGTATTGGTGGTCGGACCGGTAGGGCGTCCGCACAATTAGTTACTTCCGGGCTTGCGTTATTATTTACCGGAGTGACACCAAACAACGATAAACACGCGGAACTTATAGTATCTACGTCACTTTCAGTAAAGTCTGTGAGTGATCCGGTAACTGTTTTTAGCACAGGTTTCCACACCGCGGGCAAAGCCCAACCACTGTCTCTATTGAAATTCGGACGTCGGCTTATTTCTATGGATTCGCGAATTTTACGTGGCACAAATAACTTTTCACGAACTAACACTTTCGCTTTATCGAATCTCATAAAATGTGTAGTATCCGAATTTACGACATGGTCTGCAACGGCGGATCCGTTGCAATCGAGTTTTCTCATGCATCTAATGTGTTCCGTCAGTCTGGTTGACACGTTCCGTCTCGTCTCACCGATGTAACTCTTGCCACAGTCACATGGGATGGAATAAACACCGGGGGTATTTAGTGGCTCTTTGTCCTTCGGCGAACGCAGTAACTGCCTTAATCTACTGGGTGGACGGAAAAATGTTATAATGCTGTATTTCCGGCGAAGCAGATGTCCTATTTTATCCGTCACACCCTTCACAAATGGAAGATACACCGGAGCTCTTTCAACCACATGTGGGCGCTGATAGGTGGACTGGTTCGCTATCCGGTTACACTGCCTCCAGTTGTAGCCATTACTCTCAAGTACGTTTCTGACATGACTGAGTTCAGCGTCCACATATTGCAGATCGCACAGACTCAGTGCTCTGTTAATAAGCGTACGAGGGACGGACGAGAGATGTTTCGGGTGATGGTGTGAGTCTGCTCGCAGGTATCGGTCTGTGTGTGTTTGTTTCCTGTACACCGTGTGTTCCAACCTGCCTCCGGGACTTCGTACCACCAACACGTCGAGAAACGGTAAAACACCATTGACTTCACTCTCACTAGTAAACGCTACTTTAGGATGGATGGAATTTAAGTGTGCTGTGATGTGTTCCACTTCATTACGATTGACAATGGCAAAAACATCGTCAACATAACGCCACCAGTATCTTGGAGTATACGGTGTATTCTGAAGAGCTTTTTGCTCAAACCACTCCATGAATATATTTGCTACTACCGGAGCTATGGGGGAACCCATAGCCACTCCGTCAGTTTGAAGGTAAAAATCTCCACGCCAGATCAGATAGCCGCTTCGAAGACAAAATTCTATAATGTTTATGTACTCTATAGGCATATCATTTTCCTTCAATAGGTCAGCGATGATATTTACTGTCTCTCCCACAGGTACATTCGTGAATAGGGAAGTCACGTCGAAGCTAACCATAAGTTCGTTGTCCTTTAAACGAACATCATCCAACATTTGAACGAAGTGTCTTGAGTCCTTCACATAGCTACTCGTTTTCCCCGTCAATGGTTGTAAAATGTTTGCCATATGACGTGACAAATTGTATGTCGGCGAATCAATCTGGCTAACTATTGGTCTAAGAGGCCAGTTGGGCTTGTGAATTTTTGGTAGCCCATATATTTTTGGAGCAGTAGGGTTACGGGGTCTGAGACGATTTACGAGCTCCCGATCGTGTTCCGGCAATGTCTCCAAGAGCTTTTGTACTTTTGTTGTCACTCTGGATGTTGGATTGTAGTTGACTTTTTTGTAAGTGCTGGTATCACTTACTAACTCCGTGACTTTGCATTCGTAATCGATTGTGTTTACGATAACCGTCGCATTGCCTTTATCGGCCGGTAACACCAATAATTCGTCATTTTTCCGCAAACGATGTAATGCAGAAAGTTCTTGCTTAGATATGTTCGGCTTAGGTAGTTTAGATTTGCGCAACAGAGTAGAAATATCTTGCCTGATACATTCTGCATCGTTAACAGGTATTTTATTACGAAAGATTGTATCTTCAACGCTTGCAATAATACTCTCCACAGGTAATTTGTCAGGGGAAGGTGCAAAATTTATCCCTCGCGATAAAGCATTAAAGGTATCATCACAAATCGTGTGTGACGAGAGGTTAACAACGTTCGCGCCTGAAAATGCGTTACTACTATTACGCGAATGTGATTGTTGCCTATCAAATTTGAGCAGGCGCTTCAACTTCTTCGCTTGTGTTGTGATAACTTCTTGTAAAATTACCTGTGATCTGCTGTAAGTCATGGCATCTAAAACTTCCCATAAGTCACTCCTTAAAGCATTTGATAACTCCAAATGTAATTGCATTAACTCACTGTTTACAAAAGCCACATCCCGACGGTAGTTTTGAATAACATTCGCCAATAATTTCTTGTTTGCCACTTCGAAGAATTTCTCACAATGTCGAATGCACTTTACCGGTTTGATTATCGCGAACTTTGGTATAACGCCACAATCACGACACTCAACACAGTATTTTAATCCGCACTCAAGTTTGTGTCGACGAATTCTTAGGCGCGTGAAACGATTCACTTTTTGTTGACATACCTTGCCGTAAAGGTTAACAATTATAGAATTAAATGAGACTTGAGGATAATTCATGATTTATATAAAAACTGCTCACCTCAATACGTGTTATGATCGGGAAAGCCGACCAGTTTCAGCAGATTTAGACTGCCTTCATCTGGGCGAGTAAAGACGTTTACGCGACGACGTTACGCCTCACACTGCGGGCTGCGGCTCGCAGGGCTCGGGATGACATCGATGCAGATGGTATTGGTGGTCGGACCGGTAGGGCGTCCGCACAATTAGTTACTTCCGGGCTTGCGTTATTATTTACCGGAGTGACACCAAACAACGATAAACACGCGGAACTTATAGTATCTACGTCACTTTCAGTAAAGTCTGTGAGTGATCCGGTAACTGTTTTTAGCACAGGTTTCCACACCGCGGGCAAAGCCCAACCACTGTCTCTATTGAAATTCGGACGTCGGCTTATTTCTATGGATTCGCGAATTTTACGTGGCACAAATAACTTTTCACGAACTAACACTTTCGCTTTATCGAATCTCATAAAATGTGTAGTATCCGAATTTACGACATGGTCTGCAACGGCGGATCCGTTGCAATCGAGTTTTCTCATGCATCTAATGTGTTCCGTCAGTCTGGTTGACACGTTCCGTCTCGTCTCACCGATGTAACTCTTGCCACAGTCACATGGGATGGAATAAACACCGGGGGTATTTAGTGGCTCTTTGTCCTTCGGCGAACGCAGTAACTGCCTAAATCTACTGGGTGGACGGAAAAATGTTTTAATGCTGTATTTCCGGCGAAGCAGATGTCCTATTTTATCCGTCACACCCTTCACAAATGGAAGATACACCGGAGCTCTTTCAACCACATGTGGGCGCTGATAGGTGGACTGGTTCGCTATCCGGTTACACTGCCTCCAGTTGTAGCCATTACTCTCAAGTACGTTTCTGACATGACTGAGTTCAGCGTCCACATATTGCAGATCGCACAGACTCAGTGCTCTGTTAATAAGCGTACGAGGGACGGACGAGAGATGTTTCGGGTGATGGTGTGAGTCTGCTCGCAGGTATCGGTCTGTGTGTGTTTGTTTCCTGTACACCGTGTGTTCCAACCTGCCTCCGGGACTTCGTACCACCAACACGTCGAGAAACGGTAAAACAAGTAACACACACAGACCGATACCTGCGAGCAGACTCACACCATCACCCGAAACATCTCTCGTCCGTCCCTCGTACGCTTATTAACAGAGCACTGAGTCTGTGCGATCTGCAATATGTGGACGCTGAACTCAGTCATGTCAGAAACGTACTTGAGAGTAATGGCTACAACTGGAGGCAGTGTAACCGGATAGCGAACCAGTCCACCTATCAGCGCCCACATGTGGTTGAAAGAGCTCCGGTGTATCTTCCATTTGTGAAGGGTGTGACGGATAAAATAGGACATCTGCTTCGCCGGAAATACAGCATTAAAACATTTTTCCGTCCACCCAGTAGATTTAGGCAGTTACTGCGTTCGCCGAAGGACAAAGAGCCACTAAATACCCCCGGTGTTTATTCCATCCCATGTGACTGTGGCAAGAGTTACATCGGTGAGACGAGACGGAACGTGTCAACCAGACTGACGGAACACATTAGATGCATGAGAAAACTCGATTGCAACGGATCCGCCGTTGCAGACCATGTCGTAAATTCGGATACTACACATTTTATGAGATTCGATAAAGCGAAAGTGTTAGTTCGTGAAAAGTTATTTGTGCCACGTAAAATTCGCGAATCCATAGAAATAAGCCGACGTCCGAATTTCAATAGAGACAGTGGTTGGGCTTTGCCCGCGGTGTGGAAACCTGTGCAAAAAACAGTTACCGGATCACTCACAGACTTTACTGAAAGTGACGTAGATACTATAAGTTCCGCGTGTTTATCGTTGTTTGGTGTCACTCCGGTAAATAATAACGCAAGCCCGGAAGTAACTAATTGTGCGGACGCCCTACCGGTCCGACCACCAATACCATCTGCATCGATGTCATCCCGAGCCCTGCGAGCCGCAGCCCGCAGTGTGAGGCGTAACGTCGTCGCGTAAACGTCTTTACTCGCCCAGATGAAGGCAGTCTAAATCTGCTGAAACTGGTCGGCTTTCCCGATCATAACACGTATTGAGGTGAGCCGTTTTTATATAAATCATGAATTATCCTCAAGTCTCATTTAATTCTATAATTGTTAACCTTTACGGCAAGGTATGTCAACAAAAAGTGAATCGTTTCACGCGCCTAAGAATTCGTCGACACAAACTTGAGTGCGGATTAAAATACTGTGTTGAGTGTCGTGATTGTGGCGTTATACCAAAGTTCGCGATAATCAAACCGGTAAAGTGCATTCGACATTGTGAGAAATTCTTCGAAGTGGCAAACAAGAAATTATTGGCGAATGTTATTCAAAACTACCGTCGGGATGTGGCTTTTGTAAACAGTGAGTTAATGCAATTACATTTGGAGTTATCAAATGCTTTAAGGAGTGACTTATGGGAAGTTTTAGATGCCATGACTTACAGCAGATCACAGGTAATTTTACAAGAAGTTATCACAACACAAGCGAAGAAGTTGAAGCGCCTGCTCAAATTTGATAGGCAACAATCACATTCGCGTAATAGTAGTAACGCATTTTCAGGCGCGAACGTTGTTAACCTCTCGTCACACACGATTTGTGATGATACCTTTAATGCTTTATCGCGAGGGATAAATTTTGCACCTTCCCCTGACAAATTACCTGTGGAGAGTATTATTGCAAGCGTTGAAGATACAATCTTTCGTAATAAAATACCTGTTAACGATGCAGAATGTATCAGGCAAGATATTTCTACTCTGTTGCGCAAATCTAAACTACCTAAGCCGAACATATCTAAGCAAGAACTTTCTGCATTACATCGTTTGCGGAAAAATGACGAATTATTGGTGTTACCGGCCGATAAAGGCAATGCGACGGTTATCGTAAACACAATCGATTACGAATGCAAAGTCACGGAGTTAGTAAGTGATACCAGCACTTACAAAAAAGTCAACTACAATCCAACATCCAGAGTGACAACAAAAGTACAAAAGCTCTTGGAGACATTGCCGGAACACGATCGGGAGCTCGTAAATCGTCTCAGACCCCGTAACCCTACTGCTCCAAAAATATATGGGCTACCAAAAATTCACAAGCCCAACTGGCTTCTTAGACCAATAGTTAGCCAGATTGATTCGCCGACATACAATTTGTCACGTCATATGGCAAACATTTTACAACCATTGACGGGGAAAACGAGTAGCTATGTGAAGGACTCAAGACACTTCGTTCAAATGTTGGATGATGTTCGTTTAAAGGACAACGAACTTATGGTTAGCTTCGACGTGACTTCCCTATTCACGAATGTACCTGTGGGAGAGACAGTAAATATCATCGCTGACCTATTGAAGGAAAATGATATGCCTATAGAGTACATAAACATTATAGAATTTTGTCTTCGAAGCGGCTATCTGATCTGGCGTGGAGATTTTTACCTTCAAACTGACGGAGTGGCTATGGGTTCCCCCATAGCTCCGGTAGTAGCAAATATATTCATGGAGTGGTTTGAGCAAAAAGCTCTTCAGAATACACCGTATACTCCAAGATACTGGTGGCGTTATGTTGACGATGTTTTTGCCATTGTCAATCGTAATGAAGTGGAACACATCACAGCACACTTAAATTCCATCCATCCTAAAGTAGCGTTTACTAGTGAGAGTGAAGTCAATGGTGTTTTACCGTTTCTCGACGTGTTGGTGGTACGAAGTCCCGGAGGCAGGTTGGAACACACTGTGTACAGGAAACAAACACACACAGACCGATACCTGCGAGCAGACTCACACCATCACCCGAAACATCTCTCGTCCGTCCCTCGTACGCTTATTAACAGAGCACTGAGTCTGTGCGATCTGCAATATGTGGACGCTGAACTCAGTCATGTCAGAAACGTACTTGAGAGTAATGGCTACAACTGGAGGCAGTGTAACCGGATAGCGAACCAGTCCACCTATCAGCGCCCACATGTGGTTGAAAGAGCTCCGGTGTATCTTCCATTTGTGAAGGGTGTGACGGATAAAATAGGACATCTGCTTCGCCGGAAATACAGCATTAAAACATTTTTCCGTCCACCCAGTAGATTAAGGCAGTTACTGCGTTCGCCGAAGGACAAAGAGCCACTAAATACCCCCGGTGTTTATTCCATCCCATGTGACTGTGGCAAGAGTTACATCGGTGAGACGAGACGGAACGTGTCAACCAGACTGACGGAACACATTAGATGCATGAGAAAACTCGATTGCAACGGATCCGCCGTTGCAGACCATGTCGTAAATTCGGATACTACACATTTTATGAGATTCGATAAAGCGAAAGTGTTAGTTCGTGAAAAGTTATTTGTGCCACGTAAAATTCGCGAATCCATAGAAATAAGCCGACGTCCGAATTTCAATAGAGACAGTGGTTGGGCTTTGCCCGCGGTGTGGAAACCTGTGCTAAAAACAGTTACCGGATCACTCACAGACTTTACTGAAAGTGACGTAGATACTATAAGTTCCGCGTGTTTATCGTTGTTTGGTGTCACTCCGGTAAATAATAACGCAAGCCCGGAAGTAACTAATTGTGCGGACGCCCTACCGGTCCGACCACCAATACCATCTGCATCGATGTCATCCCGAGCCCTGCGAGCCGCAGCCCGCAGTGTGAGGCGTAACGTCGTCGCGTAAACGTCTTTACTCGCCCAGATGAAGGCAGTCTAAATCTGCTGAAACTGGTCGGCTTTCCCGATCATAACACGTATTGAGGTGAGCCGTTTTTATATAAATCATGAATTATCCTCAAGTCTCATTTAATTCTATAATTGTTAACCTTTACGGCAAGGTATGTCAACAAAAAGTGAATCGTTTCACGCGCCTAAGAATTCGTCGACACAAACTTGAGTGCGGATTAAAATACTGTGTTGAGTGTCGTGATTGTGGCGTTATACCAAAGTTCGCGATAATCAAACCGGTAAAGTGCATTCGACATTGTGAGAAATTCTTCGAAGTGGCAAACAAGAAATTATTGGCGAATGTTATTCAAAACTACCGTCGGGATGTGGCTTTTGTAAACAGTGAGTTAATGCAATTACATTTGGAGTTATCAAATGCTTTAAGGAGTGACTTATGGGAAGTTTTAGATGCCATGACTTACAGCAGATCACAGGTAATTTTACAAGAAGTTATCACAACACAAGCGAAGAAGTTGAAGCGCCTGCTCAAATTTGATAGGCAACAATCACATTCGCGTAATAGTAGTAACGCATTTTCAGGCGCGAACGTTGTTAACCTCTCGTCACACACGATTTGTGATGATACCTTTAATGCTTTATCGCGAGGGATAAATTTTGCACCTTCCCCTGACAAATTACCTGTGGAGAGTATTATTGCAAGCGTTGAAGATACAATCTTTCGTAATAAAATACCTGTTAACGATGCAGAATGTATCAGGCAAGATATTTCTACTCTGTTGCGCAAATCTAAACTACCTAAGCCGAACATATCTAAGCAAGAACTTTCTGCATTACATCGTTTGCGGAAAAATGACGAATTATTGGTGTTACCGGCCGATAAAGGCAATGCGACGGTTATCGTAAACACAATCGATTACGAATGCAAAGTCACGGAGTTAGTAAGTGATACCAGCACTTACAAAAAAGTCAACTACAATCCAACATCCAGAGTGACAACAAAAGTACAAAAGCTCTTGGAGACATTGCCGGAACACGATCGGGAGCTCGTAAATCGTCTCAGACCCCGTAACCCTACTGCTCCAAAAATATATGGGCTACCAAAAATTCACAAGCCCAACTGGCCTCTTAGACCAATAGTTAGCCAGATTGATTCGCCGACATACAATTTGTCACGTCATATGGCAAACATTTTACAACCATTGACGGGGAAAACGAGTAGCTATGTGAAGGACTCAAGACACTTCGTTCAAATGTTGGATGATGTTCGTTTAAAGGACAACGAACTTATGGTTAGCTTCGACGTGACTTCCCTATTCACGAATGTACCTGTGGGAGAGACAGTAAATATCATCGCTGACCTATTGAAGGAAAATGATATGCCTATAGAGTACATAAACATTATAGAATTTTGTCTTCGAAGCGGCTATCTGATCTGGCGTGGAGATTTTTACCTTCAAACTGACGGAGTGGCTATGGGTTCCCCCATAGCTCCGGTAGTAGCAAATATATTCATGGAGTGGTTTGAGCAAAAAGCTCTTCAGAATACACCGTATACTCCAAGATACTGGTGGCGTTATGTTGACGATGTTTTTGCCATTGTCAATCGTAATGAAGTGGAACACATCACAGCACACTTAAATTCCATCCATCCTAAAGTAGCGTTTACTAGTGAGAGTGAAGTCAATGGTGTTTTACCGTTTCTCGACGTGTTGGTGGTACGAAGTCCCGGAGGCAGGTTGGAACACACGGTGTACAGGAAACAAACACACACAGACCGATACCTGCGAGCAGACTCACACCATCACCCGAAACATCTCTCGTCCGTCCCTCGTACGCTTATTAACAGAGCACTGAGTCTGTGCGATCTGCAATATGTGGACGCTGAACTCAGTCATGTCAGAAACGTACTTGAGAGTAATGGCTACAACTGGAGGCAGTGTAACCGGATAGCGAACCAGTCCACCTATCAGCGCCCACATGTGGTTGAAAGAGCTCCGGTGTATCTTCCATTTGTGAAGGGTGTGACGGATAAAATAGGACATCTGCTTCGCCGGAAATACAGCATTAAAACATTTTTCCGTCCACCCAGTAGATTAAGGCAGTTACTGCGTTCGCCGAAGGACAAAGAGCCACTAAATACCCCCGGTGTTTATTCCATCCCATGTGACTGTGGCAAGAGTTACATCGGTGAGACGAGACGGAACGTGTCAACCAGACTGACGGAACACATTAGATGCATGAGAAAACTCGATTGCAACGGATCCGCCGTTGCAGACCATGTCGTAAATTCGGATACTACACATTTTATGAGATTCGATAAAGCGAAAGTGTTAGTTCGTGAAAAGTTATTTGTGCCACGTAAAATTCGCGAATCCATAGAAATAAGCCGACGTCCGAATTTCAATAGAGACAGTGGTTGGGCTTTGCCCGCGGTGTGGAAACCTGTGCTAAAAACAGTTACCGGATCACTCACAGACTTTACTGAAAGTGACGTAGATACTATAAGTTCCGCGTGTTTATCGTTGTTTGGTGTCACTCCGGTAAATAATAACGCAAGCCCGGAAGTAACTAATTGTGCGGACGCCCTACCGGTCCGACCACCAATACCATCTGCATCGATGTCATCCCGAGCCCTGCGAGCCGCAGCCCGCAGTGTGAGGCGTAACGTCGTCGCGTAAACGTCTTTACTCGCCCAGATGAAGGCAGTCTAAATCTGCTGAAACTGGTCGGCTTTCCCGATCATAACACGTATTGAGGTGAGCCGTTTTTATATAAATCATGAATTATCCTCAAGTCTCATTTAATTCTATAATTCTTATTTTACGATATGAGTGTAAAGGAAAGTTTGAAAAATGCAGTATTTGATATATAAGATAGCACAGGCGTAGCCAGGTTTTAGTTTAGGGAGAAAATAAAACGACAAAAAATTGCATGAAATAAAATTAACATTATTATTAAAAAATTGTTTGTAAACGCAAAACGCTTCTAGCACTTGCTAGCAGAAGTGGCACTTAACCACTTTAAATTTTTCGGTAGTGGGAGGGGTTTGGGGGTTTAAACCCCTCCTCGGCTACGCCCATGTAAGATAGGATAATATTATTGTAATAATTTTTCATTTTATTGATAGGATAGCAATAAAATGTTAAGGGTCGATTCACCGGTTTTGAAACAAAATATTAAGAAATAATTAAAACGGCCAAAATGCAACTTTTAGCTGAGACAACCCTTTGTTAAAAGTTTGTCATTAGCATAAACATACTTTTAATTATATTATGGTAGCTTAAAATTAATTGGATTTTCCATAAGCGTGATATTAGATAATTTTAGGAATTTACGGCTGGTATCACGACGACGATGGAAAAGCCAATTGTTTTATAGCTACGAGTATTGTAATATCATCAAAAATATGTTTATACATTATAGCAAGCTTTTAATAGTAGTTTATGCTACAAGGGCGCAAAGGAATAAATTACGAGGACGATTTAAAACATGAGCGTAGTGAGTGTTTTAAACGTAACCGAGTAATTTATTGCTCTTACGCCCGTGTATCATACTACGTTTTTCAATGCATAGTGTGAGGAAATGAAAACAAATATAATTTTGTGAACTTTAAATTGTAATTGGCTCAAAAGGACTGTATCCAGAGCCGTTAAACAGTGAAAAAAAATGTATGACATTTATGGTACACAGGAAAGGCTACAGGTTAGCCAACCATTGTAAATAAATTAAAAAAATAATAATAAAGCCCTAGGGCAAAATAATCGACTTTCTGTTCGGTTTTGATGCATAAAAAGTGGGCCTTTACGAGCAAATGCATTGAAAAATAAGTTTTCTTACCTAAAAGTTGGATTTTAGCCGTTATAATTATTTCTTAATATTTTGTTACCAATTCGGAGAAACGACCTTTCTGTGTATAGATTTAGTTAAAAAATTCGTCGTTCCAGATACGAACCTCGGTAGCGCAGTCGGTAGCGCGCCTGTCATGTAAGCAGGAGGTCGCAGGTTCAAATCCTGGCACGAGGAATTTTTTCAAAATATTTGTGCTTATAAATTTGTTTCTGATTGATTTCAAATTTGTAATGCACTCTAATAATAATTAGACTATTTATTATTGTAATAAATATTGATTGAATCTTAATAAAACAGTTCAGTTACGTGTTCTTTTAAAGTCTGTCAGTCTAAATAAATACCTACCCATCCTATAATACGAACCTACGGACCCGTGACATACGGACAGATAGACGGATAGCGGAGTGACATTAATAGGGCTTCGATTTGCCTTTTGGGCACGAAACCCTAGGCCGTAGTTTCAAATCCTGGCCCGAGGAATTTTTTCAAAAACATTTGTGCTTTTAAATTTGTTCCTGGTTGATTTCTAGTTGGTAATGCACTCTAATAATAATTAGAGTATTAAAGCGATGGATTTCGCAATAAAAACGTATAATCTTTAAGAGGTCGTACTTGAAATCGTGGTAAAAAGTTCTTTCGTCAAAAACAGAAATCCTTAAATAGAAGCCTCTGCGTTTGTCCGTCAGTCTATTCTTGCGTTCTGTCAGAAATTCGTAACAAATAAAGGGTTAAGTTACCTAAAATTTTGCATGTATGTTCGTTAACTCAAAGAAAAAAGGGCACAATCTTTGATGACGTAAGATTTTGACAAATGAAGCGTATTTACAAATGTACATTAATTTATTTTAAGCTTTTTATCTTCTAAAGGTTGTACGATCAAAACGATTCCTACATCAAGGTACAAGTTCTTTCATGTCTCTGAAGTAAATACGTTAATTTAAAGAAGGTACCCGCTGTAACAATACATATCCCGTATCGTGAATTGTCGTAATCCAGGCTCGTTTCATGTCACAAAAATAGAAGTAAGTCGTGTAAAGCGGAACGTTATCGCGGAGTCAATTGTCTGTTCAAACACGGCTACGTAGGCGGAATAGCAAATGTGCACGTCGAGGGTGACCATGATACACGCTGTCTCTGTAGAACATTACGTAAAGATACGTAATGTTAAGGGCCTTACTATTGCCAAATGAGTACTTTCTAAAGCCTACTCCTCGTTTATGGCCAAACCAAAAATAATGAAAAAATGTATTATGAATAATCAACTCTTAGACAACATATGCAACATTTTTCTTTTTCATAACACCAAAACTTCTACATGATATTTTTTTTTTACTGAATGGTGTTTTTTGACCTCAAATTCCCTATTGCTCCTGAGTGGCTTGGCCGATTGAATTCATCTATGCTTTGATAAATAGATAAACTTGATAGCTATAAACATAACATAAGATTATTCAATCGAGTAATCGCGTCCAAGTGAAAAGTATAATTTTCTCCTATTTCGCCCTATCAAGGACGCAGCGAGCGTCGTAACAGCCACTATGCATTGCGCGCTGATATGAACGTTATTTCAATGTCATTTCCGTTGATATTCGTAGTTCCAAATATCGAGCTGCTAATTGGCGATGGTAATCGCCTTAAGTAATGTGAACACATTACGGAAACTAGCGTTCCGCTGCAAATACTGCGTGTCATGAGAAATGTACAAAGCGACTTTTAGAGTCGATTCTCCGGATTGGTAACAAAATATTAAGAAGTAATTATAACGGGCAAAATACAACTTTTAGCTGACAGTAATGTATACCAATAGTTTGTTATATGCATAAATATATGTTACAATAGCTATAATTGACTTTTCCATAGTCGTGATCCCAGCCGTAAATTCCTAAAATAATCTTATGGAAAATCCAATTATATTAAAAATATGTTTATGCATTTAGTGAACTATTGGTATACATGTCTGTCCTTAACTTTATTAGTTTATAGTTTTAAAAGTTTATTCTGACTGATAAGTAAATGAATTGTTTGCTATAAAGAGCGAGACCACCTGGTACAGGTATTCTTATACTTAATAGGTGGTCTCAACCTTGTTCTATATTAGTTTAGAAAGTTATGAAATAAACATTATTATTATTATTATTATTATTGCTCTCAGCTGAAATTTTTATTTTAGCCGTTATAATTATTTCTTAATATTTTGTTAAAAAACCCGGAGAATCGCCTAGTAAACAAGAGATTTTTAATTTGTTGCGTATGTTTATTTCTTAATTCAAGTTTGTTATATTTTCAATGTAAGCTATTTATTAGATTTCATTTACTTTTGCCTTATTTTGAATTATACTCGTAGTCTACACAAACAATAAATTATCAAAACACCGGAAAATGGTTCCGGAGTTATCGTCAAGAAAACATTACGAACACGGTACAGCTACGCATACTGCAAATATCTTTTCGCTGTTTTAATTGGCTTAATTTTATCTTATTATATTAAATATCTTTCAAATTATCAAGGCAAGCAAGACATTATTTTTTCAAGTAATTGCGCCGTTCTGAGCTAACAATCGTATCTGGTTTTCACAAAATAAAAGCAATCAATAAACAGGTTTGTGCAGATCTAAAAGATTTGTTGTATTGTGAGTATCAATTATGTATTTGAATCTCTTCCCTGTACCGACTGACTAGTGGCTACGCCATGGTAACCCTACCGTACACGACGACCTATTCAGAGGAATTATATCGGGCACTCGTATGCGGGTAACTGTATCGAAATTAGAATAACATTGCGAAAAGGGAAGAGCTGGAGGGAATTTTGATTCTCGATCATTTCCACGCATATTATTCTAAATGGGATATGAAATTGTCTGCCGCATTTACTTTGGAAATAAAAATAATGGCACATGATGAGAAAAATACTTTGAAAATGTTTTACTCGCTTACGTTAATATTCTTACATTTCGTACATTCGTATATTTTGTACTGCAGAATATAAAATATATCACTCTGTTTACGTAGTTACGTCCTAAAGGTAAACAAAAAGGCAAATGTGTTCAAATGCATTTTTCTGTCTAATTAACATGTAAGTACATTCTGGTACTATAATAAACTTGTGTAGTAATTTAGATAGAAAAATTAAACATTTGAATACGTATATTAAAAGTTAATAGTAGTTTATGCTACAAGGGCGCAAAGGAATAAATTACGAGGACGATTTAAAACACGAGCTGTATCATACTACGTTTTTCAATGCATAGTGTGAGGAAATAAAAATAAAACAAATATAATTTTGTGAACTTTAAATTTTAATTGGCTCAAAAGGACTGTATCCGGAGCCGTTAAACAGTGGAAAAAAAAGTCTGACATTTATGGTACACAGGAAAGACTGCAGGTTAGCCAACCATTGTAAACAAATTAAAAATAATAATAATAATAAAGCCCTAGGGCAAAATAATCGACTTTCTGTTCGGTTTTGATGCATAAAAAGTGGGCCTTCACGAGCACATGCATTGAAAAATCATATAATAGTAGTAGAAAGAAGATGTAGCTGATGTAGTGACCAGACTGAAAAAAGGAATGCTTCGGTGGTTTGGGTATAAAGAGAAGATGAATGAAAGTAGAGTCATGAAAGAAATGTATGGTGCGCAAGTAGAAGGTAAAGCTCGACTATGGGCCGTCCGTCCGACCAAACTGGCGACAAACTGAAGAAGAGGAAAACCAAAAGTACCCGGAACACCTGACTATTTTTGAATCAAAACTCGACAATAATGGATTTTCAAAGGAAATTGCTGGCGTCTAAAATTCACTAGCAATTAAAGTCCATACAACTTTGCTATTCAAGTAGCGCGGAAGGGTCGACTTAGCTCAAAGAAGGTTGTCAAAATAATGACCACATTACAATCATTATTGAGTAAATAATATATTTTTGCTAGTATGTTTCTCTGAGTAATTTTACTAGAAGTACTTAGAAGACTAGAAGTTTGGCGCGATCTGTATTAGTCTATAAACTTATAAAATGTTCTTGGAGAAGAAGTCCGCATGTTGTGTAGGGCAACTACGGTACCCTACACTGCGCGTGGCCCGACACGTACTTGGCCGGTTTTTATACCTAACTTATTCATGATAAAAAATGCCTTGAAATTTATGGTAAAAATATTTCCAAGAAATCGTGAGAAAAAATATAATTTCAAATTTTATTTCCTGTGAATAAAATATTTGAATTTCGGCGTCGTTTTCTCAGATTCAATATAAATTGACGTGACCTTGTTAATATTTAATTTATTGACGTGAACATACGAAGTGATTGGATCAAACCGAGCATATCCTATCGCCCACACACACACATGTAAGTAAGAGATAACACAAACAATATCGTTTAGTCTAGCTAGTCTTTACACTTGGACTACGGGCGTGTATGGGTAAAACCCTCTCTATCGAGTTACAAGATGTGACCAATTCGTAGTACACAAAATGCTCCAGGTGGCGCTTAGCCAACTCTAGTTATTTTGATGTAGTGTCTTTTTTCTACACAACTACATATTGGTCCCATTTTGTTACTCGATACATAGGGTCACCGATGCTCCTAGTCTTAACTATGTGATAATAAAAAAATATCAAATTCACTACTAAATAGAGCTGCGTTTTGCACTTGACTTGCCTTCTACGCACTAAAGTTGTTATTATAGGTACCCAAATATATAACAAAGAAGATTGCGTTTACTTTCAAAACTTTACTTTGTTATTCCTCTTGGTACATATTTACATATTTTTGTGCTATTTCTGAAAATTTTAGAATCGCCATATCACAATAAATTATGGCCATGAAGCGGATGCACTTATCGACTCGGGAAGTTCCAAAAGCTGCTAACACTGTTCGTTACACCAAACGGGATTCGATAAAATTGGTAAAGATTATTTCTTGAAAAAAAAAGGTCCGCATAGTAGATCTAGTTTCCACCCATCCATCAACCCGTATTCGTCCACCCCCATATCCAGCCGCCACCTGCAACGTCCTTCAGATCGTCAGTCCAGCGGGCACGAGGGCGGCCTACGACGCTTTGCTGTACGTGGTCTCCATTCCAATGCCTTACGGCCCCAACGGTCATCACGTCGGCGACAAATATGGCCAGTCCACTGCCACTTCAACTTACTGATTCGGCAGGCTATGTCGGTCACCTTCGGTCTCTGACGGATATCTTCGCTTCGGATTTTATCCATCAGAGATATCCCAAGTAGATCTAGTTTACCACAAAATATATACATTTATCTACTAAAGTAGTCACAATGTAATAGGTCCGTTTGGACATATGTCATCGCAACGTATCTATGGATGTGAACCATGCAAATCGGTAACTATGTCAACCGATTCTCACGAGAAATCGATTCAAAATATTATGAGTTTGTTATCGTTTGAAATATTTTCAAGTTTATTGGTTATAATTTCCAGAATAAACATAATTGCCAAAGTCAACGTGAAAGAAAATATAAACAGTTCAAAAGTAAAGCCTAAAGTCACAAGAAAAAAACACTAAAAACAAACTGGAGCACAACGACTTCCAATATGGTGATATAAAGATATTTCGGGTGCTAAAACCAGCTTTTATTTTTTTTCTCTACGAAAAGAATCTGAAATGGAAATCCTTACGTGCCAGTAATATTTTGTATTGTACTTCACTGACCTCAAATTAGATAGAGGTCTGAGCGTTGATAGATATAAAATACTGGCCAGTAAGAAAAATATGTAGGCTTCAAGATGAAAAAATTGCTCCATGCCTTATAAAAAAAAATACTGCCATATTTCTTACCAGCCAATCTGTCTATTGATAGGATGATTTATGGAAAACTGCCTGTAAACCAATTCATTAATAAAAAAAATGGGACTTTAAGCAATAAATGCATGTTTTTTATATATAGATTTTTTGTTTTTGTAAACTATAAGTTTAAAAGCTAAGTGGTATGTAACATTATTTAGCACAATTATTATATTATATTTTTCGGTATACGCGACACCGTTACAAAATTTGTATTTAATACATGCAAATGGTCAAATCTAAAAAGTTTATATTTGCAAAAAAAAAGGAAATTTAAACTTGGCTTTTTGTGTACTGGTCTCACAAAAGCTAATTACAGATCATTACAATTATTTTATCAATATTAAAACGAGTTAATTATTTCCACGTGGAATCGAATTGAGTCCGTGAAATTAGGCGATTATCTGGTTACAACACTATTATTAAGAAAAAATTGACTGAGAATGTAACTGTTTTTGAGACATTGTGTAGTAATTCAAAATTGCATTTTATTTTGGAATATGCGTGAAAATAGTACTTGAAATATGTTCCGTGATAATTAAAAAACGTTTATTTATTTTCTTTAAACCCAATAAGTTAATAATTATTTGTTAACCGTTTCATTTATTACATGTAAAGTTATATTCTATGGTCGTTCTTATCTGTCAAAACGGGCCTCTTATTTTGTGGCAACTGTAGTAATTACAACATCAAAAGCGGTTTTATAAGTACCTACATTGTTTCACCGCTGTTATAATATTTCATTATAACACTGCAATTCTGCGCTGTAATTGGCCAAACTGAACTTACAGTTTTCGCAGAAAATTTGTTTTTAGAGTTCCGTATCCGAAGGGTGCTAAATGGGACCCTACTATTACTAAGCCTCCGCTGTTTGTCCATCCGTCCGTCCCTCTGTCACAGTGGTCTACAGCTTAAGCCGTTATAGGTAGCCAGTTGAAATTTTCACAGATTACGTGTTACTGTGGCATCTTTCATGACAAATAATAAAAGTAAAAAAAAAACGGCCAAGTGCGAGTCGGACTTGCGCACGAAGGGTTCCGTACCATATATCTATACAAACGGCAAATAAAACATGTCTGTTGTATGGGAGCCCCCTTAAATATTTATTGTATTCTGATTTTTAGTATTTGTTGTTATAGCGGCAACAGAAATACATCATCCGTGAAAATTTCAACTGTTTAACTATCACGGTTCATGAGATACAGCCTGGTGACAGACGGACAGACAGACGGACAGCGAAGTCTTAGTAATAGGGTCCCGTTGGTTACTCTTTGGGTACGGAACCCTAAAAATGAAGCCCAAGAGGATCCCTCATACAAAAAACCTTGTAAAAGTTGCATTTTTAACGTTATCATGTGTTAACCTCCCTTATTTCCGAAACGGAGGACCGGAAAATATGAAAAAAATCATGGTAATAGGTGATTAAGTAAACAATACAGGAAAGGTATAGCGGTTAAGATATTAGGGTTCCGTACTCTACTATTTTGGGGGCTTGTTTTTGTCTCCTCAAAGATGCGATGTCATTTATGGTATACACATTGTTGTTATTTACCATTGTTGTTATTTACCGAAACCCTTTGTGCGCGAGTTCGAGTTGCACTTGCCCAAATTTTTTTGGCTATTCAAACATTATCAGCACCATACGAAATTATGAAAATGTTACTGAACTAAGTTTCAAAGTTTCACAGCGTGACGGTTAAACTTTAAACAGGTTCTAAAACTGTAATAGAATCAAAATACTCAGGTGCTTGTGGGGAGGCCTCGCTTATCTGTTAACCCGTTGAGCCATTTCAGTCCGGAGTCTGCCATGTAATTAAGGAGTCACCTGCGTGAACAAGTCACTCGACGTAATTGAAGCTTTCAGCTGGGCCGACTGGGGACTGTAGGGGTGGGACTAAAGGTACCAACTTTTTTTCTGGAATGCAAGGGACTTGTGATCAAAGAAACTAGAAAAAATGGAATTATCCATTTTCGTCCGAAACAAATAAATTGAAATAAATTGTTTTTAATGTTTATAAATTTATTCTTTAAACTGTATTTTGCTACAGACCTTGCAGATCCAAGTTTACCCATTTTTTGAGTCTGTACGAATTTTTTAAAACATAATTGTAATCTTAAGAGTCAGAAATTGTCATAGTTCATGGTTAGTTAATAACATTGTCAAAAGTTCCGCTTTATTCTTTATTGAACATCTGTCCATTAAGTGTATTTTAGACTCTTTCCAGGAAATTGGCATGAACTTGGTATCGACTCGACATCGATTCGATAAATAAAAATGTAACTCTTATTTCATTGCAATAAGGGTTATCGTTTAGAATTTATCGATTCTATCTGTCAAATTTATCTAATCGATGCGTACGTGCTCGCATAGCAGCTTAGCATACTAAAGATGAAAATATTTGAATCTTTATTGGCAAATTACCTTATTGTTTTCATTAACTTATCTATCTTACGAAGATTTATGTAATTTAAGTATCTGTTTGGTGTAAGGCAGGACAAAATACGGGACGAGGCTTGTCCCGGCGGGACATTTAAATTTTCAGCAAAAATACGGGGCGGTTGGCAAGGTGGGACACGAAAGTCTTCCCAATTATTCCATAGGAATTAATTAAAGTATGATTTGCTACATTTGATGAGATTCAAGCGTCTGATACGCTGTGTAAAACGTTTTTAGGTAGATCGAAAGTTAGTGTAAATAAAATATGACGTGCGAGAAAACAAATAAAAACAGCCTGTTCTGCTAGAACCTAAGCCTTTGTCCACTGTTTCGATCCGATATCGAATGCTTTAATTTTTAGGGTTTCGCACCTAAAAGGTACAAAAGGAACCTTAATGGTGAGACTCCGTTGTCCGACCGTCCGTCCGTATGTCAAAGCCTCATAACTTTAGCACCGTTAAAGATAAAGACTTGAAATTTGGCACAAAAATTGCATTAATTTGCTTACATAATCACGGTGTAAAAAAACATATTAAAAATTTGAAATTGTTCAAAATATTTCCAAAACAAAAGTGAGAAAAATAAAAAATATTATCCTAAAAATACAATATGGGTATCAAATTGTAGATATTGAACAGGTGATTGTAAAAATATATACTTTAACTATATTTACTGGCACTGGTTTCGAAAAACCTTGAAAAAAAATATGTATGTCCCTCCCCCTTTTCTCCGAAACTGATTGACTGCAAAATATGAAAAAAATGACGATTACAATATAGCGATTGAAAAAAAGTTGAGTACAACTACAAATGAGAAAAATAAACAAAGATATAAAATAAATAAATAAAATATTATATAAAAATACAATATGGGTATCAAATTGTAGATATTAAAGAGCTGATCCCAAAATATACGGTTTGGCTATATGTAGTTGCATCTATTTAGAGAAATCCCAGAAAAACTACAAAAAAATATATGTCCCTCCCCAAAACCGAAAAATATGAAAAAAATCATGGTAATATGTGTTTACGTAAATATAACAGGAAAAATAGCGGAATTCACAAAAAAAAAATACGAAATTAAATTCATCATCCACGATACGGAACCCTAGGTACGTGAGTCAGACTCGCACTAGGCCGGTTTTTTATTTAGTGCGATCAGTGTTGTTGATTTATACAATAATTTCTGCTTGAGAATCTGCGGTATGATACTGATAAAGTAGGGTATATCCGGCGAATGAAAAAAAACTGGTTAGATAATAACAATTATTATTATTTGGATATCCCACTAAAAACAATAATTGGATAAAAATGCGCCATGGTCTGAATATTCCAAATATTTGAAAATAAATAATATTGTCAAGCAATTTGTGATTCAGTATGTCTCATGAAAATATGTAACTCGTGTAACTATGTATAATATATCTAGACAAAACTTTCAGTCGTGTCGTCCGCGACCTGCTATAAAAATATGAACTTTTTCTAGTATACATTAGTGAAAATAGCAAGCGCCCTTAATTATTATTTGTCATAAATCGTCATTTTCTAAACAACCTAATGGGAAATATGGTTTGTAAGAAAACACATTAAAACTTATATGAAATACATGACTCCACGTCCAGCAACTCGCCAATCGCCACACCTAACCTTCTAATCTAACATACCAGCTCGTTTCTGCGCTGAAAGATTTCTGAGATTTCCGAAAAACTAGTTTGGTCTAGGCAAAACTAGTTTGTCCTAAACTCGGGTTTGGACGATTATTTCGTTTTTTTTGTGTACTGCCACGATGCACTTCTTCTTTCCACTTCCTTTCCCATTCTTATAAATCAAGCTTAGACTTTAGGTTTTACAACTGTGCACAAATAACAATTTTTTAACACAAAGTAACCGTTCTTGAAACGAATCATTTTGCAAATAGCGTCTTTCATTAATTTGCAAGTTGGGTTCGGAATGTAACTCAAAACTGACTGGGAACTCTGGGAAGACCTCGTTAAGGCGATATGCGAAAAAAATACGGGTGTTTCTTTTCTGTGTATTTCATGAAATACACGGAAAATTATAATCAGTTTCTGGTATATGCATTTTGACTATATAATCTAGGGTTTTGAAATTGGAAAACATGTTTGGATAAATTTCGCTCGATAGAAATAATTGTTGAAATGAGGTCTTCAAACACACTTTTTCTCCTCGTTTGACAAATAGAAACCATATACAGAACTCAAACATATTTTATTAGGTGTGTTTTAACAATATCTAGCGATTTGATATTTGAAATTTTGCTAGCTATTTTAGTTTTTTTAATAAAAATATAAAACCAACTTTTTTCCTTTTTGCCCTGAATCCGCCCCCCTCGCACTGCGCGATTTTTCGCTTGGAGTGACAGTAACAAAAATAAAATTCGCATAGCCTCTTAATGCGGTCTGAGACAAATTATACCAAAATATAGCATCAATACCACGTCACCATCTAAGCCACTTATAGAATTTAATTAAATACGGGCATAAACAAGACAAGTTTGTGTTATATAAACGGCTGATGTGTTTTAATTTGTACTGTAAATTAATTGACTGTGTCGGGTTAGTGAGGTAGATACCATAGTAGATAGTAGATCCTTGGGCTCCATGTTGGGACTGTATATTGCTTAGATTTAAATAAATTTGAAGATTTTAAACTAATTTAGTTTAGATTTGTTTAATTTTCATAAAATGTTTGACTTAGTTTAATTTTGATTTAATTTATATTTATGATATTATGTTAAATTCTATAATGACGTGTTACATCCACCCATTCATCAGCCTAGTTCATCCACTGCTGGACATAAGCCTTTCCAGGTCTTTGCCACTCCAGGCGGTCGTCCTGGAAGAATTGCCCATACTCACACACGCTGGGCAGGCGGGTTGGTGAGCGCGGTGCCGGAACCCTCGCCCCAGTGACGCCGCTGCCCGTCACCAGTCTGTTCCATATAAAGCCCGGCTATTAGGGATGGATATACCGCCATCCATCGGTCCCAGGTATGGTGGGCCTCCTGGTTTTTTGCCTGTGAGCTGTCCTCTTACTCTTCCCCGAATTACTTCAAGACCCTTCAAGTAAGATGGTGGTACCTCCATAGTCGAGCCCGGCATCAGCTCTACCACCTGTAACGTGTTACAATAATTATGAAAAAAATGTCTTATGTCTTACAATTACTACTTTGTCCAATATTATCTCGAAATTGTATCAAATCTTAGTGAATAAAAACATTAATATTAATAAAAACAAAAAAGTTACTAGATTATAATAGAAATAGATAACATTTAATAGAGTACAACAACCTTATATCAAACGCAAAGGGGCTAGTTTTCTTTGCGCTTTCATGTCTGCCGTTAGTCAAGTAGGTACCCTAAGTTTTATAGTTTTCTCTCGGATCAGGTTGTTGGTTTGTGAACATTGTAGCTATTGTAGCGGCTTTTATTTTTGTGATAATGTTTTTAATTAAAAATCTGAATAGAGCATTGCACTAAATAGAAGTTGACGTAAACAGTTAAAATGTAATAAGTACAGTTGAAAGAAAGAGAATAAATGTTTCAACTAATTTCATATGCATATAATAAACAATTTTTGCAACCTTAAAAAGTCAAGGTTTATTTAAAAACAAAATAATTTATAATAATAAAAAATACAATAATTTATGTCAGTTTGCTTCATTTAATTGTTTTTTCAGTATGTCCTTTAGTTTCATTTAAAGCCAAAGTTCTTCGAACTAAACACCTTTAAGTTCATATTTATCTTTTCATTGTTATATTTATTATCTACTAGCTTTTGCCCGCGGCTTCGCCCGCGTTGGTTAAGATTTTGTATAGTCGTATCGAATCCCATCCCATCCCATCCCACCAATGCCACTATCACATCCCATCACCCTCACTATCCCATCCCACTAATATTCAACGGCGTGAAAGAGTAACAGTACATCACTTTTCTATAGGAACTTTACACCCCATTGCCATCCCATGGGAACTGATTTATGGGATATAAAGTAGCCTATGTCCTATTCCAGGTCTGGAACTACATTTGTGCAAAGTTTCAGCCTAATTGGTTCAGTATTTACGGCGTGAAGGAGTAACAAACATCCATACATACATCCAGTCATCCATTTCCAATTATGCAAAAACCTCCTTTAATGTAAATCTAGGAGATTGACACAAATGAGTTTCAATGCTCTGTTTTTCTAATCAATCTGTTTGTAAAAAAATGTAAATATATTTGTCGTCGATTTGTGTTGATTATATTCTAAATGCTGAAAAGAATTTTAACATACAACATCCAACTTCTGTATCCATATCCGAAATAGACTCGGGTACTTGGTCCCCCAACATCTCCGACTCTCCCATTAGAAGTCCAAAGAACACTTACCCGAAATCCAGCACTGTTGTTAGGACAGTTTTACATTGTGGCTGTTCAGGAACTAAGAACTAACTGTGCCAGAAACTCCCGTAATGTCTTCTACGAGTGACTATTGACGTGCCGCGAGATATCGTTGCGAACGCTGAGCGTTCAGAAACTCGGTGAAGCGCCACAGGTTGCCCTGGTGTCAGAGTTACAATAATAGTGACAATTTGTGAATTTTTGAACGTACTCAGGAAAGGTTGGTCGCGATTACTTGCGTTTGTCGCTACCGGTGGCTGTGGCGGACTTAGGTTGGGTATTTTTATGTAAAAGGGAAAGGCTTTGTTTGAATACGTTGCTTTATTATGTTGTGATTTGTTAAAAATAGCGTTTGATTTTAGAGAATAATTGTATGTAGTAATAATTATCATAAGTGGATTTAAAAGTAATTAGTACTTGTATGATTCAGTACTCGTCCTCACCATAGGTAGAGGTCAGTTTGTTTCGATCCTTATTTGTTAAAGAACTGTTTTAAATATGAATCAATTCCGAATTATGCTTTATAAAATAATTAAGATAATTGTATAATGTTTTAAGGTAATAATTACATAGTCAAATCGAATAATAACATAATAGGAATCTGATTTGGTTTGTCTCGAGCTGCTATTGGTCGTTCGACTTTGTGGCAGCACGTGCGCTTGCCCGCCACGGGCTGCCGGGTCGAGTGGGGATAGACGAGCTCAGGAATGAGTTTTTCGAAAAAGAGGCAGTCGGTTGTCGGCAGTGGTGGAAACTGGCCGTTGTATTTTACAGAGACTTAATCGAATAAAGTTTTAAAGAGGAGTAAAGTTATTTATTGTATAAACCACAAGAATAAAATAATTGTGTGCAAGTGTTAAGAGTTTTTTTTTATAATTCAGAAGTGCGATAGTAACCTGCGAGCTATGTCGGATAAAAACCGTAAGTAAATCTCAATTTATCAATGTGTAAACCCTTATGTATGGAATAGCAAGTGGTCTGGTATCAATTTAATCTATTTGAATTATTATTTTTCCTTTATTTTTTGTTTAGTGAGTTTTCTCCCAAGCGCTAGAAAAGTTGGGCCCGTGTCAGTAGTAGAGCTAGACTGTTAATGAATCGGCTACTGCAAGGGATTAACGTAATATTTCGAATTAAGTGCCAAAAAAAAAAAAAAAATATATATGTATTAGCAAAATGTACACGGTACTTTTGGTCGGGGCTACACCCCGATAAAGTTACCATCGCATTGGGCTAATTCAACAGCATCATACAGTACAATTAGGCCAGGGCTACTCTCCGGCAATTTTACTGTATGAAACTTCTATACTTTAGTTTAGAATGATTGGTAAAATGCGTGCGATACTTTCGGTCGGGGCTACACCCCGATAAAGTTATCGTTCATTAAACTAATTCTTTAATTAATGTATGCAGTATAATATGATCGGGGCTACTCTCCGTTTATTTTACTGTATATCGTAATGTAGGTAACAGTAATTGAAACATTATCTACGAGGCTTTATGTTTAGCGTATGGGACGTAAATTTATTGAATAAACCTTAATTTACTTATGACATTATCCAGACCACTTACTTTAAAGATGTCACAGCATAAATTTATCATTATGTGCTAGGTGGGCTGAAGCTATAATTGATTTTGAGATTAATTATTTTTTATTTACCTGCACTACCAGTTGCGATTTATGAGAGTTCCCCAGTACCTAGCATTAAAGTACAGCCATGTATGTGTGCTGTTATAGTAATGATATGGCCATGTAGGTGAGCCATTTGATAGACACAGCCATGTATGTGTGCTGTTATAGTAATGATATGGCCATGTGGGTGAGCCATTTGATAGACACAGCCATGTATGTGTGCTGTTATAGTAATGATGTGGCCATGTAGGTGAGCCATTTGATAGACACAGCCATGTATGTGTGCTGTTGTAGTAATGATATGGCCATGTAGGTGAGCCATTTGATAGACACAGCCATGTATGTGTGCTGTTGTAGTAATGATATGGCCATGTAGGTGAGCCATTTGATAGACACAGCCATGTATGTGTGCTGTTATAGTAATGATGTGGCCATGTAGGTGAGCCATTTGATAGACACAGCCATGTATGTGTGCTGTTATAGTAATGATGTGGCCATGTAGGTGAGCCATTTGATAGACACAGCCATGTATGTGTGCTGTTATAGTAATGATGGTGCGGCCATGTAGGTGAGCCGTTTGATAGACACAGCCATGTATGTGTGCTGTTATAGTAATGATGGTGCGGCCATGTAGGTGAGCCGTTTGATAGACACAGCCATGTATGTGTGCTGTTATAATAATGATTATGCGGCCATGTAGGTGTGCTGTAATAAGATTCTGCGGCCGTGAAGGTGATAATAATAAAGTATATATAATACAGTCGTTATTCAAAAAACATACATGTACGTTACAAGTAATTATTAAATGCATACAATTGCTGCAATGACGTTCACACGATCGTCATCGTTCCAGCAGAGAGTTTTCCGTTCGACTCTTTATAATTTTGATAATAAATATCTGTGATTTGTCACACCAATAGACTAGTCCAAAACTAGGACGCTCTTCTTTGGGTGCATGAACCCACGATTCGAGTACAAATATAAGTTTACATTACGCATAATGCTTGCCCCTAGTTTTGCACGTACGCTTTCCAAATTTCCAATTTACGAATACATGAAATATTATTCAATTCATTTAGTGCTTTCATTGTGGAGTAATTAGATAGGCTTACCTATGAATTGTCTTGATTATAAGGAAAGAACAGTAAGTGCCGAAACTTTCAGGTGATGATGAAACCAATGAGAGCGCCACGCCTCCTCGTCCTCGGAGGCGGCGTCGCCGCAAGTCTTCAAGTGACGATGACGAAGAACCCAGCAGCAAAAAGTCTAGATCAGGGATGTCGGCGGAGGACTTAATGAAGATTATTACTGCACTTCAAAACGTACCAAGTAAAATAAATTCAACTACTAACGTAGTCCCCGAATTCGACCCCAGCAATAAAGCCCAGGATGTCGAGCGTTGGCTTAGAAAGGTCAACGAGTGTGCTGCTATTTACAAATGGGACGATAAGCAAACAATACACTACGCTCTTCAAAAATTGAGTGGCTTAGCAAAGAAATGGTACGAGTCTCTTTCCTCGATTGATCATTCTTGGACCGAGTGGCAGTCTAAATTTAAAAAGGCTTTTCCGAATGATATGAATTTTGGCAAAAAGCTGGAAGAGATGCTGAACCGAAAATCTCGCACAGACGAAACTCTTAAAGATTATTTCTATGATAAACTGTCGCTTTTAAGCAGGTGCGAGATTGTCGGTCGCAAGGCGGTTGATTGTATAATATACGGCTTATCAGATAGTTCAGTTAGGAGCGGGGCACAAGCCCTTAAGTGTGAAGAACCAGAGGATCTTTTAAGTTTTCTTGCGTCGCAGCAGCCAAAAGAAAATCCACGAGGTGCATTTGTTCCTAATACTTTTAAACGCTGGGATGCCCGTCCGGTGGGCAACAATCAGTTTCGATCTTTTAACAACAGAGGGAGAGAGGTAGTCTGCTTCAATTGCAACGAACGGGGTCATACTTTCCATACCTGTAGCAAGCCCCTTACGAAATGCGTTAAGTGTGGAAGAGTAGGCCATAACTCTGAGAATTGCGTGAGAAAACCCTTGCAACAATCAACAGTTAGTGGCGCCGGTGGCCAAAATAATTCATCCGAAAAAAAAGTTTTACGAGTAGAGTCTTGTAGGGCGCCGGAGATGATTAACATATCCCTTGATCTTGCTAAAGAACCAATGGACATGAGATTTACAGAAGCAACCCGTTCTCAGTCTGTTACCATCACAACCCCAAATAGCTCTAATGAGAAATTTTATAAAACTATCTGCGCGAATGGTACTTTGGTGGATGCGTACGTGGACTTCGGAAGTGAGTGCAGTCTCATAAGATTATCAGACGCAAAGGCTCTCAGGCTTTCAAAAAAGGAAACTGTTGTACCAACAATAAAAGGTTTTGGAAACTCCACAGTCACTCCAAGATTTAAGTCCACTGTAAGCGTTAGGATAGATGAAATCGACGCGGAGTTAGATGTCTTGGTCGTTGATGATACATTTTTAGGTACCCCATTGCTAATAGGGCAAAACTTCACTGAACTTGAATCAGTGACTGTCTTGAAAGACGCTGAAAGACTTACATTTTATCACACCCCGTCTGGTGTTCCTGACAGAGCAGAAGGAACCATTGATCTCTATGTCATCAGGGATGCGACAATTAACAAAGGTGGGTTAGTGGAAGTTTATTCGAAAGAACCTTTGTCGGGTGATATCTACACTGACGGGAGCACCAGACTTACCCCAACTCAGGAATATCAATTGCATCAAGGTTGTTATAGAGTTGATGAAGGAAAGGCAGTATTGTTTGTTTCCGCGCTGACAAATGCCCCAATCGTTTTCAAAGCTGACCGATTGATAGCCCGAGTTCGTCCGATCGGGGAGACTAAGACATTTATCGTCCAAACAGATAGGAAATGTAGCGATCTCCCGCCTTTAAATAAGTCCGATGTTAAAGTAGCAGACAACGTTGGGGAGAATGTGCAAGACAAACTATACGAGCTATTGCAGAAATATCGTAACTGTTTTGCGACAAATCTTGGCGAACTAGGTTGCGCAAAGGGAACAGCAATGAGCATAGACCTGCATGACAACACTCCCGTTGTTTACAGGCCTTACCGTCTCTCGCATCACGAACGCCAAAAAGTTAGGGAAATGGTTGATGAACTTGTCGAAAATGAAATTATACAAGAATCAGACTCAAATTATGCCAGCCCTATACTACTGGTGCGAAAAAAAAAATGGAGAATCACGCCTCTGCATTGATTATCGCGCCTTGAACAACAAAACTGTCAAAGATAAATACCCTTTACCCCTTATTGACGACCAGCTTTCCAACTTGAGTGGTAACAAGTATTTTATAACGCTTGATTTAGCCTCCGGCTATTACCAAATACCAATGGCAGAAAAAAGCCGTCACTTAACCGCATTTGTGACCCCGGACGGACATTACGAGTTTTTACGTATGCCGTTCGGGTTAGCAAATGCGCCATCGGTATTTCAAAAAACCATGAACCACATTTTAGGAGCCCGGCGATTTAACACTGCCCTAGTGTACATGGATGACCTCCTTATACCATCTGCTACTATTGATGAAGGGTTTGAAAGGCTAGAAGATGTCTTAAAGGTTATTCAAGAGGCTGGATTGACTTTGAAACTGACGAAGTGCAGTTTTTTCGATACCAAAATCGAATATTTGGGATATGAAATTTTCCCCAAAGGTATCAGGCCCAGCGAAAGAAAGATCTTGGCTGTGAGGGATTTTCCAGAACCACGCAACGTTCACGAGGTGCGACAGTTTTTGGGTCTGGCAAGCTATTTTCGCCGGTTTGTAAGAGGCTTTGGAGAAATTGCCAGACCTTTAACTGCGCTTCTAAAGAAGGACACCCAATGGCAGTGGAGTTCTGAGCAGGTTAAGTCTTTCACATCTCTGAAAGACCACCTTATCCAGCGACCGCTTTTGGCATTATACAACCCCGAGCTAGAGACAGAAGTGCATACTGATGCCAGCTCACTGGGGTTGGGCGGAATTTTAATGCAGTGGCAACCAAGCCCCAGAGTGTTGAAACCTGTAGCCTACTTCAGTAGACAAACCACACCAGAAGAACGCCATTTACATTCATATGAGTTGGAAACGTTGGCTGTGGTTTGCTCGCTGAAGAAATTTCGACCCTATCTTTTGGGCCTCAAATTTTCAGTGTTTACAGACTGCAATGCACTCCGAACAACCTTGACCAAGAGGGATTTAATTCCTCGTATAGCTCGGTGGTGGCTGCTTATCAGCGAATACGATTTCACCATCGAGTATCGACCAGGTTGCCGCATGAGTCATGTAGACGCCTTGAGTCGGAATCCGCCATATGAAGTTGTCCAGTCACAAGTTGTAAGCACACTGAACATTAGCAGCGAAAATTGGATACTGACACTTCAAATGGCTGATCCCGAACTTCAACGCATCACGAAAATCTTGAAACCTACCCTCGATGAAGAAGTGTTGGACATAAAGAAAAACTATGCCATAAAGAACCACACTTTACATAGGCGCGTTGGTGATGATTTACGGTTGGTGATCCCCAAAGACGCAAGGTGGCAGATTTGCAAGGCCAACCATGACGAAGTGGGCCACTTTGGCTTTGCTAAAACCTTAGAGCGAATCCAGACCCGTTACTGGTTCCCAAAGTTAAGGCGATTTGTCAAAAAGTACGTTGCTGCGTGCATTGACTGCGCCTATAACAAGGATAGTGCAGCTCGGACGCGCACTGGTTTGCTACACCCAATAGAGAAAACAGAAGAACCTTTCAACACTCTGCACCTAGATCACTTGGGGCCTTTTATAAAAAGTAAATCGCAAAATAACTACATTCTGACAATAGTCGATGGATTTACAAAATACCTCTTTGCTAGACCGGTTCGCGATACCAAAACCAAAAACGTCATAAAGGCACTGGATCATTTATTCAATGATTTCGGGGTGCCGCGCAGAATCATTACCGATCGGGGTACAGCTTTTACATCATCCCAATTCAAAGATTTTTGTACCAGCAAAGGTATCAAACATGTGCTGAACGCAGTTGCCTGTCCCAGAGCAAACGGACAGGCTGAGAGGTTTAATCAGACCATTCTTACCGCTTTATCAGCTCAAAATCATGGCAAAGACGAACGCATCTGGGATGAGCAACTGGGTAAAGTACAGTGGGGTATAAACAACACCATCAACGCTTCGACCAAGAAAAGCCCCGCGGAACTTCTCTTTGGGGTAAAACTAAATGGCCCTTTAGATAACATGCTATTCACTGAAGATCTTTCACACGATTCCGTTGATGTGCCCTCACCTGACCAAGTTCTTGCAGATAACACTGTCCCCACTAGCGATCTTTCAAACAGCGACTCCGCCGCTTTGTCCTTGCCTGATCAAACTCTGGTAGGTCCTATTGCTTTGTCTGTTGATAATGAGACAGTCATTGAAGATAGCGCATTTTCCGAGCGAATGACGCAAGTCAACTCAAACAAGTCCTTAGACACACAACCGGTACTAATCGCGACAAATGTTAGTCATCATGTCCAATCAGAGATAGAGACAATCAGAAAAAAGGCATCTGAAAATATAAAGCGTAGCCAGGAACGTCAGAAAGAGGCATATGATTTAAAACGATTGCCGGCGGTTGTATATTCTTTAGGTGATCTAGTAAAAATAACAAAAACCAGCTTCAAAAACGATGGAAAAAGCAAAAAGTTATTGCCTAAGTTCGTCGGCCCATTCAAGGTGACAAAATGTTTAGGTAATGATCGTTACGAGATTTCGAACATACCCGGGTTTAACACAAAAAAGTATCAAACTGTCGTAGCGGCAGATAGAATGCGACCATGGATTAACGTTCAAGCTTTAGACGTTAACCGATCCTCTCGTCTTCAATCACTTACCTCGGACTCTGGTAGTTCGAGTAGTTCAGATGACGAACAGATGTAAAATTCAGTTAGGACAATAGTTAAGTTAGTTCTAAGTTTTTATTTGTTATTATATCTATAGATTCTTAACTAAATATTTCTGATTTACCATATAAGCAAACGTAAAATTAGTCTAAACGATCCAGATATGCTGCTGAATTGAATGTACTTAAAAATACATATAAGTATAATATTGTTTGTATGATACGAATAGAAATCAATTTTATAATTACGTCTCTACAATTCATATGAATTAATTTGGCTATAATCTAATGTCGAATGTTGTGATTGCGTGCTTCGGAGTTAGCCCGCCGTCGGACGGCCGAATGTTGTGATTTGTTAAAAATAGCGTTTGATTTTAGAGAATAATTGTATGTAGTAATAATTATCATAAGTGGATTTAAAAGTAATTAGTACTTGTATGATTCAGTACTCGTCCTCACCATAGGTAGAGGTCAGTTTGTTTCGATCCTTATTTGTTAAAGAACTGTTTTAAATATGAATCAATTCCGAATTATGCTTTATAAAATAATTAAGATAATTGTATAATGTTTTAAGGTAATAATTACATAGTCAAATCGAATAATAACATAATAGGAATCTGATTTGGTTTGTCTCGAGCTGCTATTGGTCGTTCGACTTTGTGGCAGCACGTGCGCTTGCCCGCCACGGGCTGCCGGGTCGAGTGGGGATAGACGAGCTCAGGAATGAGTTTTTCGAAAAAGAGGCAGTCGGTTGTCGGCAGTGGTGGAAACTGGCCGTTGTATTTTACAGAGACTTAATCGAATAAAGTTTTAAAGAGGAGTAAAGTTATTTATTGTATAAACCACAAGAATAAAATAATTGTGTGCAAGTGTTAAGAGTTTTTTTTTTATAATTATTCTTATTCTATAACCAGCGCGCTCTCATTGTTGAGAATATTGAATACATATAAATTCAATTTTAGTTATGCGCTTATGTGCAGTTAAATGAACACAAAAATTTTGTAATGTAATGGGTTATAATTTGAAATATGATATCATAATAATAATTATTTATCTATCAAGTACAGATTTTAGACTATTCAAGGATCTTTAAAATGTTAATTCCTTCAGGAAATCTGCACGGTTAGAATTAAATTCAAATTCCGCAAATGGTCCGCAGTCTGTGCTTAAACCGGAAATGGATATTCATAGGTTATTCAGCACTACAAATGGTACTGCTTTTAGTCTTTGTATCGATTTATTAGTTCACATCTGATCGAAGACCTAGTTAACCAAAAAATTAATGTGTTTTAAATTTATTTTTGCTTTTCTGCAAGGTAGTTCAATAAAGTTTTCTCTTTCATCTCAAAACATAACAAGAATGGATGTGGTAAACACACACGATTTTATAAAGACAAAGCTCAAGTCCTAAATAAAGCACCTGAATCTAAATCTGGCACTGGCGTTCAGATAAAGCAATAGCTGCATTTCAAAGTGGCCGAGGACCTATGTGCCAACTCTTTTTTGCGAGAACGCGCTGTCTGTCCCACAGAAAAGCACTAGAAGCGCCAATTTATCTGTATACAAAGAAAAGCCCAATAGTCGTTCCAATTAATTTGGGTAAGAGTATTATTTTTGATTACATTTACTGTAAAGACGGTGAAAGTATAGTACGGTGGAACTTTCGGCGCGTTGGTTCCACTTGCACTTTACCGGTTCTCTAAATAGCGGGCAAACTCATTTTAAACATTTCATGTTGGTGACGGACCTAGTGCCATCAAAAACTACCTCTCTGATAACTGAATGAATTACACAATATTTACAGATGTTAACTAGCTACTACATCATAAAAAGCGACAATTTTAGTATTTAATGTTGATGTTTAGTGTTTAAAGTTCAATTTATTTATTTGGAATGCTTTCTTAGACATATAGACAGAACGAACAAAGAAGGAAAGAAGACTAATGAAAGAAAGATAAGGTGTGAAAATAGAAGGTAAATCTAAAAAAAACAGTGAGATACTAGAGAATGGCCAAATAATTCGGAATAGAAGAGCTTGACTAATTTAATGGATGTAGAAGAGGCGAAAAAGTTGTGTCAGGATCGTGGTAGATGGCACAGTTAGTTCTATAGTCTCTGCCTGCCCCTGTGAGTTGCGAGTGTGAGTTGTTGATTTCCCAAGAAAAGGTTCGAAAATAGCTAGATATAAGATCCGCTAGATCCAGTGCTGCAAGCGCTAAATAACTTGCCACGGGTATGGTAGCGCCGGGCGCCCGCCCTGGTTGGACCGATGCCAGCGCCCTCTGTTTGTTTATAACATTAAAACGTTTAATGTCTAACCTCCTTCCAACTCAAATGTTGTGAATCTTTATTGTAGGCTGAGATTAGGTGGCTGCTGGACGCTCGTTGTGTTGGAGCAGGAGACATTGTATCGAAAAAATATTGGATGGCACACTGCACTTAAGCACCACGTGTTGCATTTATTGTGATTTGAATAAGATAGAGGTTGCTATATTTTAGCCTTTTATTTATAATCAGTATGGATAAAATAAGTACAATAAAATATTTTCAATATTTAGGTATATTTCGTCCTCTTTGATGAGGCTGTCATCAGGCCGAGGCACACATCTTTCGTCATTGAAATGAAAGCGAAAAGTGAGTATGCGAAATTATTTCCGATAATACATTGTTCATTCGATTCTAAAGTGCTCTACAGCAATTTAAGGTTTTACGGTTAGGGTATAGTTCCGGAACTAGATACGAGTATGTACAATGGATATGTGAGTTATATAAGTTTATATCCTGAAATTTCGTGGAATCTATTAACTAAAGAATTTATCTGGAAATTTCATCGAATTTATGCGCTGAAGAATTTATCTAAACTTTGAAGAGAAAAACGGGTACCCTCTTAAATAAAATCAGCTTTTACAAAGGCCATCACATTTTATAGTCTTATATTTTCTCGCCCTTTGTTATTGTGGAGACATGTTAATGTTACGCTAAGCAGTAAGTTTTTCTAATAAATCCTCGTATATAACAATTCTCTTGTCTTCTGAGTCAATTACTTTAATGCATAAGTGATCGTTTATTTATTTAGGCATAAATAGACCTATCGTCTTCATTATTAGGGTTCCGTAGTATCTAAAAGGTACAAAAGGGACCTTTATGGTTAGACTCCGTTATCCATTTTTCTATCCGTATGTCACAGCCTCATAACTTTAGCACCGTTAAAGATATAGACATAAAATTTGGTACAAAAATATCTTATTTTCATTTTGATTACAAAAATTAGCAAAAATTAAATGTTCAAAGACAATTCGTCCTAAATGACATCCATTTACCTACATGATAAGATTTATAACATTTTTTTCAATGCAAGTGCTCGTAAAGGCCCACTTTTTATGCATCAAAACCGAACAGGAAGTCGATTATTTTGCCCTAGGGCTTTATTATTATTATTTTTTTATTTATTAACGAGAAGTTGGCTAACCTGCAACCTTTCCAATGTACCATAAATGTTATACTTTTTTTCCACTGTTTGACGGCTCTGGATACAGTCCTTTTGAGCCAATCATAATTTAAAGTTCACAAGATTATATTTGATTTATTTCCTCTAACTATGCATTGAAAAACGTAGTATGATACACTGGTGTAAGAGCAATAAATTACTCGGTTACGTTTAAAACACTCGCTACGCTCGTGTTTTAAATCTACCTCTTAATTTATTCCTTTACGCCTTTGTAGTATAAGCTACTTTGTTTTATTTCATCACACTATGCGTTGAAAAACGTAATGGGCGTAAGAGTAATAAATTAGTTACGTTTAAATCGTCCTCGTGATTTATTCCTTTTCGCCCTTGTAGCATAAACTACTATTACAGCTGACACTTAAAAAAAAAAAAAATTTATGTCGCTGTTAGCTTAATGTTGTCTCATTAACACACGATTGGATTCGTCATTCCGAAAAAATGCGAAAGTGCTTGTATTGAAATTGAGTTTTCTTCAAATTCTCCATATAAAAGTACAATTTCATAGTTAATGACCTAATATTAATCGTTGAATCTTTCCAATTTCTAACATTCGTAATGATCTATAAAATATGAAAATCTAAAAGTAAGTAAAAATGATTTTTTACGAAAAAATAAGATATTTTGATCATTGAAAACATTTTCCTCCCAATATTTTCATACTGCGTCATACTCCTGAAAATTTCACACGACTATTAAAGAAACGGTATATTTCTATGAATGCCCATGTTTACATAGGACTGGAGACCATCTGGTTCTGATGAGCTGAATACTCCACATTCAGGTTGCCGACTCTTGAATTTGTGCCAGCTTATTTTAAGTGGCGAAGACTGTTCAAGATTTGTGTCTATAATGCGTTCAGTTTAGCTGTTTTATTGCTCTTATTACCATCGTAAATCCTTTCTATTCATAAAATGAGTTGGCTTTTCTTTTGCAAATCTTATTTGCCGTTATTGGAACTTTGATTATTATAATCAGTGGTTTCATGATAAATATCGATCCGATCTTATGAGGTGAAAATAACATTTTCTTAAACATACGCGGAAATATTATCATTACTTTTGAATAAAGAACACGCGAAGTATCATATTTACGTAGACTGAAAAACCAAACTCACTTCCCGGCGCATTCTTTGAATTTGGAACGAAGAGCGCACCGGCAATGTTGTATGAAACAGTGTGCTGTTTGAATTTAGAACTCTTTCATCTATCGTACACATTGCGTTCTCGTGGCTATATAGTCACAGATGCGTTTACCTCTCGGCCATAGCCTCCTTTATTTCTCAAGCCGTGCTATGGAAATCTGGCAACATTGCTCGTGAACCGGTTTACGAAGTTTCATTTTTACCTGACGCCATTAAGTTACTACGACCAAGTTACAAATAAGCGAACGTTATGAACTTACCCACCGACTGGCAACCATTTTATTCTATCACAATATTACGCGACTAATTTATCATTGTCGGTGATGCTACTAGATTTTGTACAGCTTCCAGTAGTGATAAGTTAGTCGGATAATACGTCACTTGATTTTAAACGCGAAGTTTGTTGATATATTTGTTGTGGCTGGGATTTTATGTGAAAAATCGAAGAACTTAATGGTTTTTCTTTACGAAAAGACGCTTGTGATTGTATCAACTGTTTATGCTAGAAAACAAGGTACGTATTTTACAGTACTTTCAAAGTTTTAATGATAATTTGTAGTTGCAGTTGGTTTACAAGCAAGACAAGAACAAAGCATAACTCTTTTACCTTCTTTTACCATTTACTCTTTTACCATTGTTTTACCAATGTTACAAAACAAAAGAAATGTCCACTATATAATATCTAGTATAGCACATAATCTAGTATATTTTAAGCAGGTATATTAGAAAAGTAAGTAACACATCTAGCATACCTACCTACTTACATGTTATAATTATGTACATACCTACGAGTATCAATGTTGCAGAAATAAATGATAAAATCTCATATATTTTATTTTATTTTATTAGTGCAATCGTCAAGGTTTCAAACATGGAATAATTTCAAGATTCCATCGACGTGGCAAGATCCCTTTTAAATTAAATTTTCAATTAAATCTGCTGGTGGTCAATACATACCAAACATAATTAATAAATATAAATAACAATTAATAATAAATAACAATGCAATGTGACTTTTGTTGATATAGCCAAATTCATACTGGAGGCTTGGTAAGTGATGAGTATCATGGACCGATAACACTTTTTGGTATAATCGCAGAATAAAATGTTGACCTTACATAGTAGATAATCCTGTCTGGGCTTGCGTTTTTACCTATTTTTTTCCGAAATCACTAAAAGAACCTTGATACTGACCACTTACCAAGTACAAGCGATTTTCTGTTCATTATTATATTATTAATTAGTTAATGCAAAGCAAAAAACATTTTTGAGAAATTAGCAATAGCGATATTTATCACTTTTTGTATGAAATCGTGTCAGATGACGTAACGATACATGCCGTTAAGTTTACTTTGAATGCCAATAACTTTTGAGATATCGAAAAAATAATTTCACTTCTGTCTTTAGCTTTGTAAACGCAAAGAGATTTTCATGAAAATCTTGATGTAGGACACGAACTCATTGGCCAGCAAACTTATCATATACTAACCTTTTGCCCGCGGTTTCACTCGCACGAATATTATTAATGACAATGTTTTCAAAGTTGTGACAAAGGATTTCAGAATTGACATACGTTCAAATTGTTACGGAATATTTAAAAATTGAAAATTACGGTAAGCCAGCCTAGGTTAAAAAGCATTTTGTTCTTTAGACAAATAATATGTGAACCGTATGAAAAATCTTTATTGGGCGCTTGCTATTTGGGCGTTCAGGGACCGGATCAATGTTGACACCACGATAAAGGCCTTGCCAGACCGAAAACGTTACTTGGCATGGCGTCTCTCGTACATTTTCATAGTAAATCGGTCGCCAACAACACACTATAATCGCGGGACGACAACGCCACGCCTTGTGTCTGGAGAGGTCTTTAGAAGCTATAAATGAAATTTGTGAATTATCTTCGTGTGAATTTTCATATCAGTGGCCAATTTTTCATAGATGGTAAATGGCATACCTGCTGTCAACAGTGTGCTAGTGATTCGATAGTAGATATTAGTGATACAAAATCAATTACAAAATGTAGACTGGTAGTTGATACAATTAATCGCCTGTAAATTTATTCAACATAAACGACCGTATTAATTTAAAAAATTCAACTGCCTATCACTTGTAAGAAATGTCTGGGTTCAACACCAAATTAATAGTAGATTATTGTACAAGGGAGGTAAGTCATCAATTACACCAGAGATATTTAAAGGGTGTAATTGATCACTCGAGTGCAATACTCATATACTAATACTTTTCATCACTAATGCGAGGAAATAAAAAAAAACTTACAAAAAGTATATAATGAACAGAAAATCACTTGTACTATCCCACAAATTTATTTAATACTTCCTGACCGGTTTCGCCTTTATGGCATTATCAAAGGAATTAATATAAGATCTTAATTACACAATAAATAGTTTACATCAGCCAGTGCGATCAATGACACTAACATAATAATAGTTAAACAGGGTAATAGTTAACTTATCCGTTCTAGTATCTAACCGAAAAACTTTGGGGAATTTTAAATTCATGTTATGTAAGTATAAAATAAAATTGTTATTGTAAATAAATTAGAATTGATTAAAACAAAATAATAAAACAATAAAAATAATTATAATAAAGTCATTAAATTTCAAATTATGTAAAAATGTGTGCATGCAATGTCAATTTATAAAAGTTAATCTCTTTAGTTAAAATATTGTAAAAGGGGGATCTATTATTGTCAAGTTGATGGTTTAGAATCGTGTCTTGGTTGAGAAGTACTAATTTATTGATTTCAAGGGCTTCTAAAGCATTCAGTTTTTTGCCTTTATTATAAATGTGAAGGGCTTTGAAATCTTTCTTAGCGTCAAAGGTGTGATTGTCGGAAATCAGATGTTCTGCAAAGTTCCAATCTGTCTTTTTAAGTCTCCAGCATCTGCAGTGTTCCTTGATTCTCGTTTCTTATAATATGCGGTCTTTGTCCCAAAACAAAGAAAGGAGCCTCGTTAGATTTTCAAATTTACTTACCTCTCTAGGATTGTAAATTTACCGCCCGCAGTTAAATACCTTGTTTTCAGAGCATTAGCGATCAAAAGAAAATAATTTATAAGTGCAATATATTACCAAGCAGTAAGCTGTTTTACCGCCAGGACCTACACCAAATACAGCGTATTGCTCTCTTTATTATAATAATTTATAACTTGGGAATTTTCAGAGAACGACCGTTGCAAAGATATAAGGCGCCGACCACACAGACCTCGTTTTGCGTTCTGTGCTCCAAACAAAACAATAGAACGCACGTTCTCGAGATCTCTGTGTGTAACGATCTAAGCCATCGCATACATTGATGTAAATAGATGACGCAAGTGCATCAAACTCCATGAAAACCAAGCGTGTCACATTTTACAATGAAACTGTTAACAGCGGTTTGAATGTTAGAAGAAATTGGGTAGTAATAAAACGAGTGACTGTAAATAAAAATTTCAAGTGACAAAAATAATTAATTTGAGTTATTGTTTTACGAAGTGAGCGACTGACTGCAAGTAACGAGAAACCAATAACAGCAACTTAAAAACATTCATTTGAGTTACTTAAATTACAAAATGAGAAGCTTCATAATATTTGAGCGACCTGATATTTGTTTGAGTGTCAACATTATGCAAATGATTTATTTATAGTGGCATTTAATGTTAAATGAAGAAGTAGTATTTCAAAACAGATGGGGTAACAATTTTCTGTTTTAGTGACAATTTAATTTTAAGTAATAAAACTAGGGACGTTACCTCGCTCCGCTCCGTTTCGCTCGGCTTCTTATTTTATTTTAAAATGTAAACCTAACACGCTTGTCCTCGCTTCGCTCGTCGTCGCACCTATTTTTTGACTTTTGGTGAATGATTTTTGATTTCATTATTTAAATTCGCTCACTCAGTATTTTTATTCGCTCACTTAGTAATTAAGTCGCACGCTTAAAATTTTGTTAGCCCACTTTTTGTAAGCTTGGTCTGGATTTTATTATTTATCAATATTGGTCTTCAGTTTAGTTGATTTTTCGCTTACTCAAATTCATACCACTCAAGTTATTAAAACAGTATCTCATCATCAGTCGCTTAGTTTTTTTTTATTCGCTCGTTTTATTATTCCCCAAAGACTGTAAAGTAAGAGCTCTCCCTTTCGGCGCGCTTTTTCTGGCACGCGAAGTACATACACTCGCGTCATCTATACAGATCTATAGCTGTGGTCGCATAGATTACAGTGACCGCGGAAGGCAGAACGCGGCTCTGTGTGGTCGGCACCTAAAACGTTTTCACACGAATTTTTAATACAGCGGTATGTTCGCAATAACTAATATCATCAATTTTATCACATCAAATTTCAAACCCTTTATCTTCGTTGAAATTAAACACTTGTCTATAAATAATTTTTTTATCTCAATACACCCAACCGGTTTCGCTTATAAGCATTCTCGGGGATATTTAATCAAGCAAAGTATATAAATGATAAAATATTGTTTACATGTGCGCAAGATCCAGAAAGCGCCGAAAATAAAAAACGTTTTTTTGTTTGGAAATCGATGCATGCGCTGAAAAACATGAAGGTGAATGTAATGAATAAGATCACTTGTCACTATCGGCCCGCGTTTATTCTATATTTGTCCCGTTTTCGGCTTAGGCGTTATTTTATCAACACCCCATATATTCTAGCCTAAATGTTGACCAGGGTCACTACGATGATAGTAAAGAAAACCGCATCTAAATTCGTTAAGTGCTCTTCGACTTAAAACGGAACATACAGACAGACAGGCAAAAATTGTAAAAATTGTAGTTTAGGCCTCAGTACAATATAACCCATTTCATTGAAGATTTCGCAAAAATATTCCATTTGTAGATACAACTTTATTAGTAGATTACCTGACCGGTTTCGCCTTTAACCTGCTTAACAACGATAAAAAATATAACAATAGAAGTCTATTATTACATTGGACGCATTCGTCTCATCCCTCTATAGCCGTTCAACATCGACAGAACCCACAGATTGAGAACGATATTGACAGGTTTTTTTTTCTTGGCAGTTTTTTCATGAACAAATTATTTCGCAGACGTCGTTTATCTCGATACGAGCACCAAATAGCACAAAAAAGTCTCTGGTAGATTAAACGAAACCCTGACTGGACAGTTTGAAAAAAAAAAACGAACCGTTCGCTGAAATAGTCTGCGCTGCAAATGAAAGAAAGTTAATGTTGTACAAAATTCAGTGAACCTGCATTACAGCGTGGTTTTTAACTAAATACGGATTCTTATCATGCCAGGGTTCTAGCGCAAAATATACATATACAGCGTGAAACTTTTGTGGTTATCAAGTCGCAAACTGCAGATAGTATATAAGGTCTTTCAATTTAAATGGAATAGTAGTTTATGCTACTAGCTTTTACGCCCGTGTATCATACTACAATTTTCAATGCATAGTGTGAGGAAATGAAAACAAATATAATTTTGTGCACTTTAAATTATAATTGGCTCAAAAGGACTGTATCCAGAGCCGTTAAACAGTGGAAAAAAAAGTATAACATCTATGGTACACAGGAAAGGCTGCAGGTTAGCCAACCATTGTAAATAAATAAAAATAATAATAATAATAAAGCCCTAGGGCAAAATAATCGACTTTTTGTTCGGTTTTGATGCATAAAAAGTGGGCCTTTACGAGCACATGCATTGAAAAGTAATTTAGGAGGTGATTCAGTATCGTTAATACATCACATTCCACTGATATGTACTTTTTTTTGCGCGAACTTTTTCTTCACTTGTACAAACTGAGTCAGCTGATCGGACCACTTTGTACTGAGAAATGAAGAAAAAGTTCGCGGAAAAACAAGTGCTTTGCAGTAGAATGTGATGTATTAACGATACTGAATCACCTCCTAAATTACTTTCCATTTAAATTGAAAGACCTTATATATTTATTCTCATTTATATGAATAACTTGTTTAATAAGGAATTCAAAACATCGTGATAAAAAAGCTGTCATTCATAGTATGCTGACCAAATTGGCGACATACTGAAGAAGGGCCATGTCAAAAGTACCCGGAATAGAAGAGCTTGTATGACTAGATTGATGGATGTGGAAGCGGCGAAAGAGGTGTGTCTGGATCGTAGCAGATGGGAATCTGTAGTCTCTGCCTACCCCTCTGGGAGACAGGCGTGAGTATATGTATGTATGTATATCATAGTAAAGTGAGATGCTTGATCTTGATGGAACAGATATTTTTTTTTAAATCTTTTGTGGGTTTGTTTCATAGTTAAAGTTGCTTAGGTTAAACGTCAGTCGCTTAGCAAAAAGTGCGTAACTTAACTTTGTATTTCTTGTTTAGAAGTTAAAAATTGAAAAACATTTTGGTATGTGGCAGTTAACACCAATAATACAGTATCTATGAGGTTTATAATGAGTTTGAAATTTATTGCACAATTAGTCATGACCTGGTCCAAACCAACTTAAAATGCTGTTTTAACTTTGTTTGGACCAGATCATGACTAATTGATCATTAAATTTCAAACTTATGCTTTATAAACCTTACTAATACTAAATTATTGGTGTTAACTGCCAGATACCAAAATGTTTTTCAATTTTTAATTTCTAAATAAGAAATACAATGTTAAGTTATGCAATTTGTGCTAAGTGACTGTCGTTTAGCCTTAAGTAGAAGGGAAACTTAAGCTCTTAATAATAATCAAGAATCAATTTTAAAACAATGTACTGTATAACATTGTTGAAGTGAAAACTCGCGTTGAGCGATTTTTGGTACGGTTCGCGACACCGTGATCGACAAGCTATGTTGAGAGTAAAGTTTTCACATCTGTCGGCAGTCCTCATGACTGCCTACGTTTTTATTATTACATTACATAATGCACTATTTTCCGAGAACCACACAATAAACTATTTGCTACGTTTTTTAGTATCTTGTAAATTCTTATAAGGCAGATTCAAACTTGTTTGTGACATAATCATAACCCTTCGGCCACAGCTTCAGGCTTCGAGAGGCGTGCCAAGCGGTTCTTCTTGTACGGCGCCGGCGGAGAGAACAAGTGTACGAAGTTGTATTGAGCCGGCCATGGGTCGCCGCTCGCGCGTCGTGTCCGGTTTCGAGTGACTTGCGCTCTCGCGACGGCGGTGTGAGGGGAGGCGGGCGGTTGAAACAGTGATCGAGCGCACAGGACGAACCTAGTGTCGAGCGCTTTGAGCGAGCGAGCGCGCTATACATGTGGGCGCCGACGCGACGGGTGACGTGGCAAGGCAAAGCACGTCGCAAAAACCGCCTGGAAGCGCAGCAAGAAGCGCCGCCAGTAGCCTGAAGCTGTGGCCCTGGCGTAAGGCCGGGCACACAATCTGTCAATCACTACGAAACATCGTCGTATAAGTTGAACGACACACACAGATGCATTCGACCGTGCAGGAGAGTAACGCAATGCAATGAAAGTGAAACTAATAGCGTGCACAGATTTATTATCGCTTTGATTGACGATTACCTACTGTTTAGTTGCACTTGAAATTTTAACGAAGCTGGAATTTAATGAGCAGCGTTTCGCCAATTGAAATAGCTATGTATTACGTGCGCAGCGCATTAGTGGTAAAAAGTAAATAAATGTTATTAATTGACAAATTTTTCTTTAAATGAAGTCTTTATATCCATCCATCAGCCCGTATTCATCCACTGCTGGACATAGGCCTCCCCAATATTATGCCACTCTTGGCGGTCCTCAGTCATCCTCATCTGGAGCTGCCGGGAACTGGGGCGCTTTTATTCGGAGTGTAACTCATTTAGCGGGGGTTGCCCATACTCGCACACGCTGGGCAGGCGGGTTGGTGAGCGCGGTGCCGAAACCCTCGCACCAGTGACGCCGCTGCCCGTCACCAGTCTGTTTCATATAAGATCCGGCTATTAGAGATGGATATACCGCCATCAATCGGTCCCAGGCATAGTGTACCACCTGGTTTTTGGCCTGTGAGCTGTCCTCTTACTCTCCCCCGAATAACTTCGAGGGGGTCTCCAAGTAAGATGGTGGTACCTCCACAGTCGAGCCTGGCATCAGCCTACCACCTGGTTTTTATATACCAATTACAAAAAAATACAAAATTATTTATTTCAAAACCTGTACATACAATTTCGTATACAGTGATTGGAGTCTCCTTTTAAGTAAGATATACCTGTAATAGGAGGCTCCGCTCTTACATAAGTAACAGATAGATATATTATATGTAACTTTAAACTTAATAATAAGAAAAATTTAATACAAAATCATAAAACCAAAACAAAAAGTAGATGTAGAAAAATTAAGTAAAATGTTGCCTATATTTATATGATGGGTAAGTGTGTATACGTGAGGGAGAGTGAAAGGGTGAGTGAAAGTGTATGACAAGTGGTGGGTGTGTATGAAAATGAGTGTACAAATAAATTTGTGTGCTCAAGTGAAAGAGTAATAGTTATTCCAGTAGAATACCGTATTTATCGCACAATTATTACAAAATATTAAAAGATAAAATTTGTAAAATACTGCGTATATATTTTAGGTGTAAATAAGTATAATAGGGTATAAGCTTTTAAATATTATAGATTTTAGAGTAAATTATATTTAATATTCATAAATAATATGTTACAGCACGTTACTGGTATGTTATGAATTTTACGTATTGTACATTATTAATTAATTAATGTAAACATATAAAGTTCAATGAGAGGTATTCTCAAGTGTAAACTGTGTAATTCAAGTCACTGCAGTTTTCACAGGCGATTACGAGATAGGCGGTGAGCCCTATCGCCGTACTTCGGGCACAAACGGCACAATAGACCAAAAGCTTAATGTGCCTTCCGAAGCACGCAGACTGTACACAAATTAATGTGCACCGCGGGAATTGAACACACGACCTCTGTGTTAGAAGGCGAGCGCTTGACCACTCGGCCACAGAGGCGGTCAATTATAAAAATTAAATTTTTCAAAGTTTAAAACCCAATTTAATTAACATTATATCATTGCAGTATAGTGTTGTGTAGGGTAGATTGATTATCTATGTAGGGTAACTGAATATAATAATAAAGTTGTTGTCGTCCACCATTCGTGTGTTTCACTCATATAACATGGTGACAGCGGTGTATTTTTAAATATCTGAGTAATCCTCGCGAGTTTTTGGAGAATAAAGTGTTTCCGTATAGTATAAGTATATCTAGGCTTCTAAGTTTATTGTTAGTTTGGAAATATTTCATCGTTGAAGGATTTATAATGGAGCACGCCAGACCGCCGCCGGAATTACGAATGGATGAGAGCAACCCGCTCAGCAGGGCTGAAGCGTGGCAGAGATGGAAGACACAATTCATGCTTTTCTTGAAAGCGTCAGGAGTACACAAGGAAGAAGAAGGAGTTCAATCTAGTTTACTCGTCAATCTGATTGGGCCGGACGGTTTCGACGTGTATCAGACATTTACGTTTCTTGATAAAGAATCAACGGACGATGTGAAACTGGTCATTAAAAAGTTTGATGACTACTTCGGGACGAAGCCGAATATTACGTTGCTGAGATATAATTTTTTTACTCGCAACCAGGAGGCTGGCGAAACCATCAATCAATACGTGACGTCACTCAAGTTACTTGCGAAGAGTTGTGAGTTTTCCACGCTTGAAGAAGGTTTGATCCGGGATCGAATCGTATGTGGGGTGAAAAACGCCGCAGTGAGGGATCGGCTGCTCAGATCGGACGATTTGACTTTAGAGAAATCTATTAAAATCTGCGCGGCAGATGAAGTGTCATCGGACGGTAGCCGTCAGCTGGAGCGCGGGGCAGGCCAGGGGTCAGCTCAGGTGAACGTGATTGGTGCTCGCGGCAGTGGCGAGCGAGCGGTGCCGGCGCGGCGCCGCTGGCGCGGAGGATGCGGACGAGCCGGTGGAAGCGGCGCGGCGCCGAGCGAGCGCGCCCCCCGTTGGTTAGGGAACCCGGGACAGTCGGCATGTTGGGTTACAGTATGTAGTGGATGTGGTTCTACGCAGTGTGAGCCTGGGGCTTGCGCAGCCACTTCAAGTGTTTTAAGTGTCAGAGTTACGGTCATTTTGCTAGAATGTGCAAGAATTACAGTTCGTACAAAAAAATACATGAACTGGAATGTCGTGAGGAGGACCCGGACAATGATAGCAGCAGTTGTGAGTCATTTTATATTTCTATGGTCTCGACGCGCAAACAGGAGTCTGATGAATGAACACATTATTTTGAGCGTCTCTTTCAGTATTGTATGATAGCAAGATTAACAAAAATGTTTTGTTGCATGTACAAAATATGATAGTTAAAAGTTCAGGTATCTCAACAAACAAATTACAAATTGTAAATTAGGAAAATAAAATGGATGAAATTTTGGTGTCTTTATTAAAATATATAAAAAATGGATGGCCTAAGTAAAAAAAATTATTTATGTAACAATTTACAGAATTACTGGTCATATAGAGATCAATTATTTGTTAGAATATGTTAAGTTATTTGTTAAAGTACCTATACATCCGGCATTATTAAAACCAATCATAAAAAATAAAAATAAAAAATGTATTTTGACATAACATGTAAAGAATTGCCCGCACTTAAAGTTGGTGATGACGCTGCGTTGGTTCAATGTAAAACAAGAAGTCGCGGAACGGTATCGGTAGTGGGAAACGCGGATACTCCGCGTTCTTATGTAGTCCACAAGGAGTTCGATATCGACGAAATAGACGCTACCTCGTTAAATGCGAACCAACTACACAGCCTGATCAAAGCAGCGACGACGCTAACTGGTGCGATGTACAGGAAAAGGTAGACATTGGTAGTGAGGAGCTGGTCAGTGAAGGCGAGCGAGCTGATGATGACCAACACTCTATGACTCCACACTTTTTGCCTCCATTGACCCGCTCTAGAGCTAAGAATTTATACATATTGTCTAAAGTATGTATACCATTAAACATGTAGCACATGAATCAGATTATGTACATAAAAACGAATAGGATTAATTAGTCAAGACTGTTTTGGTGCGTGTATACTTTATAGGTTTTTCATTGTTTTATTTTTGTTTAGTTTTCTTTTTGTGAAGGGGAATATATCTACCATGCTTTAAAAGGGAGATGTTGTGTAGGGTAGATTGATTATCTATGTAGGGTAACTGAATATAATAATAAAGTTGTTGTCGTCCACCATTCGTGTGTTTCACTCATATAACAGTATAGAAACGCAGAAAGAAAAGTAAATCTGGATGTGGGGAGCTCTGAACCGGGATTCGAACCCGGGACCTCTCGCTGCATTGCATTCTATACTGCAATGATATAATGTTAATTTATATCTCCTTGCGATGAATAAATCGCCAAGTGTTCAAACATAGACATTTATTTCTGTCATAGTTCCAATTTAATTACATGTTACAAAAATGACTATTATATCACTAAATGATATATTAATCATAACGAAATAGATAACACAGCTAAGACTCACTATGATTTATGCGAGAAAAACTCAAATTTTATGTCGTTGCGCACACGTATTTTTTTGTATAATGATTCTTGTAATAGTACCCGGAGCTTGTGTGACTAGATTGATGAATGTAGAAGAGGCGAAAGAGGTGTGTCAGGATCGTAGCAGATGGTAATTGGCCTAGGAGACAGGCGTGAGTATATGTATGTATGGTAGGTACTTGTAATGTATTAATGTACTCGAGATAGCGGATTTGTTGATCTCATACTCATAATACGCTCTACGTAAATAAAACAATGTACAAGACAAACTTAGTTTTGGCTCCAATTTCTATGTTCGGCTTATTAATTATGTAGCCAGCATAATTTTAGTCTCAAAAGTTTTAGTTTTTATGTATTTATTTAACTCTCATCCATCTTTACAAGACGAACATAGTCTAGGTATTTATATAGACTTACACATATTAACAACAAAAACAGCACAAAAAACACATGAAAACCATAAACAAGAACCTTGTACATACTTCACGAATAACACAAAAGACATAATGATGCTTATGTGAATTCATTCAAAGAGTAGTGAATGAAACACGTCGATGTTTTCCGGCATTTCATTCATGGTGCGAAAGGCTCGCAGCAGGGGCGCATCCGACTAGCTTTCGCGCGCGGCACACACAGCCATATAATAAAAAAAATTGGGTAAGTCCGAGTTAAACTCGCGCACAAAGGGTCCCGTTCCACCACACAATACGGGGTACGTAACCCTAAAAATATCATGCTGTATAACAAAAATATAGATGCCACAGCGACATTAACGCGACAAAAACAAGCCGTAGCGGCTGGCAAACAATTCGGCATCCTCTGAGTGCGGAACCCTAATATCTTAACCGCTAAATTTGTACTGTAATCTTTACGTAATCACATATTACCATGTATTTTTTCATATTTTTTGGTCGTCTAGTTTCGGAGACGTGATACCAACAATAAATACAATATTTTTTATAGCACACCAAAAAATAAAAAAAGTAAAATAAGGGTGCAATTGGCGTTCTTATTACTAAAAAGCGATCTTTTCCAGACAACCTTTAGATGGAGGAACTCAAGAAAGAAAAAAATATGTTTAGAAGCGGTGTACAGAATAAATAGATACATTTTTTCCAATAAATATACAATAAACGTAAATAATATAATTATACATATTATATAACATTAAACATATCTATACATAAATAATATATAAACAAAAGTAAATCAATATAAATATAAAAGGAACAGGTAGGCAAAAAGCAATTTGATCAAAGTAAAAGATAATTTGAACACCTTGAACGTTAAAACCCCACCTTGTTTTTGTATAGGAATCCCCCTTGGGTTTCAATATATTTTAGTTTTATAGGTTGTAGTAACAAGTACCTACTACTTTAACTAGCTCCCTATAACGGTTGAAGTTGTACACCCCTGTGACAGACAGACAGACAGACAGACGGACATACAGACAGTGGAGGCTTACGTAATAGCAGAGTGTAATTTAAACTGTGATAATAGGGTCCCGTTTGGCACCCTTCGGGTACGGAACCCTTAAAAACCTTATATTTATTTATTATATCGAGGGCGTATCTTAAACGCACTGAAAGGGCGTATCTACAAAAATATAAAAGTATCGTCTAGTTATGTATAAATACACTTCTGGACACATCTATTGGCCCACCTTGCATTTTCAGTTTCGTTTGGTCCTAGCTAAAAATTTATATTAGGTCGAGCAAAAAGTTTTTATGCAGTTATAAACCTGGCACATTCATAATTTTATTCAATAGTCTTTTTTGAATTTCGAACACAGGGTTTAAAGAAACAAAAGACAATTTGGAGCCTGTTCGTTGATATCAAACAATCGAATACTAAGAAAACTTGATTTTAACTTGATTTTATTGGTTTACTTGGATTTAATTCTTGAAAGTGTGATTTTTCTCTTTGGTTTTGCAACAAACATTACTTATTCTTAAGATTAAGGTGAGGTTCTATCAATAATCTATGGATACTTCGCCTGAAGTCGCCGCCCAAGCTGTGGCACTTATCCAGGCCGGACACAGCCAAAGAAATGTAAGTGCTCAACTTAATTTAGGTCGATCTGCGGTCCGAAATGTTTATCTAAGGTACCTAGAGACTGGCGGCTTTGTTCGTCGCCAAGGAAGGCCACGATTTCGGGCCACAACTGAAGGGCAGGATCGATTCATCGTGACGACCTGCTTGAGAAATCGTCACCTTACCTCCATTGAGATACAAAACCAACTTCGCGACTTCCACGGAGTACCTGTGAGCGCTCGAACTGTTCGGAGAAGGTTAAAAGAACGCGATATGGTACCACACAAGCCAGCTAATGGCCCCAAACTAACGCGAGCCCACCGAACAGCGCGCCTTCATTTCGCGCGCACTCATTTAAATTGGACTCAGCAGCATTGGAGCCGTGTACTCTTTTCTGATGAGTCTAAAATTGCGTTACATGGCAATGATGGAAGGAAGAAGGTCTACCGACGTAAGGGAGAGCGTTTTGCAAAATGCTGCTTTCTAGAGAGGGTTGCTTATGGCGGTGGCTCATGGACTGTCTGGGGCGGTATATCCGCGAGCGGCAAAACTCAACTTGAGGTTGTTACGGGACCACGGCTGCCAACATTAAATGCTGAAAGGTACATTCGTGAGTGCTTAGAACCTCACGTGATGCCATACGCGGACCATGTGGGCCCAAATTTCCTTTTTATGCATGATAATGCAAGAGCCCATACGGCCGGCATCGTCAGGGAATATCTTCGGGATGTGAACATCACAGTTATGGACTGGCCAGCCAGAAGCCCAGACATGAACCCGATTGAGCACATGTGGGACGAGCTAAAAAGACGTGTTAGGGCTCGTCAGCCAGTTGCCCAGACGTTGCAGGAGTTGAAAACTGCCATAGAAGAGGAATGGGAGATGATCCCTCAAAATTTCATAGAGCGGTTGATAAACTCTATGCCTAATCGTATGAGAGCTGTCGTAGATGCCCATGGAGGCAACATGCGTTTTTAAATTAAACCTTTATTTGATTAAACATGTTTTTTATTAAAAAATCAACTGCCTTCATCAAGGCGCATACCCGACTTGTTAGTCGTAGCTCCATGTCGTGTGGTATTCTGAATTCAAATTTAAAACAATACGATCGAAAAAGATGGTAAAACGTATCAGGTTTAAAACTGGATCAATAGTTTTTGTTCAATCTAGCAATCATATTTAGGTAGGGGCCATCGAAACCTAAACTCTAAGGTGGGCCAATAGATGTGTCCAGAAGTGTATTTATCTTTAAATTTAAAAACGCCTTTTCACGTCGGAGACTTAGGCATAATTATACCAATAACCAGTGGAGCAACCTTTACTTTTTCAGTATATCATAGAGCTAATAAATATGGAGATTCGCACAAAAATGTCGGAATTTTTGGATCTCAGAAAATCTGTAGATATGCCCTCGACGTATTAGTAGGATCCGTCCAGAGTTTACCATGACGCACACTTAATAAACATTTTCCCATTTTTCAACAATATAGTCGATAAGTGAAACCCCTAAGCGACCTCGTTTGAGCAGTCCAGTGAATGCAGCAAAAGTGGGTTATACTCCGTTATTCCCTGTCCCGATGTCTCCGTAACGACACCACTACTCCTGTTCCCGGCGGAAACAAAGTTTGATTTAGTTTAGAAGCGACAATCCGATTGCTGTCGTTTATAATGAATCCAATTATACCTACGTTCCTCCCTGCTATTGGTGGAGCGCCTCCGGGCTTACATCGAGTTTTGTTTGATGTGTGCTTCCAACTTTCTAACGCGTACTCTTCTTTACGTCATACCTACCTAGTTTTATGAGGAATCTTCATTATCCTCAGTTAAATCTTAAGGACCGGTTCCGCCAAACTTGCTTTCGCGTTTAGACAATTTGGCATATTATATCAGAATGTATTTAACAAATAAATGTTGCGTAGTAAGTTAAGAAGTTGAACTATGTTAAAGCCGATTCTGAAGGCTTTAACTTTAGTTTTAGTGCTAATACTTAAAATTTTCCGAAGTAATTTAGCTTCTGTTCTTCACACTTATGAACTATTTTACAACAATGAAAATTTAGTTTTGACAGTACTAAAACTAAAGTTAAAGCCTTCAGAATCGGCTACACCATGTTCTTTTCAGATTTGACACAAGTATCACAATCATCGAGAGAAAAAATTGGAAATATTACTAAAATCACGGAAAACGTCATTTGGAGTTGAAACTAGTATGATCAGTCTACTGATCTAACAAAAAAATCAAAAAATCTTTTACAGAGTTAAGAAACTAACTAAAGTAGCCTTTTCAGATTTTGTTTAATAATTTGCTTTCGTTATTTAAAAAGAAAAAGTCAAACATTCAACAATCTTACCGCACTGAAAAATCACGCAAAAAAATTTTTAATGTTTCTTTTAAAATAACGAAAGGGAAAAAATATTATATGAACAAAATATTTGACCGCTTAACGCATAAAAAAAATCAATTTGGACAAAACAGATATTTTTCTAGTTGCATTACCAAATTCAATTTTTCGTGATTTTAGTGATCTTTCAGAATTTTTTTCTTGAGAATTGTGGTACTTACGTATGTCAAATTTTAAAAGTAAATAATGTAGTTTAACTTGTTAACCTAACTACACAAATTTTATTTGTTGAAAATGTACTCATTTAATATGCTAAATTGTCCAAACGCGAGAGCATGTTTGCCGGAGCCGACCCTTAATCTCTATGCACATAAGATGCAACGCCTGTCTGTCTGTCTCTATATCTACTTATAATTTGGGTATCACTCGTTTGATGCTGGGATACTTACAATGTTTTCGGATATAGTTTTAGAGTTTAGAGATAGTTTTTTCGCGCTAAATCTATACCTTAGAAAGCTGGGTAGTGACCATTTTAGTGAAACAGGTTGGAGAATTTCAGTGCGGGCGAACACTCAGGCAACATCGTAGTTCGAGTACAAAAGAGACAAAGTACACAAATTTTAAACGACATACCGACTTCAGCGCACATAACAGTGGGTATGACAAAGCGTTTTAATGTCCAACATTTCATCCTTTCGCCGTAGGCCAAGTTAGAGAATTACACAAAAGGGGTAAGATTCCCGGTTTTCCTGCTTTTAACACATTTCCCGGTGGCTCCAAGTAAAGAAGTTGCATGCCCCAAGCTAGTCGTCAGCTGGTATCCTATTCGCCTTTTGCACATTTATGAAAAAAGTTTTGCCTACAGTCTTGAAGTTGTCTTGTCGGCGTTTGGCTCAGTTCCCTCAGTCTCTTACATTACTTTGTGTCCTCGTATTGTTATGTGATATTCGGAATTAAAAAGGTCTAAGGGCAGTGTGTTCTTCCTTTGTAGAGTTCCGTACCCCAAAATGAAAAAACCTAACCCTTATAGAATCACTTTGTTGTCTGATTGTATGTCCTTCCGTCTGTCCGTCTATCTTTCAAAATCCTTTTGCTCGGGCCCCGTATGAGGTACCAAGTTGAAACTGATACCTCCTACAGAAGTCTACGCCTCTAACTCGACGTGAAAAAAAGTTTTTGAACTTTACATAATCAATTTCATAAAAAATTTTGACTCTCGCAAGAGAATGAAAACCTATAGGGCACAGTGTTTCCACTTAAATGGTTTCAGTTCCCTAGGTCTCAGTTAAGTTTTCTCCTTTATCCCCTTTTTATCATTTTTAGGCCTTCTCCCCTCGAAAATTATTTGTAACTGATAGTAATAATTTACACTGAGTCAAATTCCGAACCTAATTAATCTGTTTTTCACTCAGCACTCAGCCATCCACACTTGCTTTTGCAATTTTTTATTGTAGCTAAAATCCTCATCAGGAAGAAAAACTCCTTGAATTATTTCATGTTTTCAAAGTTCCATACCCGTATTGTGTGGTAGTATGGAACCCTTTGTGCGCAAGTCTGACTCTGACTCGCATTTGGCCGATTTCTTTTTTGAATTTTCTCAGGAACTGTCCCATTTTTCTGGTTTCAAACTTGTATTTTGGCTCGGGTCATAAACTACTGCGCTGCATTGTGATCCTTTGATTTGATTTAGGATTATGTGGTAACAAAATATTTCATATTAGTTGTATTTATAGTAGTTTATGCTACAAGGGCGAAAAAGAATAAACTACGAGGACGATTTAAAACACGAGCGTAGCGAGTATTTTAAACGTAACCGAGTAATTTATTGCTTTTACGCCCGTGTATCATACTACGTTTTTCAATGCATAGTGTGAGGAAATGAAAACAAATATAATCTTGTGAACTTTAAATTATGATTGGCTCAAAAGGATTGTATCCAGAGCCGTTAAACAGTGGAAAAAAAGTATAACATCTATGATACACAGAAAAGGCTGCAGGTTAGCCAAACATTGCAAATAAATTAAATTTTTCAGAAAATTCAGTTTGGAATATAAACTAACTCAAATACGAAATTGCTTATCAGAAAAACAATGCTGTAAATTGCGCATGCATGAACAAGCCTGATGTTGCAATCAAACAGTAATTGATCAATAAAATTTTATACATGTTTTTTGAACAAATTGTATCCGACGTAGATATGAAAGTTCCAGTCAGTAGCACCGACAAATGTCCCTACCAGAGTTCCCCTTTCTTCGCAAGCTGCGCGCTCGTTGCACTTTAAAAAACTTTCCCACTCCTGTTATACTCCAATCCGGTTTTCAGGCTGAAACGTCGTTTTGAATAGTTTACCGGATTTAAATTTCAGTGACGAACATTTTCGACTCGTAGTTTCACTTAGTTTTAATTCACAGCTTCCTAATTATATCACTAATGAAATTGCACTGAATGCAACTGTGAGCCGTACGTATGAATACACTTGTGTTTTATCTAATTTGAATGTTTCTGAAAACTAGTACAATGTTTTCCTATTTCCCTTTGTCGTTACATATTTCATAGGTGGAGTAATAGCTTCTCGTAGCTGGAAGTTCTGTGGCAAGCTGTATAGGGCTGAGCCGCTTATTGACCCGGCTTAGAGGATCCCGCCCGTTGCAGCGGCTGACTCTATCTATTTGCACAGACTTGCATGCTCCGAGCTATATACCGTGACCAATAAGTGTTTGCCTATATAAAGTGAAATTTATTTTACCGCCCAAGGGAGACGGTCAGAATCGGCCTTAACCGCGTACATGAAATAAATTTATACTATAATTTCTGTTAGATTTATTCGTAGCTAATTTCACTTTCACAATAACACGGACACAGATATTAAAATAATATAAGTACCTAATGTCGCAGCCGGTCATGAGAGCGAACACCGAACGAAACGAAAGCGCGCCTTCTACCAAGTAGTCCACAAACTACGCTTCCAGCGTGCTTTGATGCGTGACGCAATCGGCAGTCTCAGCTTTTTATTTCACGATTCATGCTTTTCTTCTGGATTTTGATAGAGATTACATTACGACTGACATTCGAGCATGACCCTTTTAAATATATCAGAATCATCGTGAAACATTGTTACAACTATGAACTTTTCAAACGCGCTTAAGTTTATTTTCGCAATGCCATATCTTAATAACCTCAAAATAAAAAAGGTTTATCATAAAAAGTTATTAAAAGATAGTGTCCGTTTTAAATGAATAGTCAAACCGTGCTATTTTGAATTTGTTCTTTGTCATTGACCACAATATATTTGTGTACTCTCTTAAGGCATTTTGCTTATGGGGAACTGACCGTCTCCTTTCTATGGCAGGTTCAGTAAACGATAGAGACTATATAATACACATGTGAAGTTTCAAGTGGATTAGATAAGGTAATTGCATGTCACATGACATCGAGAATCGTATTGATGTGTGAGTCAAATTTCGATCCAGTTGTGTGGGTGCACACCGTGTGAATTAATCGTGTAAATTTGTGGTTCAAATAATGTTTTTCAATGAGTATTTTTCATTTAGAATTTTCTCTTTAATTAACCATAAAAATTTGGGCTAATCCACCTGAAACTTCACATATGTAGTCGTATATGTCATCTGCTAAACCTCCAATGGAAATTTGGGCCGTTGAATTCCTATGTTTTAGGATAAAATCCTAAAAGATTTTTTTTTTTTTTTTTTTTCGGGGTATATGATATTTTAGATCATAGTTTTCATTATTATGGTATATAATTTGATCGTTATATTTTTATGATTTTGTTAAGAATTTTCAGATATGACGTCACTTTGGGCATTTTAGGCATTATACTGATTGTGGACATTTGCCTTCCTTATAAAAAAGTGGTCTGTCTCTGTCTGCCTTCTCATCTATCATCCATCTGTCAACTCAGTCGGAAGCAAATTATTATACATTTGACTTGATAGCAAAGGTCACATTTCTAAACAGCCTTTTCTCAAGTGTCGTCACACGAAGTCAAATGAAAGTTGCAGCAATTTCGTATATATATTCACCATCATGGGATTTTTTAAGCCACAAGTTCTAAAATACGGCTTATGAAACCAAAATGTTGAAATGGTTTTCTAATTACCCCATTTTAACATAATTTAATCTAAGCGAATTAATTTCAGCTTGTATATAGACGATCACACTGCTGCTTCCCGAAAAGACAACTAAATAAAACTCCATTTCACACGGGATCAAAGTTCAAAGAAATAAGTATACCACAAGAGATTTCTCCCAAACCTTTTTGCGGTAATGGGTTTTCCATTTTATCATTTCAGTAATCTTTTACTTAAAAGTCGAATGCGATTAAACGCTATGTTCATGAAAATGTGGTGAAATTCCCATGCTGCTTTCATGCCTTTCTGTTCTCTTCGCGGCTAGTCCTCGTGTTTTTCGACCATTATCGTTATCGTACAACTCATTCATTTAGCTGTGACGTGGGATCATCAAATTTAGCCTTTGTTGCATCGTCATAAAAGTTACTCAAGTTGCCACGCGAAAACGAACAGCCCGCTACTTTTGCCTGCCTTTGCAATGATCATGCTTAACTCCAGTTAAAGTTCCTGTGATATTATGGAGGAACATAATCCTAGTTTGTGTAGCATAATAAACATCATTACTTTTATCCAACAAAGGTCCGTTGCCATAAGATTGTTAATGTTAATGAAGTTTGCTCGACCACTTATTTTATAAGGACTATAATTTTTCTTGTGCACTTCATTATAATATCTTAACTTGCTAAAATGAGACGTTCTAGGGTGAACTCCGCAGCAAAATATAATGCACTTTAAGATTTTCCGTAATAATATGATAAAATGCAGCGGCGGCCCTCTTTGAAAAAATATGCAAGACCGAAGGCGCACTGTGTGCAATATTAAAATTAGGTTGCACTGCATTCTGCACCGTGCTCGTAGCATATTTCCTATTGGCATGAATAGAGTTTCTCATTCAATACCGGATTTATGTATGTGCCCTAACACCGGCCAGGGGAGGACGCCCTGAATAATACATTACACTTGCCTCTTCGAACGTAGGCTTTTCATAAGTGAACATCGACCTTAACGTTGTTCCTTAAAACACGTACCCATCTTTATTTACGGAAAGTGGGCTTAACTTTATCGATTCAGACACTACATTATGGTCCATTAGTTAGAAAGTGGTAGAGCTGATGCCGGGCTCGACTGTGGAGGTACCACCATCTTACTTGGAGACCCCCTCGAAGAAATTCGGGGGAGAGTAAGAGGACAGCTCACAGGCAAAAAACCAGGAGGCCCACCATGCCTGGGACCGACGGATGGTGGTATACCCATCCCTAATAGCCGGGCCTTATATGGAACAGACTGGTGACGGGCAGCGGCGTCACTGGTGCGAGGGTTCCGGCACCGCGCTCACCAACCCGCCTGCCCAGCGTGTGTGAGTATGGGCAATTCTTCCAGGATGACCGCCGGGAGTGGCAAAGTCATGGAAAGGCTTATGTCCAGCAGTGGACGAACTAGACTGATGAATGGAGTTAGAAAGTATGTGTCTCTTACGGAACAACAATGTACCTACTTCGGTGTCTAACTGTCCATTAGACCTTCACAAGCTTCTTATTTCTAAACCATGTGGTCTGAAAACCAGACATTTTTCAAGCAGGTTTGGGCGGAGTCCAAAAGACCCAGAGAATTTTTAGAAAATTTTTGAACAATTGTGTCGATTCGGCGTAGCACATCTTAACTTATTTGACAGGACTAAACTTCATTTAAGCGTTCTGTCGTTGTCTTATCTATAAATAAAGAAAAAGGTAGGACGCTTAAAATAAGGTTAGTCCTGTCAAATAAGTTACGCCGAATCGACACCAATATCAGCGATATAAGGAAAAAAGGTAACAGAGATCAAATTTTTTTGGTCATGTTTTCCCTATAAATCTGTCAATCAAGGTTTTGTGGTAGAATATCATACAAAATAGTTTGGACTTTAAGGGGGAACGAGTCGTATCCTCTACGAAACGCACAACTTAAGATTTGTTGTTCTTATTTTTGATTTACAGATATTAAATAAACGTGATTTATAGCATTTCGCGAACATAGTTTAGTGTCAGTTAGGCTTTTCCGGTAAAATTTTGTTATTTTATACATTACGTTGTTGATGTATGGGCACACATACTTAAAAGCGTGTTACGTAAAGTAAACATGTAGCTGTAATAGCTTTGCTTAGAAAAACTAGATGGCGCTAAGTTGGCAACATAAATAGTGAATATTTCAGCGCCATCCATTATTATCGAAGTGGGAATTATTTTTATGTTACGTGACATCGCTGTGGCACTAGTGTCACCAATCGGTCTTTTTTAGCATCGTGTTCGTTAGAGGATTTAGTAACGCCATCTAGATTTCGTTAAAATTTTTCACCGTGTTTGTGGCTACAAACTGATGTATGGGAACTGCTGGTCTATTTAATCTATGTAAAGACTATTCACTTTCTGTACAGGTGATACCAGAAAAAGGCAAAAACATAAAGCTATTGTTAAATGTAATTTTAAGGTTATACAGGCTTTTACAAAGGTCATTTTTCGCTCCATTTTGTCAAGTTTGCTGTTCAGAAAACGCCTACACTCTACGTAAAGTTCTTGAGTACTTTGTCAGAGCGACGATGTATTGTCATTCTTATGACATGTTAAGAGCGTCTTAACGTTGTCATTAATCATCTTCTGTGTAGAAACGCCTTTATGTTTCATGTCTAATTCTCGTCTTTCTTGTGCTCTCATTTTAGATAAAAATAGGGTTACGTACATTTTTAAATATTTAAATTTATAATTGTAACATGATAAACGGTTAATTCTCAATATTATTAGAGTGCATTACAAACTAGAAGAGATCAATCAGAAACAAACCCAAAGACAAGAATATAAAAAGATTCCCCGGGCCAGGATTCGAACCTGTCGCCTGTTGTTATCAAGACAAGGTTATCGGTTAATTATTAACCAAACTTTCGAGTTTCAGTACAATTTCTGTCTGTAATTTTCGTCTGTATATATGTATCTGTGTATTTATGTATGTATTTGTATGTAGTATATTTTCATGTTAAGGTTATAAATTTAAAATAACCTTTAAATAATGTTATGCACTGATTTAGTCAAATTTCCAAGATAATTTTTTTCATGTTTTCCCAAGGTTGACTGGAAGAAATTTCTTATAGGAATAAGTCCTCCCTTGCCTTCTATCTGTTCTTTGTGTGTATCTTGTCTTCTTATTTGTGTGTAATAAAGTATTTATTCCTTCATTCATTTATTCATTCATTCTAACGCTCATATAAACATTGCTGTAGAAAGTTCTTTTAGGATGGTTTTATGATATAAAGGTTAAACGTCAGTCGCTTAGCACAAAGTGCAAAACATAACTTTGTATTTCTTGTTTAGAAGTTAAAAATTTAAAAACATTTAGATATGTGGCAGTTAACACCAATAATTCAGTATAAGTGAGATTTATAAAGCATGAGTTTCTGCATGTTTCATGGTCAAAACAAAGTTAAAACAGCATTTAAAGTTGGTTTTGAAAAGATCATGCCTATGGTTATACAATTTCAAACTCTTGCTTTATAAACCTCTCTAATACTGAACTATTGCCGTCACATGGCACATATCAAATGCATTTCAATTTTAAATATCTAAACAAGAAAAACAAAGTTAAATTATGCACTTAGCGCTAAGCTACTGACGTTAAAAGATAATTTGCGCAGTCACTATTAAAGAAATAGAGCGGAACTATGAAGAGAAGGATTGATCTTAGACTATAATGTTTTAAAATTAAATACACTGCAAAAGCTTTTAATGTTTTTTGTTTTTTTTTAATATAAATATACTGATAGAATGATAATGCAAATATAATTAATATAAATACTGTAAAATAATCTCAAGATATATTTCGGGTATATATTTCAAGCAAAGACTATTCCTCCGTGATTTCAAGATACTCAACTGATGCCGGGTCCAGATCTTAACCGAAATATATCTTGAGATTATTTTACAGTATTTATATTTGCATTACCTTAGACTATTAGTCTTTTTAAGGGTACCCTTAAAGTAAAATAGCTCAAATAAATTAGAAAAGCCTTGTTTTTAGACGTAGTACTCTTTCGCGTGCGCCGGTAGAGCTTATCTGCTGAATAATACAGTTCTTGCTGTACTGTAATAATGTATAGTTTTGTGTACATTTGCTCATAGTCTTGGTTTAGTGATAGCGAGAAAGAACAACCTGAGCACTTAAAGTTATCGCGCGGTGCAATGAACGGATAATACTGCTGCAATGTTTTTTTGTATGTGTAATCTGTTTTAGATACCAAAAAAATATATAAAGACGACCTAATTTAATGTAATAGTAGTTAATGCTACAAGGGCGAAAAAAAATAATTACGAGGACGATTTAAACACGGGTGTAGCGAGTGTTAAACGTAACCGAGTAATTTATTGCTCTTACGCCCGTGTATCATACTACGTTTTTCAATGCATAGTGTGAGGAAATAAAACAAATATAATGTAATCTTGTGAACTTTAAATTATGATTGGCTCAAAAGCACTGCATCCAGAGCCGTTAAACAGTGGAAAAAAAGTATAATATTTATCTTGAATTAAAACACTTGTACTAGTAGTTTCACTTTAATTAAAAAAAAAAAAAAAAAAAAAAACAAAAAAATAAAGTGAAACTACTAGTACAAGTTTTTTAATTCAAGATGTGTTTCAAGTTTCACCAAGTGCCGACAATCGCAAGTATAAATTTTATAATATTTATGGTACACAGGAAGGTTTGCAGGTTAGCCGACTTCACGTAAATAAATTAAAAAAATAAAATAATAAAGCCCTAGGGCAAAGTAATCGACTTTGTGTTCGGTTTTGATGCATAAAAAGTGGTCTTTTACGAGCACTTGCATTGAAAAATAACAAAGTATTTTGTTTTAATTTTACATCAGCGTTGTTGATAAACAAATGTCACCGGAAACGGTGTATAAATAAAGGGACTTGCCAGATCCAATTAAAATACAGATAAATTTTCAGTGAAATATTTGTTCGTAATTTCGCATTACGTTTTGTTTTCCCCATTTGTTTTCTCTTCCCGGTGCAAAACGGAAGAGGATTGTTGGGGACGTGTCATTTACACAACTTACCATTGTTCGTAGATATTGTTGTAAAAATGTACGGTAACAAGGTAAACCAATTATTTGAAAAATGCCTGCATCTGGCATCAGAGTGCTATAAATCTCTGAATGTTACTTTTTGTGTGTTAGATTGCATGAAGTTAGTACAGTGGGCTACCTTTCAAAACATTTATAATGATAGGTTTTCACGTTGGTTATTAATTTAATGAATAAATATGTTTCTTTATTTCAAAGGTAACTGTAGATAAGATAAGATAACTTAATCTAAATACATCCTACAAAACCAAGTAGAAATTTGGTTTGTCTGTGGGGAGGGAGTCGCACTTCTTTTTCTATAATTAGTTAGTTACTAAATTATAAGTAGGTAGGTACATCAATAAAATGCTATTTTAATCTGTCAATGTTTTCATGTTTTGTAAAAGGTGAGTTTTATATAACTTCGCGAATTAATTAGTAGCCTACTGTTTATGAAATTAATCGACCTGTAGTAGTTATTATAGTCTAGAAGCCCGTCGTTGAAATAGCTATTTCATAAGATACTTCGTTAAACTCATTACATGTCGTTATCCAACACTTAGTTATGTAAAAAAAAACACGTTTGCCATAGATTATACTGCCAGATAAATAAAAACAATAGCACTAAAAGGTTATTGTCAATATATTACCCTTTACAAAAATCCCATACAATCCCATGAAAAAAAAGCATATGGCTGCTGGAAAAAACGGACCTCTAATCGACTTGACCCCGCGCACCCCCGGAGTAACAAGAAACCCACCCGGTATAGAATCAAAAAAAGCTCTATATTGAATTTCCCTTGTATATGTTAACGCCCTATAGAAAAATACTCGACATTTTTCAGGAAAAATTAATTAAAAATAGCAAACTTCAAAAATTACAAAATGTCGAAGTTTTCTTTAGGTCATAAATAATTGCTCTACATTTATACATCTCTACATTTATTACCCATACATCACAATAACCTTTTTTTGTTCTGGTTTTTTTTTTACCTGGCAGGATAATCTATGGCAGACGTGATTTTTTTTAGAGTAACTAAGTGTCGTTTAACAACCTGTAATAAAATGTTGATGGTTGTTATTGTCGGCACTTGGTGGAACTTATTATCATATACATCTTTGTTCTAATAAAACACTTGTACTTGTCCACAACCTGTAATAAGTTCAACGAGGTATCTTATGAGATAGCTATTTCAACGGCGGGCTTCCGGAGTACTAGGAAAGTTCGTGTCATCGACCGTCTTCGGCTCAAGTTCGGCAATAACCTTTCCAGAGAAACTCACATAGTTGGTAAAAAAACAGAAGAAGTACCAAGGATAGGAGAATAGTCTACCATACCACATGCGTTATCTACTTGACTATCTCGTTTTACAATAAGCTGTATATTTTTTATTCCTTTTTCTTTATACTCGATTTCCTACGCTACTCGTGACTCAGTTAGTTCCCATAGTTACAACTAGATGGCTCTGAGTGTCTCCTGCATCGCGCAATCGTTAGTTCGTATCGAAAAATAAGCAACCCGCCAGACTCTTCGACACTTCGTGCCTCAATCTATTGAGTAAGGAAATTATTGGGCCTTGGTGACTCCTGGCTATGTCTTTTTAAGGCGAACGTATTTTTAAAGGGCTCAGGTTGTCCCCTTGAATTGTGCGCCTACTTTGCGCGTGATTCGGGTGAAGCGATCTACCCTCCTTCTTTGATTACTAGAAGATGTACTAAAATCCTAAGTTAAATATTTTTCAAGCTTTATTTGTTTCTTTTGTTTATTTATTAATATTATAAAACAATAAAAATAGATTTTTATGGTTTTGATATTAATAAATAAAAAAAGCAAAATATAATATATTTATTAACAATTTTAATCATTTACATGGAAAAAGAAAATCAACATTAGGTCGATCGAATCCTTAAAATCTTCAGATTTGGATCGATACCAAAGAATATATTACTCTTCTACATTGATACGAAATAGATATTAACTAACGCTGAAAAAAGTGCTCCCAGCTAAAGATAATGTAAATTTGCAAAACCGTTTTTAGGGTTCCGTAGTACCTAATAGGTACAAAAGGAACCTTTATGGTGAGACTCCGTTGTCAGTCCGTCCGTCCGTCCGTATGTCACAGTCTCATAACTTTAGCACAGTTAAAAATAAAGACTTTAAATTTGACAAAAAAATAGCATTAATTTGCCCGCATAACACGTTGTAGTCAAAATTTAGAAAAATGTGAAATTGTTAAAAATATTCCCAAAACAAAAGAAAGAAAAATAAAAAATATTATCCTAAAAATACGATATGGGCATCAAGTTGTAGATATTAAAAAGCTGATTGTAAAAATATATACGTTTTGCTATATTTACTAACACTGGTGTCGAGAAATCTTTAAAAAACCACAAATAAATGTATGTCCCTATCTCCGAAACTGGTGGACCGAACCGCGTAACGTCGTCGCGTAAACGTCTTCACTCGCCCAGATGAAGGCATTCTAAATCTGCTGATCCCGATCATGACACGTATTGAGGTGAGCCGTTTATACAAATCATGAATTATCCTCGAGTCTCATTTAATTCTATAATCTTGTAATTCCGTTCCAAATCTGAAGAAACGATCTTTAACTGGCTGATAATAATGATGATATTGCCAACTTTCTAAATTCATGGAAATGAAACCCTTTTGTGAAGTTGTAATATTATACTAGTAGCTTTTGCCGCGGCTTCGCTCGAGTCGACGTCTCTTTCAATCTTTGAGTAGTTTCTATAGTTTTCGGATTCGCGAAATATATATATATAACCTAAATCTTGACCAGGGCCACTTCGATACTAGTAAAGAAAACCGCATCTAAATCCGTTTAGTGGTTCTCGAGTTTAAACGGAACAGACAGACAAATATTTCAAAAAATGTAGTCCTGGTCTCAGTACAATGATAATAAAATAACAAATTTAATTTTTTTAATTTTGTAAAAATATTCAATGTACAGACGTGACTTTCTTACTACTTCATTATAAGTATAGATTTTTACAACGTTTTCATGATAAAAGTTTTACTGTACAAAACCTATACAACCCAAATGAAATGATACTCGTATTTAGATAATAATTTAGACCTACTTTTGCTATTTAATTGGATGTAGGAAAATGCAAGTAATTGTGTATCGACAGCTGAAATATTGAGGTCGAAGAGTGCAATATGACATATATTTTACTAAATTTTATTGTCAAAATTTCAAATCAATTCACGGTGAAATTAATTTAAAAAAAGCCAAATAAGGGAAAACACACCCTTGAGCTTTTAAAACTTTGTATTTCAAAAACACGTGCCGCAACAACCTTCATTTTGAATAGTCTTCAACAGGGATGGGCAAACCTTTTCCTGTGCGGGCCAATATTTACAAACAGTATTTAATAGGGGACCATGTTTTTGAATTTTTAAGCATAACAAAATTCTTCATTGACGTGAAAATACTTATATTTTGCGAAATAAAGTTATTTATTGACTCACGGGTCATTGGAAGATCTCTTATTTGTGAGAAATTTAATGATTATGAACTCATAGATATTCAATTCAGGTACACTATGACATAGGGAGATAGATATTTATTGCAGGTAATCTGTAACATAGAAAGATCTCGAACATAGGTGTATTAATGTAAGCAAGTATATTTAAGTTTGTTTTAAGTTATGTTATTTTCTACTTCTGAGTCGATGGTCGTGGGCCAGGGGCTCTACCGCGTAATTCTCATTTGTATCAACTTCAAGCAAATGCATGCGAAATTCAACGCGTGCAAAAGAGATGGCATGTTAGGCGGGCGTCGTCGCACGCACGTCAAATTTCAATCTCAAGTTGATGTTGATGAAAATGAGAATTACGCGGTAGAGCCCCTGATTGCAACATTTCGCGGGCCGTAGTTTGCCCATCCCTGGTCTTGAAAATGCTATGTTCGTAGACGTTGCTACGAGAACGGGGGTGCTACGAGGACACGTAGCGCTATGACACAGTAGCGTTGTCTGTACGTTCAAGATACTACGTAGCGTATTACTTGTTAGAGAAGCATACTTTACTCGCTAGAATGACATAATGTTTAATGTTCTTAACAGCGCACCGAGCTTTTACACAAAGAAATATATTTATACAAACATATTTCGGCCCACTTTGGGGCCGGCGTCAGTCGAATTAAAAACGGTAAATGACATAAAATATATACAACCTTATAACATTAGTTGTTAGTTATAAGGTTGTATATATTTTATGTCATTTACCGTTTTAATTCGACTGACGCCGGCCCCAAAGTGGGCCGAAATATATTTCGAAAATAATTTTTATATAATGTTTTAATTAAACAAAAAATAAAATAAAATAAGTGCTCTATGTAGCAATATATATATATTTATTTCATTTATACAAACAGGTTTTTATAACCCTTGTTTGAAGTAGTAAACGATTAAATTAAAATCTATGTAAATATATTGGTATTATCGGGGATATACAAGGTGACTTTTTGATCATCGTCCAAATTCATACTGGAGGCTTGGTAAGTGATCATCATCATGAGTCGAAACCAATTTTTGTGAAATTTGTATAATGAAATTTCGACTTCCCATAGTAATTCACTCCCAGTCCTAAGAATCACTATGGGTAGTCGAAATTTCTTTTTATGAATTTAAAAAAAAAAGTTTTGGGTTCATGATGCTGATCACTTACCAAGGCCCAAGTAGGAATTTGGACGATATTCACAAATTCACCTTGTATACTAGACAATATACACGATGGAAACACGATTTGATAAGGTTGGCTCGATATAATAAATTCGCAAAGTTACCTCTTGTCGAGTAATTTTTTCCTCTATTTCCCAACTTTTTTATATAAATAAGTAATTTGATATTATGATTAATTCGCTAAAATAAAGTTAATAGACGATTGGAGCGTTTATACACGATAGTTTTTTTTATTTAAGAACAATATGATGAAATAACAACAAAAGACATTAAAAAAGTGCAAAAGTATGGTTATTTTCTTTACTCTTTACATGTAAAGAAAAAGAAGGAGATAAAGGCAAACGCTCGGTGCGCCCTAAACCCTTTATAAGGCAGCGGCAATATACATGTCACCAACATTTTTATGACAGAAAGTAGAAAAATTAATTAAATTGTATTATCTAATTTGCATTTTAGTTCAAAATTTTTAGCAATAAGTGCCGCCCTTGTACATCATGTTTCATTGTTTCTTTTGACTTTTAAGTTATTTGTGTAAATGTCCAAAAAGGGTTATAAATAAAATAAAAATAAAATAACATACATTAGCTCATTTTCTCTGCCTTATTAAGGGTTAACAATGTTAACATGTCGCGTCCTATTTTTGATATAATGTAGCAAGTGCTACATTTCCTTACTTTATATTTCCGCTACGCCGCAGTATGGACGCATATACTGGGTGTAATGACGACATGGTCAGAAAATTAAACACTGATTATACTGAACCACTTCCAAAAAAAAACTTTTCAAACAACGCGAAAATAAAATTCACTTTCCCATACATATTTTTCATAGCTACTCGTCATTTTCTATGCGAAAGGATTTTTTTTCGTGTTATTTCAGAAGTTTTTCTATGGAAGTGGTTCATTGTAATCAGTAGAGCATGTGGTTTAATATTCTGAGGACGTCATTAATATGCGTCAGAGCATGTCTAGGGTACGTAAGACTTGGTTACTTCTTTTTGTTGAAGTTTTGGGATGTACTTAAGTAAGTAAGAGTATAAGATGCGTTCATTTTGTTTTGCGAAGAGGTTCTAAACAAAAAGTGGGTGCCAAAAGTCGTGGCTATTTAATCACATGTATAATGTATATTCCACCAAATGCCGATACTATAAAATATAAAGCTCACTACTTTAGTGAACTACACCCCTAACTCATCTATCATTTATTCATTTGATTAACATTTCATCCAAAATTAGCTTTTTTATTATTATATATGTGTAAATTTATGTATTTATAAAAGTATATTTATTATATTCTTTATATTATATTTTTGTGTATGTTTATGTATTAGTTTATATATAGCGTAAGGAATCCCCCATAAAAAAAGTCTATGTAATTTACTCTTATGTTTGATTTCGTGACATTTACACGCTCTTTTCTTTATTTTTTCTATATTTTGTTATTCACCCAAAGGTTGCCTGGAATATATTGCTATAAGCAATAAGTGCCGCTTTTGTACTTTTTGTTTAAACATTAATTTGTACATTAAGTTGTACATTAAGCGTATTAAATAAAAATAAAAAATAAGATATTTATATATATTTTTTATTTATTTCATAAGTTTAATATAGTAACATGCATGAACAACAAATGCCTTTTCAAATTTTATTAACAAGCTTACTTCTCTTTAAATGTCCTTTGGGTTCGATCACAATAAATCTACGACGGTTTCTATCTATGAACGAGCCACAGGTTGACTGATCGCCCGCGATTTTTTAGTTCCGACGGCTATAATTAATTCCGGCTCACAGACATCGGGGATTCGTAATGGCGGCCTTGGATTCGAAATAAGTCCTAAAGTGTAATGAATATACATAATAAATCTGAGTTTATAAGTAATGTTTCCTAGTCGAACTCGACTTTATTGTAGGTTCATATCGGCTATAAATCGCTCAGTTTCAAACTGCACAAGTGTGTTTTATAACGAGCTACGACGATAACAAACTGACATCAAAACAGTACCATAAATAAACTTGTTTCATTTTAGTACTGTTCTAAAACCCTACAATATGAATTTCACTCTGACGCTGATGTTCACGCCTCGTCAACCACAACTTGAAGCCTTGTCTTTCTCATTCTCCCACGTCGTCTTGTAACTGCCAGAACCACAATTTCGTAGAAATAATATAAGCTTTCTTATATGATGAAAATCTATTGAAGAAACGTTTTATTCATCCCTACATAAGCGAAATTGACGTTAATAAGAAAAAATATAGCTCTCCCATGTAACCAAGTACCTATAAAAGCTCGCGTCTGCCTCTGTATCAATGATTTGTCGGTTAGATATAAGTGTATCATCAATAAAACGAAACGAACTTCCCGTACAAGACAAAGAAGCCGGCATCAATATTTATTGTCGTGCTTAGTATTAATCTGATCCGATCGTGCCTTGTATCGCGACGCTACGAAAATGGATGGACTGTCCCGGTCTGAAGGGAGCCTAATGTTTCCTTACAGAGTGAATTTTCCGGCTTTGTAGCGCGTAGCGGCTCGTAGCCTCGTAGTGGGTCTACGGCGTAGCGTCAGTCATTCCCCGAGATAGTCAGTTTATATTCTGACGTAGAGCGGTACGGTCGCGTCGCGCCGCGCTGTCGATACCGCGAACGAAATTGTGACAATAAAGTGTTGCTTCCTTCTTGTTAACTTAGATTTTAACGTGTTTATTATTGTACATCTAGGACTATACTAGGACTATGATACGTATTTGATGTGGGACACTTTATCTTCTAATACTAATATTGTTTATAGAAAAATATTGTAAGATATTTAAAAGTCTTTTTTCGATCTGGCGGCTGTTACTTTCATTTCTGGGTAAGTGTTTTGATTCATTGTTATTCCAACTGTTCAGTCTGTTTTGACAGGCTAAACAAGGTTTGTTTTTATAAATGCCATCAAAACATTTTGGTTGTAATGATTTCCCGTGTTTTGATTGGTAACTAAACCCTCGTTTTAGTTAAATTAACGTCGAGCTTTTAGTATTAATAACATTGATGCCAGACAATAATAATTGATAAAAGATAATAAAAATTTAAATGATTTATAAATTATTTTAATAGATCAAATTGTATCCGACGTGTGTTTTTTTTGGACAGTTCTCTGTATTTTGATTTTTACTAAATATGACACACCAATTGGATTACTTAAATAATATTGTTATGTTTGCCTTATTAATTAAGTCGTTTATAATTTCTTTTAACTATTTACTCGAAATGCCTTGTGTATATATTGCTGTAACAAAAGACAAATAGAGTGAACAGAGGAAGGTAGAGGTAATGGATCTTGAGCCTTGTTTACACTTCGGTAAATACAGTGGTGAGTTTACTTAACACAGAGCAGCAACCGCCATGTTATTTACTATTTCTACCTGCGGCAAAGCAGGATAAATAGGAAAGGTGCTCTATGTATACATGCATACTAAACTCTTCATTACACACTAACGTAAACATTGAATAATTTGCCTACTGGCCGCGGATTCGCCCGTTTTGTTTTGACTTTTTAGATTTCTCTAGGCCTACGGCGATACCAGGTTTCCTGAGATAAATTGAAGCCAGTAGCTTAGAATATAAGACCCTGAATTCTCAATCTTGAGACCCGGGTTTTAATGCTGTAGGTTCACCGTGCACCGTTGAGTTTTTCGGAATTTATACCGCTTAACACTATACAGGGTGCTCTGAAATTCGACCTATTCCTTGAAAAGAGTTATACTAGAGATCATTTCCAACAGATTAAGCCCTACCAACTAGGGGTCGAAAATAAATGTTCTCCGAGTTGCGAAGGTTTATAAGATATTTTTTAAACTTTCAGACTGCTAACGAAAAACAAATTATTCAAAAATAATGATTCCTCTCTTGGCACTTATTTTTTTTTTAAATACACATGCCCAGAATTCCCATACTCTCAGAAGTAAAAGTTCTTAAATGTAAAGAAAACCATTTTTATTTTGTGATTTTTGAAATATCGACGTGTTTTACTCATTTTCGACCCTTAGTTGATAGGCATTATTTGTTGGAAATGATCTCTAGTATAACCCCTTTCAAGGAATAGGCCGAATTTCAGAGCATTCTGTATATAGGGGTAAGTCTTACATTGATGAAGGAAAACAATGTAAAGCTTACCCCTATTATTTTTTTATTTTTATTTAAAACATTTATTTCGAGCAACATGACTCATAGTTGTTAGTAACTTAAAACTACTGAGTTAGTGATAAATACAATTTTGTAAGTAAAATTAATACTACTGTGTTAGTAACAATTTATAATAATAATAAATTAATGTTTATTTGTTGCGTGTGACGTGAAGGCCACCGCAATGCAATAAAAAAGGGCAATCTAACCTGCCAGCTATCATCGCCAGGACGATGTTGGGGCTGGCGCGCACTCTGCGCACCATGGACGCGCATCTCTTGCGCATCACTGTGTAAAAGCAGTCGATGCGCGCCTCCGCAAACATGCCCGAGGCACTACAGTGCCGCGGCAGCCCCAGCATCGCCCTCAGCGAGTTATTATATTGGACACGGAGAGCCCCATACGTCTTTTGAGTGTAACTCACCCACAGGTTGCACGTATAAAAAAAAATTATGATGTGACGTTATAATCGTCGGTGAGAAGAAGATATTACGAGTGTCTACACCAGTGGCGTGCACAGAACTTTTTGCTGGAAAAGAAAACAATTGGTCAAGAACAATAATAAAAAAAATAAAAAAAAATTTAAATGTCACTTTGAAAAAAAAAAGTTTGTATAGGAAATTTTCACTCTAGGGTAGACATTGGTATCGATTCGGCATAATACATCTTAACTTATTTTGACAGGACTAACCTTATTTTATGCGTCCTGTCTTTTTCTTTCTTTATCGAAAAGACAAGGACAGAACTCTTAAATTTAGTTTAGTCCTGTCAAATAAGTTAAAATGTGCTTCATCGAATCGGTACCATTGTCTACCCTGGCGTCATACAATTTTTTTTTAAAGTAATATTTAAATTTTTTCATATTTTTTTTATTATTGTTCTTGACCAATTGTTTGCTTTTCCAGCAAAAAGTTCTGTGCACGCCCCACTGGTCTACACTCTATAAAACCTGTGATATCCACTCGAGGATATTGTGTGTTAAAACGAAACGTTATGCTGAGATTCTAAGCTGCGAGTTTTTTTTCGATTTAACTAATAAAGCAATTTTTTTGCAAACTTTTGGTGCATTGGAGTTTATTAAAGTTAAGTTCACACAAAAGTTAAGTTACCTATCTCTCAGAAAGACAGGCGTGAGTATGTAAGTTCACACTGTCACCACTTCCGTAAAAAGTTCCGTAAAGTCAGGATGATAAACCATTACCCAATTTCACAGTACACTCGAGTTCAGAAGTGTTTTTATATCAATTGACGTCACAATTCGCGCACTGACCCCTCGGGGCTTCCGGTAGGCTTGTTTTTGTTATACCTATATATACAGATTACCCTCTTGGCGCATTCGAAGTTGGGCGAACTTTTTGTCCTCCAGACACGGTTCATAAACTTGGACCACAAAAAATTTGCTACTTTATTTGGGGACCGTACCGTATCTGAAGTTTCTATCAGATTATAGTGCTTGCTGATCATGATTTAGGGCTGTTAGTTTATTAGTTTGTGAATCAGGACGTCCAAAATGGTTGTTTTTAGGGATTCTAATGGCCAGCCACCTGCTAAAGGTTGTCTGGAAGAAATCGCTATAAGTGATAAGGCCTCTAATTGTTACCTTCTCTCATAAGTTTGTTCTTTTAGCTTGTTTTATTTTTTTGGTGTAATAAAGAGTATTTGTCTTGTCTTATCGACCGCATTATCAATTGACTGGCTGGGACGGTTTAGCAGCAGATGATGTAATTTTTTTTGGCATTTCCCAATTTATGTGGAATGTCAAAATGTGCATCTTTTCAAGCAGATTAAGTTCACACTAGTGGAATACTAATTCGCTGTTAATCGCTCGTACTATAATTTCATACACCCCTATTTTACATTTGAAAATTTCAAGTTGGGCAGTGCTCAACTAAGAAATGCAGCGCTGTGATTGGCTGATTCGTCGCCTAAAACTGGCCAATACACACCTGTACTTAGCATTATAAGAGCGCATAAATGGTAAAAAGCACAGCCTAAGTAGCGTGTAAAAACTAGGCAATAATTTAGACAAAGAACAAAGGCTTTCACCTATAACGCCATGCCCCACCTTGCCGTCTACAACAAAGGTGGGGGCGGGGCGACAGCGTCGCGTCTACCGTTTATGAAAGGCTGCAGAAAAATATCAGTTAAAACAGTCCTATATCAGTATTCAAGGCGTTATTCAAGAAAAATTATAAAAAGTTAGTAAAATGCGCTCGCCGGCGCTTTGCTTGCCATTTAAGATGAGAAATGGCCGCCGGTGCAGTTGCCACGGCCTTGTACCAAGATTGCGGGTTTACTTATGCAGGCATTGCATATTCATTGTCGCAGGCTGCGGTGGAAGGCTCTTTAATCAGGACCACGGGATAAATATTACATATTGTATTGCACGATTATGGGATTCAACGATGTCCTTTGTGGTTTCGAAATAGTAGAGAACGTGTACTGATTTTTTTGGACTAATTGTTTGAGTATTAGGCCATATTGCTTTATTTTACAACTTGCTTTTGCCCGCCACTCCGTTTGCGCTGGCCAACTATTACATGACTCGGTAGTCTAGACATCTAGTTGCTAACTCCATGAATAAGTTAGGTTTTCCCAGAAATTCATATCGTTTTTAGTATCAAGATTCTATATATAGTTTGTCAGGGTATAATAGTTGTATTTTAAAGGTGACATAACTATGAGCTAATACTAAAATTTATGTCACACTTTAAAATCTCAGAAATCACTTGGGGCTAAGGGCGGCAATTTTGCTAGCTAGCGAAAAGTTTTCGGTTCAAGCTTCTTTTAAATCTCAGAAATCAACTTAGGGCTAGGGGCTGCAATTTTGCTTGCTAGCGAGAAGTCCTGGGTTCGAGCTCTTATTAAATCTCAGAAATCAACTTAGGGCTGAGGGCTGCAATTTTGCTAGCTAGCGAGAAGTCCTGGGTTCGAGCTCTTATTAAATCTCAGAAATCAACTTAGGGCTAGGGGCTGCAATTTTGCTTGCTAGCGAGAAGTCCTGGGTTCGAGCTCTTATTAAATCTCAGAAATCAACTTAGGGCTGAGGGCTGCAATTTTGCTAGCTAGCGAGAAGTCCTGGGTTCGAGCTCTTATTAAATCTCAGAAATCAACTTAGGGCTAGGGGCTGCAATTTTGCTTGCTAGCGAGAAGTCCTGGGTTCGAGCTCTTATTAAATCTCAGAAATCAACTTAGGGCTGAGGGCTGCAATTTTGCTAGCTAGCGAGAAGTCCTGGGTTCGAGCTCCTTTTCATAAATCCCCACATTCAGATTCACATTTACTTCTGCGTTTGTAAACCGCTATTTAGCGGAATTTTTATTAAATATCAAATCTGAAATTTTTAAAACTACTTTCGCCGTAGTTCTCCAAAAAGCGTCAAATAACAATCGCACGAGAGAGAACTATAATTTTGTGGCATGTGGTTTGACTACACAACTTTCAGTCGCCGTGCGGGTCCTACAGTACCTTACTTAGCTTAGGTCACGCACGGCGACTGAAAGTATATTACTGGAAATATTACTTTTTGTCTACGAGTTTCACAGTTCACACTCGGGAACAACTCTGACACGATATACTCGTATTTATATATTTTATTTATCTACGATGTTTTACACATGACTTCCACGATAAGAAAATTAAAAAATCTACACATTTATATTTATATTATACAAGGTGGATTTGTAAACATCGTCCAAATTCATACTTGAGCCTTGGTAAGTGATCAGCATCATGAATCAATAACGATTTTTGTAAAATTTATAAAATTAAATTTCAACTCCCCATAGTGATTCAGTCAGGACTGGGAGTGAATTACTATGGGAAGTCGAAATTTCATTATACAAATTTCACAAAAATTGTTATTGATTCATGATGCTGATCACTAACCGAGCCTCTAGTATGAATTTGGACGATGATCAAAAAGTCACCTTGTATATACCGGCGGTATTATTTCACTCTTTACACAAAAAGGTATTCGCCCAAATAAATAATAGTTTCTAAGAAACTATACGTATTCCAATATCATTAATATTGAAACAGACTTACATAATGTGTCTACTACATAGGTGTAGGTAAGTGGCCGACCATACATAGCCTTGTTCTGCGTTCCGCAGTCTCTGTTCGCGCCAAACTACTAGTCCGCTCTGAACACGGAAATGCACAAGAAGAGCGGACTACATCTATAAGCTATGTGACGACGGCTTGGATCTTTATACAACAGACCGCAGCGGTCAAGGAGAACGCGCGTCCTGATGGCAAGGACCGAAGAATGTAGAACACGCTTTGTGTGGTCGTCCCCTAAATTTTTTATTTGGATAGCAATATTCTCCTAGTAACGGTATTCTGTGCAAATGTCACATCATTTGAGACATTGGGACACGAGTGCTTGTTTACGAAATGAACGAAGTGAGTTTCGTAATAATTTTGCACGAGTGTCTCAATAAAGCCGATTCTGAAGGCTTTAATTTTAGTTTTAGTACTGTCAAAACTTATATTTTTCCAAAGTACTTTAGCTTCTAACTGTTTTGCAGTGAAGAAAATTTAGTTTTGACAGCACTAAAACTAAAATTAAAGCCTTCAGAATCGGCTTTAATGTCTAATTATGTTCAGTTGCACACAATACTTTATATCGTCTTTATTTACAATATTCTCAACTAAAAATTTCACGAAAAATGAGAAGAAGAATACTCGTTCATGGACCTCGGGTGCATCGTCCCGGCAATGCTGCCTTGAAGGCTAATCAGGATAAAAAGGGCGAAGCTTGAAAAATAAGGTCGGGACTTATTTCTCTGTTGTTGACTCTTTAGCAGTGTTATAATAAATTGGGCCAATCGCAGCGCAAAATCGCGGTGTAATATTATGTAATATCATAAAATCGAATAAACAATCTAGGTACTTATAAAAAGCGCTTTTGATGTTGCAATGTTGCAATTGCAGTATGGGAGTAGATATACCTTTAAAAAACAGCACTTGCATCAATAACAATCATATCGGTTGCTTTCTATCACATTTTTATTGTACAAAAAGAAGTGAAAGCATATATCCATACTTTTGTTGTAATTATATCTGTCTGTCACGCATGCCCGCCAATTATTATTTCATCTCCTCTATTGCAGTGGTAGTGGTAGCCAATTTATGACAGCGATCGACTTCATATATTGTTTGCGCTCCCATTGGGTTTTAATATAAATAAAATACCTATATAAATAAATCTATGGTTTGTTGTGGTGTGAGAGACTGTGACAATTATTTTAAATTCAGTTCGTTCAGGTAATTTAATATTTTTGATATTGTTTTAGTGGAAGACATGCTAAGAAAACTGAACTTTGACACTAATGTTAGCGAATTTGCTCTCCGTAAAAGTCGCAAGTCGCATTTCAATTAATAATAAAACAAATAGTATGCTTTGGTATCTTTTTCGTAAATATTCTAAGAAAAGTATGTAATGATCGATCTCTTTGTAATAAATATGTTGAATTTTTCAAGTCTGATATTGGTTTACTAGTTACAGAATAGGGGGCTCATAAGCGTGGATTGCTTAGGGCATCAAATGGTCTTAATCCGGCACTGGCTCCCAATACAATACAATATAGCTTTATTGTCACACCACAAAAGAAAAATAATACAATAAATTGAACTTAAAAATACGAGTACAAAGGGTAAGTACAAATAGGCGGTCTTATCACTTAAAGCGATCTCTTCCAGACAACCTTTAGGCGGGAAAAAAATCACATTAAGTTTGCTGAGAAGATTGCTGAAGAGGTTCATTCATAACTATATACCTGATTAAATATAACTAGAAACCGTTTATAAACTTAAGTTACTGCATTTTTATAGAGCCTTTATTGTTGACACGAAGGTATGACTGTGTCAATCTTTCTAGTTATTGGCATGAATGTGGCTACATTATACATATTTGGCTAAATAATATTAAAAATATGCAACGTTTACTTTTTGAATTGAAAAATACATTACATTTAAAACAACCCAAAAGTTTTTCTAACAAACTAATTATTTAATTATTAAAAAAATGTTATCGCAAAGTAACATAAAAACTGAAAATATGTTTTCAATGCAAGTGCTCGTAAAGGCCCACTTTTTATGCATCAAAACCGAACAAAAAGTCGATTATTTTGCCCTAGGGCTTTATTATTATTATTTTTTTATTTATTTACTAGAAGTTGGCTAACCTGCAACCTTACCTGGGTACCATCAATGTTATACTTTTTTTCCGCTGTTTAACGGCTCTGGATACTGTCCTTTTCAGCCAATTATAATTTAAAGTTCACAAGATTATATTTGATTTATTTCCTCTAACTATGCATTGAAAAACGTAGTATGATACACTGGCGTAAGAGCAATAAATTACTCGGTTACGTTTAAAACACTCGCTACGCTCGTGTTTTAAATCTACCTCGTGATTTATTCCTTTACGCCTTTGTAGCATAAACTACTATTATGTGTTCCTCGCTTTTTTATTATTCGTACCGTAGGTGCCTAAATGCCTACCATTGACTGGTTGGCCAACCCTTCCATATTGTATGAAATGCCCACTATTGACTGGTTGGCCAACCCTTCCCTATTGTATGAAATCAAAGTATGTTGATAATATCTCAAATTGCATTCCACAGGTCACACTTGGGAATACCTTTGACACCCTATCGAGGATTCATGTCGTGGAGAAATGTATATTTTACGTATTTAAAAACTAAGGGGTTGCTAATACTCAAGGCTGTTGTTATAAATATTTAATACACAAAAACATACTAAGCTAATGGGTTGTGTAGTTATTAAATCCTTTGTGAACGCTGGCGTTCGGTGATAGACCTCTCTGAGGGTCGGAAATACACTTGATGTCAGAAAAAGCCAATGGACACCCGGTCCAGCCGGGAAGCGAAATTACTTGAAAAATTGCCTCGGAAAAGGACCCTCCCTACGCGTGCTAATGCAAAAAACCTGGGTCCAGTATATGACCTTTACAAAAAAAACTTTTTGCGAAGTGGCTTACAAGGTTGATTTTGTTTGGGTAATGTTGCAAGTAAACAAAGGCTTGATAAGGTTTCCGATGTTTAGGGAACTCTAAAAAAAGATCCCTGTGGTAGCTTTATTGAAAAAAGGTTGGCTTGATTGATATTCGAACTTTACACGCTGAAAATGCAGACGCGTTTCGTTTCTGGGAAAAAGATTGACACAATTTGTTCTTGTCCGTATAACGGAGCTCGGAGAGTTTTTAACTTGGATTTATCTTTTAGGAGGGTCTACTCTATAATCGCCTTAATTTCGCCTAATAAATTCACGGTTTCGGAGGTATTAAAATTTACTTTCTGAAGTTTTTTTTTTATGGTACAACATTATTTAACTTTTACTAAGTAGATACTGTTTTTAAAGTAAATTGCTTTAAACAATGGTTCTTAAACTGTGGAACGGTTCTTAAAGAACACAGTGATATCAACATTTTGATATTTATTTTTCTATAACTTGAGGCTATAACTTTCTATAATTTGTTAGTGAAAATGGAGTTAAGTACGGAATGAGGCAAGACTTTTACTTCTTTTTTTGTATTTATTTTTTATTTATTTAATATAAAATTGTTCAGCGTTACAGAATTATCCAAGTAACCGATCAATTCAAAGATATACAAAGTAAATAAGATTAAAACATAATTAAAAACAAAAAAAGATAATATTAATTAAAGAAATAAATATTTCTATACATAATGTTGATCTAGGGACATCGTCTTTGATACTTTGTTTCATATTTCTAGTTTGTTTTATAATTCCTACTTAATATTCTAATTGATGATTATATATAAATCTTATCTTATATTATATGACTTATTTCACTTAATATGTAATATTACTTACTTCACATTATCTTTTATCTGACATTCTTGGGACATTACTTGATAACTAATTTTTGAATTGAAAATAGATTAATAAATGAAATATTATTTTTATAACTTAATTTTTTAATTATTTTATTTGATATTAATTGAATAATCTTGATATAACACACGATTAATACTCGCTATTCTGTAGATCATATTTATAATAAGTACATGTATAGACTAGATTAAGAAATACTACACTTTTTTTAACTAACTGTTATTTTTAAGAATTTGGGAAATAGAGGCTTATTATTATTATTATTCTACTTAAATACTCTTTATGTTACCAGCAGAATCCCTGGCATACAAGATACAGTATAAGGTAATTTACTCCCTCCCAGCATGTAAGACTTAGTAAGGACGGTATTACCACTATCAAAGTTTATGCCCCATACGCATTTCGGGCCAATCTCAGGAGACCGCCGTCTATGGCAAACTATAACTATTTTCGTATCCCACACTTACCGCATCTACCTCTTCATAATGTTTGGGCTTAGTGTTGCCAACTTTTTCTTATGATACTTGGCGCATTTTATCTTGTTCTAATTCTAAACTTATTTATTGAAGAGCTAACGTTTTGTTGGGGTTTAACTTAAAGATATGAGCCGTTTTTTTATATTTTAATGTTGAATTGATTACATTTACATTCTCCGCTTTATTATAAACTTTCTTTTATTTTGATAAATAAATATATCGTCACGACATGAATCCCCGAGGAGGTGTCAGAGGTGTTCCGTGTGTGAACTGTGAAATGCAATGCACTCGGTACACCCGCGTTTCACCAACGATTTTTATATTCCAACGTGATGCCCTATCGCCGTACTTCGGGCACAAATACACGCTTTTTAGGGCATGTAGGTTTCCTCACTGTTTTCCGTTCAGCAAGTAGTAAGAAATTTTATTTTGAACGCATCCGAATGGAGTCTTTGATCATGACAAAATCGGACGCTATTCTTTTAACAGGGATATTATTGCGTCACATTGCTTAATTATTAAAATTAATAACGTTTTCATAAATGTTTATTAATGAATCTACACTCACAGAACGGACAGCTAACCAAGCTCGATTTAAACTTGGTTAAAAAAATCAGTTATAATTTGACCGCCTCTTTAGTCTAGTTTAATCCTCTTTAGTCTAGTTTAGTCCTCTTTAGTCTAGTTGTACGGGCACTTGGGCTCTGTAAGGTATGTAAGCTATGGGTCTATATTTGTGCCTGAAGTACGGTGATATGGCTTACCACCTCCTGCGATGAGAAGTGCATTTCACAGTTCATACTCAGAAATCAAACTAAAAACGTGAAAAAGCTCCCAAATCGTCGGTGTTTCTTTGTATCCGTTTAATAAGGTTAATTTAAAAGAGTTTAAATAACACAGCTAAGTGTTAATAACAAGCTGACTATCTTCTGTATAAATTAATATACAGTCACATTGCGAATGATAACCTTTTTTTTTCAGATTATTTTTTCATGCGCAAACGTTTATGCCTAACAAGAATTTAATTATTCTCTCCTGCTCCCGAGGCCTATTGTGCTCAAATAAAACGTCGTACGCACTGCTGCCGGCCGTCACGAGAGCTCTCCGTGATAGATGATATTCCAGAACAATTAATCTTGGCCAAAATATGCGGACGATTTGCGAGTGAGTGCCCGGCCTAATGGCGGGGCGGATTACCACTCACCGCGACCTAGCCCGCGTAATTAGGGAAAAATGCATTAGCATCCGTACAATTAACTAAACGGTATATGTGTTCAACAGTTTTATAAAAGATAATGTGTTTTAAATCCTAATTTATATTATATATTTGAATTTGTATATATTTATAATATTATCTATTCCTTATTCTTTTATTTTTTATTAAATTTAAGTAAACCTAACCTTTATTATTTTCTTGTGTAGTTATTCTATAAAACTGTTATCTATAGACAGATTATTTAATTATAATTAGTCAAGGGTTATTACTTGTCTCTCTAACTCTTCTGCACCATATTTTGTATTCAGAGCTTTTATATTTAATTTTTTTTAATTGTATATTTGTAAAATGTATTTATTATGTTTGAAACAATTATTTATATATGTAGGTATATGTATTGTATACATATTGGTATGTATTATTATTCATATAATCTGGCTTCTACTTTATATATCTTATTTTATATGTACACCGCCTCTTCAGCAATCTTAATGTTTTTTTTTCCACCTAAAGGTTGTCTGGAAGAGATCGCTTTAAGCGATAAGACCGCCTATTTGTACTTACCCTCTGTACTCGTATTTTTAAGTTCAAATAAAGCTGTATTGTATTGTATATTACATTAAAACCGACCTGTAATAAGTGTATCTGATATACCTAGATTACGTAAATAAATATATTTCTATTTCTATTTCCTTCACCGATTTCAGAAGTCTAAGTAGTTGAGCGAAATTGCAGAATAGTGATGTCGTAATAATCGAAGTCAACCGTCGATTTTTTTGTGATACATCCGAAACTAAAAATCTGATTTGCCCCTAAAGAACACATATCCTAATAAAATGTTTTCATATGAAAACTTAGGTGCATTGCATATGAAAGCGACAAACGAAAATCGTACAATTTTTATATGTTTCGAAACAAATGTTGTAAAGTTACATTTTATACAAATTAATGCAATGTTACCACGGGTTATGATCCTTGATACCTAGATATAGGGTTAAATTGAAATAAAATAAGCTGTGTTTCTGATATCATATTTTTATTTGAAAGGTTTTATTACATTATGTATGGAATATAATATCGGCCAAATGGCCGCGGCTTCACTGGGCGGCGCGTATCCGAGAGGTCCAATTTCAATCTCCAAATTTTACACCTGTAGCTTAACCAGCGTCCCTATTGAGAAACCCTTCACATACGCAGACGACAAAAAGAATAACAGTTTGGATTTCGGCCATTATCAGGTAACAAGCTTCGAACCAAGAACCTCTCTCTCTTATGACGTCGTCGGTTAAAATGTGTTCCCATTTCTGTATAGGACATAGGAGGCAATATCATGCAATGGCGACACATGGTCATCGTGGAGGTTTTCATAAAGGCGTCAGACGCGACGCTCGCTCGGACACTGAAGGCGTTGTTATGCGACGCCGTTGTCCTCGGACAATGTCTTGCATAAATTTACTCTAATCGTGTAAAGCCACTGCCACTCGCATAATTTAACGCAAGCACTGCAGCGCATTCCTCTTTTTTTATTCCTCATAGTTTGCGGCTAACCAGTGGCTCGCGTGTTTTCATTAGATTTCGAGGATCCGCCGTTACCATTTCAGAGCGCTTTAGCAGTCGGATTGTGAAAAATCCGCCTTTTTCTAGTTAATCGAAACAGAAAACTTAAATTAAAAATTCACTCAATAGTTATTCAACAAAACCTTATTACCTATGTATTGTGTATGCTGCCATCGCAAAGTTTCCATTGGTTTCTGTAAATTAAAATTTCAAAATTATTGAGTAACTATTGAGTGAATTTTTAATTTACGTGTTCTGTTTCGATTAATTAGAAAAACTCGTATTTTTTTAATAAATCGAAACAGAACATTTAAATAAATAATTTGCTCAATAGTTCTCCAACTAAACCTTATTACCTATATAATCTGCAATGCTGTCATCGCAAAGTTTCTATTGGTTTATATTTATATACATTAGAATTTTAAAATTTAAACATTTTCTAATATTTTATGTTTTAACGGAAACCAATGGAATTGTTGCGATGACAGTTTACACAATAGATAAATTAACTCATGACAGATAAACCCTACGAGGTTTTTGCCAAGTGTTACCTGGTACCTATATATACGTTTTTTTTAAACCATAAATAAAGAAGTTGAAAAAAAAGGTAATTAGGTTTTGTTGAGGAACTATTGAGCAAATTTTGAATTTAAGTGTTCTGTTTCGATTAATTAGAAAAAGGAGTTTTTTTCACAATCCGTCTGCTAAGCGGCTCTTAACAGTAGTAGGAATAATAACGATGTTTAACGGCGTAAGTGCACGGTACGTTCGATAGCACGTTGAGTGCAGGCGAGGCTTCTGTATTGGCGAATGTATCGAAGTTTAATTTGAATGTGGAAGCCGATAAATACATCCGAAGGTAGGTTTGGCGTTCATTTATTGCTACTTGCATTAATTGTTTTTCCATTAGGACGATTATACTCTTAAAAAATTAGTTTCCTGTTAAGCTCGAAACTTGCAAATAGATTTAACCCGTCGTATCTACATGACAATTTAATCAACTCGTTGTTATAAAACAAGGTTTGTTTCTTTGAATGACTAGATAATGTTAATAATTAAGATACTCAACTGATGCCGGGTCCAGATCGGACCCGAAATATCTTGAGATTATTTTACAATATTTATATTTGCAATATCATATCCATCAGTATATTTATATAAAAAAACAAAAAACATTAAAAGCTTTTGCAGTGTATTTAATTTTAAAATAAGAGCAATACGAAAAGAGGATTTACCGAAAACCTTTCCGTTTGAATGATTCCATAAAAATTCAATGTTTTAACACACTTGTGGTATTTATAATAAGATACCTATGTATATTAGCTATGGATTTCTTTATAAATATTATAAGGTATGTAACATGAGGGGAAATTTCGCTGACCCACTTTTCACTCACCGGTGCAATCACAGTTAAAAGAATTTCCCCCGATAGTACTTCAAATTTGTTCAGTTATTTTTATAGCTTTATGATTAGGTTCACATTCCTTTATATTTATTTAATTGTGTCGATTTATTTCTCGTACGTCCCATATAATTTATTTCTCGTAAGTCCCATGTAACCTACCACATTGCTTGAAAACGCTAAAAACTGTTTTTTTTTAAGCTACTAAATAATAATTATATATCGGTGTTTAAAGCGGCAAAAATAGCGATGTTTTAAGCGGCATTGAGAGGCACAGCAGGCAAATGGACGCGCCAATGCAAATTAGAGAATCACAATTAGTGCCGATTGTTGTTTGTACTGCAGCTTGCATTTAGCAAATGGAGCAACCGGCTGAAAGATTCAGCAAATAAATTATGAATCCAGGAGCTCCGTTTTTATTACACGATCTTGTTTCTACCCGCAAATACGAATTTATTAGACGGCTCCAATAATGCGGGCCGCATGAGACTGTGACTCCGCTGACACAATTTTCGCCCTTATTATCACGGCCCGCCGACTTCTCTTCGATAATACCTATTGTGAACTTTTTCATATAGCGGATTGTACGAATACGCTTCGTCCGATGTTTTACGAGATCCTTGTATAACAAAAAAGCGGCTGTGAAAATAATATTTTGTTATTTCCTAAGGATGAGTACGACATAGACCTTTCGAGCCAGCAAAATATTATAAGTGGTTATATCAAAAGAAGCATATTTTTCTGTATATAGATACGTTGGCATTGCTTTGCTGAAATCTGTTTTCAGCTTTATTATTTCTCTAACGATTCTAGGTATTAGAATGATTACGTATATCAAAATAAGCACATCGATTAAATGCAAGAATGCTAATGCGAGATCCAATACTAAGTTAGGAATATCAATTAAATTCAAAACTGTTTTATCTGGCTTCCTTTAACGTGTCTCCTTACATTAGTCCCGCCAATATCTTGTTTTAAGCGAAAAGACTCATTGGAAGTTTTACAGTTTAAATTTGTCCCCAAACTTGAATTCTCAAGCGTGAATCTGTGACAAAGAATGTAGTACATTTCTACATCGACGAGTACAACAGAAGACAAAGGACATCACAATATCAGATATTGACATAACGAAATTTTTGAAAATCATATGTTTTATACCAGGTGTTAGAGCTGACGCCGGTCTCAACTGTGGAGGTACCACCATCTTACTTGGAGACCGCCTCGAAGTAATTCGGGGAGAGTAAAAGGACAGCTCACAGGCAAAAAACCAAGAGGCTATGGTGAGCCTGGTTTTTTGCCTGTGAGCTGTCCTCTTACTCTCCCCCGAATTACTTCGAGGTCTTTAAGTAAGATGGTGGTACCTCCACAGTCGACCCCGGCATCAGCTCTACCACCTGTAAACCTGTTTATTTATAAAGCGTAATTAATAATTGTCTTGAGGCAAAAAACACGCCATATTTTTTTTTAATTTTTACCGTCGACATAGACGGAACTGAATCCAATGCAAAATTGATGTTTAGCATTGTGGTGCCCCTTAAGGAACATATGTTCCAAATTACACGTTTGTATCTTTAGCTATTTAGGTTGTGCGTTGCCTGTTAGTCAGTCAGTCACGGAACTGTTAATAATAGGTCTTTACATGTGAATTTTCCGAAATTTTCTTACAGATTCACGAGTTCATAATTCCCGTAATTCAATAGCTATTTCCATTATTTGTTTTTGTTTGAAAGTTGATTTCAAGGTTTAGCACCTACGTTTTGAATTTTGTTCTTATTTTCAGTTGATTATAAAAATTAGAGCTTCAAAAACAGTTCGTCATAAATGCCATCCATTTCAATGATAAAATTCGTAATAATTTTTTACAGCTAAAACTTTTCAAAAATTATTTTAATGTTGCTTTTAGCTTAATGTTGTCTCATTAATACATAAACATAATTTGGATTTGTCAGTCCTAAAAAAAAAATGCAAAAATGTTAGTACTGAAAATTGAGTTTTCTTCAAATTCTCTATAGAAAACGGCAATTTCATATGTATGTAATATTAATAAAGGTAAATATAGCGAAAAATATTATTATAATTCCATTATTAGCTTTTATTCTACAATAAATTCTGTGGAATGAAATATATTTATTTATGTAATGTAGATATAACAGATACACTTATTACTAGTCGGTTTAAATGTAATATTATGAAATAATCTATGTCTAATAGTATTATTTAATAAATAAGAATATAGGGACTACACAAAAAAATAAACGTTAGGTTGACTTAAATTTAATAAAATAATACATTAGAATAAAATAAAAAATATAGGAATAAGGAAGAAATAATATTATAAATATATTAAATACATATAGTAAATATATTCCTAACTCCGCCCATTCGATTAGTCTTGCTAAGTAGAAGGGCACGAAACTTAGCAAGATCATGTCTTTTTTTTTCATATTTTTTGTTACAGAAAATAAGTGTGTAAATACAAAGTTCAAAAGTAAAGCTATACTTGATTTAATTGCAAAAATAGATTAAAAATACAGGACAGGAGAAATTCATGTCATGAAAGAAGAGAAATATAACACCTTTGTCTACCTGTCCCATATAGTCCATCTGCTTTTACAGTCATTTCATCTGTTATCAACTAATTAACCTTAATTCTAGAGGAATCATAACATAAAGGTAATGAGCTTATATAGGTCAGAAAAAGCGGGGCCCAGCGCATCTATTACCAACATCACAAATCTAAACAATACGTCTATGAGATTTAGTTATCAGCTGCATTTTTTTTTTAATCAAACAATAAACAAAGATGGCGACAGGTTCGCATCAAAACTGCTCCGTTTTGGTCGCCCACCTCAGAAATCATTGATGCAGTAGATACGCAAAACGGATCATGACCCAAGGAAAACATCAGGACGTTTCACCCATTACAATGATGTCGCATTCGGGACGGGGCAGCAAGACGGAGCGGGCCACAAATCGTCCGCATATTTGGTCAAGATTAATTGCCCTCAGAACATCATCTGTCAACCCTGAGGTCGACGAGGTTTTGTTTGCTGAACAAATAGCGTGTCCTGGTCCCTCGTTCGTCTTATTATGTGGTAGCGTTCGCGGTTTCATATAAATGTGTAGGATGCTCGTGAGTAGATGAAAATTCCTTGAATATAAATAGAATGGAATTATTCAACAGCGGTTTCTCAAAAGCTCATGTTGTTTATTTCACGATGTGAAAATTTCACCATTATTAATCACAATAAGGTATACTGGGTGTTATAAGATGAAGTTGCGGAAACCGGAAACTGGTGATAGCACTCGTCCATACAAACAACTTTTCCTATGGAGCCAACCCATGAATCGCGACATAAAATCAGCCCTTCCATAGAAAAGTTACATAGCTACCCGAACAAAATGTATGAAATAGCAGTTTTTTTTTCCTCGATTTCTCGATTTTTTTTCACGGAACTTTGTTTGTGTGGTCTAGTACTATCGCCAGTTTTCGGCTTCCGCAACTTCATCTTAACACCCAGTATATATTATACACAACTCGTATAAATTAATTATTTGAAAGAGGACTGTTTGCGCAGAAAAGTAGTAAAACTTCTCAAAGAACTAGGTATGCAAAGACAGTGAAAAGATGCTAGAATGATTAGATCCACTATGTGCAGGCGTATTGGAACGAAATTCCTTATCAGACGGTAAGTTACACTCCTGACACTTGGCGAATGAGAGCCAGGCCAAAAAAAGTGGAAGACTTCGACCGTCACGACACTTTTGCTATACAAAAGTGTTGTTTACAAGTGTAAATTGTGTTTACAAGGGTAAGTCAATGTATATTATTATATATATTACTGCAGTACAAACGTTATTTCTCGTTATTTAATCTTTCAAAAGATCCTTGTCATTCCACCAACCGACATAGGTCTGGATAATCGACCACTTATTCCCCTATTTTACGGTTTGTTTACTGCTGAAGCGACAAACTGCAATAAGAGCAGCCTATAACGATTTTCTGTACACTTATTGCTATTTTATACGAGCGGAACCCGAACGCGTTTACTGGCACGCCTACCCCCGATTAATTCTCACTGAATATTTAAGATATCTGATACCCTCATTATAGGAGTTCCGTGTTGACTTTAGCTGGCATTATTATAGTGTTGGACCAAAACAATATGGGTATTTACGAGTATTTGTGACAGGAATTTTGGCAAATCGTTATTATTTCATACCAGCTAGTGACCGTGTGGATCCAGTTTCTCCCGATCCCTTGGAAATTTCCTAAAATCCCTTCTTAGCGGATGTCTACGCTACGTAATACAAGGAACTTACAGTCCATATTTCATGTTCCTAGGTCCGTTTGGTCTGGGCGTTGATATAGCAGTCAGCCATCAGGGTTTTCAGTTATAGAAACGCGGTCACCCAGAAACTGAGAGAGTGACAGAGGTGAGACGTGAATCAGTCTTTCAAGGGAATTCCACAAGAAAGTCGGTAATGGGTGAATGACTGGCACGACCGGTATACGTTTACTCATGACGTCATGCCGAAACCCGACGAGTCGCTTGGCGGCCCGGTTTCGTCAAGAGAGTAGCAACAAGCCACTGGCGAAGCCTACCGCCAGTAAGTGGGCCTACGAGTCGTCTCTGCCAGGATCAGAGGCCAAGATCGCATGACCTTGGCAAACCTTTTTATAATCCCTTAGTCGCCTTTTTAGAAATCCACGAGAAGACATGGAGTGACAATATTCTTGTTAGATAACATTACCACACTTCATAGTCTATATAGTATAGATTATATACTATAAACAAGTACTTACGTATCGTGTAAACGACCTCTAACACGTCATAATTTCTGTTTGATGGAAATTGGTCTGAAAACGGAAACCGAACATCGATACCGAACTATCACATGTTTCCGATGAGGTGCGGTGCGGCTAGCGAGCAAAGTTTCCCCAGCCCTACCTTCCCTAACTCTTACTATATCCGAAATATCGCGTTGTTACCTGTAATATCGATGCCATTGTGTAGTATAATTTAACTCGTGGCAATAAAGGTAATTTCCTATTGTTACTAAAGTTAGGATTGGTAATTCAGGTTTAATCACCTTCACTTACTTTACAACACCTTCTACATAGAGATAAATCTCTCTGGAGAACTAGCTTGCCCTGTGAAAGGGGTTTTCGATGACACCTAGTGGCTTGCTAAGTCTTATTTATTTATTTATTTGGTCTATCAACAGATGATACACTTAACAACATACAATTAATCTAGCGTACAGTAGGAATAGAGTGTAACTCCAATAACAGGTAAACACTGCATGCAATAAAAATGAGAGGAGTGACGTGTGACGCCAGTTGGCGGAAGCAGAGACGCACCCGTCTCGGCTCTGGAGACGTCTCGTCCTCCGCCAACCAGTGCTGCTCGTTTAAACATTAATTATTTATATAAAAATAATTAATGTAATAAATTAAATAATTAATATATATATATGTAACCAATTTTGATGTGTACATATGTAAATTTTATATAATGAAATAATATATATATATATATATATATATGTTTAATAAACGAGAGCAAACTTATAATTAATATACATTTACATTATAATTAAGAAAATATTGAAATAATGTAATAATTTCGAAACACAACGAAAGAAAAAAAAAAAAAAAAAAGAGTCACAAAATCATATTAAACGTACAAAAAATTACTTAATGAACTTTTAAAAGAACTAAACGACATAAAGTTGATGTCTACGCTATTGTTATCTTTTACAACAAAATTATGTGTAAGTCTTCACAGAATGTAGAAGCAAATGATGCTATTAACGCTACGCGGCCAATAGAACTTAAAGGTTTGGTAATAACCTATAGTTGCCAGTTGAATATTTTTAAGGGTTCCTCATCAGCAGTGATAGGATCACTTTGTGGTCGGTCCGTCTGTCATGACCATTTTTTCAGAAATGGCAAGATTTATCAAGCTGAAATGAATACAATGGTATATGTGGTTATATTTTCCCAATATTTCGGCAAAATAACATGCTTCTAGCTTATTTGAATCTAGCTTCTCAGATTTAGGATTCACGCTTAAAAGGTACATGCAGTCCGAGCGCGTGCTCCGAGAAATCTTTATTAAAGTTGAATTATTGTTTATTATTTGCCCCACCGACGCTTCATTAACCTTAATAAACCTTAAAAACGACTGATATAAAATGCGAAGCTAAAAGTTTTTGTAGTAAAATTTTGGTGTTAAAATGAAGACAATCCATCCATCCCTGTTGAAGTAAAAAACATCTTAATGAACTTTTGTGTAAAGGTTTTAACTACATATGTATCTATGTACCTATTATGTAGTCAACTCCTGGCCTTGACTGCATATCAACACGATCGATGCTTGTTTTTGATTTATTATGAATACTGTTTGGAATGATTAAGGATTCCATCAGTGTGTGCGCATGTAATGATAATGAGTCACTCGACCAACCTTCGTCCGGAACGCATGTATAATAATGTGTATGTACTATCGAGGGAAAATCCGCAGACCCACTTTTCGCCGGTATTGCTATGGCGATATAAGCGAAAAGTGAGTCTGCAGCAATTTCTTCATATGGTACATACATTATGCTCACTCGACAAAATACGATTAATGTCTCACTATCTGTACTCCTTCACGTGCTTGCTTCAGGACCCTTGTGTCAGACGAGACACTCAGTCTATTTTATTGTACCCCAAAGTTAGCAAATACTGTAATGTCGTTTTAAATTAGAAACGGTCACAGCTGTGCACTCGTCCCATGCGTTTGTTTTGCCCTGAATGGTCCGATACTACACGCTGTTCATTTCCGATTTTTCCGTTCAGTATTGGCTGTAATATAACAAAGCTTTTTAGGGTTCCTTACCCAAAGCGTAACTAATGGGACCCATTACCAAGACTCCGCTGTCCGTATTTCTGTCCGTCTGTCACCAGGCCAGGCATGAACCGTGATAGTTAGACAGTTGATATTTTCACAGATGATGTATTTCTGTTGCCGCTATAACAACAAATACTAAAAAACAGAATAAAATAAATATGTAACGGGGCTCCGATACAAGAGACATGTTTTTTGCCGTTTTTATGGATAATGGTACGGAACCCTTCGTGCGCGAGCCCGACTCGCACTTGACCGGTTTTGTACAAAATGGCGGCTCTTACACGTCGGTTTTGTCTCGTAACATAAACGACACGACATTATCGAGATGCGTCTTCAGAGAGCTCCTTTGTAACGTTACACTCGGTTTATTAGCGAGGCCATCATAGTGGCTGTTAAAAGGGCTATTGTTCCTTTGGGACGTCGCTGGACATTGTCTTCGGCAGCCGCGTTTCCTCTCCTCCAATGAAAAGCTCGCGCTGTTCCGTTCAAGCTGTTTACCTTATCACCGCATGAAATGGCACCGCAGCTCTTGTATTCCCACGTCGCCGGTTGCCTTTAGTTCGCGCTCGCTCTTTGTCCTTTAGTTTTAATTAAAGTATCTTATTTGTCTTTGTCTTTTAATTTCTTTCGCAACTAACGGGGGTCGTTTTAGATACTCGTTTATCAAGAAAAATATTTCTGCAATACCGTTTTCATTTTGCTCGTAAAAGACAAAGCGCGTTCGGTCGGTGCCCATTCTGAATTAAGAGCGGTTTCGTGAAAAACCCGCCTTTTTCTAATTAATCGAAACAGAACACTTAAATTTAAAATTCTCTCGATAGTTATTGAACAAAACCTTATTACCTATTTATTTATTTATTAATACACATGAATACATTACAGGCACAAGTCCAATGCGTATACATACATGGAAAACAGAAAGAAATTTTAATACACTAAAAATCAAAATATACATACACTTAGATTAAAAATGGTTACTGCTCCAAGTATTATATTGTGTATGTTGCCGTCGCAAAGTTTACATAGGTTTACGGTTTAAACTAAAAAAAAAAACAATTTCCAATTCCAATGGAAACTTTGCGATGGCAACATACACAATACTTAGGTAATAAGGTTTTGTTGAATAACTATTGAGTGAATTTAGAATTTAAGTGTTCTGTTTCGATTAATTACAAAAAGGCGGGTTTTTCACAATCTAGCTCCGAAACCGCTCTTAAGATCTCGGTAGTGTCTCTTAGCAGGTTCGCGGTCAGGCCGGGTCATCTGGTTAATATTCAAAGGGTCACGTGATCGTGAATTCTGAGAGCGTTTCAGTTTCGCCGTGAACTCGAAACGGGGACACTTTTTAGAAAATAGAAATTTCAGTGCTGGGTGAAAATGGCCCCCGATACCGACTGCAACATTTGATGGAGACCCGTGTTTAATTAATGTTTGTTTGCTTCTGTAGTTTCCGATGTGTAGTTTGTACCAGTTGAGTTTGAGTATTTGTGTTGGGATAAAGCAGGAATTAATTCACATCGATACATTGGATTGGTGGGGAATGTTTGCCTGGGAAATGTGTTTGGTCGCTCTTTGCATCGCTATTACAGTATCTCGCTCCGCCTCTTTTGAGACTGCGGATTGCGATGGCACTAGTCTGCGCTTAATAAAAGGTCAACTCTGTGTTACTTGTTATTTTGTGTCTGTTTTAAAACCTTGATTAAAAAAGTTGTGCAGGCGGCCTGACTGAATGTTGTATTAGGGGTACAATTTATGTTTGTAGAGTAAAAGAGATGTTTGGCATTTGCCGGAATTACAAAATGGTTGAACAAGGTACTCGGACTCGTTTGAGAACAAATGTTCAGATTTTTCGAACGGACTCGGCTCAAAGCGGTTCGTAGTTCAGGGAATCGGTTCAAAGCGGCGATTTGAATCAGTGGGCTGTGAGTTCCGCAAATAGCTACATCGAGAGCAGAGGTTCTGTATTCATTACTTAACTTTTTAATCAAATTTAACTTTGAATAAGAAACCCTCGTTGATTTTCTGGTTGAATGGACTTCAATGAGCTGCATAAAAGTGTATTAATAAGCCTTTCATTAATATATTTTGGCGGTATAGGCAACCAAATTTTTTTAAATTTGTTTTTGCTTTTTTTTTTTTTTTTTTAACCCTAGCTCACTAACCTTAATTTCCAGTAACGTTATCACTAACCATTCGTAAATTTTACGACGGATTAAAACATCAATATTTATTAAATCAACTTTATTTATGACACACAACGACCTTAATTAGCAGTCTTAGTTTTCTCTTAATCAAATAACATAATCGGTTTGAGAATTAATTTACATTGAACAATGATTGCACATAGAGACAATATGCTCCCTGCAAATCGCTTTTTTGCAGCCCTTGCAGAAGTTAGTGGTCATACGACGTTTTTTTGCAGGGACAATAACGACGATAACACAATATATCCCGATCTAATGAGCGTGCATCCGCAATGAGTGATTGCGGGTCACTAGCGATGCGAATTAGGAAGGTATAAGGAACGGGGGGGTGGCGGGGGTGGGGATCCTACCAAAACACTAAATGTTCAAGGTACGCGTCGTCATTTTGACGAATGGTTAGTGAGCTAGGGTTAAGTTCATTGTAGATTAATGTGAAAAAATTCTCTAAGAAATACACATTCGATTTTAATCAGTAGAAAGTTTGAAGGGACGTAGCAATCCAGAGAACCTAGTCCTGTACCGTACGTAAATACCAAATTCTTGCTTTATTATTCCTGATATCGATATAAACTATTTTACGATGGAATGGAAAGTGCGTGTAAAAAGACGACGCCAGAAACTTAGAGGAATTATGGAAAAACCCGTCCGGGTTTATGACGGACGGTCGTCCGGAGTGTTTACGAGTCAACCAATGAGACCGACCACACAGGGGATCACTTTGATATCCGGACAAAAAAACAGATATCGGTCTTGAGAATGAAACCTTTTTTTTTTTAAGCAAGAAAATCTCATTTTGAGCTGTATTTAAAAATGTCAAAATCAAAATTAATTTTCGTTTTTTGTTCTATATTGTTTATCTGTTATGAGGGAGTAAAATTTAAATTCCATGAATGCCTGTAACATTTTCACTTTATCTTTTAAGTTTTATTCCCATTCCATTTTTGTTCCATATTTTACGGCTTCCGGGAATGTCTGAAAACCGGAATTAATTACGAGTTAATAAAAAATTGCTCTTTGTTTATACTTATTTTCATTATAGAATTAAGTGATTTAAGAGAAAGCCTTCGTTTTTTCAAGAGTTTTTGAACGATCGTACAGAATCTACCACTTACCCAATCAATATGAAACATATATATGTGTTTTTTCACATCTTTATTTTGCCGTTGTATGTAGCGTTACCTAATTGGAAAACTTTCGCCCGATAGATTTTACTTTTGAAAGTAGTCTCTTTTTGAGTGTTTTTTTGGTTTTTTGTTTAATCCATTTGATCTTTGTGTCTCATATTTTACGATCAGTACGAAAATATTGTTTATTAACTGTAGTTTGAAAAATTACTTAAATGCAATATTTTAATTTTAGTCGATTTTAATCTTAAAATTAAACTCGTTCTGAATCCATTCGCACGCATTTTGGCGCAAGCGATTATCAAATTTATGAAAGTTATTCTACGAGTTATAATTGCAAAGCCGCTGTGCGCCTTAGGAAGGCCTCGTCTAAAACAAAATTGTTCCGCTATACCGATCATAATATACATTGACGTGAGCCGTTTTGTTTAAGAGCTCTTTAGCAGCAGATTCTAATTTACAGTAGCCAATTGAAATTTTGCTATGACAGTTTACGCAATACGTACATAGGTAATAAGGTTGAATAACTATTGAGCAAATTTTGAATTTGAGTGTTCTGTTTCGACCTTAGAGCAACGCGGACCTGGGGATCTAAAAAGGCCGACTTGGATGAATCATAAAATGATTTGAAAGTAGGATAGAGTCAGAGCTTTTTCACGCGTGCAAAAGAGACGGCTTTAGAACAGAATCATAATGTGATTCATGCAAAATGGCCTTTTTAGAGGACCTGCTTACGGTCCGCTGTGCAGGTTTCGATTCATTAGAAAAAGGCGGGTTTTTCACAGTCCGGCTGCTAAACGGCTCTATTGAAACACTAACTAATACAATTTCAAAAATCAAATCAAAATCAAAAATGTTTATTGTGTTAACCAAATAATAACATAATTACAATTACAGCTGGAGCCTTCTTTTAAGTAAAAATACCTGTATCAGAAGACTCCGCTCCTTCAGTCCGCAGCTTTGGTTTTACAAAACAGTTTAAAAAATTTGCTTAAAATTTAAAATTTACAAAAATTAATTAAAGTAATAATAAGAACACAATTAAAGTAATAATACGAACACAAAAGAGATATGTATATAATAAAAGAAAGATAACATCCTGCATGCGTCCATATTATGGAAGTAGCTAAATATGAGGGGGTGCATGTGAGTGTGAGAGGGTGCATGTGTGTGTGTGAGTGTGTGTGTGTGAAGGTGAGGGAGGGTGTATGCGTATGTTTATTTGTATGCTCTATATTTATGACCGGTCATCCAAGGGTTGCAAACAGTTCAAATGGAATGATGTTCACCTCTAAGACCATTATCTAATGGGAAAACTTACACCATAAGGAGGCCCAACAAATGCGCTGCTTGTCCTGATTTAGGGCTGCCCATCCGAGATTGATTGTGATAGATAAGGAACTTCTACTATCTGACCCATATTAGTTAAAAGGTAATTCAGATAATTATTAGTACAACACTAGTATATGTATACAGGCTGTAATCGTTAAGTGTGACCAGGGGATTATTCCGTAACTATTACAGATATTGAAAAATTTTAAACTGATATCGAAAGTACGTTACCTAATCAGTAAAATTACATCAATAACTTTTTGAAAATCAAACGAGAATTATCCAAAACTTTGACATTAAACATTCCCATACATTTAGTATTAATGCGATATTGAAACAAGGTTCATTACTAATTTGAAGTGGTAACATAATTAATCTACACGTGTATCTACTTGAAAACCATTATTATCATATCATACGTAATCATAAAATGAGATTAAGGTAAAATGAGTACTAGACCACTTAAAATGAGGAAACTAAAACCTTTCTACTAATCTCATACTAAATGTATGGGAATGTTTAATGTTAAAATTTTGGATACTTCTCGTTTGATTTTCAAAAAGTTTTGATGCCATTTTACTGATTAGGTAACCTACTTTCGATATCAGTTTAAATTTTTTTGATATCTGTAATACTTACGAAATAATCGCCTGGTCATACTTAACGATTACACCCTGTATAGCTAAGTGTAATAAATTGATTTGCTTTTAATAAACACAAGCGCCATGTTGGGTGGAACGCATAAAATTAACATTTACAACAATATTAGTTTAGTGATTTAGTAAATCGACAATTTATTGAGCATTAACGTAATGGATGCCTGCTTTTATAGATTATTGAAATTCTAAAATTCAGCCCGTGTATTTTACTGAACTGGAGCCGATAAATGACATAGATTTATTAATGGTCATTTGCTTGTATCTGATAGATATTTATTCGTCTATACATAGTTGTTAATTTTGGTAACCGTACTATGTATTTGGTTACCGAGATCAGACCTGGGCCTGCAGTCTCGACAAAGTTAGCGATCGCTATCCTACCGGTTTCGGTCGTTAAGTTATAAAAATCTAATTTTTAAGCTTTTCTATAGTATCTACCGTCAAGCTATCGACTGAAATTGGAAGCGAATTCGTTACGCTTCCGATTTCAGTCTATAGTTTTGAAGGTAGACACTAAAAAATTATTGATTTTTATCAGTTAACGACCGAAATCGTTAAGATAGCGAGCGCTATCTTTTTAGAGACTGCAGGGCCTGATTTGCCTTATTGCTCATATTGCTCGTGCTCAGATGTCTCCACGTTTCCTCCCAATTATTTCACCTACATAAACACAAAAAACATAGTACGGCACATCTACTCCTATTTCTCACGCACACTAATAGAAGAGATGCAAAAAAAAGGGCGGCGTGTCAACCTGTATCCACGGATAACACAACACATCAAATCTCTATCGACATTCGAGGGCTATTTTTGACCTCATGCGTTCGCAAGCGCCACGCCCCCTTATCATATCTCCTCGGTTCAGATATCTATGATTAATAAGGTTGTTGTCTTTGTTGCAGGCAGATTCAATGAGCGCGTCGGGCGCGGAGGCCGAGACAGCGACGACTCGGATGCCGTGAGCTCTAGTCCAAGAGCACGCGACGTCGCCGTGATGATCACAACCCGCCACCATGCGTCGGCGGCCATTTTAAACCGGAAACGGACGCGTTTGTCGGCTCGAGATGGCCGTCAATCGCGGCGCACCCAGCTACCCCGTGCGCGCGCGCTTCCTTGCCACCCCTCTGAACTATGAAATGTGGAAACACGGCAAGTGGCGACAGAAAACGTCACCGTCAAGGACAAATACAGCCGTTAGGGTTCCGAGATAGAGGCAGTTGTGCAGTGATATCATTGTTAGAGGCCTAAGTGTTACTGTACTGTGTAAATATAGTGTTTAGGATTTAAAATGTCAGAGGGACGTTCAGCGCGCCAGCCGCTGCTCGAATGCGGCGGCGAGTATGCGCACGCGCATAAGTCACTAGCCCCCAGATGCTGCTTCTGGCTGGCCAGCCACATCAACGTGAGGAAATGTGTCGCCGGGGTTATGATGCTCTCGGTCTTCACGATACTCTTCTACGGATATTACGTCACGGCTCCACTTACAAGGTTTGTGAATATTTACTATATAGCCTCACACAGCCGTTCTCGGCCACAGCGACAGCTTCTTTAACTCCTGTCAAGTTTGAGAGCTAAGCTGTCCAGCTCTCTGATGTGCTCTCAAGTGACTCGCGTAACCAATATTTACTATCTCTATTTTCAGCGATTGTAGTCCACAACCAGATGTCCTTTTAATTTAACATAAAAAAAATATCTCGACCTTGGCGTAAAATATAAAAGAAATAATAAATTAGTTATTTTCCGTCCTTGTTTATATCGTATTTTTTAAATAATGGCTTGTGGGTAAAATATAGATACTGTCGCGTGCCAGATTTGACATCTCTGTTAGATTATAAGATCGGGTAGAATTGGACCCCGAATAACTGAAAACAAGTTCCATTAGAGCTTCAACCCTTCTCCCTAAAGATTTGTTATTAAAATTGACCCAAAGAACTTTGAATTTTCCCATCAGCATGGAAATCATAACTGACATAATGGAAGCGTATCGTATCTCAGAGAATACAAAATTAATTTACCAGTTCGACCGTGTTGCTTCAAAGAATTTTGTATACAGCAAAATATGGAGTGTGCTACAACACATGATTCATTTTATATTAATTAACCTGAAGTGAATTAATAATGCAGCGTTTATTACTATTTATGCCTTCATCCGCACTTTCTTTAAATGTGCATTAATTTAAATTGCGTCGGGTACGGTACTCGAACATAATTAATTACTTTAGTTGAAATATGCGTCATTCGCACAAAATCCAATTTGGCCGCTATCGGGGGTAAACACATCGGGTGATATGAATTTATACAAAATGAACGCTCAACTCATTTCGAATCGTTTCCACCTTCACTTCGGACTGGCATTTCGAATTTCGAAGCGAACTTTTGAATTTTTCTCGTTTATTTCGGCTTCAAAAAGCTTATGTTTAAATTATTATTGTGACATGATGCCTCTGAAATGATGAGGCTATAAAATCTTCATAACCGTTCTATATAGTCTGAAACATGACGCAGTATTGCGCTAGAGGCTTTTAATTTCATGTTGTTATGTTGAAGGCTGATAAAGTCTTCTTTATAGACTCGGTTGCTTTTATGTGTTTTTGTATCTGTGGGTTTACATCGGTCATAATAAACTGTGGAACGTGTACTATAGGTATTATTTTTTCAAAACGCATGTACCTTTATGCCTTCTTCTAATTCGCTAAAATCTAACTAGTATAACAGCAGTGTTTTTTTAAAAAGACCTACGCATCCTAGAAATAAAATTACTTATACCTGTACACAATAATACACAATTGGATTAGTAAACGAAAAGAAAACGTTCAAACTTAAGGCGATATGCGAAAAAAATACGGGTGTATCTTATCTGTGTATTTCATGAAATACACGGAAAATTTTAATAAATTTCTGGTATATGCATTTTGACTATATAATCTAGGGTTTTGAAATTGGAAAACATGTTTGGATAAATTTTCGTCGGTAGAAATAATTGTTGAAAGGTGGTCTTCAGATACACTTTTTCTCCTCGTTTGACGAATAGGAACCATATTCAGAACTCAAATATATTTTATTAGGTGTGTTTCAACAATATCTAGAGATTTGAAATTTTTCTAGCTATTTTAGTTTATTTAATAAAAATATAAAACCAACTTTTTTCCCTTTTGCCCTGAATCCGCTTCTCTCGCACTGCGCGATTTTTCGCTTGGAGTTACAGTGACAAAAATAAAATTCGCATAGCCTCTTAATAACGTAATGCTTCTTTTTATGTTATGGCTGCCTTAAACCTAATTTCGGTAGGTATGTCATTTCCTTTTTTTTCTGCTTTCATAATAATTGTGTTTTCCTATAGTGATTGAACGATGTTGATATAACGCCACTTAGCTTTATGCACTGACGTTATATTTTCCACTGTCGAAACTGGCTGAATATGAATTTGCTTTTGTTGAAACTAACAAAAAAGCACGTCACTACTTGAAATTGTAAGAAAAATCGATTCTAAAGAGTGTTATAATAATTATTAACTCTTTCGAATTATGTATTTATTGATCTTGAGGAGCTACATGCAGCATATCCGGAACAGTGTAACATCATCCTAACTAGCCAGTATCGTCGTGAGTGGGGTTCGATGCCTCGTCAATAATGCAAGCGGGGAACAAGCAGAGCTGCAGCGAACGTTTCCAGCTGCTAGATCCAGGTGTACAGTTGATGGGATCAAAGTGCCTTTGAGTCGAGGAGATAGGATTCGTAATCGATTTGGGGGAACGCTGTGAACAGACGTTAAAGCCGGTTACTTCTGATTATGATTTTGAATACGTAAAGGAAATAGATTTTTTTATATTAAAGAATGTGATTTCCGAGTTTTCTGAGAGTTACATAAATGCCAGCTAAGCCAAGATTATGCTACTGTATGTAGAAACATAGTTATGTTGATTTATATTTAAGAATCAAACTGAAGTCATTGGAAAAAGGAAGTAACTGAAGGTTGTTACAATTTTATTTGAGTAACTCTAAAAGCTAGAGTCACAAAATTGGTAAAAATATCTCGAAGTGCTTTGAAAACATTGTTAAACTTTTGCAGTCGGGACGAGACTTGGTCCGCTCTACATATTTTAAAATGTTTGCGAACTCGTTGCCATTCTTATCTCTTTTTCGTGATAGTCGGGCCAAGCGTATAGAAAACTCGCATTTTCCGGATCCTTTCCGCTTCGCTAACAACGAAGACATGTAAAATCAAAATGCGAGAGAACTCGTGTCATGCGTGAATTCTTTATATTCACTGTATTTTGATACCAAGTTCTCTCAAAATTAGCGGCTGATGCAGGAAATTAATTTCATCAAAAGCGATTTACTTAGTGGCGGCCGGTGTTGTCGTCTTTTGTTTGGCAGCTTTTCACTTTGAGAAGGCGGCGAAATATTTTAAGGCAATTTATCGCGTGATTTTCTGTAATTAGGGCGGATGTCGTGTTGCTATGAGAAAATATTTTATTTTATCGGCTCTGAAAGTTAGTCGAGATGAGGGGCAGTGGCAACGGCAGCGGGGCGGCAAAACTTTCCTCGACTTCACTGAATTTATAGCGAAACTTGCGTCGGGCTAATTAATGGAAGCAGCTTCGCTAACGCATGGCGGGAACTCGCTGATTTAATAGCGCATTATCTTCACTGCACCGAAAACTCCGAATAACTCACTAAAAACATATTTCAACGGCTCATTTTCGCCGGTTAAGTAGTATTCATCTAACTTTCTCTATTACGCAGAAAATAATTTAAGTTAAAAACTAATTCTCGAGTGTCAGTGGAGTTTGTTCGGGCGATATTGTAATTTGGGCGGCAGCTACTTATTATTATTAAGAAGCGGGTCGGCTGTTTCTTTTCAAGGCATCGTAAAAGTTTCCTTCCGGTTGATTCGGGCTTTCATTAAAGCAAAGAGGCCGCAAGTCTCGACCGTGGCTTTCCCGGATAAATATTTCCACAGATTCCGCCCCTATTTATTTAACGCCATTGAGATAAACCCTAATGGCTCTTTGATGTGGCTTCAACTCGAACGTAGGTAGACGTAACTTTAACACTGATTGATTTTCTTGCGAATTTATTAAGGAGGTTTACCTTTTGCTTTCTTATATTATTTCTTAAATGTTGTAAGACCGTTAAATCTGTACATATTTCACGTAGCGTCACTTATGTGAGAAGTTGAGCTCAGAAACTGCAGACTAATGGGTAAGGTTCTTCTTGTGACGTAGCACAAAGTGCTGGCTTTCCCATTTATCTATTTAGTCTTCTCTTGGTACTGATTCGAAACCTTTAAGGATTGAAGAAAAATCAAGTTTTAAGGTTATGACAAGTCTACTATTTATTTATGTATACAGGTGTTGTTTTAGTGATTATTAAATTTAAGTAAACCTAACCTTTATTTTTTTGTGTATTTCCCCATATTATTATTTATTGAATAAAACTATTATACATAGATTATTTAATTATATTACATTAAACCAACCTGTAATAAGTGTATCTGATGTAAATTTCATTTCATTTCACTTCCGTCACAGGGTAGGTTGTGTTCACGATGCTTATTACAAAATAATACCACATAAAAAGAAGATAGGTATCCCCTTTTTTATTTGTACTACATTTTTCTTGATAAATGGTCGCTGCGGCACGAAGTCCCAATCCACCCTGCCGCCGTTCCGCCATTGCTGAATTAAACCGCCCCCAAAATATCCTAAATGAAAAAAAAAGTTATCGTGAACCCTGTGGTGGAAGTTGCTAACCAAATCAACACCCTGTATATTTATTTAAAATAAAGATGAAATGTATCGGAAACCTTTTGAGGTTTTTAAGTACTCCCACTAAGGCCCACTTGCTGCATGTTCTGAACTCGACTTTAACTCGGGTTAAGTCAAAAAATAGAGGGTTAAGAAAAAGCTCTCTTGCACCAATCAAAATCTCGGGTTAAACTTGTCCCAATCAAAATCTACGATTAAACTAAGAGAAAGTCATCAGAATTTAACCTGACTCTCACCTCGAGTTAAACTCGGGTTAGCGAAGTAATGTTACCAGTGTGACTTGAATTTTGTCGTTTCCAATCATACCTCACTGGTTGCAACTAATTGGTTGCAACTAATTACTTTATGGTAACATTCCAAAATATGTCAAACATTCGCTTAGCTCGGATTTACTAACCCGCTTTGATATTATCATGGTGCAATAGGACTAATGAAATGTCGGGTTAGTTAACTCTTCCCTCGGGTTAGCTAACCCGAGGGTTAAGGATTTTTTCTCAATCATGCTGCAAGTGTGCCTAAGAAATTATATCACTAAAATAAAACAATAATAATAATTTTTACGAGAAAATTATTTCATGCAATAATAGTACATTATTGCAAAGGCAGCGAAATAGGCAATTGCAGGTCGAGTATGAGTTTGAAGGTCGAGCCGCAGGCGAGGACTTCAATGATACGAGACAGGCAATTGCCATTTCGGCCGAGGCATATATAGTGCTTTTCTTAAAAAAAATGCAAGGAAATAAAAACGGGCCTTTTACATAATAAATTTCCGTAGTTCTTCAAGTCAATGCTGTTTTTAATACGAGTATGAACTGTACATTTCAGCATAGAATAAATGGCCCATAATGTAGATGGCTTTTTAGTTTTAGCAATTTCATTGAAATACGCCAAAAACACTGTTTCGGAGAACAATTTTGCATTTTTCTCGTTTTTCCAGAACATGATATTTTCATATACTTTCATATATTTTTCTTTTGATTTCGCTGGAAGCAGGTTTTCCATCGCTAATTTAGCTTCCGATCTTAAATCTGGTGGAGTGCAGTCAATGTCCATTTCATTTTCATTTTCAGAATTATCGGAACTCATTTTAATTTATTATTAACCAAATAACAACGAACTGCGCTTTACCGCTAATTTTTTTTTTTTTTACTGTTTGTGCCGAAAAGTAAACGCATCTGTGGTTATACAGCCACGAGAACGCAATGTGTACGATAGATGAAAGAGTTCTAAATTCAAACAGCACACCGTTTCATACAACATTGCCGGTGCGCTCTTCGTTCCAAATTCAAAGAATGCGCCGGGAAGTGATTTTGGTTTTTCAGTCTACGTAAATATGATACTTCGCGTGTTCTTTATTCAAAAGTAATGATAATATTTCCGCGTATGTTTAAGAAAATTGGTATTTTTGTTGTGCAGCCTGGTGTGGCGGGACCGTATCCCACGTCCCCTGACGCAATGCTCGCTGCTGGAGTCGCAGCAGCAAGCGGCCAGGGACCATCGCTCCGACGCGAGACTCCGGATCGACGCCAAGGTGCTCGTCATCGTCGAGTCTGCCTACTCCAGGCTCGGCCGAGACATCGCCGAGCTACTCGTCGCTAATAGAATACGGTGAGCTTTTTTTTTGCCGTCTCAAAGAAGATAGTAATAGGAATGCTTCGGTAGTTTGGACATGTAGAGAGAATGAATGAAAGTAGAGTGACGAAAGAAGTATATAAGTGGAAGGTACAGCTCGACCAGGCCGCCCTGGAAGGACGTATGGTGACCAAATTGGCGACATACTGAAGAAGGACATTGTCAAAAGTACCAGGAATAGTAGAGCTTGTATGACAAGATAGATGTATGTGGAAGAGGCGAAATAGGTGTGTCAGGATCGTAGCAGATGGACATCTGTAGTCTCTGTTTACCCCTCTGGGATACAGGCGTGAGTATATGTATGAGTTACTCTATAGCTGTACTCGTTCTGTCAATTAAACATTCTACTTTTTTACTTCAGAGTCATACTTTGAGTAATGAGCTGTGAATGGATTAAAAAGTTCCCAATTTATGTTTTTTCGCTTTTATCTCAAAAGAAGCATGCTGTAGCTAAAAAGTGATTGAGAATAAAGTTAAGCCTATAAAATTACCTACAAGATTGCTCTAAAACATTATTCCGCATCTCCTATAGTTTCAGAGACTAAGCAAAAAAAAACGCCCCTGGAAAGTACGTCGACTCATTGCCATATTACGTAGTGATATAGTTACCTATTTACACACACAGTCTCAAGGGCGGATCCAGCCTGCGAGCCAGGGGGTCACAGGCTCCGAATTAGTCCAAATATATAATAAAAATGTCTGTATAGAAAAAAAAGTTGAACTAGACCCAGGGGGAGGGGGGGTCATGACCCCCATGACCCCCCCGGATCCGACGTTGTACAGTCTACGTTAAAGGATCCACATCTACGTTCCAGGATTAGTTAAAAGTTCGGTAACAAGTTGAGGATTGCTGAATCATACGTAATGCAACTTCGTTGTACCATGACGTCATAGATTGAACAAGCTCGCAAAATAGAACATGGTCACGGCCTGTACGTATGTTATACAAAGTGGTTCCAGTGTGATCGAACTCTGAAGGAAACTTCATTGGCATAGAGATGCGGTCGGCGACACTTGGCGAGCGATCGTAGCGTGATCGTGATGCGAATGAACTGTCAAGAGGATAGGCAAAATTTAGCACCTTTTGCCTCAATCTGAATTAGACTTAATTACGTTCAGTTTAGGTCTATAGCTGTGCGTAAAGAGGCATGGTGGTTATGATGACGAAGATACCTAGCGTGAGTGAAATTATCTGATTATTTGAGATATTTTTAACCTGCTTCTTTAACCAGAAATTTATTTTCGGGCAAACTTTATACCAATAAGTCGTATGCAAATACATTAAAGTTAATCCCGTGATCAATGTTTTCTCGAACATTTCTTGTTCAATTTATAAGATTGAAGAATAAGAATAAGAAGAAATTTCAAATTTTGGAAAATAGACATACTTTATATTTGAGTCAATACGGTGTGACGTACTAACGAAATTTCGTCAGTTTCCTTGGTTAAGTAAGTTTTTTTTTGTTTATGTTTGAGATCACCGTATAGCACTCCCAAAGTAATAATGTGCCTACAAATCTTCGCCACTGTTCGGCAAAGTCCGTATTCCCTTGCACTTTCTATACAATCAATAAGGTCACGTTGGACGTCCGGTCGCTCGGCTATAGATTTGCATGTGCATTATTACTTTGGGAGTACTGTAAATCACAGATTAAACAAACAGCAGCAGATGTCACTTGGATAGGTTGTTGCCATCAGATTGAAGGTGCAACTAAAATATGTTTCTGATTTACAAAATTTTCCAGACTAAAATAGAAGTACAAAAAACCAGCCGTATTGTGGATGATAAATTTAATTTTGTCATTTTTTTAACTGTGCTAAAGTTTTTGGGCTGTGACATACGGACGGACGGACAACGGAGTCTCACCATAGAGGTTCCTTTGTACCTTTTAGGTACAATGGAATCCTAAAAATCATTATTGAATATTTTTAATGAACTACCGCCAATATACTGTACCAGCAATACTTGATTCTGCCGAACTCCATTCATAATTACAATTAATATTTCCTACAAAGCGCTGAAGCTTGCAAAACGCCGAAAACGAGAGTGGGATTTCTTTTGTAGCTGTTCAATAAACAATAACGCCGGGTTCTGTTTACTTTCCCTTTATCGTTCCGGTACATAAATCACGTTGAATTTGTAAAGAAACAGGTCAAGTGCATGTATTTATGTAGCAGTCTACTTTCGGTTTCAGTACATTAGACGCAGAAACACGCGAATGTTGAATTGAAAACGCTGGCTTTCAGCTTGCAGTAATGGGGATATTAGATTTAATTCCGTTGATATGTTAATCGGAGGTACTGATAAATGGTTGTATATCGGGTAAATTTTCGAGTATTGGGTAAATAAAAGTTTAACTCCGATATCTACAATCTGGATCCATCATTACAATTAGTTGAAGAGCTTATGCAAGGTGTATCAGTGACGTACTGGCCCTCTAAAAAGGCCGCTTTGGATGAATCATATTATGATTCAGTTCTAATACCGTCTCTTTTGCACGCGTGAAAAAACTCTGACTTTATCCTACTTTCAAATCATTGTGTAATTCACCCAAGTCAGCCTTTTTAGTTCCCCTGAGCAACTTTCGATAAATTAAAAATGTCAGTTATGCAAAGGAATTATTATAATATAAGAAACTAATGTACAGACGCCAACATGATAGGCGTATTGTGGCTTTAAAATCGTTTACAAATAGGGAGCTTGAGCTGTAGGCTCCGTTGTTGTTATAATTCTGCATCACCCTGTATGTGTACATGTTATGTTAGCGAAGACCATTGCAAGCTTTCTTTGCAAACTATTAGATGATAACATTCTATACAAATCTGCGCTTTGTTGCCCTGGTATAAGAACTCTTGCATAAATACAATTTAAACTTGTAACTGGTTTTCGTTTCGAACTGGTTTTCTTCTTATCTTGGCGTGATAGCAGAAACTAATCATTTAAGAATATGTCATTCTATTACCTGTAGAATGTAAGCTTTGCTTTATTTTTTTTTTTGTTAACTGTTAATTCTTTATTTTTACTTTTGATTAAGGTTATGAAGTGTTGTTTATTTAAGTAGTTGAGAGGAACGGGGTGCATGGATAAACCCCCACAGGTTTTTGTTGCACTCCTGTATTGTTTAGTATTTTTGTAATACAGATAAATAAATAAATAAGTCTATCTACGTTGTCTATATTAGAGTTGTCTGTTTGAACGGCGCGTGACCATTCAAAAACCATTTATCTATATACGAGTACCTACCTCCTCGTTACTGGATAGAAGGAAAATCAGACGCAAACACGATCAAGCGAGATTAACACGTAAGTGGCACACTAGAAAATAAGAGTAAAATTTCTCTCTCGATGACTACAAAGGGAACGTGTCGCGTGTTTTGTTCTATTTCCTTGTGCACCCAGTCGAGCGATCGATTCTGCTTGTTGACAGCTAATATGCGGGCTAGTTGACGTGCAGGGCAGCTATTCTGGCATTATTTCGCACTCTAAATAGCTGTCATGCGGCTTGCGATAAAAAGTCGAGTGGTTTTGGTATACAACAATTGAGTTTTGAACTTAATTGTATTGTCTGAAAGTCTACATTATAGAACGCTCGTTTCGTGCGCTGAGGGCACATAATTAGTTAGTTTTCAAGGTTTTTCTGGATATTTTGAAAAAATATTGATGTAGGAATTTTTTGTCCTAACTACAGAAAATAAACAATGTTTTCGTGTTATAGCAGTGATTTCAGACATAAAACGTATATTTTATTAAATATATGAATAAATATAATTTTAGCCGTTTATTTGTAGTTTTAAGCATTCATTGATAATAATTAAAAAAATAAACTGTATATTTTCAATATATTTCGGCCTCATCAGTGAGGCCGTCATCAGTCGAGTCAAATTTATTTCTTAAAAAAGGGTTATTTTCAAAAATAAAATCTGTTTAGTGAAATTTGTCCTATTAGGTAACTGTCCCTAGAACGTAAAGATAAAGTTTCGAAATAACATGTGTCCTAGTTTTACATTGATCTGGTAAGTAGTTGACTCAGCATATTGAAGCCAAAACCGTTGAAATACCAAAGGCAAGGCTTTAAGGTTTGTTTATTTTAATTGTGCTTACAGTACTAGACAGGTGTAGCAAGCCAGTTTCTGTGCTTCTTACCACCACCCTGGGGATGTATGCAGGGACTTGAAAGTTATCTTAAGGTGATATACCGTGCTAGCAAAGGTCCCCGTTACTCCAGGCAGAAAGACCCGCAGTGCGAAAGGGACGGAATCGGGGAAAATTGTCAAAAAGTCGGTTTTAAATTAATGTAAAATTAACTAAAATAGCTACAAAAAATTCCATAACCAGTAATTTAGGTGTCGTTAAAACCCATCTAAATAAATATTTTTCAAGTCTGTATGCTATCCTAGTTTGTCAGAATATCAAAAAAAGTGTAAATTTAGACCTGATTTCAATAATTATATCTATCGAATGAAATTTCTCCTATCGCGTTTCTGATAAACCAAAATCTAGTAAAAGGTCCCAAAATTGTTATACTAATTGATTTTACTTGGAACTTCATTAAAAGAGCAGATAAATAACTTCAAAAAGTGTCAATTTCCACGGTATAGCCCCTTAAGTCTCTTAACCGTCCCTCATGTAACTACTCCCCCGGTACGGCTTATAATGACGTCACGCCGGAACACGACGAGTTGCTTGGTGGCATGGTTTCGTCACGAGGCTGGTGACAAGCCACGATCAAAACCTACCACCAGTTGAAGAGAAAGGATTTGTCAGTTAACCCTCTTAAATCTCATTTTCGCTAAAACAGTATTTATACTATTGATCGCAGTCCAGATCGTGGCTCGGAACCATCCATCAGCCTAGTTCGTCCACTGCTGGACATAAGCCTATCAGGACTTTGCCACTTCCGGTGGTCATCCTGAAAGAATTTCCCATACTCACACACGCTGGGCAGGCGGGTTGGTGAGCGCGGTGCCGGAACTCTCGCACCAGTGACGCCGCTTCCAGTCACCAGTCTGATCCATATAAGGCCCGGCTATTAGGGATGGATATACCGCCATCCATCGGTTCCAGGCATGATGGGCCTCTTGGTTTTTTACCTGTGAGCTGTCCTCTTACTCTCCCCCGAATTACTTCGAGGGGGTCTCCAAGTAAGATGGTGGTACCTTCACAGTCGAGCCCGGCATCAGCTCTACCACCTGGCTCGGAACCATCTTATTGAAAAATTGGGTCTTGGTTTAACTAGGGGTTCTAATGCCATCTCTGTCGCACGCGTTGTAAATTGTATACGCTATCCTGGGTTCAGTTTTAGAACCTGACGAAATTGTTAATTTATGAATGGCTATCTGGCGTGGTTGTATTTCAGTTTACGGTGATACTCCTTTCGTCCACCCATGTTACAGTACAAGACTCAAGAGGTTCCAACGATGTACCTCCTCGCTCGACCAATAGAAGCGCCTTCCCCGCCTCAGCGTCTATATATTCGTTGCCGCTTCGAGCGCGTCTTTTGTTTTTGTTATTGCGTCGGTAAATGATTGGTTGTAGTCGCTTTTAATTCGGTAAAATTCGGTTTACGAACTAACACGATGGAACCTCTGAATCTTGTCGTACTGTATTTCTACGGATTAGTAAGCCGAAACTTGACCTCTATGCCACAGAGGCGGCCAAGCGACAAAAGCCCGTCAAATGATGACTTATAAATGCAAGAAATACACACTAGTTTCTTAATCAACATTTTCGTAAAAGAAAATTCTAAAATTACCCGACATCTACCTTCGCAATGATTTTGCATGTGCCAGAATAGCTGTCCAGGTACACAGAGTACAGAATACAGATCTTCAGCTCCTTCAATACAAAAGAAAGAAAGAAAATAGGTTTTATTGTCAAAACAAATATGTAAATACAAAACATGAAAAAAAAAAAAATATATAAAAAAGAAAAACATGAACCACATTAAAATATACTTATCTAGACTTATATATTATTTAAAATGAAACAAAATATATATTTATAGTATAGGCTTTTTGAGTAGACATAATAATATATATTTGTTCTTAGAACAAGTCATACGCTGTTGGATATGAATATACTTATATAAACCACACACACAGCGCTGATTTTCGGCGTATCTCTATTAGTTAATACTCGTATATAACTTTGACTAAAAAAGACGCTTTATCCTTTATCCTTTTTCCACGTAATAATTCAGTAATATTTAGCTTTTTTATGCCGTACGCTTTTGACTTAGTTCTTTAGTCTTTTCAGGAAGCCCGTTTGAGTCCTATCTTCAAAGGTTCTTCCGCTTTATTAATTAGTAGCGGACGCCCCACACCTTTTGTCGCCTGGATTTCGTTTCAATCGATCACGTGGAGATATCCTTCAATCCGTTAGAGGATGTCAACGTCATACAAGGTACCCAAAGACCAAATTTCGGGTTCCTCGGTCCGGCCGTATGGTCTGGCGTTGATAGAGCAATCATTCAGAAATTCAGAGTAAATATTCGACGCCTCGCTGTGTTGCTTGCGTGGATCCCGTTTGTCATGATACTGTGGGAATTTCCTAAAATCCCTTCTTAGAGGATGTCCACATCGTACAAGGAACTTAGAGTTCAAATTTTATGTTTCTAGAGGTCCAGCCGTTTGGCCTGGGCGTTGATAGATCAGTCAGTCTTTTATGTATAGATAATTTTATTTTCTCCTTCCTTTTTCCTCAAATCTCTCTTCATGCACAAACAATATAATTGAATTGACATCCAGTCTAAAACCGTATATAATAGGAACCACCCCCTCTCCCCTATCTGTCATAGCCATCATCAAATACCTCCATGCAGGGATTTTTTGCTCGCACTTGGTTGGAAATCGTTTTTTCCAACGACGCCGGTGGTGAGAGCTTATTCTTGAAACGTTTGACAAGCAATTTTCCTCGAGGTAATGATGGTCCTTGAAAGCGCATATAAAAAAAGTGTCAAAAATTAGGGTCAACTGTGAATCTTGCATTGACTTTGACTTCAGTGTAGGTGTTGAAGGTGTTATCTACTTGCAACTACGCTAAATTTGATAACTCACTGAATTTGAAATGTGACGTCATCGTGGATTATCTTTACTCTCTCTGGGTCCATCCATACATGTCTTTCAGCTCAATTCGTTTTCGAGTTGCGCTGAAAAACACGAAGGCTTTTCTATTAATACGGAAATCTGGTACATAAAGAGTCATTCAGCCATTCTTATGCATTAAATTTACAAATAGTAGTAAATTTCTGAAAATCGGAAAATACTTTCTGTATGATAAATATGCCTAATTCTACCTTGTTTTTCACAAACATTGAAGTGATCCTTTTGACGGGTAGTTTTGAATGCGTGCGATCAGCGCCCTCAGCGGACAAACTTTAGTATGCGACGAAAGCCTGCGCCGTGCGCATCGATATCTGTTTTCGTGATCCATACCGTAAACCCAAGCATCAGTGCCAATCATCTCATCACATTCTGGAGAATCTTCATACCCAACCCCAGCTGGAGGAGTCATACTGGAGATCTGCAAGGTGAGTGAGTGACATTGTGGAATTTGGTGTAGACTCATTATAACCCTTTATCATTCCGATATAGGCTGAGAAATGAGTGCTCTCTAAGGGTATGTGGATGGAAAAGTCGAAAGCAGGGTCTTTGACTTAAGAACTTTGTTTGGACTAGTTAGGAAATAAACATACTAAAAGTCCTTATCCCTCCGAGTCGAGCCCGAGGGGGGGGGGCACAAAGAAGATCCCGTTTTTTGGTTTTTTGCTTACATCTCAACAACAGCTGGTTCTATAGACTTGAAATTTTGCATATAGATACCTTATATAGTGAAGGCGTCCACTAAGAAAGGATTTTTCAAAACACACCCCTTAAGAGGGTGAAACGGGTGTCCAAAGTTTGTAAGGGGAAACAAGATTAGTTAGACTATTTTATTCGAGACTTCACAGGAGTACTCTTATCTATAAATGTGTTTCAAGTTTTTTCAGAATTCAACCCCTAAAAGGGGGAAATGGGGTAAAAATTTTGAAAATCGACATGGGTATCGTTTGAATGGTTTATCGGGTCGCTGATTACGAAAACAACAAAGATTTTAAAATCCAACGTGGTTGACGTGAAAAAGGCTTTGAAATTCGACCATTTTTCGAAGCTCATAGCTAGGCAAAGATTGGAGATAGATAAAAAGTGTGAAAGCTAAAGTTGTTGAAAATTTCATCAGCTTTCATTATGTAGTAAAACAAAATTTCGTACAATGCACGGTTTTCGAGATGTAAGCAAAAAACCAAAAAACGGGATCTTCTTTGTGCCCCCCCTCCTCGGGCTCGACTCGGAGAGGCAAGGACTTTTAGCATGTTTATCTCCTAACTAGCCCAAACAAAGTTCCTAAGTCAAAGATCCTGCTTTCGACTTTTCCATCCACAAATTATTCGTTGCTTAAGCTAATATTACTATTTCCAAAACACAATTTACTTTGGAGTAGATATCGAACACTTTCTTAAGTCGTTTTAACTATTAAAAACACCCAATTCTCAGATTGATAAATTTCACGATACACATGGGTGAACATTTTGCTAAATATTAAATATTCTACGTATTTTCATTATGCTGATGTTAAACTTTGATCAATCGCCCATGCATGGGCATTTGAGTATAAATTAATATATAAAATAAATTAATATATGTTCAACCCTTTGATCCTTTCCCTGAATATATTTAAACTCAACAAACCCCTGATAAATCAAATGAATAGATCGCTTTATTTATTTAGAAACATCTAATTTTGATTCCAGTGATCGGTTCGCAATTGATTGGCCAATAATATGCTTGATACTGTATGACTCAAATATAATTTAAATTTGAAATAAATGTTTATATTTTCGCTATAATAAGCTTTTCATTCAATTTTATACTATTAGACACAGGAAAAATTACAATTAGAGTATTTTCGAGATATATTTCGGCTCACATTCGACTGATGCCGGCCCCAAAGTGGGCCGAAATATATCTCGAAAATGCTCTTATTGTAATTTTTCCTGTGTCTAATAGTATAAAATTAAGTATAATTTAAATAATATTCCTAAAACACACATAGCAAAGTAATTACGGTAGGACCAAACTCCTAATAGAAATACTGAAATGCTTATAAACGTTACGCAAAGGAATAACTTTCAGAAATAATGGCGATGATTTGTGAAAGCATAAAAATGCCCACACGCAAAAGTTAGCCTTAAGGATCCATATAATGTAAAGTTCAACTTACGCAATGGTTAATCGGTTAAATAAAAATAAAATAGATAGAACGCTACTATTTGTGATAAACATGTCTAATAAGAACGCATTAGCTTTAAGTTCAATCGATAGAAAAAATGTACGAAGTAACCTCTAAATTTCATGATTTTCACGTTTTAATGGGCCTTGCTCAAATCATACAATATTTAAACTTTTACTTAATATAAGAGTCTCTTAGAATATTGTATTAATTTGAAATAGAAGCAGGGTTACCGGGAGCGCGGGTTTCCCAGTTATGGTAACAACACGACGACGGCGACGCCTCAAAGCACGCTATATAAAAAAAAACACCCAAGTGCGAGTCGGACTCGCGCACGAAGGGTTCCGTACCATTATCTATAAAAACGGCAAAAAGAAACATGTCTGTGTTATGGGAGCCTCCTTAAATATTTATTTTACATTCAGTCAAGAAAGTATCGGGAATGGCTAATTTGGCTATGGTTCCAAATTCAAATGTTGTTCATTTTTGTTGTTGTAAGATTGGCACAACTGTTTTCCATTTTGGCGCGGAGTTTGAGTTGCATCTGTTATTTAGATTAAATACAGTGCTGTTTTTAGTCATATCATATCTTGTGTGTATTGCGAATTTCATAATGGACAAAAACATTGAACAAAGATTTTGTCTTGAATTTTGTATCGCCAATGGAATTTCGTGTTCGGAGTCACTGAAAATGTTACAAAAGGCTTACGGTGAATCGACTTTGTCAAAAACACGTGCTTATGTGTGGTACAAAGCGTTCAAAAGTGGGCGAGATGTGATGGAAGATTTGCCTCGCTCTGGTAGGCCATCAACGTCTGCAACTGAAGTTAATATCGAAAAAGTGAAGAAAATAGTGACTAACAATCCTCATTCAAGTTTGAGAGAGATAGCCACCGAACTTTTTATGTCTCACGAGTCAATCCGTACCATTTTAAATAATCATTTAGGTATGAAACATGTTGCCGCTCGGCTAGTCCCAAAAGACCTCAATTTTCTCCAAAAACTCAATCGCATAAGAGTCGCTGAGGACATGCTAGAACGAGTCAATTCCGACCCAACATTCCTGAAACGCATTGTTACTGGTGACGAGACGTGGGTTTACGAGTTTGACATGCAAACTAGTCAACAAGCTTCGGAGTGGCGCCTTCCAACTGAACCGAAACCGAAAAAACCACGCCAAAGTCGATCAAAAGTCAAAGTTATGTTGACTGTTTTCTTTGACTATCGCGGTGTTGTGCACTCGGAATTCTTGCCGGAAGGTCAAACGGTAAATAAAGAATATTATTTGAGCGTGATGCGGCGTTTAAGAGAACAACTTCGACGAAACAGGCCGGATCTGTGGAAAGAAAATTCTTGGTTTATGCACCACGGGAATGCGCCTTCGCACAAGGCCATCATTGTGAACGAATTTTTGATCAAAAACTCAACAAATACCATCGAGCAACCACCTTATTCACCAGATATGGCTCCAGCCGACTTCTTTATTTTTCCTAAACTCAAATTACCACTTCGTTACACCCGTTTTCATTCGGTAGAAGACATAAAGAAGAATTCGCAGCAAGAACTGAATTTAATTTCGGAAAAAGCGTTTAAAAAATGTTTTGATGATTGGGTTATTCGTTGGCGTAAGTGTATTGTTTCCGAAGGAGCATACTTTGAAGGTGATAAAATAAATTTTGATGGATAATTAACATTTTGTATATTATTGATTTTTTCCCGTTACTTTCTTGACAGAGTAGTATTCTGATTTTTAGTATTTCTTGTTATAGCGGCAACAGAAATACATCATCTGTGAACATTTCAACTGTCTAACTATCACGGTTCATGAGATACAGCCTGGTGACAGACGTCCAGACAGACGGACAGCGGAGTTTTAGTAATAGGGTCCCGTTGGTTACCCTTTGGGTACGGAACCCTAAAAAACCAGCCAAGTGCGAGTCAGACTCGCGGGTTCCGTACCATTATCTATAAAAACGCCAAAAAAATATGTCTGTTGTATGGGAGCCCATATTTAAATATTAATTTTATTCTGTTTTTTAATTATAGCGGCAACAGAAATCACATCATCTGTGAAAATTTCAACTGTCGAACTATCACGGTTCATGAGATACAGCCTGGTGACAGACGGACAGACAGACGGACAGCGGGGTCTTAGTAATAGGGTCCCGTTGGTTACCCTTTGGGTAAAAACATAGAGTTCAATTCCGATTGAAGCAAAGAAAGCGCTCACTCTGACATTATATGCAGCCTTAAAGCCTACCTACATGGGGGCGCTGTGATCGTTAACCTTTATATTTCCTACATGCTGTATACTCGTTCCCACGTACTTTTGTTATCCTCATACCTTAACAGTCATAGGCATAACGAAATACTCCTTGTTACAGGAAAATCGCGCAATAATATCGTCATGAATTTTTTACTGTTTTTGTAGGTCTGCCGTTTGAAGATTTGAACGTATAGATTGTCAAGAAACACGTGAAATAAATAGGGGCGCCACTTTCTTTGCCAAAACAAAATTAATATGGCAACACTTGAGATCTTTTGTATGGGGAAATCAGGTGTTACCAATAAAAACTATTTTAGTTCCTTTTCATGACTTTTTTGACTTTTATTCCGGAAAATCTCCTGGAAGTTAGAAGTAAGTTTAAAATAGAAAAGCGTTCATACTTATATTTAATTTTGTAACAAATCTAGCTTAGAACAAAAATTACATCTTAAATATTTTAGTAACGGATTGGACTCACTTTTTACGTTTCCGTAGTACCTAAAAGGTACAAAGGGAACCTTTATGGTGAGACTCCTTTGTCCGTCCGTATGTCACAGTCTCATAACTTTAGCACCGATAAAGATAAAGACTTGAAATTTGGCACAAAAATAGCATTAATTTGCTCATATAACACGGTGTAAATGAAAAATTTAAATCGTTTAAAATATTTCCAATACAAAAGAGAGAAAAAGATATCCTAAAAATACAATTCAATTTGTAAATATTAAGAGGCGTCATTTACGTAAACCTCCATACATACGCTGTCAACACATTGTGAGATCTCTATGGAATGTTATTATAATATTTTGGGCCGAGTTCATTAACATTATCTAGATTATTATCATTATCTAGACAAAATAATCTAGTCGGAACTAAAAATCGTGAAATTTGAGTAATTTCTTAACAACGAACCCCTAAAGTATGTAAATTTTACGGTTTTTTACCATAAAGTAGCCAAATGTGCTTTTATTGTCTTTTCAATTTTGCGCCTGCGACAAAATCGGCACGATTGTATTGTCCTCGCAAGTTTCATGGAGCGTGCACCTTATAGCGAAATGAAACAGTATGTGACATTTGGCCACGCCCACAACTGAGTTGGTCGCGTCATGAGCTTGTAAAAATATATACCTTAGAATGTTTATACTGTTGATTGTTGGCACTTGGTGGAACTTTTATATTATTTCCTTTGATAATGCCATAAAGCCGAAACCGGTCAGGGAGTACTAAATAAATTTGTGGGATAGTTCAAGTGATTTTCTGTTTATTACTGGCACTGATTCCGAGAAATCTTTGAAAACCCACAAAAAATGTACCCCGTTATATGCAAAACACGTGGACCGAAAAATATTTAAAAAATATCGATTATAGGTCGTAACTGGCCTATTATAGGAAAACTATAGCGAATTTAAAAAATGTATTGTAATAAAATATATATTATAAAAATACAATATGAGTATCAAATTGTAGGTATTGAAAAGCTGATTGTAAAAATGTATAGTTGGCTCTATTTATTCACGAAAACAAAATGACAAAATTAAATTTTAATTTTTCATCCACGATACGCAATCCTAGGTACGCGAGTCTGACTCGCACTTGACCGGTTTTATTATTGCGAAACAAAACATATTCAATTAATGAAACAGTTGTTAAGCTGAAAATTGCCTAAGCATTTATGTTTAAGAATTAATTAATTGCAGAGAAATTAAATCAATTCCGAAAATAATCTTGGAATTATTTTTTAAAGTACATGAAGGACACATGAAAAAATTTTGATCCCTTTAGCAATTTTGCTTAGAATTTCTGGTAAAACACGAATACCCCCGCCTTAAGTCCTGAGGGATAGTAATGAGGGGCACGTGTCGTCAGATTGTTATCTCGTAACGAACACGTGGGGTGCCGCTAACTGAACGTGTGCAGTCATCGCTTCTACAAAATGAGTAGAGAATGCCAGAGAAATCCTTAATCTATGAGTAACTTTAAGCTTACGGAAGGTATTAAAAATAATGAAAATCCCTTACAAAGTATGTCAAGGTAAAAAATATGTATACAAGGATCTTATGGCGTGAATTGGTTGTGTCCAAAATCGGAACTAACGCCGCTACCATACTCCTTGTTTCACAGTTGCGCTTAGTACACTACAAAAAATGTTATGACGGGTTGTCTTAGGCGTCGACCACACAGAGCGCGTTTTGCTTTCGCCCGGTCCATTCAATAGAACGCGCGTTCTCGCGGTCTCTGTGTAAGGAAAGATCCAAGCTGTCAGCGTCGTCGCGTAGAGATTACAGTGACCGCGGAACGCAGATCGCACTCTTTGTGGTTGGCGCTTTACAAAAAATATACGGAGGTATATTAGAAAAAATATTCCTAGGAAATGGATACTCTTTGATGATGAACGACACATTGAACAAAATTGTTTATTATTGTAATTAGGTAAAGTGCTACAAGGATCTTATGGCGCGTGAATTGGTTCTGTCTAAAATCGGAACTGACGCTGCTACCATGCGCCCCCCTCCACTGTTACCCAGTGCCATCTGATCTCTGTGTGTAAGGAAACATCCAAGCCGTCGGCGTCGCGTCGTCGAGTAGATTACCGTGACCGCGGAACGCAGATCGCACTATGTGTGGTTTGCCCTTTAGAAAACATACGTATATTGGAAAAAATATTCCTAGAAAATATAGATGGAAACTCTTTGATGATGGATGAAATATTTAATTAAATTGTTTATTATTTTAATTAGGTACAGTGCTACAAGGATTTCATGGCGCGTGGTATGGTTGTGTCCAAAATCGGAACTAACGCCGCTACCATACTCCTTGTTTCACAGCTGCGCCCCCTTGTCACTGTCATCCACGCGCCATCAGACCCTTGTAGCACTCGAAGTAATTTTTTTGATTAAAAGATTTATATAGGTATACTTAAAATTTAGAATTACGCGAAAAGCTCGCGTCGGTTTCGCCTGAGTACCTTGGACATATTTAGGGTACCTTGGGCACCTTTAGGGTACCTTGGACACCTTTAGGGTACCTTGGGAACCTCTAGGGTACCTTGGGCATATTTAGTGTACCTTGGGCATCTTTAGGGTACCTGGGCATCTTTAGGCGGATGCTCAGGTTGGAACTACTGACGGACACAAGTAACAAAACTAAATAATTTGTTTAGTTGAAACCTTTACGTGGGTGAAATAAGATGTTTCGACGCACTACGACGTTAGATATTATAATAACTAATACTTTGAATAACTATAACTATAGGTAAGCTATTCTTCGATAATAGAAAGATATTTATTGAGCTGTTGAGAGTAGAAATAATTATAATATAACATTAACTTTTAACAAAAAATTTAACTAACTGCAGTCATTCACTAAAAAATTATATAATGACCGATGGTACCGAAATAACACTTTAGCCGACTTCTTTCTTCCAAAAATATATGTTCTCTAGAAGTCAGCGCCTCATATGGGTTTTTATATTGCTATCGTAGGGAATACGCCGACTTCTAGATCACATCTGTTTCAGGAAGAAAGAAGTGTAATTTCGGTACGGTCATCGGTCAGTATACAATTATTTTAAACTTTTAAATGAATGACTGCAGCTACATTTGAAGTCGGTTGTTAAAAGTTTATTTTGTTTCACATTTTTTTTCGTTTTGACGGGTTAAATTATGAAATATGGGTAGTTCTTGTAAACACGCTGTTGATACAAAACGAAGGTCAAGTAAATATATTTTCAAGTAATGCCCTGTAACCAGCACCCTTACACAAACTGATAGCCGTAATCTAAAGTTATATGCTGTTATTCATTGAGGAATACTATGAAGCCAGTATTGAAGGTCAGGTGGGTATTCTGATAATTTCCAAGTAATACCGTGCAATCAACACCCTGACATAGTGATTGCCGCAATCTCGTATTATGTGCTCTCATCTGTTGATGAGTTCTATGGTAATGAGGCCAAAATCGAAAGTCAGGGGGGGAATGACAATTTCCAAGTAATACCCTACAATCAAAATCCCAGTAAAAAGCAATTGCCTCAACCTCGAGTGGTATGCTGTCATTTTATGAAGAATTCCACTGCCTATTTCTAAAGATCCTCATCAGATCATGGCCAAACTCTAAACGGCACTACCTGGAAGCACACTCTCCGAAACAAATAAAAGAATCATTCAAATCAGTTCAGAAATGACGGAGTTATGGACGAACACACACAAATAAAAAATTGTCTAATTGAGAACCATCTTCTTTTTTGAAGTCGGTTAAAATTGTCCTTATCATTGCAAACTTCCGAAAGGAAACTCTCTGAAGACTTAATAAAATCCGGCTGCGAGGAAACCACAGCAAAAGGGACGGGTAAAAGTACGAGTATCAGGAAAATCTCAGTTGAATATGGCCTAAAGAAAATATGGTGAGTGATATTCTCGGAAAATGAAGTCTTTCTTTAGAAAGGTCGCATTGAAACTGACAGTTTTTTCAGCAGCTTGATAAGTTTTCTTTCTCACTGTAAATACATCGTCATGACATGAATCCCCGAGGGAGTGTCAGTGGTGTTTCCGAGTATGGACTGGACTGCCACTAGCTACGTACTACTTACTTTAGGACGATGGCCTACCCTACCAACTTTTTTAGGGTTCTGTACTCAAAGGGTAACCAACGGAACCCTATTACTAAGACTCCGCTGTCCGTCTGTCACCAGGCTGTATCTCATGAACCGTGATAGTTAGACGGTTGAAATTTTCACAGGTGATGTATTTCTGTTGCTGCTATAACAACAAATACTAAAAAATAGAATAAAATAAATATTTAAGGGGCCTCCCATACAACAAACGTGATTTGTTTTTGCCGTTTTTATAGATAATGCTACGGAACCCTTCGTGTGCGAGTCCGATTCGCACTTGGCCGATTTTTTATTACCCGTCCAGCACAATAAGTCCAATGGCAAAGACTTTATTTGCTTTTGATAGAGGCGATTATATGTTGGCTCATTGGCCTCTTTTTCTTGGACGCGTAATACTAATGATCACGCAGCGAAACAACAAATTGGTGTGTTTTTACCTAATACTGAAATATTTTGTAGGGAAAAAAATATTGAATTTAAGTAGATTGACTTTATATTTCTATTACCAATTTTATAAGAAAAAAAATCAACTCGATCCCTTAACCGCTTTCTTACACGGAACGTTTAAAAACAAAAAAACTAAGTTGGAAATATATATTTTTTATAAAAAAGTATATATCTTAAGACAATAAAACAAGTGTATTTTTCTCAATATGAAGATAGACCTAGTTTCTTCCAACGAACCCTTGAAAAATCTGGCGTTGTTGACTATATATTGAGAGCCGGGGTAAGTATGAGGTGCGGGGAGAGAGCAAAGGTGACAGTCGATAATGATGTCCATACCTAACCAGCAAAGTCAGTCCTTTAAGAAAGCAGTTTATCACTAAACATACCTAATAAAGCGTTATTAAGGTTTTTGCCATGACCCTGTGGTTTATAAATGAATCTTATATAATTTTTAGCTGTATTTTTTTAAGCTGTGTTTTTTTAGCTTTTTAGTGTAAAACGGGCTACTCCTTTATATCCCTGGATATCAACTATAGTTTCCTAACAATATAACAAAAACAAAATTCCACGCATTTGAAGCCGCGTGCAAAGAGCTGGCTATTTAGTAATAAAACGATAAGTTAAGGCGATATGTAAAAGTTTTAAAAGTTGTAAAAGTTATGAAAAAACCCTCAGTGCGAAAGGGACGGATTCGTGGAAAAGAAGCAAAAAGTCGCTATAAAAATTTCGTTTAACCAGGTCCTAAATATCGTTAAAACCCATCTAATAAAATATAATTGCAGTCCATATGTCATTCTAAATTGTCAATACAGGAAAATTGGTGTCGAAGAAGACCTCATTTTAATAAATATTTCTATCAAACCGAATTTCTCCAATCGCATTTCAATTTTAACAGATCCCTAGAAAAAGATTCCAAAAATAATATACTATTTTATCAAAATAATACATTACTTACTGAAGCAGATATGCAAGTTCTTAAAGTGTCGATATTTTTTCTGTAGCGCCTTAAGTGTATGTGCAAATGTAATTAGAGAAATAGAGTCGCGGTAGTTATTCCCATAAGAGTAAAGTCACTCTTCTCTTTTATGAGCATATTTATTAGCGCGAGGGGGCGCTGTTGACAGTATGAAAACCGCTTATTTTGCATACCACTTCGAAACACAAAGACTTGCCGGGAGCATGTTGCAAACTGCCATTTTCTGCTCGAATTTATTGTTCTAATTTCGTACTCGAGCCATAAAATTCCGCCCTGCTTATAAAATTTGATTATAAGTGATATAATTTTAGAATTATTAAACGCATCCGTTCTTTGAATGAAGCCGTGTTTGTTTTGGTCTGACCCAGTTTTGAAGCAAAAATTCGAGTAGCAAAATGGGTCAAATTAACATACAATTTAATACAAACCTCGCAATCTTAATGTAGGTAAAATATTAACTGAGGGGTGACTGCCATTTGCCAAGGTGCGACCTCCCCGCGTGTCATCTTACTTTAAGGCGAAGTCGTTGCGGCGTCTGTTAGTTGCTACAGTAGTGTCATTAGGCGCCCCTTGCGTCCCGCAGCTTCCACCTCCCACCCCCTTTCTACATTAGTGCTCGTTTATGTCAAAACGACTTAATTACTTTAAGGGAATTCCACAGTTTGCCGTAATTATTGTAACAAGCTGGTGATGTTTTGTCACGCACCTCTCGTATGGTGTTTGTTTTATTCGATTGTTCTAATAATTAACCCCTCGTCAATGTGAACTTTGCTGCGGGTTTATGGTACTTTAGTCGTTAAATCTTTTTATCGTAGGCGGTTACATTAACAAGCTACACGTGGCTATTTTTCTTTTTTAAGCAGTTGCTTCTTTGTTCGCGCCTCGCATGGGGGCCCAATTCAGAACTTGTACGTCACTTCCGTGATTGACTTCCAGAAATAATTCCGCAGATTAAGGCATTTTCGTATTTAGTACATGACAATAAAAGTGCTTTGACAGGGAAGTTCTTATATGAAAAGAATTTGACTCAATTAAGTACATTGACTTGATATGCGCATTATGGAAGGATAATTTGATTTATTATCAGATATTATTACCTGTTTTAATCGTTTATTATTTGTTATTAGTTATCATTCATGGTAAATTTATGTTTATTTCATGAAAATAATAATTGAAAAAATTACCCCGAAGTATGGGCGCGCCGCTACCATCAAAAATCAGGAAGTTTAGAAGTTTATTCTTTATGCTTTTCTCTGTGATTGACATCAAATGTCACAACATGCAGTGCGTCTGGAACTGAAATACTAGGAATAGTATAAAGAATCATTCTCGCTGTTCCAAAGCTGAAAATGATGGAAAAAGGTACCACGTGTCAAGAAATAAAATAAATAAAATAAAATAAAAATAGCCTTTAATTCCCAAAAAAGTTACATTAAAATACGTTTCTAATTTTAAAATATTTCATGCATGCACCATGTATCAATAAAAAAAGAAAATTTACAATGCATTATATGTCATCATGTCATGGTTTCATTTAATTCAATTCATATTAGATAACAAAAATAAATTAAAATAATAATGTCAAAGAAAAATAATAATATCACAATTTAACAGTCAGTCTTTGGGTATCCATTGCTGGATGTAGGCCTCCTCCAACCTATACCAATCGGGTCTGGATTGTGCCATGCGTAGCCAGGTCCTGCCAGCGGTAGCCACGAGATCATCTCTCCAGCGGCGACGTGGATGTCCAACGTTGCGCTGTCCGTCGCGTGGGTGCCAGTGTAGTACACGCTCTGTCCATCTGTTGTCTGTGAGTCGTGCGATGTGGCCCGCCCACTTCCATTTGAGTCTGTCAAGCGTGTCAAGAAGTATCCATTTAAATAATATACGGTTGTATAAAAAAGAGGAGCTGGTTTCCTTTTTTTTTTACTTCTACAGCGTTTTTAGGTTCAATAGAAACTCCTGTATCAGACATACTCGTACCTTCCTTCAGTTACATACTATGTCAAGAACGTTTTAAACGACGACCATTCTGCTAACTTCAACACCTATCACTATCGCAAGTATCGTGATTGGCTAAAAATGACATCACACATCCATCAGCCTGTCTTCGTCCACTGCTGGACATAGGCCTTTTCAATATTTCCCCACACTTGTGTGTCCTCTAGCTAGGAAGTAACGCTGGGAAGGCGTGTTGGTGAGCGCGGTGCTGTAACCCTCACACTAGTGACACCGCTGCCCGTCACCAGTTTGTTTTATATTAAGCGGGCAAAGGATTTTTAGCTAATCATTTTGAAAGCGATAGATGTTGAAGTTAGACAATACGGCCCCTGCATTCCTTTTTGCTGCTATCTGTCTAATAGCAGGTCTTCACATTCATTTCATTCTATCTATCAAATTCTGTTTGTAGTTTTATATATATATGTTACCGTCCAAATCCGATTTTAGACCAAACTAGTTTTTCGGAAGTTCTCCAGCGCAGAAGAGAGCCAGCAGGTTAGGTCAGAAGATTGTGGCGCGACTGCCATAAATAACATTTGTGGTATTTTTTGGCTAGTAACCTATATACTGAATAAAACAGAATTAAAAATTAACATGAAATATATTTCAGGCCCTATTCTGAGTAGGCATCAGTCATACCTATTTTACCCCAACACCACCCTCAAATCATTGAATCCGATCCTACATCCACTTCATTTGGAGTGAACAGTGAAAAACACGTACTAATTCCTCTCAGGTGACTTATTGACACCACTACCGCTAGTCACTTCTGCCAATTCCTTGCAGTAGTATACTGCAGTGCATTTCCTCAGTACAAGGGGTAGGGGGGGCGTCTCTGGAATGTTCTCAACTAAGTTCATACCGGGGGCTGCCAAAACGCCATCAGTTGTGCTAAATTGTTCAGTGCAATGTTGTTGTGCTCAATTTGCATCGTGCCAAGACGCTTCAAGATGCCATGTTACGAATATTTTACCCCTTCGATCAAGAACTGTAATTATACACTGAACTACAAGGACATTACATATGAAAACAGACACATAGTAACGCGTTAAGTTGTCGATTTTCGATAACAATTGTAGAACAACAGCAATGGTGGGCGATCCCGCCTTGTGAAATAGGATAAGTTAAGACGTAACGTAAAGTGATTACTTTAGATTCATCTTGTCATACAGAACAAATTTTATTATCCCCACTGTTATTATTTATAAATGCGAAACTGTGTTTGTTGGTTTTTAGGGTTCCGTACCCAAAGGGTAACCAAAGGGACACTATTACTTAGACTCCGCTTTCCGTCTGTCTGTCTGTCTGTCCGTCTGTCCGTCTGTCACCAGGCTGTATCTCATGAACTGTGATAGTTAGACAGTTGAAATTTGCACAGATGATGTATTTCTGTTGCCGCTATAACAACAAATACTAAAAAACAGAATAAAATAAATATTAAAGGGGGCTCCCATACAACAAACGTGTTTTTTTTTTTTTGCTGTTTTTATAGATAATTGTACGGAACCCTTCGTGCGCTTGTCTGACTCGCACTTTGCCGGTTTTTTATTCTTTCGCGGAGCAACGAATTGACGTGATTTTTTGCATAGAGATAGTTTATGGGCCGGAGAGTGACATAGGCTACTTTTTACCCCGGAAAAATGGAAGCTAAATCAGCGCGGGCAAAAGCTAGTATGATATAAACTGGTCAGTGCGTAGGACTCGTGCCTTAATTATATCAATAATTTGCAATATTCCGTTAAATATTCTTTTTTATGTTATATTCAAAATGCAAATTCAAGCATCACCAGCCCTCCCGCTTAAAACATGCACATATAGGAAGTTCGAGTATAAATGTGAAGCAATCTTAAATAACAAGTAAGAAAACTTACAAGTGTTTCGCCTCTAAACTTAGCGTCCCCAGAAAATATTGCTCGCCCGACCGCTCAGCAGCAGCAACTTCAGTTCAACTTCAACTTACTTCGTGAATAATTAAAATTTAGGTAATTTGCTGATATTTTCCTATACGTGTGCTAAACGTGTGAGTAATTGAAACATTTGCAAACGAAATTTCATGTTTCTAAGTCAACCTGAAGTGCCCTTATAGGTTTTATGGTAACCCAGTGTGTGTGAAGTTGATAACGTAAACGGTAATAACTTTTTTTGCGTTGAGATAAGAGCCAAAATTTTTAATATCACCGTCGATCGGGCCGTAGACTTTTGTAAGGAGGTATTAGTTTCAACTTGATATCTCTTACAAGACCCGAGACAAAGGGTCCTGACCGGCAGACAGACGGGTGCCGTTATTCATTTTGAGGTACAAAACCCTAAAAATACGGCCTCACTTAACTTAAGAGCAGTTTCGCAGTCGGACTGGGAAAAACCTGCCTTTTTCTAATTAATCGAAACAGAACACTTAAATTTAAAATTCTCTCAATAGTTATTCAACAAAACCTTATTACCTACATACCTTTTTTTTTTAATTCAAATTTTACAGGAACCAATGGAAACTGCGATGGCAGCATACACAATACATAGGTAATAAACTAATAAGGTTTTGTTGAATAACTATTGAGTGAATTTTGAATTTAAGTGTTCTGTTTCGATTAATTAGAAAAAGGTAATATTCACAATGCAGCTGCGAAATCGCTCATAACTTAACTTCTTTGAGGAAGTCACATTTTTATTGATGCATTCCAGAGACATACATATAATTATATTAATTATATACATATGTATTTTAATAATTTTTGATGTTGAAAATAATTAACATAAGTAGTGAAGTCTGATCAGATGATTCTAAAATATTCAACGCCCAAATATACGCAAATGAAACCTTCATCTTACCTGATATATCTATGCTAGCTACCACTATCCTTGTCTTGTGTTGGACATTCGAATTTGAACCTAACCAATAGTAAGGAAATGGATATTTTGAGCATGATCCCATTAAATGCATTCACCCGGCTGTAAAATCTTTGTAAAATTATTGATATCGCAAAGTTTCCATTAATGTTTCCATCAAGAGCATCGGTCGCGGCGTAACTCAGGACTGGAATCGTTTTCACCAAGCGCCACAAAGACCCTTTATAGTTAGTGCTGCAACCATAGATGTTGTTCCAAACGGATTCTTATGTAGCCGATATAAAGCCTACTTCTGATTGCACGGAAATGTTTGGAGAGCTACACGATAACTTGGATGCTCGGTTATCTTGGCGGATTGCGGGGGGGAGGGACGCGTGACATTGCCCTGTTTTAATTGAACTCGCGTTCCATTATCGTGAATTAGATCAGTTTAGTTTGAGGACACCTCACAGATTAAATTGCTGGGTCAAGCAATATCTGCAAATCATGTCACAGATATTAAAATACACCGTCAAGGAGACACTTCATCATCCGAATAATCATCCCGCGAAGGTGTCGAAAATGCTTCCGAGTATGTACTGTGAACTGTAAGTCACACATTTCAACGATGACTATTAGGTCCCACCGAGTCCCTATCGCCGCATTCCATGAACATATTTGTTTTTAAATATTATTATTAGAGTGCAATACAAACTAGAAAAGATCAATCAGAAACAAACCCAAAGACAAGAATATGAAAAAAAAAAATCCCCGGGCCAGGATTCGAACCTGCAACCTCTTGTTATCATTAAAGTATTCATAGCGATGGATTTCGCAAAATAAACATAATCTTAGTTAATGAGAACTGTGAATTTCTTAACTGTCGGAGGCAAGAATATTGTTTCTGTGTCTTAAGAACAAGGCGTGAAATCACATAATGCCCTCGTGAGCGTTCTATATGTGCAGTACAAGCTAGTATATCAAGCCGAAGCAAAAAATAACAGTGGACAAGTATGATGGAAGAATTCACCGGTCTGGGTAGGAACCTCGGTGGCGCAATTGGTAGCGCGCTTGTCTTGATAACAAGAGGTCGCAGGTTCGAATCCTGGCCCGGGGAATTTTTTCATATTCTTGTCTTTGGGTTTGTTTCTGATTGATCCTTTCTAGTTTGTATTGCACTCTAATAATAATATTTAAAGTATTCATAGCGATGGATTTCGCAAAATAAACATAATCATTTTTGTTTTTATTTTTATTTTTTTCAAGATCCTGTCATAAAACGGCCACGTCTATCTACAGTGAAGCTTCGATGTCTCCCCGGCTGTCCAAGGACTCGAAACGGTGGAGTTATATTTCGACCAACTTCTCAAATCGAAATACCACATCTAGACGCGAAAAAATAACTACTCACTTTTCTTTTTAAATAAAGCCTTTGCTGTTCCATTTTAGAGGCAAGCATTGGTGGTAGATTCCCTTATTCTGTACATACACGGAAATATAAACATAAACAAAATTACAGTGAAAAGAGATGCACATTGGCGAGCTTATCTCTAAACAGAGATTTCTGACAACAAAACCATCATAATAGGAAAAAGTTACATGAATGAAATTAATCATATGATGTATGGCTTATAAAATAAATAAGATTTAAAAAAAAAGTAATCATATACGTGTATACAGAGAAGAAAAACATACCAAGATTTATACAAGTACCTATAAGGCTAATTACAGAATAAAAATATATATCAATACCTATGTTACTATAAATACAATCTATACAATATTATAAATATACATAGTGTGTAATAAACTGCATAATCATAAATATACAGGATGTCCAAAAAGTCAACGTTATCCCTTGCAGGTGATAGGCCAGCTCATGACTGTCCAGAATATCAAAATATAACCTCAGTAAAAAGTCGATAGTTTTCGAATTATCGATACTTTTATAAATTTTGTGTAATTTGACACCTTAACCCGCTTTTAACTTTAATAAAGTTTTTTTTAAATGCCTTTCACTTAATTTAACAAGTGTTTTCATTTGAATATCTAAGTATTAAAATATTTTTATGATGAGCTCCTATTACAGTAGAATAGCAATAATACTGTTTTTCTAAAGCTAAAACATGGCAATTATTTTACTATTTAAGAAACTGCACTAAATCACCTATTAATTAAAATTGCTTGCCACCTAAGCGTAGTTAACTTTTTTCACAGTATGAAGAGTCAAAGTTAGCAAATTAAAAATTTCAAACTTATAATTCGAACAAAAATGATTTTATTTCTTAAAAATGTGTATGATATTAGTTCAATTTTGGACTGGGGTCAATATCAGGGCTATTCAGGATTCCGAAACAAAAATAAGAATCTTAGAATATGAAATCGTGTAGCTGTGGCACTGGAAAGACTCATCTAAGGTGTCGAATTTCACAAAATTCATAAAAGTATCGATAACTCAAAAACTACCGACTTTTTACTGAGGTCATATTTTGATATTCTAGACAGTCATGAGCTGGCCTATCAGCCCTCCAAGGGATAACGTTGACTTTTGGGACACCCTGTATATAATATTTACCTATTTACGTATATTTAGGTATTCTTTAAGCTTTTTCTTAACGAAACCGATAGTAGACAGTCGAGAATACTACGTGGAAGAGCATTCCATAGTCAGACTGATTGGACACTGAACGAGTTTCCATAAGCACAGGTGTTATGTATAGGGGTTTTAAGGAGAGTTACAGTCCTGGAACGTAAGGGGCTATCCCTGGGGATCAAAAACTCAAAATGTTCACGAGGGTTAGCCGGAGAAAGTGGATTATTAATTATATTAAAGAGATGGGACAAAATGTGAACATTGCGACGGAGACGGATTGGTAACTATTTTAATTCTTTATGAAAATGAGAGTCGTCATATTTACGAAGACCAAAGATAAATTAGATTGCTAAGTTCTGAAGTCGTTCAAGTTTATTTAACAGGATGTGCAAAACTCTACGGTTGTCATGAGTAGAGCATTTCACGCCGACTAATTTGAACCAAGCGCGTTCCAGTTTAATGACAGGACACTAATTAGCGTAATTACAAACATATTAGCGGAGGCTAAATACTGGCATTGCTTTGTTTTGGAACGACTCCACGTGCGCTCTAATAGACCGCCATTGCATCTCATTGGAAATTTAATGAAAATTCTTGTGCACAAGGGTGTGTGAATTGTACCGCAAGGACTCTATTTAGAGATACGCTTGCTCTTACAGGAAGTTAGTATGCTCTTCTTCGTCAAGTGAAAGAAGACGTATCTGTGAGAGTGGTTACTCTACTTTTTTGGTACTTTCTGGCCAAGCGCCTTTCCTCGTAGGTCTAATCCATGCTTTCCATCAATAGCGGTAATGGCCAAGGTGCAAGCAATGTCCGGAAAAAAAAAAAAAAGCTTTTAAGTTTGTCTCACTTTCATTATTATGTTGATATGTTTCATTCAAGTAAGCGTATCGCCACCGTACTTCAAGCTTGTAGCTTCACTTGTATTAGGTTTATATCATTGTTTTCGTACACTATTTGGTATACCAGTCCAACATTTATTATTTACATTTGTCCATCAATAATCCTCTACTCTTCTCTTTTTGTGTCATCTGTATTCGCTTATAACTCGAAAACCATACATGTTTTGGGCTATGTATTATTACGCTGAAACTGACAGAAGCGGCGAATGAAAAAAACGTAGAGGACTCATTTCTAACAATGTGTCATTCGAAAATGGCACCAGAGACAAAAGGGCAAAAAGCTGTAATCATGCGACACTAACCCCCGGTTTCTGAAAGGCCAATCAATGTTAACACTAGATTAAAAAATAATTATCTGCGGATTAAGCCAGAAAAAGTGGGAATTTTACATTGAAATCAAAAATTAACTAAGTTAATTATTGATTCATTACTATTCAGACTTCATATATGCTTTATTTTCACCGTTATTTGCGGTTAAAGTTTTTTTAATCTACTGTTAACTTTGATTGGCCTTTCAGAAACCGGGGGTAAGTCAGCCGTGATTGGCCGACTCAAAGAGACAGTGAACGGTACTAGAGCCGGCGCTATACAAAACTGTGTTCAACACACTTTATCGTGGGGTAATTTTTCAGTTCTAATCAGACTTCTATGATTTTTTCGTTCACTGGATGGGAGCTAAAATGAATGTGAGATAAAAAGACCTAGGGCAGCACCACATAAAATTGTAGCAACTGAATCCGGATCGGCTCGTCTTATTAAAAGCCAGGTGACCTACTCCTTTGACAAAATTACTTGTGCAATAAATGAAGACATTACAAAAGAGTTATCAAGGAGCGTCTAGTGGGCCGTAGCAGAGCGCAGCCAACTCGCAACGACAAGGTAAATTGCTATTTGCAAGTTGCCATTCGCTCTGGCCTCGGCTTTCAGTGCTCTTGAGCTGCCAAATTGAAACGGCTCGTAACGGAGTTGCCAGGCGTAGATGCTTCAAATCGGACTCTTTGATTATCTGAACTATGTTTTTATTCTTTGTTTTATGGACAATGGGCTTTACCTCTACCTAGGGTTGCCAGATGGTATCCTAAAGGAGAACATGTCCTCCTTTTTCTCAGTTTGTCCTCCCGTCCTCCCTCACCTATCAACTGCCCTCCTTTTTAAAATTTCGCTAAGTGCAAAATGGTTAAATGTCAATTGGGCTTTTCCGGCAAAATTTTGTTATTTTATGCATAACGTTGTAAATTTATGGGCACACAAACTTAAAACACGCTTTTAAGTATGTGCTTTTAAGTACAACATAATGCATAAAATAACAAAATTTTGCCGGAAAAGCCCAATTGACATTAGAGGATACGAATCGACACTGTTTCGTTAGCTCACATGCCACGATTCGTTATCATATTTCTCTTATTGTACTTGCGCTGGACGCATAACAACGCGTGTTGCACTGGCATAAGATATCCAAATACCAGCTTGAATAGGTAGTTCTGATAAATATCTAACACATAAAACATAAAAAAATATTTATATCGTTTAATTTAAGTACTTATTTCCTCTTTTTTTTCTGAAGTCCTCCTTTTTTTGCTTCGTAGCACTGATTTGTTCTCCTTCATTTTTCCTTGTGGCAATCCTATCTCTACCGCGCCTGATAGAAAGCGTCGATGAGACTTAGGATGAAGGGCGCTCGCGAAAGTGGGACAGGGAAAACAGGCGAGGCAATAATTAGTCTATCCAGGGACTTCTTGCAAAATCTACGGAAGTCCATAACGGACGAATGACTGAAACTATGGCATATTCATGCTGGAAGACGACGAGTGGCTTGAGGGCTTAGTTTCGTCATGATTTTTTTTATCTGTCTATACATATGATATAAAATAGTTCCATGACTGACAGATTGACTGACTGAAAGACAACGCATAGCTTAGACCGCTGAAGATATTTGAAAAGGGGTGTGGAGGTGCACTAAGAAAGGATTTTGCGAAATTCAGTCTGTTTAAAGGGAGTGTAAACTTTTGTATCGAAAATTTGTTCCGAACGGGTACAACAATGAGGTGTTTTTTTATATCCCAAATCAACGCGGACGAAGTCGCGGGTATCCTCGTAGATATAAGATCTCTAGTCACAGGCTCTTCAGTGTCTATCTGTTCGCGCCCTGATTCAAGAACGGCTCAGCCGACCGAGCCGAAATTTGACATGTACGTGGATAATTATTATTGGATCCCGGTAAAAATATGAACAATCTTCAAAGATATTACATTTCGAAAATGTTCTAGTTTATTTGGGGTTACGCCCAAGCATAGTTTTAAACAAATCATTATCTTCGTTGACGAAATTCATTGAAGGAAGTTTTGTAGTGGAAGTTTGTATTTACGTTACACATCTCTGAAAGAAATTTATGTTATTATAGTCGCAGGTTTGAATCCTGGCCCGAGGTATATATTTTTTCAAAATATTTGTCTACTTGAAATTTGTGTTATTGTTCTTTTCTATTTTGTAATGCACCCTAATATTGTTTAAAGTATCCAAAGCGATGTATTTCGTTATTAAGACACAATCTTAGTAAAAAGAAGTTTTCTTCACCAATTCAGGTAAAAATAATAGGACAAGCTGATGGCAATCCAGCCCCAGAGCTCTAAGAAAACGAACGTTGCCCTTGCAATACTTTCGCGCCCGTAACTTTCTTTTTCCTCCAATAGCCGAACATTTCATCGCTTTAGACCTGAACCCCAACTGAAAGGTTCCTCAGATTGAAATACTTACACCATACTGGTGATACTAGTAGGTAATAAATACTTTCATTTAAAATTAGAGTGAGTTGACATCATAAATATTTTAAAAGCAGATTTAATTCACTTTTATAACTGTGCAAGGAGGCACAGGTCGAGCTTTCAATGAGGTTATGATCAGAGCTCGGAGTTAGATAGTGTGATTTATGTACCTTTGTGCTATGTTGATTTTAATATGGACATTCCCGAAATTAAAATTCTGATCGGGTTTTGTTATATTATATTGTTATATTCATCAGCTGATCCATATATTAATTAATTATCGTACCTTTATTCTCTGAATATTAAAGTAAATATCAATGGCGTCTGCTATTATATGTATAAAAAGGAGAAAGTTCGATATTTCAACAAAAAAATGGATATATAGAGATTTTAATACATAAATTATATTAATCGTTGCTTAGAATTTGTATACATTGTATCCATATTAATATGAATATAGAGTCCCAAATTCAAAAATCTTGATATGACTCATCATTAGGACTCTTCTGCCTCCTTGCACAGTTAAAAAGGGGGCTAAATCGGTTTTTAAAATATTTACCAGTAATAGATGTTGATTGGAAATGAATGCACGCATAAAGCTTCAAACCTACAAATATCAAATATATAATTTTTCAGTAGTATATGGCACATAATATGCAGAAATTCCAAATTTCTTACTAGTTTCCTTTTTGAAATAGACCCCGTTGAAAAATTGTCTAAAACTGAAAAATGTTTTCTAATTTATTATTTGAAAAAAATAAAATACTTCAGTTCCTTTTTCAATGAAAACTATTTAATTATAAAAATAATATAATAAAATATCCAAATTTCTATAACGCTAAAAACCCATATGAAGTACCGACGAATGGACAGACAGACAGCAGAGTGACATTAATAGGGCCCGTTTTGTCCTTTGTGTACGGAACCCTAAAAAAAAAAGCGTTTGCTTTTTCAAGAAATGTGTCTAAACGTGTGTTTCCTAGAAGAACTAATGTTAATAATTAATTTTAACCGCAGCAAGTTACGTAATCGTTCAACTGAAAATAGGCTCAACTCGGTGCAGCAATTACTCTAAATATTTTGGTAATTACAGTATTCTGACCCAAAAACGAAATTCACATGGATCAAGCCGCAGGCGAAAGCTCCTACGAAATAAATATTTGACAGACTCATCATCCATATTGCCAATCACTTTTAACGACAGCCTCCCAAAACCGTCCCAAATGCTGAATTTAAATCGAAAGGCGGACATCACTCGATACCCATATTGAAATGCTCTTTTTAACTCGCCCTAGTATTTCCAACAAAGAATTTCATTATTCCGTAAAGCGGATACGGATACAAAACGTACCGAATATTTGAAATTCAAAACTGGTCCAATTTCCAAAGGAGCCCGTGTATCTGGGACCAGCGGGAGCGGCCATAACAAGCCTGTATTAGGGATGGAAGTCTAGATCAGACCGGTAAGGTGCATCGATTCCGAGATCCTTTCCTTGCGCTGCTTTATCGATCCCAAGTTATTTGCAGTGCGACTTTACCTGCTCGCGGCACACACTATTTATTTAGGCGGCGACTGCACGAGAAATTGCTGCTGTTATTTTGTAACTATTGAACTATTCTCGGTGCATTGTCGTTGTTTGTTTACGGGCATATTTTATACGCGAAGATACGCAACACAAGTTGCAAGAACTCTCTTAGGTAACAAGTTGTGTGCATGTGCATGTTAGTTTTATGTTTAATGTTAAGGTTGTGTGTAATTTGTGTACTGTTCAGATTTTTGTGTTTTTATTTAGTTAAACTATTGATTATATCCTTATGTATCTCATGTTTGCGTCTATCTAAAAAATATTAATGTATTAGGGAGTATGTTGAGGAAACTGGTATACTTATATAACCATCTATATTAGTTCTACCTTACAAAATCTGTACCATTTTCTGTTTTTACTCTGTGTTCCAATAAATAATAAATAAACAGTAACATATCAAAAGAACCGCACCAATAATACTTTCTGGTACAAAATTTTCAATAAAAACACAATTATAGGTCCTTTATTTCGATACACGTATTGACGCAATTTCAACTGTATACGTATCTAACGCCTTTTTCAAACTTGTTCTGAACCGAAATTTGTATGAAGCCTTGGTACCACTATCTTTTCTGACCATGTGGCTCTCTCTAGTACTGTATTAATTCTCCATGTTCAAGACATCTGGCTTGCTCGAGCTGCCGTGTCGTGGCAATTTGTTGTATCTATTGATAAAGAGTTAAGTGTAACAAGTCCCTATAGTTTTTTTTTTTTTGGCACTAAATAAGATATTGATTTTGTCCACGAAACCGACAAATACACGTAATATATTGGTGTCGATTCGGCGAAACACAACTTAACTTGTTTGACAGGAATAACCTTATTTTGAGCGTCCTGTCTTGTCTTTTCAATACAGGAAGAAAAAGACGGAATGCTTAAATTAACTTTAGTCCTGTCAAATAAGTTAAGTTGTGTTGCGTCGAATCGACACCATTATGCGACTAAGGCTGTATATGTAGTGACATGTTTGTACTGACATGTATGACGTATGTACTCCCCCGCACTCCCGCCGTGTCGCGTACCATTGGTGTGTTGATTTTACTAGACATTGTAGCCGATTCTGAAGGCTTTAATTTTAGTTTTAGTGCTGTCAAAACTAAATTTTCATTGTTGCAAAATACTTCATAAGTGTGAAGAACAGGAGCTAAATCACTTTGGAAAAATTTAAGTCATGACAGCACTAAAACTAAAGTTAAAGCCTGCAGAATCGGCTTTATTGTTTAACTATAAATCTAATTATCTCCGTACATGACGTTTAGAGTTACAGGTCGCGTTTTTGACTGCTCGGCAAAAGTGGTGGGGGGCTAGCGCATGTGTTCATTCGCGCACAAAACTACTAAGTGCGATAGAGAAAAAATTACTAGCGCAGTCAAGGTCAGACCTCATAAACCGTGCCGCTACCTGTACATCTAATTGCCGTAACAGGACAACAGGTTGCAATAGAGGTGAATTTAAATACCGGCTAAAAGTGCTATCACTTGAAGAGTCACATATTGCAGTAATTTTCGGACTTGATAGTGTATTTATTTTGTGGGACTCCCATCGGTCAACTAAATAAAATGTATTTTATATTTCAACTGTAAATTCTACGATGTTTTCACTGTAAATATTGTAAATTCGAACACGCGTGGCCCATTTGTGAGATTGAAAGCATTCCGTCCTTTAATAGATTGGGCTTGGTCAAAAATAAAAGCAATATCATACGAATTGGATTTGAAACACTAAAAAGCTTTCTGTTTTGCTTCAGGCGGAACTGTTTTCAAATTCCAAAACATTTATCTTTAAAAAAAAATCATACGTTGTATCTCCCGTCTACAATATTATTTGAAATAAATATATATATATATATATATATATATTGCTACATAGAGCACTTATTTTATTTTATTTTTTGTTTAATTAAAACATTATATAAAAATTATTTTCGAAATATATTTCGAAAATAATTTTTATATAATGTTTTAATTAAACAAAAACTACAATATTATTGAAATTCACGTTTATTACTGAAACTAAATTTTGGTTAATTTGGCCAGTCATACAGTAAAATATTTTGTCAAAACTTGGACACATAAAAGTTAATATTAATAATAGAAGAATAGACTATGGGTGGCCTACAAATCTCCGGATCATTGACATACAAACTATGGACCTCGGATCAACTACAAGATTTACGAAAAAAGTGTCCTTAGTGAAATGTCAAAATATTAAGGAACAAAAAAATTTAATTTGAATCGTATGCCATTGCTGCATAGCTCAATTTTGATTGACGTGCGATTGTCAAGCTTTTTTAGTTTTCAATGGTTTTGACACTCTTTTGGTTCAGACACCGTTGAGCGCAGATCCGATGTCTATTTGTTAGTACGTCAATGTTATTTTTCAATTCTGTTATTATAAGGTTCATAGTGACTTTAATGTATGCAGTTAATCTCATACTAGAAAATCTGTTAATGATAAGAAACCACTTCTATAATAATTATATGCCTTACGCCTGTAGCCCCGCCCGAGTTTATTCAATCTTTGCCCCGTTTTCGGCTTGGCGGTTGTTTTATCAACACACCATAAATCCTATATGTTGACCAAGATCACGACGATGATATTAAAAGAAACAGCATCACAATCCGTTGAGTGGTTCTCGAGTTAAACCGGAACAGGCTGAGAGATAAAAGTTGTAGTTTTGGCCTCAATATTCGCAAAATTATTCAATGTACCGACATTCCTTTTTAATACTTTATTATTAATAATATAGATACTCGTAGATGCTCAAACTAATTCGTAGCTTGGTCAATGGGGAGAAACAAAATAAAATGAAAATAAAACGCAAAAAGTGTCATCGGGAAATGTTAAGGATGAAAAGATGACGTTATCTATTCTAAAAAGTGTCAATTTTAATACCCGGTACGCTCGGTAGGGGTGTTTTGAATCGGCACAAAATAGAACTGTAATTTTGTATGGCACAGCCTATCCAGCGTACTTGTATTAATAGAGGTCAGTGGGCCTTGACTTGTCACCAGAATTAATTGTTTATTAAATCAAAGTCACTGTGAAAGTTAATATTTTATTCCTGTAGCTTTTGGCATAGTAATATGTAGTCCACACTCCGTAGAAATGAAATATAATAACTTGCACAGTTACCGGGCCCGTAACTTATAGAGGCTTGCTGTTTTCCTGGTACCGAGAAGACCGTTAATATTTAATGAAGTTCATAAATAACATCGACTAACCTTTATCTTTGCGCTTGTCTAAGAACTGATATGAAATTCATATTGGGTGGTGTTCTTAAAGCTAGCCTTAGAGTAGTAAAAACGTAGATCCTTGATAAGTTTCAAAACCAATGCATAGATCCAAACAGAATTTTGCAATAATGTGGTAAGGTTCCATCTAGATCTGAATTAAATTGCATTGCCGTTATAAAAAATATTTTTCATAATTTAAAACCTTGAGCTTTCCCATCTCACAAGTTTTTTTCAACTAGAAAACGTCTTTAAATCCGGTCTCAATTTTCTGTCTTATTTGAATATTAAAATGTAATTTGGTAGTTGGACGATTCTTTGGACCTTAATGAAATGTCAACTTAATCCACCTTTACAAGAAAATTACCTGAATTTGCCTTATTTCTGTTCATTTTTATTAAAAATCTAAGGCCTATACTCGTTTCTTGTTAACCTTATTAAGAGTGACAAGGTTTTGTAGAATAATTATTGAGTGAATTTTGAATGTAAGTGTTCTGTTTCGATTAATTAGAAAAAAGCGGGTTTTTCGCAATCCTGCTGCGAAACAGCTCTTAAGAGAATTTAAAATTGTTAAATTCAAGGCAAAACAACAATTACAAACGAAACCTACGTTTTCTTTTTACCGTACCTAATTTTTGTTTTCTTATTTAGTATACTTAGTTTTGATCTATAAGTTACTTTTGTTAATTAAGTTTTTATTACGTAAATAAAGAATAATATATTTACTTAGAAAAAAAAAGTCAAAACTAAAATAGTACTGGGCTTGCCAAGTTAGTCGTATGCACCCGGATAGGTGGGTGAAAATTGCTACCGAGTGGTTGCTATCGACATAAGGGTGCTATATGACAGCTATTGACGGCCAGGCAGACCAAAAAGACGATGGCGGGACGATCTTAATTCATTTTTACCGATTTGGTTGGAAGTAGCCCAGGACCACGATATGTGGTATCAGCAAAGGGAGTCCTTTGCCCGACAGTTAGACAATTTGTAGGCTACATAAATAAAATGACTGACTGGACACCCACGCTAATTTTAGGAACTTAATAAGACATAAGCAACGGTAGCTCAGGGGTAAAACGCTGGCCTCTCAATCTTGAGATCCAGTTTCGATCCCCGGTCGGGCAGGACCAATGAGTTTTTCGGAATTTATGTGCATAGTATTTTGTTCTTACTTACCACTTGCTGAACGGTGAAAGAAAACATCGTAAGGAAACCTGCATGCCCTAAAAAGCGTGTATTTGTGCCCGAAGTACGGCGACAGGGCTCACCACTCATCACGTTGGGACGTGATAATCGTCGGTGAAACGCGGGTGGACCGAGTGTAGACTGTGACTTGTATTTCACAGTTCACATTAGGAATACCTCTGACACCCCCTCCGGGATTCATGTCGTGACGATATATTTACTACTAGCTTTTGCCCGCGGCTTCGCCCGCGTTGGTTTAGTTAATCGAATCTGTCAATATTTTTCGGCACCTTAATTTTATTTGTTTGTCATCATCTCTAATTTCATCCCCATGCAAAACGTCTTTGTAGAGGCCGAAGACCAAGACGCGTGTTCGACTTTGGCGAGGCCAAAGGCCGAGCCACTTTTCTGATCGGCACTATTTTTCGTTTTCTGAATTAATACTGTTACTCTGCTAGTGTCTTTGGCGGTCTTTGATAACTGATTTAATCTCCGGTCTTTGATCACTGATAGTATGTTTAGCGAGGCTAAAGGCCGAGCCGCGTCTTTGAACGACACTATTTCTTGTTCTCATGGAAACTGATTTATGGAATAAAAAGTAGCCTATATCCTATTCCAGGTCGAGAACTACATTTATGCAAAGCTTCAGCCCAATCGGTTCAGTAGGTACGGCGTGAAGGAGTAACATTACATCACTTTTCTATAGGAACTTGAAACCCCATTGCCATCCCACGGGAAATGATTTATGGGATAAAAAGTAGCCTATGTCCTATTCCAGGTCTAGAACTACATTTTTGCAAAGTTTCAGCCCAATCGGTTCAGTAGTTACGGCGTGAAGGAGTAACAGACATCCATCCATCCATCCATCCAAACTTTCGCATTTATAATATTAGTAGGAAGACTTCCAAATATTTCATATTTGTTTCCAAAGTAGTAAACGACTCGACTATCCTATCGACTATCCTAACTGTGTGAGTATTTAAACTGTACCATTTGCATTCTCACCAATCCTCTCTTTGCCCACAGATACAAGGTGGAGGTGGCTGGCAAAAGCCTGCCAGTCCTGACCACATTGGACAAAGGCCGCTACGGCGTCATCATCTTCGAGTCCCTCTCCAAATACGCCAACATGGACAAGTGGAACCGGGAACTCCTCGACAAGTACTGCAGGGAATACTCCGTGGGGGTCGTAGGGTTCGCTACTCCAGCCGAAGAAACCTTGGTTGGAGCCCAGCTGAAGGGATTCCCGCTGTTCATGCACACCAATTTGAGGCTAAAGGTGAGGACTTTAAGATGTAGCAATAGTTCAGAGACCCAGGTTTGAAACTTGCCGGTTCAACATGTACCTAGGAGTTTTTTGTAATTAATGTGCATAGGCTTTGTATATTTACCACCTGCACAGCGGTGAAGGAAAAACAATTGTTACGCAACCCACATGCAAGCCCAAGACATGATCTTGCTAAGTTTCTTGCCCTTCTTAGCAAGACTAATCGAATGGGCGGAGTTAGGCATATATTTATTATATGTATTCCTTATTCCTATATTTTTATTTTATTCAACTGTATTTTTTTAATGAAATTTAAGTAAACCCAACCTTTAGTATTCCCCTGCGTATTTTCCCATATTATTATTTATGACATAAAACCTCAGAACATTTAAATAGTTAGAAAGGCCTTGGAGCTGTATGCGTACCAGAACCTTTGTCGCCTCACACCCACAGGCACACACCTTGTCGTAATTGAAATACTATCAAAACTTTAATCCAAGTGGTTGTTCTTTCTACGCACAACAAATGACTTATATCGAAAACTTATCAAATGAAAAAACTACCGTATCTCTGTGTAAAACGGTGTATTTTTCAAACAAACGATTTCATTTACGACGTTTTAGTTTTGATACCATGTGACCATTATAAACCTACCGGCTTTAGGTGGTTGATAACTTGACCGGAGCGGTATTGCGAACTTAATATTAAACACAGTCTGATTATATGACGTGATGATTTATTGCTAGGGATGGGAACAGATGTATTTTCTTAACGTAAAACTTCGACTAACTTTTTTTATAATCAATCGAGAAACCAATTTGCTCTGAGACAATTTGTGTGTTGTTTTTTTTTTCTATTTTTATTATCTTGTTTTACACATTTTAGAAAAATTGTTTTAACGTGTATTAGGTGTATATAAGGTGATTTCATTGATATAGCCAAATTCATACAATACGACATGAATCCCCGAGGGGGTATCAGAGGTATTCCGAGTGTGAACTGTGAAATGCAAGTTACAGTCCACACTCGGTACAACCGCGTTTCACCGACGAATATATTAAGATTTAACGTATTTTAAATTATATTATGGTAGCTTCAAAATAATTGGATTTTTCATAAACACTCTTATGGAAAATCCAATTTCAAAGGAGAATGGGCGTTTTGGTCCATACCACCAATACACTTGTGTTAGGTGACATAAAATAGGTGTTATAATAACATTCGAAAAACCGTTAACAGTTACTCCAAAATCGACCGGGTAACTGTACAATCAAGGAGAAAAGTTTTCATATAAAATGTATGAGAAAATATTTAAAACCGTACAAGTGTGTGTTTATTTACTCTACGGTGTAATTCTAATAAAGCTATGCATAAGTATAAATACTTATTTTTCAATATCTATCATATATTTGTACAGTCGAGAACAAAAGTTTTCGGGTGAAATGTATGAAAAAACATTTGAAAGTGTAAAAGTGTATTTTATTTACTCTACAACGTAATTCTAAGCTATGCATATGTATGTCTAAAAAGTGTATAAGTGTCTGTTTATTTACTCTATATAGTAATTCTAAGTTATGCATATGATTAAATACTTATTTATCAACATATAAGAGGCATCTGCACAGTCTTGACTGTCTTCCTTGGAAGTGTGGGTTTATTTACTCTTCAGTGTAATTCCAAGCTCTTTTTTTCTATATATTTTGTAAAAACCTTTAGTATATTATACTAACTCTGATACTGTAACTACTGTAAATATATATTCAAGATATGCATGCATAGCTTAGAATTACCCTGTTGGATAATTAAACACACATTTATATACTTTTAAATATTTTAGCAAAATCTTTATTCCTCGACTATACAGATTCCCTATATCTTGATAAATAATCAATTGGACATGTGCATAGCTTAGAATTACCCTATAGATTAAATAATCACACACTCATACATTTTTAAATATTTTATCCCAAAGCTTTTGACCTCGTTTGTACATTTTACCCTATATATTTTGATAAATGTTTTCAGACATACATATACGTAGCTTAGAATTACATTGTAGAGTAATTAAAACACGCTTTAACAATTTTTATTTTTTTTTCCATACATTTCACACGAATACTTTTGTTCTCGACTGTACAAATATCTCATGTATTTTGAAAAATATGTATTTATGCATAGCCAAGAATTACACCGTAGAGGAAATAAACGCACACTTATTCACTTTTAAATATTTTCTCATACATATTATATAAAAAAAAAATTCCTTGCTTGTACAGTTATCCGGTCCATTTTGGGGTAACTGACAACGGTTTCTCGAATGTTATAAAAGTTTTATCTTAAATCTTAATTTAAGAATATCGCTCAAGGAATAAAAAACGTCTATCGATTGTGTGACACCACGATACGGCACAACACTAGCGAGCAAGTTTGACAAGTAGGGAGAGCATACATTACTTGTTTACTACATCTTAGCCAAAATTGTGAGCGTACATTGCCGGTAATGTATATTTTTGTTGTCACCATGAGTAAATTAGTTATTTATCTAAAATTCTCATATTATACAAAGTTTTTATGATTACAGGTGAAAGGAAATATCTCAATTTTTCCGGTTTGCTTTCTTATTCGTGATTCTGCAAGTAATTATTGCACAAGACGGCATTTCTCTTTAGATTAGGCAGAGCTGTTCACAGAGTCACGGTTCGCGTGCGACTATGGGCAGCGATCGCGTGTTTCGGTTTAAGTATTGATGTTCAACAGTAGTTGTGGCGCGCGTGACACGCCCACTTAGCCTTTCTATTTGATTTAAATGTTCTGTGCATAAAACTATTACCTATACACATAGATTATTTAATTACTTATATTACATTAAAAACTGACCTGTAATAAGTGTATCTGTTATACCTACATTACATAATTAAATAAATTAAATAAATCGTAGACGAAGTACGGTGATGAGGCGTTGGAAAGTAAAAATCTTCGGTGAAACGAGGGTGTACGACTGTTGTTCCAGTAACAATCCACAGTTGGAAACACCTTTTTCACCACTTCGGGGACATATGCCATGGCGACATATTTTGTAGACCTTGAGTGTCAAACTTGACAGACAGTTACTTACTCCGTGGAGTACTAATTCAAGGTAATCTTATTGCGCAAGTTTCGAGATAAATCTTTGTTAAATCTGAGAAGTGGACAAAAGAGAACGACAGTTGAACAACTTGTTTGATACCTGGATTAAGTCTTATTGGCTTACCTTGGTTTAGTTACGTACTTACCTTGATATTTTATAATTATAATTTGCAAAAGATACTGAAATATGATTTCGTGTAAAATGTTAATGTCATGATATTCTTATGAAGAAAAAAACAGGAAGAATAGAAACATTTTATTATTAAGTTAAAAATATATGAAGGGCTATAATAGACCTGATAATTGGGCGTAACTCAGCAAAAACAAAGTTTTGATAGCTCTGGTTTTCAGCTACCTCTTATTTGATGATATTTAACTTAATTATAGCTTTATTTAAAATGTACTAATTAATTCCGTATTTTAGAAGGAAAACCAACTTTTTAATCTTGAGGGTATAAACCAACACGCCTTCTTACAAATATTACTACTTAAGAAGCGTCATCACGCAAATCTCTATAAACACGCTGTAACCAAATTTTGGGGTGTCTATCTATGGAATGTTATTGTAATATTTTAGGCTGAGTCCATTATATATTATCTAGATGTATGTTTAAATAGAACTAAAAATTGTGAAATTTGAGTAATATCTTGATAACAAACCCCTTAAATACGTAAATTTAACGATTTTTACCAAAAATGTAGTCGAATGTGCTTTTATTGTGATAGGTAAAATCAAAAAATTAACACGTGTCAAACATCGAAAATGTTATCTCGATTAATAATAGCCAAAAATAATGTTTAAAAACGTCCAAAGTCTTGCCAAAATCATGTTTCTCTTGAAACAATTTTTCAATTTTGCGTTCGCGACGAAATCGGCACGATTTTATTGTCCTCGCAAGTTTCATGGTGCCTGCCCCTTATAGCGAAATGAAATAGCATGCGATTTGGCCACGCCTACAACTGAGTTGGTCGCGTCATGATGTCTGATGACGATTCCAATGGTTTTGTTTGTTTTTCCCAATACTATATCCGAATTAATGATGGAGTTACGTTTTTTCTTTGTTTTTTTAGAATATTACCTGAATATTACCTGCTCTTATATTATACATATAGACTTGAAATTAAATTAAGACTGTTTTAAATTTTGCATGCCTATTTGGGCAAATTGTGCTGAACTAACCCTTAAATAACAACTTATGTACCACAATTTAAGCAAATAAATATCTTTATCTTTATTATAATTTATACTTGCGATTGTCGGCACTTGGTGAAACTTGGAAAGCATCTTTAATAAAACTCACTTGTACACTATTTCACACATTTAATTTACAATAAAGTATATGTGAAAATAAAATGTTATAGGTATCGAAAAGGGATCTATTTTGCCTTGAAAAGAGTCTGATTTTAAAGAATCTTGTCAGTTTGATTTAGACATTATTTTATTTGAATATTTCTGTGGAATTTTTAAGAAAAACTCGCAATATAATCAAGAAATGTAATGCCAAAATTAATTTTACAATTTTAACAAATAAAGGTTTTTAATTTGTGCACAATGGAAAGGTACTACCTGTTCACGATGCTGATCACAAAAGTTCTGCCACCAAAAATGTGCGTTTGGAGTAAAGGAAGTCTGACTTCGCGGCAGCGAGCTACGTTCCTATTGGTTGCTTGCAAAAATACCACTTCCTTTCCTCCAAAAACATTACAAAAACAATAAGTTGGCCAATTAACTTAAACCTAACCCTACCTGTGGAATGGAGACAATTATCATTTTATTTACAAGGCTTTATACATAGAAATTAGCAATGTTATGAAAATAATTGAAACTTACTGACTCGAATACAAACATGGCGGTTGTATAAACCGGAAACACATTTTATCGACTTGAAAACTTTGATCACATAAATTATCCAAAATGACATGAGTAACTAAATTAAAATCTACGAGGTAACTCAAGTAAATTAACATTATCTTAGGCGTTAATAATTAGAAATAAATAAGGAAAGTTTCTAAATCAAAATCTAACAACATTCCAAGAATAATTTTAAAGCTTCCGGGTTAAATTATTCATAATTTTAAATGCTTAAAATCATAGAAACTAAACATGACAATAAACCACACTGATTCATAATTTAAATCAATAATTAACTGCAGAAAACAATCATTATCAATGTTACATCACCGGATGTTTACATCTAGAAATTATTTGCTCCGACATATATATTTATATTAAAAGTTAACTAATAGAACGTTTTCGTCTCCCAGGATGCAACTTTAAACCCTGCATCACCGGTGCTCCGGTTGGCGCGCGCCGGTGAGACCGCCTGGGGTGCACTGCCAGGGGACCACTGGACGGTCTTCAGGGCTAACAGCTCGACATATGAACCAGTGGCGTGGGCATTACGCCAGAATGAATACGGCACTAGCGGTAAGTGGAACACTTAGGACGCCGCCAGCTCGCTTAAAGGTGCATATAAGGTCAGATTGAGCACCTCATTTTGCATCAATCAGAACAGCGGGTCTACCGCGTAATTCTGGTTTTCATCAACATCAACTTGAGATTGAAATTTGACGTGCGTGCGAAAGAGATGGCATGTTAGGCGGACGTCGTCGCACGCACGTCTAATTTCAATCTCAAGTTGATGTTGATGAAAATCAGAATTACGCGGTAGACCCGCTGAACTCTATCACGTTTTCTTTTAGTTTTAAATAGCGCGATCTCAGCCGTGGCTGCTACAACCACCAAGAAACACGCGCTCACGAAAAACTGCGTTTTTATTTTATAACTCGGCTTCTAGATGAAATTATTAAAATAAGTATGCCAAAATGTTTAGACGGGGTTATTGGTAGCTTAGTTTAAATACAAATCTCAAGACTGTTTAATTTAAGGAAGGTTCTTTGACACTTAATAAACATGAAGCGGACTTAATGTTTATATCAGCCCTAAAGTCTATATCATCTATCTATATTATTTTTATTAAACCGATTGACTTGGTTACACAATGTGAAATAGTCATTTGAAGTTGTGCATCTGACCTTATACGGACCCTTAACTGACGATCTTAAAACGATTGCCGGTAGGGTTTGAATGAGGATGGCTGAGGATAGAAAAATGTGCCCTTAGAAAGATCTATGTCCAGCAGTGAACCGATATTGGCCGATGAATTGGATTGGTAAGTGGAATCTTGAAGGGGATCAATCTACCAATTTAATCCTACATTTAAGATTTCGAATCGGTATGGACGAATAATATATCTAATATATCCAAATGTATGAACGAATAATATACAAAAATTATAAAATAAAAATAAATTTATTCATCTAGAAAACACAAGCATACAAAACAATATAGTAACACAAATTAAAACTGATAAAGTAAGATATTTTGTAAAAAACGTAATTCCTGACACCTACGCTGGCTTTGCTGCCGTCTTGCAGCATGACAGTATGTTAAAGAATTGGTATACAGTAAATGCAAGAGACAAATTAAAACATATTTTGAACATAATCAGGGCTCTGTGCCAGGTAAAAAAAAATATATATGTGAGTGGTTGACCAAAAAGGGACCTGGAGGGATTGGGAACGTTTTTTTTTTTTTTTGAATTTTTGAATCTATGGTCTTTTAGCTTTGTTTTGGTCTAACCAGCATATTTTTAGGTGCCGTAGTTTTTTTTTTGTGAGCCGAGAAAGTTTTGTAGAAATTACACCTTACTGCACACAGCGCACACTAGTTTTTACTTCAAACTTCAAACGCGATTTACTCGAAAGCAATTATTTTCCCTTGAGGTCCCTTTTTGGTCAACCACTCACATATCTTAAAAGCTAAAGGAAATATCCACTATCCTGCTGACAAAACTGGCAGAAATCACATTTGTTAATCTTCTACTATTCTAATTGTCCAGAGCCAGAACACTGGCGCCAACCCCATATAAACAACTATGAGTCAGAACTAATCAACAACCGAGTTTGTGTACACTGGTGCTGTACCGAATGCAATTATGTTCCAATCTAGAGAGGACGGTAGAAACAGTCGGCCATCACGTCGGTTCGCGATTACATAACCGTCCATGGCACTAGTCCACACAACTGTCACAAGTTCTGATATGTTTGCTTGGCCACGTATGATATCAACTTGTATTTAGTTCTATTTAGCTATACTAGCCTTTTGCGAGCGGCTCCGCCCGCGTTTATTGCACTCTGCCCTGTTTTCGGCTTGTGCGTTATTTTATTAACACCCCTTATAGCCTATATGTTGACCGGGATCACTACAATGATAATAAAGAAATCCGCATCGAAATCCGTTCAGTGGTTTCAGAGATGTACGCGAACAAACAAACGAACAGACGGAAAAAAATCTAAAAATCGCTGATTTCTGTTCTATTACTCTTCTTTAATACATTGAAGAAAAGTAACAGAAAGGGTGACCCCTTTCTATTACTTTTCTTCAATGTACAGACACACTGGGTTCCACTGTTTTATTATATGTACATATAGATAGATATATAGATATAGACTAAAAAAAGGTAGGTGGTGCGCTAAGATCATTTTGCTCAGGTTTCATAAGTTAGACCCTCTGACAAAGATCAGAAAAAGTCTTTAAAATTGAGTTTGTGAGATAACAAAGTTAAGAGACTAAACAGCTATTCAAATCTAAATCAAGGTGGTTTCTTTTCAATACAAGTGTACGTTTTATTATGTACTATCTCTACCCTGTTTTCGGTTTGGGCGTTATTTTATCAACATGTTCACTACGATGATAATTAAGAATACCACATCCAAATTCGTTGAAACTTTGAAAGGTTCTCAAGTTAAATGGAACATACGGACAGACAGACAAAAATTGTGGTTTTGGTCTCAATACAATACTGGTAAAATAACCTATTTCATTTAAGGCGATATGTTAAAAAATAGAGGTGCTTCTTTTTTGTGTATTTCATGAAATACACGGAAAATTTTAATACATTTCTGGTATATGCATTTTGACTATATAATCTAGGGTTTTGAAATTGGAAAACATGTTTGGATAAATTTTGCTCGATAGAAATAAATGTTGAAATGTGGTTTTCAAACACACTTTTTCTCCTCGTTTGACGAATAGGAACCATATACAGAACTCAAACATATTTTATTAGGTGTGTTTCAACAATATCTAGAGATTTGATATTTGAAATTTTGCTAGCTATTTTAGTTTTTTATAAAAATTATAAAACTAACATTTTTCGCTTTCGCCCTGAATTCGCCCCTCTCGCACTGAGCGTGTTTTCGCTTGGAGTGACAGTGACCAAAATAAAATTCGTATTGCGTCTTGAAATTTCGGAAAAATATTCAATGTATGTACAGACACGACATTTTTACTACTTTATAACATTATATCCTCTTCCGTCGACAGAAGAGCGTGTGCCGCTAGCGACAGTGATCCAAGACCACGGCCGTCTGGACGGAGTGCAGCGAGTGCTCTTCGGTTCGGGTCTTCAATTCTGGCTGCATCGACTCCTGTTCCTCGATGCGTTGAGCTACCTCAGTCACGGCCAGCTTAGCTTGAGCCTCGAGAGGTGGATCCTGGTTGACATTGATGACATCTTTGTCGGAGAGAGAGGTTGGTTTTTCACTTTGTTTCCCAGACTTGATATACTAGTAACTCAAGTGAATATCGATGAATGTGCGTTGTAGTTTAAAATGTAAGTGTTAAATTATGTTGGTATTATTGGTGTCGATTCGGTGTAGCCCGATTTAATGACAGGACTAGACTTAATTAAAGCATTCTGGCCTAGTCTTTTCGATATAGAAAATATATTTTCGATATACCAAAGGGTACACAGACTGCAGATCTCAACCCGATACAACGTGTTATTCTTTCGTTTCTTTCAAAAAAAATAATTCAAAAGATAAAAGAACTGATTATTCTTGAACTTCGATTATAAGTATCCTCAAATAAAATCACATTGTGTATATATATTTTTTATTCATACTCAAATGTCATTCATTAAAACTCATTAGTCATAATTAAGGTTGTATATATTTTATGACATTTACTTACTGTTTATAATTCGACTGCTGCCGGCCCCAAAGTGGGCCGAAATATATTTCAAAAATAAGTTTTTATACACTGTTTTAATAATACAAAAAATAAAAATCGAATAAAATCAACAAATAAGATAAAATACAACGAAAACAGGGTGACGATTTTTGCACTAAAATCGCGATCGGAAAAAGGCGCCTTCAAGTACTTATTTGACTGTTGGAATTTATGTCTACCACAAATAATTTCGTAATCACATAATGTTCTGTGTATCCATTACCACAGTTAATTATGTCAGACCAACCGCGACCATAAATACTAATAATGAATGTATATGTCATACACCTCCATTATGATTTAGCCAGCCCATTCTACGCCCTCATCTAAGACTACCTAAATCAAACCTAAGCCTTCGTACTTCGTTTCACTTAGTATAAATGTTCCGATGTCAATTATTATGATCCTACTTCCGAGAAGTTCTCTTTTCTCCCACCAAAAATAAATATATCTAGAAACCTAGTATTTGCTTACTTGACACGTCATTTTTGCGAGGGTTTTTCCCTGCGGGTTTTCCACTTACATCGTGTGCTAATAATTGAAGTGATGTACAGGGCGATAACAAGCATTTTTGGGGTTGTTGAGATATGCATTATTATATTTCGTATTTTCACAAGAAAAAGGGCATACCTAGTTTGGGCCAAACTGTGAAATGTGTTTGTCATCTCTGACTTCACTCTCACCTTCTTGTGCTGGCCCGAACCGTAAAGAGATAAAAATTGGACAAAGTGTGTTATCGAAAAAAACCGCATGCCAACTTCAAACTTCATAATTTTTGCAAGATACGTTTCGTTAGTTACGATCCAATTTAAAAAATTGGGAATATTTTTCGCTACTACTACCTGCGACTCCATCCGAACTGAAAACATTTTTTTCTCTAAATAGTTGTTCTTACAACTTGATTTAAATGAACTTTAGTCACAGCAATATACCTTCAAACCCACCTAAAACAAACCCCTCTTGAACAACGAAAAGCTTATTAAAATTCATCAATTGAGTTATTACAAATACAGATTGATGATACCTTAAAATCTATATAGAGAAACTCCTAGCTAGCACTAAAAACCACATAAAATTTCGGCAACTATTGACCGCCCGAAGAAGTCAGTCTTCGCCCGCGACCCTAGAGTTGCGCAGGGGCGTTGCTTTGAGAATGTGTGTGATAGTGAGGAAACACTGTCTTTCTCACAAGCCTGCCGCCCGCTCCCCGCGCGATTCCCTTTGTCTTCATCCCCCGCCGGTTTGCTTATAGTTCCTAAGCGATAAGCGAACATACATACCGACAGACAGAAAAAGAGAACGCACAGAAAATAATTCGTCTAACATTGGGTCTTTGGCAAGTTGGAGTGTTGACTTCGTGAAACACAAGTTAACTTTTAGTAGTCCGATATAATCAAGTGGCTAAAACCACACAAGAAAACACGTCAATACTATACAATGTCGGGAAGAGAACTGGCGTGGCTACGTGCCTTGCCACAAGTCGTGCGCAGTTACTTATTGCTATATTCAGCAATTTCATGACTCCACAGGTCTTTTTCTAACATTGCCTCCTTCATCCAGGTACCCGTCTCCACGAGGAAGACGTGTCAGCACTCCTGGCATCACAGGCTGCCCTTCAGCGGCTGGTGCCAGGGTTCCGCTTCAACCTCGGCTTCAGTGCCAAGTACTTCCACCGCGGCACCGCTAATGAAAACAGAGGGGATGATGCCTTGCTGAAGAATAGGGAGCATTTTAATTGGTGAGCTGATTCAGTGGGCGTTTGGACACCAAACCGAAATAAATGTTGCGGGCCTAAATCAATTTTAGGACTAGGTTTGGTGTTTTTCGTCTTAAGGTCGATTTAGGACTAAAAATGTTGAAACCTCTTCAAAAATTAATGTTGTAATGCATTTCGAATTTGCACCAGTCGCAAGTATAAATACATAAGTACATACAAATATATACTTTTGCCTGTCACCAAGAGTGGTAGACAGAGAATAGTCTCTAGATACATACAGTCTAGTAATCTCTCTAGTAATAGTCTCTAGTAATAGTCTCTAGTAATAATAGTCTCTAGATATGAATATGAATATACAGATTTATATAGATACAGATTTAAATCTGCTACTTTCTTGACATTCCTCTTTATACTTCATAATAAGTATAAATAATTAGACTAAACAAGTCCATTGAGGTCATTTGAGGCCAAGTGTCAAGTCGTCATATCACAAGAACATCCCAAACGACCCCAAATTACTTGGTATCATTTCCTTCCAGGAATCTCCCAATCAAACAATTTACGCTTCGAACAAGTGCATTTTTATTGCACCTCTGTCGTTGCCAATTCCGAATCATATCATTTGCAATCTGATATCGTTTTTTGTCAATTAAGGATGAAAAGAATCAACGAGCCATATTTACATGAATCACTCTCAGCAGCACCATTGTGTACTCTTCCGAGTGGCAACACTTAATAAATAACGATAACTTTATTTCAGAGAAAAATTGCCTTTACTTCGCCCTCTTTCTTTTTAAGTAAGTATTTTGTATGAAAATTCTATGCAGTATTTTACAGGTATCGGGGGGGTCCTACATTATGAATTTGACTATTATAAATTCGAGTATGAGAAAACTTAGTGAGACCTAAGCCAGTTACAAAAACTGATTGACTATCAAAGGTATATAATATATATAATATTTTTTCCTATTCGCCTGATGACGGCCCCACTGAGGGGTCGAAATATAGCGACTAAAACCATTTAATTGTTTGTATTTATGTGGAGTAAAACATATATATAAAAAATAAAAAAAGGCCATTGAACGGTGTTTTATAAAAATATTTTATTAACATAATTATTATAAAGGTTATTTAGATCAGTTTATGCGTAGTGGCAGTAAAAGGTAGGGGGCGCTACCAACTCACGAAATTTCACCTAACCCCACGGCCCACAGACCACAGGCGTACCGCGCACGAAAGTGCCAACCTAATAAACCCAATTTCCCCCAGGTTCTGCCACATGTGGAACCACCAGCAGCCCCACCTATACAGCAACGTCTCTCAACTCGAAGCCGAGATGATGCTGAACAAGCAGTTCGCCATCGAGCACGGCATTCCGACCAACTCGTGCTACTCTGTGTCTCCGCATCACTCGGGCGTCTACCCCGTCCACGAGCCGCTGTTCGAAGCGTGGAAGAAGGTCTGGGATGTCAAGGTCACGAGCACCGAAGAGTATCCGCATTTAAGACCTGCTAGGTAAGTTATATTGAATTTCAGAACACATTTTTAATTCTAAAATTAAGTTATTATTACATACGGCTTCAACACACGTGTGATTGTTGTTGACTATATGCCAACAGTTTCACCGATACAAATTCGGCATTATCAACGCGAGTGTCGTTCTTAGGACGACGACGCGGCGTTTACCGTCGTTGTCAAACGGGCACTGGCAGCCGCCGCGCCGTTCAGCGAGCTGGTAAAATTAAGGGTCAATTCCTCAGAACAATGGTCAATTCTTCGGATTTTTACTAAATTATAATGAAAAAAGAACTCTTGGCTAAAAATAATACGGTAATAGAGGTGCTGATCTCTTTATGATTTTATAATTGCTATATTTATATACCTATATGCATATAAAAACACTTTGAAATCATTTTCTAAATATATTTTGATTTTATTGAAGTCGGCATCAGTGGAATAGTAATAGTATATTACGATACGAGAGCGATGAAACGTTTCTCGCACGAGTTTCGTATAATTTTCTATAGCACAAAAAGCGGTCATTTTACGCACAGTGTGCTATAAAAAATATTATTACATAAAGAAATATTTGACATTAAAATATGATGATGGAATGATGTAGATGATTGACAAACAGACAAAGAATTATTTATTGTGTAAGGAGGTGTAGAGTTGACTTGCGTTACATAGAATATTATGATCTATCGTTGCTTATTCCGACCTGAACCGTAATGGGCACCGAGCGACCAAATATAGGACCCCTTCCATGTTCTGAGTTATATGTCTGTGAATGGTGTCTGTGTCTTCAAAATTATTAGGTTTTCATTCTAGTGGATTTGATATTTTAAATATATTGTACGTATACTATACTTTTACCCGAGAGCAACGTTAGATCGATAACCTTGTTTTCTTGTTATTTTGTTTCAAAGTTGAAGACCTCAACTGATCTATGTTACTTCAGATCAATTCAGATCTAGTAGTGTAATAAACATACATACATACTCACGCCTATCTCCCAGAGGGGTAAACAGATAATACAGATTTCCATCTGCTACGATCCGGACACACCACAATCCATCCATTCATCTAGTCATACAAGCTCTTCTACTCCGGGTACTTTTGACATGGCCTTTCTTCAGTATGTCGCCAATTTGGTCAGTACACGTCCTTCTAGGGCGGCCTGGTCGAGCTGTACCTTCCACTTGCGCACCATAAATTTCTTTCGTCACTCTACTTTCATTAATCCTCTTATGTACAAACCATGTAGAGCAATAAAGATCGCAATATTCGAATTAAATATAAATTCCGTTGTATTTAGGTATAATGATAACACTATACGTGGAACTCATTATATCAGTGTTTAAACATAAACAATATTGTGTTATTGATTTGTTGACCTACTAGCTAGACCGATGATTCAAGATAAAGCCATTTTTTGCGTTATCGTGTCAGTCTGCGTTTGTGGTTACATTTTAATTATTTAGTAGAGGAAAGCATTTAGCTAGTATATATTTTATATTAATATCATCATACATTGTGCACAAGACAAGCCTTTTGTGCGTGTCCCCGCCTGCACTATAGGAAAGATCCCACTTTCGGCCCCCCTTACTTGCCTTACTAAAGGAAAGATCCTACTTTCGGCCCCCCTTACTTGCCTCACTAAAATGATCACTACTCGACTTTTCTATGTTATGAATTGACACTTTTTTTTTTTTACTGTCCTCGAATACACGTTACCGCACTCTGCCTCGGACATCCATCACACACACACCACACATACAAACACGCTCTCTGATACACCAGGGTCTCTGGTAAAGTTGTAGAGGTCAAATGGTCCACAATATAAAACTCACATAAAATAAACAATGCATTCAGTGGTTTTCGAGCTACAAGCAAACATACCTACAGACAGACAGACGCTGCAATCTATATGTCTATAGTCATGAGAAAACAAATGAAAATCTGTATTCTACCCTTCATTTGTTGTAGGTTACGTCGTGGTTTCCGGCATAGAGGGGTGATGGTCCTCCCGAGACAGACGTGTGGCCTCTTCACACATACATTGCTGCTCGAGCGATACCCGGGCGGGAGACAGAGGCTCGACCGGTCCATACAGGGCGGGGAGCTGTTCCAGACTGTCATCAACAATCCGGTAAGAAATACACGAAGGAGGAAAGATAAATTATTGTACCTTTGGTTACGCCACCGCCGCGCCGCTTACATCTTACAAAGGGCCCGAAGAACAACTTCGCGCATTAATGACGTTGGTATCGCAGGTGTGCATTTGTCTAAAATAACTTTTTTTTACCTTAAGACACCTATAGTATACCCTAACATACAGATGTCGTCACGAATCAACTACGGGGTGGTAGTTGGCGCTCATATACGGTGAAATCCCATCCCATCCCACTTCCCACTTCCCACTATCCCATCCCATCCCACTAAGTTTGGATGGATGGATGCATGTATGGATGTTTGTTACTACTGAACCGATTGGGCTGAAACTTTGCACAAATGTAGTTCTAGACCTGGAATAAGACATAGACTACTTTTTATCCCATATCTTTTAGTTCCCATGAGAACAAGAAATAGTGTCGTTAAGCCTCGCCAAACATACTATACTAGGGAATTAAATAAATTTTATTACCAGAGACCGCCAAAGACACATTAGCAGAGTATTAATTCAGAGAACAAAAAATAGTGTCAATCAGAAAAGCGGCTCGATCTTCGGCCTCGCCAAAGACGGAAACGTGTCTTTTTCTTCAGCCTCAATGGGGATCAAATTAGAAATAAGAGATGATGAGAATTAAAAACACTCCAAATACTGAGTCAGTTCAACTACGTACTAAAAAAATTTAATGGTCTGAAAAATATTTACAAATTCTATAAGGCTATACAAAAACTAAATCAACGCGGGCGAAGCCGAGAGCAAAAGCTAGTTGATTTATACAACCATCATACTGGAGGCTTGGTAAATGTTCAGTATGACGAATCAATAACATTATATTCTTATTTCGCAAAGTAAAGTGTTGAACTCTCATAGTAATTGACCAGGGTCACGTGACATCATTTATTCAGCCAAATTCATACTGGAGGCGAGGCTTGGTAATTGGTCAGTACCATGGATCGATAATATTTTTGCTGATTTTACAAAATTAAATGTTGACCTCCCGCAGTGATAAATTGACACTTACCGATACTTAAGGTGGCTCCGTCGGAATAATTAGCACCTCGATTCGTGGTGGTTGAAATTTCGAACAAAACCATATTAAAATAAAGTCCTTATCAGCTCGCACTGCAACATGGCTGTTACGTCAGTCGCTGCGGCTGACAAGTGCGAAAATAGTGTGTTTTTAATTTATTTTATACAAAATAAAATTAATTTCCAAGAACTGAGAAAATCAAATCGTTTTATATTATTTTGTCTAGAAGTTTATACATTTTCATACTGTTTCGATAAAAACTGCAGCAGTTATGTTGTTACAAGTGAACAAAAAATTGAGAAATAAGGGTAAACTTAGAATGTTCTTGCTTCACTTCTGTATGTTATAATGAAATTCAGGAAAAACCACATCACTATTTGTATCATGCAGATTACTATGTATTTTTCTTCTGTTGAAAAATGCTATAGTTACCGTATAAAATGGTTACAAAGTTCCTTAGTTCAAGGTCGTTGGCGTTGGTAGAAGCCTTAAGTATGAATGTGTTAAATACAGCAATATACACCGCGCGTTCTCTCCTCTGCCAAATAAACAAAATAGTATATTTCATTACGAGTGCGGAAAGCCTGTCATTGCAAAGAGTTCCGACAAATGTCTACCCGAGCCGAGGCGCAGCCGAAGGTGAGGGTTGACGGTCGGAACAAGTTGCAATGACGGTTCCGCACGTGTACTGAACAACTATTTTAATACAGTTACGAAAAAATGAAGCAATTTAATAAAGTAATAAAAACACAATAAACTCAACTAACTAATACTCCACGCAATAAATTCGTCGTATGTAGATATGTAGCGACTTTGACTTTTCCGGTAAAATGTTCTCCGAAGCATTTTGTGCAATTATACTGAGTTCCGGTGGTATTAATTCAAATAAAATATCGTTGAAATTACTAATTTTGTGCAACAAACAACTAAACCCGCAAAGAAAATTTTTGGAAAACGGCGCCAACCGTAGAAGAATATAAGCAGAGATTTTTTTTTTTTTTTTGTTTCATTTTCCCACCAAGTGGAAATCTTAGCCCATACAGCCATGTCTGACGTTATAGTTATTATCTGTTTATATGCACTATCCTCTTCTGTTGAGGATCATCTGAAAGGTCTGTCCTGTCTAAGTCACTATCCTGTCATTTCCGCTATAATGATAGCCTTATAACGCAAATACAACAGGGTTAGAAAAAACACACGAAAAGGCACAGCCCGCACTTTTGTTCCATTGAACAACACACTACACAGGTTACGGCGATTTTAATTCACAATATTCTATCACTATTGTTGATCAAAACACCCAAAATGCAATATTTTTTCAATAAAACAAAAAACGACGCCATTACATCTTCGCGCTTTTTTTCCAAACCCCAGAGATTTTTTTTTTGTTTTCTTCATCTATTCTGGGTAGGCAAAGGGAACTATGCCCATACAGCCAAGTCTTCAGTAGATTTTTTTTATTTATATGAAATGAAAATGAAATTTAATGAGATGAAATGAAATGAAACCTAACCTAACTCATCGAATCAAATCATTAAATCTGATATCGAAACAAATTAGTAGCTTGTTTTTAGAAATATTTGCATGAATCATAAAAACTTCTATGAATTTTTTTTAGTAAAAACTTCGTGGTTGTTTTTTTCTTTTTAATAGACATTATTTTGACAGTTGGGAAAGAGAACGCACGAATTCGGAAAAGGTAAAGAAAAAGCTCGAGTATGTAATAGCCCACATCCCGAACGCTATACGTCCCTGCAATACGCCACTTTTTGAGCAACTGTATTAAAAAGATACTATTGTCCAATTAAGGTTGCGCTTCCCTGACGGTAACTATACTAGAAAGCCGTCTCCATCCTTGTGGAATACAGGTCCGCGTCGAATTAATGAACTCTCTCCACTGAGAAAAATCTCGGTACAACGCGAGTCAAAAAGTTCAAATGCATCGACCGAGTTGCAAATAACACCCTAAAATCCAATATTCAAGCAAAAATAACTCCCGATAATTCACTTTCTTACTACATAAAGTTTCAATTTGCCATTTAAAATCCCTGCACTGAATTCCTTAATAGATGTAAATTAGATTCTCACTGATCGCAAAGTCGTTATGTTTGCTGAGTCTCCGCGCTTGTTAGCTTTGTTGGAAACGTTTACTTTGCAGTATTTATTTGTTTAATTAATACTGATTGTTGGCTATATTAATGGACCCTTATTTTTTAATAATAGGTTCAGGAGTTCATAATTTCTGTAATTCAATATGTTTTCCATTGTTTGTTTTTTTGTAAGTTGATTTCAAGGTTTTACATCTACGTATTAAATTTTGTTTCAATTCGATAACTAAAATTTCATTTTCAAAAACAGTTCGTTTTAAATGCCATCCGTTTCCATGATAAGATTCGTAATAATTTTTTACAGCACACACTTTACAAAAATTAAATTAATATTGCTGTTAGCTAAATGTTGTCTCATTCATACACAAAAGAAATTATAAAATTTGGATTTCTCATTCCCAAAATAAATGCAAAAATGTTAGTACTGAAAATTGAGTTTATAGCATACTGTGCGTAAAATGACCGCTTTACGCACGCTGCGCGTGCATAAAGTCGGCATTTTCCTCACTTGTGCTGTAAAAAATTATACGAAACTCGTGCGAGAAACTTTTTCTCGACAGAAAACGTTTCATCGTCCCGTATCGTAATATACTATTCCTTCAATTTCTCCACAGAGAACGGCAATTTCATAGGTAATGACCTCGTTTAAAAAGGATTATTTATACCCTGTTAATCAGTTTTGACACTTCGTTTGAAAGGTCAATTTTAAGAAAACTTAGTTTCGGCGTTTTAGATTTTTGTTATTAATGGAGTTTAAGAATTATGATTTTTTCATTGTTGGTCAAAGTTGACAGAACCAAATGGTTCAGTAATATAAAAAATACAATTTTGAAAGGAGTAGCCGATTGTGGTATGTCAGGACACCGTTGTTAAAGAACAAATTTGTAAAGAAGGCGTTTAGATCGGTCAGGTAAGGGTTAAAATCCTACAAAAAGGGAGGCATTTATTATAATAAATAGTTTAATAATGTATTCACTTATACTATAACTTGATCTTTATTATCTGAATCTAGACTTTTAATTCATACTTAGTCTTAAAACGTTCCCTTTCATAACGATTGTATAAGTGAGTAATTCAGTATCATAGTATCTCAGTTTATGTTAAGGTTTATTATTGGATCTGAAGATGTTGTAACAAGAAATCAATTACAAATACATAATACAGAATCATAGTCGCACAAAGAGTTAAGGCGCTACGGAAAAAATATCTACACTTTGAGAACTTGCATTAACTCGAACTTGCAGTAGATACTTCAGTAAATAATTTATTATTTTGATAAAACAGTATATTATTTTTGGAATCTTTTTCTAGGGATCTGTTAAAACAGAAACGCGATTGGAGAAATTCGGCTCGATAGAAATATTTATTGAAATGAGATCTTTTTCGACACCAATTCTTCTGGTTTGACAATTAAGAATGACATATGGACTGCAATTATATTTTATTAGATGTGTTTTAACGGTATCTAGGACCCGGAGCTCTACCGCGTAATTCTCATTTGTATCAACTTCAAGCAAATGCATGCGAAATTCAACGCGTGCAAAAGAGATGGCATGTTGGGTGGGCATCGTCGCACGCACGTCAAATTTCAATCTCAAGTTGATGTTGATGAAAATGAGAATTACGCGGTAGACCCACTGGTTTAACGAAATTTGGATAGCAACTTTAGTACATTTTATATTAATAAAAAACCGACTTTTTGCTACTTTTCCACGAATCCGTCCGTCTCGCACTGAGGATTTTTTCGCATATGGAGTAACAGGGACGCTAAAACTTTTACATATCGCCTTAAATAGATTTATATTATCTTTTGAAATGATGTTCCATCAATAAGTGACAACATTTGATGATACAACATACTATATTTACAATTCATTCGTTGCTATTGTTTCTCCTTTCCCATTTTAAAGGGAATGCTCCGTGTTCCAATTACCGAACGGACGAAATGTTTAACCCTTAAATGCATCTTGGGTCGAAAACGGCACAAAGGAATTTTTATTTATTATTGTATGAGCTAAAAAGTAAAAATATTTTTGGCAACTAATTTTTTTTTTAATTTAAAATTCATTAATTTATTTTCCTTTGTTTTTTATACTTGCGATCGTCGGCACTTGGTGAAATTTTTAATTTAAGACTTTGTTTTTTTTTGTATTTTCTCGCATTTTGGCGGGAAAATGGTCAAAGAAAGCTTTTGGAAAAAAAATCTAATAAATATTGTGCTTGTATATATTTTTATAGTTTTTTGATATTAAAGTCACAAAGAGTTTCAGCTTTACAAGTACCCAATAAAAAAAGAAAAACCAAACAATTACATTTTTATAGCAAATTCGTTTTTTTTTTTTCTTGTTTTTACTTGTAAAACAAGGGGGGTTTTCAATCAAGAAATATGTTTTTTATAATTTTTTCATATTTTTTTGGTATTTTTCCGTCACTGTTTTCAATTTCATACAAAAATAAAATCTCATGCATTTAATGGTTAAGAAGTAAAACCTAATCCCACGTCTGATTTTGTTTATCCACAGCCATTTTCTTGCATCGTTTGCACTCGTTTTCGATTGCAAAGAAACTGCTCTAATTTGAAACAGTCGGGAGAATGGTCTATAAAAAGTGTAATGGATGTTTGCCTATCAAAAGCTTAGGGATATAGCAATAGTAATTGATTTTTGTGGCTATGTTGTACACTCAACTATTTTAAGGATCAGTCATCAAACTGAAGGAGAATTTTGCGATGGAGCTTACTTTATTTTAAATTCGGTAAATGTCACAAAGATATCGATCTTCCGACATTTCATTGGCAGAAAAGAGACAGCTTTTCGGCGGACATTGTAAGACATTTTCTTAAAAATAAAATACTACAGAACCAAAGGCTGTCAAAGGCCATTTTAGATACGCCCGTAAAAATTCTGGCAGTAAATTGCGTTAGTGCGTGCTGGCTGTCACTAAAGTTGTGGTGGAACCAAATAGCCGTAGAATCAACGCCAAATTAGTATAATCAAGATAGTAAACAAAACCGACCTTTTGGAGACATCAGGCCACCATGTTCTCAGCGCCACCGTTGTCTTTAAATCGTATAGTTTCCTGAAATATTCACAACAAACATGGAATCAAATTCACCCACATTATAAAAAAAATATTTGTGCACAACCACGATTCGAATAAAAGAAGAACAAACAATAGAAGAATCACCCAAACCCTCCAATTCCTTAGCAGAGCATCTTTTCAAAGATGAAATTTAAACAAATACTTTGCTTAGTACCTATTTGATTCCAATAAAAGCAAATTAGACAAGAGAAGAGTCACCCGAACCTTCTAATTCCTTAGCGGAGCATATATCAAACGATGAAATTTAAACATAGTTTGCTCTGTACCTATTTGATTCCAATAAAAACCGAACAAACAAGAGAAGAATCACCCGAACCCACAGTACCTATTTGATTCCAATAAAAGCAGAATAGATAAGAGAAGAGTCACCCGTACCCTCTATTTTTTATTGGAATCAAATAGGTGCTAAGCATAATTATATCAAACGATGAAATTTAAACATACTTTGCTTAGTACCTATTTGATTCTAATAAAAGCAGAACAAACATGAGAAGAATCGCCCGAACTCTCTAATTCCTTAACGGAGCATCTTTCAAACGATGAAATCTAAACATTCTTTGCTTAGTACCTATTTAATTTCAATAAAAGCAGAATTGACAAGAGAAGAATCACCCGAACCCTCTGTCAACAGATCAACGTGTTCATGACGCACATGTCGAACTACGGGAACGACCGACTCGCGCTCTACACGTTCGAGTCCGTAGTCAAGTTCCTGCGATGTTGGACGAACGTACGGCTTGGATCGGCGCCGCCAATGCAACTTGCCGACAAGTACTTCCAGCTCAGGCCTGACGAGCTTAATCCGCTGTGGGGGGTGAGTGATGCACATGTTAATCTACAAGTTATGTGTAAAAAAAAGCATTTTTTTACGATTAGTTTTGATAATAATTACCTACGTCCTAGGTTTTTCTCCCATTAGGTTAATTATTTTCAGATAGGGAAAAATAACTCTACATACTAGCATACTAGTTTTAACCTCTCTCCAAGTGTAAAACTGGCAGTAACTCGTACTTCTAAAAAGTCGTGTCCCGTTTTGCGCATCTATTGAATCAATGCTTGTAATTATAACTTTACTATTTTGATGTGAACCTATCACCATCATTTTAATCGCATCTAGATTAGGTAGTGTTTAGGTTTGTGATGTTGGCATTAGAAGCCACAATGCTTTGACGCGACCAAAACGGGACACGCTCTATCCAGTTAAAGACGACAGATTCAGGTTTGCAGAGTAATTTCCTGAAATCCTCGAGTTCGTATATCTTAATTAAATTGTTGTAACTACGTCGACCTGGATGGCTTTCTGCACCTGGCTTTCTATTGCGCACCTGTTACAATACATTCTAGTATTTCCACTCTATGTAAATCTGTTACAATCTTCTTTTCTTAGTCGAAAGTTATTATCCACACGACAAAAATATATGTCAATACAGTATGGCAGCATGCTGCCAAATAACTTGGAAAAAACCTTACTACCCACCCATGAGCTACGGCCATGACTCTTGCTTGCATGACCTCACTCGACAACACATATTTTCGAATGGAACCGTCAATTCTTAAATTGAGACTTAAGGTACTGTAATGTCTAAGTATACAATAAAGTCGATTCTGAAGGCTTTAATTTTAGTTTTAGTGCTGTCAAAACTTTATTTATTCCTAAGTAATATAGCTTCTGTTCCTAACATTTAAGGATTATTTTGCAATCAAGACAATTTAGTTTATCTACTCCCATACTGCAATAAGGCAATTGCTACGCAGTTTTATAAGTACCTAGATTGTTTATCCGATGTTATAATATTACATTATAACACCGCGATTCTGCGCTGCGATTGGCCTAATTTATTATAAAACTGCTAGAGAAATAAGTCCAGATATTACTTATTTCTTAAGCCACGCCCCCTTTATCCTGATTGGCCTTCAAGGCAGCAACACCGGAACGACGCAACCGATGTTCATGAACGAATGTCTTCTCATTTTGCCTGAAATTGTTAGTAAAAAATATTATAAATAAAGATGATATTTTTGACTGTCCTAGATAAAATATTGTGTGCAACTAAACATAATTAGACATTGGGACACTCGTGCAAAATTATTACGAAACTCACTCACTTTCAAACAAATAAACACTCGTGTCGCAATGTCTCAAATTATGTTACAGTTGCACAAAAACAATTTGACGGCAGTAAATCTAAAATTAAAGCCTTCAGAAACTCTTAAAATAACTGTCCCGCGAGCACGCTCCATACAAACGGAGTTTGATTATATTTTGGACGATAACTAATTAAACTCCATGACATTTTGTTGACAGTATAAAGAAACCAATATCTGAAACATAGTAAATATTAAATTAATAGCGTACACCTAAATTATGGCGCAAAAATCCAGCAGTCCTCCGCGCATGTGAGCTTCGGTCACAAGTGAGGTCGGTATCGGCAAAAGGTCCGGTTACGAGTTCGACTATATTCAAAGCAATCCCTCTATAATTTGTGATTCAAAGCATTGCCTCGGTAAGAGCTAGAGCGCCATAAAACCTTGGTCAAGCCGAAATTTTAGTTTTTTTTTTAGTTTCAGATATTAAAACCTCAGACATGACTGTATGGGCTTAGTTCCCTTTGCTAAGTGTAAATTAATTTTATTTTAATAGGAGAAAAAAGTATTATTTTGCATTATTTTGTTAAGAAAACATTACTTGAATTATGTTGTTTCATGTTAGAGATGTTCGTAAATAAAATATGTCATTATGCATTATTTTTGAGTTCATAGCCCCGTCGATTGGGAAGGGGCTCCATTCAGAATCCCAACATGAGATACCGCCATTCTACCGACTGAGCAACCAACGCGCATTTCGTTGAAATTTGATTTAAGGCGCTCTTATCCCAAAATAAGTAACTTCAAAGTCAAATAGAACTTTCAAATATCGTCTTAAAACTTCCAAAAAAAAATACGCAATATAGTTCGAACCTTTATCTAGGTCTTCCACGCATGTGTTACACGATCAGATAAACGTTGCCCGATAGAAATAATTCACGAACACAGCATGTAATAAGACCTTTCAAATCATGCCATTTCCATAATTCCACTCTTTTATTAGCGACACATATCTGGTAATATTGCTCTTTAAATTTTCTAGGTCGACCACGTAAGTGGGTTTTAATAAACATATCCCTTATTTTTAAACAATTTAATAACCGATAAAAACAACGAAAAAGTACAAAAGTGTGGTTATTTTCTTTACTCCTTACACGTAAAGAAAAAGACAGAGAGTCACTCTTCTGGGATAAGAGCGCCTTAAGTATCAAGTCTTATTTTCACAACAAACTTGGTGAGAACAAATACAAAAAAATGGTAAACCGCAGATTTCGCGTTGCCATACTATAGTCCTTATGATACCTCGTAGGTAGCACTATTCCTTTTTTCCCCCTTATTGTCTCATGTTAATATCTGAAAAACAATCAACTATCGTATCTATTGCGACTCAATAGAAGTTACAGCGTGTTTGTCAATTATTTTTGTCGTAGCTTCTGAGGGGTAGCGCCTTCTTAATTAGCTGCGTGATGTCTTTGCATTTACGTAATGAATTCGTTGATAGCCCATTACTAAGTATTTGAGATCGGAGGGAACTTCATCAAACCCAATGGTGTCTTTTATTGCGCTGTCAGAAGCATTAAATCGCAAATTTGATCGCGTTTCTCACTTTCGTAAAGAATTAAAGTGGTTACCTATTCGTCACCGCCGTAATGTGCATATTTTGTCCCTTCTATTAAATATCATTAGGAATCCACTTTCTCCGCCTTATCTACGCGAACGTTTTGAGTTCTTAATCTCTAGAGATAGACTCTTGCGTTCTGGGACTTCCTCTCTCCTTAAAACCCCTGCACATAATACTTGTGCTTATGGTGAATCTATCAGACTGTGGAATGCTCTTCCGCATAGCATTCGAGACTTGCGTACTATAATTTCCTTTAAGAAAAAGCTGAAAGAACATTACCTCTCACTGTCTTAATAGGTAAATATAATATTATTATATATCAATATTTATGTATTCTATAATAAAAAAAATATATATATATATCTAGTTGTATTTGTATTTTATAGTGTGTATTTATAGTAAGTATTTGATTACTATATTATTGCTATTTTTATGTAATATATATTTATATTTTTAATTTGTATCAATCTCCTTGTGCACTTGTATGATTACTCGTTTAAATTATTATTTTTTTGTTTGTTTTTCCTGTTGGTTTTGCTGGAAGAAATCTCTTCTTAGAGATAAGCACGCCAATGTGCATATTGTTTAAATGTAAATATTATATGTATCCCTGTTTCTGTATATGTGTGTGTAGAATAAAGAATAAAGAATTAAATATGTATAGTTCAGGAAATATAATTTGCACTGATGAATGCGACGGCTTATCTATTATGTAATAGGTTAACTAAATTAGAACACCTGTGGCTACCGTGCACCCACTTTTCACCAAAGATTATTGTTTCGTGCCAATGAAATGGGCGATGGGCCGGTTGCCGTTTTAACTTATTTAAAAGCCTTGTATTTTAATAAACATACCAGTTTCATTTTATTGAAATGTTTAATTGTTCGCTCTACCCTGAATGAAAAGTAAATTGATTGAATATTCAGTTTTGCTGACGGTACAGTCGCAACAATAAGTACCTACTCGTTTATCAATATCAATCACACCGTTTATCCATCCACTTTACATTTATAAGTTGCATTACAAGTTAAAAGGGAGGGGAGATTGTGGATTCACAAAGTATGACGTGGTGTGACAGGAACGGTCTATCTATAACATTATCCTAGAAAAAACCGTACAAAAAAAAGGTGCTTTAATGTTAAGTCCCCGGGTAATAATAATAATAAACACATTTTATTGCACACAAAAAACACAGATAAATACAATCAGGGCAAACGCGGACTATTTCTGAAAGAAATTTCTTCCAGGTCCACCATAAATGACAGAGATGAAGAAAAATTATACACTGGCTTATTGAAATTTAAGTTGAGTGCATTAAGAGCGATATAAATATAAATATGTACGTAACTATAATAAATATTGGTCTACATACACTATTAACCTAAAAGTATACCTAACTACCTAACAATCTAAAAACTAAACAAAGAGTACTAAAATAATATATAATTATATATATTTAAAAATGATTCACGACATAAATACGTACAATACATACATACTAGTAGCTGGAGCTGCTGAGAGGACAAAAAGTGGTTCTTCAAGTTGAATTTGAAGGAAGCAATTGGTGTGGAAGATCATTCCAAAGACGGACAGCGTCCACTGTAAAATATCCAAAGTAACGTAGAAACTCCCATAGAAATAAAATTAAATTTGTAAATTTGTTATATGTTTAGTTTCGTTATTGGCATAGAAAATTTGTGAAATGTAAATTTAATATGCTGTAAAACTAATAAACTTATTTAATAAATAAATAAAAATCACTGTTCGTGCCCATGTATGAATCAAATAACCACCTGAATAGAAAGAATAGAAAAGCTTGTATGATTGATGGATTGAGGAAGCGATAGGGTTGTGTCAGGATCGTAATAAGTGGAGATATATGTTCCCTGCTAAGCCCTCTGGAAGAGAAGTGTGAATATATGTGTGTAACTTTAAAATAAAATAAATCACATCAATTAAGTTTTTGGTAGTAAAAGAAACATTCATTTCTAAAATTAAAATGATTGCATTCATATTTTTGGTATGTACTTATACGAGTTTGTTTTGTTTTTCAAGGTTCTTTATTTAACAGAATAAATACAATTTAATATGAAAACTTGCGAAATAGTCAGTAAGCACATAAACATAATATTACTTTGCTTTTTATGGTATTTACTTGCACCTATCAAAACGTACGGCAATTATATAAAAATAGGTAGAAGTACATGAAATGAACTATTTTCTAAAATAAATCGCACCTTACACTTGATGTAAACAATTTGCTGTATTGTGTATTTGTTACAATGATAACGCAGAAAAGGGACAAAAGTGTTAAAACTTTACACGTTAATTTGTAGGTTTAAGAATAAAGATTACTAACTTAAGTAGTAATAAAGTTGTAGGTGTAATACCATATTACTATTCCTTAAATATCATATGATATATTAAATGTAAACAAGCACATCAGAGGGTAAAATTGTTACGAATAGATTGTTGTAAAAATGTCAAAAAGGCTTTGGAATATTTAAGGGAAATTATTAATCGGGCGAATAAAAATATAACTAGCGACTTCAAGTGTCCGAACTAAATACCAAAGCGTGCGAGTAAAAATACTGAGTGGGCGAAATTAACGTGTGAAATCGAAAATATTTCACCAAAAGTCAAAAAATAGGTGCGACGACGAGCGAAGCGAGGAGGAGCGTGTTAGGTTTATATGTTAGATAAAATAAGGAGCCGAGCGAAGCGAGGCGACGTTCCCAGTTTTATTACTTAAAATAAAATTGTTCGCCTGAGAATTATTCAACTCAACTCAAATTTGTATTTTCAAGACGCCATTTTCAATATTTTTATTTGCCCACAATCTTTCGCCCACTTGGTATGTAGTACGCTATATTCAGTATTTTTTACACCTTAAATTTGAATTTATTCGCTCGTTTAATTATTTAGTGGTAAGGTGAAGTAGCTATTCGTGTAAGTGTTGCGCGTCAATTCTCCGGTAACCGTATCAAAATGAAAATTACATATCTACAATAAATTACGAGGACGATTTAAAACACGAGCGTAGCGAGTGTTTTAAACGTAACCGAGTAATTTATTGCTTTTACGCCCGTGTATCATACTACATTTTTCAATGCATAGTGTGAGGAAATGAAAACAAATATAATCTTGTGAACTTTAAATTATAATAGGCTCAAAGGGACTGTATCCAGAGCCGTTTAACAGTGGAAGAAAAAGTATAACGTCTATGGTACACAGGAAAGGCTGCAGGTTAGCCAACCATTTAAACAAATTAAAAAAATAATAATAATAATAAAGCCCTAGGGCAAAATAATCGACTTTCTGTTCGGTTTTGATGCATAAAAAGTGGGCCTTTACGAGCACACGCATTGAAAAATATATTTTAGTTTGAAAGTCATTCAGCACTCTGATGCAGTTTATGTGTCCATGAGTGATTTAGTGTATTGTATATTTCTTATGACTGTCCAATAATTGTATGGAGCTCGTCAATGGCAGCAGTTAAACAGAGAGCAGTGAATTTATTATTGTTGACAAGAACTTCGGTGCAAACCAGGCATTATTTACATTGCTGTGATTGCTACGAAGCTTGAATAGATTAAGAGCTGGCAATGATAAACCGCACAGCTCTCAATAAGGGTGCGCGACCCCAAGAATTTTTGCGTTTAATCGTGATCTCTTCATGTTTACATTTATTTTAAATGACATTTCTTAACATTCCTTTTTTAATTAATCCGTGAAAACGATGCTATCTTGTGTTTAACTATAGTCTTAGCTATAATAAGAATTCAAATTCAAGTAGCTTTTAAGTTATTGATGACATCTTTAATTAATTTAATTAATTAATTGTGAGGTGTGCGGCTATATACTGGTGGGTTTTTTATTTTACTAAATGACCAAATCGACCTTTCAGGCCTCTCAAAATAAATAACTGCCAGCTCTTAGTCTTTAAATACAAATTCAATTTGTAGTTTCACTGCGTTATGTTTTTTCAAGTGACGCCTCAATCTAGGAGTTGATTGCTCTTAAAATAAAAACTGAAAATACAAGACAATTTGCGTAATTTATGTTTCTCCTCCAAAAAGCCTAATTAGAGTATTCAAAGCGATGGATTTCGCAATAAAAACATATAATCTTGGCAAAATTTGCGTTACAAAGAGTGCTTCGTTCTTTAAATGCTCATGAATAGTACACGATTTGCGGATTATTGCAAATTAAATCAGGTAGTAGGTCATCTATTTATGTGGATGTTAGCTTTGATGCATTTGAGCTGCACTGCACGCATGCACGACAACTAGAGCTGGCGCCACCGCTACGACCCCTTATTAGCGTTGGAATATGAACCAACATGCCTTTATTCACGGGACTTCTAAAGTGACACGGGCTCTAAGCTGATTAATTCAAACAGTGGGCTAGTGCTGAACAAACGAATCTAATTTTGGTTGCTCTGATACTCAAATATTAGTATTCCAACACAAAGAAACAGTTGACTACTAATTTCCTTTGTATCATTAAAATTTGGGTTTGCAATGATACAAAAAATATACAATAAATGTGACTGATAGAGATTTGCTGTCGAAATATGATACTGAGTTTGTTTTTTAATAGCCTTGTACTAACGGACCATCACACTCAAGCGTATATCAAAGACTTTATTAGCTATTGATAGAGACGAGTATTGGTTGGCTCATTGGCCTAATTGTGATAGTTCAGTAGTAGCCCAAAAGAGAATGCCACTGCACCTCAACTTCATAACAAGAAAAACCCTATATCAAATAATATTCGGTGCAAACCTATGAAATTGCCGAATTTCCATTATTTGTCTCTTGGTTGAAAGTTGATTTTAAGGTTTTAAATCTACTTATTAAATTTTGTTTGTTTGCATTTTGATTTTAATTAACAGTTTGATAACTAAAATTAGTAGTTTATGAAACTGGCACATAAAGAGATTATTAAAACACGAGAGTGTTAATAGTATATACGAGTGTTTTAATACCTCGTTATGTGTAGTTTCATACACTACTTTATCAACAGTCATGCAATAGGTGGTTACGTACCTGTTTCCAGTCCAAAATTTATTGATAACATTAAAGCCGTTTTTGATTTTTCTGGTAAATATGGTTCGTCCTTTCCATCGCTGTTTCTAGAATGTCAGTTGTATTCAAATTATCATCCTTATGACTGCTGTCAGCCATTTTAGACCAAAATTAAATTTTTGATCCACAAAAACAAAGTAAAATTTCTCTGTAACGTTAACCATGGCGCCAACTAAAAGTGCGTTTCATAGAATAGTACCTATGCTGTTATGCAATTTCATTCAATCCATAGACATACAATTTTGTTTCTTCCAATCATCTCGTTTAGAAGTCGTTGGTGCCAACATTATGGCATAGGTATTATTTTATGAAACAAACTTTAACCAAAATGCCCGCCTCACCATAGACAATAAATGGCCGAAAATAAATTTAAATGTAACCTCCTTACAACCTAACCTAACCTCGTCGTTACTTCTAACCTCTAACCTCCTTAGTTGGACGGGTATTGTTTTGTACGTGTAGGCAATTTCATATACAACCTCTTCAACTTAGCGTAACTGTACTTAAAAAAAAAAACTGTGTGATAGACGTTCGTAAAAAATGTTGTCATTATCATTATGCATTATTTTTGAAACTATGACAGAAATAAATTTATATGTTTGAACACTTGGCGATTTATCCATCGCAAGGAGATATAAATTAACATAATATCATTGCAGTTTTCTATACTGCAATGATATAATGTTAATTCACTATTTTTTAGTTCATAATCAGGATTTACGATATGAGTGTTGATAAAAATATGTTATAAGTTTCAAATTGGCTTCAAAAGTCACGCAACGAAGATCTGCGATGCATTATAATGAGAAGAGTTCGATCAAAACTTCATCAACTCGTTGACGAGTCAATGGAATACCAAGTAGTTGATACGTTTCATTAGTTAGTTGATACCAGTTTCTCGTGGGCTGTGATGTTATAATGCAAGTAGTGTACCGGTCTGTCTTGTTATGTCATGTCATGCAATATTATGCATACGGCGGAGGGCACTGAATGTTTAAAATATTATTGTATCTGTGTGAATGTTTATATGTAACGAGACAACCATCCATAATAACATTATTTTATTTTCAAAAACGGCGGTGGCGCGGGTTTTGTTCGCTGGCCTCTCAATCTTGAGATCCAGGTTCGATCCCCGGTTGGTTATAGTTCTGTGGCATGTACCAATGAGTTTTTCGGAATTCATGTGCACAGTATTTGCTCTTACTATATATAGCCTAATTATGTAGAAGAAAAGAAAGCAAAAACTTCTTTAAAATTATAATCTGGTCTATCGTAATTCAATAACAAGTAATAAGAAATGTTGATTTTATAATATAATTATACAATTATACATACATGTTAGTATGTGTAATCTGATACACCATTACATGTCAAATTGGCGAGTCGTCAAAAACGTTGTCAATAAATTGAATGAGTGGTAGCTCAGGGGTAGAACGCTGGCCTCTCAATCTTGAGATCCAGGTTCGATCCCCGGTTGGGCATGTACCAATGAGTTTTTCGGAATTCATGTGCATAGTGTTTGCTCTTACTTACCACTTGCTGAACGGTGAAGGAAACATCGTAAGGAAACCTACATGCCCTAAAACGCGGGTATTTGTGCCCGAAGAATGGCGATAGAGCTCACCACTCATCACATTGGGACGTAATAATCGTCGGAGAAACGCGGGTGCACCGAGTATGGACTATGACTTGCATTTCACAGTTCACACTCGGAACACTTCTGTTACCCCCTCGGGGATTGATGACGTGACGTACATGAATTTTTATGTACCTATATATTTTTTAGTGTATTTTTTTACTCAAAAGTGCAAATATTTTCTTCTCAATACTTGTATTTAAGGTTTCTATACAAGCTATATAATAACATTGTTTCCAGGAATTGCGGCAATCCAGTAAAAACAAAGTTTCAGTATCTGTCTGTCTGTATAGGTATTATATACATACTATATAAGGTTAAATAATTAGTACGCAAAACTCAGAACATAGAGAGTACTCGTCTAGATGAACATCTTTCGCTAAGGAGGCTCAGACAAATTCGCAACTTTTTTTTTCTTAAAATTACCCCGATCAGCCAAACTGTCTACTATATGAATGAATGAATGAATGAATGAATGATTTATTTATTATCACTGGTACAGTACATACAATTTTTAGATTCCTACAAAAAATAAAAAATAGAACTAAAAATAAAACAAAACTTAAAACATTAGTTTTACATGACTTGTTAAAAATAAGTAAAAATTTCTCAGTTTATGTACTTGTGCCTTAGATTTTTAACAAAAGACAAAACTAAAAGCCGTACTAGTTTATGAAATCAAATGAAAGCGAAAAAAAAGTTATGAATTTTGCATAGCCCTCATATAAAATGTTTGTTATATGGACGATGATATATTTTTTTAGTTTCGCTTACTAATATTATATAACCTATAAAGCCCGTATAAACCTAGGTTTACTCAACGCTTAGGTAATGTTAAATTAACATAAATAAAAAAAAAATAGGTGCGACGAAGAGAGAAGGAGCGTGTTAGGTTGCTACACGCACAGAAATCGGAAACAAACAATAAAAATATCACTTTATTTATCATATATGATAAATAAAGTGATATTTTTATTTACGCCTCAAAAATACCATTTTGTACACTAAATTTGCAAACAGAAATCCTTCAGCGCAGAAGAGAGCCGGTAGGTTAGGATACTTAGATTAGAATTCGTGGTTATTTTTTTTTTTATGAAAACCGAGAAATCCTATAAGAGCACCATTAGTATTTTAGTGTGCAACAGTACTTTTTTGATGTGCAAATTTAGTGTGCAAAATAGTATTTTTGTTGTGCGATTAAATAAATTCGGGAGCCGAACGAAGCGGATAATACCCGATATTACCCGTACCATATACACCTAAAAACTGAGTTATGTCATACACATACATACAGTCACAGAGGAGGGCAGCTGTGGAACAAGGAGTATAGTAGCGCCTTTAGTTCCGATTTTGTTCATAACCAATCCATGCGCATTAAGAGGCTATGCGAATTTTATTTTTGTCACTGTCATTCCAAGCGAAAAATCGCGCAGTGCGGGAGGGGCAGATTCGGGGCAAAAGGGAAAAAAATTGGTTTCATATTTTTATTAAAAAAAACAAAAATAGCTAGCAAAATTACAAATATCCAATCTCTAGATATTGTTGAAACACACCTAATAAAATATGTTTGAGTTCTGTTCTGTTCCTATTTGTCAAACGAGGAGGAAAAGTGTGTTTGAAGACCTAATTCCAATAATTATTTCTATTGAGGAAAATTTATAGAAACATGTTTTCCAATTTCAAAACCCAAGATTATATAGTCAAAATGCACCAGAAATTTATTAAAATTTGTCGTGTATTTCAAGAAATACACAGAAAAGAATATTTTTTTCGCATATCGCCTTAAGGGTCGGTGTTCCGAGATTCGGGGTTCGGGGTTATGGCTTTTTAAGACGGTAAACATTCAAATTTCTGAACAAAATAAATACCACTTGTTACCTTACAAAATGAAGTGCAGGTTCATTAAAAAAAAATCACGGCAATAATGTATAGTAACTTCAGAAAAAAAAACAGGAATTTCAAGAAAATCTCTTGAATAGCATTGCAGCGCTACGGGTGTAACCTGAACTTGACATCCTGTTTTTTTTTTCTGAAGTTACTATACATTAGTGCCAAGATTTTTTTTAAAGAACCTGTACTTCATCTTGTAAGGTAACAAGTGGTATTTATTTTGTTCAGAAATTAATATTTTACTATCTTAAAAAGCCATAACCCCGAACCCTGTTTTGCCCAATCTCGGAACTCCGACCCTTAAGATCTTTGTAGCACTGTAGTAACGTTAGTGCTGGATGAATGTCACAGTTTGAAAATTAATGTGGAGAATCCAATGAACCGTCTGTAAAAGCAGACTGCATTAACGAAACGAATATTTTTTCGCTGACTGAGCAGACTTTTTTATTGTCATATCTTTGATTCCCAGAACCCTTGCGACGACGTCCGACACCGCCGCATCTGGGCCAAGAACAAATGGTGCGGAACCCTCCCGAAGGTTCTCGTCATTGGACCCCAGAAGACGGGCAGCACAGCGCTCTACACCTTCCTAGCCATGCATCCTAGCCTGGTGCCGAACCTACCCAGCCCTTCGACATATGAGGAGTTGCAGTTCTTCAATAACAACAATTATTTAAAAGGACTAGATTGGTTAGTTCTTCTTTTTCTTGCTTGTTTTTTTGGCCTAATAAGAAATACAATATGGAGGAATATTCGGGTTGAGGAGCAGCCGAAGTGGTATGTCAGGATTGTTAAGTCTACCTCTGTGGGAAACCGGTGTTTTGTTTAAAATGCCAAATGTCCATTGTACACAAATATCTAATTTCTGCAATTGTCAATTTGAAATAATCTCAGTCAGTGGGAAATAGAGGTGGAAATGGGTTGGCTTACCTGTGAGCTTACTTAATGTGTAAATGGAAATGTAAGAATCTTTCCCGTTTGTTGCGGTAAATCTCCGGAACTTTTAGGGTCTGCTCTCGAGACCCGAATCTCGATATCTGCCAAAGTTTAGAAAATACGATTTTCCTCCATTTGTTTAATGTTGTCTTTCAAGAAATTGAGCTCCAAAATACAATTGAGGAGTTCCGGAACAAAAACTGATAAAACCACTATTCAAAACCCGATATTAAGGAAACTATTAATGTTAACACTAGATTTTTTTTTATCTTACCTATTTTAGCTATCCATTATAAACATACCATTTTCATATTTTAGATCTGTTTATCAAAAAATAAAATCCGTAATGAATTAATGTTTCCTGTAAAATACATGAAGTCGAATTATCGGTTTTTGTTCCGGAGCTCCTCAAGTGCTTCTAAATTTATTCTAATCTTTAATTGTCATGGAAAGTACTTGATAACTATATGAAAATGTGAACTGACTTCCCGTGGCAGAGGTTTTAGTTATCTCCTTATACCTTTTTGAAGCGAATACTTCTTTGTTCGCGCCTCGTATGGGGCCATGGGCAGAGAATATAAAGTAAGTAACCGTAAGCACACCCCCGTCACTTCATAGTCAAGGCTCAAGTTATTTACCTACACTCTCACACGCGCATCTGGCTTGTCCGCACACGCTTGTGTGTGTGCGTGAGCTAGTCTAGGGCTGGCAGCAATCGTGTGAGCGTCGTCGCCCGAGAGGGACACAATATAAGTCAGCAACTTATGTGATTCTCTTCCTAAATTTTAGCGTAGTCCAATTTCTGGTTCCCCGTGGATTAATCAGTATTAAATATATATATATACATATATTAAGAGGCCAGCGTTCTACCCCTGAGTTACCGCTGCTTTTTCGTTACTTTAAAAGTATATATACTACTCTGTGTAAAAAGTATCGGGAATTGATAAATTACAGAACGTGCGGTAAACATATCGACCTACTTTTTTTTTCGTAAGTTGGTAGCACTGTACTGAGTTACCGCGCGAACTTTGAGCGCAATATGTCACTCAGTGTAATTACAGCTGTTGTTTTTGTATTTCGTTGTTTTAAGTGTTCTGCGATTTTGCTATGGAAGCATTTGTTGAACAAAGAGTTTGCCTTAAATTTTGCGTATCAAACGAGATTTCCTGTGCCGAATCACTAAAAATGTTGCAGAAGACTAAAGGTGATTCGTGTATCTCAAAAACACGGGTTTATGCATGGTATAAAGTATTTAAAGAAGGCCGACAAGTGGTAACTGATTTGCCTTGTACTGGTCGACCCCAACCGCTGCAAATGATGAAAACACCAATCTAATCAAGAGTCTGGTGCTTGAAAATTGTCGTATTAGTCTTAGAGAGTTAGCTCTAGAGGTAAACGTATCTTTTAAGTCCGTTCATAATATTCTGACGGACATTTTGGGCATGAAACGCGTCGCTGCACGATTAGTTCCAAAAGAGCTTAATTTTGTCCAAAAAGAGCATCGAAAGCAGGTTGCTGAAGACATGATTTCCCGATCTTCTACGGACTCCACCTTCATGAACCGCATAATAACTGGCAACGAGACATGGGTTTATGAGTACGATATGCAAACAAGTCAACAGTCTTCAGAATGGCGCCTCGAAAACGTACCGAAACCAAAAAAACCGTGTCAAAGCCGCTCGAAAATCAAGGTTATGCTGACAGTTTTCTTCGATTGCCGCCGTGTAGTGCACTATGAATTTCTTCCAGAGGGACAAACGGTGAATAAAGAATGTTGTTTAGGCGTCATGAGGCGTTTGCGTGAGAATATCCGCCGAAAACGGCCAGATTTATGGAACGACAATTCGTGGATTTTACACCATGATAATGCACCATCGCACAAAGCCATAATCGTGCAAGAGTTTTTAGCCAAAAACTCGACGAATGTCATCGACCAAGCGCCGTACTCACCTGATATGGCTCCGTCTGAGTTTTTCCTGTTCCCGAGGCGAAAGTTACCACTTCGAGGAAGACGTTTCGAGTCGATTGAAGCTATAACAGAAAATTCGCTAAAGGAGTTAAAGAACATACCCCAAACAGCTTACAAAAAATGTATGGAGGACTGGGTCAAGCGCTGGCGTGGCTGTATTGCAAGCGAAGAGGCCTATTTTGAAGGCGACAAAATAAATTTTGGCGAATAAATGATTTTTTTGGTTTTATTGAACAATTCCCGATAGTTTTTACACAGAATGTATATATATATATATAGTATGCCTAAGCTTAGTAAGTACCTATATAGTTTCGTATGCATAAATGATCATCATATAATTAACAACTACTCAAACATAAATTTTGGAAAAAAAATGAAAACTTGTCAAAACATGGAAAGTTATAAATACTGATTTTATTGTTCCAAATGCGTTACTGAACGAAATTGTAAGGTTTGATCACGCAATTATAATTTTTGAAAAAAAGTTTTCCAGTCATCCATAAACACTGCAATAACGCACCATACAGATTAAAAATCAGTATCGTGATAAAACTTTGTAACAAAACACGCGCGCAGCAAACGAGTGGTAATCGAGCTCTGCCTGACTCCAGATTTCCACTAACTTGCGGGGGACGTTAAATTCGCGCGGGGAGGTGAGTGTCGCTTCTTTACGTAGTAATACTTTATATTCTCTGCCGTAAGTTTCGGAAAACTTAATTTTATTTATTCAGTAAGTACAAAACTTTTTTTTTTAATTAACAGCTATGCTATGAACACTATGGATAGGTTCAAATAATACTTTTATTTCTACAGTTCTATTTGAAATGTCATAGGTCTGATTGCTTGCGCTATTTTGTGACAGGCTGCGACAAGCGAAATGTTTGATTTTAGATAGCCGCCTGCAGACCAATGCCACCATCAACTGAAATGTTTCATTTGTGCCTTTAAGACATCATGACGCGGCCAACTTAGTTGTGGGTGTGGCCAAATGTGAATCTTGCGAGGACAATAAAATCGGGCGCAAAATTGTAAACTTGTTTCACGAGAAACATGATTTTGGCAAGACTGTAGACGTTTCGAAACATTACTTTCAGTTATTATTAAACTAGATGACATTTTCGATGTTTGATTTGTATTTATTTTTTGATTTTATCTAAAACAATAAAAGTACATTCAGATACAGTTTTGGTAAAAAACCTTTAAATTAACGTATTTTAGGGATTTGTTGTTAAGATATTACTTAAAATTCACGATTTTTAGTTCTACTTGAACATCCATCCATCAGTCCGTATTTGTCCACTGCTGGACATAGACCTCCCCAATATTACGCCACTCTTGGCGGTCCTCAGTCATCCTCATCCAGCCGCCACCCGCAACGTCCTTCAGATCGTCAGTCCAGCGGGCACGAGGGCGGCCTACGCTGCGCTTTGCTGTACGCGGTCTCCATTCTTAAACATAGATCTAGATAATGTTAATGGACTCAGCCTAAATATTTATTATAACTTTCCATAAACACCCCACAATTTTGTGACAGCGTTTGTATGCAGATTTGCGCGCGATGACACCTCTTAACTTGGGTATTTTATTTACTAAATTAGGATTATAGTTTAAAAACAAACTTACTTTACTTTTTACATTTAGTTGTTGTAACTAATATTATGAAAAAAGAAGACATGATCTTGCTAAGTTTCTTGCCCTTCTTCTTAGCAAGACTAATCGAATGGGCGGAGATAGGCATATATTTATTATATGTATTGCATATAGTTATAGTATTATTTATTCCTTATTCCTATATTTTTATTTTATTCATGTGTATTTTTTATATTAAATTATATAAACCCAACCTTTATTATTTCCCTGTGTATTTCCCCATATTATTATTTATTACATAAAACTATTAACTATAGACATATATTATTTAATTAAGATAAGATAACATAAGATAATTTTATTTGCAATAAAGCCATACAAAAGTTATGTACTAAGGCATGCAAAATACATTGGTAAATAACACAAATATATTACATTAAAACCGACCTGTATTAAGTGTATCTGATACTCCTACATTAAATAAATAAATATATTTCATTTAATGTTATTTCAAAGGTTTTTATCAGATTTGAGATGATCAAAATTAAAAACTACATATTTTGGCAAAAATAAACTATCGACCTCGAGATTTATTTGTCATTATAACCCGTAACAATGTATGAGTTTTGTCAATGTACATTTGGTCTGCTTAAAAATACGCTGTGACAAACCACATAGAATAGTTTCCACATCAAAGCTGATTTTAAAGTTTTAGTGCCGTCAAAAGTAAAACTTCGTTGCGAAATAGTACTCCAACGAACTAAATTATCTTGCAAACATTTTAGTTTTGACAGCACTAAACCTAAAACTAAACCCTTTAAAATCAGCTTTATTGTCCTCCGTAAAACGCCCAACTCAGCTACTTACGATGCAAAGAGACAGACTACAAAGCATTGCTGTAGGGACTCAGCTTTTTTACGGAATCATAAAAATAACGACACATCAGAGTAGTGTTCAAAAATAGATTTTATCTCTTTAAATCGGTAAAACTCTTTCAAAATTTGTTGAAAAGTGCACAGGAAACTCTACAAAAGCTTCAAAGAATTTTCTTGGGTCATGATTTTCCAGCTCCGCTCGTTTGATTGTCAACCCGAACAAGCAAGATCGGAAACCCTGTGGTTGTGACAGACAGCCCGATGTGACCACAACTGCAATGTACAAATATTTTATTTGTGTCCGTCGCCGTTCCTAGCCAGCCAGTAACATTCTCTCACCGAATAGTGTGCGGGCGAGAAAACACTTGTCAACGATTGTCTGTGCTACATACGTACTACAAACAGAAGGCCTACTCCGAAGTGACAAAATTCGGTCGAATATCGGTCGGACATACGAGTATATCCATCTCTATCACACTCTTAATGCTTCACGTACGCCCGACCGATAAACGACCGACCGAATCTTTTTGGGAGTGCTGGGTCTGGTCCTTTTATTAAGGGCGCACAGAGCGTTCGCCTTTGTCTCTGTCTCTTTCTTTATGTGTAAAGAGTAAAGATAATAACCAAACTTTTACACTTTTTCCATGCTTTTCGTTGCTATTTTCATCGTATTGTTCTTAAATAAAAAACTATCGTGTATAAACGCTCCAGTTATCTATGACCTAATGAATCATCGTTCCAAATAACTTATTTATATAAAAAAGTAGGGAAAGAGAGGAAAAAATATTCGAAAAGAGGTAACTTAGCGAATTTATTCTATCGAGTCAACTTTATGAAATAGTGTTTCCATCGTGTATACAGTCTAGTATATTATATACTCAATAATACCAATATATTTCCCTAGATTTTAATTTAATTGTTTACTACTTCAAACGAGCGTCATAAAAATGTGTTTGTGTGTGTAAAAAGCTCGGTGCGCTCTTAATAAAACAGACTGGTGACGAGCAGCGCGGCGACACTGGTGCGAGGGTTTCGGTACTGCGCTCACCAACCCGCCTGCCCAGCGTGTGTGAGTATGGGCATTTCTTCCAGTAAGACCACCAAAAGTAGTAAAATCTTGGGTAGGCCTATGCCCAGCAGTAGAGAAACTAGGCTGATGGATGGATGGATTAAGATATCAGACAACTCTTACGTTCCTGGGCAATGATGTTTTATATTTATATAACATAATTGTCCGTGGGGTATGTAATGATGCGACTCCCGCAACGGAAAAGGTTGCAACATCAATTTCTAATTAGTTCAAATATAAAAAGTTTTTTTCAATGCAAGTGCTCGTAAAGGCCCACTTTTTATGCATCAAAACCGAACAAAAAGTCGATTATTTTGCCCTAGGGCTTTATTATTATTTTTTATTTAGTTAAAATGGTTGGCTAACCTGCAACCTTTTCTGTGTACCATAAATTTTATACTTTTTTTCCACTGTTTAACGGCTCTGGATACAGTCTTTTTCAGCCAATCATAATTTAGAGTTAAAAGATTATATTTGTTTTATTTCCTCACACTATGCATTGAAAAACGTGGTATGATACACGGGCGTAAGAGCAATAAATTACTCGGTTACGTTTAAAACACTCGCTACACTCGTGTTTTAAATCGTCCTCGTAATTTATTCCTTTTCGCCCTTATAGCATAAACTACTATTAAAAGGCGGTGCACAGTGGACTGTCGCCATGCAAGAGGTTTGTAATATATGTATGAGTATACAAGGTGACAGTGGCCTTCATTGACCACATGGTCAACTTTATATTCCACAATATTTGACAATAAATTTACCCCAAAAAAATATCAACTTCCCATCGTAATTTAAATCTATAGAAGTGATGTAATTTTTGCTTAATTTGCTTAGGTGTTCTAGGTATATGACCAGGCCCGGCACTCCCAAAAAGATTTGGTCGATCGTTTATCGTTCGAGCATACATCCATCTCTGACGCACGTGTTAGCCATTGTTTATATTAACAAAAATATACTTATAGATTTAGATGGAATAATATGAGCTAAGGAACAATTTGTGACGTAGACATTAAAATAGTCCGGCATATAGAGCCTTGAATACTTGACGCGTTTTATTTAATATCCTTTCTTCTATCACACGCGTAGGGATGGATATACGACCGAACGATATTCGATCGAATTTTGTCACTTCGGAGTAGGCCCTCAGTGAAACATGCAGTTTTGTCACCTGGTACCATAGAAGAAATTGCCGCAAGCCGTCTTTTCGCTCTTATCACCATTGCAATACGGGCGAAAAGTGGAGCTGCGGATTTTTCCTCAATAGTTACAAGTGGCTGCTCATCATTTTAGTTCGACGACAGTCGACTGCGACAGACAGCGACTACAGACCAACGCGACCGCAAACCGAAATGTCCAGACCGGTATTTGTGTCAGTTGGAATTTCCTAATACCTGCAGTCGGCATCACATCTCTCGAACGAGCAGTGATGGGCCCAGGGTCTCAAGTAGCGTTGCCATCCGTCCGGATAAAGCCGGACAGTGTTAGGCTTTTTGAGATCTTGTCGGGACAAATTTGACTGCGTCCGGCCCGTCCGGCTTTTGTTAGGCTTTTTATATATATCGTTCAGTCACTTCTGTCAGAAACGAGCGAGCGAGACTCGCTGACTAGCCAAGACACGCAAGTTCATATACTACGAGTACCTACATATTCTGTATTACCACCCGAGAAAATTATCAGGGAAATTGATCTCCTTAAACAGGTTTCTTCCAAAGAAAGTTATTTAAATGATGATAGGTGCTTTCTTGAAAAATTAAGTTTTCTTGAAAAATTAAAGTTTTATACGAATTTTTGTCAAGTATCCCTTTACTTAGCGTCCGGCATTAGGACTCAAAATATGTGTTTTATTCGATATTTTTGTCGAAAACCCTTCTTTAACGTCCGGCCTTGGTACCCAAAAGTCCGGCTTTTTAACGGGTGATTCCGGCTTGTTGATTTTTAGATATTGCAACGCTCAGTATCACCTTTCTGCACTAGTGTTCTTTTCGAAGTCTCTTTCTAAAGGATATATTGCATAGATAACCGTAAGCCACAGTCTGTTTAGGTGGTCAAAATAGAACCATAGCCAATTATGTTTAATAATAGGTTTGAGAAAAAAATATCCTAGCGAAACTAATTACATAAAAAAAACGGCCAAGTGTGAGACGGACTCGCGCATAAAGGATTCCGTGCCAAAGCACAATCCGGGTACGGAATTCTAAACAAATTATGCCGAAAAAAGTTAAAAATCAGAAATCTTTTTAACGAAATTCCCGCAGGATAAGTCAAAATCGTATTGGCAGGTAGAACCCCGGAAAAATAAGGAAGTTGTGAGTTTGTGGAATAAAGCGTTTTCTCTACATTGACGGAACCCGTACTTCAAATAAGACGTACTCGCTTCACAGACTTTTCACAAGATGTACAATTAGTGAAGCGGTTAATTCTAAACGAATTATATCCCACGGCTACGAGCCAAATGCCTCGGACTACGCGGTCCCTCGTAAAACTTTTATTGTTCATTACATTCATCGTCACATTCCGAAACTGCTAATAGAAGTAAGCCCTTCGTAAGTATGACATAAACCGAAACTACTACCCTTTTCACGGCCTTAAACTCTGAATTATCACCGTAACTCTATTTTAAATTACTACTTTCTCTATACAAGGTGTAACCATATTTGAAGAGCTTATTCAGTCAATGGTATAGGGCAACTTTTACTAGAGTGCGTTTCATAGAATAGTACCTATGCTGTTATGTTGGTTGCAGCAATTTCATCCAATCCATAGACATACAATTTTGTTTAATCCAATCATCTCGTTTAGAAGTCGTTGGTGCCAACATTACCGCATAGGTATTATTTTATGAAACGCACTCTGTGGAGCCAATACTGAAATCTCAAAAAAAAAAAACTGCCCTTTCATATATTTCAGCCGAGCAGCATTGCATTTTTCTATGAAAAAGTTGATTTTTTTTTCGAGATACAGGGTTTGTTCCATAGTAAAAGTTGTTCTATACCATTGACTGAATAAGCTCTTCAAATATGGTTACACCTTTCTGTTATACGTTGTATACTTTATGTATACATATAAAACACAACGACTGCCTGTATTTTCTTTTGTATCTTGATAACCACTAAATAAATTTGAATGCGGTTTTCCTTGTTGGCCTAATTTTTTTTACCAATTAGATTGTCGTTTTTATCCTACTTTAGAATTGTCGTCGGCACATGTAGAAGCAGATCATATTTCTGTTAAAATTAAGAGGGTAGCCTCGCTCCGTTCCACTTTTCTCAGCTCCCCAAATTTATTTACATGTAAACCTAACACGCTCCTCTTCGCTTCGCTCCGCTCGTCGTCGCACCTATTTGTTACTTTTGGTGAAAGATTTGTGTTCTCATACATTACGATCATGACATAATAATATTTCCTGCTGGTATAATGAGGAGCGCTTTTAAAAGTTTTAATACTTGTTCAACTTTTGTCTAGAGACTTAATACTTTACCCCCTTTAATTTCAAAGTGTACCTTTTATTTTTTAAAAGGGATGGAGATGGAATATGGAACCTTATAGCAAGCCTTAGTGTCTCGTTTGTTGCATAACTTTAAAGCTACTGGGCTAGTTTGGGAGTTTAGGTGGTATTGACGATATTTTAAGGGTCGGTCGGCGCTCCGTGGACATGTCCTGCTCGAACTCTTTTATTTTGTAACTGTCTGTCTCGCACTTGTCAACAGCCGCGCATGGAAAACCTCAGTTATTTTGATATTTTTTGCAACATTTTTGCGTAGTGTGAAAAAATTTAAAATCTTTTTATGTCTCTAATTAAATCAGAATAGTAATGATACTATATTGCTTTTGTTGAGTTTTTGTTGAATTTGTTGAGCAGTGGCGTGCACAGAACATTTTGCTGGAAAAGCAAGCAATTGGTCAAGAAAAACAATAAAAATATATGAAAAAATTTAAACAACACTTTGAAAAAAAAAGTTTGTGTTGAAAAATTTCACTCTAGGGTAGACATTGTCTACCCTGACGTCATACAAATATTTTTTTTTAACATGATATTTAAATTTTTTCATATTTTTTTTTTATTGTTATTCTTGACCAATTACTTGCTTTTCCAGAAAAAAGTTCTGTGCACGCCACTGTGTAGAGGTATAAGAGTCAGACGTTGCAGACATTTTAAAGTTGCTTTAGCTATACCTTAGTCCCAATCTCTTCGAGCCAATTATGCTAAACTTTGTTAGTACCTAAACAATGCATTTCTAAAGGGATTTCCGAAAAATACTCAGTAACAGTGGGTCTACCGCGTAATTCTCATTTTCATCAACATCAACTTGAGATTGAAATTTGACGTGCGTGCGACGACGCCCGCCTAACATGCCATCTCTTTTGCACGCGTTGAATTTCGCATGCATTTGCTTGAAGTTGATACAAATGAGAATTACGCGGTAGAGCCCCAGAATCCTTTTAATCCACTTAGTTTCATTGTACGACGCCCAAAGGCAGAGATCGAGTTATGCTACGAGTATTCTACTAGTTTGCTAATAATATGTGTTTTCCGGCAGGTACATGAACTTCTTCCCTCCAGGATTGAGCAACAGCACCCAGATATCCTTCGAGAAGTCAGCGACGTACTTCGACGGAGAGCTGGTGCCGAGGCGAGCCCATGCGCTGCTTCCTAATGCGAAGATCATCGCCATACTTATTTCGCCTTCGAAAAGGTAACATGGATGTAGAATTTGTTTTTATTATCAATAGGTTTACTATGGCGCCTGATAGAGATCGATGAAGCCTAGCTAGGATGATGTGCGCTCGCTCAGAAAGCACCTACTTATAAAGAGTAACTGTCCCTTTACGGCTTCTGATAACGTCAAGAGTACGACGAGTCGTTTTTGGGCATGGTTCCGTCATTAGCATGGTGACAAGCCACGACCGAAGCCTACCACATACAGTTTAAGGCGTATGACCACGTTAAATAAGCAACTCGATGTTTGTCGGTACAAATATCAACGGAAACGACATTGAAATAATGTTCATTTCAGCGTGCCTTGAAAAGTGGCTGTTACGACAACCACTGCGTCTCCGGCTAGCGCAAAATAGGAGAAAATAATACTTTTCACAGGGACGCCATGGACGGAAAAAAAAATTTGAACTTGAATTTTTTAGATCTAAAAATTTCCTATAATTTGGTGAAATAATAATTAAAATCGCTTTAGGCGTTTGGAAGGAGTAAGATAATTCTTGTGTTAATTATGTGAAATTTTCGATGACTTTCGATTTTTTTCGTCAAAACTTACAATAGAAAAACAGTTTGTGGAACTTAAAATTTATTTTTGACTCTATAATGCCTATCATATATTTTTATGAAAGTTTTTGGACCACCCGTGTAGGAGGAGTAGGCCTTCAAAGACAGGTCCAAATTGCAGTTGGCGTACCATTCGCCTTAAATGTTTTGTCTTCTCAGTTTTGTCTGACTTACTCGCTCTTTACCTGACAACCTACAAATGTACCTCATGCGAGGAAATTTTACAATAATGTATTGAAACTGGCACATAAAGAGGTTATTAAAGCATGAGTTTTTTAATAGTATACGCAAGTGTTTTAATACCTAGTTATGTGTAGTTTCATACACTACTTTATCTACACTCATGCAATAGGTTATCTACCTATTTTCCAATCCATAAGATCTTGGTAACCATTGTTGTAAGTTTTACTTTTTTTTGTCGGTTCGTTTTGATTGTTCGTCATTTTTGTTGCTGTCAGACATTTTTGCCCAGAATAAAACTTTTAAACAAACAAAAAGCAATAAATATTAAATTAATAAATAACGCACAAAATCTATCCAGCAGTTCACCGCGCATGTGACATAAAGGTGCGGTCACGAATTCTACCGTGATTAAAATCATTCGTAGTCCACAGCGCATGGGTTTGGTCATTAAAGTATATCATTCAAACCATTCCCTATTCAAATCTCAGATATGGCTGTATGGGCTAAGTTCCCTTTACCTTTCAATTTCGTGTAACTATACTTTCATAGCAGAAAAAGTTATTTAAAAGCATTATTTTGATAAGAAAACTGTTCTTTTAAATAAATATTTTTCTGTATAAGAGACGTCTGTAAAAAAATTGTCATGGACTATTTTTGAGTTCATAATCAGGATTTTACGATATGAGTGTAGATAAAAATATTAACCGCTCATCTGTGTAGTCAGGGATCAAAACAATTCATTTTATTGTTATATTTTTATGAAAGATTTATTGCCAAAACAGAAATAAAATAAAATGTACAGAGTAAAATTTACTTTTTATTTAGCTAGTTATATGATAAGATTGAAATAATTTATAAATGTTGAATATCTTAGGTAAATATTATTATTTATGGGACGATTTGAATTAAATTGATTAAATATAAAGTATGTGCTACATATGTAATTATGTATATAAAACAATAAAAAATATTATTTAATATATTAGGTCACTCGGTATCGGTCATCAGTCGAATGCAAAAAAAAATATTGACAGATAAGTTAGTAATGTTAATAAAAAAAGTAAAATTGACATTTGTTAACAATTTTAGTAACTTTTTTCTAAAAAACTATTTTGAAAGTAAGAAGAACAGAGTTATAACCCGGATCCCAAAAAGTATGCATTATGACAATTCTTTAGTGATTACTTACTTTGTTTTGATTGGGCTGCATCATAATTTTGGTAGTGAATCAAAAGTTCGGACCTTCGCAGCTTCGAACCGTTTCACTTACCGAACTTTCCAAAAAGCTTAAATTTCAAACTTTTCTGACTGATTTAGGCATCTTTATTTGTATTTTTTGCACGTCCTTTTTTAGAAAAAAGTTACTAATCTTGTTTAACATCTAATGCTTTAATGTAAATTACTATTCTATTAAATATTTATAGAACAACCTAGCTAATAATTATGAAACTAATTTGAATATGAAGGACTTCACGAAGACCTTTCAAGATATCTAAGTTATTTAAGTGCTGAAATTGCCTCAGTCCGCGATAATAAGGAATAAAAATTCGCCCCCAGTGCCCTCGAGGCGAATTCTCTTATAAATATTTCAACTTCATCTTGATTGCAAATTGGGTTCGTTTTGGGGGTCTTCTTTAGAACATTTTTACTCCCAAACCTGAAGAGTAAGTCTGTGGATTAATTCAAGTGGAATGTCTTGTTCTAACAGGTGAAATTATTGCGACAGTATTTGCTTTGGGAAGTAATAGATGGGCGGGTTCGCCTCTTTCAGAGAAACAGCTTCAGTTCAGTTGTCGAGAACAATTTTGATTATGATAATGGATGTCCCGAGCTCTCCTGTGGAATCACGAATACATTATAATTTAAAAGTTGTTTTTCATTTTATATTGTGAATACCGTCGATCTACTTAATACAATTGTATTTATTATGGTTTTGTTAAAACGTATATACGTTCGAGATTCTTTCATTCGAATAAAGGCTAGCAATAATCTTTTGACTTTTTAATAGGTCTTTAGATATGAAATCGCCGTTTTCTATAGAGAATTTGAAGGAAACTCAATTTTTAGTACTAACATTTTTGCATTTTTTTGTTTAGGAATGACAAATCCAAATTATGTAATTTATTTTGTGTATGAATGAGACAACATTAAGTTAATAGCAACATTATTAATTTTTGAAAAGTAAAAAATTATTACGAATCTCATCATGGAAACGGATGGCATTTAGGACGAACTATTTTTGAACATTAAATTTTGGTTCAAACTGACAATAAAACCAAAATTTAATACGTAGATTGCAAAACCTTGAAATTTAATTTAATATATATATATATTGAATTACAGGAATTATGAACTCGTGAATCTATAAGAAAATTTCGGCAATTTCATACCTATTATTTCTATACTGAAAACTATTTGAATGAAAAATACGACGACTTCTTAAATAGTTCATAATGTTTTCTTTGATGGGTACCTAATTAATTATTGAGCGTTTTATTTACAGGATTATTATCATTAATCTGCCTACATCGCATCGGCACACTGTTTATCTTCTTTTTTTTTATTTACTATAGAACCTTTGGCTACTTACAGTGATGGACACCAGCTCGTCAGCAAAGAGAATTTTATATTACATATTAACAAATTCTAAATAATTTCCTTAAAAATAACCAAATGCAAAAAAAAACTGACATATACAATAAAATTTGGTTAATTTACATTTAAAATATCAATTTCCGAGTATTTAGTGATGATCAGATTTAACAGTGTACACGCGTGGAATGTGGGAGCAAAACGAGCATTCTGTGTGCGTACCACACCCGTTGCAAAAAGCAGGCGTGACCGCAGCATCGTGTACCTGTCCGGCACCGCAGTCCGCAAGCGCAACGTTATACCTTTCTCTCCGGTCTCTCGCCAGCTGGTGATTAAGGGCCTTACTATTGCCAGATGGGTACTTTCTAAAGCCTACTCCTCGTTTATGGCCAAATCCAAAAATAATGGAAAAATGTATTATGAATAATCAACTCTTAGACAACATATGCAACATTTTTCTTTTTCATACCACCAAAACTTCTACATGATTTTTTTTTTTTACTGAATGGTGTTTTTTGACCTCAAATTCCCTACTGCTCCTGAGTGGCTTGGCCGATTGAATTCATCTATGCTTTGATAAATAGATAAACTTTATAGCTATAAACATAACATAAGATTATTCAATCGAGTAATCACGTCCAAGTGTAAAGTATCATTTTCTTCTATTTCGCCCTATCAAGGACGCAGCAAGCGTCGTAACAGCCACTATGCATTGCGCGCTGATATGAACGTTATTTCAATGTCGTTTCTGTTGATATTTGTAGTGACAAATATCGAGCTGCTAATTTGGCGATAGTAATCGCCTTAAGGCGATACGTAAAAGTTTTAGCGTCCCTGTTGCTCCATATGCGAAAAAACCCTCAATGCGAGTGGGACGGATTCGTGGAAAAGTAGCAAAAAGTCGGTTTTTTATTAATATAAAATGTACTAAGCTATTTTGTCAAAAAGATTTTCAAGGAGACTACAAATACATAATATCCACATTTTGAATGCAATTTCACAATGAAATTAGTTAGGATTTCAGAATTACAGGAAATAATAAAACAATTTAGAGGTCTTTTCGGAATTAAACTCTATCGAGAAAATTTTATCCAATCGCGTTTTCCTTCAGTGAGAATCTTAATCAAATATTCAATAAACATTCACCCAAAAATTAAATACGTAGATGACGTTATAGTGGAGTAAATGGATTCGAAAAAGCCCCTTTTTTTTGTATCGCCTTAAATACTTGGTCTATGGTGTTAATAAAACCAACCTAGCAATAGCGCGACGGCAGATTTAGAACTTACTTGAAATCACAAACAACTATTAGTCTAAGATCCGAACTAGAAACGACCTTCACCCATTTAATGGATGAAAAGTCACAAGTTTCCACACGCATAAAATTTTCACCTTTCAAAATTCGACAACCATCATTCATGCCTGATTTTTACAGACAATCCTATATCACCGTATTCGCAATTAAATAGCGCTCATTTTGATATAAGATTTATTTATTAAACAGATAGTTGAAAATAACTATATCGATTTACCTGTTTATACCTGGCAACCCATTAGTTATGCCAGAAAAAAATAGATAACCCAACGTTTGTATATTCTATAGGCTTCATACTTTCGGTTGGTATTAAATTTATTCGTTAAACTCATCAGTGCAATATTTAATAAAAATTCATTTTTCAATTTTTAATTATTCATAGTCTTGCCAGGAATTTTTTAGACAACCCACTCGAGATATGTTTTCTAATATATTGGATAATGCAACTCTTCCAGCCACTCTTGGTCCAAAATTTCGAAACCTATTGCCCACGAATGAAACTTTTTTCAAACAATAGATCTTATCACCAATAGCAATTTTTACTATCACAATAAAAAAATCTATCCATGGAAAAAAAAGATATGGCGATTAAAGTTCGAAAAAAAATTGTTTTATTTTTATTAAAATCTGACCATTTCGACACATATTTAACCGGGTGCCAGAGTAGATAAATGAATTATATCGATAATATCAACAAATGAATATATACAGAGTGTTCAAAATATAAAAAAGATATATGTACCTACTTAGTTTTTATTTTGTTTTTATTATTTTTTTTCTTATTATTTTTTTTTTTCTTATCCCCATATCTTTTTTCACCCCGGATAGATTTTTTTGGTTCCATAGTAAAAGTTGCTATTGGCAATAACTACTATCGTTTGGCATAGGTTTTATTTGTGGGCAATTAAGTTGAAAAATTTGGACCAATTACTCGTAGTTGCATTATCCAAATGATATAAAATACTTTTCATCCATTAAACAGATGGGTGAAGGTCGTTTCTAGTGCGGATCCTCTACTATATTAAAGTATATTCTCGGTTAAGAGCGGTTTCGCAGCCGGATTGTCATAAGTCCGCCTTTTTCTAATTAAACGATACAGAACACTTAAATTCAAAATTCACTCAATAGTTATTCAACAAAACCTTATTACCAACGTATTGTGTATGCTGCCAAAGCAAACTTTCCATTGGTTTCTGTAAATTAGAATTTCAAAATATTTTAAATACAAAATTTTCGCTCTTAAGTAATTTAAGTTTACAAATGCTATGTTAAAGTAGGCTTTGAAACGTCAAAAGTTTATTATTAACACACATAACAAATTCATATTTCATGGGTTTTAGCGCTGAAATTTAATTTTGTTAAATTTAACTCTTGTTCCAAAACTACCAGTCGTTGCAAATTAGATTATTATCAGTATAGCAATATTATTTCAGGTTGGCTATGATTTGTAATGAGCTCGGCCAGTAATTTCTAACTAAATTACGATGCATTTTGAAAGTGAATTTGCGCGTTATCTGTTACGTTAATTAGTTTAATTAATTACTAAACATGTGCCCACTACTAGAGTGCTTTAGTATTGTTAAATAAATGTAATACAAGTACACGTTTAATTTATATGTATCGTCAAGACACGAATCCCCGAGGGAGTATAAGAGATGCTTCGAGTGTGAACTGTGAAATGCAAATCACGTTCCACACTCGGTGCACCCGCGTTTCACCGACGATTATTATATCCCAATATGATGATGAGTGGTGAACCCTATCGCCGTTCTTTGGGCACAAATACACGCTATTTAGGGCATTCAGGTTTCCTTACGATGTTTTTCTTCACCGTTCAGTAAGTGGTAAGTAAGAACAAATACTATGCACATATGTAAATTCCGAAAAACTCATTGGTGCATGCCCGACCGGGGATCGAACCTGGATTTCAAGATTAAGAGGCCAGTGTTCTACCCCTGAGCTACCGCTCATTCAATTTATTGACAAAAGTTTTTGACGACTCGCCAATTTGACATGACGTTATGGTGTATCAGATTATTCATACGAACATGTATGTATGTTTATATTTGAAAATAAACATTTTTATTACTTGTTATTGAATTACGAATATTACGATAGACCAGATTATATTATCATTTTAAATAAGTTTCTGCTTTCTTTTCTTTTACATAATAAGGCTAAAGGTGTTTTAAAATTGTACGCATAGAAAAAAAAAGTACTTGCAAGTAAAATATTTAATAGTATCAAATCAATTTTTTTTTTATTTAACAATAAGTGGGTACATGGATGCTTATTATAATATTATAATTACGACTTTTGTCTTAAAATATAGGCATCGATGTACCAAAAACAAATGGTGTAGCTGTTTTCTAGCTAGGTTTTTTAGCCTGTAAGTAAGGAGTAACGGCGCCTTTTCCCTTTCGGAAAGTGTGGTTTGAAATAGCAAAAATGCGAGAGGGTGTGTTTTTGTGTGTGAGGGTGTGTTACTGAAATGCGTATCCCGTAGTTTAGAAATATTGTTTAAAGTTCTATTAACAACACTCGCTATACATACCATTATGTTGTTTCTTCTTTAATCTTCTTCATTTATGTTTGTTAAAGTTTTTAAGATAAGTTCACCAATTATCCTGCAATATTTGTATAATTTTTATATGCTTTTGATCCGTTATTCGGAGTTAAAGCTTTATTTGATTCATTTGATTTTTTTCTTAAATTATGTCCTCTGTCTGGGGTATGCTGAAAATCAGCGCTGCTCGATTTCTATGAGATCGGCAGCTTTGCTGAGCATGCTACCATTTGCCAGAAATGTTTAAAACTTTTTTTTTTCTTGTATTTTAACCTATGTATAATCTTAATATGGTTAGTTTTAAGTATTTTTTTGGCAATAAACCTTTTTTACTTTACTTTACTTTACTTTACTTTACTTTAAAATGAAAGTAATTAATATTTTTATACATACCATCCTTTTATAGTACACCCCACGTTCCAAAAGTAACGTTTTATCCTGTTGTCTTATCAGAGCGTACTCGTGGTACCAGCACATCAGATCTCACGGCGACCCCGTGGCCAATAACTACAGCTTCTACACTGTCATCTCTGCCAACGACTCTGCGCCGAAGCCGCTCAAGGATCTCAGGTACTAGCGCCTTCGTTCGATGCGACCTCTTTTGGCTCTTTGTAAACCCGCTACACCAAAGTGCGACCATCATGAAACGCAGAACTAATGCCGCCATTACCCGTTTTGGTTGACAGTTCGTCGTGACCAGCGCCCTCGCTCACGTTGTTTTTTTTTTATTTTTCAATGCATGTGCTCGTAAAGGCCCACTTTTTATGCATCGAAACCGAACAGAAAGTCGATTATTTTGCCCTAGGGCTTTATTATTATTATTTTTTTTAATTTATTTACAATAGTTGGCTAACCTGCAGCCTTTCCTGTGTACCATAAATGTTATACTTTTTTTTTTCCACTGTTTAACGGCTCTGGATACAGTCCTTTTGAGCCAATCATAATTTGAAGTTCACAAGATTATATTTGTTTTATTTCCTCACACTATGCATTGAAAAACGTACACGGGCGTAAGAGCAATAAATTACTCGGTTAAATCGTCCTCGTAATTTATTCCTTTTCGCCCTTGTAGCATAAACTACTATTATTATTACGCCTTATTATCTAACTTTAACATCTATCGCTATCGCTTTCAAATGTATCGTGATTGGCTAAAAATTATGTGTGATGATAGATATCATTTTTAGCCAATCACGATACATTTGAAAGCGATTGAAGTTAGACAATAATAGGGGCTGGACACACTGTGTAGAACAGTATAGAAGGCAAAGTTATTCACATAACACTAATGTGGCTAATAACATTCTCGATCAAGTCACGATACAAACAAAAAAAAAACTTATTAAAAATCGGTTTATCTGTTTTGGAGCTATGAAGCCACAGACAGACATACAGTTCGATTTTGTTATATTTAGATTAGATATTGGCATCGCAATCGCAAATTGTCGGAGCTTCGATGAGGCAGATGATGTGGCGAAGGAACTGTAAAACTGCCCGAACCGCATTTTAAAAAACCGTCACGACATTAATCCCCGATGACCTCAGACCAGAGGTGTTTTTCTGACTGTGGATTAAGAGTGTGGATAAACAGGCAAAACATTTCACCGGTGATTTTTAGGTCTCAACGGTATAGAAGGTGAGGATATCGCTGAACTACGGGCACAAAAAATATTTTTAATATGTTATGCAGGATTCATGACCTTTACATTCTATGTTTTTATACATATACATATGTATATGTTTTTACATTATATACGGAACCTTCAAGGCCCGAGTCCTACTTGCAATTTTTCTTCTCTGTTTGATTTCCAACATCTTACACGTGCTCAAATATAATATAAATGGTTCTGAGAAGGCCTCTTCAAAGATAATATTAATGTTTTTCTTGTTAGTAAACTGGGCGATTATGTTCCAACTTCAAAGAAATCAAAAATAATAATAACAAAGTTACTTTGTCTGACACAGAAACGTTCATTATAATAATTGAAACGTGCAAGAATATTACATATAAAAGCGTACCAATCTCGCTAAATAAAAAAGCTTGAGTTCTTGAGTTACTTTATACTTCAGTTGTTACAACTTTTTGTTCGTAATACAGATATTTGTGTAGCTCCTTAACGAGGCGTACCTTAAACACTTCCTAAAAATCATGTATGTTACTATTACGTCATACATTATAATTGGCGATTATGTTTCTGTCCATGAAGGGTCTTTCCAACACACATTTCAGTGTACATTTTGTACAGGCTTGACAACTCAAATGTGACGTCATCGCTGGTACTTATCATCAGTGGTACAAGGAAGACATTTCTTTAGGGGAGTTTGGCAGATTTATTGATTTTTATTTTATGTTTCAGACCGGATGAAAAATAGAAAGCAATTTCACAACTTTTTTAAAATTTAATTAATACAAAAAAAACAAGAACTATAAAAATAATACATAAATATGTAAGCAATTCAAAAGTAATAAGTTTCTTAATTCTTATGAATAAATACGATGCTTAAAAATAAAATGGGAATAAAAAATTGTTGTTGAAAATCCTATAGTAAAATCGCATGTACCACTAGTGATGACGTCATCACTAAAAGCCATTTCAGTTGTAAGGCCTGATATAGAAAAGGTGTTGGTCTGTCCCCCCAAATTCCCAGTTGAGGCGTGTGATTGGCTGATTCGTCGCACCGCTTGACGAGATTCCTGGCCCTATATCAAACTATGAGTAACGACAACAAACGAAGCTTTTGCCTTGACATTTCTAACTTTTTATTTAACCTAATGTTAAACCAGATTCTGAAGGCTTTAATTTTAATTTAAATTGCTGTCAAAACTTGAATTTGTAGAAAGTAATTTAGATTCTGTTCCTCACACTTAAGGACATTTTGCAATGAAGAAATTTTACTAGTGTCAGCACTAAAACTAAAATTGAAGCCCTCAGAATCTGCTTCGTTCATTACCTACAGATTTTGACGCACACTTCCACGAAAATAGTGATGCGGCCGCTGTGAATTGGAAAATAACGGCTTGTTTGTTGACAGGAACCGTTGCCTGAATCCTGGGAAGTACAGCCACTACCTCGAGAGATGGCTTCTAGAGTTCAGTTCGCACCAGCTGCATATCATAGACGGAGGTCAGCTCAGATCTGAGCCGGTCCTTGTGATGAACACAGTACAGAAGTTCCTCAAGATATCGCCACAAGTTAACTATAGCAAGTTACTCAAGTAAGGAAAAACTAATAATATTATTGGCCAGTTGGGGCCTGAAATACATTTTGAGCTTATGTTGCTTTTCATCTACACTAATATTACTAAGACATAAAATTCGTTTATCTACTCCCATACTGCAATAAGGTAATTTCAACATCAAAAGCAGTTTTATAAGTACCGACATTGTTTATCCGAAGTTATAATATTACATTATAACACCGCGATTTTGCGATTTTGGCCTAATTTATAACACAACTAAAGAGCCAATCAACAACAGAGACGATAAATAAGTCCCGACCTTATTTCTTAAGCCACGGTCTCTTTATCCTGATTGGCCTTCAGGGCAACGTTCCCGGGACGAAGCACCCGAGGTTCATGAACGAGTGTTCATCTTCTCATTTTTCGTGAAATTGTTAGTTGAAAATATTAATAAAGACGATATTTTTGATGGGCGTCGATAAAGTATTATGTGCAACTGAACATAATTAGACATTGCAACACTCGTGCAAAACTATTACGAAATAACTCAACCGATTTTGATATATATATATATATATGCAAATACATACCACCTAAAAATACAGTAAAGTCTTATAGTAAATATTTATAAATACGTAAATGACTCGAGGGGTCGATTTAGGCCCCACGATTATTCCATATGGCCCTCTAATTTTACGTACTGTAATAGGTATATAGCTAGGCATATGTGTAGGACTAGGTAATGTTAATATGAAACAAACGCGCAGCGTGCGTAAAGCGGTCATTTTACGCACAGTGTGCTATAAAAATTATTAAATAAGATACCGAGTTAACTGACCGAACGAACGTTCATTATGTTTTGTACACTCTACTCTCCTATCTAAACTTATGTTTAAACAAATCAACGTTGTTTTGTTGAAAATTTAGTTTCTAGATTTTTTTCATTATTTTAGCATTAGTCTTCTAATATATTTTTTTGTATTATTCGCGACGAGTTAACATGACATCGTTGGGCGTCTCCCCATAATGGCTTTTTATACCTTTATATCTTGTCCCGTAAAAGCTAGCTGATTTGAGTCCTGTCTAGATATGAGTCAAAAGATTTAGGCGTTTGAATTGATATGTTATTCGCTTCGTTATACTAAAAGCGTAAGCTTATGTGGTGACCAGGTCGAACGAGGACATTAAGAGGGAAGAATTCATATCCGCTACGAAACGTACAGCTTAAAATGCTTCTTCTTATTTTTGAATTATAGATATCAAATAAATGTGATTTATGGCATTTCGCGAACATAATTTTATGTCAGTTAGGCTTTTTCGGCAAAATTTTGCTATTTTATGCATTACGTTGTAAATGTATCGGCATACAAACTTAAAACACGCTTTTATCGCTTGTAATTATGTTCGCGAAATTACATAAATCACTTATATAATTAAATTCAGTTTATATTATATATTTATATAAAAACACTTATTAGAATAATAGTTCCAGATATATTTCGACAAATAGTCGGCTTCAGTGGAATTTTATACAATTAAATATTATTTTAAAATGTCATAAAATGAAGTGAATGATTGACAGACAAATGAGAGACAAAAGAAAAAAAATTATAATCATGAAAAATAAAAAGTATATATATATATAAATAAATAAATATAAAAATTAATAATCAATCAATAACAAAGATAAATAATCATCCAACCATCTCCACACTCCAATTCAAAACCTACCCACTCAACACATTATAATATACATTATATATATAATTATATATATATATATATACAAGGTGACCCCCTGATCATCGTCCAAATTCACACCGGTGGTCTGGCAAGTGATCAGTATCATGCATCAATAACAACTTTGGTGAAATCTGCAAAATGAAATTTCGACTCCCCATAGTGATTCACTCGGGACTGGAACTGAATTTATATGTGAAGCCAAAACTTTACTTTATGAACCTCACAAAAATTGCTACTGATCCAAGATACTGATCACTTATCAAGCCTCCAGTATGAATTTGGACGATGATCAAAAAGTCACCCTGCATATTATGTATACATTATAATGTGCTAAGTAGGCAGGTCTCTAAACTGAAGCGTGGAGACGGGTAGATGATCACTTATCTTTGTCTGTTAAGACCCGGACCGTAATGGGCACCAAGCGACCAAATATAGGACTCCTCCCATGTCCTGAGTTGGATGTCTGTGAGTGGTGGTGAAAAAGATTTGATGATTCGTGCGGTGAAGCAGTTATTGAATGTTTTGTTGTGAAATCGTGTGTGCGTTGGGATGGGTAGCGTGTTGTTTGTAATGGAGTCCGATGTATGTCTGTGTTGGTTTATTCTGATGTGAAGATTGTTTTTTGTTTCCCCGATGTAAAAAGCGGGACAGTGTTTGCATTCCAGAAGGTAGATACAGTTTGATGTTTTGCAAGAGCTATTGGGTTGGGCGTGATAGGTATTGGATGTGTGGTGAGTGTTGATGTTAGTGTTAGTGTTAATGATTGCGCACGTTTTGCAGCGTGGCCGTCGGCATGGTGTTGTGCCAGGTGATGTGCTTGTGTTTGGAATGGATAGTTGTGTCTTTGTCTTGGTGAGAATGGATTTAATGTTGGGATTTTGTTTATAGCTTATTTGAATGTTGTGAGGTAAAAGGTCTTTTGTGTCATTGTTTTGTGTTAGGATGGGTTGGAAGTCTTTGATGAGTTTTTTAAGTTTATGGCTTCCATGAAAGTATGTGGTGATGAGGCGTGGTTGTGTGTCAGTCTTTTGTGTATTTCTATTGTTATGGTATCTCGGTCGGTTGTGGATATGTTTATTAAGGAAGTTGTTAGGATAGTTGCGATTTAGAAGGCCTGTATGTATTGTGTTGTGGTATGTTTCAAGTGTGTTTGGGTTGTTACATATCCGACGGCCACGGAGTGATAATGAATATGGAATAGATGCTTTAACGTGTGGTGGATGACAGCTATTGAAATGAAGGTACTGGAGTTTGTTTGTGGGTTTGAAGTGTACTGATGTTATCATGTGGTTGTTGTTTCCTAGTGTTATGTCAACGTCTAGAAATGTGATTTTGTTGCTGGAGATTTCATGGGTGAATTTAAGTGGGCTGAATTGGTTGAGTCTGTTTAGAAAGCTGTTGAAGGAGTCTATATCATACGGCCAGATCACAAATATGTCGTCGATGAATCTTTTCCAAATCAGAGGTTGTAAGGGTTCAGAACTAAGAAAGCTAGTTTCAATTGAAGCCATGTAGAGATTGGCATAACTTGGTGCCATCCGAGTACCCATTGCTGTTCCTTTCAGTTGGTGATAGAATTTTTCTTCGAATGTGAAATAATTGTTTTCGAGGATGATTTTAGCCAGTTCTGTAATAAAATTTGTTGATGGTTGATGAGGAGCTGGTCTATTGTTAAGATGATCACGGAGAGCTGAAAGGCCGGCACTATGAGGTATGTTTGTATATAATGAGGTGACGTCGATGGTTGCAAGGAGCAATGCTGTATTGGCAGGGAGGTGTAACGATTGAATTATTTCAATGAAATGGTTAGTGTCTTTGATGAAGGAGGGTAGGGCTTTTATTATTGGTTGGAGGTGATAATCGACGAATGCAGATATTCGTTCTGTTGGCGAGTCATATGATGCGACAATTGGTCTTCCGGGGTGATTTGGTTTGTGTATTTTGGGTAGTAAATAGAAATGTGGGGTCCTCGGATGACTTGGCAAAAGAAGTTCTTTGTCTCTTTCGGAGAGTCCTTCGGATGTACCTCTGATTTGGACAATGTTCTCGACAACATTCACGATTTGACCGCATGTATCGCTTGGTGCCGGACTGTAGAAATTCGTGTCACTTAGTTGGCGTAGTCCTTCTGCTATGTAGTCTGATTTGTTAAGTATAACGGTGGTTGATCCCTTGTCTGCTGGTAGGATTATAATGTTTGTATTATTTTGAAGTTTTTTTAGTGAGGAGCGTTCTTCTATACTTAGATTGTTTGAATGTTCTTGTAAGTTGTTTATAAAGTTGTCATCGGATAATTTTGAGAGGATACTCGTCATGAAAATTTCGATGGGATGATTAGAGGGAAGTGGGGGTGGTTCATTTTGTGACGGTGGTTGGAACGGTTTTAATGCGTCATGAATTTGATTTTCTGTTGATGGTGTATGGGTTTTCCAGTAATGTTTCCAACGTAAGTTTCGGCCAAATTGTACGAAATCATTTACAATTTTGATACGGTCCAATTTGTTGGTGGGACAAAAGCTTAGGCCTTTGTTTATTAGTTGTTTATCTGTGGAAGTTAATTGAAGTGATGATAAATTAACTATGTTTTCATGTGATGATAAGTTTATTGTGGTTTGGTTTTGTTTTATTGGTGGTGGTGGAATTATGAATGGTTGTGATAGGTCCGTTTGAGTCAGATTCAATTCACCAAATTTGTTTTCGTGTTCGTAATTTATCGGCAATTTGATGTGTTTCTGATGATAAAAGTTAAGAAGATTTTGAAATTTGCGAGATTGTTTGATGTTTTCGTGTGCAAGTCTAAATCTAGCTTTTGATATAAGATCTTGTATTTCGATGAACAAGTGAGGAAAAGCTACTAGCGAAATTTTGAGTAGGTTATCCAGAAGATTTTTTTGGTTTGTACAGAGATAATAATATTGAATGTATAACATGTTGGTTGTATGTAGGGCGTTGACGAGGTTGACTGATATCATGTGTTTTCGTATTATAAGCGGCATACTATGGGTTGGGAATTTAGGGATCAGCCCTTTTGGTGCTGCACCTACTTGCAGACATCCTCCTAGAAATTGTAGGTGTAAATAGTATTGTAAGAGTTTATTTATAGAGTATTTAATTTTGTTTATAACTTCTTTCATGATTGATATGTATACTTTTTGGAAAGAAAGCAAGATTGATGGTTCTGAAAAGAAAGAATATAAAATTAAAATTAATTTAGCAATGGTACATTTGTCTGTCACAGGTGAAAATGGAGATGATGAGCAAATAAAGTTATTTATAGTAAATAAAAAACTGCTTTGATGTTGGTGGCGACGAAACAGATAACTTCTCCGCAAGGGCGGCACGATGTTGTACAAATCCGTTTCCAAGGCAGATGTGCAAACGGTGTGTTTCGCTCTGTTGTATCTTCGAGACAGACTTTCATGGGTTGTGACTTGTGAACCTCTTTGTTAGGTGTTGCTTCCGTGGTGCAGTTGGTGTTTTATTTTCTTTACAGATGTACAAGTGCGAAACCCGATTTGATATTTTATCTCGTGCAGTTTTTGAAATAATATTTATATTTATATATCGCTTTTGCGAGTGAATTAAATATTGAAGATAACTTATTTGTTTTTTATTCAGTTTATATTATATATTTATATAAAAACACTTATTAGAATAATAGTTCCAGATATATTTCGACAAATAGTCGGCTTCAGTGGAATTTTATACAATTAAATATTATTTTAAAATGTCATAAAATGAAGTGAATGATTGACAGACAAATGAGAGACAAAAGAAAAAAAATTATAATCATGAAAAATAAAAAGTATATATATATATAAATAAATAAATATAAAAATTAATAATCAATCAATAACAAAGATAAATAATCATCCAACCATCTCCACACTCCAATTCAAAAACTACCCACTCAACACATTATAATATACATTATATATATAATTATATATATATATATATACAAGGTGACCCCCTGATCATCGTCCAAATTCACACCGGTGGTCTGGCAAGTGATCAGTATCATGCATCAATAACAACTTTGGTGAAATCTGCAAAATGAAATTTCGACTCCCCATAGTGATTCACTCGGGACTGGAACTGAATTTATATGTGAAGCCAAAACTTTACTTTATGAACCTCACAAAAATTGCTACTGATCCAAGATACTGATCACTTATCAAGCCTCCAGTATGAATTTGGACGATGATCAAAAAGTCACCCTGCATATTATGTATACATTATAATGTGCTAAGTAGGCAGGTCTCTAAACTGAAGCGTGGAGACGGGTAGATGATCACTTATCTTTGTCTGTTAAGACCCGGACCGTAATGGGCACCAAGCGACCAAATATAGGACTCCTCCCATGTCCTGAGTTGGATGTCTGTGAGTGGTGGTGAAAAAGATTTGATGATTCGTGCGGTGAAGCAGTTATTGAATGTTTTGTTGTGAAATCGTGTGTGCGTTGGGATGGGTAGCGTGTTGTTTGTAATGGAGTCCGATGTATGTCTGTGTTGGTTTATTCTGATGTGAAGATTGTTTTTTGTTTCCCCGATGTAAAAAGCGGGACAGTGTTTGCATTCCAGAAGGTAGATACAGTTTGATGTTTTGCAAGAGCTATTGGGTTGGGCGTGATAGGTATTGGATGTGTGGTGAGTGTTGATGTTAGTGTTAGTGTTAATGATTGCGCACGTTTTGCAGCGTGGCCGTCGGCATGGTGTTGTGCCAGGTGATGTGCTTGTGTTTGGAATGGATAGTTGTGTCTTTGTCTTGGTGAGAATGGATTTAATGTTGGGATTTTGTTTATAGCTTATTTGAATGTTGTGAGGTAAAAGGTCTTTTGTGTCATTGTTTTGTGTTAGGATGGGTTGGAAGTCTTTGATGAGTTTTTTAAGTTTATGGCTTCCATGAAAGTATGTGGTGATGAGGCGTGGTTGTGTGTCAGTCTTTTGTGTATTTCTATTGTTATGGTATCTCGGTCGGTTGTGGATATGTTTATTAAGGAAGTTGTTAGGATAGTTGCGATTTAGAAGGCCTGTATGTATTGTGTTGTGGTATGTTTCAAGTGTGTTTGGGTTGTTACATATCCGACGGCCACGGAGTGATAATGAATATGGAATAGATGCTTTAACGTGTGGTGGATGACAGCTATTGAAATGAAGGTACTGGAGTTTGTTTGTGGGTTTGAAGTGTACTGATGTTATCATGTGGTTGTTGTTTCCTAGTGTTATGTCAACGTCTAGAAATGTGATTTTGTTGCTGGAGATTTCATGGGTGAATTTAAGTGGGCTGAATTGGTTGAGTCTGTTTAGAAAGCTGTTGAAGGAGTCTATATCATACGGCCAGATCACAAATATGTCGTCGATGAATCTTTTCCAAATCAGAGGTTGTAAGGGTTCAGAACTAAGAAAGCTAGTTTCAATTGAAGCCATGTAGAGATTGGCATAACTTGGTGCCATCCGAGTACCCATTGCTGTTCCTTTCAGTTGGTGATAGAATTTTTCTTCGAATGTGAAATAATTGTTTTCGAGGATGATTTTAGCCAGTTCTGTAATAAAATTTGTTGATGGTTGATGAGGAGCTGGTCTATTGTTAAGATGATCACGGAGAGCTGAAAGGCCGGCACTATGAGGTATGTTTGTATATAATGAGGTGACGTCGATGGTTGCAAGGAGCAATGGTGTATTGGCAGGGAGGTGTAACGATTGAATTATTTCAATGAAATGGTTAGTGTCTTTGATGAAGGAGGGTAGGGCTTTTATTATTGGTTGGAGGTGATAATCGACGAATGCAGATATTCGTTCTGTTGGCGAGTCATATGATGCGACAATTGGTCTTCCGGGGTGATTTGGTTTGTGTATTTTGGGTAGTAAATAGAAATGTGGGGTCCTCGGATGACTTGGCAAAAGAAGTTCTTTGTCTCTTTCGGAGAGTCCTTCGGATGTACCTCTGATTTGGACAATGTTCTCGACAACATTCACGATTTGACCGCATGTATCGCTTGGTGCCGGACTGTAGAAATTCGTGTCACTTAGTTGGCGTAGTCCTTCTGCTATGTAGTCTGATTTGTTAAGTATAACGGTGGTTGATCCCTTGTCTGCTGGTAGGATTATAATGTTTGTATTATTTTGAAGTTTTTTAGTGAGGAGCGTTCTTCTATACTTAGATTGTTTGAATGTTCTTGTAAGTTGTTTATAAAGTTGTCATCGGATAATTTTGAGAGGATACTCGTCATGAAAATTTCGATGGGATGATTAGAGGGAAGTGGGGGTGGTTCATTTTGTGACGGTGGTTGGAACGGTTTTAATGCGTCATGAATTTGATTTTCTGTTGATGGTGTATGGGTTTTCCAGTAATGTTTCCAACGTAAGTTTCGGCCAAATTGTACGAAATCATTTACAATTTTGATACGGTCCAATTTTTTGGTGGGACAAAAGCTTAGGCCTTTGTTTATTAGTTGTTTATCTGTGGAAGTTAATTGAAGTGATGATAAATTAACTATGTTTTCATGTGATGATAAGTTTATTGTGGTTTGGTTTTGTTTTATTGGTGGTGGTGGAATTATGAATGGTTGTGATAGGTCCGTTTGAGTCAGATTCAATTCACCAAATTTGTTTTCGTGTTCGTAATTTATCGGCAATTTGATGTGTTTCTGATGATAAAAGTTAAGAAGATTTTGAAATTTGCGAGATTGTTTGATGTTTTCGTGTGCAAGTCTAAATCTAGCTTTTGATATAAGATCTTGTATTTCGATGAACAAGTGAGGAAAAGCTACTAGCGAAATTTTGAGTAGGTTATCCAGAAGATTTTTTTGGTTTGTACAGAGATAATAATATTGAATGTATAACATGTTGGTTGTATGTAGGGCGTTGACGAGGTTGACTGATATCATGTGTTTTCGTATTATAAGCGGCATACTATGGGTTGGGAATTTAGGGATCAGCCCTTTTGGTGCTGCACCTACTTGCAGACATCCTCCTAGAAATTGTAGGTGTAAATAGTATTGTAAGAGTTTATTTATAGAGTATTTAATTTTGTTTATAACTTCTTTCATGATTGATATGTATACTTTTTGGAAAGAAAGCAAGATTGATTTATGGTTCTGAAAAGAAAGAATATAAAATTAAAATTAATTTAGCAATGGTACATTTGTCTGTCACAGGTGAAAATGGAGATGATGAGCAAATAAAGTTATTTATAGTAAATAAAAAACTGCTTTGATGTTGGTGGCGACGAAACAGATAACTTCTCCGCAAGGGCGGCACGATGTTGTACAAATCCGTTTCCAAGGCAGATGTGCAAACGGTGTGTTTCGCTCTGTTGTATCTTCGAGACAGACTTTCATGGGTTGTGACTTGTGAACCTCTTTGTTAGGTGTTGCTTCCGTGGTGCAGTTGGTGTTTTATTTTCTTTACAGATGTACAAGTGCGAAACCCGATTTGATATTTTATCTCGTGCAGTTTTTGAAATAATATTTATATTTATATATCGCTTTTGCGAGTGAATTAAATATTGAAGATAACTTATTTGTTTTTTATTCAGTTTATATTATATATTTATATAAAAACACTTATTAGAATAATAGTTCCAGATATATTTCGACAAATAGTCGGCTTCAGTGGAATTTTATACAATTAAATATTATTTTAAAATGTCATAAAATGAAGTGAATGATTGACAGACAAATGAGAGACAAAAGAAAAAAAATTATAATCATGAAAAATAAAAAGTATATATATATATAAATAAATAAATATAAATATAAATAAATATAAATATTTACACCTACAATTTCTAGGAGGATGTCTGCAAGTAGGTGCAGCACCAAAAGGGCTGATCCCTAAATTCGAGTGAATTAAATATTGAAGATAACTTATTTGTTTTTTATTCAGTTTATATTATATATTTATATAAAAACACTTATTAGAATAATAGTTCCAGATATATTTCGACAAATAGTCGGCTTCAGTGGAATTTTATACAATTAAATATTATTTTAAAATGTCATAAAATGAAGTGAATGATTGACAGACAAATGAGAGACAAAAGAAAAAAAATTATAATCATGAAAAATAAAAAGTATATATATATATAAATAAATAAATATAAATATAAATAAATATAAATATTTACACCTACAATTTCTAGGAGGATGTCTGCAAGTAGGTGCAGCACCAAAAGGGCTGATCCCTAAATTCGAGTGAATTAAATATTGAAGATAACTTATTTGTTTTTTATTCAGTTTATATTATATATTTATATAAAAACACTTATTAGAATAATAGTTCCAGATATATTTCGACAAATAGTCGGCTTCAGTGGAATTTTATACAATTAAATATTATTTTAAAATGTCATAAAATGAAGTGAATGATTGACAGACAAATGAGAGACAAAAGAAAAAAAATTATAATCATGAAAAATAAAAAGTATATATATATATAAATAAATAAATATAAATATAAATAAATATAAATATTTACACCTACAATTTCTAGGAGGATGTCTGCAAGTAGGTGCAGCACCAAAAGGGCTGATCCCTAAATTCCCAACCCATAGTATGCCGCTTATAATACGAAAACACATGATATCAGTCAACCTCGTCAACGCCCTACATACAACCAACATGTTATACATTCAATATTATTATCTCTGTACAAACCAAAAAAATCTTCTGGATAACCTACTCAAAATTTCGCTAGTAGCTTTTCCTCACTTGTTCATCGAAATACAAGATCTTATATCAAAAGCTAGATTTAGACTTGCACACGAAAACATCAAACAATCTCGCAAATTTCAAAATCTTCTTAACTTTTATCATCAGAAACACATCAAATTGCCGATAAATTACGAACACGAAAACAAATTTGGTGAATTGAATCTGACTCAAACGGACCTATCACAACCATTCATAATTCCACCACCACCAATAAAACAAAACCAAACCACAATAAACTTATCATCACATGAAAACATAGTTAATTTATCATCACTTCAATTAACTTCCACAGATAAACAACTAATAAACAAAGGCCTAAGCTTTTGTCCCACCAAAAAATTGGACCGTATCAAAATTGTAAATGATTTCGTACAATTTGGCCGAAACTTACGTTGGAAACATTACTGGAAAACCCATACACCATCAACAGAAAATCAAATTCATGACGCATTAAAACCGTTCCAACCACCGTCACAAAATGAACCACCCCCACTTCCCTCTAATCATCCCATCGAAATTTTCATGACGAGTATCCTCTCAAAATTATCCGATGACAACTTTATAAACAACTTACAAGAACATTCAAACAATCTAAGTATAGAAGAACGCTCCTCACTAAAAAAACTTCAAAATAATACAAACATTATAATCCTACCAGCAGACAAGGGATCAACCACCGTTATACTTAACAAATCAGACTACATAGCGGAAGGACTACGCCAACTAAGTGACACGAATTTCTACAGTCCGGCACCAAGCGATACATGCGGTCAAATCGTGAATGTTGTCGAGAACATTGTCCAAATCAGAGGTACATCCGAAGGACTCTCCGAAAGAGACAAAGAACTTCTTTTGCCAAGTCATCCGAGGACCCCACATTTCTATTTACTACCCAAAATACACAAACCAAATCACCCCGGAAGACCAATTGTCGCATCATATGACTCGCCAACAGAACGAATATCTGCATTCGTCGATTATCACCTCCAACCAATAATAAAAGCCCTACCCTCCTTCATCAAAGACACTAACCATTTCATTGAAATAATTCAATCGTTACACCTCCCTGCCAATACACCATTGCTCCTTGCAACCATCGACGTCACCTCATTATATACAAACATACCTCATAGTGCCGGCCTTTCAGCTCTCCGTGATCATCTTAACAATAGACCAGCTCCTCATCAACCATCAACAAATTTTATTACAGAACTGGCTAAAATCATCCTCGAAAACAATTATTTCACATTCGAAGAAAAATTCTATCACCAACTGAAAGGAACAGCAATGGGTACTCGGATGGCACCAAGTTATGCCAATCTCTACATGGCTTCAATTGAAACTAGCTTTCTTAGTTCTGAACCCTTACAACCTCTGATTTGGAAAAGATTCATCGACGACATATTTGTGATCTGGCCGTATGATATAGACTCCTTCAACAGCTTTCTAAACAGACTCAACCAATTCAGCCCACTTAAATTCACCCATGAAATCTCCAGCAACAAAATCACATTTCTAGACGTTGACATAACACTAGGAAACAACAACCACATGATAACATCAGTACACTTCAAACCCACAAACAAACTCCAGTACCTTCATTTCAATAGCTGTCATCCACCACACGTTAAAGCATCTATTCCATATTCATTATCACTCCGTGGCCGTCGGATATGTAACAACCCAAACACACTTGAAACATACCACAACACAATACATACAGGCCTTCTAAATCGCAACTATCCTAACAACTTCCTTAATAAACATATCCACAACCGACCGAGATACCATAACAATAGAAATACACAAAAGACTGACACACAACCACGCCTCATCACCACATACTTTCATGGAAGCCATAAACTTAAAAAACTCATCAAAGACTTCCAACCCATCCTAACACAAAACAATGACACAAAAGACCTTTTACCTCACAACATTCAAATAAGCTATAAACAAAATCCCAACATTAAATCCATTCTCACCAAGACAAAGACACAACTATCCATTCCAAACACAAGCACATCACCTGGCACAACACCATGCCGACGGCCACGCTGCAAAACGTGCGCAATCATTAACACTAACACTAACATCAACACTCACCACACATCCAATACCTATCACGCCCAACCCAATAGCTCTTGCAAAACATCAAACTGTATCTACCTTCTGGAATGCAAACACTGTCCCGCTTTTTACATCGGGGAAACAAAAAACAATCTTCACATCAGAATAAACCAACACAGACATACATCGGACTCCATTACAAACAACACGCTACCCATCCCAACGCACACACGATTTCACAACAAAACATTCAATAACTGCTTCACCGCACGAATCATCAAATCTTTTTCACCACCACTCACAGACATCCAACTCAGGACATGGGAGGAGTCCTATATTTGGTCGCTTGGTGCCCATTACGGTCCGGGTCTTAACAGACAAAGATAAGTGATCATCTACCCGTCTCCACGCTTCAGTTTAGAGACCTGCCTACTTAGCACATTATAATGTATACATAATATGCAGGGTGACTTTTTGATCATCGTCCAAATTCATACTGGAGGCTTGATAAGTGATCAGTATCTTGGATCAGTAGCAATTTTTGTGAGGTTCATAAAGTAAAGTTTTGGCTTCACATATAAATTCAGTTCCAGTCCCGAGTGAATCACTATGGGGAGTCGAAATTTCATTTTGCAGATTTCACCAAAGTTGTTATTGATGCATGATACTGATCACTTGCCAGACCACCGGTGTGAATTTGGACGATGATCAGGGGGTCACCTTGTATATATATATATATATAATTATATATATAATGTATATTATAATGTGTTGAGTGGGTAGGTTTTGAATTGGAGTGTGGAGATGGTTGGATGATTATTTATCTTTGTTATTGATTGATTATTAATTTTTATATTTATTTATTTATATATATATATACTTTTTATTTTTCATGATTATAATTTTTTTTCTTTTGTCTCTCATTTGTCTGTCAATCATTCACTTCATTTTATGACATTTTAAAATAATATTTAATTGTATAAAATTCCACTGAAGCCGACTATTTGTCGAAATATATCTGGAACTATTATTCTAATAAGTGTATTTATATAAATATATAATATAAACTGAATAAAAAACAAATAAGTTATCTTCAATATTTATATAATTAAATGAGACTTGAGGATAATTCATGATTTATATAAAAACGGCTCACCTCAATACGTGCTATGATCGGGAAAGCCGACCAGTTTCAGCAGATTTAGACTTCATCTGGGCGAGTAAAGACGTTTACGCAACACGTTACGCCTCACACCTCATACATAAATCACTTTTATTTAATACATTTAATTCAAAAATAAGAAGAACCATCTTAAGTTGTGCGTTTCGTAGAGGATACGAGCCGTTTCCCCTCAACAAACGGATTTTAAATTTAAGTTATTATACTTCATTGCTCCAATTCGAGCTAATTAAAATTATTTAATTTTCATTTCGATTAAATGGTAATGGTTTTAATTGACTTCCAAATCGGGCAATTACACTTTCAAAGTTGGTCGGTAGTTCTCTCAGTGAACTTTTATTAATAGAAGATTGGGTTCGAACAGGAAAGCCACTAAAGCTCCTAATGGGGTTTAATTGCTCATTTCTGAAGATTCCCTAAGGTTAGCATAAGGGTTCCCTATTTTTTAAGTAATTATGTTTAATATTGCGTCTGTATAGCTTCAAAATTACAAATAATTATATATGCTGGTTGTTTTCGGAATGTTTGCAAGAATGTCTAACGACGACAGGGATGTCTACCCGAAAATGAGATATTGAATCGACCGCTTTTTAATTTATCATTTTTTAGCATGGAATTTAAGGATGTTCAAATGTACATTAGGGCCATCGCAACAAATATACAATTTAAACTCTTGTAGAAGAACAGAATATGAAAGTTAACATTTTTAAAGGTCTAAAATACAAATAGCCGGATTTGCAACAAAGTTTAGGTTCACTGCCGTCATATAATAATCAGTTGTTTAAGGGGCAGTAAATAAAAACTTGAATTCTGTTTAGCTGCTGAAATTATACAATAACTAGGTACATATATATTTATTTATTTTCAAGGGAAACTTACAGCGCAAGGTAACTAGCAATATCAATAGAGTAACTTAAGTAAGGCCAATTAAAAGTTTTCACTTAAAAGATTTGAGCAATACAATCTTGACGATAATTCATTTTGAAAGAGAAATGATCAGATGACTCAAAGAAAACAAATATATATATAAAATGTGTAACAGAAAGGTGAACCATATTTGAAGAGCTTATTCAGTCAATGGTATAGAACAACTTTTACTATGGAGCCAACCCTAAAATCTCAAAAAAAAAATCTGCCCTTCCATACATTTTGGCCGAGCGGCATTGCATTTTTCTATGAAATAGTTAAATTTTTTTTTGAGATACAGATTTTGTTCCATAGTAAAAGTTGTGCTATACCATTAACTGAATTTAATCTGACTTTTTCAAATATGATTACACCTTTCTGCTACACGTCGTATTTATAAATATATTAACCTAGTTTAAACAACCAGATAGTCAAACACACCACTATGTATATGTGCAGAAAAGGGAAGGGAAAAAAATTATAAAATATACTCACACCTGTCTCCCAGAGGAGTAAGCTAATTGCAATTTAGTCGTGCAAGGTGCTCAAGAACAGTGATTTATTACAGGAAACCTAGCCACCTCCTATGCTACTTTATACCGAACCTATTACACGAAAACTGTAAGATGCCAGGGAAAAGATAAAAGTTGTACACTTTGCGCCGTCCCCATACATCAATGCCCTTCTATAAAGATTTATAATTTGTTTCAGTTGTTTACCCATAAATCTGAAACTGACACACTGACGCTCCGTTTTATCTCTTTCATTATTATCCAGTCTTTTATACCTCTGAAAATGAAATGTTGTGTAACATTGGAAGTTACTGATCTAAATAAATGGTATGGCAGTGAATTTAAATATATAAACCGAATAAATCCAACACGTCCATTTTCAAGTTACGTTTGTCTGTTGATAAGCAATAAGAATAATTGAAAGATACAACATAATGGTATGATGATTTTCAACGAGATCTTGGTAGCGATTTTTCCGTTATAGCCTTATTAGTATAGCCCTTTATACTAAGTAGGGTTTTCGAAGTATTGCTGTTTTTAATTTTATGGGATCATAGGAATTAATAAGACTATTAATAAATTAATTTGAAAAGACATGGCCTATGTGAAAATAATTTACGGCTAGAAACGAGGATGCAAATTTTATTCCACTTGTGAAATCTGAAAAAGCAACTTGGTCGAATGAAAAAGAAATTAATAGGTATAGATGGGCTTGGATATCTCAGGACCAAGTTTCCCAGAATATTAGCTGCCAGTTAGAGAAAAGTATTTTTGGCTCGCAAATACGCGAAACATTAAAAGGCCAAAAAGAAATTGAAAAGCATTTCACAACTGGCCGCCTGGAAGTCTTTGAGCTTTAAAACTATGCTTTGTTCGTCAAACAGCTATTGAGGCGACTAGCACTGTGAAATTAGCCAAAAAATCGTAAAATGCACTGAATCACTAAAATATGTGTATTTTTGTAAATATTTTGTTTCTATTACTTTCCGTGACCGAGATAAAGCTCTTAAGTAGTGCCAATATTCCAATTGTTTGAAGATTAATTCCCAAATAATTTTGGAAGTATTGGAATTTAAATTTAAATTTTGAATTATTCCAACATGCCAATTCCATAATATTATAATAAATCATATAAAAAATTTAATTTTAATAAATAAATGAAAATAATAAATTAAACAAAATACATTCAGATGGCACTTTTCATTTTTATATACGTATACCACATTTGTTAATGTGATTAGGTCTGTATTTTATCCCGTACTTGACGAGAAATGGGCAAAAAAAAAGTATTTTTTTTATACTTCTGTGCTTAGGCGTAAAATTTACTATAGCTATAAAATGATAAATATGCAAAAACGCTTAGATTAAGGATCAAAGTATATGTATGCAGAGTTTCAATTTCACAAATCGACAGGATGCAAAGTATTCGACATTCAAATATGTCGAATTTCACATTTTCACAAGGAAAGTAGTAGTAGCCTTAAGAACTATCAAGAAAATTTGTAGAAGTATGTCCCTAAAGATTATGTTCCCATATTAATATCTCAACTTCTCCCTGGAGCCCATAGGGTAGTAATCGAAGAACGGGGTAAACGATTCCATCAGGACAGGCCTCCATAAAGCAATGTTTTCAGGATAACTTGCATGCCGAGTTTATGTAATTAAGTAGGGTTACTATGGGTGCTTCAGTTGTTGGTCCGTCCACCTTTTTTTTACGTCCATGGCTGTAACTACAAAACTTGATGTGATAGAACCCTTTCATCTTTAAGGTTGTAAACCTAACCTTAATTAGGCGTCTGAACTCCAGCTATCAAAACATTCTGGACTGTTTTTTTTATTCCTTCTTGTTTCATAAAAAATTCCGCCTTACCAATTTTTTTTTCAAGCTTTTTCAATCGACGGCTTACCGAAAGAGTTCGCTTTTAGACCTCCCATTATACCCTGCCGATTACTCATTGACATTGTTTATTTTTTTGCTCATTTAGTACAATCAAGAATTATAGTATTGTAATAAAACCGTTATTCACAGATACGACGCCAAAAAAGGCTTCTTCTGCCAAGCTGTAAGTAAAGACAAGACAAAATGCCTCGGCAAATCGAAGGGTCGAGTCTACCCGCCCATGGACGAGCGGTCTGCCAAGTTCCTGAAGAGATATTACACTCCACACAATACCGCCTTGTCCAAGCTGCTGGTCAGGCTTGGGCGACTGGCGCCGCAGTGGCTCAAAGATGACCTCTCTACCAACGGATAGCACCCCTCTAACCCTGATAAATTGGAACAAAAAGAAACACAAAAGACACAAAGCGTGATCAAAATATGTGTAGTGAATTTACCTTAATAAAGGGCCAGTGAAAGTAAACTATCAGTGATAGATAGTCAAAGTGGTTTTACGAAAAGGATATCTTTGTTGAAAAATATCTTTATCAATTCTATGAAGAGAGTCACATATATGTGTTAATGTAATTAGTTGGATGACAGAAGATCTTACTGCTCGTACTTTTTTACACTACCATCGCAAATTGCTAATTCGCTGGGACTTTGTCTAAATAATTCACAATGACGTTTGTTTGAGAACGGTAAGAAAAAAGTAATAAAAACATTAACTGGAAGACAGGTGACACTAACTTGTGACAAAATCATAAATATATAGGTAAGAACTAAGAACAACTAAGTACTAAGGAAAAAATATACTCGACAGCGATGCTTACGGTGCTAACCGGCCGAATACAAATGACATCCGAGCGCATTAGCAATTTCCGGGGATAATACTTTCTGCCATTTTACATGCTAGTTTATTATTTAATTACGTAAGTGTTTTAAGTGTGTTGAGGAATAATTGAAGTTGCTTGCCTGAGGACACGTTTAGTAACAATTATAATTTATAAATGAAGAATAATACTGAGATGGCTTCGGCTGTCTGCTTAGGTGCTATTTATGAGTATTATTATTGCAAAAATAGATGTAAATGTACTCATATCATCGATTTGTTTAGTCATTCGATAACAATGCATTTTTTAAATTCAAATCAGTTTAGTACAGAACTCGGTAGAGACCAAATAATGAAAGTTTCAGCTGAATCATCAACGTAGTTAATATGCTTTACAAGTTCATGTTGAAATGTAAGTACCTGACATTTTGTTTGTGTAGTTTGTTTACTACAGTTTCATTGTTCATATGAATAAGCCTGTTTTATTAAGAGCCCGGCCGCGACGACGACAACTTTGATGCAAAGCATTTTGTTAAACATTTTTCTGGCCTTTATCGCGATGTTTTGGGAAAAACCAAGGACATGCACCACTTCCTATTGGTCGTCTTAATGAATGAATAAAGTTATTTGATTGAATTGTTTCACTTTTTCGATGTATTTTGGTACTTACGAGTTCTTCATAATGTCTAAGTACCAAAATAGCTCGCAAAGGAGAATCAATTCAATCAAATAAATTTTAGTACTTCATTTAGACGGCCAATATGACTTGGTGTATGTCCCTGGTTTTTACAAAAACATCGCAGTAAAGATGAGAAAAATATTTAAAAAATACTTCGCATCAAACGGACGAAAAATACGGAGCGGGTTCTTAATCTCTTATCTCAGTTATAATTTTTAGTGCCATAATTGTGACGGATGTCGTGGCACGTCTATTTTACAATATGACGCAATGAAAGGCTAGTCTCTTAAAAGTAACATTTTTATATAATACTATTTGTCACATCAAACGTATCAATGCAGATAATTTTATATTATTTTGTCTTTTTTACTCGGACGAGTTACCGTTTTTTGTGGGCTTCGTAGTTAGCAGTAAGAACTTTAAAATACCTTTGGAAAATGTGTCATATTTTAAATACTTGATAACTTAATATCATAACGGAAATTCCGAAATCGAAACATTTAATAAAATGAATTTGCTATATATTTTGATATGCATGGTTTTACTGAATGGAATAAAGACGACTTGTCGTACGGTTGATAAAACCGTGGAATATAGATCATTTCTCAATATATGTTGTACTAGTAGCGTTGGTACTTAAAAAAGGAAAATATGTTGTTTTCTAACTATGTAGATAGAGAGTACAGAAATTATACGATTAAAGTCTATTATTAAATAAAGTTTATTATATCAATGTGTTTTCATAGATGACAAGTATTTAATTTAATTTCTTACATTGTATCTTTTTTATTAAAGGCTTTAACATCCAAGTTGTTCTAAAATTAATGTTGTGGAGTTGTGTGTTACGTAGAAAATGGCCTTAAATGCAATGTTTAGATGCAAACTGTGACATTATTTTGTTGTGGCGTTATTATTTGAGCAAAAAATAACTTAAGTACATAAAATGTATTTAAATTATGCAAGAATGTCCTTAAGATCGGTTGTGTAACTGGGCAATAATGTTTAACACAATATCTATCAACCTGCTTTCTATTTAGCTGCTAAAAGCCCTTAAGGTGGGTGCGCACGGTCTTAAATCGCTTTAAAGTTGTTGTGCACGATAATTTACCACGTAATGCATAAAATAATACAACTTTGCTAGAACAGCCTAATTGACATGAAACTATGGTCGCGTAATGTCATAAATCACATGTGATTAGTGCTTTTTATTCAAATATAAGAAAACATGTGCGTTTGATAACGAGATCGTCCGCATCCATCTTAATTAAGGTGGATGGTCCGAGGTAGGTTTTATAAAAACTTGTGAACCAATAACGACGACAGAAGTATTATTATTTAATTCTGTTACCTTTTTCCACACGTTCCATCAACTTTACAACTTTTTACAATTTTCAGTTTTTCCTAAAAACAAAATGTTTTAACAGTCTGATTTTGCAATTTAAAACTTTCATACATTAGATTTCAAAAGTTTTAAATAACAAGATTAGATTCTAAAAAAGTTTGTTTGTAAAAAAACTGATTGTTCGCAAGTGTAAAGTTGATGGAACGTGTGGAGAAAGGTACCTAACAGAATTAAATAATAATACTTCTGTCGTCGTTATTGGTTCCCACAAGTTTGTATGAAGATTGCCATCCACCTTGGAATTCCATAAAAATTAAGGGCAGGGTGGCTGTTAGATTGAAGTGAGGAACAAGAATGTTCATAATATCATTTTTTATTTCTTTTTAGTAACATTGATGTTGTTATTTTATTATTGATACGACTGCTCTTACAATGTGTTCTTATTATTATATAATACATCACTTATTTTATTAAATGATTTAAAACGAAAGTTGTGTTTTGTTTCTTAATTCTCTATTCGACTAATTTGGCCATATGAGTGATAGATAACCAATAAAAATATAGGAAACTTTATTGCAAACTTTAAAAAACAATCTAAATATGTACAACGCGGTCCATGCCCACATACGCTTTGACGCGACTGCCAATCCGCTACGCACTCGATGCTGAAACCTGCTATGACGTAGCAAATTATATATTCGCTACGCACTCCATGCCAAAATCTGCTACGTCGTAGCAAATATCCGCTACGAACTCGGTACCGAAATCTGCTACGACTCACTCGACATATAATCGCTACGCAGCCGATGCCCAAAATCTACGACGTAACAAATTATATATTCGCTACGCACTCGATGCCAAAATCTGCTTCGTCGTCGTAGCAAATAGTATATTCGGTTCGCACACGATGCCAAAAGCTGCTACTACGTAGCAAATAATACATATATATTAGCTACGCACTCGATGCCAAAATCTACTACGACGCGACGTAGCAAATGATATATTCGCTACACCCTCGATGATGCCAACATTGTCCTTGTACAAATTTTTGTCAATGTGTAAGTTATATTATTTTCAATGCAAGTGCTCGTAAAGGCCCACTTTTCATGCATCAAAACCGAACATAAAGTCGATTATTTTGCCCTAGGGCTTTATTATTATTATTATTTCTTTTAGTTTATTTACAATGGTTGGCTAACCTGCAACCTTTCCTGTGTACCATAAATGTAATACTTCTTTTTCCATTGTTTAACGGCTCTGGATACAGTCCTTTTGTGCCAATCATAATTTAAAGTTCACAAGATTATATTTGTTTTATTTCCTCACACTATGCATTGAAAAACGTAGTATGATACACGGGCGTAAGAGCAATAAATTACTCAGTTACGTTTAAAACACTCGCTACGCTCGTGTTTTAAATCGTCCTCGTAATTTATTCCTTTTCGCCCTTGTAGCATAAACTACTATTAAGTTTTTTTGTGCAATTAATGCGTCGCCCTTGCAAGCGAGATGAAATGAAAAAAACTGCTAGGTGATGACCAGTATTCGTTATGGAAAAATTAACAGTCAATGCTTTTTCTTCATGCTCACGTCATTTTGAATTATGAACCTGAAGGACAAAAATGAACCGAATTAGCTGCTAACCTTAACCCGTCCAATTTTACAAGGATCAGTATCGAAAATCGTTAACGAGTTAATAGATAAGAAACTTGACGTATAAATGGTTCCGGGAATGGCATACGCGTGAGGTTCTGAATAGCGCGAGTTATGCTCGACCGAGATATTGTGGCTTCACCCGAGTAGACGAACCGAGATGTTGTGGCTTCACCCGGTTATAGGAACCGAGATATTGTGGCTTCACCTGGATATATGAGCCGAGACAGCCCGGAGCCGTATACGAAGCTGAGATATCGGAACTGTGATGTAAAATTTAAGATAATAGTAAATAATTTATAAGGTCAATAGACTGATGTCTATTTGTTTGTGTGTATTCCATTATTTTACGAATTTGTCGCAAAGCATTTCGATATCATAAGGCATTATCAATATATATCTAGAATCTAATTTTCTATGTGCTTGCATAAGACGGGAATGACGGTGTACGTAAAAACCCTTACAGGTTTTTGATACACCTTATTATTGTAAAATATGTATTTCTTTTTAGTTATCAAATAAATAAATAAAATGACGGACCCATTCGTGTGGCCGAAATATCTTGTAAAAATATATTTTGTTATTGTTTTATTACACTCAACTTAGGGCCCTTCCATTTCAAAATGAGCGTTTTGTTTAATCGATATTGTCAGTTCATATAATGTTACTATAGAGGATTTAGTCTAAACATTTGTAGATGTGAGAACGTAATTGAGTTAAGGGGAACGATTCGTATCCTCTACGAAACGCACAACTTAAGATGGCTCTTTTTTTTTTTTGAATTAAATATATTAAATAAATGTGAATTATGGCATTTCGCAAACAAAGCTAAAAGCCTAAGCTTTTCTGCCAAAATTGTATTATTTTATGCATTACGTTGTATATGTATGGGCATATAAACTTAAAACACGCTGCTACGATCCTGACACACCTCTTTCGCTTCTTCTACATCCATCAATCTAGTCATACAAGCTCTTCTATTCCGGATACTTTTGACATTGCTCGTCTTCAATATGTCGCCAATTTGGTCAGCAGACGCCCTTCTAGGGCGGCCTGGTCGTGGGGTCTTCGACTTGCGCACCATAAATTTCTTTCGTAACTCTACTTTCATTAATTCTCTCTACATGTCCAAACCACCGAAGAAACGGTCCCGTATGTCGACATTTTTCACTCAATCATTCAATGTTAAATCACACATACATAATCAATCACCACTTTGATCTAATTATAATGTTCATATATTTCCACATTTTAAATCAAAATAGAATTCCTGGAAATTTTGAGATTAAGTGGGTATATCGTCAATATCGACACTTTTTGAAGTTATTTATCTGCTGTTTAAAAGTAGTCCCAAGTTAAATAAATTAGTATAACAATTTTGGGACCTTTTTCTAGATTTTGGACTATCAGAAACGCGATTGGAGGAATTTCACTCGATAGAAATACTTATAATTATTGAAATGAGGTCTAAATTTACACTTTTTTTGATATTCTGACAAATTGGGGTAGTATACACACTTCAAAAATATTTATTGAGATGGGTTTTAACAATACCTAAATTACTGGAAATGGAAATTTTTATAGCTATTTTAGTAAGTTTTTTATTAGTTTATAACCGACATTTTGTCAATTTTCCCCGATTCCATCCCTCTCGCACTGCGGATATTTCCGCCTGGACTAACGGGGACCTTTGCACGGACGATATATCACCTTAAGGGTCGGTGTACCGAGATTCGGGGTTCAGGGTTATGGCTTTTTAAGACGGTAAAAATTCAAATTTCTGAACAAAATAAATACCACTTGTTACCTTACAAGATGAAGTGCAGGTTCATTAAAAAAAATCACGGCAATAATGTATAGTAACTTCAGAAAAAAAACAGGAATTTCAAGAAAATCTCTTGAATAGCATTGCAGCGCTACGGGTGTAACCTGAACTTGACATCCTGTTTTTTTTTTTTTTTTCTGAAGTTACTATACATTAGTGCCAAGATTTTTTTAATGAACCTTTCAGAAATTAATATTTTACTATCTTAAAAAGCCATAACCCCGAACCCTGTTTTGCCCAATCTCGGAACTCCGACTCTTAAGTAATAAATACTAATCAAAAATATTGTCAGTATTTGTTTATTTACTGTCTGTGACATCTACGCTAAGCTTTTCTCCGCATCCTGTTATAAAAGTTCATTCGTTGTTCGTTTGCAGTGTAAACGAGTGTTTCATAGGTAGCCGGTCGATTGTAATAATGCAATTTCACTGAAATACACATTCGACCGCGGAACGTCTTGAAAAATGTATTAGTGGAGCCAACATGGGCGAGCCGAGAATAGTAAAGAGTCCTTTACATCAACCGTAGTGTGATTCTGAAACTTTATTCGTCAGAAAGGTTGGCATCAGGTACCAGATATCTATCCTTGCGTGGGATCATTATAAAACGGTTGGACGGATTGATGGCATTTAACCCGTAAGCTCATACAGGGTACGCTCGTAATTCCTAACTCAACCTACGGCCGGCTCATATTTATGAGTAGTTGTTATCATATACTCGTATATACAGGATGGAAAAAATTTAAGGGCCCTGGAGGGGAGCTACCTTAAATCGTTTAGTTAGCTCATTTTACTGAAAGGAAACATTCCTTTATTTTTTAAAAGAAACAAAACTGCATTCAAAGATATTCTGAAATTCGCTTGTCTCACCCGGGAATCGAACCAACTAAAAATTAAAAAATAAACCCTCGCTATTTTATCATACAAATCGGTAGGATTATTGTTCAGAATAAAATTTGTCTAATAAACATTTGGTCTTACACTCATCTGTTGTACGAGATACTCATGAAATTAAATATTTATTACAAGTTCTTTGTTAACAATACCTAGTACTGTTCACTTGTAACAAGTAAATGAAACGTTCTAATTTTCCTATCTCTCTTACATCCAAAGACATCGTATGAAGTACAAGCTTGCTAATGTTATTTATCTTAAGTACCTTGTTGAAGACTTCAATAAGAAAATCGTTAAATGGTAATAATAAATGTATGCAGAGCACAATTACTTCTTGCACTAGGCGTACTGACGAAAAGTTTAAAAAAGGAACGTATTTTTTTTGCAACGCATTTTTTGCATATAAACAAATTTGAAGTTCGAACCATAAATTTCGTTCGAAATTAAAATTTTGTTTTGTTTTGCTTTCATTCTGTGCTGTCATTGTGTAATAATGGCGTATAATTATTACTTTACAAGTGAACAGTACTAGGTATTGTTAATAAAGAACTTGTAATAAATATTCAATTTCATGGGTATCTCGTACAACAGATGAAAGTAAGACTTTAGTTTAGTAGACAAATTTTATTCTGAACAATAATCCTACCGATTCGTATAATAAAATAGCGAGGGTTTATTTTTTAAATTTTTAGTTGGTTCAGTTCCCGGGTGAGAAAAGCAAATTTTAGAAGATCTTTGAATGCAGTTTTGTTTCTTTAAAAAAATAAAGGAATGTTTCCTTTCAGTAAAATGAGCTAATTAAAGGATTTAAGGTAGTTCCCCTCCAGGGCTCTTTCATTTTTTCCACCCTGTATATATACCTAAGTAATATGGGTGTCGTTGGAAAGATAGAAAGACAAGCAACAATAAAAATAATATACATATAAATGTGCCCATACATATACATGTATAAATACAAAATAAAGTTGTTGGTAGTATTCGTAAACGCCTACCTTCATTTTTTATTTATATTAACAGTTATATATTTTTTTGATTTTTCTACAGTACTGTATATTTGAATAGACATATATAAATTTATATTCATATATATAACCAAAACTTTCTTTCTACATACTTTCTCGCGTACATAAAAGAAATAACATGTGCTTTTTTTATTTATTTAGGAAATTTAATCATGTTTTAGAAAAAAAAATACGTATTAGATTCTGACAACTAGTTTTAGAGAAATAGCCAAAAACAGAATTGTCGGAATAAATTGGCGGCAAAAACAAAAATCGTCAATAATTCTACAGGTTAAAAGTAAGGTACCTAAGTAAGAAAAACACTGGAAACCATGAAATGCATGTGTGTTGTCATGATTAACCCAATATAAGTAAATATCTACGTAAATACTAGTAAATATTTAATACTAGTTAAATACTGGAAACGTGTCATGATACCGAAACAGGATTTACCATAGCAGCATACAAGAATCAGCCTTACCCGGGAAAGCGGAGAATTCTTTAAGAATACGGGGTTATAGTTGGGTGGGTTGAAAAGTTTATATAATTTTGAAGTCATTATTAATTAAATTACTGGGAAATCCACTCTAAACGGCCTATAAAGATTACTTCGAGTTTTCTTCCATTAATTCATTGAATTTGACATCCGTTGATAAATTCCGTCAGGTGTTGGAAAGGGTGACAAACACAATAATCAAATTGGCGGGTAGGCTTCTATATCAATTTTATTTCATCATAAAACTAAGACTTAGGGTGGTTTGCACCAATATTGCAAGGAAGCTGGCTGAGTTTAATTTGACAGAAATGTATTGACTGACAGATCGTAAACCCGACTCGACTAAATCTAGATTTTAGATTTTGGACCGCCGCCCTTATTGGTTAGGATGAGAGAGGTATGATGATAAATAAAATAGAATACAAATAAAATGGTATTTGTATAATTATTCATCGCAAATACATTGCACTAATATTACGCCGTAAATATATCTTATTTTAGAGTTTTTACTTTACTTAACGCTTAGTTAAAATCGCTGGGCACTGCATTTTTTTTTTGTAAACTTTAAACTTTCGCCAATTTTGCACATTATGAACATAAAGTTTGTTCTTATTTTTTTTTTCAATTATTTATTTATTTATTTCAATTCGACTGACGCCGGCCCCAAAGTGGGCCGAAATATATTTCGAAAATAATTTTTATATAATGTTTTAATTAAACAGAAAATAAAATAAAATAAGTGCTCTATGTAGCAATATATATATATATATATATATATTTATTTCTTATTTTACGAATATTTTCATGATTATGTTTTTGCTATCGCAAAAATGTGTTGCCATGGCATGATCATAATCATGTAATAGCCCTTTTAAAAATAGAGTGGTTGAAGGTTCAAATTATGAGGCTTTATCTTAAAATTACCGACATTGACGGATGGTGGAGCTTGTAATTCATTTATTTGCGTTTAAGTGCTGGTCTCATGCCGCAGCGCTGCGCTCCGACCAACTAACTCTATGGAAATTGACAGCTTGAAATATTGATTCCATTAGCATCAACAATTAAATTGTTGCATGCATGTTGCATTTTTGAGATTAATTCAAAATTCATGCATTCGTACTTATTATATTACCTACGTACAATGTGGTATAATTTACCTACGTACAATAAGTAAAAGCAGGGTAAAGTTGACAAAATACCGGACCACACTTTGGTTTTTAATCGCAAGTTTAAAATATTCGTACGAAATAAAAGTAAAAACACCATTTTACTACTAATTTACTACCTAAATATTGTTCAGAGTGCATTACAAACTAGAAAATATCAATCAGAAACAAATCCAAAGACAAGAATTTGAAAAAAAAAACCCCGGGTCAGGATTCGAACTTTCGAAAAAAATTAGTTTTTTTTTTCAAATTCTTGTTTTTGGATTTGTTTCTGATTGATATTTTCTAGTTTGTAATGTACTCTAAACAATATTTAGAGTATTCATAGCGATGGATTTCACAAAATAAACATAATCTTATTTATTGTCAACGAATTAAGATATAAATTTTGTTCGTTGCCTATTGTATTTATGAAACAAAACAATATTATGGTTTTCAATAAAATTATTGTAACTCGAAACTTAGCTTTCTCAAATTTATGATTGTGTATTCCTAATATTGCCCCGGGGTAGGTTGTTTGATATTTTATGTGACAACAAAGAAACATTTAAAAATGTAGCTAACCTGAAATTTTTATGAATTGACATATCCTTGAAATATTTGATAGTAATGCTTAGAAAAATGTTGGTAACTATATTGTATTATAGACACACCCTTGTACTGCATGTGACTGCAAAGATTTTGGAAAAAAAAGCTTGAATTTTTGATACGATTTTATTTTTCTTTCGCACGTGACAATTTCTGTAACTCTTTCCTTCATAAGTCAAAATGGTCCTTTCATGTGACCTGTTAGTTAGTACTGAAACTAGATACGAGATAAGATGACACTGCCTGTTTTAAAGAAGCCGGAAATAGGGCCTGGGTCGGTATTTGTCCAGCTTACCTAACCAAAATTAAATGTTTAGTGTTCTGTACCCAAAAGGCAAAACGGAGCTCTATTAATGAGTCACTGTTGTCCGTCTGTTTGTATGTCTGTCTATCCGTGTGTATGTCACGGATCTCTAGCTCTTTGACGGAATGATATAGAGACCTGAAATCGTATATTGAAAATACCTATTTATAACTTTCGCCCGCGTTTATTCAAACTTTGCCTTGTTTTGGACTTGGCGGTTATTTTATTGACACCCCTATAGCCTGTATGTTGACCAGGGTCACTACGATGATAATTAAGAAAACCGCAACCAAATCCGCTGAGTGGTTCTCGAGTAAAATATAGTAAAATTTGTAGTTTTGGGCTCAGTACAATACTAATAATAATAGATAGATAGATAGATAGATATAACATTTATTTCTCAAAAACACGACACATACATACAAAAACAAAGTAGAACTTAAATAAGAACTTAAATAAAAGAAAAAAAAAGAAAAGAAAGTTAAAACACAAAAAGAAAGTTAAATTTATCCTAGTGGATAGTTTATCCTATCCTCAGCGTAATACCGCAAACCGAAATCTGCGACGCCGTTATTCTGTCGTCACCTGCAGAGAGCTGCACGAATTCCATCGAGAGTGGACAATTATTGTTTATTTAATGTCTAGTGTGTATGTGAGTATAGTGGTTGTATAATTTGTATATGAGTAAGTATAACAATTTTGGCTAAATATATTAATTAAGAGAATGTCCTGACTGACTGGTCTATCAATGCCCGGGCCAACTGATTGAACCTAGGAACATAAATTTGGACTGTGGGTTTCATCTGCGACACGCAGACATCCTCAAGAGATAAAAATATAATAATAAAGTTGCATTTATAATTTCACAAAAATATTCTATGTACATGTACAATCACGACTTTCTTTACTTTTAAGTATTATATAAGGTGACTTTTGTTTATTTAGCCAAATTCATACTGGGGACTCGATAAGTGGTCAGGACCAACATTCAATGATCTTTTTTGTAAAAAACGAAAAAATACTAATTTAGTATAGGAAGCCTAAATTTTATTTTGCAATTTTCACAAAAAGGGGTCATTGAACCTCGGTCCTGACCCCTTACCGAGTCTCCAGTATGAATGTGGCTTGATAAGCAAATGTTTCCTCAAAGAGATAAGATAGATGTTAGCCCACGTGAGTTTTAATTTTACAGGTTCACTATTTAATAACATGTTTCGGATTTGCTTTTCTCATTTCAGTAGCGTAATTGGCACAACTTAGGTTTACATTTGTGTTGGGAGAATGGAGCAGTTCTCAAAACACCCCGTATAGGCCTATAATGTGTAGTCAAGATAAACTAGCACAGAGGCGAGTCGGAGTTGGACAATTGCTACGGCCAACAAATTCTTGTCCCGGAAATGTCTCAAGACTCGCGACGGATGTCCCGCTCTGGCCGGGACAGTTCAGCGAGGAATGCCTGTCTGGACCGGCTTCCCGGCAATCCTATACTTCCGGATTTTTACAATTTCATAAAACTTCGCTTGATCTCTGAAAAAGGTTATTTTTAAAATTTGAAATAAGAATAATATTAATAAATTATACGATATTACTAGCGCAATTTTACATAAGGTTTATATTATACCCCAACGAAGTGGCCGAGGTAAACAAATTGAAGAATTGTACATTTTATATAATTTATTATTATAGCCCGTAAAATATAGCTTGAGTCCTGTGACAGCAGGACAGCGCTATACAATTTGTATTTCTAACTCTCTTTCTCATGTTCAAATATGTATAGCGCTGACAGCTGTCAAAGGGCTCAAGCTATATTATACGGACTATAACTGTTCATTTTATGAACTCGAAAAAACAGCAAATATATATAAACTGTGTAATAAAATGACTTATTTTTGTTAAGTATTTATCTTGAAAAATTACGTAAATACAGCTTTCGTTCAGCGTTCAAAAACCAAGCGCGCAAAAAACCATGAGACCTAGATCATGCATGGTCCATATGATCATGTTACTTATGTACCTACCTACCTTTATTTCAGGCTTTAAAGCCATACTCCTTTCTTGCGATCTGGGATTGCGTTGGTAACAAAGGAATATTGTTTTCGCAAAGCCGAAAATATTGTCTACCGCCGGATGCGCTAAAATGGCAGCACTGCGCTGCAAGTGCACAGAACACGTAAGTGGTAGCGGCGAGCGAAATAGTGAAATTTAGAACGCCATGTACGCATTGAAGCATGGCGAGCACGTCACAGCTCGCCATGCGTCATTGCGTACATGGCGTTCTAAAACAAGTTTTTTTTAAAACGCTCGCCGCTTCTGCGCTTCACCCGCAGCGTGGCATAGCCCTTAATTAAATTAAATTAAATTAAATTTACCGTTTTCCGACGGCTTTAAAAGATATTATTTATTACTTGTCATTTGGATACACGAAATCAATTTCATGTAATATTTGCGACTATAATTTAACATTATATCATTGCAGTGTAGAAACGCAGAACCAAAAGTAAATCTGAATGTGAGGAGCTCTGAACCGGGATTTGAACCCGGGACCTCTCGCTTACCGGGCGATTGCTCTACCGACTGAGCTATCCAGGTCCCAACACAACTCGTGAATTTACCGATGTGCTTTCCCATACTGCGATGATATTTATAGATATCCACTTTACAAGTGTTCAAACATAGAAATTTGTTTCTGTCTATAATTGGTCTATCGAAAGCATGCGCTTTCATTATTTTTCATACTGTCGTTTCCGTTATTTTATTTCGTATTAACCTTACTCTTACGTCAGATACCCTGACGGTTGACTACTGCTCCAGTTTGTAGGCTAGCTAGTATCCTACACTGCGCAGTGGTTGCCTGAGGGTCTTTGCATTGCTCTACCTTCTCCTTTCGTGCACTGTAGCTGGACTATGATGACATCTCACCTTGGTTGCATAGAGACCTCTTAATACCATCCCAGACGTGCTGGGGGTTCCCCCACGAGGACCTTCCTCATAGTCCTGCCACGGTTACTCCATCAACACAGTCTACCGTAAGTGCGCTCAGCTCGCGTCGCGCTCCTGAGTTAACATCCCTAGTGGGTCTTCGCTCATCCTGCATCGGTTTCATTCATGCATCCGATGAGGTAAAAAACCATCTCGGTTTGCATCATAAAACATGGCTGAATGTAGAACGTGGCAGGGTAGGGGGTGGCAGCAGTGGCGTGCACAGAACTTTTTGCTGGAAAAGCAAGCAATTCAAGAATAACAATTAAAAAAATATGAAAAAATTTAAATATCACTTTGAAAAAAAAAAGTTTGTATTGGAAATTTTCACTCTAGTGTAGACATTGTCTACCCTGGCGTCATACAATATTTTTTTTTTCAAATTGATATTTAAATTATTTCATATTTTGTTTATTGTTATTCTTGACCAATTACTTGCTTTTCCAGCAAAAAGTTCTGTGCAAGCCACTGCGTGGCACCTATAGCTGACTCTATAGCTGCTATATATCCAGGCCCGGACTTAGAGACGCAGGGCCCGTAGGCACTTGACATTTGGGGCCCCCATCCTGAAGCCACAAAAACGCACTAGTACAGGAAATTTAATTTTTAGCCTGCGCTAGATTTTTAACCGACTTTCAATACTATAAATTAACATAAAAAATAATGTAGTCTGTGCTATATATGTCACTATAGTTACGTCAACGGTCGCCATATGTGGCGTTTTTTCTCTATACGTAATTCTATGTCCGCCTGCCGCCAGCCAGGAAGACAAGCTACCTGGTCGGGGTAGGTGGGTGGATGGGGCCCCTAGGATGGCTGGGCCCCTTAGCCCGAGCCTTGTAGGCCTTTAGAGGAAATCTGGGGCTGTATATATCGTACATTTTTTTCATTGCTCTTCCAGGTTACGGAATGGCAACCACGTGTGGTTTATTATTACGAAGCCTACTTACTCGTACTTTCACTAGATGATATCTTGTGACGTCAGAGTTTTGCAGCGGGATCCTAGTCTAATCCGATAGCAAAACGCGATATTAGTCAGCACGAAAACGGCAAGCGAAAATAATAATAAACTATTTCATTCTACATACTAGTACGTCAGCTAAATGAGGTTTCAGAACTTTCCGTTCAAGTCATCTTGGATACGGTGTCATCTGGTGTCAATGCGTTCAGTATGACCTCCTGAACACAAATATACGATATGACAAGCGCGCAGACTGTGGGGGTAGAAACTGTGACGTCATAAAGATGGCGGTACAAAGGAAAAAAAAAACATTTAAATAAATGATGAAGAGTATCAAATGAAAGGTATTTGTGAACAAATATATAACAAACTATAACATTTTTACTACTTGGTCAAACAAATTATCAGAAAACTTCCAAAAATGCCGCAATTTAGAGTTGACTTTGAACTGCTATAGATTGAAAACCAATGAATGGATTTTGTAAAAATATATTAAATGACTCAAGTATCCTCTTTATATTGTCAAAAAATAAATAACTAAAAATATTAAAAACCAAAGATGTACATCAGTTTGAATTACAGTGTAATATCCTGATTTTACAATAATTACACTGCGACAAAATATACCCTACACCGGGTTACTATTCAAATTTTTTACTGCAAACGTTCATCGAAACAAAAACTTTTTGCGTAATTAATTAGTAGGTATATTTTTTCTTGGGAATACTTGGAATAACTTTGACATAATAATATTTTAAAAGATTTATAAGGTCAAATTTTACACAAACTAAGTAGTTTTTGTAACAATAACGATTACAATAAAATTCTAACAATCAATTTGTAACAAAATTTTAATGTCTTCTGTTTGATATTATAATTGGACAGAAGTAGGTATTTCGATTTTTTTTTATAAAATTATTATGATATAACTGCCCATGGGTAATAACATAATTATGTTATGTAACGACATATAAAATCCTAACATAAGAAATATTCAGCAACATTTACTCAGTGCAGACATCAATACAACTCGTAAAAAACTGTGCATTATACATACACATATCTTTAATTTCGGCTTAGGTTGCAGAGACAAGCTTTATTTACATTCAAGGTGTCCAATCAAATATGGTTCTTACGTCAATACTAACTAAAGTCGTCTCTGTAATCTAAGTCACAATCTATTAGTCTAGCGTGTTCATACAAGTAAACTTATGGTCTGGAATCACGTTCAATAGGGTTCAATAGGGGTCGGTTTAAAGACGTAGACGGAATCATCGAGCCAGTAGTAGCCTTGTGCGAAGTCTCCTTCAGAGAGGTACGGAACTCGCGCCCAGGAGACCAGCTCGAAGCCGATGGTGGCCATGAACTGGATGAATGACGTCACTTGTTCCTCAAACGTGTCGCCATTGATTGGCAGTCTCTCTTCGGGTTTGTGGTCTCTGGTTCCTTCCACGTAAGGCCTAAAGGGCAGCACCAACGCCAATAGCAACACTCCGTCGGAGGTTACCGCAGCTCTGGCTTGTCTCAGCATGGTCTTCGGTTTGCTGCAGCGGTCGAGCAGGTTCAGCATACTGACACATTCGAATTGCTGCTCGCGCCACCAGTCCTCCGTGTCAAGGATAGTGTATCCCTTGCTAACGAGCACGGTCCTCATGTTGGCAGAGATCTCGGTGGCGTACTTCTTTTGGTAGAGGGTAGCGAACCTCCGGCTGACCTCTCCGTCGCCGGCACCCACGTCCACTAGCGACCTGGCACTGCTCGTCTGATCCTCTGTGGTCTTGAACAGGGAGCGAGCTTGCGCGTCGGACAGAACGAACATTGAGCCGCGCCCTAGCCATCCATTTATATCAGTGATGGACCAGAAGCGCTTGAGCACGGTTATGGCGACAGTGTGCCAGATCTGAGTCCAAACCCACGAAGACTTCTCTATGGAAACTGACAGGAACTCCTTGGTCTCTTCATCGGGACCCAACTGGATGAACTTCTGCTGCAGATCTGGAGTGAGACGACTTTGGTCCACGCGGTACCACTCATGTTTATCTAACTCTTGTAGTTCCATGTCATTCCGGTGCTTCTCGTATAAAGCTCGAGCCAAAGCACTTCTTGGCCGGTAATAACCATTGATTCCTGGCGACATGTTTTCTATCTTCTTGTTAGTTGTTTCTCTTTGTTTGGTTAGAGTTTTTTTCCAGTCTGTGTTATGAACACTTTCATCTTCCCGACAGACTTTTGCAGAGTCCTTGGCATAAAACAGATGAGTTTTCAATGATGTATGCCTCGAATGAGAACAACAATCGACAGTAAAAGCGGTCCAAATTAGAAAAATTAGTATTTTTGGTGAAATAGAGACCATTTTCCAAAAAATAAAGCATGAGTATATGGCAACAGTTTATGCCATTTTGAATATATTTTGACAGGCAATCAACATTGTTTTACGTTTTCTAATCAATATGTGGTTAGCGCTCAGATAGGGTTAGAGAGTTATGATTGAAATTTCATTTTTCTTCATGCCGCAACGTAACAATGAAGAAATAAGAAAACAAAGTCAACATTTACCGGCGATTACAATAACAATCACAGGCTTATACTTAGAGATATCTTCATTTTCCGGAATGTTATGTACATTTACTTTCATTACTTTCACCTCAAGAAATGACTGTAGCTATCCGACTGTACCGATTTGTTTACATTTAATGATGAATGTCTTTCTATTGTATTTAATATTATAATTGATGTTCATTTCTTATGTTTTCATTTTTCTAGTTAATTATTTTTCCACGCTATAAAGAACATATCCTGTATAGTTTTCTAACAATTTGTGTGACCAAGTAGTGAAAATGTTAGAGTATACTATATATTTGTAATCTACTCACAAATACCTGTCATTTGATACTCCACATGATAATTATCTCTAAATGAAAAAGCAATTATTTTTTGTACTGCCGTCTTTATGACGTCACAGTTTCTGTTCCCAGTCTGCGCGCTTGTCATCTAGTATGTTTGTGTTCAGGAGATCATACTGAACTCATGGATACCATATTAACCCATATCCAAGACGACTTGCGCGAAAATCGTATTTAAGCGTCTTTTTGAATTTTCGCCGACCTACTATACAAATGGATTTGAAAAATGCAGTCGTGTGATTGATTGAAGCGCAAAGATCGACTACTATTTGTGTGAAAGTACTTTAATTTTCATTAAATTGCATTCCGCAGATATTTTAATTTCTTCAACGATAGATAAATCCTTTTCTGAGCCCTAAAGCCTTTACAGACCCTGTGGATCTGCTCGTAAAACGTTATTTAAATTAAGTGACAAAAAAGAAATCAAATTACAATAAAATTCAAATTAGGCGAAGTAATTTTAAAGCATTTTACATAAAACGATATTAGCTCATTTTCCTGTCGCAATAAAAACGTCTTAGAGGAGAGTTCGCTTCGTCCAATTATGTGGAGGAGATATTACCGAGTCTAGGTGGGAATAAGTGACGTCATAAATCTTATAAGTGAGTAGGTACGATGTTTTTCACTTTGAAAGGAAGTTTGCTCATCAAAATAACCACAAACCTAAGAAAGCTAACAAATAGAAAATCAGAAAAATACACCAAAAGACATGTTTACGGGTATCGGTTAGCTATGAAATTACGACCATTGTTAAAAAACTTCTTGGTTTTTAGTTTAAAAATCCCATCTTTTTTAAGGTTCTATTGGGACAAATTAACATATTAAATCACAATATTTTTCACAAATAAAATTCGTGTACTCAGTTAAGAAGATAAACTACATTATGTATTTTTTAGATTAGGCACAAGTACAATCATCGAGAAAAAAATCTGAAATGTCACAAAAATCACGAAAAACGTAATTTGCGTCGCAACAAAAAAAAACGCATTTTTATTGCTGAATGTAATATTTTTTGATGCGTAAAAGGGTATTTACCCTTATTCTTACAATATTTTAATACTTTTTTCCTTTCGTTATTTTGAAAGAAATACACAAATATTCAAATTTTTTTGCGTGATTTCTCGTTACTCGGAAAATGTTGAATAAGTAGTTCTCTCAGTATATTGTATTGCACTATTTATATACCTTTACACTATTTATTTCTTTACTCTAGAAAAAAATTTTTAGTTTTGTAGTTAGGTCAGTAAGTACCTGAGAACAAATAAGTCTTGAACAAAATAAAGAATTATTATTACATATGGCTTGAACACTCACGTGTGATTGTTGTTGACTATATGCCAACCGTTTCACCGATACAATTTCGGCATTATCAAGCTCGCCGATCGGCGGCTACCAGTGCCCGTTTCACAACGACGGTGAATGCCGCGTCGTCGTCCTAAGAACGACACTCGCCTTGATAATGCCGAAATTGTATCGGTGAAACGGTTGGCATATAGTCAACAACAATCACACGTGAGTGTTCAAGCCGTATGTAATAATAATTTAGTATGTCAGCTCACGCGAGTTTTAATAATATTATAAAATAAAGAATTGTCAGTTTGCTCACAGTTAACAGAAATAAATGTGATTTATGTATATAATTAAATGTTTGTATGAAATGCTAATTAGTATTTTAATTGTAAAAACATACTATACTGTATATGCACGAAAAGAGAATGTTAAATTATAATACGTTTATATTGAAAAAAAAAAAAATGCATTATAAAATAATAAAAATAATAGTTATACACAAATTAAAATATATATGTAATAATAAAGATTTAGTAGTAGGTTTAAGCAAAGCTTCAGTCTCTTCGTAGGTTAGCTTTTGAAGCGAAGCTTGTAAAGTGGAGTTACAGAGCTGTAAATTATTGGGATAAATATTAAGTTCCTTGTTTATTCTTTTATAAATCTAGATTAAACATGAATGCTTAGTTTAATTTGACATTATGCATTGACTGACAGATCGTAAACCCGATTTAGTGACTAGGGTACGGTCATCAGATCATAATAAACTACTATTTTCCACTATATATTTTTAAACACCCACGATTCGGTCATGACCCTCAACAAACGTCAAAAATCGTGGGAAAAAATTGGCTGTCAAACGTGATTGTGCAGCTAACTTCAGGCCACTATAAGCCACCATGATACGTACTGTGGTGGTTAGTTTATTTAGCTTATTTACACAACTGACTTACCCACGATAGCTGAATGTGTTTATTTTGTATAATCTGATGACTCATCTACATTTCATATTTTTGTCACGTCTTGACTGACAGATTGTAAACTTAATTTTACGACTTAATCGATATTTGAAACTTTTCGTGCAAGCCGCCGTTAGAGCAAATTATGTATTTGTACACAGCTCTATAAATATGGCGGCAAGTAAGGACGTATACAATCGACAGAGAAGAGTAATTGCACGAGTTTGTGAAAAACTTACCCCTCGGGGAATGTTTATTGTTTATTTATTATTTCACTGCTATCTGACTTTTTATTTTTCGTTTCAGCTTTACGGCTTGAATAAATTACAACGTTCAGCGGTTTTAAGACGACGACGCTATAAAGCAGTAAAGAGGTTTTACACGATCCTCTGTCGCTCTCATCTTCAGGTCCCCGATGCAAAAAACCTCCTATTCGAAATCAAACAGACGACGTGTGTATTTCCATCCAGCTCTGTCAATACGGGAGCGAAAGAGCTGACGATATGAAAGTGAGATAATGTACGGGAATAGATAAGTGGACTGATTTTATTGATGCATCACGGTGGAGTACGTGACTCCCCGATAACGTGTTTCTGATGAGCTCCCGCGGCACCGACAGCAGATTTTTCAATTCAGATAAGATGTCGCTTTATAATATGATTTTTTCTTCAAGATATTTCAGGCTACCTATGTGAGACTGCGGTCAAGCAACAGACAGTAGACATAGAGACAGAGTGTATGTATGTAGATAGATAGGTAACATTAAGGGTGCATATAAAGTCAGATTGAGGACCTCATTTTGCATTAATCAGAACTGAACTCTATAACTTTTCCTTTTAGTTCGATCAAAATAGCACGCTCTGAGGCGTGGCTGTTACGAACACCAAGAATTACGCGCTCACGAAAAACGTAGTTCTTATTTAATAACTCGGCTTCTAGATGTTATTTAAAAAATATTCTGAGACGAATAGACAGGGTTCACTTATTTTTAATACAAATTTCAAGGCTATATGATTCGTGGAAGGCACTTTAACACTCGAAAAACATGAAATTTAGAGATAACTTCGTAATTTTTTTCTATCGAGCAAACTTAAAGCTTTTGCGTGTTTTCCAAGATGACTACCATCACGATAACTACTATGTCTTGGTTATTACGTATTGTCTACTATCTATACCTATGCCATTTATATAACGTATTGTATACTATCTATACCTATGCCATTTACATTATTTTTATTAAACCGATTGACCAAGTTACAAAATGTGAAATGGTCATTTGAAGTTGTGCATCTGACCCTATACGGACCCTTAAATGAAACCGCTTATTCTACTGATCATATTATTGTAATGATGTAATATTTTATATAAAGAAATAAACCGTACACCAGTATACATTATTTGCAGAAAAGTCAAAAGAAAAACATTGATTATGTTTATTTTGCGAAATCCATCGCTATGAATACTCTAAATATTATTAGAGTGCATTACAAACTAGAAAATATCAATCTGGCCCGGGGAATTTTTTCAAAATCTTGTCTTTGGATTTGTTTCTGATTGATATTTTCTAGTTTGTAATGCACTCTTATAATATTTAAGAAAAACATTGCTCATCACATCACCATGTTTCTTCTGAAAAATTGTTTAATATGACCAGTAGTAACTGTGGTTAAATTTATTGTAAGCTTTGTATTTAGATCATGTACCTATATATTTACTGTATTATTATTATAACCTTCCTATCTACATCATGTATGCAATGTATTTTTATTGTAAGCTGTCTATTTAGATCCTTTATATATTGTATTTTTATTATAACCTTTCGTTTTACATCCTGTATATAATTAATTTTTATTGTAAGCTTTCTATTAACTTCCTGTACGAACTGTATTTTTATTATAACCTTTCTTTTTACATCCTGTATATAATGTATTTTTATTGTAAACTTTCTATTTACTTCCTGTATAAACAGTATTTTATTATAACCTTTCTTTTTACATTCTGTATATAATGTATTTTTATTGTAAGCTTTTTATTTACTTCCTATACAAACTGTATTTTTATTATAACTTTTCTATTTACATACTGTATATAATGTATTTTTGTTGTAAGCTATCTATTTACTACCTGTAGAAACTGTATGTTTATGATAACCTTTCAATTTACATCCTGTATAAACTGTATTTTTTTTGTAAGGTTTCTATTCACAGCCTGTATATACTGTATATAGCTTTCTATTTACATCCTATATAATACAGACAGGCACTGAGATGGATGTCCAACAAACAATATCAAAGTTTGTGTCTCTGTGTCGTAATATTTGCCAAGATTCCGAAATCCCGTCGGCGAAGTTTGAGCGACTTCTCTGGCTTATTACTATTTGTTTTGAAAAGGCGACCTTCGAGCGGATAACTACGAAACTATTCGTCCCCCGTTATTTAACAATGCTCATAAGATTTCGTTTATTTTAGGCAAGTCTCTTAGTGCTATTTCAGAGTTAATGTTACTTTTCTCAGAATTTCAGCAATAAAATATTTAAATATTATTAGAGTGCATTACAAAATAGAAAATATCAATCAGAAACAAAGGTTCGAATCCTGGCCCGGGGAATTTTTTCAAATTCTTGTCTTTGGATTTGTTTCTGATTGATATTTTCTAGTTTGTAATGCACTCTAATAATATTTAGAGTATTCACAGCGATCGATTTCGCAAAATAAACATAATAAAATATTTGTTTTTTTACAGACAGTAAAATCAACTTTAATAACATTAAAATTAAAATTAAAAAGACTGAAATAAATATTTTGTTTTCATTTTTGTTCGTATCAATGTGTAGTCACCAGTTAGCGGGAAAAGGGGTATCAAATATACACCACAGTAATATGAGTAAATACGCAACAAAGGCAGAAAGGATTTGGGAATCTATTTTATTTGCCGGGGTCTCTATCTGCAAAATGAACGGCATGTGTTTACGTCGGTCGTAAGTAAGAGTAACGAGCGAGCATAAATCAGCGGCATCTTCACGTCTTTTTGAAAAGATGGCAGCTGAAGCCTTACAACAAGTGAGCTTCGACAGGAAAATTCAGTACATAAACAAACGGAAAATCTTGTTTTTTCTTCTTCGACTTTTCGTGGAAATGTTGCCTCGTAATGACTTCGCTAATGAAAGAGATTTCCTGTTCCTGCAAGCAGCTGACAATCTTATTAAGAATATTGAAACTTGGTATTCCAATCGGTAGTTTCAACGCTCTGTTTAATTTTAAAGCATCTATGTCCATTCGTAACATAAATATACTATATTTTGCCAGTGACTTCGATCGCGTGGACTTCGCAATACGTAACTTAGCGCCATCATGTTGTTCTCCATTGTTAAGGCGCTACGGAAAAAAATCGTCACTTTTAGAACTTCTATATCTACTTCGGTAAATAATGTATAATTTTGATAAAATAGTATATTATTTTTGGAATCTTTCTCTAGGGATCTGTTAAAATAGAAACGCGATTGGAGAATTTCGGCTCGATAGAAATATTTATTGAAATTAGGTCTTTATCGACACCAATTCTCCTGTTTTGACAATTTAGAATGACATATGGACTGCAATTATATTTTATTAGATGGGTTTTAACAGTATCTAGGACCTGGTTAAACGAAATTTTGATAGCATTTTTAGTACATTTTATATTGATTTATATAAAAACGGCTCACCTCAATACGTGTTATGATCGGGAAAGCCGACCAGTTTCAGTATTGAGGTGAGCCGTTTTTATATAAATCATGAATTATCCTCAAGTCTCATTCAATTCTATAAAACATTTTATATTAATAAAAAACCGACTTTTTGCTACTTTTCCACGAATCCGTCCCTCTCGCACTGAGGGTTTTTTCGCATATGGAGTAACAGGGACGCTAAAACTTTTACATATCGCCTTAACATTGTAAAAGGTATCGTGATGCACAATTATATAATTATGCCATGGGCATATCATGAAGTATATTTATTTATATATATATATATATTTCAATAAAAAGTCAAAAATAGGTGTGACGAGGAGCGGAGCGTGTTAGGTTTACATGTTAATAAATTTGGGGAGCCGAGCGAAGCGGAGCGGATCTGCTTAGGCAGATCAATGATCTGCCCGTGCCGACGACATATATATGGATATATCAGCGTTACATTGTAATATCCGATAGTTTATAATTTCACTAGGTTAGTTACATCGTTTAAAAACTAGAAGGTGTCAAAACATAGCCCTTTTAGGAAGTTGATTATTAAGGTTGTCGGCGCGTGTTAGGTTTACATGTATTGCGAAGCGGAGCGGAGCGAGGCGACGTCCCTAGTTTTATTACTTAAAATGAAATTTTCACTTAAATAGAAAATTGTTCGCCTGAGAATCATTCAACTCTACTCAAATTTGTGTTTTCATGTCGCCGTTTTCAAATTTTTATTCGCCCACAGTCTTTCGCCCACTTAGTATTTTAGTACGCTATATTCAATATGGATGAAAACACTAGTACTTTTCCTCAAATTATATTTACTATTTATATGTACATGATTATGTACTCGTATTACATAGAGGGAAATTATGAATCTGGCGAATAAAAATATAATTAGCGACTTCAAGTGTCCGGAATAAATACCAAAGCGTGCGAGTAAAAATACTGAGGGGGCAAATTTAAAGTATGAAATCGAAAATATTTCACCCAAAGTCAAAAAATTGGTGCGACGACGAGCGAAGCCAGGAAGAGCGTGTTAGGTTTACATAAAAGATAAGATAAAAATATTATTCGCCCACATAGTATTTTAGCACGCTATATTCAGTATTTTTGACACCTTAAATTTTAAATATATTCGCTTGTTTAAATACTACCTTTACATATATGTCCTTTTAAGTTAAGCCCTTTATAATGTTTAAATAGTGAAATCGGTTGGACCAAGTAAATTTAGTAAATGTATGATTTGTGAAAAAGTACAAATGTTTTCATCACAACGACAGCCTTATTAACTAATAAGGTTTCATATTCTGTTTGTTACGTTAGATATCGTGTAAGAGAATCACGTGTCTAGAAGGAGTATCAAGTAGGTGCTGCTAATACCCCTTAATCCAGCCACCTAGCCTGTCGCGCCTTAGTCAATCAATTTGTAACATAATCACACTGATTAGTGTAATCTAGTGTAGTGTGTCGGTAGTGAGACAAATTCCCCCATTGTTACACTAACTAACGTTCTAACGTAAATCTATTTCTGATGTCACGGTGTGAATAAATTTATTGTTAGTTACAAATTCGGGTGATGCCTTTCTAGTAATGGTGTATTTCTAGTAAAGTGATAGGTGATTTGATCACTAATATTAGGTCATTTACTATGAAATTGCCGTTTTTTATGGAGAATTTAAAGAAAACTCAATTTTCAGTACAAACATTTTTGCATTATTTTTGGAATGACAAATCCGATTTTATTTAAAAAATTGTGTATGAATGAGACAACATTAAGCAAACAGTGACTTTAATTGAAATTTTAAAAAGTGTCAGTGTAAAATAATATTACGAATCTTATCATGGAAATGGGTGACAATTAGGACGAACTGTCTTTGAAGATTTAATTTTTGTAATCAAACAGAAAACAAAAACAAAATTTAATATGTAGATATAAAACCTGGAAAGCAACTTTTAAACAAAAAACAAATAATAGAAATAGCATCTTGATTTTGAACACAAACACTTGTACTAGTTGTTTCATAACATAATTATATTTGTTGCACACTTCCCGTTGCACACTTCCCAACCGGTTTCGGAAATCAATCCATCTTCAGGGGATACAGAATAGTTATTATTTTAATATACGAGCCATAAAACGACAAACGTATGTCAACAATGATTGTGATGATTGTCATTGTTGACATACGTTTGTCGTTTTATTGGTGAAAATTCAAACCTGTATCTGTCAACATCGCGGTCTTGTTATGAATAGAGGAAGGCAAAGGCGTTAGTGACTAAATTACAGAATTGCGCTTACGTCCTTTTAGAATGAACAGCATTTCAAATAGTAAAAAGGTGTGAAATACTGAACCAAATGAAAAAGTTATTTTTGTAATTATTCTCATTTTAACTAAAGTTTCAGATAAATAGATCCATTCTCATATCAAATTAAATGAAATGTCATCAATTATAATACCTCATTTGTAAATAAATATAATAATTTATATAATTTTTATATAAATAAAAAAGTATTAATTTGTTTCGAAATATATATCGACCAACTTATTTGACTGATGACGACCACAAGTTGGTCGAAATATATTTCCAAACAAATTAATACTTTTTTATTTATATATTATAATCTATTTAAAACAATAAAAGGCCAAAAAAAGGCTTAAAAGTATTATTTTTTATTTGTATATAATGATCTTCCGCTTAAAGTGCACCTTAGATGTCAGATGATGATTTTAAAGATTATGATATTTTCAAAACATCAACTTATTTTTAGAAAACATATTAGATAATGAATGAAGCATAGCATACGTAACGTACACGTGTGTGTGTAAGACAAAAGAAAGATAAAACAAACACGTATACAAGTATTAATCAGACCTATACTTGAATGAACAAAATAAATATCGTACCTTAGACTGAAGTAGGTAGGTATCGTACCTTTATAGTCCAACAAAAATATATACAAATTAAATAATAACGTACAAGATAACAAAAGTTGTGCCTTTGCACTTCATATATTATGTAGATAAATATTGAAAATTGACTTTTTGTCTTTTAAATGATTATATATAATTACATAAAAAAACAGTTAAATAAATTTTTTTGTGAGATATATTTCGGGCCATTCGGGCCCGGCATCAGTCACAATGAAGTAATGAAATTATAGCAGATAAGTAAAAAAATTTTTAAAAAAGATGTTAAAAAAAACTAAAAATAGTTAAAAATAAAATTATTTTTAATTTTTAATATATTTTTTACCTATCTGTTATAATTTCATTACTACATTGTGACTGATGCCGGGCCCGAATGGCCCGAAATATATCTCACAAAAAAAATTTTTAACTGTTTTTTTTACGTAATTATCATATATTATGTAGACAAGAGAATAAAACCCCTAATTTCCATATTGAGTTTTAACAATGTGTAGTTAAGAGTTTTGCGGTCTGAGTAGATAAGATGATGGAGAATAAAGCTGTTGATAGATAGTTGTGTCGATTCGATATTTCGATTATATTTTGATAACAAGGGATTTACTTTGGAGATTTATTACGTTAGTTATTTATGAAAGTTTGAGACCGGCGCTCTGCTTGGATTTCAGCTTCAGTAGGTCTTAGTTTTAGTGACATTATCTTCGTCCTTGAAGATATTTTTCCTATAAATAATGTAGTGCCGGATTTAAAAATCAAAACTACACTCAACGACACAAAATCTAGGCCAGAGTAACATTATTGACGATTCGGTGTAACACATCTTTATTTCTTTGACAGAACTAAACGTAATTTAAACGTTCTGTCCTTGTCTTTTCGACGAAGAAATAAAAAGACAGGTAGCTTAAAATAAGGTTAATCCTGTCAAATAAGTTAAGTCGTGTTACATCGAATCGACACCATTATCAGAGAATAAAAAGTATTACCCATTATCGTGGAAAGATTTACTTCTCACGCCTTTTACCGCGCATTAAAGTTCAAAAGCGAGCACATATTTTTTCGCAAAATTCACGCTCACTCTTTGCATAACTACAGTATTTTTAGAAAGATTTTTCGTGATGAAAAATGTTACAGAAATAGGTGTCTCAGGATTTTTCTTCTTTTTGCGGGTAGAGCCCGGGGTATAAGCCTAGTGTATATCTATCTGTCGATTTGATCCACAATCAATTTGGATCAAGGTGACTTCGATGATTACTAGTAAGTACTAAACTATTGATTGAATTGAGTTGAAAGCTCACCTCACTTTTAACGATCGTATATTTACCAGTTACCATAATGAATATTTAATTGAAACTTCGCTTTAAATTTCTTTTTATTTTCAGGAAAAAATAAATAAATAATTCCATTTATTTCTCATTAAAACAAAGGTAAAGCAAAAAAAAAACATAGGCAGTCATGGGGACAGCCGACAGAAGTGAAAACTTTACTGCCAAAATAGCATGTCGGTGACGGCGACGCAAACTCATGAGATTTACCCGCACCGTAACGCGCCTAAAGAAGCTTTCACTTCAAAAATGGCTTATAAGCAATATAATTATAATTTATTTCATTATAATTATTAAGCATTAATAGTTTTAAAGCATTATAAAACTGTTTAAAACGACGTTCACGGAGAAAAGGGACAAAACAATACATACAAATAGCAAAATTGAAGTGTCTGTCGGTGATTTCGAAATAAAGGCTTTTTGGCCGCACTTGGCCGAATTAATAACAATTCGGCCAAGTATAAACTCTATTATTTTTCCTACATCGCATCGCCTACAAACCATTTTTGGTTAATATATTCAAATTTCAGCGTTCCCTAAAGGGTACCAAACGGGACGCTATTACTAAGCCTCCGCTGTCGTCCGTCCGTCTGTCACAGGAATCTACAGCTTCAGCCGTTATAGGTAGACAGTTGAAATTTTCACAGATTATGTATCTTTCACGGCAATAATAAAAATTAAAAAAAATATAATCCCAAGGGTGGTCCCAACTAGCATTTTTTACGTTATCATGTCCCCCCTTATCTCTGAAACGAGAGCACCGAAAAATATAAAAAAATCATGGTAATACAGTACGGGAAAAATATAACGGTTAAGATATTAGGTTTAGCCGAATTGTTTTTCAGGCGCTACCATTTTAGCGTCTTTTTTTTGTCGCCTTGTTGTGGCTTTGCCATTTTCTAAATATATTGTTGCTATTTACCATAATGGATTATGTAACGTGATAAACGTCGAGTTTTTCTCGCATAAATCATAGTGAGTTTTACGAGTAGCTGTTGTTATCTATTTCGTTATGATGGACTCTCACCATAATTTTAGTGATATAATGGATTATATCTTATAATACATATATTTAAGCAACAAAAAAAACAAATAGTACGATATATTTATCTTCCTTCGTAGGAGTCCAAATATATCGTATTATTTGTTTTTTTTTTTGTAAAACAACAAAAGAAGGAGTCGAAATATATCGTATTATTTGTTTTTTTTTTTAAACAACAAAAGAAGGAGTCGAAATATATCGTACTATTTGTTTTTTTTTTTTGTAAAACAACAAAAGAAGGAGTCAAAATATATCGTACTATTTGTTTTTTTTTTCTTGTTTATATATATTATTATTATATTATCCATTAACAAAAAGCCATTTAAAGGTAATAATAAAAATAAAAAAAAATATTCACATAGTGTTTTAGGGTTCCGTACCACTACACAATGCGGGTTTAAATGGCTTTTTGTTAATGGATAATATAATAATAACATATATAATTCCGTACCCGCATTGTGTAGTGGTACGGAACCCTTTGTGTGCGAGTCCGACTCGCACTGGGCTAATTTTTTTATAATTATAATTATGCACATTATGTTACCGATCAAACCCGATTTTAGAACAGGCAATCGGTTTTATGATTGAATCATTAAGGGCCTTACTATTGCCAAATGGGTACTTTCTAAAGCCTACTCCTCGTTTATGGCCAAACCAAAAATAATGAAAAAATGTATTATGAATAATCAATTCTTAGACAACATATGCAACATTTTTCTTTTTCATACCACCAAAACTTCTACATGAATTATTTTTTTTACTGAATGGTGTTTTTTGACCTCAAATTCCCTACTGCTCCTGAGTGGCTTGGCCGATTGAATTCATCTATGCTTTGATAAATAGATAAACTTTATAGCTATAAACATAACATAAGATTATTCAATCGAGTAATCACGTCCAAGTGAAAAGTATAATTTTCTCCTATTTCGCCCTATCAAGGACGCAGCGAGCGTCGTAACAGCCACTATGCATTTCGCGCTGATATGAACGTTATTTCAATGTCGTTTCCGTTGATATTTGTAGTGACAAATATCGAGCTGCTAATTTGGCGATGGTAACCGCCTTAAGTTTCCGTAAATATACTTTTTCACTGTTTAAGAAAACTATGTGAATTTATTTCGATATAGAGAAGGAAACTGTAATTACTTATATAGAATAGGCAAACTTCATTTTATTATTTACGTTAGTAAGATAACGAACACGGACAAGGGATCTAAAAAGGCCGACTTAGGTGAATCATAAAATTATTTGAAAGTAGGATGGAGTCAGAGTTTTTCACGCGTGCAAAAAAACGGCATTAGAACAGAATCATAATATGGTACATCCAAAGCGGCCTTTTTAGAGGACCAGTTCTACCGAAACCGCGTGATAAACGACGGGTGCACCGTGGGTAACCCTATGTATCGAGTAACGAGATGTGACTAATTCGGAGATGTGTAGAAAAAAAAACCGGCCAAGTGCGAGTTGGACTCGCCCACGAAGGGTTCCGTACCATTATCTATAAAAACGGCAAAAAAACATGTCTGTTGTGTGGGAGCCCCCTTAAATATTTATTTCATTCTATGTTTAGTATTTGTTGGTATAGTTGTACATTCTATGTGAATAATAAAATAAATAAATAAATAAATAGCGGCAACAGAAATACATCATTTCAACTGTCTAACTATCACGGTTCCTGAGATACAGCCTGGTGACAGACGGACAGACAGACAGACGGACAGACAGACAGACGGACAACGCAGTCTTAGTAATAGGGTCCCGTTGGTTACGGAACCCTAAAAACAACATCAAAATAAACAAGAGTTTCCAGTCAGCAAAAAACATTTTTTTCTACATTCGATAGAGCGTCACAAAATATTGCTTAAAAATATCGTGTCCTATGTTGGTACTAACGTGAGTCAGTCTGATTTTATCAAAGATCAATTAATTTATTTGAAAAAATCGATTCAGCATCGTTTTCAGCAAGATGTGACCAATTCGTAGTTGTGTGGAAACAAAACCTACAACAAAATAAATAGGGTTGACTGAACGCAACAGTACCTTATTTTTTGTACAGTCAGCAAATGAAAATGCTCCAGGTTGCGCCTAGCCAACCCTATTCATTTTGATGTATTTTTTTCTTTACAACTACAAACTGATCCCATCTTGTAACTCGATACATAGGGTTACCGGCTGTACGCTCCAAGTCTACAAGGATTATAGCAGCATCCATTCAAATAACAACAAACTTTGGCTGTTAACACAGCTGTCAGAAATGACTGTCTGTCACTTACCGAACAACCTTTATCTCTCTGTAACCGTCACTAGCTGGACTTCACTAACTTAATCCGGACTTCCGTCAAAATAAAGTTAGAATGGCTGCAGCCCAATTACACTATTCTATACAGAGCGCAGGCAGCTCGCATGCAGTGCTGCTGGACGTCAAAAATGTAATTTTAGTATTTTGCTCAAATCTGGTCGACTAGGCTTCTGGATAGCTGTCTGTATGGCCGGCATTCCTAGAGTCTTTTTGTAGTTTGAACTACAGATAGTTTTGTGAAACAAAAGTCAGTTTAGTTTCCAAAATAAAATCTAGGTACAGGTCACGTGCAAGTTCCGTGAGAGCAGTTGTCATCAGCTTAACACTTAGAAAACTAGTTTTAAAATCTCGCCCGTATATTTTTTTATAGCACACCGTGCGTAAAATGACCACTTTACGCACGCTGCGCGTGTGATTGCAACTCGTGTGATTGCAGCACTCGCCTTCGGCTCGTGCCGTAAACTCACACTCGTCAGAAAACGTTTCATCGCTCTCGTATCGTAATGTACTAATACAGCAACTGTCCAGACAGGCGGCAGAAAAGTCACGTTTTCTTGTATCAGAAGGGCCCCCTGTGCCACTTACAGGGATTTGCAGTTATTGTTTTATCAAATTTCAAAAATCGTATAAAAGTAACATCAGAATATGGGTTTTCACACAAATTAAAATTGGGTCCGCAGAGTTGGTCTTTGAACCATTTAAACCTACCAGTGCAGAAGCCGATTTTTGAACCATTTGAACCTATCAGTACAGAAGTCACTTTTTTGACATAAATTCACTTTTGCATCGGCTCCGGCGCTGCAGGAAGTGCATGCAGTCCTTTCGCCTTTTGAACAGTTGAACGGACCGAATAAAAAAAAATTAAAGTACGCGTCAACTTATTATTTGCAAAATCAAAACGCATAACTAAAACTCTCTAAAATAGCAACACCTGTCAAAATTATGGCAAAAGCAATAAAATAATACAACAGTTGAGGTTATTCAGACCAAACCTTACATGTACATCTTAACTAATATCTTCAATATATATAATAGCAAGTTCACATTTTGCTGTATAAATACGTACATAAAGTTTAGTCGGCAGCAAGTAACACGTATGACAAGTTAATAATGGAGTTATTTGGTGTGTCAATAATATGAAAATACTATTATTTCGAAGTCATTTAGAAGTGTATATTTCATTCGACCTCGAGTATTTCAATTACTGGACTATAAAACTATGTATTTATTTATATTTGTGTAAAATATAATATACAAAAGATGTAGTACTAATTATTTCACCTCATGATATCTCCCTTCGTGTTTTTGTTTCTTGACTAAATTTGTTTTAGAAATGCAATTTTAAACAGATTCGTAGAGTTAGGTTGTGATATTGAAAGGCGATCGGCACTAGTTTAAATTAATACTGGCTTTAAGGTCAACGTATTGAAAATTATAAGTATTTCTGCTTTGTGATGAATGTGTACGTAATTTTAAGAAAAACCCATCCCATATTTCAAAAGCTTGTTTCAAAAGTCAAAACTGGTAACTCTACAAAAGGCTTTACAACCTCGAAATAGTAAATCCCGCACACACCGGTAAACCTCCATCATCCTCGAAGCCTGCACTTCACAGAACAAAGACAAGTGCGATGACAAGCTCCGGATGGAAATCCTATGTTCCTACCACCCTCCGAACCCTACCCCTTCCCCCTCCCTCCTGTCCGCTAATTGGACCGGGTTCGTCCACTGTGGCCAGTAAATAAACGACACGTGACGAAATATGGATGAAAGGAATTATGAATATACCTATATATATACGTATATACATATATTATATTCTGCATAAAGCTAGAATTGCGGAAAAGAAATAACTGTGAGCTAAAGATAAATAAGGAAAATCTTAATAGTTATTATCCAATTAACGATTTTTTAAACCTATTTATTAAACCTAAATTAACGGAATTCATAATTTTTTTAAGAATTATATTTAGTTGACAAACTTTTTTACATATATAATTTGGATAAACATACTACTTATGTATCCATGAAATTTTTTAGCAGCTAGCTACGAACTGTCTACGACGTAGAGCTACGTAGCAAATGCCCGTAACACAGAGCGAATCTCTGCGTATAAAAACACAACAGTAGATTGACTTAACTGGGAAAATGGGGATTTACTGATTTTGCTTTGAGATTTGGTTGTAATGAAACTAACATTAAACATCAGAGTAGTTAAAGTTATAATACTAGATGGTGTTGGCGGTTTCTTTAAATCAATACAGTACTAACAAATAATCCATCACAAAAAATACGGACATTGTGGAGACATTAATTTTTTGCTACTTTATTATTTGTAAAGAGATATAAATATGTCGTGGGCAGATCGTTAAGTATGAAATCAAAAATTGAAATCACCAAAATCAAAAATAGGTGCGACGCCAAGCAGAGCGAAAAGGACCGTGTTAGATTTACACGTAAATAAATTTGGGGAGCCGAGCGAAGCGACCCTCCTAGTTTTAACAGAAATATGATCTACCCAGGTGGATGTTCAATTCTACAAAATGCCGACGACAGATACATGTAGATTTTTGGATTGGCAAAGGTTCTGTTTTCATATAAATAGACTGAATCAATCGTACATTTATCGTGGTTTTTTCTTGCACCGCAGGTATACCCAACCGATCAAATAATTACAAAGAAACACAAATAATGGGCCAAGTCCACAGACCTAGGGCCCGGAATATTTGGTTAAGTTCAGCTTTGACGACCGTTGTGTAGTAAGTGGTGTCGATTTTCCACTTTTTTCGAATTTATTTATTTATTTAGGGAAAAACAACAGACGTAAACTGCAGATATAACTAAAAGGAACTAACAACAATTTTGTTTACAAATAGTTAAATCTACTCCCTTCAACATTTTCCTCAGAGAGATAACAAGAAAAAATATAAAATTTGGTGACGCTACAGAAAAGACCTAAATCTAAATCTAAACCTAACTTAACTAAATGTACGATTTTGATTATAATTAATTAAACACACAATGTTAAAGAATAATGATATACTACATACATAAATAAGTCGGGAAATAACGAAATGAATATATAAACATACATACCAATACATACATATATACCATATACATACATAATATTGTTTAATTAGATTATGGTTGATTGAAATAAGATTATTTATTTGTTGTTAAGAGTCGTCAAGAATGAGTCTTATTTGTCGTTTAAATGTAAACCTTTTTGAATAAAATTTTTGAATTTGGTATTATAATAGTGAAATTATTTTGAAAAGGTCTATAAAAAGCTCTAATAAAAAATATTGGATGACATCCTCTACTCGCTCATTTGATTCAAAGTTGTACAAAATGTATGGGAGATAAAAAAAATCGTCTCATATATTTATTGATTTTTTTTATGTTTTATTCATATTCAAATTCAATATTCAAATATTTTTTTTTGCAAAGCAGGTATATATAATACACTTTTTGCACGTCGAATTTACTCTAATAACAAAATACATGTAATAAAATAATAAACTAAATTAAAGGTTTATTTAATTTATTTAGCAATATATGATTAAAATGATAAGTAAAATATATATTATACAAGGTGAAATCCAATCAACCGCCCGAACTCATATCGGATACCCGGCCAGGGACCAGGAACAAGGCTCAATGATCACCAATAGTGTTAGGATGTAGGATGTAGATATGTTAGTATGTATCCACCTGTAACTTTCAGTTTGGCTCCTGAGCCATCATTGAGTCATCCTTCTCGTAACTACCAATATATTGTTGTTTATTTATTCATGTATTATTATGTATGTATATTTGAGTAGATGTGTATATATACTTAATTATATATATAGATATTTTATGTAATATTATTAAAAGTTACTATTTATAAATAAATTAATAACTTATTTGGCACTACCCTTGTAATCTCCACATCACCAAAGGTTAACTGGTTGAGAATGCTAATTAGCATTAAGTTCACCTCTGTGCATTGTATATATTTTGTGCAATAAAGAATTTACATACATATGCATGTGTATTGTGTATGTAGTTCACAAAAAATAGGTCATGAAAATTGTGATGTTTTTTGAGGACGTACGAAAAAAAATACTGGTAAAAATGCCTCAATAGGAAATTCTGTCAATTTACACAATTTATATTTTTTCAGAGGCATATTTTGAGACGGTTATTTTTATAATATTTTTGGGCGTTATTTAAATGGTTATATATTGTACATGTATTGGCATTGGTATTTTTGTGAGCAGAAAAATATAATCTGTGAGCAGAAATAGCTAATTGATCAGCAACTCATGGCGAGCAAACATTTCAAAATCAATCAGCAATTTATGTCATTCTGGATGGCTTTAATTATTTTTGTACAGCATATTAATTATATAAGCTGCAATCAGCTGCTCCTATTTAGTAAAATTTTGGTAAGCACTCAGAGGGTAAGCAAAAAAAATAATTTTTCATTTTGTAATTGCTTCGGCGTTGCGGAAAGTGCAGCCCCTTCACCCTTGCGTAATAAAGCACAGTCACCCATACTCACCTTCGCCTTCGGTGACCAGCCTCAGCCACTACGGCTCGCACGGGTGCCTATGCTTTGTTTTGGCAGGCGAGGGCTGCCCTTCCTCCACGCCTATGGCTTTTTATATACACTCTAGGGATTGTACCCACAAGACTGTATAGAGTCGGGGTGCTCTGATTCGGTTTTGGAACATATTCAACCTATTTTTTGCATACACATGTTTTTTCTGCTGATGAATAATAAAATCTTGCCGTTCTAGTAGTTATTTTGCGGACTGAATGTTCATTATGCAAACTCATGTTATTGTAAGCTGCCTATTTATGATTAAATTTTTGACCATTATCAAAATTATTTGCGGAACAAAGATTGCTGCCTGTTTTTTTTTTATTGCAAACAAAATCTTTATATGCTGACCAAATTATTAAAATGCTGTTTTTTTGTGGCGCACCAAATTTTATAATTGCTTAACTATTTATTTACTTTTATATTTTTTATTAAAACTTGGGTATGACCAAAAAAAAACAAAAAATATAAGAGATGAAAAATTATTTTTTTCTTCCATAAATTTTGTAAAACTTTGAATCAAATGAGTGAGCAGAGGATGTTATTCATATTTTTTATTTGAGCTTTTTATAGATCGTTTCAAAATAATTCACTATGAATTATTCACTATGTATGAATTTCAAAAAACGTGGAAAATTGACACAGCCTACTGTGTAGCCGACTTTTTGAAAATACATATATAATCAAGTAAACCGCCGACTGCACTGTTTGTTTGTCACAGGACAATGAGAATACGAGAAACCCGATTGCGGAAGGTAATTTAAAATTTACAAACACAGAGAGAATGATTTTTTCCAGTCTCGTTCAGAGATAGTGTAGACACCCATCTGAATATGTCGTTGATTAACTAATAAACAATAAATATTTTAATTTTATGAATTGAATGTAATGATACAAAAAAAACTGGTTAAAACTATCCTATAAATAAAATAAATCTATGAATTAACAAAATTAAACTAATCTAAATCAATATTAACCAAAATGACAAAAATTAAAGATAAAAAACCCGGTCCAGGTCACTGTCCCCCGGTAGGGTGCCCAGAATGCTGGCAACCTTTCCTCTTTGGATGGCCAGACTGATCCTCTGGCTAAGGTCACCCGAGACATCGACCAGGCGCGACGAAAGTTCTTTAAACAGTCGCCGCGCCTCCGGACCCCACGGACCCAGCGTCTCCACCCCAAACGGCGCAAACATATAGCACCTGTCCAGTGCAGAATACTTGCGCCGTTTGTTGCTTTCAGCAGTGCCCGCCGCTGCACCAGCGGCCCTGCAGCTTTGCTGGACATAAGAAGCCGCCAGCGTGTCCACGCATGTTGGACATTAATTTTATTAATTTAAGAATTTAGTATAGAAGCAGGTAGGTATACAATACACCTGCTTAAACAAATATAAGAAGGGTATAAAGTATTATGTATTAATTAATCCACGACTTTTCCAGAGACTACAACATTTCTGAACACGATAGTAGATGACAACTACCCAGAGCAATGTAAAAGAGTAATAAAATAAGTCTGTCTAATTTACATACTGTACACAATCGATGACATTATCGATCCCGACACGCATCTTGAGTGTTCGTTCTATACATATATCACAAAATCTAGATGCATGCGGGGTCATAAAATCTGTTTTGCGTAGTGTTGTGCTTGCGTAGAGCAGCTATCGATAAAACTAAAATAGTGAGCAACGTATGCACTTCAAAACAATTAGAAGGCGATTAAGAGATAACGGTCACCTTTATTATTTATTTGTTAATGAGAGTAATTACGATGACAATGATGTTATTTAATAATAAGCAATCAGTAATCAATAATTATTATTTGTCTTTGTTTAACATTATAGTTTTTATTTTAAGTTAATACAAATAAATTAAATAATTTATTTATAATAAATGCAGATACAAAAAAATAAGACTTATTGTTTGATTTTAATTTTGTAAAAATTTACCGATAACATAACAACACGCGCGTTGTGCTTCACCACGCGTTGCCATAAGACCCATAAGTGAGAGTGAGCACGCAATATGCTTCACTGTGCTTGCACTTTTTTGTGCCCACGTGCAGCGAGATATTGTGACCAGTTTAATATATTTTTACAAACACCTAGGCTTGGCTAGAAAAGAGTTTTCCTTCAAAGGAACTGCAAAAATACAATAAGTTTCCATTAGCATTTTCAATTATTTAAATTCGCATTGTTTGCACTGTAAGATATGTCAATAGCATCTGAATTTTGAATAAAACATTTGTAGGTATAGTATTTATTCTCTTTCGTTTTACACTTCACAACCGGTTTCGAATATAACACCACCTTCAGGGGATAAATATGGATCTAAATAATATCTACGAGCTTGAACACACTTTTTAACAATGAAATAAATGAAATAATTGCATTGTCAGTTTCTCTCTAATATCCCTAAAACTTAATAAGTTCAAAACTACATTTTGGTTTGGTATCTTCTTGACGGACAGGCAGAGTTCGTTGATATTGTGTCATGTACTAATCTACTAGCTCTTGTATATTATATTTATATTATTTTTCAAAGCTGCAGGAAAGTCGGACCTAACTACCGCAAGCATTTCCAGGACAAGTGAAGTCATATCTAGGGTGCGGTGCCCCTGCCCTGACATATCTAGGGCAGGGGGCACCGCTCGCTATTTACCAAAGCGTTTAGTATCGTCCTCCGTTATATTGGCGGAATTTATGGACACTAAAGTTTTCATACGCGCCGTTATGTTTTCAGGAGATTATGGCTGTGGCAGCCACGCCGTGCGATATTTCATACAAGTCCCGCAGCTCAGTGCGGAAGAGGAAAGATTGATATTTTTTACAGTTCCGTATCCCGAGGGCTTTAGAATTATATTGATACGACGTGGTTCATGCATGTTTGACGTGCTAAACTGTTCTTGGTAAATTGAAAACATTATTGACATACCTTTGATATTGCATCCTCTATGAAAAATGTCGTTGATATTATATGTGTGACCTGTTTCAGGTATTTACATATATTTATAACGATGGAAATAAAATGTTATGAAATACTTTCGTTTATCCAACCATTTCTGCTTATTCCATTCAAACAGTTACATATTTTGAAATTTTGGTTTTAGGTTTAGACCTGTTTCAGCTTACCTAGCTTTTACCCGTGGCTTCACCCGCGTTGATTAAGTTTTTCTATAGTCGTTTCGAATCTGTAAATATTTTTCAGCTCATTAATGTTTTAGGACGTATTTCACCTGACTCTGGTTGTGAGATATGGAGTGTTTTGGATTATTATCATCTCTAATTTGATCCCCATGTAAAGTGCCATTGGCCGAGCAGCTTTTCTGATCGACACTGTTTTTTGTTCTCTGATTTAATCCTCTGCTAATGTCTCTTTGGCAGTCTTTGATAATTGTAAGTATGTTTGGTAAGGCTGAAGGCCAAGGTGCGTCTCTGAACGACACTATTTTTTGTTCCCATGGAAACTGTTTTAGGCGATAAAAAGTAGCCTGTGTCCTATTCCAGGTCTTGAACTACATCTGTGCAAAATTTCAGCCTAATCGGTTCAGTAGTTACGGCGTGAAGGAGTAACAAACATCCATCCATACATCCATCCAAACTTTCGCATTTATAATATTAGTGGGATGGAATGGGATGGGATGGGATTTTATCTGAAGGTATAAAACGATATTTTTATTTATGCAAATCAAGTAAAGATTACAGTAAAAATATACCGGTTAATATATTAGGGTTCCGTACTCAGTAGGAGCCGCGAAGTGTTTGCCAAGCGCTACTATTTTAGCGTTATAATTGGTGTACAGCAGGTGTTTTAGCAGGTGGTAGAGCTGATGCCGGGTTTGAATGTGGAGGTACACTATCTTTCTTGGAGACCCCCTCGAAGTAATCAAATCAAATCAAATCATTTATTATCAGGCATCTGTGGCCCATAGATAAATACCTTACAAACTAAAATATATACAAATACATTACAAAATTAAATCTTCAGTTTGAACTGTCCCGTGGCACTTGTCCGCGGAAGCGACGAAACACCACGCCCTGCGGCCAAAAGTTTTCCTCCATGACGAGGTGCAGAAAGCAGTCCGGTACTCGCACCACAAACGCCAAAAAGTTGACGTTGCGGTGCGACTCCAGCAACTGCACCCTCGGCGGATCTCCTGTCTTTTGGCGCACGTACTCCGCCATGTCATCGGCCTTAGTGGTGTAGTGCAGGCGGGAGATGTACACCGGCGTGTTTGGCTTAGCGGCACGCAACTTAAAGTTGGGCTCTATAGGAGCTTTGCCACAGCAATTCTGGGTCGCTCGAGGTCGTAATTCGGGGGAGAGTAAGAGGACAGCTCACGGGTAAAACCCAGGAGGCCCACCATGCCTGGGACCGATGGATGGCGGTATAATTATCCCTAATAGCCGGGTTTTATATGGGACAGACTGGTGGTGAGGGTTCCGGCACCGAGCTCACCAACCCGCCTGCCAAGCGTGTGTGATTATGGGCAATTCTTCCAGGATGACCGCCGGGAGTGGCAAAGTCCTGGAAAGGCTTATGTCCAGTGCTGGATGAACTAGGCTGATGGATGGATGGATTGGTGTACGGAACTTTCAATCTCCCGAATGATGATCTCTAAAGGTATATGATGTGTCTGGTATATCTCGTGTAGTTTGGCAAAGCGTTTGACATTAGGTATAAGAAACTACTGAATAAGAACGTGACTTTTCGTTACTGTTTTTGTTTTATTGAAAACGAATGCGCTTAGGACTTTTTCGAAACATTAATAAAATAGACAGACTACGTAATAAAGACAAAAGTGAGCATCAAAGAGACCATTACACAAAAAATGTATAAGCTTCTTGCCATTACATAATAAGAAGACAAAAGAGGGCTGTCATGTTCTTATTCTATGGCTGACGTAGGGACTAGGGAATACTTCACCAGGCTGACGTGATAAAAATCAAAAATCCACAACTGAAAAATTTAAGACTCAAACGGTGTTACTACAAAACTGTGTTTAACTTTAGACAGTGTTTAAATATGTTGCTGTCACTTTTTTACGATATGAAAGAAAAGGCGACAACAACAGATTTAAACACTGTCTAAAGTTAAACATCGTTTTGTAGTAACACAGAAAATGTTTTTGCCGGTATTTATCAGTATTTCAATCAATATATTATTTAGGTAGGTGGTCAAGTTTTGGCTTGATTTTAGAGGTCGCGGGTTCAACTCCCGTAGGAGCACAGTTTGTATCCGATCTGCGTGCCTATGCAAGGCACTTTGGAAACCTTACAGTATTTATTTTGAAAAAATAACAACTAACATTTAAAATATAGTACTACCTTTTTTGGCAGCGCTTCCGAGGTTACGCACACTAGAAAAGTGCGTGTGCACGCACTACCACAACAATAGCCAAACAGACTTCGTGAGTTAGAATATCTGTACCCAGTAGGATATTTATATAGTAAAGTGTTAATTTTTAAGTAACTTCCGTCTCTATATCGTTATAACAATGAGGTTTTTGTAGTTATTACAACATATCGCGTTATTAGTTTATAGCATAGACTATATTTATTAGTCTATGGTTTATAGACTTCTTGTAGCCAAAAGTAGAGTTACGGTTTTTCACGTGTGTGTATTTATTAATTGTCGTTATTCCTTTCTACTCTACTACCTACTCTAAAGCTAAGGTAGTTAAACTGATTTTGCTAAAAAAAGTGATTTTTTTGTAATTTAATTATTGCGAGAAACAAAGAACACAAAGAGATGACGTTTCGTTAGATTTACGGCATCATTGCGAGAAACAAAGAAAAGATGATGCTACAAAATTAAAAAGCGACTTCATTTTCTAGTTAAAGTCATAACTTACAAATCTCAGACCAAATTTGGTCTGAGTTACAAATATGTGGCTTTCATGTTTGTATTCTTGTGCTTGCAGCAAATAAATGGTATCACATATTATCTCAATATTAACAAAGATCAGGACCATGGGAAACACAAGAATATTTGTGATAAGAAGACGCCGAAGCCCTCCAAGCCCTTCGATTGGCGGTCGAGCGCGTTTATAACTTTGTTCTCTTTGTAAAATATTTTATGTAGCTCTTACAAACTTATAAGCAGTCGATAAAAACTTATAAAACAAAAATTAAACCCGACTACAGTAGTCATCCAACCTCATAATAACTAAACTTGAACATTACGGAATTAGAGGAAGATAGTTTCAAGTTGGCTCTGAAAAAAATTGAACTCACAATAAGGCTGAGAAATTTTTATCGGACCAGTATATACAAATAATTCAAACCTAGTTTCCGAACGCTCGGCCTATTTGGTTGTCTTTTTGTGATTTTCATTTTCTACCTACGATCTCATGGCGTGTGGATTACAGTGCTAAGGAGCGCAGCTGTGAAACAAGGAGTCATAGTTACATAGTCATAAATACTTTATATTCTCTGGTTACAGTATCCTCTAAGCAAAGAGTATGGTAGCGGCGTTAGTTCAGATTTTGGACACAACCAATACACGCACCATAAGATCCTTCTAGCACTGTACTTTTACTGTAAATTTGTTGATGTTTTGTTTTGTATATAAATGACATTTGCAAAGTTGTAAATTTTAGACAATAATATTGTATTGTATTGTATTTTGTGTGACATTGAATGTATGTATTTACATTATTATGTGTTATGTTTTAATATTCGTATGCCTTTGTGTCTCGGCATGGCAAGTTCTACCTTTTATACCCACCATTTTTTGTAACCTAAATGCTGTGCACTTAGAATAATAAGCTGTGCATTTTGAATTTGAAATTTGAATTTAAAGAATAAATCCACGCACATAAATTTTGGCAAAATCTTTAAACTCACAAACAACACATAAAAGTTTTAAAATAACGGCGAAGCCTGGCAGGGCGTACCCATCCTAAGTTAGGAGCGTAAATTTTCTATTGAGAAAATTCTATTGAACGGTCTACATAAAATAGAGTCTGAAGATAGCTAGATATTGGTACAGCTTGCAGCTTCTTGTTTACTGTGAAACACTTCTTATGAAAACCTAATTTATTACTTTGCAACGTATTTTAATTACAAGGGATATACTTTGAAGATTTATTACGTTAGTTATTTATGAAAGTTTGAGACCGGCGCTCTGCTTGGATTTCAGCTTCAGTAGGTCTTAGTTTTAGTGACATTTTCTTCGTCCTTGAAGATATTTTTCCTATAAATAATGTAGTGCCCGGATTTAAGAATCAAAACTAGACTCAACGACACAAAATCTAGACCAGAGTAACATTATTGTCGATTCGGTGTAACACATCTTTACTTCTTTGTTCTGTCCTCGTCTTATCGATAAAGTAAGAAAAAGACAGGACACTTAAAATAAGGTTAGTCCTGTCAAATAAGTTAAGTCGTGTTACGCCGAATCGATATCATTATCTTGCAAACGAAGTTGTTTCGACGCCTCGATTCTCCGTCAGGTAATGATTCGGATGTGATCTGATAGCAGATATTAATTAATCTCACCGTAATATATCAATGCTTTAGACATATGGAAACTGTTAAATGCATTTAATTGATAAACCTGCCAAATTTTTTCATGATTATTCTCTGAGTAGTGTAGTGATTTTGATTTTTCTATGAAACATTAAGCGATTACAGAATTTTAAAATTAATTAAGGGCCTTACTATTGCCAAATGGGTACATTCTAAAGCCTACTCCTCGTTTACGGCCAAACCAAAAATAATGAAAAAATGTATTATGAATAATCAGCTCTTAGACAACATATGCAACATTTTTCTATTTCATACCACCAAAACTTCTACATGAAAAAAATTATTAACTAAATGGTGTTTTTTGGCTTGAATTTCCTACTGCTCCTAAGTGGCTTGGCCGATTGAATTCATTTATGCTTTGATAAATAGATAAACTTGATAGCTATAAACATAACATAGGATTATTCAATCGAACAATCACGTCCATGTGAAAAGTATAATTATCTCCTATTTCGCTCTTTCAAGGACGCAGCGAGCGTCGTAACAGCCACTATGCATTGCGCGCTGATATGAACGTTATTTCAATGTCGTTTCCGTTGATATTCGTACTGACAAATATCAAGCTGCTAATTTGGCGATGGTAATCGCCTTAAAACGATCAATATATCGTTGTAAGTGACAATGAGAGAAGGTTAAAGACAAAAATCTTTTTTTGGTGCCATTTACAAAGCTATGATTTCCAAATTTTGAAAATTTAACAATAAAGCAATATCAACGTTATAATTGGTCTACGGACCTTTCAACTTCCCAAGTGATCATTTCTAAAGGCATACGACGTGTATGGCATGCTTCGTGTAGTTAGAAATTTATTTCATGATTTGGCAAAGCGTTTGACATACAGACATCGTACCTTATTAGAGATTAGTGGTCTAATACGATAAATTGGCGAACGTTATTCGTTGATCGATCTGCCTTATTACCGCCTAGGTCTATATAAATTATTGTTCCTTCGCCCATTTGCCGACTTCTACGAATTGACAGTAAGATATGCAAAAAAAAACTGAAATTTAAATCCTTCCTTCTTTATAATACTTATTGCTAACTATTTCTGTAACAAAGTTAAAATCAAGTGTATGCTTTTAGGTATTTTTAATATTTTATTATGAAACCATTAAATAAAATGTGGATAACGCCGTATACCCGATGACAGTTATGCGCGGCAGCGCGACAATAGCGATGCGTTCAAATGCATAGATTTGTATTGAACAGCGCCCGCAGTTGCGCGCAACGCAACTTAGTTGAATCACAGGTGCGAGGAGCGTGACAGTTTAGTCGCAAAAACATCTTAGAAACACTCCGCACCGCCGTCGCTGTCGCGCCGCAGCCCGCTATCATCGAGTATACGGGCTAAGTATTTCGATGTACCTTACACAATATCTTTTAAAATAATTTTGGTAATATTTTACACCTTCCAAATTATGTTTCAGAACAATTCTTGGTAAAGTCCACTTGTCAAAATCTCAATAAAACAAGCATATCTATGAAGATAAAAAAACACTCGGCCGCTTTGAGATTGTATATTACGGACATAAAAATAATCTCAGTATATTTATAGGGCTTAATGGCGGAAACTTCGGCACTTAACGACTACTAAAAGGTAAGCTTTTGTCAATTTTCTGAATATACTTACATTATCTACATCTACTTATGCATTATCCTAACTGAGTACTTACCAAGAAATGAAGTTATCTCAAAAAAGATAAATTTTATAAAAAAATGTAGAAAAAAGCTTCTGGTAGAAAAAATACATTATTTTAACACGGAAAAACATTTTGCAGTAATTTTTGTACTGCCATACAGGAGTATTCAGCTGCCTTTTGTTTAATAAACTAGCACTCGTGTCGCAAAGGCCCTCATTATATCACAGGTGCACAAAATACTAAATTACTTCCGAAAGAACTACATAAAAATTATTCTTTTTATATTTTCTATTCTTGAAAGGAAGGAACACAATGTCTCTGGGCGCTGGTAGAAAAAAAATCTTGAGTTTTTGATGTAAATTGATGCCACAGAATAAACGATTTAAACTAACTGGCTGTCTGGTTAGAATCACAAACAGTACGACATAACTCAGATTCAGAGGTTCCATCGGTAAGATAATATATAAACTAGTTATAGGTATTTTTAGATTTGTAACTACTGTTAGTTGAATTCATAATTAATTATTTATTATTACATGAGTACACTTACACTGCGTCTGCTGACGGCAGACGCTCGCTTGGGAACGAATTCGGAAAGAATTCGAAACATGTCGCGTACCACAAGATTCAAGTTAGCCTATCCGTTTTTTAATAATTCTGGCACCCACCAGCCAGCGTCCATGTTACTAAATTAAGTAGCAACGGTCACTTTGCCATAGCCTATTGAATTTGAACTGAAAGCTATAACATTATTTATTATCATACAAGTATGTATTTATGATATTAATGTTGCGAATAAAGCCTTGTTCCGCTCTAAGACCGATCAACCCTTAGTTCAACCCACGGAACCAAGTGGCTCAACCCTTTGGTAATAAAAATGAAGGGCTCTTATAAGCCAGGTTCAATTGATCGGGCGGGTCGGTTTTTATTTTAATATCCTTTGTTGTTCATCACATCACCTATATTATTTCCTTCAGGGATTACGTTTTTTGCATTGTATCGTTTAAACGTTTGATGTTTTTATTAAGCCTTTTATATTTTCTATGCTGTTGGCCTTCTGGCTTTTACAACTTTACCCGGACAAAGATGAAGGAATAACAGTGAAAAATTTAATCAATCCCCCAGGGGGGCTTCGGCTCAGGGCGTTGACGGTGTGTACTCTATCGGAGAGAAGCGACCAGGTACCTCGTATCAAGTTGTCTGAGATGGAGGCATCGTTGTGTACTAAACCCTGTAACACTACCCTTTGTCTCTCACTGAACTCCATCGACCCGAATAACAACCCACTTATAACCTACATAGTTTAACGTTTGGTGCTTAATAGAAATGATTTTAACAGATATATGGCCAGAGTGTGATCGTCAGATTAGAACCTTACGTTGCGCCTTAAGTAGTAACCCAAATTCTTTAGAAGCGATTCAGAGATGAAGATAGCTAACAAACCCTTATTAATAGTCCTGTTCTAAAATATAACTTATCTTTCACGTGCTAAGTAAATTGGACATAAAATAATTAAAACCAAATTCGTAGATTTAGATAGTAAAATCAGAAAATATAAAGTATTGGTAAAATGTTCAGATTAGAAATTTCACTGTTTGTCAGTTAAGCCAATATATGAAAGTCATAGAGATAATACTTTGTAAACAAATCTAGATGTAAAATTCATTAATGTTTCAAATAATAAAAAGGTGAATAAAATCTCTGTAGCAATTCTGCGCCAGTCAGCCTCTTAAGAGGCTATGTGAATTTACTATGTTAGACTATACCCGTTACTTAAGATGATACATCACATTCATATTTTGTTTGTTTATGTTATGAATAAAATGCATTATTTTTTTTTTTTTTAATAACCACTACCAGTAATTGGGGATGGATGAGGTGAGGTATTTCTGAGTTTGAAATTTAATAATTTATTGATGATCAAAGCTGAATAGTATTCTAACAGCTGACCTTTATGTATGTTGTAGAACTTATTACTCGATAGATACTTCTATACGAAAATTACTAATTTAGCTGGTAATCTTCGAATAAGTCCATAGGACAGTGAGTAAAATTCTCACATCTGTGATTATCTGGTCAATAAAATAGAGACTCAAAGAAAGCCATATTGGCAACTTCTCAGAAGTACCTTCCCTTGGATGTGGAATACCCCCGTGACTTTTTTTAGTGTATACTTTTTTTTGAATTCTAAATTTAAGATTTATTTATTTATTTTTAATTTTACGCTCCTATGTTGGTTCCCTGACTACACAGCTCTGGTAAAGAACCAACAAGAAATCCAGAGCGTCCCTACCATCATAGTAACCAAAACTACAAACGACACAAATAATCCAACAGAATGATTTCAGATTTCTAACTTATGGCTATCTTGTGTTTCTGTACCAAATATATTTTATTTGTTCTTATGTCATTGGTAAGCTAAACTACCCCATTTCAGTGTATAGTTAGCTCGTGGCTGTATTTTGCCTGACAAAAGAACAAGTACATCTATACAAATACACCAAATGTTACTAATTATATACTTGAGTAACAAATATTGAAATCACTCGTGTTGCACCATGTCCCATTCAAAGATTCAGTCTCTTTAACAGATCTACTCAAATAGTGACTGACAGTTAAAATTAATTTCTTAGATACTGCTGGTAATACTCAACTTAAAGTTGCTATGTCAATTTGACAAAACCATCTAGTAAAAAACTTAGACTTTCATATTCAGCGTACAGTCATTCTGTTTACTATTCAATAGAGAATTTCTATCAAGTCAAAATTGTAAGTTGCTTCAGTAATAAACTTCTCTAATACAATCGTCTTTGTTGTATTTGATGCAAGTCAGATAAGTACAAATTTCTACCAGGTTGGAATTTTACCCATTTTCTAAAAATCTCCAAGTTTCAGTAAGGTTTTTACATAATAAGTCTCAAATATATTAAAACTTTTGAATACAATAAATTAGGCTTTCAACCCTCATTTCATGTAAGAAAGTTTACTTTAAAAATCATTGATTTTCTAGTAATATGAAACTACTGTGACTTTCATCCTTAACAGTATTGCAGTTATTTATGTAGTCAATTTTATAACTACACTCAGTAGAATAATTTCAATATATTTTGAAAGAGAAATCTGCTCTAGGTAATTTAGTATTAAAAATACTAATAGAACTTTGTTTTTGTTCTAAAGATGTATTCATTTAATTCCATTGACGAAGAACAACTTTTACTACCCCATATTTGGTGTATAGTATCAGTTAAGGCTTTTATTTTGCCAGACAAGGGAAAGCATTTATGCAAACAAATACATCATGTTATGTACTTCAAGTTTATTGAACATTTATAAGAATTGAAATTATTCTCTTGAATAAAGATTTCCCGAACTATTTTCACGGTATTTAGTTTATTAGTTACTTACTCAATTGAGTAATAAAAGAAAATCCGAAACATTCTATATTTCATCTAGGTTCTACTCTGTATCAATGCAGTCATTTCGACAAGGGAGTAAGTAAGTAAATACTGACTAAAAGGTTCGTCAGTCTGCTATACTCTATTTTGGATTCTTATATACCAAACTATTTGATTTTACTTTATAACTTAATGTTTACTACGAACTGACCTTAAAAAGGGTTTGATAGGTACTACAGTTATGAACTTTTATGGTCTAGAATACATTTCATCAACCTGAATTCTAAATCTAGGCTTTCTATGTTATTTAGGCATATTTTGTGCCAAACTCAAGTCTCTTTATTTCTTGAAAGAAATACCTAAGTAAATACAATATTTTAAGACATAATTAAATGGTGAAACTTATGTTTCCTATCATTTCATATTTATTGCCAATATTAAAGCCCTATGCCCTAGCATTCAAAATTAGTGTTCTGTGGGCATATAAAACCCTCTTAGATAAACAATGAAACTATTTCAGTATCAAAGCCCTATGCCCTTACATTCAAAATTGGACTTATAAAGCCCTCTCAAATAAACAATGAAACTATTTCAATATCAAAGCCCTATGTCCTTACATTCAAAATTGGACTTATAAAGCCCTCTCAGATAAGTAAACAATGAAACTATTTGTCAAACAAACTAGTCAACAACAACCTATTCCTGAACCACTAACTCTAATTTTCAGAGGTCCCTATCTACTTGAAAACTTGTAACCTATCATAATTGAATTTATTGACCTATTTTCCCTGAACAATGAAGAAAGTTACCTGAAACCTCCCACTATGCATAATTTCTAAAAAAACCTATTAATGTCCTAACAATAGACTTGAATTTTTGGAATTTACCTACCTAACATTTGGCCCTAAAATCAAATGTTCCTAGGCTTTTAAATGTGTGAATTTTCAAAGCTAGAGGTCCGTCACCTCACATTTACAATTAAACGTGTGTGTGGTTGTATATTGTGCTAGCAAACACCATACAACCCCTCAACTAATCGACAGAAAGAAGTGAGGCAAGTTGAAACCTCTCTGTGTGCCTAACACCCTAAAACTTTGCCCTACTCAGACAGGGGGTGATACAGTAGGTAAAAAGGACGTCACCCCGCTGGCTGGGATAGCCTATATGATCATGTGTATATATAAATATATAGATATGAGACCATGACCAGCTCAGTCAGATGACAAAGGACAGAACAAATCGCAGCCTCTTCACGGCTCGGACGCTTTGCCATAAACATCGCCTTTCATGGAGGATGTGTTTCCAGTATGTAAAACTGGCGCAAGGCCATCCCAGACGCTTGCTTCCCTCCAGAGGAGGTTAAAACTAGACTCTGTCGTTCACACCAGTAGGTGACCCGAGCCTTAATCCAGTGCGACTTCCGCTCTGTAAGATCCCTGCCTGACTCTTCAAGATTTCCCAGCGACTAGCCCTATGCCACTACCCTGGTACATCTTCCCGTTTCCACGTCCGGCATTACTAAGAAGAGACCATACTCCCTTCCCTCCCCATCAACCCCTGAATCGACCTATGCACTATTACATTATTTAGGTACGTACTTTAATTTCGGAACTTGAAAAGACGATTATCGAACCCTTTACATAACGCGGAATCTAGCTCGTTCGCTCGTTCACCCTACACGAATTCAAACGCGTTTGTGTCAATCGCCGAGTCGGAAAAGTCAAAAACTATTGACCATAACCGAATCTATTTACGAAAAAAAAGGGCATTCCGCCACCTAAAAGCTAACGCGAACGCGAAAAGGTCCCGAGGCCTAACGAACAGATAGATTGACACATTCCGTATTTTAATCGCAAATTCCGAAAACAAAATCACTATTAAAACAAACAAAAACTTCCCCAAACAAACTCAAAAATGAACTACACCTTTAAGACTTCTTGCAGCACTTCCACTGACGGCGGTGTAAAATTGAATGACCTCCCACCCTACATTTCACCCATTTATATACTAAATGTGATATCAGCGTTATCAGTGCTATCGGCGTAAACGGTGCTAACGGTGTTATGTGCGCTTTCGTGCAGAACGAACAAAAGTGAGACAACCAAACAAGAGTAATAGAGATGGCAACATAACAACAAAACATGGCAACAGCATATACTCGGCGTAAGCAGGACAGGACAAAAATATACAAGTAAGAGTGAAAGAGATAGACACATGGTGACAAGCCTAAGGCGTCATCTAGTCTACGTGGCAACAACTTGGCAGTTGCGTGACAACAACAGCTAATTTAGGGTTCACGCATAATTGGAAACCATAATGTTTGAAATTGAAAGTTTATTCTTAATTCCTTCCATATTGGACCGATTGTTTGGGCCGGTGGTTGAGTTTACTGTATTTATCATTTAAAATCAGTTATTCTACGCGATCGATTTCAATTTGCTTTATTTATTTCAACGTGATTTATTTGATTACATACAACAATCTTCCTGCCCATTATCATAACATTTATTTGTGAATTGAGACGTGAACAGATGAGGTACGATCTGTCACAGCGCTTTCCCCAAAATTTACGCAGATTAGCAAGCCTTAAACGAAGGAAATTTTCTCTCCCATCATTCACAAATACACGATAACAATGTTCACTCTGATATTAATTTATTATCACCTTTCTCCCAGACCGTTCACGTGTGGTGTGTGTTTATACCTAGTAGTTAATCAAAACTTAACCGATTGAGACTCCAAACCATTGCTTAATTGTTCACGAATAATCTGTCCGTCAAACAAGGAGATCTGAAATTCCCAGAGAGATCGTTTGTGAGACGACCTTGTCCTAGTGACACCGCAAAGATTTTCTAGACAAATTCTATTTTTTTCAATTTAAGTAGACACGCTTTGCGCCTCTTTCATAAACCAAGATCACTTTAATAGCTATCCATACAGATACCCAAATGAGCAATTGTTCAGCTTGGAATCTCTCCCAGCATTAAATTCTAAACAACTATTCGGAGAATGTATAGTGTTGCCGAAGATAGCATTAGCTGCGTGTAGAGTTAAACCTTTAAGTATCACAGTATATACTGTCCTTTAGTCTTTAAGACTCTAACCTAACACCAATTCAACTTAAAAGTTTATGTGTAGTATAGAGTCTCCAGGATATGATGACAATAAATTTAAGTCCACACCTTCGAACTGTTGTCTTGTTAGGGCCCTTTTTTGTTGTCAACGTCATAGTCATATGTCAAAGTCGTTTCATTCCATTCCTTCCACCGACACACTCTGACTTCCTCATCCGCTCTTACAATTTCCCTAACAAGCCACCAGCCCTACAAATATGAACCTATTTAATTTTAATTACCTCCATTTAACATGACTATCTTTTGAATACCACCATTACCTTTTAATACCTCCTTAACCTTTTTAATACCACCTTTACCTTTTTAACACCACCTTTATGTACCTTTTAAAACTAACTTAAAATATAACTTATTTTAAATTTACTCAAAGCCCTTTTAAACGCCAAAATGCAAGCATTCGCTGATTGTCAACTACGCTTACACTCATGAGTGCATATCTACACAAAGCTAATTACGCAGAGTGCTAGACACGTAAAGTGTCATATACGCCAATTGTCAACATTGGCAAATATGCCCATTCACAATTACATAAAGAATAAAAAATAAAATATATCTTATTTTAAATGTACGCAAAGTCCTTTTAAACGCCAAAATGCAAGCATTTGCTGATTTTCAACTACGTTTACACTCATGAGTGCATATCTACACAAAGTTAATTACGCAGAGTGCTAGACACGTAAAGTGTCATATACGACAATTGTCAACATTGGCAAATATGCCCATTCACAATTGCATAAAAAATAACCATATCTAAATAAATTTGGTATTTATTATCATGTTCCTCCCAGAATGAATATGTGTGGTGTAATTTTTATACCAAACGGTTTATCAAAAATTAAATCAGTTGAAATTCCAATCTATAGGTTTATTAATTACAGATAAATATCCATCAAACAAGGAGAACTCAATCCTTCAAAGAAGTTAGTTGTGAATTAACTCTACCCTAGTGGTAACACAACAACCTTCTAGCCAAATTCTATTTTTTCAATTTGAACAATAGATGTGCCTTTGTGTCTCTTTCTTGAATCGAGATCACTTTAATAGCTCTCAAGATAAGTACCCAAATAACTAATTCCCCAGTCTAGAATCTCTTCCAATGTTAAATTCTAATCAACCATTCGGAGAATGTATAGTTGCCGAGGAAATATGCATTAGCTGCGTGTGTAGTGAAACTATTTAGAATCGCAGTTTATACTGCTAATTAGTCAAGACGACTCTAACCTAACTCCTTTTCAACTAAATAGTTTGTTGTGTAGTGTAATGTCTCCAGGATAACACAACAATAAACATGAGTCCACATTCCCGAAACTGTTGTCTCGCTAGAGCCCTTTTCTTTGCCAAAGACAAAGTTAATTGTCATGGTCGTATCTTTCTATCTCTTCCACCGACAACATACTTCCTTCCTCATTCTCTCTAACACTTTCTCTAACGAACCACCAGCTCAACAAATATGGACAAATCTAAATGATTTAAGTACCTCTTATTTAAAATATTATCCTTTAATACCTCTTAAGCTAATACCTTTTGAGCTAACTTATAAACTAACTTATAACATAACTAACTACCACTAATTAAAATAAAACCCAAATTAATTTCTATAATTTAATATATTTTTTTTTATTATTTCAATAAGACAACGAGAAATTGGAATAAACTGCTTTTAATAAACTTCCGAATATTTTTTTTTTTTACATTTCATTTCTTAATAAATTAATTTATTAAAATACGATCTTGTACCTTTTTTTTATTTTTATTTAATTTACTATCAATTGACAAAGCATTTACACAGTCAACATATTAAAATTTCATAAATTTTTAATTTTCTTCTCTACTTCCCCCCAATCTTAAATTTTCTCTTCTCTACTTTCCCCCAATCTTACTTCCCTTTGTACTTAATAAGTAAGTTCTTCCTCATCTACCTGTAAAATATAAAACTTCATCAGTGGCGTACTGTCTACTTCCTTTTCCATTTGTCCTTAAATATTTCATTAAATAAAACAAGACCTTTTTGTAATTAAATAGATTTTATTCAATTCCTTAAAGTAAAATTCTAACTACCAATGAAAGTCATTAACAGTTTTTTTTTTTTCCCATTTAATTATCAAATTCTGTCTAATTTTTAATGACCGAATTCCCTGCAAGTAAACAAAAATAGTAAATACTATAATTAATATTGACAACCCTACAAATTATAACCAGAAGATGCTAAATTATTTAAAATATTTTTAAGTTATTCTAGTTTTTACTAACAGTAGTAATAATTGCTTTAAAATATCATTCTAATGAATTCAGTAGGTATCGTCAGGGAACCTGACTTTCATAGACTAAACCTTTAAATTTCGCAACCGATTACTTCAAGCTATATAAACTAAAGTGTAGGTTGTTCAGTTATACTTCGTTCACAAGATACTCGTATATATAATTTAATTGGACCCTCAGCTTCATAAAAGTATACTAGCACATAGGCACTAGTTGCTTGTACAGCCCAAATCTAGTAAATAAATGCTGACGTCACGCACGCGTCCTATGCGAAATCAAATGTAAAATAAAGGCTATCATACCAAACATAAATATTATATTTTTAATACAACATCTACATAAATAAAACAACCTATACGAATAAGATAGTATAAAAACACAAAAAATGAATTCGGAATACGTTAGCGTCACTAGAGATTCGAACTTCCGGTTTCCTACTTCCTAGGTGACCATTCAACCACTCGGCCACAGAGACATTTGATTATTGGTGTGAAAATAACATACAGTATCCACCAGTCAGATTAAAACACTACCTAATTTACTTATATTTCTTTTTGTTCTCTAAAAATTAAATGTTAAGCTAGCCATTATTTATAAGATATTTATCTACTTTCACTTTAAGAAAAACTTCTAGATCAATAGATTTTTGCATTTATCAAAGTACAACAAAGATAACTTATAGTACAACTCAGTTCTCGATCTAACCCTTCAACACATTAGTTGCGATCCTCGTGAGTTCGACATCCAGATCTTCAATCAATATAAATTGTTCTTCACTGTCTACATATATTAAAGATACTAATTACGCAACCCTGAAATACCCTGAAGTTATCGTCCAAGACTATAACCAAACCAACACGCAATCTATAACCTTTTCTACAGTACTATTAACACGTCGATCCCTTGTCGTACTACTAATTTACTCCTTTCTCTTGTATGTATGAAAATTTTACTTCCCCTTAATAAAATAAAGTTTTGACGGTATTATTTATTTTCTATTTGAAACAACGTACTTACATATCTCACCTAACAATAAACTTTTTCCCTCAATTTTTATCAGAAATCATTATTTTGGACCATCAATAAATCAGCAAAACCTCTTAATTTTATATTACTCTTTTTGTACTAAATCCTCACTTCGGTAGGCACCCGATTTTCTACTAATAGCTTATTCCCATTTTAAATTTACACTTACACATTCTTATTTGATTTATCAACACTTATTACTTTTCATACTGGACCCTCTAATAGAAAGTGAGGCTTTACATACAGAACCCTAATTCTATTACCCATTACCAATTCATTCTTCATTCCATATCTATTATTTGTAAAATCCAAAGTCTAAACATTATAGGTAGGTATTTACTTTGTGTATGATGACAATATCAATACACATTAATTAAATTTAAATAATTTTTTAACTACTATACTATATTTAACCTTTCCCCATTCTCAACTAACTAAAATAAATACTATTTTCCATAATTGTTTCGTTGGTCCTGACATAATATTAATTGTAACTCCTTCTCAAAATTTGGCATATAAACCTACGCAAATTACACCTGCTCAATCTCTAATATATACAATACACTCATACAGTACATACTACAAATACCGCCTTAGACAACACCCCCATATTTACTTTGAGAATAACCAAAAAGAAAACAATTATTTAAATAAAACAGCTTTAGTTTATCTACCCATGTAACTGTCAACCTTAAGTTTGAAAACCAATCGTCGGAACCCATGCATCTACTTATGTTTTCACAAAGGATCCCCAAAACTGCCTAATGAAGAAGGTGGTCTATGCTTACAAAGCAAGACAATACATCTAAACCTCGCGCACGGATCCCTGCCGATGCGAATCGATAATTAACCATAAAACATAAAAATACAATAAATAGACATATCACACACTAATATGTTTATTACGTACAATAAATTTCCAATTATTTTTAGATAACCGTCGTCTATATTTTACACGTCTATATATTTGTAACTCACTCATCAACATTTGCACTAGGTACCTACTGAACGTAATTCCATGTGATTCTCGCCATGGTTTATCCAGAATTCTAAATAAATATAAGATAATATATTTAGCGTAAATAAACAAACTCCAACATTAATAAAATTCTCTTGTTATATTGAAATTCGACATTTGAAGGTCACCCCCCCCTACTATCTCCCGTCATAAATTTTTTCTAAACATTGAAGTTTACTTTAGTAAATGATGAATATTATGTAATTTATTTCAACACAAATGAAACCATATATAAAGCCAGTAGTTTAAAATACAAACTGTTTGGCAAGTAGCAAATCTCGAAATGACTTTACTTGCAAAGCTAACATAAATCTGTAGTAATAAGAACAATTAATATAATCATTTGATAAAGGAATTTGGAACATTTTTAACTCGTCATGAAACATAATGTATTAACGCCATCTATAAATTTATTCCGGTACCAACTACCTATCTTTTGTTACGCTTGCTCGTCAATAAGTGTCCCAATTTTGACGACCCAATAAGTTCCTAGTTCATGCACTAGATGGAACTGCTAGTATTTTAATGGAAAATAAACGTAAATAAACAACTGTAGATACCTAAGTATTTAATAATAACTCAACTCCATACTACAACCATCGACATAAAGAAGAAATATACTACACTTGTCATTCTTATATCGTCAACTGAATATCGAGCTTGTTGCTTGATCAAAACACCGGCGGCGAAAGACAGAGATAAAGCGACGAGTTTCGACGGTAGCGCAAACGAGACAAACGTATAAAGCAGGACGGTTGTATGAACTAGGTTTTGCAGGATCACACACATGAACGGGTAAGTACTATATCTTCTCATTTTGTGTTTCTATCTAAGAACTAGGAATATGACAAACAATTTTACAGAAACCCATGTGACACATCAACACATCGAACAATGTTACAAAGTTTAACCTACACACTGATTCAACTTACTTCGGTAATTTTCTACTTTCCCCATTCCTTTTAAGCATTACGATCCTCTTGTACGCTCACTAGCCACTACTTTAAACGCTATCTGTCTAAACAATCAAACATTCGAAATTAATATAAAGTTGGGGTACACAATCATTAACTCTCTCATAATTTAAATTTAACTGACATAAAAGTGCAAATTGAATTAATTTATTGATTTGGTTTTGTTATTTATACCATAAACCTTTTAATAAATCCAGCTTTTAAATAATTTCTACCCACGTCCAAACGCAAACCCAGCGTACAATGATCATTGTCTCCAAAACGGAACAGACCCTGTGGTTACATTCATCAATATACTCTATGGTTATATTCTACATTTCGGTTTAGCTCTTTATACAGAAACATAAAAACTAAAATAACATGAAATACAACTAAAATAAAACCTTACAAATTTACTTATAAAACTAAAATGTCTCCTAAAGTAAAATCAAATTATGTAGAAAATGTTTGCTATATATGAACAGCTTTAATATATCTAGCGCTTTAAAAATCTCGCTAACCTGTGACAAACTCTACATACCAAACAAAACAAATTCAAACTGAAGCTGACAGACGCCATTTGCTCAGTGACGGACGCTTTCTTTAATTTAAAATTAAATTCCATGACGGACCTACCGCAAAAGAAGCTTCACTTAGAAGATACCGAAAACAAAATCGAAAATGATCCATGAGCATATCTACTGTAACTCGGACGCAAAATTATTTCACAAGAAAGGTATGTACCGCTTTTACAAACGTAAACATTTCCAGTTGGATTCTACTTCGAAATTATTAGATTTACACTTAATTATTACACGAAAACGAAGCTTTTCATGCGATAGTCGTTGTTTCTAAGAGCCAACAAGCATTAAAATTCTTGAATTATCTTCGTACAAATATAAACTTTCATCACCATAAACAAACATTTCATAAACCTTTTCATTTACTTACAGATGTCGGTCACACTGTCGATAAAAGGGCAAGACACCGGACTTGCCTTACGGAGTTCTCTACAACATACTTAACTTCTGAAGAATTGTACAAAGTTGGAGCACTACCTATAACCTGGATGGACAGAATCTTCCCATAGTTCCGTGTAAAAGTGATATGTTACCATCTACCGTACGTCTAACAGGCTTCACGCATACAAGGTACCTATATACTTCGACTTACTTTCAAAGTTAAATCCAATTCATCAATCATTAGGTTCCCGTTTAATTATACTAAAGTCCCATAGCCCCGCAATACATGTGATAACCTCTGTAGTTCCATACAGTACATACATATACTCATGCCTGTCTCCCAGAGGGGTAGGCCTATCATACATTAGTTGTTAATTAATGACCATTGTAATTCTCTTCAAGGTCAATAAAACAGTTGGCCGTAGGTCTTACTTGAAAAACCATGTTGCAAAGCACCAAATCGGTAGATATGTAATTTTTACTAACACTACTGTGTTGGCAGAATAACTTTCTCTTTAATTTTATAGCCTCATAGATTATATCACATCTGTTAATGAACCTACTTCAACCCTACTAACTTGTGTCAATCTTTGTATTTGAATACTTGACTCCATAAACTAAGCAAAATACAATACATAACCTTTGTCAAAATATTGTTGGCCCTTAATACTGGTACGTTCATTGAAAGACCCTGAATTAAGAATTTAGCCCGCTGTACTAAGCAAAAGCTAGAGATAAAGTATTATAATAATTGACTCATTTTATTTTCCAGATTTTGGATCCGTTATTGATGCCCCTAAATCTTCAACCAAGACGGAGACTGTACGTCAGTACTGGAGTACTTCCCCTGACACCTAAGACAAGTGACGCAGTCAATGGAACCGTCAGAAGTTAACTTTCCTATCAAAGAAGCTAATGTTTACCTTGATCATTGTTGACAAATTTACATTGTCTTCGTCCACGGGACCAAATTTACAATATACTGTTTACCTCTTATAAATATAAATATTTATCTATCGTAACACTCTAAATCACTTCTCCTATTTACACGAACAGCAAATTGTACCCAAAACTGGGTGACATTTCTGTATCAAACCATTTCTAAAAGCACCAAATTACTTAAAATAAGCCCAAAATACCTATACTGGTCACGGTTACCCATATTGTACTAAACCCTGTAACACTACCCTTTGTCTCTCACTGAACTCCATCGACCCGAATAACAACCCACTTATAACCTACATAGTTTAACGTTTGGTGCTTAATAGAAATGATTTTAACAGATATATGGCCAGAGTGTGATCGTCAGATTAGAACCTTACGTTGCGCCTTAAGTAGTAACCCAAATTCTTTAGAAGCGATTCAGAGATGAAGATAGCTAACAAACCCTTATTAATAGTCCTGTTCTAAAATATAACTTATCTTTCACGTGCTAAGTAAATTGGACATAAAATAATTAAAACCAAATTCGTAGATTTAGATAGTAAAATCAGAAAATATAAAGTATTGGTAAAATGTTCAGATTAGAAATTTCACTGTTTGTCAGTTAAGCCAATATATGAAAGTCATAGAGATAATACTTTGTAAACAAATCTAGATGTAAAATTCATTAATGTTTCAAATAATAAAAAGGTGAATAAAATCTCTGTAGCAATTCTGCGCCAGTCAGCCTCTTAAGAGGCTATGTGAATTTACTATGTTAGACTATACCCGTTACTTAAGATGATACATCACATTCATATTTTGTTTGTTTATGTTATGAATAAAATGCATTATTTTTTTTTTTTTTTAATAACCACTACCAGTAATTGGGGATGGATGAGGTGAGGTATTTCTGAGTTTGAAATTTAATAATTTATTGATGATCAAAGCTGAATAGTATTCTAACAGCTGACCTTTATGTATGTTGTAGAACTTATTACTCGATAGATACTTCTATACGAAAATTACTAATTTAGCTGGTAATCTTCGAATAAGTCCATAGGACAGTGAGTAAAATTCTCACATCTGTGATTATCTGGTCAATAAAATAGAGACTCAAAGAAAGCCATATTGGCAACTTCTCAGAAGTACCTTCCCTTGGATGTGGAATACCCCCGTGACTTTTTTTAGTGTATACTTTTTTTTGAATTCTAAATTTAAGATTTATTTATTTATTTTTAATTTTACGCTCCTATGTTGGTTCCCTGACTACACAGCTCTGGTAAAGAACCAACAAGAAATCCAGAGCGTCCCTACCATCATAGTAACCAAAACTACAAACGACACAAATAATCCAACAGAATGATTTCAGATTTCTAACTTATGGCTATCTTGTGTTTCTGTACCAAATATATTTTATTTGTTCTTATGTCATTGGTAAGCTAAACTACCCCATTTCAGTGTATAGTTAGCTCGTGGCTGTATTTTGCCTGACAAAAGAACAAGTACATCTATACAAATACACCAAATGTTACTAATTATATACTTGAGTAACAAATATTGAAATCACTCGTGTTGCACCATGTCCCATTCAAAGATTCAGTCTCTTTAACAGATCTACTCAAATAGTGACTGACAGTTAAAATTAATTTCTTAGATACTGCTGGTAATACTCAACTTAAAGTTGCTATGTCAATTTGACAAAACCATCTAGTAAAAAACTTAGACTTTCATATTCAGCGTACAGTCATTCTGTTTACTATTCAATAGAGAATTTCTATCAAGTCAAAATTGTAAGTTGCTTCAGTAATAAACTTCTCTAATACAATCGTCTTTGTTGTATTTGATGCAAGTCAGATAAGTACAAATTTCTACCAGGTTGGAATTTTACCCATTTTCTAAAAATCTCCAAGTTTCAGTAAGGTTTTTACATAATAAGTCTCAAATATATTAAAACTTTTGAATACAATAAATTAGGCTTTCAACCCTCATTTCATGTAAGAAAGTTTACTTTAAAAATCATTGATTTTCTAGTAATATGAAACTACTGTGACTTTCATCCTTAACAGTATTGCAGTTATTTATGTAGTCAATTTTATAACTACACTCAGTAGAATAATTTCAATATATTTTGAAAGAGAAATCTGCTCTAGGTAATTTAGTATTAAAAATACTAATAGAACTTTGTTTTTGTTCTAAAGATGTATTCATTTAATTCCATTGACGAAGAACAACTTTTACTACCCCATATTTGGTGTATAGTATCAGTTAAGGCTTTTATTTTGCCAGACAAGGGAAAGCATTTATGCAAACAAATACATCATGTTATGTACTTCAAGTTTATTGAACATTTATAAGAATTGAAATTATTCTCTTGAATAAAGATTTCCCGAACTATTTTCACGGTATTTAGTTTATTAGTTACTTACTCAATTGAGTAATAAAAGAAAATCCGAAACATTCTATATTTCATCTAGGTTCTACTCTGTATCAATGCAGTCATTTCGACAAGGGAGTAAGTAAGTAAATACTGACTAAAAGGTTCGTCAGTCTGCTATACTCTATTTTGGATTCTTATATACCAAACTATTTGATTTTACTTTATAACTTAATGTTTACTACGAACTGACCTTAAAAAGGGTTTGATAGGTACTACAGTTATGAACTTTTATGGTCTAGAATACATTTCATCAACCTGAATTCTAAATCTAGGCTTTCTATGTTATTTAGGCATATTTTGTGCCAAACTCAAGTCTCTTTATTTCTTGAAAGAAATACCTAAGTAAATACAATATTTTAAGACATAATTAAATGGTGAAACTTATGTTTCCTATCATTTCATATTTATTGCCAATATTAAAGCCCTATGCCCTAGCATTCAAAATTAGTGTTCTGTGGGCATATAAAACCCTCTTAGATAAACAATGAAACTATTTCAGTATCAAAGCCCTATGCCCTTACATTCAAAATTGGACTTATAAAGCCCTCTCAAATAAACAATGAAACTATTTCAATATCAAAGCCCTATGTCCTTACATTCAAAATTGGACTTATAAAGCCCTCTCAGATAAGTAAACAATGAAACTATTTGTCAAACAAACTAGTCAACAACAACCTATTCCTGAACCACTAACTCTAATTTTCAGAGGTCCCTATCTACTTGAAAACTTGTAACCTATCATAATTGAATTTATTGACCTATTTTCCCTGAACAATGAAGAAAGTTACCTGAAACCTCCCACTATGCATAATTTCTAAAAAAACCTATTAATGTCCTAACAATAGACTTGAATTTTTGGAATTTACCTACCTAACATTTGGCCCTAAAATCAAATGTTCCTAGGCTTTTAAATGTGTGAATTTTCAAAGCTAGAGGTCCGTCACCTCACATTTACAATTAAACGTGTGTGTGGTTGTATATTGTGCTAGCAAACACCATACAACCCCTCAACTAATCGACAGAAAGAAGTGAGGCAAGTTGAAACCTCTCTGTGTGCCTAACACCCTAAAACTTTGCCCTACTCAGACAGGGGGTGATACAGTAGGTAAAAAGGACGTCACCCCGCTGGCTGGGATAGCCTATATGATCATGTGTATATATAAATATATAGATATGAGACCATGACCAGCTCAGTCAGATGACAAAGGACAGAACAAATCGCAGCCTCTTCACGGCTCGGACGCTTTGCCATAAACATCGCCTTTCATGGAGGATGTGTTTCCAGTATGTAAAACTGGCGCAAGGCCATCCCAGACGCTTGCTTCCCTCCAGAGGAGGTTAAAACTAGACTCTGTCGTTCACACCAGTAGGTGACCCGAGCCTTAATCCAGTGCGACTTCCGCTCTGTAAGATCCCTGCCTGACTCTTCAAGATTTCCCAGCGACTAGCCCTATGCCACTACCCTGGTACATCTTCCCGTTTCCACGTCCGGCATTACTAAGAAGAGACCATACTCCCTTCCCTCCCCATCAACCCCTGAATCGACCTATGCACTATTACATTATTTAGGTACGTACTTTAATTTCGGAACTTGAAAAGACGATTATCGAACCCTTTACATAACGCGGAATCTAGCTCGTTCGCTCGTTCACCCTACACGAATTCAAACGCGTTTGTGTCAATCGCCGAGTCGGAAAAGTCAAAAACTATTGACCATAACCGAATCTATTTACGAAAAAAAAGGGCATTCCGCCACCTAAAAGCTAACGCGAACGCGAAAAGGTCCCGAGGCCTAACGAACAGATAGATTGACACATTCCGTATTTTAATCGCAAATTCCGAAAACAAAATCACTATTAAAACAAACAAAAACTTCCCCAAACAAACTCAAAAATGAACTACACCTTTAAGACTTCTTGCAGCACTTCCACTGACGGCGGTGTAAAATTGAATGACCTCCCACCCTACATTTCACCCATTTATATACTAAATGTGATATCAGCGTTATCAGTGCTATCGGCGTAAACGGTGCTAACGGTGTTATGTGCGCTTTCGTGCAGAACGAACAAAAGTGAGACAACCAAACAAGAGTAATAGAGATGGCAACATAACAACAAAACATGGCAACAGCATATACTCGGCGTAAGCAGGACAGGACAAAAATATACAAGTAAGAGTGAAAGAGATAGACACATGGTGACAAGCCTAAGGCGTCATCTAGTCTACGTGGCAACAACTTGGCAGTTGCGTGACAACAACAGCTAATTTAGGGTTCACGCATAATTGGAAACCATAATGTTTGAAATTGAAAGTTTATTCTTAATTCCTTCCATATTGGACCGATTGTTTGGGCCGGTGGTTGAGTTTACTGTATTTATCATTTAAAATCAGTTATTCTACGCGATCGATTTCAATTTGCTTTATTTATTTCAACGTGATTTATTTGATTACATACAACAATCTTCCTGCCCATTATCATAACATTTATTTGTGAATTGAGACGTGAACAGATGAGGTACGATCTGTCACAGTTGACGTAAAGTGTTAGTTGAGAGCTTAGTGTGAGCGATATCCGAGATTTAGGGACATGAATCTACAAGCAAAAAAATATGAATTTTCTACAGAAACTGTACCATAAATTCCACTCATCCTGCTGCACAACTTTTTTATAAACAAGATACTTTTGGTAAAGCAGTATATATATTTGTGTTTCAAACACTTGTATCATGAGCTAAATAGCGTGAAGGTATATAACATAGACCGTTCTTTGATGACCTAGGAAGGGTCTTTAGCTACAAAAACAACATATTTCGGGAAAATTTGCTTATAACGATATTTAGAATGTAGAGTTTCAGTCAATATTATACTATTCACACACGAAGGTATACAATGGGAACAAATTATTATATAAACTTATTCCCTGAAGAATTGTTTGAAACGAATCCATTATCATTTAGGTAATTTAAATTCCGTAACTGGCAATACACACGTCATACATAAATGATGTTAATTTGCCTTTATGAAGGATAGTTTGAAATCGCCATTCCCATTGGGACATGAAATGTGAATTACGTATAATATTCATCAAATGTACAAAATCTACGAACATTCAGTTTAATCGGAAGCTTTCGGAACTACGTCTGAAGCTTCGAGAATTTCAGCAGAAGTTGCTCCTCTACCGTCGTTTAACAAAAACAAAATATGCAGATACGAGTACATAGTCAGGTAAACATTTAGAGAGTTCAGAGGAATTAATTGTGAGTACATACGTACGTCTGTCTCTTCAAAGTACCATTTTAAAGTGCAGGAAAAAAGCCTCCTCGATTGATGTAAACTAAGATGCAACGGCTTATTACTGCAAATACAACCGGTGCACCCTAGACAGTTATACCAAGGCCCAACTATTACTCCAAATACGACCGGTGCACCCTTAACAGTTAGACCAAGGCCCAACTATTACTTCAAATACGACCGGTGCACCCTTAACAGTTAGACCAAGGCCCAACTATTACTCCAAATACGACCGGTGCACCCTTAACAGTTAGACCAAGGCCCAACTATTATTCCAAATACGACCGGTGCACCCTGAACAATTAGACCAAGGCCCAACTATTACTCCAAATACGACCGGTGCACCCTGAACAATTAGACCAAGGCCCAACTACGAGTATTACTCCAAATACGACCGGTGCACCCTGAAAAGTTAGACTAAGGCCCAACTATTACTCTAAATACGCTCGCTGCATCGGAACAGTTAGAACAAGGCCCAAGTACTTATTACTACAAATACGCTCGGTGCACCTTAGACAGTTAGATCAAGGCCCAACTATTACTCCAAATACATTGATGTCGGTGTCCAAATACGACCGGTGCACCCTGAACAGTTAGACCAAGGCCCAACTATTACTCCAAATACGACCGGTGTACCCTGGACATTTAGACCAAGACCCAACTATTAAGGGGAAAGATGAGGCAAAGCCGTTCGTTGTTCGTATGTACTAATAATATCGCCAGTTTCCAGCTTCTGCAACTTCATCTTAACACCCTGTATAGGTAGGTATTCTGCTTTTGTAATTCCTGATTTCAACAAAATATAAACTCGTCCCGAATATATGAGCCCTCTACATCATAGTGTACTCTACGACGTCGGTGCAGCTAACAGGGATTAGCCGGTGAAACATTGCGGACACACTGTAAAATAACGAACACTGCAAAACTGGATATATTATTGTTTTCCCACTGGCCCCATGAAATAAATACGAAGGATGTAGGAGAGTTAACATAAATTAACATTTATGTAATCTCGCTTTGGTATTATTTGGATCATAAATATTTCGTATTTTCTTTTCAATTTGATCCAGAAAAATTCAAACATATGCAAATTTCTGGTTAATGCAAACATATATGTAACATCGAGTTAGTAGATTTCCCACAATTTTCGCAAAACCCATTGCGTTCAATGTACAAAAATACCCTAATTTCCCGGCTGTGGAGTACAACCACAAATTTCAGTGCCCCCACATAAATCCAACCTTTTTCAACTTAATAAAAATGATTTAAGTACGCATTAAAAGAATCTTTCCCGTGCCGTTAACATAGAAATTTATTCACCTCATAATTTTTGTCATGATTGTCCCATAGGTTTGTCTCTCCTAAAATTTTATGGGGATTGTTCATGGAGCGAAAATACAATTACATTTTTACGGTTTTTAGCGTTCCTTGTTGGAAAAGTTGTTTTTGCCGAATTATAAATGCAATGTCGCGTTAAAAACAACTCCTTTTTGCAACTTACTCGCAGTCCTACTAATTTGATATATAGAGAGATAAAAGTAGACAGGTTATATTATAAATGATAAGAATTAGATAAAACAAGGTAAAATTAATTTTTAGTGAAATATATTTCAGGCCATTCGGGCCCGGCATCAGTCACAATCAATGCCCGAAATATATCTCACTAAAATTTTATTTTACATTCTTTTATCTAATTCTAATTATTTATAAAGACAATAAAGTCAATATTTAATGTTTATTTATATTATAAATGAAACTAAATAGTCTTCATATCGTATATGTAAAAATATCTTATTTACTGAAACTTTAATCAATATAGGGTGGAAAAAATTTAAGGGCCCTGGAGGGGAACTACCTCAAATCCTTTTGTTAGCTCATTTTACTTAAAGGAAACATTCCTTTATTTTTTTAAAGAAACAAAACTGCATTCAAAGATCTTCTAAAATTCGATTGTCTCATACCTAGTACTGTTCACTTGTAACAAGTAAATGACACGTTGCAATTTTCTTATCTCTCTAACATTCAAAGACATCGTATGAAGTACAAGCTTGCTAATGTTATTTGTTGAAGACTTCGATAAGAAAATCTTTAAATGGTAATAATAATGTACAGCACAATTCCTTCTTGCATTAGGCGTACTGACGTGAAGTTTAAAAAGGGAACGTATTTGTTTTTTGCAAAGCGAAGCATCAAATTTGAAATTCGAACGATAACTTTCAACATTTTTAAACTCGATAAAAGTATTCGTTCGATAATTTTATCCTGAAAGGAAATCTTACCGATTCGTATAATAAAATAGCGAGGGTTTATTTTTTAAATTTTTAGTTTGTTCGGTTCCCGGGTGAGACAAGGGAATTTTAGAAGATCTTTGAATGCAGTTTTGTTTCTTTTAAAAGATAAAGGAATGTTTCCTTTCAGTAAAATGAGCTAACTAAATGATATAAGGTAGTTTCCCTCCAGGGCCCTTAAATTTTTTCCACCCTGTATACATATAAAATCCGGTGTGTCTGTGTATTTTGAATAAAAGTAACAAAAATAGAAAGGGGTGATTAAAGAAGAGTAATAGAACACAAATCAGCGATTATTAGAATTCTTTTCTGTCTGTCTGTCTGTTTGTTTGTTCGTGCACATCTCCGAAACCACTGAACGGATTTGGATGCGATTTTCTTTAATATAATTGCATATCCCTGACCAACATTTAGACTACAAGGGGTGTTCATAAAATAACGCCCAAGCCAAGAGCGGGGCAGAGTTGAATAAACGCGGGTAAAGCCGCGGGCAAAAGGCTAGTAATAAATAAAACTTTGCAAGAAAACTGAAAAAAGACAACATTTACGTGGACAGGAGTCTTTGGGAAAATTGTTTTGTATGATCAGGTTAATATGTGCTTTAGGTGAGAGTAAGAAATCTTTAAAATCTGCTATTTTTTATTTGTTTACTGACAATCAAGTGAAATATCAACTTCCAGTTTCTTTATCCAAATTCTAAGAAAAACAAATTGATAGAATTTTTTATTTAGTTTAATTTTAAATATTATTTAGTTTTAATTTTATAATTTTTTATTGTTATGTATTCGATTTGTTGTGTAATAAATAGACGTTGTTTCAAGAAAAACAAATTAGGTTCTAAATTACATTTTGAAGTACTATTTTAAACATTTTCATAACAAACACCGATAAGGGGTGCAATTGTGTAAGAAAATCGTATTAATTTTCCAGTTGTCAAACAGCTATTAGCAACGTACGTTTTACGTCGTACGTTTCTTACACAATTCCACAACTGGTGTATTAGAATAATGTTGTAATATATAATATAGCCCATTATCGACTATAGAAAGCTTTCACTTCAGATCAAAATTCGGCCATGACTAAAACAAAGTCCTACATATACAAATGCTTTGTTTTGATAGATATGATAGATGTACGAATACTTTGTTATTTATTTATTTATTTACTCATAGGAAGATTAACAGACAAATAGGTACAGTAAAAATTTAGAATAAATAACTAAACGCCGATAAAAAATCTTCACCTAATAGATGACAAAATTAAATAGAAGTGAGCCTTAGGGGCACAACAGTTTAACTTAATAGTTTTATTTAAATTACAGTTTTAGCTTACAAGCTTATAAGCACATTATATTTCATATATATATCTATCATAACAAAGTATTCGTGTAGCTAGGGCCCTCTTGATCTTAAGTGAAAGCCTTCTATCGTCGATAATGGGCTATAATTTGTATCATCGGACTAAACTATCGTAAGGAGCCGTTAAACTGCCATTTCAGTCTCTCCTCAACTCGGGTCCGGTGTACAGTATAATTAATAGCTACTTTAGACAACATTCCGGGGTCCCGGTGAGGGGCCACCCTCACAGTCCGGTGGGTCTATCAAGGAGATAGGGCTTGAATCCGAAAACTCAAACGTCAAACAAAAAAAGAAATGCAACTTTTCGAGGTCCTTGTTTGTCTTTTCATATCTGCTGTTTGAATGGTTAACGATTTATTTTTTGGCAATTTTATGTTATTAATTGTAGAATATCACCTACTGTGTTTAAAGGGCAGGTAGTCACCAACGACGTTGAGTTGACCTGTGTCGGTGCAAATATCGACAGAAACTACATTGAAATAACGTTCATATCAGCACGCACTGCATTACAACGTCGCTGGAACTCCAGCAGCCGTAGCACAGTGTTTAATCGCGCGCGACGCCACTTAGTTGAATCACAAGTGCGAGGAGCGTGCCACGATAGTTGTGCGATTAAACAGTACGTCACACTCCTTGCACATGTGATTCAAGTAGTGGCGTCGCGTGCGATTAAACACTATGCTACGCCCGCTGATAGCGATAAAATAATACTTTTCCCATGGACGCGATGGACGGAATTATTTTTCCATTATATTCCTCATATTTTCTTTGTATTTTAGAGCAAGAACCAGCATACAAATACCATGAGTGGTTTCAAAGAAACAACTAATTGTACTTAATTTTAGTCTAAAAACAGCTTGACTTTGAACAATCTTTCCATGTTGTTTCATGCATGAAGTTGTTCTTTATAGTTTAACTAACAATACATATTTTTTCATAATTTTTAAACATGCTGTTTAAGAGAAATAACTTCATCGATAGAGTCATTTTCGGATGACGTTGGAAAGAGAATATCTTAGTTAGGCTTGGGCCATTTTCAGACATAGTCAATAACGACACGATTTTGACGAATTTCTGTGTTAAAATATTGTTAATGTACAAGTGTGAAAGGTCCTTTGTGGTATACATGTATGCAGCAGGTTTGTAATGACCCGTTTGACGTTCAATTGCCAATCAATTAGTGCACACATACGAGATATGAAGCTAATGTAGGTATAGGTAGGTAAGTAGATAGGGGACTGGAATATCTCAGAGAGGTGGACATGCAATTACTGAACAATACGCTAGCAATAATAGACTAGATTACATATATATTGCTACATACGGTTTCTTTGTGATTCTGAACCTACATGACATACTTTAGAGATTTTGGGATTTTGTTCTTGAGATTTATATCGTGGACAGACCTAAACCGACAGACAAAAAAACATATTTTCATTAGAAAAAATTGAGCTACATGTACCAGATACGACAATGCCCTATGGATTTAGTTGAAGTTATAAGTATATCTGAACCATGTTAAGCATGTTTGTCAATCAATCTGAGAGCCATAGCTTCTTTGAATGAATGATAAATCTTGAAACTTATTAAAAGCAAACTGAATCTCTTACGAGGCCCCTTTATGCCTGGATTTTTGTCAAGATTCATACAAAAGGTAGAAACTGATTGTGAAGTCACCATCTTATTTTCTTTATAAGTATTATCTCGCGACGTCTCTATACAGCCCAAAAAGCAAACAGCAAACAAGAAAACTCCTCGCGACAAAAGAGCAGACTCCTTTACAGTTTTTTAAAACTCTTCTGATCTTCATCCATAGTTTGTTTATTAGTTCGATGACTGATTAATTTGACCTCAAACTCAAATGTTTAAAAATTACATAAAAATTTTAATAAATGCTTCCGCTACTGAGTATTTATTTCGGATTACTTACCTATGTATCTAATTTAACAGATTTAGGTTTACCCTTATATATAATAATAAAAGCTGAAAATAGAAATATTTTCAAATAGAAAACGGTTCTAAAATAAACAATTATTTAAACCACACCTAAGAAAAATAAACAAAATTATATAATTTTCATCTACCATTACATTAATAAACCTAACAATAATTATTATATTTTCTGTTTAAAGTTACTAAGTTATTTAAAAGTTTTGTTCTGATTATAGCTCATCACCGGATATGAGGTCAAAGAAGATATTCCGTATTATTTCCGGGGTCTTACTGCAGTTTTACACTTTCAAATCAAATCAACTGGCGCAGCTGTTCTCAAGTTATGTTGTGAACGGAAAGACAAACGTACAGAATATGAGATGTGATGGAGCCAATTTCTTTGACGGATTACTATCGTTTATAAGCCTTCTAAGGAAATACAAAATAAGGGTTACACTCAGTAAAGATTCAGCTTTCACTCAGTTAGTCTACTTAATTAGACATCAGTAGGGTTGCCATATGGTCCAGATAAAAAAACCGAACATTTTTTATCAAAGGGTATCAAAGGGGATTTTTTTTGGTACAATTTGTCGAAAGGGGGGGACCCTCCGATTTTGGCCAGATCAAACTGAGAAAATTACCGGAATTTACTAAGGGAATTTACTTTATTATATAATCTGTGCTGAAGACAATGAAACACTTAGTAAACATTAAAACTTATATTTATTATTGCTATTGGTAAGCAAAAAATCACTTTTTTACATATTTGGCACTAGATGCTACTGTTTTTAATAAACGTTTATCGTCTGAAATTGTTTCTTTAAATTCAGTGCAACTGAAAACACATAATTCACTTTTTACGGTATTCACCTACGTAGTTAATTTCTTTCGTCAGTCTATACATTACCCATTACGCTAAAAACTTTTTGTACGAAGGCATTGGATACGGGAACACTGCACACATATTGTACCATCTCGTGAGTGAGAGATATATCGTGTATGTTCAAAAAAATGGACATTCTATTGTCCGGTTTTCCAAAATTTTCTAGACCGGACAGCCGTTCAAAAAACCGTACTGTCCGGTCCAAAACCGGACATCTGGTAACCCTAGACATCAGCCACAGCACAAAGTAATAAGTTCTGATTCCGCAGTGCATTCGGAGTATTTCGGACGAACAAACTTGTTCAAAGCTCCCTAATGCCTTGATGCCGGAGACTACTTACCAGTACATATCTCATCAAAACTTATTTGGTAAGTTTTATGAGAGGATCTTTGATTACTTTCTTCTCTACGTAATACCTTTTTCACGTAGTACCTGATATAAAGATTGCACATTATGTTGTGATTGTACGTAATTGAGTTTCTATCAAAGAAAACGTTTGTCCACTGCTGGACATAAACCTTTCCAGGACTTTGCCACTCCCAGCGGTCATCCTGGAAGAATTGCCCATACTCACACACGCTGGGCAGGCGGGTTGGTGAGCGCGGTGCCGGAACCCTCGCACCAGTGACGTCGCTGGCCGTCACCAGTCTGTTCCATATAAGGCCCGGCTATTAGGGATGGATATACCGCCATCCGTTGGTCCCAGGCATGGTGGGCCTCCTGGTTTTTTGCTTGTGAGCTGTCCTCTTACTCTCCCCCGAATTACTTCGAGTGGGTATCCAAGAAAGATGGTGGTACCTTCACAGTCGAGCCCGGCAACAGCTCTACCACCTTCTAAGTTTTTAAGTTGATCATGAAAATATGTAAAACATGTTAAACGCCGAAATAGCCTTGTTTTTACGCAGTATAAAACATTTGTTCTTTGGTAGGCCAGTTTTTCGTAATACACAGGTATTTTGTTTCGCAACACTTCAACAGTAGCTGTAATGATTTGTTTTAGGAGTTAGAGCAAAATTTATTCCCTTTTCTACCGCATTATGTCTCACAAAATGCTTGTGATTTTAATTTAAAATCTTAATTCCACTTACATTAAGCTTAAAACCCACATATAAAACAGTAAAGATAAGATTTTAACATGTTCTTGATGTGAAGGTAACGGTGAGACCTGGCGGTTATGTATAGCACTCTTTATATATAAAACCAAAACAAACGAGAATTTTTTTCAAATTCTTGTCTTTGGATTTTTTTCTGATTGATATTTTCTAGTTTGTAATGCACTCTAATAATATTTAGAGTATTCATAGCGATGAATTTCGCAAAATAAACTTGGCTTTATTAATTCCCATAGCTTAATTAAAAAAAAAATCTTTTATTTTTGTTTATAGATTCCTGCACGCTTCTTAAATCACCATCCACACCACGTACAATCAATCTGTCGTGACCTCTGTGACCTTGAACACTTGGGAGAAGTTGTATATGTTCAGAGGTACTAAAACAGAATGGATACAAAGTAGGAAAGCAAAAACGAACCCAGAAAGGAGAAACATCCTGAGGTTAGCCCACATAAGAGCGTTTATACTCCTCGTTTGAAAAGAATAACGGACAAAATTGGAACAGCACTAATCAAAACCACAATGGACCCGTGTCCTGGAGTGAAATATCAGTTTATTTTCTAAATTAACTGATTAATTTGCAAAGCACAAAACTAAATAAAAATTAACTAAATAAAAATATAAAATAAAACAAACATAGCTGGCCTCAAAAATTAAAAACAACTTCTGCTCCATAATTGCGCGCCAAAAACATCAAAACATAGAACCGTACTTATATAATCTATGTGTAGAAAGTTATAAATACTACAAAGCAGTTTTTTGAGTGTTGAAAATTGGAATAGGGAGATGGTTCTCAAAGTTCTCGATCATTTTCCGCCCAATAAAGTCTAGTTTAATAGTTTCTCTCCTGTCTTTCTCTCTTGCTGCATACTTACGTAGACTACTATACACATGCTACTATATCATCTCTTTGACATACTTTAACATGCAATGTATATCTGGCTGTATGTTTGTTAGCTTATAACCAGGTATAGGATAATCGGATCGATATACACCTAAAGTTCGAAAAACTGAGAAAGTTTCTAGATGTGGAGTCGGCTGCTTATAATATTACTTTGAAAGCAAAAATCTTGGAATTACGGAATTACTTAAAACATTACGATAATGTAATTCTTAATTGAGATGTTACCGGCAAGGTAAATAAATAAATAAATGAAATAAAATAAACAGGAACTTAATTTCCTAGGAAATTTATAAAATGCCAAGCTTATTTAGGCCGAACAGAGCAAAAGGCAAAACAGAAGTCCGATCAAAAATAAAATAAATAAACAGATAAGTAAATCAACTTGGCATTTTACAATTTTTTTAGAAATTGTTTACAATTTCATACAATTTCTGAATAATACACATTTACGGTACAATCTTTTGAGTATTAGGTACATCATCGTAACGTTTTAAGCAATGCCGTAATTTCCATAACTTTTACTATCAAAATAAATAATATTTTAAAAAGCCGACTCCACACCTACAAACTTTTTTAAGGATTTTCCCAATTTTAGGTATAATATCGATCCGATTATCCTATCCCTGCTTATAACACAAGGACAACTTAATGAATTTTGTTGCGGATTTAACTGTCTTTAAATTGCGTTTGCACTCAAACTAAAAAAACGAACATTTTCAAGGTTATAAAAATTGAGGCCAAGTGCTTATTGCTAATGTAATTTTACTTTAAGCACACTTGAAAAGGTTCGATTTACGAGTATTTTCAGGCCGCCACGGTATCCGGTCCACCAGAAAATTAGAGGCTTATCCCAGATTATACTTAACACTGAGGATCGGGCTCCCGCACCAACTTTCTGGTGTATTCTGACTACATTACTACAAGAATACTGTTAACAAAAGATTTCAGGTTGCGTCAAAAAACCGGAATATTTTATAGCAAAGGCTCGGTGTTCGTCAAAAGACAATTTGACTAACGAGTAATTTTCCTACTTTTACTTTATCGTACCTTGTCGCATTATGCGTTCTGGCTACGACGTTGCAGATCTACAAGCGAGAAAGCTACAAAAACTTGCTACGCCCGCGCCTCCGCCTCGTAGCAAGGAACATTCAACATGACTGGACTCTTAAATCCAACCATCAGCCCGTATTCGTCCACTGCTGGACATAGACCTCCCCCATACAGGGGTCTTAAATGATAAAAATAATTAAAATTTCTCTATTTTATAATGTAAATCTTAACAATAGATTATATATATGATATTATATTAAAATGTATAACTTGACATTAAAAATACTCTAGGTACTGTCTATATTTACTCTTATAGAATTAAATGAGACTTGAGGATAATTCATGATTTATATAAAAACGGCTCACCTCAATACGTGTTATGATCGGGAAAGCCGACCAGTTTCAACAGATTTAGACTGCCTTCATGTGGGTGAGTGAAGACGTTTACGCGACGATGTTACGCCTCACACAGTGTGAAATCTGCTGAATCTGGTCGGCTTTTCCGATCATAACACGTATTGAGGTGAGCCGTTTTTATATAAATCATATATTTACTCTATTATAAATTAGATGACAAATCAGAGGAATACGCGCATGAAAAACTTGTAAAATACAAGTTTTTATGTTCATGTAATGTGCTCGGTAAGTTGGGCAGAATTAGGCTGCTGGTGGTTTATTTTATTCCTTACATAATCGACGACGGTACCCTAAACAGGGATTATGTCCACTATAAATATCGAATCCAAAACGCTGAGTTATAAAAGTAAATATAGCGTCAACATATCCCTGAGGCCATAGATAAACCGATGAGCGTATAAAATCCGAAGTTTTATGTATGGCAAAATTCGTCCGACCGCTTTCTTTAGAACCAGAAAAGTTATTGCAAAGCTTTGTTCATCTCAAAACAAAGGGCTTTGTGAAAACGAATAATACGGAAGTCGAAAAGTTTGTTAATTACTTTTAACGCAATCAAAATGAATATTCCATCTAGTACATTTTCTAAGTCTTTTGATATTACTATATGGCGGTGTCAGAAGGTAAATTAGCAGCTAATGCAATCAGAGGGCCCCGAGGCGTTTTATGCTTTAATCAGAGCGACATAACTTAATTAATGGGGGCCCCTTGGAACCTCTGATATCTTTTGACACGTTTGTCGGAGACGGCAGTCTCGTCAGCGAGTGGAGTGTGTGAGAAGAATTCTGGATGGATGATCATATGTAAGAGTATGTTGTGAGGTACCTACATGGATAGCTTCTAAATTATGAAGTTTGATATACTTGCAAGATTTCCTTTCTTTTGCATTACCATTCGTAATGGCTATGCTTTTGTATGAGTAAACTTATGGACTAAAAGCTGACGACCTCAACGGTTGGGTATGAAGACTCTTTAAATAGACTAGACTCATAGACTTTTAAATAAGACTCTTTCAGACTCTTTAAATAGACTTTTAAAGGACCTTTAAAAACAAAAATAAATAAATAAACTTTTACAGAGGTTGGGTACTCTCTGTCCCCCTCTTCAAGGTAAAGCTGAAAAGGCCAAAAGGCCGACAGCAAAAAAGATCAACTCAAAAAAAAAAAAAAAACGGTTGGGTAACTTTCTCGTCAACAAAGCTCAGAATAAAATTTACCTGAGGCACCTTTTTGCAAAAATCGTTGAACTGGCAGGCCGCACCTGGTGGTTTCGTATGTTAAGGAGAGAATGGGGGGGAAGAAACCCAGTCTGGGGAAGTGGTTGCGGGGGATAGGGAGAGGGAGGGAAGGGGGACCCTTTGGTACCATTATTTACTTCCCCCGGAATTGCGTTTTTTGCAACCTGATCTTTGAGGTTGTCAGCTCTTGGTCCATTACTAATATAAGAACATCGCAATTCTTCTATTTCTGCTCAAAATTAAACTGCTTTCTTGGTAAATAAAAGCAACAGTGTGCGTGACATTTAATATTATATGTTTTAATTTATAATAAGTTAGGTTATATATAACATAACAGATGAAATTTTTATGAATCAGACTGGTGACAGGCAGCGGCGTCACTGGTGCGAGGGTTAACGGCACCGCGCTCACCAACCCGCCTGCCCAGCGTGTGTGAGTATGGGTATTTCTTCCAGGAAGACCGCTAAAAGTGGAGAAATCTTGGAAAGGCCTATCTATGTACAGCAGTGGACGAAGACAGGCTAATGGATGGATGGATGGATATATAACATATGTATGTACAGTATAATAATTGTCGAATATGAGGCTGAGCCTACACTTCATGAAACGAAATTCAATTCTCTAATATCTTTCAGAACATAACTAATATTTTACAAAAATAACTTTAAATATGAAGGTAAATATGCAAACATTATCATAGCTGATTTTAAGATTTCAGCATGTTTCAGAGGAAATAGGAATATTTGCAGGGTAAAGCCTCCTTCCACAAACACAAGACTGGGTATTCCGAGTTGTAACATTTCTGTTGAAATTTAAACGAATGTCACAGTGTAGTTTACTAATTAAAAGAAAAGTTTTCGTCTTACAGTAGGGGAACCGGGACGCGTGTATGACTTCCCATCTTCTGTACGTCCCCTAAGGAGAGACAAGCGCGGTACGGATTTCTATGGGGTTAAACAAATAAAACATCGAACTCTGTACGTCCCTTCGAGGTGACGAAATCGATACGCCTTTTTACCGTGTAAAAGTTTAATTAAACGAAATTAACTCTTATTACTTCAAGCGGAAGTGCAAAATATTTATATATATTTGTCCATCTTTGTCTCTACACTACCAAAAATACCTGCAAAATAGACAACTTTGAACTCTAGTACGTTGCAAGTATGATAAAATTGGCATGTCGTAAATTGGGTCATATTCATAACAAAGTGATTTCGCGCGCATTTAATTTTGTCACAGTTTTTTTCTGCAGCACAACCTCGAATTAATATTGTGTAAGAACAGTTTAAATGGATTAAGAGCGATTTAAATGTCTAATTATCGTATTTACGAAATAGATGCAATAAAGGCAAAATTTTCCAATAATGCGAATAAGTACAAAAATCAAATCAATCTTTATTCCAATATGTGATGTGATGTGTGATTACATGAGTGATGATTTGATATTCGTACTTATTCGCATATACCTATCGGAAAATTTCGCCTTTATCGCATCTGTTTCGTAAATATAAAAATTACGTAACCGAAGCCATCATGTAATAACTCTATGTCAACAAAAAACATTAAATTAAAATACCAACACAAAATTTCATTAAAATGTTTGAATTTGGAAAAATCGTATGATGATTGATAGCATATATTTCTGCACTGTAGTATTTCTCAAATTCATTAAGTCATTCCTGGAAATGCTTCCCAAAAAAGCACCCCAATTTATCTCCACATACTGCAATATCCATATACTACAATATCATTGGAGAAGAGATACTTATAATGTAGAGATAATAAAGCCGATTCTGATGGCTTTAATTTTAGATTTAGTGCTGTCAAAACTAAATTTTCTTTGATACGAAATAGTCCTTAAGCGTTAGGATTAGGAGCTAAATTTCTTTGGAAAATTTTAAGCTTTGACAGCACTAAAACTAAAATTAAACCCTTCAGAATTGGCTTTACTATATGTATATACTTATAATATAATTAACACCACGCATTTTATATCATCTAAATAGGGTTGAATAGGGAAATTCAATATTCTCGACTAAAATAATTACCGAACTTATTATAATACGATATTTCTAAACGGTAGAAGTGTTATTTGGTTACAGATTTCGTATGTTATCGTTACATCCTTATATCAGAAGCATCTGGTATAATGCAGGTTATGCAGGTAGACCTATTGAGTACGGATTTATGTTAACTTTAACAGAAAAAGCGTATCGATGTCGTCACCTGGAGAGGACGTAAAGAGTACGGTATTTTAGTTGTTTATTAGCACATAGAAAAACCGTACCGAACTTGTCTCTCCTTGGAGCACGTACAGAAGATGAGAACCGATGTATGCAACCGGGGCAGTCTTTAAATGTCATATTCAGTATCAGATTTAGACTATATAAAATCAAATATTTGTACATCGGAAGTAAAAACATACATACTTACATAATATACTCACGCCAGTCTCCCAGAGGGGTAGGGAGAGACTACAGATTTCCATCTGCCACGATCCAGACACACTTCTTTCGTCTCTTTTATCTAATCTAGTCATACAAGCTCTTCTATTCCGGGTACTTTTGACATGGCCCTTCTTCAGTAGTCAGCATACGTCATTCTACAGTCGAGCTGTACTTTCCACTTGCGCACCATGAATTTTTTTTGTCACAATGATTTACAAATGGTTTTGTTATTTCGTTTGTATGAACTAGGATTGCTCCGCAGGCCTCTTTAAGTTACAGGGTTTCAGGTGCTTGACAAATAAGTGAATTTTGTTTAATTGAGCCCTTAATTAACAACACGTATTTATGAAAAACATATTTTTGACATATTCGACGGGATGCCAATTTGTAAAAACTTTAAAAACCAAATGGCATTTAATTTGAGTAGAGTGTCGTTTTGTGTTGCATAACTAATTACCATCAAAATAGAGAAGTTACAAAGACTGCAAATATTTTGGAACTGAATAACGTTAAAAGCCCACACATACTCGTATACAACAAAAATAAGCAATTTTCAAAGTTCAACTGTTTTACAAAATGATCTTTAAAGGCCCATTTATGCCTGCAAAAAGATTTATACAAGAGGTAATTTTTTTCACAAGTATTATCTAGCGGCATCTAATTACGTCTCTATTTAGGCCAAAAAGCAAAATTTTATGAAACACCATCATAATTAGCTGTCAGGATATCGTAAATATGGCTTCATTTTTACGCAAAGTTTAGCAAGTTGTATAATTCTTATATGTATATACTGTAAATAAAAAAAGAGAGAAATACAGACGTCGTTAATGTAAAGAAGACTAAGTTTATACAGTTTTCTATAAATAAACAGTTACCGTTTCATGGAAAACAGACGCGCGATGGTTTATATGAGCAAAACGGATCGCATATATCATGTGACTTTTTTTTTATCTTTGTTGGAGGGTTTGGTCACGATGTGATCATGTCACCCTTATTGTACAAATTAAAGATAGATATTTGCTAAAAACTATAAAAAAAAAAAAAAAACATACACACAGTCATTTCTTATTTTGATACAAATCTTTGCTAATTTCAGCAGTATCTTAGCTTCCTCTGAATTTGGAGCAGCCAAGACGCTGTTACAGCCATCTAATTCAAAAATAGAATTACAAAATAATAATGACACATAAAAACTGGTTAAACCTATCCTATAAATAAAATTAATCTATCGATTAAACAAACTTAAAATATCTAATAATAATAATAATAACAAAATTTGCCTGAAATTTAATTTATAGACTGAAAATTTGATCTAAATCGCTGCCCTGCGGAAGGGCACGGAACACTTTTACCAGGAGCGGAAGGGTCCCCAAGATACTGGCGACATTACCTCGTTGTATTGCCAGGCTTAGCCAAATATTCGTCTTCTTTGGACTTCATTTCGTACACATTCCATTAAAGTATGATAGACTTCTTCGGTTACCCACACTCACTGCAGTTTGGTGTGTCTGATTTACGCATTAAGGCCCTGCCATTCCAAAATGAGCATTTTGTTTAATTAATATTGTCAGTTCAATATCTCATTCAAATACAAGTTAAATATATGTTACAATAGAGGATATACTCTAAACACAAGTTGATCTAAAAACGTAATTGAGTAAACTTCACTAGATAGAAAAAAATCACTAAGTAAGCTCGTCAAATTGCGAATAAATGTGTTTATAGCAAAAGTGTTCAACGGAGAGAATTAAAACTTTTCCTGAATTTTCTTTACAGACAACTTAAGACACTTATTGACCCATTTTTATTTATTTCTCAATACTTTTTCAGAAATTCCAGAAAAACCTCGCAAATTCACCGATTATGCGTGCTCGCAGCGCACGAAGCGAGCGTTCTAATGTAGACTTTCTGACAATATCATTGAGTTCAAAATTACTTAATACGATTATTGTGTTGGATGCGTAGAGCCTTAAGTATAAAAACTTATTTAGTGGGATGTGTCCAGAACGTAGTCTAAAAGAGAAGAGAAAAAAGGTTTAATATAATAGTAAGTTTTGGCAAAAGATCACTGTTCAAAGCCTGGAGGCAGTTGGCTGACCTCCATTGTCGCAGCGGTCTTAGTTTATTTGCAAACAATAGGACTTACGTGACGCCATATTTTAAATTTTTTAAGAAAATTATTTGTTATCCAGCAAGCTCCGGGCTTCAAAGGGAAGTTTTGTTCTTATACAAAATTGCAGTTAGTTACTTTTTTGATCATCTCTTGTAGATATTATTTGTATACCTCTAATAAGGGGATGTGTCTTATTTTAATCATATTTTTAATATATGGGTAATAAAAAACTTAAATAACATTAAAAAACTAGACAACCTACAAATTAATATATATATAAAAGATAAAATTATACCTAACTAAATTAAGAAAAAACTAAGAAAAGCTTCCCTATGAATTAAACCATATAAAATATGTATATATTTTTTTTATATAAATATTATCTTTTTTTCTATCATTGAGTCAAATTTTAAAATTAAATGATAAGGAAATGGATTTACAACGTTCCGATTTCGTAACAAATATCAATCCCTGTATGTAAGAAATATCGTTTATACTACACCTGCTCGGAAAGTACCTTCTTACTTTTTTGAAAACGATGCAGAAAATACGTCATTACTGTCATACATACATATATGCGGGCGGAAAAAGTGTATGAAAATTCATTGTTAACGTGCTTGAGCGGGCAGAAAAAGTATATGCAAATCCATTGTTAACGTGCTGTTTTTTTTTTAAATAACATAAAGCGTGAGCAAGTGGCCAAGTGGCCAGTATTATTTTGCGAACTCTTACATAAAACTCTAAAAATGATACTGGCCACTTGCTTTTCCTGTACATAATAAAAAATAAGAAGGAAATAAAAAGTGACAATCGCACGCGAGTCATTCGGTTTCTTTTATTGTATCTTGATTAAAAGTAAGATTATACTATTTCCTCGCAGGTGTAGTATAAAGCACTATGTATCACTCGGGAGAAAGTGCGATTCCCAACCCGTGTGTATTAAGGCCCTTGGCTTCGCCTCGGGCCTCAAACTATACCCTCGTTGGTAATCTTCCCCTTGCTTCTCTCGGTGAACTATTATTTGTATCGTTTAACTGCAAATGTTTTTTTCATTGAATAACCATCACTTGTTAACAAGAATGAAAAACGCATAGTAGGTAGCTCTTTTAGCGAAAGATAAAATTTAATTTTGGAGCGACTGTTAAACCCTTCGACCTAAATAAAATAAATGGACGGGCCACAGCGTACAGATTTTTGAAGTTTGTAAAGTGAGTGCCGGCTCTCATTTCATCTGTCTGTCTCTGTTAGAAGAGTGACAAGTACGCTTATTATTAAATGTCATGCAAATAACTGACGAAAAAATGCCTTCTTGTGCATTTCCAAAGTGCAAAAAGCAAAATAAAGACTAACAATTAGGTATTGAAGTATAGTATATATCCAATTGCTTGGACTCGTTATGAGTGAGCAAATTGTAAAGACAAGGCCCGTCCATTCATTTTATTTTGGTCGAAGGTTAAACCTGTATTTTATTAAATATTACAACATGGAACAAACACCAGGTCTTTTTAAATATCTAAATAAAAAATATGGTTATTATAAACCATATATTATATTATATCACTACCCGATGCCCGCAAATTTGCTTGCAAAGATTTTGATTCATCCGTCCATCAGCCTGTTTTCGTCTACTACAGGACATGGGCCTTTCCAAGATTCCACTCTTGGTGGTCCTCTTGGAATGCCTGTATGGCTCAGCCACACGCTCGACGAGTTTTTGTGCGCGAGTCAAAAGCCTGGCATGGCAATGTGACGACGAGCTCCACACGCTCGCGCTACGCGCCAGTATTGTTATTCATACGGCAATTGCCATAACATACGGCATTCCATAACTTTTTTTCAGATTATAGGCTTTTCACATACCGTATTATGGAATATGGCATCTTAATTTATTAATATAATAAACAGTTCTTATATAAATATAATAAAACGGCAACTTTGTGTTTTTTTTTGCCATAAATACGGCAATTTCAAACTTTAGATACGGCAACTTGAAAATTTACAATGACAACACTGTGAACACTGCTACGCGCACACAGTACTAAAAAGTGTTCTGTGCACAGTACGTATCAGTACGTATCGAGCGGTCTTGAGAGAAGTACGTGCGGTTGATTTATGCAGGTATGCCGCCGCATGAATTGTGATTATTATTACCGTATTTTTCTCTTACTCCAAAATTTTTAATCCCTAAATACACAATTCATCACTCTGTATCACACCTTTAAAATTTGTATTTCGATAAATCCTTTCTTTGCCCGCCAAATTCCAACTTTGTAAGCTCTGTATTTCCCGAGATTTTCTGCCTTGAAAGTGGAAAATACGAAGATAAATATTTTAATCAAACTTGCGTGGTGTTATGAGAAGAAAAGTCGGGTTTCCTTTGATAAAGTTCACCTAGCTATAGCGAATATTGCGATACGCTCTTCCATGCCTCCAATGCTTGACTGAAAATTAATTTTCCTCTTTTTTGTTACGGTTCCGTACCCAAGGGGCAAAACGGAACCCTATTAATGTCACTCTGCTGTCTGTGCGTCCGTCCGTCCGTATGTAACTCTAGCTCGTAGATGGAATGAGTTACAGACCTGAAATTTGAATATTTTGTGTAGAATGTTATCAATATTCAAATAGTTTATTTTGTAAAGTAAGTATACGTAATACACTTTTTACAATTCCAATTTAATCTCATAAAAATATATGTAATAAAATAATAAATGTACATTTTTCAGGGAATGTCCCATATGTGAAAAAGCAGCATTTTTCTAACCCTAGCATGTAGGATGTCACTGTCTAGCTAGAAGCTCAATGATTAGAGTAGGGACATTAATTTTTTTATCATTAGAAAATAAAGAAATGGAGCCGTAAAAGTTGTCAGTTTGAGACCATTTTTGTTACGGCGTCTCAAAAACTAAACTAGTAAGGAATTTGGAATTCATGTATCATTTACTCTATTTTATTTAAACAACATAACTAGAAATTTAATTATGGAAGAATAATTTTGCTTTATTGAACCAGCGAGCGAAGTTCTCCGAGTCTCCTTGAAAAATCCGGCGTTTGTATGTACCTTATATATGTTTGTCCAACGATAACTAGTAATTGATCGGAACATCATGAAATTTGGTAGGCGAGTAAATGAGACAAAAATAATTTTTAAATTCGTAAATGAGCCAAATCAGTCAAGGGGTTTCCAAGATATGGAGTTGTAAGAGGGGGTCCGCGAGTTCACAGTTCGGGGTGAACTATAATACATTTGCATAGTTTCATAAATATACCCAGACTTATTAAGGCGCTACGGGAAAAAAATTGACACTTTAGAACTTGCAATATCTACTTCAGTAAAGAATGTATTATTTTGCAGAATTTTGTAGAATACTATTTTTGTAATATATTTTTTAAGAATTTGTTAAACAGAAACGCGATTAGAGAAATTCGGCTCGATAAAAATATTTATTGAAATGAGGTCTTATTCGACACCAATTCTCCTGGTTTGACATTTTAGAACAACATATGGAATGCAATTATATTTTATCACATGGGTTTTAACAATATCTAAGACCTGGTTAAACAAAATTTTAATAGCAACTTTAGTACATTTTATATCAATAAAAAACTGATTTTATGCTACTTTTCCTCGAATCCGTTCCTCTTGCACTGACACTTTTTTCGCATATGGAGTAACAGGGACGCTAAAACTTTTACATTTCGCCTTAACTTACGATACTCGAGTTATTGTCGGACAAACATTCATACATACAGACATACAAATGCCGGATTATTCAAGTAGACCCGGAGAACTTCGCTCCCTTCGCTCACTTGTCCAATTAGAATGCTAAGGAACCCACAGGGCACGAGGCCTGCTCGCACTAGACCTAATCTCAGTTTTCCGTGAAAATGACAGATTTCATCTGCTTTTTCGTATGATCGCGTAATGGATCGGCCTTTAGGCCATCATAAGGTGATTACATACCTACCGGCAAACATCTGGAGCAAAAAGCGGCGCGGAGTGGCGGAAATATTTCATCCTAAATAGAGAATAGAGACTTTGCGATTTGTACCATTGTTGTTTGCTAGTATCATAGACTACGTAGTAATACTTAGTCTATGCCAGTATCCAAGTATAATGAGAGTGTGAAATGCACGAGTGATACTTTCCGCCATACATTTTTTGTAAATAAATAATTGGTCCAATTTATTTTCCCGCAAGTGTAAAACCAGCTCAACGGGCGAAAAATATTTAAAGCATGGGTAATGGTGACAATTAACCGTCACGATATTATTATGTATCTCTAAAGGAGTGTCTGAAATGTTCCGAGTGTCAACTGATAAATCAAACACTCAAAAAACCACTTTTAGCCGACCATAATAAATTTACCTCCCGACGTGATAGCAAGTAGGATCAATGCCGTATGACGATGATCGAAATACACTTATAAATTAGATAAAATAAAATACGTATTACTTTTGAGCCTATCTCGTCCACTCTATTCACATAATTTTGCTATGGTAGGCGCGAGCTTTGACACCGGGACGAATTTCCCCCCGCGCGCTATCATAAAGCGAATAAGCCACGCCCGGAACTAGTTTTTGTTTTGGCTATGTCATACTTTTAATCAAGCAGTATTATACAATATAAGCGATAAGTAAAGCTTAATTTATGGGTATAATTAATGTTAATATGTTTATTGTTTAAATAGTTACTTAAATATTATTTATGTAGGTATATTGTAGTTATTTATAATCATAGGGTGTAAGTATATTAACATATTTTAGTGTACACGTATGAATGTGTACTTTTTATTATGACTTCTCTTTATCAATCCGGGTTTGCTGGAAGAAATCTCTTTTTAGAGATAAGCTCGCCTATGTACATGATATATCTAAGTACAATGTGAAAATAATATGTTTCTTTTGTGTACAATAAAGAATATGAATATCAATCAATACCTTACAGAAGTAACCCGCAGAAATTTATATTTTAATCCGAAATGGATCCGTCAGCGCGCCACCGAAAGCTAGATCAACAGATACATACGCCAGTTGATAGAAACGGTGTTGGCTACACTCCATACGTAAAAATACAATGCGCAATATGTGCGCTACAATTGTACAGGTTATTCAAGGGTCTCGGTATACACGCCGATATCTCCATTGAACATATTTTCGATTTGCTCGCGTGTTGGCTCGCCTCAGTCAATATGATTTATGAATAAAGTGGTGCAACCATTTGTTGTGAGCTCGAAGGGGGGAAGAGGCGGGGAGGTGAGGAGGCAGGACCGGCTGCGTACCATACGAGTGTCGGTACATATCATTTATCAGCAGGCTTTTGATGACGCATCCATGACCGTGGATGATAGATCCTCTTTTTATTTTACTTGATTTATGGATGCTAATATAGGCGTTTAGAAACGTTTATATTGATTTCTGGAGACTACTCCGAAAGGAAGTTTTACTTAACATACATTAACAAAGTTAGCTTTGCCGGTGTTTTATTGGTTTTTCTTGCAGCTACAGCTATAGTTTTCTGGATTATAATGTTCAAGTAGCTTAAGCTAGGACTTACAAAGTTACTTTTATTTATTCTAACTCAAACTCATGATAGTTTAATTTATGATAAGATATAATGTCCAAAACGTGTTTTTTTTTAAGTAATTTAATTAATATTTTTTTCGACCCCAACGCCAAGTTAGGGTGAGAAAGTAGAAAAACAAAATTTATGCTTTGTTTCTGATCGTTTAAATACAAATACTGTAGAAGGGGACTGTAGAAGCGGTGTAGTACCGCCATGCGATCAGTTGGCCAGATTTTCGAAAACATGTTTGGACAAATTTTCCTCGATAGAAATAATTGTGTTCAAACACACTGTTTCTACGAAAAGGAATCATTTACAGAAATCAAACATATTTTATTAGATAGATTTTAACAATATCTAAACTTCTGATTTTGGAAATTATGCTAGCTAATTAAGATTTTTTATAAAAATTAAAAATCTATATTTTTTCTCTTTCGCCCTGAATCACCCCCCAAACTGCGCGTTTTTTCACTTAAAGTGACAGTGACAAAAATACAATTTACATAGCTCCTTCAATACAGTCCCCTGTTCCTCTATAAATAAAAGTCAGGATTACTCGACACTCCGAAATTCCAAAAGCGTCCTCAAAACCTCGTCCCAATTAGGGTTTCCAGATGGTATCCTAAAGGAGGACATGTCCTCCTTTTTCACAATTTGTCCTCCCGTCCTCCCTCACCTATCAATTGGCCTCGTTTTTCAAATTTTGCACATACAATACCGACACCATCTTGTCACGGTTCATTCTCCTATTTCTCTCGCGTAGAGTTGCGGTATCGCTGTCACATTCACCCATTGTACTTGCATGTTACACCAGCAAAACATACAAATATTAGATTGAATAGGTAGTTCTGATAAATTTCTAACAAATAAAATATGAAAAATATTTGTATCGTTTTATTTAAGTATGTCCTCCTTTATTTTCTGAAGTCCTCCATTTTTTGCTTAGTAGCGCTGATTTGTTCCCTTTTTCTTATTTCCGTCTGGTAACCCTAGTCCCAATAGTGTGTTGCAGGCCAATGCACTTATGTTGCCAGTCTTTGTGGTTTAAGTAACTAACCAATGATTTTATACCTACAGTAGAGCCACTGAGTGATGGCGCCTATGACGTTTAAATGCCTACAAAGTATCGTAATTATTAAAAGCAAGTGAGAATTAAAAATTGTAATACTTCATTGCTGATAGTGATGTACTACTTGTTTCGGTTATTATTTTTCGATTTGAATGTTGCTTTATTGTGCAATAGAATTCGTATAGAAACAAAGATTTTTTTTTTTAATGTTTCTCATTTTTTATAGGTCGTGTTTGGGGTCACCAAGTTACGCAATAATATTTAATTAAAAACAAAACAATGACGAAGTTAAACTAAACGAAAATAAATGATAGTAAAATACTTTTTTCGATTTAGATATTTAAACATCTCTTGGGGGCCCCAGGGCACTACACCGCATAGCCCTCCGATAGCTACGCCACTGGTTTTGGCACATTTTCCTTTTGTATCATTATGTTAAATGTTGAATGACGTGTCTAATGTTGAGTAAACTCACACTTGATTTTTATTTTTTACCAAAATTTGAAATGTCTAATCACTAAATACAGCTGTCATAAGTGCCATCACTCAGTGGCCCTACTTTAACAACACAGGCAGACCAACCATTGTTTTGATATACCTACTTGTATTCGTAAGTTAGTATTTAGATTAGTATTTGCATAATACCTATAATACGTCTAGTGCCCACGAGTGAATATGTACCTGTTAAACCTTTCATTCATCTATATTCTCATAGGTGGTAAACACACTACGTAAGATGCTCATGAGATATTGATGAGGTGGAAAATGCTGAGTCAGCGACGTCATAGATAGCTATTCATCCTCTATCTACCCTCGCACTCCGACACATCGTTATCCCAACACTTACGTGTGAACCTTCATCTTCAACCTTACCATTCATATTTTTTTAAAGGGTGTGATTTTATCAATTACCTTTATAATAAATGCATTTTCAATGACCTAATAAATAATATTTGTTTGTAAAATAATAGATCTTGTAACAAAACATAATGGGGTTCTGTCACTGGATGGAGAGATTTCCATACATTATTTTAGCTGCCTGAGTTGGTCCCTGTAATACTACTTATACTTCTATACTACATAGATACTTATAGAACCCTTGATATATAAAGTCTGACCCTGGATCACTGGTATAGTCTAATACTTGCCAATATCTGGTCTGGAATAAATAAAACTATTTTTTAGTCTACCATATTAAGTATTTATTTGTTTGTTCAAGAAATAAATTTACAGATCTTAGAGCTATGCTATCTCCATTTAAAGCTGTGTTTGGTTTAAGAGAAAGACAAGCCAATAAAAGCTTTTATATTTAAATGTTTTCTTACATTACAAAACTTACAGTAGAATAGTTACTTATACTTTTACTTGTACTCAACCAAAATTCAAATGAAATTTCATCTGCTTGGCAACAACTAAGTCATTAAAAATAAAGGCTGAAATGGAATCCCCAGACACGCGTAGCAAAACTATTTTCATCTAAGTTTGACTTTCAATTTATTTATAGAATCAGTTTTACCCTTTCTTACAAATGTATTTTAAAAGAATCCCCATACACTTGTAACAAAACAAATGAATTTTCATCTAAGCATGAATTTCAATAAGAATAAGAATAGTTTAAGCATGAATTTCAATAATTATTTATATCTATAGAATCAGCTTCCTTACAATTTTATTGTAAAGTTAGATACGTGGCTCATCTATTAATTGTATCCTGAAGAAGATATCAACCCAGGATATGCCCACCTAAATTTCTTGTCCTTCTTATTAGGTGGTGAAATTGAACGGACATGATTTGGCCCCAGAATTAGTACCATATAGTGTACTTATATATCAGATTAACTCAGTACGTAAAAGTACGTTATCCTAAATCTCTTTCGGGGGGATTCCTTGATTCTGAAGTCGGAATTCACCGGACCGGCGGGTCGGAGCTGTTTGCCATGTCAAATCCCAAAAAACATTTAATTCTTATAAGGCTTTGTATGGCCTTGGTTTTTTTGTTCAGACTTTAAACATCCATGATTCAATGAAACAACATTATGGTTACACATCAGTAGCTTAGCGCAAAGTGCATAACTTAACTTTGTTATTCTTGTTTAGAATTGTAAATTTGAAAATCATTGTGGTCTGTGGCATTTGATTAGTTCAGTATTCGTGAGGTTTATAAAGCAAGAGTTTGAAATTGTATTCACAATTAGTCATGATCTTCTCAAAACCAACTTAAAATGCTGTTTTAACTTCCTTTGGACAAGATCATGACTAATTTTGAATTAAATTTCAAGCTCATGCTTTATAAACCTCACTAACATTGAACTGTTGGCGTCAACTGCGACATATCAAAATCATTTTCAGTTTTTAACTTCTAAACAAGAAATACAAAGTTAAGTTATGCACTATGCGCTAAGCGACTGACGTTTAACATTAAGTCGGATGAATCCCAGTAAAATATACTTTGGTAATTTATATTAATCCAAGTTAAAAAGACTACAGCTACAGAATTCCTTTACAAAGGTTTCTGAGCTATTTTACTCCTGATCTCTAAAAATAGTTTTATCAAAAATATGAACTAATACGTAATAGATACATATCATGAGTTTATGAAGGATTTATTTCAGCCTTTTCCAAAGACCTTCCTTATAATATTAGGTTTCTCTTTACTCCCCTATACTACTTTACAGTTTGAGCTAGGCTTGTCTTTACCTAGCCTCAGTATTTTATTAGTCTCCCATTGTCATGTGATTAATGTAGCTTGAACTGATTTCTTCTTCAGGTTCTTTAAGCGAAGTAATTAAATTAGGATAGGTACATTAAGTTTAGGTCCATTCTCACTTTTATTAAAAGGACTAGGGATTACACACTTGCGGTTCACAACGAAGGGTCACCATAAGTTAGACGATCACCATGCCAAAAGAGAACCAGTTTGAAATGCTCTATACCAGGGTAGCAGGATTTTATGGGGTTACATTTTATTCCATATATAGTTGTTAATTTTTTTAATTATTTTATTCGGTATTCAGTATGTGAAGCAGTGGGTAATAAAAGCGGGGTGGGTAGTGTCAGGGTAAGGGGCTAGATCAGGTTAGCAAGGAGGATCTTTTTCAATCTGTCACCTACATTGAATCACCAAATAATATCAAAAAGCTAACCTAAATTTTAATTAAGAATTACTTGGAAATAATATCAATCATCAAATCAAATGTCCATACAAACTGAGTGATCTGATCGAACCACTTTGTACTGAGAAGTGAAAAAAAAAGTTCGCGCAAAAAAAGTGCTTTGCAGTGGAATGTGATGTATTAACGATACTGAATCACCTCCTAAATTACTTTCCATTTAAATTGAAAGACCTTATATATAAAACTAGAACATCGGAAACGAGCCGCTTTTTTCCTGCAGATTAAAATAGTAACTATTCCTTCAGTGTTTTCTACAGTAAAAAAGCTTTCTTTTGCGTACAGATTTATTCAAGAACAGCGGACTATAAAAGCCATTGTTTTTCTCGACTGTATTGTTTCAAGTACAGAAACTGTGTGTTATTCCATTTCATATTGCGTTCCTTTATTGTCAGAGCGCGTCGACCCCGAGACGAACATTGGGGCGCTAGAGTCCTCCTCGCGGGTCCACATAGCGACGTCGGTCGTGAGGGCGGATATATTAAAGGAAGTTTGGAGAGCACTGTAACTATCCCGTACCGGGCCAGTAATAACGTAACTCGGCTTAGGTAACTCCAACTTCGCCTTAAGGACAGCTAACACAAGAGGCTGTGTTTATCGGTAATTGCACAACTTTGCACATGTAGACCGTCCCGTCTTTGTATAACCCGGCTGCTATAAAATCACCGCGTTCGGTAGTCTCTATTGTTTGTGGAGAGCGAGGAGAGGAAATCGAATAAATCCGGGCTCCTCATTTGGGTAAGCGGGTTATGGGTGGCGTTCTGATGCAGGACACGTACTGAACTTTTTTTAGAAAAATCGGTCATGGACGGTGACGAACAAAGTTGTACGAATGACTCTTTATATTTTTTTTAAATAACCGAAATCCAAATGTCCGATGTCTAAATTATTTTTCAATGCATGTGCTCGTAAAGGCCCACTTTTTATGCATCAAAACCGAACAAAAAGTCGATTATTTTGCCCTAGGGCTTTATAATTTATTTTTTTTTTATTTATTTATAATGGTTGGCTAACCTGCAGCCTTTCCTGTGTCCATAGATGTTATACTTTTTTTTCCACTGTTTAACGGCTCTGGATACAGTCCTTTTGAGCCAATCATAATTGAAAGTTCACAAGATTATATTTGTTTTCATTTCCTCACACTATGCATTGAAAAACGTAGTATGATACACGGGCGTAAAAGCAATAAATTACTCGGTTACGTTTAAAACACTCGCTACGCTCGTGTTTTAAATCGTCCTCGTAATTTTTCCTTTTCGCCCTAGTAGCATAAACTACTATAATAACTTAATAATTTTATAATTATTCAATAAGTTAATAATAACGACAGACATCTTTTCTTATAAAATACTACGGTCACTCAGTCACGAGTTGGTAGGACGTCAGACTCTCAATCTTGAAATGCGGGTTCGAAACATGACAGCTTTTCTGAACTTGAAAAAAAAAATATTATACAGGGTGTTAAGATGAAGTTGCGGAAACTGGAAACTGGCGGTAGTACACGTCCATACAAACAACTTTTACTATGGAACCAACCCCCAAATCGCAAAAAAATTATAAGCTGTTCAAAAAATTGTATGAAACAACTGTTTGTTTTCTGGATTTCTAGATTTTTCTCGCTAGTTTCCAACTTCCGCAACTTCATCTTAACACCTGTATATACCTATATATCGTCACGACATGAATCCCCAAAGGGGTGACAGAGGTGTTCCGAGTGTGAACTGTGAAATGCAAGTCACAGTCCATACTCGCTACACCCGATGACTATTACGTCCCAACGTAATGTGTTGTGAGCCCTATCGCCGTACTCCGGGCAAAAATACACGCTTTTTTAGATATGTAGGTTTCCTTACGATGTTATCCTTCACCGTTCAGCAAATGGTAAGTAAGAACAAATACTATGCACATAAATTCTGAAAAACTCATAAGTGCGTGCCCAACCGTGGATCGAATCTGCATCTCAAGATTGAGAGGCCAGCATTCTACCTGAGATTCTACCCCTGAGCTAAGTCTGCCTTTTTTCTGAATTTATATGCACAGAAGAAAACACTGTGAGGAAAACCTGCATACCCTTCTTCATGCTCACGTTCAGAAATTTAAATGAGCTGGCCTCCTACATTTTATGAAAATGAAAATGAAAATTTATGAAAATTTATGAAAATCAATTGCGTTTAAAAAGCTAAGACAGTAGCATAGTTCGATATCTCAATAAATGACGAAGTTATTGGCAATCAAAGTGAGCTTAACGGCATGTCATCCGATATGATTTCATACAAAAAGTGATATAGCTATCGCTAACTTCGGTAATACATGAAATTTCAAAAATTCTAAAAGTTTGACCTCTAACACCTTTAATGCCCCCTCGGGGTATGTCGTGATGATATGCGTTATTTGTGTGATGTTTAAATGCACTCGAATAGTCAAAGGTAACATAATTTCAAAAACCTCCGTATGTACCTTTACCTACGTAGGTAAGTTTTTGCTTTGTCTATATCGTACTATACTACTCATCCATACGAACAACTTTTACTATGGAACCAACCTTCGAATCGCGAAAAAAAATGTGTTCCATAGAAAAGTTACATACTCGTTGCTACTCGAACAAAATTTATGAAACAACTGTTTTTTTTTCTCGATTTCTCGATTTTTTTTACGAAATTTGATCTTGTATACGAATACCAGTTTCCGGCTTCCGCAACTTCGTCTTAACACCCTGTATATCTAATAAATTTGTAAAAATGTTGTGTCTGTACATTGAATATTTATGGAAAATTTTAAATGAAATTGATTATTGTACTGAGATCAAAAAACAATCTTTATATATTTATCTGTCTTGTCTATCTGTATGTATGTATGAATATTCTATTTCAACTCCAGAACCACTAAAGGGATTTGGATACGGTTTTTTTTATCATCTTTGTGACTCTAATCAACATATAGGCTATAAGGAGAGTTGATAAAATAACCACCAAGCCGAAAACTGGGCAAAGATTAGATAAACGTGAGCGGAGCCGCGGGCGTAAAGCTAGACTAGAATATAATAAGTGAACGTGTACGAACCTAGACGGAGTCAACATTTATTGAAATGGAGAGAGATATTAGTGTTTCAGGGACGGAATGTGGCTCGCAATCGAGATTCCGGGCACGTAATGACCAAGTTTCAATACTTGAGCTGTTCTAGCCGCAAGTTGGGGTCACGTATATTATTGTGAACGCAAATAATCTTCGCATCAAAGCCTCTCATTTTCCATCTTGTGTAATTATACAATAGATTCTCAAACGATGAAACCGTTTGGAGTATTTCGTACATTATGTTGTCATAAAAACAATTTCTGTTTGACACTACCGGTGATACGAAAGTATATAAACTCAACAAGTTGCAAATTTATTTCATTGTTGCAAAAATATAAACAAATATACTTTATAAAACAATAAATGTATCGTAAGTCTAGTATCTGGTCTTATTTATTAGAATCCAGAAACTTTCAGTATGACCTAAGTATATAAATTGATATAGAGTTGAGGTAGATGGGGAGGTAACACAATATATCAACGAATACATCTATAGGTAGGTAGTATAATAATAATATAATAATAATAATATGTTTTTTATTTCAGACCACAATAAAACGAACGTTTTTTTACAGTCCATATTACGATTTAATTTAAAATTTAAAAATGTCCAATATAAAATATAAAATGAAATACAATAAAATTTAAGAATGTATTTGCACTACTAAGGTATATTTATTTTTGTTGGGGGCTAGTTGCACGCGGACCTCCCATGATCTAAAATTGGGTTTTCGTTAATTTTACCAACGATCATCCTTAAAATACTATTTCCGGAGTTTCCAAGACGTACAGCCAGGTCTCCTTTGATAAGAGGCAAGACCAAGGAGATCGATAGACGTATCGAAAACGCCTGGAAGAGCTACTGGTCCATGACAGAGCTGATGAAGGGCAACCTTCCATTGTCACTAAAGCATAAACTTGTTGTCATGTATATCTTCCCTGTTCTTACCTACGGTTCTCAAACGTGGTCACTAACCGAGCATCAGAAGTCCAAAATCAAGGTTTGCCAACGAACAATGGAGCGCAGCATTCTAGGTGTAAAACGGATTGACCGTATCCAAAACGCTGAAATACAGTCTAAGACTTGCATTGCTAACTTTGTTATGCAAACTGCAAAATTAAAATGGAACTGGGCTGGGCACGTTAGTCGTATTCACCCAGATAGGTGGGCGAATATTGCTACCGAGTGGGTGCCAGATGACGGCTTTGGATGGCCATGCAGACGAAAAAGACGATGGCTGGAAGATTTCGATTCATTTATCGGGTTGGTGGTTTACAGGACTGCGATATGTAGTATCAGCAAGGGGAAGCCTTTGCCCAGCTGTGGGACAACCTATACAGGCTACATGAAAATATATATATATATGTATAAAATATGTCATAACTTTTGATCTACAGCGGGGTAATGCAATGAAATAAGAATAGACGTTGCATACAAAATCAAAATCAAACCATAATCAACTACCATTATCATAAAAAATAATATCCTAAAAGATTTATTCTTTTGTTTTTTCGTCTTTTTTTTTCAGTAATAGTCAATTTTTTCAAAGTAATGTCCGCATTTTACCATATTTTGTACCTTTTTATTATTTCCTATTTCATTATCTTTCTAACAAAAAAAAATGCACCGTTCTGTCATAAATACAACTATTTCTACGAGCGGTTAACAAAAGGCATTGCGCTCGCGTCCCATTCTTTCACGATTAAAAAATCTAAATATTTTTTTTCTTTATTTTTGTCGATATATTTTGATCCAGTTTTACCCCTTTTCCTATGTGCATTCTTACGAGGGACACAGTGACACATATAAACAATTACAATTGCAACCCATTATTGCAGCGGGACGTTGAAAAAAAGCTCTTTTACCATTACACATTAAAATTAACAATTTAGAATTAACTTTACTCATTCTCCTATACTTAAATAATTAAATTCTAGCTAATAATGGGGGTTTGAAACCCCAGACCTCCCCCCCTTATGGTGAAATACTTGATTTATCGTGAATCACGATGTTGCAGAGATCAATAAATAAACAAGCGATAATTGCAAACAATATTTATGTGTACAGAGCGGTGGGAGTATTTAGTCCGGTGCGTGACGCATGACCGCGCGCTGTGATGGACACTTGCAGTGTCAGCTCTGATTGTGTCGTTGTAATAGCGGGGTAAATTATGTTGTCGCACTATTCGGAGTACCGATAAATACTGCACAAAATACAAAGGCAATGGTTCAACGATCGGCGTCGGTGGCGATCCAAAGTAGTTAAGCTTCTAGTTTTTTGTTTTTCTTGCATAATACGCATAATATACATATACAATATACATATCTATTAGGTATGTTTTATATATTTTTCTATTTAGAAATGTATAATTTTTCGTATAACACAAAAATACATCTCTTTCAGGGAGGTAGATGGAGATTGCACGTACATATTCACACCTGTCACTCAGAGAGATAAGCAGAGACTACAGATTTCCTCATGCTACGATCCTGACACACCTCATTCGCTTTTTCCACACGCATCAATCTAGTCATACAAGCTGTTCTATTCTGGGTAATTTTACCATTGACCTTCTTCAGTATGTCACCAATTAGGTAAGCATACTTCCGGGACCAAATCCTTTTAGGATGGCCTAGTTGAGCTTTGCCTTCCATTTGCGTGCCATAAACTCCTTTCAGACTGCACTGATCCCGTTTGTCGATATTTTAATATAATGTTAAATCACACATAGGGAACGCATTTCCACTGCATTCACTCTATTTTGATGTTTATCTAGCCATACCCAACATTAACAACCACACGTAAGTGTAGGAGCCAACATTCTATTATGAACCGCCAATCTTGGCTTTGCAGTCACATTTTGGCTGCCCATCTTTATGGGTAGGGCTCCGTTTACTTTATTTCCCGCATTCACTTGTCACCGTCAGACTGCACATCTCTATTAACTACGATTCTGACACATTTCTTCCGCTTTTTGACTACATATTCAATAAAGAATGTACCATTTGAAATTAAGTCATTTTGTGTGGATGACTCAATTTTCTTATTTACGCAAAAGCGCTCATAACTCGTTACTATGTCAAAACTGCCGCGAGCTTTTCAAAAGTTGAAACCGAAATCAACTCACACGAATGGCCCAATGTCACATTATATCACAGTTGCACAAAATACTATTGTGCCACGGCATGTTCCAATCAGACAATGTGAACAACAGAGGCGCAGGTCAGTGCATCACGCGCTCTTTGTGTGACGTCATATCACACGCTCTGTATGACGTCACATCACGTGGTCGGCGCTTGCCTGCAAAATTACAAACCATGCTGTAGGACTTGTTCTATAACGCATGGTCCTTCGTTATAGAAGATATCAAACATGAAGTAAACGTAGATTGTTACTTACTTACTTAGGTAACAAAACTAAAGTAATGATCCAAATAGAGTTTAGAAAAATTATGTATTTATTAAAGCCGATTCTAGAGGCTTTCATTTTAGTTTTAGTGCTGTCAAAACTAAATTTTCTTCATTGCAAAATAATGCATAATTGTTAGCCATAGAGACTAAATTACTTTGGAAAAATAAGTTATGACAGCACTGAAACTAAAATTAAAGCCTTCAGAATCGGCTTAATTGTTTTATTAAATTGCCTTCAACAAAAGCTTAAATCAAAGCTTACTTATCATAACGTGTTTACAGGAACAATTACTATTAAAGATATAAACTAAGTGCTCTTATAACATAGTTTTAGGGTTTGTAATTCCGCCTCCGTTAGGTGTCTCACAACTACAAGCGCAGCTCCTGTAATTAGCCGAAGTCCCATCCGCAAACGCTACGAGCCACGAGCGGCTACGCCGTAGCACTGCGTAGATAATAGCATGATGCGTGCGTATGTGAATTGTATGACTTACACGAATCTACAGTGGCGTCAGTGTAATGCATTGTATAAACTTATCTGCAACACGCCGCTTATAAATTTTATTTCGTTACTTTTAGAGATATCGAAAAAATTTCGATAGCTTTAGCTTTGTAAACGCAATTGATTTTCATATAAATCTTAATGTAGGAGACGAACTCATATCACGGCGCATCGTCCTTCCACCCGCACCCCTACCTTGTACCCCCGTTGAAGGTCGGCTGTGCTATGGCCAAATCGTGGGACAGAATTTAAATACAAAAATTATGTGCACGGCTTATTTTTGCGAAAAAAAATAATTGTAATCATTTTTGTAAATTTTTGCAATCAGTATCGTGTGTATAAATTTTGATAAATGTCTCTGAGATGGAAATTGCGAACCGCACCAAAAGCGTATTCCGTATTAAGAAAATATGATAATAAATATTTTTACTTAATAAAAGCTTTTTTTACTGTTTTATTATACATATATAGGTTAAGTTTTTGATTTTATTGTTAACTCTATTTTATTTATGATAATATTCCATATTCGACTGACGACGGCCCCAAGTGGGTCGAAATATATATCGAAAGTTTATTTTTTAATTTAATTTCTACCATAATACTCATAAAAATCTGTATATATACAAGGTGACTTTTTGATCATCGTCCAAATTCATACTGGAGGCTTGATAAGTGATCAGTATCTTGGATCAGTAACAATTTTTGTGAAATTCGTAAAATGAAATTTCGGCTTCCCATAGAAATTCAGTTCCAGTCTCGAGTGAATCAGTGATGGGGAGTCGAAATTTCATTTTACGAATTTCACCAAAATTGTTATTGATCCATGATACTGATCACTTACCAAGCCACCAGTATGAATTTGGACGATGATCAAAAAGTCACCTTGTATATAATAAAACAGTATTAAGAAAATAGTGTATCAAAAATCTCTAAGTTATACCTTAGAGAATACTGTGACATTCTTTCGCATATATTCAGACTTTTCTCGAACAATATGCGAACAATATTCAGTAACAATGGCTTCGTAATTTGGACGAGATGGGGCCCGCGGGACAATGCGTCAAGTGACTCATTATTGTGGAAAACTGCTCCCGGCAGAAAAATCATTCTCCCATTCTCACAGAGGCGCGTGTGTCGTGGGGTTAACTATGTGTGAGTGAATGGGGCTCCTCGATACCTCCGGCCCGCACCCCGCGCTCTTCCCTTCCAGCCTTTGTTTGCCGCTCTTACAGAAAGGTAGAGGTAGTATACGTTCAGTAAGAACGTAAATATCTACAAAGTACAGTTACGTCTGTTACATACACCCTTTTGTGTTCAAGCTTTGTTCCAAATGCATTTATTCGGCATTGTTGTTGGCAAAGTTTTTTCATGACAGCAATGTATAGCTAGTGCCGACAATCTCAACAATCAGCATCTATTCGAATTGAGATACCTATAAAGAGCTTTGAGGATTTGCTCAAAATAAATATTTTTTTCGATTCAGTATTCGAAACCAGCAATTTTAGTGAAAAAAGATGGCGTTTGAAGAAAACATACTACTTCTTGAATCCATTTCCATTTCCAAGGACTTCACTGCTCTTACAAAAAAGCGAGCAAGCTTGGAGCCAAGAAACCCTCTCACAATACCCCTTTACCATCGACAAGGCAAACTAGGGCGAGAAGCAAAGGAGGTCAAGTTAGTTCGGCTGGTGCAGCTGATATAATTGGATTGTCTTTAAAGTCGCAATCGCTACTGGCTCTCGATACCAGGACGTCCGTCGGTTATATTGCCAGATGTACGGAACTGATTTCATTCCTAATAGTTCAGCTTGCAGTCCACCGAATCGCCGATAGTTCGCTTTATTTGAAATCAGATCGGACCAGAAGTTTTTAACAATAAAAGATACATGGTAAAGTTATTTTTATGTTTCATTCGGGACTCGCAACGAAAGTATTTCTAGTGATGACTTGAGCTCAGTTATTGTTCTGTTTTGTAAAATGTATTTCAAGCATCTTCTTCGACTTTTTGTCGAATACTTACGACGTATTTCTCAAGATTTGTTGCAAATTTGTTAGTTTTCTTTATGACTGAGAGATGTAATAGTTAGCGAAATTGTTAGTGAATAGGGCTGCTACATAAATGCTACATAGCTGCTGCTAAATTTGTCCTATTTCGCAGAGGTTCCGGGGCCACCGAATGGAATTTTCGAGAAGTGTCTGGGGGGCTGCATTGTCTACCAACTAAGTTTTAAATACAATCTCTGATTGGCTGAAACTACGGAAATTGTCATATGTTCCCTTCATTCGTCACTTCAGATATCTAATCGTTGGTGTCAGTTTAGGTCACAATCGACATCAAAAAACATTTTGTTTTTTCGGATTTAGGAAATTTACGAAAGTCTTTCAACAAAAAGTCGAAAATAGATGCGATGACGAGCGAAGCGAAGCGGGGTGAGAAGGGGCTTTAATGTTTGCTTATTATGTAAATAAGTTTCGGGAGCTGAGCGAAGCGGAGCGGAACTATGCGGAACGAGTCGACCCCTAGTTTTAACAGAACTCATATCAAAACGCAAAAATACTTCTTCTTTTTCAACTCCTGATTTCAATTTTGCCTGAAAACTCCGACTAATCAGAGATCGCATAAATAAATTTTTTTTATTTGTTTACTATCTTTGGGGGCGTCTTGAAACGCCTAGTGACATAGACATACATGATGAAATTGACTCAGCACTGGCGGAGCGGTGGCAGGGTGCGGTGGGGCGCTCGAGCATGTCGGTACTATATAGCACTTCGTGCCACAGTAACCATTTGTCAAAAGAATTTTAGTACAAATTAATAAAAAAGAGCATATCTTCTTTTTTATGTGGTACTTTTTTGGTATGCCATTTTTTGGAATAAGCATCATAAACATAACCTACCCTGTGAAGGAAGTTGCTGACCAAATAAACATCCCGTATAATTCGATGATATTTAAAACCTACAGTTATGAAAATCTAAGCCTATATCCATGATTTATAATTTGATTTTGATTTGATGCTAAACAAAAAGAGTATTACTAACTAATTATTGTTGTTACAAGTTTACCTCAAAAACAGAATAAACGATTTAATTGAATATTAAGGCCGAGTCTAAGTGTATAATTTGTTTTGTCGTAATTTACTCTTTTGTTGCCAAGCATTGTTAAATAAGAGGGCAAACAAGAAATTTATTCCAGAGGAGCATACTCTACTTTTCACACCTTCTACGAGACAATAAAAAGCTCGACATTTTTTATCAACAATAATAATTCAATAAAATTCACTGACAATCACAGCACCAAACACCGTCTTTTGTTTCACATTCTTTGTAAACGCTTTTTTTCTTTTTGTTGAATTCTGCTTATGGTGGCCAGTTCGATTTTCGAACAAACCTCTTTACAATCCCATATGGGCATTTGTTTTCCACGAGTTTCCACACGAATTTGACGTTCCAAATTTAAACCACTTTAATCCCTAGGGATTTTCATATAACTTTATATCCCTTGAGATATAATGCGTTACTTTACGTTGAGGTTGCATAATATGTAATTGAACATTGTCGAGCAGGTGGTGTGAAAAATTTATAATTATTTAAAAGTTATTGCAAAATCTTCTATTTCCATGGCGATTTGGGAAGTCTTTGTCCGAATCGACACTTTAGGTAATGGTAGCCCTATTGTAAGCAACTGCAGCTTCTCTAATGGAATGGAAATGAGTTTCAAATTAGTTTCAGAAATAGTTATTTCTGTACTTCGTGGATTCTTGCTAAACGTTTCATTTGCAAACAATAAATTATTTTGCCAAGTTTTCCAAGTTACAGTATTTATACTTTGTTACAGTTGTAAGACAGAATAATACTATAAGATATCTATGTGTAGGAAGCATATATTTATCTAAATGTATGTATGTTTAATCAATATAAGGCTTAAATGAATGAATGAATACAGTTTATTATACACACACGAAATAAAATAAAGTATACAAAGCTAGGAATACATAATATTGTACAAATACGGGCTTATTACTAAAAGCAATTTCTTCCAGCCAACCTTTAGGTGGTGAAGAAATGATTATTCATGTAATTTTCACTAAACAAATTATAAATATTTGAAAAAGAAAACAAGAAAACAAAAACCAATAAAGTGGATATACATTAACAAACTATCTTACTACTTGTATATTGTACTAATATATTTCCAATTTCTATGTCAAAATAATAAATATATATAATAAATTTACAATAGTTATAAATATATAAATACCATTTACTTAGATAAATACATGATTTATGTATATTCTATATATATATATATATATATATATATGTATATATATAATTAATAATATAAATTAAATATTGAAGATAACTTATTTGTTTTTTTTAATCAGTTTATATTATATATTTATATAAAAACACTTATTAAAATAATAGTTTCCAGATATATTTCGACAAATAGTCGGCTTCAGTGGAATTTGATAAAATGTATGTATTATTTTAAAATGTCATAAAATGAAGTGAATGATTGACAGACAAATGAGAGAAAAAAAAATATTATAATCATGAAAAATAAAAAGTATATATATATATAAATAAATAAATATAAAAATTGTTAATCAATCAATAACAAAGATAAATAATCATCCACCCATCTCCACACTCCAATTCAAAAACCTACCCACTCAACACATCATAATATACATTATATATATAATTATATATATATGTATACATTATAATGTGCTAAGTAGGCAGGTCTCTAAACTGAAGCGTGGAGACAGGTAGATGATCACTTATCTTTGTCTGTTAAGACCCGGACCGTAATGGGCACCAAGCGACCAAATATAGGACTCCTCCCATGTCCTGAGTTGGATGTCTGTGAGTGGTGGTGAAAAAGATTTGATGATTCGTGTGGTGAAGCAGTTATTGAATGTTGTGTTGTGAAATCGTGTGTGCGTTGGGATGGGTAGCGTGTTGTTTGTAATGGAGTCCGATGTATGTCTGTGTTGGTTTATTCTGATGTGAAGATTGTTTTTTGTTTCCCCGATGTAAAAAGCATTTTTTATTTAAAAAGCATTGATTGATTAACAATTTTTATATTTATTTATTTATATATATATATACTTTTTATTTTTCATGATTATAATATTTTTTTTTTCTCTCATTTGTCTGTCAATCATTCACTTCATTTTATGACATTTTAAAATAATACATACATTTTATCAAATTCCACTGAAGCCGACTATTTGTCGAAATATATCTGGAAACTATTATTTTAATAAGTGTTTTTATATAAATATATAATATAAACTGATTAATAATATAAATAAAATGATAAAATGACGAGACTACCATCCTAGCGAACCTTCATAATGAGAACTTATATTTCGCTTAAATATCTTTAAAAAGGTGACATACGGATCTTAGTGGGTAGCTATTCCAAAAACGAACAGCAGCAAAATTGTGCTTGGGAACACTCAAAAGGAGGTTTTCTCTTCAATTTTAGGAGCTGAAAAGGTTAAATTTAAAACGGATTGTTTAAAACTTTGTATAGAAGAATTAAGATGTGAGTGTTCCTATGAAGGTGAATTGGGAGATACCTCAAACGAGCACGAAATTCAGAGACATGATAATACTTCCGCAATCCGTAGATAAAATGGATGCACAGGTCTTGGACACGATCAAGTTTGCTCAGTAGCTCCTTGGTTAGGTCTAGATAGCTTACATCTGCGTAATCGAGAATTGGGAGCAGTAGAGACTATGCCCGCATAATTTTGGTTGGGAATGGAAGGAAGAACTGTAGCCGCTTGAATGAGTGGTAAACCCCAAACGTTTTCTTGCTAATGGCTCTAATTTGAGGAACCCAGGATAATATGGTATCCATTAGAATACCTTAGTTTTTTACACTACTGACAAAAGGGATTGTCTGTCACCACATTGTCACATTTAATTTTTGATACAGTACTTAAATATAACTGTACTAACATTCTCGATGTACCCAAAATAATAGACTGTGATTTATTCGGGTTAGGTAACAAGCCACAGGATTTAGTCCATTCGTAAATGGTGTTCAGGTTAAAATTAATTAATTCAATCGCACTATTAATATCGTCAATTTTGGTGGCTCTATAAAGTTGCAAATCATCGGCATAGAGGTAGTAAAGGGAAAAAGGTTAGCTAAGATATTTTTTCTTCTTTTATATTCTTTATTGCACAAAACACAGTTTAATGTACAACAGGTGGAATTAATGCTAAAAGCATTTTCTCCCACTCAACCCGACAGAAAGTACAAGAAAGTTACAAAGGCAGGTGTGCAAAAAGGCTTTACAATTTTAAGTATTAAACTATTACTGGACACCAGTCTGAACAACCAGTGTCAGTGCGAACACACTGCTGACGACTTTTAAGGTAAGACTTGAAACAAGTAGTTGCTGCCGGAGATACGTTAAGCGAGCGTAGTATACATAGCAAAATGTCACAATCAAACAGTATTGAACGCGTTGCTAACATCGTTACAACAGTGCACATATGTTTTTCCTAATGTCGTCAGTTATCTTTATAAGACCAGTGACCATGCTGTGTCCTTTACGAAACCCGGATTAAAAATGGATTAAGGAGTTTATTACAGGAATGGAAACCAGAAAGTTGTTCATGAACAAGTCGTTCTAGAACTTTTGAGAGCAGGGGTAGGATGGGACGGAACTGGGATAAAATTGTAGGACTACTTACCTTAGGGAGAGGAATAACAAACGCTCTTTTCCAAGAGGTGGGAAATGTGTTGGACATAAGAGAGAAGTTGAGAATGTTAGTAATGTGAGGAAGGATGATGTCAATTATAGAAATCATCATTTTAGGCTAATATCGTCAAAACCTACAACTTTGCCGGATATATATATTACTTATGCTTAACGTCACGATCGTGACATGCTTAAAATTAAAAGAAGAAAAGTCAGGGGCAGGCAGGTTTGAGAGGTGTAAGAAAGTATTGTACTAACTTCATAGTCTTAGTTCTTATTTAATGTCTTGCCTTCTTTATATTTTATTATCATAAAAGTATGTTTATAAAATTTATAATATATTTTTTAATTTAGAATAAAGTTTAATGAAACAAAATAAAACTTAAATGACGTTAAAACCTATGCCTATTAAATAAAAGTAACCTAAAACTCTTATAAAACCTAAACTTAAAATAAACTAAACTAAATGAAAAATCTTATCCAAATTGCCACCGCTCATATTTAAACTTCTTGTACATTTACATACATAATTTACAACAGATTTTTACATGAAAGAGAGATAATATCAATTCGGTGTAGCACATATTAACTTATTTGACAGGACTAAACTTAATTTAAGCGTCCTGTCCTTGTCTTTTCGTTAAAGAAAGAAAAAGACAGGACACTTAAAATAAGGTTAGTTCTATCAAATAAGTTAAGTCGTGTTACGCCGAATCGACACAATTGTGTACAAAGGCGGTACTTATTGCTTATAGCATTTATGTTCATAATAAAATTTAATGTATCAATTTTAATTTAAAAAGACACAAGTACTTACATCGAAATTTAAAGTTTTGCGAAAACGTTATAAGTTAAACACATTCAAATTCAAATTCAAATATTTATTGCATTCATGTTGTACAATATAGGATGTTACAATATACATAAGTGGTATCAAACATGACCCTGTAAGGGCATAGCAAATTAAAGAAAATTAATTCTTAAATAATATCACATCATAATATTATCTTATCGCATAACTAATTTATGTTAGATTAACTGACAATTATTATTTTAATATTAAATATGAAGTAGGTACGTATAATTAATCGAAATCTTCTTATCTTCTTACTAGTTCTTCCCATCCCAAAAACAATCCAAATGCTGCTCTAATAACTTGAAAGTTTCAAAAGCAAAGTACTAAAATGTAGATAACACTAAGCTGAGTGCAAGTTGGTAAAGACGCAGTAGAGACAATCTATGTAGGTTCTAAATTAACACATACCTATATTCAAACTAAGCAAACTTTATAATTATATTTTTATCTAACATGTATTTATTTCATTCCAAGCGAAAAAACGCGCAGTGCGAGAGGGACCGATTCAGGGAAAAAGATAAAAAAATTGCCTTTTTATTTATAAAAAAAAACTAAAATGACTAGAAAAATTTCCGATTACCAAAATGTAATTTGTTAAACCCATGTAATAAAATATGGTTGGGGTCTGTATATGATAATTATTATTTGTCAAACTATGAGAAAGCGTGTGTTTGAAGACCTCATTTTAGTAATTATTTCTATCGAGTGAAAGATTTTTAATCGCGTTTCATTATTACAGAAATCTGGAAAAAGGTTCCGAAAATGTTATACTAATTTATCAAACTAGTAGCTTCTTACTGAACCTAATAAAACGACTGCAAAAAGTGCCAATTCTTCGCGGCATCGCCTTAAGGCTGCGTATAAACCTGGACAAATTAGTGATTTTGCCCCCGCATCCCCGCACCTCAACTGTTTGCGCGACCGGCCGTCACCGGCCGCGAGCGCTATTTCTTAGCTCCCACGAGCGGTGTGGATCCGCGGTCATTAACCCGTGCACGTGCTAGTTTTCAATAATAAGTATAATGCATCTACGATGTATAAAATTCAACCCAGTTGACAAAACGGTTTGTTCGCAATGGCATTTTTTTGCGTAATTGTGTTTGCATCTAATTTTTATATTTCAAAATTTTATTTTTCGAAAGTCATACTTGCAAAGATAATGATGACGATGATGATACAACGATACGTCGATACGACGATACGTCGATACAACGATACGTCGATACGCCGATACGTCGATACGCCGATACGTCGATACGACGATACGTCGATACGGGGATACGAAGATACGACGATACGGCAATACGTCGATACGACGATACGTCGATACGAGGATACGTCGATACGCCGATACGTCGATACGACGATACGTCGATACGACGATTCGTCGATACGAGGAAACGATGATACGTCGATACGACGATACGTCGATACGAGGATACGACGATACGAGGATACGGCAACACGTCGATACGACGATACGTCGATACAAGGAAACGACGATACGACGATACGTCGATACGTTGATACGTCGATATGTCGATATGTCGATACGTCGATACGTTGATACGTCGATATGTCGATACGACGACACATCGATACGCCGATACGTCGATACGTCGATACGTTGATACCTCGATATGTCGATACGACGATACGTCGATACGCCGATACGTCGATACGTTGATACCTCGATATGTCGATACGACGATACGTCGATACGCCGATACGTCGATACGACGATACGTCGATACGAGGATACGACGATACGGCAATACGTCGATACGACGATACGTCGATACGAGGATACGACGATACGACGATACGGCAATACGTCGATACGACGATACTTCGATACAAGGAAACGACGATACGACGATACGTCGATACGTTGATACGTGATATGTCGTTATGACGATACGTCGATACGCCGATACGTCGATACGTCGATACGTTGATACCTCGATATGTCGATACGACGATACGCCGATACGTCGATACGACGATACGTCGATACGCCGATACGTCGATACGACGATACGTCGATACGAGGATACGACGATACGGCAATACGTCGATACGACGATACGTCGATACGAGGATACCTCAATACGCCGATACGTCGATACGACGATACGTTGATACGACGATACGTCGATACAAGGAAACGACGATACGACGATACGTCGATACGTCGATACGTTGATAGGTCGATATGTCGATACGACGATACGTCGATACGCCGATACGTCGATACGACGATATGTCGATACGAGGATACAACGATACGACGATACGGCAATACATCAATACGACGATACGTCGATACGAGGATACGTCGATACGCCGATACGTCGATACGAGGAAACGACCATACGACGATACGACGATACGTCGATACGAAGATACGACGATACGTCGATACGTCGATACGACGATACGTCGATACGACGATACGGCAATACGTCGATACGACGATACATCGATAAGAGGATACGACGATACGTCGATACGTTGATACGACGATACGTCGATACGTTGATACGTCGATACGATGATACGTCGATACGACGATACGACCATAGGGCAATACGTCGATACGACGATACGTCGATACAACGATAAGTCGATACGACGAAACGTCGATACGACGATATGACGATACGACCACGATCACGATCACGACCACGATCACGATCGCGATCGTGATCGCGATGGCGATGGCGATGGTGATGGTGAGATAAGGTTTTGTTAGTCTCCCAGAGGGGTAGGCAGAGACTACAGATTTCCATCTGCTACGATCCAGACACAACTCTTTCGCCTCTTCCACATCCATCAACCATATTTATTGTGATATTAAATTGTAAGCTAAAAAAAATACCTCAGACGAAAAACATAGCGATATTCATTAGTCCATTGAGAGAACCTTTAGTTCAACATCTTTAATAAAACATGACCTATCTACTTATTTTGTTAAGTAATGGCGTACCTTTGCATTACTTTCATCCACTGCTTTATTTTCACTCGTAAAACATTTTTATTCCATTTTTTACATTGGTTGCATTTATTTCCCATGTTTCAAATTACGAGATTTATTTAAATTACGAAACCGGGACGTCGAGAGCGCAAAAACGTAGCCCTCCCGTCTCAACGGAGCGATCACAACTGACCGACGGGTGAGTGACGAAACAAAGCATGGAACAAAAAGCGCGTGCGACCGAGATATCTTGTCGCCGCCTTGTCTCAGAATAAATCGACGTAAGCGCCAATTCTTAGATGTTAAATTAAATGAAAACGTAACAGAATTCTTCAAAATCCCCGTGCAATTATACGGTGTCATTTGTTTTCTTATTTTTAATACAAATTTCAAGGCAAACTGTTTTAAGAAAGGTCCTTTAACACTCGAAAAACATGAAATATAGAGGTAACTTCGTAATTTTTTTATATCGAGCGAACTTAAAGCTTTTGCGTTTTTGCTTCTGCACGAATATCAGCCCTATAGTCTATTGTCTATATTATTTTTATTAAACCAATTGACCAAGTTACACAATGTTTTATGCTCATTTGAAATTGTGCATCTGACATTATACCGACCCTTAAAACATAATTTGCTTAGTAACTACCTACTCCCCGCGGCGTTGCTCGCGTCTATCCCGTTCCTCCCGATCCCGTGGGAATTTTCTAAAATCCCTTCTTAGTGGATGTCTATGTCATTTAATAAACGTACAGTCAAAGTTTCATGTTCCTAGGTCCAGCCTAGGTCTGGGCGTTGACATGGGCGTACGCAAGATTTGCTTAGGGATGTTGCAAAAGTAAGAAAACTCGATAAGTAGTAGGAAAATGCGACATATTTATAACATAATACATATATGTATATCCATACTTATATATATATATATATATCCATACTTAACATCTTAAATTATACCTTTATTTACATAGCTTTTTCTCTCTCTTTTACCTATAACTAGTTAATGTTGTTAAGCCTATTAACTAAGTACTTATGTTTTTTACCCCATTCTGTCCTCCAAGGAAACGGGGCTGTTATTCCTTAGAAAGCTACAGACGTAAAATCCTATCTAGGATAACAGCGTACATTTGTTATTAGTACTTTACGTGTGTTAAGAATAAAATGTATATTTTTAGAACGCATCAGTCGAGTGTTCGGTCAACGATGTTGTTTTTTGTGTGTGGTAACACTTCTCGCACTTGGAGCTGTCAAAAAGACGAGGGACGTCGACATTTGGTATAGATCGCGGTCGATTTTATAAAATGTGTTATATTAAGGGCTTAATATAGGGGAAATCGATGTGGACATCGTAAAAAACATTATTGGGTCAAGGTCTGACGATATTTTGGCGTGAAGGCCACTTTTAGTGAATTTCCTGTGTGTGTGACATAACCTGTGTCCACGCGGCTTTCGACAAGTGGACTTGTTAATTAATATTTCTTCTGGGTTTGGATGCATCCAGGTGTAGGTGGGTGTGTTTAGATTCATCGTGGAAGGTGAACAACGTGTCACGGCACCGGCACGCCTTGGAGTCTACGTGCGCAGTGGAATTCGTGCGAGGACTAGCTGATGAGGTCATCATCCAATTGTCTGGTAGGACATTTTGTATTATATTTTGTAGAATATAAGATATTTGTAGACTATGAATCTGGGACAGCTTATGGGCCCCTGTTCCAGCTGCTAATATCGCCCTTTAACATAAAATTAGTGGTGTCTGAGCGTGGTTATGGAACCCTCGCACCAGTGACGCCGATGCCCGTCACTAGTCAGAAACATTACCACTCCTTTATCAAACAATCTCTGGTAGCTAGACCGTGGTTAATCCCAACTTTGGTTTATATACATATAAACAGCGGAACTGGGCGGCCCCAGTGTCATTGAACTGTTAACATAGCTAGGCTTTTACATGGTTGTAATGTACATGTTATTGATGTAACAATTATATTGAATTTGTTTAGTGCTTTGAGTAGATAATTGATTCGAAGGGTTCGGTAATATCAATATAAATTGTTAATTTAGTACATATAAGCTGTTCTTGTACTCAAATAACATTATATCATATAACGGTTTATATTATAGATTGGAAATCAACTTGTTAGCTAATATACGGTTATCTTGGCTTGAATTTATGTACTTACAAGCATGTATGCAGTTGCATAGTGGAATGTGCATTCGGGTTTGTGTGTATTGTATACACCAAATATAATTTACATTTGATAATTAAATTATAGAATTAGGTAGGAACCTATTTGTTTGTTTTGTATTACTGATACAGTACCTACATTGTTGTAATTGGGAATTACATTTGATAATTAAATTCTGGAATTAGGTAGGAATCTATTTGTTTGTTTGTATTACCGGGACAGTATATACATTTGTGATTGGGAATTTAATTTGATAATTCAATTCTAGTTATAGGTAGGGTATCTATTGAGCAGTGCTTCTGTATTTGTGCCTTGTCAGGGTGTTTGCTAAATAGTTTTTATTTATATATTTCCCGGTTTGTTGCGGCATGATGTCCAAGTCTCACAAGGCTGCGTTTGCGAAGGAGCTCCGCTGGTTTGCAACCGTCCAAGGATTGCTATCTCGATCGGATCGTGACACTGCAATCCTGGAGAGAGCCGAGCGGATGCATCAACGGCTGGCTGACGCAGAGGCGGCTGTGGCAGCACTAGAGGAAATGGATGAACCTATGGATAGGTATGTTACGGATTTGGCTAAGATAATGGAAATTTATGATGATGTAACTGAGGCGGCCTCCATGATCAAAAAGCGACAATCGGGCAGCCCGGTTGTTAGCACACCTAGACCAATAGATGGCGCCACTGGTAAGGCGCTGGTTATAAAGTCAAATAATATTGCTGATATAAAGAGGCGAAATTCAGGAGGTCCTGTAGTTGTCACGCCTCAACCGGTAGATGGCGTGTCTGGTAGTTTGGCTAGTTTAGAACTAAATAAATTTAATGGGAAAATTCAAGAGTGGGTTTCTTTTAAAAATATGTTTAATTCATTAGTAAATTCTAGGGTAGATTTATCAAAGGGGCAAAAGATGGCATATTTGATGTCAACATTGGAGGGCGAGGCCAGGTCGCTCATCCAGCACCTCAGGGTGGAGGATGATCATTATGATATAGCGTGGGGCTTATTAAATGATAGGTATCAGAACATGCGCTTACTGGCGGATGCGCATGCGTCTCAATTGTTGACGTTACCTAGGGTAACTGACCGGGCCCAACTAAGGTTGCAGTTGCTGACCCCGGTCACTGTGGCGTGTAATGCCCTTAGAACATTAGGTTTACCGGTGGACGAGTGGTCGTTTTTACTCGTTCATATTATTTTAGGTAGGTTGCCTAATGATGTGAGGTCACGTTTTGAACGGGTGTCCGCAGGAAAAGATGGCAGCACTGTGCCAAAATTTACGGACTTAATGAGGTTTCTTGAATATGAAGCTAGGGTAGCAGAAACATCACAACCGGACTTGGCGCCATCTGGGGCGCAATCATTTTCGTCTGCTGGCTCATCGGAATGTGGGGAGCCCAGACAACCGCAGCAGTCGCGGGGACGCGATATGACGCGTTTGGCGGCGGTAGCCGTGGTCGAGAGGTCATCGACCTGTTTGCAGTGTGGCCATACGGGGCATGACCTGCTGAGATGTCAGCAGTGGCGAAACCTGCACGTCACCGAGCGGCGACGCATAGTGAAGCGTACGGGCCTGTGTTTCGGTTGCTTGGGCAATCATTTTGAACGTAATTGTCCCGAGCCACGACGTTGCAGTGTTTGTGAGGGGCCTCACCATTTATTGTTGTGTGCCAACAGATCTGAAGCGGCTTCACCGGTCCCGCAGCGACGGAGCCCTACGGGCGGGGGTGCTTCAGGGAGAACTCCCCCCCCCCCCCCTTGGACAACGGGGGTGCGTCAGGGAGAACTTCCCCCCCCTCGGTCCAGGGAAGGCATGCTGTCGGGAAAAACTCCCCTCCGTCGGAACGGAGGACTGCGGCGCGAGGCGCGCCCCCTCACCAGGAGGTGAGTCATGTATCTGCGCGTGAACCCGTAGGGGGCTTGCCTACGGGCTATCACACATATGGCCATGTTGTGAATTGGGCCCCTACGGGCGGGGGTCAATTGGAGTTGGCAAGGGCTAGGCCCCCCCTCCTCGCGCCGGTTTTGGTGCCAGCTGGCATGGAGCACCGTGTTAAGACGGAGTCACGGGGTTACTCACCGCCGTACCGTGAGTACCCGCGGTTAGAGTACCACCCGCCGTACTCAGGGAGAGTTGGAGGCTACGCTCCCCCCAGGGTGGGGATGTGCACGCGCCAGCCATATTACTGCCAGTGGACTGGTCCTGCGCTCCTCAGGTGGGGTAGCCTGTAACTAGCTTGTTCAAGCTATGAGTACGGAACCGCGGACGGTTCTGTTGCCTACCGCGATGGCTCGCGTCTAGGGCCCCAGGGGGGATTGAGTTAGGGTAAGGGCCCTCCTCGACTTGGAAAGTCAAGTGGCGCACCGATTGGTTTTGAACCTGGAAGTTTCGTCGGTGCCGCTCCTAGGTATTGGTGGACTGGAGTTGAATCAGCGGCTGCAGCCATGGTTATAGACAATATTGTCGGCTGGCAGCCTTCTTTGGACCTTCCTCCGTCCATAATCTCATGCACGTCAGGTCTGCATCTGGCAGACCCACGTTTTGTCATCCGGCCCCAGTCGATGTTTTCCTGGGCGCGGATTTGTTAGGATGGATCCTATTTGGTTTTTAAAAGACTCTGGGTTCTTCTTCATTGGTGGAGGTATCCACAATTTTGGATATTCGATATTTGATTCGATACTTGGATTATTATGTTCGAACTTAGGAAATGGCTTTCAAATGAACATATACTGTTTGCAGATTTGGAGGATCCCAATATGATGGTGGTATTATGTTGAAATACCAACCAGTCAATGATATTCATATATTTTGTCCCCAGCCGTGAGTGCAGAGGAGCGTTGGAGCGCATTGGTACACTGGGTTCGCGTACTTCAAGCGGACTGCATCAAGTTTAGACTTCGAGTTCTGTGCGAGGATCACGCCAGGCTGAAGTGAGCGGTTGCTCGTTTGAATCCTTTCACGGATAATGAAGGACTTCTGCGTTTCGGAGGCTGATTTCGGAGAGCTGACCTGCCATACGGAAGTCTTCATCCTTTGCTTCTACCCAAGGATCTTTGGTAAATTTGTTGGTGTCGGATTGACACATACGTAACGCGCACGGGGGTTTTTAGCAATCGCAACGCTCGGGTTGTGAAAGCATACCTTGTGTATTTGTGTGCTTGGCCACCAAGGCCGTTCACTTGGCAGTGGTATCAGCTTTGACTACGGAGGCCTTCGTCGCCGCGTTGGATCGTTTCGTGTCGCGTAAGGGTTTACCTTCACTTATTCGCTCCGACAATGGCACAAACTACAAAGGTACTGCTAACTATCTAAAAGATATTGATAATTTTTTGTTTTGTAAATAACTATGCTAGTTTAAGTTAAATCTTCGCCCGGAAAGGGGTAACTTGGCGGTACAGTCCCCCAAATTGCCCTCACTGGGGAGGGAATTTTTTCGAAGCTGCCGTCATGTCGGCGAAGACCCACCTCCGCTGCGTTATTGGGGAAACTGTTCTAATTTTTGAGGAGCTTGCCACTGTGTATTGTAAAGTGGAAGCGGTCCTCAACTCTCGTCCTCTCTGTGGTCAGACAGGACTGAGCATCCTAGGGAAGGAAATTTAACTCTTTTGAAGGATGTGAACTTACTATCCTTATTTTGGCACCGGGGCCGTATATTAAAGTTGTTTTTTGGCGGAGACGGAACTCCACGCGTCGCAGAGGTGTTGGTCGAAGGTTCGATTTTGTGACGAGCCATGACAACTCTCTCCCGTCTCTCGGTTGTATGAGCTAGTGGTCTGATTACTCAGCCCAGAGCGGGGGACTGTTAAGAATAAAATGTATATTTTTAGAACGCATCAGTCGAGTGTTCGGTCAACGATGTTGTTTTTTGTGTGTGGTAACACTTCTCGCACTTGGAGCTGTCAAAAAGACGAGGGACGTCGACATTTGGTATAGATCGCGGTCGATTTTATAAAATGTGTTATATTAAGGGCTTAATATAGGGGAAATCGATGTGGACATCGTAAAAAACATTATTGGGTCAAGGTCTGACGATATTTTGGCGTGAAGGCCACTTTTAGTGAATTTCCTGTGTGTGTGACATAACCTGTGTCCACGCGGCTTTCGACAAGTAGACTTGTTAATTAATATTTCTTCTGGGTTTGGATGCATCCAGGTGTAGGTGGGTGTGTTTAGATTCATCGTGGAAGGTGAACAACGTGTCACGGCACCGGCACGCCTTGGAGTCTACGTGCGCAGTGGAATTCGTGCGAGGACTAGCTGATGAGGTCATCATCCAATTGTCTGGTAGGACATTTTGTATTATATTTTGTAGAATATAAGATATTTGTAGACTATGAATCTGGGACAGCTTATGGGCCCCTGTTCCAGCTGCTAATATCGCCCTTTAACATAAAATTAGTAGTGTCTGAGCGTGGTTATGGAACCCTCGCACCAGTGACGCCGATGCCCGTCACTAGTCAGAAACATTACCACTCCTTTATCAAACAACGTGTATCTTAGATTTTAAATTAAATAAAATTAAATTCTTGTAATTTGTGCTGTACTCCCTTCTTGCGAAATAAATTAATATTCTATTCTAATATTCTATTCTTCTATAAAACTTGAAAATAGGTAGTAGCGCGACGAAGACATTTTTCCATTTTATTCGCATTATAATTTGTCGCCGAGATATTAAAGAGTGAAGCGACATCTATGTAACATAAATACGATAAAAATAAAAATACAAAAAGACCGATTTGCCACATGTAATTTGAACCCAGCTGGTATTTAATGTATAAAATGAATCCGGAGAACAATATTACTAGAAGAAAAGGGCAGAAACCCGTAAAAAATCTTGACGACGACGAACATTCTGATAAATCGCTCGATTTAACTGACAGCATCTCTGAATCGCCAAGTTCAGGTGACTTATCTACATTTGTTAATACGGATGAAATTAGTGAATCATTTGCCATCATAACGAAACTTCAAGCTGAACTATTGATAGCAAATTCGAAAATTGAGAAATTATATGAAGAAAACAAGACACTGCAAAGTGAACTAGATAAAAGTAGCAATCAAATAAATCAGCTGAAAAAAATTTGTTCTACCCCTTCTAATCCCAGTGGGAAGAAATCCTTAAAGAAACGATTGCTACAGGTCTTAACGCCGAGCAGAAAAACAAAATCCAATTTAAATGACAGCTTAAATGACATAGGCATATTGGATAAAGACTTAGAAGTAACTTTTGCACAACAATATGATAGCAATTCAAAAAGCGAAGAAGCAGAGGTAAATAAACAAAAAGATGTAAAGACAGGATCACAATCACAAAAACAGAAAGATAATATTACTGATAAATCATTTGTTAAAAAAGACGCAAACAAGAATAAAAAAACACAAAAAGAAGGACAAATTCAGGAGCACATAAAAAAATCTAGACGTATTTATGTATTCGGAGGGGCACAATGCACAGGACTATCAATGATTTTGAGAAAACTACGATCCAATAACAAAGGGGAAAAATATGAAATTATTTCTTTCATCAAACCTGGTGCTTCAGCAGAAGAAATACGAAAGACAATGAATATATTTTCATTTACAAGTGAAGACAAGGTTATTATATCTATTGGAGAAAATGATGCCAATCCTACAAATATTATGCTTGAACTGGGTCATATTATAAATGAACTGAAGAATATTAATATCCTCATAATGGGAGTAGGACAAAATTACTACTTAAACGAGAATCAAATTAATTACATGTTTAGATTAATATGTGAAAATAAACCAAACTGTTCATTTGTTAATGTAAGCTTAAACAATGCTCCCCGAAACCAATTTAAAAAGTACATTGCCACATTATTAAACACTGCCATTGACCAAATCGATTATGATGATAAATTTTTAAGTTACAATAAAAGAAAATTTAGTCATAACACGAGCCAAAATAAACTGAGCTCAAAGCAGATAGCAAAAAAGGGCACAATACCATATTATTTTAAGGCAATTAAACAAGATGCAAAGCAAAATAAAAACAAAATTAACACGAGCCAAAATAAACTGAGTTCAAAGCAGATAACAAAAAAGGGCACAATACCATATTATTTTATGACAATTAAACAAGATGCAAAGCAAAATAAAAACAAAATAAAAACTGTTGACTCTAAACCCCAGCCATGTACTAGTAATAATGTAAAGAAGCTTTTTCGAGACTAACAACTCTAACTTTATTATCCTACACCAAAACATAAATAGCATAACTAACAAGAAAGAAATTTTTGAATTGACTTTGTGCGAACTGTCCGAATCTGGAAAAAGTCCAGATGTAATTTGTTTGACTGAAACATTTGTAACATGCGGAAACGAAAAAAATATAAAACTACATGGTTATGAGAGGGCTTCATCTTTTTGCAGGGTTAAAAAAGGCAGAAACAGTAGAGGTGGTTCCTGCATTATGGTCAAATCTGGGACTAACTTCAGTGATTTACAAATTACTAAGGACATAGCAAAAACTTATTATTTTGAATGTTGTGGTATAGACCTTAAAAAGCTTAATACAATAGTAGTATGCGTTTACAAAACGCCAACTATTAACAAAAAAAAGACAGATGATAAGGAATTTTTAAACAATTTAGAACTTTTATTGTATAAGTTGACCGAAAGATATAAAAAAAAGAAAATCATTATCACAGGGGATTTTAACATTAATATTTTAGAAACTAATAATACTACTAGACATTTAAAAGACATTGTTCAAAACTACAACTTCAATTTTCATATAAAGGAAGCAACCAGACGGAAGTCATGTATCGATCATATACTAAGCAATATAAAAGATGCCAAAGGATATGTGCTACCGTTAGGACTTTCTGATCATGAAACATCACAAATAGTAACGTTTTATGTCAGAAATAAACAGTCTTTGCCAAAATCGGTCTATGCATACAAAAGAGACTACTCACAAGAAAACACCGAAAAATTTAAAAGTTGTCTCAGAAGCCTCTCTTTCTCTGATGTTTTCGAGAAAAAGGACTTAAATACAGCTTTCGACTTATTCCATGATACTTTTACCCTCTTTTATAACTTATGCTTCCCAACAATCAGAGTAAAAGTTAATACGCATAAAAAACAAAAATGGTTTTCTAAGGGACTCCAAACTAGTTGCAAAACTAAACGAGCTCTTCGATTTAAGTTCTACAAGAAAAAGTCTAGTGAAAACAAAAAAAAATACGAGTCATATTCTAAATTATTAAAAAAGTGTCTGGTTCAGTCACAAAAGATGTCAAATAATAAATATGTTAGTGAAAGTACGAATAAATGCAGGGCTGCTTGGAATGTAATAAAAAATGAATCTGAGATGTTGCCACTTCCAACTCAAACAATAGACTATATTGAACATGAAGGCAAGACTATACAGGATCCTGACAGTATTGCTACGACATTTAATAACTATTTTATTGAATTGACTAATAGGGTAAATCACAATTTAAACTTGACCAACACAAATAATATAATTCAGAACACTATATTTCTTAATCCATACAATGAAGGTGACATAATTAAAATGATATCATCATTGAACAATACAAATTCTGAGGGATTTGATGGTATAGCAACAAAAATATTAAAAGCATGTAAAATTGAAATTTCTTCTGTATTAACTTATCTCATAAACCTATCTTTGGAGACTGGTTGTTTCCCTGAAAAATTAAAAATGTCTATTGTGAAACCCTTATTCAAAAAGGGAGAGAAATCTGAAATAGGAAATTATCGTCCCATCACACTCACACCAGTTCTCTCAAAGTTATTTGAAAAAGCCATGTACAATAGGCTGATACATTTTTTTGGCAAATATAAAATTTTAAAACAAGAACAACATGGCTTTCAGAAACAAAAATCAACAACACTCGCTGCTTTTAAACTTATTAATGGTATAACCCGTAACGTAGATATCCAAAACTTTACAACAGTGTTGTTCTTCGATATGTCTAAAGCCTTTGACTTTGTCTCACATAAATTACTGCTATCCAAGCTCGAAAATTATGGAATAAGAGGTCCAGCGATTCGTTGGCTGAGAACCTATCTAGAAAATAGAGAACAATGCGTGGAGATAAGCAGACTAATAAAAAACGAAATCAAATGTCATAGATCAGAGTTGAAATACAATAAATTCGGTGTCCCTCAAGGAAGTGTGCTTGGCCCACTTCTATTCTTAATTTATATTAACGATCTTCCTGAGATAACTAATCAAAAATGTATTTTATTCGCAGATGACATTTCTTTGATTGTTACTTATAAGAAAAACTTTGCTAATACTATTAAACATGAATCTGACATTAACAATACTGTGTTATCGGTAATTAATTGGCTAAATTATAATAATTTGCAAGTGAATTTGAATAAAACAATGTACATTAATTTTAATGATTATAGAAATGACATAAATTTAAACATTAATCATAAAGGACAAATTCTAAAGGAGGCTAATAATGTGACATTTTTGGGTATTGTTATTGATAAAGATTTAAATTGGAAAGAACATATGCTTAAAATATGCTGCAAATTAAATAGATTTGTTTTTGTGTTAAATAAACTACGTAAGACAGCTTCTCTTTGTACTGCTCTAACGGCCTATCACGGATATGTTGAGTCTGTTCTTAGATACGGACTTATTATTTGGGGGAATGGAACGGACTTTCAGAAAGTGTTCATAGCACAAAAAAAATGTGTCCGTGCGATATGTGGTATAGCACCAGACCAATCATGCAAGCCTTATTTCAAGGAATGTAATATACTCCCATTGCCGTGTCTATACATTTTTGAAATTTGTAAGTTTGTGAAACTGCATTTGGACTTATTTACAAAAGCAAGTGATTTTTACCAAAGAAATACTAGGAACCCTGACAGACTAGTGGTTGACTTTACACCCCGGACAACATTGTACCAAAAAAATTGTTCTTATATGGCCATAAAAATCTACAATGGCATCCCTGATAACCTCAAGTCATTGCCAATTAATCAATTTAAAAGTAATCTTTTTAAATGGTTGCAGGGACATTGTTTCTATTCAATAAAAGAATTTAGGGAAGTTTGTAATTATAATCATACTTAGTTATTTAAAAAGAGGCATTGTAAAACATAATTAGTAATTGTATTTAATTGTAAATAATTTGTTGACAAGATTATCATTAATTTAAGTATTTGCATGCTATAACACTAGCTGATTAAGGCGTTCTTTTGTACACTCCTAATAACCTATGTACCCTTATCACAGCAAATAAATATTTTCTTTCTTTCTTTCTTTCTTTCTTTCTTTCCAATTAGAAAGCATTGTTTTGCTCTGTAATGTTGAATACCTGGGGGGCTATTCCGGAGAACAGTCGAAGCGAGATCCCTAAAACTCGAACTAAAAATGTATGGAGTTCGACAGATAAAACAGGTTTTTATAGTCGAGAAGGCTAATTCGACAGATTGAGAATTACCCTCATGGTCTAGGTAGAGGTTGGAGCAGGTACCCCGACTTGCCCCACTGTGCGTACGCCTATGGGCGTTGTTAAAAGTCAGGCAGGCCATACGTTTATATTGTATTAATAACGATGTGCTCAGGAAATTGAACTACATGCTATACTGATTATACTGAACCACTTCCTTAGATAGATAACAGAATAAAAATGTGCTCGGTATTTACAAAATAAGCATGAACTCCAGAATCTTAATTTATTTTATTATTTCAAAGAGCGGTCTAAATTAGTTCTGCATATAATTAGAGACTTCATTTCCAGACCAATTTTATCCAGGTCATTATGTTAATCAGACCGAATACAAAATTCTGTTGAAACAAAGCTAAGTTTAGTAGCATAAAATTAATAAATATTTTTAGTACCTAAATAATGGGATTTCCTTTGATAGAAAACCTGTCAGTTCTGTCACGTATGTTTTTTTTGTCACTAAAGCACTTTATTCTATAAAAAATCACTTCCCCATACTCCCATAAAATTTAACATCTACTTCTTAGTTAATCTGGGAAGGTCAATTCTTTTTAGCGTAATGTTAAAAGTCGTAGAATAAAAGTTGTCCATTAAATACAACGTGAAATTTTAGTTATTTTGTTAACGAAAACTGGTGATAGTACTCGTCCATATAAACAACTTTTACTATGAAGCCAACCCTGAAATCGTGAAAAAGAAATCTGCTGTTTCATACATTTGGGTCGAGTAGGTATTTAACTTTTCTATGGAACAGCTAATATTTTTTTTACGATTTCAGGGTTGGCCCGTAGTAAAAGTTGTTCATATGGACAAGTACTATCACCAGTTTTCGTTAACAAAATGACTTAAATTTCACGTTGTATTTAATGGACAACTTTTATTCTACGACTTTTAAAGTTACGCTAAAAAGAATTGACCTTCCCTGATTAACTAAGAAGTAGATGTTAAATTTTATGGGAGTATGGGGAAGTGATTTTTTATAGAATAAAGTGCTTTAGTGACAAAAAAAACATACGTGACAGAACTGACAGGTTTTCTATTAAAGGAAATCCGATTATTTAGGTACTAAAAATATTTATTAATTTTATGCTACTAAACTTAGTTTTGTTTCAACAGAGTTTTGTATTCGGTCTGATTAACATAATGACCTGGATAAAATAGGTCTGGAAATGAAGTATCTAATTATTGCACTTGGTTGGTTTCATTCACTGAAGGACACAGATACCTATCAAAGACCGTCTTCATGTATGTGTCGAAGTTGGATTGTAGAATCAGTTGTTTTACAAAACCGCTAGCGGTTTTACAAAATAGCTCCGTTATGTAAAACACCCAAAGTAGTGTCACCTGGATTGCCATTGCGTTACGTTTGATAATACTGCTATCCGTGTTTAGAAGTAATGTAAAAATAGGTGCGACAACGAGCGAAGCGAGGAGGATCGCCTTAGATTGATAAAATAAGGGGCCGAGCGGAGCGAAGCAGAGCGAGGCGACTCCTGTAGTTTTGGCCAAAATTTATAATCTAACGTTTCATTTGACGTTGTTTTACAAAACCACTAAATGTTGACCCGCTGCATTGAATAACGCAATACGTTTATACAATCCTGCGTGTTAACGTTCAGTGGCTTTACATAACGGAGCTGTTTTGTAAAACATCTAGCGCTTTAGTAATACCACGGATTTTGAAACCCATCTGCGTCATAATATGTCCAGTAGTAGCACACGGTATTTAATGTGCTCATAGGATGTGTTGTTGCAAGGAAAGTTCCACTGACCCACTTTTCACCCTGGTAACAGCGGGAGAGCGAGATTTTCGTCGACACTACGCGGATTTCTCTTCCAGTTTGGAAGTGAACTATGATACGTTTCAGTTGATAGAAGAATGCAATTTCAAAGTCTTAGATGCAAATAGCTTTCGTTCAAGATTTGGCTATTACGAGTGTTATTGTCTGCTATTTGAGTTGTTTTCGATTAACATAAATTTCAAATTTTATTACGTTCAATCCAATTTATTCTAATCCCGCTATCAAAATAAGCAATGAAGGTAATAAAAACAAAACAAGAATAGATAAAGCGAAAACCTCTCGATCTGAGATCACGTACACTAATTTTTGTCAATCCTTGGAGAAAATTGAGCTCTTTCTTTACAGTTCGAACCACATTTTTTACAAAACTCGAGCATTAGCAAGTCACAAACATGACTATTATTGTTTCTTTTTTAACTTTTTTCAAGCACTGTGCTTTACTTATCTTGGTTTAAAATATATGCTAGAAATTTAGAGATAGATTTGTTTTCGTAAAGGTATCAAGGTAATTCCGTCAAAAATAAAGGGCCATTAATATCCCTACAACAAGCATCTATAGGTCTCCAAGGTCTTTCAAATGATTGCTACTGGTCGTAAGCCAAAAAATATTTATTGGTTGACCCTCTTTAAACTAGTTTAAGCAGAGAAACAGTTTTTAGGGCATTCCTTCAATTGTACATCTGATAATGTCAAGCTACTAAATACAGTCACTAAAACAAGCTGTATTTTTTTTTTCTTTTACAGGCCACCTTATAAAACGAAATATAAAATATATTTATTTATGCAATAATTGATACACTTATTAATGTTTGATATACATTGTAAGGTCAATTCTCAATAAATTAAATTAAAAACTAAACTATTATTAAAATTTGGTTTTAATGTAAAACAATTCAACTATATTACGGGGAAAAATAGTAAAAAAAAAAAGATTGGTTTACTTAAATTTAATAACATAATAAATTTACAAAAATATAAATATCTATGGGATAATAAATAACCAAATGTAATGCGATAAATGCAATAAAATAAAATACAAATAAGTCAAATAAATAAATTTTATATCCAAATCCGCGCATACGATTCGTCTTGCTAAGAAGAAGGGCAAGTAACTTAGCAAGATCATGCCTTTTCTTTTTTTTTGCTCTCAGTCTCTTTACGTCGATGTACCTATCTTCCTTGCCCTCCGGCCTCAGTCCCTCATGACTGAACTCTGCATATTATTCAACTATCTCGTGATCGAAGACCATTCACAACTGTTTATTAGACAAAATGGCGTAATGGTATCCTGAAACTACTTGAAAGTAGCGAGAGTCAGTGAAATTTCTCTAGTAATTCTCTGCTCGGTGACGCTGGATCAACTTTATAAATGAATCTGCACATCTCTAGAGCCATTCAAATTAAATTACCAGCGACAAGCTACTACATCTTGCTTACTGAAATTCAGACCTCGAGATGGCTCTACATGGTGCACCCCCACCGAGGTTCAAGAGGCGCTCTCGGATTGGACAATCAACTTGCGTGGTAGGATATCTCCTCGCAAGTTTAGAGGTGCATATAGGGTTGCCAGATGGGAAAACAAAACATCTGGGCAAAATTTCAAAAAGTCGGGATTCTGGGATTTTTTAATTTGAATTTGAGATTATGGTCGGGTCAAATAAATATTGGGAATCATAAAAATACTTTTTATTATTAAAATTAAAGTAATTACAACAAAATGCTTTTTGCCCGCGGACCGTTGTTATTTGTTGGGACAATTTGTATTTTGTCAGGACAATCCCGACGATTTCCGACCATCTGGCAACCCTAGGTGCATACAATTTTGACCGAACAGAACATGCTTTTATACAAGGTGTGAATGGAAAATTATTTTTCAATGAATCCATTTTATCTACTGATCAAACCGAACATTTCCAAAGAAACATATCTGCGGGAAAGAAAAAAATAATTTGAACTTTTCTTAATAATTTTGACAATCAGTAGACAAGTAGATTGACATTTTTATGAGCCAATATTCTTTTCTTTTGCCCTGTTTCCTTGGGATAGTTATGCAGTATGATAATGTAGTATAATAATATACTTTAATAATGAAGTTTTATTTATTTATAAGAATAATAATGTATTACCATTATGTATCATCATGATATATAGGTACAGGTGTTGATTTGGTCAACAACTTCGGTAAAAAAACGGCGAACGAAAAAAATACGATTTAAAAAATGTGTGTTTTTATATGTAAGTTTATGTCTTAGATATTTCGGTTTATGTTTTAATCTTGATCTCGCTATTATTTTCCGATTAGTATTTACACCTCCACATGTTAATTTGTTCATCTTTCTGTTAGCTACAAAGGGTTGCCTGGAAGATATTGCTATTAGCAATAAGTGCCGCCCTTGTACACCATATTTAGTTGTTTGTTTTGTCTTTTAAGTTATTTGTGTAAATGTGTAAAAAGAGTTATAAATAAATAACTAAATAAAAACGAAGATAAGTACGCCCTTTTTTATGAGTACTAAAATTTTCTTGATAAATGTTCACTGCTGCACGAAGTGTTAGTAGTTAGTACTGACATACCCGAGTGCCCCCCCCCCCCTACCCTGCCGCCCGCTCCACGAGTGCTGAATCAATTTCATCACACTAAACGTTTATAAATATCGTTAGTAAATATATGAAACAAAGAAGGATTTATTTTTATTTTTTTCGTCATCAGTATCGTGACCTGAACATAACCTACCCTATGACGGAAGTTGTTGACCAAATCAACATCCTGTATAAATATATAATTTAGTACCTGTTTATTCAAACCCGGTATAATATTGATAGATACATTTTAAAGTATGTAGTATATCTTATTAAGTATACTTAGTAAGTAACTACCATAAGTATGTAAATTGTAAGTACTTATTATGTATAACTAAGTTTACTAAGAGCTCATCTGCCAACAATCTGTAATGCAGATTGGCAGAAAATAAATTGTAGTAGTCTTAAGTTTTCTGATAAACAAATTTCTTTAAAAAATATATATCTTTGGCTCGGCTTTCATTGTTTTGGCTCGTTTTAAACGTAGGTAACCATTTGTACGAGTATGTTCCACTAACTACCAACATGCACAAGCAACTTTACATAAACGCACACGATATCATAATAATTATTATTCTAAAAGGTACTCTTTCAAACAAGTAAGATAATCAGAACATGTAAACATAGATTTCAAAAGTTTAGATGAGCCCTGGCACCTAAAATCTATTGCATAGTTTTTGAATGTGTGCGTTAACATAATGCCGACACGCGCACAATATGAGTGCGCAATCTGTCTACCTACGGTCAGCAAACTGATCAGACTACTAAAGTCGTAAAAATTCAAAACAACTATCACTGTGTTCAGATGAGCACTGATTCCAAACGTGTGAGCGTCACCCATTTAAAGGTGGAAACATTTTGGTGCAGCCATACACTAAGTGCTTATCTTTACTTTTGAAATCTTTGCATGTAAGAGCTTCCGTGTCTTTTGAAAATTAAGCGACTCAATTCTACCAAGTGATGTGTATACAGGGCGGCTTTATACCTAACCCTGATAATTTAATAGGGTATAGAAGAATAATAAGTTAATGATAAGTACCGAAATAACACTTTGGCCGATTTATTTCTTCCTGAAACATAGAAGTCGGCGTATATATTACTACGATATAAAAACTTATACGAGGGTGCCGATTTTTAGAGAACATATATGTTTCAGAAAGAAAAGTCAGCAAAAGTGTTATTTCGGTACTATCGGTCAGTATATAATTTTTTTAACTTTTTAGTGAATGACTGCAGTTACATTTGAAGTCGGTTAAAATCAAAATTACATAGTAAAAAGTTTTTTTTATACCTATGACATCTTAGCATAAGAGTAGAATATAAGAATAGAAACACAAGCGTGAAAACGGCGGAAATATTTCCCGTCACAATATTTAAAACACGCCTACTAATATGTTATCCTGTAATAATTGTGTCTCATTTATGTGTATTTACCTATATAATTATGTATAAAAAACAAAAAAACAAGCTGATAAAGGCAATATATATATATATTTTTTTTAATTTAATTTTTTTTTGTATAAATAAAATGTTATGTAACGGTACACGTATGTATATCTACTTGTGTATCTATTGATATTTTTATATCCCCAGTGATAGACTGAAAGAAATCTCTTCTTAGATATAAATTTGCCTTTGTAGATGTTTTTTTAATAGTATATAAGTTTATTTAATGTGTTTGGTGTACAATAACAAATGAAGCTCGGAATTCAGGCCTTTGAGAGTATTGCAGGCAGGCGTGTGTAATTGTGTATCACAATATCAATTGAATCATTGTCTAGTAATTACGTTACTGTCACGCTCGCAGCGACTGCTCTATCAAACTACTAATTGCGTTGTTTATAATACAAACTTGTTTGTTTGTATGTGTGAAAATTGTTTATTCTACTATATGGTACAATGACTCGTGACTATGATTAAGGCGATATACGAAAAAAATACGGGTGTTTCTTTTCTGTGTATTTCATGAAATACACGGTTTTTTTTTTATAAATTTCTGGTATATGCATTTTGACTATATAATCTAGGGTTTTGACATTGGAAAACATGTTTGGATAAATTTTCCTCGATAGAAATAATTGTTGAAATGAGGCCTTCAAACACACTTTTTCTCCGCGTTTGACGGATAGGAACCATACATAGAACTCAAATATATTTTATTAGGTGTGTTTCAACAATATCTAGAGATTTGATATTTGAAGTTTTGCTAGCTATTTTAGTTTTTTTATAAAAATTCTAAAACTAACATTTTTCGCTTTAGCCCTGAATCCGCCCCTCTCACTGAGCGTGTTTTCGCTTGGAGTGACAGTGACAAAAACAAAATTCGCATAGCCTGTTAAAAATGGAATACTTGTATCGGTCGTTGTTTTTGTCAGTCGGTCACCTTTTTTGCTTAACCTCAAAAATCAATAAAATCATAGTTGCAATAACTTTTTTAAAAATAACATGATTTTTTTTTCCTTTAAGTCACGCTGTGTAGCTTTGACTGTAAGGTTAACTTTAAATTGTTAAATTCCCAAGGTGTTTCCTATCAGGAATCTAAAAAACTTAGCAGACCTACACCAAAGAAAAATGTTTCCCTGATAGAAAAATGATCCCTGGTAGAAAAATCCTTGGGAATTATATCATTTAAAGTTACCTTTACATTGATAGACGGACAGCGGAGGCTTAGTAGTAGGGTCCCGTTTGGTACCCTTTGGGTGAACCCAAAAACCGGTCAAGTGCGAGTAGGACTCGCGCCTGAGGGTTCCTTACCATGTAAATAGGAAAATATAGGTACTTAAATAATTTAAACAGAAATTACAAACTTATCACTACCTACTAATTGTATGAAACAAAAGTGCAAAATTAAGTTGGTTGAGTATTCGGGGACGTAACCCTAAAACTACATTATAAATCGGCATTTTTAGTATTTGTTGTTCAAATACAGCATATGGTACATAATATACAGAAATTTCAAATTCCTAACTGCTTTGGCCTTTGAGGTAGACCCCGTAACAAAAATGGTCTAAAAATGTCAACTTCGATAGCCCCCATTTCTTTATTTTTTAAGATTAATATATATATATATTTATTTATACTCTATTTAATGAACTCTAGACCATTACACCTTTACACCCCAGATACAAGAAAAAAAAAAGATTTTTTTTCTTCTCTATTTTCATGTGAGGTCCCATTTGAAATTCAAAATTCGCCGTTGGGTCAACATTTTACATGACATACAAAAATTTCAGGTTTCTATCTCATTTCGTTCTTGCTAGAGACCCGTGACATACGGACAGACAAACAGGTAGACGGACAGCGGAGTGACATTAATAGTGCTCCGATTTGCCTTTTGGGTACGGAACCCTAAAAAGCAGTCAATAAATGATTAATTTCACAAGAAGTAATTTTGTTTCCAAGTCCCGGCAAGAGACGAATTTGGAAAAGTGAAAGAGGTGTATTCCAACCATGTTAAGTACATGTAATATTATTAAAACTCGCGTGACCTGCGGGCCTATCACGTATCTTTAGTTGCCAACTGGACTGGGTGCGTATCATCCAAAACATAGATATACTATCGAATTCCGATTGTCTAAGTATATGTTTCCACATATACGTATGTGTAAGTTTTGCACTTGAAGTGACGACACAGTTCGTAAATTGTTCAATACCTACTAAAAGCGATTATGAAAGTTCAGTTTTTATCTATGTTTTTGATGATAAGTACCCAGTCCAGTTGGCAACCAAAGATACAGAATAGTTGTTGACTATATACCAACCGTTTCACCGATACAATTTCGGCATTATCAAGGCGAGTGACGTTCTTAGGACGACGACGCGATACGGCGTTCAACATCGTGGTCAAACATGCAGTACCTACATAACAACGTCACTCGCCTTGAAAATGCCGAAATTGTATCGGTGAAACGGTTGGCATAATATAGTCAACAAGAATTACATGTTCCATGTAGTTAACATTCCAACACGTTTTTGTAATCAAAACAGTATTTTGAAAACGCAAATATTAATCAAAAGTTCGGCCACAGAACCAGCTTCTCTCCATCAGTACTGTAGAGTTTATATTTGCATAAACTTGCACAACTGTTCATGTTGTTGTTAATGGAAAGCTCTTAATCTTAATTACTTAAGTACTGTGGGATCGTCGTGATAAATTATTGCAAATAAAACGACATCGCTGCGGAAAAGCTGCGATGCTTTTTCTCGGTTCGCTTAAAGAGCAGGAAACGAGAAAGCTTTTGAAAATTGTGTATGTTTTTTCAATTACGAATCAGCCACAATAGATAACCACAATATACACGTGATTTTAACTTATTTTGGTGGTTTTATTAATGTTTACTGGTGATTTTCTCGTCTAGACGAGCGACTTGTAGGTACCAAACTATAAATCTTGAAAAAACTGTCCTGTCCACAAACTACATAATCTACCGAACAACATTCCAAGTTCAAATTCAAATTCAAATAGTTTATTTTGTAAAGTTATACATAATACACTTTTTACGAGTCAAATTTAATCTCATAAAAATATATGTCATAAAATAATAAATGTACATGAACTAAATTAAAGGTTTATTTAATTTATGTAGCAATATATATATACGATTTCAATGATAGGTAAAATCTGTAATTATACAAGGTGAAATCTAATCAACCGCCCGAACCCATACCGGAGACCCGATCAGCGACCAGACAGGAACAAGGTCCAGTGATCACCAACCGAGCCCCTAGCACGAATCCAGGCGGCCGACCAAATCCCACCCATACTACATACTAATAGGTTACATTATATAAATACATGCCTACCTCCGCCCATTCGATTAGTCTTGCTAAGAAAAGGGCAAGACACACACTTGCGGAAATTAAAAAATATTAAATAATTACGTTCCTTACACGTTTCCTCATTTTGAAAACTTAATGTTAAGTTTATATGGTTTTTTTTTTCTTCATTTCTATTGGTGTGTTTCTCTGTACAGTATGATCAGTAGTTTGTGTGGTTCCATTTCCAGGTCAATTTACAACCGGTACACAAGTGAGAGCAGTTTTTTGCGATTTCAGTACCTTTTTGCTCCTTATGGAAAGTTGTTGGCGTACGTAACACACACGAACACCAGTTTTCGTTTTAAACTTACTAAAATTTTAGCATAGTTCAGGGATGGGCAAACTACGGCCCGCGGGCCATCTCCGGTCCACGAAACGTTACAATCCGACCCACGACCATCGACCTAGAAGTAGATAATAACATAATAACTTAAAACAAACTTAAATAGACTTGCTTACATTAATACATCTATGTTCGAGATGTTCCTATTTTATGGATTACCTGCAATCTATGTCCCTATATCATAGTGTGCTGATTTGAATATCTATAGTTAATATCATTAAATCTTTCATAAAAAAGACATATTTCAATGTTGTTAAAACCTGTGAGTCAATATATGACTTTATTTCGAAAAATACAAATATTTTGATTTTAATAAAGTTTAAATTATATATATCTATAAAAAACACATTATCATAATATCCAGATATATTTCGACTTTTGATGTCAGCCTCAGTGGAATTAGTTAAAATAAATATAATATGTTACAAATGTCAAATGTCATGAAATGGAGTAGATGATTGACAGACAAATGAAGTAAAAGACAAAAGGGAAAAAAAAAAAAAAAAAAAAAAAAGTGTATATGTGTATTGAGTAGGTAGGTAGGTAGGTTTTTAAATATAAGTGTGGGGATGGGTAGATGATCAGGAGAGGTGAATCGTGAATCTATGTTTATTTTACGTCAATGGATTTAACATAATAATTAAGTTCTGAACACTAGTTATCTATAGTGTTAAGAATTTAATTATTATGTAAAATCCCTTGAGAATGCCGATAAGGTGAAACTAGTTGGGTTAAGTGTGTTATCAAGTAAATTGTGAAACAGTACCAAGTGTTTGTTTTTATCTATATTATATGCAGTCTTATCATGATTTCTTTTCAGCTTAGAAGGAAGGAGATTTCTCGATTTTTTTTCAAAATGCTTGTGGCAAGCGGGATTTAAGCACATAAAACAGTTTGAGTAGGTGCTACTAGTTTAAATTCATAAATTAAGGTTTAAAAAGGTGTTCCATAAGGAAGTCGGAAAGACGACGAAAGACGAAGAAAGACGATCGACTATTAATTTCCTCGAACCTACGGAAACTTTGTAGACTTCAATACGTACAGCAACTTCTCTTCATTCCACAGCCAAGTTGTAGATACCGTTGTTCAAAAGTATCAAATATCGATGTTCGAAAAAAGAGGAGTTTGACCTTAGATCCACAATAAATTCATTTCTTCTGAAAAATTCAAACCTGTCGTTATACAAAACCATGATGACCAAATTGATCAATGAAACGACAATGCTTTTAGGGTTCCGTACCCAAAGGGTAACCAACGGGACCATATTACTAAGACTCCGCTGTCCGTCTGTCACCAGGCTGTATCTCATAAACCGTGATAGTTAGACAGTCGAAATTTTCACAGATGATGTATTTCTGTTGCCACTATAACAACAAATACTAAAAATCTGAATAAAATAAATATTTAAGGGGGCTCCCATACAACAGACATGTTTTTTTTTGCCGTTTTTATAGATAATGGTACGGAACCCTTTGTGCGTGAGTCCGAATCGCACTTGGCCGGTTTTTGCTTTCTATTTTTCATTATTTTATCGATTAAACGGCATAGTAGGGCTGTCGAACGTTCATAATACATTCATTATACGAGTATTACTAAAATTAAACTGAGTGTCCACCATAACGATATAGATATTACAGCTAAGAATCACTTTTATTTTTACGAGAAAACCTTGAAGTTTCGGTCAACTTAATAGTGACCTTCGTCAAGCTCCGCGGGGTGCTCCGGCGCGTGCGACACCTTCGCTAGGACCAGGGATGTAACGGAGGCGGAGGTTAACGGAGGCGGAGGTGAAAAAAAATATGAAAATTTACTATTAAATTTTTTTATATTAAAAATTATATATAATATTAAAAATATATGACATCATTCAGAAAATGTGTATTTTGAATATATACCTATATATTAGGTTTATTTAATATCATTTATAATAGTTTTTTTTTTAGATTTAAGAAATAACACTGTATTATATCATTATTTACTAAGCATTTACTTTATTCTTGCCTGGAAAATATTGCTATGAGCAATAAGTGCCACCTTGTACACAATGTTTGTTTTTTTTATCTTTATTTAAATGTACAAGTGTATTACCTATATAAAAATAAATGAAAAATTTAAATGAGAGCGGAACTAAGAACTAAATATTAACCAAGAATCCCCTTTAGTAAAGTCAAACAGCTCTCTGAAGACTAGTCGAGACAAGAGATCGTCGGCACGGTTCATGCTTGAACTGAGACTGAGGTGCTCTAATTAGCTATTTATTTGAGATCGTGGCGGGAGGGCTTTTGTAGAGTGATCAGACTCTACAACTACCTCCAAGTTAACGGGCCAGTTCAAACTGAACAATGAATAAACGCGACTTTTGAAAGTACGCACAAAGAACACCTAGAACAATACAATTGCATGTAAAAAAAAAACTTAAATCGATATTAACGCCAAATTTTATAATTTAAGAGCATTTTCGCAGCCGCATTGTGAAAAACCCGCCCTTTTCAAATGTATTGAAACAGAACACTTAAATTCAAAATTCGCCTAAAAGTTATTCAACAAAACCTTATTACCTAGGTATTGTGTATGTTGCCATCGCAAAGTTTCCATTGATTTCTGTAAATTAGAATTTCAAAAAATTTTAAGTTAATAATTTTGAAATTCTAATGTGCAGAAACCAATGGAAACTTTGCGATGACAACATACACAATACATAGGTTTTGTTGAATAACTATTGAGTGAATTTTGAATTTAAGTGTTCTGTTTCGATTAATTAGAAAAAGGCGGACTTTTCACAATCCAACTTCTCGAGATTTAACCTATACATCTACAATCGCTCGCTTTTTTCTTGCATACTACTTGGCTGTTACGAAAAAGAAAGAGTGAGGAGCTTTCAAGATATTGAGGTTTTCTTTAATACATCCGCAATATAACAAATATCATAATTAAAAAATAATAACCCCACTTTTTGACATTAAAACTATGCTAATAAAATAAAATGGCATAAGAGTAATGCATAGTCAGTCTGCATATAGACAACTTTTTCGCTATGGCTTGTTGGTGCTGTCCTGACACAATTTTTACGCAGTTTTATTTATTTCCATCCAACCAGATCAACAGATAGGCTATAACCAAAATATCATTTAATGCGAATATAAATAAATTTACCTACTGCAATATGGTAATTACAACATCAAAAGCGGTTTTGTAAGTACCTACATTGTTTGACCGATGGTATAATATTACATTATAAAACCGCAATTCTGCGCTGTGATTGACCAAATTTATTACAACACCGCTGGAGAACAATTTTTTAAGCCACGCCTTCTATTCTTCTTGCTTTTGATTGGTCTCAGGCATCTACATATTAATTCCATCTTGACGATTATCACTACAGTATAATGACGAGTGTTGTTTTTTAATTTTTCGTGAAATTGTTTTTGATGGTCGTAGATAAAGTATTGTGTGCAACTGGACATGACAAGACATTGGGACACTAGTGCAAATCTATTACGAAACTCACTTCGTTCGTTCGTAATCAAGCACTCGTGTCCCGATGTCTTACATTATGTCACAGTTGCCCAAAATACTATTATGGATGTTAAATAAATGGTAAGGAAACACCACGTATCGTAAACATGTAAGAGGTCTTGGTTTTACGCTTTCGTCGTTGGCGTAGAGTGCAGCACACCCTCACTTAAGTAATGCTCAAGTGAAGGCAAACAGGTTCCAGTGAGTGAGACGCGATGGAAGCACGCCTGAGATGAGGCTGAGGTGGTCTAATTAGCTATTAATGAGAGATGGAGGGCCCTTGCAGAGCGATCACGTGCTCATTTTGTATGGGAATCCAATTAAGATGTTTTACTGAGAAATTTTAGGAGTTGCAAAGTGAAGGGACACAAAATGCAATAGTATTATGGAATAATTCATATTTTTATTAGGATTTCAGCATTGTTTAAAACAGGAAAACAGAGAAAGTATATTATGTAAACGCAACGTGAATTTTTAAAGTTAAGGCGATACCAAAAAAAATAGGGTTTCTTCCAATCCATTTACTTCACTATAACGTCATCTACGTATTTCATTTTTTGGTAAATGTTTATTGAGTATTTGATTAAGATTCTCACTGAAGGAAACCGCGATTGGATGAAATTTTCTCAATAGAATTTAATTCCGAAAAGATATATTTAGGTCCACTTTGGGGCCGGCATCAATCGAATGAGTGAAAATTTTGAACAAAGAATGACATGAAATAAAAATATATATAACCTTATGACTAATTCGCGAAACCTACTTTTTAACAATAATAATATAAAAAATCCAAAGTCATTTTGTTTGTATAGCAAACCCATCTATGCACCCTGGTCCACATATACGTATATGAATATGAAACTGTCCTGTTTGTCTTCACCAGAAGACTGATGCCGGCCGGCTCCAAAGTGGACCGAAATATATCTCGAAAATATTGAACTTGTTATTTCTCTTGTTTGTATAAGTATTAAATTAAATGAAAACCTAATTATAGCAAAATATAAATATTTAATTCAAGATTTGAATGCACATCTCTCAATTTTGTTTCCTTTCTTTAGGGACAATTTCATTTGCAGACAGTTTGAAAGTGACCCGTGCGTGTGCAATTTTTTATTTCGTTTTTTTTTTAAATTTATGAACTAAAATCTACAGTAAATACAGTAAACATTAACTAAATATTACATCAGCTAATATAACGGATTTTACTATGCTAAGCAATAAATATACATAATTTTACACTAGGAACTCACATGATAATCAATTTATAAAAAACAATACTAAGAAAAAGAAAAATATTTCACTTCAACCGGTTGGGGGGAGCGTGTATGAAAATCAGTTTCACCAGACATACTAACTTACAGTTGAAGTTAAATAAAAGCTCGTGAAAAACTGACCTACACTAGCAACTTTTTTATTACCCGTCCAGCACAATAAGTTGAATAGCAAAGACCTTATTTGCTTTGGATAGAGGCGATTATATGTTGGCTCATTTACCTCTTTTTTTTGAATGCGTAATACTAATTATCACGCAGCAAAACAACCAATTGGTGTGTATTTAGCTAATACAGAAATATTTTGTGGGGTAAAAAAAATTTGATTTAGGTAGAATCCCTTTATATTTTTAATACATATTTTATGAAAAAAAAAATCAAGTTTATCTCTTAACTGCGTTTTGAAACGAACGTTTGAAAACTAAAAAAAAGAAGGCGGAATACATTTTTTTTTGGAAAAATTATAAATATTGATACATTGTTTATAAGTAGAATCCATAGATAAAAGATCAATAAATCAAATATATTTTGTTCAATACAAGGAGAGTCCAAATTTCTTCAAACGAATCCTCGAAAGTCTGGCGTTGTTCATGCTCTAGGAGTAACGACGGCACCAGCAGCAGGAATTTTTAAAATCGTATTTTTCTTGGTAAATTTGCGCAACTTTTTACATTTACATTATAACTACGAGTATTACTTACTTTATAAAAAGTGACTGTGGAGCAAAAGCCATTTCTAAAATTCCAGGATATGTTTTAAATGAAGATAAAGTAACCCACAGGACTGGGCTTGATGAGAAACTGAAAAAGTAACAAAATGTAAGTACATTAACTACGAGCACTGCTTTATCTTTGTGACCGGTGTAGTGCTAATAAAATCTAAACATTTTATTTTGAGGCGTTACAACATGCGAAAGTGCTGCCACTTTACAAAAAAAACAACATTTTTTAATTAATGTCTAGAAATAGCAATGAACTATTTACATAGCAAAGTTTTCAGAAACAACGTATTTTTATAGCTAGAATTAACATTACCGAAAAAAAATATCATATCAACTTCTCCGGCAAAAAATTGGCAACGCGCTTTCTCTCGCTCGGGTTTGAATTCGGAACGGCAACGTTGTGTTGTGTTGCATTTAGCGAGTAATTAAAAATATTAATTCCATAACGTGAATTCAATTGCATGCTCTATCTCTTACGATAAAACGCATTTACTGTTTGGGATAGTTTCTAAGCAAAAGGAAGTGATATTTTAACACATATTTCGATTGATTATTTATTGGTTGATTATTAGCTTAGTATTTACGTAGTAATACTTTATATTCTCTGGTATTGTTGTGTTACTTGAAAAACAAAGTCGAAAAACGTCGTCACGTTGTTGTTGTTTTCCTTTAAATGGGAACATTTTGAAATGGTTTTGCAAAATAACCTATTTGGAACCATTGCGATAGGTGTGTGGGAGTAGAAAAATTATAGAGTAGTAAAATGTTTGTTTATTGGTTGAAAATATTCTTTTATTCAATGGCCGAATTCAATAAAAATATTAACAAATATTTTCAACCAATAAAATTATCGATATTTATTTTTACCAATTAACAATCAATGAACAATTTCAACCATTACTGACATCTGTACTACATAATATGCAATTCGAGGTAAGTGTCAAAAAGTAAATTTTTGTTAGGATCTAATTAAAGTCTGTTTTTTTTTACCAAAAAATGGCTAATACCACCAATATTTTCGTTCGTCGGACTATTTTGTTTCCCGGCACTTCTGTAGATGTGCAGTAAGTCTTAGACAACATAATTGAAGGAGTCCCACATTTCTAAACCATTGAGCTAAGCGGAGTTAGTTATGGAAAAGGAGTTTAACAATGTAATATCCGAACAAAGAAACATCTAGGTGAAATTTTATCAATCACCCGAATTCATACTGGAGACTCACTCGGTTAGTGATTAGGAACAAGGTTCAGTGAACCTTTTTTTCGAAATCTCATACGAACTGGACTAGTTCAAATACAACATAGGCAGTACGGGAGATCCTTTTTTTTCCAATTTTACCTGAAAAGAGTTAAACATTGTTCCTAATCACTAACCGAGTATCGAGTATGAATTCCGGCGTTTGATTAAATTTCACCTTGTTTAAACGAGGTGGAGCAACGTTGTACTTGACGGTGAAGAAATTCACTTAAAATAGTTAAAATTCCCTTTAAAGTTGGTAACTGCGGGTAGCACAAAGACCTGGGAAGAGGAATTGTTTACGTTACCTAGTGAATGCACTGCACTGCACTACTAGAGAGAATGGAGCTGAAAATACATTTGTCCGCCGCACACGCCTTAGACGTCTGATACGTGGATCTAGGCGCATTGTTTCCCATTTATTATGCATGATACGTGTTGCCTACAACCCTAGTAGCGACGCAACGTCAGCGACGCTCGATTGATCAAGTAAGCTAAATGTTTTATCTTATTAAGAGGCTATGCGAATTTTATTTTTGTCACTGTCACTCCAAGCGAAAACACGCTCAGTGCGAGAGGGGCGGATTCAGGGCGAAAGCGAAAAATGTTAGTTTTATAATTTTTATAAAAAAACTAAAATAGCTAGCAAAATTTCAAATAACTAATCTCTAGATATTGTTGAATCACACCTAATAAATGTTTGAGTTCTGTATATGGTTCCTATTCGTCAAACGAGGAGAAAAAGTGTGTTTGAAGACCGCATTTCAACAATTATTTCTATCAAGGAAAATTAATCCAAACATGTTTTCCAATTTCAAAACCCTAGATTATACAGTCAAAATGCATATACCAGAAACTGATTATAATTTTCTGTGTAATTCATGAAATACACAGAAAAGAAACACCCGTATTTTTTTCGCGAATCGCCGTAAGACACTGACCTCTATTTAGCATCATTTCCTTCACTGTTCTCTTTGTATTTAATTTTAAGGGTCGGTTGCGCCAAACATGCTCTCGCTTTTGGACAATTTAGCTTATCAAAACAAAATATTTTTAATGAATAAAATATGTTTAAGTAGTTAAGAAGTTGAACTACATTATAATTCGTCAGATTTGACACAAGTGTCACAATCACCGAGATAAAAAATCGGAAATATTAGTTAAATCACGGAAAACGTAATGTGGCGTGGCAAAAAGAAAAAAAATGTTTTTTCGAAATTGAAATATTTCTTTTACTTACATAAATTTTATTTGTTAAAAATATTTTGTTTTAATATGCAAAATTGTCCAAACGCGAAAGCATGTTTGGCGCAACATACCCTTAACTAACAAATATAAATAAAATATTTGTAAGAACCAATAGGTAATTATTATGTTTGAAGTAATTATTTATATATGTAGGTATATGTATGTATTAGTATGTATTATTATTTATATAATTTGGCTTCTACTTCATATACCTTATTTTACATGTAAATATATATCTTCAGCAATCGTAATGTAGTTTTTCCACCTAAAGGTTGTCTGGAAGAGATTGCATTTAGCGATAAGATCACCTATTTGTAATTAACCTTTGTACTCGTATTTTTAAGTTCAATTTATTGTATTTTGTTTCTGTTGTGGTGTGCCAATAAAGTTATATTGTATTGTATTGTATTGTATTGTCCCATCAACAATAAGCTAACAGCATTGCTTTGATGAAAACGTTAAATGAAATGATGAAAATGATTAAATTATTTTAGCAAATCAAAGAGAAATTTCAGGGTGACGAATTATTTGCTAGGCGCTACCATTTTAGCGCCTTTTTTTTTAAATGTTCCTATGGCATCTTTTTTGTTGTTATGTACCACAATATTCTTAGGGTTCCGTAACCTTATAATGTGGTGGTACGAAAAACTTTGTACGTCCGACTCGCTCTTGGCCAAATTATTTTCTATTTACGTGTTTTCTTTATAAGTACTTACTATGTAGTGACTACACTTAAGAGGCCTGTGGAGCAATCCTAGTTCATACAAACGAAATACCAAAACCATTTGTAAATCATACATATTCTTAGAATAGTATGTGTTTATTCCGATTGGATTACAGAATATCTATGTTCCCAAAGATATATTTTGAAAGGACACTAATTTTAAGACGACATATAAGCAACATAAAATTTCCATAGAAAGCTTATTTTTCTTATATTTCATGTTTAAATCAGTGTTCTTATTTAATATATATTTCGGAACCTAGATATTCTGTAATGCAATCGGAATAAATACACACTACCGTAAGAATATTTATCATTTACAACTGGTTTTGGTATTTCGTTCGTATGAACTACGATTGCTCCGCCTCTTAAGGTGGATGGTCCAAGGCAATCTTCATACAAACTTGTGGGAACCAGTAACAACGACAGTAGTATTATTATTTAATTTTGTTACCTTTTTCCACATGTTCCATCAACTTTACACCCGCGAATAATCAGTTTTTTTACAAACAAACATTTTTTGAATCTAATTTTGTTATTTATAACTTTTGTAATCCAATGTATGAAAGATTTAAATTGCAAAATTAGACTGTTAAGACATTTTGTTTTTCAGAAAAACTAAATATTCACGGGTGTAGAGTTGATGGAACGTGTGGAAAAAGGTAACAGAATTAAATAATAATACTTCTGTCGTCGTTATTGGTTCTCACAAGTTTTTTATAAAAACTACCTTGGACCATCCACCTTAATCAGACCTCATTAAACACAATATAAAGCTCGTACGTCTCGTCAGGGTAGGAAGGAATCCACAGAATAGTAAATTGCAACATAAAAGTTCTCGGTAACATTAACGTTTCAACTTGTCGTGAAATGCAGTTTAAGTTCTTTCAGCACGACATGTGAGGAACAGTATAGCAACAACTTGTACACAAGAAAATATATTGTAATGTTATCATTTCATACTGCAAAGACAAGCCAGGAAGTACTTTATCCTGGAGAGCTATGCCAAGTCTCCAGTAAATCCCAATGTCTAGTAAATTCGTATGAAGAACCCTTAGAATAAGGAAGAACCATAACATACCAAAATGTTTATTTTTTAAAACTATCCGTGTCTATGTTTATATGAGACTAAGGAGTTTAGAGAGTTGTAAGCGGCCAATTTAAAAAGAAAAATAAAATTAAATGCAATTGTGTTCAGAATGTAGAGATGTTTGCTATATTTTAAATAGAATAATTTTTTATTTATATAAAATAGCTCACCTCAATACGTGTTATGATCGGGAAAGCCGACCAGTTTCAGCAGATTTAGACTGCCTTCATCTGGGCGAGTGAAGACGTTTACGCGACGACGTTACGCCTCACACTTTTAATTATATAATAGAATAATTTTGTTAATTTTATTCATTTAAAACCACTTTGCCCTTAAAATTTAATTATTTGCTATCCTGCTGTCAGTATAAGGCACAGATGAAACGCAGTCTATTGACTGTTACCAGTTTTACATCAGCAAAGTCCAAAATTGAGAGAAAAATCCTGTTTTGCATCGTGAATCGCATAACTCAATTAATAGTACATTACGATACGAGAAAGTTTCTCGCACGAGTTTCGTATAATTTTTTATAGCACAAGTGCGGAAAATGCCGACTTTACGCACGCGCAGCGTGCGTAAAGTGGTCATTTTACACACGGTGTGCTATAAACGAATTTTCCGCCTACAAGAAACTGTTTTTGGATTTAAAATTTTGAGGTAATTATAAATAGGGCTTTCTCGTACCCCCTTCACAAAATTTTGCCCCAAAATGAGCAACGTGAGTTTCAATATAATAAGTTTATTTAATTGTATTTACTCCGTATCGTATATACTAGTATAAATTGTCTCGTTTTACAAACACACCTCTTTTGCCTCTTCCACATCCATCAATCTAGTCACACAAGCTCTTCTCTTCCGGGTACTTTTGACATAAATAATAAATATCTCGCCAATTTGCCAATTTACACAGATGATGTATTACTGTTGCCTCTATAACAACAAATACTAAAAACAGAATAAAATAAATATTTAAGGGGGCTCCCATTCAACAGACATGTTTTTTTGCCGTACGTTTTTTACGGAACCCTTCGTGCGCGAGTCCGACTCGCACCTGGCCGGTTTTTTTTTCTTTCGCCCTGGATCGATCCCTCTCGCTCTGCGCGTTTTTTCGCTTAAAGTAACAGTGACAAAAATAAAATTTACATAGCCTCTTATATTATTCAATTTATTCTATACTTATGTATTTTGATTAAAACATTTCGACGTTCTATTGATTCCAACGAACACTTTTACACCATCATCTAAAAATAAACTTACTGAAAAAAGGAAGCTTCAGTATATTTTTGTAAAACATACGAAGGACAACCACTGTAACGTGCTGTTTGACGTAGATTTCCCCACAGCATGGTGTCTGCACTTAACTGCATCTTGTACCAAGTAGCACTTGCTTAATTACACCCTTCGTACTTTGCATTTCATTAAAGTGTCGGTACATTACTAATGAACCAGTGAATTAAGTTTATTCTACTTAATTAAGCTTCTTCCAGTGAATCAAGCTTCTCTTTTCCGTGTCCTAGATCAAATCAGCGGTATAAGTGTGAACTTGCTATCAACTCGGCATCGATTCGATAATAAAAAATTAAACTCTTTTTTAATATGTTTGTTTACTTTTATATTAATCTACATTTGACTTTAAAAAATGGGACATTGTTGTAAATGACGTCTTTAATATATTATTATTTGCTATGTAACTTCTAACTTCGAACAGTAGAAAAGTAAATTCCAAAAATCTAAATGGCGATACCTTTTTTCCGTCATTCGTTTTTAATGAAACAAAGCCACAATAAACTCTGGTCAGTAGTTTCGGAGAAGTTCTCGAGCTAACAGACAGGAAAGACTTATAAAAATCGCTGATTTGTGTTCTATTACTCTTTTTTAATCACCCCCTTTCTATTGTTATTACTTTTCTTCAATTTATAGACACTTCAGGTGCTACTCTTTTATTATATGTATTGATGTATTGATATATTGATATTGATGATGATAAGGATAATAGAAAATCTTTATTTTGAAGTGTACTTACTGAAATTTCAAGCTCCATTTTAATCATAATTAAGTATAAAGACGGATCGTCAAGCGAGCGAGGGTCTGTCGTCAGTGAACGAAGTCCATTTTAATCCATAACTAAGAACAGTATTCTAAATATTTTCGAAAAACGCTGCTTCTCTTTGTTTCTTCAATGAAACTTGACGATACCTTTCTCAGTTATTATATCTCTTGAGAGAATTCCCGACTTATGTTTGCATGAAATTTAATTATTTAAACAACGAAAATGCGAACAATGATCTATGGACTGAGAATTTCCGAACACCCATTTCCTCGCTTCGGAGATGGAAAATTCAATTTATTTCTTTTGCTTTGTCCATAAAAACATGGTATCTTATGTTTTTTCGTATTCATTGTTACGAAAGTTGTTTCATTTTACGTTCACGTGAGTACTTAGGTCTTTATTTCCACCTTGAGTGATTCCACTCGACGCGTCGTGAACGAATTTACTTTTATTCACTTCCCTCCTCGTAAAATAGGATTGAAAACGTGAAGTACGTTATACGACTTTCACGAAATAGTGACGTGTTATGTAACAATAAGTTATGTGCCACAAAGCCCGAAGCTGTATGTTACTGATTGCTACAAATAAGTTCAGTAAGTCGTATGAAAATAGTTTTTACACAACCTGCTCGACAATGTCCAATTACATATCATGCAACCTCAACGTAAAGTAACGCATTATATCTCAAGGGATATAAAGTTATATGAAAGTCCCTAAGGATTAAAGTGATTTAAATTTGGAACGTCAAATTCGTGTGGAAACTCGTGGAAAACAAATGCCCATATGGGATTGTAAAGAGGTTTGTTCGAAAATCGAACTGGCCACCATAAGCAGAATTGAACAAAAAGAAAAAAAGTGTTTACAAAGAATGTGAAACAAAAGACGGTGTTTGGTGCTGTGATTGTCAGTGAATTTTATTGAATTATTAAAGTTGATAAAAAATGTCGAGCTTTTTATTGTCTCGCAGAAGGTGTGAAAAGTAGAGTATGCTCCTCTGGAATAAAGCCTGTCTTTGTCTTGGACAGCTTGAACCCCTCGCTTTACTCAGGACTCTATATAACTCCCTCGCTACTTAAAAAATCGCACATTTTGTCTATAAAGTTAGTTCATGTAAAAACTACAAAACAAAATCCGCATAATGTTTACAGCGTACTATCGAAGACTCAGTTTTCACACTTGGGTGAAATTGTGGATTTTTCTTCTATAGTAAATCATATCATAATGAAGGTTATGGAATAAAATGACTTGATGGCTTACGTGGTGGTTATTTGACAGGTGGTAGAGCTTGCCGGACTCGACTGTGGAGGTACCACCATCTTACTTTTAGACCCCCTGGAAGTAATTCGGGGACCGTAAGAGGACAGCTCACAGGCAAAAAACCAGAAGGCCTACCATGCCTGGGACCGATGGATGGCGGTATATCCATCCTTAATAGCTGGGCCTTATATGAAACAGACTGGTGACGGGCAGCGGCGTCACTGGTGCGAGGGTTCCGGCACCGCGCTCACCAACCCGCCTCCCCAGCGTGTGTGAGTATGGCCAATTCTTCCAGGATGACCGCCGGGAGTGGCAAAGTCCTGGAAAGGCTTATTTCCAGCAGTGGACGAACTAGGCTGGTGGATGGATGGCTTACGTCACCTAGTAAGTATTATTTGTATTACCTAATACTTATTACTTGCTGAACGGTGAAGAAAAACATCGTGAAGAAACCTGCTTGCCCTAAAAAGCGTGTATTTTTGCCCGAAAAACGGCGATTGGGCTCACCAACTCTCCACCCACATAACGTTGGAATGTAATTTTCGTCGGTGAAACGCGGTTGTACCGAATGTGGACTGTGGACTCTGACACCCCCTCGGGAATTAATGTCGTGACGATAGATAATTTACGCAAATACGCAAACTGTATTTTGGCGGAACGATATAAGTGGGATGGGAATGCAGAGTTCTAAAAATATAAACTCGAAACAATAAACCATCCCTATAACAACTTCAAAACTACTTTACTTCACACAAAAGCTGCAGTTGTTTACAAACAGTATTCTCCTCGCTAACAGCTCTCTAACAGTTCTAAACTGAAACAATCTTGCGACAGTTGCGCGTAGGTAGGTAGCCTCACAATTACTACAAGTAAAATCTTGGAACATTGCTAAAAGGACTTTTAATAAAAATATTTTACAATTTCAATATTCGAAATCAGGTCCAATAAAAGTAGAAGTATGCTCGAAATTGCTTTTGCAAATATAACAATAACCAAGATCGAGGCATCTGTGAGCATCGAAAAGGTAGAATACTTTTGCTACGATTTCTGAAATAAATAGAAGATATGTATACCTATGTATGTACTCGTATCTTTTATTGTTAAAAGCTTTTGGACTAAAGATCTAAGTTCAAATGAAATCAACGATTGAAATAACAGAGTTCAAGAGTTGCTAACCGGCTTTTTTTCCAGTGCATGTCCTGGTTTTTAGGGTGTCATAGGGTGTTTTGAATAGTTTTTAGTAGCGCCAATGTGTAAAAGGAGTAAAGCAACCTAGTTAAGTGGTGTGCATAAAACTTTTTTCCGGAAAAGCAATCAAAAGGTCAAGTTTGACAATTTAAAAAATATGAAAAATTTAAACAACACTTTGAAAAAAGAAAGTTTGTATGACGCCAGGGTAGACACTGTCTACCCTAGAGTGAATATTTTCGTACCAACTTTATTTTTCAAAGTATTATTTCAATTTTCAATTTTTTCATTTTTTTTATTGTCAAACTTGATCTTCTGATTGCTTTTCCGGAAAAAAGTTCTATGCACGCCACTAAGTAAGTCATATAACAAGGTTATAATCGTCATAATCGTATAACAGTTCATCCCTTACATAATTTAATTGAAGACACATTCATGAAAAAAAATTGTAATTGTTATAGTTGAGATTCATTAACCATGTTTCCGTTGCGTAATTAATAGTAATCTATTGAAATTTCGTGGTGTCTCCACCTTCAAATCCTGGTTTTCAAAATTTAGAGATGGCAACCCTAAAATGTACCGGAAATTCGGTGGACAGCAAGCTGAACCATTAAGATTATTAGGAATGAAATCGGTTCCGTACATCTGGCAATATAACGGGAGGTATCAAGAGCCGGCTTATACCGTGCTGGCGGGAAGAGATCGGGATACAAAATGCTGCACCAGCCAGCAAGCTTGCTGACCTCCTTCGCTTTAGTTTATCCAGTCGATGGTAAAACTTATCATGAGCAGGGTAACCTTCGTTCCAAATTTATAGATTTTTAACGTTTATTTCTGTGGCCATTAGACGAGTAAAAAAAAATTAAATTTTTGTCGTTTTGTGTGACTGTCTGTATTCTTGCAATACACGTTATATTTATAAATGAAGAAAACCGCATCCAAATCCGCTCACTAGTTTCCGAGTTAAAACGGAACAGACAAAACAGACGTTTTAATTATTTAAAATATATAGTTTTGAACTCTATACAATACATAACCCATCTAATTTAAAATTTCGAAAAAATATTCAATGAAGACACAGCAGAAAAATACTTATCGGGAAAATTAAGTAAACATTAAAATATGCATATGCAATAGTTAGAGATTTTGACAATTTGCTTCGCTTTGATGAGACATATTTATAATTTTTTTTCCCAATTACGAAGGAACTAAATAAAACAATAAACAAAAACCTTTCTAAAACAAGCTTTTATAAAATAACCGAAGGACTAAAACAAAATAAGTTTAAATTGCTGAAATTGACGTTTAAGTTGAGTTTTTTTTTTCTAAAAGCTTGTCAATAATACCTGTTGGTTACTAAGTTCTGTAACTATGAAAAACACAAATAATACTAGATATGCAAACAATACTACAACAAATTATGTCCCAAATGAAAGCACACATATTCAAGATTATCTTGTATCAAATTTATTCGAAATGGCCGCCCCTTGCATGTATGTATGTATGTATGTAAAAACTTTATTGCACAAAATAAATGTACAATGCACAAAGGCGAACTTAATGCTAATTAGCATTTTCTGCCAGTTAACCTTTGGTGATGTGGAAAGTTTTTGAGTTTAGTGCCAGATAAGTTGATTACTATAATCAATTCGACCAAGAAATCATTTTTTCATAGATACTATATATATTAAATCTAATTAGAGTTAAATAATTAATGTATATACATATATAATCTACTCATAAATACAATAATACATATAATACACATATATTATACATAACAATACATAAGTAATTACGAGAAGGACAACGACTCAGGGGGATATGTGAAAATTACAAGTTTTATGACTAATTCTGTAGCTGTAGATAGTGTTGATAGACCCTGATTTTGAAGGTAGAGATAGAGGGAGACTGACGAATATTAAGAGGAAGACGGATTGACACAGGTGGATTGACACATTAGACGACAAGGCCAGTCATCGATGGCAGCACGCACTACACTATGTCCAATTCCGCAACTGTCTTGACAATAGCGTGCTTAAGAGAGTCGAGATTCATGTGGGGTTTAGCATGGGTTTTTTCCTCAATAACTTGCCATACGGCATAATCCAGAGGGTTTAGGTCTGGGCTGGGGGGTGGCCATTCTTCCTGCGCGATAAAAGCAATTTTGTTAGCCCGAAACCACACTTGCGTAGATTTTTCATTGTAGCCGGGGGCTTAGTCCATGCCTGGTTTCAAAATAAGGTGTGACTTAAGGGTTTGACCACAGGTTCCAGAACGGTATCTTGATAGATTCTAGCGCCAGTTTTCACGCCCTTTTCACACAAATGAGCCTTAGTTAGCCCTGAATAGGACACCAGCCAAATCATCACTGATGAGGGGTGGTGTCCTCGTTGGACCATCAGAGCAATAGAATAGAATAGAATAGAATAGAAAATTTTATTTCAGACCATATAGTCCATAATATATTAGTAACAAATTGAACTTATCAACTATGTTAGTAAACATTAAACATTAATAAACATTAAAAACAACACTAAACAAACAAAACACTGAACACAATATTTACAACATTTACCTACAATGCACTGACATCCAAAACACATGTATAGGGCTGTCCATGTGGTTGGAGAAGGTTTTCAGGAGGCTATTGGCGCTGCCGCAGACCCTGCACATCAGGGATGCCACTCTCTTTCGCACAATAGCGTGAAAACAATCTGTGCGTGCTTCTGCGAACATTCCGGATGCACTACAATACCGCGGCAGCCCCAGCAACATCCTGAAGGTGTTGTTGTAATGGACGCGCAGGGCATTGTATGCCTTCTGCGTATATCTGACCCACAGGCTGCATGTGTAAAACGATTGGCAAAAGGCCCTAAATAGTGTAATTTTTACTTGATTTGTACACCTTGCAAACCTGCGGGCCAACATATTGCATCTTACAGACAACGCTCTGCGCTCCCTTTCCATGTCCATGTCATCATTTAAATTCTCAGTGACCCAGTGACCCAGATATTTGAAATGAGTGACTCTTTTCAGTGGAAGACCGTTAAGAGCAACTAGTGGTACTTGTGAGTAGGTCTTATTACCCGCCTTAAAGATAAGCAGCTCGCTTTTTGCACCATTATATCTGAGTCCATGGCTCACTGCATAATTCTCACAAACGCCAATCAGTTTTCTCAAACCACTAATCGATGGGCTCAGCAGCACCATGTCATCTGCATAGCTCATGTTATTCATGGCAGTACCATCGATCGAGCAGCCCACACCAGCACTGCTGAGCTCAACGATCAGCTGGTTCATATAGAGATTAAACAACTTAGGCGAAGTTAGCCCACCCTGTCTAACTCCGCTCTCTAAACCGTACACTTCAGATTGGGACCTTCCCCATCTTACATAGTTTGTCTGATTTGTATACCATGTTTTTAAAATTCCAACCATCTCACGTGGCAGGTCCGTTTCATTATATAATTTTGACCAAAGTATATCATAGGACACTGAGTCGAAGGCCTTCGACAGATCAAGGAAGCACGCGTACACCGGAGTCTTCCTGTGTGTGTAGTATTGAACAGTGTGCTTGAGGCATAATACAGCAGTTTCCGTGGACAGTCCTGGCCTAAAGCCAAATTGTGCATCGTGGATTTTTAAGTGTTGACTTAGGTATTGGTCAAGCACACTATCCAGCACCTTAGCTACCACGTTTGCCAGTGATATTGGTCTGTAATTTCTCTTATCAGATGCATCACCAGTCCTATTTTGATAAGTGGAACGACTATAGTTTTTAAAAGATCGTCAGGTAGGTAGGTGTGCCTAATACATAAGGTAAATAGCATCGCCAGCACTATCGCAGCATGAAAACCAGCGCGCTGCAGATGCTCGATGCTGAGACCGTCATGTCCCGGCGATTTCCCTCTCGTCATACGCTTACTGATGCGCGCTCCCCGCTGGCTTCTTGACTGTTTTTAACGTATACTCTGTAATTTTAACGGTTAAAATTTTCTTCGACGCTGAAGAAATTTTCATCAGTAAATAAGTATTTTCGATGGCCGTTTTGTGCGTACCGCCTTAGTAGCGCGTGACTTAATGCTAACCTCATAGGCTTCAATCGTGCGTTTAGCAGATAACCCTTTCGTCTACAGTAAGCGATAAGTTCAACGTCATCATTGATACATTTTTTAAGGGATCTTCTTTTCACAGTCATCTGCATTGCCAACAACTTTTGCTTCCGAACGGGATTTCTCGCGATTCTCGCCTTCACTGCCTTAATCACAGCCGGTGTCCGAAAGGTGCCTGATCTTCCGGATCTTTTTCGGTCACTGACGGTCAAGAAACTATTGTACCTATGGATAGTGCGATAAATAAATTGCTTGTCGATTTTCAACTTTTGTAGCAACTTGAAAATCATATTCGCTGGGTGCCCATATTTATGCATTGCAATATTACAATGACACGATTCTCCTTTAACCCCATTCCATGGTAAATTAAACAGAATATGATATAAGTTTGGTATGGAATAACAGCTCATAAAACTGTCAATAATTTTTTTTAAATGTTTTACTTTTCATTTGTTCTAATGTCTTTTTTTTTAATGTTTTAATGTTTAAGAACTTATTGACCTAAGCGAAAGAACATTGCTATCTGATGTATGAAGTTTCGTTGACGCAAAAATTTCTTAGAACATACAGGGAATCGAATTTCCTAGACAAAAATAAAGCGAAGTATTTTCAAAAACCATTTTAATTGTAACAGAACGAGCTGAAAATCTGCTACTGGAGATTTTCATAGATGCATACTTGAAAGGTACTAAGTAAGGTACTTAATTTATCCAAGTATAAAATGTACTTAGTAACTAAGGTTTCATATGTTCTACGATCTGGCGATAAATATTGCATCACATCGAAAATATTCCACTAGAAAACTAAATAAGTTCACCAAGAGAGTCATCGAAATTGCCGAAAATTTCTTACAGATTCATGAGTTCATAATTCCTGTAATTCGATAGCTTCTCAATTAAGATTAGTTTTTTGTTTGAAAGTTAATTTCAAGGTTTTACACCTACGTATTAAATTTTGTTTTTATTTTCAGTTAGATTATAAAAATTCTATCTTCAAAAACAGTTTGTCCTAAATGCCATCCATTTCCATGATAAGATTCATAATAATTTTATACAGTGGACACTTTTCAAAAATTAAATTAATTTTGTTGTTAGCTTAATGTTGTCTCATTCATACACAAAAGAAACAACATAATTTGGATTTGCCATTCCTAAAAAAAAGCACAAATGTCAGTACTGAAAATTGAGTTTCCTTCAAATTCTCTATAGAAAACAGCAACTTCATATGTAAAGACCTAATTAATATATGTTCTAAGTACAGACAAACTTCAAAGGCTAGATCTAGCAACGTGAAGCGGCTCATTACAGCCACTATAAAGCTAGATATGTTACAACATAACCTGAGAGTGGGGTACGCAACCAAGATACTACCTTGGGTATGCCTGAAGACATTTACAAAGTTTAGTGGATGTAATTAGTCTTTTACAAGATCATTCTGGAAATATTCAATTTAATGTCGGGTTTTCAAAGAGTATATTTAGAACACGAAACAATTTCAATTGTGTTAGTTTTACAAGCCTTGCCAAAAAAAAAATTCATGTAGAAGTTTTGGTGGTATGAATAAGAAAAATGTTGCATATGTTGTCAAAGAGTTGATTATTCATAATGAATTTTTTCATTATTTTTGGTTTGGCCATAAACGAGGGGTAGGCTTTAGAAAGTACCCATTTGGCAATAGTAAGGCCCTTAAGTATCAGTCACTCAGCCTTGGCACCCAAACAAAAATCCAAATAAACGGAAATTCACACCACTCTACTGCACACCTCAATAATCACACCAATCTACTTTACCTCACCTCAATGATGTTTTAATTGTCTGATTGATACACTCCAAGGACACAGAAAGCTCATGAGAGTGGCTAGATATTATTTGTAATATGTTTGTAAATTGAGGATACATCCAGAATTCGTTGTTTTTTGTAAGTTTATCATATGTATAACAAAATGTCTGTATACCTAATATACCTATAGGTAAATAAATATCAATTATAATGTTTATAATAAAATATTGTTTCTGGAATTACTTCTCTGTAAATTAATATTCTAAAGCAAGGCGATATATTATACTCAATACACGTAGTTTTTAGCAGATGGAAATCTGTATCCCTCTGGGAGACAGGCGTTACTATATGTATGTTTGTATGTATGTATGTGTAAACGTTAGTATTATTATATTAACGCTACCCTATTTATTAAATAAAAATTAAAAATATATATATATCGTTACCATCTTTTTCATTCCACCCAAAGGTTTCCTGGAAGATATTGCTATTAGCAATAAGTGCCGCCTTTGTACACAATGTCTGTCTTTTATGTAAAAATGTGTTGTAAAGTATGTTTGTAAAGGTACAAAAAGTGTAATAAATAAAATAAAAATACCTCAGTTTCGATCTTTAGTCTTTTATTTGTACCATAATTACAGTCATAATAGGAAAAATTTGAAGTTTTTATCATAACTTAGATAATCTAGCACAAGTTTCGTGTTTCATAATCATAATACACGGTCACAGCATGGAATTTATTATTTAGGCACTTACACTCATGGCTTACATTACAAATAACATTTGGCATTTTACAATAAGACGTATGTTTCGGTTTTGTGATTAATAAAAAAACATAAATACCTATATGTACATATATCATCACGACATATTTCCGTGAGGGTGAATCAGAGATATCTTTGATGGATAAAATATGGTAACGATATATATATTTAATTTTTATTTAATAAATAGGGTAGCGTTAATGCTAACAAAAAAGCAAGGTAATAATTTTAACCAAAATGTAATAGTATTATTATACTAATTGTACACATTTCCACTCTTCCACACCTACTTACGTACCGTGACTGGTATTTAAGTAATATCGTTACGTGATACGATAGTAATCAAAGATATTGCTAAAAGCAGTTGCAATACAAAAATGTTTGCTGAAAATAAAACATAATGTTTTGCCACACTAGAACTAACTTGTGAAAATATTGTGACGAGAACAAAACGTGATCTATGAAAATCATTCACGCTTTATGAAATAGCGTACGTATTCGGAATTCTACGTTTCATATTTATTTTAATATTCGTGCATTTGAATTTTAGTATTCGTGTATTTGAATATTAATATTGGAATACTATATATACATATGTACTGGAAATGGAGTTATACAAAGCAATAATGCTCCTTTGCATCAAACTCCGTGCCATTCTAATAGCTCTAAGTTAAAGAAAACATTTAAAACTTTGAAGGACAGAGACACTGGGCAGCGTCCTATTGATTAGATATACCAATAGTCATCGATTCTCTGTGGTATTGTGCCAGAATGGCTACCAGCGTTGAGATTCCCCTACAAACCAGTACAAGTGTTGTTTATTGTGTCACAAAGTGAACATTCAAACGAGATCTATTGTTAATCCAGTGGGCCTAAATATCCGACTCCCCTTTCGCCTTCCTCTCTACTACTATGTGTCACAACACAACTATAACAAGGCACCCTCTGTCCTTCAACGTGTTAGGGTCTTCGATAATTCATTAGTACCAAATCAAACGAAATGCCTATTTTTAAGGATTTGTTGTCAAGCAAAGCGTAGCCGATCATTACGTCATGTCTGTATGTTACACTTTTGTATCACAGATACCAATAGACCTACAGAGCTGAAATTTTGCTTAGACAGTAAATAAAAAATATTACTCTGGTGGGAGAAACTGCATAATATTTTTAGGGTCCCCGCGGTGCAAGGATAATTTAATTTTGTATGTAGTTTTTTACCGCACCTTGTCGATATTGAGTATAAGGAAGCCAGTAGAATGCAGAGTTAACGATTCAAATAATATTAAATTTATTAATCGTTTATATCAAGACTTCACTAAATGCTTTTATATTGTTTAAATATTATTTTTCTTTATTTTTTTGTTTTTTTGTAATATGATCTAAGGGTGTAGCTACCCTTACCAAACGTAAGTGGTGTTTTTCAATTGTTATAGAAATTGATTTATTTTCGACGTCGCAAATTGTCTTCCTTTAGATTCTAACTGTTACTGGAAATATATCTATTGTCCTCAGGCAGCAAATTCCATTAACAGATCACGTTAAAAAAAATCAAAATTAGCCAAATTAATATACAAATTAATGATTTAGTTAAAACCTCGGGTTTATAAGAATTCTCGGGTTAAAAGTACTCTTCTAATCTAATATGTGAGAATGTAAAAGGAATAGATATGTTTTCTCTAGATCATTTACCAAGTCAATGCAGTATTAATTTACACCGGGGCTTATGGAAACTCTTTCACTGTTAAGTCCATCCAACTGTGGAACTCCCTTCCTCACACTATCAGGGATAGCCCCTCCATTGGTGTATTCAAAAGGAAAATAAAAGAGTACCATCTTCGACAACATATCCTGTAGTTATATGTATATATGGATATTAGGTATATAGGTATATATATATCATTCATCAATGTGTATTTATTTACTGAATATGTATTTTTATATTTATTTATACTATGTAGGCACGTAAATTTTATGTAGTTTATTATTATTTTTAACTATTAGGTATCTACTATTAATTTAATCTTGTTTCTGTATAAGTATTATCGTGCACAATATGAATATCTCTATCGCCCTTGGTTTGCTGGAAGAAATCTCATATTGAGATAAGCACGCCATTGTACATAACTTTTATTATATAATTTAGAATTAAGTTTTCTGTGTGCCATAAGAATAGATTAAAAATTAAATTATACGATTAAATTTGACTCGTAAAAAGTGTATTATGTATACCTACTTTACAAAATAAACTATTTGAATTTAATCAAGGCTAATGTTTCAAGTTTTCAACATATGATTTGTCTGGATTTGCTCAGACATATCCGGACTTTCAGCCTTCCGTTCGGAATATATCCGGCTTTTTAATTTAGTCCGGGACTTTAAAAAAATTAAATTTTAAAAAATTACAAGTTTTTTTTTTTATTAATGTTAAGATTTCACAGTGATTTACTTAGGAGTCCAGACGGAAGGCCGAAAGTCCGAACACGTCCCGACAAATCCAGACGGATGGTAACGGTAACCATTTTTTGTATTTTGTATTTTGGTATTTTGAACCATTTCAACTAAAGTCGTATTTTTTTTTCCTATATTTCGTATTTTTGGCCGACGTCTCGCGTAGAAGGTAAGTAACAATTTTCAAGCTCATACTTTGAGTAATTTTTGGAAATGTTCAGAAAATTAAAGTTGTATCGTATGAATGAGAAAATGAATAAAAACAAAAAATACAACATTTTTTTTTTCTTCTGAACTATATGAGCTAGTTAGATAAGACTAGCTAGATTCATATTAAAGCTATATTAAAGAACTACTAAATATTTATCCCCAATAAAACAAACAGCCTGAATTTCAAGTTTTTCTTTTTTTTTTGTAAAACTGTTGCTACGGTTTAATTGAATTAGTATCGTACCGATTTTCTTGCTTTTAACACTATTTGCAGCTTTTTAAGGAATATCGGTGTGTGCCACTTTCCGCTTTCTTACGGAACTATAAAACTAGCAATTTAGATAACCTTGCCCGTCGTCGCTGACCGATTCCTCGCTGAAAGTTTAGTACGTGTCCTGCATCAGAACGCCACCCATAACCCGCTTACTCAAATGAGGAGCCCGGATTTATTCGATTTCCTCTCCTCGCTCTCCACAAACAATAGAGACTACCGAACGTGGTGATTTTATAGCAGCCGGGTTATACAAAGACGGGACGGTCTACATGTGCAAAGTTGTGCAATTACCGGCAAACACAGCCTCTAGTGTTAGCTGTCCTTAAGGCGAAGTTGGAGTTACCTAAGCCGAGTTACGTTATTACTGGCCCGGTACGGGATAGTTACAGTGCTCTCCAAACTTCCTTTAATATATCCGCCCTCACGACGTCGCTATGTGGACCCGCGAGGACTCTAGCGCCCCAATGTTCGTCTCGGGGTCGACGCGCTCTGACAATAAAGGAACGCAATATGAAATGGAATAACACACAGTTTCTGTACTTGAAACAATACAGTCGAGAAAAACAATGGCTTTTATAGTCCGCTGTTCTTGAATAAATCTGTACGCAAAAGAAAGCTTTTTTTACTGTAGAAAACACTGAAGGAATAGTTACTATTTTAATCTGCAGGGAATAAAAGAGCTTTGTTATATTTTTATGCAAAAAACAATATTATTTCAGGAAACGCGATAACGATGTGTCGGAGTGCGGGTAAATAGAGGATGAATAGCTATCTATGATGTTGCTGACTCAGCACCTTCCACCTCATCAATATTTGTCATAAGCATACGTGTTATTCAACAATGTGAGATTTTGTAATATTTTATGTAACGAAATTTTTAGTTACAAAAATCTGTCCAAATTATTTAAATGGTTGTTTTTAAATTCCCAAAATATCACATGAAAATTAGGTTTTAAACCTTATGGTTTAAAATTAGGAGTGACGTTGTTCTAGGGTTTTTGGAAAATCAAGATGAAACTTTGTAACGGAATTCCGTATAAATCTAGGGATGGAATAAAAAATAAATAAACATGTGAATGAATTCGAATATGAACAGTTACTGTGAAATGCAAGTCACAGTCCATACTTGGTACACCCGCGTATCAATTACGTACCGACGTAATGGGTGGTGAGCCCTAACGCCGAACTTCGGGAATGCAGGTTTCCTTACGATGTGTTACTTCAACGTTCAGCAAGTCGTAAGTAAGAACAAATACTATGCACATAGATATATAGTTTCAATATAATAATACTTTCAGGGCCTTGATGAGGCTCCCTCACTTTTGCAGCGCGGCTGGCATGGTTGCAGAGGCTAGCTGCTATCGATGATTTTTTTGCACTTATGCGCAAAAAACCATCATATTTAATGCGCAGGTTTAGGGAAAGCAGCAATGAAGTCCTGAAAATGATAGCGGACAGAATGGATGCAGCTGTCTTCCGGAGGTTCACGGAGTTGCACATTCTTCGTAGGGGTTGCTGAACCACCTGGCTAGCTGGGTCCATCCTGTTTGTATTTTTATTTTTTCAATGCATGTGCTCGTAAAGGCCCACTTTTTATGCATCAAAACCGAACAAAAAGTCGTTTATTTTGCCCTAGGGCTTTATTATTATATATTTTTTTAATCTATTTACAATGGTTGGCTAACCTGCAGCCTTTCCTGTGTACCATAGATGTTATACTTTTTTTTCCACTGTTTAACGGCTCTGGATACAGTCCTTTTGAACCAATTATAATTTAAAGTTCACAAGATTATATTTGTTTTCATTTCCTCACACTATGCATTGAAAAACGTAGTATGATACACGGGCGTAAAACCAATAAATTACTCGGTTACGTTTAAAACACTCGCTACGCTCGTGTTTTAAATCGTCCTCGTAATTTATTCCTTTTCGCCCTAGTAGCATAAACTACTATTTTGTAACAACTTGCTAATACACACCTTATAACATAGTTATAAGGTGTGTTATGTTAGTAACCTCTATGGACTTTACTGTCTGAAAATAAAGAATTTTAGTTTTTATTTTTATTTTTATAGATTCCGAAAAACTCATTAGTACAACCCGGTCACATTATCTCGAGACCTCGCTGGAATGCGAACCACCCGCCCCCGTTCTCCTTTCACCTCCCCGCGCTCTGTATCTGAGCGCCGACGCGACGTGACGTCATCGACGCCAGGTCTCGAGATAATGTGACCGGGATATACATGCCCGACCGGGGATAAAACTTGGATCTCAAGATTGAGAGGCCCGCGTTCTATCCCTGAGCTACCGCCGCCGCTGGATGTAATAAAAGTGTTGATACTTTCGAAGAAGCAGCTTTTTGTGCTTCTTGAGTTAAACTGTTACGGGATTTATTTCAATGATGCTAATATTTTGTGGCAGGTGGTAGAGCTGATGCCGGGCTCGACTGTGGAGGTACCACCATCATCGAGACCCTCTCGAAGTAATTCGGGGGAGAGTAAGAGGACCAAGCCTGGGACCGATGGATGGCGGTATATCCATCCCTAATAGCTAGGCCTTATATGGAACAGACTAGTGACGGGCAGCGGCGTCACTGGTGCGTGTTCCGGCACTGCGCTCACCAACCCGCCTGCCCAGCATGTGTGAGTATGAGCAATTCTTCCAGGATGACCGCCGGCAGTGGCAAAGTCCTGGAAAGGCTTATGTCCAGCAGTGGACGAATTAGGTTGATGGATGGATGATGGATGAAATATTTTGCCACTTGTCCGATGCTTTAAGTCTTTAGGAAAAATTGTTTTAGATTCGAAATCCACGCGTACGAAGTCGCGGGCAACAGCTAGTTCAGTATAAACCAGGCTGTCTTTTTCCGTACAGAATAAAATGAAATTTTATTTTAACATTTTGATGTACCCTTGTACAGTAATAGATGCTGATTACTTCGTTTCAGAGAAGCAAAATAAAATTACTTTTACGTACTACCAGATCTTATCAATGTACCTGTTCTCTTGAAAAAAGGTGTTTTTAGAATTCCGTAGCTCAGAAAGAAAAAATCCTTAGAGTATCATTTTGTTGTCATTCTGTTAGTTAAACGAGACCCTTTTTATCTCATGAAATAGGTACTCAGGTCTCCATAAAGGACCAATGTCCTGTAAAATAAACCAGGCAAGGCTGATTCGAGTTCCGTACTTTACCCATAAACTATGGACAGCCAATTCCCTTTGGTCAGATTTTAATAAGTTGAGTCAAAGTTACCAGTTAAGGGTGCATATAAAGTCAAATTGAGCACCTCATTTTGCATCAATCAGAACAGACTTCTATGACGTTTCCTTTTATTTTAAAACTAGCTTTTTCCCACGGCTTCGCCCCCGTTGATTAAGTTTTTGTATAGTCGGATCGAATCTGTAAATATTTTTTCAATGCATGTGCTCGTAAAGGCCCACTTTTTATGCATCAAAACCGAACAGAAAGTCGATTATTTTGCCCTAGGGCTTTATTATTATTTTTTTTTTTTAATTTGTTTGCAATGGTTGGCTAACCTGCAGCCTTTCCTTTGTACCATTGATGTTATACTTTTTTTTGTAATGTTTAACGGCTCTGGATACAGTCCTTTTGAGCCAATCATAATTTAAAGCTCACAAAATTATATTTGTTTTCATTTCCTCGCACTATGCATTGAAAAACGTAGTATGATACACGGGCGTAAGAGCAATAAATTACTCGGTTACGTTTAAAACACTCGCTACGCTCGTGTTTTAAATCGTCCTCGTAATTTATTCATTTGCGCCCTTGTAGCATAAACTACTATTAATGTATCTTTGGCGGTCTTTGATAACTTATTTAAGCCAGTACAGTATGTTTGGCGATACTGAAGGCTGAGCCGCGTCTCTGAACGACACTATTTCTTGTTCCCATGGGAACTGATTTATGGAATAAAAAGTAAGTCCTATTCCAGGTTTAGAACTACATTTGTGCAATGTTTCAGTCCAATCGGTTCAGTAGTTACGGCGTGAAGAAGTAACAAACATCCATCCATCCAAACTTTCGCATTTTTTATATTTAATATTAAGGCAAACTTTATTTTTGTGCACATGTATGAGTTATGTATGATATAAATTTTAATTGTTTCCTCAATGGTTTGCTGTAAAAAGTCTCTGATTAGAGATAAGCTAGCCCATATGTACATCCCTTTTACTGTAACCGTTTGTGTTCTTGTTTCTGTGTACAATAAATAATTAAGAATATGTTGTATTTCATAGCAAAATAAGGAAAAATCTTTGATATACAATTATAAAATATAATGATCAAATCCAAGATATATTTTATAATTGTGCCTCATTTGTATACCTATATATTTATAATTGTTTATCAAGAAATAATGAAAGAAACAGGCTGATACAGTATAGCTGTTATAAAATAAACTTTAGTGTACTACAAGTAAGTATACAACATCATTAATTCATAGTTTCTTCTAATTAGAAATAAGGATTTGAAATCGATCCATGGAGGCGCAATGAACGGCTTCAGCGTATTGCAAAAGCCGGATGAAGTTTTTCAAAGGAACTCACAATCTTCTTCTCTCTGTAAAATTATACAAGTTTAATTAAATTAAAAAGATTTTCATCATATTTTCCGTTTTCAAAGCAGAACAGCTTTTTTTTCGTCTACGTGGCGTGGCATTAGTATTAGTTTCTATTTGAAATTAAGTTTTTTTATAGAATTTCTTAAGGAACTCCTAAGAAAACTGTTTTAATTTTACGTAGGTAGATGAATAGAAACGAAAAAATACACTTCATACAAAATCAGTCAAGTGCAAGAAGGACTCGGGTCCTGAGGGTTCCGTATACAACGTTCAAAAGACAAACTTATTCCACTTGCTGTTATTATTATTGAGCAACTTAAGGGTCTTGACAGACAGGTAGACAAACAGACGACCAGCCAAGCAAACGGACAGACAAACAGACGGACAGACAAGCAAACGAACAGACAAGCAGACGGACAGGCAAGCAGACGGACTGACAAGCAGATGGGCAGACAAGCAGACGGACAGACACGCAGACGGACAACAAAGAACCTATAATAGTTCGGTTTTTTTCATTTATAGGTAAGGAACCCTAAAAAGCATTGATTTTTATCTCATAAAATAGATTTATTAGTTTTTCAAGTTCTTTATTAATGGCCTCTATTTCTGAAACATGTAGTGATATCAGGACAAATGGTCACCAGCGTGTAGTGGGTCGATATGAAGCTTTGTCGGTGGGTCATAGTCATAATCACCGGAGCGATTAGCTAGACATGATGACAGATCGTCGCTTGACGTTACCGACCCGACGACGTACAGTGAGCTAAATGTAAATATGACTCTCTGTGGAATAAAGCACAAGAGTAGAGCTTACTTTTGTACAAATAATTATGAGAATATATTTTCTTTTATTTGAAACAATTGTGAAATATTATATATTTTTGTAACGAGTAAAGAATTGTTTTTGTTATAAGCGTAAAATTATTTTTAAAGCATCTCTTATTTCAATGTTGTTATACAGAAGCCAGTTCCTTTGAAGTTTTTTAACAGTACAATCTAACATGCTTAGTTTATTAAAAGCAATAATACGTGCATCATTCGTTTTTGTTTACCTCTAATTCCCCTAAATATAATTTTCTGCCCACTGTACCACCATGACATCTTTTGCTAAAAGTTGAGCCATAGTTAATTAAACATTTATTTCAAAATTATATTGTTATCTTTGTGAAATTATATAAGTTTCACCATTGAGATCTTTGAGATTTAGTGAAATGTAATGTTTTAATAAAAACTTAATTCGCCCCGAACTGGGAACTCGCGATTCGATCTTGACCGATTTGGCTCATGTTCAAACTTGAAAAATATTTTCGTCACATTCACTCGCCTACCAAATTTCATGACATTTCAATCAACGATACTCAAGTTATCGTCGGACAAACATTCATACATACATACATACATACAAACGCCGGATTGTTCAAGTAGACTCTGAGAACTACGTTCACTTTGCTCACTCGTTCAATAAAAAGGAGATATGAATGGATTTTTATTTTTTATTTTTACACAATTTTTTTAGTATTTTATACGGTAATTAGAAGACTATGTTCCTTACGTTCCTTTCGCTTGAAATAAAATAAATGTATGAAGCTTTTTGCAATGGCGGAAAAGATTTATTTGCTGCTTTTATATTAGATTTTTATCAAAACATTTGCTCATGTGCTACATCAATTTCTTTATATGTTTGACTTTGATGTGTAAAGAACAACATATTGGTATCGAATTTGAATTATTTGAATTTGAATTTGAATTTGAATTTGATTCGGTGTAGCACATCTTAACTTATTTGACAGGACTAAACCTAATTTAAGCGTTCTGTCCTTGTCTTTTCGATAAAGAAAGAAAAAGACAGGACGCTTAAAATAAAGTTAGTCCTGTCAAATAAGTTAAGTTGTGTTATGCCGAATCGATACCAATGTCTTTTTCGCGTAGCACTCTCGTAGCATCTTAGTAGAGCTACATGTGTTATTATTGTTGTAGCGTTGGTTCACATTAGTAATATGAAATATGAGTATATACAAATTATACAATTAAAATGTATGACGGATTAATTAATATTTAATTAGTTAATCCGTCATACATTTGTATATTTAATTAATTAATCTGAAATAATTAAAATATATGACGGAATAGTACTTTTAAATTAGATTTATGAGTAGATTCGGAAACATATACTTGTATATAATATAATATATCTTTCCTATGATTGCTAAAAATTACATGAAATTTATCTCACGTTACGCAATAAGTATTACATATATATTACTTCTAATATATACTTCGGAAAGAAGCATACTTTATGTGGGTATATACGAAATAAATAGCTATCTGTTACATTGTTTTTCCACTGTATATTGAATTCATATCGTAATGGCTTTACAGGTGACTGTTTTTACTAAAAATTTAATCATAAAAAGAAATCTTACTTCGGCAACGACAAGACGTAATCTGAACCAAGTTACAGAAAACAGCCCAAACACACAAAACGGAAAGATTTCTTGCAAATGGGAAACCAACATACCTAACTCAAGATGCTTTTATTAAGCTCAACATATTTTTGGCTCCAATCTGTAGTAAGTTTTCATTCCGCCTTTTTTGTGAGCGTAAAAAAGTCATTATTTCCAGAAGGGTACGATAAAGGCATGAAGTTTGAAATAAGTATATACTACATATAACATTATGTACTTATTTATTTGCCGCGCTCATTATTTCTGAAACGGTTTGACTCGCACCCTCGAACAAAGGAGTAACTTGTCTACAACAAACTGATCTCGTTAAAGACAAGGAAAAAGAAACTTCCTATCAACAAAAATCCAGTCAAGTGTGAGTCGAATTATTTCTTCTATACTTTATGTAGGTAATTTTTTTTTGTTAGTTCCTTTTTATTAATGTGACAGATAAAATAATACTTAAATAACAGTCAAACACTTAAAAATAAAACTTACCTAAAACAAAACACTAACCTAAATAAAACTCTTATAAAACCTTATAAAAATAAACCAAACTAAATAAAAAATCCTATTATTATGAACTTACAGTTTATTTTATTTATAGGATAGTTTTAACTTGTTATATGCTTTGTAAGTTTTTGTGTTTGGAATAAATGAACCATACGGGATAGTTCCTATAGTACATTATTTTTGTTAAACCGATTAACCAAGTTAACTAAAAGTGTTTATAGGTTGTAAAGGTACCTTTTTACTAAATACTGATAAACCGTAAATATAATTATAACAGGTAAAAACCACGAGCACTACTGTGGTCAACCAATAGCATAGACGAATACAGCCTACAGACTCCTCATAACAGGCGACTGATTTCTGTCAACACATCTGACTGAACTTGCAGATACAATCCGCCACTCCAAAATTATATGTTTCGGTAGGCCAAACCAAAATGGCTATATTCATTACGTTAGTCTTCGTCTTCGGGAAAGATAAGTTTGTGGCGCTATACGTAAGAGCCAATAAGATTACAGTATTCCGTTTCGATTGTTGTCAGAATTATTTGTACGCAAGATGTTGAACAATAGACGTCTTTCTGGGCTGTATTGTCTATGACCAATAGCAATAAAATATACTCAATGTCAATTAAAATGTTTAATATACCTATCAAAAAGCATAGTTTCAGATTTCAACCTAACGTGTTAAATAATCATAGAGCGGGTAATCAGTATTGATACCCCCTAAATTACTCTATGGTTTTGTCTATGTATGAGTTGAACTTCCGTTTCCGTGGGACTGTCAAATGGTTTTTTTGTGTCGATCGCACGCATTTCTGTCGAGATATTTTTATATTGTGAAATTCAATTAAAGTTTAGTACATCCAGTGTTTCATAGTAAAATTTCCGACCAAACCCACACCGCAGGCTGTCCAATTTCAAGAGTCCATTCCTGGACAATTACTAATAATACTGGCCATAACGAATGAAATGTCACCTCAAAATGAAAAAAATGTTAAATGAAATGAAATATATTTATTTATGTAATTATTTACGTAGGATACACTTATTACAGGTCGGTCTTAATGTAAAATAAAAAATATAACAAAATTATCTAAATCTAATAGTTTTATATAAATAATAATATGGGAAAATACACAAAACAATAATAAAGGTGATGTTTACTTAAATTTAATAAAATAATACACTTGATTAAAATAAAAAATAACGAAATAAATTATATTATAGCACACTGTGCGTAAAATGACCGCTTTACGCACGCGCAGCATTTTCCTTGCTTGCTTGCTGCAAAATAAAAGTCGGCATTTTCCGCACTTGTGCTATAAAAAATTATACGAAACTCGTGCGAGAAACTTTTTCTCGACTCGTATCGTAATGTACTATTTTAAACATAGGTGAATATAATGCAATACATATAATAAGTATTCTAAATTACACTGTATGTATAATATTCCAAATCAGTTTTATAGTAGGTCGCAGTCACACTGTACGTGTAATATTTCAAATCAGTTTTATAGTAGGTCGCAGTCACACTGTACGTGTAATATTTCAAATCAGTTTTATAGTAGGTCGCAGTCACACTGTACGTGTAATATTTTAAATCAGTTTTATAGTAGGTCGCAGTCACACTGTACGTGTAATATTTCAAATCCTATTAACTTAAGTTTTATAGTAGGTCACAGTCATACTGCGACCACTAAACGTAATTTAATATTTTTCTACTGTTTGTTATTTTCTTAGGAACTAAAGCTATAAATAATGACGCTACGACATCTGAGAACTAAGTTAATGTCCTCTTTATCCACAAACAGAAAATATAACTACCTGTGAACGTAGCTTTATGACTTTTGTGTTATTAACCTACACCACATTTTTGTTGTTTTCTAAAAGACACATATTTATAATACTAGCCTTTCGCCCGCCCGTGGCTCCACCCGCGTTAATTCATTTTAGGTTTGGGCGTTATTTTATTAACATCCTATATGTGGACCAGGTTCACTACGATAATTCTTTATTACCGCATCCATATCCGTTGAGTGGTTCTCGAGTAATATACGTATAATATTATATATATTTAAATTTATGTATTCTATTCAAGTATATATATATATATATATATATATATATATCTTTAATATTTTTATAGTATGTATTTTTAGTATTTTATTTATATTTTACCTTTAAATTTGTATAAATTTTGTTTTGTTTTAAATTTGTACCTAGGTTTACTTTGTTAGGTTTAGTTAAGTTTCTTGTTATTTATTTATTTTCTTTATTGGGAAATATATAGTTTTATATAATGATTTTTATTTATTTATTTATTTACCTAAATGGTTAGTATTACAGAAAAACTTAATTAGGCCTATCCTAGGGTTAGTAAAATAAATGAAAAATTTGGGACTAATAATACCCAAAGCAGGCTTCCTACACATTAACAGATTCTTTCTTAGACTGTAAAACTAACAACTTAGCACATAATAATAAATTCGAATATGTGTGCTCCGATACTAGAATTCTCCGTAACACGGAAGCACTATGAAGTTATTTTCGCCAAAGGGCGCCCAATAAAATAAAAATATATAAATATTATAAGTACTTGAATATTTTCTTTTTTTTTGCACGTGTATGATTATAATTACCCACTCTGGGTTTGTTTTTAATTTCTTTTGTTTTCTTTTTAGTGCTCCGTACCCAAAGGGCAAAACGGCGCCCTATTAATGTCACTCCACTGTTCGTCAGAATGACAGAAACCTGAAAATTTTATATGTTGTGTAAAATGTTGAGCCGAAATCGAATTTTGAATTTATAATTTAATTCAAATATTTTTCTGGGGGGCCTCATACCTGAAAAACAAAAACAAAATGTTTGTTCTTATCCTAGAATGTAGTGTGCCAATGGTCTAGAGCTCGTTAAGTAGAGTATAAATATATATATATTTTTTTTTCATCTTATAAAATAAAAAAATGGGTGGCTATCAAAGTTGCCATTTTTAGACCATTTTCGTTACGGGGTCTATCTCAAAGGCCAAAGCAATTTTTTTTTCAAATTTTAGTTGTATTTAGATATCAGACATTATTGTTATTTATACCATCTGTAAATTAAAATGCTTGCTGCAAAATAAAAGCCATATTTTTTTGTTACTCTTAATCTTCAAGCGCTGCGGTTTGTTTTTCTCGTGGTAAGTAAAAGGAGCTGGGTTCCGTAGAAGTATTTACCTTGAGGCGTCCGCCGTTTAATTTATGTGTAAAGTTTGCACATAAAAGGGTGTATTGAGCCCGCATCGTGTACGCAAATAACCGCGATATCTGTAGATACACTTTGTTGTCTGTTTTATTAATTTTCTTGCTTATTTAGTTCATTTTCTTGTTTATTTATGCTATTATTATTGCTATTTTATCTCGTATACAGGCAATAGAATGAGAAATATTTAATTGCATACCAAAAGAATACTGAGTTGCGCACTAAAAAACCTTTTTGCATAACAAAGGGTAGGTTAGGTTAGAACATTAGTTTTTTAGTGTGCAATTGAGTATTTTTAGGTATGCAATTAAATACAAATGTCCTGGCTAGAAGCTTGTTTGAAAAAACTGAGCTTGCAGGTCAGGTGGTAGAACGCTAGCCTCTCATTCTTGGGACCCGTTTGATGCCCGGTCAGACATACACCAATGAGTTTTTCGATGAGGAAACATGCGTGCCCTAAAAAACACCCGAAGAACGGTGATTGCACCCATCACGTTGGGACGTAATAATCGTTGGTGAAACGCGGGTGTACCGGGTGTGGACGGTGACTAGCATTTCACAGTTCGCACTCAGGAACACCCCTGACACTATCCCTGATATTCTATCTATTATCACGAAGGTGAAGTTTCACAGCCTCCTAAATATATATACTAATCACAGTTCTAAACAATACTAATTACATTATAATATACTAGCTTTGCCCGCGGCTTTGCCTGCGTTGATTAAGTTTTTCTATAATCTGTAAATATTTTTCAGCTCATTAATTTTTTAGTACATACTAGTTGACTTGACTCTAGTTTTGAGATATGGAGTGTTTTGGATTCTTATCATCTTTAATTTGATCTCCATGTAAAGTGTCTTTAGCCGAGCCTTTTTTCTGATCGACACTATTTTTTGTTCTCTGAATTAATTCTCTGCTAATGTCTCTTTGGCGGTCTTTGATCAGTGATTTAATCCCCTATGTTTGGCAAGTCTGAAGGCCAAGGCGCGTCTCTGAACAACACTATTTCTTGTTCCCATGGGAATTGATTTATGGGATAAAAAGTAGCCTATGTCCTATTCCAGGTCTCGAACTACATTTGTGCAAAGTTTCAGCCCAATCGGTTTAGTAGTTACGGCGTGAAGGAGTAACAAATATCCATCCATACATCCATCCAAACTTTCGCATTTATAATACTAGTGGGACTAGTGGGATGGGATGGGATGAGATGCGATGGGATGAGATGAGATGGGATGGCATGGGATAGTGGGATTACTGGGATAGTGGGATATAAACGGGTCTACCATGATCAATTTTTTTTAAAATCTTTTTTTCGAAAAGGAAACCTGAAGTTTCAAGGCAGTTGCATGTCTCGTGGTCTACGGGAAACTGGAAAGTATGGCTATGGTATGGCGAGGCACAGTGATAAGATGCAGGTGCAGGTGTATTTTCCTTGTACCCGAAAAACATTTAAGTCTTTAAAATTAATAGTTATCTGTTTCACGCACGGCACACAACACTCACAGTATCCGGAGATGTACTAAGAGAGGAATCCCACGATTTAAATGTCCCGATAACTGGACACCATGTGGGAGACAATTTGAAACCATCTTCCCGATTGAAATTATTTGGATGTTTCTTGATTTCAATCGCTTCACGCACAATTCTAGGGTACTAATGGCGATTGGTCGAGTGAATTTTCTTGTCATGCAGTTCTATCCGGTGGTTGGTCCCGGATTCTAAAAGATGTTCTGGTCAATAGATGTTCAAAAGAGCAGATCCCAGGGCCCTTCGCACGAGAGAGGCCTGCATACATTTTCATATTTACATACACCATAGGTATTTTCTTGATTGGTTTCATGGTTAGTATTGGAATATTTAATTGGGAATTTTGCTTAGTTATAATTAGGTAGGATAGTATAAATCAAGCGGTGAAACAAAAATTGCTACAACAAAGAAGTAACTTCGTATTATGCAACATTTTAGCCTGGGTAACCTGCAAATTTTTAAAAGCATGTAAGTATAATTTCCTCTGCGAAAACCACAAGCAAAAAATAGTTTTAATAAAGTCTTACCAAACTCCCACTTACAATAGAAATACTTCTAAATTTAAACATCAACAAACATTTCCAAGAGCGCAAACAAATCACTATGTCGGTGGCTACGCTATACAAGCAGTGTTGCCAACAGTTATACTAGCTTTCCATTAGATTCGACTTCTAAAACCACTAATAAAAAACGGCCTTACTCTCATAATCGCTTAATTTTCCATTAAACAAATTTTTTGTAGCTAAAAAACTAGAAGTAGTATTTACGTTTACCTTTTTATTTTGTAGATTGCTTCTTTGACATCCCATGAGTCTTTAAATCTCTGTAGTGACTCCTTAAAATCGTACCATAAAATTTTCATTTCGGTATTTTGCCAGTAGCACTTTCAATAACTTGAAGCAAATATTGCGGGTCTTGAAGCCAATAATCCCGAAATTTTTGCGTAGGTATGTTGTGGTTTCAGCATAATTACGCATGAATGAACTCATGAAAATAATACGATGCACTAAGCAGTCCGAGACCGAGTTGACTCAGTATTTTATCGCATTTTCAGTAATTGAAACTGAATTCAAATAAACCCCTAGAAAAATCCACCAGGCACTAAAAGCAATTTTTCGCCACTAAAAGGGTCGTCGAAACCACCAGTTTTAGTGGAAAATCCACGAAGTTGGCAACACTGTATACAAGTGCTCTATACGATTGCACTCAACACCTACAATATATAACAGACACACATAAGCTGCGAGAGTGCAGGGAAGTCTCCTCCGATTACATCTTAACAGGAATCTCGGGTGAATTCTACTCTTTGTAATTCTGCTCTCAGGGTAAACCTGTAATAGAAACAAGGCAAATTATTATCGAATTGAATGAATGCTCTAAGTTGGAGGGTTTTGTCAAAGAAAAATTTATTATATCAGATAGATTTTTAGATTCTATGAATACATTCTAAATATAAATAATTTCAGAGAAAAATGACATATTTTAAAAATGGTCATTTTATTGGTCATATCATATTTATTTATTTATATTGATAAAGATATAGGTCAGGAGTACACGTGGTTAATTTATGGGGTAGCCGAGAGGGTCAGTTTAGTTGGAACTAAGTAGCAGAGAAAAATATTCATATGGTTGTTGCTAGCCTACACTTAATCAGAAATTTTCAACAAGTTAAATTAATTAAATTTGGTATTGCAATAAGGCCTGGACGCTGGCCTGCTGTTTAATACGCAGATTAAATAAAATCCACAACCAAAAAAATTTAATCCACCACTGAAGGTCGTCGAACGAAACTTCGAATCACGGAACAGCGAAAACACTGAAGTGTGATAAATCGCTCTCTGGTTAACGCTGACTGATAAATGCAAACATGATCAGTTTCCGAATCAAAAACTTTTTCTGGAAACATTTTCAACTTCAGTGGGAGCAGAATCGGATTTAAATGTCATATTCTAAAGTTTATCCAGTGAGTTAAATAAGTAATTCCTTGAAACATCACCAGAATGGAACTGGATAAATAATACAAACCTACCAAAAAATTTACCATCTATCGATCTCTGAATATAAGACGAGATAATTGAGATCTCATGCAACAGTACACTTAAGCATTATTTCGCAGATAAATTATTTAAACATTTTAGGCTGAATTAAGGTGCCTCTTCGCAGCGTCATCCGAAAATTACTCTATTGATAAAGTTAAAACTATGAAAAAAAAAATGATATTCTTAGGTAATCAAATGTATTCAAACAATAAAATGAATTTAAATGACATTAAATAAAAATGACTAAAATAAATACATCTAAACTAAAATATTTACATTAGATAAAAAATGCTGGCCAAATCGTCGCAGTCGCTTGAGAGGGTGGCCTTAAGGCTAAGCGCTGCTACGTTGGATGGCCAGGCTTATTCTTTGACCAAAATAGGCCCCAGCCCTTCGGTCACCCGAAGCGTCAACCAGGCGCAACGAAATTTCTTTATAAAGTCGCCGCGCGTCCAGCGCACACGGCCCAAGGGTCTCTACGCCAAACATTTATAAGCCTCGCCCAGAGCTTTACACCTGCCGTTGTTGAGCGTTTCTGCTGTAGCAGCCGCCGCACCTGCCTTGTCGCCCAAATAATGGACGCTGCCATTGTATCGACACATGTAACGTCCCATACCAAGGACCGCCTATTTTTCCAAGGAATGAGCGTCATGCTGTCGGGCTGCTTGCCGTCATCGCCAGACCTTTCGTATTGCTGGCACGTTAGGGCTGGCAAGGGCTCGACGGATGACGTCATTTAAAGCGGCATGGTGCGGCAGGCGCCCGGCACTACGCTGGCAGGATAAGCCGTGGTGGCCGAGCTGGTCCACACTTTTCCTGCAACGGCAACGATTTGGCTCATTTGTTTTGGCTCCAACACTCAAACCGACCGCCAGGCTGTAGGTTGTCCTCTCCAACAGCGTCCCGATTAGTTAAACTACAAAAAACAGCTTCATTTTCGGAAATTATTCACGCGAATAGTAACAGCCAGACAATATTGTTCAAAGTCAAGCTGTTTTTGGACTAAAGTTAAGTAAAAATGGAAACTATGGTATTTGTATGATTCTTGCACTAAATACAGAGAAAATATTGCTTAGAAAAATCAATTTTGGATTTTTTTTTTCCGTCTATCGCGTCCTTGTAAAAAGTAATATTTTCTCCTATTTTGCTGAGACCCAGCGACGTCGTAATGCAGTGCGTGCTGATTGAACATTATTTCAATATACTAGTTTCTATCGATATTTGTACCGTCACAGGTCGACTCAAGGTTGGCGTTGGAGGCTACCTGCCCCTTAAAGAGAGTGTACAAAGTGAGTGACACAGCACTTAAATTCTGACTACCCTTTTGCACGACCTTTGTTAAAGCGGATTTTCGCCAATAATGAAATATATAATAACAAAACATCGCCACAGACCAATGCAAATTGAGCATGATTTAAGACTGAAACTAACAAAAGAACAATCAGATTTTTCACAACTCTGTGATTTTTCTCATCAACAACATTCAAGTTGCATTACAAACACTACATCTTATAGACCAACAAAAACAGCATACACTTAGTGACAAATCGTAAAAATTGTGATAAATAAGCCTCTTCTCTCTCCCCTTTTTAGGGTTCCGTAGTCAACAACAAGGAACCCTTATAGTTTCGCCATGTCTGTCTGTCTGTCCGCGGCTTAGCTTAGAGACTATTAGTACTAGAAAGCAGTAATTTGGCATGGGTATATATATTTATCATGCCGATAAAGTGATACAGTAAAATTTTGAAAAATATTTTTTTTATTGTCCCCTACACGTAAAGTGGGGATGATTTTTTTCTCGTCTATCCCCTAGTGTGGGAAATCGTTGAATAGGTAATTTAAACATATTGGGGGTGTGAGAAGACCATTTTTCGATCCAGGGTTCCGTTTGCGAAATATTAAGCTTAAAAGTGTTAATTTTTGTTAGAGTCAGGTGTCCCCCCCTGCCAACGGAACGATTGTAATTGGAGACGTGAAAAAAATCATGGCAGTAGTATACATAACGAAATTAAAAGGGAAACTATCGCAGCTACGAAGATTTTACAAGTTAACGAGTACAGATCGCGCCAAACTTTTAGTCCCCTCTAAACACGGGGCGATTCGCATCAGCAGGAACAAAATGTATGGGCCGTTCTTGGGAAGAGCAACTTCCGAGCGTACTAGAAGTTTGGCGCGCTCTGTATTAGTCGACAAACTTATAAAATGTACTTGGAGAAGAAGTCCGCATATTGTGCAGGACAACTACGGAACCCTACACTGCGCGTGGCCCGACACGCACTTGGCCGGTTTTTCTCATTATATGTGTCTATTTTATTTCTGTTATTATCAAATGTATTACATGTTACTAAGTATATTTACCCTTCCGATTCCGAAATGGCTAATGTTCAAAGAGTCACGGAAATTGGTTATTATAGAAATTGTCTTCTAGTTATACAATTTTATAAGTTCATTGTCTTAATTTGATGACCGACATAGATCTTTTTAATGCATGGTACTGGCAGAATATCAGTATCACAGTTTATTCTGTGGCGTATGCTGAGCCAGCGCCTTTTCAGCCTCTGTGTCAAAGATTTTAATTATTTTAAGGATTATAATGTATTTGTTATATTTTAAGCTAACTTAGTATTAGAGATGAAACGGATATCCGGTCACTATCCGGTATCCGGCCTATCCGGCCATATTTTTGGTATCCGGTATCCGGCCGGATAGTAGCCAGTATCCGGCCGGATACCGGATACTTGAATCAGCATAAAAAAGTCGTTTAAATCACAAAATAAATTGATTGTATCAATGATTGAATAATCCAAATTCACATTAAGTGAATAAGAGTTGAGATAAAGATAAAGACAAGCTTTACAGCAATTTTTGGGAATAAACGTTTGTGGTTTTCTTCATACATTACACCAGCTTCTTTTGCTCTCACAATATACCGAATGTAACTCAACAGGTCATAAAAACACATGGTCTAAGAATCATACTGAACAAGTTTTCCAAAGAAACAAACTTGTGGAAATGAAAAAATATTTTCATGTTTCTTTATTCATTTTGAAAACCTATTGTGAATTTTGAAAGGGTACTGGGCGGGCAGGTTCCATTTTTTTTCAATATGTTACCTTGGGAAATTTGTTCAGTATGAACAGTAGATTACGTGGTTTTCTAGATACCTGTCCATTTATATACAGTATACACCGCTGCAAGGAGACAAAATATACAAATTTACGAATTTCGTTAGGATCGGAAAATGGTTTCGCGTTTGCAGACCAGCATTTTTATGATTGTGGTACGAAATTTACATTTAAAAATGATCGCCATTTAGAAAATGCACAAATAATCTCGCCCAGTTTCACCCACACGCACCTTGGTTCGTAATGTTTAGACTTGTTCAATTAGTGCGAAACGCATATCTTGAGCCGGATATTCGGCCGCCGGATATCCGGCCTAGTGCCTCGCCGGATATCCGGTATCCGGTATCCGGCCAAATCACTATCCGTTTCATCTCTACTTAGTATAGTACTTTTTTTGTTTTTTCTGTAAGAGGCATTGAATAAAGTTTTTATCTATCTATCTATCTATCAGTCACATAAGTCAAATAAATCAATATGCAAGAGAGCGAGTTTGATGAAAAAACACTGTGTCGACGGCGCGTGCTAGCTCCCTAGGAACAAAGTTTATCTAATGAATGAATGAACAAAAAATGCCACGTTTGAAGTGGAAGCAGGTGTAGTAAAAAATTAATGTTCAAAAAAGGCTGTACCACGGATCCAAAGTCCACTTTAAATGCAACTTCCGACAAGTCATTTTGTTATTACCGGAAGTCGCATGGTAAAATATTATTTAATTTACAAACAAACCCATTCAAGATTAAACATTGAGACCCAATGGTTTACATTTACAACATCTGAAAACCCCCATGTACAATTGTACACCCACAAAAGTTGTTCAGTCTTCGATTAGGTAAAATTTTACCCCTAAGCAACCGACCCAAAAAGTACGTTGTAGACGTCTTTCATAAGTCTATCCATCCATCCATCCATCAGCCTAGTTCGTCCACTGCTGGACATAAGCCTTTCCAGGACTTTGCCACACCCGGCGGTCATCCTGGAAGAATTGCCCATACTCACACACGCTGGGCAGGCGGGTTAGTGAGCGCGGTACCGGAACCCTCGCACCAGTAACGCCGCTGCCCATCACCAGTCTGTTCCACATAAGGCCTGGCTATTAGGGATGGATATACTACCATCCATCGGTCCCAGGCATGGTGGGCCTCCTGGTTTTTTGCCTTTGAGCTGTCCTCTTACCCTCTCCCGAATTACTTCGAGGGGGTCTCCAAGTAAGATGGTGGTACCTCCACAGTCGAGCCCGGCATCAGCTCTACCACCTGTATAAATAGTTCTGTATAAACCTCGTACAGTACCAGGCCATTTGAAGGTCGCATCGTGCTTTAAAAAGAGATACTCGGCTAGCTTCGGCTACCTTCGGCTTTGTAGAGCGTCATCTCTGTCACACTTGTCAACCCGGTCGTTCAGTCGCTGACTTGTCATTCGTGTGTTTCGTGTGACAGAGATGACGCTCTACAAAGCCGAAGGTAGCCGAAGCTAGCCGAGTATCTCTTTTTGAAGCACGATGCGACCTTCAAATGGCCTGGTACTGTACCACCTGTATAAACCTTTCATAAGTATCAATAATAAAATAAACAATAATCCAGGTATAATCTTCGGAGGAAATAATCTTATTTATGCTTATTTGTGTAACTTTCAAGTTTCATATTACCTTTTTGTTTGTTAGAGTTGTATTATTACCCAGGGAGCCATCCGGGATGGGCGTTGGAAGCAAAATAACTAGAAAACTTATCCTATAAAGGTACATTTTTGGTGAATCATAATCATAACTGAAGGAAGTCGCGGTTTATTTGTTACTTAGTCTCTCTTCTCAACTTTGCTAAGGGTACTTGTAAAAGAACTCAGTAGCTACACTTGTAACTTATGAAGTTATGTGGGAAATAAAATTAAGTTTATTATATTGAACGAGTGAGCGAACCGAATGAAGTTCTCCGAGTCTACTTCAACAATCCGGCTTTTTTATGTATGAATGTTTGTCCGAATCTCTATGCAAAAAATCACGTCGATCCGTTGCTACGTTGCTGCGTGAAGAAGGACAACCCACCCAACAAACACGCTTTCGCGTTTATAATAAGGGTATATATATATATACATATACAGATAGTAGACTGTGAAGGTACCACCACCTTACTTGGAGACCCCCTCGAAGCAATTCGGGGGAAGAGTAAGAGGACAGCTCACAGGCAAAAAAACAGGAAGCCGGGCCTTATATGGAACAGACTGGCTACGGGCAGTGGCGTCACTGGTGCGAGGGTTCCGGCACCGTGCTCACCAATCCGCCTGCCCAGCGTGTGTGAGTATGGATAATTCTTCCAGGATGACCACCGAGAGTGGCAAAGTCCTGGAAAGGCTTATATCCAGCAGTGGACGAACTAGGCTGATGGATGGATGGATGGATATGTCTATGAGCTGCTGCCACAACCAAGTTTAACAATAAGGCAGAATGCCGGAATTGTAAACTTTGTAAAGAAGAAGATTTTATCAGCAGTTCTGATAAACAAAGTGAGTGCAATAATTATGGATTGGAATAAATTCAGAAGAAAAATAACGTAACGCCTTAAAAAGGAAAATAAAAGAAACTTATGTAGGTAGGTTAAAACGAAAGTAATTAATATGTTTTTCAATGCATGTGCTCGTAAAGGCCCACTTTTTATGCATCAAAACCGAACAGAAAGTCGATTATTTTGCCCTAGGGCTTTATTTTTTTTTTTTTTATTTGTTTGCAATGGTTGGCTAACCTGCAGCTTTTCCTGTGTACCATAGATGTTATACTTTTTTTTCCACTGTTTAACGGCTCTGGATACAATCCTTTTGAGCCAATCATAATTTAAAGTTCACAAGATTATATTTGTTTTCATTTCCTCACACTATGCATTGAAAAACGTAGTATGATACACGGGCGTAAAAGCAATAAATTACTCGGTTACGTTTAAAACACTCGCTACGCTCGTGTTTTAAATCGTCCTCGTAATTTATTCCTTTTGGCCCTTGTAGCATAAACTACTATTATCGAGGAATGAAACGGCGCGTGGCAGAATCATTAGAGATTTGGGGCCAAGACAGTGGTTCTGGCAAGTGCGAAAGAATTTGCTACAGCAGATTTCGAGTGAATTTACAAAGGGTTTACGGAAATGAATGATTTTTCTGCTTACGAGATTTTTGCGCACGCGCCAGAATCGCAGTCCAGAGGGCCTATTATGTAATTATATGTATTATGTAATCTTATGTAATCTTTAGTTGTCAACTGGACAACTGGATATATCTATGTTTTTGATTCTAGGATTCTAGTATAGTATACTATCCAATTCCGATTGTCTAAAGATATGTTCACACTTAAGGTAACGACACAGTTCGTAAATAGTTCAATACCCACTTAAGGCAGTTTTGAAATTTTATTTTTATCTATGTTTTTGATGATAGGCACCCAGTCCAGTTGGCAACCAAAGATACATAATAGAGGGAAGGACGGCAATTCTAACACTATTTTTCACTCAAAATATCAATTATTCAACTTTTGTTTGGAGCGTGATACCTTGCGAAGTAAATTCGAATGACTATATCCCTTCAAATGGCGATTCCGAAATGTAAGGAATACGTATCATAAGTTTTCAATCGAAGATAAAATTAACTGCTATGTAAAAAGTTATTAATAAATGTGTGGGGTAGTACAAGTGATTTTCAGGTCATAAGGCAATTGGCAATTGAATGGCAGTGTTGTATGAGTATAAAGGAAAGGAGAAGTCTCCAGGAAACAAGAGATCAAAAAATCAAAATCATAAATATTAAAAAAACGGATTTAACTCACTTTTTTATTATCTGTGCAAGGAGGCACAGGTCGAGCTTCCAATGAGATAACGACTTATCATCTTCAGGACTCTTCGGGAGTACAGGCGCGCGCGGCCTTTCAGTTCTTCGGCTGCGTTCAGAGATTACCGGAACCAGACCCGACCTGACGTTTAATTGCAGTTATCGCTACTACTTCCGGGTCAAGTGTATCAAAATCATGTATTAATAACACATGTTGCCTATTCTAGGTGTCGAAACATCCTTTTAAGTACACACCTGTAGTAGGAGAAATTTGCTGCTTCATCAATCATTATAAGTAAATATTTCCACAAAGCAAGACTAGGCTACTATAGAAATTAATTAAGTCAAGCACGATGTACTTTAAACTATGTCTAAGAGTCTAACCATTACAATACTAACCCCCGGTTTCTGAAAGGCCAATCAATGTTAACAGTAGATTAAAAAATAATTATCTGCGGATTAAGCTAGAAAAAGTGGGAATTTTACATTGAAATCAAAAATTAACTAAGTTAATTATTGATTCATCACTATTCAGAGTTCATATATGCTTTATTTTCACCGTTATTTGCGGTTAAAGTTTTTTTAATCTACTGTTAACTTTGATTGGCCTTTCAGAAACCGGGGGTAAGAGTTTTAAAAATCTGTTCATAGTTCCAGAGATTACCCCTACCTACATACAAACATAAATAGTAGTTGGCCCCGGACTGTGAGCTCGTGATTCGATCGTGACCGATTTAACTCATATTTTCGAACACAAAAATTATTTTTGTCTCATTTACTCACTCACCAAATTTCATGACGTTCCGATCAACGATACTCGAGTTATCGTCGGACAAAAATTCGTCATTTCCGTAACTTCCGTTTAGAAAAAAATCTCGGGCTAAGCAATCAAGTCTGGTCAAGCGACAAGCCCTTTTGTGCCTTTTGTATATTAATAATTTTTATTAACAACTTCAAATACTTAGGTTGTCGTATCACATTTTTTTATTAGTGTAGGCCTTAGAGCAGGTGTTGGCCAACGAACTGGACTGTGTTGCCTAATGGCAAAAAATATTAACTATTTATAATACGTCTAATGGTAGTACATATTATTGGTTTCTCGGTAAATCCTGAAAAAGTGCGATACTCAGCAAACAACAAACATAAGTAAAGTAAACAAATATTTGAATATAAATAAGGCTTTGTTCATATATCTCGACTGCTCCTCAGCATTCCTCACGACGACAGTCTCAGGAATAGGGATTTGATTTATTGGCCCGCATTATTTCTGCTCAACCCACAAACGTATGCTATAGGGTGTTGCGGGGTGCAATGAACTTCATTTTGGGACTTTTCCTGCTTTATGCATGCAGAATTTCAAGTTAAAAGTTAGGTTTAAGGCTCTTTATGCTGCGATAGTGCTGCCACTTTAGAAAAAAAACATTATTTACTTACTAGAATACTTATTGAAAATCTGCTCAAGTAAATGCGTAGATATAGCAATGAGCTATTTTTAAATAACATGGTTTTCATGGACGTGGTCTCTTACCAAAGGCTTAATCCGCCGATTTAAGGTCGCTCAACGAGCTATGGAGCGGGCTATGCTTGGGATATCTTTGATGGATAAAATCCGAAACGAAGATATCCGTCAGAGATCGAAGGTGACCGACATAGCCTGCCGAATCAGTAAGGTGAAGTGGCAGTGGACTGGCCATATTTGTCGCCGACGTGATAACCGTTGGGGCCGTAAGGCATTGGAATGGAGACCACGAACAGCAAAGCGCAGCGTAGGCCGCCTTCGTGCTCGCTGGACTGACGATCTGGATGAGGATGACTGAGGACCGCTAAGAGTAGCGTAATATTGGGGAGGCCTATGTTCAGCAGTGGACGAATACGGGCTGATGGATGAATGGATGGTTGTCATAGACGACGTCTTTGATGAACTAAAATTTAAACTTTTGCTAAAAACGGCCGAATTATTTATTGACGAAAAATTTGCGTTCCCTACTCAGAGGGTGCTGAAATAATTGTCAAGCGCTACTATTTTAGCATCTTGTTTTTTGTCGGATTGATATTGCTTGGCATCTAACTGTAATGTTGTTATTTACTATAATCATTTTAGGGTTTCGTACCGACTCGACTCGCTCTTAGACAAATAATTATTTTTAGGGGGCTGAAAGTGCCTCTTTTCGGCTTTAGGGTCAAAGAATAATTTAAAAATCAAACTGAACTTTCGGAAACCATCACTTTGCTCAATAGTAACTTTGCAAGAGATAAGTATTGTTCCTAAATGCACTATTAGGAGCGCTAAAATGTCGTTGTCAAAACGTGCCGTGCTATTAATTTTTAGTCACGCACGCTAATACTAAACAATGTTTGCCAAGAGGTTAGAAGTAATTTAGAAAAAAAAAACGGTCAAGTGCGAGTCAGACTCCCGTACCGAGGGTTCCGTCCGTGGATAAAAAATTAAATTGGGTTGGATTTAGTATCGTTTGGCAGTTGTATGGGGGTGAAAGTGGTTAAAGCTGGTAGAGGTGGGGTCCCCGATTATAACGCTACCACACTTATTAAAAGGCAATGCAAATTTTTCGAGAAATTAATAAAAATTGTTTCTAACCTCAAATCAGGTAAAAGGCGAAAACGGAACGTTAAAATGGGCGTTTGACAACCAAATCTGTCCTAGTTTATTGTCTGTGGTGTAAAATATTGTGCAATATCGATGAAACGGAACGCAAAAAAAAACTGCGTCATGTGTTACTGTCATTCGTAATTCGTTTATTCGTAATTCGGTTTATTTGTTTTTACCTAGAAATCCTGCTCAAAAGGAGGTAAGTGTATCCCCAATTCATGGGTAAAATAGGTTAAATATGTTTCAAAACCGAATCAGAGCACCTCGACTCTATACAGTCTTGTGGCTACTACCCCTAGAGTGTATATAAAAAGCCGAAGGCGCGAAGGGAGGGTAGCCCCCGCCCGCTGTAATAAAGCTTAGGCACCTGTGTGAGCCGTAGTGCCTGAGGCTGGTCGCCGAAGGCGACCAACAAGCCGAAGCTGCGGAGGCGAGCACGGGTGCCTGTGCTTTATTACGCAAGGGTGAAGGGGTTGCACTTCCCACAGCGCCGTAGTCGATGCAGAAGTGAGTTTGTGATATAAAAGTGACTTTGCAGTATTGATAGGTTCAAATGGTTCAAAAATTGACTTCTGCACTGGTAGGTTCAAGGTTTCTGGTAGGTTCAAGGTTAAAAGGAAGGGGGTTTTCTGCACTCCCCCCTTATAAGGAAGTTCTTCCATCTCCCCCCACCTTTACTTTAAAAATATAATCTGAATTTGTTGATTAACCTCAAAAAAGTAAAAAATTAAATATAAAAAAACGGTTCATTACCTTTTAATGGGGGGGTACTAGATGCAAGTAAATATAGCCAAACTATATATTTTTACAATTAATACCTACAATAGGATACTCATATTGTATATTTATAAAATATTGTTTTATTTATTTTACTTTTCTTTTATATTTCTCACTTGTATTCGACTTTTTTTTAATCGCTATAGGATTCCTGTAATTGTTTTTTTCATATATTTCGGTCCACCAGTTTCGGAGATAAGGGTGGGGGATATACATTTTTTGGTGATTTTTCAAACATTTCTCGAAACTTGTTCCAGTAATATAATTTAAGTATATATTTTACAATAAACTCTTTAATATCTATAATTTGATAGCCATATTGTATTTTAAGATTTTTCTTTTTTTTTCTCTCTTATGTATTGGAAATATATTGAAAATCATATGTGGGCAAATTAATTATATTTTTGAGCTAAAAAGTCTTTATCTTTAACGACGCTAATGCGTGGGGCTGTGCCATACGGACGGATGGACGAACTGACAACGGAGTCTCACCATAAAGGTTCCTTTTGTACCTTTTAGGAACCACGGCACCCTAAAAAACCAAAGGTGAGAAAACTAATTTTGATGCAATTTTTTTTAGTTCCAATTTTTGTTTACTTGCTTCAAATTTGAAATTAAAATTAAAAAGTTGACAATAAATACCTACCCACTTTGAAAGGTAGAGTTCAACTTGGGTGAACCTTTATACAAATCGTGTTAAACATTTATTTCATCATACAATACATATGTAAAAACAAGCACAACTTGTGTTGTATTGCGAAACGTATGAATAACGGAAAACACCTTACTTCAAATAAGCACTTATCAAATTTATAGAGTGGAAAATGTGTCTCCTGTCTCAACTTCCGAACTGAAAAGCAATATCGCAATATGCACGTATAATTTTACAGCCACAATCTCGGAAAGTTGGGTCTTCAGCCAGTGCATAAGTATTCGGGTACGGAATCAAAGTTTTAGCCTCGGTGTCTGTGACCTGTTAACTTGTAGAAGGAATTCATTGCAAGGAAATGTAGTTGAACTGCGAATATCAGAAACCATTTTATGGTCGGTTCTCTGTCCGAGTATACTCTTACGTATCGATATGTCGTGGGAAGATCGTAAAGTATGAAATCGAAAATCTTTCACCATCCATTCATCCATCAGCCTTCTTTTTTTCGTCCACTGGCCTTTCCAAGATTTCGCCACTCTTCGCGGTCTTCTTGGAAGTAATGCGTATACTCACACACGCTGGGCAGGCGGGTTGGTGAGCGCGGTGCCGCAACCCTCGCACCAGTGACGCTGCTGCCCGTCACCAGTCTGTTTTATATAAGGCCCTGCTGTTGTGAATGGATATATCGCCATCAATCGGTCCCAGGCATGGTGAGCCACCTGGTTTTATGCCTGTTCGGGAGCTGTCCTCTTACTCTCCCCCGAATAACTTCGAGGGGGTTTCCAAGCAAGATGGTGGTACCTCCACAGTCGAGCCTGGCATCAGCTCTACCATGTATAACTCATTAGTCGCCTTTTACGACACCCCTTAGAGTATTGGGTTGGTGCTATTCTACTCTACCGGTCACCACACGGCATATAAAATAGGTGCGTGTACGAGCGGAGCAAGGAGAGTGTTAGGTTTACATGTTTATACATTTGGGGAGCCGAGCGAAGCGGAGCGGAGCTCATCCCAATTCTAAGATGTGCTAACGACAGATATAATATGATTTAAAATATTCTCTCTTTCAACTACCTAATATAAGTAATAATTATTATATAATAATTTCTAATATAAATAGCGAGCAAGAAACGTTTTGTTTTCCCGTGGGAGTAGTATGAGTTGTATGAAAATAAGATGAAAATCCATATCTTTCGCTGAGATTTACTTTTTTTAATATTCACCAATGAGTTATGTACAATCGTTTCTAACATTTGTGTAGAACATTTCTGCTCAGTGTAATACTGTAATTTTTCTTATTTTTTTCAGGCTCTAGAGTCCACTCAGCTGTTTTTGAGTTATTCCGCGGACAAACAAACTGACAAATAGCGTAGTTTTACTTGAAGGTTTTTTTCAAACGCTTTTTCAACGTAACCCTAACAATAGCATTATATTCGTTCAAATACGACCCAGTATTTTCAAAACAAAACTAAACTGATAATTTTGAATAAAAATTTAAGAGAATTGAGTAGTCGTACCTAAAATTTATTTAATTAAGACATGTAGAAATTGTGATTACATGGTTATTAGTGTTATTACATTACTATAAACATTTATTCCCATCAGCTAGTCTAGCATAGCAAACCATATCGAGCTCGATAGCCCATGACACAGTGCTCTCTCTCACTCTGTTTATCTACCTCGAGAGGGATAGACATGTTGTATCGAGCGTTTAAATCTCGATATGGTCTGCTATGACCCCATGCCGTCGTCGGTATTAAAATTGTAGAAATTCTCGTAAATAAATAAAACACGAGTACCGACTGAAAACCGCTGACTATGGGCCTTTCTGAATAAAGAAAATTTGGTTAACACAGGGATGGGCAAACTACGGCCCGCGGGCCATCTCCGGTCCACGAAACGTTGCAACCTGGCCCACGACCATCGACCCAGAAGTAGATAATAACATAACTTAAAACAAACATAAATTGTGCACTTGCTTACATTAATAGATATATGTACCAGGTAAGTGATCTTTCAATGTTATTGAAACCTATAAGTCAATAAATAACTTTATTTCGGCAAATACGAATATTTTTATTTTAATAAGGAATTTTATTATGGATAAAAATTCAAAAACCTGGCCTTCCATTAAATACTGTTTGTAAATATTGGCCCGCGCATGAAAAAGTTTGCCCATACCTGAGTTTAGGCGATTAGCGTCGCCAAATTAGCAGCTCGATGTTTGTCGGTACGAGTAACGACGGAATTGACATAGAAATAACGTTCATATCAGCGCGCAATGCATAGTGGCTGTTATGACGCTCGATGCGTCCTTGATAGGGCGAAATAGGAGAAAATAATACTTTTCACATGGACGTCATTGTTCGATTGAATGATTACGGGTCTACAAAGCGAGATAACTATGGGACCGTAGACTTGCTACGCCGTAGCACCGTAATTTGTGGGACAGTACAAGTGATTTTTTGTTCATTATTTAAGTGTTTAGTTTGTTTAAGTTTTTAATATTTTATACGATTATTTAGTTTTAAATTTAAGTTACTTTTTATTATTAAAGTTTTATCTTGTAAAATTCTTTTAATTAAATTATATTTGTTCAAATCTGTTGAATTCTCATTAACAATAAATAAGCAATAGATAGCAGACAAGACCGTGCTCGAACTTATTGATGACCATTTGATTGATGAATCAGCCAATCACAGCGCTGCGTTTCTTTACTTGAAATTCGGGGATATATCCTATACGTAGTTACTCCACAAAAGGAAAGTTTTTATCTTGGTAACTCGCCTTTTTACTAATATCATTGTTGTATCTTGAACTAAAAATAAATAAAATACATTAGAAAACTAGCAATAAACATATCAGAATGGAGACAAATGCCCCCCATATCGCCGAGCCGCTGTGAGCCGTAAACTGTTTATGAGCCGGCACTTAAATGTGCAATAAGCTTTACAATGTGTGAAAAGAAGGCCACCATTCCACATCTACTCATTTCTTTTGTGTAAGCGCTTATAAATCGTTATTATAACTTTTATATGTATTCCTTATTATGGTGCTAATGAACGAATTAAAAACCGCCTTGGTGGCCGAGTAGCAGAGGGCTCGCCTCTCACCAAGCAGTCTAAAATTCTAAATTCCAAATGCGTAGCCGGGGGCAATGAGTCCTGCACTGATTCTCCGCAATCGTGAATGTCGTGCACTTCCCCCCGGTCAGTCAGCCCAGCCAGGACAGCTCCTTGAAGTACAGCCGAACAGCTTCAGCATGCTGACACAAAATCTGGTCCATTGAAGGGAAGGTGGAGTTCGTCGCGAGCCTTGATTTTCGTATCATATCTTCGGTTGCAGAGCAAGAGTAGCACATGTTCCACTGTCTCGTTCTGTAGAAGGCACCCTCTGCATAGAAGGCTATCTGTGCTACCTGTGGTTAAAAGATACTTGTTTAGGTTGCAATGTCCAGTTATGATACTGTACGAAGGATGCAAGGACAAAAAAAACTGCGCAGCGCTAGTGGCGGAAAGTGGCTGATCTGTTTACACGACGGACTTGCGAGAATGGCATAAACTGCTTGTTCACAAAACAGTGCGATTTATATATTCAACACTGTTTTTTTATATGGTTATAAATTGTAAGTAATAATTTTCTTTGAATTACTTAAAACTTATGATTATTTATAGCTTGATTTTGATTTTGATTTTTAAACATAATTTGGTTGGTAGCTATTAATTACATTGCGATTGAAACATTATATTACATTGTGACTGAAAACTCCTCCTAAGATATTTAAGACCAAAATAGCCTTGCAAAAACATGAAATTAACAAGTTTTAACGGTAGAGTAAAGTGTAAAACTAGTGCACACTTGTAAATTATCACGTCGTTTAGAATTAGAAGGCAGTCGGTATGCAATTTCACGCTCGGGCGCGCGTCCACGGTCGGCTGAAGTTTCTACTCTGTAATGGCGGTGGCTGGCTCCTAAGCGCCTTCGCCGCATGCCCTGATCCTTTATTTTTGACATTCCGTCAAAAAGAAGAAGAAACTGTTCGAATGGGCGTTTTTGGTTCATAAATGTAATTGAGTAATTTTTAACTGTTTTTCTGCCCTACTAAGCTAAAAGGCGGTATCTAAGTTTTTTTACTTTATTCAAGAGCATAAGAAATCACTTTGTCAAACAGACGTACAGTACTCATAAAGTAATAATGCGCATAAAAATCTTCGCCACTGTTCGGCAAAGTTCGTATCTTTCTATACAAGCAATAAGGTCACGTGGTAAGTCCGATCGCTCGGCTATAGATTTGTATGCGCATTATTACTTTGGGAGCACTGTAGATACCTATCTTTCTTCGAAGTTATAATAAAACTCCTAAGAAAAAATATCTATCACAAATTTCTGTTCAAATAACTGAAATATCTACATATTTCGAAAAACTTTGTCCAGTTGAGATAACAGTTTTTAGCTAAGTAGGGCAGTGTTTATATTGAGGACTTCAAAGTATCCCAAAGTGTCACGTTTTCGAGTTATTTCTGTCGGTGAGAGGAGAAGAGATATTTATTTTATTTGTAGTGTGATTATTCCACTGAGTGGAGTTTCATTCCTGTGGGATATTGAACAAACTAAGCGTGCTAGTGTTAAACTGATTTTATATAATATAGGTTTTATAAAAAAAAAAATAACTGAGCATCATTTTCTATTCCTAAAATTTTTTATTCAAATTTATTCCGCTGGAGGTGACAAAAAAGGCTGTTAATTAACAATGACGGAACAAATTACAAATCATAAATATTTTGGTAGAACTAATTGAGACTTATTCAGGTAATACATTGGTTTTCACAGACGACATGTTCATCCGCTAGGTAGCTGTCGTAGCCATATCGTACTTAACATTGGCAATGGCAATTATAACGAAGTGTGAAATAAGTTTACGATAAACTTTCAATTTGAATTTTTGTAGTTGTATTCCCTGACCCTAAAAGTGATATAGAAGCAGAAATTATTTTTCAAAATGGCCGCTATCTATCTAATCCAAGATATCAAAAACTGAAACCAGTAACCTTTGACCGAGACGAAGCGAATAAATACAGACATGTATTTGTAGGTCCACGCGCGGAAAGCCGGGTACCGTGTCTTCCCTTTAGTTTTGTCTGTGCCGGTAACGGCAAGTAGCACCTGATTAGGACCTGAAGAAAAATTGCTGCTTTTGTACGGTATGTCCACATTAACCACGAAATTCAATCCTCGAGAACTTTTATTTTCATAGGACAGTATGCAGGTGACAGTTATTGGACGCGACTTTTATCAATTTTAGAACTACAGCAAACCCCAATCATTATTTCATCTACTTCCAAAATGATAATTGATATGAAATAAATTGGTATAAATAGTATTTAATACCGATAAATATATCGGTAATAAAACGCGTAAGTCACAATGAAATTGATATAACGGCCCAATAAAACGTTGAAATGGCCTTCGTATAACCTGATAGAAAAGGGATTATCTAACTGAATAGTTGATTGGTTGGCATACCAGCACCACTTGGTACTTGGTCCATATGACCGTACTTGATTTACTGTTCGATATCAAAAAAACCGGCCAAGTGCGAGTCAGACTCGCGTACCTAGGGGTCCGTATTGTGGATGATAAATTTAATGTTGTAATTTTTTTTTTCGTGAATTCCTCGACCGCTTTATTTTTCCTGTAATTTTTACGTTAACAAATATTACCATGATTTTTTTCATATTTTTTGGTCAACCAGTTTTGGAGACAAGGGACATACATATTTTTGTGGTTTTTTAAAGATTTCTCGAAACCAGTGCCAGTAAGTACCTATAGTAAAAGTATATATTTTTACAATCAGCTTTCTAATACCTACAATTTGATATCCATAGTGTATTTTTATAAAATATATTTTTTATTTATTTTACTTCTTTTTTTATATTTCTCATAATTGCTGATTTTTTTTTAATCGCTAAAGTTTTCCTGTAATTGGCCAGTTATAATCTATAATTGTCATTTTTTTTTTGGGTTTACCAGTTTCGGAGATAACGGGGGGGGGGGGCATACATATTTTGGGGTTTTTTAAAGATATGTTGGCAAATTAATGCTATTTTTGTGCCAAATTTCAACGTGCGAACGAACGAACTCTCACTTTTGGGGTGCTTCACCCGGAGCAAAACTTTATATTCTCTGCCCGGAGTGTGCTCCGTCTTGATTTTTTATTTGGTCTGATATACTATTACCACCAATTGTTTGAAAGATGGTATTATAATATGTTATCTTATCTTCTCAGCCCCGTAAAATTTTCTTATTCTTTAAAAGCAGATTCTGAAGGCTTTAATTTTAGTTTTAGTGCTGTCAAAACTAAATTTTCTTCATTGCAAAATAGTTTTTAATTGTTAGGAACAGAACTGAAATTATTTTGGAAAATTGTGTGTTGGGACAGCACTAAAACTAAAATTAAAGATTTCAGAATCGGCTTTCTGTACACCAAAATATTTAATTACACACGTAAAAATTAAAATTAGTGTACAGCGGCGAGCTTATCTCTATGAGATTTTGAATTTTACATGAATTTTGTACAGGCACAGTTAAAAAATCAAGATACTCTTGTCTAGAAAGTTTTTAGTTTTTTTTTTTCTCTAAATGAAAACCGGCTACATTCGGCGACAACATAAAAGTCGCGGGCGACTTTTTGTTCCATTCTAATGGTTGATCTCGGTTCGCTCGCTGCTTTACCTCCGTATTGTCCTCTGCCCTCATTGTCACGAAACAGATCTGTTTTTTAGGGTTCCGTCAAAATACGGAAACCCGTGTAGTCTCGGTTTCTGTCCGTCTATTATATGCCGTCCGCTGCATATGTCAAGAATGGTTAGGCGGATTGCGCTGAAATTTGGCACCCTGGGAAAAATACTACAAACTTTTTATCATACCTGGTTTTTAATTTTTTAAAGTATTTTTAATGTGAATACATTCACATTGACGGAATCCGTGCATAAATAGTGAACAACGTACGCTTCAAAGATTTCCATCACTGAATGAGATCACAATTTTACATGATTTTTTTACTTTTGGCAAACAAAGTTATTCTTTCATTAGGTACAGTTGCCTGCAGTTCAAGCTTTCTACTCGTATTTGTAAATTATTCAAATAGCTATAACGCCGTAATAAGAACCGCCTATATGTAGCCTGTTATGCTGGCGTCCGTACCTTCTTGGGAAAAGTTATATGGATGCAAATAGTCCACGAACTATACCCGTACACTAGTTTATCATGTTTCATAGCTCCATTATTATTTTAGTGCATTACAAACTAGAAATCAAACTGAAACAAATTTCAAGTAAGTAAACAAATCTTTTGAAAAAATTCCTCGAGAATGGATTTGAACCTGTGACCTACTTACATGACAAGCACGCTACCGACCACGCCACCGGGGTTCTCATCTGGACCGACGAATTTTTCCACCATACCTAACTACATTACTACATTTAGTACCTAACATTACTAAGTATTACTACGTAGTAGTACTTAGTCTATGACCATACGTATACACCGAATTTTGTAACTAATTGAAAAAACAAGTTGCATGTAACTCGATATGCGGGAGGCAAATGCGATTTACAACCCTAGGGAGGTAAGTAAATTTGAAAATCAAACGAGGCTCCTTTCTTTGTTTTTTTGGGACAAGACTTCATATTTGAGGCTAGACGTTTTCTTTTTAAAACGATCGCGCTGGCCACCAAGAAAATCCCAGGAAAAAAATCACAATTGGCGCGACGCAAATCTATTATTTTTAACGAAAAAATTATGAATTCAAGTGATAATGATGATTTTGATTTGACGCGATCGATAAAACTACAGGCAAAGGCAGTCGCAGAAAACCTGTTAGCTCCAATTTCAAAAGAGAGATATTTGAGAACGACGACTTTATCGTGTGGCTGACTGAGAAGAAAGTAAAATCTTTGTCAGAAACTGTACTTTTTGTAAGTTTTTTTTTTCATTTTCTCGCATTAGTGATGAAAAGTAGAGTATTGCACTCGGGTGTAAGTAATCAATTACAACTTCGGACCATTCGAAGCTAAATATCTCGGGTGTAATTGATGACTTACCTCCTTTGTATAACAGTCTACTATTATTTTGCATTTCTACTCGTAAACTTACTACAATCTTCCTTTAATAATGTGTCAGCCAACACTGCTATATTACCCGATATCTCCCCCAAACGACATTGAAATAGCTGCAATTTTTCATCTTTACCCAAAATATATTGCCAGTCAGTTTTGAATTCTATTAGTTCTTCTGAGACCGCAGTAAATAGCTGCAGAACCCGCCTCCCGTTAGGGTTAAGTGGGCCCGCACTTAAAAAGACATCAAGGGTACAGAAATGGCATTATATCTTCCTGATGACCCTCTTCGGAAATTACGTTCAACGATGTTAGCCCCATTTCTCTCAAGGGACATCCATCGCGTTTGCTTCATCCCTTGGAGAGGCGGTTTTGATCTACACGGGCACAGATGTTACTTTGATTATGGCAACAGTTTGATGCGGAGTAAGCAGAACTAAGAGTGAACAGAATTCTACCTTTTTTTTTTCTTTGCGACGTCTGCTACTTTTTGCCAGTGTCAAGTTAGATTTTGACATGGTTAGTTCTTAACGCCGTTAAAAAATAGGTGAAAAAAAAACAGTTATATTTTAATGTTATTTGATAGGATACATTTTGCTAGCATACAGATATTTTTTTAGTAGGATTAGATAATAAATATTACATATTAACGGGCAGGAAGGCATTAGATTCAATTAGACTTGGATAGATAGGAGGACAGTTAATATTTAGGAGACAATTGAAAAATGTATGGTCCAAAGAGCCGTCTTCGAGACTGCAGTCACAGAGAATTCTAAATTTGAAAATGAGTCTTGTCAAAATGACTAAAGGGGCTCCACAATGCTAAACATCAGTTTTGCATCGGATTCAGTTCCGTCAATGTAGATGGTAAAAATTTTAAAAAGATTAGGCGTGTTTTTTGACTCAAGACTATTATTAATTACACTTTATAAATAAACATACTTTCAATCTTCTTTTAATTACACTACTTTTAAAAAAGCATGAATTTTACGAAAAAAGCGATTCAGGAGCCGTATTTTTGAATCGTTCGTTTTCAATTCACGTGCGAAAGTATAAACCCATCTCATGTAGCACATCTGAACTTGTCATTTGCAAGATGAGACAGGTATATATTTTCACACGTGAATTGAAAACGAACGATTCAAAAATACGGCTCCAGTTTCCATATTTCAAAACCGATTGAAACGAAATAAACACACTCAGATACTTACTAGAAAATCCCATCTTTATTACATAAATAAATTTTAATGATTGTCCTAATATAGCCGCGATTTCAAAATAACTAAAGTTTTGCGTGCGCGGCATCAGATTAGAGCAGGATAGACAGTTAAAACACAAAAGCGTTAGAGCAGGACTGCATTTTAGCATTGTGCAGCCCCTTAATCTGTCTCAGGGAAAAGTGGCCATGACAAACAGAGACACACGGACACAGGGCATACCTCAGAATGAGGGACATACCTTATAAGGGTTCCTTTTTTTAATACCTTGGTTGGCAAAGTAACTTTAAAATCTGTGTATGTATGGATCGAGCTTTCGAGGAGTCATAAACATAATCTAACATATTTATTATATCAATTCATCACAATTTTCGACTTATTTATTAGGTTACTTCTAATGATTTGGACGGGAGAATTATAAATACACTTTGTAATATTACGAATCTCTAACAATATGAAGAAACCGGTTAACAAAGGGTTCCGTACCAACAAACAATACGAGTACGCCTGGTACGAATGGTAGCGCCTGGCTATACCAATTTGGCACCTTCTGAGCTCATCATTCAGCAGAGTTGCCACCTGTCCCAATTTTGGCGGGACAGTCCTGATTTCGATGGTATTATCCCGCGTCCCGACAACATACCAATTTTGTCCCAATTTTTGATAACATGCGACAACGACTTGTCTCTTTCGTTCGTTCCACGTTTGGAGAAGGCGCCACGGCCAGGCACGGCGGGAGTGCGCTTTATTTTACGTCTCTTTCTCTCACACCGCTTCGTTTTATTTCTACTCTTTCCGTCCGCGCAACCCAATATTTATTAATTTTAATAAGTATAAAAATGACGAGCCGCGCGCTGCAATAAGAAATATGTATGGATATAAAAAACAGGAAACGTTTTACTTTCTCGGTTTATGGTCCCGATTTTTATTTTCTGAAAGGTGGTAGCCCTGTCATTCCCTTATTCTGAGAGTCTGAGCCTGCTGAGTGTGGAAACCTAATAATTTTTTCCTGTACCTGTCTAATCTTACGTAATATTTATTCTTAAATTATTTATTCATTTTATTTTTTAACACCTATTACCATGATTTTTTCACAATTTTCGGTCCCTTGGTTTCGGAAAGAAAGGTGGGGACATTATAACATAAAAAAACGCAATTGTTTCGAATTTTTTTTGTGTGGAGAGCCCCTTGGATTTCGTTTATTATTATTATCATAATGAGGGCTTTTCATGACAGCTCTTAATCAAGTTTCACCAAAATGAATTAGATGGCGCTGACGTATGCTCTAATTTCAAAAATGTATGACGTAACAAAATCTACTCTATGACAAGACCTAACCTTAAATATTATAATAAAGATTTCAATGTATTTAATATTATATAGTACTATTTTCCACATAAGCGTTAGAATGTGGAAAAATCAATACTAATGAAATAGCATTAATTACCTAATTCTTTGGATAATGTAACTTAAATTAAACTTCAAATGTTTAAGTGCTAGAGTGTCTTTTTTCACCAACTAAAGTCTAATCCACAAAAAAAAAACCAGCCACTAAAAACAATATTTCTCCGCCAAAATGGGTTTCTAAACCACCAGTTTTAGTGCGAATTCCCTAAGTTGGCAACACTGAATCAGGAACCATAGAGTAGACTGTATATTTTTGACATGAGAGCATACGTCAGCGCCGTCTATTGATCGCACTCTGAACTATTATTTTTTTTTAATGCTGTCTGAAAAGCCCTCATTAGCCATCGTATTTTAAACACATATTTTGTGTAAATTTCAACTTTGTAACTATTAACACTGAAGCAAAGACTGTCGCGTTTAACGCACACGATGCATGCAACCATGCTCAGTGCGTGCATGCAACTAATTGCAGTGATGAACTTTGCAACTATGGTTGCGGCGATATTTTTTACGTGTCAAAATGGCAGTTCACGGGTACTGTCATCAGATCATAATAAACTACCATTTTCCACTATAAACACCCACGATTCGGTCATGATCCTCAACAAACGTCAAAAATTGTGTCGAAAAATTGGCTGTCAAACGTGATTGTGGCTGATTTGTGTTTGTGCAGCTAATTTCAGGCCACTATAAACAACCATGGTACCTATGTGCTATGGTGATTGGTTTATTCTGCTCATTTAAATAACCGACTTACCCACGATAGCCGAGTGTTTATTTTGTTTAATCTGATGACCACACCGAACATATAGAGCTACGAACTTATCTGTTCCGGTGGGCCAAACTAAAATGGTTTCTATATTCAGGTTGTCGTAAAATACATACGTTCTGTGAGTTTTTCTAGCCTAGATTCTGTGGATTTAACTCTACAACCCTACAACGTCACATCTTGTGATGGACGCTCTGCTGTTATCGGGACTTCTTGTACCCGCATTTCTATTTTGGCTTCTTGCCCTTATGTATCAGGTGTATCATGTGGGACTTTGTATTCGTATTAGTTAGGCTGGACTTCTTGTCCCTGAGAATGGTCTCCTTCTTTCTTTCTGCCTCCCCTCATAACCATATACATCTGAAAAGGTAAAACATGGAGATCTAGATTTTAAGCAACAACAGCCGCTGATTGTGCCCAAACCTATTATTTTACACAGTAAATTTCATTTCATTTCATTTCCATCACAGTCCTCCGAAATTTTTGTCTGTAATGCCTTTTCTTACCTGGCAAGTTACTCATGCTCAAAACTTCAAATCATCAAATCAAATCATCTTCATTTGTTGAACATAGGTGCAATAAATTTTGTTTCTTCTATGTTCTGCCACTGCCATGCAATGGCGTACACAAGTAGTTTTGTATTTTCTATTACAGAATAAAGCTAGAAAAACTTAGGCCATGCAAACATAGAATTTAAATAAACACAAAAGCACAAACATAGACATGTTCTGATATACCTACCTACTTACCAACCCCTGCTCCCATAATCTTGTGTCCCGGTACAGGAACTTACCTATTCTATTTTGTTCTTCATTTACTTCACCACTTTTCAAATTTTACCCTACCAAACACGTGTTTCTTTTTTATGACGTAATTTTTATCCATTTTTATTTTTACCCTCGGAACATTCTTATTCTGAGTTTTTACCAAGGTAACAAGTTTTTAGCGGAAAAAGGGGCTCACGCGACTTCTAACCATAGACAATCTAGATTATTATTTTTTCTCTAGTGTTTGTTTACATTCGCAGTCGCGTCGTCGTCGTCGTCGCGACCACTCCTTATTCTGAGGTCGCAACACATGTAGCGTTCCTAAACGCCTGGATAAATGTAAAATTTAAACTGTTAAAGTGAACTTTAACCCCTTACGGCATGGGGCCGATGGGGCGTCCCATATTTGCACAGCTCAAGTTTTTCCCAAAAATTGTAATTTTATTTATTTTTTGCTGCTGACAACACTAAAATCTAAAAACCGGTAAAATTTTCTAACGTTTAGTGTATGTGAAATGGGTACAACACTAGAAGAACCTGACAAAATGTCAGTTTGAATCGAAACCTTCGCAGGCAGGAGTCGAGTTGCTCTGTTTGTGCAAAGATATTCTTTGACCACAACAAATGAGTTTGTGGCTTGTATTCAAATTACGAATACGATGCAGAGAGCATCGGAAATTATTTGCGATGCTCGATAGTTGCAACGATGCCTGTCAAAGTCATGCGCAATCAACGACATTCTATACCATGTCATTGTGCGCAATGGTCGTTTATAACTCTTTGCAACCCGTTGGAGAGTTCATTGCTGCGGTTACATCGCGTTTGTTAAACGCGACAGTTATAATAATCATTCCATTGAAGTAACTTAATGCTAAAGTGCTCTAATTGAAGTATAATGAACTAAGTATATAACTCAATGGCAGAGAATATAAAGTATTACTACATAAAGAAGCGACACTCACCTCCCCGCGCGAGATATCGTACCCCGCAAGTTAGTGGCAAATCTGGAGGCAGGCAGAGCTCGAGTACCACTCGTTCGTTGCGCGCGTATTTTGTTTTGTTTTGTTTTATTACGATACTGATTTTTGGCAATTATGTAATTTTGTAAGTTAAGTTTTTGCTCGTACATTATGTTACCGGCAAAATCCGATTTAAGGACAAATTATTTTGCTTTGTTAGTTATATTGTTTGTTACATACAAGTGAAGCTAAAAAAAGCGTGTTGAAAATCATCGGTAAAGCGTGGGTGTAAGAGTATTGACTTTAAGCTGCACTTCACAGTCCATACTAAAAAGCACCTCTAACTCCTCTGAAAGGATTCGTGTCGTGGCATGACGATGCTTAAATTTTACTCATATAAAATTCGCGCGTGCCACCGTTACAAAGTTGCGCCAGAGCAATATCGAACGATCGCCGCCGCGCCGTTGCGGCATCATAAAGGGAAGGGCCATTGATCCCATTTGGACAGACGGGAAGTCGTTTGAAGTATTCGTCCAATTTACTTTTAAAGTAATGAAAAAGCGGCGTGGTAACTCAGGGGTAGAACACTGGCCTCTCAATCTTGAGATCCAGTTTCAATCCCCGGTCGGGCATGCACCAATGAGTTTTTCGGAATTTACATAATGTGCATAGTATTTGCTAATAGGTAGGTAGGTACTTACCACTTACTGAACGGTGAAGGAAAACTTCGGGAGGAAACCTGCATGTCCTAAAAAGCATGTATTTGTGCCCGAAGTACGGCGATAGAGCTCACCACCCATCACGTTGGGACGTAATATTTGTAGGTGAAACGCGGATGTACCGAGTGTGGACTGTGACTTGCATTTCAAGGTTCACACTCGAAACACCTCTGACACCCCCTCGGGTATTCAGATCGTGACGATATAAATATATTTTTAATACAAATTAATCCATGGGGAACCTAGGGATTAACTACGCTAAAATTTAGGCAGATAATCATAAGTTGCTGACTTATAATGTTATCCCTCTCGATCGACGACGCTTACACGCTTGCTGCCAGCCCTAGACTAGCTCACGTACACACACAAGCGTGTACGGACAAGCCAGTGCGCGTGTGTATAGTGTAGGTAAATAACTTGAGCGAAAAGTGTGAAGTGTCGGGGGTGTGTCAATGGTAAATTCTTGTCTTCCTGTAACCGACGGAGGGAGTATGGAACCCTAAAAACTATAACAATGTTTATAAAAAAAATATTACATTAACGTAATTTGACGAGATGCTATTTATGTGTGCGGAAACTTCGTTTCGGGAGTCCAATTTTCTCAGTTCGCACTTACTACAGGTAGCGCCACAGTTTTTGACGTCTGACTTTGACTGCGCTAAGTAATTTTTCTCTATCGCACTGAGTAATTTTGTACGTGAATGGCACATGGCGCTAGTCTCCCACCACTTTCACCAAGTGGTCAAAAACCGTGCCGTGACCTGTTATAATATAAATGTATTTTTTATTTCTTGTTTAAAATTGTAAAGCTTTTTTGCACACCTGCCTCTGTAACTTTCTTGTACTTTCTGTCGGGTTGACTGGGAGAAAATGCTTCTAGCATTAAGTCCACCTGTTGTACATTAAACTGTGTTTTGTGCAATAAAGAATTTAGAAGAAGAATAATAATAATTTATGTAGGTAATTAATGTCATAATGTCTAATGTTATACCAGGGCACTATTTAAGCAATCCTAAAAACCGTAACTTTAGTTTTGGTCATGTTTTAGATCACTATCACCTAAACGGAAGTAGATGCCAGTGCTGCCATGCTGCAAAAATCAAAGCGTCGGTTTTGATTTGACAGTTCTCTCCCTCCACTCCAACCCGCTTCAACACCAACAGCTGTTTTACCTTCAAGAAAAGTTCTTACACGTGTTGTCGCAACCAAAAAATTAAAATAATTGTGGTGTTTTCCTATTTAAATTTAAATTATGGAGGAAGAAAGTGGTGTCAAAGGTATGAACTATTTATATTCATCTTTCCATGTGTAATTCGGGTAGCACGTTGATACTAGAACCACTTTTCTATATTATGATTATTTTTCTGCTTAAAAGATATTTAGCGTACATTTATTGATAACGACCAGGACAGAAATGCATAGATTTTAGAGCTATCGTTTAATAGCCATTTGCCTGCAACACTTTCAGGCATTCTTTTGTCGCAACCAACCGACGCGCGTCGGTCGAAGCCCGGCGTCCATTACGCGGTTGGTCGTTTGGTTTCCGTGTTTTTATCGTTACTTTATAATCTAACTATGCCCTTATTACAGAGTCCTTTTGCGAAAACCTCAAGTTATCATCCCTGCCTCAAATTAGTTGCATTATTTAGTGCTCTCTTGAATAAAAGATAAATTAACTTATCAACTGTTACATTGGTAAATTTCATCAATTTCTTGTGCTTAGCATATTGCATTTCAACTCTATTCCTTGTTATAACTGACACATATTGATGTCATAACAATAGGTAGGTCCTATAAAAATGATGTTGCTTAGGGTATAGGGTAAGGTATTTTTATTGAGTTACACAAAACATATGTTTGCTTGAGAGTGATTGCAACTACCGGTCCTTCAATGAGTAAAATAATTCCAGCACCAGTAACAAGACTGCGGCGCAGGTTGTCAGTAGAAGCGGAAGATGTTAGCTCACCACAGCCACCTTCCACTCCAAAGAAGAGGTCTGCGAGGCTGGCTGCCAAGCCACTGCTTGACAACATTGATGAGAATGGTAACTATAGTATATAACTAGCACAAAAAATTACAAATATTTTGTATTCATTAAACTATTTGATTATTAACATTATCTCCAGTTTCATTCTCCATTTCATTTGGTTCCTTGTGATACTATACAATATCTGGAAATTTAAACATTTTAAGATTATTCAGCTTTTGGCCATAATCTAGCAACTTTGAAATAAGTTTCTATAATCCTCTGATTCCAGCTCCAATTGCCAGCCCAAAGCCAACAAGAGGAAGAAAATCTATGGCACGAGACCTCACAGAGCCTGAAGAGAAGATAGTGACCCCGTCGCGGCGCAGCGTCCGGATAAAGTCCAACACTAGCCTCACATCAGAAACATCTCTGGCTCTTGATTCCCCCAGAGCCAAGCGAGCTGCCAGGAGAAACTCTAATGTTGGTATGTACTTCGTTGAAGTAGTAAATCTGGATAAGGTGATTTGACTTCAGCAGCATTAATCACTTATTCTAATGAGATCCAACTTCTCATCACTGGACCAATTGTTGGTCATGTCAGCATACCAATGACATTTTATTTTGAGGAACTGTCTTAACTAAATTGACTGCCCAGGGTGAAGTGCACACAGTACAGGACTCATCATCCCCACCTTCAACCTAGACTTTATCTCCAAATTCATACTATAGTAGCAGTTCCTGACTCATCACCAAACTTAAAAACTTTCCTCATCACCAAAGGTTAACTGGTAGAGAATGCTAATTAGCATTAAGTTTGCCTTTATGCATTGTTAATTGTTGTTTGATATTGAATTTCTTAATGATCATATGGGCCACTTTGATAAAATAATATGCCTACCTCAAAGATTTATGTGTATCATATATGGCAGCAGTGTTTCGGAACAGTTTATGATATGTTTCTATTCCTCATAAAGTTCGTCTTTGACGCTACAAGACATAAAAATTAACTTCTTGAAAAAAATAACTTTGTTGTGTAATATTTCAGGCAGTGACACGGAAGCCCCACTGACCCCTGTTCTGCAGACGCGAAAAACCAGAAGGAATTCAGAAGGGGTTGAACACTTAGGTAAGTACCTACTGAAAGCATAAAAATCGATTTAATTTTTATGCGCCGTAGTCATGTTGCTTGTGATCTCGCATGCATCTATAGTTCTTGTGATTGTGAGTGCGGTTTTCACTTGATTGTAATCCGTTTTCCGTATCTTGCATTAGAGCTTGACCTTGATCTCAAAACGGAACACTTGATAGCCATAGTTAGCCATAACTATCTTTGGTTATTGTTTGTATTAGAAAGAGACAGCTGTTAGATGCGTTATTTAGCTTTGGTATGTTGTTAATAGATAATTTGGTGCGGCCAAAACGGAATGCACTCCTTGTGTTGTGTAATTCGTACAGTAATGTGTGTGAACATGCAATCATACCCAATTTATTGTTCCGTCTTGTCAAAGTGTAACGACGCTTTTCATGCATGTAAACAATTGGTACAATTTTGAGGCGATTTTCCGCCCGTCGTCGCCCTAGTTTGGTTTGCTGAAGACATTAGATACTTGTAAATGTCCAAATTTCAAAAATATCACTTTCGTTGTCTGCAGAGTAGAAGTCCGCCTCCGAGTCTAAGAAAAAAACTTTGGTAATCATGGCCTGTAAAGCTGGCTGCATGCATACCTAAACTAAATTGTTCTCACTTATAACTTGAAATTTACTAAAATCTTCCGAAAAATGTTGGTAGGTAGCTGTTTACAAACCATCGACACATACTTCGTTCGACATGAATGACAGGTGTCAAAAAGACAATGCAGATGCGATTCGTGCAGTTGCATTTATGTTGGTAATAAATCGCATTGACACTGTTGATGCGCAAAACAAAATAATTTTGAGGCGCAACCAACATATGTGCGTGACAACATGCGCATCAAGCGCATAACTGTACGCAGCCAAGGAAGGCTCGGGATGCGTGTCGTATTGCGCGTGACTTGCACGTCAAAATTATTCCGATTCGCGCATCAAATTCATCTAGAGATGGGCGATGGATAAAAACTCAAATAGTACTTACTCAGTATTTATCAATTTTTGAGCAAAAACCTCGAGATTTATCCGTTTTCATCGGGTAAAAACTACGTAGGAGAAATAGGTTTTACAAGGAAATTATAAAAAACTGCCATCGCCATTGTAATATTATTCCTTAGGTATACGCTAGGAAGAGCATAAGCTTCATATGCTCACAATTTATTATCATCATTATTATTATTATTATATCATCATTAATAAAATATAATCAGTGAAAAGTTACGCTTCGTTCGCATTACTTCCATAAAGTTCCATTGTTTTGTCCCATAATGGAACTAGGGCGAATTACTGTATATAAGTATATTTAATTATATAACGGGTGAAAAAAACTGCGACCTTTAAATAAACCCACATAACCTAATGATCATACCGAACAACTTTCTGAAGAAAAATAGACGCGCGAAACATCAGAGAAGATGATATTCAATTGTAACTTAGACTTTAAGTCCCAGCAGGAAGGTCTATTTTAGAAAGCTGCACGTGAAAAGCTGTTTCACGAACGATGCTGCTTCGAAAAACGCCCGTATCTTGTTGCGTTAGACGTATTTTTGATTGAAACTCAAATATTTCCTAAATTAATGGTTTACGCGGGTATGTTTCTGGGGAAAATTGGTTCAGTATGATCGGTAAAATATGTAGTTTCAAATTTGCAATTAAAGGTATTAGTCTGTTTACAGCGTATATTATATATTAATAATATATAATTATAATTGGAACTCCCGTATTGTACGCCAATCTCGTGCTTTTGCGCTCGTGTGCCGATAAACAAAATGGCGTTCATGTTACGCCGTGTGTGGAGAAATTAATTAATACAAACGCATGCTAAATACATTTCAGTTTTATGTTTAGGATATCATCATCCTACTTAGCGTGATGTGAAGTTTCCGGAGTCAAAATATATTAAGTATCATGAGTAAAAAATATCTAAAATTTTATGAAAGAATTTGATATTCTGCTGATCTTCAATTCTCATGGTCAGTCATGTGCACACAAAAACATAAGCATAAGATGAAATAATCTTGAATAATTAATCTCAAAACAAAGCTAAAAAATATATGAGTAGTATTTATCCTGCTTTTTTGATCAATACTGATTGTAAACAGGTGAAAACTCTGTATTTATTCACTAGTGAGTATTTACTCGGATAAATACCATCGGTAACTGCATTAATGCGATTTAACTATTACCTACATAAAAAATGCAAACACTGCATCAAACTGGGGCTCTACCGCGTAATTCTCATTTGTATCAACTTAAAGCAAATGCATGCGAAATTCAACGCGTGCAAAAGAGATGGCATGTTAGGCGGGCGTCGTCGCACGCACGTCAGATTTCAATCTCAAGTTGATGTTGATGAAAATGAGAATTACGCGGTAGACCCACTGCACGAACCGCTTCTGCCCATGGGCTGATGCGACTGATGCAATCTATTTGACACCTGTCATTCATGTAAACATTTTTCAGATGATTTTAGCAAGTTTTGATGTAACTGAGGACAACGTAGTTTAGTGTGAAAATGGAGCCAACTTTACAGGCCTTGAGTGCCAAAGGGTCATTCCAAATTATAATTACAACCGAAATTCGCGTCAAAATTTTTCCGATTTGATTCTATGCATAAAACGCGTCGATGCATTTTGGCAAAACGGAATGATCAAGTCGCGTCAACGAACTGATGCATTTGACGCTCAAAACGGTACGCGGGCTCGCGGGTTGCAACAACACCTCTTTATTGCCAAAATATATGAATTCACACATCTGCCGGATACATACTTTTTCTCGACCTTGTAAGCTTAAATCTTTTATCGCAAACGTTGTTTATATATTTTGCAGCTGACGATATCAATAAAGAAGCAATTCAGCTTACAAAGAAAACAATAATATTTTCAGAAAAGCCTCAACCACAAAGCAAATCTAAAGAATTTCAGAAAACTCCATCGAAATTAGCAGAGAAGAGAGAGTTACAGAACACTCCACCAAATTTACCAGGTAAACATAAAATATTACTTCCATTGTTGAATACTTGGATGGGTGCCTACTCCATAGATTTCAGTTACAATAAAAATATTTAAATGTTGGTTGAAAAAGAAAGATAACATTTTAGGCGGCTCTTTTTTGTGATGTTAGATCTAAAGAAGTCGAAGCTTATCTGTATATATAAATTGTTATTATATAAAATTCCAACTTCTTGAAATCGGGTAGCAAAAAAAGTTTTCTTTTGTTATTTCTAAGTGACCTCAAATAGATGAAAATGAGTCAGTTGAATAACGTTGTGGAATGATCATTTGATCTTTTTGATTGATGTTATTAAAATTCATTGTATGTTAAGTAATTCTTAGTCAAAATTAATTTTTATTGTTCGAAATATTGTAAGCGATCAAACTTACAAAAATACGGGTCAAATAGGAATCCTGCTTTTAGTATTATATTACAATTACCTAATATTCAATCGTGATTTTTTCTTTAACCGCAAAATTCATTTTACAGCTGAAATTGTTCCAAAACCAGCAAAACAGCTCACAAACAAATCAATAATATTTCCTGAGGAATCACAAATACAAAAACCTCAAGCGAAAAGAAAATCTAAAGAATTGCACAAAACTCCTGAAAAAGTGTTAGACAAACCAGAATTACAGAAAACTCCTCAAAATGTGCCAGAGAAGACAGAATTACAAAGAACTCCAAAGAATGCGGAATTACAAAATTCTACCTCCACTGTTGAAAACTTAGGTATGTACCCACACTACAGACACCCATTAATTCAGTAGCATTCAATTTTAAAGCTGTTATTTCGACATCGACACTAATGTGTGGGTTTTAAATATAAGATAGTTAATCTATTATTTAACATATGCGTACTAATAATAATTTCTGGTACACAATAAAATGAACTTCCTTACATAGCATTGTTCAGCTAAAGGTGTCATACAAAACAAAACAGCAACACAACTTATAAAAGAAACAATAATATTTGCTGAAGAACCAAAAATACACAATACTCTGGCAAAAGTAAAATCTATAGAGTTTCACAAAACACCGCCAAAAGTGCTGGAGAAAATAGAATTAGAAAAAGCTTCACAGAATGTTAAATTACAAAATTTTTCTACCATTGAAAACTTAGGTATGTTTGTTTTATGTTTCATGTTTTTAAACTGCAAGGGGTAGTTAATTTATGTATGTGGCCATCCTATGGGTAAATTTCTCTTAATTCTTGTTTCTCTTATTTGAATATAATATACATACATATGAAATTGCCGTTTTCTATAGAGAATTTGAAAGAAACTCAATTTTCAGTACTAAAATTTTTGCATTTTTTTAGGAATGACAAATCCAAATTGTGTAGTTTCTTATGTATGAATGAGACAACATTAATTAAATTTTTGAAAAGTGGCAGCTGTAAAAAATTATTACGAATCTTATCATGGAAATGGACGGCATTTAGGAGGACGAACTGTTTTTGAAGATTTAATTTTTATAATCAAACTGAAAATAAAAACAAAATTTAATATGTATTTGTAAAACCTTGAAATCAACTTTCAAACAAAAAACTAATAATTGAAATAGCTATTGAATTATAGGAATTATGAACTCATGAATCTGTAAGAAAATTTCGGCAATTTCATATGTAAAGACATATGTTACTATACAATTATAAAACATAGCAACTCTCTTTTGTATATCATGGATTCTACTTTTGCCATCAAAAAGTGACTCTTGCGTTTATACATTTGTATCATTGACACTTGTCTGGGAGTTGGGCCAAGCTAATGCCCATTTACAGTGCGACAAGGCTCTTTTGGCGCGTGGGTTGTTAGTGGTCAAAATCTGAACTAACGCTGCTACCCTACCCCCCGTTTCACAGCTGCGCCCCCCTGTCACTTTCATCCACGCGCCAAAAGATCCTTGTATCTATATCTATATACAGTAATGTCTACTTATATATTTTTTACCATTATCACATTTCACTCTAATAGGCATGACGACTAAAAAATTCTAATTAGTCCGTCAGTTAGATTATTACAAAATATTGTACACGTATTTTTTCTTTTTTCAATTTAACAAAAAACGATGAAGATATACCCCCGGTTTCTGAAAGGCCAATCAAAGTTAACAGTAGATTAAAAAAACTTTAACCGCAAATAACGGTGAAAATAAAGCATATATGAAGTCTGAATAGTGATGAATCAATAATTATCTTAGTTCATTTTTGATTTCAATGTAAAATTTCCACTTTTTCTGGCTTAATCCGCAGATAATTATTTTTTAATCTACTGTTAACATTGATTGGCCTTTCAGAAACCGGGGGATAGCCCGCTAAAGTTCCGCGTAAATTTTCCACTTTTTACATAGGCGTGACGTCACCAGCCCCCACTCCCAAACTTTGACGCGCTTTATCTCTGTCATTTTTTGTTTGATTGACAAAAGAAAAAACACGTGTCCAATATTTTTTGATAATTTAAATGACGAACTAAATAGAATAATATTTTGTTTACCCTGTCATCTCCCCTATTGTTGAACAGGAACACCATCGTGACTTATTTTTCGCATTTCCTTTAATATTGCATTATTTTATTAAATGATAGTGTCACCGAGGAGGTGGTTTTTCTGAGTATGAACTGTGAAATGAAAGTCACAGTCCACATCCATGTACGTTTTTACAACGTCCCTTACAGGTGGTGGTCCTATAAGCCGTTCTTCGGCACAACTATTTAGTAGTTGCGGACACCTACTAAATTTCATCGCAGTATAAGCACTGAAGTACATTTGCGAGATGTTTGAAATCTGTCTTACTCAGTGGGTAGAGCAATCTCCGGATAAGAGAGAGGTTTATTTTTATCCAGAGAGGTCCAGATTTATTTTAATTCTGCGCTTCTGTACTAAATGTATGTTATTTGAAATATTAATATGGTTTCAGCTGAAGTGGTCAAAGAACCGCTTTTACAGCTCTCTATAGCAACTGCAGACGAGCCTGCAGCAAAAATAAATTCTAAAGAATTGCTCAAAACTCCGCAAAAAAAAGCAGAGCAAATAGAACATTTACAAAAAAGACCACATAACGCGACAGAGGAAATAGAATTGAAAAATCCTTCTCCCATTGTTGAAAACGAAGGTATGTATTTTTACTATTTGACCATTGAAATTTTGGACAGGTTGACAGCGAATAATATTGAAATACCGCTTTTAATACCGGGTAACTAAGACAGGTAACTTTTAAACCAACTGCATACCTGTTGTTTTTTTTGCGTATAAGTTTTTAACTGTAGGGTACTGTAGATTTTAAATGGACATATTCCCTTCTTTTGTAAAAGTTTTTAAGATTAAGTACTTTAGTTTACAGTACCAGATTATGTATTGGTCATGTGCCCATCCAAAAAATCCCAGGAAATGCACTTTTACGAGGTTTTATCGGCGCTCTAAGTGTTGTTTGTATCCTGTGGTATATCGGTTTCTTTGGCTTGCTCATAATTGTATTTTGTGTTGTTTGTTTTTCACCTAAAAGTCTATCGTGTACCGGCATGATGATGATGATGTTGAGGTGGGACGCCTGCTGGGCTCAGGCGAGATGGTCGGCTCTCTCTATTTGGAGCTATTCCATCCTATTCCCATTGCTTAGAGCTTTGGTATCCTAATGTCCCAGGGGTATTCCCTCCTGAAATCTTCCGCTTCTTTTAATAAATCTAAGTATATCTGAGTACTCAAGATACTTGAGATCTTCCTCCTTGATGTGGTCATCACCAAGTATCTCCCATCTTAGGCTAGAATATATGAAGCATTCTCCTAAATAATGTTTACTTGTTTCCTCCTCGCCGCAGTGCGGACACGAGGGATCCTCCTGTACCTTCATTATTGATAGATGTCTGTTCAGCCTGCAGCCTGTTCACCTGAAAGTCTATTGTGTACCGGCATTAACAGATAGCCTAATTTGGAAAATTTTAATAAAATTTTTATTTTGGGCTTAATTCATAAAATCAAGTAATAGAATTTGAAAAAATTGGGTATTTGTATGCAGTATGTAAAAATATCGAAAAAAATGCGGAAAACGTCTGTAATCACGTAGACGTTCACAAAACTTTCAACTTTAAAATATTAACTTGATGTAAATGTTAAAGCGATGAGTTTGTTTCTGTTCAACGTATTCTGCCATAGATATCATAATAATATGTGTATTCTGCACTATTAACAAAGAACTCATATTCGAACTAAATTTCCCCTTCTGCCTGTCAAGTGTCAATAGATATTACTGGTTATTTACATTGTATGGCACAACTTCCACACTTAAGCTCGTATGTAAGTAACAACTTCCAGACTTAAGGATGCATATAAAGTCAGATTGAGTGCCTCATTTTGCATCAATCAGAACTGAACTCTATGACGTTTACGACCACCAAGAAACGCGGTCACGAAAAATTTAATTTTTATCTATTAACTCGGTTTCTAGATGAAATTATAAAAATATTTTAAGACAAATAGAGGGGGTCAAATATTTTAATAAAAATTTCAAGATTTAAGGAGGGCCCTTTAACACTCGAAAAACATGAAATTTAGAGGTAACTTCATTTTTTATTTATATAATTTCAGTTGAACAGTCAGTGGTCACAAATCATGTAAAGCAGTTTGCACAAGCAGAATTACAAAAACCTAGAGTATTAATCCAAAGGCTAAAAGTGCCAGATATAGCGAAATTGCAAATTCGACAGACTACTTTAAACTCCTTTGGTTTTGGTATGTACTTTGGCATTACTTTACGTATGTAATTTTAATAAATATTTGAATCAAAATACAATGGAATGATGGTCTTTTCGGAATACAAAACTTGTAAAACTCATGTAAAAAAAAAATCATGAGTTTTAAATAAATTGTAAATGCTATTTTGTACTTTATTTTAAGGGCATATTCCTTCACTTAGATTTTGTTTTAACGAAAATAATTAAGGGATATTTTTATTTGCACAACAAAAATACTATTATGCACACTAAATTTGCTATCAGGAATTTTCCCGATAGGCCGGTAGAGAACCGGTAGGTTATGTTAGAATGACAAGTCGCGGAGGTAATTTTTTTCTATGAAAACCCAGAAATCTTATTTGCAAATCAGTGTATTTTTTTGATGTGCAATTAGTATTTTCTGTTGTGCGTATAAATACGTGCCAATAATAAATACACATATAAACTTTGCGTGCTGCTGAGTTAAACGAATGTTTAAACAAAAAAGATCATCTTCTTATATTATATTTAATATCTATAATAAAGCTCATAATGTCCATAATAATGTAAATTATGTATTATTATTTTAGCTCAAGTTGCAACGACAACAACAGCACAGCTTGTTAAAGAAACATCAATATCTGCACCTAAACCAGATTTACAAAGACAGCAGAAAAAAAGAAAATGTAAAAAATTTCACCAAGTTCCACAAAAAAATAAGCCTACACATAAAGAGCCAGAGAACATAGTCATCCCAGTAAACCCATACATGCTGCTAAACCCCTTTTGTACAAATCCTGAGGAATCAAGACAACCCAATGTTATTTACCAGAAAGTCCTACAAACAAAAGACGTAACAGTATATTTAAAAAATATGCCGCAAATTCCTACACAAAGGTCTCATTGTAATGTATCGAAAACAATTAAAATAGATCCTAAAATTAAAGAAGCTCCTGAAACTCCAATGTTACCAAACACACCAAAAAAAGGCCGTGATAAAAAAATAATAGCTATGTTTCCAGACTATCATGACAATTCTAAAAAATGTAAAGGCATTCCAAAAATTACACAAAAATTACAATTGCATAAATCGCAAGTAAAGACTGGAGATATTGTACATATAAACAATATGATGAACTATTCTCATGTGATGAATAATGCATTAAATTTTAACAAATTGTCTAATAAAGCTATTTTACCTACTACTCCACTTAACAGCCAGCGCCAGAGTCCTAGGAAATCATCTGAAAATTCCATTGACATGCTTTCTCTTGATCATTTACTACCACTCTCGTCAAATGTAGCACTTCTGCCTAACAGCCGATGCAAAAGTTCTAGTAAAGCTGAAAAATCCGACAACTTATATCTTAATATATCATTACCAAATTCTTCAATTGGAGCTTTCCCACTTGACAGCCAACACCAAAGTCCTAGAAAATCAGCTGAAAACTCCATTAACATCCTACTTCCTGATTACTCACTACCTAACTCTTCAAATGTAGCAGCTCTGCCTAACTGCCGATGCAAATGTTCTAGAAGAGCTGAAGAACCCAAAAATAACTTACCTGTTGATAAATCATTACCAAATTCTTCAAATGGATCTATTCCACTTAACAGTCAATGCCAAAGTCCTTGGAAATCAGCTGAAAACTCAATTGACATCGTACCTCCTGATTATTCACTACCTAACTCTTCAAATGAAGCGCTTCTGCCTAACAGCCGAAGCAAGAGTTCTAGAAAAGCAGAAAAATCCAACTTATCTCTTGTATTATTACCAAGTTTCTCAGTTGGAGCTATTCCACCTGACAGCCAAAGCCAATGTCCTACAAAATCAGCTGAAAATTACGACATCGAACTTCCTGATTACTCACTATCCTACTCATCAAATGAAGCACTTCTGCCTAACAACCGATGGAACATTTCTGGAGAATCTGAAAAATCTAACTTATCTCTTGATATATCATTACCAAGTTCCTCAATTGGAGCTATTCCACTTGACAGCCAACGCCTAAGTCGTAGGAAATCAGCTGAAAACTCCATTGACATCGAACCTCCTGATTATTCAATACCTAACTCTTCAAATGAAGCACTTCTGCCTAACAGCCAATGCACAAGTTCTAGAAAAGCTGAAAAATCCGACAACTTATGTCTTGATAAATCACTACCAAATTCTTCAAACGGAGCTATTCCACTTAACAATCAATGCCAAAGTCCTAGTAAATCAGCTGAGAACTCCATTGACATCCTACCTCCTGATTATTCACTGCCTAATTCTTCAAATAAAGCACTTCTGCCTAACAGCCGATGCAAAAGTTCTAGAAAAGCAGAAATATCCAACAACTTATCTCTTGATAAATCATTACCAAATCCTTCAAACCGATCCAACTTATCTCTGGATATATCATTACCTAGTTTATTAATTGGAGCTATTTTACCTGACAGCCATCGCCAAAGTCCTAGAAAATCAGCTGAAAACTCCATTGACATAGAACCTCCTGATTATTCAACACTTAACAGTCAATGCCAAAGTCCTAGTAAAGCAGCTGAGAACTCCATTGACATCCGACCTCCCGATTATTCACTACCTAACTCTTCAAATGAACCACTTCTGCCTAACAGCCGATGCAAAAATTCTACAAAAGCAGAAATATCCTACTTATCTCTCAATATATCATTACCTAGTTCCTCCATTGGAGCTATTCTATCTGACAGCCATCGCCAAAGTCCTAGAAAATCAGCTGAAAACTCCATTGACATGGAACCTCCTGATTATTCACTACCTAACTCTTCAAATGAAGCACTTCTGCCTAACAGCCAATGCAAAAGTTCTAGAAAAGCTGAAATATCCAACAACTTATCTCTTGATAAATCATTATTAAATTCTTCAATTGAAGCTATTCCACTTATCAGTCAACGCCAAAGTCCTAACAAATCAGCTGAAAACTCCATTGACATCCTACCTCCTGATCATTCACTACCTAGCTCTCCAAATGAAGCACTTCTGCCTAACATCCGACGCAGAAGTTCTAGACTCGCTGAAAAATCCAAAAAGTTATCTCTTGATAATTCGTTACCAAATCCTTCAAACGGAGCTATTCCACATAACAGTCAATGCCAAAGTCCTAGTAAATCAGCTGAGAACTCCGTTGACATCCTACCTCCTGATTATTCACTACCTAACTCTTCAAATGAAGCACTTCTGCCTAACAGCCAATGCAAAAGTTCTAGAAAAGCTGAAATATCCAACAACTTATCTCTTGATAAATCATTACCAAATTCTTCAAACCGAGCTATTCCACTTAACAGTCAATGCCAAAGTCCTAGTAAATCAGCTGAGAACTCCATTGACATCCTACCTCCTGATTATTCACTACCTAACTCTTCAAATGAAGCACTTCTGCCTAACAGCCAATGCAAAAGTTCTAGAAAAGCTGAAATATCCAACAACTTATCTCTTGATAAATCATTACCAAATTCTTCAAACCGAGCTATTCCACTTAACAGTCAATGCCAAAGTCCTAGTAAATCAGCTGAGAACTCCGTTGACATCCTACCTCCTGATTATTCACTACCTAACTCTTCAAATGAAGCACTTCTGCCTAACAGCCAATGCAAAAGTTCTAGAAAAGCTGAAATATCCAACAACTTATCTCTTGATAAATCATTACCAAATTCTTCAAACCGAGCTATTCCACTTAACAGTCAATGCCAAAGTCCTAGTAAATCAGCTGAGAACTCCATTGACATCCTACCTCCTGATTATTCACTACCTAACTCTTCAAATGAAGCCCTTCTGCCTAACAGCCGATACAAAAGTTCTAGAAAAGCAGAAATATCCAACTTATCTCTCGATATATCATTACCAAGTTCCTCAATTGAGACTATTCCACCTGACAGCCATCGCCAAAGTCCTAGAAAATCAGCTGAAAACTCCATGGACATCGAACCTCCTGATTATTCAATACCCAACTCTTCAAATGAAGCACTTCTGCCTAACAGCCAATGCAAACGTTCTAGAAAAGATGAAAAATTCAACAACTTATCTTTTGATAAATCATTATCAAATTCTTCAATTGAAGCTCTTCCACTTATCAGTCAACGTCAAAGTCCTAAGAAATCAGCTGAAAACTCCATTGACATCCTACCTCCTGATCATTCACTACCTAGCTCTTCAAATGAAGCACTTCTGCCTAACATCCGACGCAAAAGTTATAGACTCGCTGAAAAATCCAAAAAGTTATCTCTTGATAATTCATTACCAAATTCTCGAAATACAGTTACTAAATCTAACAGCCAACGCAAAAGTCCTAAGAAGTCAAGTCCAAAGAAACGGCTACCACAGGAAAATCCTGTTACAGAATCTATAATAATTTTTCCTAAACACTGGGGTAAAACTAAACCTATTACAAAGCAGCCCGATATATTTTTTCCTAAAAACTGGGGAACTATTACAAAGCAGCCCGGAAATGGATTGAAAACCTATTTTCCTGATTCAACTAATTCTTCTGTGGATACCTTGAAAAAGCAAATAACGAATTTAGAAAATGTCAAAGATATTGGAGATTCTGTATCCACAGTAACTGACTTTACTTTTGCTACAGATAGTGAACATAGCATCATTGTTTACATTGATGAAGATCAAACAAACGTAGATAAGCTGCTCCAGCTCTCCCAAGAACCGAGTAATAAAACAGAAAGTGGAGACCAATGTGTACCAATCATGAACAGACTTGACGAGACTGCAGGTATTGTCAATGACCTAACGCCAGTCAACTTTGGCTCCCTCAGTAAACCTAAGAAAAAAACAGAATCTGTTTCCAGCCTAAAAGGTGTTGAACCAATGGATATTGACGAATCAATCCCGCTCAACATTTCAATAACAGATTATTCGAAAGAAAACCTCTCCCAAGTGAATAACCAAGTAGATTTTGGAGAACCTATTAAATCTAAACTCTCTAAATCATCCTCTGATGTTTCTGAAAGAGTGAAAAATGATGTGGAAAAAGGTTGCAATGAAAACAAAAGTACACTCATCTTATCTCGTGAAACTAATGAATCTATTACAGAAAATAATCTTGGAAAATCACCAATTATTGCTAGGAAAGAAACTCTTGAAAACCTATCAAATGTCTCTGATATTGGTAAAAACAGAGGTTCTAAGAAAAAAAGTCTTTCCCATATTACAGAAAATAATGACACACCTCTTAAAAACAAAAATAGTAATATATTAGGAATGCAAACAAGTACACCTGTGACATCTACAAAACACGAAATTATCGTTGAAAAAAGTCTCAAAAATACTTCGAAAAATACATCATCTAAAGACATCTCTGTAGCATCCAGAGAGTCAAATTCCTATTTAAGTGATGAGTCTTCGGATGAGGAAAATATGAGTAAACTTGTCATAGACGAAGCTGAAGATGCAGGGGAAGATTACGAATCTGGTGACAGTCGAGATGAATCTGAGAAACAATACGAGCTACAAAATGAGATCCCCAATAAAGGCGACACACTAGATACTAATTCATCCGAAGATGGTTCAGATGACGAAGACTATGAAAATGACTCTTTTGTAGTGAGTTCTGACCAAGAAGATGATGAGTTACTAAGTGGCACTGGTGATGATCTATCCATGTCTGATAAAGAACTTACCATGGCGGCAAAGTCTAAAAAGAAATTTAACGATCGCAAGCTCAAGGAACAAAAAAAGGCTTCTAAAGAAATGTACACAGCAAGACACAACAAAGAAGCCCCTTTAAATGATACTTCTGATGATGACACTAGGGAAGTAAAGCCAAAAAAGAAAAAAAATAGAATGAGACTAGATTCCCATGAATTAAGCGCAATAAAGTCAGACGCCAATACGTCTGTCTCTAGAAAAACTAATGAAAGCAAGCATATACTTGACAATAGTTGTAACAACAGCGTAGTTAATGAACATGAAATAACTGCTGTTGTCGATGAAAGTATTATTCAGAAGACTGATCCTCTTAAAACTGCCATCAAAGCTGAACCTATGACACCGCAGAAGATTCTTGATATATCTACTGTTAACATATCTGTAAGACAAGATGTGGAAGAGGTTCAGGTTGCCGAAGACGCTTCTATAATGCATGCTAATGAAACTTCAGATCCCTTGCAAGCGACGATGGCATTTACCGACGATGAAGAATATTCAAGTAGTGGCAACGAAGAAATCATTCAGAGTTATGATTCAATGCTTAGCGAACTAAACAAAAAAAATAACCAAAATAAAGATCATGATATCTCTTTAAACATTTATAAGAAATCTAAAGTTAAAGCAATGAACCCTATTGTAGACCAACTGAACCTTACAAATACAAAAGATCGAAAGAGAAGAACAACTGATCAGAACCAAAATAAATCAAACAAGACATCTAACCAAACAGAAGCTGATGTAACTGATGATACGTCATCTGATTCTCTTGATTTGAAGTTATTATTCCCGGATGACGATAGCGATACTAGCGAAGTTATAATAAATAAATCACATCAGAGTAACGCAGAAGACTTCATTCCTCTAAAACGAACTGAGGGCAAAACAGATCTCAACAGAAGTAAAGGTTAGTTACAATACATTTTCTATTTTATGCTAAGCTGCTTCGTATAGATTATCTGCAGCACGATATGCAAGGAAACGTGCAACGTAATGCGATCGCTTTGGACGGTCTGCGCTCTTTTTGCACCCATTCCCCTACGAACACCCATACCTGGTTGGGTAATGTTTGTTAGCGGCGCGCACGCCTCAAGCTCACTGCGCGCACCTGCCTTTGTGTTCGTCCGAAAAACCGACAATCGACGGGTAGCATGCGCGCAGTTGTTTTTAGTGTGTTCGCAAACACGTGAAAATGTATGGAAAATGTTGCATTACATGTTGTGTTGCCGATAACCTGTACGCGGCTCGAGGTAAAAATAAGATTAATCCGTTGGTTCAATATTTATTACTACTTTTTAAAGAAGTATTTCCATTTACAGAAAACCAAGGTAATATCTCGCCGATAAAAACGTCGGAAGGTAACAAAAAGAAAAACAAGAAATTGTCTATTACCCAGAAGGCAGAACAATCTGGGGAAGTTGCCTCAGTTGAACAAACAGGTATCACTGTTTTTTTCTTCTATGATATCATTATCATTCTAGTCACCTTCGTCTATATATAAATTATCTACATCTTTGCTAACCTTGGGAAACCAGAGCTTATCTCTTTTTAGTTATTCCTACATCGGTAGGTTCAAAAATAGAGCCGAATTTAACTGGTAATTTTAACAAATGAATAGTTTGAATGGACTCTTCTAAAACCACTATGCCGTTTGCTCAAATTGAATTGTTTTTAATTTACATTATTTTATTATATAACAACTATATTACTGGTTTATAGAATTACACTATGATACAAAAATCCCATTTATAAATCAATGATTTTGTCAAAATAAGCAATGCTGTCTTAAGTTTGTTTCGACATACTGAAGACTAATTGTGCATTAAATTTTCAACTTGATTGTATAATAAAACCAGCATAAAATATGCTGTCTTAAGTTTGTTTTGACAAAATGATGACTGGAATATCAAATTATTTTGAAGCTATGTAATATCATTACAATGTGCTTTTGCATAGGGACAAACTATTTGAAGATATTTTTCTTAGCTGAAAGTTATGGCCGTTTAACTTCACTCTCAAGATATACCTATAAATCGGAAGAATCGACACTTAACTGATTTATTCGATATCAAGCACATTATGTTATGAGTTTGTAAGAGAGTCCACCCATAATAGCTACAAAGCTTTCTATATTATTTTTAGACGATGCCGCTATCAATCTAGCAAATCAATCTGCAGCAGAAACTAGCATTTCCAAGAAAAATAATAAAAAGAGACTGTCAAAAGAGAATGTTGATCTAATAGACGGAGGAATCGCCACAGAAAATAATAGCAGCAGTAAAAAGAAGAGTAGAAGAGAGACATCATTTACAGTCATTGATTCTACTGAAACAGAGACTACCGAAAGTGAACTAAATGTCGGCAAAAAAAAGAATAAGAAATCTAAAGAATCATTTATAGTCACTGATTCTACCGATAACAACCAAGATGTTTCTATAGGTAGCATGAAAAAAAATAAGAGGAAAGAATCATTAACTGTAACCGATACAACAGACACGGAAGTTACTGAAAACGAAGCTAATAATTCTGTGAGCAGTAGCAAAAAGAAAAATAGGAAAGCTACAGAATCATTAACAGTATACACGGATATGATTGAAAATGAAATGAATATTTCTGTTGGTAAAAACAAACAAAAGAAGAAAAAATCTTCGGAATCATTTACTGCTACAGATGTTACAGAAAAAGGAACCCCAGAAAAGGTAAAGATTGAACATGAAATGAATATTTCTGTTGGTAAAAACAAACAAAAAAAGAATAAATCTTCGGAATCATTTACTACCACAGATGTAACAGAAATGGGAAGCACAGAAAATATGATTGAAAATGAAATTAATCTTTCTGTTGGTAAAGACAAACAAAAACATAAAAAATCTTTGGAAACATTTACTGCCACAGATATTACAGAAATGGGAACCACAGAAAATTTAGCAAATATTTCTGTAGCTTGCAACAAAAAGAAACACAGGAAAGCTTCGGAATCCTTACTAGTTGCTGATGCCCCAGAAATAGGTAAATATTTTATTTTTTTTGTCCTTATATAACCGTATGAAATAAACATGAAAAATAAATATAATATGCTTTGATTCTAATTTAATTTATACCCTGAACACTGTCTCATATTGAACCAACTGAAAATGAAACTGAAAACTGAAAACCAAATGAAATTGTTACTAAGGTAACTATTACGAGTGGAATTATGAAGAGAAAAGTTACGCCAAAGCTCGTCCAATAATACGTATTCATAAACTGTTCTCTATTTCAGACAAACATTTACAAAATAAATCACTGGCTGAAACTCCAGGGAGTGCCAAAAAGAAAAAGAAAAAAATATCTGAGTCACAGAGTGTGGACGAACTTGAAACTAAAGAGTTAACAGATAAGACTGAAAATGCCATAAACACGTCTTTATCTAGCCACAAAAAAAAGAATAGGAAAGTTTCAGAATCATCAGCTGTCCCGGATTATACAGGTAAATATACCGAAGCAGCAGTAGCTCAGGGGTAGAACGCTGTCCTCAATCTTGAGATCGAGGTTCGATCCCCGGTCGGACATGCACCAATGAGTTTTTCGGAATTTATGTGCATAGTATTTATTCTTGCTTAACGGTGAAGGAAACATCGTAAGGAAACCTGCATGCCCTTTAACGTGTATATGTGCCCGAAGTAAGGCGGCGATAGGGTTAACCATTTATCACGTTGGGACGTAATAATCGTCGGCGAAACGCGGGTGTACCGAGTATGGACTGTGACTTTCATTTCACAGTTCACACTCGGAACACCTCTGATACCCCCTCGGGGATTCATGTCGTGACGATTTATTTATATTTATGTCTCCCAAAAGGGTCAGAAGAAACAGACAATCCTCTTTCAATAGGAGAGCTATAATGCGATTAGATGAAGAATAGGACGGGCTTTCGGCTAACTTCACTTGCTGTTTCGTAGATTAGCTATATGTCTCTCTCGCTCTGTCTAGTGATGGCGTGAAAGAGAGCGACAGCAAAATGGCGCGGTTGATTATACAGCGTTACAAATTGCAAGTTATAGAAATCTAAATCGATGAAAAACGTTTATAAAAACAATCATTTCATCAAAAAGTTATTCAGACATGCCATTTTTTTACTTATTAGGGAAATAGACTAGGTACCCTCCGTCCCCCTCTTTCAAGGTAAAGCTGCAAAAGCCGACAGCAAAAAAGTTAATTCAATAAATGAAAAGTGTTTTATAAATATAAAATTGTTTTTATATCACTGAAATTAGTGTGAGAGTCCATCATAACGAAATAGATAACAACAGCTAAGACTCACTATGATTTATGCGAGAAAAACTCGACGTTTCGAGTGACCTTCATCAGGCTTGGCGAGGTGCTCCGGCGCTTGCGACACCCTCATGAGGCACGCGACGGAGCACCTTGCGAAGCGATATTTCGTTATAAAATTGTCTCTAATAAAAGGAGGTATCCGCGATCAATCAGATAATCACTACTTTATGCTGTAGATCAGGGGTCTCCAAACTACAGCCCGCGGGCCAAGGCCGGCCCGCAAGCACCACCAATCTGGCCCGCGGTCGCTGGCCGGACATGTCCGGTTTCTAGCCCGCTATTAGTTTATTTAAAATTTACAAAACTATGATAACAACGTAATGTTATTTATGTTATGATATATCAAAACTCACGACCGAAATTAATAGAAACGTTATCATGCGTTTTTGTCTAAAAGTGGCGTTGTTATAAGAAAGTTATTTATAACCCTATTTCAAGGTGTGTGTACAGCACGCGCTTCGGCTAGCTCCGTCTTGCCCGAAATCCCAACTAAAATTGCGAAGTACACGAAAAATATCTCACTGACCGGCTGTCAGTCAGTCAGTGAGATATTTGCGCATCATAACTACAGTATATTGGTATGATGAGCTATCTAGGCCCTCGGGACTAAGTGGAGGAATCAGTGTAGCCCTTAGGCTAAACAGTTTGGAGACCCCTGCTGTAGATTATGACAGAATACTTTGTTTTTTTCAGATGGGCGTCCGGAAAAGCCGTTAAACACTTCCTTGCCCCTTGAAAATGCTAAAAAGAAGAAGAACAAGAACCTTTCTACGTCATTGCCCACTAGTCAACTAAATAATGAGAATACTACAGAGAATATTACAAATAGCAGTAAGAAGAAAAAACAAAAGCATTCTGAATCTTCAGAAGCTATCAATGAAAATGATTTAAAAGGTAATGTTCGTTTGAGGAATTATGTTGGGGTTCGTCTAAAAAACAGAAACCCTTATCATAATGCTTCGGTGTAAACGCGGTATAGGTTCAGAACTACTGTACCGATTATGATGAAATTAGTTATATAAGGTGAAATTTAATCAACCGCCCGAATTCATACTGGAGTCTCGGTTAGTAATCAGGAAAAACGTTCAATGTGATTTTTTTCGAAATCAGAAAAAAGATGATGTTTCTTCATAAACTGAACAAGTTCAAATACAATATACAATAAAATATTTTTAATTAAATTTATTTTTACTATTTTATATATTATATTAAATTATCTTTTCTAATTAATTCCTAGTACAGGTAGTAAAAAAAAGGTTTTTTTTTTCGAATATCTCATGTATGGTCTTTAGACATTGTTCCTGATCACTAACCGAGTCTCCAGTATGATTTCGGGCGATTGATTAAAATTCACCTTAGATATGCTCAGAATTACACTGGGATCCTGGTTAAACAAGGATTTTGTCACATTTTGAAATTATTCTGCAAAATGTTGAGTGCCAAATAATGAAGCATCGTAGCAATCGTTCTTTTTCAATTCGCGGGCGAAAATATATACCTGTCTCATCTTGCAAATGACAAGTTCTGATGTGCTACGTGAGATGGGTATATACTTTCGCACGTAAATTGAATACGAACGATTCAAAAATACGGCCCCTGATGGTATGACGCTTATTTCATGAAAGAACGAGCGGCCATTAGTGTGGGATGCGACTTGCGTCTATACGGTGGCGCCATCCCATCTTTCAGCGACCGCTCCCTTCACGGTATAATCCTTACTTTTGAAAACTTCATGAAAATCAATTTTGAGTATGCCAAAAAATAGTCATAAATAGTCCACAAGGTAAAAAAATATTCCCATCATAATTCCGAAGTTATAGTCCTGCTGTCTTGTATTTTCTTATCCCTTGATTAAAGTAGATATAAGTCATACATTGTATAGTATAAGTTTTATGTTGAAAAAAAGACATGATCTTGCTAAGTTTCTTGCCCTTCTTCTTAGCAAGACTAATCGAATGGGCGGAGGTAGGCATGTATTTATATATGTAACCTATTAGTATGTAGTATATAGGACGGGATTTGGTCGGCCACCTGGATTCGTGCTGGGGGCTTGGTTGGTGATCATTGAACCTTGTTCCTGGTCCCTGGCCGGGTCTCCGGTATGGGTTCGGGCGACTGATTGGATTTTACCTTGTATAATATATTTTACCTATCATTTTAATCGTAAATATATTGCTACATAAATTAAATAAACCTTTAATTTAGTTCATGTACATTTATTATTTTATTACATATATTTTTTTATTAGATTAAATTTGACGTGTAAAAAGTGTATATATCTATACCTGCTTTGCAAAATAAACTATTTGAATTTGAATTAGGATTTGAGGATTATGGTGTGAAGGTCACGGTATAATCCACGTCTGATTTCTGCAGAACGCTTACGTTTTTCAGTTTGATCTTGGTCTAGAAAAATATTCCTGAAATAGACCACCTAAATGATACGAATTTTGACCTGGTTGACAATGTAAAAGTATGTTAACGGCCCCTAAGTGGGCCAAAATATATTGAAAAAATTTGTTTGTTTTATTTAAGGGTTTAGCTTTAGTTTTAGTGCTGTCAAAAGTAAATTTTATTAATTGCACAATAGTTCATAAATGTTAAGAACAGAAGCTAAATCACTTTGGAAAAATTTAAGTTTTGACAGCAGTAAAACTAAAATTAAAGCCTTCAGAATCGGTTTTAATAAAATACAGCGATATTTATATTAACTTCAAACATTTAATTCAGAATCCGTAGATGATGCACCTGAAGAAGCGAGTTCAAGGAAACGCAAGAGGAAATCATCAATCTTTGGCGAAAAACAAGGTATTGTGTTGCTCTTTTTTTAATAATTTGACAATTTATGTAACTTGAAATAAATGAATTTACCCATAAAAGCCCAAAAAACCTTTTCAACACACATTTATACAGATCCCCATTGTTGTATTATTTCAAGTAATTGTGATTTATTCATTGTATCTTAATTTATTCATAATATGCTATCTAATTACATTATTTTAACATTTAATTTGACTTCTCTCACATTAACAGCCAGTTGTAGAAATTCTTTTTAAGTTTAATGTAACTTTAAAATGAATGATGTCCATTGCTGTCACTTTCTTTGTCAAAAACAGTATAAGAAGGAAGTGGCATCAATTTTAAATGTTCATTAAATTTAAAAATTATTTATTGTAAAACGTATTTTATTGACATTTAATTTTAATTCTCTTACATTTAGACATTATTTTTAATTTCACATGACTTTAATTTTCTCTATTTTAAGGGTAACATTTCTGCGACTCAACACTGAGTTTTCCAACCACCTGGGACTCTACCGCGTAATTCTCATTTGTATCAACTTCAAGCAAATGCATGCGAAATTCAACGCGTGCAAAAGAGATGGCATGTTAGGCCGGCGTCGTCGCACGCACGTCAAATTTCAATCTCAAGTTGATGTTGATGAAAATGATAATGACGCGGTAGACCCACTGATTCATAATTCAACACAATGATTTTAATTTACCCTCTTTGAAATTGTTATTTACCATATGCAATATGTTATAAATTATAATCCTTAAATTTAATAGTTTTCTAGTGTTTCTTTGATGATGGGTTGGAGTTACTTATTGTAGTTATATCGTGAATCAGTGCAAGTGTTTTTTTCAAGATATCTTAAATAGACCTTTGGCGGAAATGCTTTAATCAGTCAACACACAAGAATGTAAAATGTGCATTACTGAATTTATAGATGGAGCCCAAGAGTCGTCCAAATTGCAAAACGATTCATTATTAGCTGCTGGCAGTCATAAGAAGAAAATAAAATTATACACTGAGGTTGAAAATGAATTTAAACTTGGTAAGTTTTTTTTTTTATAATACAGCCTCACTTTTTTTCTTGCTAAGAGAAATTGCATATTTTTTATTCGGTTTGTTTCAATAAAATATAGGCGATTCATACAAATCCCAAATCCTTTGAATCCTATTTCATGAAATACACAGAAAAGAAACACCCTTATTTTTTTCGAATATCGCCTTGAAGAAAAATAAATACTGATTGTCTATTGATCTAAAAACTTATCATAAACAATCATCGTACCTATAAGTTTGCCGGTGGCGAGGCAAACTAACGCCAACTTCAAAACGTCACATTTCGATAGTCCACCGCGTTGTACCAGCGCCCTCGCACACCGGCCAATCAGTATATCCATGCCATTTTATTCATTTTAAGTGGTTAAAGGAATATTTGTTTTCTTTCAGGTGACGTGAAAGCTATGTCGCCCAATACAGATATAGCTATGGATGATGGCGTAGTAGAAAATAAGAAAAAGAAGAAAAAACAATCAAAACTGAACGACAAAGCTGTCGCCGTGGAAAATGGTAACCTTTATTGTCTATAAACAATTGTGATAGTGTTGAGTGATCCCACCCAAAAAAATAAACAGAATAATACACAAAAAGGGTATGAGAACTTCTAGCCCACATGGACAGAGACGATTGATATCTTATATTGTGTATTAAAATGTGAAATAAATTATAGGACCTTCTTATTTTCAGTAGAAGTTGGGAAAAAATTATAAAAAAGTAATTTATGTAACGACTGTATTCTAGCCCTATTGAGCCGTTTAATTCGTGCCGTTTAGTTAGTTGCTGTTGTGACCACAACCAGTGGGTCTACCGCGTAATTCTCATTTTCATCAACATCAACTTGAGATTGAAATTTGACGTCCGTGCGACGACGCCCGCCTAACATGCCATCTCTTTTGCACGCGTTGAATTTCGCACGCATTTGCTTGAAGTTGATACAAATGAGAATTACGCGGTAGAGCCCCAGCTCATCGTCTCGAAAAGACTGGTATCCAGAGCCGTTAAAATCTTTATATAATCAAAACCGCAATTTTGATAATGGTTACCTATGTTAAACACTTATTATTCATGACAAGCTATTCCAGACTTTGTGATATTTGCTATTAAATAAAATAATAATAATAATAATGTTTATTTGCATAAAGAGAACTTAAGATTAGTACATTCAAAAGGATCTTACGGCTAGTGAAAATGATTTTTTTCCTAAACTAAACAACAAAAGTAGCCTGTTTTTTAGGCATAGGTGTGCAAAATGATTTACATACTTTGCTCTATGATAGTTTTTCAAAATAAAGGACAGTGGGCCTAATCTTGTCATACCCCTTTTGTCACAGAGAACTGTGCAGTTGTAGCGTAATAAACGGAACTGGAACTAATTCGATTTCGTACTCGTCCAACATCCTATTCGAGGTATCGCTTGTTATCGACTCACGATATGTACTATACTCATCAAGACCTTTACTTAGGCATCGCTTGTTCCTGTAGTACTTTTAGTTTTAACTATTCACTTAGTACGTTTTAACGATTTCTTACACAGAATCAGCAGCTGATAGTCAACCAGAACCAGTCGCGGGAACTAGTCAAGATTATGTCAAGAAAAAGCAGAAAACACAGACGGAAATAACAGACCAAGACCGTGCCAAAAACATTCCAGAGAAAAGTGAGTTTTATGTCTGTAATAAGCGCAATAAATCTTGAGATAATTGACAGCCATCACGCGCAAACCTTCATTTGATTTTATAATATTTTAGGCTGATACTCAGCATATTTTATCTAGATCTATGCCGCATTAGATCTAAAAAACAGGAAATTGGAATCATGTTTTAACAACAAACCTAAAGTGGTAGCCGAATGTGTTTTTATTGTTAAACTGGTCGCAACATCTCGCTGCACGCAGGGCAATAAAAGTGCGAGCACAGTGAGGCATATTGCGCGTTCACTCTCACTTATGGGTCTTATGGCAACGCGTAGTGATGCAAAACGCGCGTATCGATATGTTGTCGGTAAATTTTTACAAAATTAAAATCAAACAAGAAGTCTTCTTTTTTGTATGTAAATTTATTATAAATAAATAATTGAATTTTATTGTATTAACTTGAAAATAAAAACTACAATGATAAACAAAGACAAATAATAATAATTGGTTAATGATTGCTAATTATTAAATAACATTAATAGTAATTGTCATCTGAGTCATCTTCATCGAAATCTTCATTAAGATGAATGATAATGGGCTCTGGTTAATACGACTCTTAAATCTTCATAATCTTCTCAAATCTTCATATTCTACATAACCACTGTTTGGTAATTACCCTCATTAACAAATGAATTTTAAAAGTGACCATCATCGCTTGACCGTCTTCTAATTGTTTTGTAGCGCATACGTTATTCACTATTTTAGTTCTGTCGACAGTTGCTCGATGCAAGCACAACACTACGCTAAACACGTTTTATGACCCCGCGTGCAGCCAGATATTGCGACCAGTATAGTATTGCTAGTCGCGCGTCGAACATGTTATCTAGATTAATATTAACCAAAAATATGTTTGAAATCGTCCAGAATCTTGCCAAAATCATGTTTCTTCCTGACACAAGTTTACAATTTTGCGCCCGCGACAATATCGACACGATTGTATTGTCTTCGCAACTTTCATGTAGCGTACATATTATAGCTAAATGAATCGGCATGACATTTGGCCGCGCCCACGACTGTTGGTCGCGTCATGATATATGTATGTCTGCTCTTAATATTTTTAATGCAACACAGTCACTAAAATATTGAAAATGATATCGTTTGTCGTAGATTCTTTTTTTTTACATGTTACCGGCCAAACACGATTTTAGGATAAACTAGTTTGGCCTAGACCAAAGTGGTTCGGGGTTGTAATAAAAAAAATTACCATGAAGGTTGTATGGCGGTCACGCCTCTACGTTGTGTCAACTGTATAATCAAAACTCTTACATCCTCGTAAGAATTGGTAAAGTCGCCGTCAATAGAAATTGTGGACTATGTAAACAAACCGTTTTCTCAATTTTTCTCAAGGTTCCGTCACGGAGTCTCATTGAACATTATTCCAAATCATGAAGCATCAAGTCTTACCAGTCATTCACTGTATTTCATCATGAAATATTCAATAATCACCAGTTAATTACGGAAAATTATAGAATCAATAGTCAATTCTGTACTGCGTCGAGATTGCTGTCATATTTTTTTCTCATCGAATCTGTATTGTCTTTGAAAATTGGTGATGTACGAATCTATTTGAATATAACGTATTTTATTCGTAATGTTATTTTATTCCGTATTTTTTTTTTAACAGCGTTACTTCGTAATCTTTGACATAAACGTGTGTATGATTCTATCGAGAGCTGTGTGATCTTCCAGCGTTGCTCTAAAATGTGTAGCTCATGTCCTAAAAGTAAAAGAAAAAATGAAAGAACTGGATGGGATAATAGATACGGCCAACGACTCTGTGACGGAACCATTTGTAATTAACGTGGGCGATTTGACTAGCGATTCATCAGAATATTTTAGCGATGAGTCAAATAAAGAAAACTAATTAAGCACCTAACATATTTTAATGACATACTTACCCATCTCTAGATAGTTCATCTATTCATAGACAAAGACAACATGGCGCTTTGTTTACATAGTCCACAATTTCTATTGACGGCTACTGTACACATGAATTTCCGGCCAAACCCGATTTTTAGAGAAACTAGTTCGGTTTAAACACGTAGTGGCGCGACCGCCATAAATTACCTTCGTGGTAATTTTTTTATGACAACCCAAAACTACATTTGGCTGGTAACATGTATAATTACTTGGAGACCCCCTCGAAGTAATTCGGGGGAGAGTAAGAGGACAGCTCACAGGCAAAAAACCAGGAGGCCCACCATGCCTGGGACCGATGGATGGCGGTATATCCATCCCTAATAGCCGGGCCTTATATGGAACAGACTGGTGACAGGCAGCGGCGTCACTGGTGCGAGGGTTTCGGCACCGCGCTCACCAACCCGCCTGCCCAGCGTGTGTGAGTATGGGCAATTCTTTCAGGATAACCGCCGGGAGTGGCAAAGTCCTGGAAGAGCTTATGTCCAGCAGTGGATGAACTAGGCTGATGGATGGATGGATGATGTATAATTCATACACACATTTTTTACTGATGGTTGCTCAGTCCACTTCGAGCACAAATACAATGTTTATAAAGTAGAACATGCAAGTTCACCTTATTCGGATTCGGAATACGTTTGCGAACACAAAATTCCGAAAAATCTAACTGACGAAGCTAATTCAGAGTCTCTCAGTCAGAATCTGACGTCAGATGTGCCGCGAAGCTACCGTTGTATATGTGTAGCACAAAAACTATATACATGTTTTTTTTTTTTCTTTCAGGAAGTCGCAAGAAACGAAAGGAACGCGAAGACGATGAAGGGTTTAAACAGACAAAGGTAAGGTTATATTTAAATTACAAATTGAATGTACTTAAAATATTAAGTGGAATAATAAAACGAGCGAATAAAAAAAAAACTTAGCGACTGATGATAAGAACCTGTTTTAATAACTTGAGCTGTATGAATTTGAGTAAGCGAAAAATTGACTAAACTGAAGACGAATATTGATAAATAATAAAACCCAGATCGAGCTTACAAAAAGTGGGCTGTAAATAATCCATTTTGCATTCAAACATTTAAAAAAAAATAGGTACGGCGAGGAGGAGTGTGTTTGTTTCACATGTAAAATAAAATAAGGAGCGAGGCGACTTCCTTAGTTTTATTACTTGGGTAGCGTTCCGAAACACCTTAGATTGTCCGATGAAGTAGAAGATATTACTATCTGTCAGATAAAAGTAGCTCTATGCTGGTTCCAAAACCACAAATGAGATCGTTTTGGGACGATCAAACCCGAGCAACTTTTTCTACTGACACGACCAATATTTTGCTCTGCGAAAATCGCCGGGAATATATTCCTCCTGTCAAAAGCATGATTCTTGACGTATGATTTTTATACGTTTACATGGTATCAAAGATTACAAAACATGAACAGATGAGAACTATTCCTATTTTCTCGTCTAGAACGACATTTTTATTTGAATTTGTTTTCTGTTATTTCCTACAAGTCTGAAACTTGATTATGAGCCGGCTATCTCTATAATTATAAAACCTGTAGATAAAATCTCAATTCAATTCAAAACCGTTTTATCTGGCTTCTTTAACCGTGTCTCCGGACATTAGTTCCGCCAATAATTGTTTTAAGTGAAAAATAAAAAATATCGTAGATAAAATCTCATCCATCATTTAAACATTTTCGTCTTCCCGCCAAACTTTTGTTTTGATTTATTACTCTATGTTTCATTATTAGTCATAGTAGATTGTTCCATTATGACCGGTTCCAAAACGTATTGCTCATCCGACTAGAATTGCTCGATGATAGGGGTTTGGTTTCGGAACGCTACCTTAAATTTAAATTGTCACTAAAACTGAAAATTGTTACCCCTTCTGTTAAATACTCCCCCTTCATTTAACATAATGTGCTATTACGATAAATAAATCATTTGCCAAATATTGAAAAAAATGCAGGACATAATGTTGACACTCAAACAAACATCAGGTCGCTCAAATATTATGAAGCTTCTCATTTTGTAATTTAAGTAACTCAAATGAATGTTTTTAAGTTGCTGTTCTATTGATTTCTCGTTACTCGCAGTCAGTCGCTCACTTAGTAAAACAATAAGTCAAAATAATTATTTTTGTCACTTCAAATTTTAATTTACAGTCACTCGTTTTCTTACTACCCTTATATTAATACCTATGTTGTTAGATTTAATGTAAAATGTGTTTTTGATTTATTAATATTTTGCTTTCTTTTCAGGTCTTGAAAGAGAACTTCTTCGACAACATCCAAATATCCCGACTACCTAACGCCTTCTTACAGCAGTTAGAAAATCCTAAATCGAAAGAACCCAAAAATAAGAAAATTGTATCCACAAGTGCCTTTGTCGTTGAGGAAACTGTGAAGAGAAGGAATAAACCATCAAATTACCTTGAAGATAGCATTTACTTGAACTCTGGTTCGCCAGAGAAAAGGAGGAATAATAAGATTGAAAAACCGAAGGTTCTGCCCTTCGTGCCTACAGCGTCAACGTCGGGTCGCGGTTTCACTACTAATTTCCAAGTTAAAGTCTGCCCGCAGGAAGTGAAGTTTATCGCCCAGTCTAGCGAAACAGTCAACTTCAAGAATGACTATATTCAAAGTCAAAAATTTAAAAAGTTAGGTACTTATGAAATGTATAAGAAACAAAGAAAAGTTAAGTTGTCTAAGTTTTAATGATTCTTGTTCCTCTTTTGTTTGATTTAATTTTTATCATTTTAATGTATGTTTTATTATTAGATTTTAAGTATGGCAGTGTTTTAACACTTGTTTCATTTTTGGATATGAATTGGCCCGTTTTTGTTTAATATTTGAAATGACTATTATTGCCCGCCTTTATTGTCGTAATTCGTAAATAATCTTATGCTGTTCTGTATATAATGGATTGATACTCATTTTATTTCCACTCCTGCCTCGTTATTTTATGTCAATTTATCATACCTGTAATTATAAGTGAATTTTCAGTTGTATTGTTTTATGAATAATTATGTAACTTGATTAGTACAAATGTTCTTTGTTTTTTTCAAATATAAATAAGTTATTTACGCGTAAAACATATTTTTGTATTTTCGTTGTTAAAACTAAACAAATTTTTTTTCAGAATGTTAAGTTTTGAAATACTACCTATTTGAAATTTTAAATTCCCGCGATGTAGATGTTTCAATTTTATCCGCTAGGTGGCGCATATGCTGCTGAATTAATGGATTGCTCAAATATTCAATAATTTTATCACAATATTGCCAATAGTCGTAAAATAATATTCTTGTTGCTTTGATAGTTGTTTTAAGTCCTAAAATATCATAAATAAAGATTCATGAACAACCAAATAGCTTCCCGCCTTGTGTGCCGGTGTAAACAACCGCCATCTTGTCCCGATAGAACGTGTTTCTCACCGGAAGCTACGAAGTAAGTATGCTGTCTATTTAAATTTGAAGTAAGTTTAGAATTACATCGCAGTATTTAATTTCTCCAAAAATTCACACATTACTTAATTATTTAATAGTACTGTTAATTGGTACTAAAATTACAAAAAAATATTAGTTATGAAGCAGAAGTTTGACTCATGACGTCAATCCGGTGGCCTAAACGGCCAATAGCAGAGGTTTTTAAACGGTCACGTGGGTAAAGTCTACCAATGACGAAAGCCTCCGTTCTTTGTGTACCTTTTCACAAAATAATAAAACATTGTGGTGTTTTGTATGGAGTGAGTGGTATTATATCTGTCATTTTCATGACAGTAAAAACGTAAATGTGCGAAATCACGGATTTTTCAATTGGGCATAGGGATATTTATCTGAATAAATATTCGGTAAGTACAAACCAGTAATAAAAAACGAAACTTCATGGCACGGTTGGCAGTCGGATCAACAGAAACATGAACAATGGGTTAGTCCGACCAACATGTCCCGCTCTTTTCGATGTTTTTAGTTAAAACGGACGAAATGTGATATACAAACCTTTTCATTGTGGTCTGTACGTAATCATTGCATTTACAAAAATATTTTTGCAAAAGGTATCGAAGAAAGAACCAAAATTAGACGATGACAGTTAGTGAATTACTAAACTGGCGGGAAATCGGATGACGTTCTCATGAATTCTCATCACTGGCACAACTTATAGAAAAGACAACAGTATTTTTCTACGAAATTAATGACCTCATTGACATTATTTTCTAAAGTAACTCTGTGTTTGATGCCCTAAAGGAATACTTCTACTCCATATCCTTTCTTTTAAATTATTATTGCTAGTGATAATAATGTACATAATGATAAGAACATAAATAAACCGTTACTTTGAGTGTATTAGTATCTTTTTTTAATGAAATTCTTACACATTTACACTAATATACTAGTTGGGTGAGAAGTGTAGACTTCTGCCTGTCCTCATGTGTGCTTCTGCACTTCAAAAAAGTTCTCTTATTCTACACTGACTATACACAAGCAAAGAAGTACCATCTTGCGTAGTGGCACAAAGGTCTACAAAGTCTTAGATAAATCAGCACCACAGAAAATATGCTTCGTTGCATGCAAATGTCATCAATCACACTACTGTTGCCTCTTTGCCGCACCATTCTCTGGTCTCTTGCCAGCCTCATCCATTGCTTTTTAGGAGCTGTATGTATCAGCACAGTCACACCATTATGCCATTAGGCTATCCCTAGAATAAAATCATAATGTAGTTTTATCACTACGGCAATAAGAGTATTCATCGACTTGCGCACTACTGCCTCTCAAAGCAAAAGTTCCATTATGGGTCAAATTTACATAGGAAGATATTGGGAATTAGCACTTATGTATTAGATAACTTATGTTATCTGACTAAAACGTTTTTTTTTTTATAATAAATCAAATATATAGTTTTTTTGATGTGGGGTTGCACCATTACATGCCACTTCATAACTTCTTAAAGAATGATACTGATTTGAGCAGAGCTTAATATTTTTTTTATAATATAGTACTTTATAATTCTCATAGTCAAATTTATAAGGTCCGCTTATTACGGTGAAAGGTGAAAACTAAAGTGTCTGGAGGGATAGACATACCTGGCATGGTATATTATACTTAATACAATGATGAGTAAAGTCATCATCATCAAGCAGTATTTTCGAAATACAGAGCTAATTAATCAAGTTGTACTGCAGTACGAAATCGTCAAAACTATAATTAAGAAAAAAAGTCATAGACTTAAATGAAACTTGAGGATAATTCATGATGTAAACAAGCGGCCCACCTCCTGAAACTGGTGGACTATCCTGATCATAGCCTTAATTGAGGAAAGCCGTTTGTCTACACCAAAGAAAAGTATGTCTATCACAAAAGTGGTTTTTACAAAGCATTGTCCAAGCATAGATGGTTGATGGTACTCAACACTCAAAACTTAGTATCTTTCATAGATTTTCCTGTATAGCTAGGTATATATTTGTTTATTTATTGTCTATCGTTTATTTGTCCTACTATCAGATCTCATTAAATATTCATTAGGATAAATAGTTAAATCTTAACTCGCATATTAGAGCCAAAGTTGTTCCCACGGCTGACCAACTGTCTCTGAGAATTTCAAAAGTCGTTGAACAATGAGTGTACCACTGCACCATGATCCGAGAGGAGTAGGTAGACATACCTACATGTGGATATAGATATAGCGCTCTCGCCCGCCAGTTGCTTCGTATACGTGTACACGTGCACGCACACACCCTCACGGTGCAACTGGGGCGTTCAGCACACACGCAAATGCATCTGCTGCACATTGCACCACTACAACCTTAGCAACCAATCCAGTTGAAGCATACAGATGTATTGCACTGCTTGTGCTTGTAGTAGTGTATTGGGTTGAATGGTATAGTAATTTTTTATACAAGCCACGTCCACGTTATACCTGTGTTATGCATGGGGGAAAGGGGCTGCTATCATAACACTGTTTTTGTTATACACATTCGGTGCGAATTTCATTATAATTTCCAAATGTTTATTTATTTTTAGATACCTATTTAAAATATTTCTATTTGGTCCTTTGGTTGCGCAAAATTGATGAATGTTAGCTAGCACCATCTTTACCTGCCAACAATAACTAAAATTATAAGAAATAGTGCCTCAACACCATTTTAGGGTTCCGTCTCCGTACAGTGCTAAATGGAACTCTATCTTTCTGTCTGTCTGTCACAGGGATCTACAGCTTCAGCCGTAATTGGCCGTAATAGATCACGCAAATAATATAAAATAAAAGAAAATTGAAATTGTATGGGATCCCCACAAAAAACTTCGAAAAAGTAGCATTTTGTAACGTTATTTATTTGTTTCTAATGTACCTATATCTTGAAAGACGGTAATTAATACAGACAAGTTTCAAAATTTGGTCAGATTGCGGTATATACTATAAAGCACTGTTTCTCAATATTTTTAGTATCGCAACCCCCTAAAAACCAAAAACATAAAATGAAAATATTTACGCTCTCCTTAACGTTTATCAAAGTTTCACATAGATAAAACCATTTGTTTGACAAATTCCGACCCTCCCCCCCCCTATACCTGATCGCGAACCCCCGGGGGTCTGTAAACAAATAACGTATAGCAATGACACTTTTGAAGCCGGATGTTTATTAATATATCCACAAATTTCGGATGTTTATTACCCAGAAGACCACCATAGTGGGCTACTTTTACACCGACAAATCAATTCTAAAACTGATAATCTGATTATCTGATAATCTGATAGTATTACCAGACACAATAACGTGAATTCCTGACAAAATACCTGATTATTCAATACATTTCCTGTAATTTTTCAGATAAGCAGCGCGATTTTCAACAGTTTTCGTTCCTAAAACAATGTTACTTAATAAATATAATAATTTTGAGCATTTATTCATCCTTTTAAAAATTCCTGACATGTCAGGAAAATTCCTGTCATCTGGTAATCCTAGATTATGATAGGTAATAAGAATATACGTTATTACCTATAATATAATTGTTTAGAAAATGGACCCCAATATATTAGTTGTCGACTTTTAATTTAAACTCCGAGTGAAAAATCGCTGAGCGAAAAAATCCTCTGTTTTTATAAACATTGGGGTTTTTCATATTTGATCATTGAGACCGAATTCACTTCAAAGTCGTTGAACTGCTAAATATACGTGTGTAATCTTTATACCTACTTCTGTATTTGCTCAACTGAAACGTGATTTTTGATGGGACATAATGTTCTCTTCCGAAAAACTGAATTTTTATTGCCGACCTATAAGTTTTTTTTTTTTTTACTTTTAAAAAGGTAACAAAATATTTTATTTGTTATTTGGGTGTCTAATTTTTATATCTACGTGTAGCTTATTTATGCAAAAAACTATTCTGAATAAAAATTTTCTTGTAAATAAAAATGATTTTGGCGCCGAATCTGGTTGCCCAAATTGGCTCCGAGACCGCTTCAAATGTGAATAGTATATGAAACTTCGTACGAGAAAAAACAGTTTCCCTCCTTGATTTGAAACCGGGAAGTTGAGGGCACACGAGGGGAGCAAACGTTCAGCGCACGACACGATCAATACTTTCACCCCCTACCACGGGGCGGATTGCGCGCGCATTGCTCGCAATTTCCACAGCCACTTTACAGACTTGCAAATTTTCGTCTCGCATTTTGGCGCCATAAATACCTACCTACAAATTTTGTATAATTTAAAGTATACCTAAACGTACCACGTGACTGTATGTCCTATAAATAAACTGGTTATCCAACTAGTAATGCCCTACTGATCTATACGATTACCATTTGTGATCATTTGCAACGAATATTTTGGCCGAGCGCAATGATTATTTAGATTGCCTCACAATGTCTTAGTAGTAAATTATCCGACCGCGCATGAGAAATGCGGTCAAACACCCCATTTTCCGTGGCGACTGTTTTTCCAATGTTCTGGTGTCGGATGCACGCGGCGCTAGGCGGTCGACGGAGTGGGTTCAAGGCAAGCGCGAGCGGTCACGTTCGAGGACACGGCGGGCGGAGCGCCGGCCTCCTCGCGGTGCCTCCACCGACCACGTTGCAGCCCCCCGCTTACAAGACGAGGGTTCCTAAACATTTCTCAGACCTCAGAAAGCTGCGACGTTTTCGTAACGTCGACTTTTCTGACATAGAACAATAATTCGATTGGCGGAGGTGATCTTTCACCATTGGTAGCGTGTTTTCGCCCAATGCTAGGTCTTCTGTGCCACGAATCCTTGTCAAACTAATGGTAAATTACAACAAAGTAGGAAGTGAATTGTATTACTCTGATTCATAGAGCACGTGAAGCAAAATGAACTCTAGAGGTAATAAAGAGCGGGTTCACGGTCTACCTACGTGTACCAGCAAGAATCGTGAGCTCACGAGCGACGGACATTTTAGAGATAAACTACCTCTAGCAACCACACCACTTTGGGCTATGTCTATTTGTGGCTTTAACGATCTACATACAAGGTTGTAAATGGAACCTTGTAAAATGCATGCTGTACCTTATATCGCGAAAAAAAAAACGGTCAAGTACGAGTAGGACTCTTTGCCTAAGGGTTCCGTGCCATTATATCAAATTTAAGACCTTGAATAATTAATAATAATGAAAAAACCGGCCAAGTGCGAGTTGGACTCGCGCACGAAGGGTTCCGTACCATTATCTATAATAATACAGATCGCGCCAAATTTCTAGTACGCTCGGAAGTTTCTCTTCTCAAGAACGGCCCATACATCTTGTTCCTGCTGATGCGAATCGCCCCGTGTTTGGAGGGGACTAAAAGTTTGGCGCGATCTGTACTCGTTAACTTGTAAAGCCTACTTAGCTGTGATAGTTTTCCTTTTAATTTCGTTATATATACCACTGGCGTGATTTTTTTCGCGTCTCCATATACAACCGTTTCGCTGGTAGGGAGGGACACGGACACGGACAGGTACCCTAAAAAAAAATATGTTTAAAGATTTTACTGTACCACTTTATCGGCGTAATAAATATTATACCCATGCCAAATTACAGCTTTCTAGTACTAATAGTCTCTAAGCTAAGCCGCGGACAGACAGACAGAGAGATGGACATGGCGAAACTATAAGGGTTCCTTGTTGTTGACTACGGAACCCTAAAAAAATGTTCCGAAAAATATTAACTTATCATTATATACAAGATATAAGAAAGAAACTATAAAGCTAAGTTTATTTATTTTGATTGTAAGTACCTTAAATTAAAGGTTCTGGATAATCAGTCACTGAGTGGGATTTTTTAAATGAAAATACGTTTTGAAATGCCTTATCTTTTTATTACGTTAAACTAGAAACTTGTTTTTTTTTCACCAGTATGAGGCTATTCCTACTTGTATTTGATATTCGTTTAAATAACTCGAGCCGTTCCTGCGAAAAAGTCTCTAAACAAACAAATTGACCCTATAAGGTTTCCGTTTTTTCATGAGGAGGTACGGAACCCTAAATATGTGTTCATGGTAAGATGAGGAAGGCAGATATTTTGTAGTAACAGCAAGCGGCAGACTATTAGATTGGTTTCGTAAATTAGTAATCGCGAGAGTCCACGCTATACACGACTAGCTGTCTACAGTATCATCAGGGGTGAACTCACCCTCTTTCGGTCAACTAGCGCTATCCCTTTCTGCCACCCTACATGTAAATCTCTCTTTCACACGCAGTTATTTCCGGTTTTATTTGGCGGGAAAGTACAAGTAAAAATATAACTTTTTTGAGCTCGTATTTTCTTATCAATGGTCTGCAGACTGCAAGTAGATTTCATGCAAATATTTGTTTCGTGCTCGTATTATGACTACTCAGCTTTGTTTTCGTAACGGAATACATGCGATTAAGATTGTAAAATTAAATTATTATAATTCTTAGGGTCAAGTGTCTTAAGATCACTTCAGAATATTTTATTATCTGCCAATGCACTTACTGACATCAGATCAAATAGGTACTACTAGTAAGTTGAAGCTCCCAAATATTTAAACAATACGGCAAACCTAATCTAAAACAACAAAATATTCTGTAGGTATAGGTAGCTTATACTCATTAGCTGATGAAAGTAAAACTTAAAAACACAGCGATATCAGAACAAGTTTATTTATAAACACACTTATCTCGAGAGTAAAAGCATCGACAAAAACATCGTCCCGAATCTTGTGTGCCTTCAACTTGTTCCGCTTTTTTTACATTAACTTTTAAAAAAGTTCCAGTCGGTCCTCCCGGCCCTTGCCGTGCAGCCAACGTTTTATGCGTTGGCATAGGTCGCCTCTATCAACAAGTTGGGATGATTTGTTACCTCGTTTTTACGAAAATAGGAACCTTTTCTCGCACTGGCCATTCATTCTTCGCGTAATACGTGCAGTTATATTATTGACTTTACTATTGAAAGGCTCAGTATTAATTTGAATGAGCGTAGACAAGCGTTCACTGGTTTGCTCTCTCACTGCCGGCTAGCGCATACCACAGAACCATAACAGGTTTTGTACTACGTCGACGTAGTGGTTTCATTGTACCACGCCTGCCGACTGCCCCGCCAACCGAGGCCAAACTGTCAGACAGTAAATTTAGGCCACCGTAATGGCGGGAAACTGTTGACTTTATGACTTATGAAACGTCTGGTAGGTATGTCCTACGAAATTATACAAATATCGTTATGTTGCCACAGGTGTACTCCGACAGCATGGATCTCTATATCACCGACTCACTCCAGGACATGCTGGACATGGATATCAAATCAGAAATGGCTACTGATCTCAACAGCATCACAGACTTCTCAGTATGTTTGCTTAGCTGACTACACTTTCCTTTGTCTCAAGAAAATGGATATTTTACTTTATTACGTATCTCTTGTTTACAGGATTCGTTAGGATTAAACTTCTCCGAATTGCCTCCTTTATTAGACATGGACACTGATAACTCGGCGACGTGGCTTAATCATTCATCAAATTTTGTACATAATATAGATTTATACGGTTCAGAAGCAAACGCTGTGATGGTCAATCCTAACTCTGTCATGCCTTCCTCGTTCGCGGAAACACCGACTAAAAAGATAGTAAAAGAAGAGGCATCGAATCTATTGCTTACGTCAGTAAATAGTGATAGCAGCACATCGATGCCCAGTCCAAAGGCGGAGAAAAGCCACCTAACGTTCTCACCAAACACAATAAAAGTATCCAAAGTTGAGCTAGACGAGCCAATCACAAGGAAACCATTAGAAGAAGCTACACAAATGGTTATTTACGTGCGAAAACAAGACCATGTGAAAGATTTAATAAATGATCTGGAAACTAAAACCATTAAAGTATCACAAACCGTTCGAATAAAAACTTCTCAAGCGGAAGTACTTAAAGTTAATAGTAAAAACTGTTCCATTTCAAGTCCAAACCAAAAAGTTTCTCAGCAATTAGGAACGAAAACCATTATTTCTGGCAATATCCACATACTGGACGCACAGCAATCTAGGACAATTTTAGCGAATAGTGCAAAGAACCAAGCTACGATACTTATTGACAATTCGTCGTTGAGCAATAGTAGACAAATTATTAAAACGACAGTAGGTGGAGCATTCACAGTTGAGAATAGTCATCAACCTAAATATGTAAATACCTCATCGAGGAGTATACATGAATTCCCGAAGCCAGCGTATTCATATTCGTGTCTAATAGCAATGGCACTTAAGAACTCGCGAACGGGAAGTCTACCCGTATCTGAGATCTACAACTTCATGTGGTAAGTTGTTCGCGTCAATCACGAATGTGATCTTTCCACAGTCGACTTCACAAAGAAACTCATGAATCTATTTAATTCTTTTCAGCCAACACTTCCCCTACTTCAAAACGGCGCCAAACGGATGGAAAAATTCTGTACGACACAATCTTAGCTTAAATAAATGTTTTGAAAAGATCGAGAAGCCTTCGACGAATGGAAGTCAAAGAAAAGGCTGCCTCTGGGCAATGAATCCTTCGAAAATTGGTAAAATGGATGAAGAAGTACAAAAGTGGTCACGGAAGGACCCAGTAGCAATCAAGAAGGCAATGGTTTATCCAGGTAAGTTCTTCTACTCCATATTACAGCATGCGTATTACTTAAACTCGTTTTACTCCCAGGTGGTAGCCATAAGACTACAAATACCTTCTTCTAAATCCGGACGATAATCGATTCTATTGGTATATTTTTATGCAGACATGCGAAAGCTTCATATTTTGCCAAATGGTGTCGACCAAGATCTTCCTACGAACCATCCGGTCGATTTTAACCTTCTACTTGGCTATTTTACTAATTCTACTTGTTTTAGCACGTTAGGGTATAACAGAAGGAAGGACTCTACAATGACTAAAAATTCTTGTGGGGTTGTTACTTATACTTTTGTTTTAATCTATTTTTTTATTTATTTTGTAAATGTTTACCTATTTTTCAATTTAATACAGTGTTATACGCATTGGACGGAAATGCACGTCTGTAATGTATGCCATATGTTAAATACCTACATATAGATAAAAACTGTTTTCTTAGATCCTTGCCTATATTTTTCACAAATTAACAGAAAACATTTTCCTTCCATTTAAAGATGTTGTAAAATTGTAAAGTATTGCCTCCGTTTACTAATACGTAATACCTCGCCTGATGGAAAGAGTCTACGAGACCTAGGATGAAGGGCGCTCGCCCAGAAATTAGGAGAGTGAATGCAGGTGTTATCAGTCTGTCCAAGGAATTCGCAAAATCTACGAAAGCTGTTAACGGACGAGTGACTGATACTACGCAATGCGCGGTGTGTTAATTCGAAAACCATTCCGAGATTTAGGTTTAATAAGCCGTATTTTTGAACTTGTGGTCTAAAAAACCTCATGATTATGAATATTTTTACGAAAAAGCTGCAACTTCCATTGGCCTTCGTGTGACGTCACTTGAGAAATGGCTGTTTAGAAATATGTCCTTTGCTATCAAGATTAATTTATAAAAATTTGCTGCTGACTGATTTGACAGATGAGTAGACAGACATAGACATACCACTTTTTTAGGGTTCCGTAGTACCTAAAAGGTACAAAAAGAACCTTCATGGTGAGACTCCGTTGTCCGTCCGTCCGTCCGTATGTCACAGCTTCCATAACTTTAGCACCGTTAAAGATAAAGACATGAAATTTGGCAAAAAAATTGCAATAATTTGCCCACATATCACGGTGTAACAAAATATAACAAATTTGAAATAGGTCAAAATATTTCCAAAATAAAAGAGAGAAAAATAAAAAATATTTTCCCAAAAATACAATATGGGTATCAAATTGTAGATATTAAAAAGTTGATTATAACAATATATACTTTTAGGTACTATATTTACTGGCACTGGTTTCGAGAAATATTTGAAAAACCACAAAAATATGTTTGTCCTCCGTTATCTCCGAAACTGGTACACCGAAAAATGTGAAAAAATGTAGATTATAACTGGCCAATTACTGCAAAACTATAGTGACTAAAAAAAGTTGAGCACAAATGAGAATATAAAAAAGAAAAAATAATAAATATTAAAAATGTAGGTATTAAAAAGCTGATTGTAAAAAAATATAGTTTGGCTATATAATTGCAAATATTTCGAGAAATCCTTGAGAAACCATGAAAAATGTATGCCCCCCCCTTATCTCCAATACTGGTGCACTGAAATATATAAAAAAAATTAAGGTAATATGTGTTTACGTAAAGATTACAGGAAAAATAAAGCGGTTCAGATATTCACGAAAAAGAATGAATGAATACACACTTTATTGTACACGGTTAAATAAAAAATTGAGTACAGAGTTTTGAACACACGAGAATGTCAAAATTAAATTTGTCGTCCACAATACGGAACCCTAGGTACGCGAGTCTGACTCGCACTTGGTTGGTTTTTTTTATATGCAATCTCACATCGCAATCAGTATAATTTCTAAAATTCTCAAGTGACGTCATGACCGACAATTCTTTAAAAAAACATTGAAAAATAATGGTTAGTTTATAAACCAAAATAATGAAAACTATGTCCTAAAATGGCGTATATTCCCTGAAAAAAAAATATATATATATCAGGTCTTTACATATGAAATTGCCGTTTTCTATAGAGAATTTGAAGGAAACTTAATTTTCAGTACTAACATTTTTGCATTTTTTTTAGGAATGATAAATCCAAATGATGTAATTTCTTTTGTGTATGAATGAAGATTAAGCTAACAGCAACGTTTATTTAATTCTTGAATCTTATCATGGAAATGGATGGCATTTAGAACAAACTGTTTTTGAAGATTTAATTTTTATAATCAAACTGAAAATAAAAACAAATCATTGAAATAACTATTGAATTACAGGAATTATGAACTCGTGAATCTGTATTAAGCTATGCCCGTAACCCTTACCAGTACGGCTTCTCATTCGATTGGCAGCATGTTTTCTTCATGAAGTGGTGACAAGCCGTGGCCGAAGTCTACCACTTCACCGTTTGAAGTGACGAAAAAATAAACTGTAACGTTTTCTAAAAGAGCAAATGTTTCTGTTACAGAAAGCCTAGAAGCGCTAGAACGAGGCGAGATGAAGTACAGCAGCGCCGGCGCAGACGGTGAAACGGAAGACATCGACGAGGTGGACCCAGATGGAGAGATCGATGCTGACGTGGAGACCGATCCTGAGGTCAAGGAGGAGGTAGAGGAAGAGGAAACTGTTATTGAACAGGTGAATGTAATTGTGGATTAGAAGTTGGGCACTTTTATATAGTCTCTTTGGCAAGTGCGAGTATATCCAATTCGGTTGTTTTTTTTAACTTCAATGTGCAATTTGCAATGTCTACTTTTTGGAATAAATGGACCAATTTAAGGCGATATGTAAAAGTTTTAGCGTCCCTGTTACTCCATATGCGAAAAAACCCTCAGTGCGAGAGGGACGGATTCGTGGAAAACTAGCAAAGAGTCGGTTTTTTATTAATATAAAATGTACTAAAGTTGCTATCAAAATTTCGTTTAATCAGGTCCTAGATACCGTTCAAACCCATCTAATAAAATATAATTGCAGTCCATATGTCACTCCAAATTGTCAAACCAGGAGAATTGGTGTCAAAAAAGACCTAATTTCGACAAATATTTCTACTCGTATCGAGCCGAATTTCTCCAATCGCGTTTCTGTTTTAACAGATCCCTAGAAAAATATTTCAAAAATAATATACTATTTTATTAAAATTATTATATTATTTACCGAAGTAGATATGCAAGTTCTTAAAGTGTTGATTTTTTTTCCGTAGCGCCTTAAGGCGCTCTTATCCCAGAAGAGTGACTCTCTGTCTTTTTCTTTACGTGTAAGGAGTAAAGAAAATAACCACACTTTTGTACTTTTTCTTTGTTTTTATCAGTTTTTAAATTGTTTAAAAATAAGGGATATGTTTATTAAAACCCACTTACGTGGTCGACCTAGAAAATTTAAAGAGCAATATTACCAGATATGTTTCGTTAATAAAAGAGTGGAATTATGGAAATGGCATGATTTGAAAGGTCTTATTACATGCTGTGTTTGTGAATTATTTCTATCGAGCAAAATTTATTTGATCGTGTAACACATACGTGAAAGACCTAGATAAAGGTTCGAACTATATTGCGTATTTTTTTTTTGGAAGTTGGAAGTTATTTGAAAGTTCTATTTGACTTTGAAATTACTGATTTTGGTATAAGAGCGCCTTAAGGATGTAATTTCAATAGTACATATTTTCGTGCTCAAACCGATTTATTACAGATGTCGCTAGCATAGGTCCGGCAAATAAATACTACGGTCTGGCTATATCAAACTTTGTTGTTGTATGTGTTCCGGTTTTCCTACTGTTTTTCTCCAATATCTCGCGTTTTTGTATCGGAATACAGATGATATGTTATATATTTTTAATATGAGGCTTTTTGGGAATAAATTAACACCATTACTAAAGCAACCTAATACGGCACACATCGGCATAATTCTAAGAAATTAATCGAAAATCACAAAAAGCCATGTACTGAAATGGATAGATTTTTATGGCCAGATCGACGAATCGCCATCTACAGGGATATTTTGGCAATGTGGATCCCCCATTAAATGTGTTAGTTGCGTTAACCCGCATGATTATAGCTAAAACAATATATCGCAGTTGAAATCTTGGCTCGGAAAGCATTTAGTTTAGATCAATAAACCGTGGTTTGCACGTGCGAAGCCAGGGCGTGTCGCTAGTTTAGCATAATACATCAAAAAAAATTCAAAATAATATGAAAATACCGAAAATTATGTCCGAAACTAATTGACTGAGATATTATAAAAAACGTAACAGAAATGGACAAAATGAAAATATGCTGTCTGTAAATCCATTGGTAGCGAACTCTTGGCGCGTGATTTCGACATATTGTGAAGTCATAAGCCCAAGTTACTTTCTTTCTTATTTTAATCTTTTTGTATTTTAACGATATCCCTGGTATTGCAATATATGTATTTCAAAGCCTGTTAAGGAGTTGCACAATGATAAAATTCAGTCCTGCTCTCGTTTTTTAACTGTCTATCCTGCTCTAATCTGATGCCGCGATTATGCTCTAACTTCAGTTGTCCATTAACAATAATTGAAGACTACAGGGAAAGAACAAGGAATGTCACATCGTAAGGAAGGGCTAAAATAAATATGTAAACTATTAAAAAAAATTTTTTTTTTCGTTTTTTAAAAGGCAAAGTAACACCTTAACACAGAGTTTAGCGAAAATGAACATATCTTATTTTTACCAAGTGAAAAAAAATACGTTAAAATTATCCCACATTTATTTCAGCCCGAAAATAAAAAATCTATTTAAGTTATTTATTCTAGCCCTTCCTTACGATGTGACATTCCTTGTTCTTTCCCTGTACCCTTCAATTTCTTTATGTAATAAAGATGGTTTTTCTAGTTAGTATCTGCGCGTGTTGGTGTCGTTTCAATCGGTTTTAAATTATGGAAACTGAATCGTTTTTTCGTGACATTCATGCTTTTTTTAAAGTTATATAATTAATAGGAGATCGATAGTGTGTTTATTTATATAGTGTAATTAATAAAATTGTCTTGAGTCGAAAAATACGCCATATTTTTTTCAAATTTTTACCATCTACAATTACATCTACATTGACGGAACTGAATCCAATACAAAACTGATGTTTAGCATTGTGGAGCCCCTTAACGGACTAAATCCCTATCCCTATAAATAATACTCCTCGTATCAGAAATAGAGTAAAATTCCGAGAACTTCGCTAGTAACACTGCTTTCATCGATCGGTTACGAAGACTGTACTAATGTACTAATAGTATAGAACTTGTGATCGTATCGCGCCACGTGGTTATGAAAGAAGCACGTGGGCTGCAGTTTGGCGCCATTGTGTACGGCAACTGAAGTTGAAACTGGTATCTTGGACGTGAATGTGTTTTGGTTTTCTCTTTAAACTCTTTAGATCTGCCTTGACAAAAACAAATCGGGTATGTATTATGCTGGCCCTTAGCATGGGAAAAAAATCATTTTTAGGGTTCCGTAGTTACCTAAAAAGTACAAAAGGAACCTTCATCGTGAGACTCTGTTGTCCGTCCGTCTGTATGTCACAGCCTCATAACTTTAGCACCGCTAAAGATAAATACTTGAGATTTGGCATAAACTAGCATTAATTCGCCCACGTAACATGGTGTAAAAATAAAATTTTAATTATTCAAAATATTTTCGTAACAAAAGAGAGACAAATAAAAAATATTATCCTAAGTATAATAATACTTAGTATAATAAGTATAATATGGATACATTGTAAATATTAAAGAGCTGATTGTAAAAATATATACCTTTACTATATTTACTGGCACTGGTTTCGAGAAATCTTTGAAAAACCACGAAAAAATGTGTAACCCCCGTTATCTCCGAAAGTGGTGGACCGAAAAATAAGAAAAAATGACGAATATAGATCATAACTGTAACTGGGCCAATTACAGGAAAACTATAGCAAGTTAAAAAAAATTTAACACAAATGAGAAATATAAAAAAGTCAAATAAATCAAAATACAATATGGGTATTTGTAGGTAAAAACATGTAGGTTGGCTATATTTTCTTGCACCTATTTCGAGAAATCCTCGAAAAACCACAAAAATGTATGTATAAAAAATGTCGATTATAAATTATAACTGGTCAATTACAGGAAAACTATACCAACTAAAAAAAAGTTGAGCACAAATGAGAAATATAAAAAAGAAAAAAAATTAAAAAAATAAGGTATCAAAAAGCTGATTGTAAAAATATACCGTTTGGCTATATTTAATTGCATCTTTTTCGAGAAATCCTTGAGAAACCATAAAAAAATGTATGTCCCCCCCGTTATCTCCAAAACTGGGGGACCGAAAAATATGAAAAGAAATCGTGGTAATACGTGTTTACGTAAAGATTACAGGAAAAATATAGCGGTTGAGTAATTCACGAAAAAAAAAAATATTTTTTCTCCACGATACGGAACCCTAGGTACGGGAGTCTGACTCGCACTTGACCGTTTTCTTTATTTATCAGAATTATTTAGTCTCAATTAAATGTCTAGAAATAGCGATAGATTTCTAAATAGCTAAGTTTTCATAAACAACGTCTATAATAGCTAAAACAAAAGTTTAATTTTAGGTCGACGAAGACGTTGTCCATGAAAACTATGCCATATAGGAACAGGTCCACTAAAAAGGCCGCTTTGGATGAATCATATTATATGATTCCGTTCTAATGTCATCTCTTTTGCACGCGTAAAAAAGCTCTGACTCCATCCTACTTTCAAATAATTTTATGATCCACCCAAGTCGGCCTTTTTAGATCGCCAGTTCATTGCTATTACTAGGCATTTAATTGAGCAGGCTTTTAATTTATTATTGTGGTACTTTAAGTTTTTTTTCTAAAGTGGCAGCAGGCTGAAAAAGATATTATTCTTTTCTACTTACTTTTGAACAACGGCTCAAAAGTTAATGACCACTTACTAAAATAGTTTTAATGCAGAGTTTCTTTTTATTACAGTTGGGTCATTATTCCATCGCCAAGATAAACAATAAATCTTCCACGCCAATTTGTCTTTTCTTTTATCATTGACGTATCTTTTTATTGTTTCAACAAATGAAGACAGTTTAGGCGTCTATTGGTCTATCCATTTGAAAAGAAGCTGGGTCACTTGAGCTGCTTTAAGCAATAAGAAATGCACAGAAAAAATATGACTCATATATAGAAATAAAATATTTTGGAAATGGATATATTTACGTTGCTGACTACATGCCAACTGTTTCACCGATACAATTTAGGATTTTTCAAGGTGACTCTCGTTGAAATCGATGAAAAATATTAGGTCTTTACGTATGAAAATGCTGTTTTCTATAGAGAATTTGAAGGAAACTCAATTTTCAGTACTAACATTTTTGCATTTTTTTAGGATTAACAAATCCAAATTATGTAATAATGATTAAATATGTGTATAATTGAGACACCATTAAGGCGATATGCGAAAAAAATACGGGTGTTTCTTTTCTGTGTATTTCATGAAATACATGGAAATTTTTTATCAATTTCTGTTATATGCATTTTGACTATATCATCTAGGGTTTTGAAATTGGAAAACATGTTTGGATAAATTTTCCTCGATAGAAATAATTGTTGAAATGAGGTCTTCAAACACACTTTTTCTCCCTGTTTGACGAATAGGAACCATATATAGAACTCAAATATGTGTTGTTAGGTGTGTTTCAACAATATCTAGAGATTTGATATTTGAAATTTTGCTAGCTATTTTAGTTTTTTTAATAAAAATATAAAACTAACTTTTTTCGCTTTTGCCCTAAATCCGCCCCTCTCGCACTGCGCGATTTTTCGCTTGGAGTGACAGTGACAAAAATTTAATTCGTATAGCCTCTTAAACTAACAGCAACAATAATTAAATTTTTAAAAAGTATCAGCTGTAAAAAATTATTACGAATCTTATCATGGAAATGGATGGCATTTAGGATGAACTGTATTTGAAGATTTTATTTTTATAATCAATCTTAAAATTAAAACCAAATTTAATACATAGATATCAACTTTCAAACAAAAAACAAATAATTGAAATAGCTATTGAATTACAGGAATTATGAACTCATGAATCTGTAAGAAACTTTCGGCAATTTCATATGTAGAGACTTATATATTATACTTCTTAATAACATATAATAATTTGTTATTATAGGAATTGTCGGACGGTGAGCTGGAAATGGAGGAGGTGGTCTCTGGCACGGGAATGGTGGGAGGCACGTACCGCCTGCTGGCGACCGGGCCCTCTGCACTCACCTCCTACATAGCCGACGACGACCAAGACGAGGAGCTGAGCGACATTGAGGTGAGTCACACATCATAGCTCTCGCCATGAAGGGGACATAGCTTTATGAGTAAATGAAAGAAGTAGTCTCTGGCACGGGATTGGTGGGAGGCACGTACCGCCCGCTGGCGACCGGGCCCTCTGCACTCACTTCCTACATAGCCGACAACGACCAAGACGAGGAGCTGAACGACATTAAGGTGAGTCACACACCTCAGCTCTCGCGAAACACACCATGAAGGGGACATAGCTATACGAGTAAAGCGAAATGCAATAGTGTCCGTCTCCTTTACTCCTTTACTTTAACATTACTGTAAACATAGTAAGTGAATACATATTATTATGTTAAATGTGTAATGTTCAGTACCGTTATTTTTTGCTGTTGCAGGTCTTAGACCACTCCTACGAAGAGATAGACATCGATATGTCAAAATCTGTCAAGTTGGATGTCTCATTATCGGAAGAATATGGTGAGTTTCTCTTTCATGTCGTAATCAATTAACTTTTCTGAAAAAAAATCACGTTTGATTTAAAACACAGATTTTTATTTCAAAAATCACATGATTTAAATCAATCAATCTGTGGGGAAGTAAAGTAGATTTTACATATGCTTGTTGCTACATTTAATATTATAAATCCGGAAGTTGCAGCAAGATGAAAGGCTACTTTTTATCCGGGGAAATAAGTGTTCCCCAAGGAAGGACCATGCAAAGAATATAAGGTGGCAAATGGTATTATTAAATATAAACTTGTTAAATGATTCGATAATATAGGCCTGAAAAAGGCATTTTTTCTTGTATGAAAAAGCTTTTAAGATAATTATCAGTACCGAAGAATTATCGACTATCGATTATAATCACAACCAAACTCCTGAAAGCTGGGGCGTTACATGACCTCTTTAATGCCGTCATTCGTAACGGAACTACGCCAAAGGAGTGGAGGAGGAGCCTGGTCATTTTGTTCTTCAAAATGGGGACAAAATCCTACTTAAGAACTATAGACCAATCGCGCTCCTGAGCCACACCTACAAGCTGTTCTCAAGAGTTATCACGAATCGTCTCGACCAATGATTCAATGACTTCCAAACTCCAGAGCAGGCTGGGTTTCGAAAAGGCCACACGCTAAGACAGATAGTCAGCCCTTATGTCTAGCGTTTGTGGACTTCGAGAAAGCCTTCGACTCCATCGAAACTTGGTCTGTTCTAAAGTCCTAGCAGTGATGCCAAGTTGACTGGCGTTACGTAGAGATGCTGGAATGTCTATTTGACTCCGCTACGATGTCCGTCCAAGTACAGGGTCTACAAAAGACCGATACACCTTTAGCGCGGCGTGAGACAGGAAGACGTTATTTCCCAAAAACTGTTTACCGTCGCGCTGGAAGACGTCTTTAAACACTAGACTGGAATGTTCAAAGGCATAAACGAGAACGGAGAGTACATTTAACATCTTCGCTTTGCCGATGACACCATGATAAGGGCGGAATCTTAGCAGGAACTGGATGAAATAATGCGCAGCATAAGCGATTTTACCAGACGATTGGGCCTGCGGATGAATGTAAATAAGACTAAGGTCAGGACCTACTATCCCCTTAAAAAAACTTCAACGCCGAGGCTGACAGAAGAATATGCTTAGTAGACCGATTAAGGGGGCTTATGTAACCCGAGAAATTCCTCTGTCAGTGAGAGTAGGTAGTGTGATAAAGTAAGGTAGTACAGATTACAGATGTCAAATAAACCAAAATATTTTGATAAGAGAAGTTAGGTATTTTTACCTAAACTTGAGAATCGCTTATTACTCTCTGTGAAAAACTTCTCAGTCGAAATAGTTTCTGTGTACGTACCGTATGTATTAGTAAGAATAGGTAAGTATAGGCATCCAATATTTTTTCGATTTAAAGGATACTCCAAATTTAACTTTTAACATTTTGTGCTATCACTTCTACTGAAAAATTGCTCTGCCAATTTTTATTTCTTAATGTGGTTTTATTTCCGTAAATAAATAGCTTTGTAAAGTTATCCAAAAAAAAAATCCCTTTGAATATATATATTTTTTATTTCTACGTAATTAGGTCATGTGAATAATTGCTCAGCTTAATTCACTACGTTTATTAGTAATGAGTCGCTGTATTTTAGTAGATTTTCCAATAAGCCAATGGAAATTCGGCCTAATACCGTAGTATTTACAATCTCAATAATTCCTAAGTACAAGCATTGCCGTCACCCAGTCGCGGGTGTGAAGAGGGGTGAGGGGCGCTCGCGCAGTGGTGCGGCGGCGGGTAGCGATGCGCAGCGGTGAGCGGCGGCATTTTGTTTGTGTTGTGTCTCGCTCAACGAAACGGACCAGTTGTCTACTTATGCAAGGAACATTTGTGTATAAAAAATGACGGAGGAAGGCGACGGCGAGTTGTGTATCCTGTGCAAAAACGCTATAGTAGTAGGGTTTGTAACAGTGACAAAAAAAGGGACTCGAAAAGATTCGTCAATCGAGCAGAAGAAGAGATGATGGACTTTTCCCGCAACTTATGGAATTGTCAAACCTTACAGTACTCGTGAAATGTCGAAACTCATATATAAATGACGCAATGATCAAGGCATTTAAGGCTCCAGTCCCCTGAAAATCAGTATTCTTGCAGAATTATCAGAAAAGAAAGATTTTATTTTAGTTAGTAAGAAAGCAATAAATAAAATACATTTTACGTTAATTTATAGTGTGGAATTTGATGATTCCAAAACACATTTTTTCATTTACTTGAATGCTACTTTTAATAGGTTTTTTAGGCTTTAAACATACCTTTATTTATGTTCTACGCGTTGAGAGTCTCATTCATGCACACGTCACGTAAACATTATGACAAAATAAAGAAATTTATTCAGGTAACATTTATTCCCATATCTTCAAAAATAATCTTACCTGGTTACTATTTTGGATAATACTTTAGTTTTCTTATTTCGAGTGCTTTAAGTAGTTGTGATTTTATGAATTCAACCACTGATAAAATATTTTTTTTTTACTAGAAAACTATCGTTTAGCGTAGTCAAATTTAAAACACGTAGAATAGAACTATTAATAAGTGAAATAACAAAAAACGGTATTTAAAAAATTATTTTAAGAACATCTATCAAATCGAAACTTATCGAGAGTTTAAAACACAAAACGCGTCGATATTTCCCTCAGTTTCGCTGGGACATCGCAGCGTTCAGACGTGTGTTGTGTAGCTCGACGTCATTTTACCTCCCGCTCGCACGATTGCTCCCTTTCCCTCGCGTAGATTCTTATGGAGAGGCGAACTGTATCATTAAAGTTGCTCTACTTGAATATTGCACTTATCATTAAACAAGTAAACAACTATGGATAAAATATTTTTTGAATATTTTAAGAAATCCCTGTTTCGATAAAATAAAGTCTAATCTACGTCCGTCCGTATTTCACAGCATCATAACTTTAGCACCGTAACGATAAAGACATGAAATTAGGCACAAAAATAGCATTAATTTGCCTACATATAACATTGTAAAAAATATATAAAAAATTTGAAGTTTTTTAAAATAATTTCATAACAAAAGTGAGAAAAATAAAAAATATCCTAAAAACACAATATGGGTATCAAACTGTAGACACTAAAAAGGTGATTGTAAAAATATATACTTTTACTATATTTACTGGCACTGGTTTTGTGAAATCTTAAAAAAAAACACAATAATGTGTATGTCCGAAACTGGTAGACCGAAAAATATGAAAAAAATGTCCATTATAGATCATAGCTGACCAATAACCGGGAAAACTATAGTGATTTAAAAATATTAAAAAAAGTAAAATAAATAAAAAAAATTATAAAAATACAATATGGGTATCACATTGTAGGTATTAAAAATCTTATTGTAATAATATATAGTTTGGCTATATTTTATTGCATCTATTTCGAGAAATCCTTGAAAATCTATAAAAAAATGTATGTCCCCCTGGTGGACCGAAAAATATGAAAAAAATCATGGTAATATGCGTTTACGTAAGAATTACAGAAAAAATAAAGCGGTTGAAAAATTCACGAAAAAAAATGATAAAACTAAATTTATCATCCACAATACGGAACCCTAGGTTCTGACTAGAGTCTGACTCGCACTTGGCCAGTTTTTTTTCAAGATAATTGCGGTAGGCCGTTTTTTTGGGTGGTTTTAATTTAGTTTTCGGAGCTGTTATTACTACCCTTTATTTTTACCATAAGTATCCGGTTATCCGGATAATACATTATCCGTTATCCGGATAGTAAAAATCTGCAAATAATTGCATGCCCTAATTCGCTTTGATTAAGTTATGTTAATGTGTGTTTATTCGAAAACCCGCAAAGCCGTATTTTAGAAGTTGTGGTCTAAAAATCCCACGGGGATGGCATGACACAAATTTTATACCAGCACCGCTGTCGCTACTTTTTTGAATAACTAAAGTCGAAGCTACATCCTTTTTATTACTTTACTTACTTTTATTTAAAATATCTTAAAAAGCTATCGAAGTCACTAAAACCGACAGTCCAGATAACAACGTGCTAGACAATAATGAATCAAAACAAAAGTACGTACGCAGCTGCGGTTCTTATTATTAAAACATCACATTTCTAAAACTAAATGTTTTACCTTTTTTATTGCACCTTAGTCATAATCATGGACACACAAACTGACAGACACTTAATTACCGTAAGAGTTTCTATTTTTGATATTATATTACTTAAAGAACTGATTGTGATATATGTGTGAGTATTAGGAATACATAATTTTAAATGTTTTCATTGTTATGATTATTTATGATTATTATTATTATTATGATTATTAATTTTCTACATTTCCAAATTTTATAAAGGTATTAGTTAAATGAAAATCTTGATGAATAAAGAAATTTTCGGGCACAACTACACGCTTTTTTGGGCATGCAGGTTTCCTTAGAGCGATAGGGCTCATCACGTTGAGACGTAATAATCGTCAGAGAAACGCGGGTGTACTTATAGGTACACGTATGGGTGGACTTATGACTTGCATCTCACAGTTCACACTCGGAACACCTCTTGACACCCCTTCGGTAAAAATCTGCAAATAATTGCATGACCTATAAAATGTATTGTGTCTAAATACTAATCACTCTTACTGCTACCAATAAGCCATCTATTCCAGGTAGATTTACTTTTGTTTATTTTGCTTTTGCAAATTCATTTTGTTTGTTCCGATAAACAAACCAAACTTTGTAAATTACCGTTACTTGAATAATTAAAAGTCTTCACATGTCAAATTTTAAGTAATCGTACACTCATTTAACGAAGTAGAGCAACATTCAGGTGCGGTCTCTAACACCTTAAAATGTCTAATCTGTGCCAACGATATATCAAGCAATTCAAAATTTCGACTAATCAAAATGCTGCACACCAAAGATTAATTTAAAAAAAATGCCTTATGTCGCAATGACATATCTGGAGAAACGGTTAGAAAACCATTTGTAAATTTAAATACTTTTAAGTGTTCCGTAGTACCTAAATGGTACAAAAGGAACCTTTATGGTTAGACTCCATTGTCCGTCCGTCCTTATGTGACAGCCTCATAACTTTAGCACCATTAAAGATAAAGACATGAAGTTTGGCACAAAAATAGTATTAATTTGTCCACATATCACGGTGTAAAAAAATATGAAAAATTAGAAATTATTAAAAAAAAAATCCAATTCAAAAGTGAAAAAAAAAACAAATATATTATTCTAAAAACACAATATCGGTATGAAATTGTAAATATTAAAAAAACCTATTGTAAAAATATATACTTTTACTATATTTACTGGGACTGGTTTCGAGAAATCTTTAAAAAACCACAAAAATATGTATGTTTCTCCCCCCCCCCCCCTTATCTCCGAAACTGGTTGACCGACAAATATGAAATAAATTAAAGTAATATGTGTTTACGTAAAGATTACAGGAAAAATAAAGCGGTTGAGAAATTCGCGAAAAAAAATGAAAAAATTAAATTTATCATCCACAATACAGAACCCTAGGTACGCGAGTCTGCCTCGCACTGGACAGGTTTTTTTACTTACTTAGTTCCAATTTCCAAATGACGGTCTAGGCACATAATACATTTATTTATTTAAATAAATTAATAACTTAAAAGAAATACATATTTTATAATAATAATAAGATGTATCAGAAACCCGTAAGGGTTTTTACTTACACCATCATTCCTGTCTTGTGCAAGAATATAGAAAATTAGATATACAGGTAGTCTAAATAAATAATGATAATGCCTTAAGATATCGAAATGCTTTGTTACAAAATCGTAAAATAATGGAATACACACAAATGTAACTAGTTAGGTATCTATAAATACAACAATATGAGCAAACGTCCATAGTTGCTCTTTTCAACCATGGAGATAACAAAAAATACAAAATTAAATAGCCGTTACAAACTTATCAATTGCCTTTCACACAAGAGCATAAGTTAATTACAAAGACATAAGAACTATTTTAGTCCGTACGTACCTCGATCTTAACTTAGGAAGTGGACAAGTTAAAACGGATTTATTATGTTATTATTTAGGGGCATAAGATTGGGAGTAATAATATTGTTAACGTAAAGATTTTTTAAATAAGAATATATGAAGAAGATACATATGTTATACATGTATAATTGTATACATACACACATATTTTATATACTTTATTTATACTGAAGTTGATGGGTTTTCGATAAAATACTTTTTGAATTTTTGTTTCGTATTAGTTGTTTTAATTGATTCTCTGACGTCATAAGGCAAACTGTTTATTAATAGGGTATTTCCTTTTTAGGGTTCCATAGCTTATCGGGCAGCTCCAAGCGGTCGAGTGATAGTCAACCCTTACGCTCTAGCATAAATCGGCAAACAGATCCTAAAAAATATGCGAACGTTCGAAAATATGTTGGATAATTGATAAATCTGTTTTAATATAAAATCGTATGACTAATAAAAATATAAAAATGGACGGAGTTATTTTTCATATTACGTAGTTAAGCAAAAATCAAAAAAATATGTTCAAAAAAGAAAATCTTTTGGATAACTAAACAAAGCTATGTATTTAAGGATAAAAAAACATCTTGAAGAATAAAAATTGGCAGAGCAATATTTCAGTAGAAGTCATAGCGCAAAATGTTAAAAGTTAAATTTGGGGCATCCCTGAAATCGAAAAAATGTTGGATTCCTTTACATACTTATTCTAACTGGTACATACGTACGTATACAGAAAGTAAATAAGCCTGAGGAAATATTCACAGAAAGTAAAAAGCGATTTTTATGTTTAGGTAAAAATACCTAAATTCTCGTAACAAAATTTGTTGGCTTATTATACATATGTAATATGTATTACCTAACTTCATCATATGCCTAATTTCATTGGCGGAGGAATTTTTCGGAAGTCTCCATACAACAAATTTCCTCGTTGACTCCACTATAGGGTGGACAGCATTCGGGAAGTTGCGTCACATACTTACGTCGCCAATACCGCAGTGCTTAAAGGCTAAGATGTTTATCCAGTGCGTCCTTCCTGTAATGACGTACGGCGCTGAAACGGCGGCGGCGTCTCTTTCAAAGGGCTTGATCCACAGATTTAAGGTCGCTCAATGAGCTATGGACTGGGCTATTCTTGGTATATCTCTGATAGATAAAATCCAAAACGAGGAGATCTATCGGAGATCGAAAGTGACCGACATAGCCTGTTGAATCAGTAAGTTGGAAGTGGCAGTATTTGCCGCCGACATGATGGCCCTTGGAGCCCAAAGACGTTAGAATGGAGACCACGTACAGTAAAGTGTAGCGTAAGTAGACCTCGTGCCCGCTGAACTGACGACCTGAAGGTCGGTGTGGGTGGTGGCTGGCTGAGGAGGACGGAGGACCGCCAAGAGTGGCGAAGTCTTGGCAAGGCCTACGTCCAGCAGTGGACGAACATAGGTTGATGGATGAATAGATGACGGATAAATCAATAGTCCTTAGTTGATAGTTATTTGATCTTGGCCTGTTACTACAGCTCACTTGATAATAGTTATTTGTGCAACAAGAGAGAAAAGTTTGCTGAGTTTGAATCCCGAGCAAGCGAAGGATTCGAGCGTAGCGAGTGATTCTTAGTTAAGATCCTATGCGTAGTGAGGAATTCAAAGGAACAAGAAACAAAAAAATTTGCTCTCGTGTGCAAATACAACTTTTCATCTCACTAGCGCGAAAACACAAGATGAAAAGAAACTATATTTTCGAATGAACTTATAAGAATTCAATAGCTTTTTCTTTAAATAATACAGCATATAAAAATACTACATAATATTATTAAATAAAAATAAAATGTAAGGAAAGTTAATTGAATCCCAAAAGCCGTCAAAAATCGGAAAACACAACCATCAAGATGAGCGTTTTACTTTATCCGTTTCCGGTAGAAGTTCATTAATCTATGATACACACAGAATTACGAGAAGTTTACCTTGTCTACGGTAACCGACAAGCTGCAGGGCTGTGTATAGCCTCCTAATGTGTTTGGAATCAGTATAGAGTGAAAGAGATAGCCACCATGCTGATGTTTGATATCAGTCTTTTCCTCGGGGAGACTTACATAGAGTATAAGGCGTTTCTGAATGTTTCGTGAGCCAATGAATTGACGTTTGCTCACTTGTTTTAAGCAACATGGGCGCGTTTTCGAGCCAGTGAAGTAAAAAACTATGTTTTAACTTGAATATGTAAATTTCTTACAGTAACTCCAGCAAAAAGGGCAAAGACTAGCTACATCTACCAACCAGTAACCACTCAAACACACACCAGCAGACGGAAGACACCACTCGTGAACCGAGTCGCCTTGATGTAAGAATATTATCTGTATCATTTTGAACTATCACTTTTATTGTGTAGTGAAAACCAGTGAATGTCGTTTTAGTGTTACTATTGTGTATTGTCAAAAATAATTAATTGTGTAAGTGAGCAGTGTTTTTTTTATTAATTGGAGGAATCAAAAGTCTGTACCAGATAAGTGTATTTACATTTATACAAAACTGTCACTTGTTACATATCTTTCACTGTAATATAGTTTTGTATTGTAGTTAGGCATTCCTTTTTCTAACAGGAATGTTTTTATTCGTCTTTTCTCGAAGTCGAAAGTTTCTTGTGATTTGGAAATGTTTCTATTTTTGTTTTTTTTTTTATTTTGAATAATTAATGTAATTAATATTAATTTCCACTTAGTTTTTACGTCTCTAGTTTGGGCTTAGTATAGCCATCTTGTCAGTACAAAAAAAATTGCCAATGAATCGCCATTTTTGGAATTACTGTGCGTCTTGAAAATTATTAATTAATATTGTCATTCAAACTCTTGTTTGAATGGGAACATTGATATTTTCGCGTTTGAAGCAAGTTTCTAAAAGTCCCAATTCAATGGCGAGAACTATTAGCGGGTATGTAATGTAAATTTCCCACCGCTTTAATTTTATTAATATGTTCATTACATATTCTAAATCTACATGGTACTCGTACGCTGCCAATGGCAGCTAATGTAATATCTATGGAAATTCGTTTGTAAGCCTTCATTGCCAGAATCAGAAAGGATTAATCGTTATAATTAAATAAATCTTATTAAAAAAATTACAGGTATTTGTGTCGATTTGGTGTAACACATTTTAACTTGTTTGACAGGACTAAACTTGATTTAAGCGTTCTGTTTTTTTCTTTCTGTATCGAAAAGAGAAAGACAGGACGCTTTAAATAAGGTTAGTCCTGTCAAATAAGTCAAGTCGTGTTATACCGAATCGACACCATTATGAATTATATTTAGTACTATAATTATTTTCAATCAAAACTCCTAGATTTTGACGAAAATTAATTTAAATAATGTACGGTCAACAAAAACGAGAATAATTTGATCCTAAGGCCCACTTGCAGCATGTTCTTAACTCGGGTTAAGTCAAAAAATAGAGGGTTAACAAAAAGCTCTTTTGCACAAATCAAAATCTCGGGTTAACCTAAGAGAAAGTCATCAGAATTTAACCCGACTCTCACCTCGAGTTAAACTCGGGTTAGCGAAGTAATGTTACCAGTTTGATTTAAATTGTGTTATTTCCAATGACATAATAGATAATGGTATCGATTCAGCATAACACGACTTAACTTATTTGACAGGACTAACCTTATTTTAAGCGCCCTGTCTTTTTCTTTCTTTATCGAAAAGACAAGGATAGAACGCTTAAATTAAGTTTAGTCCTGTCAAATAAGTTAAGATGTGCTACACCAAATCGGTACCACTATACCTCAATGGTTCCAACAAATTACTTTATGGTAGTGTCAAATGTCAAACAATCTCTTACCTCGGGATTACTAACCCGCTTCGATATTATCATAACTAATGAAATGTCGGTTTAGTTAACTCTTCCTTTGGGTTAGTTAACCCGAGGGTTAAGGATTTTTTCTCGATCATGCTGCAAGTGGGCCTAAGACAGATAAGTGTCAGATGGGTAGAGGAATAATACTTGACAAATAGTGCGTGTAGTATTGTAAAAGTATTTCTCATCTTTCACTTGTCGGTTTGGCAGACTCAGTGTTTTCGCTCGGCCTGGTTACTTATCTCTTTTGTTAACTCTACTTTGGATTTCTAATTACGATTTGTTTTTCTGAATCTTGGCACTAGCAGTTTTCATGGGAGTTTTTAATGTAATTTTCCACGACAAACGCATGTATATATAGGTATAATTAATATTACATACAATAAAGCAAATGAAATTAAAATGTTGGAAAAGTTGTCAACTATGATTGTTACAATTGAAATTGAAGCAGCACATTATTTTGTCTATTTCAAAACTACGGTGCGTATGAATGTGTTGTAGTCAATTTGCAATCTCAAGATAGGAGATGTGTCGCTTTATAGGAGAATTGTTTGTCAAAACATGTTTAATGAAATCAAATATCATTAATTCGAATAGGAATGTAGTTAAATAATATTCATTTGAGCACAATAGACTAGACACTTAAGTTTGTTGTGGTTGACTGAATAAAGTTTAGGTGAAATTGTTTCTACACCGTGAAATTTAAGTGGTTTTGGAAACGAAAACTGATGATAGTACCCGTCCATACAAACAACTTTTACTATGGAACTAAAGCTCAAATCGTGAAATTAAATTAAAGCTGACTTTTTTTCGCGATTTCATATTTAGCTCCATAGTAAAAGCTTTTCGTATCGACGAGTACTATCACCAGTTTTCGTTTCCAAAACCACTTCAATTTCACTGTGTATATCGTGTGTTGATTACAAAAATGTTTAAATGCAAATGTTTGAAGAAATTGCACAGAATGTGTGATTGTCGGATGGCAAATAGGCTTAGGTTGTGATAGTAGATCTCTTCAATTGGAAAAATTAATTAGAAGTTAGTAAGATTTTGGAATGTGCTACCTATTTGCCATTTCTTTGTAGTAACTCGTGTCTATTATAATATGATAACTTGAAAGAGGGAGAGAGAGACAAGCAAATATGTAATCGTTATGAGACCTAAGCACATTGCCAACTTATTAAGTTAAGTCGTTGAACTTTGCAATTTCTTGCAAGTAAAATTGGAAACAATTTGGTACTTCACAACTCTTTTTTTTTTTCTTAGTGAAATTTAGCAAAAAGTACTAGGTGTATTTGTAATAGCTTTTTATACAATAATCACGTCTTTATACGGTACGGTAGTATTATGTATATTGGACTAAAAGGACAAGTAATTACTCTTTACATGATAACTTTGTAATTTCCAGAACAAATGGAAGAAATATTTTTTTTTGTACAACTATAAGTATTTATAGTTCCGTAGTTAAAATAGTGAAACAGTACCAAATTAATACAAAATTCAATAAGTAAGGCTTGTTGTTAACGTTTAGAAAAAATCTGTGATATGAGAATCGCTACCTTGTATGTACATATTTGCTTGCTTACTCCTAACTAGGTCATATCGTTCGATGTAGGTACCTATTAACTTTTCTAATTATGTTCGAGCCATTATGGTAAGAAACACATGTCTGGGCTCAGAGTTTAGGTTAATAATACATAGGCTAAGAAGTTTGTGGTGTATTGAAATAATTGTCAAGGTTTTTATTATGTGACTTTAGTTTTGTCTTTCACCAGTAGATAAACTAGCAACAAAATTACATCAAGAACCAATAAATTGTAAGATTAAATGCGTAAATTAAGTTTCAATGGCTGATAGGAGGAATAATGTCTAAGATTAATGTTACTTATTATAAATGTAATTGATTTTAAAATGTCTTTGTAACCTTCCAAACTGACTAGCGTAGTGAACATAAATTAGGTGCTTTTGTATACAGAATACTATTAGTGGAAGCAATATTCTGTCCACAGTTCAGTGAATGAAATGTGTGTGACGTCTAACACCAAAATATCTGTTCCGGGAGCTGTCAAGTAATGTCGCCCTCACAACCATAGATTTTATCTTAGCTCACAACTATCTTCCCAGTGGCAGTTCTTGTGACGCTGTCATAAGGGTTAAAATTGTAAAAAATTGGTAGCTCAGACTGCAGCCGATAAACAATGTGCAAAAAGCGACTTCACTACCGTGCTTCGAAGTGTCGATTCGTTCGAAAGTACGGGAGTTCGAAACTTGTGAAAAAATAACCACGAAGGCGATCGCTATACCTAACCTTCTCACCTACTACCGGCTCACTTCTGCGCTAGAAGGATTTCTGAGATATGGTTCGCTACAGTGTACTTTCGAACTAACGGTCAGCATTTCGATGAAGTACAGTAGTGGAGTCGTAAAAAGCCCTTAAAATCGGATATCTACGTTTTATTTCCATATCAACGCTTAGCAAAACATTAGAATAAATCACGGAGAGCTCCCGAGTGCCAATGCTGTCTAGATCGCGAGGAAAAAAACAAAATTGGCTTTTTTTTTTTTGTAAGAAATATAAAAAGAAAACTTATTTTTATTTTTTTACTGTCGGTACTTATACAAAAAGCAAAACCGCGTGGCTTGTTGTATTTTCCAAATATATGTAGGAGAAAATTAATTTTATATCGATGTCCAGTTTTAAGGGCTTTTTTGCACATAATTTCAATAAATTAGAATGAGTAAGGTGGTAAAGTACATAATTACCATCGTTTGGTTCATTCTTAAGATAATCTGGTGGTAAAATTGGCTTCCCATATGTGATTTCCATAGGACAACCACTTTCATGTGTAATATTTTGCTAGATGGTATGCAATAAAATAATAACTTGTAATATTGTATTTTTTCACTGCCAGTATTTCAACATCCATTCAAATAGTATATAGTTTGTAAGAGTAGATATAGTTCACTTTCATTAGTATTGTATTAATTAAGGCAAAATAAGTTGAATATGATTTTTGTAATAACAATTTTGTAATAAAAATCTATTAATTCAATACTTCTGTCTTTTTTTTATACCCAAAACCTCGAGAACAAAACTAAAGATGTGATGTGATACGTGTGTCGGACCGTCTCTTCTCTGTCACATACAACCACAAAAATTTCTCATACATGCCTTAATTTTAATTACACATAATAAAAGCTGAATAACGTCATTTTGTCAGAGTAACGCACTTCCAAGGAACTTCTAGAAGTTCTTTGCGCAATTCAGATTTTAAAAACTAGCAATGGTCCCATCATAGTAAGTAAGTAAATCGTTTATTTGTGAGAATTCAGGTTTACAATGGATGTTACTTATAATTACAGTCCCAACAATTTCAACCATGTCATGGCGTACAAATATTTGGCTGTATATTTAAATCATGCATTAACAAAAAACAAATTGAGAATAACTATAATTATAAAATATAAAAATAGTCCCCGTTTAAAGGATAGTACAGAACGTCAGAACCCTCTGTGCGTAAGTTGATGCTCTGTGGCACAAATTATAGAGGGATACTCTGTGGTAAGTTGGACCATAGACTAAGTATTGAAATGCCCCTGTATTTAATTTTCTCTATGGTAAATGGTTAGGACTAGAAATTTAGTTATTGTTCTGAGGGTTAGGAGAACACGAAGCACGTAAATAGAACATAAATGTGCCCCCTACGGTATTTAAACCCGGTACCCCCGAATCAAATCAAGTTGAAACTGATACCTCTTACCTTAGACTTAAGATAAGTATATCCCTTTGATAAATTTAATTTTTTTCTTAGAATTACGTTAAAAAAGTGTTTAACGCAGCAAGCAACCTAACACGCTTCGCTCGTCGTCACAAACATTTTTGACTTTTGTTTGTTGGCCGTAGCCGTAGACTTCTGTAAGAGGTATAGACTTGATACACTTATATACAAAAGTCAAAAATGGTTGCGACGACGAGCGAAGCGTGTTAGGTTGCTTGCTGCGTTAAACACTTTTTTAACGTAATTTCTTGCAAAACAAGCACCTAATACGCTGCTCGTCGTGGTCACACCTATTTTTGACATTATGTTAAAAAAGAGTATATCAACAACATAAAACACATATCGCCACGACATGAATCCCCGAAAGGGTGTCACTGGTGTTTCCGAGTGTGAACTGTAAAATGCAAGTCACATTCCATACTCGGTACACCCGCGTTTTACCGACCATTCGTCGGGCACAAATACACGCTTTATAGGGCATGCATATTTCCTTACGATAGTTTCCTTCACCGTTCAGCAAGTGGTAGGTAAGTAAGAATAAATACTAAGCACGTAAATTCCAAAAAAACTCATTCGTGCATGCCCGACCGGGGTTCGAACCTGGATCTCAAGATTGAGAGGCCAGCGTTCTACAAATCCGTGGCGCTACCGCCTGCTGTGCTATCAAAAAAAAGTTATAAACGGCGACCAGCGAAGCGAGGAGGAGGAGCCCCCGTTCTTTAGTCTGAGGGAGGGAGAGCACAGAGCATATAAAATAGGGGAAAGAAGCATAGAGGAGTTTTATGGAGAGAAGTAAACATCATGAACCTATACCCTAACCGGACTGAGTACTTGTTTCAAAAAACGTGAAGAACGAGAAGTCATACTAGATAATTTCATCTCTGTCTAAGTAGGGTAACCATATTTAAAAATAATTGATTGAGACCACGTAGGTAGTAAAAACCGTATTCAAAACATTTATTTTATTGGTTTAAAGTCTTCTGCTTTAAAATAGCGGCTGCAGACTACTGGATTTTTGCACTTTACTTCGTTTCCTAAAACTTCTAACCATTGTCTTCGGATATTTTCAGTTTTTGGAAGACTGTAATGTAAAACCCAATATCATGGTTACTCTAGCGGTATCAATGTAAACATGTATCATTTCTCCGAGAAAACGTTGTAATTATGCCTTACCTATGAAACGATATCCCACAATTCCCAAAAATTTGGCTTCTGCAGCCCTTCACGCTGCATGCTTTAACCATTTTTGCAAAAAATTATTAATTTTACAATTTTGTTTTCAAATGTCACGGCCGTGGCGCCATTTTTAGATAAAAGGGTTACCAGTTTGCAAGCATAAGAATAATCCCAACTTTATTAAGGAATGATTGATCTTACATTTACGGATAAAACTAAATGTAAAACATAAATAAACCTAACAAAAAAATAGTGACGGACTTCAAATGTAACTGCAGCCATTCGCTAAAAAGCTTAAAATAATTATAAAATGACAGATGGTACCGAAATAACACTTTTTCCGCCTTCTTTCTTCCTGAAAAATATGTTCTTTAGAAGTCGGCGCTCTTATATTGGTTTCTGTGTTGCTATAACCAAGGGAACGCGGTCACTTTTAAAGAACATATTTTTCAGGAACAAAGAAGTCGGAAAAAGTGTTATTTCAGTACCATCGGTCATTTTATAATTATTTTCAACTTTTTTGCGAATGGCTGCAGTTACATTTAAAGTCGGTTACTATTTTTTGTTAAAAGTTTATTATTTTACATTTTTAGTGTTGACGGGTCAAATTGTGTAATGTGGATAGTTCTTGTAAACGCGCTGTTGATATAAAACGAAGGACAAGTAATAATTGGTTATATTTAATAAATACCCTGTAATCAGCACCCTAATACAAACTGATTGCCGTAATCTCAAGTTATGTGCTGTCACCCGTTGAGGAGTTCTATGGTAATGAGGCCAAGATCAAAGTTCAGGTGGAGAAATTACAATTTACAAGTAGTACTCGGCAATCACTATCCTAATACAAAGCGATTGCCTTAATCTTGAGTGGTATGCTGTCGTCCGTTAAGGAGTTCTATGGTGGTGAAGCCAGGATGGAAGGTCAGGTGGGTATTCTGATAATTTCCAAGAAATGCCCGACAATCAGCACCCTACCAAAGTGATTGCCGCAATCTCAAGGTAAGTGCTCTCATTCGTTAAAGAGTTCTATGGTAATGACTTAATAAGACCAGGATCGAAGGTCAGGTGGAAGATTGACAATTTCCAAGTAATACTCTGCGATCAACATCGTAGTACAAAGCGATTTCCTTAATATCAAGTGGTACGCTGTTACTTTCTGAGGCGTTCAACTGCCTATCTCTGAAAACTTTCATCAGATCATGGTCAATCTTAAAATGGGACCTACCTCAAAGGAAATTTTTCCAAACAAAAAAAGAATCATTCAATTCAGTTCAGAATTGACGGAGATAAGGAATAACATACCCAAAAAAAATACAGTCGAATTGAGATCCTCCTCTTTTTTTCAAGTCGATTAAAAAAAAAGTATTTACTTAAAGCTAAATACTATAAAGTCGTTGAAAAACTAAATCGTGAAAAACTCAAGCCTACCATCGCAATTTGTTTTTTTTGTGATGGCAACTGTGCGAGTAGGACACAGGCATCGACTGTGTGTTGTCCCGCTCGGCACGTTTTCTCTAGTTGGTTTTGTCATAATAAAATAACTTTTAACTGTATGAAATAGAGTCTATTTTTCTACGCGTAACATCCTTCAGTGCTCAATCCAGTTTACGTATACATCCATGGTAAACATACATACATCGCGTTTCACATGGTGCTAATACATAGTGCTAAAATTACCATCAAACTTCACACGCCCGTCAAGTCGTTCCGAATGAAAAATGGCGTCCATCAATTCCATTCAGCCATTATACTTATGATCTATTCTGAACTCTTGAACGCGACATGGACGTGGCAGGGCTGACTGCGTTCAGTTTGACACACGCCGACGCCCGCTCATCACTGACAGCAGGATATCATATACAAAATCAACGCGCGCAAAAGAGACGTCAAGAAAAGCGGGCGAATAAAATGAACGAGGCCATCCACCGAGCTTCGTAATTGCCGGCTCGTGCAGCGGAGGCACATAACAATTTTTTTTATTAAGGGTTAATTTTTCCGGATTTGTAACCAAATATGAAGAAATAATTATAACGGCCAAATTACAACGTTTATCCAAAATAACTTATTGTTAAAAGTTTGCTATATCCATAATCATTTTTTTAATGATATTATGGTTACTTCAAAATAATGAGGGGTTTTCAAAGTCAAATAAAAAAAAAGAAAAAGTAGTACCCAACGGCTCAATAGATGGCGCAGCCTGTACTAAAAGTGTCAAAAAATGTCTTCCTGGCAACACTAGGTTCTTTTGATTTTGACACTTCGTCTTTGCTTCGTTCTTTTTTGTAGTCAATACATGCCTCACGTGTATTACTGCTAATATCCATTGTTCTTTCCGTAATTAATTCTTAGGGAAACTGTGTGTTCCTATATTTTTACAATTAGCTACAACGCATGGGCTGACCATGTTGAAAGTTGAATGAAATGAAACGTAAGTAATATAGATAAAAAACAACACAATATAAATACAACAAAATATGAATGTCTTTGTGAAGGGTGTTGTTGGATTTGACAATTGACTTGACAATTTTCATCTTGCTGCCCAAAGATTAAAAAATACACTTTGCTTTTTGACACTTGAAAGCAGGGTAACGCCATCTATGTTTACCTCTAAAAGCTTGATCAAGGTCAGTCTGGAAAACCGCTCATTGGATTTTCCATAAGCGTGATATTAGATTATTTTATGAATTTACGGCTGGTATCACAATTATAGAAAATCTAATTTATTGTTTTATAGCTATTGTACAATAGCTATTGTAATATCATTAAAAATATTTTCATGCATATAGCAAACTTTAAGTTGTTTAGCTAAAAGTTGTATTTTGGCCGTTATAATTATTTCTTAATATTGTGTTACAAATCCGGAGAAACGTCTCTTAAGCACTAACACTGACTATTTAGCACCAAGGACCCTTACACAGCACGAACCACCCATTATTCAAATAATTATCAGACGATGTTACTGAACGAGCCGGACTTGACTGATGCTGATGTGTACCGTACATACTCAAACAAAACGGAACACAGTCTTGGTATTGGTTATTTTGCCCATTGCGTTCCGAGTCACGACATAATCGATTATATCGCGTCAATATAATTCCGAGTCACTGTTAGTCCGATAACAATAGCCCTGAAATGGTCGCTATGACGTCATCTGTGACATCATTAACGACGCTATGCTATGGTATCATCGCCCATCCTCCAGAGAGTTTGTACTGTAAGCAATCTATCAAAAGTGAACGCTGGTCGGTGGCAATTTCAGAAATAGGTTATTTGAAATAGAAGAGTTTATTATTAAACTATGATTATAATGTTATAGTTAGAAGAAATTACTTCTTGAATCCGGTTTATTTTGCAAAATCTTTGTATTCACGTAATGTAAACAAATTTCTACAAATTCTGTCACTTTCAAGTGACAACTTTTCGTTCAAATAAGCTCCGAATGTATCATAAGTTTGAGCTGTAACGGACGCAATTGTCCATTCGGAATGACTTGATGGGCGTGAGAAGTTCGATGGTAGTGTTGACACTATTAACGATTAACCAGGTAAAGGAGGCTATGATTAACGTCAGTGCGTTCTGTATTGAGCGTCGACGCGCATGATGCGCGTCAAATTTGGTCAGATATGCGCATCAACTGAGTCAATGCGATTTATTTATTACCAACATAAAAAACGCGAACACCGTATAGAACTGCATAAATCGCATCTCCCTGTGGCCTGATGTGACTGATGCAGTGAGTATTTGACAACTGCTGCTGTCATTGACGTCGAACCATGCGAAAGTTTAAAGTTCTTTTGTTTTGTTTAACAACAACAAAAAAACGGAATATTTTAGCAAACTGTGAGAAAAGGTCAGAAATTACTATGTTTTATACTAAATTATCTCTTTTAACCAGTCCCGCCTCTTGTGGAGTTAAAACCAAAGTTAACAATTGATTCCGTTATTCTAAAAAAACTGGAACCTCCACTAAATCCTCCATTTCTTTGAAAAGTTTATTTTATGTTTTCAGAAAATAAAATCAAAACTGGCGAGTGGCAGGCGCCCAGGTCGCAATTCGCGCCAAAGCCGTTCCGATTTGTTTCTATTGCATGATGCGCGTCGATGCGCTTTGACAAAACGGAATGATCAAATCGCATCAACGCACTGATGCAGTAAATGCGCATTTCGGAACGAGGCCTAAGTGTGAGTTCCGTAGATGGAGCATACGAGCATACTTTGTCTACTGTGAGTTCTGTCAAATACCAAAAAAAAAAAACTGTCAAACAAACCTCTCGTTGCCTGCCGTGCTTTAGACGTTATTTTATGTTCTTTGTTTACCTTGAAAAAACTGTATGACTAGATATAACTTTCCATAACCATAAATCAGAAGATACAAGTTAGCACACAACGACGATGACTACCCGGGAAATATTAACGTTACAATTTGGTAATTACACCAACTACATTGGTGCCCATTTTTGGAACACTCAAGAACTAAGCTTTGACTACACAGGCACCGGTAAAACTGAGTGTAACAACGATATACTGTACAGGGAAGGCCAAACTTTAAAAGGAGAAGTGACTTACACGCCGAGACTGTTGTTAGCTGACTTACAAGGGTCACTGAGGACATTGCCTGCAAGTGGAGGGTTACCTCAAGATGCAGAACAGGTGGAGGAGTTCCCGTGGGATACGGTAGAGAAGATCGAACAACCACAACCTCCTAAAAACGAGTACTTAAAAGACATTGATTCTGAAGGTGCTTCAGCTGCACCCAAAGAGTATAACCTGGATAAAGAAGTTCAAGCCTGGACTGATTACTTGTATCCAAGGTTCCATCCTCGTACTGTCAATGTTGTCAAGGAATATCAACATGGGAATGATAATGTAAGTATTCTTTTTAGAATCAATACTTCAAAATATCTGGTCCTCTAAAAAGGCCGCTTTGGATGAATCATATTATGATTCCATTCTAATGCCGTCTCTTTTGCACGCGTGTTAAAACTCTGACTCCATTCTACTTTCAAATAATTTTATGATTCACCCAAGTCTGCCTTTTTAGATCCCCTGTACAAAGATATAATAAGCATGGAAATTTTCATATTCTAATTTTAAGAGCCCTAAACTAGCATTTTGGAAACTTATTGAAAAGAAAAAGTCACTTTAGAACATGTGCAAACAAATGGAACTAAGAGTAATAAACCCTGCGGTCCGTAATAGAATTACATAGATAAAAGCTATGAATGAATTAAAGTGTGAGCGATGACTGGTCCGTAATTTGTGAGCTAGCAAACGATGTGAAAGATAGCTTATGATTCGGACCGCATTAAAAAAGATACATCTTAACCATAACCTCTTATCACAGAATACAATACGATTATTTGATTTTATTTCGTCAAAGTGCCGTGATTTGTGATGGAACAAGAAGAGTTTGTAGCACTGTTCTTTAACGTAGACTCAGATAGCGACGAAAAAATATATATACATATAAATTCTGCCTTTTCGACGAAAAGTTCCACACGACTTTTTATTTGTTTCTCTCATGGCCGAATAAAACATATACTATGGTTTGTCTGATCTGAACTGCTGAAATAATGGAGCGAAAACAATTTTTGACGTTCCATTCCGTTCAACGCTCACATCGCCTCACCTCCGTCGCATGAGCCATGAAAGTCATACGAATGAATGAACGCATTTGCTTCACTCATGGATTATTAGCCATTCACCTCATTCATTCGTAATCGATTTTAGCGAAATAATTCTATTTCGGAACGCAGGGTAAGAGTGTCAATTTAGCTGTTTATAACTGACCAGAGGTGCACTATCCATCATGGATTGTTAGAAAGCAAGAAATATGACCTTTTCCGAAGATTACTATGCACTTTATTTAAATGGTACTACTGTGGTTTTTGTTTACATAAAATATTTCTTATAATTTTCAGCAAACCTTTGACATCTATAACAGTGGAAGATCACTGTGGAACACAGATTATGGAGATAATTTTAGTGATAACATCAGAAAATATGTTGAGGAATGTAACAGTATGCAAGGTATCCAAGTGAACTTTGACTGCACTGATGGATTTGCCGGATTAGCTCTTGGTTGCATAGAAGATTTAGCCGATGAATATTCAAAATCAATATTAGCTTTTCCTATTATCGCATCACACTTCTCTGACAACAATCCCACCACTCAGGAAGAAAGGGACAAATCAAATCTAAAAGACTCAACAAGATTAGTAAACATAGCTCTTGCTATGGAAGAATTGTCACAACATTCCAATATGTTTGTTCCTTTATGTACTGGTGATAAGGGTTGGAGGAAACCTGGCGGCCCTAGAACATTTGAGTGTGTTGATTACAACCCCCATTTGTACTACCATTCTTCAGCAATTTTAGCATCTGCATTGGACACATTGAGCCAGAAATACAGGCACAAAAATGCCATGTATACCATGTCAGACCTGTGCACCGACATGACTGGTTATGGAAGGAAACTAGCAGCTGCAACTTTAGGTCTACCATTCATTATAAAAGAATCTAAATACTTAATAGATCATCTAAATGAAAATACTAAACCTGTTTACACCTGCATCACACCAAGTTGTAAAATAGCTACGGATAAAATATTCCAGTTGATAACTGTGCGTGGTATACCAGAAAATTACTTGAAGGCACCTTTAAATGAGGCCAAAGAACAGCAGAATATACCAGCATATAGATGTAATAGTGTAAAAGAAATGTTTGAATTATACTTTCAAGCTAACAATTTTCTTTCTGCAACAAATGTTACAATTTGTGAGAAACCACTGGAAATTAAGGCACCATATCCAAAAATATTCTCCGAATCCCTCAATAAATATGGGTTCATGGGTAATGGAGATTCAAACGAGAAGGTAGAGAGTGTGCCAGTGATGGCTGGATACCATAATGGTGGGTTCATGTCAGATATGCTGGAGAAATTGCACAGAGAAGTTGGAAGGATAAAGTTTTCTAAACTGCACAAGTTTAGTGAAGAAGGACTGGAAGAAGCAGACTTCAAGGAGAGTTTAGATAGGTTAGCTGAATTCAAAGATAACTATGAAGATGATTTTGAATTGTAAATAGTCACTATCAAAACTCGCAAGTTTTTCTCAGTGTTACTTCAAGACTAATGGTGCTTTAATAATGCTAAAACAATAATACAACAATAAAAATTTCATAATAACTTTAATTAAGTTGATTTAGATAAAATAAATCACTTCCCAACCACACAATCTTCTTGTACACAAGATTTACATACATCTAATATTCTCATGGGGTTCCAATCACGACGATCTCTCTAACGCTCTCTCTTTCATCCTTGTTATAAATGCTGCTCCTTTGTTCTTTCTGAAGTTCTCATATGGATCGTTGAGGTTTACGCCAATACCTGAGGAACAACAAAATTAACAAATACTTAATTTTATATGTACCAAGTGTTGATCACATTGAACAACTTTCCCAAAGAAACATACTCTAAAAGCAAAAATGAAATTTTGTATACTAAATTCACAGTACCAAGTATTTAAAATTGTAAATAAATAACCATTTCTGCAGGTAGGTTTATTTTTAACAGATATTCAGTATCATCAGTAGCAGAAAATTTTTGAAATTCTAATTTACAGAAACCAATGAAAACTTCGAGATGGCAGCATACACAATACATAGGTAATAAGGTTTTGTTGAATAAGGTCAGTTACACATAATGTGCTCTAATCTATGGTCAATATCTTCTATCAAAACATAAGACTTCGCAAAAAACATTCCTACGTAGAATTATAAAACTAAGTTTTGAAGTCTACGTTTTGTTAGACGTATATGCCAAACTATGTATCCCACGTATTTCTGACTATACGTAGAATAGCGAGCCCTAGTCTATAATGTAGTAATACACTTATACATATAAAGGGTAAGCGGGAAGAGGGATCATAGTCAACAGAAGGTAGTTTTGAAATAAGTAGAAAAACCTTGTTGACATTATTATTTAAGAACTCTTAGTGGGCAATTATTATCGCAGTTAATTATTGTATTCGCCGTTTTTTTTCTTCAAAAGCAAACGTTACTATCAGCCCATAGCTCCATATTCATAGACAATTTTTTTTTTTTTTTTTGCTTTTGCTCTAATTATGACCCTCTTTTAAGTTCGGTTTAGCTTCTTGAGTCCGGTATATTTTTAAAAGCGAATATTCTGTGGTCTGTTTTATTTTTTTCTAGTTTTTTTTTTTGCTCAATCATTGTTCTCCAGATATTTTAAAAAATGGCGCTATTCTATTAACTAATTTTGTGAAAAAAACTGACAATGACCTTTCTTCCCGCTTACCCTTCATATACATACGCTTGTAAACACACATCCCGCAAGTGATCAAAGAAAAGATATTGTGCGTTCGTAGCTAATAAAAAGTCGTAAAATCAACAACCAGTCAGCTATTCAAGAGATCAGTGATTATTATTTTTGGGGTTCCGTACCTATAAGGTACAAAAGGAACCTTTATGGTGAGACTCCGTTGTCCGTCCGTATGTCACAACCTCATAACTTTAGCACTGTTAAAGATAAAGACATGAAATTTGGCACAAAAGTAGCATTAGTTTGCCCACATATAACGGTGTAAAAAAAATGAAAAATTTGAAATTGTTCAAAATATTTCCAAAACAAAGTGAGAAAAATAAGAAATATTATCTTAAAAATATAATATCGGTATTAAATTATAGATGTCAAAAAGTTAGTTGTAAAAATATATACTGGCACTGGTTTCGAGAAATCTTTGAAAAACCACAAAAATATGTACATCCCCCCCCTTATCTCCGAAACTGGTAGACCGAAAAAAATGTCGATTATAGATCATAACTGGCCAATTACAGGAACACTATAGCGATTTAAAAAAATTGAGCAGAAATGAAAAATATAAAAAAGAAGTAAAATAAATTGAAAAAATATTTAATAAAATACAATATGGGTATCAAATTATGGATATTAAAAAGTTGATTGTAAAAATACATAATTTGGCTATATTTAATTGCATCTATTTCAAGCAATCCCCTTATCTCCAAAACTGGTGGACCGAAAAATATGAAAAAAAATCATGGTAATATGTATTTACGTAAAGATTACATGAAAAATAAAGCGGTTTAGAAATTCACGAAAAAATATTACAAAATTAAATTTATCATCCACAATACGGAACCCTAGGTACGCGATTCTGACTCGCACTTGGCCAGTTTTTTATATTAGGCAAAAAACTGATTGCATCATTTTGTCAATTTGACCGCGTCGCGTCGGTAAGAAGTGTTAGTGATAAACAAGAGTGTGAAAGCGATACGATGAAAGAGTAACAGTCGAAATGTTACACTTTTTTCGGCCCAGCCCTCATCCACTAAGCGTCTGGAGTATAACGTGCGATAAGAAACATCGCTCCAAAAACTTTTTTTGACACCTTAGGTCCAAACATGAAGAATCTAGCACTAGCCATTCCGGAGCTATGGCCGAAATAAATATTTTTTTATTGTAATTTTACAGCCCCTCCTGGCTCACAGGCTAGATCCGTTATACATAGATGGTAAACGTAGTTCACGACCAAGTATGGAGGTCAGGACACCGCGTCAAACTCTTTTTTGCCCGCGTGAAACTATCGCGAAACGCCATGAAGGGGACAGAACTATAAGCAAAATGCATGTTCATCTTTTCATTATAACTTGATCACTTTCATTCCGCCATTACCTTTGTACTGGTCTTGTTTGTCCCGGACGTGCCCGCCGCTGATTGGCTCGGCAATGCCCTGCCCCGCGGCCCCCAGACCGCCTGCCTGCCACCCCATCTTCTGTAACATCTGGTGACCCTTATTGCTAGAGTCTATCCCGCCGGAGGTGCTCGCGAATGTACCGCCACTGGAAGTTGAAAACATTTTAGCATACTTGATGTAATGTGAATTTGGTCCAGTAAAAATACGAAGTTTCTTCGATGAAGTCTCAGTATATCCTACACTGAAGGATTTCCCTTGTTTTAAAGTGATTACGTATTTTAAGTTTAATGTTATCTGCAAGTACAGTACAGTTCAGACCAATCAAGAAGGTGGATTTGGAATGTCCCTACTACCTATATAGGTATATTGAATTTATTTTCAGTTCTAGAAGGGCTTATCCTAAAGAGGTTTGTGTCGGATAATACTCAGAGCGTCGACAAAACGGGGTATACTGCGCATCTGACACACGGGGTCAGTTACTATTATTTTCTTGTTTATGGCTTCTGATAATGTGTGTGACTAACACATTTAATTCCGTCAATGTCACGTCATAAACCAGAGCACTGTATTAGTGAAAAGTAATTTCGAGGAATTTGGTATCCTGTAAGTCCTTGTGATGATTGCTATTATCTACAACAAAATACAGACGGTGATCAAAATATATATATACAATTTAACTAATTAACTATATCTTAAATGACTAATTACTAGATGAACTTAAAATTACAAAATGAATATTGCTAGTATTCGTATATATTTACAATTTAATCTTATTTACTGATATAAATTTCGACAAAATGTAAATGAAGGAAGTATCAACTAGACTCAATAAGAAACTCATGTTAACAGGGAGAGGTATTGAATTGAAAGAAAGTTATAGAGAGAAGACTGAAGTCTAGGACATTCAAAAAATATATGGTCTACAGAACCTTCTGCAAGACCACACTCACAGAGTGAGTGATCCCTCACCCTGGTGACTGGTGAAAGACTGGTGTACAAGCATCGCCTAGCCGAAGGCGACAAATAACGGATGTAGGTAGTTTATACGCTTCACGAAATTTAAAAAACCAAGGACGACAAGGGATGTTTGGTTGTATTCGACCATAGTACTGACTTCAAATTCAAGAAAAGTCAGTGCTGACCTAACAGGTAGCAGACCTGCCATCGTGTAATTTTTCCCGCTAAATATTTTGTAGTTAGTAAGCTCCCCCTGCCACCCGCGCCAGTGACACTGACCATGTCTTAATTCCAAAGTCAGTTGCATAGATAAAGAGTAGTTAGTTGCTAACACTGGTTTGTAGGGTGACCTCGACTCTCCGAGTCGCGCGTCGTCTTGTTATGGCAAAAATGACGTGAAAATTTAATTTAAGTTATTCCTCTCACACAACTATTTAATGACTCCCTGGCTAGGAGCACTTTTCCTTTTACATGGCAACAAGCCTTCGTCATCGCCCTGCCTAAGATAACTAATTCTACTTCCTTTAAAAACTACCGCCCCATATCTATCCTTCTCTTTCTATCCAGAGTCCTTGAAAAACTTGTCCATATTCAGTTAAGCGAATTTCTTTCCCAAAATAATTTTGCTAACCCGCTAGTCAGGTTTTCACCCAAGTCACAGCACGGTAACAGCCCTGGTCAAAGTCACCGATGACATCCGTTTAAATACGTAGGGCGGCTGACATGTAATCTCCTTGGTCAGAAATAAATAAAAAAATAATGCTGGCTGGTATGGATTTATATTCGTTTGTTATTCTATTTTCAAAATGTATTACATTCATTTGTTTATTGCATCACGTTTATTTGTCTCCTACAATTGTTTCGAACATGTCGGTAGAAAAAGTGAAAATGGATAAAATCGAGCAGCGTGCGGTGATTAAGTTTTTGACTAAAGAAGGGAATACGCCTTCGGAGATCAGACAGCGTATGTTACGTGTGTTTGGCAGTTCGTGTTCTTCCGAATTTGTTATAAAGTTTTGGTCAAGGCAGTTTAAATTAGGTCGTGAGAGCCTCGAAGATGATCCTCGTAGCGGAAGACCAGTTTCGGCCGTCATCGATGAAAATGTAGCCAGGGTGAAAAAAAATTATATTAGAGGACCGACGAGTGAAGCAGTGGGAGATAGCTAGAGATGTGGGCGTCAGTAAAGAGCGAGTCAATGAAATAATTCATGAGCATTTGAACATGTCCAAGGTTAGTGCACGTTGGGTCCCTAGAATTTTGACTGCATTTGACATGGAGAGGCGTGTCAAATGTTGCGAAGAGTTTTTGGACATGAGTCGAGGGAAAGAGGAAGAAATAATTTCTAGAATTGTAACATGTGATGAGACTTGGATTCGACAATGGGACCCGGAAAGTAAGCAAGAGTCGTTACAGTGGAAATTTAAGGATGAGAAGCCGCCTCGGAAATTCAAGGTCTATCCATGGGCCGGTAAACTTATGGTTACAATCTTTTGGGACACAGAAGGGATTTTGCTCATAGATTATTTACCGAAGAATACTACAATGAATGCTGATTATTACTCAAACTTATTATATCAACTAAGAGAGACAATAACAGAAAAACGGCTAGGTAAACTAAGTAAAGGCATTCTGATTTTGCACGATAACGCACCAGTGCATACCGCACGCACAACAAAGCTAGCAATTAAAGACAATGGCTTCGAAACCATTGAACTTATGGTTACAATCTTTTGGGACACAGAAGGGATTTTGCTCATAGATTATTTACCGAAGAATACTACAATGAATGCTGATTATTACTCAAACTTATTATATCAACTAAGAGAGACAATAACAGAAAAACGGCTAGGTAAACTAAGTAAAGGCATTCTGATTTTGCACGATAACGCACCAGTGCATACCGCACGCACAACAAAGCTAGCAATTAAAGACAATGGCTTCGAAACCATTGACCACCCCCCTTATAGTCCAGATCTAGCCCCCTGTGACTATTTTTTGTTTAGACTTCTCAAGAAAGACCTCAGGGGACGAAGGTTTATGACCGATGACGAAATGAAGGCAGCGGTTTCTGACTATTTTGACGACAAACCGATTTTTTTTTTTTTTAATGGCTTAAATTCAATATTTGAAAAATTTAATAAGTGCATTTTACTAGCAGGGGACTATATATAAAAATAAAAATAAACTATCCAGTTACGTCTTTTCTTTCATAGTTAGGTAGATTACTTTTCAGCCTCCCCTCGTATGGACAAACATCTTCTTCTTACATTGCTCGATTTTAGCAATGCCTTCAACTCTGTAAACTTTGACCTACTGAGGCGTTACGCACCCTTAAGATTTCTCCAGTCGTCATCTCCTAGTTTGAATCATATCTTCGCGGTCGCCACTGCGTAAAAGTCAACGATGTAACCTCAGATTGGTGTTCATTAACGACCGGTGTACCACAGGTCTCCAAAATTAAAAATTCAAATAGTTTATTTGCAAAGCAGGTTTAGATATATACACTTTTTACACGTCAAATTTAATCTAATAAAAAAATAAATGTAATAAAATAATAAATGTACATGAACTAAATTAAAGGTTTATTTAATTTATGTAGCAATATATATACGATTAAAATGATAGGTAAAATATATATTATACAAGGTAAAATCCAATCAACCGCCCGAACCCATACCGGAGACCCGGCCAGGGACCAGGAACAAGGTTCAATGATCATCAACCGAGCCCCCAGCGCGAATCCAGGCAGCCGGCGGCCGATCAAATCCCATCCTATATACTACATAGTAATAGGTTACATATATAAATACATGCCTACCTCCGCCCATTCGATTAGTCTTGCTAAGAAGAAGGGCAAGAAACTTAGCAAGATCATGTCTTTTTTTTTCAACATAAAACTTACACTATACAATATATGACTTACATCTACTTTAACCAAGGGATAAGAAAATAATCTCCGTTTACTTTTTCCGATATTCATCAACATCCTTGCCAAACAGTTATCTTCTCACTACCACTTCTACGCTGATGACCTGCAACTGTATATTCATGCGCCAGTAGAGAGGCTGAATGAAGCAGTTGAGTCTTTGAATAAAGATTTAAACAAACTAGCCGAATGGGCAAAGACTTTCGGTCTTCTAATAAACCCAGGCAAGTCACAAGCTCTCATTATTGGTAGCTCAAGAATGTTAGCTAAGGTGGATATGACCGTGTCTCTAAGGTTATTTTTAGTAACACTGTCATATCGTATACTGATAATGTAAAAAACTTGGGAGTGACTTTTGACAAAACATTATCATGGGCTCCTCATGTGGAATCTCTCAGCAGAAAGATGTATGGTACTTTTTTCATGCACTGAAGCGTCTGCAAAGCTTTCTGTCAAGCAAAACCAAAATAATGCTAGCGCAATCTTTTCTTCTTCCCATTTTAGATTATGTGGACTCTTGTCGTCTGGACCTCACTGAGGAGCTTCTCAATAAATTTGAATGTCTCCAAAATTTCTGTATTTGTTTAACTTTTTCTCTCCGTCTCCGTTTCATTTGCAGTTAGATTGGCTTCCCATTCGTCTTCGCAGAAACGCTCACATACTTTCTCTTCTTAACGGTGTCCTGAATAACCCCTGCTTCAGTAAAGCAGTTCCACTCAACGCCACAACAACGGTATTCCAAACAGAGCTGGCAGGTATACTCCTAGCGGCCAGGGCAGCGACTGCGATTTGTACTAGCAGGCCCTGCGACATACAGGTCACAATAACTACAGACAGTGCGGCCATACTATCAGCGCTCAGCAAACCTGTAAGTAGATCTAAAATCATTGCAGACCGTCATGCGGAACTGCAAAACCTGTCGACCATGTGCAAAGTCAAACTATACTGGACTAGAGCGCACAACGGAATTGAAGGTAACGAACAAGCAGACTCTCTGGCTAAACTAGCATCCCATATGGGAATAACGACACAAGGTACTAATCTGTGTCGACCATCGGCAGAAGCAATCAGGGGTGAACTACAAAACATGGACAGAACGAAACGACTGCCGGCTGTCAAAACTAATGATACCGCAGTCGAATGGTAAGGTAACAAGATACTTATTAAAACTAAAACGGTCCGACCTACGTGACATGGTAGGTATCATAACTGGACACTGCAACCTAAACAAGCACCTTTTCACCACAGGTGGCACCGAAAGCCCTCTATGCAGAGGGTGCCTTCTAGAGGACGAGTCAGTGGAACATGTGCTACTCCACTGCTCCGCAACCGAAGACATAAAGACGAAAAGCAGGGATTGCGACGAGCTCCAACTTCCCTTCACTGGACCAGTTTATGAGTCAGAATGCCGAAGCTGTTCGGCTCTACTTTAAGGAGCTGTCCTGGCTGGGCTGACTGACCGGGGGGAAGTGCACAATATTCACGATTACCGAGAATCAGTGCAGGACTTATCGCCCCCGCTACGAATTTAGATTTTTTTTTTAGAACCCCTCCTTTCTCGTCTATTTGCGGGAACGATTCTCATTTTATCCGATCACGGTAGAGACATACGTTTGTGTAATAGTAGAACTTTGGCACTTCCAGCAGCAAAAACTGGCTTCTACAATGACTCATTTACTGCTTATTTAAGATTACGGTAAAGCACTTTCTCCACACGGAATACCCCTCAAAGTAAAACCTCATTTAAATATCCCGTATAGTACATTTTATTAAATATGGCTATGGTAAAACAATTTGGTATAAGTATTTGTTGTAAATATTTAAATAAAAAGTTGCATTTTGTTTCCTATCATTATTTATTATCAATTACAGTGCGCGCCAATCTTTTAGTCGCCTCTGAATGAGTTACGAGTGCAAGCTTGCGCAGGTACAGTTAAGGAAACAATAATATTATCAACTTGGAAAGTGTAAAGTGGGAGTATAATATAAGTGGGAAGGTGTACTTGTTGTACCTATTTATTTGATTATTTATTCATTATTTTAGTGCAATCTTAACTATATAAATAAAACGCATTAATGTAAACATCATTTTCCTACACTGTCGACTTAAAACGCTATAACGTCCGCGAGGCATAACAACAACAATAAACTTTAACAAACTAAATTAACAAAACAACAAATAAAGGAAACAAAAACAATAAACTATAGATTCAACGATAAACATAACGAATTATAGAATTTTTTCCTCGAAGGTACTTTTCATGCAACGCGCACGTGTAGTGTACGGAAGTAGCACTAACACTAACGCATAGTGTTGACACCTGCTAAATGGCGAGCGGGGGGTGTGGTGCGGCACGCACGGTTTGCTCCGCGCCCTCGCTCCTGTAACGTCCCCCTGACACCGTAAATGGCTATTGCGTCGCCTCTTGCGGCTATCTTCAGAGGCGACTAAAAGATTGGCGCGCACTGTATCATTTACACTACCCTCGCTTAATTCCATTAATATATCTTTCTTTCCCCCTAAGTTTGCCTGGAAGATATTGTTATTAGCAATAAGTCTCGCCTTGCATACAGTGTTTTTTATTATAATCAAGTAGATCAATTTATTTTTCTTAGTTTAATACTCTTTATTTAAACTTTATTACACTTATTTTTTATGCAGGTTCGTCTTAAGCATATTTTTTGTTGGCCCAAATTTTACACATTCTTTTATGTAATATTTTGTTTGCATGGTAGCAACAATCGTGTCGGTTCTAAGTTCATTTCTGTGTTCGATCTTATTATTTTTAAGTGAACTAAACACGCGTTCAACAGAGGCATTTGAGAAAGAATACACTGAAAACGTGTTTAAATTTAGAAACAAACTTTGGCCGAGTACATTTTTTAAATGGAAAACTTTAAGCTAATACTCTTCAGCGTCATCTGATCTGAAGGATGCAAGTCGTAGCGTTTATGATCAAGTACAGCGTGTTCTCGCCATTCATCGTCAACAGTCTGGAGATTGTAATAATCATGCAACGCTGGAAACATTACAGCGAGCGGCCATTTCTCGGATTGCGTTTATTATTTGTGAATGGGTCGAGACCAGATTAGTGAATTCCCTCAAAATCCCCTTTTTAGTCTCAATCCCCTTTTTAGTCTCATTCTCCTCTTTGTTCTGCATATACTTGAAATTCCCCTCAAAAACAGTGAGAATCTAGAGTTCTCGACACGTCTGTACAGGCATCGGCACGGTTTTTAAGGTACGAGCATAGGTGGTGGGGGAATGCGCAGAAATCATTTATTGGGACGAGGACAGAAGGGGGGCGCTGTGATTGGTTTGTTAGTCGCACACTGTTTCCCGCGCTGTTACCGCGCGTCTCTGACCCCCGTTCATTAATTAACACTTTCGTCAGGTTCCAACCCTGACAGCAGGATAGCGTATACAATTTTCAACGCGTGCGACAAAGATGGCAATAGAACCCGTGTCGCGACCCCTAGTCTATGAACGCGCCGCTGGGCTCTTGGGTACAGTCGCGCACACAAATATTTTAGTAGAGCGTTTTGTGATCTGCAATTTAGTTCAAGATGCCACAAAACAGCTTTTTGACTAGACAAGCAAGGGAAATGGTATACGACGTGCACTGTTTCATAAAAACGAAGACAGTTGAAATAGTTGAACGTTTAAGAGGTAATAGAAAAGAAGCTACCGGTGAATTGCAAAAAAACTTGAATCGCGCTATTATAGGATTGAAACTTATTCAAAACAGAACAGAGCAAAGTTTCATTTCTACATTAATTCAAACCTGAAATGTAATTTAAATGTAATCCTGACCACTTACCGAATCTACAGTATGAATTTGGCTATATAAATAAGTAACTTTATAGAGGTAACGTTTTAGCATACCATTTGGTAAGCAGTTAACTATTGCCTTTTTTATATTCGTGTAACTTTTACTCATATTAAAACTATGACAGAAATAAATTTCTATGTTTGAACACTTGGCGATTTATCCATCGCAAGGAGATATAAATTAACATTATATAATTGCAGTATAGAAACGCAGAAAGAAAAGTAAATCTGGATGTGAGGAGCTCTGATTCCCGGTTCAGGTTCAGAGTTCCCGGTCTCTTTCTTTCCTTTTGATGTTTTTAATAAAATTGTAGTGTCGTATCAGATGTCTCAACATCTTTCCCCTTCTATTACGAGTAACTATGGTCTTCTTCAAAACTCGCTTTTCGTTTACAATCTCCAGGACCTCTTCATTGCTCTTCTTTTCCAACTTATTATTTCCATTCTTCGCCAACACCAACACCACCACAACTGCCTTTATTATAGATAGTAACTGAACTACTTATTATTATAATAAAGGCAGTTGTGGTGGTATTGGTGTTGGCTCATAATAAAAAAAAAATATTGACATATAAAATAATACTTACACAAAACTAGGCGGAGTGGGTGACCGAGATTTTTCAACGCGTCGCGATCGTGGCGAGTGAGAGCGATGCCTCTCGCGCTCTCGAGACCGACTGCGAGACCTCGACCTAGACCTCGACCGAGATCTTCGGCGACCTAGAGAACAGATTTAAGAGAGTTGCTATACCAAGTTGAAAACTGAACCTAAGTGCACGCAGGTATGATAGTGAATTTTTTTTTTTATCCAGTTTCCCTCGATTTGAATTTTTCAGGGACCTTGTTCTTTTTTTAAATATATTTATTATTATATTTATTTGCATCATTATACTTTTACATCGTTTATTATGTTAATTAAATTTTTATTGAATATTATATTACATGTATTTGTTTATCTTTAATAAAATTTTTACTGTTATTATAATTAATCAATTAATTTTTTTTTATTTATTTATTTTTATTTATTAACGTATATAGAAATATGTATTTATTTTCTTTCCTGGGGCACTGCCCGCTGCTTTACGTCTTGTTAGTTTGTGCCACTGCTTTCATGACGTCGATGCAGTATTCGGCAAATTTCGGTCCTGAACTCTTACCCGCCAGGAGGGAGCTCCAGTTTGAGGTTTCAATGTTCATGTCGAACTCAAGTTCGAGGTATGATTGTGATGACTGATGTGATGATGACCAAAATGAAATTTTTGTACACTAATATTACATATAGATAAAATTTGTTCATTTGTATGTAGGGGGTAATATCTGGGACTACTAAACTGATTTTGAAAATTCATTCTCAGTTGTGTCGGTGAGACTCTTCATTTGCACGTAGGTTATAGTTTATTTCCCGGGGAAGGGCAGTTTCCTTCAGAAACAACAGAACGAAATTATTTGCGATTTGAAAAGATATGATACCGTAGTTTAATCAACGGCCTAGCCCGTGTCTGAAGGCTACGATCTCGAAGTTTAGCCTGCATCTTAATTGCGCGTCTATAGTAAGTACGCGTTAGCATGGCGGTAGCGGTCATTCACCCCTTCTCCCTCTTTAATCGTTCCGCATAACGTGCGTAAGAGACAGTTTTCTAAGCGTACTATAGCAGCGGGGCCAATATGGCCGCTACTTTAGTACGAAAGTAAAAAAGGGGTGAATGACCGCTATCGCCATACTAACGCGCACCGAGTATTCTACGTAGGGCGGCTGACATGTAATCTCCTTGGTCAGAAATATATACAAAAATAATGCTGGCTGATATGGATTTATATTCGTTTGTTATTCTATTTTCAAAATGTATTACATTCATTTGTTTATTGCATCACGTTTATTTGTCTCCTACAATTGTTTCGAACATGTCGGTAGAGAAAGTGAAAATGGATAAAATCGAGCAGCGTGCGGTGATTAAGTTTTTGACTAAAGAAGGGAATACGCCTTCGGAGATCAGACAGCGTATGTTACGTGTGTTTGGCAGTTCGTGTTCTTCCGAATTTGTTATAAAGTTTTGGTCAAGGCAGTTTAAATTAGGTCGTGAGAGCCTCGAAGATGATCCTCGTAGCGGAAGACCAGTTTCGGCCGTCACCGATGAAAATGTAGCCAGGGTGAAAAAAATTATATTAGAGGACCGACGAGTGAAGCAGTGGGAGATAGCTAGAGATGTGGGCGTCAGTAAAGAGCGAGTCAATGAAATAATTCATGAGCATTTGAACATGTCCAAGGTTAGTGTACGTTGGGTCCCTAGAATGTTGACTGCATTTGACATGGAGAGGCGTGTCAAATGTTGCGAAGAGTTTTTGGACATAAGTCGAGGGAAAGAGGAAGAAATAATTTCTAGAATTGTAACATGTGATGAGACTTGGATTCGACAATGGGACCCGGAAAGTAAGCAAGAGTCGTTACAGTGGAAATTTAAGGATGAGAAGCCGCCTCGGAAATTCAAGGTCTGCCCATCGGCCGGTAAACTTATGGCTACAATCTTTTGGGACACAGAAGGGATTTTGCTCATAGATTATTTACCGAAGAAAACTACAATGAATGCTGATTATTACTCAAACTTATTATATCAACTAAGAGAGACAATAAAAGAAAAACGGCGAGGTAAACTAAGCAAAGGAATTCTGAGTTTGCACGATAACGCACCAGTGCATACCGCACGCACAACAAAGCTAGCAATTAAAGACAATGGCTTCGAAACCATTGACCACCCCCCTTATAGTCCAGATCTAGCCCCCTGTGACTATTTTCTGTTTAGACTTCTCAAGAAAGACCTCAGGGGACGAAGGTTTATGACCGATGACGAAATGAAGGCAGCGGTTTCTGACTATTTTGACGACAAACCGAAAATATATTTTTTTAATGGCTTAAATTCAATATTTGAAAAATGTAATAAGTGCATTTTATTAGCAGGGGACTATATAGAAAAATAAAAATAAACTATCCAGTTACGTCTTTTCTTTCATAGTTAGGTAGATTACTTTTCAGCCTCCCCTCGTAGCTACGATTACCAAGTTTTTTTAAGGTACCACTTGCGGTCTTCGTTGCGCGACCACTAGCTACGATCTTAGTCTAGTCTGTGGTCTCAGTTGCGTCTTGTGTACTACGATCTTGAACTACCTACAGTAACTACCTGAGTACTAGCTACGATCACCAACATCAGCTCTGCATTACATGGCCCACAATAGCTTTTGAGTCATACTGCAATAGGAACTAAAGTTCTGATAATAAGGATAAATAATAATAAGTTGCGAATTCCGCATAGCCCTCATAAAAAAGATGCTCATATGGACGAGTTTTATCTATGTTTTTTAGTTTCGCCAACCCATATAGTTTTCAACACTATCTCTTGAGTTTCCAGCAGACAAAAGTCAAGTTTAAGTTTACGGAGCAGGTTGACGGGTGATCTTCTCTTGTTCTGGTCTCTGGGGCTGAGGGTTTCACTCACTTTCACGTCTCCAGGCGACGCGTCTTCGGGGGGAGGGAGACCGCGAGCGGGACTTCGCTGGCGATTTCTTCTCTGGACTCTTACTCTTAGATCTGAAAAACAAACCATTACCATCAGCAATGAGAATAAAATGTTACAGAATGACACGAGTCAAGTCTCAGAGGTTCCATCGTGTTAGTTCGTAAACCGAATTTTACCGAATTAAAAGCGACTACAACCATATCAATGCAATCACAAAAACAACTGACGCGCTCGAAGCGGCAACGAATAGACGCTGAGGTGGAAAATGAGTTTATTTCTTTTTTTTTGGTCGAGCGAAAAGGTAAATCTTTGGAAGCTGAGTCTTGTATTTCACTAACCTATATCGGCGGCCGGGCGGTGTGGGTTGTTTCTGCAAGTCCTTAGGTATGGGTGAGGGTGATTTTGATTTCTCTCTTCGGCTTTGAGCTATCTCTTCTTCTTTTCGTTTCCTTGCTGCGTTTTTGGCTTTGTAGTACTCATATAGACCTAGTTTCTCCCAACCCTCGCTGTAAAAGGTTTTAAACTTTAAATTAATTCGAAACAGAGTAGGTAAAGCATTTTTTTTATGTTTAGGGTAATTTACGTAAATGTTTAGTTTATGTCTTATACGTTGTAGAGATTCCGTCAATGTAGATGTAATTTGTGTAATTTGCTCGAAGGCGCTTTTCTTGATACTCCTAGAAAACGCGACGTCATCAGTCTTTGATAATAAAGGAGACACAGTATTCTCGTTGTTTCAGAACAATCTGCTCAACAGTCTTTGAGATTGAGAATCAGACACCGAAACTTTGGGGTTTCTGTTTTTTGACAGGACCCTAGAAAAGGTAATATTTACTTGTCTCTAGGTCGCTCGTGGTTGGGCGCGGCATAGAAAGCATCTACAGCCGCTAACAGTCTTTCATTCGGTGGGGCGGGCGGTGGTAGACGAATCTTTTCTGGGTCCAGAGGCCTGTATTTGACTTCCTCCAACTGCAAAAGAATATAACAATGAGGCCAATTTTTGGAAGAATTAAAATAGTAAAAGATTAATAATATTTACCATGATTAGTGGGACCATGAGCCCAGCGGGCAGTTCGAAGTAAGGTACAGAGGGCATTAACTCTTCGGCGCAAGTATCTTGGTAAGGGGGGAACCCTGGTGGAGGTTTCGTCAGGTCCGGAAGACCGTTTTGGAATGCTAATAACGCTGAATCTTCTTGCACTTTAAAACCTGGCGGGGGTTCTGAAAAGTTTACATTGGGCAGGTGTGTCAGGTCGGGCTCTTCTACTGTTTCATTATTTTTCTTGCTATTTGTGATTTGATCAAATGTCTGACTGTCATAACTGTTTTCGTTGCCACTTATACTGTTATTCGAGGGATAGTTATCCCCACTTTCGCTGCCATACTGTTGGTTATTCGAGTTGAAGTTCTGGTCATATCCGCTCCGGTTAAAGCTTTCGTTGTTAAAGCTTTGATCATTGTAGGAGTTGTTTTGAAAATTGTTTTGGTGTTGCATGCTATCATTTTGGTCATGAGTATTATTTTGGAGTTCTAAAGCATGCTTTTGCATTTCCAACTGTTGTATTTGCTGCAATGTATGAGCAACGAACGCTTGATGCTGGGTTTGATAGCTGGAATAAACAGGGACAAATTAGAATACACACTCAGGTGATAAATGGTCTTAAATACACATAAACATACTTTTCGAACGTAGATTTGGTTTGTTGCGTCAGATGTGAGATCACACCGGAGTGCTGAGTAATCAGGTTGTTCTGATACTCTTGATAGGAGCTTGTAGGACTCTTCATTTTGTCAATGACGGCCGTCTCGAAATAGTTGGACTTGGATTCCCAGAGCTTGAGCAGTTTGTTGAGCTTAGCTTCCTGTTCCTCAGTAACAGCTGAAACAGCGAGAGGATTAACTACATGCCGTATAAGCCAGATTCAGACTAAGCAAGATACCTGAAGCTCAACTCTGCTATTTACAAAATGGCCCAATCCTACTGAATTCTTAGACGTAGTGACAATATTACAGAAATATTAATGTGAAAAAAATATATGTTTAACAATTCAAATAGAATAGAAGCTTATGTAAAAAGTAGAGTTGAACATTTGAGTGTCACAAACCACAGGCGATGATGGTCACAAGACTATTGAAATTAGTTTGATGATGAAAATACACAAACGACAAAAAAAGACCTAAATCTCGAGGGCATTATTATAAATATGTTACCTATACTGGCATTGCAAAACATGGGAACCACCACATTTTCCAAATTTTTCTTGAGATCTTCAGCGTTTTTGCGAGCACTGTAATTAGGAATAATAGTATCACAGACACCGAATGTACGAGAAACGTAGGAAGAAAATGTACAGTATATAAAAATTCACATAAAATATTAGTCATAACAACAGTTTCAACAAAATACATGTATTTTTGTAAGGCTTTCAAAATTTTATATAACAATCAATGCACGTTATTTTTATGGCTTTTTATTAGAACATAAAAAACAGTGCATGTGAAAATTGATAAGAGTAAAATAGTTTGTAAAAATGGTACAAATATACTATCATTATCATGAAAACAATAAAATGTAGGTCAATTGAGAGTTTGTATTTGTAATGTTAAATCATTTTACATTGTATTATATCAAGTTAAGATAAATTAGAAGTAGATTCATATAAAAAAGTAAATAGCTTAATAAGGTATCATAATCAGCGGAGAGACTGTAGAAACTTTCATATTTATAAAGCAGATAATGCTAATACCCTACAAAGGATTAAAAGTTCACAATAATAAGACATATGACATGAGAAACTCAGTGAAATGAAATGAGCAGGAGAAATAGAAATAGTTCACTAACCAGTGATGAAGCACATCATTCACCAGGTAAATGATGTGGAGTTTCTGAGTGAACGCTGCTCCGGTCTGCGTCACCTTTCTCAGGAGGTGCTGGGATATCACCTTGCCAGCATCATGCGTTGTTGCATGTTGCAAAATCCAGCCTTTCCCTACAATCACAGTTTATATCACAACTAACCCTTCCGGTCCCTTTACTGTCGTGCGGATTTGCGCCCGCGTGCGTTTCACACCCGCAAGAGAACTGCCTGCTTGCGTATATGTTTTACTAGCTGCTGCCCGCGACTTCGTCCGCGTGGAAGATGGTGCTGCCAAAGTGTAATCCCTTGGGAATCCCGCAATAAAAATTATCCCAGTTTTAAAGTTTGAGAATAAAGCCGACTTTGAAGGCTTTAATTTTAGTTTTAGTGCTGTCAAAACATAAATTTTCCCAAAGTACTTTAGCTTCTGTTCCAAACATTTAAAGACCATTTTACAATCAAGAAAATTTAGCTTTGACAGCATTAAAACTAAAATTAAAGACTTCAGAATCGGCTTTAATAAGTGATCTCCAATCCTTCTTTCTTTGTAATCCACGTCTCACTGCTGAGGATCGTATACGTACAGTGGTCATGTACCGCATCAAAACCCGTTCAGTAGTTTTTGAGTGATGCATGAAATAGCGACTAGCGACCGAAGATATATCTGATACAGAGATTTAAAAGATGATCTAACTTGTCTAAAAGTTCTTCTGTGAGATCAGGATAACACACATCAGCGTAATCAATAATAGAAAGCAAGAGAGAATTGACTAATGTGACTTTGGCAGAATATGGAAGAATTTTTTGCATGCGCTTTAGTGAATGCATTGAGGCAAATATCTTCTTACTGATTTCTGCAACCTGCAAGTCCCAGGACATATTGTTGGAAATGTGAAGCCCCAAGTTTTTGACAGATCTACAGTATGTAAGTGGCGTGCCATTGAAGCAGATTGTAGGTAAAGTGGAGATATCAGTCTTGTCGATCAGGGCCCTGCTCCCAACTACCATCACCTGCGTCTTAGATGGGTTCACAAGTAGACCAAATTCCTTAGTCCACGCACTAATCCAATCAAGATCGGAAGAAAGCTTATGTATGGAATCTCGTAAGCCATCTTGCTTATAAGACAAGTATAACTGAAGGTCATCAGCATACATGTGGTAAGAACAGAAAAAGACCACGGAAACAAGAGTATTGATAAATACGGAAAATAGTAATGGAGAAAGTACACCTCCCTGTGGGACCCCAGCAGTAATGTTACACCACTCGGAATAAGTGTCATCAACACATATACGTTGTTTACGCTCACGGAGATATGACTGAAACCATTCAGCAGCTGTTTCCGATAAGTTGAGCGAACGGAGGATAGCGAGAAGGATATCATGGTCTACTCAATTAAATGCACTACTAAAATCAAGGAGAGTTAGGATACTGAGTTACCTATCGTCCATGGCTTCACTAATTTCGTCAGTGATTTTAATGAGTGCAGTACTGGTACTGTGGGATGGACGAAATCCCGACTGAAGAGGATTTAGTGTTTGTTACAGTGAAGTGAAGGTAATACGAGAATTGACGATGAGCTACGCGTTCAAGCACTTTGGAGAGAAATGCTACAGCTCGCGTATTGTAAAAAGAATACATCTGAATTTAGGCAATGAACCTGCGCACAACACGATTATCGGTCTCTTTGGCGGTACGGAGTAGGGCGCGACGGGGGAACCGGGGGAAATCTCCAAACATCTCCACCGCACGGCCCCGCCCCCTAAGCTATTGGCCTTAGAATAAGGAATACTATTGGCTGTTTGTTTCCCGCACATTTCGCGATTGGCTCCTCAGTCGACGTGTGTTTGCTGTACTGCGTTCAAGCGTCTATTTATGTATTGTGTTATATGAAGAAAGACGATAGAAACACAAATTTGACACAGTGTAATTATGTGGTCAGTTTTAAATTAAAACTGTATCGCGAAATAGGTTTTTTTCTAGACTGTTTCTAGACTATAGTTTCCTATAGTACCTACTCGTACTTACCTCATAAGGTTGAATAATTATGCAATATCACCCGTCAGCTTGTAGTGACCGCAAGCACTTTTATGCGCGACTGTATACATGCGTAAACTCATTCCCGGCTAGCTGCAGATGTATTCTTTTTGCAATACGCGAGCTGTTGTAGTATAGAAATTGGTCTATAGTCCTTGAACGCGGTTGGATCAGATTTTTTGAGGACAGGGACCATATAGGCGAGTTTCCACAGGTCAGGAAAAGTATTGGACGACTAAAAACTGTTAAATATATTAATTAAATGTAATTAAACTATTATTTAAAACTTTTATATACTACATAAACTATTATTTTATACTATTAGTACTATTATAAAATTGCATTTTTTTTTCTTTAAAAGCTTATAGAACAAGCGAATGGGCATTCGGAAATAATTTTAAAACTTGTGTCCAAAATCAGAGTTTCTGCTAATTAAGGCGTTATATACTGCAAGAGTGCTGCCACATCAGAAAAAAAAAAAACTTACTAAATGAATGATTGAAAATCTGATCAATTAAATGCCTGAAAATAGCAATAAACTATTTTTTCATAGCAAAATTTTCACAAACAACATCTTTTTATAGCTAGAATTTTCACTTATGCCAAATGTGTGTTTTTGGAAAAAGTTAAAATTGTATAACCCGGAGCATTAAAGAAAAGAATCTAAAATGGCGGCATGTACCTGTAATTTTATTGCTCAGTGATACAGACAGCATAAAAAGTTGTTTCTTTAATATTTTTTTTGTTATATATTTGGTCTATTTGAATATACAAGGTGAAATTTAATCAACCGCCAGAATTCATACTGCAGACTCGGTTAGTGATCAGGAACAATGTGTACTGACACCACCGGCGAAATTTGAAAAAAAAAAATTTTTGCTCCTATACTGCCTAGACTAGAAATTGTATTTGAAATAGTCCAGTTCACAGAGGAAGAAAAATTATTTTTTTTGGGTTTTGCGCAAAAAAGGGTCATTTGATCTTGTTCCTGATTACAAACCGAGTCTCCAGTATGAATTGTGGCAGTTGATTAAATTTCACCTGATATTTGAAATTAACAAAAACAACAATACCTAACAAAAAACAACAAGAACGAGTGAAATTTAACAAGAAACAAGTAACAATGTTTTGGGAAACTAGACGCGTGGAGTAAGCTTGAGCGGCAAATCCAGACTATTTTTTTTTGCATGCAGTGCGCAGGTGTGCGACTGAAGACAGATATACTGTGCGAGTGAGAGGGGATCATGATGGGCGCCATCTAAGATTCTTTTCTTTATTGCTCCGGGTTATAGCTCATTGAAGACATTGTGTAAGAAAGAAAACTATGCTATTTAAAAACAGTTCACTACTATTTCTAGACATTTAGTTGAGCAGACCTTCAATAAAATTATTCTGGTAAGAAATTAATGTTTTTTTTTTTCTAAAATGGCAGCACTTTTGCAGTATACAGTGCCTGAAAGCTAAACATTCCAATAAGAAGTCCTTTCAAGGTTGACTACTAATTTTCGTCCTTTGAGTTTTCTTTTCTAGTACAGAATATAAGCCAGAATTACTCACAGACGACAACTGCTGCATATTAAAAGATCTCTGCATGTTGTCAACACACATGGAGGAAATCCACACGTTAGTAAAGGGATTTTTCTAAATGATATATCCACTTTTGTCTCCCTTATTGTAAATTACATTCATAATAACATTTACGGCATTAATCTATGTTGTTGTTAATGTGTTCTTTTATTAAGCTGATTGAAAAGTAAATTAGTGACTCACCAGCGGAAATGCTATCCTTAGTGCATGTGTCAATGATGGGCTGTAGAATGTTATCAAGTTCCGTGAGGCTTATTTTATTCTCATCGGCCATTCTCTGAATGGTCTCTATCTGGGCTTTGATTACCAGCTCATTGATCTTAGACTGCTGTTGCTGAATCAATACCTAAAAATAGTACAATGATTTAGAGATTGTGCAACTAGTTAGACCACAAACTAAAAAAAATCAAAATTTAAAAGCCTGACTAGAAAACACCTTGCTGTAACCAGAAGTTTACAATGCCTGTAAATAAAGTTAAATTTTTCTATTATTTTGTACTGACTTAATAATTATATAAACAAATAAATTAATGGATACAACAAGCATGCAGTCGCATTTGTATGAAAACATTCATGGCGGGAAGAAATTATGTATAATTTATTCAGTACACCGCTATCTCAACAATAAATCAGGAAAAAAAACTCACTGCATGTTGAGCGTTAAGATTGTTTTCCGACTGTGTGATTTGCTCTTTAAGTAGGTTGATCTGAGCGTTGATGGGGTCAAGGTCCGGGAGATGTTGCGGTGGCGCTGACTGCGCCGAGGAGTTGGTGATCCACGGCAGCGGCGGCTGCGCACTCGGCGGCATCGCGGGCGACCCGCCGGCCTGTTGGGGCAGTACATATTGCCTGTTCTGAGCCATATAGGCTCCCGCGGGTGCGGGAGCCGCCTGGCCACCCGCCGATTGCTTTAGAACTATAAACAGCGGAGGTGCACTTGAGTTCGGTTATTACAACAGGGAACTTGCGATCTGGGGACCGCTAACATTCTGCGACTTCCAACAGATTGAGATCATGCTTACTTGCTTGTTCTGTCGTCACTTTGTACTGGTAGTAGTTGAAATGCTCCCCGCCGTATAGGAAGCTGAACTTTGGATTATTCTTTTGCTTGTTTTTTGTCATCTTCTCGAATTCGGGGCCGTTTCTGGCGACAAACTGGGCTAGTTTATCTATTATGTTTCGGAGATCTTGATCTGCAATAAAAATAGTTTTCAAAGTTATGCCATAAATAGAGGTTCAAGAAATAGCGGTTGTGCCACTAACGAACCCTGGGGCGGCTGCGGAAGATCCATTTTTAGAGGTTAGGAAGATGCAGTCTATGTTGGTATTTTTTCAGAGAAGGAGACGGCGCTCGATCATTCTAATCTTGATAGAAGATACGGTGGTATCTTCTTACGTAAAATATTGAGTGAAGTAAAAATAATACGTATCACACTTAAAATCACTTTAGTTTTATCGACACAAATTACAATTTTTCACAAAAAATAAACGACACACCGACAAGAATTTCGACGGCCATTTGTATAATTTTATTGTTTTATTTTTAGTGTTGTGGTATACATAGGTAATCGATTTATTAATAATCGATTAGAAAATAATGGTTGCAATTCGTTACTTTCTTACACTTCAATGTGTTATTTTGTCGTCTTTCTGAAATAAAAGATCAATTTAGGAATATAATTTCAGTAATACACTTTTTCGTGTGAGTGACTAAAAGAGCTAAGGAAAGTTATAATGGATTAAAAAAGAAAGTAAAAGAAACAGTTGAAAGAAAGAAGGAAGAAGTAAAAAAAAGTGTGGCGGTAGGTTCTCTAATCATTTTAGGTGCAACATTATCCCCCGGTTTCTGAAAGGCAGATTAAACAGTAGATTAAAAAAACTTTAACCGCAAATAACGGTGAAAATAAAGCATATATGAAGTCTGAATAGTGATGAATTTATAATTAAATTAGTTAATTTTTGATTTCAATGTAAAATTCCCACTTTTTCTGGCTTAATCCGCAGATAATTATTTTTTAATCTACTGTTAACATTGATTGGCCTTTCAGAAACCGGGGGTAAGCCTGGGTAAAATCACAGGTATCGGTCATTCAGTATACTCTATGGTCTACACCTACTTTAGTTTCTTAACTTATTAAAAGTAAATCATTATTTATAATATTTACACTTATCAATTCATATCATAATTTATGATATAATCAACAATAGTACGGTAAGTATTTCATACAGCTTCCACATAACACCCTGGTTTAGTAACTACCTCAAGTCAAACACATTAATGGTCGCCGAAAACTATCACACCCTCAGAATAAGGATTCTGAGATCACACCTTAAACAATAACCTCAAAAAAAAACCTTTAAAACTATTATAGCCAACTGTACACATATAAATATGAATATTCTATTACGCGCAGCCAACCTTATTTATTTTGACCATGGAATTAGTATGTACTGTTGTACGTAGTACATACTAATTCCATGATTTTGACACATCTACGACTGGCACTGTATATTAGTATACAACCAAAACGGAACTCATCCCTACAGAAAGGTATTTTATTTGTATGGCAACTTTATAAAAATGACATAGCACGAGAGCCAGTTTTTGTGAAAATGAGCCATGAAATCGTGTCGGATGACGTCACGTGACATACCGTTAAGCTCACTTTGATTGCCAATAACTTCGTCATTTTCTGAGATATCGAAAAAATAATTTTTATCACTGTTTTTTGCTTAATAAACGCAATTGATTTTCAAAAAAATCTCAATATTATGACACGGGCTCATTACGACCGCGACAGCGACCTACGGGTCCAATATAATAATGCGTTTAGGGCACTGTAGGGGCTGCCGTGGCAGTGTAGCGTGTCAGATATGTTTGCGGAGTTGCAGACCAATGGCTTCACCGCGATCATGAGAAAGAGGTGCGCCTCTGCATTTGCCCACCTTCGCGGTAGCACCAACGGCATTCTGAAGGTATTTTCAAATCGGTGGGACTCTCCTCTCTTACGGAGATGGATGCAGCTCCACACTAAATTAATTAATAAATTAAGAATTTTGTACCTACCAATTAAGTTACTGTTACTAATACTCTATGGACATTTGTCTGAAATAAAAATATTGAACTAAATTACCTTCCACCGGTAAGTAAAATTATCCATAAAATGAATTTAGGTACTTCTCCTCAAACCACTACGTAAACAAAACTCTATGCAACTCATGTACTCAGAGGGTATGTCATTGCCGTTTAACAGGTTTGCAATAACGGTGATCAACTTGTCGACCGGTACATTGGTGATCAAAAACTTGCAAGAAATGGTTAAAAGTAATGAAGAGGGGTGATCCATTCGGAGATAATAGTACAGTGTATTGTTGCGAAGACCACTTTGACGAGAGTATTACTTAATTACTTACTAATATGGACGAAACCCTCATTCATTACGTAAATCAGACATTTCCTTATTAATAATAAAGTTTGGTTAATATACCTACCTAATATTACTCAATTTTTCGTTGTAGTACCGAACCCTCATTTATTATACAACGCAAATCAGACTCGCTCTTCGCCTTTTTTGTTTGAACATGATTACAGACATACACACTAAGTTTGTCGGTGAGCGAGATTATATTATCTATGGGTACAATGTGGCGAACAGTGATGTTTTATATGAAATGAAGGCGGGGTTAGTTCGTCAACTCACCATCGGCAAAATAACGCGTGTATTTATATTCTGTTTTGGTGTAATAATCAGGTGTAAGCATATTGAGTACCAAAGCCACCGAGCGAGCTCAGGTGCCATCTATGAAAATGCAAAGCAAATACATATTAATAGAACCAGTCCCATCCATAGGCATGGGCAACTTTATTATCGCTAACCGTCAATAGGTGTCGCTCGCTATTCAAAGAAAATCAAAATACGCACATGACTTTTCACAGAGGTGAGACCTAGCTAGATCGTTTTTTTTTTTAATTGTTGAATAGACCCCAAAAAATTGTCCCGTTATTACCGAATAACAAATCGCCATCCGCCCGAGTTCACTCGAATCCGACTGTATGTATATTATGCGACAGGCGGGAGATTTCATAGTGACATGTGACATACATATTATATGTTTGCTAACGTTACAGTTGTCAGCTCCCGTACTATGTTTTTGTATTGATCGGTCTTACGAAGCTACAACGACTCTTTTTGTTGCAAAATACGCTTATAGTCATTGTAATACGATCTAATTTAGAGAATTATTTTTTCATTACAGGCAGACAACTGCTGTCATTTTATGATTTTATCCGACGTGAATGTCGTGAACTTTATTCTGTCAAAAAGTGCAAAGTGGACTGGTAAATAAAATAAAAATCAAACAGAATGTCTTCTTTGGTGAGTAAGATTCTATAAATTCATCTACAATTAAAACTTTGCCACAAGGAATTTTCGTCTAAGTATTCCAATTTTTCTGCGATTGCGATAGGTTAAAATGTCTAGGTCGTATTCTTTGTGTTTAGTTTATTAATTTGTTTATAAAACTATTAAACAATTTCGTTATTAATGATGCATAATATTAGCTTTCCTTATGGTGCATGGAAGTTGGTACATACTTAAGTATTTTCACATAACTACATAGATAGCCTGCTGGGGGGTGGTGAAAATTTGATCTTTTTACTTTCGACCTTAAAAAAGGTGAGACTGACTGGATACCTAGTCCACCTATAACTTAAGATATTTAAATTTGTAGTTCAGTGAGTAGGGCACCTGCCTTTCAATCTAGATACCTCTGTTACAGGGTTCAAATCATGCATTTCTTGGGATACATGCACATAATATTTACCATCTGCATGGCCTAAAAATAATGTATTTGTGCCCTAAGTGCAGTTATAAGGTTCATCAATAAAATGCTGATGAAATGGGTTTGACACAAGTGCATGAGTGTAGACTCTTCCAGTGACAGTCCACACCTTGGATTAAACAAAGGGGAAGATGAGAATGCACCTTCCATGTTTTTTTCATTCCCTGGCCTCTGAATTTAGCCCTACTGCAAAAAGATAGATAGTCATTCATCAATGCTTCCCCATAAAAGACTTTGTTTTGTGGTTTTTCAAACTATGAAAATGGTTTTCAACTGCAGTATCAAAAGCGTTAATTGTAAAATTACCTAAGTATAGTTTCAGTTTTGTGTAGCTTTGCTATTATTATGGTTCCAGCGGATGAAGGCAGCTAAATGTCCATCGGACGAGCTCGCCCTAACCAACTGTGCTCTCATCAACCCTGACGACTTTCCCAGTGATGTCAAGTAAGTGACTGTCAAGTAAGATGAATCCCTCTGTGGATGCACATGTTATGAAACTAAATTAATTCTGAATATATTTTGGAGCACATTTTTAAAATAATTTTTTTGTATCCAAAATTTGAATAACATCTTTCACTTTTCTTAATGTTCTAAAAATAGCATACATTAGTGATGTAATTGATAATATTCACATTGGCAACCTATTAAAAAAATACCCAATTAGCCCAAACCTACCACCATATCCATTACATCTAGATTTTGACATGCAGATTTATACCACTATCTATACCACCAAGGTTGCGTTTCTAAACACCTGGGTAAATGTAAAATTTAACTGTCAAAGGAGTTTTACATTTCTGACAAGATTTATTGAAAGACTTCGAGCTGGGGATCTAAAAAGGCAGACTTGGGTGAATCATAAAATTATTTGAAAGTAGGATAGAGTTTTTTCACGTGTGCAAAAGAGATGGCATTAGAACAGAATCATAATGTGGTTCATTTAAAACGGCCTTTTTAGAGGGGCTGTTCTTTTATACTCGGTGGTTGTGGAACGGGTGACAATTAATTTTTACCTTCACCCCTGCGTTTAGGAATGCTAACCAAGTTGTTAGTTGCGTTATGTTTATTAATTATTTTCACAATTTTTAGGCACATAGAAGTGTCAACTGGGCCGTCCACCACTTTCCTATTCAGTGTAAAATTCTACAATGGTGTTGACCGGGGCACAATCGGCTTCTCAGGACCTCAGAGGAAATGGGCAATATTGTCCCTTGGCCAGGTAAAATCTTAATACCATTTTATTTAGTGAAAATTGTGTTGATTCGGTGTAGCACAACTTAACTTATTTGACAGGACTGACCTTATTTTAAGCATCCCGTCTTTGTCCTTTCAATACAGAATGAGAAAGACAGAATGCTTAAATTAATTCCTGTCAAATAAGTTACATCGTGTTACCCCAAATCAACACAATTCTTCCTTTATCCACAGACATTCAGTGCCTTTATCCAGTGGCGTATTTTAAGATTAATCCCTAAATTTATTTTAAGAATGTAAGGTTTGACGCCCCATAAAATAACAAGAAAAAAGCAAAAATAAATCAATTATAAAATAAAATAAATACAACAGTGTGTTGATGTGGGCTAAGAATGGTGATAATGAATGAAAAATAACTAAAAAAGCCATGCAAACACCATTTATTAAATATTTACATTTTTTCTGATGACCAAATTAGTTACAAAATTCTTCAATGACACTGTCATAATTAACGTATTTTGTCAAGTCAGCTTCTATAGGTATTAAGAATAGCTAATTCTTAATTCCTTGTGCCGCCCCTCGCAGCCTGACGCCCCGGGCCATGGCCCTTTTGCCCCCAGGGTAAATACGCCACTGCCTTTATCTGAATATTAAAAAATAGTAAGTGTAATACTTTCAACAAGAACCACAGGTAAATTACCAGACAGAGACAGTGATGAAATCACTGTTAATAGAGAATGAGTCATCATCAATATTAGCATCACTTTAATTTTTTTGTAAATGAAGTCATAAACTGATAGTGATGGATGATCATCAAACAAATTATGTTTTATTTCTCTTGATGCTGGGTCCAGATCGGACCTGAAATATATCTTTACGGCGGGCTTTTCTTCGATGGTACATTTTAATGTCTTGCTTTGTTTAAATATTTATTTATAATTCTGTCGCAACTATGAATGAAAGAGCGAATTTCTCCTACTACAGGTGAAAACTTAAAAGGAGAATTCGGCAACAAAAACTGTTAATTATGTTATAAATAAATGATTTTGATTTTTGATTTAATCATGAGGTATTAATTTTATAATAAAAAGTATTTTATTTAATTATATAATCTTAAATATACATATACCTATCAAAAAACAAATCAAGCAACCCTAAAAAGTCATTATATTTTTATACCATTTTATTTCTCTTGGAATACCTATTAAAACTTCTAAGGTATATTAAACAATGTAGCCGATTCTGAAGGCTTTAACTTTAGTTTTAGTGCTGTCAAAACTAAAATTTTATCGTTGCAAAATAGTTCATAAGTGTGAATAACAGAAGCTAAATTACTTTGGAAAAATTTAAGTCTTGACAGCACTAAAACTAAAGTTAAAGCCTTCAGAATCGGCTTTATTAGTTACAACATTTTAGGTATAACTATGTAGATGGAGTTTTAGTCCCTGAAGAGCCTAAAACTTGATAATGCTCATCTATATAAACAACTTTGTTATAGAAAAAACCCTGAAGTCGCAAAAAAAAAACTTTCGATATATTTAACTTAAGCTATTTAGGCCTATGAAGTAGCTTTTTTTTTTCACGAGATCAAGGTTGTCGCATTTGGCAAGTTTGTATAGAAGGGTAGTATCTGTAGTTTTCCGATTTTCAGCTTTACAGAGACTAAAGATTTACCCAGCCGGTGTATTAATTATACATATAGGTAGGTATATACTCTCGGCTGTATCCCATTCCCAGAGGCAGTATTCATATACAGTTTTTACTGTTATTATTTGTTATGTTGTTATGTGTTACTTGCTATCACTGTTTATTTAAATCTTTAACATGATAAGTACATACATCCTGCACTTTTTAACAAAACTTTTTTTTTAATTTAAATGTAAGTGTTTAATTGGCACTACCTATGGCAAACCAAACTTTTGCGTCCGCAATCGCATATCACTCCCAACCTGGCTGTAACAGAATACCAGCGTTGTGGCGTAGTATGCATACATTATGTTTGTATAAGTATGTATTATTGCGTCACAGCACCATGCTGAGTTATGGCCAATTTGGTGACGTTGAATGCATGGGATAGCTTCAACCTAATCTTTGACTATTGTGATTAATATGTTAATTATAAGTACTAGCTTTAAGTTAATAGTTATTATGTACCTATATTTTGCTTTTCCATGTATTTTTTTTGTCCCCAAATAAATTTCTTTCTTTCTTTCTATATACATTCGTAATAACACAAAGTGCACAACTTAACTTTGTTGTTCTTGTTAAAAAGTTAAAAGTGAAAAATATATTAGTCTATGGAAATTCACGGCAATAGTTCAGTATAAGTTAGGTTTATGAATCAACAGCTTGAAATTAAATGTACAATTAACCATTTGTCGAAACAAACTTTAAGATTGTTTCGACAAAATCGTGACTGTGTCTGTAAATTTATTTCCAAACTGTTGATGTATAAACCTATAGAATAGAAGAGTAATAGTTTATTTGCAATGAAAATGGTTTATAGATGTTACAACATTACTTAAAACTAATCAAGTAGGTAAGCATTTATGTACAGCACATTTAACCAATTAAGGCATGCAAAAATTTAGCAATAACATTTGTTTTATATGAATAACAAAATCAATCATATTTCAATTCTTATTAATTACAATATCACAAGATTTTAATTTTATAAATTCTTTCATTTAAAGTGTAAAAGCACTTATCTACTAGCCAATTAAATAAATATTTTTTAAATAATGTGTGTGGCATACCTAAGTTTTAACTTGTCTCGTAATTTATTAAATGTTTGTATTTGCATCGAAAAGCGATTTTTTTGAGCCAACGCGATCTTTAACGTGGGAGTTACTAATCTGTTTGGATGTCTAGTATTGAATTAGCAGACGTCCTTGAGTGTGACAAACTGTTCCAGATGATTTATGTTGAAACATGCCATTTCATAAATATATAGGCTAATTAAAGCAGCTTTAGTTTTTTTTTTAATTGCTTGCATGTATCTGTTGGAGCCGCATTGCAAACAGCTCTAATACAGCGCTTCTGCATGATAAAAGCCCGATTTATACAGTTCCCTAACTTATACTAAACTATTGGTGTGAATTGCCACAGACCACTATCTTTTTCACTTTTAACTTATAAATAAAAAAAACAAAGTTAAGTTGTGCACTTTGTATCGAGCGACTGACGTTTAACCTTAACCCTTAAATGCGTCGCGTTACAGATCTGCGTTCCATAGAATATTAATTTTATTTATTAAAATATAAAAATTTGATTATGTGAGCTAAAAACATGTGTTTAATATATTTTTCAATGCAAGTGCTCGTAAAGGCCCACTTTTTATGCATCAAAACCGAACAGAAAGTCGATTATTTTGCCCTAGGGCTTTATTATTATTATTTTTTTTATTTTGTTACAATGGTTGGCTAACCTGCAACCTTTCCTGTGTACCATAAATTTTATTCTTTTTTTCCTCTGTTTAACGGCTCTGGATACAGTCCTTTTGAGCCAATCATAATTTAAAGTTCACAAGATTATATTTGTTTTATTTCCTCACACTAAATTGAAAAACGTTGTATGATACACGGGCGTAAGAGCAATAAATTACTCGGTTGCGTTTAAAACACTCGCTACGCTCGTGTTTTAAATCGTCCTCGTAATTTATTCCTTTTCGCCCTTGTAGCATAAACTACTATTTTTAAATACACTCATTGTTTATATTATGATTTATGGCGCATTTAATGGTTAAGTCTTACACAGTGCCGGTTTTAGCATTAACGGCGCCCTGGGCAAGAATTCTACGGCGCCCCCTTTCTGTTTCCTAAATTATTCATGTGCAAAAAAGGAAAAAAAAAAAACATGGGAAAGATTATTTCAATCTTCAATCATGACCAATTATTTTAACACAATTTAACAAAATTTTACCGCGCCATCCCGTGATCCATACTGACGAGGGGGCGCTGGCGCCCTGGGCGGTCGCCCAACCACGCCCTACCCTAACGCCGCCACTGGTCTTACAAAATTATCTGTTTTGGGAGCTCTTCTGCTTTGCTTGTTACACATATTTATTTTTATATCCTTTACAGCCTCTCGATGTCAAGCCCTTCAATGCCAGGCAGGCGGAGTGCCTTTGCAGCGTCATATTGGAAGTTGACTTTATGCTCAAGAAGGCGTAAGTTTTCCTATTTGTCTAGGTATTTTAGTAAATTTTTCAGTCGAGTTTTTTGTTACACAAAAAGGGATTCCGGAGATTACGCGATAAATGAATTAAAACAAGCATCCTAGAACCCAATACAAAATTGTATTTTGTGCAACTGTGACATAATGTTAGACGTTGTTACTTCGTTCGTTTCGTAATAGACTGCATTAAATCAACCGGAGACTGCACGAGCAGGCATACCCCTGTGCCAAAGGTATGAAACCGGCGGTCATACCGTTTATATAAAACTTGTAGCCGCCAAAGATTTAAAAAGTTTAGATGAGCCCCGGCACCTAAAATCTATTGCATTGTTTTTTATGTGTTTTGAATATGAAATGTCACACTTTTGGCTTTATTCGTATTTCTTGAAATGTTAGTGTACTTTAAAAATGCACACGACGGCATATTGAGACCCTTTTCTCGTCAAAATTCATTAAAGCTTCCAACTATCACTGTGTTCAGATGAGCACTGATTCCAAATGTGTGAGCGTCACCCATTTAAATTTGAAAACATTTTGATGCTATTATACTACGGTAAGGGCTTATCTTTACTTTTGAAATCTTTGGTAGCCGCGCGTTCCGCGTCATTCGCAGAATGCAGTGCGCGCGGAACGATCTCCGACAAAAATGCCGAATTGCAGTATATTTTGGTGCAGAAAGAGATCAGAATCATCTAATTAACAAAAGGATGACATTACTTTCCACCTGTAAGTATTCATTTGTCCAAATATCATTAAATAATACGCAAAATCAGCAAAAAGGACAAAAACATTCTGAATCCAAAAGTGTTGTCACTACATTGTACAAGACATAATTTGGGGTAATTTTTGAAGTTTACTATTAGTACCCCCAAATTATACTTCTAGTATTGCAAATGCCAATTATTAATGTGGCTGCATAATGATAAACTACTGTTTGCATGTTTATTTATTTTTGAATTTTTCAACATATTAAAAAATAATCACTTTTTGATCACTTATTAAAAAGTAAAACAAGACTTTATAAGTGTATGTTGAAGATTGATGTACTTACTTTGGTGTAGGTACCTACTTTATTATCTAAAATATTTACCGTCTTCACTTATTCCAAAATAGGCTATGTATTTTAATTTAAAGAAGTTTGCCATACTGCAACTTAGTACTGGGACAGCACAAACTGAACTCAAATATATATATGTATATGTAGTTGCCAATAAAGGCAGATCTAAAAACTGTCTCCAAATGAGTTCTTTGTCGCCTAGGTCAAGTAAACACTGAGCTATGTTTTTCTAATTAACTGGAGGGCCCTTCTTGTCAAGCAGAGTTCCAAACCAACGACGCGACGTTTCAACGCTCGGTATCTCGTGTGATGCAACCCCCCATCCGTTTCACTTTCATGCGTTTTGGTCTAATCCAAATAAATACAAGGTGACCTTAATTTATGTAGCCAAATTCATACTCAAGACTCAAGACAAGTGTTGAGTATAAGAAAGAAAAAAAAATATTTGATGGAAAGTGAAAAACACAAGATAGCGAAACACATAATTAAACTAATGCTAATATAACTAACTAAAATACATTAAGAAAAACATTAAACAAATAAAAGGTAACATAAATTAATCTAGTGTCTTTACCACCACCAAATGGGTTGCAACTCAGCATGTTGCTGTGTCGAGATGATCCATATCTAAAGAAACTATATTTATGCACAACCCGACACAACGCTGGTATTCTGTTACAGCCTGTGTGAGTGGCTTGCGGTAGCAAACGCATAGAAGCAATAAAACGCATAAAATTATATGTGTACAGAACAGTTATAAATAAAAGTATCAAGGTTCGAAGGTGAAATTATAAATTGTTACATGATGAATAGATTCACTTGCACTCGTTTCACAGTTAAAAACTAATTTAACCCGACCGCTTTCGGTTTTACACCATCATCAAGGGTTTGTATAAGCTAATTTGGAAGTGAAACGGTGAAGTATGTCGGTAATCTATGATAATATATGATTAACGACATACTTCACTGTTTACTACATAATTTATTGCACGGAATAACTTCCAAATTAGCTTATATAAACCCTTGATGATGGTGTAAAACCGAAACCGGTTGGGTTAAATTAGTTTTTAACTGTGAAACGAGTGCAAGTGAATCTATTCATCATGTTTTTATCCAAGTTTCACCAAGTGCCAACAGTCGCAAGTATTAATCTTGTAAATTATTCTATTGGTGTTCTCCACAAACGCAAGCTCAGCACCGGGTCAATTACTATCAACATTTTATTTTACGAAATTAGCAAAAACTCTTAACAATCCGTGATGCTGACTGCTGATCACTTAACAACCCTCTAGTATGAATTTGGTTGCATAAATTAATGTCACCTTATAATTGACTTAAAATGTTAGTAAAGTGTACGGCGTACACAATCTACGGGTTCCGTCAAAATAGAATGTAGAAAATCCGAGTTTTCGAAATGTGAAGTCATCCAAGTTTCTCCGTATTTTTCCAGAGTTCTATATTTATTCTCCACTTACGGTACGTTCTTAGATTAGGTCGCGACTCGCGTACATCCAGAAACCGAAGCTTCGTTATTCATGAGCTTTTTCTGTTTTTCACGGAACCCTTCAAATGGGTTTTATTACACTTTTAAAACATTTCTTTTTCATTTGTTTGTCTATGTGTGTTTGTGTATTTTTTTTGTGTACTTAATGTTTAACTGTTTGTTTCCCAAATATAAATATAAATATAAATATAAATAAATAAATAAATATTTCCGTTCGCAGCACATCCCTGGAGCCGTACGACTCAGACCAGATGTCACGTGACTTCCTGATCCAGTTCAGTAACCAGATGTTCACGGTGGGGCAGCAGCTAGCCTTCTCCTTCCAGGACAAGAAGGTGCTCTCGCTCGTCGTCAAGAACTTGGAGTGTGAGTGCTTTATAAGGTCGTGGTCCGGCATGACATGACGTCATGAGTAGCCGTGTACCTAAAGAAAGTTTATTTTGGGCGGGCACCCAAAGCGCAAGGGGCCGTCGATATATGACGTCATTCAAAATTTGGTGGGGGGGTCAGGTCTGCGGATGATGGTGATATCATAAGCATATATGGCTATAATGGGGGATCTTGCCAAAAGAGAATACAACATTGTTTAAACAACAATATTGATTTTGTAATACAGATAATGAAAATTAGATCAGTTTTGTGGGGTGGATAAAGACGATAGGATGATTTTAGGCGGGGCGGGGGGGGGGGGGGGGAATCGGCAAAAATCGATGACGTAATATATGAACGGCCCCAAAGAGCCATTGTATTGAAATAGTATTTTGTGTACTGTGACATAATGAGAGACATTGGAACACTTTTACCTACATCCATACAACAATAAAGTACTCACAACAACTCCCGCCCTTATTTCTTAAGCCCTGTTCTATTTTTCGGCCTTGCTTCTGATTGGTTTCAGGTAGCAATACGATATCATGACAATATCATGACAAGTGTTCGTTTTCTCATGTTTAGTGAAATTGTTAGTTGAAAATAATGTAAATAATGTCATGTAAATTGTGTGCAACTGGACATAATTAGACATTAAGACACTCGTGCAGTCTATTACGAAACCCACGTCGTTCGTTTCGTAAACAAGCACTCGTGTCCCAATATCTCAAATTATGTCACAGTTCTACAAAATACTATTGTTTGACAGTGCCTCGTTCATACTTGACAAAGTAGTGTTTGTGTTATTTCACAGCCGTGGACCCAAAAGCCCTGACTTCTGGCGCCAAAGTGGTGCCGCGGCGGGTGCGCTTCGGGCGACTGCTACCCGACGCCAATGTGACCTTTGAAAAGGCTGAGAACTCCTCCCTCAACCTGGTCGGGAAGTCGAAGGGGTAAGCAATGAGCATTCACTAAAATGCACATAAACTAAAATGCACGTAAAATTGTATGGCACTGTTAAAAAGACGGTGACTGCATATGTTCCTATACCAAAGTTATGCCCAAACCATCAAAGCACGCCTTGTTTATACGACTTGTATGAAATACGACGTATTTCGTCTTGGATCCGCAGAGATTATATCTTTTATTTCTGTAAAACATGACAGTTTGCAACCGCGCCAGTCCATCATCAACCCCGATTGGGATTTCGGCAAGATGGGCATCGGTGGTCTGGACAGAGAGTTCAACGCCATCTTCCGACGAGCCTTCGCTTCCAGAGTGTTCCCGCCGGAACTTGTCGAACAATTAGGTAAGATTCGTATTTTTATTCAGAAATTACTAAAAGCAGCGACAGCTAGCCACAGCAGCGCATTTTTCCAGTTTTGTTTTAACCTCTAGTATGTGGACAGGGAACGCAAGACGCCCCGCTCCGTGTGGGAAGGTTTGCTTTTGCCGCAACGAATATGTGTACAGGTTCGGCGCGGTTAGAGCGCGCGCGAAAGTTTAGACTAATTGTTGAAAATAACAATATATTTGTATAGGAGACTATATACTTAGCGATTGAATTTGTTTGCCAGATAACTAATGAATAATGTAGAGCAGACTAGAGCATACTTTAGTACCGAAGGTATATTGTACAGACGGTTGAATAAACCACTTCACTGAATTTGTACCTAGTGTAGGAAATGTACATATTTTGATCATAATTTGGCAATTTTATGGAGTTTGATTATAATCCCCTGTGAATTAGCATATAAACTAACTGTTTTTATCAAGAAAGTATACTTACAGAAGGAAAAACATTGAATAAATACACTTTCAATATTGCATGATCACTCACAAATCCGACATTTTGCGGCCACTGGTCATTTCAAACTAGAATATGACGCGAATAACGGTCGATTGATCGAATGTTTATGGTTCGTTCAGTCTCTTTGTATATCATTCTTTACTCTTAAAAACCATTTTAAACTATATTTTAATACTATTAAAACCTAAAATCGCATAAAGTCGAGCGATATATTCTTTGCACAGCTCTGTGTTTACACATACTCGCATGAATCACAGATCTGTGTTTAAACATATTCGAGGGAATCACAGATCTGTGTTTACACATACTAGAGGTTAAAGTCATGGAACTGGATCGTCGCGGAAAATAAAAAAAAATCTTCGTTCTTTATTCAAAATTGGTTCTACACAACTAATAATGTAAATTAGCACACACAGATGGTAAAGGATCAGATGAATTTCAACCTTAGATGCTACTTACCCGATAACAAAGATATTGTGCGAGAATCTTCCTGTTGTGAGACAAGGACGGTATTTCGCGATATTGTTGTGCATGGGGTACAGAGTCAAGGTTATTGGGGGAGTCATGCAACATATTTTCAGAAACGCTAAGTGTTAAATTTTCTTGAATGAAGTTGAGGTGCAGTGACATAATTTCTTACAGGTAGTCTTTACAGTGCTCAAAATTGTTCAGATCGCTTTGAAACTCAAGTGCTATGCTAATACTGCACTACCCCAAAATCATCAAAATCATTAGCGGTAATGTGAACGATATTTTTGCGCGCTAACAATGCTGTCTGTTATTTCGTAACGTGGGGTTACCCATTCCATGCAGTGGGACAGAATTTGGTGAGAAACTGATTATGAAAGGGCTAGTCCACAGCCGCTTGCTTATAAAGTCTAAATATTTTAAATGTATGGAATTCGTTTCGATTATGTTAAGGTGTGTTAATTCGAAAAACATTTCGAGATTTAGGTTTAATAAGCCGTATTTTAGAACTTGTGGTCTAATAAACCTCATGGTTCACCAAAGTCAATTTATTCCCATTGGAGTTTGCCATTTCTCCCTTCTGCTTGGTCTGCGTTCGGGCTTCCGATAGATTAGCGTCATTTAACCAAAAGGGTCGAACGCATATATTATGAAGAAGTTACTGGCCGGTTAGGCTTTGGCGGCAATGCATACTGAAAAAAAAAACTATTTGTGTATTCTTCTTTCTTTTCATTTTTATTTCTCAGAAATTTACACGTTAGTCTTGCTAAGTCATTGCAAATAGTGCTCTCTCTCCCTCTATCGGTCTACCTCGAGAGGGATAGACATGTTGTATCGAGCGGTTAAAGCTCGATATGGTCTGCTATGCTAGACTCCCAGGCCCTATTTCTTATATCTGAAAATACACGCTATTCCAGGTTGCAAGCACGTGAAGGGCATCCTACTGTTCGGACCTCCCGGTACGGGTAAGACGTTGATGGCTCGACAGATCGGCAACATGTTGAACGCGCGGGAACCTAAGATCGTGAATGGTCCGCAGATATTGGACAAATACGTGGGCGAGAGCGAGGCCAATGTGCGCCGGCTCTTCGCTGATGCTGAGGAAGAGGAGAAGAGGGTAAGTTGGTTATAAGTAAGATGTTTGTCTGCGTCAAAAAGTGGTTAAGTCGGATATAAGTAAGATCTTTGACTTCGTCAAAAAGAGGGTAAGTCGTTTATATTATAAGTAAGATGTTTGTCTTCGTCAAAAAGAGGGTATGTCGGTTATTATATAGTAAGATTTTTGACTTCGTCAAAAAGAGGGTATGTCGGTTATTATATAAGTAAGATTTTTGACTTCGTCAAAAAGAGGGTAAGTTGGTCATAAGTAAGATGTTTGTCTTCGTCAAAATACATTTTCAAATTATAGAAAAACATACACTTACACGGTGAATTTTAAGTGGTTTTGGAAACGAAAACCTGTGATTGTACTTTGTCAATAGGAATAAATTTTACTATAGAACCGAAAAAACAAAATAATGAATAAGTAAAATACCTACTTGACCAAAATGTATAAAACAGCAGTTTTTTTCCAAGATTTCTCAATTTTTTTTTTTATAAAAAGTTATTCGTATGAAGGAGTACTCTCGCCTGTTTCCGGCTTCCGCAACATCATCAACGTTTTGTTTCTTACCTTTCAATAACTTTTTGTCATACATAGCCATACATTGAAATGCTTCAATGCCCTGCGTGTTCAGTATAATAATGCATTCAGGATACTGATGGGGCTGCCGCGTTACTGTAGTGCATCAGGCATGTTTTCTGAGGTTCATACCCAGGATTTCTATGCCATAGTACGCAACAGAACTGCCTCGCTGATGCATAGGATGCGCGGTAGCGTCCGTCAATGGTCTCCTGAACAATATTGCCAACAGGACTGATAGTGCAATCCTGAGGCACTGGGTCTCAGTACATATGGACAGAGTCCCAATCTAGTTTATAACATAGTTAATAAGTTGTTTAATATTTGAATAAAAATATTTGATTTGATAGTAAATAAATAAATTTATTTGCAACAGTGCGGACCAAACAGCGGGCTGCACATAATCATCTTCGACGAAATCGACGCCATTTGCAAAGCTCGAGGATCCGTCGGCGGTAACACCGGCGTCCATGACACTGTCGTCAACCAACTGCTCTCTAAGATCGATGGTAACTTGCATACTTGTTTTTAGGTTGAGCTACGATCCTGACATACCGCTGTTGCTTCGAAGAAAATAGCTCTTTCAATGGAAACTGTCGCAGTTAACTCTTGACGTGTGTTTGCCGGCAGTATAATTCAAGAACTACTAGAAATTGGTTTCTTATTTTTTCGCCAATATTTAAGATTCGTAAACCGTATCGAGGAATAGCTTTCCTTAACTGTTTCTAGTAGACAGATATTAATACAAACGTGCCTATCCTTTATAAAATGAAAAAAAATTGATGTCTTTCATTTGACCTTCAGTGACGTCATCACCACACACTTCAATACGAAAAAGTATATTTTTTGAACGCACCTTAAAGCCTGACAAGGATTCGACCATTCAAATTAATATGATTTTATAAAAGATCGATTTATTTGAAAAAATCGATTCAGCATCGTTTTCAGCAAGATGTGACTAACTCGTAGTTATGTAGAAAAAAAAACTTCATCAAAATTAACAGGGTTAGCTGGGCGCAACTTGGAGTATCAGTCAGCAAAAACCAAATTCTCCACGTTGCGCCTAGCCAGCCCTATTTATTCTGATGTAGTTTTTTTTTCTGCACAACTACAAATTGGTCCCATCTTGTTATTCGATACATAGGGTTACCGACTACACGCTCCTGGTCTATAACTGAACTATATTCCAGGTGTGGACCAACTCAACAATATCCTAGTGATCGGTATGACTAACCGTCGCGACATGATTGACGAGGCGCTTATGAGGCCGGGTCGACTCGAGGTCCAGATGGAGATCGGCCTGCCTGACGAGCAGGGCCGGGTACAGATCCTTAATATACACACCAAGAGAATGAGGGAGTACAAGAAGATTGCTGACGATGTTGATACCAAGGTTTGTATTAGTGAAAGACTGCTTGTTCATGATTAGTGATGCGACGAATACGAATATTCGTATTCGCCATCAAATTACCGAATATTCGTATTCGCCGAATACTTTAATGATATTCGTAAAAAATGAAATTACTAGAAATCCCATGCAGATGTTGCATTAACCAAACACGCTCCGCTCGTCGCCACACCTATTTTCCAACAATTAATTTCCACCCAAAGTTTGTCTGGAAAAAATCGCTATAAGTGATAAGGTCGCCAATTGTTACCTTCTTTTATAAGTTTGTTCTTTTATCTATTTTATTAATGTTGATGTACAATAAAGAGTTTTGTCTTGTCTATTTTTGACTTTTGGTGAAATATTTTCGATTTCATACTTTACGATCTGCCCACGACATAGATCATTAAAAAAAAACTTAGTCTCATTTTCTGATAACCTTTAAATTGTGGGATGTTAAGTGATGCGTTTTTTGTATAATACAATACAAATACAAATAATTTATTTCTGTAACTTAATCATAAATATTTTTACAAGTTATTGGAGTCTCCTTTTAAGTAAAGAATATACCTGTCTTAGGAGGCTCCGCTCTTCCATTATTTACATTGATAGTATATTATGAAAAAGAAAAGATTCAATACATTTAAATTTTGACAAATTTAAGAATAAGAATGTGGAGGTATGTACTAGTGTTTGTGAAAACTCTGTAAAACTCTAGTCCTTCGACAGAGGTCTTGGCATCAGATTTAGTTTATCTACTGAGGGTTAATGTATGTGTGTGTGTGTGTCCGGGCTTGTATAGTGAGGGTGTGTAAGCGGTGCAAGTGCTTTTTACTGCAAGAATGTTTAGAATGAATTGTGTTTCTTTATTATCTATGTATTTATATGTAGTATATATGTAGTAATATGTAAAAAATTTAAACCAATATATTTTAAGGTATTTCGTAGATGTAATATATATGTATTGTATGGCCTTGGACAAATACTCGTCCAAGTGTATGACGTATATTTATTCAAAATACTTTATTTGTTGAATTAAGGGTATTGAAAGTGCAATAATAAGGATACTTGAGTATCCTTAAGGTCTCTCCCGCAGAGCGTACAAATATTCAAAATGTACAATGGAAAAAAAAATATGAAAAGAAAATAAATAATCCGAAGCCCAACATGCAATTTTGACATGCAGACACATTACACTGAATTTATTATTTCAGGAACTGGCAACGAAGACGAAGAACTTCTCGGGCGCTGAACTCGAGGGTTTGGTACGAGCCGCGCAGTCCACTGCTATGAACCGACTAATCAAAGCGTCCTCTAAAGTGGAGGTCGACCCTGAAGCTATGGAGAAACTGCTGGTTGAGAGAGGGGACTTCTTGCACGCTCTTGAGAATGATATCAAGCCGGTATGTGAGGATTACTTACAGATAATTTATCAATCCATCCATCCATTAGCCTAGTTCGTCCACTGCTGGACATAAGCCTTTCCAGGACGTTGCCCCTCCCGGCGGTCATCCTGGAAGAATTGCCCATACTCACACACGCTGGGCAGGCGGGTTGGTGAGCGCGGTACCGGAACCCTAGCAACAGTGACGCCGCTGCCCGTCACCAGTCTGTTCCATATAAGGCCCGGCTATTATGGATGGATATACCTCCATCCATCGGTCCCAGGGTTGGTGGGCCTCCTGGTTTTTTGTCTGTGAGCTGTCCTCTTACTCTCCCCCGAAGTACTTCGAGGGAGTCTCTAAGTAAGATGGCGGTACCTCCACAGTCGAGCCCGGCATCAGCTCTACCACCTGTATATAAAACCAAATAATCTATTGATCATACTAAACAACTCTCTGAAGAAAAATCCCCACGCAAACCTTCAGAGAAGAAGATATTTAACTGTAACTATAAGACTTTATCTCGCAGGAGGAAGGTCTATTTTAGAACATGAACAGCTGTTTCGACGACGCTGCTGCTTTAAAATACGTCCGTATCTCGGTGCCTTAGGGTTCACGCGTTTTTGTTTGAAATTCAAATATTTCTTAAACTAATTATTTGCGCGGGTATGTTTCTTGGGAAAAGTGGTTAGAGATATTATAAAAAAATAAGAATCGGTACAGTTTTTTTAAATGTCACAAATAATGGTAAAAAAATTATCATTTTCTTATTAAAAGTAATTAATTATTATTTTTTAAGAATTTATTGGACTTTGTTTTTTTTTTTAAATAAATGGCATCTTTATTTTGTACACATCGTTTCAAACAGACGTTGTTATGTTTGATTATGGTTCCACTAAGAGTGTTCTCTTGTACACAGGCCTTCGGTTCGTCAGCGGAAGCGCTAGAGCACTTCCTGTCACGTGGCATCATCAACTGGGGCTCGCCCGTCGCCTCCTTACTGGAAGATGGGCAGCTGTACATCAACCAAGCTAGAGCCACGGAGTCCAGCGGTCAGATTTATGTTATGACTAGCTTCATGCCCTCAGTAAATCGATTCTGCATAGTTAGCACAGTAAAATAGACTGTCACCCTTTTCTAAAAATCTATCGTAAACCATGATCAGATATTCTTTATCGAAATAATCAATTTATTGAACGAACGAAACCTCTTCTTATAATTCGACTAATTTAAAGAGTCATTGATACGGATTCTGAAGGCTTTAATTTTAGTTTTCGTGCTCTCAAAACTACTTTTTCTTCATTGTAAAATAGTCCCTAAGTGTTAGGAGCAGAAGCTAAATTAGTTAGGATTAATTTTAGTTTTGACGTCACTAAAACTAAAATAAAGCCCTCAGAATCGGCTACATTGTTGTACTACAAAAGGCATGTCAAAGTAAAAGTTTTGAAAACCCGGAGCCATTATTGTCCTTTCTTGTCAAATGAAATTAAGAATGTGGCATATGGCGAGTCCGAACGGTGATTAAAAAAAAAGATTACGCACTAAACGTGCAACTTTTACAGTTTATTGGTTTGGCGTGCAGTATAGAGGCACCTAGGAAAAAAGCCTGAGGAATTTTCAAGTTTCGGTGAATAGTTTGTTTTTGCTCCTATAAAGTCACTCATTTTTCAATCAAAGAAGACAAGAACGGTGGCCCTGCAGGGAAGAGAATACTCGTCGAGTTTGGCCAAAAATCTAAAATTTGCATATGTGTGTGTGTGTTATTAATTACCTTGAAATGATTACGGTATGAATGGAGAGTGAGTTAAATTATACTTATTAATAATCCATCTTTACACAGGGTTAGTATCGGTACTGCTGGAAGGACCGCCCAACTCTGGCAAGACGGCCCTGGCGGCCGAGCTCGCCAAGATGTCCGACTTCCCCTTCGTAAAGGTGTGCTCCCCAGAGGACATGGTCGGATTCACCGAGGCTTCCAAGTGTATGCAGATCAGGAAGGTACGACCACACCATAGATATCTGAACCGAGAAGAAATGGTAAGAGGGCGTGGCGCTTGCGAACGCATGAGGCCAAAAATAGCCCGCATGCGAGACCCAATGTCAATAGAGATTGATGCGCCGCCCTCTTTTTTGCATGTGTACTATTAGTGTGCGTAAGAAATATGAGTACGTGTGCCGTGCTTATGGTTTTTGTGTCTATGTCGGTGAAATAAGTGGGAGGAAACGTGGAGATATCTGAACACGAACAATTAGAGTAATAAAGCAATTCTGGTCTGATCTGAGGACCATATGGACCATATGAGGATATATACGATTTGGGTCAACTAGATTGGAGCTTGTGATTTTAGTGCGATTAATGGCAGATTGTTTTTGGCTAAGTGCGAGTCGTCCTCGCGCACGAAGGGTTCTGTACAACCACACAATACGGGTACGGAACCTAAACATGGTAAATTACAACATTATAGATGTCAAAGCAACATTAAGGCGACACAAACAAGCCACTAAAGTGGTAGCGCATGACAACCAATTCGGAACCCTAATCTAAACCACTATATTTTTCCTGTAATCTATACGTATTCAATTACCTATTACCATGATTTTATTCATATTTTTTGGTCCTCTTGTTTCGGAGATAATAAAAGAACATGATAATGTTGAAAAAAACTACTATATCGAGGTTTTATGTTTGAGGACCCCCATTGGATTTCAATGTTTATTATTTGCCATGATAGAGGCCATAGTAACACGTATTTTGTGAAAATTTCAACCGGCTACCTATAACGGGTGAAGCTGTAGACCCTTGTGACCAGAGGAAATGTGACAGACGAACAGACAGACAGACAGACGGACGGTTGGGCAGACAAACAGCGGAGGCTTAGTAATAGGGTCCCGTGTGTCACCCTTCGGGTACGGAAGCCTAGAAATTAGTCTGCATGCCTATAACTGTAATCCATTGTTATATAAATATATAAAGTTGCCAGATTTAGAGGCTCTTTTTTTGGTGTTCTGTGAAGGCAACAAAATACATTTCAAAACTATGACAGCAATAAATGTCTATGTTTGAACACTTGGCGATTTATTCATCGCAAGGAGATATAAATTAACATTATACCATTGCAGTATAGAAAGAAAAGTAAATCTGGATGTGAGAAGCTCTGGACCGGGATTCGAACTCGGGACCTCTCTCTTACCGGGCGATTGCTCTACCAACTAAGCTATCCAGGTCTCAACACAAGTCGTGAATTTATCGATGTGCTTTCCCATACTGCAATGATATTTATAGATACCCACTTTACAGTGAGCCACTTGGCACCTAGAGGACGCTAGTGTATTCAAAGCTAGTCAAAGACCATTGTGCCATACCGTCAACTGTTACAGCATCGGGTAGTGAAGAATTCACATAACTCTTATCGAAACTATGACAGAAATAAATTTCTATGTTTGAACACTTGGCGATTTGTCCATCGCAAGGAGATGTAAATTAACATTATTAAATTAGAAAAATATATTTCATTTCATTATTATCTACAGTTCTTTGACGACGCGTACCGCTCGACTCTGTCGTGCATCCTAGTGGACAATATCGAGCGACTCCTGGACTACGGGCCCATTGGTCCGAGATACTCCAACTTGACCCTGCAAGCACTGTTGGTGCTGTTGAAGAAGGAACCGCCTAAAGGACGCAAACTGCTGATTCTTTGCACCAGCAGCCGAAGGTATTGTTTTAGCCGGACTACACGGCCGCGTTCTGCGTTCCGCGGCAACTGTTAAGGCCCAGTATCAAGCTAAACTTTTGTCCTGCACCAACGCTTTTATTTTTGACTTGTCTATCCTGCTCTAATAAACTGCTGCGCACGAAAAACTACAGTAATTTTGAATTTGCGTTTACATTAGGACTTGTAGTTAAAAATATTTCCTGTAAGGGTCAATTCTCCGCATTTGTAACAAAATATTAAGAAATAATTATAACGGCCAAAATTATTTTTTTATGATTTATATAAAAACGGCTCACCTCAATACGTGTTATGATCGGGAAAGCCGACCAGTTTCAGCAGATTTAGACTGCCTTCATCTGGGCGAGTAAAGACGTTTACGCGACGACGTTACGCCTCACACTGCGGGCTGCAGCTCGCAGGGCTCGGGATGACATCGATGCAGATGGTATTGGTGGTCGGACCGGTAGGGCGTCCGCACAATTAGTTACTTCCGGGCTTGCGTTATTAATTACCGGAGTGACACCAAACAACGATAAACACGCGGAACTTATAGTATCTATGTCACTTTCAGTAAAGTCTGTGAGTGATCCGGTAACTGTTTTTAGCACAGGTTTCCACACCGCGGGCAAAGCCCAACCACTGTCTCTATTGAAATTCGGACGTCGGCTTATTTCTATGGATTCGCGAATGAATGAAGGCAGTCTAAATCTGCTGAAACTGGTCGGCTTTCCCGATCATAACACGTATTGAGGTGAGCCGTTTTTATATAAATCATGAATTATCCTCAAGTCTCATTTAATTCTATAATTATTTTTTTAGTTTAGCTTTAGAGCAATGCATAACAATAGTTTGCCATATGCATAAACATATTTTTAATGATATTAAAATAGCTATAAAACAATTGGCTTTTCTATAGTCGTGATAACAGCCGTAAATTCCTAAAATAATCTATTATCACGATTATGGAAAATCCAATTATTTTGAAGCTACCATAATATCATTAAAAATACGTTTATGCATATAGTGAACTTTTGGTATACATTGCTCTTAGCTAAAAGTTTTATTTTAACTGTTGTAATTATTTCTTTATATTTTGTTACAAATACGGAGAAACTAACCTAATTATGAAAAATTTCGTTGCGCTATCCTCAAAATAGCAGAGCAAAAAGCTGTTTTTCCTTAGTTTTGAGAGGGATTTTTGTGATAGCAGGAAAGTTATCGTAATTACGTTTTTGGCCCGTCAGAACACTAAAATATATTGAAATTTTTAGGTACTAAATTAATACCTTTGAAGTTGTCTGCGAAAACTGAATTTTGCTTTATACTGCGCCTTAACACACACAAACCGCGACGGCGGTCAAGGAGAACACGCGTTCTGGTTGTTTGGGACGCAGAACGGGCTTTGTGTCTGTGTCGTCGGCCCCTAAGAATTTGAAATTCACAACATATATAAGTTGAAATTGAATCAACCGCCCGAATTCATACCGAAGATTCGGTTAGTGATCAGAAACAACGTACAATGATCCTTTTTTACGAATACATAAAAAAAATTTTTGTTCACGTGTTCAAATACAATTCCTGGTACAGGCAGAACGGGAGTAAAAATTCCGTTTTTCTAATTTTACCTGAAGGGAACATTGTTTCTGATCAATAACCGCGCTCCAGTATGAATTCGGACGGTTGATTAAACTTCAGTTTATGTACAAAAAATATATATGTTACTAAATATACGATAACAGTAAATGCATTTGCCGCGGCAAGAAAAAGGCTTTGACTCATATTTGAGCATAGTCCACAGCACTGATATTTTACGAAGGATTGTAATGGTGACGCAAGCTGATATAGTTCAGGAAATATAATTTGACCCGATTCGTCCTGTAACTTGTATAGTGAAATGGGTCAAATTAAATTTTCTGAACTATACAAATTTGAGTTATGTTAACTTGTACATCGTCGAGAGAAAATTTTATCACTGATAACCACATTATTACTATTATATATTTATGTTAATCTTCCGCTGCGTGTATTAATAAATGTGGCCCCAAAATAAAGCAGCATGAAGTTTTTTTTTTACAACGACTATGTATTATTAGTATTATTGTATAAATATCTATATTACCTATTTAAAAATATTCCCTTTTCCTTCTCTTAGACAAGTGATGGAAGACATGGAGATCCTGTCCGCTTTCACCGGAGTCCTGCACGTGTCCAGCTTGTCCCAGCCGGAGCACGTGATGTCGGTGCTAGAGGAGAGTGACGCGTTCACAAAGCACGACTTGCAGAAGATACAGCACGACCTACGGGGCGCCAAGTGAGTCATTACTGCTTCATTAGGGTCCTGCACGTGTCCAGCCTGGCTCAGCCGGAGCACGTAATGTCGGTGCTAGAGAAGAGTAACGCGTTCACAAAGCACGACTTGCAGAAGATACAGCACGACCTACGGGGCGCCAAGTGAGTCATTACTGCTTCATTAGGGTCCTGCACGTGTCCAGCCTGGCTCAGCCGGAGCACGTAATGTCGGTGCTAGAGGAGAGTGACGCGTTCACAAAGCACGACTTGCAGAAGATACAGCATGACCTGCGGAGCGCCAAGTGAGTCATTACTGCTTCATTAGGGTCCTGCACGTGTCCAGCCTGTCCCAGCCGGAGCACGTAATGTCGGTGCTAGAGAAGAGTGACGCGTTCACAAAGCACGACTTGCAGAAGATACAGCACGACCTGCGGGGCGCCAAGTGAGTCATTACTGCTTCATTAGGGTCCTGCACGTGTCCAGCCTGTCCCAGCCGGAGCACGTAATGTCGGTGCTAGAGAAGAGTGACGCGTTCACAAAGCACGACTTGCAGAAGATACAGCATGACCTGCGGAGCGCCAAGTGAGTCATTACTGCTTCATTAGGGTCCTGCACGTGTCCAGCCTGTCCCAGCCGGAGCACGTAATGTCGGTGCTAGAGAAGAGTGACGCGTTCACAAAGCACGACTTGCAGAAGATACAGCATGACCTGCGGAGCGCCAAGTGAGTCATTACTGCTTCATTAGGGTCCTGCACGTGTCCAGCCTGTCCCAGCCGGAGCACGTAATGTCGGTGCTAGAGAAGAGTGACGCGTTCACAAAGCACGACTTGCAGAAGATACAGCATGACCTGCGGGGCGCCAAGTGAGTCATTACTACTTCATTAGGGTCCTGCACGTGTCCAGCCTGTCTAGGGTTGCCAACCGTACTTTAAAATAAAGTATCTTACGTTATTTTGGGTCCTTGTACTTTATACTTTTGAATACCGATAAAGTACGTGAAAATACTTTATTTCAATCTTTACATAAAATTAGACGTAAACTGAAAACAAAAACATAGCCGTAAAGAGATCCAAGGGAAAATGTATGACTTCCTTCATTGTGGAGGATATTTTTTTATGTTGTGCGTTTGTGTTTATGCAAATAGCACAAAAAATACAGTTTCACAAAAGGATTTGAGGATGTTAGTATGTAGTCTGGCCTTCCTAGTTCCTACCGCCCGCAGCTACCGTGACATTTTTTCAAAAAATCTTTGAGCTCCCTTGAATAAAGAATACTTTTTTCTAAGGACCGTACTTTTTATTTACCTTCCCTGAAATCAGATATACTTTATTTCTTCTAAAAAAAGTTGGCAACCCTAAGCCTGTCCCAGCCGGAGCAAGTGATGTCGGTGCTAGAGGAGAGTGACGCATCCTTTATACAAAATTATGTTTTCAAAACTCTGTTATTCTTTTTGTCTTTTGTGTAAAATAAAGTGACCATTCATTCATGTTAATGTCACCTTTTTAATTTTAGGATCTTCATCGGCATCAAGAAGCTTCTCGCGATCGTTGACATGGTCAAACAAACCGATGAGGACGTCAGAGTATTCAAATTCCTCACCAAGATGCAGGAGGAAGGATGCCTGGACCTCGGCACTTCCATACACTAGGACTCATTGCAACCTTAGGGATTACACGCGCATACCACTCACACGCCCGAACACATTCACACACACACTCACTCACCGAAGAATGCCAAGATAACGGAATGCTCCCCGTGTGCAGCAGACTTAAGAAGCTACGAGATAGACTACGACGATATCAGCGAATGTTCCGAATCGTACGCAGAGAACAGCAAGAAAGCTAGAACGGCCAAGGGCAATGAAATGTCACCAGTCAAAATACCGCTTCTAAGAAGAATTAGGAGCGTAGAGATCGTGTTTGAAGATGAAATGTCCACTTGCAATGAAACAGCGTTACTCGACGATCCGAGTATAGACTTGATAGTCTCAGATAGTAGCGATGATTCTACTAAATGTGACGATTCGGAACACTTGCAGAACGAGGAGGGCAACGATACGGCGACTCTTAATGCCGATGTTGACTCCTCCGATGAAAATTCCACTTCATTCTCCAAAGACATAAACTTGAGTCCGGATAGATCTAAAGTTGAAGATATTGTTGATACTCAAAGTTCTCATGTTCAAACTGAGAGCTTGATCGCGAATGAAGACATAACGCTGTCTTTCAATTTATCTGAAGTAGGGGATTCTGGTCGGTTCACCGAAGAGGCTAGTTCATCACACTTCGAAACTGTTCCCATGTCCACATACGATGACGCGATGTTATCAAACTCTTTTGATGCTGTTAAAATAGAGGAAAAATCTGCTGAATTTACATATCTCCCTGAAGCTTGTGTCATATTTGAACAGAGAAATATAAGTAGACTGTATGAGTACATCGATAGCGACAGCGACAGCTCTGATTCCACTGCGGTCTGTGACACAGACTTGCTTCACATAAAAAGCCTCACTTCGCTTCACAACATGGAAGATGACCAAATTATATCCGAGAACTCTGATCTGCAGTATGATTCCTTCGTAGACATGGGGAAGTTTTGAACATCCTAATATTTACTAAACTTATCTAAATGGCTGTTCAGTAATCTTATTATTAGGCATCGTTATTTACGCTTTTAAGTGGACACAAAGTATGCTTTTAAATAATTTACAGTATTATACCTATTTAAATTATTGATGTTTGCGAACGAATCTGAATAGTACACATTTTAGAAAAGAGGATCGTGTGTAAACTTCCAAGCGTGACAATAGACATTCCACAATAAATAAATGGAGTTTATACATTTAAATTACTTGCACCACATCCTGTTTTTGTCAAGTGTGGTTGTTTTATTTTGAGCTATTCTGGCACCCGATGATCTTTACACAGCTTAGCACTTGCGATGACGAGGTGGTATGCGGCTCACGTAACCATGTCATGTCCTATTTGTAACATAATATCCAGTTCTTGTATCAGTACTTTGTGTAAATATTACGTTTAACAGTGGTAGTTTTCTGGTGTCCTGTGTATTTTACCACATATGACATGGTTACAGAAATCCCGGGGTTGTAAGTTGTGTTAGCTTAATATTTATGCTAGACAATAGCTCAATTTGTAAGGAATGTAAACTAATTCATGAAGAGCGATTTTTATTTATTTTTTTGTTATAAGTATGAAATGCAGCTTGATGCTGTCTTTTTTATTTATTTAAATAGGCATATTATTATTATATATAATAAATAATTTATAGTTATTTAAGGGATAATGTTGTCAATTTGAAAATCTATAACGAATAATATTATGCACTAATTGAACATATTGATTTTTATAGAGGTAAGAAGAGTAGAGATTAACTTCAGACGAAGTTTAAACTTAGCCATGAGTACAAGAATAGCCAAGAAATATACTAGATTTATGGGATAGTCTTGCACATCTGATATTTTATTTGGCACTGTTATTGTTGACAGCGTCTGTGAAAAACGAACGTAGACTAAGATATTGAAAAAAAAAAAAACGTTACATCTTATAGAATGATTGTCTATACGTACTAACATGTGTTAATAGAGGTATGTTTTGTTGCAATAAACAGTGAAACTGTTATTTAATATTTATGTTTTTTATATATATATTATTATATAATTTGCAATTAATACCAGGTCCTTTGTACCTGTGTACGAAAGTGTAATAATACATTCAATCATGTAAAATTGGAATATATAATTACGTAATAAACTTACCAAAACGACATAAGCTGCCTTTTACCATATCTTTAGCAAATCAAGAGCAATAAATTGTTAATCAGTATATGAATAAAGTAATTGAAAAGGCCCTTTTCTAACAGCAACACTTTTTATCTTGCTTTTTTTAGCTATCATTAAAATGGTCTATCTAAAATAAAATATACATTCCATTCTACATTTAGTCATTATACTTCATCTCTCAATCTTTCTACGTACTTAACCAGTTTGTATTGATTATGTATTGCTTGCTTGTATAGGAAGCTTTAGAAATTTACTCAGTAGTGATAAATGTTGCTAAGTCCATCAATTTGTATGTGAATGTAAGTTAAAATAAAATATGAAAGTGAGCATGGAAAGTTACTGTTGAAAAATAAAATGATTACTCTTCACTGTTCAATTTTTATTACAAAAGTCATCCACTCAATGTCAGTTATTATAATTGGTAATTTAATTTTACACAATTAATTTTCTTCAATATAAAATAATAATAATTGTTCATACGAGTATCTTGGGATATTGCTGGAAAGATGAGTAGTTAAAAGTAGAAAAAGTTAAAAGACAGACTGTGTTACTACAAAACGGTGTTTAACTTTAGACAGTGTTTAAATCTGTTGTTGTCGCCTTTTCTTTCATATTGTTAAAAAGTGGCAGCAACAGATTTAAATACTGTCTAAAGTTAAACACCGTTTTGTAGTAACACCGAGAATGTTAAAAGTAATAATCACCACAACAATAAAAAAACTAAACATGTCCAAAAATTTGTGATGCATATTTACACTGAAACCATGGTTTATAATTCAAATTTACTTCCGCAAGTGATATTAGTCTAATGCGGTTTCCAGTAAAAATCATTATCTAGGCCTGACACAACCAAGTTGGTTTGACAATTTATACTGTTTTACAAAATTCTGCAGTTGTCAGGGACTCCACTGCACTCATAAATATTGGTTAGTTACTCCACACTATTGGTTTTCTTTAGTATGAAACCTAAAAACCTGTACTCGGACTAAAATGTTTAAATGTGGATTGGTTTTGTATTTAGATCACTCACAAAATGTTGTTCCTACAAAAAAATCCATTATTGATGGTATACAGAAAATCACATGAAAGATTCTTTGACATGTTTATTAAAATAACATCACAAGGTTGATATAATGAGAGATGGCATTTTATAAAAAAGCTTAAAATATCAGTTAAACACTTATATACAATTAGCTTAGTTAGCGCTCTCACAAGCATCCACCCAATCGTTGTAGACATCAATAGGCTCCGATAAGACATTGGTAGTGGTTTGAAAGTCCTCCAAGCAAACTCGACATTGTATTCGAGCAGTATTTCGTGCTCGATCCCTGAAAATGAAAATATTTTTTTCAGTCAGTGTTAAAAACCAGCCCAGTGCATGTCAGGCCATGCACACCGTTGTTGCCCGTCACAACATGTTGACTTAGAAGGTTCATAAACTTATATTTACCACCTGTTTTACACATCTAACAACTTAATTCAAGTAATTTTCAATATAATGTGTATGAAATTTTCATTTTAAGTTGGGTGACTATTACTCGTTAACTCTTAAAGCCTACTTAGCTGTGCTAGTTTTCCTTTTAACTTTGTTATACTATTTTTTCACATATCCAAATACAACCGTTTAGCTGGCAGGGGGTGTCCTTGACTTTCATCTTCACTATACATGTGGGGGAAGTACCCAAAAAAAATAATTTTTCAAGTTTTTATTTTACCACTGTTGACGTGATTAATATGTATACCCATGCTAAATTACAGCTTTCTGGTACCTACTAAGAGTCTCTGAGCTAAGTCGCAGATAGACAGACAGACATGGCGTAACTATAAGGGTTCCTTATTGACTACGGAACCCTAAAATGGGGTCCAACAAAAATTATACTTAAGCCACCTAATAGCTCTGGCTGCTGGTCTTATACCTATTTACCCTCAGAGCCCTTATCTATTGTATAGAACGCAATACAGATCTAATAGTATAGCAGATATTTTGACAGCACAAAAACTAAAGCCTAAAATCGGCTAGCGTATAGGTTATACAAATGAGAAATGTTTTTAAAGACTTACATTTTGACTTCACAAGACTTTTCGTGATTACAAAAAGGGCAATTGAACTGCTGATCTAAAGCCTCTGTAGCCTTTCGTTTTGGAGGAGGCTTCCTTTTAGACTTGCGCCGACCCATATCGTCGGTTTTGTAGTTAGATACCCAAGTTAATTATAAAAGTAAAGGCAATCTTCTATAGTAATTCATTTGAATTCCATTATATTATCAACGTAGTGCTAGCGTATTACAATTTATTTGCTATTTAAAATATAAACCCTCAGGTTAACACAACACAAACCATTGATACCAACCACAGAGTACATTATTATATACCAACAAAACTAACGCTGTAGGGATGTCGATTTAAACGAAGATCGATTAATCGGGGCCCAAAAAAATCGACTTTGGATCGATTTTTTCAAAGCGATTCGATCAGACACAATTTTTTGCGGTTTCACGTCAAATTTTGCTCACAAATAAAAAAAGTACATAATTAATAACGTTTCCGACAGGTATTTGATTTCAAAACTCGCGCGTTTTGTCTCGGCGATCTTCGACTGAAATTATTATTCATGATAAGCCTTTCATTTAAAGATTGGAGTAATTAAAACTCAAAATATTTTTATAATTAATATTGACATAATAATTTTATAATTGTTACATTTGGAATTAAACTTGGACAATTTGTTTATTTTTATTTTTATTAGTTTAAATTTGACGTGTAAAAGAATAGAATTTATAATAAATACGTGTTACAAACTAAACTAAAAATAAACAGAACCTTAAACCTTAAAATAAACCTACTATAAAAACAAAATTAACTTACAAATAAAACCCCAACTATCAAAAAGACCGCCCCTCATTGTACCCGGCGCCACACCCCCGACACTTCTTACCTCGTGCTCAAGTTATTTACCTACACTCTCACGCGCGCATCGGGCTTGTCCGCACACGCTTGTGTGTGCGTGAGCTAGTCTAGGGCTGGCAGCAAGCGTGTGAGCGTCGTCCATCGAGAGGGACAACATTATAATTCAGCAACTTATATGATTCTCTTCCTAAATTTTAGCGTGGTTAATCCCTAGGTCCTAATTTGGTTCCCCGTGGATTATTTTTGTATTAAAAATATATACATCGTCACGACTTGAATCAAATGCTCTAGGGGGTGTTAGAGGTGTTCCGAGTGTGAACTTTGAAATGCAAGTCACAGTCCGCACTCGGTACACCCGCGTTTCACCTACAAATATTACGTCCCAACGTGATGGGTGGTGAGCCCTATCGCCGTACTTCGGGCATAAGTACACAATTTTTAGGACATGTTGAAATTTGCTCAGCTCGAACGGTGACATAAAAACATTCGATTTTTAAAATTTCAACTTAATGTTGAAATTCTTACCAACTGTTACACAACTGCTTGAGAGTTGCAGTTAACGTCCTAAACCACTACATAAAAGAAAATGCCTTGCTTTAGTTCATCGGCAGGAAATAAAAAAAATCTGCGTTCTTTATTTTTTGCTTCGTTTTCAATGCATCCATAAACACCACAAAAACAAACCATATTCATTGAAAATCAGTATCGTAATAAAACAAAAAACAAAATACGCGCGCAGTGAACGAGTGGTACTCGAGCTCTACGTGCCACCAGATTTGCCACTAACTTGCGGGGGACGATAAACTCGCGCGGGGAGGTGAGTGTCGCTTCTTTACGTAGTAATACTTTATATTCTCTGCCGGCGCAAAGGTTCCCATTACGCTAGCTGCGTTCCCGCGTTGGACGGCAATGGAAATCCTTTGCGCCAAGTACGACATGGAGCGGTGGTCTTGCCATCTATCTTTTATTTTTCTTTCGAGTGTTCTCAGAAATGTCTTGGCCTCAGAGCCCCATACGCTGGTCCTTTTAAATGCGGCGGCAATAAAAATGTAATTTTGTTTCAGATCTTCATATCTGGTATGTTTTATGTTTTATTTATAAGAAAAAAACTAACTTCACCCACAATAAACTCAGGAAAAATTAACTCTTAATGTCTGATGAATTTTGTTTCGATTTTGAATCGATTTTTTATGCATGGATTTTTTTACCACGATTCGAAATCGATCTCAAAACCGATATTTTTCAAAAAAAAATTAACATCCCTATAACGCTGTATTCTGTAACGCACGCACTGCGAGATTTGCTCAGTGAAAGTGAACGGAACGCGTACGCGAGCGTAAGCAACATAGAATAGAACACTTTGTACATTGTAAGCAATCATTATAGCCGATTCTGAAGGCTTTAATTTTAGTTTTAGTGCTGTCAAAACTAAATTTTCTTCATTGCAATATAGTCCTTAACGGTTAGGGTTAGAAGTTAAATTACTTTGGAAAATTTTAAGTTTTGACAGCACTAAAACTAAAATTAAAGCCTTCAGAATCGGCTTTAATAGCAATCCGGCGGACGGGTTCCGTTCCGGCGGGCAAAAACAAAAAACAATTAAAATTATAAATAAAATAGGGAATTCTAAATATCGACTCTAAATCGATTTAATTAAATATCGATTAATCGGGGCTGAAGATATCGATTCCGAATCAATCTTTAAAGGACAGTTACTATACAATAAACATAAAAGACAATAATATACAGAGAACTAGACTGTGCACTCTTCAATGTTTGTTAAATTACATAAGATTTTTTTATAGGTATTACAAATAAGGTTGTTATTGTTATATTTAAACGAAAAACGAGCCGAGCGAGAGAACTACTCGCCTCTCGTGTGTCCTTGTTTAGCAAGTTGATATATATATATTGTGCCAAGTGCCAAACGTGTGGTCACATTATTAAAAAAGGGACAAACAAGTGTAGTGCCCTTCTTGCTCGGCTCGTTTTTCCTGTGTTTTGCACAGTCTAGTTCTCTGTATAATGTCTTTGCTATACATATACAGGTTGTAACATAAGAAGTACCCACTTAAATAATTTACGCTTGTAACACGCTTGATACAATCCGCTGCTTTTTTTTTACAGTGGTTCAGAATGGTTTCAAATCGATTCTTTTTACAGTGATACAGACCCTGCGGTCCGAAATAGAATTACAATGGATCATAAGCCATTCACATCATACTTTCGTAATCGATTTTAGCGATGTAATTCTATTTCGGACCGCAGGGAGAATGAGCGGTTTTCCAGACTGACCTTGATCAAGCTTTCAGAGGTAAACACAGATGGCGTTACCCTGCTTTCAAGTGTCAAAAAGCAAAGATTATTTTTTAATCTGTGGGCAGCAAGATAAAAATTGTCAATTCAATTGTTAAATCCAACAACACCCTTCATAAAGACATTCCTATTTTGTTGTGTTTATATTGTGTTGTTTTCTATCTATATTACTTACGTTAATAGCTTGGTATTTCATTCAACTTTCAACATGGTCAGCCCATGCGTTGTAGCAAATTGTAAAAATATAGGAACACACAGTATAACTAATTACGGAAAGAACAATGGATCTTAGCAATAATACATTTGAGGCATGGATTAACCATAAAAAAGAAAGAAGCAAAGAAGAAGTGTCAAAATCAAAAGAATCCAGTGTTGCCAGGAAGACATTTTTTGACACTTTTAGTACAGGCTGCGCCATCTATTGAGTCGTTCGGTACTACTTTTTCTTTTTTAATTTGACTTGGAAAACCAAGGGAAAACCCCTCATTGTTCCTAGATCGATTCTTTTGATGAAATGCAATGCAAGGATGTTCATCTGCGTTCGTTCGGTAAAGTTCGGTTGGTTGGGGTATCTCATAATAGAACACATATAACCGGCATCGGCAGTGGTGCCAGATTAAGCGAATTATCGCCATTTAGGCTACCTTAGGGGGGGTCAAATGGCGACGAAAAAATCAGATCGGCTACCAGTAGGTAGCCATTTAGGCTACATAGGAAAAAAGAACAGGCGATTTAGGCTATTTCAGGATTACTCCAAATACAATACAAATACAAAATTATTTATTGGATCAAAAATCTTAACCTAAAAAATAACAATGTTAAGGCTAAGGTATTCACAAAAAATAATGTGTTCAACTGAAACTTAAGTAAGGCAAAGCCTGTCATTTAAGAGTCAGTTGCTTCTGCTCGTAGGGACACAGTTTAATTAATACAGGTAGCCGAAAAAGAGAAAAGCATGCAATTTATTAAAGCGTTTTTACATTTACAAAATTATATAAAAATAAACATCAGTGTATGTAAGTATGTGTGTGTATATGTGAGAGGATGTGTAAGTGTATGTGTGAGTGTGTGAGAAGAGAAAAGAAACAGGGTGCGTTTACAAAAAAATTATATGTTGTTACGTCATACGTAATTAAAATCTATTCGGAGACTTTTAGAAGATCTTCTGTTGTGTTGTAGGTAAATGTTTTCAGCATACTAATCATACCCCTTTTACATTCCAGCTGCGATAGATCGTAAAGAGATAAAATTTTGCTTAGTCTATTGTACAAATAGGGACCAAGTACACCGAAAAAGCGAGAGTAAAATGATGTATTATACTGTTTATTGTCACAAACTCGATCCTTTCTACGTTTAGACTTGAGAAGATTAGGATTATATGGCAAAAGTCTTTGTTGTCTTAGAATTACGTTAAGGATAAACAGCTGTCGTACTGTTAAGACTTCACAGTTGGCAAATAATTGCTGCGTAGGATAGAGAAATGGCTTAAAAGTCATCACCTTCAGGACTGCTCTCTGAGCTCTCTCGATTTGCAGCATAGAAGTCTTATCTGAACCGCCCCAGACCGATATACAGTATTGAATGAGAGATTGACACAGGGAGTAATAGACTGTGATGAGTAAATTGTTATCTGCCACATGTCTAAGCTTTTTAAATATTACAATAAGTTTCCTAATCCTACCAGAGAGAGTATATAAATTTATAGAATAATTCCATAAAATGCTTGTAACAAAACGTAATATAGTACGTCCGCAGTTCTTTCACGCTGCTTGCGTTCCATTGCATCCACTAAATTTATAGGAGTGAGATAGACAAACGCGTTTATCATAGAGAAAACAATCTTTCTAACTCATTTTGACTCACATTTTAGGAAGGTGGCGCCCCTATTTATTTCATGACTTTATGGTTGCACTGTACATTTCTTCTTTATTTGGGCTAAATTTAGGCTACATCATAGCTCAAAATGTTAGGCGAATTAGGCTACTTGACAAAAATAAATAATTAGCGGATTTAGGCTACTCGGTAGTCAAAATTAGGCGAATTGAGGTAGCTGATATCTGGCAACCCTGATAACCGGGGTAACTTTATATTTTAGTTGTAAGGTTGATTTTTCTCTTTCTGCCAATTTTATTTAAGTGTAACAAATGCTTAGAAGACAATGCTTATAACGATGAGGGACATGAATATATTCACCCTTCTACCCATACTTTTATTTGGTGGTAAGTGGTTATTCATACTTTTAAATTATTGTTCGAACCAAGCAAGAGCTAACGCCCAAAAATGATTAACGTATTTTTGTTTCTAGTTTCCTATATTTCTGCTGACTGCACGATACCAGTGGTTCTTAGGAATACATGGTTCTCATTGGAAAATGGAAAGCAGACTGTTACGGATATCAATGCAAGTGATATGACTGGAAGGTAAGGCATAGCCAAACATCGACAAATCGTACTTAAATATATACTCACGCCTGTCCCCAGAGGGGTAGACTGAGATGGGTTTGCTTTAGAATCCAGCCGCAGGCTTTGAGGGAAGCGAGATGTAGAGGGGGAAGGGTGGCTGTCTTGGTACCACCCCCCCACAAGGAGATTCTCAGTTCTTGAGAAATACCAATTAGAAATTTCTTAGTAATTTAGTTTAAGAGCGGGGTGTCACAGCCAGATTGTGAAAAACCAGCCTTTTTCTAATAAATTGAAACAGAACATTTAAATTCATAATTTACTCGATAGTTATTAAACAAAACCTTATTACCTATGCATTGTGTATGCTGGCATCGCAATATTGGCATTGTCAAGAAGAGAATTAAAGAGTATTTTTTGTATAATCCTGGCCTGAGGAAGAAGTTTCACAAAATATTTGTGCTTTTAAATTTGTTTCTGATTGATGTTAAGTTTAATAATAAAATATGATGTTACCATTCGACTTTTCTTTATAAATATTGATATATATAGTGGTTTTTTTGTAAATTTGTCAATGCAACTGATGCCGAGTCCAAAAGGATTCGAAATATATCTTGCTTATATTAATTAATGTGTAAAATTTACAAAAAAACCACTATATATATCAATATTTATAAAGAAAAGCCTGATGTTAAGTTTGTAATGCACTCTATAGTCTAGCAAATTCCTAGGTGACAATCCCATGGTTTGCGGGAGTTGGGGACAGGTGACATCTCGCTGACCACTGCGCACGGTGTAAATGACGTAATGGATATATCTGCAGATATCCCTATAGATAATTCGCATACCATAATTTGATATCATGTGTAGGTATTATATATATTATAGGTATTGTATATTATATAGATATAAAACCATATTTATTTTTAATTTTTAAGGTTTGTTCTGTTATTTTCAATGATATTTTATTTATAAAATACAAGGTATACTATAAAAAATAACATAGTATTTTATTATATTTGGTATACACTATAAACAATTTGTTTGGCCTGACGTCCAATAACTTTGCCTATCGGCAGCCTTATCTTTGAATTCGATACAGTGTGCGTTTTGTGATGTGTGAAATGACCTGTATACACAAGTGCCCGCCAAAAGCGTTGCCATGGGACTGAAGTTCCGACTATGCTGCCCCGCTGCTCTTCTTTTCCGCCCCCGCAATCTTTCGTCCCCCATCGTCTACAGACCATGGGACTGTCACATACAAATTTGCCAGCCTATAATAGTAGTATTTAATTGTAATTTTTTTTAACTTATGGGTTAACAGTTTTTTTGTTTTTGTGTGCACTTATGAAATACTTTTTGTTTAATCAATTCAATCATCAAGGGTTTGCTGGTAGAAATCTCTTTCAGAGATAAGCTCGTCTTTTGCTTAAACTGTAAGATTACTGATACTTGTAATATGTTTTATTCTTTTGTGCAATAAAGGATTTTGAATGGCTACGACATAGTGTAAAAAACTGGAGACATTGAGGATAAGGACCATCCCATCTATTATGTATCTTTGGTTGCCAACTGAACAGGGTGCCTATCATCAAAAACATAGATAAAAACTGAACTTTTAAAATTGCCTTTAGTGAACTATTTACAAACTGTTTCCTCACTCAAGTGCACCCATATCCTAAGACAATCAGAATTCAATAGTATATCTATGTTTTTGATGATATTTTTGGCATCAGTTGACTAATTATGTTGGTTGCACAGAAGAAAAAACTACTTATCTCCTGTTGGAGGGAGTGCAGTGGTACCAGGATGTAGCACCCCTGCACTCCGATCGCCATCTGCTACAATCCTGGACAAATCCCTTACCTCTTCATTGACAATAGAGCATTTTCTCGGTCCTGAAAGAAATATTATTATTATTATGTAGGTACACTTTTCAGTCACGGGCCCATTGGGACCTGGTCATTTGAAAGGCATTCATGGGGCCGAAGCCAACATTGAAGAGGCCTTTGGTACCATTTAATCTAAATGTGAGATGGCTGCATCCATTATTATTATTATTATTTATTATACACAAGCAGCTAAAAGCTGATGCTGTGTATATCACTGCACTTTAAGTCTTATTTATTTAAAAATTTATCCAGTCCATTTTTAAAACAGTTCACTGATGTAGCACTTATAACAGTCTCAGGTAGTTTATTCCACTCGGGAACAACACTGAAATATGTGAAACTGTATTAATTTTGTGTTGTCTATTCCAGAGGCGAGTGTGTGAACATAAAGGCAGACTACCATGTAAATTACACTATGGTTTTTCAATATACAAACTGCTACTACTGCGTGAAGATGATTGTCCGAACAGTGAACGTTCTAGAAAAGATAGAAACCCCTTGTGTAGACCTGGCTCCTGACGAAGAGCCCACTGTTGAGCGAGTGTGTCGGGGTCTCAATCCCCAGCAACAACTTATTACACTTTTCTCTGAAAATTCTGTACCTGTAAGTATTTGTGCCATTTTATGCTTCTGCTAAGGACCAGAGTGTCGATAAGGCCTGACCCTGAGATAACTAAAAAGTCCCATTGAATTTTTTTCTTTACTTGTCTTAAGAGACTAATGATTTTAATTTTATATAATCTCATTATTAAAACATACACTTACTAAGAGTTATTGATTGTGAAGGAGGAATATGTCAGAAGATGTTGTTTGATAATGCTGTACTGGGGCTCTACCGCGTAATTCTCATTTGTATCAACTTCAAGCAAATGGATGCGAAATTCAACGCGTACAAAAGAGATGGCATGTTAGGGGGGCGTCGTCAAACGCACGTCAAATTTCAATCTCAAGTTGATGTTGATGAAAATGAGAATTACGCGGTAGACCCTCTGGTTAACTTTTGACAAGTATAAGTAGTGTATTAAACTCTGATTTTTCATTCTGTAGAATTATGACAGTTCAAGGAAAGGGATGGAACTGTGCAAGTAAGCGAGATGAACTGTATCGTTTCTCCTTTACTAGCACAGCGCCATCCCTTTCCCTGAAATGTCAGAATTCAACGGAATGAAAAATCAGAGTTTAGTAATAGTATATTACGATACGAGAGCGATGAAACGTTTTCTGACGAGTGTGAGTTTGCGGCACGAGCCGAAGGCGAGTGCTGCAATCACACGAGTCGAGAAAAAGTTTCTCGCACGAGTTTCGTATAATTTTTTATAGCACAAGTGCGGAAAATGCCGACTTTACGCACGCGCAGCTATATATAAGTGCTATAAATAATTTTATAATTTCCAGGTGAACTGTCGCTCATCTCTTGAAGGTGTATGGCACTTTGCCTACCAAAACCGATTCCGTTTCACCGGTGAATGCAATCACCCTGACAACCAGATCAAGTCATGTCAGACAGCTGGTACCCAGTTCTTGATCACTAATCAGAAGTTCAATATCACATATAGGAAGTGCCCAGGAATGTCTAATACTTTTGATGGAGTGGTAGAGTATAGTTGCTTAGGTAAGCAAACACTTCTCTTTACATTTTTTTATAAAAAAATTAGCTATCATATCACTGACCATTTTGTGCTTTTGGTGCTGACCTTTGTTGGTTACAATGTCTTTGGCTATTGGGTAACAAAAAATATTGAAAATTGTTTGATAGAATAGTATAGATGAATATTAGATTATGGGCGTACAGTTTGTAACCCTATGTATTGAGTAATAAGATGTTCTGAAAATACAATTAAAAAGATGCAACATTGAGCCATCGCAGTGGGAGGATAAGGCAGCTCAACGCGCAGAGTGGCGGAACCTTGTTCAAAGGAAAGTTTATGACTTTGAACAAGAACGAAGGTCCGATTTAGACCGAAAAAGGGACGACCTTAAGTCTCGGCCACCTGCGAACATCGCTTACAACTCATGCTCAGTGTTACAATATGAATGGTGTGCTAACGTGCGCCCTATGTGGGCGTACATTTAATGCAAAAATTGTTTACGCGAGTCACTTGAGAGCACATCAGAGAGCTGGACAGCTTAGCTCTCAAACTTGACAGGAGTTAAAGAAGCTGTCGCTGTGGCCGAGAACGGCTGTGAGGCTATATATATAATAAGATGTGACCAATTTGTAGTTTTGTAGATACATAAACTACATCAAAATAAAACCCGCTTATTTTGATGTAGTTTTTGTTTCTACATAACTAAGAATTGGTCATACCTCGCTGAAAGCAATACTGAATCGATTTTTTCAAATAAATCGATCTTCCATAAACTCAGGCTGAGTCACGTTAGTATTAACAGGACGCGCAAACCTTATTTTTTCTAACACCTTTTGTAACGCTTTTTCGAACATAGTAGAGACATACTTGTTACTTACTGACGTGATTTTTTTATCAGAAAAATTGTGATGTTTTTGCTGACCATGAAAAATGCTCCAGCTCCTGCTAACAGCCATTTATTTTGATGTAGTTTTTTTTCTACACATCTACGAATTGGTCACATCTTGTTACTTGATACATCGGGTTACTAACTGTATAATTTTACTGAAGAGTCCTTTGCATATTCATCTGTCAGGGATACCTTAACCTTTAATCCTTATTCTCTTCTCCATTCTTTATCCCAGTTGTAGTGTAAGGCATATGACTTCACCAACATAACTTCCCCATGGTTTGTAACTCACTGTGTGTCTGTCTTTAGTGTTTCAAAGTTTCAATATTTTCTATCATTTGTTCAATGGGTTAAATTCTTCGGTTTATTTGTTCAAAATTACTGATTAGAAGAGAAACTTGTTGTATACATCTTACAGTAACATTACATAAAACTTTCCATTTCTAGGCCATTGGTTTGTGGACAAGAACCACTTCTTTGCCGTCGCCAACACGAAGGAGTCACGTAAGGATGAGAGATACAGATGCTTCCTCAAAAACCGAGATGATGACCTCTATATCGGAGCGTCCATTACACCCGAGTGTAACACACTGAAGACTGTCGAGAAGTCTCCAGAGAGATACAGGGTTACGCCTGTGAAGGTATGTTTTTGTTTAATTTATTAGAGTGCATTATTCAATGATATTACAAGAAAGTGTAGATAGGCGATCCGCGAGTGGCACGTTAAAACTTGGCTAATTTTCCAACCTGAACTGCGTCAACGCACGACGAACGTCGCACAGCAACGTATAGGTCTTGTCTCTTTTCCGCTCGCGATAATTATGACTTCCACGTGTCAATATGACATAGCAATACTAAGTAATTGACTGAAGTCATTTATGTTGTGTGACGTTTTAGAAGTTCAATTCTTGTGTAGCAGCAGCAGTGTGAAGAGTCAATTATCTATCTTTTAATGCTTGCTACACATATTGTAGCGACGACAACGCCATCTCTGTTCCGTAAAACAAGGCGTGAAGAGCGCATAACGCCCCTGTGAGCGTTAATATGTGCATTACTAGCTGGTGCATCAAGTAGTTTCAAAATTCGGAGGAATCTATTACATGAAAAATGAAAAACGTTTATTTGTCTCATAAAAAACTGGATTAGTCGCTTTATTTTTCCTAGAGTTTTTTTTTTTTTTTTAATTGACTTACTATGCTATTGGCCGTCTGGCCTTAACAGCTTTACCCAGACAAAAGGAGGGAACGCCGAGAACGTTCACCTCCTGTGATCTTTAATCAACAATCACTGAGGGCCCCCGGCTGGGGGACCTCGGCTCAGGACGTTGATGGTGTGTGCTCTATTGGAGAGAAGCGACCAGGTATCGCGTATCGAGTTGTCTAAGGTAAAGTCCCTTTCAATAGAATCCTCCAATAATGTAAACAAACCAATTTAAACACGATTACTGCGTAATTACTTACATTTGAATATCAATCCTGATCATATTCACATTTCAAGGAACCATACATTGTTCTTAAAATCATTTCGACACCAAATAACTTCTTTATGATAGTTATTTTAATTAAAAATAATCGGACGACGAAAATTTCAATAGTTTGTAAAACTGTCATATTAATTTTTTTATCATCGAAGTCTTTTTTGTCTTTGGAAAGTTAGTGTTGTGACTTCACAAACCTCTCACAAACACCGCTTTTGTACCAACAAAATTAAATTTGTAATGGCCGCAAACAGCTGATTTAGAGAGCGGGTTTGGCAATTATTTCATTTCCTTAGATTTTTTATTCATTGGTGGGTATTGTTCCGAGTTCTGTGCGTTTTTCTGTTTCCTCTAATTATCGACGACTTTGCTTTTTGTATTTTGGTTTTTGGACATTTTCTTTGCGATTTGCTTGGATTTATTCTTGGAACGACGACTTCTGCGTGAAATCACGGACTTTGTTTTTGCTTACGATTGGATCTCTTTCTCAAGAAACAAGGTGGTAACAATGTTTATAAACTATTAATTCTTTAAAATCTAATAAAGATGTACACATAATCACTTAGAGATGCTAAGAATAAATCCAAGAATAATAATAAAGTGAAAAATTATTACGTGGTGTTTTTAGGTTATAATGAGTGAGCCGTAACTCAGTAAATCAGGGTCGAAGACTCCTCCGCCTGCCAAAAAACGAAAAATTCATCTGACCACAAGGGAAAAAAATTCTAGTGAATATTTATAATTATTTAGAAAAATCCTCTCTTACATACCCATCCAAAATGGAGTTATATAAAATTACTTCAGAAATTATGGAGGTGTCTCAGTATGTTGTAAGAGATACCATGAAGCATTATTTAGAAACTCAAAAAATACCACACCAAAATACCACTTTAACATCAGTATAGGTACAACCAAATCTTTGGGTACAACACCATAATCATAGAGAACTGTCAAATAATTATCTTGTTTACATTATTGGCGGATTCTATTGAAAGGGACTTTAGAGGCGTTGTTGACGCAAAGCGAGAGAATTTGTTTCTAATTGACTTTTCTATCATGTAATAATTCACTGTAATAATTATTTAGAGTTTCCCAAACGATGGAATTCGCTTTATAAATCATAGGTATTATATATTTTTGCTGTATTTAGGGTTTTGTTTGTTAGGTTTCCTATAAAACGGAAACTCTTATAGTCTAGTTAAGGCATATTATTTTAAGTTGAAATGTGGCATGTTGTTGGAAAATTAATATGGGCTCTGGAAGGGACCGTCCCCGCCGCCATACGTATGTTTAACATAATTTCTATCCCCCCAGTCTGAAGTGGTGGAGCCAGGGTGTCGGCTGCCGCAGAACTTCTCAGGACAATGGATCAACACGGCCAACATCGACGCGGATGTCGTCATCAATGAGACACACATCATAGAGACCTACTATCCTGATCAGGGGAGATACCGGAGGACCATTTACGTTTGCAGGTAATGAACTTTGATACTGTAACCTTTACTGTAATCTGCTTCGATGTCTTGTAGAAAAATATGGTAGCTGTTCGACATTTGGTTTACTGTTAAAGCAAGTTCTATGTGTTACATACCTAGGAATGTGCATCGATGAAAATATGGGCTGGACTAAACATATAGAAAAAATATTAAATAAGCTACGCTTATTGTTATTTAAATTCAAATATCTCAGTTACAAAGTACGAATGTCCGTGCTAAAAAGTATATATATAAGGTGACTTTTCCATCATCGTCAAAATTTATACTGGAGGCTTCGTAAGTGATCAGCATCATGAATCGATAACAATTTCTGTGAAATTCGTATAATGCAATTTCGACTTCCCATAGTAATTCACTCCCAGTCCTGAGTGAATCACTATGGGGAGTCGTAATTTCATTTTATGAATTTTACAAAAATCTTTATTGGTTCATGATGCTGGAGCAGTATTTTTGAATCGTTCGAATTCAATTCACGTGCGAAACTATATACCTATCTCATCTTGCAAATGACAAGTTCTGATGTGCTACGTGAGATGGGTATATACTTTCGCAAGAAAATTGAAAACGAACGATTCAAAAATACGGCTCCTGATCACTTACCAAGGCTCAAGTATGAATTTGGACGATGTTCACAAATTCACCTTGTATGTCTTTAATTGATTAAATTATATCTCATGGTCTGGACTGCTATGGATCTATATTCAAAACATACATGGATAAGATTGAAAATATCCCACTAATATTATAAATGCGAAAGTTTGGATGGATGGATGGATGGATGTTTGTTACTCCTTCACGCCGAAACTACTTAAACGATTAGGCTGAAACTTTGCACAAATGTAGTTCTAGGCCTGGAATAGGACATAGGTTTTATCCCATGAATCAGTTCCCATTGGAAGGCAATGGGGTGTCAGTTCCTATAGAAAAGTGATGTACTGTTACTCCTTCACACCGTTGAATATTAGTGGGATGGGATGGTGAGATGGGATGGGATGGGATTCGATACGACTATACAAAAACTTAATCAACGCGGGCAAAGCCGCGGGCAAAAGCTAGTACAAAATATATTTTTTTAAATTTCTAGTCTGTAAAAATGTTACAAAAAAAACACAAAAATAATATCAAAATATTGTACTCAATCTGTAAAATACTACTGGCTTCATTAAAATATAAATATATAATTGCAATAAATAGCCATAGCACTCCAAATCATAAGATACCTAAACAGCATGGGCTCAACACGAGAGCTGTTGCTCAAGGTGTATATGAAACTGTAAAAGTGAGTAACTATTTTGGCGGCAGAATGTTAAAGCGTAAAATTCCAATGTTATATAATAAAATGCCTATTCATATAAGATCTGAACAAAATAAAAATAAATTCGCGAAGTTATATAAAACTCTCCTTTTACAAAACATGAAAACATTGACAGATTAAAATAGCATTTTATTATTTACTATTAATGTACCTAACTACTTATAATTTAGTAACTAACTAATTATAGAAAAAGAAGTGTGACTCCCTCCCCACAGACTAACCAAATTTCTACTTGGTTTTGTGGGATGTATTTAGATTATGTTATCTTTGAAATAAATAAACGTATTCATTCATTGTGTTCATTTTATTCTGTTTGTGGTGGGGTGCCAAATGAAGTTTTTAGAAATATGTGCAATTTAATATATTTTTCTATTTGGATTATCAACATGGTTTTTCGGCTGAAGTTCAGAGATAGACAGGAATGTTTTATATTGGTGTCGATTCGGCTAAACACAATTTAACTAATTTGACAGGACTAACCTATTAAGCGTTCTGTCTTTGTCTTTTCGATACGGAAAGAACAAGATAGAAGGCTCAAATTAAGTTTAGTTCTGTCAGATAAGTTAGCCGAATCGACACAATTGTTGATATGTTATGCGACTATTTTAGGTATAGAATATAGAATTAATCTAACTTGACTATCACTTTACACCGGAAACGTCTCTGACTTGAACTAAAAACATGTCCATTAAAATAAATTATTTATTTACAGAGAGCAGCGAGATAGCAGAGTGATGATGGCCCGTCTTACAGTTGATGGTTGTCAGAAAGATTACGTCTGCTTCGACTTCGTTCCACAACACCACAACCTCATCAGATACCGAAAAGGCCTCGCCATGATACAAAGCAACTTCCACACTGTCTGCTCTTGGGTTCAGTTCAAAAACAAACAGCAGTGGCGGTACGATCTCTTTTTAAAAGAAGATCCAGTGCCTATAAGATGCCCTGTAGCTGGAAAGTTTAACTTTACACAAAAGGGCGATGTCAGATTCGAGACCCGAATCCTCGGCGGCGTTACTTTAAGTCCTCGACCGAATTTGTATTGCAAACTGAATATATCAGATTTCTCGGTTTGCGATACTGATCAAAAAACCATGACGATAAAGGAGAATTACTGTCTGACTGTAGACTACTTGGGTAGACCGGTGGACATATATTCTGATCCTGATTACAAGATGAAATGTATTGGCTATTGGAAGGAGAATTTGAAGTCGTACTTGATCACATACGATGAATTGGACCCCTTCTCCAAGTATAGGTGTTGGGTGTACCAACGGGCTGATCTTAATAGGTAAGAGAAACCATAAAATACAAAAAATATTTTTTGTAATAATAATTTATTATGTCAGCTCACGCGAGTTTTAATAATATACAAAAACTTTAGTTATCATATTTCTATTTTCGTAACGTAACTAATGGATAAAGTTCTGGATTGCTAGAATATAGCAACCAAAAACAATATTTTTGGCATGGAACAAAAATTACAAAAACAATAACTTATTTTTCGTCATTAAAATTATGTTTGAATAAGAAACCATTCTTTGTACGGTGCAATAGTTTTAACCACTGCTTGTTATGCAGTCTGATATCAATTTTATATGGTTAAGATTTGATACATTATATATATATATATATATATTTATAAATGAACTATAAAAATAATGGTACCCACTTTAGGAGGCTTAGCTTTAATATTATATTAATACTTTCAGTATGAATTAACTTTATAAATAATGGTTTTTACTATAATATAGATAACAAAAAATTTACAATTCTAAAGCTTTTAGACTTCAGCACTGCATTTAAATGTGTTTAATTTGACGTGCTTTGTAGTAATACTCAGTTCTCTTAAAGTATCTCCACTTGTCATAGAATGATTCGATACTTATCTTAGAGGTCGGCTGCAGATATACTTGAGTACTATACAAGGTGACTTTTTGATCATCGTCCAAATTCATACTGGAGGCTTGGTAAGTGAGCAGCATCAGGGATCGATAAATTTTTTTGTGAAATTCGTATAATGATATTTCGACTTCCCATAGTAATTCACTCCCAGTTCTGAGTGAATCACTATGGGGAGTCGAAATTTAGTTTTATGAATTTTACAAAAATCGTTATTAGTTCATGATGCTGATGAGTTACCAAGGCTCAAGTATGAATTTGGAAGATGTTCACAAATTCACCTTGTTTATAGTTTCCACTATAAGCTTTTCATATAAAACCAGCGCAGAAGCGAGCCGGTAGGTTAGGTTCGAAGGTTAGGTATAGCGCTACGTTCCGCGACTCGCCGCTACCGAACCTTCGTTATTTTATGACAACCCAGAAAATGTTTTAGTGCGAAACATTAATTTTGTAGTAGAAAGTATTATTTTTGAAGGGCGTAATATTTATTTATAGTTGTATTATTTTATTGTAGCGCTTTACACTTTTTCATTATTATTTCTTTTGTCTTCATATACGTACGTACCGATGTATTCTGTCTTCAGATCACTAAAATAATCGCTTTTCCAGGGTTCTCATGTCTCAAGCGCTCGGGCCCTACTGCGATCTCAAACAGGACGTGACGTCATGGAACTACACAGAGGGCGCCGCAGTCGCCGTCGAAATGGAAGAGTACGAGAGAGAAAGAGACCAATGTCCGATGCACTTCGACGACGGCAGTGACCCCTGGTCGACTAAAGAGAACTACGTCAAAGTGTTCTCCTTTAGTTATTCCTTCTGGCGAGGCGGTGGGGCCAACGCAATAACTGTTAGTGTCTTTTTACTTGCTGCGGCAGTATTAGTTAACATATTCCAATAATGTGCCTTAATATCAGTACAAGAACAAACTGTGAGTGTAGATAATAGACTGATAACGAAAGTCGTATATGCAGGTGCCTTATTTCCGCTGTAGTATCTAAAATGATCTGATTTTTACCGTATTTTTCTGTAATATAAGAAAATCTGTACTGATTTCTGGTTTTACAAGAAATTGAGTTATTATTTAGGTTTTATCATGACTTAACATATTTAGGAATAAGAGTAGGTACTTATTTGCACTGTATATGTGTACAAGTTAAGCAATATTTGTTTTTTTTTTTTACTGTACAACTTAATTTGAATATTTAGTAAATTGATAATATTTTATGAAGTAACTATTATATTTTTTTTTGTTTTGACATTTTTATTCCGTCCAATACAATGTATTTTTAAAAGTTGAGCTTTAAGATGACATGATGTGTAACATTATTATTTACTTAGTTTTGATATTTTTATCACAGATTGTTAATTTTATACATTCCTTATAATGCCGTCCAAAATAATGAACTTTACCTTGGTATACTTATTTTTTATATAAATCGTGTTCGCAATGTAGAAAAGTTAATAAATACATTTTATGTGTAAACAAAGATTTTTTATTTCCTACATTCTGCTATCACTGTATATGTTTCGTGTGTATCCTATTATATAACAGTGCTAGGTAAGGTCTTCCTTTGAATGCATTATTCTGCTCCAGAATAATTTTGAAACTTTACTGCGCCTTTACTGAAACATCAACCTTTAACATAAATGATGAAAATTACACCTAAAGGTTATTTCAGGCGCGCTTAGAAAGCCGGCCATCGTTTTGCACTTAGCTCAAGTATCTCAACAATGTGTTAAACGGCTCCTTATGGACATACCATGCACTTTTTATTTACATAGGGTACCCCCCTGTGTCAACTAATGACATTATACAAGTAGTTTTAAAGTACTTTTTTCTATGAATTGTCAATATCATAGACATCGTCATTGATAAATAAATTGAAAAATAGTAGATGACTTGACTGAACAATTTCCAAACTAAAAGATGGATAACGATTTACAGCTTACACTTTGATTTTTTCGAGAAGATGTTTCGGTCAACTTTAGAGTGACCTTCATCATTTACTCCGAATAACTAGCGAAAACAGGCGCACGCACACATAGACGCGTATGTACGACGATCTCAAAGATACTTGGGTGAATGCAAATACGAAATTCTGCCGAGATCATCGTACGTACGCGTCTATGCATGCGTGCGTCTGTTTTCGCTCCGTCGTCGAGTCTTCTGGTTGTATCTATTTTGTGGCAGGGTGCTCCGCAGACGAGTTTTAGCTGTAAATCTATTTCGTTAATTGACACTTACCCTAATTTTAGTGTTATAAAAGGTGGATCTACAAAAGGGCTTTACTAATAGTAACTAAATAAAATACCATTATTTTTCTTATCAGTAGTTTAATTATTTATTTGTAATTTAAATTTAGTAACATTGATGTGTATGTTAATACCAGTGAACAAAAAAACATGGAAGTCTGATTAGATCTAGAAAATGACCCCAAGATACAGTGTGTTGAACACAATTTAGTATGGCGACAGCTCCAATAGTATTAATGAGTTGGCCAATCACACAACAGTACAAACCAGTACAAACCAATCATGAGCCTTTTGCTCTTTTCAGTGTTTGGTGCCATTTTTTAATTTCATTTTGTTAGAAATGCGTCTTTCATGTTTTTTTCATTTGCTGGTTAATGCTATTTTATAACAAATCTGCAGAAAAAAGGAATTACAACTCTATTTAGTCCAAGAAACTTTAGGTATATCAAAGTGTTCAGTTAAACTATCGAGGTGCTGATTGAACTTCTCAACTCTCTGCTTGTGAGTCATCTCTGCCTTCTGAAGAATCCTTTGCTTTTGCTAAAAAAAAAAAATGGTTTGTCGTGAAACTAGCAAGGTTCACAACAGACTTGCTCAGGCTCTAAGCGAACCACTTCAAACAAAACATCTGAAAAGGCAACACACATGGGACATCCCATAATATAACTCAGGAAGGCAACCAACCAATAAAACCACTAATTAGCCTTATCAAAAACTGTTGGCCTCAGAACCGATTGCATGTCGGCAAAATGAAGGAAAAAAAAACAAGGGCTGGGTTGTAGATAAGTGGGCACTATGGGAAAAAAGATCCCCTTATTAACACTCTGACCAAAATAAGTTTTATAAAGATGGGTTAGTTTTTAATATTTTAAGGCTGGATAGAACATAAATCTTTTCTTAATCATTATGTCCAGGAGCCACCAAAGTGGAGATTTAGTCTGGTGGATGTTGGGTCGTGAATTTATGTGTCAGAGGCTTACCATTTTCTCCTGCATCTTTTGGAAAGCAATTTCGGCCTTGGTTCGTTTGTCCTGGTTCACCTGTTGTTTTACTTCAGCTTGTATAACTTTTTCCGTTTCTTTGTTAGCCTTCTTCCGTTTTTTCTTCTTGATACCAGAATCATCTTTGATCCTGAGTTTGGATTTGTTTACACACGCATATTCGTCTTCTTCGCCCATTGCGAAATGGTTCCTCTCCTCTAGCCCTAGTCCTCTCCTAAACTCTCCTGTACTCTTTTCAAGTCCTTTCTCCTTGTTCTGGTTTGTTTTGTTAGTTATCTCATATCTGACATTTTTTTTTTAAATTCATTTTCCCACTAAGTGGAAAGGCAAAGGGATCTTAGCCCATACAGCCATGTCTGACGTTATAGTTATTATCTGTTTATGCACTATCCTCTTCTGTTGAGGATCATCTGAAAGGTCTGTCCTGTCTAAGTCACTGTCCTGTCGTTTCCGCTATAATTATAACGCAAATACAACAAGGTTAGAAAAAACACACGAAAAGGCACAGCCCGCACTTTTGTTCCATTGAACAACACACTACACAGGTTACGGCGATTTTAATTCACAATATTCTATCACTATTGTTGATCAAAACACCCAATACTTAATCTATGAGCATCAAAAATATCGTATTTTAATCATATTTTCAACTAACAATTTCACGGAAAATGAGAAGAACACTCGTTCATGAATCCCGAGTTCATCGACCGGTAATGCTGCCTTGAGTACCAATTAGAAGCAACTAGGATAGGCGTGGCTTGAGAAATAAGGTCGGGACTTATTTCTCGTCGCTGTTGTTGATTGGCTCTCTAGCGGTGTTGCAGTAAATTGGGTCAATAGCAGCGCGGAATCACGGTGTTATAATGTAATATTATCAGATAAACAGTATAGGTACTTATAAAACTGATTTTGATGATGCAATTACCTTATTGTAGTATGGGAGTAGATAAAATAATATATGAAATTGAGAAACCTGCCAAATATTTATGGAATGAAATAATCAACTTTATTTTCGAAACTAAGAATACCACGTTTACATACATACATCCACACACACATGGTCCCACACCCACTAAAAATACATATTTTGAGAGGAAGGCACCGCCATGAAAACTAGCCTCCTTAACACTCAAAAGGATCCCTCTCAAACAATCGTGAAATAATGATAATAATAATAAAACTCAGAAAAATAATCAGAAGATAAAATAAACAATTTGTTGCAAACTCCAGAATTACTGTTTTACATATTATTATATAAAAACATCAAAAATAAAAAAAACATATTGACCTTCGCATACAAAATGCATAATTGAATCGTTTTAATGAGAAGCTTAATTTTTTTCAAACTTAATGGTTGTTCAATTTCTCAATTTTCTCCAGTGAGTACGTTTGATTTTCACATGTCATTAAGATTTACAAAGCAGCCAAAAATAAACGTATTTATTGACCTTTGAAAATTATTGTTTTCGTCAGAAATGAGCGTATATTTTCGATGGGTGCAGTAATTTCCTTCGTCATGTGATGTATTCTAAGTTTCAAATACGTGTCGAACACGGAGTTATCCAACGAATGGTCATGTGTTTATCATAAATGTGAAGTGCTGTGGTTTTCCTACCCTTTTTTTTGTAACTACAGCCTCAAACTCTCTCAGGATTTTCTCTGCTGTTTGGCAGATTTTTTGAATGCTTTTTGATGGCTTAGTCAGCCCTCCTCTGTCTTTTACACTCATTAGAGGCATGCTGTTAGCAGGTCCTTCCAAGGCTTGGAGAATTTTTTTTCAATGCAAGAATTTTTTCAATTTACGCACTACAAAGCCAGCTTTTGATGGTTCCATTGCAGTCCTCAAATCCTAGAACTAAACACAACACTTATTGGTCATTTTTAAACAGATAGTAGTAAAATAAGCATCAAAATTTGTGCAAAGAGAGCAAAGTTTATTTTTGTTGCGAGTGCCGAGTTTGAATCTCGAGCAAGACTCGTGATTCTAAGTTAGAATTTTGAGCGTAGTGAAGGATTCAACCAAAACAACTTCTGTTTTACTAGGTAAATTCAACGTGGGCACCGCATCGTCTTTTAAGCGTGGTCGCAATAGTTCTTTTCAGAAAGCACTCTGGATTGAAGTGCCTTGAGCACACTTTCCAATTCGTTTTGTGCTGTTTCCAACTCCGGCTAATAGCAACAAACCATCGTTTACGAATGTCTTCATTTTTGGGGAACCTTAAGTAAAATAAGCTGAATCAATACTTCATATTAGCACAAAATCAGTAAAATTACCGACAACTGTTTTGACTTCACTAATAACCTCAAAACGGATTTAATTATTTTAATGATTTTAGGATTTACTTTTATTCTAAAAGCTATATTTACGTTACTATATGAAAACGACACGTCGTAAAATGTTGTCTTTCTTGATGGAATTCCATTTTATGGTTCATTTACTCGGAAAACATCACTTTTTACTCACTTGTGAAAACTGATATTGCTGTTCGAGTTTTCTTTATTCCCCGAATGGGATCTGCAACCACGCACGTAGCAGGACATTGTCCTTGTATCTTCAACCCTTTTCCATACGATAATTCGCAGCAAAACACAACTTAAATAAAATTTTGTTTAAAAATCTGCCGACTTACTTCCTAACGTAAACACAAGCTATAACGCGAACAAATTACAAAGGATTGCCAATGTTGCCACTTAAGAAAAGTAACAGTACAATATAATTTGGTGACTTTGACAGGAGTCATTAGGAGTCTAAATGAAGTTTTGGGTAGTACGTTTTGACGGCACCAAGACTTTGTCTATTGGTTTATTGGTCTGAGGCTAAAGTGATAGACCCATAACACGAACAAAATTTTGGGTTAGAAAAAACACATGAAAAGGCACAGCCCCCACTTTTGTTCCATTGAACAACACACTACACAGGTTACGGCGATTTAAATTCGCAATATTCTATCACTATTGTTGATCAAAACACCCAAAATGCAAAATTTTTTCAAAAAAAACGAAAAAAACGACGCCATCTTCGCGCCTTTTTTTCAACCCCGTTTTATTTTTTAGTTTAATTTATCCCATCAGGGAAAGGCTAAGGAGCTAAGCCATATTGCCTAGTCAGTTGTTTATCTGTCTTGAGAAAAGTTTATAGTAACTGTGTATAACATCAGGATCATCTGAAGGGTCTGTCTGTCCTGTCATTGTCCATGTCCTGTCAGTTTATGCTAGTGATAGAACCTCAGAATAAGGAATACAAATAGAAGCCTGGCTAAAATAAGAACTGGGCATTAGCCATTGTACTCATCTAACGTAAATTACTCCTGTGTACGAGTGAATGAAACGACGGACCGCACTTACTTTATATTTTTTCCTGGTGTGTCACTAGATTGAACCAAACAAATGTCAGATGGATGTAATTTGGATGTATTTTAAAAATTATAATACCATCAAATTAAATATGTCTCATCATTGTATCGTTGTGTTGTAATATCGTTCGTTGCGTGCATCACATCTTAATTTGGTGGCATCGAAATGTCTAATGCATTTTGCGAAAGTTTACAGCTTCACCGAGAGAAATTAAATATTTTGGTGCTCTTCCTCTCGAAATTCGTAAAAGTGTGATTTATTATTGTTTGTGTTGATTGTTTTTTTAACTTTGGAATAAAATGTCTTGTGCGATTGAAGGCTGTAAATCGCATACAGGAAGAAAAGAAAACAACAATGAAGCAATATCATTTCATCGGTAAGTTCTGATAGTTTTTATGTTAATAAGTTGCAGGATCATACCTAAAACTCAGTAACAATAATAGTAGTTCTTGTAAATCATACTCGTGTTCAATTATACACCGATATTTACCTGTTTTATATAGATTTTCTGCCGACTATTAGAGGTTATGTTTTACGCATAGTGATGTACTAAACTCCGTGTGGCAAACTATTGAACATTGGTTCCCGCGGCAGCCGTGCATAAAGAAAGGATAATACCGCAGATTAATTGCAGCGCGAGTTAAAAGAAAAATAATGCCGAATAAATATCGCTATATTTTTTTGTTACAGATTTCCAAAAAGGGAAGAATTAAAAAGTGAATGGCTTAGACGAATAATTAGACCAAATTGGGCAATTAAAAAAAGCAGTCATATTTGTTCGAAACACTTTACGCCGGATTCTTTTGGGCCAAACGAAAATTTAAAATGGAGACGGTTAAAAGCAGATGCTTTACCGACGTTATATTTACCAGATACAGACACATTGGTAACCTTTAAATAATTATGTATAATTGCATTATTAATCTTGTTTGTAGGTACGTGCTTGTACTATACTATATTAACTCGATAATTTTTAAATTTTGGGCAACAGCACCAGTACCTATGGATGTCTGTGGTGTAGAACAGTGCATACTTCTATGTTCGCAAATCGTTCTGAAAGGCCTGTTCAGAACTTGTACGTTATTCTGTGATCGACTTCACGAAGAAATTCCGCAGATCAAGACATTTTCGTACTTAGTGGTTGACAATAAAACTACTTTGACAGGGTAGTTCTATCGTGAAATGAATTTTGGGAATGCTTTTTGTCTTGAACTGCGCATAATTTGGTTTCTTATTACAGGTTATTAAGTATTTTAATCGTTCATTATTTGTTATTAGTTATTATTCAAGATAACTTGATGTTTATTTGATAGAAATAATAAAAAAAAAATTAAATTACCTCTGTAGTAATTGCGCTGTCATCGCTCATCATTGACATAATATTATTATTACGAATCCTATAAGTCTATGATTATTATGATTTCTATTGTTGCGATTAATTCCTTCCTCCTTGATTGAACAAAGACGCGACATCAACGAACATCTATGTGATTGAGTTAAGAGGCGACTTAAAGGTACCCACTTAAATAGTTTACGGTTGTATCTCTGATACAAGCTACAGCATTTTTTGTACTAGAAACAAGCACAATTTTGGACTTAACTTATGTACCTACCTGCCTACGATATAGTAATTTGTACTTAATAAAAAATATTATGCTAAACTAAAGATATCCTTTTATTAATTCCTTATTTACACAATATAACATGTGTCCCACTGGGGTAGACAGAGACCGCTTTGCTATTAATTCTCTTGGCCTCCTTCCAAAGCAAGAGGATGTCACCAGAAAGGTCGGTGCCTCCTGCATTCTCTTTTTTTTTCATACTTTGATACGATATAATGTGTGGTAAGCAGATTGGTCGTGGTTCATTTCGATTTGGTTTATTTATCGTAGTCAAAAATCGACATTGTTACATCACTAGCAAAGCAACGAACTAGTGACAACCTACCTAATTAAGAAAAAACTACTACATATCCATCTCTCTCTAACGCACTAGAATGTCGTAAGAAAATCAAGGATAGGTGTCTTTCTCCGCGTATTATTTTAGCCAGGCTTCTATTTGTATTCCTTATTCTGAGGATAGAACCATAACACTAACAAAATGTTGGGTTGGAAAAAATACACGATAAGGCACAACCTGCCCTTTTGTTCCAATGAACAATACACCACACTGGTTACGCTTATAATTGTTGATCAAAACACCCAAAATGCAATATTTTTTCAATAAAACAAACAAACGACACTATTATGTCTTCGCGCCTTTTTTCCAACACATGTCTGTCCGTTTGTTTGATTGATTGATGGCTATTTTTTTTATGAAAGTCAAAGAAAAAAGAAGTATTACCGAACGACACACGAGATGGCGCAGCTTGTACTAAAGTGTCAAAAAATGTCTTTCTGACGACACTGGATTCTTTTGTTTTTCATTATTTTTTTAGGCAAAAATTTTCAAAATTGACACTTTGTCTTTGTTTCGTTTTGTGTGCGCTAGTGATTTCATAGATTTATGTTCTTTTTCTTGATATTACCCAATGGGACCTTACTATCTTTCAGATTATGACACACCTTGCTATACAGGGGCGTGTTCATAAACTAAGAGTTATGACACGGGTTCTAATGACAACTCTATCACACTTGTTGAATACTGAATACGCTATCCTGCTGTTAGTGTTGGAACATGACGAAATTGTTATGTTATAAACGGCTATATGTGTGATCCCTGCTTTAAAACCATTGTTCTTTCCATAATTAATCCTTTTATGTGTCTATATTTTTATAAATAGCCACATGTCCACAACGCATGGGCTGACCAATTTGAAAGTTGAATGAAACACCAAGATATTGTTAATGTCCTTTAATTTAAGTAATGAAGATAAAAACAGAACAAAATATTTCTTTGTGAAGGTACCTATTGTTGGGTTGACACCTGACTTGAAATTTTTTAGCCCAAAGAAAATCGCTGCCCACAGATTAAAATAATCTTGGCTTTTTGACACTTGAAAGAAGCGTAACGCCATCTATGTTTACATCTGAAAGCTTGATCAAGGTCTGTGTGGAAAACCGCTCAATATGGGATAGGATAAGGAACTTAGCCCATACAGCCTTGTCTGAGGTTTTAATATCGGCTGCTGGAGCCGGCAATTACGAATTTATGGGACAAGTACCGCAGGTGATCGTCAATTGAAAAACAAAAAGGGTTTATGCGTATTTAATGAATTCTGTTAAAATAAGAAGGGTTGCCTCACTCCGCTCCACTCGGCCCGCTCCACCAGACTCCTTTAATTTATTTACATGTAAACCTAACACGCTCCTCCTCGCTTCACTCGTCGTTGCATCTATTAAATGCTTTTATAATTTTGCGTGGTAACGGCACGGCAAGATATTTTTTACCGTCACGGTTAGGGAAGTAAAATGTATGTCATGTATACATTTATTTGTATAGCCAAACTCATACTGTAAACTCGGTGCTCAATATCAAAGTTCGATGACCCTTTTAGTGAAATTCATAAATTATATATTTTGTGTTCCCTACAAACGCCCAGTTCCTAGTAAATGAGAGGTTTTTTTTGTATTAAATTTTAAGTATTAAAAAAACATAGTTTCCAAGAATTCTGTAGATGGCGTTGAACTGACTACGTTACTAGGTGCCAAAGCCATAACGATTGGAAAAAAAAACATTGCGTCACGTCACGTCACATACGCTCGTTGGTTGACTGACATGTTTGCTGAGCATACGTGCGAATGCTTTGTTATGGTCCGTCCAGGTTTAAAATGTACGATGGCTTGTACTCATTGCGCTTTACGACTTTCATCTTTAGGAAAAAGATGTATGCCTTCATTTTTACACAAATCCACAAGGCACAGACTTCTCTTCTTTTTCTCTGGGGACATTTTCTTTCTGGCGTGGAAAACTCATAAAAAGACTGCTGTTTTTTTTTTTCTTTTTCCTTGTTATTATTTATTTATTTTCAAAATATCATTGTGATGTGATGTGACAATGACATTAATTATTTTTTTATGTACGTTTCATTTTACGATCTCAAAATTACATCCAAGTGAAATAATCAAAAAATTATGTGACATTCCGTTCCTTGCAGTAACTTACCAAGTTCAGCGCCATCTATCCAGCGACTAGGGAAGAGTAAAAAAAAAGAAAAAGAAAATCCCTCATTACTATGGGACGTAAACATTTTATTTTGAAAAGGTTAAAAGGTGTTATTGATCCGTGATACTGGTCACTTACCAAGCCAACCCACTAACGTTATCTAAAGCTAAAGTTCTACCACTACACTAAAGGTTCGATGTCTGAAGTGACGAATCAAACGAACTTAAACAACTTAATCACGTGACTTATTGCCGGATCCGGCAGCTGAGGCACTTCCTTTCTGCCCCGCTAACAAAGAAAGACTGCAACTAACTAACAAATTCGCGAAAAATTAGTTGGGTATAGATTCGGAATCCTCGCAACGTGATTTGTATACCATCTGATCCATTTTTTGATAGCATGTATAGAGCCTTATTTAGAGGTAAGCATAAGCATGACTTGTTATAAGCATGACAAGCTTAAAATAACAATAAAAAATGTTTGATTTAGTTGATACACAAACCACAGAAAGTAAAAAACGAAAAAAAAACTTTAAGCGCCAAAAACTCGAAATGATGTTCGTGTTAGTTACTGCAGTCTTCGTTAGCACGGCAGCTTTGATATCTGTATAAAGTCATTATAAGTATCCGCTTGAGGATGATCTGAAGGCGAAGGATCTGTCATGTCCTGTCTTAGTCGCTGTCCTGTCAGTCGAAAATGTTAAGATATTTATTATGCACGTCTCTCGAACACACCCAACGTCTATGTAGTCTTTGGTATATCTCTCTGCTTCCGCTTGTCCTTGAAAAATATGGCTACAAACAAATAGCCACATAATTTGTTTAACTGAATAAATATGTACCCGTGAAGTTATTAGTGCCTATCATTCCATAATAATACCTAATAGGTTATGGGCCATTGAAATAGTAAGTAATAAAGTGGAATCAACAAAAGGCACGAACAAAATTGTAGCTTCAAGTAGCTTGTAAAAATGGCGTCAGCAAATAATTATCCACAATTAAAAGCAGAAAATTTCGATAATTGGATATTCAGAGTAGAGAGCATATTGGAAGAAAAACAACTAAAGAATGTTGCAATGACGGATATTAACGATATCAAGGAAGAAGGTATGAAAGATTTTTTGGTTCAAGACGCCAAAGCAAAGTCAATCGTGATACAATGTATTTCAGACAAGCATTTGAATTTGATCAAAGATTGTAAAACAAGCAAGAATATGATTAATTTACTAAAAGAAATGTTTCAAAGAAGGAGCGTCATCTCTAAAATTCATCTAAGGCGAAAACTATTAACCCTGAAATGTCAACCTAACCAAAAATTAGAAGAATACTTTGCGGAATTTGACAACATTATAAGAGAGTTAGAATGTGCGAAAGAAAAAGTAGAAGAAACTGATAAAATTTGCTACTTACTGACAGGTCTGGACGAGAAATATGATACCGTAATTACTGCAATTGAGACCATAAATAATGAGGTAAAAATTGAATTTGTAAAAGCAAGACTGTTGGATGAAGAACTTAAAATGACAAATCGTGGAAGTGATTTAACAAACTCAAGGGAAATGGCTTTTATTATAAAGTGTTATAAATGTCATAAACCTGGACACATTGCATCGGAATGTAGATTCAATAGAGGATCAGGACGTTCTCGTGGATTATCCAGAGGAGGAAGATACTTCAATCGAGGAAGAGGACAATATAGTCAAGGTCAAGGACAATACAGTCAAAGTCAAGGACAACACTATAGGACAACGAGTCAAACAGCGGCGACTACCGCAGAAGATGGGGCTTTCATGTTTATAGCAGGTATCGATAATGTGTATTGTAACCAAAGTAATAATGAACAAATTGAATGGATTATAGACTCAGGTTGTACAGAACATCTCATACAAGATAGTTTTGAAAAATATATGACAAATATAAAAATGTTAGAGCAGGAAATTAAAATATATGTTGCGAATGGTCAGTATATTACTACAAATAAAAAAGGTAAAATCGAAGTAATGTGTAATAACACGCTTGTAACAATAGAGGCATTAATAGTTGAGAATCTTTCTTTTAACTTGCTTTCTGTGAAGAAAATTGTAAGGTTCAATTTAACAAGGAGAATGTCAAAATATGCAAGGAAAACAGTAATAAAAGTCTAATAGGTTACTGCAAAGGGAAACTTTATGTCTTATATACAGAAATAAGCAATAATGGTACTGTGTTGTGCAATCATATTTTTAGTAAGGAAGAAACATGGCACAGGCGACTAGGTCACCTCAACCGACGAAGTCTGCACATGATGAAATTACCAGTAAGTAACAAAACTTGTGAACCATGCATGCTAGGTAAATCAGAACGTCTACCATTTCTACCGGCACCGAGACCAAGATCATATGGTATAGGAGAGCTACTTCACACCGATGTGGCAGGACCAGCAAACGTCCCAGGAATACATGGTGAGTTATATTATCAGACTGTTACAGATGACTATTCACACTTTTGTGTAGTGTACTTGATGAAGAACAAAAGTGAAGCCACAGGAAATCTGATAGAATACATAAACAGATTAGAAAATGAAAAAGAAATAAGGGTTAAGAACATTCGATGTGATAATGGTGGTGAATTCAAAAACAAGAAAATAGAGAACTTTTGTAGAGAACGTGGAATATATATACAGTACACACAACCATACTCCCCACAAAGTAATGGAGTTGCAGAACGGATGAACCAAACATTGTATAATAAAGCGAGAACTCAAATGATAGAAACAAATCTACCAAAACATCTGTGGGGTGAAGCCATTGCATGTTCAACATATCAATTAAATAGATGTCCTTCAGCAGCAATAAATTTCCAGATACCAGAAGAAATTATGAGGGGAAAAACTGATATCTCAAAGATGAAAATATTTGGGAGTAAAGCGTGGGCAGTTAACTTACCCAGAGGAAACAAATTTGATCAGAGGTCTACTGAAATGCGAATGGTTGGATATTCTAACATAGGATACCGTTTATGGGACCCTGAGGCAAACACTATTGTAACATCACGCGATGTAAGATTTGACGAAACAGACATAAAATATGAAGAAAGAAAAGAAACACAGAGGAACATCTACTATGAATCTGATGAAGAAGAAAATGAATATGAGGAAAACAAAGAAAATAGGACAGAAAAACAAAAAGAGAATCAAGAAAATCAAAAAGAGAAAGAAATACAAACAATTGAAGATGTAGTACAAACTAATCAACCAAATAGACCACAAAGAGAAAGAAAACTGCCAACATATTTACAGGACTATGAGACAAATGAAGACGAATTGAATGAAACAAACATAGCATTCTGTCTATGTATAGATCCACAGACTTATGATGAAGCGATCAGAGAAGGAAGTGAATGGAAAGAAGCTATTAGTAACGAACTGAAATCACATGAAGAATTACAAACATGGCAAGAATCTGAATTACCTAAAAACAAGAAAGCTATAGATACAAGATGGGTTTTTAAGACTAAGGAAGATGGAAGAAAGAAGGCAAGACTTGTAGCAAAAGGATTTCAAATGGATAATAAATATAACATCTACTCACCAGTTGCAAGAGTATCAACAATACGAATGATGTTAAGCAAGGCAGTACAAGATGACCTTCCAATGAAACAGCTGGATGTTCCAACCGCATTTTTAAACGGTCAGCTAACGGAAGAAGTTTACATAAAACCACCTGAAGGAGTGACAGTTAAACAAGGAAAAGTACTCAAGCTGAACAAAGCCCTCTATGGACTTCGTGAAGCTCCAAAATGCTGGAACGAAAGATTTCACAAATTCATAACAGAGCAAGGATTTGAACAATCAAAATATGACTTTTGTTTTTATACAAAGGAGGGTGTATGGCTACTGTTATGGGTCGATGACATACTGATAATGGGAGAGTATACAGAGATAATTGAAAAACTCAAAAATGAATTCAAAGTGAGAGATTTAGGAAAAATTAAGGAGTATCTGGGCATGGAGATAACAAGAGAAAAGGGAAAGTTAAAAATCAACCAAAGTAAACTGATACGAAAAGTACTAGAAAGATTTAGTATGAATGAATGCAGAGGAACACAAACTCCTATGGAACAAGGAATCTGTACTATGGAAGAGGATATTATTCATGATGTACCATACCGTGAGCTGATAGGGTGCCTCACATACATCTCCACCACATCAAGACCAGATATCACATATGCGACATCTTATTTGAGTAAGTATTTAGACAAACCCACCAAATCATTGTGGACAGCAGCAAAGAGAGTTTTAAGGTATTTAAAACAAACAATAAATAAATGTCTCACATACACAAAACATACAGGTGAAAATCAATTACTGGCCTTTACGGATGCTGATTGGGCAGGAAACAAACAGGATAGAAAAAGTGTAAGTGGCTGTGCTATATTTTATAATGGTAATTTAATATCCTGGTTTTCCAAAAAACAAACAACAGTTGCTCTATCTTCAGCAGAGGCGGAGTTCGTAGCAGCAGCTATGACAGCATCGGAGCTCATATATCTGAAAGGTATCATAAGTAACTTTAATTGCAACAACATAGAATCATTCCTTTTGATTGACAATCAGAGTGCAATAAGGATGATTGAATGTAACGAAAATAGCAAACGCACAAAGCATATAGACATTAAGTTTTATTTCATTAAAGATTGTGTCAACAAAAACATGTTTTACATTTCATATGTGCCTACAAATGAGAACATTGCAGATATTTTTACTAAACCACTAAATGTTATAAAACATAATTATCTAATGAACAAGCTTATGATAGTCTAAGGATGATTGATACTAAAATTAAACTCTTAAAATTGTTTAATAATTAAATTTACTGTTTAAACAACAAAATGTAACAAGGAGTAAATTAAATGGACATAAAGAAACTGTAACAAGGATTAAGTTAAATGGATGATAAGTAAAATTGTAAGTGTAAATGGTTAATGAACATGATTGTTATAGCACACCCCCGTCACTTCATAGTCAAGGCTCAAGTTATTTACCTACACTCTCACGCGCGCATCTGGCTTGTCTGCACACGCTTGTGTGTGTGCGTGAGCTAGTCTAGGGCTGGCAGCAATCGTGTGAGCGTTGTCGCCCGAGAGGGACACAATATAAGTCAGCAAATTATGTGATTCTCTTCCTAAATTTTAGCGTAGTCCAATTTCTGGTTCCACGTGGATTAATCAGTATTAAAAAAATATATGTATATATATATATATATATATACAAGGTTAAATTCAATTAGTTGGCGAAATTTGAAACATATGTAGAACATGTCCATATGAATAACTTTTTTTAATAGGATAGTGAAAAATTCTTAAAATTCGTTTTCACCTTTCCATACTGGACGAGTCAGCTGATCGGAGCAATTTGTATAGGAGGAAGTGAAAAAAAGTTAAGAATTTCGCTTAGCTCCCATACAAACAGTTGTCCATATAGACTAGTACTTTGCTAGTACTACCTTTGTTTTGAGTTTCGCCAAATAATGTTATTTAACCTTATATATGTATATAAATCGTTACGACCTGAATGCCCCGGGGGGTGTCGGATGTGTTCCGAGTGTGAACTTTGAAATGCAAGTCACAGTCCACCCACACTCGGTAAACCCGCGTTTCACCTGCAAATATTACGTCCCAACGTGATGGGTGGTGAGCCCTATCATCGTTCTTCGGGCACAAATACACTCTTTTTAGGGCATGCAGGTTTCCTTACTATGTTTTCCTTCACTGTTCACAAGTGGTAAGTACCTATTAGCAAATACTATGCACATTATGTAAATTCCGAAGAACTCATTGGTGCATGCCCGACCGGAGATCGAACCTTAATCTCAAGATTAAGAGGCCAGCGTTCTACCCCTGAGTTACCGCTGCTTTTTCGTTACTTTAAAAGTAAATATATATATATATATATATATATATATATATATATATATAGTATGCCTAAGCTTAGTAGGTACCTATATAGTTTCGTATGCATAAATGATCATCATATAATTAACAACTACTCAAACATAATTTTGGAAAAAAAATGAAAACTTGTCAAAACATGGAAAGTTATAAATACTGATTTTATTGTTCCAAATGCGTTACTGAACGAAATTGTAAGGTTTGATCACGCAATTCTAATTTTTGAAAAAAAGTTTTCCAGGCATCCATAAACACTGCAATAACGCACCATACTGATTAAAAATCAGTATCGTGATAAAACTTTGTAACAAAACACGCGCGCAGCAAACGAGTGGTAATCGAGCTCTGCCTGACTCCAGATTTCCACTAACTTGCGGGGGACCGCGGGGGCCGTTAAATTCGCGCGGGGAGGTGAGTGTCGCTTCTTTACGTAGTAATACTTTATATTCTCTGGTTATAGTATGTAATAAAATAAAATTAAAACATAAATAATTTAGAATATTAACTTAATGTTAAAACTGGCTTATTGTTAATATTTCTTTTAAAGTGCTCTTTAACATGTATGCAATATCAAATTGAAAATTTAATATTGAAGGGGGGTGTTAAGATATTTATTATGCACGTCTCTCGAACACACCCAACGTCTATGTAGTCTTTGGTATATCTCTCTGCTTCCGCTTGTCCTTGAAAAATATGGCTACAAACAAATAGCCACATAATTTGTTTAACTGAATAAATATGTACCCGTGAAGTTATTAGTGCCTATCATTCCATAATAATACCTAATAGAAAATGTATTATAGGGTTACAAAAACACACGAGAAGGCACAGCCTTTACTTCTATCCACACTGTTCTGGTTGCGGCAATTTTAACATACAATATTTTGTTACTTTTGTTGATCGAAGCATCCAAAATGCTTTCTTTTTTTGTATAAAACCAAAATTGACGTCGTTTGCTCTTCGCGCTTTTTTCCATTTTTTTTTCGTTTTATTTTCCCGGCAAGTGGGAAGGCAAAGGGACTAAGCACATAAAGCCCAGTCTGAAGTTTAAAATATTTGTATAAAGGGTTTGTCCTGTCCCTTTTGTGGCCCTGTCTAAGTCGCTGTCCTGTCAGTTCACGTAAAATCATATTTAGCGCACGAACAAGGTAGTAAGAAATAAAATAATACACAAAAAGGCAAACCTGTAGTTATGAAGAATGAAGCAAGTTTATGATTGGTGGCAATGGATAGGAAATGAGCAAAAGAATCGTGTACTACCAGGTGTTTTGTCTAAAAGTTTGACCTAGCCAGCAGTGTAAGCATGACGTCATAATTTTTTTGCATGGAAATTTTGATTCTTTTTCTGAAATCTATATCGGCTTTAGGAGCTAATTGTAAAAATGTACTACATCACTACATTTCTGCCAAAAAAAAAGAAAACATGTTCTAAACACACCAAGTTTGGGCTCCTCCAGGTAGGATACCTACGTCAACTTACTCGTAATCTTCCAATGACTAACGTATACAAAGCAAAAAATTTTATAAACGTTAATATTTTCAAAATTCCCACGCGACTGTTTTTATTTAGATACCTGTGCTCCATAACTATAATAGTCTGGATCAAAGAGTACATTGGCACACCCCCGACACTCCATACTGAGTGCTCAAGTTATTTACCTACACCCTCACGCCGGCGCACTGGCTTCTCCGCACACGCTTGTGTGTGTGCGTGAGCTAGTCTAGGGCTGGCAGCAAGCGTGTGAGCGTCGTCGACCGAGAGGGACAACATTTATACTCAGCAACTTATATGTTTCTCTTCCTAAACTTTAGCATGGTTAATCCCAAGGTCCTAGTTCTGGTTCACCATGGATTAATTTGTATTAAAAATATATACATCGTCACGACTTGAATCAAATGCTCGAAGGGGTGTTAGAGGTGTTCCGAGTGTGAACTTTGAAATGCAAGTCACAATCCACACTCGGTACACCCGCATTTCACCTACAAATATTACGTCCCAACGTGATGGGTGGTGAGCCATATCGCCATACTTCGGGCACAAATACACATTTTTTAGGACATGTTGAAAGGAGACGGTCAGAATCAACCTTAACCGCGTACATGAAATAAATTTATACTATAATTTTTGTTAGATTTATTCGTAGCTAGTTTCACTTTCATAATAACACGGACAAAGATATTAAAATAATAAATGAGAGCGAAAACCGAACGAAACGAAAGCGCACCATCTACCAAGTAGTCCACAAACTACGCTTCCAGCGTGCTTTGATAGAGAGGGTCATGCGTGACGCAATCGGCAGTCTCAGCTTTTTATTTCACGATTCATGCTTTTCTTCTGGATTTTTATAGAAATTACATTACGACCGACATTCGAGCATGACCCTTTTAAATATATCAGAATCATCATGAAACATTGTTACAACTATGAACGTTTCAAACGCGCTTAAGTTTATTTTCGAAATGCCATATGAAAATAACCTCAAAATAAAAACGATTTATCATAAAAAGTTATTAAAAGATGGTGTCCGTTTTAAATGGATAGTCAAACCGTGTTATTTTGAATTTGTTCTTTATCATTGACCACAATATATTTGTGTACTCTCTTAAGGCATTTTGCTTATGGGGAACTGACCGTCTCCTTTGCTCAGCTCGAACGGTCACACAAAATCATTCGATTTTTAAAATTTCAACTTAATATTGAAATTCTTACCAACTGTTTGACAACTGTTTGAGAGTTGCAGTTAACGTCCTAAACCAATAAATAAAAGAAAATACCTTGCTTTAGTTCATCGGCAGGAAATTAAAAAAAATTCCGTTCTTTATTTCTGCTCCGTTTTCAATGCATCCATAAACACCACAAAAACGAACCATATTAATTAAAAATCAGTATCGTAATAAAACGAGTGGTACTCGAGCTCTGCGTGCCACCAGATTTGCCACTAACTTGCGGGGGACCGCAGGGGACGATAATCTCGCGCGGGGAGGTGAGTAGAATTTGGGGGGGCGGGCCATGTTGGCGTAGTTTATCTTCTACCTTTTAGGTACTACGGAAACCCTATTACCAACTCTGAATCTGACACCAGGATCCTCTTAAAGGAGAAATCCTTCCAAAAAATATATTTATCTATGTTAGCTTGTCTTCTTACCTACATGTTTGTATGTGTGTATTTTGAAGATGATCAAACGATATCGCGATGTAATATGCAAGTAGCGCCATCTACTTTTTTAGTAGAAAACGAACAACTGCGGTCTAGTAGGTACATTGTCAAAAGTATTTTATGGTTCCGTACTCGAAGGATGACAAACGGGACTCCTACTGCTTGAAATACCCCTGTATGGGACCCCTTGCGACTTTGTGTAGGAAGACGCCGTTTTGCACAGTTGATCCTTGGGTTGTTCTGAGCTGAGTTAGCCCGATTAACATGAGGTGACCCCCTCTGAGATAGGTGCTAGAGGGGAAGGTTGAACGTGCATCTCCCGCGGAAATAAGAGTATCTTCGCATAATTTTGATTTTTGGAGTTCATGGAGCTTGTCGTAGCAGGGAGCTTCTAAATCTAACGATCGATGATGTTCCCATAAATGAATTTGAATGAATTCCCATAGCTTAATTTCAAAAAGATTTTTTTTATTTATTTCTTATTTAGAGAACATGCGCTATTTTTGGACATAGTTTTCATTATTTTGGTATATAAATTAACCATTATTTTTTAAAGAATTGTCCTATATGACGTCACTTGAGAATTTTAGACATTATACTGATTGTGATGTGTGATTGCTTATAAAAAAACGGCCAAGTTCGTCAGGTTTCAACACTGACAGCAGGATAGCGTATACAAATTTCAACGCGTGTGACACAGATGGCATTAGAACCCGTGTCGCGACCTCTAAATTATGAACGTGGCTCAGTAGGTACTTATGCATTTGGCATATACGATTATCATGCGACTTGAATAAACGTGACCTTATTATTGAATGAGCGAGCGAAGCGAGCGAAGTTCTCTCTGAGTCTACTTGAACAGTCTGGCGGGCTTTGGTAAGTATGAATTTTTGTTCGACGATAACTCGAATATCGTTGATCGGAAAGTCATGAAATTTGGTAGGCGAGTAAATGAGACAAAAATATTTTTTTAGGTTTGAACATGAGCCAAGTCAGTCAAGGGGTTGCCGAGATATGGGGTTGGTATAATGGCAGAGATGGGGGTATAATAAAAATTAGGTTTCCCTACTTAGAGGTTGCTGAATTGTGAACCCTTCATGCGCGAGTCCGAGTCGCACTTGGCCGCTTTTTATTTTGTGTTACCTCATTTCTATTCAGCTAGTAACATTAATAAAACCTCTTTGCACATTGAAATTGCTGGTGAGTAAACGTAACAAAACCTCACTCCTTATTCAAATAACACGACAGTTATGGATTTTCATAATGATAAATTGCCGGCATGATAACACGACAGATATGGATTTTTCTTGTCCAAGGGAGTTTCATACTAATATTGCCGGCCACTAATGGGTTATTTTTCACCAATACTAGGATTTCAATTTATCTCGAACAGGGTTTTTCAAATTATGATCGTATTACAACGGTTGTTTGAGAAAAATTCTTATGCAGGGTAAGCGGGAAGAGGGATCACAGTCAACAGAAGGTAGTTTTGAAATAAGTAAAAAAAACTTGCTAACGTTATTATTTAAGAACTCTTAGTGGGCAGTTATTGTAATGACAGTTACTTATTGTAAGCACCGTTTTTTTTTTCTTCAAAAGCAAACTTTACTATCAGCCTATAGCTGATAGACAATTTTTATTTTTTTTTTTACGTTCGGCTTTTAAGCTTCTTGAATAGGGAATATTTTTAAAAGCGAATATTCTGTGGTCTGTGTTATTTTTTTCTAGTTATTTTTTGCTCAATCATTGTTCTCCAGATATTTAAAAAATGGCGCTATTAACTCAATTTGTGACAAAAACTGACAATGACCTTTCTTCCCGCTTACCCTTCATATATAAATTGTTTTGCATACCTACATATGCATAATTTATTGTTTCTAAGTTATCTCTGTAATAAAATCATAATTTCTGTAATTTTTTGGTTTTGTTAATATTTAAATCGTCTTTTACTGCATAGGGTTTATGAAAACGGAAGCATTATAGCTTTTGTTGTTACTACATCTAGCTCAAGTAATAAATACAGTCTATGCGTTCTAAATACTCCAGCGATGTGGATGGAAGCCGCCTTAACTCAGTCTCAGATTAGAAGGGTGGCAGGTTGAATAGTAGCACAATATCATAAATAAATAAGTGATTGTTTGCGACAAAAGCGCGGGAATGAATGGCAGTTTCTTGGCGTTATCGGCGTAGCGCACGCGCGATGGCCGCCGACGCAAGATTAGTTCGATTTCCCGCCACGTGGCGCCACGTGGCTTCGAGACTACCCTCCAAACAAGATTAACGGATTTGCACACTACAGATTGCACACGAATGGGCAGGAAGTGTAAAGTGAAACGCTGGCAATGAGATCGCTTTGTGGCTTGCCTCCTGTAATGAGATATGGTGTGAAAAGTCACGGACTGAGAAATAGAATATGTAAGTGTTATAGGTTTTGATTTAAGTAGGTTTTGTGAAAGAGTCTCGGTAGCTCTATCAGTTAGGAGAGCATTTGCCTTGTAAGCTAGAGGTAGCAGGGTCAAATCCTAGACCGAGGATTTTTTTTAGAAAATATTTATCTTTTCTTCTTAAAATTGTGTCTGCCTAGCGATGGCTTAACGCAATTAATACAACGATTTTATTTAAGTGCTTTATAATATATGATTTCGAATGAATAGTATTTCAATTTGTTTGAGTTATAAATAATGTTTTCGGTGCACCTTGTATTTATGTCGTGGGCAAATAGTAAAATTCGGTCAGTTTCTAAACGCTCGCTGTTTTGCAATTTGACGAATCTCTGTCATATAGTACCATTCGGCATTTTATAATTAGCCTCGGTATATAGTAATTCTGTTCGAACTATTGAGGGGCGCCTCGCTCCGATCAGCCTCACTCGGCTCCTTAGAATAACTCGGCTCCCACTATGATGTACATGTCGCTACCCTCGTCGTCGCACCTATTTTTCGCTTTTTGGTGAAAGACTTTCTATTTCGGCTTTTTAGAAAATGACAAAACAGCAGGCATTTTACAATTTGCCGAACGGCAAATTGCAAAACAGTAAGCGTGTTGAAATTGACAACGCTGTAAAATGCGGAATTTTACGATTTGCCTGCCAAATGCCGCATTCATTCGTTTCCGACATTTGCTACGGCGTAGCAAAGCATGAACTTCGTAGCAATAGCAAAATTTCGTTGTCTTTCTCGTTACGGCATGAACGATTACAGTAGAGCCACTGAATGATGGCGCCTATGACGTTTAAATGCCTACAAAGTATCGTAATTATTTATAAGCAAGTTTGAATTAAAAAATGTAATAAATGTATTAAATTGATAGTGATGTACTACTTGTTTCGGTTATTATTTTTCGATTTTAATGTTGCTTTATTGTGCAATAGAATTCGTATAGAATCAAAGATTTTTTTTTTAAAGTTTCTCCTTTTTCTATAGGTCGTGTTTGAGGTCGCCAAGTTACGCAATAATATTTAATTAAAAACAAAACAATGACGAAGTTAAACTAAACGAAAATAAATGATAGTAAAATACTTTTTTCGATTTAGATATTTAAACATCTCTTGGGGGCCTCGGGCACTACACCGCATAGCCCTCCGATAGCTACGCCTCTGGTTTTAGCACATTTTCCTTTTGTATCATTATGTTGAATGTTGAATGACGTGTCTAATGTTGAGTAAACCTCACTTGATTTTTATTTTTAACCGAAATTTTAAATGTACCTCATCACTAAATGCAGCTGTCATAAGTGCCATCACTCAGTGGCCCTTCTTTAGAAAAAGTGTACGCCAATCGAGGTAAAAATAAGTTGTAAGCAGAATAGAAGCTTGTCTATCACTTTGACGTCTGTCACTTTTGACATCTTTCAACATTTTAGGTTTTTTTTTACTGATGGAGACATTTTGAAAAGAGGACATAATTAAGATACAGTAATTTCAAAATAAAGAGTTTTAAAAATTGGTTTTATGAGATGAGGAAAATATTGAATGTGGACATTATAGGATGGGGTCATTCTGTGCCGGAGCCATTGCAAAGTAGTCTGTAAATGTTTCGGAATGTCGATGACATCAAAGATTTCAAAAGTAAAGATAAGCCCTTACTGTAGTATGACAGCACCAAAATGTTTCCACCTTTAAATGGGTGATGCTCACACGTTTGGAATCAGTGCTTATCTGAACACAGTGATAGTTGGATGCCTTAAGGCCCTTAATACCGCCAATTGGACGTACTTTCTAAAGCCTACTCCTCTTTTATGGCCAAACCAAAAATATTGAAAAAATTTATTATGGATTATCAACTCTAGGACAACATATGCAACATTTTTCTTTTTCGTACCACCAAAACTTCTATATGAAAAATTGTTTCAACTGAATGGTGTTTTTTGGCTTAAATTTCCTACTGCTACCAAGCGGCTTAGGTGATTTAATTCATTTATGCTTTGATAAATAGATAAACTTGATAGCTATAAATATACCATAGAATTATTCAATCGAACAATGACGCCCATGTGAAAAGTATTATTTTCTCCTATTTTGCCCTTTCAAGGACGCAGCGAGCGTCGTAACAGCCACCACGCATTGTGCACTGATTTGAACGTTATTTCAATGTCGTTTCCGTCGATATTCATACAGATAAACATCGAGCTGCTAATTTGGCGACGGTAATCGCCTTAAGTGCACTTAAAGTTTTGAATTTTTACGACTTTAGTAGTCTGATCAGTTTGCTGACCGTAGGTAGACAGATTGTCCACTCATAAGTGTGCCCGCGTCGGCATTATGTTAACTCACGCATTCAAAGATAATGCAATAGATTTTAGATGCCAGGGCTCATCTAAGCTTTTGAAATCTTTGGATGACATGAGTATTAACATTTATGGAGTTTCATATGACACTAAGTACAAGATAAGAAGTATCTCAATCAAGCATCGGTAATGGACGCGTGGTTCACCAGATAAGACGCTCCCCTTCGAGCAAAGCCCTCCGCTTTCTTTCTGATTACCATCGGCAATGGCCTTGGATGTCCGGAGCTGATAAGGCGGTCGATGCGCTAAATACAAGCTGATATATACAACGTGTAACAGAAAGGTGTAACCATATTTGAAGAGCTTATTCAGTCAATGGTATAGAACAACGTTTACTATGGAGTCAACCCTGAAATCTCAAAAAAAAAAATCTGCCCTCCCATACATTTCGGCCGAGCAGCATTGCATTTTCCTATGAAGCAAGTAATATTTTTTTTCAATATACAGGGTCTGTTCCATAGTAAAAGTTGTTCTAAACCATTGACTGAATAAGCTCTTCAAATATGGTTACACCTTTCTGGTACACGTTGTATAAGGTCTTTCAATTTAAATGGAAAGTAATTTAGGAGGTGATTCAGTATCGTTAATACATCACATTCCACTGCAAAGTAAATTTTTTTACGCAAAATTTTTCTTCACTTGTCCATACTAACTGAGTCAGCTGATCGGACCACTTTGTACTGAGAAGTGAAAAAAAAGTTCGCGCAAAAAAAAGTGCTTTGCAGTGGAATGTGATGTATTAACGATACTGAATCACCCCCTAAATTACTTTCCATTTAAATTGAAAGACCTTATATAGCCACATTTATGCTGGAGACACGGTAAGTGATGATCAGTAAAAAAGGGTCAATGTTCTTTTTGGGAGAGTCGCAATTAGAATTTAAGTGGTTTTGTAAGTGATAGTTATCTTCCATACGAACGTCAATGAAACTTTGACTGTGGTTCACAGTTAAATTTAACTTGTGTATTTACATGCCCAACATTAGGCCGGTTTTGATGGGACCATACAAAATACAGTCAAGGTTCATGTTTGATTTTTAAGACGTCATCATTTTTTGCATGTTTTTTTTTCTGAAAACTGTCTTGTGCTTTATCAAATAAAGGGATTTAAAATGTTCTACATCACCACAGTATATTTATACTGTGCTGTGACATCACTATGTTTCATCCACTCGTTTTCTTAAAAACAAAAAAACATTTTCAAGACACACCAAGTTTGGGCTCCTCCAGGTAGAAAACGGCTGAAGGACTTGTTGTGAAACATATAATAAACTAACATCATGAAAGAAAAGAAAATTATCAACGTTAATATTTACAAAATCTCTCATTTGCATTTCATTAAATGAATTTTGTAAATATTAACCTTTATAATCATAAAAAACACATTGCATTTCATTCAATGAATTTTGTAAATATTAACCTTTATAATCATAAAAAACACATATTAAAAAAAAACCGGCCAAGTGCGAGTCAGACTCGCATATCTAGGGTTCCGTATTGTAGATGATAAATTTAATTTTGTCATTTTTTTTCGTGAATTTCTCAACCGCTTTATTTTTCCTGTAATCTTTACGTCCATCCATCCATCAGCCCGTATTCGTCCACTGTTGGACATAGGCCTCCCCAATATTAAGCCACTCTTGGCGGTCCTCAGTCATCCTCATCCAGCCGCCACCCGCAACGTCCTTCAGTCCAGCGGGCACGAGGGCGGCCTACGCTGAGCTTTGCTGTACGTGGTCTCCATTCCAATGCCTTACGGCCCCAATGGTTATCATGTCGGCGACAAATATGGCCAGTCCACTGCCACTTCAACTTACTGATTCGGCAGGCTATGTCGGTCACCTTCGATCTCTGACGGATATCTTCGTTTCGGATTTTATCCATCAAAGATATCCCAAGCATAGCCCGCTCCATAGCTCGTAAACAATCTTTACGTAAACACATATTACATGATTGTTTTCATATTTTTGGTCCACCAGTTTTGGAGATAAGGGTGGGGGACATAATTTTTTTATGGTTTTTCAAGGATTTCTCGAAATAGATGCAATTAAATATATCTAAACTATATATTTTTACAATCAACCTTTTAATACCTACAATTTGATATCCATATTTTATTTTTATAAAATATTTTTTTTATTTACTTTGCTTATTTTTTATGTGATGTTTTCCTGTAATTGGCCAGTTATGATCTATAATCGACATTTTTTAAATATTTTTCGGTCTGTCAGTTTCGGAGATAAGGGGGGGGACATACATATTTTTGTGGTTTTTAAAGATTTCTCGACCAGTGATAGTAAAAGTATGTATTTTTACAATCTAATTTTTAATATCTACAATTTGATACTCATATTGTATTTTTAGGATAATATTTTTTATTTTTCTCACTTTTTTTTGGAAATATTTTGAACAATTTTAAATTTTTTACATGTTTTTTTTACACCGTAACATGTGGGCAAATTAATGCTATTTTTGTGCCAAATTTCAAGTTTCAAATTTCTTTATCTTAACGGTGCTAAAGTTATCAGGCTGTGACATACGGACGGACGGACGGACAACGCAGTCTCACCATAAAGGTTCCTTTTGTACCTTTTAGGTACGGAACCCTAAAAATGATGACGTCATAAGAACCAAACATGATTTCTAAGCAATATAAACACTGCACAGCGCCGCGCTGCACTTGGTACACTCATCAGTCACCACCAGGCACTGACTGAAAATCAGCGTTGAGGGCTCACACCTTCCGCACATCGCTGAGTCAGTTGCCTTTTGCAGCAACAGACGCACCGAGACCTTGTAATAATTAATAAATAATTAACTGTATCTATAATTTGTAACTGTATTTGTAATTAATTTGTAAAACTAAATTTTTAAACACTTGCGCCTAGACTGTATTGTCAGTATAGCTTCACCCTATGGTGCCATGACTCGATGGCTAGACGTTAGTACAGATTTCCAATGTAAATAGTTCCAAGTCCAGATAAGCTAGCTCACTGACTTGATTACACATTACGCAAAGCCGTCAACTCATCACGTCGCATTAGCTTTTATAAATAAATCCAGCTGTTGACTTGAACATTGGAACAAAGCGGAGTGTTCTAATAAACATTAATGCACTAAGGGCTCGGGCACACGCCGGCGACGCCTTGTTTGCGAAACTGGCCTAATCCGCTATTTGTATGTTAGGGATACCATGGAGCTTGGGGAACGGGGTAACTGATATGATATACAAGGTGACTTTTTGATCATCGTCCAAATTCATACTGGTGGCTTGGTAAGTGATCAGTATCATTGATCAATAACAATTTTTGTAAAATTCGTAAAATGAAATTTCGACTTCCCATAGTGATTTACTCGGAACTGGAAGTGAATTTCTATGGGAAGCCGAAATTTCATTTTACAAATTTCACAAAAATTGTTATTGATCCAAGATACTGATCACTTATCAAGCCTCCAGTATGAATTTGGACGATGATCAAAAGTCACCTTGTATATTCCCAGCTATAACTTTATAAAGTGGTGAATAGTGAAGCGGAAAATTGCTGATCTGAACTACAATTATCGTAATAAGCCGGCCGCAAATTATTATGTAAATGTAGATTAGGTCTTTACATATGAAATTGCCGTTTTCTATAGAGAATTTGAAGGAAACTCATATTTCTGTACTAAAATTTTTGCATTTTTTTTTTAGGAATGACAAATCTACATTTATGTAATTTTTTTTGTGTATGAATGAGACAACATTAAGCTAACAGCAACATTAATTTAATTTTTGAAAGGAGTCAGCTATAAAAAAATATTACGAATCTTATTATGTAAATGGATGGCATTTAGGACGAACTGTTTTTGACATTTGAATTTTTTTTATCAAACTGAAAACAAAAACAAAATTTAATACGTAGATGTAAAACCATAAAATCAACTTTTAAACAAAAAACAAATAATGAAAATAGCTATTGAATTACAGGAACTATGAACTCATTAATCTGTAAGAAAATTTTGGCAATTTCATATGTAAAGACCTATTATTATGTTATCAGCAAAACCTGATTTTAGGACAAACTAGTTTGGCCTAGGCCAGAGTGGTTCTGGGTTGTCATAAAAAATAACTACGAAGGTTATGTATGGCGATTCACGCCTGGTCCTAACCTAACTACTGGCTCTGTTCTGCGCTGAAGGATTTCCGAAAAACTAGTTGGTCCTAAAATCGGGTTTGACCGGTAGCATATTCCGTGTATGTTAAAAGGTGATATCAGCAGCTGGAACAGGGGCCCATAAGCTGTCCCTAATCTACGTCCATGCAAATTCAAGCTGCTGATATTCTACAAAGGTAAGTACAAAATTTCCTACCAGAAAATGGTACTTAGATGTTGTCCTCAGCACGAATTCCTTCCGTACGCGGAGTCCAAAGTGTGCCGGTGTTGTGACACGTTGCTCACCTCCACGGAGAACCTAAACACAACCCACCTACACCTGGATGCATCCAAACCCAGAAGATATGGTAACCTGACAAAGTTCCGCACTTGTTGGAAACCGCATGTATGCAGGTTATGTCACACACACAGGAATTAAACTAACAGTGGCCTTCACGCCAAAATATTGTCAGACCCTGACTCACTAATGTTTTTTATGATATCCACATCAATTTTCTACGTATTAAACCATTAATATATTAAATATTGTGATCGACCGCGATCCTTTCCAAATGTTGGCCTTTCCGAGGCTTTTTGACAGCTTATATTTTAGTATATTTCATTACGAGTGCGGAAAGCCTGTCATTGCAAAGAGTTCCGACAAATGTCTACCCGAGCCGAGGCGCAGCCGAAGGTGAGGGTTGACAGTCGGAACAAGTTGCAATGACGGTTCCGCACGTGTACTGAACAACTATTTTTAATACAGTTGCGAAAAAATGAAGCAATTTAATAAAATAACAAAAACACAATAAACTCAACTAACTAATACTCCACGCAATAAATTCGTCGTATGTAGATATGTAGCGACTTTTTGACTTCTCCGAAGCATTTTGTGCAATTATACTGAGTTCCGGTGGTGTCAATTCAAATAAAATATCGTCGAAATTACTCATTTTGTGCAACAAACAACTAAACCCGCAAAGAAAATTTTTGGAAAATGGCGCCAACCGTAAAAGAATATGAGCAGAGATTTTTTTTTTGTTTTCTTCACCCATTCTGGCTAGGCAAAGAGAACTATGCCCATACAGCCAAGTCTTCAGTAGAATTTTTTTATTGATATGAAATGAAAATGAAATTTAATGAGATGAAATGAAATGAAACCTAACCTAACTCATTGAATCAAATCATTAAATCTGATATTGAAACAAAATAGTAGCTTCTTTTTAGAAATATTTGCATGAATCATAAAAACTTCTTAGATTTTTTTTTGTAAAAACTTCGTGGTTGGTTTTTTTCTTTTTAATAGACAATATTTTGACAGTTGGGAAAGAGAATGCACGAGTTCGGAAAAGGTAAAGAAAAAGCTCGAGTATGTAATAGCCCACATCCCGAACGCTATACGTCCCTGCAATACGCCACTTTTTGAGCAACTGTATTAAAATAGTATATTTCATTACGAGTGCGGAAAGCCTGTCATTGCAAAGAGTTCCGACAAATGTCTACCCGAGCCGAGGCGCAGCCGAAGGTGAGGGTTGACAGTCGGAACAAGTTGCAATGACGGTTCCGCACGTGTAATGAACAACTATTTTTAATACAGTTGCGAAAAAATGAAGCAATTTAATAAAATAATTAAAACACAATAAACTCAACTAACTAATACTCCACGCAATAAATTCGTCGTATGTAGATATGTAGCGACTTTTTGACTTTTCCGGTAAAATGTTCTCCGAAGCATTTTGTGCAATTATACTGAGTTCCGGTGGTGTTAATTCAAATAAAATATCGTCGAAATTACTCATTTTGTGTAACAAACTAAACCCGCAAAAAAAATTTTTCGAAAATGGCGCCAACCGTAAAAGAATATAAGCAGAGATTTTTTTTGTTTTCTTCACCCATTCTGGATAGGTAAAGGGAACTATGCCCATACAGCCAAGTCTTCAGTAGAATTTTTTTATTGATATGAAATGAAAATGAAATTCAATGAGATGAAATGAAATGAAACCTAACCTAACTCATTGAATCAAATCATTAAATCTGATATTGAAACAAATTAGTAGCTTCTTTTTAGAAATATTTGCATGAATCATAAAAACTTCAATGAATTTTTTTTTTTGTAAAAACTTCGTGGTTGGTTTTTTCTTTTTATTACACGTTATTTTGACAGTTGGGAAAGAGAACGCACGAGTTCGGAAAAGGTAAAGAAAAAGCTCGAGTATGTAATAGCCCACATCCCGAACGTTATACGTCCCTGCAATACGCCACTTTTTGAGCAACTGTATTAAAAAGTACTTTTCAAAATTACTTCCCACTTCCCCACCTCCACTTACTGTTATTTAATGAAATGGAAAATGACATGATACAAACAGGAATGTCTCTCGCTAATTTGTACATCACAGTCACCCTAGTGCAGTGCAACGCTGATTTCTGAGAGGAAATCCTTTTCCCACGGGCTTTATTCAAACATATGTAAAGCGTATGATGGATGAGGCCCTGTGCCGCCCTCGACGGGAGTTTGCCGTTTAAATCACAATCACCGACGCACACCCCTAATTCTTTTTCCGCTGGTCACTGGCCCAAAAATAAATTGTAAAATGTAATGTATACACGACCTTAAAATAGTTGAAGTGAACGAGTTGAAACGACACACGTCAAAGTGATTGCGCTTTTTATTGTTCACTCTATCAGGTTACTGAAATGTTGTGGGAACAATGATATTGCAATAGATTTTGAAGGTTTGCGGTAGCCCAGTCAGTAGGTGACCAGCAGCCGTAGCTTAGTTGGTAGGGTAATAATAATAATAATAAATTGCTTTATTTCAGGCAACAAGGCCCATAAAAATAATTAGATTAATACAATTTTATACTTAAAAACTAGTGTCACTTTGTCACAACGTCACTGTGCCGTTCCGGTGGTGTAGATGGTACTCTACCGCGAAAATGCCGGTATATCACGCCCTTCGGCCAGAAGTCCTCCTTCATGAAGGTTGACAGCCTACTTGTCGGGATTCGCGCCACGAACGCCTTGAAACTAGCATTGTGACGCGTCTCCAGCGGCTCCACTCTTAACAGGAAGTTGGTTTTATTATGGATGTACTCGACGATGTCCTGCGCCTTGGTGGTGTAGTGCAGGCGGGACAGGTACATCGCTGTGGTCGGCGTCGCAGCTCGCAACAAGAAGCTAGGCCCCGTTGGACCCGTGCCGCAAGGTAAGACTCACAATCTTGAGATGCGGGATTGAATCTGCATGAATCTGGATTGAATCGGTTGAGCATGCACTAATGAGTTTTTCGGAATTTATGTGCATAGTATTTGTGTATACCTACTTAGTACTTGATGACTGCTATTTGTCTCCGAAGTAAGGCAATAAGAATCATATTCATAAAGCCTTCTGAATCAGCCATAATGTCAGGGAATTTTCAGACTTATTTTTCACCATGTTGCGAAGTCATAATGTGTTTTGTTGGGTGAACTTTCTTAATATGTTTTCTAAACAAACCGTAAACGTATTAGGTAGTCAAAATTCGTGTGCGACGACAAAGCGGTGTCTCAAAGATGGGGTAGAGGAGAGGCTTCAAAGTTTTCCCATTACGTCGAGCCAGACATTAACAGCCCTCTTGGGTTCATTAAAATTTGTCAGCCTGTCGCACCAGCCTAACTTCCGAAATGGATGTGGAAACTTCTTTAAGTGAAACTCGGCTGACGTAAAAACTTACTCGGAATCCGCGTCAGTTTTTTTCGGTGCCATCAATTTCGCAGCCCGTCAGGAAGATTATTCGCACTCGTAACACGGAAAAAAGAGTCATTTAAGTTTTCTGAAACTCGTTGCGTAGGAGTTATGATCTTTGTTTCTAAGTTTGATTAATTTATGAATTTCTCCCTGTCCGCCCGAGGATTAGGGGTTTCAATCTCAACTAAATAAACAAAAGACTATTTTAGGGGTGGCTTATCCCGATTTTGTCTCTTTTCTAATTCATTTCAAACCATAAACCATGAAATTCCGATACTATGTCAATATGTCTGAAAAAAAAATGTTTTAAACGGTTCAATACACGATACGTTATTCCTTAGAATTCCTTATTTTGAGCGTTATTTATTATATTATCTGTCGTTATACTAAGCTTAATCAAAATAAATCCGAAACTTAATCATTCTTTCTAGTATTTCTTTTCAAATCAATCACTTGGTAAGTATATTTTTAATTACAGATATAAACGTGTGTGGTTTAATGAAGGCAATCAGTACGGACGACCGCCCTGGCGACCAGCTATTCTTTGTGCCCTCGACCCCATCATAAAAAGCCCCTCGCATCTATTTAGACGAGGGTGTCAGCGTCGCGTCGCGGGATGGTGGCTTCTTAATAGTTTAGTTTTGCTATTTAACAGATGTAATTGTGTTTGAATGAACGATCGCGAAAGGAATGAGGACAAAAACTGGTGTCATTATCGCTGGGAAACCCATTAACACGTTTTTGCTCCGCGAATGTGTGAGCGCATCATTTCTGTCGCTGGATTAGTAGAAGTAGATAAGTACGCTACCAAAAAAGTTGTATAAACTTTCGAGTGACGAGTGCCAGTATCAGTTATTTTTCATTCAGACAATCAGTAACTTTCCTCTTTTCTTCTTTCTTTCTTGATTCTTTATTGCATAAAATTTTAAAAATGTACAACGTATGGACTTCTTTTCTCTATGGGACGGTTAACAATTGTTTACAAGTCTAGTCATCAAACGGGTATGATTACTGCAACTCTAGCACGCGCCATAGATAAAAAGTCTTTCTTATTGCTTGTGCTGTCACACATACCACTTTTGCTGTAATATGATTATTTAAAAAAAAATACAAATAAAATAAAAAGTAAACAAAATTATGCTGTTCGTTTGACGTATGCTAGGGGTACAGCAGGGGTGGAGCACCCCAGGGTGTCTCATGAAGTAACCGGAGCTCAATCAGACTCCGATGTACCAAGTGTCAGACAATCTTTACATCTGCTATCAATTAAAATGGGGACATCTAAATTAGTAAACCAAAATAGTTTCTTCTTCTGTTAATTGCAGGGGTTAAATTTATGGAATAATTGGTGTTATAAATAATAAGTAATATAATTATTTAAACCTAATTAAATATTAACAAGACAATAATTAATTTCCTTGACGTATCATACCTATAATAGATGTATAGTATTTTATCCAAGTTTTTTGGTTTTTTGCCTGTGAACCTCTTACTCTCCCCCGAATTACTTCGAAGGGTTCTCCAAGTAAGATGGTGGTACCTCCACAGTTGAGCCCGGTATCAGCTCTACCACCTGTTACTTAGTATACTTATACTTAGTTAGTATTACTATAGTATACTTATATGCAAACAGTGGGCGGGGCGTACATAAATATCCGTGGCGGCATATCAACCTGTAGCCCAACGGACAACAAAACACATCACATCTCTATTGACATTTGGTCTCGCCTTAATTTGGTTTGGCCTGGCCTCATGCGTTTGAAAGTGCCACGCCCCCTTACCATTTCTCCTGATATCTGTGGTTCAAGGAACTTCGTAAGGAATAAATACTCGTGAGTTATATAAATTTTTTTTTAAATCCGTTAATCCGTCTGTCGGTGCACGTGATCCGTCAATACCCATAAAAATCTGACGTTTGTGTTAATTTGGTGTAACACGACTTAACTTATTTGACAGGATTAGCCTTATTTTAAGCGTCCTGTCTTTGTATTTTCGATATAGAAAGAAAAAGACAGAACGCTTAAAGAAAATTTAGTCCTGTCAAATAAGTTAAAACGTGTTACACCGAATCGACACAAATTGTCATATATTTTCTGTTCTGCTGTAGACGAATTCGTGGACAGACACCAACACTTAGCGATAAGAGTATTTTCCTTTTTACGGAACCCTACAAAACAGACAATCCAAGCTAATTTGCCGTCACTCAGACTCCAACTGAGGGGAGGTGACAGCTCGATGTACGCGCATGACCGTAGACAATGCGCACGCGCCGCGACTCCACCGCGTCTGCGCGAAATAGCACAATTTACACTTCCTCTTCCTATGCTCACCGAGATAACGCGGCAGCTCGACTCCGGTCAAGCATGAGCTTGGTCTGGTTATAATGGTTCTCTCAATAAATAAAAATAAATAAAACATTGGGTATCAGGGTATCAGATTATAATTTGCAAATACTGGCATTGACAGTTTACGGCAGCTTACTATACGCCAAATAAACAAAACAGTTCTGTAGTGGAAGCTATAAAAATCTTTTAAAACGGTTTTTTCTTTAAGAGGCATCGTTTTCGCAAACCTCCATACAAACGCTGTCACCACATTGTGGGGAATGTTATTATAATATTTTAGCCCGAGTCCATTAACATTATCTAGATCTATGTTTAAGTCGAACTAAAAACCGTGAAATTTGGGTAGTATCTAAAAATAAATCCCTAAAATACGTAAATTTAACGGTTTTTTACAAAAAGTTTCGCCGAATGTGCTTCTATTGTTTTAGGTGAAATCAAAAATGTTTACGAGTCAAACATCGAAAATGTTATCTAGATTAATAATAACCTAAAATAATGTTTGAAAACGTCCACAGTTTTGCCAAAATGTGGTTTCTCCTGAAATGAGTTTTCAATTTTACGCCGGCGTCGAAATCGGCACGATTGTATTGTCCTCGCAAGTTTCATGGGGCGTCTACCTTACAGCGAAATGAAACAGCATGACATTTGGCTACGCCCACCACTGAGTTGGCCGCGTCATGACAACTATCCTTAAGTTCTTAAATCGATATTACGGATAAAACCATTCGTGATTGATTTTTGATAAAAATTAAAGTACAATAGATAAGGAGCGTGGTTGCGCGTTGTTAAATTAGACGGGTTAATAGAAATATATATATATATATATATATATATATATATATATATATATATATATATTGTTTTACAATGACAAGTCTAAACATAAATAAAAAGAGTTCACATTTTGCGATGCGTAACCCTAAAATAGCAAACTGTAGGTAGATAGCGCACGCTTTTGAGAACAATGACTGAGATGAATTTAATTATTAATATTCCAAGGGTTTTTAAATTTGAAATTTGTTGAACAAAATGTATTCACATGATGTAGATAGACAGATATCATAGATTGAAATATGAAAATGATGCTTATACTCGTAATACAACACGTAAGGTGGTTAAGGTGGGGGAAATCGCGAATAGCCAAAAATTCGACGACGACGAATGTTACTGAATGGACTCGAAGACTAAAAGAATTCAATACAAAGAAGCATATTAATTAAAATATTATTTATTTACCGAATAGAAATACTAAATTTTGTATAGTATTAGTAAAATAAATTTCAAACTGTCCCGTATCAACTTTCTTTACCGACATCTCAAATTTTGAGCGATGACTAATCTTATAAAATGTTAAACCTACTTATGAGTATAATAAAGCCAATTCTGAAGGTTTTAATTTTAGTTTTAGTGATGTTAAAGCTTAAAATTTTCCAAATATATTTTGCTTCTAACCTTAACTCTTAAGGACTATTTTGTATCGAAGAAAATTTAGTTTTGACAGCACTAAAACTAAAATTAAAGCCTTCAGAATCGGCTTTATTATTTCTATTATAATTACATTAAAACGGAAAACTTTCTTATTAATGAATTTTTCAAAATAATGTAATTTTTATGTATTATTCACCAAAGTTAATCAATCAATCAATATTAAACTAGGTAATCATCAGTGTCAGTTAAAAATACGAGTAGTTTTTGTATTTGTGCCCGAAGTACGGTGATAGGGCTCACCACACATCACGTTGGGACGTAATAATTGTCGGTGAAACGCGGGTGTACCTAGTGTGGAATGTGATTTGCTTTTCACAGTTCACACTTGGAACACCTCTGACACCCCCTCGGGGATTCGTGTCGTGACGATATATTATATACAAGGTGAATTTTTGATCATCGTCCAAATTTATACTGGTGTTTTGCTAAGTGATCAGTATCATGGATCAATAACAATTTTGATGAAATTCGTAAAAGGAAATTTCGACTCCCCATAGTGATTCACTCGGGGTGGAACTGAATTTCTATGGGAAGCCGAAATTTCAATTTACCAGTTTCACAAAAATTGTTACTGATCCAAGATACTGATCACTTATTAAGCCTCCAGTATGAATTTGGACGATGATCAAAAAATCACCTTGTATATATTTTTTATATTTTTGTTCTCATCGTTTAATAATCAATAATTTACATTAATATCACCTTAAAATGTTGTACGGAACCTTGGGCACGTCGAAGGTACAAATTTAACGATTAAAAAAAAATACTATTGTTTTTTGTTTGTTGTTCTAAACTGTATATCTACACAAAATATATTATTATTATGTAATTTGTTCGCTACGTCGTAGCACGTGGATGTGCTACGAAATTGCTACGTTCCTATAGAATTGTAGAAAATTGGTTTTATTGAATAAACAGCTTATATAGAATTAAACCAATTTAATTTATTTTTATTGTAACAAATACGATTAGTTTTAAACGGTCAGAGAAATTGCGAGTGTCAAGTGTAGCGGTGAATAAACAAACATCCACTTTTCATCTTAAATGTTAATATTGACTAGTAGACACATGTTCTGCTAGTCAATATTGTCATTAACCCTAGTTGACAGTTTGGCACCACCATTCACATCCCCGTCTACAAGAGATACAGATGTTATGCAACCGCATCGTTTGTGGTTTAGTTTTGATTGCATCGGTTTTGGGGTTATTTTGATTCGTTTAGGGACTTCTGGGGTAAGTTGGTAGTTATTTATTTTATTGTCGCACATTAAAATTGTTTTTCATTGTGAATTATTGGCTCGTAAATTATGGTAGGTATTACCTGATTATACAGTTGGTAAAATATAAAAAGTGTTTGTTTTGTTTTTGAAACTTAGTTGACAATTTTTTTATCTCGTTCCTAAATACACATTCATTTTATTGTTATTCTTATTTTTGAATAAAAAGTATGCAATAAATGAGTTTTGATTGTTAATAATTAAGTGTTCAAAAGAATTTACATACTTTTCTTGTGAAAACCATATTATTACTAAGGAGTTTCTGCGAATTGAAAGTAAGGACAACAAAACATTTTGCACCGAGATAAAAAGTTTAACACTTTAGTCAAAGGTATAGCTATAATGACAAAGTAGATAGGTACCAGGCAAATCCATATATTGGACAAGTAATTAGGTGACGCACGAGCGGAGCGCGGGGCGAGGGGTACGGAAACGGAAGTGGGCCGGAGATGAAGGCGCGATACAATATCCGGTTAGACGCCATTTCCGTCGCGCATCGTGTGTGGACGCCTTTACTTTACCGACCACCTAAACATATTCCAATCAGATGTTTGTTGTACAGGTTAAAATAAACCTACACTAAATTGAAAATTTTATTTTAGTAATTTGTCTAAATAATATGTAGAATATATGTAAATTTGACATATTCTATCATCTATTCTACATATTGCTGGACATTTGACAATAATATGTCTACTTAAGTCCAGATCAGACCCATAATATAGTTTGATTATTTGTACATTTTATATAATTATATAAATTAAACAACCAATTTAAATAGTTTATTTATTTACTTAAATAGTTCAGGTTTACTTAGGATTATAAGTTTTCTTAATTACCTCTTTTATGTACACTTGTTGAATTTTCTTGTCACTAAAAGTTTGGATAATACATGATTCTTCGCTTACTAAATAATATACTAGCAGGATCGACAGCTTTTATATTTTACCTAATCTTTTCTTTCTTATTTAAATGAAATGAAATATATTTATTTGTATAATGTAGGTATATCAGATACACTTATTACAGGTCGGTTTTAATGTAATACAATTAAATAATCTATGTCTATAGGTAATAGTTTTATATATTAAATAATAATATGGGGAAATAAAATAAAATAAAAACACAGGGAAATAATAAAGGTTACTGAAATTTAATTGAAAAAAAAAATACACTTGAATAAAATGAAAATAAAGGAATAAGGAATAAATAATATTATAAATATATGCAAAACATATAATAAATATATACCTAACTCCGCCCATTCGATTAGCCTTGCTAAGCAGAAGGGCAAGAAACTTAGCAAGGTCATGTCTTTTTTTTCATAATATTAGTTACAACAACTAAATATAAAATGTAAAATTTATTTATCTAAATTTATTTTTAAGCAGTATGTATGTAACATAGTATGTGCATTTATTTATTAAAAAGATTTTGAGTCAAAGATTTAGTTTGTAAGCATCATGTTTTTGATAAGCCAGAAATAAAGGTAAGTGCCCTTTATCAAAAAGGAGAAGAGTACGGTCGTGACGTATTTCAGCAAAGTTTACAGTTAGGGAGATATTTCAGAAAGCTACGAAGTCCTCTTTGCATGTGGTTTGTTAGTTAAGTTGGACAACTTTTTGATAAACGGTTCTACAAGTATCCTGGCAATACGCCAGATGGAGGACTTGCAGCGCAATGTCCTCATAACTTTTATGTTAATGGCCAACTTAGGTCCTCATATTCGTGAAGAATGCACCCACTCATGTCAGTAAACCCATCAGATTAAAAACTAATAGCAGAAAAATGTTTAATCACGGCACGCGAGGTTACTCATCTGCCCCTGTATTCTGTATCTTTAGTTGCCAACTGGACTAGGTGCCTATCATCAAAAACATAGCTAAAAACGGAACTTTCAAAATTGCCTTTAGTGGGTATTGAACTATTTACGAACTGTGTCGTCACTTCAAGTGCGAACATATCCTTAGACAATCGGAATTCGATAGTATATCTATGTTTTTGATGATAGACACCAAGTCCAGATGGCAACTAAAGATACATAATCCCTCTGGTTTTCTTTCAACTTCACTCATAAATAAAGTTTGAGTGTCTTGTTGCATGTATTAAGTTGCGATTATTGTGTTTAATTTAATATTTTTCATAATTTGACTTCCGATCAAGTTGTATTAACCAGCAAGTACTTTTTTATTTTCTTTGGAAAATTTCAACACAAATGTATTCAACTTTTTGCAACTCTTTGGCGCACTTCTCCATGATTAAAAAAGTAAATCAAATCTGAATATAATGAATTTTGATACAAATTTATTTCCTGTGGGAAATTGAATTTTGCTTTTTTCTTTTAAAATGGAGCAAAACATTATTCGGGACGAACAAGCGAATTTAGGCAGAAAAAAATACTTTTCGATGATATCTATAAAACTCAAAGTCTAATTTGAATAATTTATTTTTGAAATCTCTCGAAATTAAGTAGTAATTTCCTATTGTTAAAAGAACATCTTTGAAAAGGTAAAAAAAGACAATGCTCACGAAAATCTTCAAAAAAAAATCACGTAACAGCTTAATCCTCCATTAACTGCTAATCCAGGGTTCAACCTGAACAAAAGATGGAGAGCAATAACCAGAGTCCTGAACGCGGAAATCGTTCTTCGTGGAGCACCTTGTAGGGCCCCTGGAGGGCCCACGGAGGGCCTCGGAGCCCTCGCGAGCACCGATGGTGTGCCTTATCGACCTCATCAGGACAAGTTGGTCTGCAGAAAGGACACTCGGGGGCTTTATTGTCTGATGCCACTTTTAGGTTGGTAAAGAATTTGTTGAATAATTTTAGAAAGGCTCTGAAGAAGATTAAGCTCAATCAAACTTGATGATTTTGTTAAAACAGCATGTGACAAAAAGTAATTCTATACAAAGTTTGATAAACTTCAACATTAACTTTAGTAAAAACATTATTAGAGTGCATTAAACGATAGAAAAGATCGACTAAACAAATCTCAAGTACGATAAATAAATTAGAAAAAGTCCTCAACAGTCTAGGACGGGAACCTCGGTAGCTTAGTCGGTAGAGCACTTGCCGTGTAAGCAAGAGGTGGCAGGTTCAAATTTTTCCAAAATATTTATCTTACTTGAGATTAATTGATCATTTCTATCTTGTAATTGGCTCTAATTATATTTAGAGTATCGAAAGCGATGGATTTCATCACAAATCACATAATTTTAGTAAAGAAAACATGTGAACTGAACCTCAATGCTCATTGACATCGCACTGTAGAGGTCTACAAAATTATAAACCCATCCCAAACACAAAGCTATCTCCAATTTAATTCCATGTAATGTATACCTAAGGGACGGAGCTATAGACCGCAGTACTAATAATAATTATTCGGCGGTGGCGCGCGATAATACTGATTTAGATAGCGCGGTATCTAGCGAGATAACCTCTTCCATAGCTCAGCGCATATAGCCGCCTCTCTCTACCCTCCCGAGCGGTACAGTCAGCATAGATTTTCGACAGTATTTTGAATAGAGAAGTTATTTGGAGTCTGTCAGTTACATATCTTTGAAACTTGGATCTTCGTTTACATCCGGTTTAGATGTAGACAGCCTGGGATGCCAGCGTCCGGTTTTCTGGTTATTTATAACCCATATTCCTTTAGAAGAAGAGTAAATAGGTACAGCGAGTGCACTTTCACCGAAGCTTACCATCAGGCGTGGTTAGGCCAAGGGTAAGTCCATTGCAAATAAAATAATTTGGGCAAGTGCGGGCGTTGGACTCACGCACAAAGGCTTCCGTAACATCACACAATACGGGCAGAGAATATAAAGTATTAACGGGTAAGAAACCCAAGAAATATGATGCCAAATAACAACAATATATATAGGTAGATACCATAGCAACATTGATTAAGGTGGGCTTGTTCAAACGAAGAAGCCCAGATAACTAAAACCAAATAGCGTATAAATAAATTAAACGAAAACCATTTCGTGAAAAAAAATTGAGAAATCGAGAAAAAAACAGTTTTCTCATACATTTTGGTCGGGTAGCTATGTAACGTTTCTATGGAAGAGCTGATTTTTTTTCGCGATTCGAGTGTTGGCTCCATAGTTAAAGTTGTTCGAATGGACGAGTACTTTATCGCCCATTTCCGGCTTGCGTAACTTTATCTTAACATACTTACTTATCTAAATAACTTTACAAGTATAATACTAGCTTGAAAAACTAGAGGTCATTTTGTCCATGGCCTTACTACCTAAGGAAGCATTAAATATTGCTTAAAAAATAAATCTGTAGATCTACAGATTTTCTAAAAGTCAACCTACAGATTTTGGCGCTGATCGCTGCAGTGAGTGACGTGACTGTACTCGGAACTAATGATAAAGATGAGACAATGACGTTATCTATGATAACATGTGTCAATTTTATTTCCTGCAACGCTTTGTGGGGGCGCTTTCAATCGGCACAAAAAAGAACTGTCATTTTGTATTGCACAACATGTCCAGCGTACTTGTATTACTATATGTCAGTGTCTTGCACCTAGCATTTTCCTCACCGTAGTAAGCTGAAAAATTGTGTGTTTCACTCGGAAGCAAAGTTATTGCGTCTCGCACCTAGAATCCTTCGCTTCCTCAGGTTTCAATACAAGTACTCGCGCCAAATAACACTTTGCAGCCTTGCATAACAAATAAGAATAGCTTTTGTTGTTTTACTTTAGAGTATGTACAATTATCCAAATAAATTTAAAACTTGTCTTTGAGATAGAGCTGAAACGAATCCCACAAAATTGCTGCTTCTTCGAGATTTTTCGTATGGGGATACCCTTAGATTTCAACTATTTTAAATTTGTATTATTTGCTGTGGTAGAGACCATAGCACAAAATAGATACTACCAGAAGTCCGACTCGACAACGAAGCGAAAACAGAAACACATGCATAGACGCGTACGTATGATGGTTTCGGCAGAATTTCATATTGTCATTCACCCGAGTATCTCCGAGATAGTACGTACGCGTCTATGTGTGCATACGCCTGTTTTCGCTAGTTATGCGGAGTAAACATTCTGTAAGTGGTTATTTTGTGACCATAGTAACACGTATACTGTGAAAATTTCAACTGACTACCTGTAACGGCTGAAGCTGTAGACCCATGTGAGAGACAGAAATGTAGACAGACAGACGGACAGACAGCGGAACCTTGGTGATAGGGTCCCATTTGGCACCCTTCGGGTACGGAATTATGGAACGGACCACGGATATCTATGGAACGGGTAAACGTAAAACGCAAATAAATATTAAATATCCTGATGACCCCAGAGGATACATATTTATACTCTAAGCTGATGATACTCTAATCTTTCTATTGACAATAAATCTGCGTAATGGTTTGCTAAAATACTTATTTGCAATTATTATCAAATTGTTAACAAGAATAGTTAATGATGTGATACAAATTATGTAGCATTCCAGTCAACATTTCAATAAAAACAAGAATTTAAAATTAATATAAAACTAGAAGCAAATTAACGAAATCGTTATTCCACAGTGTTTAATGTTTATTAGTTTGGATACCATCATGAAGACCGTGAGTATTTCCGTAGTTTTTCTGGAAATAGAAAGAGGCCATTTTTCAATGCATTTTTTTCACCTATGTCTGCCAGCCGAGTGGCGTGCACAGAACTTTTTGCTGGAAAAGCAAACAATTGGTCAAGAACAACAATAAAAAAAATATGAAAAAATTAAAATTACACTTTGAAGAAAAAAAGTTTGTATAGGAAATTTTCACTCTAGGGTAGACATTGTCTACCCCTCAGAATAAGGAATACAAATAGAAGCCTGACTAAAATAAGAACTGGGCATTAGCCATTGTACTCATCTAACGTAAATTACCCCTGTGTGCGAGTGAATGAAACGACGGACCGCACTTACTTTATATTTTTTCCTGGTGTGTCACTAGATTGAACCAAACAAATGTCAGATGGATGTAATTTGGATGTATTTTAAAAATTATAATACCATCAAGTTAAATATGTCTCATCATTGTATCGTTGTGTTGTAATATCGTACGTTGCGTGCATCACATCTTAATTTGGTGGCATCGAAATGTCTATTGCATTTTGCGAAAGTTTACAGCTTCACCGAGAGAAATTAAATATTTTGGTGCTCTTCCTCTCAAAATTCGTGAAAGTGTGATTTATTATTGTTTGTGTTGATTGTTTTTTTAACATTGTAATAAAATGTCTTGTGCGATTGAAGGCTGTAAATCGCATACAGGAAGAAAAGAAAACAACAATGAAGCAATATCATTTCATCGGTGAGTCCTGATAGTTTTTATGTTAATAAAGTTGCAGGATCATACCTAAAACTCAGTAACAGTAATAGTAGTTCTTGTAAATCATACTCGTGTTCAATTCTACACCGATATTTGCCTGTTTTATATAGATTTTCTGCCGACTACGAGAGGTTATGTTTTTTCGTATAGTGATGTACTAAAGTCCGTGTGGCAAACTATCGAACATTGGTTTCCGCGGCAGCCGTGCATAAAGGATAATAGATTAATGAGAGGTTTTCTTTTTGAGTATTAAAAAAAAAACATAGTTTCCCAGAACTCTGTAGATGGTGTTGAACTGACTACGTTGCTAGGTGCCAAAGCCAAAACGATTGAAAAAAAAATATTGCGTCACGTCACGTCACGTCACATACGCTCGTTGGTTGATGACATGTGTGCTGAGCATATTATGTGCGAATGCTTTGTTATGGTCCGTCCAGGTTTAAAATGTACCATGGCTTGTACTCATTGCGCTTTATGACTTTCATCTTTAGGAAAAAGATGTATGCCTCCATTTTTATACAAATCCACAAGGCACAGACTTCTCTTCTTTTTCTCTTGGGACATTTTCTTTCTGGCTTAGAAAACTCATAAAAAGACTGCTAATTATTTTTTTCTTTTTCCTTGTTGTTATTATTTATTTATTTTCAAAATGTCATTGTGATGTGATGTGACAATGACATTAATTACTTTTTTATGTACGTTTCGTTTTACGATCTCAAAATGACATCCAAATGCAATAATCAAAAAATTATGTGACGTTCCGTTCCTTGCAGTAACTTACCAAGTTCAGCGCCATCTATCCAGCGACTAGGGAAGAGTAAAAAAAAAAGAAAAGAAAATCCCTCATTGCAGCGCGAGTTAAAAGAAAAATAATGCCGAATAAATATCGCTATATTTTTTTGTTACAGATTTCCAAAAAGGGAAGAATTAAAAAGTGAATGGCTTAGACGAATAATTTGACCAAATTGGGCAATTAAAAAAAGCGGTCATATTTGTTCGAAACACTTTACGTCGGATTCTTTTAGACCAAACGAAAATTTAAAATGGAGACTTTTAAAAGTAGATGCCTTACCAACGTTATGTTTACCAGATACAGACACATTGGTAACCTTTAAATAATTATGTATAATTGCATTATCAATCTTGTTTGTAGGTACGTGCTTGTACTATACTATAGTATATTAACTCGATAATTTTTCAATTTTAGGCAACAGAACCAGTACCTATGGATGTCTGTGGTTTAGAAAAGTGCATACTTCTATGTTCGCAAATCGTTCTGAAAGGCCTGTTCAGAACTTGTACGTTACTTCCGTGATCGACTTCACGAAGAAATTCCGCAGATCAAGACATTTTCGTACTTAGTGGTTGACAATAAAAGTACTTTGACAGGGTAGTTCTATCGTGAAATGAATTTTGGGAATGCTTATTGACTTGAACTGCGCAAAATTTGATTTCTTATTACAGGTTATTAGGTATTTTAATCGTTCATTATTTGTTATTAGTTTTTATTCAAGATAAGTTGATGTTTATTTGATAGAAATAAAAAAAATGAAATTACCTCTGTAGTAATTGCGCTGTCATCGCTCATCATTGACATAATATTATTATTACGAATCCTATAGGTCTATGATTATTATGATTTCTATTGTTGCGATTAATTCCTTCTTCCTTGATTGAACAAAGACGCGACATCAACGAACATCTATTTGATTGAGTTAAGAGGCGACTTAAAAAGTATCCACTTAAATAGTTTACGGTTGTATCTCTGATACAAGCTACAGCATTTTTTGTACTAGAAACAAGCACAATTTTGGACTTAACTTATGTACCTACCTGCCTACTATATAGTAATTTGTACTTAATAAAAAATATTATGCTAAACGAAAGATATCCTTTTATTAATTCCTTATTTACACAATATAATATGTGTCCCACTGGGGTAGACAGAGACCACTTTGCTATTAATTCTCTTGGCCTCCTTCCAAAGCAAGAGGATGTCACCAGAAAGGTCGGTGCCTCCTGCATTCTTTTTTTTTTCACACTTTGATACGATATGATGTGTGGTAAGGAGATTGGTCGTGGTTCATTTCGATTTGGTTTATTTATCGTAGTCAAAAATCGACATTGTTACATCACTAGCAAAGCAACGAACTAGTGACAACCTACCTAATTAAGAAAAAACGAATACATATCCATCTCTCTCTAACGCACTAAAATGTCGTAAGAAAATCAAGGATAGGTGTCTTTCTCCGCGTATTATTTTAGCCAGGTTTCTATTTGTATTCCTTATTCTGAGGTCTACCCTGGCGTCATACAAATTTTTTTTTTCAAAGTGTAATTAAAATTTTTTCATATTTTTTTTATTGTTGTTCTTGACCAATTGTTTGCTTTTCCAGCAAAAAGTTCTGTGCACGCCACTGCAGGGAATATCCCCAATTAAGTTCAATAAATCCACACTAATATTTCAGCATCAACACTTTCACACTCATATCAAATACTAAATAAAATCTTTTCTACGTTTATTTCCCAGAATGATTATGATGCTTTGAGTTGTACAATATTGCTGTATCTGTTACTTTTTTGCTCTAGTGTCGATTCGGTGTAACACGATTTAACTTATTTGCTGGGACTAAACTTAATTTAAGCGTAAGTTTTTTTTTCTATATCGAAAAGACAGGACGCTCAATGGTGTCGATTCGGCGCAACACAACTGACAAGACTAAACTTATTTTGAGCGTCCCGTCTTTGTCTTTTCGATACAGAAAGAAAAGGACAGAACATTTAAATTAAGTTTAGTCCTGTCAATTAAGTCAAGTTGTGTTGCGCCGAATCGGTGTTATTATAAGGTTAGTTCTGTCAAATAAGTCAAGTTGTGTAGCGCCGAATATTAAGACGAGGCCTTCCTTAGGCGCACAGCGGCTTTGCAATTATAACCCGTAGCATAACTTTCATAAAATTGAAAATCATATGCGCCAAAATGCGCGCGAAACGATTCAGGGGATCTAAAAAGGCCGACTTGGGTGAATTATAAAATGATTTGAAAGTAGGATAGAGTCAGAGTTTTTTCACGCGTGCAAAAGAGACGGCATTAGAACAGAATCATAACATGATTCATCCAAAGCGGCCTTTTTAGAGGACCAGAACGATTCTAATTTTAAGAATAAAATCGACTAAAATTACAATATTGCATGTAAGTCATTTTTCAACTTACAATGGTTAATAAACAAGATTTTTGTATTGATAGTAAAATATGACACATGAAAATCAAATGGATTAAACGCAAAACCAAAAAAGCACTCAAAAAGAGACTATTTTCAAAAATAAAATCTATCGAGCGAAAGTTTTCCAATTAGGTAACGCTACTTACAACGTAAAGATAAAGGTTTGAAAAAACATTATACTCGTATAAAAGTTTCATAGTGGTGTCGATTCAGCTAAACACAATTTAACTAATTTGACAGGACTAACCTTATTTTAAGCGTTCTGTCTTTGTCTTTTCGATACGGAAATAACAAGACAGAAGACAGTTCTGTCAAATAAGTTAGCCGAATCGATACAATTGATTGCGTCTGTGGTAGATTCAGTATAATCGTTCAAAAACTGTTGAAAAAGGAAGGCTCTCATCTTAAATAAACTCTCTAAAAGAATAAAATCTTTGTTCAAGTAACAATTATTCATCCTCCCTAACATGTATTTTGTTTTGTTGCTAACATGAAATGCTAACTTGGCCTGTAGAAAGGCGCTGGAGGCCATAACCCAGGTTTTCGAGCGCCTTGGTCTCCAACGTTACGCAATATATAAAAATGTATTAAGCTTTATAAGTAGACTAATCTAAGACAGACTAAGTGATCTTACTTGTTAAAGTGAATACAATTGTCTTTTTGTGATCCTTGAGTTTAGCACTTACACATCCTCTCACATATACACACACATACTTACATACACTCATGTTTATTTTTATATAATTTTGTAAATGTAAAAACGCTTTAATAAATTGCATGCTTTTCTCTTTTTCGGCTCGTAGGGACACAGTTTAATTAATACAGGTAGTATTAATTAAACTGTGTCCCTACGAGCAGAAGCAACTGACTCTTAAATGACAGGCTTTGCCTTACTTAAGTTTCAGTTGAACACATCATTTTTGTGAATACCTTAGCCTTAACAGTGTTATTTTTTAGGTTAAGATTTTTGATCCAATAAATAATTTTGTATTTGTATTTGTATTTGTAGCATGTCACTGATGGCTGATTGGTTTTCAAGACGATCTCCTTTAAAAAATATATTTAGTTTTTATTGTGTAAAATTTATATTACAAGATATTATTTTGGACAAGTGATACCAATTTAAGATAGATAATATTATGCTACTCTATTCTCATAAGTCCGGACCCGCATTGATAGCTGTAAGAAAGTTATATAAATAAATATTTTAATGAGAGTGAAACGGTGTGGATGTCTGGTTGTTGGTGTGTGGTATGTCTGGTTGTTGGTGTGTGGATGTCTGGTTGTCGGTTTACACAGGTGGAATTTTTTCGGACTAAAATAGTTATCGAATTTTTTGACCTCAGATGTATTTATGTGGTTTTCTTACTTCTTCAAATAAAGTTAATTATTTAATTGATTCCCATAAATAAGGTACCTATTAAAATGTTTCTCCTTCTTATTTGTTCCTCCTTTATGAAGAGCCACGTTGTTTCGCAGGTGCTAATGATCAGTTGCCTGCTGGCGGTGGCTTGGTCAGCCCCCCCTCGCAGCCACCATCCCCTGCGGGAGCTGCCGGCGCTCAGGCACGAGGAAGTACACGACGAGTATGGACAATACGCGTTCAGATACATCACCGCTGAAGGTGAGTTTTGACAACAGCGAAACTACCCCTAAAGACGTGCAATGATTGGTTAAGCCAACATCACGCAGTGAGAATCCCCGGTAAGTGGGAGTGACATATAGCGTATAGTCAAGCCTATGCAAAAACACTTATTAGTTGGCGAAATCGGACGGTACAGCATTTCCTTCGCGGGGCTAGTTGTTCAATGGCAACGGTAGACTCTTTTTCAATAAAGCTTGTCCCATCTCTTTTTTTGAAGACAAATTTTACGATGTGCTGATGACATATACATATATATTCATCCATCCATCCATCCATCAGCCTAGTTCGTCCCCTGCTGGAAATAGGCCTTTCCAGGACTTTGCCACTCCCGGCGGTCATCCTGGAAGAATTGCCCATACTCACACACGCTGGGCAGGCGGGTTGGTGAGCTCGGTGCCGGAACCCTAGCCTCTGTGACGCCTCTGCCCGTCATCAGTCTGTTCCATATAAGGCCCGGGTATTAGGGATGGATATACCGCCATCCATCGGTCCCAGGCGTGTTGGACATCCTGGTTTTTTGCCTGTGAGCTGTCCTCTTAGTCTAGTATATAGTTATAGTCGAATAAACTGCATCAGAATAGTATTTTTACAAAAAAATCCGCACTATAAAAATTTACATTTCCAGAACCACTCTCGTTTCACTAACTCTTCCCCCCTCAACAGACACGGTGGTCTCGGAGCGCGGACGGCTGGTGCCCAGCAGCAACGGTAGGTACGTGCTGGAGATAGAGGGTCGGTACCAGTTCATCGGCGACGACGGCCAGGTCTACGCCAGGGCGTACCGCGGCGGAGTCGACGGCTTCCACGTTGACGGCAACTATCTACCGAAACAAGTGCCGCTGATGGTTTAGTTTAAATTGTTAAGTTGATGATGGTTTTCATTCTTTTTAATTTATTATATATTTATAAAATATTTGTGATTAAAATGCACTTGTACTTGTCCACTTTATATTATTATTACTTTTAACCTGACCGGTTTCGCTGTATAAACATTTTCAAAGGTTTTATAGATAATAAAATTAAACAAGATGTTATTGTTGTTGTTCCCGTACAATTTATGATTCGTTTTGCAGGTAGGTAGGTTTGCAATATCTTTGACAGGTGGTTTGAGTAATTCTTGCTTCGGAATAAAACGTTGTAATGAAATCTTGGGTTTCTATGTTTCTATACACGGACAGTCCTATAAATATCCAACGTTGTGGCAAGGTTTGGCAATGGTGCAAATTTTAAATGAGGTTGCCATAAAACCTTTGAAAATGCTTATACAGCGAAACCGGTCAGGTTAAAAGTAATAATAAATAAAATGTGTCATAAGTTCCACCAAGTCCCGACAATCACGACCATCAACTTCATTTATAAAATATCTTTTTATAAAATACCGTTTAAGGGCCTTTTAATTTTTTATATATTATGTTATATTGCACATAAATATAAATACTTAATTAAATGTTTTTTTTTTCTATTCGCCTGATGACGACCCCACTGAGGAGTCTAAAACCATTTAATTAGGTATTTATATTTATGTGCAATATAACATATAAAAAATAATATGTTTATAATGATAGAAATAATATTTTTTGTTAAAACTTGGCAATTTATATACCGCAAGGAGGAGAAAAAAAAAACAGTCAAGTGCGAGTCGGATTCGTGCACAAAGGGTTCCGTAACACCACACAATACAGATAAGGAACCCTTAAAACATTATGACAAATAATTCCACTTGCAGTTATGAAAAACCAACTTAAATTGACACTTACGATCTATTAAACTCTATGTGTCTAAAGGATTTAATTAAGTTGGTCCTTGATAACTTCCTAAATAATTAAATATTTGTTATTTTCAGATTTTTGTGTGTGTTATAAGACCCACCTGTAGACGAAATTTCCAGTTTCTAAGTCAACTGTAAGTGCCCTATAGGTTTTGATTTCCTTGTTTACAAAAAATTGTATGAAATGTATTTTGTAAAGAAACTTTTTTCGCGTCGGGTTAAAAGCTTGATTTTTTTTACAGCATCTAGACTTTTGTAGGAGGTATCAGTTTCAACTTGATATCTCATACGGGGCCCCAGCAAAAGGGTCTTGACTAGGGATTATGATTTCTCGAGGTTTTTTATTTCTCGGGTCTCGAGAATTCTCGACCTCGATTTCTCGGGTCGTCCCGGGAAATCGAGAAATTTGTATTTACTACTTTATTTTAGTTTAATAATTAAAAATGCCGGTAATGTACATTTTGTTTTACTAAAAAGAACAAAAATCAACCAAGTCTCTCAAATTACTTCAATAAAAACAGATATTTTTGAAACAGAAATTGTTAAAAAACATTACTTACATTATTAAAAACAGTTATTTTTAATCAATAAAATATTATAAGAAATAAAATAATAATTAAACCTTCTGTCTCAAACAAATAATTAAAAATCTCTAAAAACAATCCACATAACTTCTTTATTTATTTTATTTATGTATTGTATTTTAGTGACCACATTTCCCGCCATTGAGAAGACTCGTTCATTTTCAGCTGAAGTTGGCTTGACTGAAAGTAATGCTTTGTATAAGGTTTCCAAATTTGGGGACCTTTTGCCAGATTTTTCAAATAGTAAAAACTCTTTTTTTACGATTGATTTTGAGAGCGCTACGGCGGCTGACTCTTCATTGCTCAAAATACCTTTGATAGCATTCTCTAACTGAGTTTCAAAAATGTCGGGTTCTGATTGACTTACGCTCACTTGGACGACTTCTGGATCATCATTGTTCGAAAATGTTGTGACGGTGGGGTAAAGACGATTAAATACGTCTTCAGCATATCCAATCAAAAATGTTTTGTTGTTACCAATAAAATAAATACTTTTTTTGTGCATGGGGCTATGTAGATAGTTCAGTAGCGATATAAAAGATGTATTACGGCGATCTGTTATTTTTAGTTTAAGTGAATTAACTAATTTGAGAGCCAAAGGATCGTTCATACTCTCCAATTTTTTCAGCAACACATCGATTATAGTCTCTGCCGTTAGCAAATTGGCATCTTTTCTACTTAATGCTTCCACTGCAAGTTTTGTTGGCGTCAATATCGTTTGCAGTTTTTGTAGCACAGCAAAATTGTCCTCTTTCCATAGGTTTGAGCTATCTAAATCAATCAAAGCTTTTTTGATGGCATTTTTTTCGTTAACATGGAATTCTACCTAGTTCTACACCAAACTCGGCTTTTACATGCTTTTGCAGTGTTATATTTATTAAAGAACTCTTGTCAGTATCAAATGACACCGACAGCCACCTGCCGCCCTGTCAAAGGATGCCGCCATCGCGCGGCAAAAGACAAATAAGAGTCAAAGGGCAAAATTGCCGATAACTAGGTATTTTTTATAGCTTTATTGTAAAATAATAATGTCTCGCTGTCTCGACTTTTCTCGAGCTGAATTTCTCGAGATCGAGAAAAGTCAAATTCCCGGGAAATCCCGGGACGAGAATTCCCGGGTCAAAACTCTAGTCTTGACAGACAGACGGACAGACGGCCAACAAGTAATCCTATAAGGGTTCCGTTTTTCATTTTGAGTAACGGAACCCTAAAAACGAGAGGTGTCGTGGGACACCCGGTTGGAACGAAGTTCTAACGTACTATAATAGCAAAAGTGTTGTGACGGTCGAAGTCTTACACTTTACGAAGGAACTTCGTTCTAAAAATTTACATTATATCCATCCATCCATCCATCCATCAGCCTAGTTCGTCCACTGCTGGACATAAGCCTTTCCAGGACTTTGCTACGCCCGGTGGGTGGTCATCCTGGAAGAATTACCCATACTCACACACGCTGGGCAGGCGGGTTGGTGAGCGCGGTGCCGGAACCCTCGCACCAGTGACGCCACTGCCCGTCACCAGTCTGTTCCATATAAGGCCCGGCCATTAGGGATGGATATACCACCATCCATCGGTCCCAGACATGGTGGGCCTCCTGGTTTTTTGCCTGTGAGCTGTCCTCTTACTCTCTCCCGAATTACTTCGAGGGTGTCTCCAAGTAAGAAGGTGGTACCTCCACAGTCGAGTCCAGCATCAGCTCTACCACTTGTGAACATTATATAATTATTCGTACTCTCTATTTTCCGAGATTGTTATACCATCAATGGTATTATGTTGATCCATTTGTACCCTAAGTACCATTATAGGGCTCATCGCCCATCACGTTTCGTTATCGACGCGCGACGGTGTGAAAAGCAGGTGTAACAGGTATGGACTTGGATTTGAATTTCACACTTGGGAACACCTCTGACACCCTTTCGGGGATTTATGTCGTGACGATTCACGTGTATGTGATATATCGTTGTAAACATAAAAATACTCTTATTTAATTAAGGTGGACCATCCGCTCAGCTGCCATATAAATGTTTGTGACGTCCTGATGGCTTTGATCTCAATGAAACTTTACACTTTATATATGTTTCCCTTCCCTCCCACACCACACTCCGACCGGTCCGGTACGAATTGGTTCGAAAAAGTCCGTTGAATTACTTACCATAAGTATTTGCATAAAACCATCCATAATCGTTCGTTAAAAACAACGAACTAACGGACGGAACGGACTAAGCCCGAAATCTGAAAATGTCCGAGCGGTCCGCGGTCCGGTTAAAGTCCTATTTGATGATTTAGTCCTATTTGATACATTTTCGGTTTTATTTCTGAATTTTTATTTAGTTCATGTAACAGCTCTTCTTGCTAGGCATTATTCCTAAAACCTATTTTTATTTTTACTTTTGTTAATCTGCTGTTTTTAAATAACAAAAACTAGGTAGCATTAAGAAATACTGATTACTCGTACTTATTCAAACATTTGCCAACAAATTTCTTCCAAAAAAATACGATCCATATTATAAAAATATCACTGAAATTTTGCGTTGTCGTTGCGAACCATACCCAGAGCTGAAGCGGATTTCTGAAGCCTCCAAGGAGGGTGGCGGAGGCCTCGAGGATGCGCCGGGGGGCGGGGGTTGTGACGTCACGTCCTATCTCGGCGGCCATCTTGGATTATCTCGTCGCACCTGCGGGGCGCGGGGGCGGCGGTATCGACCCGCATCCTCGCTTACAGGGGACATTTTTCAGAATTTCTGATCAATCCCCTAAAAGAACAAAGATTTTTAGGACCGAAGCTAATTTGTTACCAAATAAAATAAAGAGAAAAACTCAAATACTTATCTTTTTTACCGCATATTTTGTTGTTCTTTTTCCGCCTCCTATTTTTGCCTAACCTAATCTCACTGACCCCAAACCATCATTTTTGGCAACAAATCTCAACACACGCATACATAAACAACGTTATCTGCGCTTGGCAGTTTGGATATGAAGATATGATCGCGTAGGGCGCCGCCCGCCCTTGCGCTTCTTTGTACGGAAACTTCAAACGATGTACTACTCTTTTTGTATGTTTATCCAAGACCGTCGCTTCTTTCCTGGGTGATATTAGTTTTTGATCACACCAGAAACTGTGATGAGTCTTTTGCAAATGAAAGTATTGTTTAATTTCACTGAATAATTTTATTTTGTCTATACTTACTTAAAAAAGAGAACATTTTTTTCAAGTATTTTTTTACAAAGACCTGTTGAGTTGAAATAAAAAATAAAAAAACTTGAATGGCTGAGAATAATGTAACAAAACGTATTTGTAATGATAATTCATAGAGAAATACATCTCCGGTCCGTGACATTGCTGATCTCTTGGGAACAACTGGGCCGTATCTCGCAATTTCATTTTTGCTTATTTTGGTTTGTCTCAAAGAAGACGCCTTTGCTGTGTCCGTAATGGAATGGGCCACTCTACTTTGCTACGAGTATAAGTAGATATTTGAGTCTGTTTGAGTGCAACCCACTATCAACTGCAATCTCTATCTTGTCTGTGGATCAGAAAGTTCTTTTTGAATTTCGAATTAGATCTGTGCAATTAGATTGTGTTATCCTATCACAATGAATTCTTATCAGTGTAATTCTGCTGGTAGTTTTTCTTTGTAAGTATACATATTTTTGGTAAGTGATGTTGATAATATAATTAAGTAAGTTATTTTACTATGACTACATTTATACGGCGCCTACACAATGTCTTTCTACTCAATTGAGTATAAAATTGAGCTAAGTTTGCTTTGTTGGACTTGCATACTTACGTACACAACATAATATGTACCTTTATTTAGAGTAGCAAAAAAAGCAAAAGCAAAAGAAAAAAAAAATAATGAATATTTTACAGATCCTTAACAAATAATCTCCAAAAGATTTCAAATACTCTTCGTGATCAATGAAGCAAGAGTAAACCAGCCATTCCTCAAGGTCTGAAAGCCGGTATCCAGTGAAAGTTATTCAGTGCTCGCGGCGCCCGGTCAGAAGGCGCCATAAATCTGAACACAAAGCCTTCAGCCCCACTGGGAGGCTTCCGAGGCGAAGGGAATCGAGGGAAGCGCTGTCATGGTACATATCTACTTGTATAACGTAACTGTGGTGAAAGAAAAAATATTATTTGTGGAAAAGTTTTACTTTCAAGCTCATGCCGTATTCTATATTCAATTTTATGGTATTCTATACTATAATAGCAAGATTTTGGTTTTTAAAACGTTAATATAATCTAATAAACACCATGTAAACCAAAATGAAAAGACTGTACTCTCTTGTTTGCTATTTTGCCTGCTACAGCCTTTTTATTTTAGTTAAAAATCTTTCTAATCTTATCTGGAATGAAGTAGTAAATAGCATAATAATATCTTTCTTCTTCTTTTATCTTCATTATTTATCTTCATTATTATATATTGAGTTGGCATATTATTTACGCTTTTGATCCATATTTCGTCACAATTGAATTAAAATTTCAAACTCAAATAAAATCTCCGCAAACTTATAAAACGCAGCAGAAACTTCGAATGGAACATTAGAACTTCACTAATTTATGGTTAAAGCTGTGTCTACAAGTCGTATATATTTTCAAAAGTGGTACTTAAGGTGATTTTTGAAGTTTAGTATTTCCCTTGGGAGCAATAAAATATCTTTGTTGGTGTAATTTAGGGAATCCTGGGCAGTGCCAGAACAGAATGTTTATGTTTCGTGAATGTTTGTTTTGCTAAAGAATATTATTGCCATAACCATTTTGAAATTTACCTACTTTGTTTTTTAAATATTTAGGCAATCCAAAAAAAAGCAAATAAGGCCGCTGTTGCAAAAAAAATGTTCATCATTTTTAAAACACTTTTGTGTGGAAAAAGTGGAAATTATCTTATGAATTCGTATGATAGTCGACTAAATTAAAGTGCTATGAAACTGCAAGAAAAGAAAATAAAAACAGGGACTCTCTTTTATCAATTGTTGGGAGTTTTTCGATTTACAAGTATATGTATAGGGCATTCCGAAATATCTAAAGCTATATCTATAAAAATACTTAATCTGTTACGAGTAGTAGGGATTTAAGATCCCACCCAACTAGCAAAGTATCATAAAAGAAAATATTTTAACAGATAAAAGTGTTTTATAAATTGTATAGGAGTAATGCTGGTGACCGCTGGTCGTATATATATGCTTCGTATCACTTTTTAGCCATATACAACAAAATTATGATATAAACCAATCTTATAAACGTTTACTCGGCCGTTTTATAAAACGGTTATAACTACAGCTTTAAATCGGTAGTCGCTACTGCAATCATAGAGCACTTATGTTATATTACAGGTTTTCATGGTACCGTTCAAAAGAAAATGTGACCTAATGTGGCTCCCTGAACATTAATATGGGGCTAGTGTTATAATTGGCACTTTAGCAGCTGATATGTGATATATTAGACGTCATTGCAGCTGTTGTATGCCAAATTTGCTTCAAAGAGGCATTTACTAACGCTTGTGCTAAAAAAATCATAATGAACTTTCATTTAACACTCAAAATAGTTAAAACGCAAAGTCAAAAGCTCACATATCACTAGTTACATAATACCTTCTTTTTTCTCTTATTTAACGCTAAAATGATGCATATCCGTTTCACGAAGGCATTTCTACAGGACCTTTCCGCTCAATACAGGGTGTAATCGTTAAGTGTGACCAGGCGATTATTCCGTAACTATTACAGATATCAAAAAAAAAATAATTAAACTGATATCGAAAGTACGTTACTAAATCAGTAAAATGACATCATTAACTTTTTGAAAATCAAACGAGAAGTATCCAAAATTTTGACATGAAACTTAACTATGGGACTTATAAATAGAAAAGGGCTTGACTGTTGTTACTTCAGCAATCCTAATTTTTTTTATGGCTGCAAGCTGATATTAAAATGGCTGAGTAGTAGCAACATTATATCTAATTAGTGTTATAATGATGTCTTCGAAAATATTTTATTTAAAAATAACTTTTACAACTAACTTATGGAATGCTTGAAAGTGAAATACTAAACTCTTTACTTAACAATATTAATGTTTTTTTTGATCATCCAGTTTTGGCACTATTGAATAGTTAATGATTTAAAAGAATCACAATTACTAACATACAATAAAATAACGGAGTAACAGTGTAACGAAATGGATAACACAGCTAAGACTCACTATGATTTATGCGAGAAAAACTCGACGTTTCGGTCAACTTAAGCTTGACCTTCATCAGGCTTCGCGAGGTGCTCCGGCGCGTGCGACACCCTCACGAGGACTGAATATCCCCGCCCGCGCCCCCGCCGCCGCTGCTGCCGCGGCCGCATCCGCTCGTCTCTGAGCCCGCTGCGCCCGCGCCGTCGCCGGCGGAGTAACAGTGTGTCGATGTGACCACTTTATCACTATATAGTGATACACTTGATGGCAAATCACTGATATAACACCGAAAAGTAACAATGGATAAAAATAAATGGCAAATATGGCAAAGAGGAGCCATATTACATCCACTGTATCACTAAAACGTTCTAAATCGGGGGCCCTTTCCGCGTTTCTAACAAACATGTAGGACTGACTAATCAAGTACACCATTTGTATCCATGGAAACGTTCTTATAGCTGATATAGAGCTTTGTTTTACTACTTGGATATGTACCTACTACAATTTATGCAAGATATCTCCAATATCGTTCAAGTTATCGCAACTTAGTAAAGGCTGGAGTTGCTCCCTGTTATATATTTTTATAAATTTCATACCTTTCATATTTTCTGCGTTTACGCATTTCAATCAGACAGACATACAAAATAAATTTGTAGATCTTGCTTAGGTATAGTGTGAACACACCGAAGAACATTCTACCTATAGTACATATAAGATTAATTATATTTCATAAATGGTTTTGAATCCACTAGCACACCGTAGACTACCTTGGACGGGCTGAATCACACTAGTTCACTACTCGCAATTTAACCACACGTAAATAATCGACAAACTCCTCGATATCTTCAAGTCGTCAAACCTTACATACAACCCGTCACGAACATCTGCCTCCGGACACTCGGTATATCAACAACATGCTAATTGAAGAGACCACCAACACCGCATTACTGTAACTGAGGGTAGTTACTAAAACAAAGCTTCGAGGACGTATCATTAAGAGCGCGTGCTATGCGCAGCTGCGTACGCGCCGACCAAAATACCCAATTTTACAACCCTAATTTACTTGCAATAAAGGCTAAATTACTTGATATTTAAAGGTAAACTTCGTGGGTATTTAAATGTTTCCGATTTGTGAAGAGGTTAGTTTGCACTCGAGGTCTGAGGGCGCTGTTGTTTTTGTCGCGGAAGCTTCGTTCGAGAGCTTTTGAGGGTTGAATTGGGGCACGTGCTGCGGTCAATCCGACCACCGGTGTCGCGGGGTGGGTGGTAGGGTTGAAAAGATTACAAATTGTTTTGTTGGATGTTTCATTTCATACCTATAGAATAGCCGGAATAAATTATCTCGTTAGATTTCTGGGTTTTCGTATCGGTTTTAAAATTCAGGTATACTTTGTCTTGTTGGATGTTTTATGCTATGAAAAAACATAATGGTGTCGATTCGGCGCAACACAACTGACAAGACTAAACTTATTTTGAGCGTCCCGTCTATGTCTTTTCGATACAGAAAGAAAAGGGACAGAACACTTAAATTAAGTTTAGTCCTGTCAATTAAGTCAAGTTGTGTTGAGACGAATCGGTGTTATTGTCTATTAGACTTTTTGGCTATCTTATCTTATAGGATTCAAAATATATTCAGCTAATTCAGACATACTTCATCTAATAAGAAATAAAGTGTTTGTATTTTTTGTAGTGGGTAAAATTAAATAGAAAAAACGAAAGAAATAATGTCAAACTATGTATTCAAATGTAGCTTAAAAAAGGTACATAAGGAACCTTTATGGTGAGACTCCGTTGTCCGTCCGTCCTTATGTCACAGCCTCATAAGTCATAACTTTAGCACCTTTAAAGATAAAGACATGAAATTTGGCACAAAGATAGCATTAATTTGCCCACATATCACGATGTAAAAAAAAAATGAAAAATTTGAAATTGTTCAAAATATTTCGAAAAGAGAAGTGAGAAAAAAAAATATTATAATAAAAATACAACATGGGTATCAAATTGTAGATATTAAAAATTTGATTGTAAAAATATATACTTTTACCATATTCACTGGCACTGGTTTCGATAAATCTTTAAATAAACACAAAAATATGCATTGCCGCCCTTATCTCCGAAACGGGTAGACCGAAAAATATGAAAAAAATGTCGATTATAGATCATAACTAGCCAAATACAGGAAAACTATAGCAACTAAAAATAAATTGAGCACCAATGAAAAATATAAAAAAAGAAGTAAAATAAATAAACTAATATTTTATAAAAATACAACATGGGTATCAAATTGTAGGTTTTAAAAAGCTAATTGTAAAAATATATAGTTTGGTTATAATTGCTATTTTATCTATTTTTAGAAATCCTTGAGAAACCATAAAAAATTGTATGTCCCCCCAACTTATCTCCAAAACTGGTGGACCAAAAAATATGAAAAAAATCATGGTAATATGTGTTTATGTAAAGATTACAGGAAAAATAAAGCGGGTGAGAAATTTACGAAATAAAAAACATTACAATATTAAATTTATCATCCACAATACGGAACCCTAGAAACGCGAGTCTGACTCGCACTTGGCCTTTTTTTTGACGAAGTACCACTTTAATTCTACACCAAAATACTAAATATAATTTATTTTTCGTTTGACTTAGCAGCTTTTAACTTTGGCTACAAAATTACCAGATAGGTATAAATATCGACGGATTTTTAGAAAAACCCTAAATACGCTACATAACACTAAATATACTCACGCGCTTCTTCCAAGGGGCAGGCAAAGGACACAGATTTCCCTGGTACGATTTTACATAATAATAATAAACATCAATTAAATACTTACAACAGGTGGTAGAGCTGATGCCGGGCTCGACTGTGGAGGTACCACCATCTTACTTGGAGACCCCCTCAAAGTTATTCGGGGGAGAGTAAGAGGACAGCTCACAGGCAAAAAACCAGGAGGCCCACCATGCCTAGGACCGATGGATGGCGGTATATCCATCCCTAATAGCCGGGCCTTATATGGAACAGACTGGTGACGGGCAGCGGCGCCACTGGTGCGAGGGTTCCGGCACCGCGCTTACCAACCCGCCCGCCCAGCGTGTGTGAGTATGGGTAATTCTTCCAGGATGACCGCCGGGAGTGGCAAAGTCCTGAAAAGGCTAATGTCCAGCAGTGGACGAAGTAGGCTGATGGATGATGGATGAAATACTTAATTATGCCGACCAAATTAGCGGCACAGTGGAGAAAGACAATGTCAAAGATGACTAGATTGTTATTACCATTTGGCTATACGGGGCGGCCCGGTCGAGGTTTACTTTCCACCATGCATATATTTTTTAAACTCTTCTTTCGTTTATCCTCTAACCACTGAAGCGTTCCTTTTTCTATTCTCGTCTTAAAAAGTACAAGATTTGGCAAATTGAATAAGTTCCAAACTAAGAAAATCCCTGTCAAACCTTTGTTCATATTGCCGGAATACCTATCTGCAGCCGATTCCTCTAAATGGCACATTCGGTTTATAGAGTTCCGAACGCAATGCGTCTCCAGAGGTCTTCGGTTCTTTGTCTCTACGCTACTCGTTTCACTCTGGCCATGCGCATGAGCGGAGCGGCGGGTGGTTGGGCGGGCGTAATAATGAAGGTAAGAAAGCTTCGTACATTTTTTATACTAAATGTTTTTGAAGGTTAGTTTTTCCGAGTCTGTACCCTCATTGAAATAGCCAACACTCATACTCGTACACCCTGTTTCCAGCGACAATTTATAAATCCTGACGCGATAGATGTCGTTCTTCAAGCATAAATACACGCTTTTTAGGACATGCAGTTATACTTCAGTGTTTTCTTTCATTGCTCAGCAAGTGTTGAGTACGCAAATACTAATTTAAAAAATCCTAAAATCTCATTTTTGCACGCTCGACGGAACTGACAGGTGGGACTCAAACTCGCTGTACTACCGCTGATTTTTGCTTGCTAGATATAACATTACTTACTATATTTATTATGTTTCCACGTCTTTTACTGATGATTCCATAATTCAGTTACAACGAATTTATAAGTGTGTGCATTGATAAATTTGACTAGGTATAACATATGTACTTACATACATACATACATACATATACTCACGTCTGTCTTCCAGAGGGATAGGCACTATTAGGCAGAGATTACAGATTTCCATCTGCTACGATCCTAACACACCTCTTTCGCCTCTTCCACATCCATCAATCTAGTCATATATATGCTCTAGAGCTCTTCTACTCCGGGTACTTTTGACATGGCCCTTCTTCAGTATGTCGCCAATTTGGTCAGCATACGTCACTAGTCCATTAATAGATTGAATAGCCACGGTGACGCCACACATCCTTGTCTAACTCCTCTAGAGATGTTAAACCAATCAGTGTACCTATGTCCCGTTAATACTCATGCAAGTACTGGAATTCTGGTAGAGAGATTTTAGGGCCCGCACCGGGTGGCTTCACACTCCATTCACATACATATGCTTTTTTTAAATCCACAAACGCACAAAACACCTTTTGGAGTTTTCCCAGACATTTTTCAATGTCTCAATAAATCTTACTTACCATGATTATAGCTATGACAAAGCTATTGGAGACGAAAGATATACCTAAAATATCATATACCTTCTTAATATGAAGTTAAAAAAAATTCAGAAATTATTATAATTTTATAGATCCCATTTTCCTTTTCAAAGACACAGTCCGTGGCAGCCCGATATAGCCTTCAGTGGGGACTCGACGAAACACTAACGACATTTTACTACCATTACTGTGAACAGGCAGCAACTTTATCTTGCTGTTCTACACTCAAAAATGACCTTTAGTTACAATATCATAAGATCTAAAGCCAACAGCCACGATAAGGTGGTGGTCTTTAAAGATAACGACACACACTTGATAGTCTTTAAAATCTTATTGGAGGAGCTAAGGGGGCCGTTCCGTCGGATTCTTTTAGGATGGATACAGTACGGAATAGCTTCGTATTATCTTATTTTATGATCATAATCCTTTAGTTATCAAATATACGTGTAAGTTTGTTCCGAAATCCTAGTAGTGAAAAACGGGGAATTCTCGCTGACGTCATAATATTATGACGTCAACGAGAATTCCCCGTTTTTCACATTAGCATTGTAGCCCTAGCATTGTAGGAGACATCACATTATACATGATGAACCATCGTGAAAATCCAATTAAGCACATCTATGTACTATCGGGAAAAGTTCCGCAGATCCACTTTTCACTCCTTTTACCAATATACTTGTAGTATTCGCTTATACTCGTATTAAACTAGCGACCCGCCCCGGATTTCCACGGGCATGTATTATACATATAAACCTTCCTCTTAAATTACTCTATCTATTTATAAAAAAAAAAACGCATCAAAATCCGTTGCGTAGTTTTAAAGATCTAAGCATACATAGAGACAGCGGGAAGCGACTTTGTTTTATAATATGTAGTGATTATGTTAAGGTGTGTTAATTCGAAAACCATTTCGAGATTTAGGTTTCATAAGCCGTATTTTAGAACTTGTCATCTAAAAAACCTCATGATGACGAATATTTTTACGAAAAAGCTTCAACTTCCATTTGCCTTCGTTTGACGTCACTTGAGAAATGGCTGTTTAGAAATGTGTCCTTTGCTCGTATCAAGATAAATTTCAAATAATTTGCTTGCTACTGATTTGACAGATGGATGATAGATGAGTGGACAGACAGAGACAGACTACTTTTTTTTACAATCAATCACACATTACAATCAGTATAATGTCTAAAATAATGAAAACTATGTCCTAAAATGGCGTATATTCTCAGAAAAAAAAAACTTTTAGAAATTAACTTTAATTAAATTAAATTAAATTAACGTTCAACTTGACTTTAAAATCAAGTGCGCAAGTATTTAAAAATAAGTGTATATGGGTAAGTGTATGATTTCCAAGAAGGAACCAATATGTCTATATTCTTATAGAGATATTAGTCACACGACAGCAGTAGGCAGTGGCCTATACTACACCACGCGTTCTGTTAAACTCTTATATCGAAGGCATTAAAGACGATAGTGGATCAACTAATGGATCTAAGAGTCGTGATCCTAGTCTCTAGTTGATGAATACCCAGCAGTGAAGGTAGCAGGTTCAGCAGTGGCAGTGGCTGTGGGGGTTCCGAGGTTTGTCACAGAGGAGATATGAAAACAGGTAGGATAGTTCAATGATACAGTATGGTGCACGAAGGCGTTTTGTACTTACCTACATAGATAACGAATAACAAACAAATAAACTGAGAAAAGCCGAGTTTTTCTCGCATAAATCATAGTTTTAGCTGTGTTATCTATTTCGTTATGATGGACACTCACCCTAATTTTAGTGATAATATCTATGTAGTCATAATTATGCATTTGTATTTATTACATTAAATAAAACTTATTATATGTTATATTATTTAGGCCTTGGCTGAAAAAGTTCATGGAGCTTACGTCATTATGCTGAGCCAGGGACCTTTCTGTTGCTACAGTCGTTATTTCTTCTAAATGTTTTATTATTATTACTTTTCTGTTTTCTTTATTTTTTGTAAAAAGTTTTTTGTTTTTTTTTATTTTCTCTGTTTGTGTAGCAACAAATAAAGGTTTTATTTCTTTTTTCTTTCTTTCTAGGTTATTTACACAAGTATAATAAATATGAATATAATAAATATTATACTTGTGTAAATAACCAGCGCGGCAATAGCTCAGGGGTAGAACGCTGGCCTCTCAATCTTGAGATCCAGGTTCGATCCCCGGTCAGGCATGCACCAATGAGTTTTTCGGAATTTATGTGAATAGTATTAAATTTGTTCTTACTTACCACTTGCTGAACTGTGAAGGAAAACATTGTGCCCAAAGTACGGCGATAGAGCTCACCACCCAACACGTTGAGACGTAAATAATCGTCGGTGAAATGCGGTTGTACCTACTAGGTGTACCTACATGCCACATTTGGTTATTAACCTAATAAGGATCAACATTTTTTCAGAATGCCTTATCTTGGGTTTTTTTTTTAAAAACATAATTATTTCACTTATACCTAACTGGACATGTGCACTACTATTGGACCGTTATCTATGACCGATGATCGAGCGCCGGTGGCAAAGCACGGATTATACATTTGTTGAACGCTCTGTGATATTATTTTATTATTTATTGACTTTGTTCACTTCCGTTAAACACTTTATTTGACTTTATTGAATGGTAGAGATTCATAAGTAATGTAAGTAATTTTATTATCATACAAAATCACAACAGTATTTGGTTCTCCTTTAATTAACTTATGTATGTCGTTGGCACATTGTCGAATTGGCCGTATCATGATCTGCCTGTTTAGATCATATTTCTAGAAGGGTCGTCTCACTCCGCTCCGCTTCGCCCCGCTTCGCTCCCCTTCGCCCCACTTCGCTCCGCTTCGCTCGGCTCCCCAAATTTATTTACATGAAAACTTAATACGCTCCTCTTCGCTTCGCTCCGCTCGTCGTCGCATCTATTTTTTACTTTTGGTGAAAGATTTGTGTTCTCGTACATTACGATCTGCTCATGACATAATAATATTTCCCGCAGGTATAATGAGGAGCGCTAAAAGTTTTAATACTTGTTCAACTTTTGTCTACAGACTTAATACTTTACCCCCTTTAATTTCAAAGTGTACCTTTTATTTTTAGGGCTCCGTCTGGAGATGGAAACCTTTGGCATTGGGGAACGAAAATACAAACAGAAATAAAATGTCAGCTTTCGGATGATTTTGTTGCAATAATTAGGTTACGTATAGCCATAAAAAAAATACATGTTTTTGGTTGAACTTTAAGGTATTCATTTTCCACAAACCACGTTAATCTATTCATATTTGTACTGTCAATGAATTTTTTTGTAACCCTCTATTGCACACTTCTTATCGATTTTGTTTCAGGTATCGCTTTCGCGATTTTGTTGGTTTTTTTTTAATAAAATTAGTGTGAATGATATCTATTCATTTTCCAAATACCACGTTATTCGGGTCAAAAAAAGCACCCCCTTTTTCCAAAAATACGTAAATCCACTGATGCAGTCAGCGGCAGCAAGATATTGTCAGTCTACGCCTAGCGTTGGCGCCCGTAAGACGTGGAACCTGTGCCCTTTTTTGCAAGCTATAAATATCTCCCAAAACTACTTCAAAACACATTGAAATTAATTTTATAAAGTAATATTTCGAGGAGCATCATATTCCTACCGTTAAAAACTCAACAAAATATGCGTATGAGTGATTTAGCTACATCGTGCCATAGTCATAACAACAAAACTGAATGAATTTGGAATGAATTCATACTTTTATGAGGGAAAATAATATATGTTACTCTAAAAGAATAATTTTGTGATCGTTATTGCAACCCAAATTAATTTACTTATACTTACTGAGATCTGTAACAAAGGTCAATGACCTTTTCGTGAAATTACTCTCTAGTATTGGCTCACCATTTCAGGTCCAATAAGTGAAGTTTTTTGCAAATTATATAGGTACACTTACTTGGGATAAATCGCCAAGCATTTAAAATATAGAAATTTATTTTGAAATATTTACAGTGCATGGCAAAATTATTAGATCGTAGATAATCCTGTCGGTACATGTTCAGGTTCTGTTACGCAAAATGAAAACAATGAAACTCTTTTAGGATTAATTTGTTATCCCTATGTTTGTCTGTCTGTCCGTTTGTCTAGACAATTTTTTCTGGGTAAAATTAATAAATACCAATATAAACGGCCCTCTATAGAGCTGTAAAAACATACTTTTGACGTTTTTATTTATATTACGTTTTAGGTTTTTAGTTTTTTTTTTTTAGGTTTTTCATACAAATTATATCACTATGAAAATGTAGGGATGGACACTTGAGATAATATTTTGCATTTAAAAGTCAACACAGAAAGGAATTGTTGAACAAATAATGTAAAAAATATGAAAACCATGTTGTTCTATTCTAAAGGGATTAATTATATACTGTTCAATGTGGCGATAGCTTTGTTAATTTTTTTCCTTGAATTATTTTTTACTAAGATAACAAATAGTTTAATACAAGGTTTTCCTTAAGAGGTCCCTTTACCCCCTGTATTTTTCTTAAAATTCATACAATAGGTATAAACCGAATGTGAAGTCTACAGCTTATTTTCTTCATATATTTTTTCATGAGTATATTCTAGTGACATCTAACTACGTCTCTATACAGCCCAAAAAGCAAAATTTGATAAAACACCATCATAATAGCTGTCAGGATATCGTCAATATTGCCTCGTTTTTACGCAAAGTTTAACAAGTTTGTATATTTTTATCTATACTGGAAATAAAAAAGAGAGAAATACAGGCGTCCTTCATGTTAAGATGACTAAGTTTACACACTTTGCTAAGTATAAACAATGACCGTTTCATGGAAAACTGTTTTGACCTGAAACCATTTCACAAATTCAATTAACTTATTTTGAATATCTTGTCATCTTGCACTTCTTGATGAGAAATACATTTTCAATAAGTAAAAATACAACTTTTAGTTAAGAAAACTTATAGTTAAAAGTCTGCTGTATGCATTAACATATTTTTAATTATATTACAATAGTAATAAAATAAATGGCTTATCCGTCGTCGTGATACCAGCCGTAAATTTCTTAAATAATCTGATATCACGCTTATGGAAAACCCAATTATTTTGAAGATACCATAATATCATTAAAATATGTTTATGCATATAGCAAACTTTTAACAATAAATTGTCTTAGCTAAAAGCTTATTATAACTTTACCGTTATAATTATTTCTTAATATTTTGTTACAAAATCGGAGAAATAGCCCTTAAGGAAAACCTTGTATGAAAATATTTGTTATCTTTGTAACAAAGAAAAAAATAATAATAAACAAAGCTATCGCCACATTGAACAAACAGTAAATTATTAATCCCTTTAGAATAGAACGACATGGTTTGTTATATTTTTTACATTATTTGTTCTACAGTTCCTTTCTGTGCTTTCTTTCCAATGCAAAATATTATGTCAAGTGTTGATCTCTATATTTTCATAAGGAGAAAATTTGTATGAAAAAGTTAAACAAAAGGCCATAAAAACGTTATAATATGTATATTTTACAGGGCTGTAAATATTAGCATTTATTGATTTTACCCAGAAAAAATGCCTAGACAAACGGACAAACAGACAAACAGAGGGACAACAAATTAATCCTAAAAGAGTTTTGTTTTTTCATTTTGCGTAAAGGGACTTGAACATTTCAAACTATGATACAAATAAATTTCTATATTTTAAACACTTGGCGATTTATCCCAAGGGTAAACAGGTGTCCCAAAAGTTAACGCTTTCCCTTGGAAGGCTGGTAGGCCAGCTCATGACTGACCAGAATATCAAATTATGATCTCAGCAAAAAGTAGATAGTCTTCGAGTTGATGGTACTTTTATAAATTCGAATAGATTTTTGAGAGTCAAAGCTAACCAGTTCTAAATTCTAAGAATAAAATTTTTGTTGCGCAACTCTGAATAGTCATGCTATTGATAAAGTTAAAAATAAACCTTGAAATGCTGTTACATCAGGAAGAAAAATAAAAACCCAATTTATGAGCAATTTTTTGTAATAAGGTTAGTTCGAAACCACACCCTGAAAAAAAAGTCCTATGTTAGTTTTGCAAATTGTCTTAAATAACGGCTCATCAAATATTGTTTTTCAAATGATCTGGCAATTTCTGTGTATTACTTTTGAAAAAAAAGTTATTGCTATTTTACTACTAAAGGAGCTGCGTATTTTTTAAATAATTAGAATTTAGAATGAAAGAGTGGCGGGCAGTAAAAATATTTGACGTTCATTAGAAATGCCATTTAACACGCGTTAGAGTGAGATAAATAGTGACGCTATTTAAAATGAGTTGGAATGAGATAGTAACGCAATTAAACGTGGTTGAATGAGAGAGGCATAATTGATATAGGCTACAGTGAGATAGATAGTGACGTGGTGCATTCCTTCTGAGAATATTTGTTAGTTTCCACTTTTTGTAATAACAACTTTAGTAAAAATTTTTTGTAAAGAAATTTTTGGTCCAATTTATTTTCCCGCAAGTGTAAAACCAGCTCAACGGGCGAAAAATATTTAAAGAATGGGTAATGGTGACAATTAACCGTCACAATATTATTATGTATCTCTAAAGGAGTGTCTGAAATGTTCCTAGGGTCAACTGATAAATCAAACACTCAAAAAACCACTTTTAGCCGACCATAATAAATTTACGTCCCGACGTGATAGCAAGTAGGATCAATGCCGTGTGACGATGATCGAAATACACTAATAAATTAGATAAAATAAAAAACGTATTACTTTTGACCCAGCCTCGTCCACTCTATTCGTATTTTTGCTATGGTGACGCGAGCTTAGAGACCGGGACGAATTTCCCCCCGCGCGCTATCGTAAAATAGAATAAGCCACGCCCGGAACTGGTTTTTGTTTTGGCTATGTCATACTCTTAAAGGAAACTATTCTATGTTCGAAATAAAAGATATATGTTTTATATACAACAATCACACGTGAGTGTTCAAGGCGTATGTAATAATAATTTAGTATGTCAGCTCACGCGAGTTTTAATAATATTATAATATATGTTACTTTTGTCTTGTTCCATAATAAAAAATAAAGGTATAGATCGTCAGATTCGATCGAGGGCGGGAGGGTGGATTGCGGGGGTGAGCGTCAAGCCATTAATTCGATTTTTATAAAAAAATATTCGCAATAAAAATATGAGAAAAAAAAACTTTTTTTAACGATTCTGTGTTCTGTTTGTGATTCTGATTCATATATTTCATTATAGCTGGGGGTTCATTATTAACCTGTATAAAGTGATGTTTATATAGCCAAAAACATACTGTAAATTCGGTAAGTGGTCTGGACCACTGTTCAATGACCTTTTATATGACGATATATATATATTTTTTCCATTCGTATAATTGTTATTGATCCAACATACTGATCACAAATTCATACTTGGTAATTACCAAGTATGAATTTGGACGTTGATCAAAAAGTCACCTTGTATACAAACAAATACAAATATAATAATATCGTCACGAGGGGCTCACCCGAGAGGGTATCAGAGGTGTCAACAAGTGTGAACTGTGAAATGAAAGTCATTCAAATTTGGTACACTCGTTTTTCACGGACGATTATTACGTCCCAAACTTGATGGTTGATGAGCCCAATCGCCGTACTTCGGGCACAAATGGACCAACTTCAATTTAATGTGTACTGCGGGGATTGAACCCGCGGCCTCTGAGTTAGTAAGCGAGCGCTCTACCACTCGGCCATAGAGACATCGACATTTACTTACAAAAATACAATATGGGCATGGAAAACTGAAAAGTTATTTACTATGAAAGGACCAGAACTTGTGTATTTGCATATCAAAGAAGAGCTTTTTCACATTAGAATACCGAAGCTTTTGTAGCAAATTTTTACTGTGCGTGCAGGTGTTAATATTACAATTTCAAATGATTATATCGCAACTGGGAGAAAAAAGCACAACCGATGTGTACAGTACCTGTCGGAGCAATATGATCTTCACATAAAAACACAATAAACACAACTAAATCAATATAAAAGTGTTTTTATGAATCTTGCGTATGCGCATCGAATGTAAGAAGCGGTTGAAGGGTGGAAGGAGAGTCGAATTTCAAAACAACGAATACGATATCTCAATCTGTTCTTGCATTTTATTATTGCATTAATGCTGTCGTAAAAATGTAATTACGGAAAATAATAAAACTTAAATATGCTTACTTATATTTGTGCAAGAAATATCATTGCAATAGTTAACAAGGTATTAGAGAGAGAACAAATTATATTTTGTAAAATTCGATTGAAGATTTTAACGAGAACACCGCGCACACGCGTCGAAAAAATAAATCAAACATTCAGTTTACGACGCCCACCATTAATAAAGCTCTTTAAAAAATATTTAATAATGTCCACAAAAGCTGGGAGCACAATGGTCGACCCATAAAGGGGCAGCATTTATTATAGTGACAATATATCGAATACAAAAAGATGGTGTGACAAAGACGCGTACTTTTTAATAATATTGTCATTTCTCAGCAGCAGTGGACTCTTTCAAAAAGCTATAATGCAATAATTTATCTCTTTATAAGAAGTTTTTTTTCTCCGTGAGAGCGTAGCTAAGGCTTCCAAGCACGGGTTAGATCAGGGATGGGCAAACTACGGCCCGCGAAAGGTTACAATCCGGCCCACGGACATCGATCCAGAAGAACATAATAACATAACTTAAAACAAACTTAAAGCCTTGCTTACATTAATACATCTATGTTCGAGATGTTCTTAATTTATAAATTAACTGCAATAAATATCTATGTCCCTATCTTATAGTTGATTTGAATATCATTGAATTTTTCATAAATAAGAGATCTTTCATTGTTGTTTAAACCTGTGAGTCAATAAATAACTTTATTTCGGAAAATACAAATAATTTCATTTTAATGAAGAATTTTTATATGCTTAAAAATTGAAAAACCTGGCCGGCCGCCCATTAAATACTATTTATAAATATTGGCCCGTGTAGGAAAAAGTTTGCCCACCCCTGGCTTAGATAGATGACACTGCGAGCCTTACGGAACATTTTTATTCCATTTTATGTTTGTAGAATAATTTAATAAGTATTAAGCCTTTTATAGATTTTTCTTGAATTAGTATTTTGTCTTGGCTTACTATAGTAGCCGTATTTACGTATTATAGCGGCTGTACTGTCCCAGACTGATTTGGAAACATCCTGATTTAAAATCTTGCTGTGACATTTTCTGATGTATGATATTGCTTACATTACGCACTTTTGAAACATGTCTTCGATTGAATTAGTTGAATTTTAATTGCTTATATAGGCGCTGTTGTACCGTGTCTGGGGTCCTGTCTATGGGCAAATTCAAATTCAAATAGTTTATTTTGCAAAGTAGGTATACATAATACACTTTTTACAAGTCAAATTTAATCTTATAAAAATATATGTAATAAAATAATAAATGTACATGAACTAAATTAAAGGTTTATTTAATTTATGTATACGATTAAAATGATAGGTAAAATATATATTATACAAGGTGAAATCCAATCAACCGCCCGAACCCATACCGGAGGCCCGGCCAGGGACCAGAAACAAGGTTCAATGATCACCAACCGAGCCCCCAGCTCGAATCCAGGCAGTCATAATATATTCAAGATGTATGCCAACTTTGACAGATCTGCGAAAACTAGCGCCGCAAAACAGGAGAAATGGCAAACATGTATTGAAAAAACTGAATTAATTCTATTTTCACGAAATCATTTCTTTTTCAACTTTCGTCTGGAGCAGACAACAAGATTTTATGACTCGCCTGCGGAAAAACTTGTAACGAACACCTATCGATGCGCAAGCGCAAAACGAGGCGACGAGATAAATATAAATTCAGTGTGGGACAGACAACATTCATGAGTCGCGATATTGCGCAAAAAATATACGACAGGCTTTATAGGTCTCCGACGAGACGCGGTTGACATTGGTGCCACAATAAAATCGATGAAATATTTAAGGGGCTGCTTCACGGTGGTGATAACTCATCATGGCTATGGGCCATCTATGAGCCCACCGATTGACAACAATGAGTATTTGCAACGGTAGACGATCCCTGCACAGTGGGGGGCCACTCGCCGGCCGGCCAATGTTTATGCTTATTGTAATAATAGAACCCATATTCGATCCTAATTTCATTGCTTAGTAAATTTCAATATTCTTAAAAAATGTTTTTATTTGTTGATTATCTAGGATACAATAAGCACGTTTGCTTTGCATAAATTACGTCTTCCTAGTACAATTGTCGTGGAAATATAAATTTATAATAATCTAATTTAAAAAATCGCAAGAAGTATTTATTTTATAAATTGAATGAGTCATACATTAATCAAAACAAAAGAACGAGCTGACTCCTTTCCAAGAAAACCAGCAACCGGGACTTCAAGGAATTCAAAACATCTCATAACACGTAAGCATCAAGTACTCCCAGTCCCATTTCCCAAAAACTAAAACAAAACATCCCGCATTCCCTTACCTATCCAGCCACTATCCCGGAGTCACGTCTTGGTTCCGGGAAGCTGTGGTCATGAAGCCGTCACGCGGCGGGCGTCGGCTCCCCGCCGGGACGGTAGCGCGCGGGCGGTCCCACCGGGGAGACGCAGGCCTCGGTACGTACCCCCTTAATTAATTTTAATGCATTTACCTGAAGATACGTAGATGATAGATGTTAATAGTGGCCTGTGTATTGATCATAATAGGTTTAGATAAAATTGAAAGTGTGAAATAACAATCAGTCTGCATGTGAGGTTTAAAATTTAAATATATTTGTGGTCCGTAGTTAGGTCAAATCAATAAGAAAAAAATCGTATCACTACATTTCCTAAAATACAAAACAACTCCACATCGTGGAAAGTTTTAGGTTATTTCAAAATACAAACCTATTGAAAAACATATTTATTTGGGGCAATAAATATACAAATATAAATATATTATCACTAAACACAATATTTTATTCACAAGGCGACCAAGATAAGCATCTACAGCTTCCGAAAGTTTCCTGTAGCCATCTTCAACATAGACCATCTTTACCTATACTATAATTATAAAAAAAAAAGTCTCTCAGTTTGTTTGTCTCAAAATTGTATTTTGTGCAACTGTGACATAATGTAAGACACTGGGACGCAAAGTGAGTTTCGTAATAGACTTGCACGAGTGTCCCAATGTCTAATTATGTCCAGTTGCACACAATACTTTATCTACGACCATCAAAAACAATGTCAAGAATAATGAGAAAAAGAACACACGTTACAATACTGGCCAATCAGAAGCAGGAAGAGTAAAGGGGCGTGGCTTAAGTAATTAAAACAGAACCTTATTGCTTGTGATTGGTTCTCTAGCGATGTTATAATAATTTTTGCCAATCACAGCGCGGAATTGCGGTGTTATAATTTACTATTACAACATCGGTCAAACACTGTAGGTAATTATAAAACTGCTTTTGATGTTGTAGTTAATTATTGCAGTATGGGAGTAAATAAACAACAATTTTAAATGAGCTACGGAACCTGTAAAGTTTGGGAATGCATAAACCCCCGGATGATCTGCAAGATTTTAACAAAAACGAGTATAGTACCTACACTGGGTGTGAAAGTTTTAGCGTCCCTGTTACTCCATATGCGAAAAAATACTCAATGCGAGAGGGCCGGATTCGTGGAAAAGTAGTAAAAAGTCGGTTTTTTATTAATATAAAACGTACTAAAGCTGCTATCAAAATTTCGTTTAACCAGCCCCCCTATTCTGTATCTTAAGTTGCCAACTGCACAGGGTGCCTATCGTCAAAAACATAGATAAAAACTAAACTTTCAAAATTGCTTTTAGTGGGTATTGAACTATTTACGAACTGTGTCGTCACTTCAAGTGCTAACATGCCCTTAGACAATCGGAATTCGATAGTATATCTATGTTTTTGATGATAGACACCCAGTCCAGAAGGCAACTAGAGATACATAATAGGCCCGCAGGTCCTAGATACCGTTATATCCCATCTAATAAAGTATAATGTGTCATTCTTAATTGTCAAACCAGGAGAATGGGTGTTGAAAAGACCTCATTTCAATAAATATTTCTGTCGAGCCGAATTTCTCCAATCGCGTTTCTGTTTTCTGTTTTAACAGATCCCTAGAAAAAGATTCCAAAAATAATATACTATTTTATCAAAATAATACCTTCTTTACTGAAGTAGATATACAAGTTCTAAAAGTGTAATTTTTTTTTCGGTAGCGCCAAATTGCGGAAGCTTATGATAGTATTCGTCAAAACGAATAACTTTTACTATGAAGCCAACCCTATTCCGTAGGAAAGTTACATAGCTAAACCCAAAAGGTATGAAACAATAGATTATTTTTCTCGATTTCTCAATTTTTTTTCACGGAAAGTTGTTCGTACGAGTACTATCGCCAGTTTTCGGCTTCCGCGACTTCAAATTCAAATTCAAATAGTTTATTTTGCAAAGTAGGTATATAAAATACACGTTTCATAAGTCAAAATTTAATCTTATAAAATGTAATAAAATAATAAATGTACATGAACTAGATTAAAGGTTTATTTAATTTATATAGCAATATATATACGATTAAAATTATAGGTAAAATTTATATTATACAAGATGAAATCCAATCAACCGCCCGAACCCACACCGGAGACCCGGCCAGGGACCAGGAACAAGGTTCAATGATCACCAACCGAGCCCCCAGCACGAATCCACTTCATCTATACTTCTTACATTATAGCTTGAGCTCTGTGACAGCTGTCATCGAAATACACATTTGAACATGAGAAAGAGAGTTAGGAATACAAATTGTGTAGCGCTGTCCTGCTGTCACAGGACTCAAGCTATATTATACGGACTATAACACCCCTTATAGGTAAATGGGTAAAAATAAAATAAACCTGTAGGATGCAGTGGCGGGCACAGAACTTTTTTCCGGAAAAGCAATCAGAAGGTCAAGCCCGACAATAAAAAAAAATATGAAAAAATTTAAATAACACTTTGAAAAAAAAAAGTTTGTATGACGCGAGGGTAGGCACTGCCTACCCTAGAGTGAAAATTTTCATACAAACTTTTTTTTTTCAAAGTGTTATTTAAATTTTTTCATATTTTTTTTATTGTCGTACTTGACCTTCTGATTGCTTTTCCGGAAAAAAGTTCTGTGCACGCCACTGGTAGGATGGATCCAAAAACGCGATTTAGATTGTGATCTATTATTTTACTGTTGTTGTAGCGATATGAGAAGTAAGAGAGCTAATTATCAATATAACTAGCGACCCGCCCCGGCTTTGCACGGGCATGAGTTATAGATATAAACCTTCCTCTTTAATCACTCTATCTATTAAAAAAACCCGCATTAAAATCCGTTGCGTAGTTTTAAAGATCTAAGCATACATAGGGACAGACAGCGGGAAGCGAATTTGTTTTATACTATGTAGTGATTGTGAAGACCAGGTGAATCCGGGTGGGGTACAAACACATTACAATAATGATCATTATTAATTAGGCAAATTATTTTCTACCTGAGAAGGCCAGTAGCCATGTTTTAAGTGGTCGTAAATAACAGATATGATTTGGAAATATCGTCGAATTTTGTTTTAAAATGGTCATAACAGCATGGTGGTAGAGGCATCAAAATCACAAGATATGGATATTAAGATATACTTATAAATGTTCGTATTATCATGGTCATCATTAAAGGTACTATCGGGAAAAATTGTAATGACACACTTTTTACCTTCATTGTAACTGGGCCAGCGGTACTTCCCCGATGGTGTTAATCAATATGTGAGTCGGGGCAGCTTAGGCGATATGCGAAAAAAATACGGGTGTTTCTTTTCTGTGTATTTCGTGAAATACACGGAAAATTTTAATAAATTTCTGGTCTAAATTTTGACTACATAATCTAGAGTTTTGAACTTGGAAAACATGTTAGGATAAATTTTCCTCGATAGAAATAATTGTTGAAAAACATAAGCACACTTTTTCTCCTCGTTTGACGAATAGGAACCATATACAGAACTCAAACATATTTTATTAGATGTGTTTCAACAATATCTAGAGATTTGATGTTTGAAATTTTGCTAGCTATTTTAGTTTTTTTATAAAAATTATAAAACTAGCATTTTTCGCTTTCGCCCTGGATCCGCCCCTCTTGCACTGATCGTGTTTTCGCTTGGAGTGACAGTAACAAAAATAAAATTCGCATAGCCTCTTAAGGGGCTTGGTATCACCAAAGGGTACTTTCTAAAGACTACTCCTCGTTTATGGCCGAACCAAAAACATTGAAAAAAATGTACATGAATTATCAAAATATTATTAAAGTGCATTACAAACTAGAAAATATCAATCAGAAACAAATCCAAAGACAAGAATTTGAAAAAAAAATCCCCGGGCCAGGATGATAATTATCTCTAACACAACGTAATGCAATATATATTTTTTTCATACCACCAAAACTTCTATATGGAAAAAAAATCCAACCGAATGTTGTTTTTTGGCTTGAACTCCCTACTGCTCCTATGAAGCTTGGTCAATTTAATTCATGTATGCTTTGAGTAATAGATAAGCTTGATAGCTATAAAAATAACAAATAATCATTCAATCGAACAATCACGTCCATATGAAAAGTAATATTTTCTCCTATTTTGCCCTATCAAGGATGCAGCGAGCGTCGTAACAACCACTTTGTATTACGCGCTGATATGAACGTTATTTCAATGTCGTTTTCGTCGATATTCGTACCGACAATCATCGAGCTGCTAATTTGGCGAAACAAATAGCCTTAAGAAGATTGAGACGATATCTTCAAAGGATTCAAATTGGAAATAAGATTGTATAAAAAAGCAGCAGTTTTTTCAAAACTCCATGTCCTAGGAAATTAAAAAATAATTTAAGTCAGTATCATTATACTATGGCATATTTGATAACAAAACACAACTTCAAAACAAATTACGTAGATGTAAAATCTTGATATCGACCTTCAAACAAAAAAGAAATCTATCTATCTATATAAATAAAAAGAGAAGTCCTGACTGACTGACTGATTCATTCACTGACTCATTCACTGACTCATCAACGCACAGCCCAAACCCTTCGACCTAGAAAGCTGAAATTTTGCACAAAGCTTCCCTTTGTAATGTAAACAAGGAATAAGAAAGGATTTTTCGAAATTCTACCCCTAAGGGGGTGAAACGGGGGTCCAAAGTTTGTATGGGGAAACAAGATTAGTTAGACTATTTTATTCGAGACTTCACAGGAGTACTCCTATTCATAAATGAGTAAACACGTGTTTCAGGTTTTTTCAGAATTCAACCCCTAAAAGGGGGAAATGGGGTGACAAAGTCTGAAAATCAACATGGGTATCGTTTGTATGGTTTATCGGGTCGCTGATTACGAAAACAACAACGATTTCTAAATCCAACGTAGTGAACGTGAAATAACATCATTTCCTGTTGGGGTGCGATGGGGTTGAAATTTTGAAATGTGTAAATATCAATATGGGTGTCGTTTTTATGGTTTTCTTGGACATTAATTACGAAAATTGCAACGATTTTGACATTTGATATAGTGGACATGAAAATGTATGTGTGCCAGAGCAAATCGGCTGTTGTTGACGGACAGACAGACAGCCACACAAGTGATCCTATTAGGGTTCCATTTTTTCCTTTTGAGGTCAATCTATATACGAGGGGAGGCTGAAAAGTAACCTACCTAACTATGAAAGAAAAGACGTAACTGGATAGTTTTTTTTTATTTTTCTATATAGTCCTTTGCTAGTAAAATGCACTTATTAAATTTTTCAAATATTGAATTTAAGCCATTAAAAAAAAAAAAAACTGTTTGTCGTCAAAATAGTCAGAAACCGCTGCCTTCATTTCGTCATCGGTCATAAATCTTCGTCGCCTGAGGTCTTTCTTGAGAAGTCTAAACAGAAAATAGTCACAGGGGGCTAGATCTGGACTATAAGGGGGGTGGTCAATGGTTTCGAAGCCATTGTCTTTAATTGCTAGCTTTGTTGTGCGTGCGGTATGCACTGGTGCGTTATCGTGCAAAATCAGAATTCCTTTGCTTAGTTTACCTCGCCGTTTTTCTTTTATTGTCTCTCTTAGTTGATATAATAAGTTTGAGTAATAATCAGCATTCATTGCAGTTTTTTTCGGTAAATAATCTATGAGCAAAATCCCTTCTGTGTCCCAAAAGATTGAAGCCATAAGTTTACCGGCCGATGGACAGACCTTAAATTTCCGAGGCGGCTTCTCATCCTTAAATTTCCACTGTAACGACTCTTGCTTACTTTCCGGGTCCCATTGTCGAATCCAAGTCTCATCACATGTTACAATTCTAGAAATTATTTCTTCCTCTTTCCCTCGACTCATGTCCAAAAACTCTTCGCAATATTTGACACGCCTCTCCATGTCAAATGCAGTCAACATTCTAGGGACCCAACGTGCACTAACCTTGGACATGTTCAAATGCTCATGAATTATTTCATTGACTCACTCTTTACTGACGCCCACATCTCTAGCTATCTCCCACTGCTTCACTCGTCGGTCCTCTAATATATTTTTTTTTCACCCTGGCTACATTTTCATCGGTGACGGCCGAAACTGGTCTTCCGCTACGAGGATCATCTTCGAGGCTCTCACGACCTAATTTAAACTGCCTTGACCAAAACTTTATAACAAATTCGGAAGATCACGAACTGCCAAACACACGTGACGTACGCTGTCTGATCTCCGAAGGCGTATTCCCTTCTTTAGTCAAAAACTTAATCACCGCACGCTGCTCGATTTTATCCATTTTCACTTTTTCTACCGACATGTTCGAAACAATTGTAGGAGACAAATAAACGTGATGCAATAAACAAATGAATGTAATACATTTTGAAAATAGAATAACAAACGAATATAAATCCATACCAGCCAGCATTATTTTTGTATATATTTCTGACCAAGGAGATTACATATCAGCCGCCCTACGTATCTATCTAATATCTATGTGTCTATCTATCTATCTATCTATCTGTCTATATCTATCTATATTCCAGCAAAATATCTTTGGAACGGAAGATGGTATATCCCTAGGGATATACTTGGACCACGGTGTGCCAAAAAAGTTTTTCTTTTTTAATGTCAAAACTTTGACGGCCTGTATCTCCCAAACGGCTGGAGTTAGGCCCATGTTGATGGGTGTCTAACTGCCGAAAGTGTCAAAACTTTACAGACCCTTATCTCCCAAACGGCTGATGCTAGACCCATGTTCATGGTACTCTAAGAAAAGGGCTCGGTGAGATCTAGACGACGGTAATAAAAAACGAAAAGAAGAAAAATTGACAGAATTTTGATCGGCCATATCTCCCGAACGGCTAATCGTAGGGAGTTTTGGTTTCAACTATAGTGATCAGTCAAAAAAAAATAATTTTACAGGTTTTGACAGTTTTTGACAGGTCACACGAAACTCGGTATCGAAGGGCATTCAAGGTTACCGATTACGCTGCCGTATTAAAATTTGTCATTATTTGACAACTGATAGGGATTTTGATACTTTTTCGGAAAAACTTTGATCGGTGAGTCCCTGTGGGAGTGAGAGCTCTTATAAAGGTACTTTAAATATGAATAAAAAAAAACTAATAGGTAATAGGCCCCGTCAAAGAGACTTTACCTGGAGATCAAAGAATTGCACCAAAAACACTCCAAACCAGATTTAAATATGTTGTGTAAAAAGTACTACACAAAAACTAAATCAACGCGGGCGAAGCCGCGGGCAAAAGCTAGTAATGAATATTACTATTGCATATAGGATTCATGAACTCATGAATCTGTTAGAAAATTTTGGCAATTTCATAGGTTTGTATCTTATCTAGAACAGCGTTTCTCAACCTGGGTCCGCGGACCCCTGGGGGTCCCCGAGCATATGTATGGGGGTCCGCAGCCTAATCTATGGACCATTTAACAATCATAAATATGTTATAAACAATCATAATTTAGTTGCAAAAAAGCAGCACCAACCTTCTCTTTAACGTATTTTATATGAAAATGTATATATTTTTTGTAATTTGTAGATCTAAAATAAATGGTCCAAAATTTATTGCTGCTTTTTTAATAAGGGGTCCTTAAAATTGTGCTTTATTTCCTAAGGGGTCCGTGGACAAAAAAGGTTAAGAAACGCTGATCTAGAAGTCGGTGCTCTCGTATTGGTTTTTATGTTGCTATATCCGTATATCGTAGGGAATACGCCGACTTCTAGATAACATAATGTTTCAAGAAGAAAAAAATCGGCAAGTGTTGTGTCGGTACTTTTAGGTCATTACATTATACAATTATTTTTAACATTTTAGCTACATTTGAAGTCCATTACAATTTTTTTGTTAAAGGTTTTTTTTATTTCACATTTTTTTGTGTTGACGGGTTAAATTTTGAAATATGGATAGTTGTTGCAAATGCGCTGTTGATATGAAACGAAGTTCAAGTGAGTATAATTACTACGTTTAAGAAGCTTCCCGCTATCAGCACCCTAACCCAAAGTGATTGCCGCAATTTCAAGTTATGTGCTGTCATCCGTTGAGGAGTTCTATGGTATGAAGCCAGAATCAAAGGTCAGGTGGGTACACTAGCAATTTTCAAGGAACGCCTTGCAATCAACACCCTAGCACAAAATGATTTCCGTAATCTAAAGTTATGTGCTGTCATCCGTCGAGGAGTTCTATGGTGATGAATCCAGGATCGAAGGTGAGGTGGGTATTCTGATAATTTCCAAGTAATACTCTTCAATCAAAACCCTAACACAGTGATTTGCTGCAATCTCGAGTTATGTACTTTTATCCGTTGAGGAGTACTATGTTAATGAGGCCAGCCCCCCTATTCTGTATCTAAGGTTGCCAACTGAACAGGGTGCCTATCGTCAAAAACATATATAAAAACTGAACTTTCAAAATTGCCTTTAGAAGACATTGAACTATTTACGAACTGTGACGTAATTTCAAATGCGAACATATCCTTAGACAATCGAAATTCGATAGTATATTTATGTTTTTGAAGATAGGCACCTAGTCCAGTTGGCAACTAGAGATACATAATAGGCCCGCAGGATCGAAGGTCAGGTAGGAGAATGTCGATTTTCAAGTAATACCCTGCAAACAACATCCTGGTTTAATGTGGTAACTTTAATCTCGAGATGTGTATACTGTCATTTTCTGAGGAGCTTCATCAAATCATGACCAAACCCAAAATGGGACCTATCTGGAAGCACACTCTTCCAAAGAAAAAAAAAATAATCATTCAAATCGGTTGAGATAAAGACGGAGTGATGGAGTAACAACGCCAAAAAGACAATACAGTCGAATTGAGAACCTCCTCCTTTTTTGAAGTCGGTTAAAAATTGTGCTACACCTTGCTATTTCCAGATCACGGAATACCAAGATTGCTGTCACTAGCCATAATTTATTAATTTTTAAATAAAATATAATAATAACATTTTCTGAATATATAGAAATTCAATAAAATACATAAAAATTAACAATCTTCCGGCAGTTGCTTTTTTTTTTTTTTGAGTTGATCTTTTTTGCTGTCGGTCTTTTGGCCTTTTCAGCATTACCTTGAAGAGGGGGACAGAGAGTACCCATATATTTATTGCTTATACCTGCATAACGACACAAATATTAAGGTTAAACGTCAGTTGCTTAGTGCAAAGTGCATAACTTAACTTTGTATTTCTTATTTAGAAGTTAATAATTGAAAAATATTAGTGAAGTTTACAAAGTATGAGTTTAAAATTTAATCCACAATTAGTCATGATCTCTCCCAAACAAAGTTAATACAGCATTTTAAGGTGGCTCCTTTGGAATAATTAGCAACTCGATTCGTGTTGGTTGAAATTTCGAACAAAATCATATTAAAATAAAGTCCTTATCAGCTCGCACTGCAATATGGCTGTTACGTGAGTCGCTGCGGCTGACAAGTGCGAAAATAGTGTGTTTTTAATTTATTTTATTTAAAATAAAAACAATTTCCAAGAACTGAGCAAACCAAATCATTTTGTAGTGCAAATGCGAACAACCCAACTCATTGGTATTATTAACAAATGATCAGCCAATATACCGCCGCCCTTATCGCTTGTCACACCCGGAACAGGAACGAAATTCTTTGATAGATTTGTTATCCCGGTATGGATCATGTTTTGCTAGTAATACCAATGAGTTGGGTTGTTGTCTAGAAGTTTATAAATTTTCATACTGTTTCGATAAAAACTGCAGCAGTTATGTTGTTACAAGTGAACAAAAAATCGAGAAATAAGGGTAAACTTAGAATTTTATTGCTTCACTTCTGTATGTTATAATGAAATTCAGGAAAAACCACATCACTATTTGTATCTTGCAGATTAATATGTATTTTTTTTCTGTTGCAAAATGCTATAGTTACCGTATAAAATGGTTACAAAGTTACTTAGTTCAAGATCGTTGACGTTGGTAGAAACCTTAAGTTGGTTTTGAGAAGATCATGACTAATTATGTAAACAATTTCAAACTCTTGCCTTATAAACCTCACTTACTGAACTATTGGCGTCAAATGCCACAGACCAAAATGCTTTTAAAATTTAAATTTCTAAACAAGAAAAACAAAGTAGCTGACGTAGAATATCTAAACTGCTGTAGAATTTCTAGGTTGCTTATCTATCGCACCTCATTAAGTATGCGTTAGTATTTTTAATTTTAGCGGTTATGTAAAGTAGTTTATTAAACTATCAGTTTTCATTTTACATCCTAGTAAGAGAGGGTTGCAAAACTTTTTTCTTATCTACCATTAAATTATCTTTATAGCAAAAGTACTACCTAACCACGGTTTTCTCACAATTAAATGGAACATAAAATTGAACGAACACACCCGAGCGATTAGGAAGTACTCTGAATCTTTGTCAACGAATTAAACTTTGACCGAATTATCTTTCGCGGGTGCGTTCCGAATTGCGTTCACATCGTTAAATGATCTTGTATTGCAATAAATATGTCTCGGTATGGTATTTTATAGGCGTGTTTGGAAACAAGGCGAGCCGTGTCCAATTCTAATAGAGCGTGCAATCGGTTTAGGGTAGACGGTATTCCGCTGGGGGCTGTTTGGGTGGCGCTGTCTATCTTTTGTAAAAGATCGAGTCGAAATCTGAATATCAATAGAATTTCTGTCACGGTAATTGATCATCAACTTCTGAATGTTAATGAATCGATAATTTTCAAACATACAAAGGCCGCCCTCCGTCATAGTAAGGTAGCGTTTTGATCAAATGTTCATGTTAATTTTTTCCCAAAATGTCAAAAATTCGACAGTATTTGAAATTATATGTAATTTTAAACTTTTTTTAATAAAATCGATTTTTATTCATATTCAATCGTTTATTGCTTTCATATGTACAGTGTTGGATCTTAAATATTAATGTACAGTTCACATATGACCCCGCTGGGGCATAACAATATACAAGGAAGGGCAGCTGTGGCAGACCGAAGTTATTTAAAATCTTTGAAAAATTCGTCTAATGTGTAGTAGGTTTTATCTAATAGCATGTGCTTAAGGTTTTTTATAAACGGTTTGTCTTTATCGTCATTTTTTACCATGTCGGGTAGATGGTTATAGCTTTTTATAGACATTGCATGTAATTTTAATTTTGATTGTGGCAATATTAATTTATGTTTATGTCTTATTGAGCGATTTGATATATCTCCTAATCTTGTGTAAAAGTCTTTGTATTTTCTTACGAATTTACAGATCTCTAAAATTTTTACAGGTGTTGGTAAATTTAGTTGTTCTCAATTTTTGATAGAACGGAATAAATACGGAATAAATATAAACGGAGAGTACCTAACAAACACGCAAAATATTGTCAACAATTTTCTTGAAAAAATCTGTAAAAATAAGGATGAAAACTAATTACGGTGTTGGTTGATCGCGGCACCTATGGATTTCTTCTTGAGGTCTCTAAAGGCCTGTGACATAGGTATATATATATATATATATATAAATATAAATATATAAATTGGTAGGGTTCCGTACCTCAGAACGAAAAAACGGAATCCTCATAAGTTCACTTTATTGTCCGTCCGTCCGTCAGTCAAAGCCCTTTTGCTCTGCCCCGTATGATATATCAAGTTGAAACTGATACCTCCTACAGAAGTCTACGGCCCATCGCGCTGTAAAAACAAGGCTTCTAACTCAACGCAAAAAAGGTTATTGCATAGGGCACTTTCAGTTGACTTAGAAACTTTAATTTCGTTTACATGTAGGTCTTAGCACACGTATAGGAAAAAACTGAAAATTACAAATATTTATTTATTTTGTAAGTTATAAGGGGTTAAGTTGGTTGTTCATAAGTGCAAGTGGAATTATTTAGCATAAAGTTTTTAGAGTTCCATTCCATACCCGTATTGTGTGGTGGTACGGATCCCTTTGTGTGCGCGACCGTTTTGTTTTAGATGCAACTAAGTTACACGATTTGGCCAAGTGCGAGTCAGACACACGCACAAAGGATCCGTACTGCCACAAAATACGGGTACAGAACCCTTTAAATATTTTGATAAATAACAACAATATAGATGCCAAAGCAAAATCAACGCAACTAAAAACAAGGCTAAAAACTAAAATGGTAGCACCTGACAAGTAATTCGGCATCCTCTGAGTACGAAACCTTAAATTTTGTTATTTATTTAGACTTTTAGAGTATGTTTAATTATTTACAGCAATTTGAGCTATCGTCTTTGATAGAGCTGAAACAAACGACGTTGAAAAAATGCAATTTTTCGAGTTTTTTTGTATTTGGTTGGGGACCCCCTTTGGATTCCAATTTTTTTTTTCAAGTGTTTGCTTTGATAGAGGTAACAGTAACACGTATTCTGTGAACATTCCAACTGCCCTACCTATTACGGTTGACGCTGTAGTCCCTGAGACAGACGAACGGACAGACGGTACCGTTTGGCACCCATCGGATACGGAACCCTAAAAAGTAAAAGTGACCCCTGCTGGCAATTATTAAGAGGCTATGCAAATTTTATTTTTGTCACTGTCACTCCAAGCGAAAAATCGCGCAGTGCGAGAGGGGCGGATTCAGGGCGAAAGCGAAAAATGTTAGTTTATAATTTTTATAAAAAAACTAAAATAGCTAGCCAAATTTCAAATACCAAATCTCTAGATATTGTTGAAACACACCTAATAAAATATGTTTGAGTTCTTTATATGGTTCCTATTCGTCAAACGAGGAGAAAAACTGTGTTTGAAGACCTCATTTCAACAATTATTTATATCGAGGAAAGTTTATCCAAACATGTTTTTCAATTTCAAATCCTTAGATTATATAGTCGAGATGCATATACCAGAAACTGATTATGATTTTCCGTGTATTTCATGAAAGAAACACCCGTAATTTTTTCGCATGTCGCCTTAAGACTATCTTAATTATTCAATTATTTGCAAATATCCAGTTATTTGTTATGATTTTGTTGCAATTCTGATGAATCGGTCGAGCACTTAACAAAGAGAAATGTATTGCACGGTTCATGCACTCGAAGACAAAGAGAACAAAAGGGTGTGCGAAGTTAACTTAGAAAAACTCATTGTTGCTTGATCCTCAATCATTTATCTCAGTCGAAGTAAGTCAAACAGAATAACGAAAATTATTTTCTTGAAAGAACCTGCCTTAAAAATGTAAATAATCTAAGTTAACAAATAAAGGGAGACGAAGAATATTTTACCGTAGGTTTGTCGTTTTAAGTTTTGAGCATATTCCACAAATTATAATATTAGCTCTTCAATTTTAACCATTTTTTCAAATATAGTCAAACTATTTTGTCAAACTGATTTGACCACGTGGTATAGTGTTATACTATAGTGTTAAACACTAAACATTATATATTCTTATTTATTATCAAATTGTTTAAAGTACAGTCACTGAATTTGTCCTATATTGACACAATTCTATTTTGACACAATTTTAATATGCCACAATCCTATATTGTTACAATGTCAAATGTATACTCATATCACTTGCCTAACCTGACTAAGCCTACTCTTCTCTGCAGCCCTAAAAAAGGGCTTGAAGATCGTAGAACAAGTCACCACGACACAACAATACCAAAACGTCACAATCAGAGAAGTAAAAACCGTAAGTTTAAGTACCAAAAATTTAGGAAAAAATATTTTTGATTCCTCAATTAACGCCTCTTCAAATGTAGGTAAATCTTTTTTTTTTGCTTTCTTTGTATAGAGAAAAAAAGCAAGCTATTTAAAGTTGATATAGCTTTGGAAGTCTCGCAGAAAAGTGGTTGTGTCAGACAGACATACAAACAAACAAACACAGACGAGTCAAACCATAAGTATTAGGGGTTCTTTTTCAGATCCTTGGATACGGAAACCTAAAAAAACCATTTGTATTTTTGAAAAATATGAAAACCTGATTAGAGTACTTTCATGTTTTTTACATATTTATTATGTATATGGCACATCATGCATGAGGTCACTGGTACCTTTGTATCGCCAAAATAACGCCAAACATATTTTGCACTTCAAAGTTTGTTTTTACATTTTACACAATAAAATTAAACAATGTTATTGTTTGTGTATTATACAAGAGACTATTTTGTAGCTTTTTGTGCTATTGAAGTGGCCACAAAGCACAAACAACAATATCTGCACTACAAATAAATAAATAATCTTTGTGACCAAAATAAATACACGCTTGCCAAGGTGCGTCTTCGGTATTGCCATTTGGAAATCATGCTCTTCTAGTGGTGATAAGGTCGAAAGTATGCAAAAGCGAGAGAATATATTATTTGGGATTAATGTAAACATTGGCTATGGCTACTGTAGAAGCACAAAGAAAGTAATAAATCTAGTACAATGCGATGTCACCGCATTTGTTATGCAATTAATGGAAACTAAATAATGGAGAATATAAACGGGCGTGTTTGTGAGAATTCGGGTTTATCGGTGGTTATAATAAGATGTATTGATTGGATGATTGGTGAGCATGGGACGGTAGTATCCAATTTACAGAAAAAAAAGGCTTTATTTATACCGAAAGGTTTATTACGGGGGGCTTATCCCAATTATTGTGTCTCTTTTTTAATTCATTTTAAACCACGAAATTGTGATGTTAGAGTAAGAGTTATCAATTATTATTATTAACAAAGCTGTACCTACTTTTATTTAAGTTGAAATATTAATTGTCTTGGTGGTAGAGCGGGGCACCCAGTAAATCAGGTCTTTCAGGTCTAGTACAGGGGCCCTTGCAACTTGTGTAAATGCTCTGTTTTTGAACAATAAAGCTATTTTATTTTATTTTTATTTTTCATGTCTGAAAAATATATTTATTTTAGATACATCATCCAGACACATAATTTCACGTTTTTTTTCGTTTTATATAAAATGTACATTACCAAATTGTATGAAAGTTACAGGATATTAAACAGAAGGTAATTTAGTAGTATTTCATCGTACAAAATGAGTGAAAAACGTGTTTTTTGAGAGCGCGCGATCTTTTGTTTGTCGTAACAGCCACAGCTCAGAGCGCGCTATTTTATGCAATAATGAAACGTCATAGAGTTCAGTTCTATTTGATGCAAAACGAGGCGCTTAATTTTAGGAGGGCCTGATATTGTTGTAGCGTCAACGTTTGCACTCTAAACATCCAAATAAATAAGAAGGCTTGAAAAAAATCGCATTCCAAAATACACGAGTCACGCATACGATCTGAAGGATCGTTATTAGAGGATCATTAGCTTGTCACATCTACCTGACTTGTCTATTCACTATGTTGTCACAATATTTCGTGCTAACTCAAAACGTTCACTTTTTCTCGGACAGTTTCGTGAATTTGTCCGATTGTTGATCGACAATAGTCGCGAGTGACGTCTCAATATTTTGGTTTTTCAATGGGAATCATTTGTCATTGTCCATTAAAAGTTTATTGTAGTGTTTTCCATACGAATAGTATGACAATAATTCTCTAGAGGAGTGTCATGATTACCATAGTTTGTAACAATGGTAAGTTATCTCGCGTGAGCTGACATACTAAATTATTATTACATACGGCTTGAACACTCACGTGTGATTGTTGTTGACTATATGCCAACCGTTTCACCGATACAATTTCAGCATTATTAAGGCGAGTGTCGTCCTAAGAATGCCAAAATTGTATCGGTGAAACGGTTGGCATATAGTCAACAACAATCACACGTGAGTGTTCAAGCCGTATGTAATAATAATTTAATGGTATGTTATTCTAAAATAAATAGCTTAATAACTTTAAAAACATAACTGTAACTCTAGCACTGTTCCTAAAAAAAAATTATAATTTGGCCAAGTGCGATTCAGACTCGCGCACAAAGGGTTCCGCACCACCACACAATACGGATACGGAACTCTAAAACATAATGATGAATAACAACAATATAGACGCTGTAGCAAGATTAAGCGGCAAAAAACAAGGCGCTAAAATGGTAGCGCCTGACAAACAATTCGGCACTCTCTCTGTACGGAACCCGAATTTTCATTTATATTGTTTTACTTTACTTTCTAAAGTAAACTTTAGATTATGTATAACAATCTGACCAAATTTTAAACGTGTAATCACCGTCTTTAAGAAATAGCTGAAACAATTAACGTTGAAAAAAATGCCATATTTTCGAGGCTTTTATGGAAAAACCCCTTGGGTTTGATTTTATTTTTATTTTTAATATTTGCCGTAAGAAGTAACACGTATTCTGTGAACATTTCAACTGCCTACCTACAACGACTGAAGCTGGACCCCTGTGACAGACGAAAAGAGCGGAGGTTTAGTAATAATATAAGGTACGGAACCCTAAAAATCAAATTTATATAAAGTTTCAAAAAGATTATGTACCTTATTATTAAACCTCCGCTCTATTCGTCTGTCACAGGGGTCCAGCTTCAGTCGTTGTAGGTAGCCAGTTGAAATGTTCACAGAATCTGACTGTTCAATCTAATGATTGAAAAACCTAACTGTAAGAAACATATTCGAGCAGTATTAAAGACCTGAACGAAATATACCTAACAAAAAGATATTAAACGTCCTGAATACTACAGATTCGGGTATTAAAAGCCTGGTTTATGCCACGTATCTACAAGGCCATCCGTTACGTGAGCATCCCAGCAAAAGGCCAAAAGTAAATAGGATCCCGCAATACAGGGATGAAAATAAAAATCGCATTGTAATCCGGTATTGGCGCGATAAGGAGGCCTGTGACAACGCAAGAATTATGTGCTCCAACGGGCAATTTTTCTTTCCCGGGATTTATTCCCGTAATTTATAGCGGATCTGGCAGGACCTATCTGGGCTAAAGCGGTACGCTGGGCAATTAAGACTTTAGCCGTTGAACTAATTAAGTTGGTAATCTAAAATAATTTATCAAATCTTCGCGTCCCTTTGTGACAGGTTAGTAAATCTTTAAAAATTAATTAACTTTCACAAAAATCTTTTCAATGCAAGTGCTCGTAAAGGCCCACTTTTTATGCATCAAAACCGAACAGAAAGTCGATTATTTTGCATTAGGGATTTATTATTGTTATTTTTTTATTTCTTTACAATGGTTGGCTTAGCTGCAGCCTTTCCTGTGTACCATAAATGTTATACTTTTTTTTTTCCACTGTTTAACGGCTCTGGATACAGTCCTTTGAGCCACTCATAATTTATAGTTTACAAAATTATATTTGTTTTATTTCCTCACACTATGCATTGAAAAACGTAGTATGATACATGAGCGTAAGAGCAATAAATTACTGGGTTACGTTTAAAACACTCGCTACGCTCGTGTTTTAAATCGTCCTCGCTGTTTATTCCTTTTCGCCCTTGTAGCATAAACTACTATTTTTATCAAAATAATATGTACACAAAAAGAGCAATCGTATTGAAACTGCAAGTTGCTGTTTGAACTGCAAACTGAAACCGCAAACTTACTACTTTAAGAAAGCTCGTAATGTCTCTTCAACTTATGTATGTAAAAATTTTTTTCTCAAACAAGGGCATAATGCAATTATAATTAAAAGAACCTTGTTCGAGATAAATTAGACTCCTAGTAGTGGTGAATAACAAGGCATTAGCGGCCGGAAATAACTATGAAAATCCATATGTGTGCTGTTATCACACCGGCAATTTCACTATGAAAATCCATAACTGTAGTATTATTTGAAAATGGAATGAGGTTTTGTTACGATTACTCACTAGCAATTTCAATGGCCAAAGAGGTTCTTTTAATGTGACTGGCTGAATTGAATACAAATGAGTCAACGCAAAAAAGAAAAAAAAAAAGCACGGCGCGCGAAACGTGAAAATTTCATGGGTATTTTATTGAATTATTAACAATTTTATTATAAATCCGAATTAATAAAGAAAAATAATTTATTCAAAACGAAAAGCCTGTCGCTTTGCTTAATTTTCTACTCAAAGTCCCTCTCGTGTAAGTCAGTGTCAAAAGTCCATAGTTATGGTCGTGTCTTGTGGCCAGTGGTGAAGTAGTTTGTAACATACTCGAAGAAATTAGATTTTGAAGAAAAATATTTTGAATGAAGCATCAGACAGTGAGTATCTGAACGTCAAGGTAAGTATTACACTAAAAAGTCTCTAGTAGAAACCTTTGCTAAAAGTACTCAGCATATCAACTTTTTGAATTGTAAAAAGTAATTTTAGTAATTGTTTAAATATCCACGCATTGTTTAAGAAAAGTACTATACAAGCCTTGGCTGCAATTTCCATAGCTCAATTTCTAAATGTTTTTTATACATCTCTGGATATACGTCATTTTAGGACATAGTTTTCATTATTTTGGTAAATAAATTAACCATTACTTTTTTATGATATTATAAAGAATTGTCCGATATGACGTCACTTGAGAATTTTAGATATTATACTGATTGGGAAGTGTGATTGCTTATAAAAAAGTGGGCTGTCTCTGTCTGTCTACACATCTGTCATCCAGCTATCAAATCAGTCGGAAGCAAATTATTACAAATTTATCTTGATACTAAAGGACACATTTCTAAACAACCATTTCTCAAGTGACGTCACACGAAGGCAAATGGAAGTTGCAGCTTTTTAGTAAAAATATTCATCATCATGAGGTTTTATAGACCACAAGTTCTAAAATACGGCATATGAAACCTAAATCTAGAAATGATTTTCGAATTAACACACCTTAAGGGCCTTACTATTGCCAAATGGGTACTTTCTAAAGCCTACACCTCATTTATGGCCAAACCAAAAATAATGAAAAAATGTATTATGAATAATCAACTCTTAGACAACATATATTATGCAACATTTTTCTTTTTCATACCACCAAAACTTCTGCATGAATTTTTTTTTTTACTGAATGGTGTTTTTTGACCTCAAATTCCCTACTGCTCGTGAGTGGCTTGGCCGATTGAATTCATCTATGCTTTGATAAATAGATAAACTTTATAGCTATAAACATAACATAAGATTATTCAATCGAGTAATCACGTCCAAGTGAAAATTATAATTTTCTCCTATTTCGCCCTATCAAGGACGCAGCGAGCGTCGTAACAGCCACTATGCATTGCGCGCTGATATGAACGTTATTTCAATGTCGTTTCCGTTGATATTTGTAGTGACAAATATCGAGCTGCTAATTTGGCGATGGTAATCGCCTTAACATAATTTACATTAGGTTACGCCTCGGCTCACGATATTACGTTCGTCGCATCAACGCCTTACTTATCGGCCGTGGTAGTGTTCTACTATAATTTTTGAAAATACAGTGAAATCCGTTTAATACAACTCCGTTTTCAAGGACGTAGACGCAACCTCAAGTTAGGTTATTATACAATTTCTATGAAGGGATATCAGTCCGTTTTGTGCGTCGTCCGGTTAGTACGACGTAATATCACAGGTCCCTGATAGTCGTTATATCCGGATTCTACTGTATACGATTTAACATTTTTTTTGGTGTATTTATTAAGGCGCTACGGAAAAAAAAATCGACACTTTAAGGACATGCATATCTACTTCAGTAAATAATGTATTATTTTGATAAAATAGTATATTATTTTGGAATTCTTTTTCTAGGAACAGAAACGCGATTGGAGAAATTCGGCTCGATAGAGATATTTATTGAAATTAGGTCCTTTTCGACATGAATTCTCTTGGTTTGACAATTTGGAATGACACATGGACTGCAACTAAATTTTATTAGATGGGTTTTAACGGTATCTAGGATCTGGTTAAACGAAATTTTGATAGCAACTTTAGTACATTTTTTATTAATATAAAACCGGCTTTTTGCTACTTTTCCACGAATCCGTCCCTGTCGCACCGAGGATTTTTTCGCATATGGAGTAACAGGGACGCTAAAACTTTTACATATCGCCTTAATTTGATTTAAGGATATCTTCTTAACCGCTTTGAAGATAGAAAAGGTGCTTAAGGTCGGTGTGCAATGGAAATACAGTTTGTAGTGTTTGTTCGTTTGAATAATCGATAAATTTATAAAGAAGATAAATACGGAATATAGCAAAGAGTTCCTTATCGATCGACTCTTCCGCAATACGATTGAAAAAGGTAACCGGAGACGAGGGCGCAGGCGACGCGACGTGCTTCGTCATAAATTGCTTCGATGACAAAAGTCGTAGTGATCGGCGGAGAGGAGACGAGTGGCGGCTTAATGTCCCCCCTCACCCCTCATACTCGTAAATTTAGGGTTTCATAAAACCAGATCCGAGATAACACTGTGTACACCCGCCCGGATCAAATGCGAGCCTTCGAACCCGCAGCCGAACCATAGACAATAAAAATAATGCTGACGCATCTGCGGATACCTACCTCTCTCTGTTTGTGCGTCTACATATATTATATCTAAAGCCACATTTGTCATGTTTACGTAAAATACGCCGGAGCGATAGTGATCAAGGAATCACCAGAAAAAGGAAAAAAAAAGTCACTTTCGCGCTGAAAACCGCACTATTCGCGGCAACACGAAACCGCGCGTCTAAAGCTTAGAAAAAAAAAAACAAAGTGAGCTGTCAAGAGCGTAACAAAAGCGTATTATAATCTTAACAGCCTCTGAATTGCACTAGTATTATGAGGCGTGTATTATACCTTTCAGCCAGTGTAAGGGTATTTGGGCGCCTTTGTGGCCCAGTATTGACAAATAAGTAAGATTTACGCAGCAAAAATGTGGGATTAGGACGGCGGAGTAATTTTTTCCAGTTTGTTCTTTCGGTAGTTGTTGGCGCCATGCCCTGCTATTGCATTATGTAATTTTGAGGCGGCTATCTCTTATAGTGTTAGCTACTCATGCTTGATATGCTTCAGCATTGCAAGTGAATCAGGTGGAAGTTCACAACAATATGGATGAAAGTAAAATTTGCGTAACGATTTGTTTGCAACAGAGGGTTTAGAATACATTGAATAGTTATATTATAGACAGCAGTCGAAGCAGAAATTTGTATTCAATTATCCACACAAGAGATAAGATCACAGGTGCCTATCGGCGCATCTCCTCAGAGCGGGTTGCAGGCACCGAAGGTGTCGGAGACATATATTTAAACCGTTCGGTAGATAGGGGTGCAATAATTTTGACAATGACTAGCAGCCTTACCAGGGCGAGGCGTAGGCGCGGGCGGTAGGGGCGAGAGGGGCAATCTGCGCACTAAATCACGCTACGAATAAAATTTATGGTGCCGAGATAAAAACTCGGAGCTTTTCTCTTTTACGTTCCTTCCCCTCGCCCCGCGCGCACTCCGCAGCCCGCGCGGAAAATCCATAGGGATTTTTCCAAGTGGCGTAGTCGTGTGTGGGGTCGAAACGATTTTGTTTTATGCTTATTGCCCGATGCGATGTTTTGTTTGCTAAGTTGTCTCGATAAGGGTTAGGTACAGGAATTGTCTCGTCAGCAACGGACTATAAAAATGTTATTTCTGCTGCTACTTTAAGGGTGTTTTATTGCTATAAGCGAACACATATGAAAGTTTATGCTGTTGATAAATACACATATATATTATGGTCAATATGAGTGTGAAATATAAAATAAAAGCATGGCAAACATTAAGCTCGGCAAGGTGAGCAGGAGTTATGGCACTTTCCCTTAGTGCCACTTGAGCCACGCGAGCTTTATTTTTTTATTTAACTTCGGTACATATTTTGATTCACGCTATTCACTGCATAATAACATTGTTCACTTTGTACAGGTTTGTTGTGCTGACGTGAGGCAGCAGGAAACTGAAAGTTTGTAATACTAATAATTAAATTAAAAGGCATTGTTTGGGTTATATATTTATTTGTACTTATATTAAACTATACAGACGTTGTAATTGTAAGGGGAAAAACCTATTATTCTGGATTGTTCTATGTTTTGCTTTTATTTACTTACATTGCAGTTATCTTTTTCGTCTGGCTACCATAACGGATGAAGCTGTAGACCCCGTGATAGACGGATAGCGGAGGCTTGGTAATAGGGTTCTATTTGGCACCCTTCGGGATTGGAACCCTAAAAAAGACAGTAATAATATAAAACTAACTTATTTTTACTGGGGTTCCAAATGTTATGCCTTTGAGAGAAGACGAATTAAATTTATTTTTTAATTTTTTGAAGAAAACTTTGATATGATTATAAATTATCTATTTATATTAAAATAATTAATCTAAAGTTGAATTCTATTGAGGTACTTTAAAATAATAAAATTTAATTCTTAAGATTCTTTATAATAATTTACTCCAATTTATTCAAACTCAACAACCCCTTATTGAAAATAAACCTCTAATATTCTATACCAGTGACTCACAAACTGTGGCACGCTTACGTCTACGCAAAGCTTTTCAAGGTATGCCAGAAGGTTAGCAGGCACAATAGAGACATTTATTTACCTGAATTTAAGGTGGAGACTACATCAAGCTTGGACTTTGTACCTCTTATCAAATAAAGTAGTCCTGGTAGTGTAGCTGCAGCTTGATGGGATTTTTACTGTACAAAAAAATCAAGAATATTATTCGGTTACTTGAGTTGGGCGTTCCTCTTGACCCGGCTTGGGTGAAATTTTCAATAGTTCAGTGGTATGTGAGTGATGCAAAGGAAAAATGAGTTGTAAAGTAAAAAAAGTTCGAGAACCGTTGTTCTCTTTTATAACTACCAAAATTACGCGGTCAAAGTGGCAACCCTGAAGAACGCCCTGCCGCCGCCGCACACTGTCGCCTTGCCTAACAAAAGTTGGACAAAATTATTTTGTTCTTGGATTGTATTTGAAATCATTGAACATGTTAAGAACTATGCTTAGATACCTGATTAAAAACACTTATTCATTAGTATACTTAGAATAGGAAGCTGTTACCTACTAGGTATCAATGTTCTGGAAAACTATCAATGTTTGTTTTATATTCTATTTACGATATATCACTATGGTTTTCCTTTCGATAGTTCATAGATGCAGCAAAAGATAATTCTGAACCACTTTACGTAAATGCTCAGTTTTTCTTTTTTTTAGACCGATTTGAAACATTGTTAAATGAAGATGGTGGACGATCGTACTTATTAGTTGTTTCGCCAAAACCATTCTTTATTTTGTGCATACAATACGTCTTTCTTACAAAAAATATTAATATATCTAGCCTTTATCGTAGCAAAAACAATCCAAACTTTATTTTATGTTGACAGTCTATGATCAAACCTGAAACACAGGAGACGGGAACTTTGGACGCAGAGCGCCTAGGAGCTTCAAATAAAAACTTTGTTCAAGATCTGCATAAACAAAAACATGCATTTGTCAATATTTCTATTTAAGTTTCAAAGTGAAGAATCGTGGTGAACATAAACAAAATTTGCTCAAATCTATATTTCGTCAAAAAATATCATGTTTACTTCCTCACTGATTTTATAATACTTCTTTTAATATTTTAAGACTATAAAAACATTAAAATATACCTTTTACTCCAGAATTAATAACAATAAAAAACAATTACCTTCCAAATAAGTGCACAATTAAACTAATATCTATAGTAATAAATAGTACACAGAACGCTTACAACGACAAAGTGTTAAATGTTTGTCATTCTTACTCGAGTTGGTTTAGAATTTACCCTCAAACTAATACACATTATTGTAGTGTCATTAATCAAAATTAATATGGTAAAATTATTTATTGTCTACCCTTCAATTTGAAATTTCGACTTTTGTCCGGCCTAAGTACAGTGTGCACCGCTCGAAAAATTCACAGAATTTTCTTTTTATTGTGCTGTAAAACGACTTAATGTTGGATTTGTTACTATTTTGTGTAACTATTTCTTGTAGCGGATTTCTAACTTAACTGGTATGTGCGGAATTTAGGTGACTTTTAGGGTTTTGCAAATATAGAAACCCTTATAGCGATGCCTGATGTACGGTCTATCAACAGAATAAATTAATTTGTTGCTTATAATGCTGTGTTAGTTACATTAATATTTATATTAAATAATTTGCAATATTTTATGGTTTTATGGTTCTATACCAAAAATTATTTTAGATATTCTCATCTATTTTTGCACCTACAAATAGTACCTATTCTTATATGGAACAATGAAATATTTTAAACTATTTAATATAAATATTAATGTAATTTTATTTTTTCACTTTGTAAATAATAAAGTAATGGAAACTAGAACTTTAAAAAGGAAAAGGTAAGCCCAAAAAAAGCTCATTTGTGTTTGATCAACTTTGCGATGTTAAGTTCGAACAATATAAAAAAAAAAATGATATTATTTTCATTACTCATTTTATATAAGATATAAGATATTTATTCACCATACAACAAAGCACGTTATAAAAGGTTTGTCAGTTATTATTAATATAAATATCACATTAAATGCAAAATATGTACAATTGTACATACACAATCGGTATAAATATGAAATCCATTATTAAAAATATGTGGCTAAAATTATATAGGAATTTTCGGAAGTCTTTTAATGGAACAACGAGAAAAAAGGATTAAGTACCGCTTGACGGACCCGGTTTCTGAATATAGTATGCCGCATACTTTAAAGACATTTACAGTTAACATTTCGTGCAAACTGAATCTAATCTAGGTAGGTATTCACTCGTAAGTACGACTAAATATGGGTGTAATATTTGTCATAGTTTCTCCAAGTTTCAAATTAAAAATAATAACAGTGTTTCATGAATTGAAGTAAAATCTTATCAAGATTTAGCCTTGCCTGTAAAAAAATATTGGAAATTCTAACGAAGCTTTCGTACGGACAAGAAATAAGAATTACAAAGTTGCAAAAGCTTTCCAAAAAAAATGTGCAAGATAGAACGATCTAGATTCCAGCAAGCTCGAATAAGTGCACTTTTGTCACCGAGGTAAAGCTGTGGGTAACGTACGACGTCTGGTGCAGCTGCCATTATATTTCTTGGTAAAACTTTTAAATGTCTCAATCCGACCTCAAATTCGCGCGCCCACAAAAAATTACGAATACCACAATACTGAGATTCCGATTGTCTTACTTATCTGTCGTCAATCACTGTTTACATATTAAGTCGGCGTGCTCCACGTCAAAATAATGTCCCTATTAGAGTACAAAGCGAGATTTTCAAAGAAGCATCGGCAAAAAATGTCTAAAATTCTACGTTGAGAGATTACAGAGCAAGGCCATCTGTGGATATTGAGCCCGTCTCACACGAGATAAGTTATCGCTCGATCTCAACTCCGAATTCTGAAGAGAAAAAGCGAGAGAAAAGGCTCCTATTTATAGACGAGGCATAGAGCACAAGGATGGTCGGCACGGATGAGCCCGCTGGATGTCGAACACAACGATGATTTGAATTTCCATTGTTTATGGTGGCAGACATGTGTCAAAGTTCGATTGGAATTTAAATTCGGCTTCTTTGTTATTTTTTCGTTTTGTTGAGTTGTAAACATTGTGCACTGATGTTACAATTCGGCTCTCAGACTTTGCTGATGGAAGCTTGTATATACGACTATTTTTTGTTTGTACCTCGAATGATACTTATTTTCGAGACTGGTATGCGATGTGAATAATTACGAATCATGCTCTCATGCTTTTTTTTACATTAGTCATAACTAGATGACTAGTTTTGAATACAAAAAGGAGTATACGGAGTATAATAGAAAAGGATGTTTAATAATTTTTTGTAATACGCTTTTCCTCTGCTCTATTACTGTAATATATAACTATCTACAGATACAGGTATATAAAAAGCGAAGTAAAAGGCTTGAAAAACATCTGTAAAATAAATTACCAAACGGAATTCATGTCCAAGAGAGGGAAAACACAAAACAGCGGACATTTTGTTCCGACACTTTTCAAAATTGGAACGTGACGGTTGCAAGCATTCTCTGCACACAGACAATGACATGAAAAGGAAAAATGTAAACGGCCCTTTATTTTAAATAGGAGATTGCGCCCGGGAATATTTTATATCATATTTATCTCCTACTGAATTTGAACTTTATCGTCTGTTTGTTAGGGTTGAAACTGGCTCGGAAAAAAATTGTGATTTAAGGCTTTTTGGTTGGAAAGGTAGTTAATTTAAAAGTGCGTTCTTGAACCCTTTCAGAGGCATTGTATCTTTGTGCTCTTTGTACGGGAGATGGTTTATCAGCGTCGCTGGGTACATAAGTGCTGTTTTTTCATTCCGTAATGCTTTTTACATTTCAAAGGGGTTAAACGTGGTTCAGACTGTCTGTCTGCTTAGAAAAGAGCGGGTGTTGCGGTCTTAATATATTTATACCTATTACTTATGTTAGGGGTACAGGGTAAAGCTGATGTTGGAAGGTTGAAAACTGTTGTACTGCGGGAGAGAACTTTAGAGCTAGAAGGTTTGGTTGATGTTAAGACCTTAATTTTTGCATGGTGATCCCCTTTAGAGGCCCCTGTATGCCTGGGTTTTACTTAAGATTCATATAAAAGGTAAGAACTGATTTTACTTTATTTTCTTCATATTTATTTATAAGTATTTTCTAGCGACATATAACTACGTCTATATAGAGCCCAAAAAGCAAAATTTGATGAAACACCATCATAAATTGCTGTCAGGATATCGTGAATATTGCCTCGTTTTTACGCAAAGTTTAGCTAGTTGCATGATTTTTGTCTATTCTGGAAATGTAAAAAGAGATAATTACAGACGTCGTTCATGTAAACAAGTTTATACACTTTTCTATAAATAAACAGTTACCGTTTCTTGGAAAACAGTTTTTACCTGAAACCATTTCGCAAATTCAGCGCTTTTTGAGTAAGTCGCACCTCTTAAAGAGTCGGAATGCGACGTGGGGGGGAAGGGAAACAAGGTGAATGCAAAGTTTCATTGAGATCAAAGCAACCAGGATGTCACAAACACCTAGAGCATTTATATGGCAGCTTAACGGGATGGCCCACCTTAAGGGCTGATTCTTCATATTTGCAACGAAATTATAAGAAATAATAATACAACGTCCAATTTATAAGCCCTAAATGTTGTATGCAAATTATGTAGTTGGAATATAACCAAAACTTTTTTGTAAATAGAAGAATATGTTCTCGATAATCTTACTGAAAGTACAAGCTGAGAGTATCTTATAACTTGTATACGTACTAAACATGACTTAATTTGTAATTATTAAACTTGACATTTTTAGAACACAATATGACATATCATGTAATATGGAATTAGAATTTATTATTAGAATTATAATTTATTATATAATTTAGAATTTAAATATTCAAATTGTAGGAGTCCGACTGACATTTACCAGAGGCACATTGTCACCTCTTTAATATTAAATTTGTATGCCTTTTAGGCTAAAACGTGATAGATCTACGTAGGGCGGCTGACATGTAATCTCCTTGGTCAGAAATATATACAAAAATAATGCTGGCTGGTATGGATTTATATTCGTTTGTTATTCTATTTTCAAAATGTATTACATTCATTTGTTTATTGCATCACGTTTATTTGTCTCCTACAATTGTTTCGAACATGTCGGTAGAAAAAGTGAAAATGGATAAAATTGAGCCGCGTGCGGTGATTAAGTTTTTGACTAAAGAAGGGAATACGCCTTCGGAGATCAGACAGCGTATGTTACGTGTGTTTGGCAGTTCGTGTTCTTCCGAATTTGTTATAAAGTTTTGGTCAAGGCAGTTTAAATAAGGTCGTGAGAGCCTCGAAGATGATCCTCGTAGCGGAAGACCAGTTTCGGCCGTCACCGATGAAAATGTAGCCAGGGTGAAAAAAATTATATTAGAGGAGAAGCAGTGGGAGATAGCTAGAGATGTGGGCGTTAGTAAAGAGCGAGTCAATGAACTAATTCATGAGCATTTGAACATGTCCAAGGTTAGTGCACGTTGGGTCCCTAGAATGTTGACTGCATTTGACATGGAGAGGCGTGTCAAATGTTGCGAAGAGTTTTTGGACATGAGTCGAGGGAAAGAGGAAGAAATAATTTCTAGAATTGTAACATGTGATGAGACTTGGATTCGACAATGGGACCCGGAAAGTAAGCAAGAGTCGTTACAGTGGAAATTTAAGGATGAGAAGCCGCCTCGGAAATTCAAGGTCTGTCCATCGGCCGGTAAACTTATGGCTACAATCTTTTGGGACACAGAAGGGATTTTGCTCATAGATTATTTACCGAAGAAAACTACAATGAATGCTGATTATTACTCAAACTTATTATATCAACTAAGAGAGACAATAAAAGAAAAACGGCGAGGTAAACTAAGCAAAGGAATTCTGATTTTGCACGATAACGCACCAGTGCATACCGCACACACAACAAAGCTAGCAATTAAAGACAATGGCTTCGAAACCATTGACCACCCCCCTTATAGTCCAGATCTAGCCCCCTGTGACTATTTTCTGTTTAGACTTCTCAAGAAAGACCTCAGGGGACGAAGGTTTATGACCGATGACGAAATGAAGGCAGCGGTTTCTGACTATTTTGACGACAAACCGAAAAATATTTTTTTTAATGGCTTAAATTCAATATTTGAAAAATTTAATAAGTGCATTTTATTAGCAGGGGACTATATAGAAAAATTAAAATAAACTATCCAGTTACGTCTTTTCTTTCATAGTTAGGTAGATTACTTTTCAGCCTCCCTCGTAAGCTCTTCGTTCACCATCTATTATATTTTACTCATGTTTATACAAATAAATTTCTTTGTCTTTGTCTTTTTAAAGAAATTATCGCAGGTTTTCAACCATTCGATTTACTATATTGGCAATCATATAAAACTGTTTTTGTATATTTTGCAAACGTATACAAGTAATGAAAGTGGTTTCTTACTCCTATACGTTGTTTTAGGCTGGGACCTAGCTATAGTTTTTGGAAGTTTTGGGCATTACAGTTATCTGATTATAGTTTGTGTGATTTTATCTTTAGAAGAGTTGATCTTACGAACAATTTGGCAATAAATTAAGTTGTGAGAGTTGTAATATGTTAGGTACAAATAGAATCTCCGTCAAAATTAGAGGTAACTTCTGGATTTTTTCTATCGAGAAAATTTTAGCCTTTTACGGTCTGAACGTCAAGGAGCTCTTGTAATTGTAATGAACTACCCATACATATACTTTGAACAATTTTGGACTTGATTTAGTAATCTGAAAATCAAATTTACAATTATCATTTTTAGGTGTGCGCCTTAAATTAACGTTTGATGACAAGACAAAATAAAAAGGTTTTTTATTTGGAAATATTAGGTAATATTGTAGAAAGATGGTCTGATGTGCTTTCTCATATTCCATATGATCGAATGTGCTTTCAAATGACTGGTTATATGTAGTTACGCACCTTAATCCCCCAATAACACAGCTTAAAACTGTCATCTGTAAACAAAACTTTAAAATTAAAAGTGACAGAAGATAGGTACAGTACTTTTATCGCACGATGTGACGTCAGGTTTGGTTGTAGTTGTTCGTGCACGTATACGATTCTGAAGCGCGCTCCCGCTCACACACATTGCGCACGCACACACGTGGGATTGGGAGCACGCACTGTTACAACCAAAATCAAGGCGATATGTAAAAGTTTTAGCATCCCTGTTACTCCAGGGATCCAATAATTACAATATTCCAGACAACATTAAGCAGGCTGGATCATCACAAATCTTTAAAAATAAGCTAAGGTGTTGGCTTATTCAGCGGGCTTTTTACAATATTGACGAATTCCTGGGCTATTCTAAACTTATTCCTAGTTAGTTTTATGTTTATTTTTTATATTTTACATGACATTATAATTATTGTACATTTTTGAATTTATTGATTATTTAATTAATTTTAAATTTATTCAATTACTTGATGTATTGTTATATTGTATAAGTTGTATTTGTTTAATCATATCAACTTTTGTATTTTAATAAGAGAAATGACTTGTAACATATCGTTATCAATAAATTGAATCTGAATCTCCATATGCGAAAAAATCCTCAGCGCGAGAGGGACGGATTCGTGGAAAAGTAGCAAAAAGTCGGTTTTTTATTAATATAAAATCTACTAAAGTTGCTGTCAAAATTTCGTTTAACCAGGTCCTAGATACTGTTAAAACCCACCTAATAAAATATAGTTGCAGTCTATATGTCATTCTAAATTGTCAAACCAAGAGAATTGGTGTCGAAAAGGACCTCATTTCAATAAATATTTCTATCGAGCCGAATTTCTCTAATCGCGTTTCTGTTTTAACAGATCCCTAGAAAAAGAATTCAAAAATAATATACTATTTTATCAAAATAATACATTATTTACTGAAGTAGATATGCAAGTCCTTAAAGTGTCGATTTTTTTTCCGTAGCGCCTCAACGTAGCGTCGCATCGTGAAATAAAAGTACTGTAAACTAACTGTGACAATCAAATCAATCAACCAATCAAATGTCTTTATTGCTGAAACACAGGTAGTTATATATGTTACAATATTGATGCAGGTATTGTTCTGCCATGTTCTGCCTGTAACAGCATGCAAATCTAAATATATAAAAGAAGAACCTGACTGACTGACTGACTGACATATCAACGCACAGCCCAAACCGTTGGGTCTAGAGATTCCAAATTTGGCAAGTAGGTTCCTTTAGAGGTCTAGGGGTGCACTAAGAAAGGATTTTTCAAAATTCACCCCCTAAAAGGGGGAAATGGGGTAGCAAATTCTGAAAATCAACATGGGTATCGTTTGTATGGTTTATCGGGTCGCTGATCACGAAAACGACTACGATTTTAAAATACAACGTAGTGGACGTGAAATACCATCATCCCCTGTTGGGGTGCGATGGGGTTTAAATGTTGAAATGTGTAAATATCAATATGGGTGTCGTTTTTATGGTTTGTTGGGACGTTTATTATGAAAATGGCATCGATTTTGCAATTTAATATAGTGGACATGAAAATTCTTGAAAGTATGTGTGCCAGAGCAAATCGGCTGTAACCGGCGGACAGACAGACAGCCACACAAGTGATCCTATTAGGGTTCCATTTTTTCCTTTTGAGAAATCTATCGATCTATATATCCACAATCTATCTGTCTATCTATCTATCTATCTATATTTATCTATATCCAAGCAAAATATCTTTTAAACGGAAGGTAGTGCATCCCTAGGGGTTTGACCACGGGATGCCAAAAAAAAGTTTTTTTTTTAATGTCAAAACTTTGACGGCCTGTATCGCCCAAACGGCTGGAGTTAGACCCATGTTGATGGGTGTCTAGGAAAAGGTCTCGACGAGATCTGTCTGCCGAAAGTGTCAAAACTTTACAGGCCCATATCTCCCAAACGGCTGATTCTAGACCCATGTTCATGGTACTCTAAGAAAAGGGCTCGGCGAGGTCTAGATGACGGTAAAAAAATGAAAGTTCGTATGAAAGTTCTTTATTATAAAGTTCGTCTGTTTCGAAGTTAGGATCTTTAAATTTTGTGTTTAGACTGACAATTGAAAATTACTTTATACGTGTCTCAGCGTTTGTGATAAATCCAACCCCGAAAGGGTGAAAAGGGGGATGAAGTTGTCTTCGGAAAGTCCTTCAATTTCAAAGTAAAATGACTAAATTTGTTATTTAAGCTGTCCGTCTGCCCTTCCGTATAAACGGGAGACTCGGTAAGTGGTCAAGACCAAGGTGCAATGACCCTTTTAGCGAAAAATAAAAAATAAAATTTGTGCCCTATACTAATTTAATATTTTATATCCGATAAATTAGTTCCCATAGGATGGCAATGGGTTGTCAAGTTCCTATAGAAAAGTGATGCACTGTTACTCCTTCACGCCATACCTACTAAACCGATTAGGCTCAACTTTGCACAAATGTAGTTCTAGAACTGGAATAGGACATAGTAGACCACTTTTTATCCCATTAATCAGTTCAGAGGCAATTGAGTGTCAAGTTCCTATAGAAAAGTGATACACATCTTCACACCGTACCTCCCGAACTGATAGGGCTGAAACTGCTTTAAATACTAATTCTAGACCTGAAATAAGACACACGCTACTTTATATCAAATCAGTAACCAAAATAAATTTTTCGTTTGGAAACGCGGCATGGCTTTCGGTCTCGCCAAACACCTTTTAGCAGAGGATTAATTCAGAGAACAAAAAATGGTGTTTTTCGGAAACGCAGCCCGGCCTTCTTCCTCGCCAAAGACCTCCAATGATACTTAAGCAGATGATTAAAATTAATTAGAAAACAAAAGATAGTGTCGACTGGAAATGCGGCTCGGCTTTCAGCCTCGCCAAACATGCTATACTAGGGGATTAAATCAGTTATCAAAGACAGCCTTTACACATTAGCAGAGGATTAATTCAGAGAAAAACAAATAGTGTTGATCTGCAAAACGGCTCGGGCTTCGGCCTCGGCAAAGACGGAAACGTGTCTTGGTCTTCGGCCTCGCCAAAAAAACTTTACATAGGGATCAAATTAGAGATGATGAGAACCAAAAACACTTTAAATACTCCAAATCAAAGTCAGGTCAACTACTAAAACTAAAAATATTTACAGTTTCGATACGACTATACAAAAACTTAATCAACGCGGGCGAAGCCGCGGGCAAAAGCTAGTCTAAATATATAAAAGAAGAACCTGACTGACTGACTGACTGACATATCAACGCACAGCCCAAACCGTTGGGTCTAGAGATTCCAAATTTGGCAAGTAGGTTCCTTTAGAGGTCTAGGGGTGCACTAAGAAAGGATTTTTCAAAATTCACCCCCTAAAAGGGGGAAATGGGGTAGCAAATTCTGAAAATCAACATGGGTATCGTTTGTATGGTTTATCGGGTCGCTGATCACGAAAACGACTACGATTTTAAAATACAACGTAGTGGACGTGAAATACCATCATCCCCTGTTGGGGTGCGATGGGGTTTAAATGTTGAAATGTGTAAATATCAATATGGGTGTCGTTTTTATGGTTTGTTGGGACGTTTATTATGAAAATGGCATCGATTTTGCAATTTAATATAGTGGACATGAAAATTCTTGAAAGTATGTGTGCCAGAGCAAATCGGCTGTAACCGGCGGACAGACAGACAGCCACACAAGTGATCCTATTAGGGTTCCATTTTTTCCTTTTGAGATATCTATCGATCTATATATCCACAATCTATCTATCTGTCTATCTATCTATCTATCTATCTATATCTATCTATATCCAAGCAAAATATCTTTTAAACGGAAGGTAGTGCATCCCTAGGGGTTGGACCACGGGATGCCAAAAAAGTTTTTTTTTAATGTCAAAACTTTGACGGCCTGTATCGCCCAAACGACTGGAGTTAGACCCATGTTGATGGGTGTCTAGGAAAAGGTCTCGACGAGATCTGTCTGCCGAAAGTGTCAAAACTTTACAGGCCCATATCTCCCAAACGGCTGATGCTAGACCCATGTTTATGGTACTCTAAGAAAAGGGCTCGGCGAGGTCTAGATGACGGTAAAAAAAATGAAAGTTCGTATGAAAGTTCTTTATTATAAAGTTCGTCTGTTTCGAATGTTGTGTTTAGACTGACATTTAAAAATCCTTTATACGTGTCTCAGCGTTTGTGATAAATCCAACCCCGAAGGGGTGAAAAGAGGGATGAAGTTGTCTTCGGAAAGTCCTTCAATTTCAAAGTAAAATGACTGAATTTGTAATTTAGGCTGTCCGTCTGTCCGTCCGTATAAACGGGAGACTCGGTAAGTGGTCAAGACCAAGGTGCAATGACCCTTTTAGCGAAAAACACAAAATAAAATTTGTGCCCTATACTAATTTAAGAATAACTCTCAGTCAATTAGTATAGGAAACCTATTGTTTTTATTGGGTTTTTTCTCAAAAAGAGTCACTGACCACTTACCGAGTCTTGAGTATGTATTTTTGGCTATATAATTAGAAGTGACCTAATGTATGTATCTCACAAATATTGCAAGTATTAGGAGTGTGTTTACTTTCGTAAGTACTTTCTAAATCCAATAAAAGGAATAGAAAATGAGTATTTTGGTGTCCATAAAAATTTAAGGGATGAATTCATGTTCTTTCGTCTTGCGGATGCACTCTTCTCATGTAAGGTACATCCAACTAATATTATAAATGTGAAAGTTGGGATGGATATAAAGTTGTTAAAGTTGTATAAAGTTGGTATGTTTGTTACTCTTTCACGCCGTAACTGATGAACCGATTGAGTTGAAACATTGCACAAATGTTGTTCTTAACCTGGAATAGGACAAAAGCTATTTTATATCCGATAAATTAGTTCCCATAGGATGGCAATGGGTTGTCAAGTTCCTATAGAAAAGTGATGTACTGTTACTCCTTCACGCCATAGGTACCTACTAAACCGATTAAGCTCAACTTTGCACAAATGTAGTTCTAGACCTGGAATAGGACATAGTAGATCACTTTTTATCCCATTAATCAGTTCAGAGGCAATTGGGTGTCAAGTTCCTATAGAAAAGTGATGCACATCTTCACACCGTACCTCCCGAACTGATAGGGCTGAAACTGCTTTAAATGTAGTTCTAGACCTGAAATAAGACATACGCTACTTTATATCAAGTCAGTAACAAAAAAAAATGTTTCGTTTGTAAACGCGGCATGGCTTTCGGTCTCGCCAAAGACCTTTTAGCAGAGGATTAATTCAGAGAACAAAAAATGGTGTCTTTCGGAAACGCAGCCCGGCCTTCTTCTTCGCCAAAGACCTCCAATGATACTTAATTATATGATACTTATATCATACCAATAATACTTAAAATTAATAAAATTAATTAGAAAACAAAAGATAGTGTCGACTGGAAATGCGGCTCGGCTTTCAGCCTCGCCAAATATGCTATACTAGCGGATTAAATCAGTTATCAAAGACAGCCGTTACACATTAGCAGAGGATTAATTCAGAGAAGAACAAATAGTGTTGATCTGCAAAACGGCTCGGGCTTCGACAAAGACGGAAACGTGTCTTGGTCTTCGGCCTCGCCAAAAAAACTTTACATAGGGATCAAATTAGAGATGATGAGAACCAAAAACACTTTAAATACTCCAAATCAAAGCCAGGTCAACTACTAAAACTAAAAATATTTACAGTTTCGATACGACTATACAAAAACTTAATCAACGCGGGCGAAGCCGCGGGCAAAAGCTAGTATTATATATAACATAATTAATAATAAGAAATCCTAAACAAAATGAATTAAAGGTACGGAATGGATTAGGTTACTATCTAGTTACATCTGTCATCAAATGTATTACCGAATTTAGTCTTCTATGTGGTCTGCTAGATAATCGTTAATGCTATAGAATTGCTCTATCGAGAAGTAGTGTTTTCAATTTCAATCTAAAACTGGATAAGTTATTTGTGTCATGTATATTGGCTGGTATTTTGTTATAGATCTTCGGGGCCATCCCTACCATATTATTGGTACATGATGCTGAATTTGAAGGAAAACTGACTACCATATTATTCAGGCGTTTACTGTGGAATTTGTTAAATAAATGTCAATTTGATTTGACAAAACATGTATGCATACATATGTATTTTTATTAAATGTATTTACACAACACAAATAATAACAATACTGGAATCATATACCTATCACACGATACATATTTACAACCATACTTAATTTATGTAAAAACAAACGCAAAGACACACACACACACCTTTTTCCTCTCACATACACACCTCACGCACACACCCTCCCTCACACTCAAACACATACACACCCTCACAGAGACACAGACACTTCCACTCACACAATAAGACACTAACTGTAGTACTCACAGAACATGTACTTATGGATTTGAAGGAGCGAGGTATTCTGGAACAAGTATTTCTATACTTAAAAGAAGGCCACAGCATTGTAATTTAATGTATTACTGGTTACTGAATAAACATTTTTTCATTTTTCATTTTCATTTTCAAAACAAGCCATTTCCAAAATATAAATACAAGGAAGAGTCAGTAGTTTTAAGTCTTTAAAGTAACGAACATATGTACCAGCATAACCTTTAAGTTGCACATAGCACGTATGCACTTTTTTTGTGCTTTGAATGCTGCGTCTTTTTCAGTGGCATTACCCCAAAGGTTCCACAGAGTCAAAATTCAGTGCCCCTCCCGTACCAAGTCTATGAGACAGGTTTATCGTTCACCCCGTATAAATCACGGAGCACCGCTAACTTGACTCTAGTCGTTAAACTTGGTAACCTAATGCGTTCACGAGTTAGCAGCGACTAGAGCTTCCGCTGACGTGGCGTGGGCTTGAGCAAATATAGTGGTTCGCGCATAAAATGAGGCCTAGCGAAAATATTACGTGAAAAATGAGCCAAATTTTCTTTTATCTATCTTGTATATATCAAAATTATTTTTTATCTTAAAAGTCGGCAAGAAAGTTTAAAATATTGAAGTCGAAATCCGTAGGCATTAAATACAATGAGTTTTATGAAAAGACTAGCCCTTTTCTGAGCTCCACCCACGGTAATGGAGTAACAAACTTGCGCATCCTGTATCAAAAGTCCTTTCTGAGGACCCCCTACATTGCTAATAAAACCCATCTACCAAATTTCAAGGTTGTAGGCTGTATAGATCGGAAGATGTCATGACGGGTATTTCGCTCTATGCGAGGTAGTCTTTCGCTCGCTTCACGTGCGTTGAAGGGGTAACAAACTCTGACATCCCATATCACAAAATCCCGTGTTAACATGTAAGATTTTAATAAAAAACGAAAATATTAGAAATGTAGTGGACACGTATTTAAATCACAAAGTAAATAATTGTTTTGTGCATTCTTTATTGATCATACAACACTCGTAATCTGGTATTAAACAAATTTACAAAATGAACCAACGTCCAGTTGAAATAATTCTCCAAAATATCATGTTTCTGGAACGTCCATAATTTTTAAAGAAGGACCAATGTTAGTATATAGTTTTACTTCTTTATAAAAAATCTGCTTTTTACTATGTATTATATAGTTAGGTCCAAGGGCTTGAGTGGACGTTGACGAGTTAGTCAGTCAGTGAGTGAGTGAGGACTTCTCTAAATATAAGATATAGATGTACGTGTGACTAAAGGAAATAATGCAAAAATATTAGAAAAAATATACTTATTTATCAAACCGATCGAAGATTACTTATTGAACACATCTTGTTCAGCTTCTTCTTTGATTTGGAGTTTTTGATGGGTGTATTTCTTGGGGTCCACAACTTGATGAGGTTGGCCGAAAAATGTTTGCCTCCGCATTCTCTTTAAAAATACTTCGAAACTTCCTACCAACTGCTAACAAGGTTGCGCTTGCACAATCTCTCCTACAATTTTATATTATGCTGACTGTTGTCATCTTGATCTTACTGAGGAACAACTTAATAAACTTGAGCGTCTTCAAAATTTTTCTTTAGGGTTTATATTTAGATTAAGCAAATATGACCATGTCTCATGTAATCGTTCTCAGCTTGAGTGGCTCCCTATCCTTCTTCGTCGGAATTCTCATATTCTCTTTCTTCTTTACTCTGTTTTGTTCAACCCTTTCACTCCTTCTTACTTGAATGATTGCTTTGTTTTTCTTCGTTGTAAGAACGGCTACAATCTAAGGTCATCTGAAAATCTTCATTTAGCATTTACAGTTCATACTACTTGTTTTATGGTAACTCGTTTAGGTGCTATAGAAGCTATACATCTATGGAATGCCCTTCCTGTCTCAGTAAGACAAGCTCCATCCTTATAAGTTTTCAAAACTATGGTTAAACAACATTATCTTTTACTTTGATCAAATTTTTCATTTTTATTTTTTTATTTTCTATCCGTTCCTTTTATATTTACACTGATTTTATATTTATAATTAATATATTATTTACGTTTATTATACATTTATTAGAAAAATTGTATCCGCCTCTACACATTTTTTTTCTTTTAAGAGTTCCTCCATCCAAAGATTGTCTGGAAGAGATAGAGCCATACTTTTACTTTTTGAAATTGTCTATTTATTTTGTTTTTGGTGTGCAATAAAGAATATTGTATTTTATTTTATTGGATTATTTTTCAGCGTTACCCAGTTTTTAGAAGCGAAAAACTGTAAAAACAGCATTAATTACAGCAATTATAATAACTTGATGACGTAAATATAGCCTCTGTTGTCTGTGTGCGTCATACTGGTAGGATTTATTTAAATAACAGCGCCCTCTGTCGCAAGACACTTATTTATTTAAATCACAGCGCCCTCTGTCGCAAGACACTTATTTATTTAAATCACAGCGCCCTCTGTCGCAAGACACTTATTTATTTAAATCACAGCGCCCTCTGTCGCAAGACACTTATTTATTTAAATCACAGCGCCCTCTGTCGCAAGACACTTATTTACTATGCAGAGTATACATGACATGAATATGAATATGTAGAGTATGTATGGTGACTTTGATTGATATATACTAACTAGCTTTTGCCCGCGGCTTCGCCCGCGTTGATTAAGTTTTTGTATAGTCGTATCGAAACTGTAAATATTTTTAGTTTTAGTAGTTGACCTGGCTTTGATTTGGAGTATTTAAAGTGTTTTTGGTTCTCATCATCTCTAATTTGATCCCTATGTAAAGTTTTTTTGGCGAGGCCGAAGACCAAGACACGTTTCCGTCTTTGTCGAAGCCCGAGCCGTTTTGCAGATCAACACTATTTGTTCTTCTCTGAATTAATCCTCTGCTAATGTGTAACGGCTGTCTTTGATAACTGATTTAATCCGCTAGTATAGCATATTTGGCGAGGCTGAAAGCCGAGCCGCATTTCCAGTCGACACTATCTTTTGTTTTCTAATTAATTTTATTAATTTTAAGTATTATTGGTATGATATAAGTATCATATAATTAAGTATCATTGGAGGTCTTTGGCGAAGAAGAAGGCCGGGCTGCGTTTCCGAAAGACACCATTTTTTGTTCTCTGAATTAATCCTCTGCTAAAAGGTCTTTGGCGAGACCGAAAGCCATGCCGCGTTTACAAACGAAACATTTTTTTTTGTTACTGACTTGATATAAAGTAGCGTATGTCTTATTTCAGGTCTAGAACTACATTTAAAGCAGTTTCAGCCCTATCAGTTCGGGAGGTACGGTGTGAAGATGTGCATCACTTTTCTATAGGAACTTGACACCCAATTGCCTCTGAACTGATTAATGGGATAAAAAGTGATCTACTATGTCCTATTCCAGGTCTAGAACTACATTTGTGCAAAGTTGAGCTTAATCGGTTTAGTAGGTACCTATGGCGTGAAGGAGTAACAGTACATCACTTTTCTATAGGAACTTGACAACCCATTGCCATCCTATGGGAACTAATTTATCGGATATAAAATAGCTTTTGTCCTATTCCAGGTTAAGAACAACATTTGTGCAATGTTTCAACTCAATCGGTTCATCAGTTACGGCGTGAAAGAGTAACAAACATACCAACTTTATACAACTTTAACAACTTTATATCCATCCCAACTTTCACATTTATAATATTAGTTGGATGTACCTTACATGAGAAGAGTGCATCCGCAAGACGAAAGAACATGAATTCATCCCTTAAATTTTTATGGACACCAAAATACTCATTTTCTATTCCTTTTATTGGATTTAGAAAGTACTTACGAAAGTAAACACACTCCTAATACTTGCAATATTTGTGAGATACATACATTAGGTCACTTCTAATTATATAGCCAAAAATACATACTCAAGACTCGGTAAGTGGTCAGTGACTCTTTTTGAGAAAAAACCCAATAAAAACAATAGGTTTCCTATACTAATTGACTGAGAGTTATTCTTAAATTAGTATAGGGCACAAATTTTATTTTGTGTTTTTCGCTAAAAGGGTCATTGCACCTTGGTCTTGACCACTTACCGAGTCTCCCGTTTATACGGACGGACAGACGGACAGCCTAAATTACAAATTCAGTCATTTTACTTTGAAATTGAAGGACTTTCCGAAGACAACTTCATCCCTCTTTTCACCCCTTCGGGGTTGGATTTATCACAAACGCTGAGACACGTATAAAGGATTTTTAAATGTCAGTCTAAACACAACATTCGAAACAGACGAACTTTATAATAAAGAACTTTCATACGAACTTTCATTTTTTTTACCGTCATCTAGACCTCGCCGAGCCCTTTTCTTAGAGTACCATAAACATGGGTCTAGCATCAGCCGTTTGGGAGATATGGGCCTGTAAAGTTTTGACACTTTCGGCAGACAGATCTCGTCGAGACCTTTTCCTAGACACCCATCAACATGGGTCTAACTCCAGTCGTTTGGGCGATACAGGCCGTCAAAGTTTTGACATTAAAAAAAAACTTTTTTGGCATCCCGTGGTCCAACCCCTAGGGATGCACTACCTTCCGTTTAAAAGATATTTTGCTTGGATATAGATAGATATAGATAGATAGATAGATAGATAGACAGATAGATAGATTGTGGATATATAGATCGATAGATATCTCAAAAGGAAAAAATGGAACCCTAATAGGATCACTTGTGTGGCTGTCTGTCTGTCCGCCGGTTACAGCCGATTTGCTCTGGCACACATACTTTCAAGAATTTTCATGTCCACTATATTAAATTGCAAAATCGATGCCATTTTCATAATAAACGTCCCAACAAACCATAAAAACGACACCCATATTGATATTTACACATTTCAACATTTAAACCCCATCGCACCCCAACAGGGGATGATGGTATTTCACGTCCACTACGTTGTATTTTAAAATCGTAGTCGTTTTCGTGATCAGCGACCCGATAAACCATACAAACGATACCCATGTTGATTTTCAGAATTTGCTACCCCATTTCCCCCTTTTAGGGGGTGAATTTTGAAAAATCCTTTCTTAGTGCACCCCTAGACCTCTAAAGGAACCTACTTGCCAAATTTGGAATCTCTAGACCCAACGGTTTGGGCTGTGCGTTGATATGTCAGTCAGTCAGTCAGTCAGGTTCTTCTTTTATATATTTAGACTAGCTTTTGCCCGCGGCTTCGCCCGCGTTGATTAAGTTTTTGTATAGTCGTATCGAAACTGTAAATATTTTTAGTTTTAGTAGTTGACCTGACTTTGATTTGGAGTATTTAAAGTGTTTTTGGTTCTCATCATCTCTAATTTGATCCCTATGTAAAGTTTTTTTGGCGAGGCCGAAGACCAAGACACGTTTCCGTCTTTGCCGAGGCCGAAGCCCGAGCCGTTTTGCAGATCAACACTATTTGTTTTTCTCTGAATTAATCCTCTGCTAATGTGTAAAGGCTGTCTTTGATAACTGATTTAATCCCCTAGTATAGCATGTTTGGCGAGGCTGAAAGCCGAGCCGCATTTCCAGTCGACACTATCTTTTGTTTTCTAATTAATTTTAATCATCTGCTTAAGTATCATTGGAGGTCTTTGGCGAGGAAGAAGGCCGGGCTGCGTTTCCGAAAAACACCATTTTTTGTTCTCTGAATTAATCCTCTGCTAAAAGGTGTTTGGCGAGACCGAAAGCCATGCCGCGTTTCCAAACGAAAAATTTATTTTGGTTACTGATTTGATATAAAGTAGCGTGTGTCTTATTTCAGGTCTAGAATTAGTATTTAAAGCAGTTTCAGCCCTATCAGTTCGGGAGGTACGGTGTGAAGATGTGTATCACTTTTCTATAGGAACTTGACACTCAATTGCCTCTGAACTGATTAATGGGATAAAAAGTGGTCTACTATGTCCTATTCCAGTTCTAGAACTACATTTGTGCAAAGTTGAGCCTAATCGGTTTAGTAGGTATGGCGTGAAGGAGTAACAGTGCATCACTTTTCTATAGGAACTTGACAACCCATTGCCATCCTATGGGAACTAATTTATCGGATATAAAATATTAAATTAGTATAGGGCACAAATTTTATTTTTTATTTTTCGCTAAAAGGGTCATTGCACCTTGGTCTTGACCACTTACCGAGTCTCCCGTTTATACGGAAGGGCAGACGGACAGCTTAAATAACAAATTTAGTCATTTTACTTTGAAATTGAAGGACTTTCCGAAGACAACTTCATCCCCCTTTTCACCCTTTCGGGGTTGGATTTATCACAAACGCTGAGACACGTATAAAGTAATTTTCAATTGTCAGTCTAAACACAAAATTTAAAGATCCTAACTTCGAAACAGACGAACTTTATAATAAAGAACTTTCATACGAACTTTCATTTTTTTACCGTCATCTAGACCTCGCCGAGCCCTTTTCTTAGAGTACCATGAACATGGGTCTAGAATCAGCCGTTTGGGAGATATGGGCCTGTAAAGTTTTGACACTTTCGGCAGACAGATCTCGTCGAGACCTTTTCCTAGACACCCATCAACATGGGTCTAACTCCAGCCGTTTGGGCGATACAGGCCGTCAAAGTTTTGACATTAAAAAAAAAACTTTTTTTTGGCATCCCGTGGTCAAACCCCTAGGGATGCACTACCTTCCGTTTAAAAGATATTTTGCTTGGATATAGATAAATATAGATAGATAGATAGATAGACAGATAGATTGTGGATATATAGATCGATAGATTTCTCAAAAGGAAAAAATGGAACCCTAATAGGATCACTTGTGTGGCTGTCTGTCTGTCCGCCGGTTACAGCCGATTTGCTCTGGCACACATACTTTCAAGAATTTTCATGTCCACTATATTAAATTGCAAAATCGATGCCATTTTCATAATAAACGTCCCAACAAACCATAAAAACGACACCCATATTGATATTTACACATTTCAACATTTAAACCCCATCGCACCCCAACAGGGGATGATGGTATTTCACGTCCACTACGTTGTATTTTAAAATCGTAGTCGTTTTCGTGATCAGCGACCCGATAAACCATACAAACGATACCCATGTTGATTTTCAGAATTTGCTACCCCATTTCCCCCTTTTAGGGGGTGAATTTTGAAAAATCCTTTCTTAGTGCACCCCTAGACCTCTAAAGGAACCTTCTTGCCAAATTTGGAATCTCTAGACCCAACGGTTTGGGCTGTGCGTTGATATGTCAGTCAGTCAGTCAGTCAGGTTCTTCTTTTATATATTTAGAAGATTTTACTAACAAAATGTTAGCTGGAAGAAAATGCTAATTAGCATTAAGCTCGCCTATGTACATGTTTTTATTTGTGCAATAAAGAATTTTTAATAATAATAATAATAATTTATACTGGAGATCTTGTAAGTGATCTGTAAAAAGGTTTAATCACTTTTTCTGTAAAAACACAATATAAAATGTATAGGCTTCCTATATTAATGAATGCGTGAAATATCAGTATATTTTTAAGCAACTGATTAATTAGTTAATGCCAAACACAAGCTTTTTGAATTTTTGAAAAATTCCTATTATTACCGAAGTTAGCGATAGCGATATTTATCAGATTAGTATGAAATCGTGTAAGATGACGTCACGCGACATGCGGTTAAGCTCACTTTGACAGCCAATAACTTCGTCATTTTTGAGATATAGAAAAATAAGTTACAACTGTTTTTAGCTTTTTAAACGCAATTGATTTTCATTAAAATCTCAATCTACACGGGTTTATTGGTTTATTTAGGGTTGTTCGTATAGGGGCACAAATAATATGTATTTCATGAAATTCACAGAAAATTGTTATGTATTTTTGTGTACGGAACCCTTTGTGCATGAGTCCGACTCACACTTGCTCAAATTTTTATATACCTATGCAATATCAGTTCTTATTGGGCTGCAATAAGGGTTAAAGTCGTATAAAACTAAGCAGCTTGAACTGCAAAATAGTCTGTACGAATGGCAAGAGTATTTTCATTTCAGTTGACATTTTCATAAACAAAGATACAACCACTTATTACTTCAACTACCCTGGCACCCGCTTAATACACCTGTTACCCCCTGTATACACATTTTATCCCCCTAAAAACACCTGCTACCCCCCCAATACACCTGTTACCCACTGAATACACCCTGTTACCCCCTGAATACACCTGGCACCCCCTGAATACACCTGGCACCCCCTAATACTTCGACCAAGACCCAACTAAAACCTTAAATCCTTTCATTTCAACTATAATAAAACCATGCCGCCAGGTGACTTGTTATGATCCGACATGAGTTCATGACAAGCTGTAGTAGCCTTCGTCCGTTTCCGACTTCGTAAATTTTGCGGAACTCCCTGAACGGACTGTAAACGCCTCGCTTACTTTCAATCATCTACTTTTTGAGGGTTTAGCCAGGAGTTTGTAAAAGTTTTAGCGTCCCTGTTACCCCATATGTGAAAACATCCTCAGTGCGAGAGGGACGGATTCGTGGAAAAGCAGCAAAAAGTCGGTTTTTATTAATATAAAATGTACTAAAGTTGCAATCAAAATTTCTTTTAACCAGGTCAGATACTGTTAAAAGCCATCTAATAAAATGTAATTGCAGTCCATATGTCATTCCAAATTGTCAAACCAGGAGAATTGGTCTCGAAAGAGACCTCATTTCAATAAATATTTGTATCGAGCCGAATTTCTCCAATCACGTTTCTGTTTAACAGGTTCCTAGAAAAAGATTCCAACAATAATATACTATTTTATTAAAATAATACATTATTTATTGAAGTAGATATGCAAGTTCTAAAAGTGACAACTTTTTTTCCGTAGCACCTTAAGGGGGAGGGGAGAGGGCAGACAAGGAACAGCTGTAGTAAAACGCATTCTACAAACGCTTGAATCAACTTTTGACGAATGTTTAATTAAGTGTAATCGAATAGTATTAAGACTTTAAATTAGGAATTTAAGGGCGGTTTCGCAGCCAGGTTGTTTAAAACCCGCCTTTTTCTAATTAATAGAAACAAAACACTTAAATTAAAAAATCACTGAATAGTTATTCAACAAAACCTTATTAGCTATGTAAACAAATATTTTGAAATTCTGATTTCCAGAAACCATTGGAAGTTTAACTTTGCGATGGCAGCATAAATCATTCATTTTGTTAAATAACTATTGAGTGAATTTTGAATGTAGGTGTTCTGTTTCGATTAATGAGGGGTTTTCAAAGTCAAATTAAAAAAGAAAAAGTAGTACCGAACGACTCAAAAGATGGCGCAGCCTGTACTAATAGTGTCAAAAAAATGTCTTCCTGGCAACACTGGATTCTTTTGATTTTAACACTTCGTCTTTGCTTCGTTCTTTTTTGTGGTCAATCCATGCCTCACATGTATTATTGCTAAGATCTATTTTATTTCCGTAATTAATTCTTAGGGAAACTGTCCTATATTTTTACAATTAGCTACAACGATGGGCTGACCATGTTAAAAGTTGAATGAAATACCAAGCTATTTTGTTAACGTAAATAATATAGATAGAAAAAAACACAATATAAACACAACGAAATAGGAATGTCTTAATGAAGGTTGTTGTTGGATTTCACAATTGACTACACAATTTTTATCTTGCTACCCACATATTAAAAAAATAATCTAAGCTTTTTGACACTTGAAAGCTGGGTAACGCCATCTATGTTTGCCTCTGAAAGCTTGATCAAGGTCAGTCTGGAAAACCGCTCATTAGAAAAACGCGGATTTTTCACAATCCAACTGCGAAACCGCTCTTACTATTGAAAGTAACCCTTACATTCAAAGTTACTCAGCGTGCCTGTACCTAAAGAAAATTGTTTTATGTGAGCAACTATATAACATTATTTATTTACTCCCATACTACAATTACACATCAAAAGCGGTTCTATTAGTACCTACATTTTTTGACCGATGTTATAATATTACACTGTAACACCGCAATTCTGCGCTGTGATTGGCCAAATTTATTATAATATCGCTAGGGAACCAATCACAAGCAATAACAGTCTGTCTTAAAGTCTATACTCTTCTCGTTTCTGATTGGTCTCATGCAGACATCTACACTACATAGTACTACATACAGACATCTACACATCATACATCATGACGAGTATCACGACAGTATCATGACGAGTGTTCTTTTTCTAATTTTTCGTAAAATTGTTTTTGATGGTCGTAGAAAAAGTATTGTGTGCAACTGAACATAATTAGACATTGGGACACTCGTGCAAAACTATTACGGAACTCACTTCATTCGTTTCGTAAGGAAGCACTCGTGTTCCAACGTCTCACAGTTGCACAAAATACTATTTATTTACTCTTTGGTTCAAAAGATGGGGGGCAGCTGCCCCCCCTATCCGTACCTGGCTACGCCCATGCTTTCTGAGTGAGCGTGCTTCATCCTAGCTCTCTCATATTTATTTTGGGTATTTGCTATCCATTTAATAATAATCATTTATTTTGTGCACCACCTTCGCGTTGTTTTTTCCAACAATTAATTTCCACTGAAAGGTTGTCTGGAAGAAATCGCTACAAGTGATAAGGCCACCAATTGTTACCTTCTTTTATAAGTTTGTTCTTTTACCTGTTTTATTTATTTTGGTGTATAATAAAGAGTATTTGTCTTGTCTTGTCTTCTCACGGCGCTTTCCATCAGGCACGGTAAGTGGTGGCCAAACCTAATCACATTGTCTATAAAAAATAAATAAAATTATGCCAGTTTGTTTTTAAAACAGCCTTTGTATCAAATATTCAATTCGAGTACAAACAATAAATAATAATTGGTGATATACCTACGGAAGAAGGGCACTGTCAAAAGTACCCGGAATAGAAGAGCTTGTATGACTACCTAAATTGATCGGTACATAAGGTGTGACAGTCACACCTTTTATTGATAGGTACATAAGGTGTGACAGTCACACCTTTTATTGATAGGTACATAAGGTGTGACAGTCACACCTTTTATTGATAGGTACATAAGGTGTGACAGTCACACCTTTTTCACCTCTTCCACATGGCGTGCATTGAATTTTTTTCTGGAAAAGCAATCAGAAGGTCAAGTTTGACGATAAAAATATTTGAAAAAAATTTAAAAACACTTTGAAAAAAAAAATGTATGACGCCAGGGTAGGCGCTGCCTACCCAAGAGTGAATATTTTCATACAAACTTTTTTTTTCAAAGTGTTTTTAAAATTTTTTCATATTTTTTTTATTGTCAAACTTGACCTTCTGGTTGCTTTTCCGGAAAAAAGTTCAATGCACCCTCACCCTCAGGATCATAGCAGGTGGAAATCTGTAATCTCTGCCTATCCCTCTGGGACACAGGCGTGTGTATTATGTATGTATGTAATAAAAAAGGAAATATTCATTCAGATTAAAGTACAATTAAATTTACTTAAATTTTAGTATAAGACATTACTTAAATTGAATTTGTCTAGTTTTAGTGGAGAAAATCGGTCATTTGTAGTTTTCGGTAAACTATTTCATAAACTTTAAAAATTAACATACTATTAAATGAGGCTGATTATTCTCTATCTATCCCCCTCTAATTAAAGCAAAGTTGTAAAGGCCAAAAGGACAACAATAAAGAAAATGACACAAAAAAAAATCGTAAAACAGCATATCGCTGACTTATGCTAAAAGGTTCGAATAATATCCTACATTTTTTGTATCGCAGGGAATTTTACTTCTGATTGATATTCCATAAAAAAGAGAATAAACTCTATGTTTTATTAAAGCAATATCCATTTTCTGTTGTCCTAAGTTTCTATACAATTTTTTTATCCTAGGTAATTTATAGAGCCACTGAAAAAACTCAGGTTTCATTTTGTAATAATTTTCTTCGTCTAGGCTCCCAGTGTTCTAAGTGACACAGACAGATTTATGGCACAGAAGTAAATCACCGAGCACTGGCGGGAGCGACCCGGGCTGTGGCGTCTCTAGCTAGCGACACCTATATATGTACCTATATGTAGGCTTTACATTTTTTCATTTACATATTGTATGTTTGTATAGGTGACATAAACAGGATCCAAATTTTTTGTGAAAATGTTGATATATACAGTTATATATCAAAATAATGATATGATGATGATGATGAATGATAAATATCAAATACCCTGACGTCAGGGTAGGCACTGCCTAACCTAGAGTGAACATTTTCATACAAGCTTTTTTTTTTTTCGGGGTGTTGTTTGGATTTTTTCATGTTTTTTTTTATTGTCGTGCTTGGCCTTCTGATTGCTTTTCCAGGGGGGGTTCTGTGCACGCCACTGTCGGTTGGTGATCATTGAACCTTGTTCCTGGTCCCTGGCCGGGTCTCCGGTTAGGGTTCGGGCGGTTGATTGGATTTCACCTTGTATAATAATATTTTACCTATAATTTTAATCGTATATTTATTGCCACATAAATTAAATAAACATTTAATCTAAGTAGTTCACGTATCATTTTATTACATATACTTTTATAAGATTAAAATTTGACTTGTGAAACGTGTATTATATATACCTACTTTGCAAAATAAACTTTTTGAATTTGAAATTGAATTTTGAATATAAACAATTTAAAACAAGTTTTAATTCAAAAATTTGTTTAACTTAATCCAAACCTGACCTGAATGTCTTAAAATGTAAAGTTTGATTTGAGTTGTTGAAAACGGTAATTTATTTGTTGAAATAAATAACCTACCTACCTATAAGTACCTTTACAGATATCTAATACAAAAAACTTGAGGTATCAATAATTTAAATGTAATTTTCCTTCCATGGTAGAGTTTCCATCTACTATTTATTGTGTAATTTTCCTCAAGTTCCAGTGTAACCCGCGTCGTGTCGCGGCTCAGATTTATAGTCGCGCTGTAAATCACGTGACGTCACAGCGCCCTCTGTTTCAGACGATGTAGTGTTTGTAGAGTCGCTACTGAAACTGGGGTTACTGCGACAAGTTTCATACCAAATACTATTCAATAAGAGTGGAGTTATAATATATCTTAAAATATAATACTTAATTACTTATGTTTAATTTTAATAATTAAAAATATTTTTATAAAAAATGATTTTTAATGACGCCTACCTGTACTTTGTTTTAGAGTATTTGTAGGGATGTCCATTTTATTTTTTTATAGGTTTTTTATAATATGTATTAAATTTTTTAGATTATTATAGCTACTCTGATTCTCTGTAAGGCAAATATTCATATTAGTAATAAAAGACAGGATACCCCAGATCAACCAGGCTTAATTAAACTCTTTTTTTGAGCCCCATAACACCACGGTCAATTCCAAAATCGAGCATACGAGTGACCCTTAAAACCATCCATAATAAATACAAAAATGCCTCCATTGTAGTGAAGACTACAATCCATCAAGCCAGCCGCCGACTGGGCTCACGCACACCATCGCACTCCCGCCCAAAAAGAGAAAAAGAAAATTTAAAAAGAGAACACTCCCATTATACCGCGGCCCCGCCCTAGCCAGCCGCCCGCCGTCGTCTCGACCAATCGCGCGCCGAGTTCACCCGAGCTCCGGTCGTCGGGGCCGAGCACGCCCGAAAAAGGCCGAGCGCGCGCGATCACAACAAAAAGTCAGTCAACTAGTTTAGTGTCGGGTCGCGTCCCATCGGCGTCGCTTCGTGTGTCGACGGTTTTGTGACGGCTGCACGGTGCGCTTGCGCAAATAACATGGACGCTGTTTTGGACCGATTATAAACCGTTTTTAAACCTATCAACCGCGATTTAGATTATCTTTACATTTGAATATTTATTAGGTAAACGATCTAATCGACATCTGTAGTAAAGTGCACTGTGAATTTCACGTTCGAAAAGAAAATGAACCCCTCACCGGGATGGAGCTCATGATTTCAGTGTGTTTGAGGCTTTCCGCGACATTTAAAGTGATAATTAGTGATAGTGATCGGCGATTAAGTGATTATCTACCGATAAGGACAATCGAGGTATGAACTATGCGAAATAATTATTTATTATTGAAATAAGATTGGTGGAAAATGTTTAATAATGCTTGTTTTTGTTTCAAAATAGATACATTATGGAGAAAAATATATTAAAGCAATCGTTCGTATCATCCAATTAAATGTAACGAAGCACTACAGAATATTTCATGGGCTCTACATTTTTCATTACTAAAGTATTAAACCTTATTTAATGCCCGTAGCTCTATAACATTGTCTTAAAGTATAAATTTCATTTTAACTAAACTTTTAAGAATAATTAAAATAAATAAACGAATAAATTTTAATGTAGAGCCGGCCGACGGCAACGACAAGATGGAAAATTTAACTCATATATTTTAATACACTAAAAATACACAAAAATCGGTAGGTTATATGTATATTAGTTAGATATATCAATTATCAAATTTAGGCCTAAATACAAGAATGTTAAATACTTTGTAGCTAGATATATCCAACTATGTCTTGATACAAAATCTGATCTCCTTAAGAAAATCTACTAAAAACCTAGGTTCTACACATATGTACATACCTACATATCATTAAAGTTTTCACTTTAGTTGGTGGGGGTAACTGTGGACTTAAAACCCCTTAGTTGTTTTAGTGCCTGCAAGTTTGAAGTTTTTAATTAAGATTCTCTACTTTACTTAGATATGTTAAGAAACAAAAGGTTCTAAGAAATAAATTAAGTAATTGCTTTGTGAACCCTACCGTTGTAAAAAATAGCACCGGCAGTAATGCACACATACACAGCAGTAATGTGACCTAACCTAAAAACGTTTTTAAACGTTAAGTAACTTCAATACATATCTGCACGAGTAGGTACTTAAAACCGTCTTTCTTAAAACCCTTTAAATTAAAGTTACGGCTTCTCAGTACAAAAGACATCAACGCAAGGCCAAAGTGCTAAAAATAACAAAGACTTTTTTTAAATATGAAAATTATTCAATATGAAATTGTTTTTTATTTAGCAGTCTGCCAAAAGTTTAAATATAAATATTATTTTATTATTGTAACAATACTTCAAGCGCCATGTCGTACTTATTTTGAATGTTGATGTAGTATTTGATAACCGATCGATAAATTCTACAAGAGTTTGATTCGCATCCGGCGACGGATTTACATATGTACTAATAATTTTCATTTAAGAACGCTCTTTTTGTGTTGGAATAAAAGTGATATTTGCTTGAACTTTGTGTACATAAACTGGTTATTAATAATAAAATTGTTTGTCTTTATGGCAATGTTCATCATATCCTGTGAATATGATATGTATATAGAAGTTCCAAATAAGTATTTAGGAGTTCTTAGGTTATATGCAGGATGTTAAAAAACTATATTCAATTATTAATATAAAAAAAAGAAACGAATAAAATAAAATAATAGTTTTTATCCATAATAGGATGTACAGTGGAGATCACAGCAAGACACTTGCAGTACTAAGTTAGCCCCTATATATATTGCGAAAAATATAAGATAGATACAAACCCACATGATTCAGATTCAGATTCATTTATTTCAACCATAATTGTAACAGTGGTCGTTACATTGGTAGGTCAAATTACATTTTGAAATACATTACAATTACATTTAAACGGTTAAATTAATTTAGATAAACATAATTTGTTACATACAGTAAGAACTTAATATAAATAGTAGGACATATCAATTTGATATGGTCAATTAACATAATAATAATAAAAAAATAATAACAATTAAAAGTAAATGTCATAATTAAATTCAAAAGAATACCTACAATGTCAAATATTTTCAATAAGTCAAAATTACAACTAAGAAATAAAAATGTAAATGTATGTATATCCATAGGTTACATGATGTTCTAAAAAGAGTAATATAGAAATTTAATTGTTCATTTACATTTCATTAATTTTAAAGAGAAAATGTGGTCACAGTAAGTCGCTTTTGCATGAATTCTCCTACAGAATAAAATTTATTGCAATAGAAGTATTCTTTCAGTTTCAATTTAAAGTCAGCTAGAGTGAGTCTGGTCATGTGTATATGTTTATGTGATCTGCACTGTACATGTCGTATAAAATTAGGTTAAAGGTCGAAAATCTATAGCGATCTCTTTAAATACGATACATAGTTAAAAAAATATTTTTCAATGCATGTGCTCGTAAAAGCCCACTTTTTATGCATCAAAACCGAACAAAATGTCGATTATTTTGCCCTAGGGCTTCATTATTATTATTATTTTTTTTAATTTATTTACAATGGTTGTCTAACCTGAAGACTTTCCTGTGTATCATAGATGTTATACTTTTTTTTCCACTGTTTAACGGCTCTGGATACAGTCCTTTTGAGCCAATTATAATTAAAGTTCACAAGATTATATTTGTTTTCTTTTCCTCACACTATGCATTGAAAAACGTAGTATGATACACGGGCGTAAAAGCAATAAATTACTCAGTTACGTTTAAAACACTCGCTACGCTCGTGTTTTAAATCGTCCTCGTAATTTTTTTCTTTGCGCCCTTGTAGCATAAACTACTATTAAAATGCAGACCAAAACGCGTCTATAATAATGTATAGGTAGAGCTACTAATTAGGTACACTTTCTGTATAACTATAAAGTTATTATGAATGTTTAGAAAAAAACTGTTTACTTATTATAAAACAACTAAAAACATTTTTTTATCAATAAAACTGTGATTCTACCATTAGTGGAGTCAAATAACGCTTAATATTTATATCTAAGCTATTTTACAACTACCGATATAACAGACATGGGACTAATCAATGTTAAATGTTTTTTTTTTTTTTATAAAAACGTCAGGATCCAATAAATTATTATCGTTAAGCGTTCATTTTAAAAGGCATCGATCAAACCGTATCGGGAATCCATCAAAAAGATTAATAAAAAAAGAATTATAAAATGCAGTGTAGTTTGTGGCCTCTGATACAGATTAATTCTGTTACTAAGTTCTCGTAGTAAAACACTGTTTTTTAGTAATTGTACATTTTATTGTGCATGCATTACTGCTATGAAAAAAAAAAAAGAATTTATGATATAAATCCTTCGTAATAGTGATGCGACAGTAACATGTATTATGTGTTTTCCTAAACAATTTTTTTTTCAAGTAATGGCTGAATTACAATGTTTTACTTTTATAAATCGTGTTCATTTAAATCTTAAGAAGATATTCGCCTTTAAGTGTCGATTCTCCAGATTTGTAACAAAAGATTAAAAATTAATTATAACGGCCAAAATAACTTTTAGATAAAAGCAATGTATATTAACAGTTTGCTATATGCATAAAAATATGTTTAATGATATTACAATAGCTATAAAACAATGATTTTTCCATAGCCTTGATACCAGCCGTAAATTCCTAAAATAATCTAAGATCACGCTTATGGAAAATCCTGTTATTTTGAAGCTACCATATTATCATTTAAAATATGTTTATGCATAGGTTAAGTGAACTAACTATTGGTATACATTTCTCAAATTTTTACTTTAGCCGTTATAATTAATTCTTAACATTTTGTTACAATTACAAATTCGGAGAGTCGACTCTTAATGATATCCGGCAATAGTTAGAACGCAAATTACGAGTATATTTTGAAATTTAAGTTTTGTTATAGAAATAGATTTTAGCTGGTCAGTAAAATTATGTAGAAATGGGTAATTTTGGAATCTAATATAGGTCACGATAAATACCTATATGATTTCTTATAAGTAGGTGTATTTAAATTGTATTTATATAACGACAAACTGATTTAATTTGGAAAGTCTTACAACAACAGCTTAGATTTTAAGAAAATCAATGCGATGTTTTTGAATAATGGATCTATAAGGACAAGAATCGCTTGAATCTCGTAGTGTAGGCCTTTTCTCCGTTTTAGATAAGGCTCGATAGGAGCCTAATTTTGTCCGACACGAGATTTTCTTTTTTTTTTGGGCCGGTGAGGTCCACGGGGAATCAATTATCTTAATTGGACGCCTAATCTTAATAACTTGGAGTAGATAAGCATATCTGATGTGTGAACTTTACTTGTTTGTTAAATGATTCATAATTTGTTTATTGGATGTTTTTCTATATTTTATCAGCCTTTTGGAATAACATTGATATACAGTACCTTATTTTGTGTAACAACTTATACAAAATACAATTTATTTTCAAACTTATTTTCCCGGTAAGATTATAAATATAACATAACATAACATAACATAAATACTCTTAATTGTTCACCAAAAGAAAAACAATAAAAAAGGACAAATAACAAGGTTAAGAAAAATATAGGCAACGGGTGGTCTTATCGCTTAAAGCGATTTCTTCCAGACACCATTTGAGTGGAAGATATTATCAGACTTTCGCGTCGCGTGAAACCAGAGACTCTTGGATCACAAACGGGGGCCTATTGTCTTACTTCAAAATCTATAGCTATCGCTTTTAGGGTATCCTGATTGGCTAGAAATGACGTGACGTATTTTTTATCTCTCAATTCAATTAAAGTATAGGCTTACATTTACTTGTATCTAATATTATAAAAAAAAGACATGATCGTGCTAAGTTTCTTGCCCTTCTTCTTAGCAAGACTAATAGATTGGGCGGAGTTATGCATATATTTATTATATATATTGCATATATTTATAATATTATTTATTCCTTATTCCTATATTTTTATTTTATTCAAGTGTATTTTTTTAATAAAATTTAAGTAAACCCAGCATTTATTATTTACCTGCGTTTTCCTCCATATTATTATTTATTACATCAAACTATTTCTTATACATATATATATTATTTAATTACTTATATTTACATTAAAACCGATCTGTAATAAGTGTAAGTTATACCTACATTATCTACATAAATAAATATATTTCATATTTCATTTCATTTCATTTCACACATCGTTTCTAGCCAATCACACGTACCTTTGAAAACGATAGCGATAGATGTTGAAGTTAGACAATGAAGAGCCAGATCTTCCTCAAAGAGCTAGGATCCTAATACTCATGACAAGGTTATTTTAAGGTTAGCTATCTTCTAACCTGAAAGTTTGCACGGGTATGTGGTGCGTGTATAATTGTTCAGTATGATCATCACTGGAATGTTGGGCCTTACAAACGTTTACTCTTTTTTCTTAAATTTCTATGAAAATTACGATATATTTATCATGGGAGTCATCCAGTGGCGTGCACAGAACTTTTTGCTGGAAAAGCAAGCAATTGGTCAAGAATAACTATAAAAAAAATATGAAAAAATTTAAATATCACTTTGAAAAAAAAAAGTTTGTATAGGAAATTTTCACTCTAGGGTAGACATTGTCTACCCTGGCGTCATACAAATTTTTTTTTTTCAAAGTGATATTTAATTTTTTTCATATTTTTTTTATTGTTGTTTTTGACCAATTGTTTGCTTTTCCAGCAAAAAGTTCTGTGCACGCCACTGGAGTCATCTATATCTATAACTAATAAATAATACTAATAATAAAGTAGTAAACAATTCGTAAATATTAAATAAATAAGTAATAAATATGTAATTAATAATGATAAATAAAAACTTTATTGAATATTTTTGCAAAATTTTAAATGAAATGGGTTATTTTAGGCCAAGGCTATAATTTTTTGAATTTTTGTCTCTCTCTGTCTGTACGAGTTTGTAGGTATTTAACTATGTTTCGTTTTACTCGAGAACCACTCAACAAATTTGGATGCGGTTTTCTTTATTATCATCGTAGTGACTCTGGTCAACATAAAAGCGTATTGATAAAATACTAAGCCGAAAACGGGGCAAAGAATGAATCAACACGGGAGGAGTCGTGGGCGAAAGGCTAGTTAACAATGCAACCGTGAAAGCACACATCGAAAATCATTTAAGAAAACCACTTCACAACTTCAAGAAGGGATAATAAATATGTAATTTGATTTGCATAAATAAATGTAACCTTTGCATGCAAGTGTGAGTGTAACAATGTTCCCGATTGCGCCGGAGTCGCTGGTAATCGTCGATGATTTATCATCACGGTGGCTGCCAGTGATGGTCCAGATCATGATTGGGATCGAATTGGTTTTCTATTTAGTACGACTATAGTACTTATTTAAATCGTGTAATAGCTACGTAAAGATTTTTTATCGGCATTTAGTTATTTATTCAAAATTTTTACTATACCTATTTGTCTGTTAATCTTCCTATGAGTAAATAAATAAATAAATAAATAAATAAATAAGCTAGTTTTGTTTTATTACCAACGCTTGAAATAATCTTTTAGACACTTTAAGATTGCATCCAAGAAATCATTTTCTAGTTATTCAAAAAAACATTACAAAAATAAGTAATTATGAAGATTAATATAATTGAAAAATTATTGTCTCGTCATATTTTTCCACGTTTTTACTTTAATGCCAAGTTATGGCTATGGAAAAAAAACACTTTAAGAACTTGCATATTTACTTCAGTAAATAATGTAATTATTTTAATAAAATAGTATATTATTTTTGGATTCTTTTTATAGGGATCTGTTAAAAAAGAAATGCGATTAGAGAAATTCGGCTCGATAGAAATACGAGTGAAATGTGGTCTTTTTCGACACCAATTCTCCTGGTTTGAAAATTTAGAATGACATATGGACTGCAATTATATTTTATTAGATGAGTTTTAATGTTATCTAGGATTTTATGTTAATAAAAAACCGACTTTTTGCTACTTTTCCACGAATCCGTCCCTCTCGCACCGAGGGTTTTTTCGCATATAAAGTAACAGGGACGCTAAAACTTATACATATCGCCTTAATTCATTTTCAAAGTAGATAGACATGATTATAAGATGACGGGTCAAATTTCGCTAAAACTATGATTCAGTATCAAATAAATCCAAAGATCTATGTTTTAGGACAACTCGAATTATTAATGGAATCTTGGGAAAAAATCTAGTTTCGCCTATTTGTAACTTTAGTAAATAAATAGATACTTATTATTTACATAACAAAATATATATTATCTACTAAAGATTGTAAGATAATTCAGACGGAGTTAATTTAAAGTACCTTTTCCATATCTCTGTGTTATCTTGCGCGTACGCATCGATCACTATTCCTTGGACTATCAGCGATGGAGTTACAGTTCCACAACATTAAGACCTATAAACCGTTCAAAAATCACTTTTATTCCTAGTGAATAAGAGCTCGTTTTTTTTAAACTACATATGTATTGGTATTTTGTCGGGTACGTGGACCAGTTAGGCTTGTTTATAACGTAAACAGAGTTATGTTTAAGTTAGCCTGGTTATAGAAAATGAGTTGATTATTGGTGGCATCTTTTAAAAAAAAATATCTTCACGACATGAATCCTGAAGGGGGTGTCAGAGACGTTCCGAGTGTGAACTGTGAAATGCAAGTCACAGTCCACACTCAGTACACCCGCCTTTCAACGACAATTATTATATACCAACGTGATGGGCTATCGCCGTTCTTCGGGCACAAATACACGCTTTTTAGGGCATGCAGGTTTCCTTGGCTTTTCTTTGCCGTTCGCAAGTAGTAAGTATTTTAGGTACTACAAATAGTATGCACATAAATTTCGAAAAACTCATTGTGCATGCTCACCGGGGATCGAACCTGGATCTCAAGATTGAGAGGCCAGCGTTTTTTTTTTACCCCTTAGCTACCGCCGCCTGTCATCTTTTAGTTTTGCAAAAAGAAAAGTATTTTCTGTTGATGCTCAATTATTTATTGCATAAAGATCTTATAATTGTTATTAAAATATTTATTATATATTTTGTACTAAAATAAAAGCAACATTAAAATACTTTTACATAATTAGAAGTATGACGAAGGCGTGCTCCCTCATTACCTGTCTTCAAAAGATTAGTAAAGGATAATTTTTTTTATTTGTAATCCGTTTTTATAATCTACCTCTGCTACTATTATTATTATTTATTTACTGGTCCTCTACGTTATTTTTGTATTTATAATGTATTTGTAGATATTTAATTCATATTTAAGTATATCAGTACATATATTATATAGTTTAGTAAGTAAACACTTATTAAATTGTGTATTATTTATTTTGATGTACACCGCCTTTACGATTTATATCCTTGGCTTCATTTCCACCCAAAGGTTGTCTGGAAGAATTCGCTTTTAGCGATAAGACCGCCAATTGTTATCTATCTTTATCTTGTTTTTCTACTTTAAGTTTTCTTTTATATTGTGCACAATAAAGAGTATTTGTCTATGACGCAGTGGCGTGCATACAACTTTTTTCCGGAAAAGCAATCAGAAGGTCAATTTTGACAATAAAAAAAAATTTAAAAATTTAAATAACACAAAAAGTTTGTATGAAAGTGTTCGCCTACCCTGGCGTCATACAAACTTTTTTTTTCAAGTGTTATTTAAATTTTTTCATATTTTTTTAATTGTTAAACAAGACCTTCTGGGTTGCTTTTCCGGAAAAAAGTTCTATGCAAGCCACTGCAGTATGACGTATTATATGACGCGAAAATTCAATGTATCTGAATTTATATCTATTTCATCTGTACTCTAAATTGAATTTGAAATAAACATACGTTGCGAAATATCGTCGAAGATAAGTAATAGCACTTATATCATATCTAACACAAAAACTTCCTCTATGTTAAAGGAAATTTTAAATTCCAGCAAATAACATTTATATCTTCCGTTATCGTTTATCATCGGTGGCGACTGATATAACCTAAAATCACGAATCAACGGTAAGTAATTTGCGATAAAGTAAAGTGATTTTTTTCAGTGATATATCCGACTATCTACAAATCATTCAGTCGATCGTCCGATAGCGGACTGGTGATTCTGATTGTGATATAATTGTTACAGTAAATATTGATTTTCTTATTTGTAATACTGCGTTAGTTTTGTTCGAAGATAAAATCTAATCTAACGAGCTGGTAAGATCTTTTAAATCACTCATATTTCTATAAACATGTGTCCAATGATGATTAACTAACGAAGATATAGTAAAATTGATAATAATTGGCACTGCTATTTACACTAGTGTATCTATTATATCGAGGGTATACTGCGAGAACCGACTAAGTGACAAAATGGCCGAAAATGAGTTGATAAAACAGCTTTACTCGGTTTATTTTGTGCTCTTTCTTGTGGTAAAACCAGTTAAATGATAGGCTTTTTGGATCCTGAGATTTTTTTATTTTATACCAACTAATACCTAAGGAAGCTTTGAAACTGTCAACATTGCAAACTGATTTTCTCAAAACTATAAAACTTGCACTTAGCTGGTTCTCGCAGTAGACCCTCGATATACTAGTTTCCAGCATTCATTATCGAAGTAATCTTAAAGTTTGTACATAGTTAAGATTTTAGTTGTACGTATGTTGTATTTTCCATTTAATAAAGTGCAAAATGCCCTTAACGTTAAACGTCATTCTCTTAGCAAAAAGTGCATAACTTAACTTTGTATTTCTTGTTTAGAAGTTAAATTTGAAAAACATTTTGGTATGTGGCAGTTAACAACAATAATTCCGTATTAGTGAGGTTTATAAAGCATAGGTTTAGAATTGAATGCACAATTAGTTATGATCTGGTCCAAACCAACTTAAAATGCTATTTTAACTTTGTTTCGACCAGATCATGACTTATTGTGCATTAAATTTCAAACTCATGCTTTATGAACGTTACTAATACTGAACTATTGATGTTAACTGCCACAAACCAAAATATTTTTCAATTTTTAACTTCTAAGCAACAAATACAAAGTTTATTTATGCACTTTTTGCTATGCGGCTGACGTTTTACCTTAAATAGATTTTAAAACTCAGATTAATAAAAGGTATCTCACCCTACATTATTTTCAAGTTTGGACAGTTCAGCTAGTCTAGCATAGCAAACCGTATCGAGAGAGATAAACATGTTGTATCGAATGGTTAAAACTCTATATGGGCCCGTAGCATAGTGTTTAGAAAGAAAGAAAGAAAATGAAATTTATTCGTCACAATTAAAATACGGAAATACATAAAAATAAAATAAAAAACTAAACTTACAAGAAAACAATAGTATATAATATACTACAAAATTTGACGAAAAGGGGCAGACTCAGAATCTGCTGTGAGCTATCGAGCAGCAACACAGCGCTGGTTTTCGGCCTGTCCCTGTACATGTACACGCACTAAACATAAACATAAAACTTTTTTTTTGTTTAACCGCGCGCGATGCGATTTAGTTGAATTACAAGTGCGAGGAGGGGGTCACGATGTTTTGCGATTAAACAGTACGTCACGCTCATTGCACTTGTGATTCAAATAGTGGCGTCGCGTGCGATTAAACACTATGCTACGGGCCGTGGTCTGCTATGCTAGACCCAGTGAATAGATGTGCATCCCAAGTAAAAAAAACACTGGGTTGACTAGATCATTTTTTTACAAACATCAATAACAGCTGGGTATTCGAATTGAATTATAACAATGACATAAAATTGCTTTCGGAAATTAAAAATAAGTTGTTGATTTTGTAAATACCTATTTTGGGTCGTTATCAAAGATTAATTAAATGTGTTTTTTACTGTGTGTTTCCGACTGTGGCATCTGATGTTTTTATAACCAAAAAGATACCTAATCTATATTATCAAAAGTATCTATCAATTAAAAAATTACATTTCAATAGGATAAAGCAATTTTTCAAGTTATTATCTGTTCAAATATTGAATGGTGAATTATCCTTTATGTTATGGTTTTATCATTATTTATGGTTTAAATATACCTACTTAAGTTTATCTCAAAAATAACTTAATCTCAAAAATTGAACAACAATATATATTACAGTACTTTTCTCTCACGACGCGACGTCAGGCTTGGTTGTAGTGAAGTGTGCTAAGTGTTACTGCCTAATTCCCGCGCTTACGCACACTTCAGTAGTGTAATAGGGGGCAGGTAGTCGCCAAGCGCCTTGAGTCGACCTGTGTTGGCACAAATATCGACAGAAACTACATTGAAATAACGTTCATATCAGCACGCACTGCATTACGACGACGACGTCGCTGGGTCTCCGGATAGCGCAAAATAGGAGAAAATAATATTTTTTACATGGGCAGGATGGACGAAAATTTCCATAAACGATTTTTCAAGTAATATTTTCATTGTGCATGAACCATACAAGTACCATTTGTGGTTTTAAAGAAATAACCAATTTTACTTAATTTAGGTCAAAAAACTGCTTGATTATGAACAAAATTTTCATGCTGTTTCTTTTACGCGAGAATAATTTCCTAAAATGAAGTTGTTTTTTATGATTTAACTTGTTAGTTAATTTAACTTACTTGTTAGTTAGTTAAGTTTTTTAGTTTTCTGTTTTTCAGTTAGTTTGACTTGTTTGTTATATATATATTTTTTTCAACATGTTAATAAAATACCGTTTAAAGGCCTTTTTATTTTTTATATGTTATATTTTACATAAATATAAATATTTTGACCCACCGAGGGGTTGAAATATTTTTTTTTCGTAATTTTTAAACATACCTTTTAAGAGAAATAACTTTATCAATAGAGTCATTTCCGGATGCCGCTGAGAAGAGGCGCCATAAATGACGTATTACTTCAACCAAGCCTGACGTCACGTGTTGTCGTGAGATAAAAGTAGGGAAGTACAAAAGGAGAGACAATCTGACAGTTGTATATTTGATGATTGAAGTGATAAATCATGACGGTCAAGAGCGGTATCGCAGCCGGATTGTGAAGAACCCGCCTTTTTCTAATTAATCGAAACACATCAATTTAAAATTAACTCAATAGTTATTCAACAAAACCTTATTACCTAATTTCCATTGGTTTCCGTAAATTGAAAAAAAATTGGATTGAAAATATTTTGAAATTTGAATTTACTTAATTTTAATGCTCTCAATACAAAGAGTCTAAAACTACAAACCACTATTCAACTTTTCAATAAGGTTGGGTCTGATCTCTCTCTCTTACAACAATTAATGTAATTTAAAATGTTAATTAATTAATTAATTAATAATTTATTAATTAATAAACATTTTTGAAAAATATTTTACTTATAAGTAGGTTTTCAATGAATGGAATGTTTGATGAAAATATTGTATGAGTTTTGATCACCAAAACATCATTTAAAAGAAAAGACATAAAACATTTTGTATTTACAAGTATTCCTAAAATAAAATAGAGTGAGAGGTTGAAACCAAGCAATGGTGTCTGAATCCTGTATCCAAGATAACATAAATTTATGCTGCCAAATTTATACTGGAGGCGTGGAGAGTGATAGTATCAAGGATAAATATGGTATTTACCTAAATAAAAAAAAAATTGTCTCGTATTTGCGTTTGTAGGAAAAAGGAAAAAAAAATTGTTATTTCCCAAACAAGGGTCAAGATGACCTTGATACTAACACTTACCCGAGACTTCAGTGTGAATTTGACTTCATAAATAATGTTATCTTATATTAGTAACACAATATTGCTATTATTCTATAACAGGGTTTCTCCTACTTATAACCTCATGAACCCCTATTAAATTTATCAGAAGACTGCTGACCTCCTTAAATAAAAAATCGCCACAGGAGAAAACAATTTCTTTTATACAATCACGAAAAACAATTTATTGTTAAATAATTAATTTGTTGGGTAAATTTTTTTGTTGTTACAAATTTAGTGGATTTTAGGAGCAATTTTGTTCAATTTTAATCTTAATTTGTACCTATTGTAAGAGTGTACGCGTCTATGTGTGCGTGCGCCTGTTTTCGCTAGTTATGCGGAGTGAACCTTCTGTTATTTTGTGCCTAGGGGTTCGCGTACCCCACTTTGAGAAACCCTGTTCTATAATAAATGAGATTAGTATTATCTACAGTAAAACGTCACACGTATCATATGTACGTCAACGCAATTTTCTACAGAATCAAATGCTTTACTTTACATCAATAAAATATGATGACGGCGGAAAAAAACATTTGGCTCAATCTCATATTACTTTGCATGAATAATTCAATTCGATGCGTACCTATTATGTATGTTTGTATTGATTCTCGATGAAATCTTTTTAATAAAGATTTTTTTAAATCGGAGATTTCATTAAAAAATAAGTTCATAAGTAATAATAAAGTTCATTTTTAATTTTTCGTCCATTTAAAAGTTTGTTAACTTGTTTTACCAGAACTCTTTATTTTTGCCTGTTTTCGATAATAATGTGTTTAGCTATATTTAAAATAAAACGATTTCGTTCATTTTTGATGTCGGTGTAGTTTTTTCAAAATCTTAATAATTGTATCTATTTAGAGAGCAAGATTAATAGGTTTAAAAGGAACTACTTTTTGAGACACGATAGTGTCGATTCAGTGTAGCACGATTTACATTATTTGACAGGTCTAAACTTAAGTCTTTTTCTTTCTGTATCGACAAGACAAAGACAGGACGCTTAAAATAAGGCTAGTCCAGTCAGCTTAACTATTAAGGCTTTACGAAAACAAAATATCTACTTCAGTAAATATAGTGTCATTTTGATAAAATAGTAGGTATATATATATATTTATCTTTTTCTAGGGATCTGTTTAACAGAAACGCGATTGGAGAAATTCGGCTCGATAGAAATATTTATTGAAATGAGGTATTTTTCGACACCAATTCTCCTGGTTTGACAATTTAGAATGCCATATGGACTGCAATTATATTTTATTAGATGGGTTTTGATACTACACAAACTAATGATAGCAATTTTAGTACATTTTATATTAATAAAAAACCGACTTTTTGCAACTTTACCACGAATCCGTCCCTCTCGCACTGAGGGTTTTTTCGCATATGGAATAACAGGGAGGCTAAAACTTTTACATATCGCCTTAAGTCGTGTTATACCGAATCGACACTAGTGTGCGTCCAAATCTCTGAAATCAAGAAAAACGAGAAATGTTTTATATTTATTCATCAACTTACTTCAGGGTTTACGTAATTTCATTTTATTTTTTATTGTTATGGTTTATTATTGTACAAATACCTATTTTTGGTACTTTGATAAAAGTAAAGGAACACTGTCTTAGAAGATGGAGGATTCCACATATATAGGTACATTTATGTAAACAAAAATATGTGCTTGAAAAGGAGGGGTTCCTTTGGTTGTGATAAAATAATAGAGGGTGTGAAAATGTAATTATTAAGATTATTATCTATTAATTTTATTTTACATATTTTATAAATACATTTTAAAGAATCCTAGAATACAATAAAATCTAATACATAATCTTATCTAAGTTATGATTGATTGTTAAGAAAATAGGAAACATCTTTACACACCAAAGTAACAATACTATTTATACAATGAAATCCTAGATTAGAATAAAATCTAATACATAATCTTATCTAAAATTATAATTGATTGTTAAGAAAATGGCAAACATATCCTAAAACACCAAGGTATCAACATTATTTATTTTTCATCCTACTACGGCGAAAAGGAGGTTTTTGTTTCATGCATCTTATTAGCTATTTTACAAGAAATAACTGTAAACTGGCTCTAATGCATATTTACAGCTACATCAAGGTGATTATGTTATCAGTAAGCAAGAAATTAAGGAATACAGTACCCTCTCGCTAATCCGCCACAAAAAAATCCGGACTACCGGCGGATTACCGAAAACGGTGGATTATAATGTACAGGAACATCAAATTGAGGAAAACAACAAAAAAACATAGTAATTTTGTATTAGTACTTATGAAGGTAAATACATATGTACTTTGTATTAAAATTTAAAAATGAACTGACACATTAAGTGATTACTCAGGTTTTGAAAAATACTGCTCTAATTTGGCTTGTCTTTTACCAGAATAAATCTTCGTAATAACATGATTACAGAGAGACATCGACTTGCAAAAAATGGGCGGATTATAGTAGTTGTCGGATTATCAAGCGGCGGACTAGCGAGAGAGTACTGTATTTAGTAATCATAACTATAGCAAAGATCTTTTGAGTAAGTCCTAGTAAAAATGCTCAAGAATGTCAAATAAGAAAAACATTAAAAAAAATCCTCGGGCCAGGATTTGAACCCGCGACCTTTTGCAATCACGACAAAAGTATGCTACCGATCGATTGGACTTACCTATTCTAGACAGTTATTTTTTTCCATACCAACCAGACAACCAGTCAAGCCTTGTCCATTCCGAATTGATATATTTTCTGATATAAGTAGTGCGGGTAATTCAAGTGGCCCTGTCATTTGTATTTTGATATGATAACGTATATGGATGATGGATCAAACCATCCATATACGTTATCATTTCGTATGGATCAAATTAAATATTAAATCTTTATAGATCATCCAAAAGTTTTGTGAGTACAAGTATTTTTTATTCTTTTGTAAGTAGAGCAATCGCCCGGCAAGCGAGAGGTCCCGGGTTCGATTCCCGGTTCAGAGCTTTCACATCCATATTTACTTTGCTTTCTGCGTTTCTATACTGCAATGGTATAATGTTAATTTACAAGTATTATGTTTAACTTATAAGTTTCCAAAAAAGGAACTAAATTGCCATTTTTCATTTGATTTTGCATCACAAAGCGCCAATTTTTTTTGTAATTTCAATATATCTACGTATTTTTATCCGCATTTCTAACGCCGACCCAATGGTCGTATTTCAGTAAAGAAATATTACTGACTTACTAGATTTTGCCCCCGCCTTCACCCGCGTGGAAGTGTCTTTCAATCAATGCACGTAATACAGTTTCTTGCTTAGCAGATAAATTATCAACACCCTTTATAGCTTATATGTTATACGATATATGTTACATTATATAGCTTATACGATGATAGTAAAGAAAACCGCATCCAAATCCGTTGAGTGGTTCCCGAGTTAAAACTGAACAGACGGACAGAAAAAATTCAAACAAATTATAATAACCCATTTAACTTAAAAATTCATGACTATTTTACTACTTTATTATTAATAAAGATAGATATTACAATCTGTATTTTGTTGTATCTATTAGTATTCACCAACTGAAAACTCTTCCAAACGAAATTAACTTTACTGAAAGTCATCATCAGTCTTCTTGATTATAAAAACAAACGAAATCCACAGCACATTTCTTTTTGTAAATAAATACATGGGCTAGTTTTTGATGACTATAGTGCGTATAATATAGCCTGAGCCCTGTGACAGCAGGACAGAGCTACACAATTTGTATTTCTAACTCTCTTTCTCATGCTCAAATATGTATAGCGCTGACAGCTGTCACAGCGTTCAAGCTATATTATAATACGCATTATAACTGAAAAACTTTTTAAGTTCAATTCTTTCAAACATTCCATAAATATGAAAACCCTGTTAGCAATAATTTACTGAATACCATAATAGTTCTGACTATACTGCAATAATGGTAATTACAACATCAAAAGCGGTTTTATATGATACCTACATTGTTTGACCGATGTTATAATATTACATTATAACACGGCAATTCTGCGCTCTGATTGGCCAAATTTATTATAACACCGCTAGAGAACCAATCACGAGCGATAACGGTCTGTCTTAATTTCTTATGCCAATGCCCTCTTTTCGTTCTCGCTTCTGATTGGTCTCAGCAACTGAACATTGGGACACTCGTGCAAAACTATTACGAAACTCACATGTCACATGTTACAGTTCCGCAAAATAAAATTTTTCTCATTTATTTTAGGCCCAAAAGTAACAACTGATCCAATTGAAGACCATAATTTGTCTTTCTAAATTAGCTAAGTCTTTTTTATTTAATGTAGCTTGATTTAGTATTTGTATCAGATATCGTGCCTACCTTTTGATAAACACGGAGCCCTAAAAATACCTTATATACCTAGTTGGCAGAATAAAAATATATCAAATGTAGATAATACATGTAATTTCCAGTCTGAAAGTCTGATACCAAAATTTGTAGTGTTATTAGAACAGTAATATCTAAGTTCGCTTTTTGTACCACAGCATTTTATTCAACAATACTAAATTATATTTTTTTGAATGTTTGATATATAAAATAAAACTTAGAGAATCGATGTTTTAATTATGTAATTGTTTTTGATATACGACTAGTAAATACATTAACAATAAAAATCACACTGGTTGGCTAAAGCCACGGAGTGCATGTGATTTGCGGTGTCTTTTGTCTGTCGTTTGGTATCAGATAATCGTATTGGGAGCGTTCATACAGCGACGCGGGCTTTGATAAGTATTGTTATCTTAACTGATTGCCGTTTTTGAAATAGTACCGACTTCAGTTTATTTTACTGATAAGACCTTTGATTGATTTTACTTTCGTTTCAAATGTTCTCAATTCTTGTTTTTATTGAATTGAAAGGTTAAATAATGTGCCAAGGTTCTTTTATCTGATTATGTATCCAAAGACAAAAATAGAAAACCACCAAATATATATGTTTTATTGCTTCAAAAATAAATAGTAACACTTGTCGTTTTGTGTATAAAAAGCTCAAGATCTACTCTACTTTGTATACAACGTGTAACAGAAAGGTGTAACCATATTTGATGAGCTTATTCAGTCAATGGTGTAGAACAACTTTTACTATGAAATAAAACCGAAATTTTTTTTTTACTCTTTCATAGAAAAATGCAATGCCGCTCGGCCGAAATGTATGGAAGGGCAGATATTTTTTTTTGAGATTTCAGGGTTGGCTCCGTAGTAAAAGTTGTTCCATACCATTGACTGAATTAGCTCTTCAAATATGGTTACACCTTTCTGTTACACGTTGTATATCCTTTGGAAGGAAACTTTATTTAAAAGGTTAAAAAAAACTTAATAAAGTATAATAAAGTCAATTTATGAGTATATTTAAGTAAAGATTATATAATGTAAGCCTATGTTAAGTTAATGTTTATATGCCATATAATCGTAAATGTGTGCTGTGGGCGTTGTAATAAATAGATAAATAAAAAGTTCTTATTAAAAAACCTGGAATGTCATAGGTGCATGTATGGAGGAAACCTATTCTTATAAGTATTTTTGTTCTCCGGTGGTGTATATTGAATTCCTCGCTACGCTCAGGATTCTACTTTAGAATCCTTCGCTTCGCTCTGAATTTAAAATAACTCCCTCGACGTACAAAGTATTACTTGGGCCCCTTGTAACACAAAAAACTATTTGCGCGTGCGGTATGTACGTAAAATTGTTTCTTTTTCTTATTAATACTATTGTATTCTGTACCTAATTTTATAAATAAAGCAATTATCTGAAAGTTGACTCTGGACTAAAGGACTACTTAAAGGTTTTGAGACTCATCTTGGAATTTAAACTTTAATTATCCTAATTACTTACATAATTTATGTCAACCGTTCAACAAAAACTTTTCTTTTGCAGATACGATCAGCTCCCATCCCGGACGCAATAAAACAATAACCTAACAAATGAGACTGAACTCGCTTGCAAAAAATAATTGAAAAACTATGTCGATAGCGAGGACTTTTAGTGCGGTTTTATAAACGCGATGCATGGTTTGTGAGGCCGGTAGAGTCATGGACATGAGTGGCGAGGGCGGCGGGGCGGGTACCGCCGCGTTGCAGCAGCGGTGGTATGAAAGCCGCGTGAACGGCAGTCCGGCCGCGGCCGATGTGAACGGCGAGGTGAACGGCGACGGCTTCTTCCACTCGCCGCTGGAGGGCGGGCATCACAGCCGCGCCAGATACTACCACCAGCAGATGCATGCGCCCTACTCCGCGGCCGTCGGCTCTCATGGTCAGTAAACAGTTTTTGTTGATTTTTATCGTTGTTATTAAACTTACATATATTTTTGTAGGGTTTTGCGTGATTTTATTTTCTAAAATTATCATTATCATTATTTGTTTCTGATCTGTTCATTCGTTTTTGACATTGGACTAAGAATCGATGGTTAGCTGACTAAGTTAATTGACTCAGAATGACTAACTGGTTGAGCTGAAATATTCCATTTAACATGAAAAATATACAAAGTATTCGGTGACATGAATATATGTCTGTGTTAAACACGCTTAGCTCCTGAAAAACTTCAATAAAAATTACGGAGCAAATACAATAAAAATCAAGGTTAAATGATTACTATAATGATAAGAAAGCATGGTATCTCTCTCTATGTTATGTATCAGTCATAAACATGATAAAACATAGAAGGAGATACTGACTTATGTAATGTTATGACTACTTATGACACATTATGTAAAATAGTATAATGTTCCCACTGAGTTTCTTGCCGTTCTTCTTGTAGTAGCTGAACCTAATTTTAATATTTAATCTAGTAAATGTAAATCCAAATCTGGATCCTAACATCAAGTCATAAAATATTAAAAAAAATTATTCCTTATTTCAATTTATTCTTTATGAATTTCGGCACAGTTATACGGTAATCGGCTTTCAATTCTTTGGCAAACAATTCTTTTATAACCTTCTATTTTATTCTATTTTGGACTTCTTGTCTAAAATGGATGCATTTATTTACTGGAAACCATAGACGGAAACAAAATATTTTATAACCTTCTATTTTACTCTATTTGAGACTTCTTGTCTAAAATGGATGCATTTATTTACTGGAAACAAAATATTTTATAACCTTCTATTTTACTCTACTTGAGACTTCTTGTCTAAAATGGATGCATTTATTTACTGGAAACAAAATATTTTATAACCTTCTATTTTACTCTATTTTAGACTTGTTGATTTTCTCTCGAGTATCGATTTCCGGATTTAGTTGGTTTTTTCTTTATAAAATATGCCAGTTTGAATAAATCGTGTTTTTGTATTGAAACTAGAAGCCGAGTTATTTAATAAAAACTCCGTTTTTCGAGACGTGATATTTTGGCTATCGTAACAACCACGACTCAGAGCGTGCTATTTTAAACAATGAATAAAACGCCATAGATTTCAGTTCAACTTGATGAAAAATGAGGTGCTCAAACTCTGATCACCTATGCCCTTAATTTATTGAGGTCAGAACAAAATCATTAGTTCATTTCATACTTAAGATAACATATCTATAGCAAATTCCACCGCTTTGGATACTTTAGAGTGCATTACAAACTATTTTCAAATTTTTTTCTTGCTTGAGATTTGTTTCTAATTGATCTTTTTTAATTTGTAATGCATCTTAAATTACATATATAATTATCTGAAAAGTCATAACAATTTCATTGATTTGGATGCCCTCCATCGACCTTTAGGCCAGCAACCGAAACTGTCAGCATTAAGCAAATTGCTCACTCGGAATCGGAACGGTAGGCCGATGCTGTCTACCTCGCGTTATCTCTACATCTCTCCCAAACTCCACAATTAATTCCCAAGCTCGACCAGTCAAAATCGCCATTCGTAAGGTGACAGCTTAGGTAAACACGATCTAAAATGGGCCTCACCCGTCAAAAAAAACGGAATAATCCATACTTTTTTGTTTTTCTCCTTTTGAGGTTTAAATTTTATAGCCCCCATAAAGTTTTTCGTGGAGACAGGTGGCTCTTCTTTATATTTTAACTACTCCGCTGCTTGCGTTCGAAATTAAATCTAATTTGGAAGTGTTAAGGGTTGAATTTGGGTGTGGTGCGGAAGACAGAATGATTAGAATTTATTTCGCTGTGCGTTGGTAGTGATGTGACACTTAAGAAACTGTGTCATTTCTCGGAATCGGAACAGGGAATTGATTTCGTCGAGTTCGGTCCGGCCAGTAACGTGCATAGTTTATGTGTGCGTGGAGCCTGGGGACCGGACCAAGGCGAGGTTTCGGCTTGTTTGTGAAACTGTTATCGTGTTAGTGTCGAGTATCACGATGAAGCTTCTTGTGGCACTTTGATTGTATCTGAGTGTAAATTCATTTGTCGGGAACACGGCAGCGACTCGATTACACGAGTAATATTGCCCAAACTGTTATATCGACTACAAGATTATACAAATAAGTTTTTTAATTAAAATCTTTCACATATGTTCTTAAGTCCGCCTATGTTTTACAGTCTTGGTATAAATACACACACAGTCGACAATTACGGGCATATTTAAGCATAAAGTCCAAGAGCCACATAAAAAACTTGCGATGACAACGCAGATCGTTTTCACCTGGAGTTTAAGCTTTTTATGACACTTCTTCATAAAATTTTATACCTAGACTTGTCTTTGCTGACTGCAGCCTATAAAACAATATCTTTACCTACATTGGGTGTGTATAATATTATTAATCCTTTGATATATTTGCAGATTAGTTCACAAAATGTTTCATTAGTAGACAGCATATTAAATTTAAAAGCCAAGTAGTCCGGAGATAAGATTTGTTCACTTACAGTATCTTGTACCAGATATGTAACACTTCATCTGTTTTTTGTTTGTTTGCTTAAAGAGCTCGCTGTCACGGCTACGGACCTCTGTCCCTGTAACTCGATAAGGCCTCCGATTTTGACGCACATGCCTAATTTATGTTAGGCCGAACCAGCCGTGACGCTTGGCCGCCTCGGAATTGATGATGGAATGAAAATTATTTATTTCAATGCCTCTTTTAAACGGATTTTATTATTTTCGGTTTAGTATGTAGTGAAAACACCAAAAAACAATAGTCGTTTTCGAAATTCGTCGCGCGCTTGCTTGTAGATATGTTGTAATTTGATTTTTCTGTGTGGCCTCCCGTGTCATTACAGGTTTACAAAAATTTGGCCTCTTTTTACTGGAACTGGTCTTTGTATCTTGACCATTTAAAACATTGTTTATTGTTACCTTCCATTACGTAACGTCGGAGCGCGAGGTACAAACAAAAACATCGGCAAAAACACACATAATTCAATCGGCACACTGCACAGTCGGCATCGTATCGGCGGCATATCGCCAATTTCACACCTATTGAGCAATGACAATATCGGACTCACTCGTATCGAAACATCATCAACTAAATTAAGACTTAACACCTCTGATATCAGAGCTTATTTTCCATTCAATCGGTTGAGGTTAACAAGTTGAGAGTTGATCGTGTTGGTTGGTTCGGTTGTATCGGGGAACTTTATTGTAGAACAACGGTCGAGGAGCTAAAGTACATTTATGGAGAGTTGCAGGAAAACCTCTCGAATTTTATGTCTCATTAATTCCTATGGCCATTACTTCTGTGTTTATTTTCGATAGCTATTTGTTAATATTTTCAAGTACCTATTTCCTATAAGCGTCGGTGAAACTCGAACCGCAAGAGCGGACCGTGCTGACTTCCATTTCACAGTTCACACTCGGGTACAACTCTGATACACCCTCGGGGATTCATGTCTTGACGATATATATGAATATATTATATATTTTTATTATTTTTTTATAAGCATTAACTAATTATTGAATTAGAAGTCATCATTGAAAAATCATTGTTCGGAACCCGTCTCCGTTTCTCTTTCAGCTACAAACTCTCATCAAAAATTACAATAGCTTTGGATTTGTTCATTTTCTTTTTCTATCGTCTGCTAGTCTTAAGTTCTAAAGTTTCCTCACAAAGGCCATTGCGAGAAGGGTCGCATGTACCTAAATGAGATTTTTCCAATTACCCTCGTCGTCGGTTAAAAGGTGAAATAAACGAACCTGACGAGACTGCACTGCACATCACTAAACGTATTAAACTGGTTTTGTTCTAATGTTGTCTGTCCGCCATTTCGCATTGATAGAGCCACTCGTACAGTGGAGACCACATCAAGCTATACACTTGCAGTACGACATTAGCCCCTACAGAGAAGAATATAAGATAGGTACAAAGTCAAATGTGTCTTACTTGATGCGGTCTCCACTGTACTGTCCTATTCGTTGGTAGGTATTTAGACTTTAGGATGACTATTCTTTGAATAAAAATAAGCAGTTTTAATAATTTCTGCTCCTCTGATATAGACCATGTTTATTCATTTTTATGGGCGATATTTCTATTGCAAGGAAATACAAATTAATTGTTATTATGATGGTAAAGAAACGTAAGAAAAGTTAATCTGTATGTCTGAACCAGGACTCAAACCTGGGACCTCTCTCTTTCCGGCGATTGCTCTACCATTTATATGAAGCTCTGAAACTGGAGAAATCCCCAAAATACCGCATAATTTATTCCTGCTGGATCTATGGCATTTTATGTCGTCAACCGTCGTATACGCACCGTGCCATACTTGTCGTGTGTAGATGCGTGTGTGGTGCCCATGTGTGCGTGTGTAGCGTCCCGCAGATTGGCGCAATTAGTGCGGGAGGCGGGGCCTGCGCGTGCGCCGCGACATCTCCCCCAGCGCACACTTCACCATACCAGCCTAATGATTCCAACGGAAATATTTAAATTTCTTTATTTTTTGTTATTGAGCACAAATTCGATGGCCATCAGACCATTTAACAGATCTGTTAATTCTATTTCGTAAAATGAAGTTGTGCTAATTAAGCAGCCATGTTTTAAAGACATTTAACGAGACGGCTGGAAAAAAAGCAATCGTGCAGCTATTATTTTTTATTTGTAGCTTGCGTGGAGCAGAAATGGCTTTATACATTTTACAAAGAAATTCCTTTCCAATAGCTTTTGTTTAACAAAACACAAACAAAAGTATAATGAAATAATACGAACTCGCTAAAACACATGTATAATTTAAGTTGGGCCAACAATACGCACCGATGCTTAAACAAAGTTTGCCCATTATGTAGGTACAGTCGTGGAGCGAAGTGGGTATCACCATTTTCAGTGACACTTCATATTAAATGGCTTACAAACAACTTCGTTCCTGTTATAAGTACGACTACCGCCATTTAATTCCTTCTGTTTGAAACGCACATTCCGGGATTTCTTTGTCTATTCTATTATCCTAATATATAGAATGAAATTAATAATTTGGTTTCATGAGCGTAAATTGTTTAAAAATAACTTTGTTAGCTTTAGATAGTAACAAACCTACAATAAATACAAAAAACGAAACAGGCTGTTTTGTTTAAAGCGTTGTTAGCTTACACAAACTCTGTGTTAACCAATTTGTATGATCAAAAACAACTTTATCTAAGAGATTTTTTTGGTGTTATCAGTACAAAATAAAAAAAAAAGTCTACATTGTCATAACATGAATTGCATTTGTGTTCGGACCGCGTGTTTTGCATTTGAACCTGGGACCTCCAGATTGGTACGCAAGTATTCGAACCACGAGCTTACGAGGAGGAGGTGGAAATAAAAAAATTACCATTTTTAAAAGAGGATTTTAATCCTCTTATAAAACAGCAGAAAATTGAGGAAACGCCACAATCAACTGGCCCTGAGTGTTTTAATTATTGTTTGTAATAATACCTAAAACATTTTAGGTCCAAATCAAATTTACCTTCAAACCAATGAAAGCAGCGACTTTTCTCCTCGACAGTAGTACAGGCGAGTGCACAGAGCACGCGATGCTTCGGAAATGGAATATTGGCGGAGAAGTTTCCAGACGCGAGCGACTTTCCACCGCTTTCCAACAAATAGCGATATGGAAATCTTGCCGGGTTTTGTATAAACTGTTGAACAGGATAAATAAAAAGTGGTAATTGAAATATGACAATAACAAAGTACGAATTCAAATAGTTTTTTTTGTTGTAAAATATGTAATACTTTAAATACACTTTATGCACGTTGATTGTAATGTTAAAAAAACAATGGAATACGATGAAAAATTAAACATAATACGGATAAAAAAAATGGGCTTTCTTAAATTTAAAACATTCACATATTTAATATAATAATTAAAGAAAGGTTTTATAACTCGACACCGTTTCACTCGGTATTCCTATGGCTGACAATCTTATCCAGTTTATATTTCTTTATTTAATAAGTCCCCAATGTAAGAAAAAATATGAATATCCTTTTCTACATTCTTATCTAATTCTATTGACATGTAATGAAACTTATGAATAAAATGATTATGATTATGATTATGATTACATTTAATTTGATCGTGTACGTATATATACGGAATTTATAACTTCGATAAAATGACTTGGTTAGATTTTTAGAATTGTCAAACACTGGAATTCGGATATATTTACAACATCATTGACCTATAGAAATTAATAAAATATACCAGTTATTTTAAAACGTCTATAAATATATTATATTTTGCTTTTATAAGCTTTTCCTATGAATATTTATTAGTATCTATTAAAACAATAAAAACAAATTTACTCGATATATTCCGACCCTCGGTATGGGGCGGTCATCAGTCGAATGCAAAAAATATTGATATATAAGTTATGTATGATAATAAAAAAAGTAAAAGTGACACTTGTGAACAATTTTAGTAACTCTTTTCCAAAAAAAAATAAAAAATAGGTTCCTCTAAAGATGGTGTTGATTACTTTTGATATTATCTAATTATCTATCTAATTTTAAAACTTTCTAAGAGAAGCGTGACGTGACTAAACTGCTACGCCGCGCCGTAGCAGTCGTAGCGTTTGTAAAATCGTAGCATCTCATGGCTTCTATTTATGTCATTCTCTCTCGTGTTTTATCGGCACACTACCTTTAACTCGCTTCTCCGCCTGCACAAAGTCAGTTGCATATTTTTTTTTGATTATTGAACCTTGGTCCTGACCACGTCTCCAGTATGAATTAGGCTATATCAATGTAATTATTAATTTATGCAACCATATTCATACTTAAGACTCGTTAAGTAGTCGGTATCAAGTTTCGGTGACCATTTTTATCGAAAGTTATTTTTTTTCTGTTCCCTACAAATGAAAGCCCCGCCGGTTCAATACCAAAAAGCTAAAATTGTAATTTTAAAACATTTGCAAAAAAAATCATGTATAAAAAATATTATTGACTGACCGCTTAACCATCAAGCCTCCAGTATAAAAAAAAATATCGACTGATCGCTAGCAAGCCTCAAGTATGAATTTGGCTGTATAAATGAGTGTAAGAAACGAACGTAATGCAAGCCCGGATTACACGAAGTCAAAGTTTAAATCGGACAAAACAATTAATGAAGTCAAACTACCGTTATCCATTAGGAGCGGCAGCGAGCGTTCCGTCACAATACATTTAACAGAGAATTAACTCTGAGGTTGCCAGAGAAGTTACGCAACCGGACCCTAGCATGTGCGTTCCGTTTTTTAGGGTTTCGTAGTCACCAAGGAACCCCTATAGTTTCGCCATGTCCGCCTTTCTGTCTGTCAGTCTGTCTGTTTGCGGCTTAGCTCCGAGACTCTTAGTACTAGAAAGCTGTAATTTGGCATAGGTATACATATTGATTACGCCGACAAAATAGTTAAATAAAATCTTGAAAAAAATATGTCTTGATACCTCCGCTACATGTAAAGGGGAGATGAATTTATTTTATACTACACCTGCTCGGAAAGTACCTTCTTGATTTTTTGAAAACGATGCAGAAAATACGTCATTACTGTCATACAAATATGCGGGCGGAAAAAGTGTATGAAAATTCATTGTTAACGTGCTTGAGCGGGTAGAAAAAGTATATGCAAATCTATTGTTGACGTGCTGTTTTTTTTTTTAATATAGCATGAGCAAGTGGCCAGTATCATTTTGCGAACTCTGACATAAAAACTTTTTGTCTTTTGGCATAATATGATTAAATTAGGTTACCTACCAAGAAGTTTATAACCAGGCTCTAGTATGTCAAGTGTTACCTACTGATGTTATCAAAAGAAATCAAAACGTTAAAATCACGCGCGAATCGCTTTTATTGAATTTTTAATTTGTAAAATTACTAGCTAGCTTCTGTCTAATGAAAGCTGAGAGTAACTTTACCTGACACGGGTAGGAAAGTAGGTACCTATAGTATATGTGGATACGTACAAGTGTTTTTAAACATAATTTGTCTTTTATTTTCCTCGTAGGTGTAGTATAAAGCACTATGTATAACTCGGGAGAAAGTGATTCCAAACTCGTGTGTATTGAAGCTGGCTTCGCCTCGGGCTTCAAACTACACCCTCGTTGATAATCGTCCTCTTTTTTCCCTCGGTGAACAATGTACTATTTCTCGTCTATCCCATAGTGTGGGGTGACCGTTAGAGAATATTGCGGGTGTGTAAAAACTACTTTTCGATTCAGGGATTCGTTTGCGAAATATTAAGCTTTAAACTGCCATTTTTTGTTAAAGTCATGGTCCCCCATCTGCCCGCTCAAAGGTTGTTTTTGGATATGTGAAAAAATTCACGGCATTAGTATCTATCACAGCTAAGCAGGCTTTACAAGTTAACGAGTAATAGTCGACCAACTGGTAACTACGGAACCCTACACTGCGCGTGGCCCAACACGCACTTGACCAGATTTTGTTTTGTACGCTTAGCCACAATTGCTTCTGATGAAAAGCGTCGATGAGACTTAGGATGAGGGGCGCTCGCCCAGCAAGAAGAGAGGAAGAGACAGGTGAAGCGTTAATAAAACTGTCCAGAGATTTCTGCAAACTCTACGGAAGCCGGTGTGGATGAATGGCTGATACTACGCAACTGCCTTGTAATTATCCTGCCGGAATGTGAAAATAGTGTATTCTAGTAAGTAAAAACCGGCCAAGTGCGAGACGGACTCGCGCATGAAGGGTTCCGTACCATTATCTATAAAACGCCAAAAAAAAAGTCTGTTGTATGGGAGCCCCCTTACATATTTATTTTATTCTGTTTTCTAGTACTTGTTGTTATAGCGGTAAGCAGAAATACATCATCTGTGAAAATTTCAACTGGTCTAACTATCACGGTTTTTGAGATAGAGCCTGGGGACAGACGGACAGCGCAGTCTTTAATAGGGTCCCGTTGGTTACCCTTTGGGTACGGAACCCTAAAAATAACATGTGAAAACAAAATTAATACACGAGTACTTAATTAATTCGTAACTCATATTCAGTGATCGGAATACAGGGGCTAACGTTATTAAAACTATGGACATGCCCTTAAACTTATTGACTAGTTTCCGGATATTCCAGAAACTGATTTAAATTATTATTTTGTGGTGTTTTTTTACTCCTGTGAACTTTAGAAAAACGAAACCTTAAAAGAAAAGTCAGTGTTTTATAAATGGAACATTTATTTTTAATATATGTAATGAATTTATAACAACAAATCACTGTTTAGTACAAAGAGTAGGTAGGTAGTTAAATTTTAAGAAACATAAATTAATATTATGATAAAAATAGTGAAATATTACAGGGTTGAGACGATTTAAGGTTAAACGTCAGTCGCTTAGCACAAATTGCATAACTTAACTTTGTGTTTCTTGTCTTGCTGTCTCAACCATGAATTTTAGTTTTCACAATATAAGATAAAAATATGTCTCTGGTTAGTTGTATAACCTTCGTCTTGATAAATTTTGTTCTTATTGTTTTAAGGCTGCGTATAAACCTGGACAAATTAGTGATTTTGCCCCCGCATCCCCGCACCTCAACTGTTTGCGCGACCGGCCGTCACCGGCCGCGAGCGCTATTTCTTAGCTCCCACGAGCGGTGTGGATCCGCGGTCATTAACCCGTGCACGTGCTAGTTTTCAATAATAAGTATAATGCATCTACGATGTATAAAATTCAACCCAGTTGACAAAACGGTTTGTTCGCAATGGCATTTTTTTGCGTAATTGTGTTTGCATCTAATTTTTATATTTCAAAATTTTATTTTTCGAAAGTCATACTTGCAAAGATAATGATGACGATAATGATACAACGATACGTCGATACGTCGATACGACGATACGTCGATACAACGATACGTCGATACGCCGATACGTCGATACGCCAATACGTCGATACAACGATACGACGATACGGCAATACGTCGATACGACGATACGTCGATACGAGGATATATAACTTTAGACTCTCGCGTTTTGTACACATTATAATATATATACATTAATTATAATATAATTAAATAAACAGTTTCCCGTAGACCACGAGACATGCAACTGTCTCGAAACGTCGGGTGTCCCCTTTTCGTAAAAAGGTAAAAATTGATCGCGGTAGACCCGATTATATATATTATAATGGATACGAGGATACGTCGATACGCCGATACGTCGATACGACGACACGTCGATACGAGGATACGACGATACGTCGATACGTTGATACGGCGATACGTCGATACGTTGATACGTCGATACGATGATACGACGATACGACCAAACGCCGATACGTCGATACGACGATACGTCGATACGAGGAAACGATGATACGTCGATACGACGATACGAAGATACGTCGATACGACGATACGTCGATACGACGATACGTCGATACGACGGTACGGCAATACGACGATACGTCGATACGAGGATACGTTCATACGCCGATACGTCGATACGACGATACGTCGATACGAGGATACGTTCATACGCCGATACGTCGATACGACAATACGTCGATACGAGGAAACGATGATACGACGATACGGCAACACGTCGATACGACGATACGTCGATACGAGGATACCTCAGTACGCCGATACGTCGATACGACGATACATCGATACAAGGAAACGAAGATACGACGATACGTCAATACGTTGATACGTCGATATGTCGATACGACGATACGTCGATACGCCGATACGTCGATACGTCGATACGTCGATACGTCGATACGTCAATATGTCGATACGTCGATACGCCGATACGTCGATACGACGATACGTCGATACGACGATACGACGATACGGCAATACGTTGATACGACGATATATCGATACGAGGATACGTCGATACGCCGATACGTCGATACGAGGAAACGACCATACGACGATACGTTGATACGAGGATACGACGATACGTCGATACGACGATACGACGATACGACGATACGTCGATACGCCGATACGTCGATACGTCGATACGTTGCTACGTCGATATGTCGATACGACGATACGTCGATACGCTGATACGCCGATTCGACGGTACGTCGATACGAGGAAACGACCATACGACGATACGTCGATACGAGGATACAACGATACGTCGATACGACGATACGTCGATACGACGATACGACAATACGTCGATACGAGGAAACGATGATACGACGATACGGCAACACGTCGATACGACGATACGTCGATACGAGGATACCTCAGTACGCCGATACGTCGATACGACGATACATCGATACAAGGAAACGAAGATACGACGATACGTCAATACGTTGATACGTCGATATGTCGATACGACGATACGTCGATACGCCGATACGTCGATACGTCGATACGTCGATACGTCGATACGTCAATATGTCGATACGTCGATACGCCGATACGTCGATACGACGATACGTCGATACGACGATACGACGATACGGCAATACGTTGATACGACGATATATCGATACGAGGATACGTCGATACGCCGATACGTCGATACGAGGAAACGACCATACGACGATACGTTGATACGAGGATACGACGATACGTCAATACGTTGATACGTCGATATGTCGATACGACGATACGTCGATACGCCGATACGTCGATACGACGATACGTCGATACGACGATACGTCGATACGTTGATACGTCGATATGTCGATACGTCGATACGTCGATACGACGATACGACAATACGTCGATACGAGGAAACGATGATACGACGATACGGCAACACGTCGATACGACGATACGTCGATACGAGGATACCTCAGTACGCCGATACGTCGATACGACGATACATCGATACAAGGAAACGAAGATACGACGATACGTCAATACGTTGATACGTCGATATGTCGATACGACGATACGTCGATACGCCGATACGTCGATACGTCGATACGTCGATACGTCGATACGTCAATATGTCGATACGTCGATACGCCGATACGTCGATACGACGATACGTCGATACGACGATACGACGATACGGCAATACGTTGATACGACGATATATCGATACGAGGATACGTCGATACGCCGATACGTCGATACGAGGAAACGACCATACGACGATACGTTGATACGAGGATACGACGATACGTCGATACGACGATACGACGATACGACGATACGTCGATACGCCGATACGTCGATACGTCGATACGTTGCTACGTCGATATGTCGATACGACGATACGTCGATACGCTGATACGCCGATTCGACGGTACGTCGATACGAGGAAACGACCATACGACGATACGTCGATACGAGGATACAACGATACGTCGATACGACGATACGTCGATACGACGATACGTCGATACGACGATACGTCGATACGACGATACGTCGATACGTTGATACGTCGATATGTCGATACGTCGATACGCCGATACGTCGATACGACGATACGTCGATACAAGGATACGACGATACGACGATACGGCAATACGTTGATACGACGATACGTCGATACGAGGATACGTCGATACGTCGATACGAGGAAACGACCATACGACGATACGTTGATACGAGGATACGACGATACGTCGATACGACGATACGACGATACGTCGATACGCCGATACGTCGATACGTCGATACGTCAATACGTTGCTACGTCGATATGTCGATACGACGATACGTCGATACGCCGATACGCCGATACGACGATACGTCGATACGAGGATACGTCGATACGACGATACGTCGATACGACGATACGTCGATACGTTGATACGTCGATATGTCGATACGTCGATACGCCGATACGTCGATACGACGATACGTCGATACAAGGATACGACGATACGACGATACGGCAATACGTTGATACGACGATACGTCGATACGAGGATACGTCCATACGTCGATACGAGGAAACGACCATACGACGATACGTTGATACGAGGATACGACGATACGTCGATACGACGATACGACGATACGATGATACGTCGATACGAGGATACGACCATACGGCAATACGTCGATACGACGATACGTCGATACGTCGATACGACGATAAGTCGATACGACGATACGTCGATACGTCGATACGACGATACGACGATACGACGATACGACGATACGACGATACGACGATACGACCACGATCACGATCACGACCACGATCACGATCGCGATCGTGATCGCGATGGCGATGGCGATGGTGATGGTGAGATAAGGTTTTGTTAGTCTCCCAGAGGGGTAGGCAGAGACTACAGATTTCCATCTGCTACGATCCAGACACAACTCTTTCGCCTCTTCCACATCCATCAACCATATTTATTGTGATATTAAATTGTAAGCTAAAAAAAATACCTCAGACGAAAAACATTGCGATATTCATTAGTCATCGAAATTCGATGTCATTAGTCCATTGAGACAACCTTTAGTTCAACATCTTTAATAAAACATGACCTATCTACTTATTTTGTTAAGTAATGGCGTACCTTTGCATTACTTTCATCCACTGCTTTATTTTCACTCGTAAAACATTTTTATTCCATTTTTTACATTGGTTGCATTTATTTCCCATGTTTCAAATTACGAGATTTATTTAAATTACGAAACCGGGACGTCGAGAGCGCAAAAACGTAGCCCTCCCGTCTCAACGGAGCGATCACAACTGACCGACGGGTGAGTGACGAAACAAAGCATGGAACAAAAAGCGCGTGCGACCGAGATATCTTGTCGCCGCCTTGTCTCAGAATAAATCGACGTAAGCGCCAATTCTTAGATGTTAAATTAAATGAAAACGAAACAGAATTATTCAAAATCCCCATGCAATTATACGGGGTCATTTGTTTTCTTATTTTTAATACAAATTTCAAGGCAAACTGTTTTAAGAAAGGTCCTTTAACACTCGAAAAATATGAAATATAGAGGTAACTTCGTAATTTTTTTCTATCGAGCGAACTTAAAGCTTTTGCGTTTTTGCTTCTGCACGAATATCAGCCCTATAGTCTATTATCTATATTATTTTTATTAAACCGATTGACCAAGTTACACAATGTTTTATGCTCATTTGAAATTGTGCATCTGACATTATACCGACCCTTAAGGATAGACCGTCCCGTTTCCTTGGCCGAGGGAAGGGGTAAGATAACTTGTGATAGGTATACAACGTGTAACAGAAAGGTGTAACCATAGTTGCAGAGCTTGTTCAATCAATGATATAGAACAACTTTTACTATGGAACAAACCCTGTATCTCGAAAAAAAAATTACCGTTTCATAGCAAAATGCAATGCCGCTTAGCCGAAATGTATGGAAGGGTAAATTTTTTTTTTGAGATTTTGGAATAATAATAATATGGAAATAATAAAGTTGAATTTGAGTACAATTTAAATTTTAGGTATCTGTTAGTAGTGTGAGAGATGATATGAGGGTGTGTGAAGGTGCATGAGGGTGTATGTGTAAGTGAGTGAGTGAGTTGTGTTTTGTGTATATATGAGAACATGTAAGTATTGGACTTTCCAGTATGTTTTCCGGAGGTTATGAACTTTTCAAGTATACCTTACCCAATAGACGATTTCAATGTGTGTTTTCTTTCACAAAGACATCTGCAATTTATATTTCTCTCGGAATCCCTGTGACATTCTGCAAGTACGTGCCACAACTCAAATCGGACCACAGGTTTTTGTTTTATTAATTATGTTTCAGGGCCTTACTTCAAGGGATTTAAAAAAGTACTACTTAGTAGTTTTATTTATAGGTTTTTGGTATACAACGTGTAACAGAAAGGTGTGACCATATTTGAAGAGCTTATTCAGTCAATGGTATAGAACAACTTTAACTATGTAACAAACACTGTATCTCGAAAAAAAAATCAACTGTTTCATAGAAAAATGCAATGCCGCTCGGCTGAAATGTATGGAAGGGAAAATTTTTTTTTTTTGAGATTTCAGTTTTGGCTTGATAGCAAAAGTTGTTCTAGACCATTGACTGAATAAGCTCTTCAAATATGGTTACACCTTTCTGTTACACCTTGTATAGGTCTAATATAATTCAAATAAAATCATAAGAATTGTGTTAAAAGGATTTTCCTTACGTGTATAAAAGAAGATTTCTTAGGAGACGAGAAAAAATCATTTACAAATATCGCGTTAGATAACCTACCGATCCATCCCTTTGCCAAACTATTCTGAAACGACCCAAGCGCCCTTTAAACCCTCAACGCAAATCGAATCGCATCAGCGTGCTTTAGAGCTCAGTTTCGAGTGTCGATAAACGTGACGAAAATTCAGCGTATTAAATTGAAACTATATCGACGGTCAGCAAAACCTTCCCATGTTTGTTTAGGTCGGGCCCACCCTAAAATATTTATTCTATCTCGGTTAGCCGAAGTCACGTCAGTTTGTTTCCATTTTTCCCTTAAGGCTGCGTATAAACCTGGACAAATTAGTGATTTTGCCCCCGCATCCCCGCACCTCAACTGTTTGCGCGACCGGCCGTCACCGGCCGCGAGCGCTATTTCTTAGCTCCCACGAGCGGTGTGGATCCGCGGTCATTAACCCGTGCACGTGCTAGTTTTCAATAATAAGTATAATGCATCTACGATGTATAAAATTCAACCCAGTTGACAAAACGGTTTGTTCGCTATGGCATTTTTTTGCGTAATTGTGTTTGCATCTAATTTTTATATTTCAAAATTTTATTTTTCGAAAGTCATACTTGCAAAGATAATGATAACGTCGATACGCCGATACGTCGATACGCCGATACGTCGATACACCGATACGTCGATACGGGGATACGTCGATACAACGATACGTCAATACACCGATACGTCGATACGGGGATACGTCGATACAACGATACGTCAATACACCGATACGTCGATACGGGGATACGTCGATACAACGATACGTCGATACGCCGATACGTCGATACGTCGATACGTCGATACGGGGATACGTCGATACAACGATACGTCGATACAACGATATGTCGATACGACGATACGTCGATACGGGGATACGGGGATACGTCGATACAACGATACGTCGATACGACGATACGTCGATACGGGGATACGTCGATACAACGATACGTCGATACGCCGATACGTCGATACGCCGATAAGTCGATACGACGATACGTCGATACAACGATACGTCGATACAACGATACGTCGATACGTCGATACGCCGATACGTCGATACGTCGATACATCGATACGACGATACGTCGATACAACGATACGTCGATACGCCGATACGTCGATACGCCAATACGTCGATACGACGATACGTCGATACGGGGATACGACGATACGACGATACGGCAATACGTCGATACGACGATACGTTGATACGAGGATACGTCGATACGCCGATACGTATATACGACGATACGTCGATACGAGGATACGACGATACGACGATACAACGATACGTCGATACAACGATACGTCGATACGCCGATACGTCGATACGTCGATACGGGGATACGTTGATACAACGATACGTCGATACGTCGATACGCCGATACGTCGATACGCCGATACGTCGATACGCCGATACGTCGATACGACGATACAACGATACGTCGATACAACGATACGTCAATACGCCGATACGTCGATAAGTCGATACGACTATACGTCGATACGGGGATACGACGATACGGCAATACGTCAATACGACGATACGTCGATACGAGGATACGACGATACGTCGATACGAGGATACGTCGACACGCCGATACGTCGATACGACGATACGTCGATACGAGGAAACGATGATACGTCGATACGAACATACGTCGATACGAGGATACGTCGATACGGGGATACAACGATACGTCGATACGCCGATACGTCGATACGCCGATACGTCGATACGTCGATACGGGGATACGTCGATACAACGATACGTCGATACGCCGATACGTCGATACGACGATACAACGATACGTCGATACAACGATACGTCAATACGCCGATACGTCGATACGTCGATACGTCGATACGTCGATACAACGATACGACGATACGTCGATACGGGGATACGACGATACGGCAATACGTCGATACGACGATACGTCGATACGACGATACGTCGATACGACGATACGTCGATACGACGATACGAGAATACGTCGATACGAGGATACGACGATACGAGGATACGACGATACAACGATACGTCGATACAACGATACGTCGATACGCCAATACGCCGATACGCCGATACGTCGATACGACGATACGTCGATACGGGGATACGTCGATACAACGATACGTCAATACGCCGATACGTCGATACGGGGATACGTCGATACAACGATACGTCGATACGCCGATACGTCGATACGTCGATACGTCGATACGGGGATACGACGATACGGCAATACGTCGATACGACGATACGTCGATACGAGGATACGTCGATACGCCGATACGTCGATACGACGATACGTCGATACGAGGCAACGATATACGTCGATACGTCGATACGAGGATACGTCGATACGGGGATACAACGATACGTCGATACGCCGATACGCCTTTAGTTCAACATCTTTAATAAAACATGACCTTTCTACTTATTTTGTTAAGTAATGGCGTACCTTTGCATTACTTTCATCCACTGCTTTATTTTCACTCGTAAAACATTTTTATTCCATTTTTTACATTGGTTGCATTTATTTCCCATGTTTCAAATTACGAGATTTATTTAAATTACGAAACCGGGACGTCGAGAGCGCAAAAACGTAGCCCTCCCGTCTCAACGGAGCGATCACAACTGACCGACGGGTGAGTGACGAAACAAAGCATGGAACAAAAAGCGCGTGCGACCGAGATATCTTGTCACCGCCTTGTCTCAGAATAAATCGACGTAAGCGCCAATTCTTAGATGTTAAATTAAATGAAAACAAAACAGAATTATTCAAAATCCCCGTGCAATTATACGGGGTCATTTGTTTTCTTATTTTTAATACAAATTTCAAGGCAAACTGTTTTAAGAAAGGTCCTTTAGCACTCGAAAAACATGAAATATAGAGGTAACTTCGTAATTTTTTTCTATCGAGCGAACTTAAAGCTTTTGCGTTTTTGCTTCTGCACGAATATCAGCCCTATAGTCTATTATCTATATTATTTTTATTAAACCGATTGACCAAGTTACACAATGTTTTATGCTCATTTGAAATTGTGCATCTGACGTTATACCGACCCTTAACGCGTACATGATCATTTTGTTGATTCTTTGTACCATAAGTATATGGTTAATATGGTTATGTTATGTTAATGTAGTAGGATATTTTTGTATTTTGTTTACATTCATTCGAGGAAATATATTCAGTGATCATATTCATGATTCAGTGGCCATTGTGATGCCCATCTGTATTTTTTTTATTGTGTATATATATATATAGGCTGTTTGTTTTCCTTAGGACCATTCTTCATCAATGTAAATTTAAAAATGTATTTTTTTAAACGTTTATCTTTGTGATGCAAGGCCAGTTACCTAAGTAATTGGATAATTTTCAATCGATAAGGTAAATTTTTTGAAAATGATGCTTTATGGAATGATTTTTAAATTATTCTCAGATACGGCTAAAATAAAAACTCACAGCAAGAAAACATAATTTATTAAAATCTGCATAGAAAAAAATAATCTAAATAATTCATTATAATTTTAATCAATTTTGACCTTGACATCAGACTCATTCTGAATCATTTTGCGCGCATTTTGGCGCATGCGATTTTCAACTTTATTAAAATCACTCTCCGGATTAAAATAGAAAAGCCGCTGTGCGCCGAAGAAAGGCCTGAAGAAAAATTTAATTATTAGTTTTGTAACTGTAATTCTTTAGGTCCAAGGAGGTTCAATAGAAATCTACCAGTACTTAAGATTAAACGTTAGTCGCTTAGCGCAAAGTGCATAACTTAACTTTGTATTTCTTGTTTAGAAATTAAAAATTGAAAATTATTTTGATATGTGGCAGTTGACGCCAATAGTTCAGTATTAGGAGGTTTATAAAGCAAAATTTTGAAATTTAATGCACAATTAAAACAAAGTTAAAAGGATCAGCATTTTAAGTTGGTTTTTAGAAGATCCCTGACTAATTGTGTACACAATTTCAAACTCTTTGCTTTACAAACCTCACCAATACTGAACTATTGGCGTCAAATGCCACAGACCAAAACGCTTTTAAATTTTAAAGATATAAACAAGAAAAACAAAGTTAAGTTATGCACTTTGCGCTAAGCGACTGACGTTTAACTTTAAGGCCCAGCACGCGCCTTCATTATGGATATCCCGAAAGTTGACTTGAGTCTATAAACCGTGTCAATAGACTTGATTATTTTAAATGGCGGCCGATGTACATTGTACCTATTGACACGGGTTATAGTAGTCTAGGTCTGAAGCGATCCTAATGCCCGCGGTTTCGCTCACGTGGAAGTGTCATTCAAATATTGTCAGTTTCCGGCTTGGCGGATATTGTATGTCAACCAGGGTCACTACGATTAATAAAGAAAACCGCATCCAAATTCGTACTCAAGTTCAAACAGACATTCAAGAATAGTAAAAATTGTCGTTTTGGCCTCAGTACAAACCTATTAAAATTACCTATTTCCTTTGAAATTTCGAAAATATATATATTTAATGTACAGACATTACCTTTAAGGGTTCCGTACCCAAAGGGCAAAACCCTTTACAAATAAACCTATTTAAATGGTACTTAACGACGCGTTCAGGGCGCCACAGTCCTATTCGCACTTGACCGGTTTTTTTACGTATTTACGTTTTACGTATGTATGTATTTTAGGTATGTAAATAGTATGAATAAATATTGTGCTGCAAATATTGAACACCGCATTGCAAAAAAAGTAAGTAACGTGTACCTGTATGTGGTAGGTAACGAGTACCTGTATGTAGTAGGTAACGTGTACCTGTATGTAGAAGGTAACGTGTACCTGTATGTAGTAGGTAACGTGTACCTGTATGTAGTAGGTAACGTGTACCTGTATGTAGAAGGTAACGTGTACCTGTATGTAGTAGGTAACGTGTACCTGTATGTAGTAGGTAACGTGTACCTGTATGTAGAAGGTAACGTGTACCTGTATGTAGTAGGTAACGTGTACCTGTATGTAGTAGGTAACGTGTACCTGTATGTAGAAGGTAACGTGTACCTGTATGTAGTAGGTAACGTGTACCTGTATGTGGTAGGTAACGAGTACCTGTATGTAGTAGGTAACGTGTACCTGTATGTGGTAGGTAACGAGTACCTGTATGTAGTAGGTAACGTGTACCTGTATGTAGTAGGTAACGTGTACCTGTATGTAGTAGGTAACGTGTACCTGTATGTAGTAGGTAACGTGTACCTGTATGTAGTAGGTAACGTGTACCTGTATGTAGTAGGTAACGTGTACCTGTATGTAGTAGGTAACGTGTACCTGTATGTAGTAGGTAACGTGTACCTGTATGTAGTAGGTAACGTGTACCTGTATGTAGTAGGTAACGTGTACCTGTATGTAGTAGGTAACGTGTACCTGTATGTGGTAGGTAACGAGTACCTGTATGTAGTAGGTAACGTGTACCTGTATGTGGTAGGTAACGTGTACCTGTATGTGGTAGGTAACGAGTACCTGTATGTAGTAGGTAACGTGTACCTGTATGTAGTAGGTAACGTGTACCTGTATGTGGTAGGTAACGAGTACCTGTATGTAGTAGGTAACGTGTACCTGTATGTAGTAGGTAACGTGTACCTGTATGTAGTAGGTAACGTGTACCTGTATGTAGTAGGTAACGTGTACCTGTATGTGGTAGGTAACGAGTACCTGTATGTAGTAGGTAACGTGTACCTGTATGTAGTAGGTAACGTGTACCTGTATGTAGTAGGTAACGTGTACCTGTATGTAGTAGGTAACGTGTACCTGTATGTAGTAGGTAACGTGTACCTGTATGTAGTAGGTAACGTGTACCTGTATGTAGTAGGTAACGTGTACCTGTATGTAGTAGGTAACGTGTACCTGTATGTAGTAGGTAACGTGTACCTGTATGTAGTAGGTAACGTGTACCTGTATGTGGTAGGTAACGAGTACCTGTATGTAGTAGGTAACGTGTACCTGTATGTAGTAGGTAACGTGTACCTGTATGTGGTAGGTAACGAGTACCTGTATGTAGTAGGTAACGTGTACCTGTATGTAGTAGGTAACGTGTACCTGTATGTAGTAGGTAACGTGTACCTGTATGTAGTAGGTAACGTGTACCTGTATGTAGTAGGTAACGTGTACCTGTATGTAGTAGGTAACATGTACCTGTATGTAGTAGGTAACGTGTACCTGTGTGTAGTAGGTAACGTGTACCTGTATGTAGTAGGTAACGTGTACCTGTATGTAGTAGGTAACGTGTTCCCGCACTAACATGAGTAAGGATAAGTCTATGAAAAATATAATATTACGCCAGTCACAAAAAACTCACAACCAAACCCAACCCATTATAAATATTTATACCCGTCTATCTTATCGATTAGTTAAAGCGAATGGTAGCCGTTTCAACCACACAAAAACAGATATCTTCCTATATAAAGAAACATCGATGTTCCACTGAGTTACTAGAAACTAAAAGCTAGTAACTCAGTGGAACTTTCAACTTAGTTTTATAGCAGTTGTTTACGAGTGCTGTTAAAAATTTGTTCTAATTCTAATGGCATCGATCGCAATTGCCGTCAGACACGAAGAGTTAGTTGACCTAATTACTTTTTAAATTAGTCTATCGTTCGTTGAAATAATATATTCTATTTTGAATCGAGACATAGAATATGCCCAAGGAATTTTAAAAATACTGCCCCTCTTATTATTAATAGCTAATTAATAACCTAGAGTTGCCTACGTCATGTCGGTGTACTTATTATGCTCGTAGAATGTGTACACGGGATCCCATCAACGTTTTTCTAATCTTAATCGGTCGTTATTAGGTTCTACAATAAAAAAGACCCTAGTCCGGCACAGACCAGTGCACACGACGCGACTCCACTAAACAACTTAATGTATTCATTTTGCTTTTTATCTTTCGCGTGATTAACTTTGATTGATCGCATCCAAATATTGATGTTTGATATTAAAATCTGGCGACCATGAACGTGTGAGCGAGAAGCCGCTACGAAAGTATTAGAAGGAATGAAAAGGAAAGAAACTAGCTTTTCGCTTCGTTTGCATGATAATGGGTAATTACGCGTTCGCGACATATTCGGACACGTTTTCCCGCGCTTTTATATTTTTTACTTTTGAATATTAATTTACACAGCTACCAAATTTTCAAGTATGCTGTTTCCTAAATCACTTAATGCCATTTAGAACAAAGAATAATTTAGTAAATAATTACGTGTCTTTGCCTAATTTAAAGGTTCGTGAGGGTCGGTCGTGTTTCCGGTCGGTTGCCATGGTGACGGTGATACGCACGGAGCTTGATGGATGAAGGTAGCGCCGGCATGCGGCCGCGGCTCTCGCATTCTTCTGCAGCTCTAACCAGACCACTGAAGATCTTATCTCCTAAACATTAGAGATGATAATCGAACGGGGGATGAAAAACGAACTAGATGAGTCGGTGGTTTTGTCACGATTTGTCATACATACTGGCTGCGGTTACATGGGTCCCGATGGGAATACTTGTAGCCTCAGTTATTCCTAGTCAAGCAGATGCTATGTCAAAAATGTTATGGGAACCTGCTTTAATTGGTCTCCAAACTTCGCTCCGGTTGTTCTAAGAAATTAGGACATAATAGAAAATGGAATTAAAATGTAAATGATACTAAATAAATTTCCGTATAATACCTTCATGTGATGCTATCAAGCCCTTAATTGTGCTACAAATATGGAGTGTAAAGGCGTCAAAAACGCTTAGAGTTTTTATTCTGGGACATTAGTGCGTTAACGTGGTCGCGAGCGGTGGCTTTCGTTTCTCGTGGAAGCCTATTTTCGCAGCACATTACTGAGGATGAATGATTTCCTGGCCGCCATGATTTATGCCTTGCCGCTCGTGAACTGGCTACCAGCGACATAGAATCATTGCTAGACCGCAGCTAAAGAATGGACACTCGTTTGCTTTGTTAAAAACTATAATTTGTCTCCCCTTTGTATATAGTAGGGCAGGTGTGCGATACGTATTGCAATGTATGTTATCTTAATCAATATGAGTCTTTGTTAACGTAACATTTTTTTAAATCATATTATAATAATCTTTAAATAAAAATAAAATGAGACAAATTCATAATGTATCAAAAAATTCATTCGATGCGTATTTTTAGTACCTAAAATGTGTGCGTGAGTAATAGCAGTCCAATTCAATAGTTGATAGAAAACATTTCAAACAATCAAGATGCCAACAACACGAATTTCAAGGTCCTAAACAAATTTATTTAATTCCGAAATCTCTTGCATGTAATAGTTACAGTAAAGTTGTGTACAAATTTGTATGGTAATCTTTGACGTAACCCACGTCTCCACGGTCGCTGCCTGCCCGTTGCTTCTCGGTACTGAACCCAGCTTATAGTCCGACTTTCCGAGCCGTGGAATTAAAAATACATTTGAAATATTCGCTAACCGTTCAAAGTAACGACCCGTACCAGTTTTTGTTGAAATTCTTAGCCTAGTGTTACTGGGACGATAAAACGAATTAAATTAATGTTTTGTTATTATACGGTTAATTATTTTATTCGGTCACTACAGTTTTTGAGTCCGCGGGATCGGACGAACCAGATTAAAATGCCTACGCGCGTGTGCAGATGGCCATATTTGCACCATAATTATATTAATAAGTCATCATAATTTTCTGTTCTGATCTCATTAATGTAATTGCGCTTCTGTTAAACACAATTTAATTTAAACCGATCTTATTTTACAAACAAGACAACAGATTTGGGTCATTTGTAGGGTAACTAACTATTCGTATAATTTAAACAAGCAAGTAACTGATAGCTCAACCCCAAGGGAAATATTACGACACAGGGCCGTACTTAGTAGAATCAGTTCCGGGAGTGCCGCCGACCTTCCTAAATAGCACCCCATAGTAATCCGATCAATATCAAGACTCTTATCGATTTATATTAAAGACGATTATGCATTGTCTCAGTGAGCTGTGTGGTGGTAGAGAGTGTACAATGTTGTTATCTTTTTCGCAACCTGACGATATCTTTCGGGCGACTGCGACATTCACGTAAAATCACAGCGACCTTTTGATAAGATATTTGTGTAGATTTACAGTTTAAAATATATATTACATGCATGTTTATCGTCTGAATTGCATCGTATTTTCTTTTGGAGGACGCATTATTTTGCGGTTATAAGGTTCCGTCGAAAAACAGAAACTTATGGGAAAGGTTGTCTGACTTCCGAACAACTTTTGTTTGTCTGTTCGCGGCATAATTTCAAATAGCAATCTTCTATATGACGTCTAAGGGGGGTCTCTCACGAAGCGTTTTGTAAAATCTTCTATATTTTATAAAATCTTCTATATGACGTCTAAGGGGGGTCTCTCACGAAGCGTTTTGTAAAATATTCTACATTTTATAAAATCTTCTATATGACGTCTAAGGGGGCTCTCTCAAGAAGTGTTTTGTAAAATCTTCTATATGACGTCTAAGGGGGGTCTCTCACGAAGCGTTTTGTAAAATATTCTACATTTTATAAAATCTTCTATATGACGTCTAAGGGGGCTCTCTCAAGAAGTGTTTTGTAAAATCTTCTATATTTTTTTAAAATCTTCTATATGACGTCTAAGGGGGGTCACTCACGGAGCGTTTTGTAGAATATTCTACATTTTATAAAATCTTCTATATGACGTCTAAGGGGGCTCTCTCAAGAAGCGTTTTCAAACACATTATGTATACGTTGACAAAATCCGCACATGTCTACGTCATCCATTTTACAGACTCAGTGTTAGCTAATTTTATTCGAAGCATCATTCGCTCCATGTAAGTCAATACGGCCTAGTATAGTACCTTCAAGTATGATATGATAACCCCCGGTGTAGTTTACGAGACGGCTGCGCTTGCGCCGATGCGCCAAATAACCGTCATCAGAGTCGCGGGCGCAACGTCTCGGCTGCAGGTGCATTCCTCGATCTAACGCCTTTACAACCGCCAATTTTTATTATGATTAGTTGCTTTAACTTGAATTTAAAGATACCGTATTTGACTTATATCTTTTCAAAGATTTATGGCCGATTAATGTGATGTAGAATTCATTTTATTGCTATGTAAAAGGTGTCAAATTATTCCAATAGTAATTAGGTAGGTAAGGACCGAGGTTTTCGAATCGAGGCGTACAATCCAATACGTATATGTCTCTTATTGATGGCTTTACTCGCACCAGTCGATTGCGGCGATCTGTCACCACGACCGCAATAATATTGATTAAAATATCCACTAAGTAAGTAATAATGTTGCCTTTGATTTATTATCTGAGATTATAATGTTACATTAGATGCCTGTCGGCGAACTGACCGAGCCATTGACTCGCATTATAGTGATGTATGGCGTGAATTAGATTCTTATTATTATGTTATGTCGCTCTTTTACCTTAGTAAAATCATAATATGTAATCAATATGTACTGTTTACCTTTTATAATTAAAAATACGTTTCATTTACCTAAATAATAGGTGACTTTTTAAACTTATACAGGATGTAGATTTGGTCCACAACTTGCGACACATGAATACATGATTCTTAATTCAAAAAACAGAATAAAAAAACTAATATCTATTGAAGAAGGAGTTATGCCCTTTTTATATGTCCTAAAATTATCTTGATAAACGGTAACAGCGGCGTGGAGCGGTACTATACTTACCTACTCTGGTGCACCTCCCCACCCCGCCCGCCGCGCCAGTGCTCGCAGTCAATTTCGTCATGTCTGTCGTACACTAGACGTTTTTGTCTCCCCAAAATATCGTAAATAAATTCAAAAAAGAAGTTTTTTAAAATATGACTTTCATCATCAGTATCGTGAACATAACTTCCCTGTGATGGAAGTTGCTGACCAAATTAACACCCTGTATATGTTATACATGATGTTAAGAAGAAGTTACCAAAGCTGACAACTGGCGACAGTACACATCCAAACAACTTTCCGTGAAAATATATTGAGAAGTCGAGAAACAAATCTGTAGTTTTCTATGGGACAGCTGATATTTTTTTGTGATTCTTGGTTTGGCTCCATAGTAAAAGTTGTTCGTATGGACGAGTACCATTGCCAGTTTCCGGCTTCCACAACTCCATCTTAACACCCGGTATACGAGTATAACAGGCAGTATTTGAATTAATGTTGTTTTGCGTTATCTTTAGAGGTCACTTTTAAAGGTAAACATACTGCTTAAAGAAAATAGTGTGAACCCATAGTAACATTGTAGCTGGCATTAAGTAGACGAGGTTACGTAAGTGGGATTAAGTTATAGGTTGTTGACGATCCGTGAACGGGTTTACGCTGCATACACAGGAACGGATTTGTGCCTCGGTGCTCAATTATTGTACAAGTAAAAAATCGCATATTTTACTTCAACTACTTGGAAAAAGTAAATTAATGTAAAATGTTTTATTGCTTTATAAATGGCAAACAGCTTCAATTACGCTATCTTCCTAATTTATTGATTTAAAATGGTTCTCCTCGAGTGATCAAGGTATTGGACTCGGTCGCTCGCGTGATCTTATTACTTGTTATTTCAGATACCATTTCTATCCTTCCAATACCGGCCAACTGTTAATTGAAACTAGATACTTGCAATGTTGGATTTTCTCTTAATTAAATTTACCATTCGGCGTAAATTATTGCGTTGTTTGTTTTGGTAATAAACTGGAATTCCACTGAGAAATTATGTAGTAAATGTAATAAATGTTTGTATAAGTTTCACTTTTTAAATTCGCGTGAGTTTGATATGTTTATTGATAGTTAAAAAGATAAGAATCAATTAAAATATTATTATTCTATAATAAATAACAATGCAGATAAGCATCACGTGTGGTGTATGTCCCAGTTCGTCCCTGTTATTTGTGCCCTCGTATTTTTCTCTCGATACCGTAATGCGCGAGTCACGAGCGGTTATGTAAGCAGGCTGCTGGCCGGCGCCGTCATTATAGGCATTATTACAGAAACACTCCGTCGTCGCAGGCGCAGGCTTCCCGGCCGGCCATTGTCAAGATTGCGGGGTCAGAGAGAACCAGCGCCCGCTAACGCTAACCAACTTGTAATTTTATAAGAAACTATTCCTATGTCCAATAAATCGTACCTTGTAAAACAATTTACCCAGACAAAAGATTTACTTTGAAAATGCATATCTCGGAGGCTGTTATTTACAAGATCACGTTTAACGATAGATATCGTGACCGACGCGTGGTTATTAATTATGGAAATTATTCAGAGGACTCATATTGTGCTCATATCGTGTCTTCTGTCATTATTAATAACCGCCCCCATGAATATTTACAAGAATCCTGCTGAGTTTATATGTTTGTATTGGCATAGTTATTGCCTGAATGACTTGAATTACAATACGGCCACCTAATGAAGTAAATCATCAAGAATATGCAGCTGTAAGACTGAGAGATGGATCAATCAAAGTTTCACCGCGTAAGTGAGAGTGTACGTAATCAGCAAGTATGTGGTAGACAAGTGGCAAGACAGCAGTAGGTAATCCATCAGGCGATAACAAGGCGCAGCGTCATATCGTCTGTGATGCCGTGGCGCTGCAGCACATTAACATCACGCAAGTATCTTGTGCTTGTTTAGCGGGGTACGTGATGGCGATACATGCGGAGTACTGAGTACGCCCCTGTCATTTGATATATTGATATGTATGACGAATATTATTGCCATGTTGGACAACAATTTGCTTGATGCATAGTTTATGTGCAAATATGTACTATCGCGTTCAGAGATAATGTAGACACCCCTCTGGGAAAGCTTTGGATTAATTAATACAATATACATACAATAATGTACAAATTATTATACCCTTCTTATATTTGTTTAGGCATGTGTACCTGCATTCTTAAATAATTATTATTATCTATTATTTATTAGCTAATCAACGACATATCCAGACAGGTGTCTACACTATCTCTGAACGCGACTGTACATACTCATGATTAGATGAGTATTTTTTAGTACTCGATCATATTTCAGAGCCGAGCTACAGTTGCATAGAGTACAGTGAACTGTGAGCCGACTCATTGGCTGTCAGCGGAGATGTAGTGGAAATTTTTATAAGGCAGTTTGTTTTCGTGCTATTGCGCGTACGCAGCCGGCATAGTAAGAAGTAGTCCGAGTATGAGCGGCGGCGGCTTCTTTGATCTCTGAATCACAAGTGTACCGTGACATATCCGACGGTGCCCACCGCGTACTCGCCGCGGTCCGAAACAGAATTTTTACGGATCTATGAACCCTCATTCCGAAATGCCACAACCGACTGAACCTGTCTCGCTTACCTCAGCCGTCTAGTCATTGCATGTTTTATTTTAATTCCAATACCGTTCGATAAGCTCCATCAATAAGGATCCTGTTTCCTTCCTCGATACTCGGAATCATTTTGAGAGAGCCATTGACAAGTCCTAAACAATGAAAATTTATTAAAATGCAATAACAATAAAATTCATGTCCGGACATTAGTGATGTTAAGTTATTCTCCAAACGCCACTTAATGAGAAGTGATGGGTTCGTAAGAAAATAAAATAAAAATACAATATAGTTCTTACCCCGAGTTCCAATGAGTTGGTGGTGCATTGCGTATGCACTGCACATGCACTTCAAATTACATGTCCTGTATGCAAAGAAATTCTTTCCACAAGGTCCACTAGAGAGAACAAATTGTCGTACCATCTTGTTACATACGACGTGTGTAAGTCACTAGCAGTTAAATCTTTATGAAGATGCGATAGCGATGACATGAATTTCTTGGGATGTTAAACTTCATGTCTATCTGCACATCTCGCTATAATTCCATATACATATGATATTCCTAGAACACTGACCAGAATATAAACCCGTTTTTTGATGTTTGCAGTTCATTATATTTAATTTTATTTAAAGTCATCAACGTGTATACTACCAGTTTTACTGGTATCGTCAAAAAGCCACAGCTCAATATGTCATAGTTATAAATCACCGAGACACCCACGTCGTCAATGTGAATGTGATTGGACTACTCAAACTATAATCCTTCAAGATGGGTGAGCGCACCATAATTTGAATATGGTACAAGGTACAGAACACCATTTGGTTTCGTGGATTCATCTAAGTGAATGTCAAGTTAAGTGCTTAATCTCCTTCTGTGGCGTCATACTGTGGGTTGAAGTTCCCACCAGTATCGAATAACAATTTATTGTTATTGAAAGTAATATGATTCTGAATTTTTATCATCTTTTTTTGCATTGTGTGTTCTCTCAAAAGTCTCAAATCTAAATCTAGTATTGCTAGCAAATCAGATATTAATTGTCGTGAAGAAACGTAGAACAAAATTATTGACACATATCGTATTTTGCGTTTAGCATAATTTATAAAGCATGTATATTGAGAAAATATTTCCCGATGACTTTATAAACCACCTTGTAGCGTTCAACGCGACTACGACAGCTTTTCCGCCTCCCGCGACACTAGTTGTTATTCCCGACGTCACCTGTCAGATGACACTCGGTAGCAGTCAGTGGGCCGTTGTAATAATAAGAAAGGTAATATAAAAGCATTATAATCCAATCAGAAGTATCGAACGAGGTGACCGCCCGCACGATACATTTACAATTCGGAACGCGACTACGCGTGTCGCTCGTAAAATATTTTTGGACGTTTGAAACGAATTACTTGGGTGTCTACCGCAGTCGAAATTCTTGTTTAAATAGAGCTTATTGTCTATTCAATATATACTCCGATGTCGAGTGAGTAATACGCTAACATGTCTGTAGTTTTAATTTACATACGTTGGTAATTATTATTTCAATTGGTTCCCTTGTAAAAAGGGGCATTTTAATTAGTGAGCGAATTCAGCCTGCGCCGCAGCCCGTCCCTGGCGGAATCTATTTCACTTATAGGTATATGAGTTCAAAGACATATTGTGCATTGTCTTGCAAATTTTAAGAAACTGCACGTTTTTATCTAGAGTCACATGTTAAGTAACGTTACTTCTATGACAATGGATAATATTAATTTCCAAATTCAAAAAATACATCCTAACAGTCACACGAACAGTTACGGTTCGTTTAAAACACATTCGCAGCTGTTTTGGCTACTTTATTGAGCTATAAATAAACTGTTTTTTTTTTTTAATTCAAATTAACTGAAATAGCTCTCATCATCTAGTTGGTATATTACGAGTTCTAGGAATTTAGACTTGCATAAATTCCCACGTTATAACCGTATTCAATTTAAATACATTAGGCAGAAATGTTGAATTGGAAATAACAAATTGAAATGCGGGCTAGCTTTGTATGGAGACATGGGGAATGGAGTACCTTTATGTTATACGTAAAGAAAACTGTAAATCGTGTACATACATTCTATGCAAAACGAACGTGTAGGTACCGGAAGGCCGTTTGAAGTTTGCCTTTCACATTTTAGAAATACTTTCCGAATTCAGCCAAACCCAAGGTCGTACAAAACTAAGGAAATATTGTAGGTAGACGTTGTACTACATACTTTTAAAACGATTCAAGGAGCGTTGCAGCGTTAGGCAGCTAAAATACTCAGCGTCTATACGACGATCAATAAATTAAAATTAATTCGGCGTGCGAACGGCAAGATCCGATACGCGATATCGACGCCTACATTTATCATTCGCTAACACGTCGGACATTTCACAGGGGTCGTTTGTCGAAGGAATATGGCTGCTACGGTTATGAGTTTAGGGGTCACGAGTGACCGATGATGAAGTCAGTAATGAGGAACAAAGGATAAGAGGTTTAAAGACAATGAGAGGAAGGGATAAGTTGGTGTGCAGTTTGTAGAGGCGTCAGGACACGCGCAGAGACGCTGTTTGCATGAGGATGCGCTGATGTCACGGTGTGCAAATAAACCTCGGCAGACTTGACGACGACGCTGCCTGCCTGACCTTGAAGCTGCATCGAGAAAGTTCTCACGATGTGCACTTTCGTGATTCGCCACCGTTGACAAACGAAGCAGGGACTCAAATACAACGCTACCATGTTTGGGGTGCAACAATACACGGTCGGACCTAAAGAGTTATGTTACCATAACATTGTTACCGGAAGACGTCCTGCGGTGTATGACCGGGTATATGACGCACATACGCACCAGTTACGAGGCAGTTTATCGGAAGGGGCAATTTTCGCCTCGGGCCTTTTGAAGGAATATTATAAAGAAGGGTGCTCACTTTCGATTTGACCACGCCTTAATGCTTTTGTGATGCCGTAAGTAAAGGGCGGCCAAATGGAGGCAATATATTTTTTATCACTATGTTTTAGAAAGTGAAATTGTCATTATTACCGTCAACATCATAAGCTGTTACTATTTTTTTAGTTTAAAGACGATGTAGTGAACAACTTTGAACAAGGCAAAATTCAAGGGATGTAGCACATTTTCTAGCATCATCAGCAGCTGCAGAATAAAATTCTCATATTTTCAACGAGAAATAGTAGCAAAACGAACAATAAAGAAGAAGGGTTGCATAAAAACCGTTGCACAGAGTAAACAATCCTGGTAGAGGAGTATCGTCAATTTTAACAACACTTGCAGTTCCCTGTGGCGCGATGTAGTGATAAGATCTTTTAGCTGCATCTGCCGGGGTTGGAGGACAGAGGGGGGTGCCATGTCAAGAGGGGTGCGGGGGACCAGGTCGGGGTTCAATTCCGGTGTTTTGTTTCGGCGCCGGCTGTGAGAACATTCGGGGAGGCTCGTCTACGCCGTGATTGGTTTATGATTTGATGTGCGGGGTTACCTAATTTGATTTCGAACAACAAATTAGTTTCGGGTGCTAGATGGATATGGCTTGAAGGGTTTGTGTAAAGACATTTCCTTTGGTATAAGTCTTCAATAGCACTGTCATTTAACATTAACATAGATTCAAAGACAACACAAATGAGTCCAATTCTATTTCCGCTGCATTTACGTCCTCCACATTCTGTTTTCTAATCCTCACAGTAAAACATGAAATCCCTGAACAATCAGAGCTTAGTGGCATACAAGCGTCGTATCTAGCACAATGGCCAAAAATAGGCAGCCCTCTAATGAATAAAAAGCACCGGTGGCCAGGTAGGGCATGTGGTGAGATCTCGCGATAAGGGAAATTATTCATACGCGCGTTATCGGGCCGCCATCGCCGGGCCATTGTAGCCCGGGCCTAACGTTGAGGGGTGGCTCCAGTTGTCGCTGGTACTGTCAAAACGTTGCTGAATGCGTGTACAACCCGCTTTATTTGACGTTGCTCCAATTGATTATTGTTTTATTCCTATATTATTAGTGTAATGACGGTGGATTGATGACTGATCGATATGTCCAGTATGGATTTAGAACCAGTATTTCCATTAGTTCTGTGTTTATTTTAGTACCTATCAAGCGGTTTTTTTCTTTATAACCTATATTTAATAATTTTGTATTTTATGGATATTATAGTAAAAATTAAATAAAAAAGAAAACTTTCGATATATATTTCGACCCACTTGGGATTGTCGTCAGTCGATTCGACTCAAATATCAAAATACTAAATTGATAATAAATATTTTTACTTAATAAAAGCTTTTTTTACTGTTTGTTATACATATATATGTAATAAAACAGTAAAAATGCTTTTATTAAGTATAAATAATAATAAATGCTTTTATTAAGTAAAAGCATTTATTATTATTTATTAATATTTATTATCTATTATTATTTTGATATACTAATTACCAACTAAAAGGCAGACTTGTTCGAACTGTATTGTTTGTTTTTTCTTTGTTCAGCGCTTTTCAGCAGCTTTTTCACCAGAAGCTGTAAGATTTAGGCATCGATCGTCAGCACAGAGTTCATTCCCCTAGCCGTCATGGAGTACGGGTGCCCGTACAAAAGCTTTTTTTATTGTTTATTATACATATATATATATAATAAAACAGTAAAAAATGCTTTTATTAAGTAAAAGTATTTATTAATATTTATTATCAATTTAGTATTTTGATATACTAATTACCAACTAAAAGGCAGACTTGTTCGAAGTGTATTATTTGTTTTTTATTTATTCAGCGCTTTTCAGTAGCTTTTTCACCAGAAGCTGTAAGATTTAGGCATCGATCGTCAGCACAGAGTTCATTCCCCTAGCCGTCATGGAGTACGGGTGCCCTTGCGATAGAGATCACCGATACTATAGAGATATTCGACAGAGATAACCAGAAACTGCGATCGGCACCTGGATCTATGTCAATGCGGGTATTACTACCCATTCTGTACTCTATCGACGCGACATCGGCAATGACGAATGTTTTGTTGTAGAGTGCTTTATGAGTATGTATGTTTTGTAAACATCGATTTTCGTTGTTCAAGGACGACGTTTTATAGATTCGAAGATAGGAAGTTTATATCGGCGTTAGCTTACAATAACCACCTACTTGATTGTTTTTTTTTATAGATATGTACTAAAATTTGATGGACTAAAGTTTCCACGTTAATAAAAAAAAAAGTTCAACGAAATTCATAATTTTCGCAGTCGGTTGACTGTGAGTAACTAACCATTAACTACCCGCAGGGCTCAGACAATTATTCTCTCTGCTGTATTAAGTCCCTAAGGTTCACTGAAGGGATGGGCCCCTCACAAATCGACCAATGGAAACCAGTGACGGGCTCAGAAATCATTAACATGGGCAACCGGCGCGACCCTACGCACTCGCACATATGTTTGCTTTCACTCTTTTAAATAATAATTGTCGAAATGTTTTGAAAAGGGTAGGGGATGATTCGGTATTGGTTATTCAGTTGCCTACATTCGACTTCTACATAAAAAAAATGTACAATCATGTTTATATCGTTGCAGTAAATCACGATGCCGTTTTTAACAGGACTTGTCCGCAAACAAATCATCACGGTGTAGTCAAAACTGGCCCCATTATGTACATAATTAATGAAATTTCCAGCTGGCCTACAATTTTAATTGCTCTCTGTTATGACACGGCGCTTTTGAAACATTTCGGAAAACTGAGCCGGGTTTCACGGCGGACGCACCCATTCAACGTTGCACGAAAATGGAGGCCATTATTTGTTTATCAAATACGCATTAGACTACAAATGCTCATGAATATTACAAATTACAAAATTTGGAAGATGAAGATGTCGTGTGAAAGATCAGCGGTCAGATAACCATGATATTAATTTGAGTATAACAGCGGGTTCAAATCAAAACAACTGAGAATAGAAATGATGCCAAGAAAAAAAAAACAGAGCTTACGCATGTTTGTGATTGCATTTACATTACAACTTTTTATGCTGCTACAAATGATAACATATATCAGGATTAAATTATAGAATTTCGATATGCTCTTTTTTATTTCTCTTTCTTAATAAATTTTATTAAATATATTATATATGTATATATGTATACTATATACGAAAATACAAAATATAATCACAGGTTGTAAAATATATTTCGACCACTAGTTGTGGTCGGCATCTGTTACATGGATATTAATTAGTATTTACAATGATATAGATATAAAAGGTAAAAATTAATAATTATAAATTATAGGCAAGTAAAAGTATGATATTGAATATTTTATTTTTATAATGATGACGGCTAAAGTGTTATAAAAATTAAATAAAATATTATAAAAATAAAATATTCAATATCATACTTTTACTTACCTATAATTTATAATTATTAATTTTTGCGTTTTATGTCTATATCATTGTAAATACTATGTAATATCCATGTAACTGATGCCGACCACAACTAGTGGTCGAAATATATTTTACAACCTGTGATTATATTTTGTGTTTTCGTATATATACATTATATATAATATATTTAATCAAATATAAGACAAGAGAAGTCAATTATCATTTTATGTTGTTTTCTTAATAAATAAGATGTTTTTATTAAAATATTTGACTTTTGTTTAGTTTCTTCGTAGTCGAAATGAAAAGCAGAATGTCTACATTCCCGGGTGGAACTAGCCAAATCCGTCCCCATGCTCTCTCGTGCACCATCTCATGTAAAACTGTTTGTTTCATTCCTTGTTTAATAATCTACTATTCTTAAGCATCTTTTGAAAAGTACCTATTTTATTTGTGTGCGCAGGTCGGAGCCTGAGCGGGTCGAGCGGGCAAGTGTGCAGGCCGCACTTCCACACGCCGCTGCATCCCTGGCTCGAGTCGAAGGGCCTGGCGAGCGGAGCGTGGGGCAGCGGCTTCCAGCAGGAGTCCTCGCAGGCCGACAAGCCCCTCTCCCCCGCTCAGCACCATCATCCTCATCCCCTCTTCTCCTTTCCCCCTACGCCTCCCAAGGACTCCACTCCGGACTCAGTGGCGGCGGCGGCGCTCGGTCAGCAGGATTACCAAGCGGCCGTGGCGCACGCCACCGCCATGAGCGTCGCTTTCATGCAGCAGCAGCAGGAGCTCCCGCTCTGTGGGGACGTCAAGCCCATGATGGGTGCGCCACCCTCCAAGCAGCGCGAAGGTGCGCAAGCCGAGAACTGTCCCCAGGAGTCGAGCCAGCCCTCCGGGGAGTACAATGCGCAGTACAACGCCGCCGGCGGCGACTACTATGGCTACCAGGGGAAGGGGTTTAGTGGCTCACAGCAGCAGAACAAGCCGCGGCCGAACAAGACGCGGACGAGCGCCGGTGAGTGGCCCGAGCCTACGCCCGCGCACCGCACCGCTCTAACGCGCACTCACACACTAACACTCGTCCACCGCTTACCCGACCATGCACCATTACCACTTGTTCACCATAAAAATTCAAGATACGGTAATGGTCTTCGAGTTCATCATATTGGTTGCTATAGATTAGCTTTCACCCTGCAAACGGAATTTATCTCCCTGGCAATATCAAATATCTGGAACCGTTTCAAGGCTCGTTAATCTACGGCTTTACGAAACGGCTGCTGTAATAGTTCGAGTAAATAATTAGAATCTCAAAGTGGATTGTCTCGTCGACAATTGCGATTTATTAATTCGATAAACTGATAGGAATCGGGAATTTAATATTTCCAAATGTCATTGTGGAGTAATTACAATTGAGAGGTGATGTGGTCGGATAAGCGCGAGGCGTTTTCACTGAATCACAGGTTCCATACGGCACTGAATGTGTCCTGCTAATATCTGTCCACGGCATCGCTGTATACGTTGCTACTATACAACTAACACGGGCTTGGGGTCATTCAATGTTGCAAAAACTAACTATATACGCTTGTGTTACAGATAATACATAAACATTGGTGGTGGCCTTACTAAAATAATTGCACTAATATTTCTGTGTTATTCCGGTTCTTTACTAATGCAGATGACTACTTTTTTATATTTTAACTCATGTCACAATGAAAATTTACCGTTAGGTCTACCTTAGTGAATATTATTCACGGCAAAGTAACGTTCCCACATAATTTACGCATCCGTGCAAGAAACAATAAGTTTGCGCAAAGTGAGCGCTAATGTAAATGAAAAATGTCTGTCCGCTACATGTTAATTCATGGTCTTAGCGTTGTTTACAAACTGATTTTGATACAGATTTACTTTTCTCAAATTTACTCGTCTGGTAGACATATCTGAAGTTCCTTGAGAGTCGTGTTACGTCTTCTTCAGTCATTGTTACTCGACCATGTGAACAGAAGTGCACCATTTTTATGTTAACCAAATAAATGCCAGATTCTCATTATTTAATTGCAAGCTCTATTGTTATAACATAATTAAACAAACGTTATAAGTTTCTATTAATTCTCGAGATAAGTATTACGAAATTAGAAAAGAAGCTTTAAACACTTACTCATTTCCTTGTCATTATTACAAACTTTTATGAGGCATTAAAAGGGTAATGCTTTAGAGAATATGATATTTTTATGTATGCGAGCGTACTTAACCATACAAAAACATAAAGGCATATAGTAGCTATTTTTATGACCACAGTGCTGTGTTCGACCTTTAATTTTAACGCCAGTATTGTTAAACCCAACTGAATTTAATTATTCGGTGTTTCACAATCTAGAGTTGCCAGATATTTTAACGTATAACACTACAACAAAGCATTGAGCAACAATAATTGCATTAGCGGGCGGCTTTGTTTTAATTTTTTAAAATAATTATTGCTCTCATAGTTATGACAACAGGAGGGAACCAAAATGGCCGGCGCTCATTGTCTGAATCTTCAGACAGTATAATGAGACTGAAGAATGGCTGCTAATATTGATTACATGAAGATCCAACCGCGTAATTATTTTGTTCAATATTTTCGTGGAAAAGTTTTAAGTGAATAAACATGTTCAGGTCTCACGAAAAAAAGACGTGTCATCCTCGCCTTATTATGATTATGAAAGATTCTCAAGACAAAAGAGATTTAAAGCTTTCTAATCGTAAAGAGGCGTTGTAATTTCTCTTTCTTGCCACATTTACAGTGTAGTTACTTTTTCTCTGATCAATTTGTTCAGTTTAAGATTCCATTTAGTGGTACGAACTCTTGTAATTAATTGTTTGTTTTACAAGCGATGTCTGTAGAACCAATTTACACGGCGTTTACGCGTCGTTAGCCAGTTTTTGTGCTGGCTCTCGAGCTACTTACTCTGGTAATTGTTGTAAAAACGTTAATAGTTCCTAATACGCATATGCGATACGTGGCTATTAGCCAATCAATAGATCTACAAACTTAATACAGTGTCGTTTCAACACTTCGCACTGAATTCGTTTACTTTTTCTGCAGAATTCTTGGAATAACATGTTTATGTATGAAGCTGCAGAGAGAATATAGATGTTCTTAGAAAACCTTTTGTTTTGAACTGGACTAAAAAATGTTCCTTAGTTTGTACTACATTCCAGCAACCCACAAATTAATTTAAATATTTGATTAATATTACTTATAGAGCTTTGACAACATGACCTTTAAGTTCTATAACGCCTAAGGCTGTCAATAAATAAGTTGCATTATCTAGCTAGGTAGTACTGGGTGCATAAGAGTAAGTAGCTAGCTGGCAGTTCCTCTTGACTGGACTGGAAGCGGTATGGTAATATGCAGGCGGCCGGATGTGGCCCATTCCATTGTTGGCTGACCTCGAGCCTCCACTGCTATACCAACATATTTCTGCTATAAAACAAAAAGATTTGATGGTAAATATAGCCTGCATGGTTAGGTCATAGGTCGTCCAGGCGTTAAATATGGACCTTGCTAATTGTATAGGCTAACGAGATTTACTCACATTCTATGTGGGTCAAGATATGATATGACTTTATCGATTTTAAGTTCACTATAGCACGAAGTATTTTATTTAGTGATAGCCTTGGCAACTTTACAGGCTATTTTTAAGTCAACATTTTTAACTCGTTTTCTGAGAATATTTTGGTCCTAATTAAGTACGTTTTGGGCAAGGAGCGGCATTAAAGCAGGAAATAAGTTGATAACCCGTCCGCGTTTGTACATGAGATGCGGGTTGGCGACCACAGGGAGGGTCCACACGAAGGTATCAGCATGCGAGCCACGTCAGCGACTACATGTCGCCCGCAATTTGTTGCGCAACCAATTAGTAGAGTACTGCGCGGTACTGTTGCATAGGAGAGGTTAAATGTAATTCTAATACGCTTGTTGGTTTGGATGTTATTGTTTGTTGTATACATTACAAAACTGATCAACCTAAATAAAAAACTTAAAAATATTTAACGAAACATTTGAATAAATTAACACGTGACAAAATTATTTATTCTACCTGAAAAGGAATAAAAATAAACTTAATAAATAATATTTTATATACCTATAGAAGTTATAGTTGTTATAGAAGAAACGAATTTCGATGAGGTTAAAAATGAGCATTATTTCGTTTAAAGCACTAAGTAAAAAATATTTTGGTGAATGATTACTTCCATATTAAAGGAATAAGCTAGAATTAGAACACAGAAAAAATATAAGAAACAATAAACTTAAAAGGTTTTGACATTGACTATCAGAAGTTTCGCAGGATTTATACCTACCCACAAAAAACAGATAAGTAGGTGGTGTTTTTAACTTAGTGTATACCGGGTGTTAAGATCAAGTTGCGGAAGCCGGAAACTGGCGATAGTACTCGTCTATACGAACAACTTATACTATGGAGCCAAACCTCAAATCACGAAAAAAAAAATCAGCTTTTCCATAGAAAAGTTACACAGCTACGCGACCAAAATGTATGAAACAACAGGTATTTTTTTCTCGATGTCTCAATTTTTTCCACGGAAAGTTGTTGGTGACGAGTACTATCGCCAGTTTTCGGCTTCCGCAACTTCATCTTAACACCCTGTATAGTAAAAAATGTTTTCGTTAAAAAGAGTTTTAAGAATACATAGTCTAAAGGTTTCTCAGAAATCATTCACGTAACTAAAGAAGAAAGGAAATTCTGTAATTCAATGTTGAGAGAGTTTCATGTGCAACAGTACCCAGCAGGCGCAGGTACCCACTGCGGGTACCTACGTGCTACACGGATCGGCAGTCCACAGGAATGGAGTCAGCTTCTCTAACATGTTATTATTTTAGTTTCGACGCCATTTCTATTGTTACGACGACCATAATAGTGTGACAACATGCGAACCTGTGGCGGCAGGGCACTAAATAATACCTGTAAATTGTGTAACTTACATCGTTACATACCAGCAAGTACATAGTTATAATGAAACAAAAAAACATTTGATTTATTTATTTGACATAGTTTGTTTAAATTATACTGGCCAGTAAATTGGCTATTTAAAAAGAAATCGAAATAAATAATCGTGTTTGAGTAAAAATATGCAGCCGAAACTATTTGGAAACATGAAATATTTGAACGTTCAAGTAATATTTTCGGTTTAGCCATACACATTGTATAGCAGTGAGGTAAAGTTATACAAAACCCGTCACGGTCAGCGACACACAACATTGTGGGATACAACAATTGCATTCCGAATTTGCATTTTATGTCGCATCACGTCTCTCGTTTATTAAATTACTCAGACTTAATTTATGTGTTAGAGGACGTTGGACTTGCATCGCTATTATGTATTTATACTCGCATACAAATATATATAAATAACGTCAAAAATTCAAAAATTTTAAAGTATATTTCGGTAAAAAATGCCTTCCTAATTGGTTCAAGTGCTCTCTTGCAACTGGTTGCATCGCCACAGGTAATTATGCTCGAGTTAAATGCTAATAACGCATGCAAATCTTCGCAAATATGACCGCAGTTTGTCCGTCCGTCCGCGAACGCAAAGCACCGTGGAAAATGGCTTTATTCTGTCTCAAATTATCTACCGTTCGGTTATTAAAACGTTCGATGTAATGACCTGCATTGTGCTAAGTGATCGATATGCTTTGTTACTACATAAAATTGTCTACTGTACATATATATATATATATGTACGTACAATGAACATAAATTGTTTTCCCTGGATGGCACGTACGTAAATGTACGAAGTTCAAACATAATTTGCTATAAGGTTCACCGAAGAACACGTATCTCAGCGGAACACGTTCAGCAGAACCGAAGAGGAGCAGCAAGCACGTCTCCGTCCATTAAAATTATTTTCTATTTGCATATAGACATGTAATTAAGGCGTAATAACGACAGGCTGTGGCGCAACAAAGAATAAGTTTTGAACAATAATTTAATGGTTTGTATGCAAAATAGCTCCGTTACGTGGTGATGGACTGATGCTCTCTCGTCACGGTGAGCGGGAATCAGACCTTAATTTAAACTACATTTGTACGTGGATGTTTAATCAATATCGAGAGTGGAGGGTGTGCTACACAACACTAGTCGGGTCAACATCACTTGACGCCGGCTCCCATGAAACTGCAACGTCGCGTCGTTGTGATTCAGCTCACGAATTACTACTTTTGCAGGGATTTTGTTGTTACTTAGGTAATTTTGAACTACTTGGAGAAATTCTCGGTTAATTGTACTACTGTATTTATACAAAAACCATGTTTTTGTTCACTACCGAGTGTGTAGTAATTTTGCATAAATTGTTTTTGTAGCTAAATCCACATCATATTATTCAAAATTTAAATGTGAGGACCGACTTGTATCAAGAATCACCGCAGAATCTCAGACTGTCAGTGCCATTTCAGCTGCAAAATCAGGGGCCTAAATCGTTGCAATTTGATTAGCTTATACAGTACCCTCTCGCTAATCCGCCACCAAAAAATCCGGACTACCGGCAGATTACCGAAAACGGCGGATTATAATGTACAGGAACATCAAATTGAGGAAAACAACAAAAAAACATAGTAATTTTGTATTAGTACTTATGAAGGTAAATACATATGTACATTTGTAATAAAATTTAAAAATGAACTGACACATTAACTGATTACTCAGGTTTTGAAAAATACTGCTCTAATTTGGCTTGTTTTTTACCAGAATAAATCTTCGTAATAACATGATTACAGAGAGACATCGACTTGCAAAAAATGGGCGGATTGTATGGTAGTTGTCGGATTATCAAGCGGTGGACTAGCGAGAGAGAACTGTACTTACCTACTAATTAAAAATCTTAAAACACAAACAGATATACCTCTGTACCTCTGTTATAGTTACGTTCGGCATCTCTCTTACTCCACGACTTCGTCCCTGCAACAGTATGATAGTTGCCCAGATCGACCCCGAGTTGTTTTCCCCACGCGCGCCGTGTGAAAACTCCTCACACTCAAGTCGAACTGGAGGGCTCTGGAGACCGGCTCGAAAAATAAAAACCGCCCACTCGGCAACGTAAATATGGCAGATGAAAATCTTTTATCTCCGTCACGTAGCCGGCCTCGTCACGACCGCACGTCACTGCGGGCTATAAACAGCGAACGCCATTCTAATTCTGAACAAACGCTCCGGAATTTTTCGCTTACATTTCTTACCGTTTTTCCTTAAACGTACAACAGTTCTGTTATTCGGATGGCTAGATTCATATCAAACTAAAAACACAAATGTTAGAAAAAAGGATGGATGTTCAGAAAAAAAAAAATAGTCATCGGCACGATTGAACTGGATCGAACAATTAACACAGATAGTAATTATTCACGAAATAGTGCTCTCTTTAATAATACTTGTAATGTGTATGTATGAGGGGCAAGCCGCTGTAAATCTTGTGCAGCACCACTAGTCACCGCCGGCGGCTGCGGCTGCGTTACTTTCACAAACAGTTACCGATAGAGACGTTACACCGCAGTCCGCGTCACTTCAGAGACACGCGTCCATAAAACTCTAGCTCGCTCTCTTATCCTGTTATTTTTTCCTAATAATCGTTATTGGTGTTTATTTATTACAATCTTCGGAACAAATTACAGGCTTTATCGACACAAAACAAAAATAACGAGTTAACCCAAAAAGTGAGTCGTCGGGTCGATCGCAATAACTTTTCGATAAGGTTCGGGCATTTAATTGTGGGTTCTGATCTGGTTTTACATAAAAAAGATGAATGGTTACGATGCCGTGAGCTCGTAAAACAGATTTTGAGGCGTTTAGCTCTGTTTTTCTATCAATAGGGGATCGGTCTTCACTTTCACCTCTGTCGTCGATCCTCTTGCATCGTTGGTTATTCAGCGCAGCGCGTGCGCTTAGGGATTTGGACAATCAGATCTAGATGCATAACGATATCGAATTTATCGATTAAAGTTATCGTGTTCATCGATATGATAACATCTCTACGCCGGTATCTCAGTTTGTTTACCATTCCAAAAATAATGTAACCAGGATTCAGAAACAACAATAAAATTTCGTAATAAGAAGATAACACCCCGTTTTTCTCACGATCGTTAATAAACTAGCCAACATACTTATAGTTTGAGATATTCAATAAGATTTTTAAGTGAGGATGCGAAAAAGTAACGAGATTAAAGTTTTAAATTCGATCTCGGTAAATCATCTGTTCGGTAATTGAGTTTAGAGAGAGATAGTGGGCGTCGCCTGCGCATCCCACCTGTGAACACATCCTCCTTGCTCAACCTGAGGATCATGGTAATACGAAACATCGGATATTACAAGATTTATTACAAGCTATTTGTCAGGAATTCAAAGATCTAACCGTTGCGAAAAAGTAAGATAATCAAGAATTAATTAATATGTGATGCTTATTTTTCCGGAGGATGGCTCTTCTCTTGGGATCAGGTTTTTAATAATTGCATGATAACTAATGTATAATTTCATTCCTTTATTTAAGCATGTGTTTCTGCGCATGTCAAGTTGGCTACATTTAGGAATATAAAAGTAGCTAGATTTTTTAAATTGCAGCGGTAGAATCTTCAAAGTGTTTAGTTAGATTCTAATCTTATTGTCCACAGTAGAATATTTTCTTAATTTTATAGTTTAAGATTTTAAGAGGTCGTTAAAATGCGTTTTATTCGTTGCCCAGACACAACTAATTTGTACGATAACGAAACTTCCGGATGTTATGATTCGTGTTCAGAATGGTTTAAGTTTATCTACAACAGGTTGTTGCGAAAATGATTAGCATGTTCGTACATTACTTTATTGCTATGTCTGTTCTGCTCTGGTTACTGACTCTCTGCATTTTTGTAACAGCCATTTATTTATATAGTAACTCGCTTTATTGTTGCTGCAATCTTGGAATATTTATCTTGAATCGGATTGACGGTATTGACTACAGTATTTTATTGTTAGTTTTCTCTAACAATTTTTTAGATTACCCATAATCTTAATTAATGTTAAAGTTTTGTTAGGGTTTGAATTGAATAAGAGGAAATGTTATACCTTTTTTTAAATCAAGTAACATTGGAATATTGTTCCATTATTTGCGCGATAAACTGAAGACAATGAACACTTTTGATAAAACAAGAAGATTTACAAGGATAATTTAAATATGAATTACTAGAACAAAGAAAAATTCCATAAGCGTTAATTTCCGCTGAGTTACGGATGTCGTAACGTCCATAAACATAGGCGAGAATATCATAACTAAGATTAACAGCTGGCAATTCTACTATAATCCACTTTACAAGTAACTAAAACTGCTGAAATGCACTGTTCGTTGAATAAATAACCTTTCTCTAGGTTTCCCTTTTTTATTTCCACTTTCCGAGTTGATTTTTTCAAGTGGAACGCGCCCATTATGTAGTTCGACTATGTTATTAAGCAAGTTAACTATTTTCTTAGTAACAATTTTAAACATCTTGTGCTTCTCAGAATAATCTTTTAATTCTAAAGCAAGTTGGTACGAAAATATAAATATTCAACCCGTCTTAACACCACGACCTGATTTAGATTCTTCCTGAGAAGCTTGAGATGAATATACAACTCAGTAGAACTTATTCTGATTTTAATAGAGTTTTTATGAAGCGGACATTGTTTTTGCTGTTATTGTTGTGCATGTTTAGTTAGTGAAATTGACTTGTAATGTTTCTGAATGTGATTTTTCTGTCATCTTCCCCAGCCTGCCAGGAGACAGGTAACTCACTCACTTAACAGAACATGTTACGAGTCTGCTTTTTGTTTCCGCCATTTTTAATAAAAATGCTGCTTTTTGTTTTGTTTTTACGTTGTGTTCACTAAATGGTGTTAGTACTTTTTTCATTTGGTTTTTGAAATAAATTTGGCTCACCTTTAGAATTTTTACACTAAACTTCCATTCAATAAGTTGATTCAAGTAACTGTTTTTGCTGTCATGTAAAAAGATAAAATGGACTAGTAATATTTTAATGAAATGCTTGAGGTTTAATATTAAATATGAAACTTTTAGGTATTTCATTACGATCCTTTCATCACACTCCTTTAAAGTCTATAATTTATAGAATATAACAACTAAGTTTGATCTTTATGTCCACGGCAGAGGGTCGAGAATGCGTGAACTGCGGCGCTACGAGTACACCCCTGTGGCGACGGGACGGCACGGGCCACTATCTCTGCAACGCCTGCGGATTGTACTACAAAATGAATGGACAGAATAGACCCCTGATCAAGCCCAAACGAAGATTGGTGAGTGTAAGAATCCGACCAATTTTCTTCGTAGCTGTAAGAGTAAACGAACTTCATCTTTGACTGTCTCCAAGAACAACTATGATCTTTAAACTGTCGGTAGTATAATGAGCGTCATAAGGTCATAGAATCTTGATTTCATCTGCAGTAGGCACCTATTTTACTAGCGGTAGTAGGTTTCAGCCGTGGCTTTTCACCACATTGATGACGTGACCATGCCGCCAAGCGACTTCTAGGACTGGGGGAGTGGTTGCAGCCAGTGCGTAGTATCAGTCAATCGTCCGTTATTGACTTCCGTAGATTTTTGCTGAAGTCCCTAGCTAGAAAGACTGATTAAGGCGATATGTAAATGTTTTGGCGTCCTTACTCTATATGCGAAAAAACCCTCAGTGCGAGAGGGACGGATTCGAGGAAAAGTAGCAAAATGACGGTTTTTTATTAATATAAAACGTACTCAAGTTGCTATAAAAATTTCGTTTATCCAGGTCTTAGATACTGTTAAAATCCATCCAATAAAATATAAACGTAGTCCATATGTCATTCAAAATTGTCAAACCAGGAGAAATGGTGTTTAAAAGGACCTCATTTCAATTAATATTTGTATCGAGCCGAGTTTCTCCAATCGCGTTTCTGTTTAACAGATCCCTAGAAAAAGAATCCGAAAATAATATTCAATTTTATCAAAATAATACCTTCTTTACTGAAGTAGTTATGCAAGTTCTAAAAGTGTCGTTTTTTTTCCGTAGCGCCTTAAGGGGCTCCACAATGCGTCAGCTTTGTATTGGATTCAGTTCCCTCAATGTAGATCCTAAAAATTTGAAAAAAAAATGGCGTGTTTTTAGACTCAAGACAATTATTAATTACACTTTATAAATAAACATACTTTCAATCTTCTATTAATTACATTACTTTTAAAAAAGCATGAATTTCACGAAAAAAGCGATTCAGTTTCCATGTTTCAAAACCGGTTGAAACGAAACCAACACACGCAGATACTAACTAGAAAAAACCATCTTTATTGCATAAAGAAATTATGGTTAATGTCCTAATGGAGCCGCAATTTCAAAATAACAGAAGTTTTACGTGCGCGGCATCTGATTAGAGTGTTAAAAAACAAACGCGTTAGAACAGGACTGAATTTTAGCATTGTGCAGCCCCTTAGCGCCTTGCCTGCTGCATTCTCGCTGTTTCGGGAGCCCTACATCCTAGGTCTTATCGACGGTTTCCATCAGGCGCGGTAATGGTCAAGCCCATTGTAGGTAAAAAAACCGGCCAAGTGCGTGTCAGTGTAGTGTAGGGTTCCGTAGTTGCCCTGCACAATATGCAGTATATGCTTCTCCAAGTACATTTTATAAGCTTGTCGACTTATACAGATCGCGCCAAACTTCTAGCACGCTCGGAAGTTGCTCTTCCCAAGAACGGCCCATACATTTTGTTCCAGCTGATGCGAATCGCCCCGTGTTTAGAGGGGACTAAAAGTTTGGCGCGATCTGTACTCGTTAACTTGTAAAGCCTACTTAGCTGTGATAGTTTTCCTTTTAATTTCGTTATGTATACTACTGCCGTTTTTTCATGTCCCCAAATACAACCGTTTCGCTGGCAGGGGGGACACACTTGACTCTAACAAAAATTAACATGTTTAAGCTTAATATTTCGCAAACGGAACTGTAGTGGACTGTATTGAAACTTCTTTTAGATTTTTCTTCTTTTATTATTCTTCTTGTAATGCTCAGTACTGAATGACAAACCACGGGTTAGGCCCGCCTTATATACTTGCCGTTTTGCACACGGCACTAATCTTATATCTATTTCTTTCTTACATATGTGTGCATCCTTGTCTTAGGTTTTTATTAAGAAAACTCGTCATAATTTATTCATTCCTATAGCTAGACATAATACAATATTTTTCCCTAATTCTGTATGATATTCTTAATCTATTTACATTTATTTATTTGTTCTAAACTCATTATTTTTATGTTAAAAACGCGAAAAACATTTTGTTGTGTCTGTACGGTAACGCCGCGCTAGCATACCCTAACTCTTCGTTAGTTCCTTTTCGTTGCCTGCAGAGGGCGTGTGAAGTTGACCTTTGCTGCACCCGTCGCTAACAGTCTCCCCGCCGTGCGCAGCACCATCCTTCGGTCGCGACGATGCAGGAACCAGCACGATGATCCGTGACACCGGTCTCCTAAATGTTCCGCCAGCTGTTCGGACTTCGACGATTCTTGTTCTTCCGTCAGGTCCTGGTATCGTCTTCGTTACTTCTCCTCTAGGCCACAGGTTCCTTGGCAGCGTTCCGTCCGCGATGAGTACGATGTCTCCTTCGGCGACTGCTGTAGCTTGTCGGAGGCCTCCGCGACGTAGAAGTAGTTCTGGGAGGTATTCCTTCATCCATCTGTGCCAAAAGTGGTCTGCAAGACGCTGCGCAGTTCTCCAGTCCGCCTTCCCAATCATTACTTTGTCGTCGAATGTTCCAATGACTGGTGCTCCGTTTGATCGTCCCAGGAGGAAGTGGTTTGGCGTTAGGCTTTCTTCATCTGCTGGATCGGTGCTCACGTTCGTCAATGGTCTGGAGTTAACCATGTGCTCTATTTCAGTGAGCAGTGTGTGCAGTGTTTCTTCAGATGGCGCCTTCTCTTTGAGCGTAGCGTAGAGTGCAGTCTTGACTGTTCTGACCATTCGCTCCCATGCTCCTGCCATGTTTGGTGCTCCTGGCGGTACGAATTTCCAGCGAATTCCTAGGCCTTGAATCTTCTGCTCTGGGTCTTCTTTCTTCATCTTCTCGAACTCTTCTTTCAGCTCACGTTCTGCTCCGACGAAATTAGTTCCATTGTCGCTGTAGAGAGTAGCCGGTGTTCCTCTTCTTGCTGCCATCCTCCTCAGTGCCATGATCATGGAACTGGTGCTGAGTGTTTGCGCCAGCTCTAAGTGTATTGCCCTTGTAGTGAGGCAAGTAAAGAGTACGCCCCAGCGTTTTTCATTTCGTCGGCCTATGGTGATCTTCATTGGCCCAAAGTAGTCGACAGCGGCGTATGTAAATGGTCGTCGATGATGTTGTAGTCGTTCTCCTGGTAGGTCTCCCGTCGGTGGTCTCTGCGGTGTGTTTTTCTTCATACGGCACCACTGGCATTGATGAATCAGTTTTCTGATGCTGGATCTCATCCCTGTGATGTAGTATTGTTGCCGTATTTCGTTCATCACCGTCGCATGGTTTCCGTGGTAACAGCGTCTATGATAATCTTCCATAATCAGGCGTGTGATTCTGTGTCTTCCTTCCAGCACTGCGGGTTTCTTCACAGTGTCTTGTACGCCAGTAACCTTTTCGATGCGGCCTTTGACTCGGAGTACTTCTTCCTCATCTAAATAGACTTCGAATCTGCTGAGTTTGCTTGATTTCTTCAACAGTTGGTTCTTCTTTAGGTTATTGATTTCTTCGCTAAAGCAGTCTTCTTGGCTCTTCTTTATTAAAAGTATTTCTGCTCGTCTTATGTATGACTGGTTTTCAGTAGTTTCTTCCATGTTGAGAAGCGCTCTTCATCTGGAGTGGACGGTTGTAGACAATTAACGGTTGCTACTCTTTCTATTTTCTCTTCTCCTGTTGGCTCCACCTTGTTCTGGAATCTGTTGATTGGCCAGTTCTCCTCTGTTGTCTGCAGGAAGGATGGTCCGGTAAACCACGCAGATTGTTCGGCGAAATCTCTTGGAACACCACGGGTGGCTTCATCGGCTGGATTCTGTTTAGTAGGGACCCATCTCCATTCTTCTGGTTTGGTAAGGTCTTCTATTTCAGCCAATCTGTGCGCCACGAAGGTCTTGAATTTTCTTGGCTCTGTCTTGATCCATTGTAGTACTGTACTGGAGTCTGACCAAAAAACTTTCTTCTTTATTTCTAGGTCTGTTTCTTCGGTTATGCTTCTGGCCAGCCTGCTGCCAAGTAAAGCGGATTGCAGCTCAAGACGTGGGACCGAAATTGGCTTCGTTGGCGTGACCTTGGCTTTCCCTGCGATGAGCACGACTCTAATGCTGCCGTCTTCTTCAGTGGTTCTCCAGTATACGGCGGCTGCGTATGCTTCCTCGCTGGCATCTACGAACGTATGAAGCTCTCCATGGGTGACGGTCTTCGTTAGGCTTCTTGGGATTCTCAATGTTCGGAGTCTTGTTAGTTCTGCCAGATAATTCTTCCACGCAGGTATGATTTCGTCTCCAACTTCTTGATCCCATCCAATTCCAGTCTTCCATAGTTTCTGAACTATTTTCTTCCCTTGTACTAGGACCGGTGCCAATAGACCAATTGGATCAAAAGTGGACATCACGGCGCTCATGACTTGTCTCTTCGTTGGCTTCTTTTCACCGTTGAGGATGTCTGTCGGAGTGTTCCTGAGAGTGACGTTGAAAGCCAATGCATCTTCTTCTGTCTTCCATAATAATCCCAGAGTTTTTTCTTCGGTTTCTTGCGTCAGCTTAACTTCAGTCTTGTTTTCTTCTGTGGTTATTTGTTCTAGAAGAGACTTTTCGTTGCTTGCCCATCCTCGGAGTTGAAAACCCGCCTTCTTGTGGATGTGATCGACTTGTTTGGCGATTCTTGCAGCTTCTTCTTTTGAGGTGAAACTCTGGAGATAATCGTCCATGTAGTGATTTCTGACGATTGCTCTGCTTGCTTCAGGGTATTTGTCGCTGAATTCCATTGCGTTTTTATTCTTGACAAATATTGCAGTTGCTGGTGATGAGGTCGCTCCGAAGATCACCGAAGTCATTCTATATTCCTTTGTTTTGTCATTTTGATTTGTCCACAGGAATCTGAGGCTGTCTCGATCTTCCTCTCTGATCTTGATCTGTAGAAACATCTCTTTGATGTCTGCCATAATTGCGATGGGTTTTTCTCGGAAGCGAACTAAGACGCCGAACAGGGATTGCAGCTGATCTGGTCCTGACAGCAGCGCGGAGTTCAAACATTTTCCTTGGAAGCGTGCCGCCGCGTCGAAGACGATTCTGATCTTCTTCTTTGTTGGATGAGTTACGGCGAAGTGCGGTAAGTAGAATGTCCTCTTGTTCTCTTTCTTTGGTGGAGGGGCTTCTTCGGCGTATCCGCTGTCAATGAGATGTTGGATCTGCTGTCGATATTGAGTCTTCATTTCTTCGTCTTGGTTCAGCTTCTTTTCTATTGACTTCAGTCTTCTCAGGGCGTGGGTGTGATTGTTCGGTAGTGTTTCTTCTTTGCTGGCCCACAGCAGTCCCGTTTCAAATCTTCCATCTTGAAGTCTTCTTGTGGTTGTGTTCAGAATCATCAGAGCCTTCTCTTCTGGGTCAGTGCTCGGTCGTTTCGGTTGTACTCCTAGTGCGTCGATGCTGAAGTGATGCCTTATCATTTTCTCTATTTCATCTTCGCTTCTCTCTTCCATGCAGTGATTGACAAAGTTAACTGGAACGGAGATGCCTGCGTGAACGCCATGGAGTACCCATCCGAGGTTTGTCTGTGAGGCGACAGGTTGAGATGGTCTTCCTTTAATTATCTTTCTGCTGACGATAAGATCCCAGTTGTCTTGCCCAATGATCATCTTGGGTGCTTCAGGTGCGAAGGTGATTTGTTTCTCTATCTGCTTGAGATGTTTGCATGCTTCGATATCTTCTTTCTGGACTTGCTGGAGTGGCAGCTTCAAGTCTTCTATAGTTCTCACGTTGGTGATGTTTCTCTTGTCGCTGCGATGAAGTCCTCTTATCTTCAAGTCGACTCGTAGGGAACTGAGTGTGGTGACTTTACCGCCGCCCACGGTGCTGATGCTCAGCCTCTCTGGTTCACCCCTGACTCCTATCTTCCTGGCTACATCACTGTTTAGCATAGTGATGGTTGATCCCTCGTCCAAGAGTGCCAGTATCTTCTGAGAGCCCTCGGGTCCGTAAACTTCAACGGGAATGATCTTGAGATAGGCTGTGAGTGGCGCTGCGACGGACAGTACTGCAGTGTTGACGGTCTCCTCAGTTTTCTTATCTTCTAATGGTTTCTCCCTTTGTTCTCTGGGTTTCTCGACTTGTTCTTTCTTCTCTGGGTTATGCAAAGTAAGATGATGGCTTCTCCTGCAGATCTTGCATGGTGGACTGCGGCAGCTTGTTCTTTGGTGACGCTTTCTCAGGCAACGGAAACAGAGTTTGTTTTCCATTGCCATCTTCCATCTTTTCTCATTGTCTGCTGCTATGAATTTCTTGCATTCGTGTGACCAATGTTCTTCAGTGCAAAATATGCAGGTCTTCTTTTTCTCTTCTTGTACTGAAGCAGTGGTCTCTTCTTTCTCCTCCTCGACGTGATGTGTTTGTGCGAAGCGCGTGTTCGATCTGTTGAAGCTCTTCGTTTTCTCTACTTCCGCTGGTGTGTATGGTCCGCAGAGGTCTGCTTCCGTACTGAGGAACCGGTCGATTTTGAGGAGTTCTGGTTCTTCATGGTCGGTGCACCTCGCTCTGAAGTCGTACCATCGGTGCTTGGTGATCGGTGTGAGCTTCTCGATAATGCTTCTGCACATCTCAGGTGAGTGGAGATATTGCGGCATTGAAAGCGCCTTGATAGTCGCCACGACGTTGTTGACGCGACTAGCGAAGATGCATGTGTCTCGTGGGTTCTCGTTCAGTGCTGCATGTTTCTTGATCTTCTCCATCTCGGCCAATACTATCGCGTCGGGTTTCCCAAAGCGTCGTTCTAATGCTGTGATGACGTCCTCGGGTCGTGATGTTAGCATCAGCAAACTCTTCACAGCTTCTCTTGCCGGCCCAGTGATGCTCTTCCTCAGCCTTGCCATGTTCTGTGTTTCGGAGTACAGGGCTGTGGTCTCTCTGTATTGTTTCTTGAATATGAGCCATTCTTCAATGTTTCCGCTGAACGATGGTAGATCTTGCGTGTATGCGTGGAGTGCGACTGGTTGACGTGATGCGCTGTTCTGTGTTGCTTCTAAAATTGCATCAGCCAGGATCTGTATGTCGCTCTTCTTGGTGTCGCTTCTCATTTCTTCAAACGGTGCTGTTGTCACGTGGTCACGTGGCTTCGGCTCCATAGAAGGTTGAGGTTCTTGCGGCATGTCAGGTTCTTGATTCTTCATAGTGTCGTCGATCCATCGCTCTACATTTATTGATTTCTCCAGCTCCAAGACTTCGTCGGGTTCTTCTTCTGAATCAAGAGCCAACAGTTCTGCCTGTGCCCTTATCAGCTCCGTTCGAGCTTTTTCTTCTTCAAGCTTCTGCATGGCGAGTCTGTATTTGGCCTCAGCTTCAAGCTTTCTGCGACTACGGGATGACGTCGTCGATCTTGCCACGGTGGTATCTTTCCACCCTAACGGTGCACGGTGGGCTCCAGCGGGCGGTAGGATTCGTTCTTCGTGTGTCGTGGTGTGCTTCGTAGCTTCGGTTTCTTTGATGGTGCTTGCAGTGGCTGAAGGTGTCACGGAGCATGCGGGCGGTGCAGGGGGTGCGGGCAGCGCGGGGGGTGCGAGCAGCGCAATACCCTCGGTCGGGTGTGCGGGCCTCTCGGAGTCTGACGGCGACGCGGGATTCTCGAAGTGTAGTATGCCTGTAGCCTCGACGTCAGTAGTGCCACCGGTGGTCGTACTATGGGTAGCCGTTGGCGGGTCGTGAGTCGTCCTCAAGGCAGCTCTTGCATCCTTGTCCCTCGACGTCGTGGAGCGTGTGACCGGCATTGTTCCCGGGATCTTGATTCTCGACGAAAATATTCTTCCTTCAGTGATCCGGCTTCCGAAGGTCCAAAAACTGTAGTGGACTGTATTGAAACTTCTTTTAGATTTTTCTTCTTTTATTATTCTTCTTGTAATGCTCAGTACTGAATGACAAACCACGGGTTAGGCCCGCCTTATATACTTGCCGTTTTGCACACGGCACTAATCTTATATCTATTTCTTTCTTACATATGTGTGCATCCTTGTCTTAGGTTTTTATTAAGAAAACTCGTCATAATTTATTCATTCCTATAGCTAGACATAATACAATATTTTTCCCTAATTCTGTATGATATTCTTAATCTATTTACATTTATTTATTTGTTCTAAACTCATTATTTTTATGTTAAAAACGCGAAAAACATTTTGTTGTGTCTGTACGGTAACGCCGCGCTAGCATACCCTAACTCTTCGTTAGTTCCTTTTCGTTGCCTGCAGAGGGCGTGTGAAGTTGACCTTTGCTGCACCCGTCGCTAACAGGAACCCTGGATCGAAAAATAGTCTTCTCACACCCCTAATATTTTTAAATTATCTATCCAACAACACCACACACTAGGGGATAGATGAGAAAAAAAATCATCCCCACTTTACGTATAAAAAGACTTTTTCAAAATTTTACTGTACACTTTATCGGCGTGATAAATATGTATACCCATGCCAAAATACAGCTTTCTAGTATTATTAGTCTCTAAGCTAAGCCGCGGCGAGACAGACAGACAGACAGACATGGCGAAGCTATAAGGGTTCCTTGTTGTTGACTACGAAACCCTAAAAAAAACGTTTTCCAATATTTTCTTCGTACAAACACAAAAATAGTTATAAACAAAACTAATACATACGTAAGTAAATTTTAACGGTACTTAGAAGCTTAATGAAATCGCAAGTTTTTTACTCTCATACTGGCGCACATATTTGATTAACTAATCTTAATCCGATCTAATGTTAATGTACGAGATTAGACCCACGCTGAGATCTCTTAAATTCTCAAAAGTTCACCTCAAATTCTTTTACCAAAACACGTAGATTCTTAGAATTCAACTTGAATTATTATAAAGAAGTAGGTAGGTACTTCTTCTCGAGGCCGGCCGGCCGGACTAGGTGTCATTCTAAAAGGGGCAGCAGTAAAAAGGCGGGGCGACACCGGCCGGCATGGCGTACAGCACATTATGGTCAGTCACAAGTTGGATCTTAAGGGGATCGGAAATACAAACAGAAATAAAATGTCAGCTTTCGGATGATTTTGTTGCAATAATTAGGTTACGTATAGCCATAAAAAAAATACATGTTTTTGGTTGAACTTTAAGGTATTCATTTTCCACAAACCACGTTAATCGATTCATATTTGTACTGTCAATGAATTTTTTTGTAACCCTCTATTGCACACTTTTTATCGATTTTGTTTCAGGTATCGCTTTCGCGATTTTGTTGGTTTTTTTTAAATAAAATTAGTGTGAATGATATCTATTCATTTTCCAAATACCACGTTATTCGGGTCAAAAAAAGCACCCCCTTTTTCCAAAAATACGTAAATCCACTGATGCAGTCAGCGGCAGCAAGATATTGTCAGTCTACGCCTAGCGTTGGCGCCCGTAAGACGTGGAACCTGTGCCCTTTTTTGCAAGCTATAAATATCTCCCAAAACTACTTCAAAACACATTGAAATTAATTTTATAAAGTAATATTTCGAGGAGCATCATATTCCTGCCGTTAAAAACTCAACAAAATATGCGTATGAGTGATTTAGCTACATCGTGCCATAGTCATAACAACAAAACTGAATGAATTTGGAATGAATTCATACTTTTATGCGGGAAAATAATATATGTTACTCTAAAAGAATAATTTTGTAATCGTTATTGAAACCCAAATTAATTTACTTATACTTACTGAGATCTGTAACAAAGGTCAATGACCTTTTCGTGAAATTACCCTGTAGTATTGGCTCACCATTTCAGGTCCAAATAAGTGAAGTTTTTTGCAAATTATATAGGTACACTTACTTGGGATAAATCGCCAAGCATTTAAAATATAGAAATTTATTTTGAAATATTTACAGTGCATGGCAAAATTACTAGATCGTAGATAATCCTGTCGGTACATGTTCAGGTTCTGTTACGCAAAATGAAAACAATGAAACTCTTTTAGGATTAATTTGTTATCCCTATGTTTGTCTGTCTGTCCGTTTGTCTAGAAAATTTTTTCTGGGTAAAATTAATAAATACCAATATAAACGGCCCTCTATAGAGCTGTAAAAACATACTTTTGACGTTTTTATTTATATTACGTTTTAGGTTTTTACGTTTTTTTTTTACGTTTTTCATACAAATTTTCTCACTATGAAAATGTAGGGATGAACACTTGAGATAATATTTTGCATTTAAAAGTCAACACAGAAAGGAAATGTTGAACAAATAATGTAAAAAATATGAAAACCATGTTGTTCTATTCTAAAGGGATTAATTATCTACTGTTCAATGTGGCGATAGCTTTGTTTATTTTTTTCCTTGAATTATTTTTTACTAAGATAACAAATAGTTTAATACAAGGTTTTCCTTAAGAGGTCCCTTTACCCCTGTATTTTTCTTAAAATTCATACAATAGTTATAAACCGAATGTGAAGTCTACAGCTTATTTTCTTCATATCTTTTTTCATGAGTATATTCTAGTGACATCTAACTACGTCTCTATACAGCCCAAAAAGCAAAATTTGGTAAAACACCATCATAATAGCTGTCAGGATATCGTCAATATTGCCTCGTTTTTACGCAAAGTTTAACAAGTTTGTATATTTTTATCTATACCGGAAATAAAAAAGACAGAAATACAGGCGTCGTTCATGTTAAGATGACTAAGTTTACACACTTTGCTAAGTATAAACAATTACCGTTTCATGAAAAACTGTTTTGACCTGAAACCATTTCACAAATTCAATTAACTTATTTTGAATATCTTGTCATTTTGCACTTCTTGATGAGAAATACATTTTCAATAAGTAAAAATACAACTTTTAGTTAAGAAAACTTATAGTTAAAAGTCTGCTGTATGCATTAACATATTTTTAATTATATTACAATAGTAATAAAATAATTGGCTTATCCGCCGTCGTGATACCAGCCGTAAATTTCTTAAATAATCTGATATCACGCTTATGGAAAACCCAATTATTTTGAAGATACCATAATATCATTAAAATATGTTTATGCATATAGCAAACTTTTAACAATAAATTGTCTTAGCTAAAAGTTGTACTTTACCGTTATAATTATTTCTTAATATTTTGTTACAAATTCGGAGAAATAGCCCTTAAGGAAAACGTTGTATGAAAATATTTGTTATCTTTGTAACAAAGAAAGAAAAAAATAATAAACAAAGCTATCGCCACATTGAACAAACAGTAAATTATTATTAATCCCTTTAGAATAGAAAGATATGGTTTAATATTTTTTACATTATTTGTTCTAGAGTTCCTTTCTGTGCTTTCTTTCAAATGCAAAATATTATGTAAAGTGTTGATCTCTATATTTTCATAAGGAGAAAATTTGTATGAAAAAGTTAAACAAAAGGCCATAAAAACGTTATAATATGTATATTTTACAGGGCTGTAAATATTAGCATTTATTGATTTTACCCAGAAAAATTGCCTAGACAAACGGACAAACAGACAAACATAGGGACAACAAATTAATCCTAAAAGAGTTTTGTTTTTTCATTTTGCGTAAAGAGACCTGAACATTTCAAACACTTGGCGATTTATCGCAAGGGTAAACAGGTGTCCCAAAAATCAACTCTTTCCCTTGGAAGGCTGGTAGGCCAGCTCATGACTGACCAGAATATCAAATTATGACCTCAGCAAAAAGTAGATAGTCTTCGAGTTGATGGTACTTTTATAAATTCGAATAGATTTTTGAGAGTCAAAGCTAACCAGTTCTAAATTCTAAGAATAAAATTTTTGTTGCGCAACTCTGAATAGTCATGCTATTGATAAAGTCAAAAATAAACCTTGAAATGCTGTTACATCAGGAAGAAAAATAAAAACCCAATTTATGAGCAATTTTTTGTAATTAGGTTAGTTCGATACCACACCCTGAAAAAAAATGTCCTATGTTAGTTTTGCAAATTTTCTTAAATAACGGCTCATCAAATATTGTTTTTCAAATGATCTGGCAATTTCTGTGTATTACTTTTGAAAAAAAAGTTATTGCTATTTTACTACCAAAGGAGCTGCGTATTTTTTAAAATAATTAGAATTTAGAATGAAAGAGTGGCGGGCAGTAAAAATATTTGACGTTCATTAGAAATGCCATTTAACACGCGTTAGAGTGAGATAAATAGTGACGCTATTTAAAATGAGTTGGAATGAGATAGGAACGCAGTTAAACGTGGTTGAATGAGAGAGGCATAATTGATATAGGCTACAGTGAGATAGGTAGTGACGTGGTGCATTCCTTCCGAGAATATTTGTTAGTTTCCACTTTTTGTAATAACAACTTTAGTAAAAAATTTTTGTAAAGAAATTTTTGGTCCAATTTATTTTCCCGCAAGTGTAAAACCAGCTCAACGGGCGAAAAATATTTAAAGAATGGGTAATGGTGACAATTAACCGCCACAATATTATTATGTATCTCTAAAGGAGTGTCTGAAATGTTCCGAGGGTCAACTGATAAATCAAACACTCAAAAAACCACTTTTAGCCGACCATAATAAATTTACGTCCCGACGTGATAGCAAGTAGGATCAATGCCGTGTGACGATGATCGAAATACAGTAATAAATTAGATAAAATAAAATACGTATTACTTTTATTGACCCTGCCTCGTCCACTCTATTCGTATTTTTGCTATGGTGACGCGAACTTAGAGACCGGGACGAATTTCCCCCCACGCGCTATCGTAAAATAGAATAAGCCACGCCCGGAACTGGTTTTTGTTTTGGCTATGTCATATTCTTAACTTAAGGCGATTACCGTCGCCAAATTAGGAGCTCGATTTTGTCGGTATGAATATTGACGGAAACGACACTGAAATTACGTTCCATATCAGCGCGCAATGCATGCATAGTGGCTGATACGACGCTCGCTGCGTCCTTCACAGGGCGAAATAGGAGAAAGTAATACTTTTCACATAAACGTGATTGCTCGATTGAATAATCCTATGTTATGGTTATCAAGTTTATCTATTTATCAAAGCATAAACGAATTAAATCGACCAAGCCGCTTAGGAGCAGTAGAGAACTCAAGGCACAAAACACAATTCGGTTGAAATTTTTTTTTCATATAGAAGTTTCGGTGCTATAAAAAAGCAAACTGTTGCATATGTTGTCTTTAGCGAAATAAATATTTTTGTATTTTTTTTTTTTTTTTTTTGTCTTAGAGTTGATAATTCATAATACATTTTTTCAATATTTTTGGTTTGGCCATAAACGAGGAGTAGGCTTTAAAAAGTACCCATTTGGCGAAACTAAGCCCCTTAAACCTGGGCTAAGCTTTCGTTTAAACGAAAAACAAGTAACGTCCAAACCCAAAACTAGCCTGTGCATGTCCGCCATAAATTTTCGAGTGCGTTTAATCTGTGGAGATAAAACAATGTGACATTTGCCCGTTCGGCCATCAACCGGGGCATCACGTGTCGCGAACATGGCGGATCTTAACGAGTAGCCCGTGCGCACAATTGTACAATTTACCTTAATGCCCTTCTCAGAGACATAAACTAGCGGAATGGCGCCGGAATGGTCCACAATATTTGCCTTTTGTTGGCCAAATTACGTAATACTGGCGCGTTATGATTTCATTCGGTCGTTCCACCACGTGGCGAACTTCGGCAGTTACACATTGTCGTCGTCACGGCTCTTAAAACCGCATTATGTGGACTCGTATAACAAATATAGCGTTTATATTTACATAATAGCAATAAAGGCTATTTGTTGCTATAATACAAAAATTACCTAAAATTGAAAAGTATGGTTTGTAGTGGGTATAATTTTCAAACCCGGATGCTTGAGTGGCATCGTTCTAAACGCACATACATTATTAAAAACCGTTAGAATGGCATGAAAAAAATAGAGTTCTAACTTTTATTTTCACTCTGAGAAAACAGAACAATGAACGTTCGCAGCTAATCCCGCTTTCGTGATACTTAATCCTGCAGAGTGCTTGCGCTCTTCTAAAACATTAAAGAAATCTTTTTGACAAATGAAACGAAGCATTTTAGAAACTGTTACTTGCCTATTACATTTATCAATGAATTGAGAAATATGAACTATATTGTGACCAATTTATGGACTGAGTTCTTGTGTGAATTTGGATGTATCCAATCTTGTATTGACTATCAATAAAGACAAAGGAGGCGGTAAATGAGCCCTTACTCACATAGTAAAAGTCATGGTTGCATTTTTGTTAGTTTGGCAGGACTCAGCCTTTGTTCGTGTATTGCTGGACAGGCCTTTCCAAGATTTCGCCACTCTTGGCGGTTCTCCGTCCTCCTCATTTAGTCGCCACCCGCAAAATCGTTCAGGTCGTCGATCCAGTGGGCACGAGGCAAACAACATGCAATAGAAATATATAAAAAAACATAAAACAATTGCTTTTCTCGAAGAGGGCTACATATTTGCGCCGTTTGGCGTTGAAACCCTGAGGCCGTGGGCTCCGCTTTTCAAAGAACTTTCTTCACCTTTGGTCGATAACTGAATTTAAGCATTATGCAGCCCCTTAAGGGGAAACGCCACGTATGCTCTACGAAACGCACAACTTAAGTTGGTTCTTCTTATTTTTGAATTAAAGATATTAAATAAATGCAATTTATGGCATTTCGCGAATACAGTTCAATGTCAGTTAGACTTTTCCAGAAAAAAATTGTTATTTTCTTAATTAAGTTGTAAATGTAGGGGCACACAAACTTAAAAGCGTGTTTTAAGTTTGTGTGGTTATACGTTTACAACGTATTGCATAAAATAACAAAATCTTGCCGGAAAAGCCTAACTGACATTAAACTATGTTCGCGAAATGCCATAAATTACATTTATTTAATATCTGTCAGTTAAAAATAAGAAAAACCAACTTTAGTTGTGCGTTTCGTAGAGGATACGAATCGTTCCCCCTTAAGTATACAAATACTACATGCCCGCGGAGAAACGAACTTGAGACTCAAGATTGAGACTCTACCGACTAAGTTACCGATGTTTCATATTCCAATGAATTAATTGCAATTTTTCACAATGAAATGTTTACTGTAACATGACGTCAATCCACATACGTAACGTTGCGGTTAAACCTAATTTAAAATCTAAATTTGTCTCGGCAATTAACTCCTTCATTAAGAAACTGTGACCTTGTCCAAATCAAACCGTAATTAGACAATCCGACTTCTTATTTAAACTAACTAAAACAAAGAAGTTAAAACATTATATTCCTATTCATAATTATCAGACTAGCCCAATTACCCGGACGTACTTGACACGAATTAAATATTATGAAGTGGGAAAATTTTGACAATACAAATAACTGTGGTGGCCGGACTAGCGGCTCAACTATATTAGGTTAATTAGAGTTTCGTCACTTTATAAACATTATGACAAGTAGATTTTTTATGTTATGGAGAATGAATGTGAAGTTAAGGCGATATGTAAATGTTTTAGCGTCCTTGTAACTCTATATGCGAAAAAATCTTCAGTGCGAGAGGGACGGACTCGAGGAAAAGTAGCAAAATGTCGGTTTTTTATCAATATAAGATCTATTCAAGTTGCTATCAAAATTTCGTTTAACCAGCCCCAATATTTTGTATCTTTGATTGCCAACTGGAATAAGCGCCTATCATCAAAAACATAGATAAAAACTGAACTTTCAAAATTGCTTTTAGTGGGTATTGAACTATTTACGAACTGTGTCGTCACTTCAATCGGAATTCGATAGTATATCTATGTTTTTGATGATAGACACCCAGTCCAGTTGGCAACATAATAGGCCCTCTGGTCCTAGATACTGTTAAAACCCATCTAAAAAAATATAATCGTAGTCCACATGTCATTCCAATTTGACAAACCAGGAGAAAACTACCCGATTTCAATAAATCTTTTTATCGAGCCGAATTTCTTCAATCGCGTTTCTGTTTAACAGATCCCTAGAAAAAGATTTCAAAAATAATATTCTATTTAACCAAAATAATACCTTTTTTACTGAAGTAGATATGCAAGTTCTAAAAGTGTCGATTTTTTTCCGTAGCGCCTTAAATTATATAGGTATATGTGCATAAAGGCTCAAGGCGCCTCTTCCCAGTGTCATCTGAAAATAACTCTATTAATAAAGTTATTTATATTAAACGGTATGTTTAATAATTATGAAAACAAATACATATTACTTGTTAAACTATAATAAACAACTTCATTTAAGAAAATCATTCTCGCTGTTTTTAGACTACAATTTAGTAAAATTGGTTATTTCATTTAAATCCACTAATGGTATTTGTAAAGAAAAATATTGCTTAGAAAAATCATTTGTGGAAATTTTTTTTCGTCCATCGCGTGCATGTGGAAAGTATTATTTTCTCCTATTTTGCGTTATCCGGAGACCCAGCGACGTCGTAATGCAGTGCGCGCTGATATGAACGTTATTTCAATATACATAGTTTCTATCGATATTTGTACCTACAGAGGTTGACTCAAGGTCGTTGGCGCCTATCTACCCCTTAAGGTTTAAACACTTTTTATAGTTTTTGTCTTTTTATACTACGAGCAATGAGCGTGTTTGCGATTGCAGGGAACGATTACGTTAGCATTTTTATTTGCATGCATAACGTATCTACTTTTATAATGCATCTTTGTTACTGACCGCAAGTCAGCTACTTAGTTATCATGATAGTTTCACAGAAAAAAATGCAAGTATGCATTTTATATGACACACAGAAAAAAAATGTATAACGAATTGGGCGACATAGTAACGCCTGGGTTACTAGCATGAACTTGGTATCTTCTCGACATCGATTCGATAAATAAAAATGTAACTCTTATTTCATTGCAATAAGGGTTATCGTTTAGAATTTATCGATTGTATCTATCAAATTTATCTAATCGACGCGTACGTGCTCGCATAGCAGTCCATAGAGCACCCGAATTAGATGAATTTGTATGACACGATTGACGAATATAGAAGAAGTGAAAGAGGTGTGTCACGGTCGTAGTAGATGAAGATCTGTGGTCTCTTTCTACCCCTGTGGCAGACAGGAGCGGATATCTGTTAGTATACAGTAAAATTATGTTCATGTTAGACGTGCGGAAAATAGTATATATTGCGCTAATTCAATTAAAAACAAAACATGAACGCAATGGCTGCGAGACGCTCAGTTCAATAAATAGTAATAATAAATTTCTCCGTATAACGAGGAGTTATAGGAACAGAGCCGGTCGCACGCGCACCTGTGTTCTGCGCAGATCATAAACCGTGCGCGGGAGCATGCGCCCTGCGAACCGCGCACTAAACCGCGCATGCGTTATGAGCGCATCGCGCTGTATTTTTCTTACTATGCGACTAAGAGGATAACACCTGAATATAAATTAACCTTTATGCACTATTCGCAGCCATATTATTTATCCACTCCGTGTTTTTTTTTTAAATATTTATTTTGAAAAGGACTTGGTACAGTGTCATGACCATGTCGTCCTCATAAAACCAACTTAAAGTAAAACAGTCAACTTAACATCTAACGCTTAAACCGAGCTTAACTTGTTTGTAAAACATTCTGGCCTCATTAGAACAAGGATGGGCCAAAGTGCTATTACATTCACTGACGTCACAAAAGATATTATTATTAATACTAAAATTTAGCTGCCTCCTCATAGGCTCATTCCGAACACACTTCACCAAAATATGGTGAACATCCTCAACTACACCACAGTCAGAGCAGTTGGGCGAATCAACCTTACGCATTAAAAATGCAAATTTATTTAGTGGAATGTGTCCAGAACGGATTTTGAACGCATTAACAAGATCCTGTCTCTCCATGTTACATGAGTCAAACCAAGAATATCGATAAGGGACACATTGTATTGTTTTATACCAAATTCCTTTACTTAAAGATAATTCATCAAAGAATTCTTTGATGTTTGTAAAATTCCGTGGTTTGTACGCAAAACTTAGATATAGAGTGACGAAAGAAATTTATGGTGCCCAAGTGGAAGGTACAGCTCGACCAGGCCACCCTAGAATGACGTAATTGGCGACAGATGAAGAAGGGCCATGTCAAAAGTACCCGGAATAAAAGAGCTTGTATGCCTAGGTTTAGATGGGGAAGAGGCGAAAGGGGTGTGTCTGGATCGTAGTAGATGGAAATCTGTAGTCTCTGCATATCCCCCTGGGAGACAGGCGTGAGTATATTATGTATGTAACTTAGATATAACACGGGTACAAGAAAATCAAATCAATGCTGGCGAAGCCAGAAGCGAAGAAGAATAATATAGGTAGTCGACGTGAATAATGTTTTATTTTAGAAGACAAATAATCAATCTGGCATATACAGGGTGTTTGGGACATCGATGTAAATATTTTGGGGGATGATCAAGGAAGTGATCTTGAACATTTCTGACTGAATTTACTATTATGCAAAGTTTTGTAGTTTTCGAGATACAGACATTTTTCAGTTTTGTTTACTTACAATTGGGTAACTGCATTTAAAAAATAATAAACACTATTTATGGCTAAAAATATGAATTTAAGTTTTCACTAAAATTTACAAAAAAAAAACTGTTTCTACGTACAATATTTAGCTTTATGTTTATTTTCAACACTTTTTGAATACATTTATATCGTTTATTTGTTCAATTGAAGTGTATTAAGAAATAATTCAAGATAAAATTATATTTTTAGCCATAAATTGTGTTTTATTCAAATTTTAAGTAGATTATACTAAAAAATGTATATAATTCGAAAACTACTTAACTTTGCATGATAGTACATTCAGTCAAAAATTTTCAAAATCACTTTCTTTATCATCCCTGAAAATTTTCACATTGATGTTCCAAACACCCTGTATAAACTTGAGATTCTATTGGTACGTGCCTCCTCGTATAATGTTTCTACTATAAATAGGGCTCCCCATCATCACCCATCACGTTGGGTCCGTTGGGTCGTAATTATCGTCGGTAAAAAGCGGGTGTACCGAGTGTGTACTGCATTACACAGTTCACACTCGAGAACACCTCTGACACCCCCTCGGGGAATCATGTCGATATATTTATATACATAATATCGATAAGAAATTTCTTGATATTTAAAATGTAACTTTAATAATTTCTGACTAAGACAATTCTTATGATTATAATTAATAATAATTATAACCGTAATCTCATTCTTATTTTCATATAAATTTATTAATGTATCATAAACTGAGTTTCTCAATCCTATTATTATGTAATGAATGTATTGTATAAGTATTAAATATTTAAATATTTGAATGCCTTTTGTTAGTCAAATATATAAAAAAACAGCATTAACCTGTTCAGACAATTTTCGATCGCATTAAAACGGAGCGCGAACAAGTCTTTTGAAAAAAGACAGGTAAGGTCCTGGAGCCGTATTTTTGAATCGTTCGTTTTCAATTTTCGTGCGAAGGTATATTTCCATCTCACGTAGCACATCAGAACTTGTCATTTGCAAAATGAAACAGGTACATATTTTCGCACGTGAATTGAAAAAGAACGATTCAAAAATACGGCTTCTGCGGGCCTATTATGTATTTCTAGTTGCCAACTGGACTAAGTGCCTACCATCAAAAACATAAATATACTATCGAATTTCGATTTTCTAAGGATGTGTTCGCATTTGAAATGACGTCACAGTTCGTAAATAGTTCAATGTCTTCTAAAGGCAATTTTGAAAGTTCAGTTTTTATCTATGTTTTTGACGATAGGCACCCTGTCCAGTTGGCCACCTAAGATACAGAATAGGGGGGCTGTACTAAAGTTGTAGCAAATCAATTATCTACGTCTATTTCTCTGCGCATATCTACGCATTCTTTTTGCGAAAAAAATCATAATTTCAAATACAAAATTAAACATAGGGTGAATAAGTTATGTAAACTCGTAGTACATTGACATTGGTACGTTACATAATATCATACATTGTACAATTAGTGTACAATAAACACAACAATATGTGCAGTAATACAAAAGACATCAACGCGGTGCCAAAGTAAAAAAATTAAGGTAGCTAAACACTTAGGTACATTTATTCGCAAAAAATACATACATACATATACTCACGCCTGTCTCCCAGAGGGGTAGGCAGAGACTACAGACTTCCATCTGCTACGATCCTGACACACCTCTTTCGCATCTTCCACATCCATCAGTCTAGTCTAGTCATAGCTCTTTTCGCAAAAAATACGAGATTATTTTATATTAACAAAAAATATCAACGTATTACATACCTAGTAGAATATCACGTTGTTAATTTTGCATAATCGCGAGGTCATGGAACTTTTCTAGTTGACATTCCCAACATATCCTAGTGTGTTACCAAATAAATGATTACAATAAGAATTCTATAGCCTTATAGGAATACTGGTCCCACACTGTCTGGTTGAATGAATGATTACTAGTGACGTCATTATATGAAATCAATGCCTCACTGCCAAAGAAGAACAAAAGTAAAAAGATGAATTAATTTTAAACTTCGAACGTATTCGTAACGACCAGTTTTAATATTTCGAATGTGAAAACAATGTTTGTATTATTTTTGAAAATCGAACCACTCAGTAGTGTTGTCTGTAGTCCGTGGGACACGAGACTTGGGGCATCGATCACAGGACGTTCAAGAATAATTGCGGTCACGGCGCACACAAACCGGGCGATACCGTTTAGACTTTTACACTCAGAAAACAAAGCAGACATTCTTAAATTTTTGTGATAAATTTAAACAATAAATACTGCCATGGCTCAACCTGCAGTATTCGTAGCTAAACAGCCATCAGTTACAATTTACTTGAGTTAATTGTGGTGAAATTAGCAAAATATTACTTTTTTACTGTTTGTCTCAGTTGTCATTAACAATTAAGTGTGTTAATAAAGCCATTTTAGATTTTCCTTTTTTAAACAGCTGCGGCGTCAATGGTTATATACCTTTATCTACTCCCATACTGCAATAAGGTAATTGCAACATCAAAAGCAGTTTTATTACCTACTGTTTGTCGGATGTTATAATATTACATTATAACATAGCGGTTCTGCGCTGCGATTGGTCTAATTTATTATAACACCGCTAGAGAGCCAATGAACAACAAAGACGAGAAATAAGCCCCGAACCTATTTCTTAACCCACGCCCTCTTTACCCTGATTGGCCTTTAAGGCAGCATTATCCGGGGTTCATGCACAAGTGTTCTTCTTCTCATTTTTCGTGAAATTGTTAGTTGAAAATATTATAAATAAAGACGATATCTTTGATGGTCGTAGATAAAGCATTGTGTGCAACTGAACATAATTAGACATTGGGATGCTCGTGCAAAACTTTTACGAAACTTACTTCGTTCGTTTCGTGAACAAGCACTCGTGTCCCAATGTCTCAAATTATGTTACAGTTGCACAAAATATTGCTTTTTAACAGATCCTAAATCGAGCTCGATTAGTTGTCCTTCTTCTGAGTGTACCTATTAGGAAGGTGAAGAATTATAATATGTTAGGTATGTTTGTTTATTGTGCTGTGGTTTTGTGGTCATTGTGAAGCAATATTATTAAATTGTTGGAAATAAATACTCTTCTAAATGGACTAAGGCCGTTTTGAAAGATTTACGTGAGAGAATAAAACCCACAAAAAGGTAATAAAATGTTCATATCAAAGATATCAAATGCTTGTATTTTTGTTAAAGGGTACAATTGTAATATATTTATTTTTGAAACGATCAGCGATCTTTATTAATAATAACTGAGTGTTTTCAATGTTGATACTTATCATCTAACACACCAATTTCCCGCCAAGGATAGCCCGCAGCGATGGGGCAATATGGAAAATAATAAAATGTAAGAAATAGAGAAATTTGCTCAAAGCACTCTCGTCATCGATTTTGTGGAAAATAAAAACTGCATGTAAAGCATTTTGAAAAAAAATTCAAGCTTTCTTGGAAGTCATATTTGAATTTATTAATACATAGGTAAGTCATTTTTAAAAAGCTTTGAATGCAGTTTTTATTTTCTCCAAAACCGATGACGAGAGTCCTTGCAAATTTCTCTATCTCAGTTTATATTTTCCCTATACCACATATATAAGTAAAATAGTATTATGTCTTCATATAAAACGGCCGAAACGCGCGCTTCCAAATCTCGGTACACACCTCATAGTAGGGGTGCGCCGCAGTTAAGTACGGAAGCGGAGTGTGTAAGCCGCCATCGCTACTCGATTCCCGCGCATTTATGTCGACAGCTCTAATGCGTGCGTCTACCGAGCGTTGTTTCAAGGACACTGCCCCAGATGTAATACTGTTACTTATCAGTACTGTGCCTATACTAATCATCTCATCGCGCTATTCGTTATGTTTTCGTAATAGCTCACAAATATTTAAATTGGCTTTTTATATTGTTTAAGGCCCTTAATACCGCCAAATGGATACGTTCTAAAGCCTACTCCTCTTTTATGGCCAAACCAAAAATATTGAAAAAATGTATTATGGATTATCAACTCTAGGACAACATATGCAACATTTTTCTTTTTCGTACCACCAAAACTTCTATATGAAAAATTGTTTCAACTGAATGGTGTTTTTTGGCTTGAATTTCCTACTGTTCCTAAGCGGCTTAGGTGATTTAATTAATTTATGCTTTGATAAATAGATAAACTTGATAGCTATAAATATAACATAGAATTATTCAATCGAACAATGACGCCCATGTGAAAAGTATTAGTTTCTCCTATTTTACCCTTTCAAGGACGCAGCGAGCGTCGTAACAGCCACCACGCATTGTGCACTGATTTGAACGTTATTTCAATGTCGTTTCCGTCGATATTCATACAAACAAACATCGAGCTGCTAATTTGGCGACGGTAATCGCCTTAAGCTGAGGACTTCGTACTCTATGTATATTAAAACTTGAATGCTTGTGTTGGTACTAAATTCAAGAAGCGGTATTCCAAACTTGAGATTTAAAATAATTGTATGTCCGAAGCCTCCATGGCTGAGACTGACTATAATAGTAACATCACTAGTGTCCAAGCCCTGAGTGACACAGGCAGCGGCGCCGCGGGGGTGCTTGCTAGAGCTCACATATTTCTCATTCTGTCTGCCCGTTCCTACCTGGATACGTCTCGGCACAGGTGGATGTCAGGTCAGGATTCAGATTCCGGGTAATATTGGTTTTGAATTTCTTAATAAATGTCTTCCTGTTTTTAAATTCAATTAGGGAACTTTCATTAAGAAAAATAAGTATATCTACAGATAATGAACAGAAAATCACTTGTACTATCCCACAAATTTATTTAATACTTCCTGACCGGTTTCGCCTTTATGGCATTATCAAAGGAATTAATATAAGATCTTAATTACACAATAAATAGTTTACATCAGCCAGTGCGATCAATGACACTTACACATTTTTGTAGTGAGGGTAATAGTTAACTTATCCGTTCTAGTAGATACGAACCGAAAAACTTTTTGCCTAAGAGTGGGGAATTTTAAATTCATGTTATGTAAATATAAAATAAAATTGTTATTGTAAATAAATTAGAATTGATTAAAACAAATAATAAAACAATAAAAATAATTATAATAAAGTCATTAAATTTCAAATTATGTAAAAATGTATGCATGCAATGTCAATTTATAAAAGTTAATCTCTTTAGTTAAAATATTGTAAAAGGGGGGAACAGACAGCAAAGACAGTTAGAAGAACAACAAAGAAATCTTTAAGTTAACTAAGGGAAAGGATTTTTTGATATAGGAAACGAAAAGTGCATGTATATTCCATCAGTTTCAAGCTAGGTATGTAAAAAAATATATAACGGCCCAGTAGCTCTATCCCGTAATCATACAACCTCACCAGCAAGACTCGAACACCGGGCAGGCTCCTGCAACTTGACTCTACAGGCTCATATTCCCAACTACGTGTTACAAACTCCTTGTCTTAAACTATTCAGTGAGCTACACTCGGCTGCAAGTCGCCCGCGACTCGTTTTTATTCCATTTTCATAAACACTGACCTTTTTTTGTCGCACAGTCTCCGAGCCAGAAAAAAAGACATCGACTTTTGTCAACGCCTTGATTGATATGGTAACCTTCCCTTGTTTTAGCAATACCCCGAGTTCTTGTTTTTTCCCTCGCCCTCCCTCGTACATTTTTATTTGCCACGTCGAAAAGGTTTGACATATCACTAAATTGTGTAAGAAAAATTACAATTCTTAGGATTTTTATACCGGTGGTCGGGCAACGGGAGGTGTTATAAATTTTAAACGTTTTTTTACTCTTGAGTCACCGTGCATTGTGTAGGGAATTGTATGTTTTTGTGTACGTATTTTTATAGTTTTGAGCTCTACCTGTTCTAGGCGCCAGTGGCTGTGACATTTATGGCCAGGATATTGGGACAGCATTAATGTCGATATTAATAACGAGGAAACAAGCCCACGGGCGTCCATAAATTGTTACTCAGACCCATGCGCTTGTTTTATATTCTTGTCAAAATATAATCTGACATGCTTTTGTTTTTTTAGTAGTTCGACGTGACTTTTAAGAAATGTTTAACAATTTACATTAAAGATAATCTTTATTAGTGTATCTAATAAGCGTGTGATAGTTCTTGAAGATGAGTTTGTTAGGAGACGGTAGCGCTTCTTTAATAGAATAAGGTCTTGTATACATTAAGGTAATCGAACGACGCGGACCGAGTGGCGAGTAAACGATCGATTTGGAATTAGAACGCGAGCTCGATTTCACGCGACTCGGAGCGGGGAGAATCGATTCACCGCTCTGGATAGGGTTGGGACTCGCTTCGCCTGATTAATTTTGTTGTTTTTGCTTTTGTATGAGCTGCGTACTTTGTAATAAGATGTCTGTGATCATGATAATATGATCTCCATGCATATTGGATTAAAAGATGTCTTATTCATAAATTGCAAAATGTTTAAAAATCGAAAAGGACAATGATATGTAGATTCAACTTTGTAGCAATGTAGTCTTTATCACTTCTAAAGGGCTGAATTAACTAAGGTTTTCTTGACATCACTTAGTGTGCAGATAGCTTATATATATTATATAATTATTAAATTTATTATTAAAACAATTAAAAAAATTATAACTCGATATATTTCGGCCCTCGGTATGGGGCCGTCATCAGTCGAATAATTATTATATAATTAGATATACAAGATGACTTTTTGATCATCGTCCAAATTCATATTGGAGGCTTGGTAAGTAAGTAATCAGCATCATGAATTGATAACATTTTTTGTGAAATTCGTATAATGAAATTTCGACTTCCCATAGTAATTCACTCCCAGTCCTGAGGTAATCACTATGGGGAGTGGAAATACCATTTCATGAATTTTATAAAAGTCGTTATTGATTCATGATGCTGATCACTTACCAAGGCTCAAGTATGAATTTGGACGATGTTCGCAAATTCACCTTGTATAAGTAGTCACAAAAGAAATTTCTATAAATATTTAAAAAATTAGGTATTCCGAGTTCCTGCCCCCTCGGGGACTCATGTCGTGATAATATATATATAAAAAAAATATGTATATAAACTGCATCATTTTGTAAAAGAGATTTTAAATAGATCAGAAGATAATATTAATAATAATATTTATTATGATCTACCTAAAAGGCTTGTCTATTACGTTACGTGCATTTGGATTTCTTCACACATTTGTTTTTCGCAAATTGCTCGATTTGCTCGTTAATTTCTCCGAACAGTTAATTTATCGGTAGCCGAGATGCGTCCGCGCAGACGGAAGACGTCCTCTTTGATTTAAGACCTCAAATTGCGAGGCTCAGAAACACGGAGTGTAATGTTGCTCGCTCGACATGTACAATCAACACTCGGAGTATTCCGTGATTTAGTGAACCCCTTCGAGAAACTGAGTTAGGAGAAACCAAATACGAAAACTGTGGCTTCCGATTTGTAAAACCGGTTTTAAATTTTAAAAAATGTATTGCTAAAAATGATCAAAATAAATAGTCTGATTGAAAATGTGTTAAGCTGGCACATACCTTTATATTTTTACAGTCAGCCACCACAACAATTAAATGCATTAAAATTCCGAATGGCATTAGCAAACTACCGTGTTACGTTATAATCTCCCCGGCTAACTCCCGCCTGACTGACAGCCGGCCGAGTGGCTGGTGGCTACCATGACGCAACCGACGAAACAAAACCAAAAGTCGATCTTATAAATATTGCGGGTGCCCATCGACTTCCTCTCGACAATTAACATACAAGCAGGAAGCCAAAGCTGTCATTAACCCGTCAGCGCGCGCAGTAGCACCAACTGTTCAGGAGTAGACCAATCTGATTGTACCTGTAGGACTGTCAAATTGGCTGACTTTCCCCTGATTTTCTATCTAAAATTCAACTTATGGTAGGTCGTCTTCTTGCTCTTTTCCTCTCGACTTTCTCTTTGTAATAATAGTACTGAAATCAAGTGACCGATTTTCAACCTCAGGCATCATTACATTTGTAAAATTTAATTAACTGTCTACTCTAGCTTACTGTTAATTTTTGTATTTCTGAAATCTTAAAATAAAAAATAAGCTAGCGTAGGTAATTTTCATTTATCTAGTAGTAAATAATACAATGCTCAATTAAAACAACATCAAAACTCCTAATGCCTGTGGAAACAAAAGCTCAAAAAATGAGCTTATAAAACATACTATAAACAAATCAAGACTACAATTGTATTTTTGTCCATACTTTTATAGTTAAGGCGATATGTAAATATTTTTGCGTCTCTGTTACTCTACAACGTCTAACAGAAAGGTGTAACCATATTTGAAGAGCTTATTCAGTCAATGGTATAGAACAACTTTTACTATGGAACAAACCCTGTATCTAAAAAAAAATATTAACTTTTTCATAAAAATGCAATGCCGCTCGGCTGAAATGTATGGAAGGTTGTTCTACACCATTGACTGAATAAGCTCTTCAAATATGGTTACACCTTTCTGTTACACCTTGTATATGCGAAAAAACCCTCAGTGCGAGAGGGACGGATTCGAGGAAAAGTAACAAAATGTCGGTTTTTTATTAATATAAAATGTTCTTAAGTTGCTATACAAATTTTGTTTAACCAGGTCCTAGATACTCTTAAAACCCATCTAACAAAGTATAATCGTAGCCCATATGTCATTTCAAATTGTCAAACCAGGAGAAATGGTGTTGAAAAGCACCTCATTTCAGTAAATATTTTCATCGAGCCGAATTTTTCCAATCGCGTTTCTGTTTAACAGATCCCTAGAAAAAGATTTCAAAAATAATTTTAAGTTCTAAAAGTGTAATTTTTTTTTCCGTAGCGCCTTAATTATCCGAAGTTGGCCGTCCAACGGGACCAAGGCCTAAAGTAAAGCGATGAGCCACCAAAAACCTCTACACAAATCATGGTTTACCACACAGCCAATATAATTAGGACTCGAATGCCTTATAAATAGAAATAAATAAACGTGGTGCGAAGTGGCAGGCCACAATTACAGAGGCGTCCAAGCCTGTTCAAATTGTGGCCTTGCACGGCCAGGGTGTCTCTAACTAATGATGGCACTCCTGGCTGAATGCAGAAGCACTGTTATAAGCATATTTAATAAGCTTACCGTTCAATATTTGATATCGGGACACATGCCTCGAGGTGGGTTTGTGTGTTTCGATCTCCATTTGCATATTCGTCTCTGCTTTTGAAACGTTCATTTTTATGTCTGCTGGCTATTCATTAATTTCTTTACTTGTACGCCTCAATGGAGTATAGCTTTAAATGTGTTAAAGAAACTTGCTGCGTAAAACGAACCTAAATATTTATTACTAGCCTTTCACTCGCGGCTCCGTCCGCGTTTATTTAATCATTGCCCCGTTTCAGGCTAGGTGGTTATTTTATCAACACTTCTTATAACCTATCTGTTGACTATGATCAATACAATTATAATAAAGGAAACCACATCAGAATCTGTGTAGTGGTTCTCGATTTTAAATAGAACATACTCGTAATACATACAGACAGAGGAAAATTCTAAAATTTTAGTATTTGCTTCAGTACATAATATTAATTTAAAATCAAAGAATTTGCAAATATATTCAATGTACACAGACATGACTTTTTACTCCTTTATTATTAGGATAGATATGTGCATAAGATAACAGCCAAATTCATATCAAAGCAAAGAATCGCACTGCACAAGATAAATGACCAAAACAACATTTGTATATAAACACTATATAATATTACATTCATACATACACATATTCACATATACTCACTCCTGTCTCCCAGAGGGGTAGGTAAAGAGTACAGATTTCTATCTGTTACAATCCCGACACACCTTTTTCGCCTCTTCAACATCGATCAGACTAGTCATACAAGCTCTTCTATCCCCGATACTTTTGACATTGCCCTTTTTCAATATTATGTCGACAATTTGGTCAGCATATTTTTTATCGTTACTACAAATCTTTAAGCTCCAAAAAACAAGAATAAATAAAAGAGAATTTCGCAATACCGACTCAGCTATAATATTAGGTCCTTTCATACGAAATTGATTTGAAGGAAACTTGATTTTCAGTGGTAAAATTTTTCCATTTTTTCTTAGGAATGACAAATGCAAATTTTATTATTTCTTTTGTATATGAATGAGACTACATAGCTTACTAACAGCAACATTCATTTAATTTTTGAAAAGTGTCAGCTGTAAAAAAATATTACGAATGTTATCATGGAAATGGATGGCATTTAGGACAAACTGTTTTTGTCAAACTGAAAATAAAAACAAAATTTAATACGTAGATGTAAAACCTTGAAATCAACTTTCAAACAAAAAACTAATATTAGAAATAGCTATTGAATTACAGGAATTATGAACTCATGAATCTGTAAGAAAATTTCGCCAATTTCATAGCACCCAATATAAAACCAAATCGATAAAAGTGTCCCTCAGTGGCGTATCTAGGTAGCTATGGGCACGGGTGCAACAATAAAATTGGGGCCCTATCTAAATTGGTTAAGTTTTATCAACAAATATATAAATACTTTAAAGGTGCAAAGCTACTTCATCATCAGTTCTTTAACGCCCACTGCAAGGCATAACAAAGCAAACCTAATGTGTTACGCAATGACGAAGTAAAAAGAAATTATAACAAATGAAAAGTAAAATTATTTATTCAATTAGGATATTTAAATAACTCTTTCGAACGTCGCTTAGGGGCTCGAGGGGACCCCAGAGCGTGTTGGCCCCGGGGTACTGCACCGCCTAGCCCTCCAATAGCTACGCCACTGGTGTCCCTAAGTATGTGTAACGGTATCGGAAGCACTAAATCCCTGCAGTAAGTATATTTTGTCACCGGTGTGTAGTGTAGGCTGCCCACGCGCCACAGTTTACACAGCCTGGCTGCTTCCGCGTCTGCTGACTTCCCTTTACTCATTCTAATACGAACACTGCTTCACTTCGAGTCCAGTTCCACTTAGTTATAGTTTTATTAGACTATTCTTATTTGAATTCACAATTCTTTCTCCATATGTTTTGATTTTGATTTCAATCAATAATGGAAGGAGATTTCGTGACTAGAATAAAAAAAGCTTCGGTGTTTCGTAGACGTAGAGAAGAAGAGTGATAAATATAGTGCCCAAGTGGAAGGTAAACTGGGTATTAAGATGATGTTGCGGAAGCCGGAAACTGGGAAATAGTACTCGTACATACGAACAACTTTTACTACGGAGCCACACCTCGAATCGAGAAAAAAAAATCAGCTGTTCCTTTAAAAAGTTACATAGCTACCCGACCAAAATGTATGAAAAAACGTTTTTTTTTCTCCTTTTCTCAATTTTTTTTTACGAAATGTTTTTCTGGTGACCGAGAACTATTGCCAGTTTTCGGCTTCCGCAACTTCATCTTAACACTATGTATAAAGCTCGACAAGGCCACCATAGGACGTACGTTTACCGACCAAAATGGCGACATATGATGCTTGCACTTGATGAAGTGCACTCAATAAAGTGCAAGCTCAGAAGCACTCGGAATAGAATAGCTTGTATGACAACATTTATAGCTGTTGAGGAGGCGAAAGGGGTGTGTCGGGATCATAGCGGATGGAATATGTGGTATGCATGTATGTGATCTTTCCTTTTTCTCCGACTTTTAAAATTAAAAGTAACACTAACGTACTCTTTCTTGTGCTTTTGTCTACCTAAATATAATGGCTGTTGCATATGTATCGGCGCATCAGCACATCGCATCGGCGCGAATCACTCGACGCGTAATTGACGTGGCTTACACTATTCCCGATTCCGATCACACCGATTTACGCCCCGATAGCCTTACAATACGGCAAGCAATATTTAGATTATATGCTTCCCTACATATAAGACCAATTAAATCATGTTTTCTCATTTTATGGACAATGGATGGAAATACTTTCAATCAATCATCTACATTTACGATAGTCATTATTTATCGATACGTGGCGCGCCACTAATCATTGAAAAATAATTAAATTATCATACCTTTAAAAGTTATTGCCTTTATATTATCGTCATAAATTGTAGAGGAAACATCGAAACAGTCCATTCGGTAGCTAATACGTCGGATATAGGCAATGTTCGAAAGATAAACTGCTACGTATAGAGTGATCACATTGTCCTGCGGCGTTAAAGAATCAAGACCGGTCTTGGACTGGACTCTGGTAACGAGCCCACCGTATACAATAGACCTTTTAGCGTCACAGTGGACGCGCGTCAATCGCGGCGTGTCGCGCGTCGCTTGACGTCAGTATACATGGAGCTTTATTATGCTTATAGGCGTTATTATTATTAGACGCGATACGCTATCTGAGGCATTAAGCGTAACAGGCAAACAGGAAAGCTGGATTAACATAATCACGGATCAAACAATGATTCCTAATTCCGTATATGTATGTTTGTATATGTATATATAGATTTATAAATATATTATATTTAACCTTTATGAGCTTTTTATTAATACTGTTATTAAAACAATTAAAAAATTATTATTACTCGATATATTTCGGCCCTCGGTATGGGGCCGTCATCAGTCGGCTGATGACGGCCCCATACCGAGGGCCGAAATATATCGAGTAATAATAATTTTTATATATAGATTTATTACTTTGCAGCTACTGTCTGAGATGCCGAATGCAAAATGGCGTCAACAGTCAGACGTAAAATTTCATGGTTTTTCTTTCATAAGGATACCTTCATTAACCACTCATTTTTGTTTCGTCTTTTTTTAGTGATTATTAAGATTATTTATGATGTTTTTGAATATTTAATCAAGGGACAAAAATGAATAAAAAATTCATTCAATCATTTATTTATTTATTACAAATTCAAATTAATGGTGAAATTGAGACATTTCATTTGATTCAACACATTCATTTGCGGGATTTGATCCTTATCAGTAACGTCATCAAGCTACAAACAATAAAAAATGTTTGTTTTATTTTTCGACCTCTATCCGTGAAGAAAAGTAAGGAAAAAGAAATTTACTAAAAATGTTGTAATCTTCATAATTATAACGTATCTTTTTCTACAATTCAGCTAATATTTCCAATGAGAATTTATTTATGTTTTGAAAAAGCACTACTTGCTAGTCTTGCTACCTCAAAACTATTACTAAGAATGGGTATTAGTTTTCGTAAGGTAGTCTGCGTAGATAGATTTTACAAGATAATGATAATTGAACCATGTTCATGATAATAATATGACCAACTGATCATGATAATATGACGAACTGAGAAGCAGATTTACAAAGGACTCCTAAAACGCGAACGAGTTCGATTTATAAAAAAATAAAACCTACATACATATCCGTGGAGTGACGTGCGTCCGGCGTCACTTAGCAGCGCGGGAATGATGTGACAGGCCTCGCTGAACAGGATTCCTTTTTTAAATTTCAAAATTAAAAGTAGAACAAAAACCATGATACGTTTTGAATCTGTTCCATTGTGTTCACGTTTTGGAAACATTTAAATGAGCGAACGCTGGCCGCTTTTTTGTGCAAAGAAATCTCCGATTCGGCGTTTAAATACATACACTTTCGCGGTTTAGCGCCATGTTTTTCCCACTTTTTGGTCCGTTGAATGCGATGGATCGCGTTGATTTTGTCCGATTAAAGATTGTTCTTTAACAGCTTCCTCAACATAAACACAAAGGCATATTGTTAATGTAATCCCACTCTTACATAATGACTCTATATTATTGGAAGCCGATGTATAAAGGCAGTGAGGTACCTGTATTTTTCTGCGTTTGCTAAGAGGAGGGAGAGGGCATTGATTGCAGATATTTCGAGTGGCAATATGAATGTATTTATTCAGAGTAGAGGGCGGGCTCCGACTAACAATGCTCTGGTTGTCGCCGCCACAACGCTACTGATGCTTCAGGGTTGGCTCTAATATAATATCCAATATCATCTGAGGTCGTTGTAACAAACTAGATAGATCATGATTTCTGACCCTATTTTAAGAGTAGGGTCAAATTTTACTGTGGTTCCTGGGCCTAGTAATAAAAGAAATGGAAGAGAATTTGGAACTATACGGTATAAAAAAGCTACTTTTTGATATCGACGCAACTCGTCTATTGTCCGAAGTACATAACACTTGACAGACATTTACATAATTAAAGGTTTTTTTAAAGCACTTGTATTTATAACTATAGCTTTTAACACAGTTCTCATAAGATTTTAATGCAACAGTGCAATTTAAAAGAAGATCTATTTCCCGTTTTATGACGCCCCGCCGTAGTATTCCTGTAATATTTTATATCCCCTTTCCCCCATCAGAGTGATACAGACAAGTAGCAAGTGAAATCGTTGGATGGATCGATACGGTTTAGATGTGGTGGTGGTAGCCCTAGACCTCGGCAGAGTAGTGAATCTCGGTTGACACCGCGGCGCGGCGCGGTGCGGTGCGTCCTGGTGGTCCGCGCGTCAACGACGTGCGCGTGCGCCGCCCCAGCCGCGCTCTTCGCATTTATTTAGGACACATTTACATAGCGAATAATACGCGCATTCTCTCTAAATTATGAGCAGTAATAGCAATAGTTGAACGGAGAATTTTGTTGACCTTCCTCCAGAAAAACACTGAACCTAACATATAATTTAAGTAAGCTATTATAATACCTCAACCTTGTTTGTATTAATATTAAGAAAGTAACTTTTTTTTTTTATATTTATATAATTATGTAATGCTATCTTCTCAAGGTATATATTATAGTGTGATATTAATAGCAGTCGTGTAGACCGATACATAGCAAGGTTAGCAAGCTTATAAAAAAAGTAATTTAGTAGCATCCAGAGAACTCTCTGATTTCCTGGGATAACAGTAACCTGCTATAGTTCTACATTGATCATAACCTAAGTAGCACACAATTTAGCAATAAATAAGCCTTTAGCCAGTGTTATGCTTTACTAAAGATATACTATTATAAGGTTAAATAATATTACTTGGCGAAACTCAAAACATAGGTAGTACTAAAAAAGTTCCGAATTTCGCTTAGCTCCCATACAAACAGTTGTTCATATAGACTAGTACTACCTATGTTTTGAGTTTCGCCAACTAATATTATTTAACCTTATATAAGAATTTTAGGTGAGATTCAAGAATGCACAAAGGAGAGTTTTTCGAGTCTTGTACAGCCTTACAAGAGTCTATGCTATTGCTTTAGGCTGTTTAATTGAGTAGACTTATTCTCTTATAATACCATTAAGTTTGTACAACGCAGTAATAAAATGCTTTTGAATATGTAGTAACACTACTATCTACACAGATGAATCTTGATTTTATGCTTAATGCTTAAGGTGCTTTTGTAAGCTTTAATACAGATTTGGGTGCTACCTCAGATTAAAAAAAACATAAAGATGTAGTAGTTCTATTTAATTCTATTTCTTCATTTCACCAGGACTCTTCTAATTCTAATGGCATAGCAAAATAATAAAAAAAGGAATTGGAGCTGCTTAACAAATCGCCACTTTTTAAAATGGTCATGATAACCATTCAAAATATCTTAATAAATATCTTAATATCTTAATTATGACCTGATTTAGTGATAAGTTTAGAAACACAATGAAACAAATAATAATTGATTGAGTTCCTGACACCGTTCTTTAAGGAAATGTTTTTTTTTACTCAGCATTAATCATATATAATTTTGTTTCCATTATTTCTTAAATCGTTGTCATTTAAAAGGCGCATGAAAATGGAGCTGTAATTTAATATGCATATTTACAGTAAAGTTACCACCGCACTCAAAATACAAAGGTGTAACCATACTTGAAGAGCTTAATCAGTCAATGGTATAGACTTTTACAGCCAACTCTGTAATCACGAAAGAAAAATTAACTGTTTTATAGAAAAATGCAATGCCGCTTGGCGAAAATGTACACAAGGGCAGTTTTTTTTTTCAATTTTTACATTATAACATATTGTACAATCAAGCTGGTTAAGCCCTAATGCAGCTCTATACCAGCAATTTCTAAAACCTGTGCACCCCTAAAGTTTAGTTGCCTAAACCAGACATTAAAGAGCTCAAGGTTGGTTTATTTGGGGCTTCTCTTGGCATTACAAGGGCTGTATATCTGCTTACTCAGCTTTTGTACAGCTGAGCTTAACCAGCTTTAAGTTTCGAATGTATCTATAATCTAGCTTTTATGCAGCTGATGTGTACTTGGGAAAGCACCAACTAAATAAAAAAGCTTCCTCGTTATTTGTCAATAGTCGCAGTAAGATAACGAGCACATAATTCAAATTCAAATTCAAATAGTTTATTTTGCAAAGCAGGTATAGATATATACACTTTTAACACGTCAAATTTAATCTAATAAAGAAAATATATGTAATAAAATAATAAATGTACATGAACTAAATTAAAGGTTTATTTAATTTATGTAGCAATATATTTACGATTATAATTATAGGTAAAATATATATTATACAAGGTAAAATCCAATCAGCCGCCCGAACCCACACCGGAGACCCGGCCAGGGACCAGGAACAAGGTTCAATGATCACCAACCGAGCCCCCAGCACGAATCCAGGCGGCCGACCAAATCCCATCCTATATACTACATACTAATAGGTTACATATGTAAATACATGCCTACCTCCGCCCATTCGATTAGTCTTGCTAAGAAGAAGGGCAAGAAACTTAGCAAGATCATGTCTTTTTTTTTTCAACATAAAACTTATACTATACAATATATGACTTATATCTACTTTAACCAAGGGATAATGCGTGGATTAGAATTTTGTTAAAAATAACCAAACGTCCCAACCCAATCAGACGCAAATTCAATGGAGGTATCAATCAAATAAGTTCTGAAGCCAGAACACACACGGTACAATTAAAAAATTACCAACCACTATTCTAAATTAGCAATGTTCCGACCGTGTACGCACATTGCGACAGCCACCGACGACGTGTACCCCGTTTTGCTCGTTTTGTCCTCTCCTACCATTGTGTTCACCGCTTTACCTTTGTTCAGACCCCATATAAATTGGACCTCAACGTTCGGTACAGTGACAGGTATATTTGAGTCGTCGGGTTTGCTCGATAATTAATCGGTATTGTTAACTTCGATGGGCCACCCTTGTTTACTGAGCACGGGAATCCGAATCGGGGTTTGTCTTGTTAAGAGCGGTTTAGCTGCCGGATGGTGAAAAACTGACCGTTTTCTAATTAATTGAAACAGGACACTTATATTCAAAATTTACTCCGTAGTTCCTCAAAAAAACCTTATTACTAGTATATGCTGCCATCGCAAAGTTTCCATTGGTTTATGTAAATTAGAACTTAAAAATTTAAAACTTTAAAATTCTAATTTACCAATATAAACTTTGCGATGACAGTTTACACAAAAAGTTTTTGTTGAGGAACTATTGAGCAAATTTTGGATATAAGTTGTAGAAAAAGGCGGGTTTTTCACAATCGGGCTGCTAAACTGCTCTTAAGGCGTTTTAATTTGTTGGTGTGTATTTAGCAGAGATATGCAGCTTCAGCTACTAAGAAACTGCTCTGTTTTATAATTTTCAATTATTTCAAGAGTACAAGTTGACATAACTCTTAATTCTAGACTCTCTTGCTGTGACTAAGAAAAGTCGTAACTTTTCTCATAAATCGTAAAATAGCAATAACCATAGGGTTTGACAAGGAGGAAACTTAAGGCGATATGCGAAAAAAATACGGGTGATTCTTTTTTGTGTATTTTATGAAATACACGGAAAATTATAATCAGTTTCTGGTATATGCATTTTGACTATATAACCTAGGGATTTGAAATTGTAAAACATGTTTGGATAAATTTTCCTCGATAGAAATAATTGTTGAAATGAGGTCTTCAAACACACTTTTTCTCCTCGTTTGACGAATAGGAACCATAAACAGAACTCAAACATATTTTATTGGGTGTGTTTCAACAATATCTAGAGATTAGATATTTGAAATTTTACTAGCTATTTTAGTTTTTTTATAAAAATTATAAAACTAACATTTTTCGCCCCTCTCGCACTGCGCGATTTTTTGCTTGGAGTGACAGGGACAATAATAAAATTCGCATAGCCTCTTAATTTTGAAATAATAAAAGTGCTGCATTATAGTAATCACCCAACAAAAGGTATGAACGGAACACTAAACATGCAATGTTATAAATCTATAAGACCTATTTACACATCTTGCCTATAACAAACATAAAGGTGGGTAAAAAAGAAAAAACATTTTTAAATTCCTACTTCATTAATAGTGCCGGGCGTGCAAAATTGCATAAGAATATCTTACGGACTCGCGTGCCCTTTGTGAATATTTTTTTTTAATAGTTCCTATTGCAATACCTATTTCACGGTCCCTTAGTGCGTACATTACCTTAATTAATTAGTTTAATGAATTTGCACTAATGATAATGTGTTTTTTTTACCTCTTTGTAACTGCAGAATTACTTTAACGCTCTTAAGGGGCTGCACTATGCTAAAATTCAGTCCTGCTCTAACGCGTTTGTTTTTTAACTCTATATCCTGCTGTTATCAGTTGCCACGCGCGCACTTCAGTTTTTTTTTAATCGTGGCTACATTATGACATTAACCATAATTTCTTTATGTAATGAAAATGGTTTTTTGTCGTTAGTATCTGCGTATGTTGGTTTCGTTTCAATCGGTGTTGAAACATGGAAACTGAATCGCTTTTATCGTGAAATTCATGCTTTTTTAAAAGTAATATAATTAATAGAAGATTTAAAGTATGTTTATTTATAAAGTGTAATTAATAATTGCATTGAGTCACAAAAAACGCTATATTTTTTTCAAATTTTTACCATCTACATTGACGGAACTGAATCCAATACGAAACTGATGTTTAGCATTGTGGAGCCCCTTAAAGAGCTTTTTACACACACAAACACGTTTTTAACACTTTTTTGAAGTAGTAAACAATTAAAAAAATATCTAAGGAAATATATTGGTAATATTGGTTATATACACTAGACTGTATACACGATGGAAACACTATTTGATAAAGTTGATACAGTTAAAAAAGATTTCCCTACTCTTTTATATAAATTAGTAATTTGATATTATGATTCATTTACTAAAATAAAGTCCATAGATGAATGGAGCGTTTATACACGATAGTTTTTTTATTTATTAAGAACAGTATGATGAAAATAACAACAAAAACATTGAAAAAGTGCAACAGTTTGGTTATTTTCTTTACTCTTTACTCGAGACAGAGAAAAAGACAGAGACAAAGGCAAATGCTCGGTGCGCCTGTAAGGTTTCAAGGAATTTGTAGCGCGTGAAATAAGTAGTGTCATAACAATAAAATATTAAATGTTTAATTTAGTTTTTCTATCGGCGGTTAACTTAATTGGTTCCCTATTGTTTATATGTTTTTCCGTTTTCATCTATACAGAAAACTCCTTTTTTTATACAATCTTAACTTAACATTTGTGTCGATTCGGTGCAACACGACTTAACTTATTTGACAGAAATAAACTTCATTTGAGCGTTCTGTCTTTTTTTTTCTGTATCGAAAAGAAAAAGACGGTTAAGGTTAGTGATATCAAATTAGTTATGTTGTGTTGCGCCGAATCGACACCATTCTCAAACAATTTCAGTTTTTTTACTCTCAAACAGATTCTAACAGAAATAAAACATTATTTATGTTTTTCTGTATTTTTAGTCAAAGTATCATTTCATTATTTACTATTTAGCGCTCAAAAGTAATAAAGATGCCAATAAAGAACACCATGGCTGATCCAATAAAAATGTGTATGTAATTCAGCATGGACAATGGCAGCAGCTGTAGGTTAATCATTATTAAAAACAAACACTTCTTGTATCAGTTAGCGTCGCCATTAGGGACCCGTAAGCTGGTAAATGACGGTGATAAACTAAAGTTGTACAGACGTGTGGCCTGCGCCTGCGCACGCGTCTTCCACCTGCCCAATACAATAACAGCCTTTGACCTTATCCCGTTTGTAATAAAATTCTTTTTTCTATCAACTTAAATTTTGTCTTCCACTTGAGTACCTCTACGTTTTAGGTCAAGCTGTGGAGAAATTACAGAATTTTATACCCATTTATGACAATTTACGGTGTAAGAATTGCAAACTTTATAAGTTCACCCTAATGATAATTCCGAAATATCTTTTTCAATGCATGTGCTCGTAAAGGCCCACTTTTTATGCATCAAAACCGAACAGAAAGTCGATTATTTTGCCCTAGGGCTTTATTATTATTATTTTTTTTTATTTATTTACAATGGTTGGCTAACCTGCAGCCTTTCCTGTGTACCATAGACGTTATACTTTTTTTTCCACCGTTTAACGGCTCTGGATACAGTCCTTTTGAGCCAATTATAATTTAAAGTTCACAAGATTATATTTGTTTTCATTTCCTTACACTATGCATTGAAAAATGTAGTATGATACACGGGCGTAAAAGCAATAAATTACTCGGTTACGTTTAAAACACTCGCTACGCTCGTGTTTTAAATCGTCCTCGTGATTTATTCCTTTGCGCCCTAGTAGCATAAACTACTATAAGTACATAGAACATGGGATGTATATAATTAAGAAGCTCCATTTTTTCTTGCTGAAAAAAAAATTGTCTATACAAAGTGACATTTTGATCATCGTCCAAATTCATACTGGTGGCTAGGTAAGTGATCAGCATCATGAATCGATAGAACTTTTTGTGAAATTCATTTAATGAAATTTCGACTTCCCATAGTAATTCACTCGCAATCCAGAGTGAATCACTATGGAAAGTCGAAATTTAATTTAATGAATTTTACAAAAATCGTTATTAGTTCATGGTGCTGATCACTTACCAAGGCTCAAGTATGAATTTGGACGACGTTCACAAATTCACCTCGTATATAACCGAAGATTTGTCTAACCATTTCATGGAAAAAGTGACAACCTAAATGTAGATAGCACCATAGACCAAGTACCTATATACGAGGGGCATGCCAAAAGAAATTAGATACTCGAAAATTATAAAATTTATTCTTTATTACAAGTATCGATCTTTTCGAAGTATTCACCCTGAGCACGTATACACTTTTCCATACGTCTGAACTAATTGGAAAATACCACTGACCACTCTTCTTTAGACACCTCAGAAATCTCGAAAATATAGGCAGCCAGTGCATCTTCTTTGCTTTCAAACTTCTTCCCCTTTATTTTTTTTTTTGATTTTTGGAAACAGGTAAAATCACAAGGTGCTAGGTCAGGGGAATTTGGTGAGTGAGGGAGGATTGACGCATTTTTTGAGTCGAAAAAATCAAGTGTTTTGGCAGACGTGTGCGACGCCGCATTGTCGTGGTGCCCGAGAAGGCGTCGGATTCCTGACTTCGGTCGCTTGTCACACCAAGCTGATATTACTGTTGGAGCACAAACTGTCACATACCATTCGGAGTTCATCGTTCTTTGATTCTCTAGCACTACAGTAGCAATATGATCCGTTTTGCTGAAAAACGAGGCGACCATTTGTTTCTGTGTGCTTCGTGAACGGCGACATTTCGTTGGAGTTGGCTCATCTTCAAAGCACCATACAGTCGAATGTCACTTTGTTTCGGGATCATAGTTATAAAGCCATGTTTCATCACAAGTCAGTATATCATACACATTTTTTTTCTCGCCACCGTCGAATTTATCTATCATGAACAGGCACCAATCCAACCGACGGTCTTTCTGTTCATCGGTAAGTTTGTGCGGCACCCATCTCAAACAACATTTACGGAGAGAAAGGTGGTCGTGAATTATGGTTTGCATTGCTGCTGATCCAATTCCCTGTTCTCGCTCCAGCTCTACATACATAATTCGTTGGTTTTCGCGAATAAGTATTCGACTGCACGAACGTTTTCTTCTGTGACCGCGGTTGGCAGCCGAACTGTCTTCGCTTCATCTTTGAGACATCCCCGTCCTCTTTTAAATTCAGCGAACCAATTAAATACTGTTGCTCGCGAGCAACCAGACTCACCAAAAGTAGTAGCCAAAAGTTCAAAACATTCTTGAGGCTTAAAACTTTTTTATAGTCATAATAAATCATAGCGCGACAATCACTTCGACTGAGCTCCATTGCTGCAAGCGAATTCCCGCCAGATTCTCGGAAAAATGATGCTCATCCAAATGAAAAAAAAAAAATGAAGTGCGTTCTATTTTCAGATATATCAACAAACAACCAGCCTATAAGATGATATATAACTTTCCAGTGTCAATCAAAGGAGTAAAGAGTATCTAACTTCTTTTGGCATGCCCCTCGTATTACTTAATAGTCTATGATAGCACCCATATAGAATTTGTCTATAAATAGCTTACCTTCTCTTATGTTATTCAATTATAAAACAATTTAAAAAGCAATTGATATGCTTACTTCTTTTTTAATCACATTTTGGTCTTGTTCTGCTGAACCTATAGCCTCGTAACCACATTATCTCATGATGTCAAGACCCTGAAATTTACTTACCACGTATTTTGGTCTGTTTAATTAAAAAACAGCGAGAAGATCGACGATGTCGCTGTGTGAAAAAAAGTCACAATACTGGCGCGATGTAAAATTATTCAAACCATACAATATATTTGTTGAAAACATGTTTTTTTTATTTCTTATTTACTATGCTAATATGCTAATAGTAGTTGCATGGCCACGTCTTGCTTTCGCGACTTACAGTCAATATATAATTTGACATAATAATGTCGAGGAGTTATTATTAAAATTAGATACAACCTAGGTGCAACAATAAATAACAATGATAAATAACAAACTAAAATTTACAGCAAAAGAACTGATTTTGAATTACAAAAGAAAATCAGTTTTGCTAATTTTATTACACTTTGATTTGATAATTGCTATACAAAGAGCTATTTCTGAAATAGACAAAACAGTTTGGTTATTAATTTGGTTCAATGTAATTCTCTTTTTATTTCATACTAGCTTTTGTCCACGGCTTCGCTCGCGCTGATTTTGTTTGCATTTTCCCGGGATATAAAGTAGCCTATGTCACTCTCCAGCCCGTAAGCTATCTCTTTGCGAAAATCACGTCGATCGGTTGCTCCGTGAAAGAAGGAGAATCCAACCAACACGCTTTCGCATTTATAATAGGGGTACGGATTGTATTTTGTTCGAAGAATAAGGCACATGTTCCAAAACGACAACACGAAACTCAATCTTCAAAGCGCAGAGGTCAATCTGGTCCCAATGATTGTCATTCTCCCGTACATCGTGCGTTGCGTCGTGAAATTATTAAAACATATTAAAGTGTACCGCTTAACATTACGTCTGTCCGAATATCAGCTGTCAGAATGAAGCCACGCGTGCGGTGACTGCTACCGGGCGAGGCAGCCCCGGTACATCCAATGGATGTCATCCATGGAACTTATCTTGATTCGCCAAGGTCTCTATGGTAAAGGTTCATGACCTTATGGAAAGGGACACTAAATAAAAGTATAAAAGAAAACAATAATTTTTGGTGTCATTACAAAATGGGCCAATTCTATAGATTTACCCAACGCATTTCTGCCATTAAATATTTTAACACATTTTGTGGATGTAAGCGGCTAGACAAAATATAAAAACCATTAAACCATGTTTCAATAACTTGCCTTGAACTGGGAAAGTGAAGCTACTTATCATGAAGATTATTAACATGTAGCAAAATATAATCCTAGTAATTTATTTTTTTAAATTGATTAATAAATAAAAAAAGTTAAATAGCATAATTTATAACATGTGCGTCGCAAAGAAAATTTATTTTGTTTAAAACATTGCACATTTTGCAAAATTTATACAAAAAACAGACAAAAAAAACAATTATGGTGTAGAAAGACGGTGGCACTTATTGATATTCAATCTATCTTGAAAAATACATAAATACATATAAAACACGGAATATTTGAGTCCTAATTGGACGAGTTATTCAGGGGAGAAAAATTGTTTTTACTTTTATTTTAACGAATTTATATTGTTTAATGTTTGTTTATATAGGTATATTTATAGTATATATATCTTTTTTATGACTTCTCTTTATTTTCACCGATTATCTTCAAGTATGCTTTTAACGTCTTTTGGATTGGCTCCAAAGGGCAACTGGTAGAGTATCAAAATTCAAAATCAATATCTGAATCCAGCCCAGAACTTCCACTACGAGTATAATTGAAAAGATGTTAATTTTGAATAAACAAAATCAGAGATTATTTTTTGATGGTATCTTAAATCATAATGCATTAAGTTGGAAGCGCCCGTGCTACTGCCTGCTGCCCGTCCGTCCGTCAATGTTAAAAACATATGATGGGTTGTGTTTAAAATACCGCATATTAACGAATGTTTAATAAGAGATTATTGATTAGTCATTGCTTAAATCCTGTTTAGATGTTCGATTTGGAGTTCGTTTTAGTCTCCTCTGGCAAACGTTTTTTGCATCTAAACTTTTTGTATTGCATTAATAAAAATACGTTGCCATGTTGGCAATACGAGGATCGCAAACTGTTTAGAGCTGTTTCGCAGCCGGATTGTGAAAAACCTGCCTTTTTCTAATTAATCGAAACAGAACACTTAAATTCAAAATTCACTCAATAGTTAGTTATTCAACAAAATCTTATTGCCTATGTATTGTGTATGTTGCCATCGCAAAGTATCTATTGGTTTCTGTAAATGAGAACTTCAAAAATCATAAATTTTAAAATTTTTGAAATTTTAATTTACAGAAACCAATGGAAACTTTGCGATGGCAGCATACACAGTACATAGGTTATAAGGTTTTTTTGAATAACTATTGAGTGAATTTTGTATTTGAGTGTTATTTTTCGATTAATTAGAAAAAGGCTGGTTTTTTACAATCCGGCTGCGAAACCGCTCTTAAACATATCGTATTTAGGTATAGTAGCTTCCTGCCTGACATAAACAGAAGCTTACAGTTAGTGTAATAAAAAAATGTTCATTTCGGAGAGCTTCCAAAGCTGGCAGTAATGAAGGAACATTTAAAAAGCATCCCGTTGTCGTTTCGAGTTTGATTCCGAGAAGTCTTGATTTAATTAATGCAGAAATAAGCACTCTCCTCGGGTACCCACGTAATGATCTTGTTGCCTCTTCATCGAGGCTTATCATTTCTCGTTAAAAAATGATCCAATAAAAGAGCTCCGTAAACCCTCAATAAGTTACCGAAAGCGAGTTAAAATCTCACGCACACCCATTGTAATAACGCATACGCTCTCAATATTAAATTTTAACAAGGTATTAATTAAAAAAACTAAAGCGAAATATCTTTAAAATGTTCTCAGGACGCGCTCGGCCCCCTCGCGTTATTTTATTTTTAATTTAATTTTATTCGGTGCTGGTCGGCCGGGTCGGCCCGCCCACCAGTGATTTAAAATTTTGATTTATCGGAGGCGGTGTGGAGTCGGCCCGGGCCGGCTAGTGCACAACCATTGCCTCGCTCGTAATTATAAATATGACGCGGTGCTAAACTGTCCGAGTGCTGACCTCGTGACCCTTCCAACATCCTTCGTCTCTCGATCCTTTGCACAAAGCATTCTCTAGTTCACGAAGCACTTTTCCCACACGAAAGTTTCTACTATAATTGTGTAATTGTAATAAAGGTATAAAAATTTGCATGTTGTATTGGCCGGATTGGACGGGGGCCGGCAGCTGCGCGTGCGGCGGCCGAGTATTTACAACTTCCGCAACCACGCAGCTTTGTTACGGAACCCTGCTGTCTTTCATTCACTCACTCACGATTCCTTAATACACCTGTTTCGTTGATTAATTGTTTCAAGGTAATATTTGAATCGAATAAGTAACGCTAATATGTAATTGTTATTGAAATGATTAATAAAGATGGCGCCTATTAATTAGTTAATTTTATACGTCTCGATCACACGCGATTGTCATATATTTACAAGGACATAAGAGAGCATTGCAGCTGCAACCGAACCACGGAATTGTAATTTTTTAGTTGTAACTAGAATAATGTGTCAAGTATTAAATTTTTGTGCTTAAGGGTTGACCCTTTGGATTTGTAAAAAAATCTAAAAATAAATAATTATAACGCTCAAAAAACTACCTTTGGTTAAGAACAATGAAAACAAATAGTTTACTAAATACTCGTACAAAATCATATGTTTTTGATATTATTTAAGGTGAAATTTATTCAACAGCCCGAATTTCGATTAGTATACCTTGTCTGACCCACCTGAAACTTCATATGTATAGTCTTCATCACCTACTGAACCTCCGATTAAAATTTGGGCGGTTGAATAAATTTCACCTTATACTTTAGTAGCCAAAAAAATAACTAATTAATAATTTTCTATAGTCGTGAATCTGTAAATTCCTACAAAAATATGGCTTTACGCCATTGTTAAATAAAATTATCTTGAAGCTTATATTATACCATCAAAATTAGTTTTTGCCTTGGACGCATAAACCAGGTTTTTGCCTATTATATTTGTATTAATTATTTTTAGGTACAATGTGTTCTTTTTTGTGATATACCTGTTTCTTAAGATTTCATTGCAAATCCAAACGATCAATCCTTAACATAAATAATGTAAGTATCACTGTGCGTCTGTGGCATGATTTTGCTACCTAAATCAAACATTTTCGTCCGAGAGAACGACGACGCGCACCTCCGTGCGGTCGGTTGCCATTCAATGCTAATTCCTTGATATGAGACGCGAGTTAAACAGAATTACCAACAGTTAGTCGCCTCCCGGACATAATTCCAAGTTACTTTGTAATTTTGTTTTAACTTGAACCAGCTTTATGTTATTTAAGTCCGTGTCTTATTTTATGAACGTCTTAAATTGTCGCTCGTATGTCGCTAATCTTGTGCACCTGTCCCTTTAATAGAAAAGGCCATGTAAATAATGGGTCGCTGCCATCGTTAGTTCATTTAACGTAATTGAATGGTTACAATTAAATGTAGATATCAATATCTTGGTAATTAATCACATACTCCACACCTAAAAAAAGTTATGGGTTCAAAATATTTTCATCATCATCATTTATTAATTCATAAACAATATAAATTGTATTTGAATAAAACTACTAAAACTAAAACCTTAATGCTAGCTAAAATTAAGAAGAACACAAACTTTCTCAAACTTATCACAATTTTGAGAAGTCACGTTAGTAATCAAACATATTATTTGATATTTACATACAATATAGGGAATTATTTTGAGCATGAGTTGCAGAAAAGCTGTTTTAAGTCGTCCAGCGCCATCTTGTGTCAAACATATTAAGATTAAATGTTTTATAGCAAAACCCTTCGCTTTGAATACTTTTAATATTATTAGAGTGCATAACAAACTAGAAATAGATCAGAAACAAATTTAAAAATACAAATATTTTGATAAAACTTCCCAAGCCAGAAACTAAGGTGAGATACACATGGAAATATTCTTTGGTGCTGAAACTGAAAACTTTATTCTTATCTATGTCTCCCACATCAGTTTTATTTAACAGGTAATTAATTACGATTACGCCTGTGTACAAAAAATATAACTTTTTCACTTATAAATGTTAATTCAACTTTCAAGAATAGACATGGTAAGATATGAAGTTGACAGCTAAGGTCTTTAATCCGTTATAATCATAATGTATTCTACTGAATTAGCCACAAGACTCCTTTAAAGTATATGTTAAAGTAGGGCCACTGAGTGATGGCACTTATGACAGCTGCAATTAGTGATGAGGTACATTTCAAATTTCGGTTAAAAATAAAAATCAAGTGTGAGTTTACTCAACATTAGACACGTCATTCAACATTCAACATAATGATACAAAAGGAAAATGTGCCAAAACCAGTGGCGTAGCTATCGGAGGGCTATGCAGTGTAGTGCCCCGGGGCCCCCAAGAGATGTTTAAATATCTAAATCGAAAAAAGTATTTTACTATCATTTATTTTCGTTTAGTTAAACTTCGTCATTGTTTTGTTTTTAATTAAATATTATTGCGTAACTTGGCGACCTCAAACACGACCTATAAAAAATGAGAAACTTTTTTTCAAAAATTCTTTGTTTCTATACGAATTCTATTGCACAATAAAGCAACATTCAAATCAAAAAATAATAACCGAAACAAGTAGTGCATCACTATCAACAATGAAGTATTACATTTTTTTAATTCACACTTGCTTATAAATAATTACGATACTTTGTAGGCATTTAAACGTCATAGGCGCCATCACTCAGTGGCTCTACTGTAGTAGTTTTTCTTCAGGGTGATTAATTAAAATTTCTCCACAATTAATAAAGAAATTCCCCCATACATTTTATATTCCAGTTTTCCTTGACACGAGATGCTATCAGTTGGCCTCGTCCTGCGACACGATGATGCATCCAGGAATGTCTCCATCGATCATCTCATGATCCTGCGCCCGCGCACATGTCTGTTTGCTATTTGCGCATACATACCACGTAAATAAATCTGTTAACCCTGGATGGAGCTTATTTGTGAACCTTGATGGCTGTAGGTCTATTAAGGGGCTACGGAAAAAAAAAAACATTTTTGGAACTTGCATATCTATCAGTAACGAAGGTATTATTTTGATCAAATAGTATATTATTTTTGGAATCTTTTTCTAAGGCTCTGTTAAACAGAAACGCGATTGGAAAAATTCGGCTCAATACAAATACTTATTGAAATGAGATCTTTTTCGACACCAATTCTCCTGGTTTACCAATTTGGAATGACATATGGTCTGCAATTATATATTATTAGATGGGTTTTAACATTATCTAGGACCCAATCAAACTAAATTCTGATAACAACTTTAGTACATTTTATATTAATAAAAAACCGACTTTTTGCTTCTTTTCCACGAATCCGTCTCTCTTACGCTGTGGGTTTTTTCGCATATGGAGTAACAGGGACGCTAAAACTTTTAACATATCGCCTTGAGAATTTTCTGCTTATCTTCATACTTCTGCTATACTCCTTAGGTATTTGTTCAAATAATTTATTAACTAATTCGTCCAGCTTTTTTTTATTTTATCTGGATTTTAGGATAACCCGGAGGTTTTCCAGAGTAAACGAAGGAATGTTATCATCTCCTGGCTCCAACATTACCAAATTATATTTTTTATGTATAACAGGTAAATTATCTAAATTATATAAATAGGAAAACCGCAAATAAAACAACAATTAACCCTTTCACTCGGATCTGCCGATCCGAGCTACAATCTAGACTGTGATCCAATATTTTACAATTGTTTTAGCGATAGTGAGAATTCAACAGATTAAATGTGTAATAATTAAGGGTATGTTCATAAATTACAAAGATACTCGGCAGTCAGCCATAGAAACGGAAAGTCTATATTTAGTACTCATATTTCGAAAATCATCGGTTTAATCAAATCAAATCAAATCAAATCAAATATTTTTATTTCGGACTAGGCCATAGGTGTTAGTATTACAAACAACTTATTAACTATGTTAGTATAGTGCAGTTTAATCAAGCTGCAGTGGTTAAATTTCACGTAAATTTCTATATTTTGTTAAATAAAGCAATATAGCGGAATTTTCGTGCGTTCCACGTAACTTTCTACTCGCAATGCTCTTGCGCATCATCCATCAACTTCTGCCCGAACTAATTAGCGAACTATTCCGAGTAAAAGTCTGCATTTTTATATACTAACAGACAACTTAATACCCGGCCTATTGTATGTGCAGTTCTCAAACTATAGACCTAAGAGGCTTCACACGCCGCTCATTGCGAACATTTTATGACATGCACTAAAATAATCACATGAAACAATGAATTTCATATTCAGAATATAAATTAATATAAATAATAATTTTATTTTAAGATTATTTTTCCAAGGTCTTGACAAAAAAAATGCTCGTATATACTTATTTTAGTCTGGAATAAGCCTTTGCGCCCACTGACTCGTTAGCAAATGTTTAGTAAAAAAAAAATTGGATTTCTTGAAACTTCTGTAGAACAGTTTTTTTTTAATGTCAACCATTTTTTTCTGTCTGTTATAGTTGATTGAAATGGGTGTTACTTTGCGGAAGTCCATCATGAACTTATGGATATAAAGGTTCAGCGGAATATTGCATATTATTAATATATCCGTTTGTTCATGTTTATGTAGTCGCGATTCTCGTTACAAATTCCCATAGCTTAATTTTTAAAAGCTTTTTTTTTTTTAGAGAAATTAAGTCATTTTATTACATGGTTTTCATTATTTTGGTATACAAATTAACCATTATTTTTTAAGACTTTCTAAAGAATTGTCCGATATGACGTCACTTGAGAATTTTAGACATTATACGGATCGTGATTGAGTGATTTGTCTACTCATCTGTCATCCAGCTGTCAAATTAGTTGGAAGCAAATTATTATAAATTTATCTTGATAGAAGCATACATTTCTAAACAGCCATCTCTCAAGTTAAGTGACGTCACACGAAGGCAAATTGTAGTTTTCGTAAAAATATTTATCATCATGGAGTTTTTTAAACAACAAGTTCTAAAATACGGCTTATTAACCTAAATCTCGAGATGGTTTTCAAATTAACACACCTTAACATATAATTTAATATATGCGAATTTTGAACGGATTTGAACAGGGTTTTCACGTTGTAATGGGAATAACTTAGGAACTTTTTATTTTTTAAAAGGAAAACCTAAATTTAAACGTTTACTTCTTTACAATTAGTGAACAAATAGACGGTGTATGGTGACAGTCATGTGAAAAGTTGAGCGCGGACAAAACCGCGGGCAAAAACTTTAAAAGGCTGTGAAGGAATTGTAAATAAATAAATAAGTGTATGAGTACACTGGTATGAGTTTCGTTTACCATAATTTTATCAAATCAATTTTCAAATAATTTCTTAACGTCATCGACGATTTTGCTTATATTCTCCGGGTCCGTTATATTTCTCTACTTACCTTTCATGCCATTCTTCACGCCAGACACAAAGGCTTCGCTATAAACGTTTCCTAATTTGAAACCACCTATACGAGTACGTATAATATACATTTGTTTACTATACAAGATAAATTTATTATATACTAACGCGTGAAAATAAAAATCATAATTTTCTTTACTTATTCCGAATCTTGTAAGTGAGTCAATCAACTTTTTTTGAGTCTTTGGCCAGTATTCAACCACAAAATTTACTATTTGGCTCTTTTCCTTCCGAAAATGGTTTTGTTCGCTAACTGGATAATATCGTTACATTTCGAAATAAAAAAATATTATGAATTCTCTATAATTCTTAACAAATTTGTGTTAACTCAGGAGACGAGTTTATCCCGAGTTAGTATGGAAAAATTATTATTTGAAAATATTATTTGGAAATATTATTTGATTCAAAAGATATTCAATGATCTATTTATCTAATATTATTATGTTTTGCAAAAAAGGTACGCGTTAGACTTGCTTTTTTTAAAGAATAAGCAGTGCGGGTAAAAAAGTTGACTGATCCAAGTATCAGAGAAGTTGCCGCCTCTTTTCGGAATGAATTTTAGGTATGAATTTTGTTAGGCAACGTCATTTCTTTTTTGTGATGTGTGGTTTTATTAATGTTACCTGTCTATTTATACCCGGTCAGTGTAAAAAGTATTTAGAAGAGCTGTAAGTTTCAATTAATATCAAATGCACAAAGAATTTGCCATTAGCAGTAACGTATACCATCACAGCAGGTTCGATTACGATTCGGAATACGTCCTGATTTGAATCTTGTGGAGACGGTAGAGACAAGCGAACTATTTCATTTGATATCCTTAGGGCATATGTAATAAGGGCGCGTTTGCTCTGATCCAATGGAACGGTCAAGTGTGTCCAGGTGCACAAGCGGCAGTCGGTTTGATGTGTCAATCTGAGCCGGCCGCGATCGGTATCGCCCGATGGCTCCTATTGGGCAACCGCCACGCTTTGTTATCCTAACGGATTTATGAAATTCGACGGCCCATGATCCGAAATTGAACGCAACTACAATAACTCGGTCAAACTTTCCTCTGCTTCTCTACCGCTGTCTGATTCGACTGAGATACCCGGAGATAGATCGGTGATCGATTTGCATAGCGGCGGCGCATATTAACCCTTAAATGCATGGTGATGTAAATTTACATCAACTCATTTAGCAACGAATATATTATTTATATATAAAATATTTTTTAACATTTTTGTTACTGTGGCACCTTTCTAAAGGACTATTACATGAAATTAAACGAAATGAAAAAGTACACCGTTTTATTTGCTTTTTTTTACATAAACATATATTTTTGTAGTATTTGCAAATAAAATAGTACTAATCTGAAAATAAGTGGTTGCGAAAAAAAACCAAAGTAATTTGTTTATTAATTATTTTTTTTGTGTTTGAAAATACAGTTTTTAATAAACTCGTGTCAAATAACTGTTCTGACGGAAAAAAAATAAAAAATAAAAAAAAAACATTTTCTATACAAATTTAAAGAAAATCATGTTTTTTTTTATTATATTCGATTTTACTTCTGAAACAACGAAAAAAATTTTTTTTTATTTTTCTCATATCATTTGACTAGTTCTCTATCATTTAAAAAGAAAAAATCATGCATTTAAGGGTTAACACAAAGAAGCGGAGTAGACAAATAAATTGCGAAGCTAAAATGAATGAGCTTAAATGAATTTCACACTGAGCCAATTTCCCTCTGTTCTTCCACGGCCCGCGAAGCACACAGGCAAGGCAGTGGCGCTATGGTCCGCACACAAATAAATCGTAAAGCGAATTTCCCAACATGGCTTCCGCGGTTCAGGCGCCCGTCGGGAGGGGGGAGGAGCGCGGGCCGCGGGGTGGGGGAGGTGCATCTTCGTGTGAAAATTTGAAAACTTTACGAGCATCGCCTTTCTTTATTTTACAATCGTTGTTATAACGCGATTCAAGAGCTAAAGATCTAATCATAAACTCTTTCAAGCAGTCAAGTCAGCTTATTCGCATAGTGTTCTCAGCAGTCAACATGTTTTTACAAACTTCGTGTTTTTCAGATTCACTAAATTCCATTTACATTATTTTACTAACACATTTCGTAGCGCCGTAAGTTTTGCCTTTGAACGAAAGCTTGGATGATATTCTCAAAGGCTCAAAAGATCCACTACATCAAGTTTTGTCGACCCCGGCTCTATTGCAAAGCTCTCCGCCCATATACGTACAGATATACCAACCCTTTATATCGTAAATACGTACACAGAAGCGCCTCTATCTAGCTACACAGCTGAAACTTTGTTCGTGTGAGTGAACACGATGAAAATCTTTATTTTCACGCTCTATCTCTCTTTATCTAATCGCCCCGGCCAGATAAGGACGGAACTCCGGAAAAACTGGTGCGGGGCGAGAGGTAAAGGCTACATCGATTCTGCGCTTTCACTGCTAGGGGCCGTGTAAACCTTTAAAAACAGGGGCCGTTGCCGTGCGATTGTCATCTCTAACCGTATACTGAAAAGAGGGAAATTTCAATGAGGAGTTATCTCGGGTAAATGGATTGCCTCCCCCTTGGGGTTCCCGTAGTGGGATCTAGATGGCGTAGATACGCTGATACGGGCTTTGTGTGTGCTATGAGTGTCGTGTATAGGTTAAGGGTTGTCTATGTGTGAAAGCGCATAAGTCTGTACTTTCCGGCTACAGATGTGTATGTAAAAGCATATCAAAGCAGTTTCCGGGTAGGTTAAATTTTGCTTGTGTTGCGAATATATGAGGGGATGTCTCCATCCCTTTTTGTAGTATTATTTTATGTTTTAACATAGATAGGTACATAGATTAGGAAACGGCGGAGGCTGTGATTTGATTAGATTAGGAGGTGTTTTGAGGAGAGGGTCGAGAGATAAGCCCGATTGGATCTACGAGGGTGGGCCATTATGGAAATATGTTTTAATGTCGCTGGTTTATTGAATTAGCCAAAGTTCGTGTGAAGTGATGCGAGATTAATTCGTTTGATGTGTTCGCTACTGATAAATTAACGGAATGTTCATTGGTTTATTAACATAATGGCTGTTCCCGTTGTGTTGGTGAACAACATTCATAATACTGATATTAAAATAATGAATATCATCAAACGACAATGGGGACTGAGTTTAAAGCGGTCCAATTACAGAGTAAACGGAGAGGATTTTACTCAAATGCCCTTATTTTGTATTGAAATTGTCCACTTGGTAGAGACACAAGTCTATTATGCTTCGGGTTCAGTCCGATCGGTGACAAAGGGGATGTTTTTAGTCCGATTCTGTGACAAAGGGGCCCCTTGATGTCGTCACATGGCGCATGCTCTTTGAGTTTACACAACACTGAAAATTAAAGCACTTCCATTATCTACGGAGCCTCCTGAACACTCAGAGTATCTCTTGTTTGAGTTTTTTATCTCCGAACAATGTCGGCGTGCGAGTGACAAGCTTTTTTCTTTCTGCTCGGTTGTTTTTTATTCTCTCTGTACATTATCGATCCGACTGTGGAATGCTGTTGACAGTGAAATGGGTTTGATAATTAATAAAACTCTTCTGTGGGAATACAGAAGGATTCGTGGATGTCCCTATAATAAATTACACGAAGAACATCGAGTTTACCATCTATTTTCGTTTAGTTTCGAGGCGGTTTAGTGCGCGTTCGGAGTATTAAATCTGAAGCGACTCCCATAAAAAATGACCCGAATAAATCCGCCCATAAAATTTACGACGTTTTCCAGTCATTTCAGCGCTTGAGGAGCGAAAGTAATTCGCTCATAAAATTAGAAGTAAACAGCCGTTTTTCCACGGAAATAAAAGGGGCCCCCTTCGGGCCGCTTGACTCCTGTAATCGGCTTAGCCGCGGCCCCTCCGTTGATTTACTGGTCTCCCAGGGCCCCCCTCGCCCCACTGATGATGCGTGCCGGTATAACCTGATGAGGAACCTTATCTGCAGATTATAAAATTGGTTTGGGGTAATGGAGTCATAAAATCTAGAATTAATTCGACACCAACTACATCGATCTCGTCGGTGGGAAGACTCGTGGTTACATCTCACAGCTAATACTTGGAAATCTAATCTTATTCCAATACAAAGGAGCTGCCATGACGCGGCGGATTTCGACGCGAACCATTTAATATTTAGATATTCCAATATGCAGGGTACTGTCGTGTCGAACGGTCTAATAAGGTGAATGAGAATACATTAACGTTTCTACGATAATGACCGTAGTTCTTTAACAAACATGCAATGGAAACCACTGCTTAAATATTTGCTAGTACCCTTTCATGACTTTACATTTATAACTCGGTAAAATATGCACTCTACTAGTTATTACAAACATTAATTTTACCGTGAAGTTATATAATATGGATACAATTCTCAAGTGTAGCAATGTAGATGTGAACCACTTCCGATCACGAGTGTACGATATTTCTTCCACAAACTCCAGTCAGTTACAGAATTAAACGGAACAATCGGCGGTACAGTCACGATAATCTACGCTAGTGTACTATTATATTAGACTCTAGTTACCGAGATTTGAACCCGTCCAGCATAGATATGTTCAATATATTATTTTATATTTAGGGTTCGATCTAGAAACTAAACCCAGTTTCAAGCACCTGCTCCGCCGCGCCGCGCCGCCCAGCGCCGTGTTACCTATTTCGTTCAAAACTATCATTATTTTGTAGAAAAACTCCTCCTTTGTTTATACAGATAACTTTTCATGCTTTATTTCTCCAAATCGAGTACTTTTTGTTCGATAAATGACATGACAAATTAATGGATTTATTATTATGAGTGGGATTGTGCGCGGGTTTTTATTCTCTTTGGTCGAAATGCATTTTTAATTGAGTGAGGCACTTTTGTGGACTCAGTGTGATGCGGCCACCGCATGCCGGTTATATTTTTTGTTTGATTGACGGGCAGTAATGGGCAGGTGCGTAAGAACCGATAGCTACTTCGCTTTTTTGATTCAAGCGGGTGCCTCCTTGTCAGACGTTTTGTTTTGCATCCTGTGCGTTTTTATTGACTATGATTGTTTTACTTGAATATTTATGGTGATAGTTGCATTTGCATATCTGCTTTTGCATAAATTCTTATTGTTCTTTTTTGAAATGTACTTTAAACAACAAAATAAGTAAAATAAAGTAGTTTTGTAAAAAACAAAGATCTGTAAAATGTGGCAGAGAAGTTTGTCGGGTCTGTGATGTAAACATTGTTTGGGTTCCGTGAAAAATAATACCCTTCATGAGATTTTTTTTCCTGATTACGGTGTTCTAACAACACTACAAGCTACTCAAGAGTTACGCCTCGGACAGACAGACGCTGAAAATTTGCTAGAAGGGTTTCTATTTTTCGATTAATCTCTAAAAAATCTAAAAATACTTGTTAAAAATGGACGAATTAAAAATATATTTTGGGTTAGCGGTCTGGGTTACCAAAAATATCGTAGACCAGCTAGCAGCAGCTTTGTTTACCCATGTCAACTATACTGGATGTTAAGATGAAGTTGCGGAAGCGGAAACTGGCGATAATACTGTTCGTACAACTTAATACTATGGAGGAAACCCTCGAAACGCGAAAAAAAATCAGCTGTTCCATAGAAAAGTTACATAGCTACCCGAACAAAATGTATGAAACAACAGATATTTTTTTCTCAATTTCTCTATTTTTTTCAAGGAAAGTTGTTTGCATGGACAAATACCAGTTTAACAGGGCCATCACCAGTTTTCGACTTCGGCAACTTCATCTTAACACCCAGTATATAGACACCTTTATATCCTAGCAGTGGTAGCCCAGTCGGTAGAACGCTCTAAACCTTGAGACCCGATTTCGAATCATGCTATCGAGCATGCACTGATGAGTTCATCGTTTTTTTTTTTTGCATATTTGTATACTTATCACTTGTAATATTATAAAAACGTGTAATATTGTGCCCAAAGTATGGCGATAAGACTCCCCCCTTTTACATGGGGGATAATCCCATGTGAAAGGGGGCGAGCCAAGAGAAGTGGTGTTACAAGTGTTACTGTTCTAGTGACAGTCCACACTCGAAATTACCTATGACACCCGTTTAAGTCTACGTGTTGTGACGACATGTTTTTTATGTTATGTTATTTCCTAGGCATGGTATGCGAGTAGTAGACAGCCATAACAGATAATGTTATGTTTCAGTCGTTACAGAGCGCGGCGAGACGGGCCGGCACGTCCTGCGCCAACTGCAAGACGACGACTACGACGCTGTGGCGACGGAACCAAAACGGCGAGCCGGTCTGCAACGCGTGCGGCCTCTACTACAAGCTGCACAATGTGAGTACCATGCGGCTACTACCTCTTTGGGTACCTTTAGAACTGCGTTGCTGTGGGAGACCTGCGGGCCATCAAAAACATAGATATACTATCGAATTCCGATTGTCTAAGGATATGTTCGCATTTGAAGTGACGTCACAGTTCGTAAATAGTTAAATACCATCTAAAGGCAATTTTGAAAGTTCAGTTTTTATCTATGTTTGTGACGATAGGCACCCTGTCCAGTTGGCAACCTAAGATACAGAATAGGGGGGCTGGTCCTCTAAAAAGGCCATTTTGCATGAATCACATTATGATTCTGTTCTAATGCCGTCTCTTTTGCACGTGTGTTAAAAATCTGACTCTATCCTACTTTCAAATCATTTTATGATTCACCCAAGTCGGTCTTTTTAAATCCCCTGGAATCTAAAAAGGCGGATTTGGGTGAATTATAAAATTATTTGAAAATAGGATAGAGTAAAGAGTTTTTTCACGCATGGAAAAGAGACGGCATTAGGACAGAATCATAATGTGACTCATGCAAAATGGCCTTTTAGAGGACCTGATGTAAAATTTGATGGCGCAACGTGGCAACAAGAACCTAGATAGGTTAAGGCGACATGTAAAAGTTTTAGCGTCCCTGTTTCTCTATATGCGAAAAAACCCTCAGTACGAGAGGGACGGATTCATGGAATAGTTGCAAAAAGTCGGTTTTTTATTAATATAAAATGTACTAAAGTTGCTATCAAAATTTCGTTTACCCAGGTCCTAGATACCGTTAAAACCCATCTAATAAAATATAATTGCAGTCACTACGTCATTCCAAATTGTCAAACCAGGAGAAATGGTGTCGAAAAAGACCAAATCTCAATAAATATTTGTATCGAGCCGAATTTCTCCAATCGCGATTCTGTTTAACAGATCCCAAGAAAAATATTTCAAAAATAATATACTGAATTATTATTACAAACGGCTTGAAAACTCACGTGCGATTGTTGTTGACTATATGCCTATGATGTCCTAAAAACGACACTCGCCTTGATAATGCCGAAATTGTATCGGTGAAACGGTTGGCATATAGTCAACAACAATCACACGTGAGTGTTCAAGCCGTATGTAATAATAATTAAGTATGTCAGCTCACGCGAGTTTTATATTAGTTTATGCTACAAGGGCGAAAAGGAATAAATTACGAGGACGATTTAAAACACGAGCGTAGCGAGTGCTTTAAACGTAACCGAGTAATTTATTGCTCTTACGCCCGTGTATCATACTACGTTTTTCAATGCATAGTGTGAGGAAATAAAACAAATATAATCTTGTGAACTTTAAATTATGATTGCCTCAAAAGGATTGTATCCAGAGCCGTTAAACAGTGGAAAAAAAAGTATAACATGTATGGTACACAAGAAAGGTTCCAGGTTAGCCAACTTCTCTAAAATAAATAAAAAAATAAGCCCTAGGGCAAAATAATCGACTTTCTCTTCGGTTTTGATGCATAAAAAGTGGGCTTTTACGAGCACTTGCATTGAAAAAAATATTATAATAATATGCTATTTTATGAAAATAATACCTTCTTTACTGAAGTACGTATGCAAGTTCTAAAAGCGTCGATTTTTTTCCGTAGCGCCAAATGGAAGTTGTTTCCAGGAAAACCAATATATGTCGGGTGTTTTTATATCGACAGTATCTTTTAATTAAATATCTTTTAAAAAAAATCTAAATTATTAAGGAAACGTGAAAATATTTTTTCATTTGTACGGGTGATAATAAAAATAATCATCACACAATACTCTAGTACAATATGTTTAATTTTATATTTAAGAACACCTAGAAGACAATACATACCTACTTTCACTAAACTAACTATTCTACAAATGAAAAAGACAAATAAAATCACAAAAGGAAGTAAAAGTTAGATTGAATTAATCCTCTGCCACCCTCAAACTGCAGTTAACTTATACAAAACCAATTCAAAAGGAATAAAATAACTTTTGCCCTCTAAATTCCCTAAATATATCCCTACGGGACCTCCCTCCCTTGGGATGAGATGACAGTATCTTCGTGACAGATAACTAGGGGTCCGTAATACACGTCGGCGAACCCTCGAGACCAGGCTAATGTGTGATAAAACTCTGCGCGATTGTCTGCAATGAATTATGACGTTCTATTTGTTGCGGAGGGACAAGCCACAGTGTGTTAACAGATTACAATCAAATTGCGAATAATACTGGCCGTTAAAAATAAACAAAAGACTGCAAAACAAATAAAACCAGAAAATGTTTAATTCAAAATTTGAAAATTTGGACACCTATGAGGCCTGTTTCACATGCGGTTAAACTTCCTGATAGTTTATTTGACACGAAGCTCATACAAAATACGTTTTATTTTTAAACTTATGTCCTGTGTAGCTAGCACGCGCCAGAGACATAGCGTCTATCTATCCCACTTGCGCTCTCATGCATAATTGCATACCGCGGTTATTAATGTGCAAGATAGCAAGTATGATGGAAATAGACTATATCGACGCTCCGTGCTAGTCTAACCCCTGGATAGCACTTATCAGCAACTTGTGTAACAGGCCCTAAACAAACTACATCGTTCAAACAGAGGAGATACTTATAGAAAAGAAAAACCGGCCAAGTGTAGGGTTCCGCAGTTGCCCTACACAATATGCGGACTTCTTCTCCAAGTACATTTTATAAATTTGTTTACTAATACAGATCGCGCCAAACTTCTAGTGTGGCTCATACTTTTTGTACCTGCCGATGTGAATCGCTCCGTGTTTAGAGGGGACTTAAAGTTTGGCGCGATCTGCTTCGTTAACTTGTAAAGCCTACTTAGCTGTAATAGTTTTCCTTCTAACTTTGTTACACATACTACTACCGTGAATATTCATTTCACATAGCCAAAAATAACCGTTTAGCTGGCAGGGAAGGACACTTGACTCTAACAAAAAATTGCACTTTAAAGCTTAATATTTCGCAAACGGATCCCTGAATCGAAAAATGGTTTTCTTTTTCACACACACGCCACATTTTTAAGCGACCTATCCAACGACATGGGATAGACGAGAAAAAAAATTCACCCCCACTTTGCGCGTAGGGGAGGAACGCAAAAAAATTTTTTTCATGATTTTAGTTTACTACTTTGTCGGCGGGATTAATGTGTAGGTATACCCGTGTTCATTTACAGCTTTCTAGTACTAAAAGTATCTGAGCTAAGCCGCGGACAGACAGACGGACATGGCGAAACTATAAGGGTTCCTTCCTGACTACGGACGCCTAAAAATGCTTAATTTTATAACATATTTTTCTCACGACCCGTACAGCCTTTACTGTAACAATTAAACAATTCTATGCAAATTCAGTCATCGATACATTGAGAGCAAACAAAACTACCAGTCACACAATGACATCGTTTTACTATCAAAGCCGCCCTTTTCCTTACCACTTGAGTTTTTTTCTCTGAAATGTATACTTTATTGCCCTTTTAGAGTACACTTACAAAGGTACACGCAATTATTCGAAAGGTCCACAATAGAAATAAGAAATGCTACTGAAGTAGTTGAAGGAATAATGACAGGCACAACAGGAGCAATTCAGAAATGTCTGAGGGCTGTGTGTGTCCGCCCCCTTATACATATTTACATTGTCACAGCAAGCGCGACATTTTGCTACTGAGTTTGTTTGAGAGATGCATAATATACCGCTACTGCAGGTTTTTTTGAAGTGGATACTTCTTTGTTAGCATCTCGTAGGGGGACATGTTCAGAAGTTACTTCCGGAACGACTTTTTTGACAAAGGATAATTTTTGTCTCATTAGAAATTATTATTAGGTATTTTAATCGTTCATTATTTGTTATTAATTAACTATTATTTATTTTTCATGATAAGTTTGATAATAATAGTTAATGTTCATATTATCGGACTAATAAAAAATTGGACCGCGTAAACGATAGTGCCTCCATTGACGCGAGTGATTTATATTATCTTTGGCCATTGATTCCTTCCATTGGGTAAAGAGGCGAAATTAGAAGTACCTACTTAATAATTGTGCCTTACGGAATACAAAACATACCGTCAGGGCATAATATATTGTCAAAGGTATTTCCAAATGTGTAATGTCACTAAAATCAGTCAACACTCTTTTCTCCAACGATTTTTACATCCCAACGTGTTAGGGGATGAGCTTTATCGCTGTGGATAATGGAAATGGTAATATACAACATATATTTTTTTTCTTCTTGATGAAACATAAGATTCAAAATAGCTATGTCGTTTTCTACTTGTCAAAAAACTCCTTGATTATAGGTAAATATCTATGTCGTTTTTTAATTGCCAAGAAACTTCTTGATTATAAGGTATATAATTGTCGATTTGGTGTAACACAAATTAACTTATTTGACAGGACTAACCTTATTTTAAGCGTCCTGTCTTTGTCTTTTCAATACAGAAAGAAAAAGACAGAACGCTTAAATTAAGTTTAGTTATGTCAAATAAGTTAATAGTATATTACGATACGAGAGCGATGAAACATTTTCTGACGAGTGTGAGTTTGCGGCACGAGCTGAAGGCGAGTGCTGCAATCACACGAGTCGAGAAAAAGTTTCTCGCACGTGTTTCGTATAATTTTTTATAGCACAAGTGCGGAAAATGCCGACTTTATGCCGCTGCGCGTGCGTAAAGCGGTCATTTTACGCACAGTGTGCTATAAATCTTGTTACACCGAATAGACAGCATTGTCCCATTTTAGTTAAAACTGTCTCGTTTAATTGGAGTTGTCTAAAATTAATACTGTTTATGTAATAAAATAAAATAGATAGACAGATTTATAAGATCGTTTTCGAAGTGATCGCGCCCAAAGTGATCGATTTCATAAAAAACGCTATTCATACAACAAAGCACGAGCTTATTGTGTTACAGTTACGTCACATCTTTATACAGTCTTGATACTTTCAAAAGTTATGATTAAATAAGTATGTAACAGATCGTACTTTTAAAACAGATAAAAGAAAAACTGTTAACTTAATATCAAAACTTGTCGTTTATATGGAAAAACATATTCTGGCAAGTAACTTATTTAGATAATAAAAATAAAAGACAAAATCGTAAAATATAAGATGGCATGCAGCATGGAACTCAAGTTTAAGCCACAAATACACAAGCAAAAGAAAAACATGCAATTCAAGTATCAAAGTTTTAAAATCTGACAACAAAACCCGTGAACAACATTCAAGTTTGTATGTTTGCTTAAAATATTTTCTTTTAAAACTCGATTTGATTGTGCGTGGAGTGGCTACAAATGCCTATTGTGCCTCAAATTGCCCTTCAAAGATACTTTTGCCTCTTTTGCCTCTGTGTTCATGCCGGCAAGGATCTTGTATTTTTACGCCGATTATACTTGAGGGCTTTTTGTATGATTGTTTTGAAACACAACATATTGAATGTAGGAAATGATTCTGATACAGTTTGTTTGATTTGATTGATATGGGAAAGTTAGGTCTCGATTCGGTACATGGGATTTTTATTTGTGACTTGTTGGATTGTTTATATTTCGTTTATTTGTCAAAACAGAGTGTACCTTTGGTTATTTTTAATACTGCTGCGGTAGGTTTTGAATGTTTTGTCACAAGATTTGAGGAAGGTCCCCAGGGTACAAAGTTTACTCCTCAAATCCATGAGTGTGCAAGTTTGTGACACGACGATCCATTGGGGAAACATCTTTGAGATCAAATTGAATGCAATCTAAAATAAATTATTTATTTGGTTGTGCACAATGGTTGGTTAATAGGATTACTGCGGCGTGGTGCGTGGGTTCGATTCCCGCCGTACCTGTCGGATCTAACCGCAAAGCTGCCGTCTGTTTGAGGTTTTTGTGAATTTGTTTATTTAATTTATCACGCTCGTTTATTCGTTACTTCCTCCCTTTTATAGACGATTACCTTTTTGTCTATCTAATAAATGTTTTTTGTTTTTAAAAGTAAATGTTTTTTTTTTCTATACAATGAAAGTTAGTCCTTGCTGTCGTTTTCGATCGTATTTTTTTTTATTTCTACCTAAAACTTGTTTTTTAGGTGAAAAGCAATCCAAAGCTTAACTTATAATCATAAAAACAATGATTAAGTACCAATATCACGATTCGGAACTATGCGCTCTTCTCGTTAAGTGCCTTCCATACAAAAGTATTGGATTACCAGTCCGTATTGAGAACTATAGAGAGAGAGAGGGAACATAATAACAGCTCAAATGATACATTTGGAATACAATGGAGCGATCAATTCAATTTTTGAATCGAGAACGCTCTTCTAGTTCGTTTTTTTTTCGGCTAAAGTGCTGTTTTGTTCAGCCAACATCCGAGGGAATTTGACAGTCACCGTTTTTTTCTCGTGTTTTTCTTTTATGGTGCTCAATCTGAAGAAGCTTCAGAACGAATGAGACGCACTTAGTAACAGATAAAGGTGGCAATTACATAAAACTTAGAACAGATTTCTGTACACTTGTTAAACAACAATGAAGAATTCGAAACAATGTTGAGTCAAGCTTAAACTCGCGTGCTAGATAAAAAAAGAAAAACAGAAAATGTGCTTAATTTACTCATTACATTACACATGCGACTGGCCACTGGCCAAACGTGGCGGGTACATTCGGCCGAATGTTATAATGACATCAATTTGAATATTCAACATTGAACAGCTATCCCATTTACATAAGTTCGGCCGGCCGTTGAATTCGTGCCCGTGTAAATGCCCTTTATTACTGTTCATTGTTTATCCGACTCCGTTCTGTTATGGGCTCACAAAAAACGGTTCGCGAAACAGTAGTGGGTGCTTTGCAGTAAATTTGACCAAATTGGGCGGATCATAGTGGCCGTGGTGGTAGAGTTAGCCATGCCGGTGCCGTGGGGTAAAACTTTGACATGAGATTAACATGAGATTTAAAACAATTAATACAGCTTTTTTTAATAATTAAATTTTTATATCGATTAAAATACCTAGAGTTGCTAAATATGATCACAAAAATAAACCAATACAAAAGGAATAAGAGCGGGTGTTCGTGCAGTAGACCGGAAAGATTTTATCTGTTGGCAATACAGAAAAAAATGGCGCCCACCGGAAGAGTCCAGCGCGCGGCACGTTACTATTTTTTTCTTTTTTGTTTTAAATGGCTTTTTCCCGGCAGCATTAGGCCGGAAATGCGTTTGCGTAGAATTGCCCCACATTTCTAAACAGTGATATGCCCAATAAACTTTATAAGCGATTTTGTATCTTGATTCTAAGACACAAAGGAATCAAATCGGTTATCTGTATCTTCGTCAATTCGTCTCCGAAGACTTGTGGAACGCACGCTAAATAGGATGTTTTTATTCATGAGTCTAAGCTCCCATTCTGTTTAGTAAGCGATTCCCAGCTGATTTACTGTATTCGTAATAAATTTTCGTGAAAATGGGCGTCTCACTAGACAAAGTGATTAAAAGTTAACCACTTTGTGTACCCTATTTCAACGTAGAGGTAGCTTGTGTTTGGACAAGTAAAACAAATGGCAATCCATGTTTTAGTTTTTCGATTGGTTATAAATTTTCTTGGTATAATAGAACTTTCCGAAAGAATGGCAGCTGCACTAAGGGTCGCGATCATTTGCGTAGATAACGTTTTGTCCTTCGTATTACCCTCTAGAAGTACAACTAAGTAAGTATACCACATAAATAATATTTCCAATTTAGTAGTGTTTCGACAACCTTTTGTCGCCTGAGGTCCTTCCTTTCTAAAGATTTAGTATTGTTACTGATTGATATCGGTTTACGGTTTTAATAAAATTTGTAATGAACGTCAATTTATTATACCTAGTTTATAACAATAAACTTAAGAGATAGGCGGAGCAATTATATGTATACAAGGTGACTTTTTGATCAACGTCCAAATTTATACTGGAGGCTTGGTAAGTGATCGGCATCATGAATCGATAAAAATTTTTGTGAAATTCGTCTAACGAAATTTCGACTTCCCATAGTAATTCACTCCCGGTCCTGAGTGAATCACTATGGGGAGTCGAAATTTCATCTTGTGAATTTTACAAAAATCGTTATTGGTTCATGATGCTGTTCACTTACCAAGGCTCAAGTATGAATTTGGACGATGTTTGCAAATTCACCTTGTATATCACACAAAACAAATACTAAAAGGATTACAGAATATCGAGGTTCCTAAATATAAATTTTGATTTAAAGACGATTTAAAGATTGATTGATTTAAAGATTTAAAGACGACATATAAGCAATTTAAAATTTCCATAGAAATCTTGTATTTTTCATATTTCACTTTTAAATCAGTATTCTTATTTAATATGTATTTGGGAAACTAGGTATTCTGTAATGCTATCGGAATAAATACACACTACCTTATGAATATCTATGTAAGATTTACAAATGGTTTTGTTATTTCGTTTGTATAAACTAGAATTGCTTGCGCAGCAATCAATAAATGTAGTCTTAAAAAAATCAAGGAAAATTACAGTTAACGACGAAGAAATACCTCAAGAAGAGTGAAGATGATAGAGTATCATATAAATGATACAAATACCATCTCTTAGATGCTAGATGTTAAATCTGGTCACTGATGGCGACACACGCGATGATGATCAGAGATCTGGCCGGCTGCCTATCAGCGCCATCTACAGTTGATCTATGACTGATCCAAAATACACCTCGAGGACTTCTTGTTACATGAAGCATAAATGTAGTTTTGTATGCTGTACTCGTTATTGATATCTTACGAATAAGATATTTTGTTTTAAAATTGTGATAGAAACAAATTTCTACATTTTGACACTTGGTGATTTTTACTTTTTTTTACTACAGATTTACTACTTTTTTCTACGAACCGCGATATACCTCGATTGTGCTTGTGTTTGTTATATAAAATTATCTGTTCACTTATTGAATTTTTCATCATAATCAGTGATCTGAAGTTTCATTTAGTTATATTAGAGTTATTCTACGGTAAATTCATTGATATGCTATTTTTAACAATCTAGTTTCCAACACCTCTACCTACATTTTTTTTTTCTGCAACTTTGATACGGCTGATTTGCTCTTCTTCTTGTTTACCAACAAAAAACTTGACATCTCTACTAACTAAATGAGACAAAGAGCAACATAATTAATTCACAGCATATCTACCGCATTAGTTGTTCTGGTCGATTGCGTCCGCATCCACGAGAAGTTCGTCTATACCCCTGCGCCGAACATCTGTAAACATCTTCTTGATAACCATCTGACGTTTGACACAAAGCGCGGTTGCTAGAGATACCATCTCTAAACTACGGAGTCCCTCCCCCTCCCCTCTCTTACTTCCGTCTCGTCTCCTGCGTCTAATTATTTATTTATGGCCGGCTATCACACAATCGTTGCGCATGAGTGCAGACCGGGGCACGCTGCACAATTTACGCCAGTTCAAATTTAGAATCCAAGGAGACGCGGGGCCTTATCATGCAGGTGATCTGTGACGCGCTTGCTCTAGAATTCTTGCAATTATTTGCTTTAAAATAATGTTACATTAATGTCGCTGCAAAATTAGTTTTTAGTAAAGGTGTCACAGGTGTGACAAGTCTTGGAATAAGTTGAGGTTAGTTGTAAGTTGAGGAGTTTAGTTGGTTGAGTGTAAGTAGAGCATAGTTTTGTTTAATCTCTTAGGTATGCGTGGTGGTAAATCTTTTGTTGATATTCAAGATAAAACCTGAACTCAAAGCCTCTGTTTTCTATTAATTTCTTTTATATAAAGTATGCCAAAAAATATACCTTAGCCCCTTATTTTTTTGGAAATCTCTAATATTATTAGGCTGTTCATAATGTTAATATATTATATGAGGTGATATTTAATCAATCGCCTGAATTCATATTGGCTAGTGATCAGGAACAATGTTTAATTTAATGATCCTTCAGGTGATACTCGAAAAAAAATTTTTTTGCTTTCGTACTGCCTATAGTCGTATTTGAACTAGTCCGGTTTATATTGAAACAAATTTCTTTTCATGATTTTGAGAAAAAATGTCATTGAACCTTGCTCCGGATTACTAACCGAGTTTCCACTATGAACTCGGGTGGTTGATTTCACCCTATATAAGGCACGTGCCTTCGTTCGTTTTCCATTGTCACCACAACGCGCAACGGTCAACGAAAAATAACCAAAAAATAAATACAAATTCTTATGACATCTCACTCGTACGCAGTCGAGTATTCGGCTCAAGGTGTAATTTGATTGAAAGCACCAAAAAACTCATATGATCATATAATAAGTGGTGGAATAATTACAAGGGGCTTAGAGGCAGGTGCTCCCGGGTTATGAACGTGCGCACGCGTCTACAACAACCGACCAGCACGACGTTTACAGCTTCAAATTATTAAGTGTTATGGAGAAATAATCGTGAATTTATTGAATTTATTCAACTCAATTATCGTGGAAAATGATATTGATTTTTATGGAAAGCAGATGCTCATTTCAATCCAAAGAACGGTAGTTACACGGTGCAAATAATTTCAAAAATAAATCCAGTACAAACTAAAAAAGGACCGGAGCGAATTAAGGCAAACGACGCAACAGGCCATATTTCATCGTAGTGTTGTACTGCAACCGCAGTGAGGATTTATCGATAATCGAGAAGCTGTTAAAGTTCGCGTCCACGTCGACAGTAACGGCTACTCGGTGGCGGGCGTGTATGAATTAGTGTAGCGTGGTAGCTCTCAGAGATTTAGTGCAGACGCGGGCCTGCTCTAATTGGACCAGGTTCCCTGCCACAGGCGCGAAACATACAAATTTATTGTTTTCCATAATTGTTTTTGAGGTGTGAGCTGTAGTGGCTTGCCACATATACTATCTTCATTAGAAATATTCTAAACCTCTATAACAGAAACGAACTAGTCGGCTAGTGAAGATATGTACACAGAATGCCACCAAGTAGAACAGGATTGTATGGCTGTCTCATTATTTTTCTATATATAAATTACTAATGTTAAGTGATAATAACTAAAATGAGCAGAACTCTACGGATTTCCATTTTGTTTTAACATGAGAATAAATATAGTAGGGCATTCCCGAAATTATTAGGAGAGTACTTCAAACGACAGCACACAGCCATCGAAACAAATGATTCCATCGAATCTCGATGTCGTTCCAAAGAGATAACGTCTCTATTGACTTACAATCAGATTTATTAATGGTTGTCGTGTTGAAATGTTAATTGCAAATAGACATCTTGATACAAAAGTAATGGGATTTTATATTGTTATCAACCTGAGAAAATGTAACTGAACTAGCACGTTTTGCAGTATCTTATGAAATGTACCACCGTTACAGTTGGCAAACGTAAAAGTGCCTGTCACAAATGAAATGTTAAAATAATAAGTGGTCTGTAGGGCTGCGCTGGCGCTATAAATCGGCGGTGTCGATAAATTTGGCGGATGAATAAATCGTCGTTTCAATTATCCCCCGGAGTAGCAGCTGTCTTCGCCGGGAAGACGTTCTGAGTATTTATTTTAATCACGTGAACGCATCAAACAGCTTCGACGGCGGCGTTTTATCGACATATCTTGAGGCACATCCTTAATTATTAAATTTTCGTGCGTTAGTATCACGCCAAATCAGACGGTAGTTTCGAGATTCTTAGTGTATATTCAATGTTTATGTTACTATCGCATGCAAACTCCTCTAATAAAACACAATTCAAGCTGGCTAGTCCATTTAGCAATATTTTCATTAGAAAGCTCAGCATTAGAGGTTTATTTTGCTGATGCGCTGGCGCCCGCCACCGCCGCGCCAACGCCGCTGCCGCCACCGCCGCTGCCGCCACCGTCGTTGCGCACGATTGCGGCGCACGCTAACAGTGCGGAACTAATTCTGAGACATCACTAAAAAGAACCGCTCACTTTTTGTCATTTCACCCGTCAACGAAGACATATTTTTGATTGAAGGGGTTGCCGGTTACGTAAGAGTGAAGAAGTTTAAATCTGAACTTCAGTTTAGATTTTTTCCAAACAGCAGGACGCACCTAAATCAGAAGATACACAAAATAAATTAATAAAACATTAAAGGAGTACTTATAATATTAATTTCCAGAATATCTACAAAAAGTTTCGCACTTTAGTATCTACAAAAAAATTAACTGTATTTGTAAACCTTCAAGAAACTGTGTCGTAACCTAGAGAGTGTATGAGTACCTTCCTTTTTATTTTTGATACATAACCCATGCTCTCACCCCTTCTTAACAAAAACAAGCAGCTACATAAAATACTTAATACTTGGTTGGTTTTCAGCGGGCCGTTCTAACTGCTTTAATAATTACCAGTATTTGGTGCCGTCGTCGCCCCTCCCCACAAAAAAACGTTACGTAAATTATAACCCTTAATTTCCTTTTAAAGACATTAGTGGCTGTACTTTGTGAACGCAGCTTAAAAAAAAACTTTTTGTATTACTGCTAAAAAGGACAAGATTTTTCATGTTGCTGGATAGGCCAATCTGTTAATTGCTAAAAGGCCCTGTAAAAGCATTTTCATAGATATCTTTGCATGTCATTGAAATTAAACTGACCTACATTTGCCATACTTTCTTCACCCCGTAAGGCGCATTTCCCAGTAGCTCGCGTGTGGCGGCCACCAATGTTGCCAGTTTCGGCCAATTGCCACCAGACTTCTTTATTTTCTCGCCACGCCACATCTCTCCCGTCTTCGAGTGCATTTCGCCATTTTTAATTGCAACTTTTGTAGCTCTTGCCGTTTGGTTGTCTTTCTTTTTTTCATGGGAACTTTGTGGTAGGGGTTTAAGACTGTTGAAGTCATGTTTCATTTTTAAAGACAGTTTTGCATTTATAAGTTCTGTTGTATCAAGTTTTGCAGTGCACGTTATATTTCAAATTATCACATTATTATTTTTTAAATTTAGTTACAATTACTGTTACGCTCTCATATTCGTTTTTATGTCGTAGGGAATACGCCGAATTCTAGATAACATATGTTTCAGGAAGAACGAAGTCGGCAAAAGTGTTATTTCGGTACCATCGATCAATATATAATTTATTTTAAACTTGAGTTACATTTGAAGTCGGTTACTATTTTTGTGTTAAAAGTTCATTTTATTTCATATTTTTTTTGTAAACGGGTTAATATTATATAATCATTTTCATACACATTTGCTCACCATAAAAACCTATAGACCAAAAGCGAAGATCTTTGTGCAGATCGTGTACAAGCGTGATAGTTTTCGACTGTTTATTTCGACGTTTTACTAGATTCAGTTTAATAAAAATTGGAATGTTCCACATATCACTACATTTTTTTTGTGAAACTTACTCGATTGGAATATTGCACATTTAACTAGATTTTTTAGTAAGAAGAGGTAATCGATTGGAATATTCGACATCTTCCGGGATTTCGTTTTATCTCTAGGGATTACGCGTAATCCCCGATTTTCTAATTTCCCTGCGACATAGGTATGTATATACAGGGTAGCGCGTTAAGATCGGGCAGTATGGTGATAATTTAAACTATAAGACAGAGAAAATTTCTCAAAGGACTCTAGTCAACGATTTTGGATAAAATAAACTGCATTCAAAGCTTTTTGAAAAATGATTTACCTTTGCAGGGAATCGAACCTCCTCATTATGCAAAAATAATAACATTACGTATTATGGCATCAATCGATAGTTTTGCTAGTGAGAACTAAGTCTTGTAAAGACGCATAATGTTTCGAATCAAAGGAAATGTCTTATTTTTTATATTTTCTTTCCGTTCGTCCTATTTACTCTATTTAGCCATAATACAGCATATTATTATATTGGCAAAACTAGCACTTTCGATTCATGGCCAAGGTAAGTAATTTTTCAAAAAGCTTTGAATGCAGTTTTTATTTTTTCCTAATTCAATGACTGAATAAACATGAATTCCTTGAGCAAATTTCTCTATCTCTTATAGTTTAGATTTTTATCATGCTGCCCCATCTCCTCGCTGTAGTCAGATTTCACTTAGTCTGCCTATTAGACTCTATGAAATGAAATGAATTAAAATATATTTATTTATGTGATGTAGGTATATCAGATACACTTATTACAGGTCGGTTTTAATATAATATAAGTAATTAGATAATATATGTCTATAGCTAATAGTTTTATTATTTTATTATTTAATGATTAGTTTTATTATTTAATGATAGGCCAGCTCATGACTGTCCAGAATATCAAAATATGACCGCAATAAAAAGTCGATAGTTTTCGAGTTATCGATACTTTTATGAATTTCGTGAAATTCGAGACCTTATCAGCCCTCTAAGGGATACCGTTGACTTTTGGGACATTCTGTATAATAAATAATAATTTGGGAAAATACACAAGGAAATAATAAAAGTAAGGTTTACTTAAATTGAATACCAGCCCAGTTTACCAGTAATAGTACAAGTTTTAAGGCTTACGCTGTGGACAAAGGACCTACAGAAATGGAGGCTTCACTTTCTTTCATTAAGAAAAATCTTTAGATTTATGAACCATTAAGTAATTCAAAAGATTTACAGCAAATTCATTATGATCATAACTAGTGTAAGCAGTGATAGCTTATAAAGTTTCATCTCACGAACAAGCACAAGTACTACATACCTTAGTGGGTAATCAGAATTGAAATAATATTTTATTGCGGATAATGATTGTAACCTTTTCTCTATTATTCTTAAGTTTCTTATGTGAACGAGAACGATTTTATTATTTTAATACAGACTCTTACATTTTTATTGAAAAATATAGAGATAATAATTTATTATGATGCTTTTATTGTTCTTTGTTGGAAAGCATAATGGTTAAATAGGCGAAAATGACTCTTAGCTAATTATTAACTATGATACATTCTATATAAGGTGACGTTATACAGCCAAACTCATACAGTAGACTCAGTAAGTGGTCAGGACCAAGGTTCAAAGACCTTTTATGCAGAATACGAAAAAGATGTTTGTGCCCCTACACTAATTTACGAAAAAATCCGAGTCAGTATATTGAGCTTAAAATTTATTTTGCGTTTTAACAAAAAGGGTCATTGAACCTTGGGTCGACCATTTAACGAGTCTCCAGTATTAATTTGGCTACATAAACAAAAGTCACTTTTATAGAAAAACTAAAATTAAGGTCTATATTTTCGAGGGAATAGCGTAAAAACAATCCAGCTAAACATTCGAGGTTTTATAAACATTATTTTAACTAATAAAACGTTACACATGAAATTGTATTAAAACGTTCATTTGTGTTTATTGAGCTAGTATCGAGAATAATTTTCCAATAAAGAAGGCAACAAAAACTTGGTGTATTGCCTTCTAATGGCGCGATACATTTCAATAGAGCATTATACAACCGTTTTTGCTAGATAATTGCTGTAAAAACTTTTTTCCCGTAATTAGCTACCAATTTTTGTCGTATTTCTATTAGGAATACCTTAGCTTCTATTGTTCTCGTTTATTCACTTTATTAAACGTTGGGGCGTTGCGTTTATTGAAAGTATCATTCATAGCAATTAGTATCTACCTTCTTATTGCATCCTACATACCTCTATCTATTGTTTAATTAACTAATGGTTGCAATATATAAAACAATTTCAGCGGCGGCGCATTAAGTGCATTGTTTGATTTACAAGTCATTGTTCATATTATGCAGCTTGAAGGGTGTTTTCCTTTAATTAACCAGATGATATAAAGGCTTTCTAATGTCGGAAAAATTTACAACCGAGCGCAACATTTTCCATGGTTACATTATGGAGCCTGTTATTTTCCCATTTGAACGGTTTTATGCAGCAGATGTTGCCGATAGTGATATAACTGGTGCTATTCAGCTATTCGCGTCGCACTGATAATGCATCTAGAAATGTACGGCTAACGTAATTATTCGCACGCACTCGGTACGCACTAATTTTGAGTTTAATGCGTCACTTTTCACGAATAACGCGAGCTCGGCTCATAAAGTGGTTACTGCTCTAATTGGTCCCCTGCAATGTAACATTAAGTAAATGAATGCTAATCAATTAAAGCCTTCGTTTGCTATTAGATTTTTAAAAATACGAAAAGTGTCATGGGACGCCCGGGAATAAAGTTATTTTCGCTACTGACATGCAAGCCGCCGTCTATCAGTAATACATAGAAATAAGTTTGTAAACACACAAACAGACCTACGTGTCGTGCGTTATATTCGAAATCTTACCTACACTTTTTTCGATCAACTCTCATTCGCCAAGTATCTGGAGTGCGTGCGATATTCCAAAAACTCCGGTTTAGAAATTATAGTTAACCCGTAAGGTGGCAGGAGGCACGATCATTCCGGAAATCTATTTACATCAATTGTTATCGAAAATCAATAAGCCTGCGGCTGTAGTTTTTATTGTATGTAAATCTCTTACCATAATATCATAGATGTTGTACTACTTACATAGGTAGGCTCCAATTTTATAATGTCTTGGAGAAGCGGTATGCAGCTACATAAGTTTGAAAAAAAAAAACACAATTTGTATGAATTTAAGAGGACAGATAAATCAGACAGGTTGTTTATTATGATCCTGAACTCAAAGTTCAATGTATTGATTAAACGGAACTTGTTCAGATATATCTACATACTTACGTTGCAAAAATATATATGATGATGTGTGTCCATGAAAGCAATCCATAAAAGATAAAGCTCAAAACCAGTACCTACTTGACTCTAAGAATAATGTCCTCAATTGCCAACATAAGTGCTATAACCTAATAAAGAAACCCCATTACAATATTCAAATCAATTCTGCGTTCACAGAAGAACACAATAACAATTATCAACAAAATTATAGTCGCAGGGCGTCATTACGCCCTTCCCACAGTCTACGAGGCGGCGTCCTATCAAAAACACGCAGTTTGCAAGCAAAATTCCTCCATATTGTAACTACTTAGCGAAGCAATAAAGCAGTGTTATAACAGCAACTTGTAAAACCCGTAAGTTCAGAGCTAACTGGCTAGATATGAGCTGTACTCGAAGCGGCCTCGCGTGGCTTCTCGGTCTAACTTTTGCAGTTTTATCATTTTGATACTTCACCTTTATTAGCTTTATATTTTACTCTAACTTGCTTAAATAGATGTTTGAGTCGTCGTAAAGTTGTTTTTGCGATTTGTCACGAGAAATATTCTGTAGTTGGTCTAACGTTTTAAACTTTTTTCAGTTTCATATTTATTTCATTACAATGATTAATGCTGTGTCCATATTTGATAAGCATCTTACGTAGCTTGTATTTTTTAAATATAAATGTGAATCTTTAGTCGTATTAAAGTGGCACGTTAATTTGCCCAGACCATAGAGTATATTGAATTGGCCCAGACTACACTCACAAGGTGGATCGCGTGCGCTTTAAACATTTTCTCGACTGCGCCCGCTTTTATGACTCGTAAGGAATGAAAACTTGCCCGCCATCGGACAAAGGCAACAATCTTTCAGCTCTTTGTTTATGTGCTACTTATAACAAGGCTTTAAAAACAATTTTCCCATTTGTGCCTATTCTTTTTGTTTCTTGTGAACCCAGCAATCAAAAGAGGGAATATTTTACAATAATAAGGGTTTGTTTTCCTGTACATTTAGTACAAGTTAACTAGTATTATTTTCTGTTTTCGTTCCACAAATTGAAACAATTATGTTGTAAATAGTGTGTTTTTTGAATACACAATCTTTTCATCATAAGTATAAGGCATTCTTTAAGGTAAGGAAAATATTAATGCGTAGAGCATCTACTGCGAACAAAATGGGGACTTGATGTAGCTAATTTACTTGACATAATGGTCAGTTATTAAGCAATTTCAGCCATGTCTGCCTAAGCCCTCTGTCCTGTGTGTTTACGTCCCTTTCACACATAGTTGTTATATGCCGGCACCCATTACTGTGGAATGATAGTCCGCACTATACATGGCATTGTGTTATTTGCATGCGAAATCCGTTCACATGGCGTTTGTTGACGTGGAAGTCTGAACTCAACCTTATTCAGAGACCATCAACTGATTACTATAAGAAGAAACAGACAGTTAAGATAAACATAAAATACTTTGCTGGTGAAGTTGAATAATTCATAACATAACATAATTCCCATAGCTTAATAACTAAAAGTTTTTTTTTATTTCTTTCCTGAGAATTTATGTAATTTTAGGACAAAATTTTCATTATTTTGGTATATAAATTAACCATTATTTTTTTATGATGAAAATGAAAATGAAAATGAAAATGGTTTATTCGTTGTAAAAGCTCTTAAAAATTAGAAAGGTGGTGACCGGAGTCTTTTTTTAAGCTGAGAGCAGCCTGTGCCAGAAGACCCCACTCTTCCACGTATATCTATATGTGTACTCTAGTATTAACTATGGAATATAAGAATAAGAGTACTAAAAAAAACTAACATTATACAATCAAAGAATAATATAAAAAAACAAAACATAATATAAATGAAATACAAATTATACAAATTCAAAGTTTAGTGCTGCAGCAAAAACATGATATTTTAAAGCACTGTCCGATATGACGACACTTGAAAATTTTAGACATTATACCGATTGGGAAGTGTGATTGCTTATAAAAAAAAGTGGGCTGTCTCTGTCTGTCTACTCATCTGTCATCCAGCTGTCAAATCAGTCGGAAGCAAATTATTATAAATTGATCTTAATAGCAAAGGACACATTTCTAAACAGCCATTTCTCAAGTGACCTCACACAAAGGCAAATGGAAGTTGCAGCTTTTTTGTAAAAATATTCATCATCATGAGGTTTTTAGACCCCAAGTTCTTATACACGGCTTATTAAACCTAAATCTTGAAAATGTTTTCGAATTAACACACCTTAACATAATTTAATCTAAACAAATTCATCAACCAACAGCCATTTTATTTAAACTACTGATAAAATCCAGGCACTCCTTGCACTTTGCAACCCAAAGTCTGTCACGATAGACAATGCAAGATATCATCACCAGAATTGTCTGTCTCAACAAAGGCTTCTGTGACCCAGTTTTCAGGTCGTAAACAAACAGCAGGCTAAATCTGTCACCATCTGCAATTGTGCAGTGATGTTAATGCATTTTATATTGGTTCAATTGGCTGCAGACGCCGACTGTCGCGGTATGCGGCGCGAATTGTGTGGGCCGTTCGCGGTACTACGGGATGAGAGCAGAATTGGCACGCAACAACCAGTACTGACCCGGGAGATTCCCGAGAATTAAGAGTACCTAGTCTGATACGAAATGAGGGCTTATGTAAGAGATCTCGTTGAAACTTGCCTAAAGGAATATAGTCCATTGTTTTGTCCTAAACCGCATAATGAACGGATTAAAAGGACTCTGCTTAGACGATATACCATTAATTAATCTAACTAACGTTAATAATGAGAATCATAACCAAATTTCACAATCACGTCGCCCAAAACCAGAGCATCCCTAACGCATCTCATGCGCAAACGCAGTGAAATCGTGCGTTTAGGGCAACACACGCGCCGCCAAGTTCCCGGGATCGCGATGAATAAGGCATTGTCCGTCCGTCCGTCCGTCTGACGCCGTGACGCACTGTTCCCAGAACTTGGCTACTGACGTGCGCAAACTGACCGAGAATGTTGACCTCGGCATTAATTAAGCGAACATGTAAACTTGGCCAGTGATGGAGTATTGAACGATAATGGAGGGATGCAGGAGATATCCTTGATGGATTCGCTTGAATACCATTGTATCCCAGCTGTACCGTATAGAGGCTAAATTATAACCATTTTATCACCAACCGTCAGGTGCCGTTTGGTCGTACAGAGTCCAAAACCATCGCGGAGTGCATCACTGCAATAATTAGGATGCACCGTATGTAAGTTTTACGCATGTCGGCGACGCGACCGCACCAAACAGCTGCATATTTTTTGCAGAAGTCTATTGTGCCTTGTGCACTTTATGGCAGCGGCTGTCTTTTATACTCCTTAGTTAGCATGCTAACTGGGTACGTCGGCTTTTTTATATCTCTAAATGTCATGTCAAAGCAATAAAGAGGAAACACTATTATAAGTGCAATGTAACCGTGTATTGCAAAAGCTATATTAAATTATTAAGGAAGCGTTTTTACGAGTTAAAGCCTCATTTAGAATTTATTAACGGCATTTATTTACCTCTTCTTTCATTTTAAAATAGTGTCAATCTATTTTCGAAATATTTTTGTAATACAAGGTGTATGAACGACGTGGCACAAAACTTAAATAACATACTTCTATATATTTTAAATACTAAAAGGAGATTGCATTTATTTTAAAAGTCATTCTCTGTAATTTGTATTATGAGTCAAACATTTGGTTTAAATTATTACATAATACACTACAAATATTACTTTACAATACGATTTGTACATGATTCAAATAAAGTGTTAAAAAAATAAATAGTCTCGATCGAAAAAAAAACTTTTAAGTACAAACCACCTTATCAACCATATAAATCAAATTATCGGAGATTCAGCATGTGTCAAAAACTAGGCAAAGCATAATGACCAGAAACTCCAAACACTAAAATTGATTATCCCTTGTTTCAGGTAAACCGACCGCTGACGATGAAGAAGGAAGGCATCCAGACGCGGAATCGCAAGCTCAGCAGCAAGAGTAAGAAGAAGAAGGGCGGTATGGGGATGGGGGGAGGGGCTTGCGCGCTCTCTCTCGGAGGTGTCATGGGAGACATGATCAAGCCTCTCGGAGACGCTACCAAAGGCTTCGGGGGTTCAGCCTTCCCGTCGGCTATGGACTTCGGTAAGTCGATTCGGTGTTTACACTGTCTGGCTAGATATGGGGATAAATTGAAAACAGTAGCGCCTTGCCCCCGATCCCAGCCTCATACCCTATTGTTGTACCGTATATGATTGTACACAGGTGGTGAAAAAAAATAAAAAAACTATAAACAACGTCAGATGAGAACCGTCTGCTATCTTCATGCTGCTAGACAACGGGCGCACCGTGGGTAACCCTAATGTATCGAGTAACAAGATGTGACTAATTCGGAGATGTGTAGAAAACGAAAATGATATCAAAATAAATAGAGATGGCTGGGCGCAAAATGGATCATTTTGTACAGTCAGCAAAAAAAAAATGTTTTTCTGATAAAAACATCACGTCTATAAGTAACAAGTAGAGCATATCAATAGGTGCTTAGTAAAATAAGATTTGTACGTCCTATGTTTGGTACTAACGTGAGTCAGCCTGATTTTATCAAAGATCGATTTATTTGACAAAATTTATTCTCCAACGTTTTCAGAAAAATATGACCAATTCGTAGGTGTGTTGAAACAAAAACTAGATAAAAATAAACATCATTTTGTACAGTCAGCAAAAATAAAAATATTTTTCTGATAATAACATCACGTCTATAGGTAACAAGTAGGGCCCTTCTGCGTTCGATAGAGCATATCAAAAGGTGCTTAGTAAAATAAGATTTGCACGTCCTATGTTTGGTACTAACCTGAGTCAGCCTGATTTTATCAAAGATCGATTTATTTGACAAAATTTATTCTCCAACGTTTTCAGAAAAATATGACCAATTCGTAGTTGTGTTGAAACAAAAACTAGATAAAAATAAACAGCATTTTGTACAGTCAGCAAAAACAAAATGCTTCAGTTTGCTCTCAGCCAACCCTATTTATTTCTATGTACTTTTTTTTCTACAAACTAAAAATTGGTTCCATCTTGTACTCGATACATAACGTTACCGACTGTATGCTATTTTGCAATTTACAATTTAAAATTTAAAATTGTAAGTTGTGCGTTTTGTGAACGAAATCCGTCACATCCACCTTAAATACATCTCAATGAAATAAAAGCTATCCTGGTACATACATTAACCTTACCTTTGTTCTCCAGGCCAGCACCAAGTGGGTCTGGTGCACCCGGCTGCAGCCCACATGTCGCACTGGTACGGCGCGCCGCACCAAGGGTTTGCGCCTCCACCAGCCAGCCACAACCCATACCATCACCATCACCTTGCGCAGCTCAACTCTATGGTGAGTTGAAGAGACAGTGTCATCTCTATTAACATTAGTAAATAATAAAATAAATAATAAATAATGATATTATTTATAAATAAATAATTAAAGTTTTCTATGATAATAATAAAATAATAGAGATCGATAAGGGTAAAAATACTGCTTTTACTAGGCTAAGATAATCCCTACTTAATAAACTTATCGATATCAAAAAATAAATATTTGTGTCTTTTCTTTTATAGACTGGTTGGAGAAGTGAGTACACGTGATAAGTCTACCGAAGAATCGGGCGTACATTAAGAAACTAACAACAAACACACACACACACATATGACAAATACATCGTGCAGTAACTCCCGTCCTCGTGCAATCGGGTAAAATGAGTCAGGGAACTGATTCCTCAAGCACACGTGATTTTATGCATTCGACAATTTACACTAAGTATTTGTTTGTTTCGTGAACCGCTCTGAAACATAAATTCAAAGGCGTGAAGATATTAGTTGCTGTGATTTCACTTTAGCTAAAAAATAATTCTAAACTTAAATATAATTCGGGGATTCACCCTATAAAACACGTCACATACTTAAAAAGACTTGAACAGAATTGATTTTATTAAATCTTCGTCATAAATAACATATCTAAGAGACAAACAGCTCAAACATATGTCCCAGTGTAAATGGTTATTCCATGATAGACTTAGCAGGTTCAATCCTTACTGACGAGTATTAAAACTGTGTTTTACACAAAATGAAGTAACTAGCGAAATTGTACAGTATTATACTAGTAATTAAGGTCGATAATGACTTAGATCGATTTAAATGTAAGTGTAATTATTGTTCAGCAAAAAGAATTTGTGTATTTTGTACATATCTAATTAATTTATATTCCGTTCCTGTATAGTTTGTTTTCGTTTTTGTAATTAATTTAATTATTTTGTAAAATTAGTAAAGATGGCCGCTGGCACAGGAATTGTGATGTGTTCAGACAGTAATCGGGGAAAGTTCTAGAGTTTTTGTACATTTTATTAGTTTTTAGTTGATATTGAAATGCAATAGTTATTTATGTGAATTAGTTTAAATCATCAGACTTGTAAATAATAGCCGTTATATTGAGTAGCCCTTTGCAAATTTATTTTTATTTACAATAAAAACATAAAACACAAATTACAAAGTTAATTTATGTATTATACCTATATATGTATACTTAATTGGAAAAATAACTGGCCACTGAATTGGATTAAAATGTATAATTAATTACATAACATTGTAAAAAGTAAAATATATTGAACTGTCGTGAGATTTGTATCATTATGAAATTTTGTATAAACAAATACCAGTGTAAAATTAAGATTGAGTGGCCATAATGCATTAAAATATGGATGGTTTTCGGTGAAATATACTTTCATTTCAGACTAGTGAAAATTGATTTTAAAATCTGTATCCCTATTATTATTGACAAAGTGTATTTGTTGGTTTGTTGGTTTGTCTTTCTTTCACGCTACAACGGAGCAACGGATCGACGTGATTTTTTGCATACAGATAGTTTATGGACCGGAGCGTGACATAGGCTAATTTTTATTCCGGGAAAATGCAAACGAAATCGGCGCGGGCGAAGCCGCGGGCAAAAGCTAGTATTCAGTGTGTCGTTATACCAGCTTAATAACATTATTTTACAAATACACAATTGCGGCCCAGTGCCACGTCCGCAATGACACAGTAGTTTAGAAAAACTAGAAAAAAGTATGTTTCACCTAAAATACCATCGGTAGACCCACAAAACATAAACCTGTACATATACTAATATGTATAAATGAAACATTTATAGAAAATAAAATCATTAAATATCTATTATAATACAAAACTGTGTTAAATAGTGGTCACTACAAATGAGCCTATAACTATATCCTGTACCTACCTAAAGTTTTTAGTTTTTAAAACAAAACATTGTGAAGTTGTGTATTTTAATGAAATTGTGAATAAATTATCAATATTGATATTACTCCTTGTTGTTTCAGTTAAATGTTTCTTGAAATAAAAGTATGATGGGGAATTTTACGTTTTTCGAGTGTCGTCGTGCTTTGAAAGAAATTTGATACCGATTGCGAGGTTTGAAATATGTTGGGAAAGAGACAAGTGAGTGAATGAATGAAGGAATCCCAAGGAATGAAGAATTTACTGGGAGATGTAAGGGAATGGTGCAGCGGTGCCTTTTTAATTTTATTACTGAAGTCTTAATAAAAGTACTGATTGAAGTCATAATAAGTATACTAAATATTTAGGTCAATACCGAAATAAATAATTGAAAAATTCAAAGCGTAATACATGATTACTTACGTAATACGTAATACATAATTTATTTCATCTATTCATCGGAGCTTAGCAAGTCTTTCAGACAAATTCATGGCAATTGACCAATAGCGATGCATCTTCGTCGCGTCTCGCTCCCCGTTGTAAGTCAACGGATCAATTCCGCCATTCTACAGAGAAACTCCGCCGAAACTCCGGCTTATCTCCCAGCAAATTGAAAATGCAACCAGCCGTGATATTGTGACGCAACGGGAACGGAGCCCGAACCAGACATATGGAGCTATTCAATTTTAATCGCATTTCAGAAGAATGGACATCGTATAGAATGCTCCTCGGGGTCGGTTCTAACTTAGTTAATAAGCTCGTTTTATTTGCGGTTACCGAAGGGGATTTCAAGGGTGACATTGTTGTCATACTGTCAATGTTTGCGGATGATCTTTTTAGAATTTGAGGAAGTATCTTTTACGGTTGACTTGACATTTCATCACGTGTGTTGCGGCTAAAGCTCGAATGTTCTCAGAAAAAACTGCGAAATCCTCGCCGCACTAAAAGTTTTAATGGAACAACAAAATATGCGTCAATAGTGAAATCGTGCGAATTTCTCGTAAGTATTCCGAGGCAATACTGCAAGCATAAGTCACAGGCGTGTAGAGCTGTCCAGTGATATATTAGCCGCTAGCGCGGGAAAAAATGTCGCGCGAAAAAAAGTTCGCCATCACTCTCTTGGATTTATGACCCGCGGCCTGCGGCTTGCGGCCGAGTATTCGAGACTTACACCTACAAGCCGGAATGTCCGACTGTTACCCCCTGAGGTGACGAAATTTCGCACTAAACTAAATTATAGGCACTGAAGAATTCTTACACCACCATTTATTGCTGAGTCAAGCGTTCTACTTTAACGAAACTCGTTGTTTCTACAAATTGTAACTCGAAAAATTTAGTGAACCTTGTGATCTGTCAATAAAGTAACCCTTATTCAAACATGTCGGAGACAATAACGTCTGAAATCCTTTAAGGACATCTAGTCATAGTGTCCAGCGAATCGTGAGTAAAGGATCGTCCACACTCGAGCAGCTGCATCCAACTGATCCGAGAATCAATCTCGTACTTATACTCGGACCCACTTTACCGTTCACATCGCACGAAGGAATATAGACTCTATTAAAATGCAGCAAGATGTGAAAATTACGTTTGTCTTTACAGGCTTCTTATCTTTGCTGACCCTGGCGCTAGCTTCGGATCAAAATGTCATGAAACATTCGGTGATATCTTAGAATTCGATATTGACATCAACATGCCTTCTCTCCCTATAGGCATGTTTATATTTTTGTATATAAACAGAAAGTACGCGCCTAAGGATAAGCTTCTAAAGATAAAGGTAAGCAAATGAGCAAGATTTTCGGTTCATAATTTTTTATTACGATTCATAGTTCTTTGTAATAACGTAGGTATATAAATCAGAAAAAAAATTCAAGATATAAAGCACAGAACTATAGAATATTATTCTGTGATATACAATCAATAACAACAATTGATAACAATTGTTTTGTTGCAACCATGTCACAACAGCAAAAAGACCAAAATTGGATGATTTAAATTTTTGTGCATGGTAAGTTCGAGTAAATCGTGGATTAGGTAAAAGTCAAGATTAAAATAGTTCCACTTCGATTCATACAACAAAAAAAAACATCAAGCTAAGCTAAAAAAGATGGCCTAATGATAAAGGCGAGTTAGCAGAAACTATTATCGTTTAGCTAAGCGAAATTATAAAAATAACGTATACGGCTTAAATTTAATTAATTTAAAGAGTTATCGCTCATTGGTTTCGTTCACTTACCAAATCTCCAATATGAATTAGACTGTATAAATCAAAGTCGTCTCCATTTGTACGAATTTCACAAGTACAACGTATGTTTTTAAGATTTGGACAAGACACCGTCCGCAAAACAAAACAAAGAAAATCCTTACCCAATCTACAAATCCAATGAAGTAAAAGAAGTCGCATTATTTTCTCTGGACGTAAAACAGCATTTTCCACGGTCAAGTGGAAAACTATATCGTTTCAGAATCCCGTCATTATTCGTCGAGTTATTGCCGGCCCTGCGGAGAGAATGACCAGCTTTAGGTGTGAGGGATCACCGCACCCGCTTCATTCAAGTGTGAACGCTTTACTTTGATAATACGATTTTTCGATATTGATATCTTTTAGTTTTATATCGATATCTTTCTGGTTCATTGACTTTTGATTTAATTAAGTAACCTATTTATTTTTACATATTTTAAAGTCGACTAAATAAAAATTTCGTTACTAATTTGCTTTACGTCTATTACGTAGGTATATTTCGTTACGTCTTGGATTATTTGAACTGCCATAAAAAAAATATTAAACACAAAAATATGGCAAATCTTATTTTCGCTGTCACTCAGGTTCCTAAAGACTTGGTTGTCTGCCGTTTAAGATGAGTTCAAATTACCCGGTGACATTTATTATTTTATTACGGTTAAAATTGTATTAAAACCATAACTTGAACTCCAAGATCATCTTCCCGTCCGTTCCTGTGCGACGGGTCTCTAGCTCGTAGCCCTCTACAGATCTGAAATTTGGAAATGTTGTGTTGAATGTTGAACAAAAACCGAATATTGAATGAATTTTTTTATTAAATGATTTTTCAGGGGGGATCCTATAGATGAAAATATCAGGGGCCGACAATTTTAGACAGTTTTAGATAATATTTCTTACGAGGTCTATCTCAAAAGCTTGGAAATTTTTGTATATTATGAGTCATATTTAAACAACAAATACTGAAAAAGCCGAGTTATAACGTAGTTTGGAGGTTATGTACCCCAATACTCAACCTACTTAATTTTTGTAGTTTTTTTTTATACATTTTATAGGTAATATTTATAATTTACATAATTATGTACAAATTATTTGTATGTTTACCACTTACTGAAAGGTGAAAGAAAACACTGTGAGGTAAAGCGAGTATTGTGCCCCAAGTATGGCGTTTAAGCTCATCCCCTATCACGTTTGGACGTAAAAATCATCGGTGAAAAGAGGGTGCACGATTGTTACCTGTTTTAGTTACAGTTCACAATCGGCAACACTCCGTCGAAGATATTGTAGTGACGAAGCGTTTTGTTATGTTTTGTTAGTAAGGTTTTATGGGTTATGTTTTAATCTACGAGCACTAATATTTAAATAATATTTCAGTTGAAACAAAATTATGACAAGACGAGGCTTAAATAAATACCTGATATGACAAAACGAGAACTTAACAGAGGGTATATTACAAAACTATGAATATTAAAAGAAAAGTTTATGTGTTTAGAATAGCGATTAAACAAGTTTCACAAGTTATTCAATTCGAAGAATTCTGACTCCGTAAACGATTCCAACTGATAAGGAATCTGATGTCATTTAATTTTAAATAATTTTAATGAAACACCTACTAGGATTACCCGCTGGAATTCAACACCGAGTCCAATACGACCCTGATGTACGAAAACCCAATGGGCCTGTTCTATTTCTCACCAATATTAACGACTCGAAAACCGTTTCGAGGGACAGCTTTCACAGCTGTGTCAGAAGACAGATTTTAAAATAAGCATGCATATCCTTTATTAAATGAAAAAAAAAGCAATGTGTTTCATTTGACCTTCAGTGACGTCATCATCAAACATATCCATAGTACTTTTTAATATTAAACGAAATTTTATTTCTAAGGATCAAAGGATCCGACCATTTAAGAGTGGTATTGCAGCCGGATTGTGAAAAGTCCGCCTATTTCTAATTAATCGAAACAGAACACTTAAATTCAAAATTCACTCAATAGTTATTCAACAAAACCTTATTACCCATGTATTTTGTATATTGCCATCGCAAAGTTTCCATTGGTTACTGTAAATTAGAATTTTAAAAGTTTCGAGTTTAAAAAATTTTGAAATTATAATTTACAGAAACCAATGGAAACTTTGCGAATGGTTTGGAATGGTGTGAATTTTGAATTGAAGTGTTCGCTGTTTCGATAATTTAGAAAAAGGCGGGTTTTTGCAATCCGACTGCGATACCGCTTTTAACCTAACATGATACGTCACTTCCTGTAAATACTCGTACTTAATTAAAAAATACGGATAAAATGGGTTGAAAAAATTCATAATTTTTTTAATTTATTTATTTAATTTAAGAACTAACACTATTATTACAGGTTGAAAACCCTAATGCAACAGTGCAGGCATAAAAGATAGACACAATAAAAAACACAAGAAATCTAAAAAACACGAAAAATATAATATAATAATTAAAGAAGACATGAAATTTTAAAAATGTACACAAATTATACATAGCACAAACAATACAATGTTGCTCTTGTGAACTCACTCAATTTGTAACTCACAAAATGTATTATTGAAATAACATACGTAGCTTGATCTATTTATCCCAAAAATTTAAGTTTTAAAAAGGACCGAATTCTGATAACCATACAGGGGCGGATTAAGGAGACTAAAACTTGAGACTAGTACTTACTGTCTTGTAAAGTAATTTTGCCGATTTATAAAGATCAACTTTTCAAAATACCGTTATGACAATGAAAGTCCAAGAATATGGATTGAAGAATTTGTATCAACCGGACAGTAAAATACTCGATTTTTAAATCCTGACGTGATTTGATGATGGGCACATCTTCGAGTTCAAATACAGTTTTCAAGAAGAACTTTCATCAGCAAAAATTACTAAAATGCTTCTGTGGTCTATGGTTTGACGTCCCGAACACTAATTTGAAGTACAGATTTGGTTGCCTTCCGGTCTGTTGCATGCTTTGAAAGCAATGTTAAGCTGTTGGTTCATATTTAATCCCGAAGACCGGAGAGAGGCAATTCACCCATCACACGTTCTACTTGTTGGTGAAACGTGGGTGCACAAGTATGCCTCAGCCAATTCTCGGAAAAACTTCTGACACTCCCTCGAGAAATCATGTCATGGCCTACGAATAATATTATTACGCATATTATTATTAATAATATTATTCGTAGGTCGTGGCGAAGTTTAAACTTAATGACGGGCATACAGACTATATGGTTAATTATGTATGATGATAATAATATAATTTATTACTGAAAGATTCAGTGTTTTGATTCAAAATTAATTGTAAGGTTACTAATGGTATATGTACTCCTATATTAGGATATCACTGACTATTAATTTTGCTATAATTAGTAAAAGTATAGCTTCTTCGAATGGGGTTACGCGACGATTCCCCTTTAACACTGAGGTATCTGAATACAATCATATACAAATAATCAATCATATGAAAAATTTTGATAATAATTACTTAGAAATCGAACGACGCATATCGAATGTCCACTGAATCTCTGCTACTATGTCCCTTGGATAATGCTTCCTAAGTCCGTCCCAGGCGACAGATAACATGGCTGCCGGCACCATGACGTACCATCATTAAACCATATAATTCCTTATTTACGTACAACGTCTCCCGATCAAAAACAGAGCTTTCGTATAGAATATCTGAAACTTAATAGCATTAAGACACCTGCCGACGGCTTCCCTCACTTTTAATATTAAAATATATTCGGAGAAACGACCCTTAATGCATTCGGTGGAAGGGCCGGTGTAATTATAATTTTGTGGTATTGAATATTAAAGAACGAAGTATTGGGGCAATAATTCCCTTTTTGTACTAAAGTATGCTAATGGACTGTAACGGACTTTGGAAAAGTGCGAAACGCAGCAGGTGGGTTGACAAAAAATTATGTCATATCACTGAATTTTGTCATTGATGATACGATATTAAATTATGGCCCCTTTTACTAGTTTTTGTTGGATAAAGTTATAAATTTTAACGATTGTGGTTTTGATATGCAGTGGTTTTTTAAGACATGCTACGTATTGAATAATTTTAAATAGTTATGTTTTTATAAAATTTTAATTTGGATTTTTATTTCTTTAAAAGAAACATAAATAGCATAAAATTATACCTAAAATTAATACTAACTAAAATAACAAATTAATCTAAAAACCTAGAAGTCCTAAAATAAAAACTAAACTATAAATAAAACGCCTAACCAAAAAAAAAAAAATAATTATTATTAATTTTATTAATTTTTAATTATTAATTTTAAATATTTAACTTTTACAGTTCCCTAGCAATGCTCATTTGCTCATTTTAGTGCTGAAATTTTATTTTACTGTTTTCATTTCTTTGGTCTTTTGAACTGTTTAAAATTTAGTGAAATTCGACAAATGAAATTTCACAAAAATTGGTTTTTTTTTTTATTTATTTATCTAATTATCATGTTTTGTACATATTTTTGTCTTATAAAAAACAAAATCACGTAAACCCTTAGTGTTAACGATCCATGATACTTATTAGTCTCCAGTATGAATTTGGACGATGACTAAAATTCACGTTGTATTATAGTAAAATGAATTATCATATTAACGACAGGATTAATCATTTTACCACGTCTAATTACGCCACGAACTAGGTAGGGTTACAAAGAACGTTTTATGATCTATGACCATCTCTTGTGAAGTGGAGTATAAAAAGTCCGGTGGTAGTTCAACGAGGTGTAAACCTGAGGAAACCAAAACTGTTCAGCTGCCTTCATGTCCATGTGTGTGTGAATGTGTGGTCATTGAGATATCTCTGTGTGCTGTGTGTGTGCCACGTGCCATATTTAGTTGTCTCTACTAATTAGTTGGGTACAGTTGAAGGTTTGTTTATTAGGGAAATAGATAACTGAAATAACAAATTCTACCAATTGCACAAAAATAAATCTTCTAGTTTGTCCTTCATCATATACATTTAAGGGCCGTTTCTCCTCTTTTCTTCGATGGTACATTTTCAAGTCTTGCTTTGTTTAAATATTTATTTATAATTCTGTCGCAACTATGGATGAAAGAGCGAATTTCTCCTACTACATGTGAAAACTTAAAAGGAGAATTCGACAATAAAAACTGTTAAATATGTTATAAATAAATGATTTTGATTTTTGATTTTGACGTCTTGCTTTTAAGGCTACATAATAAGTCAGATTGAGCAGCGCCTTCTTACATCAATCAGAACTGAACTCTACGACGTTTATTTTTAGTTTAAAATAGCGTGATCTCAGCCGTGGCTGTAACGATTACCAAGAAACACACGCTCACGAAAAATTGCGTTTTGATTTTAATAACTCGGCTTCTAGTAAAAATTATTAAAATGTTTAGACGAGGTTATTATTCACTTATTTTTAATACAAATTTCAAAGCTGTTTAATTTAAGGACGGCCATTTAACACTCGAAAAACATGAAATTTAGAGGTAACTTCATTTTTTTTTTATAGAGCAAAATTAAAGCTTTTGCATTTTTTCTTAAATGTTTAGATCAGCCCTTTACTATATATATATATATATATATATATATATATTTAAACCGATTGAACAAGTAACACAATGTGAAATGGTTTGAAGTTATGCATCTGACTTTATACGGACCCTTAAGCGATATCCAAAACATAAGTTCAAAAATGGAACACATTTTGTATGCACATTTTTATGTGTCATACATAACTGCCTTGATTGATTTACTTATCAGCCAGTAGTGAAACAGGCTCTAAGTATAGTTATCAGCTAAGCTATTTTATCAACTTTTGCAGCATTGTTTCAGTAGACGATATACCCTTACAACTATCCTACAATCATCCGCGTTTGTAAACCATTCAATTTTCTTTCACTAAAGATTAGCAATATTGCAACATATTGCAAGTTCCGTTGTTAACGATTACACTCATATAACAGCTTTTAAAAATAAAGAAGCAAAACTTAACGATGTTTTGAACTGTTAAACACACTTCAAAACAGAAACACCTGTACCTAAAGATGTATAAAGGTTGCCCTGCATTTACTGCCTTGATTGAGAAGGGGGGAGGGAGGCCAGAGGGGGGGATACATCAGTTCCGTGCCGGGGGGGTGTAAAACGGAAAGTTTTGCCACGCACCTTTTAACTATTATGCTTATAGAGAGGTGTAGAATTACCTTGTGGCTATTGATCGTAAAGGCTGAATAAAGTTGGCAAATTGTTGTAGCTGGGCTGTTCGAGTTCCCAGTTCATACCAAGTTCAGGCTATGGAGCGGGCTATGCTTGCGACATCTCTAGTAGATAAAATCTGGAACGAGGAAATCCGTCAGAGATCGAAAGTCACCGACATAGCCTGCCGAATTAGTAAGTTGAGTGGCAGTGGACTGGTCATATTTGTCGCCGACACGATGGCCGTTGGGGCCAAAAGACGTTGAATGGAGACCACGTACAGCAAAGCGTCCGAATTCATGCCTGCTATACCAACGACCTGAAAGACATTGTGGTTAGTGGCTGGATGAGGATGACGCAAGACCGCCAAGAGTGGCGAAATATTGGAGAGGCCTAGCAGTGGACGAACACAGGGAGATGGGCGGATAGGTGGATAACCGAGTTCAGGCATCCAACTTGAATTGATCCAAACCATGCTGGACATTCACTGTTTAAAAAGAAGAACATAGATCTATGAAAAAAAAAAGAAATTAGAAAAGTATTTTTTGTGCTATCATGATGTTCGATGAAAGTTGATCAATATTGAAGAGTCCAAAATTTACAATGTCTCGCGTAGTAATTAGGAGGATGTCATCTCATTTAATATTCATGCATATTATTATTTATATTACATTATTATAAAAAATGGAGTTTAAGAAACCATTTTCAATGAAATTTGGTAAGTTTACCCTTTTTAACCGATTTCAAAAGGGGTTTGAGTTCAACGTGTACCTATGTGTTTTAATAGAGTTTTTTCGGTAAACATCTCGGTTAAATCTATTTTATTTAGTTTAGTTTGTATAAGTTTTAAGTATTTTATAAGATTATTTAATTTTAAATTTAAGTTGTTTTACTTATAGAAGTTAACTTATAGATCAGTGAGCAAGAATATATACAAAGTGCAAGAAGGATTTTGCCGCGTGGGTGACAGTGACAGGGGGCGCAGCTGTAAAACAAGGGTTAGTTCCGATTTTGACCACGACCAATCCACGCGTCAAAAGAGCCTTGTCGCACTGTATCTTATAAAATTGTTTTAAAACTAGCCTATTACCCGCGGCTCCACTCGCGTTTATTCAACTCTGCTCCGTTTTCGGTTTGGGCATTACTTTATAACACCCCTTATGACCAGGGTCACCACTATGATAATAATGAAAACTACATCCAAATATTCCAAATCTATTCAGTGGTTTCGTAGATGTGCGTGAACAAACAAACAAACAGACAGACAGACAGAAAATAATTCTAATATCGCTGATTTGTATAACTCTTCTTTAGCCACCCCCTTACTATTTTTATTACATTTCTTCAATGTACAGACACAACGGGTCTACTGTTTTATTATATGTACTGATAATTTAGATATAGATCAGTGAGCAAAAAGCTTAGTAACCTAGTAAACATATGCCAGTATATCATACATAAGTCTATGGTAATTGGTAGTATGAAACAATATTGATGTAAAACGGTCTTTAGTGTGAATAAAGCGGATTCTGAATCTAAAGTGTTTAATTTTTTAATGCAGTCAAAATTAAGTTTTCTTTATTGCAAAATAGTCATTAAATGTTCAGAACAGAAGCTAAATTACTTTAGAAATTAGTTAGCCATTCATTCATAACTTTCCTGGTAATTTTTTGTGACAACCCAGAACCAGTTTGGCCTAGGCAAAACTAGTTTGTCCAAAATCGGGTTTGGCTCAGCTCATATAACGTATATGTCTAGGTAGTTTATTTAGCTACGGAAAGATATAAACACAAATTGACAAAAAAATAATCTACAAATTATATATATGCTACGCTTCGCCTACGTATTCTACGAAAGTACTACGAAATGCGTAGCACCTTAGAAAACTATCTTCTAGGTCTTATCTTGGTAATAAGGTTTGCTGAATATTATTGAGTTAATTTTGAATTTAAGTGTTCTGTTTCGATTAATTAGAAAAAGGCGGATTTTTCACAATAAGGCTGCGAAACCGCTCTTAACCTTTTATTTTAGTCCAGTAAATGAAAGATTTGAAGTCGAATTAAAGATACACTTATAAAATGACTTCAAAATACTGTTTATAAATAGCATTTTCGTATAATTGACGCCCCCCCCCCTTCAGGAAGAAATTATATATTTTATAGAATACCAAATTAATTAGACTCCGAACTTACTAATATTGTTGTTAGCCATGGTCTAATTAATGAGGACCTGATTTAAAAAAAAATATCAGAGATTCTTTTGAATTTCAAACTTTTAAGTTAGTTAACTGATATATTCCCAATTATAACCCATTGTACATTTAATTCAACCTAATTTGAATGTTGTTTAATCTTATAATATTTGTTATGTAATATTTCTATAATAGCTATTTTAGTATACCTGCTGAAGGCTGTATTGAAGGCTGTGGTGTAGGTATGACACTCAATTTCAGGTTCCGCAACGGCAATAGCCAATTGATTTTACACTTTTTACATCTTTCTGTTTTGTTACTTATACAGACTTGTTTTTGACGTTATGATGTGTCTAATGTAGATATAATCTGAAGTAACCACAGCTCTGTCTCGTCAAGACTCACGCAAATCTTTTTAATTGTAAAAAGTTTACTTTTTGCAATTTCATGAAATCAGTTAGCTCCCATAAAAGCAGGGTTTCAAGTCGATCTTATCTGTAGTTTATGTGAGTTAATTTTAAAACGAAAATATCGGTTTGTTGTTACAATTGGCAACACGTCCTTGCTGAATTTTAGTAATGCTTTTTATATATTATTTATATATTACAATAGTTTTTATAATATCATTTGATATTGTCTTTAAAGTTTTAAATTTAATACTGGATGTTAGTTTTAATTTTTATTTTTTGTTGTAAGTAGCACTTGTAATTTTTGTAGATATCAAAGGTTTCTTTTTAGATTGCCGAGATTATAAATGTAGCTAAGTTGCTAATTTTTTAAACCTCAAGCATGTATTAATAATATTCGTTAGAAAACTTATGTTGGTGTAACAATAATGATGTTTCCGCCTGTAATTGGTATGAATTCGAGTCCGAATGTTATATAATTTAGTATTTTTTTGCTTTTAGTATGTTATACTGTTGGTGGAACAAATAAATAAATCTTAATCTAAAAATCTATATCAGGTTGGACATAATATTTTGATACCTACTCTATTTGCAGCGTCAGTTAAGTGATATCTATTTTTCAGTTTCTATCATACAGTCTCTACGCACATGATTTTTTTTTCAAGTCCACGTATCCAACTTATTTGATTCACATAGTGTAGTGCTCATACTGAACAAATTTCCAAAATAAAGGTACCTGTGAAAATAAAAATATTTTCACGTTTCCTTTATAATTTTATCTAAGTAGATACTGCAATACGTTAATTGCAACATCAAAAGCAGTTTTATAAGTACCTACATTGTTTATCCGGTGTTATATTATTACATTATAACCCCGTGATTCCCCAAATTGTCCCAATTTATTATAACACCGCTAGAGAGTCAATCAACAACACAGACGAGAAATAAGTTCCGATCTTGTTTCTTAAGCCACGCCCCCTTTATCTTGATTAGAATTCAATGCAGCATTACCGGGACGATGCACCCGAGGTTCAAGAACGAGTGTTTTTTTAGTTTTAATGAAATTGTTGGTTGAAAATATTATGAAAACAGACGATATTTTTGATGGTAATGTGTGCAACTGAACATAATTAGACGTTGGGACACTCGTGCAAAACTATTATGAAACTCACGAGTTTCGTAAACAAGCACTCGTGTCCCAATGTCACAAATTATGTTACAGTTGCACAAAATACTATATTGAAAACCTAGTTTATTTTATAGGTAGTACCTACTTGTACCGTATGAGCAGGTCCATTTCATTATCATTTGCGTTGTTTGGAAAAGTTGTTCAGTATGAGCAGTAGATTAAATGATTTCATTTAACGAAACCTGTCCATTTACACCCGATATATTAAGAAATATTTATTTTAAATAAATATTTTAATGTCAAAAATCCAGGAAATTTCAATCGACTCGAGCATACGATATTTTTGATGGTCGTAAATAAAGTATTGCGTCCCACTGGACATACAGTTGTGGTCATATAATTAGGAACGACTGGTAAGAAAGTCGATTTTTGACAAACAAGTAGCTGTTACTTTTGTATTAACTTACTGAAAACAAATTTAAACCACACAAAATAACAGTTATATTAGTAGGCTTTAATAATTTATACCCAATATGCAAAACAATTGCACTGCTATCAAAAGTTCAATTCATCTTCAAATTGCTATTGTATTTTAAATGTACTGTCCGCTTGACAAATAATTAGGAACGGAAAAAAATCATTCTTAATTTTGAATTTCGAAAACGAATATCGCATTTTTTTTGTTTCCCGCGTATTCTATGGTTACATTGCTTTATATTGACTAAGTTGAAAGTGCATAATTATTCCAAAATCATGGGCAAAAAGGAGAGTTGTGTTCCATAGACCCGGAAAATGATTATGGCTCTATATGAACGTAATTGGTCGTATAAAAAGATTGCTGATCATTTGAAGTGCTCTAAAACCAAGGTGTTTAATGCTGTAAATCACGTCAAAAAGTTTAATACTACGAATAATGTACCTCGAAAGCCTAAATCTAGAAAAACAACATCACGTGAAGATGATTTGATTGTTCGTGCAGCAAAGGCTGATCCTTTCAAGAGTTCTGAAAATATAAAGAGGGAAGTTTTTGACGACGGAGGAGTATCTACACGTACAGTACGAAGACGCTTAACTGATGCAATGTTATTTGAAAGAATCGCCCGGAGTGTACCGCTTCTCACGAAGGTGCACCGAAAAGCTAGGTTAGAGTTCGCGAAAAAATATGGCAACTGGACAGCAAGTCAATGGAAAAACGTGTTATTTTCTGATGAAACGAAAATAAATAGACTAGCGTCTGATGGTAAACAGTATGTGCGTCGACTGCCTAAGCAAGCTTTGAATCCTAAGTTCACGAAAAAAGTGGTAAAGCATGGGGGAGGAAACATAAAAGTTTGGGGATGTTTCTCAGGTCATGGTGTTGGGCCAGTTAAAAAGATTGAAGGTATGCTAGACCAATTTAAATACAAGCAAATATTGGAGGAGACTATGCTTCCTTATGCTGAGGAGAGGTTGTCTGTAGTCTGGATATTTCAGCAAGATAATGACCCCAAACACACTGCTCATTCAGTTAAAAGGTTTCTTAGTGATTAAAAAATTACTGTGTTAGATTGGCCTGCAAATGGTCCAGATCTTAATCCGATCAAAAATCTTTGGAGAGAAGTAAAGAAGAGTGTGGCTGCGAAAAGGACGAGCAATTTGAACGATCTATATGATGCCTTTGTCGAATCGTGGAAACATATTTCAGATGAAACCTGTAAAAACTTAATAGATTTCATGGCCCGTCGCTGCAGAGCAGTTATTGTAAGAAAGGGCCACCCTACAGAATACTAATACTGCTTTTTGTAAGCTGTGTTAAAAGTTTTGTAATAAATATTGTTTATTTCATTAAAATGGTTTCTGATACAGTTCAATAAATTAATTTATTTTACCCGTTCCTAATTATTTGTCCATAGCTAGAAAGTTTCAAATAAATAGTTAAAATGGAACTTTAATTAAATTATCAATTGAATTCAACAATTTTACATATTATATATGTAGTATAAAAGCCTGCTTACATAGCTATATTATCATGTCGTTTGAAGGTAGTAACAGTAACATAAACTAAAGTTACAGCAACTTGTTTTTCTGAAAGTGACTTCGGTATTAGTCGTTCCTAATTATATGACCACAACTGTAATTAACCATTAGGACACTCGTGCAACCTATTAGAGCACTCGCATCCCAATGGTACTCATTATGTCACAGTTTCACAAAACAAGTCCATCCCCGGATCGGTCAGTCTGTCGTTTTTAGGGTTCCGTACCCAAAGGGTAACCAACGTGACCCTATTACTAAGACTCCGCTGTCCGTCTGTTCGTCTATCACCAGGCTGTATCTCATGAGCCGTGATAGTTAGACAGTTGAAATTTTCACAGATGATGTATTTCTGTTGCCGCTATAACAACAAATACTAAAAAACAGAATAAAACAAATATTTAAGGGGGCTCCCATACAACAGACATGGTTTTTTTTTGCCGTTTTTATAGATAATGATACGGAACCCTTCGTGCGCGTGTCCAAGTCGCACTTGGCCGGTGTTTCTCTATTTAATTAAAAATTATACTTTAGGTGTATATCATTACGGTATATACCTAAGTGCTGAAGAAAAGTAAATCTAGATGTGAGGGTCTCCAACAAGGAACTAAATAAAATTTTAGTTCGTTGATCTCCGACATCTGTTCAGAAACTGTGACGTCCAGAGGGCCTATTATGTATCTCAAGTTGCCATCTGGACTGGGTGTCTATCATCAAAAACATACATATACTATCGAATTCCGATTGTTTTAGGATATATTCGCACTTGAAGTGACGACACGGTTTGTAAGTAGTTCAGTACCCATTAATGGCAATTTTGAAATTTCAGTTTTTAGCTATGTTTTTGATGATAGGCACCTAGTCCAGTTGGCAACTAAAGATACAGAATAGAGGGGCTGATGCCTTATTGTCTAACTTCAACATCTATCGCTTTTGCTTTCAAAAGTACCCGTGATTGGCTAGAAGTGATAAGTCACGTCATTTCTAGCCAATCACATTACCTTTAAAGCAATAGCGATAGACGATTTCATGACTATTTCCTTACACAATCGCACCTCAGATTTACTTGTCTTTTAGGTTAATTATGTCATAAGATTTTTAACAGCCTTTCTATATTGTCTATTTGGTATTTTTCACAAGTTTTTATTTTGCAAATGATACACAAAATGACCTCATTCATTAGTTTTCTACAGACGTTTATTAAAAGAAACAGTAAAAAGAGTATAAATTTAACTGCTGTCCTAAAGACAGTTATAGAGCACCTTGTTTTAAACAAATACCACCTGATCGATTCTGTTCCTTGCACCTTGTGAACGGTTAGCTCTACCCGTCTCTCTCGCACCTGCAGGATTTGATGCAAATTGACTATACCTGTCTCTTTTTATTAGGGGTCAAGCTGCACCGATTATAAAAGAGTGGTTGGTGTAAAATAGTGACAGCGGAACCCGCGGGCGATTTGGTTTAACGGACTCCTGCTGGATTATCACATATCCGATTATTGTAAGTGCTTCTAGTAATAAGTAGGTGAAGTAAGCCTCAGGTATTATCTGTCAGGTAGATAATGTAAAGATAATTTGAACATTGAAGTGTCAGCAATTAAGTTTGTCTGATAATGTCAGGACTTCATTGTCATTTTCAATTTGCTATAGAGTTCATAATCCCGCAATTAATTAAAATCTAATTTTAAATTAATAGTATGTTATTCTTTTACTTAACAAGCTGTACTCGTATGAAAGCTCTTTCTGTGGAGCTTTTAGGTCAAAGCTTATCTTAGCCTCCCGTTTTACGTAGAGCTTTTAAAAGATAACTGCATTGTGCGACGCTAAAGATAAAGAAAACGAATATAGCTTTTATACACTTAGCTACCCACTTCTTGTGATCTCCGGTTGTATCGTGTAGACCAAAATATAGGCAATCAATCTCTTTTCCATAAGAATAAAGACTTGATTTTACTGCAATTTAGATCTTCAAATTCCTAAACATTGGATAGAAGTGACGCAATGGAACATAGTAGGGAGAAGTATGTATTTCAATTCACCTATTTCGTGTCCGTCTTAACGAGATCGCGAGCAAACAGGCGACATGATCGCAACAAAAACGCAACAGCACCGTCCGGCCGCACTCTGAATTGTTTCACCTCATTACGCGCACGAATCCTAACACTCCAGTCCTTAAGACTGTACCTGAGCCTAGAGCATGACAAACTCCAGTCTATCTAAGATTCGTTTGAAGAAATTCGGACTCTCCTTGTATTGAAAAAAATATATTTGGTTTCTTAATCTTTTCTCTAGGGATTTTACGTATAAACAATGTACTAAGACTTATATTTTTGTCAAAAAAAAAATGTTTTGCACCCTCTTTTATTTTGGTTTTCAAACGTTCGCTTGAAGAACGCGGTGAAGAGATCAACTTGATTTTTGTTTCATAAAATAGGTAATAGAAATATGAAGGTATACCACCTAAATTCAATATTTTTTTCCCTACAAAATATTTCAGTATTAGCTAAAAACACACCAATTTGTTGTTTCGCTGCGTGATCACTAGTATTACGCGTCTAAGAAAAAGAGGCCAAAAAGCCAACATATAATCGCCTCTATGAAAAGCAAATAAAGTCTTTGCCATTAGACTTATTGTGCTGGACAGGTAATAAAAAAAGTTGCTAGAGTATGCCATCTTCTTAACACTTCACACCTCTCCCCCTGAAACCTACTTCACACCTTACCGACCAGAAAATAGAAGCCTCTTTTGTGAAAGAGGTGAGGATGGATTCATTTCGCGAATGGTTTCCTTCTCCATTTCATGTGAGCCAAATTAGACTCAAAACATTGAACTTGAAACTTCTAAATTGCTTGAATTTTAAAGGCATCCTGATTATTTCTAGCCAAACAATTGAATACAATCTTTAATTCCTAGGTTTAAGGATTATTTTCCTTGGTTCTAGATATTATAGAGGTGTGAAGACATGCGTTTGTCGCGCAACGCACGCGTTCTAGAATGCCACAATTTTCACATTGGCATACTGAGGCCAAGGCTGTTTTTATGCCTTCATGTCACCAATTAAAATTTTATGTGAATATACGAAGCTAAGCTACAACTTTTTGAAACAAGATGCAATAGCAAAAACAGTCCGATATATAGATAGAAACAAAATATTTGAAAGGACGTTACTTAAGGCGCTACGGAAAAAAAATTGACACTTTTAGAACTTCTATATGTACTTCGGTAAATAATGTGTAATTTTGATAAAATAGTATATTATTTTTGGAATCTTTCACTAGGGATCTGTTAAAACAGAAACGCGATTGGAGAATTTCGGCTCGATAGAAATATTTATTGAAATGAGGTCTTAATCGACACAAATTCTTCTGGTTTGACAATTTAGAATGACATATGGACTGCAATTATATTTTATTAGATGGGTTTTAACATTATCTAGGACCTGGTTAAACGAAATTTTGATAGCATTTTTAGTTTATTTTATATTAATAAAAAACTGACTTTTTGCTACTTTTCCACGAATCCGTCCCTCTCGCACTAAGGGTTTTTTCGCATATGGACATGTAACAGGGACGCTAAAACTTTTACACATCGCCTTAAATAATTAGCTTGCTTTCAATAAAGTATTATCAGTTAAGTTCCACTATACAATCGATTTTATCACAAAGTTTAGCACAATTCACGTAATGTTACAAAAGCAACCTCTTTGCTTTGGTCATTAATTTCCCAAAAAACTATCGTTTTTAATGTAACTTGGTACATGGATGGTGTTTTAGTAAATTACTTTTATAAATAATCATAATACTATAAATTATATCAATTAAGTATATCCATATGTCAACTCGCTTAATTAATTGAGAAGTTTCAGTGGATCTTGTAAAATTTGCATAAACAAAACGTCCAGTATCGTAAAATAAAAACACGATCTTGAACTCGGACTCACATTGAATAAATGGAATAAAAATATATTTTTAAAGTTTTAAACGTTCGATCTGCGCCGGAGTCGATGCAATTAAAGGGTTCCGAGAATCGGCTGCGCTTCGGGACTGGTCGGAGCCCTTCGGTAATATCGAGGGGTACTAGTGGATGAAAATATATTAAAAATTATATTTAAGGTGATTAGTGTCGCCAAATAAGCAGCTCGATGTTTTTTCAGTATTGACGGAAACGATTTTGAAATAACGTTCATATCAGCGCGCAATGCTTATTATATTGGCTGATGACGCTCGCTGTGCCCTTGAGAGAGCGAAATAGGAGAAAATAATACTTTTCACATGGACGTGATTATTCGATTGAATAATCCTATGCTATTTTCTCTTATTCAAAGCAAAAATGAAATAAATCGACGAAGCCGCAGTAAGGAATTCAAGCAAAAAAAGACCATTCGGTTGAAATTTTTCTTCATATATACGTAGAAGTTTTGGTGGTACGAAAAAGTAAATTGTTGCATATGTTGTCTTGGAGTTAATAATTCATATACATTTTTTTTTTCAATATTTTTGGTTTGGCCATAAACAAGAAGTAGGCTATAGAAAGTACCCATATGGCGATACTAAGCCCCTTAAGTACTTAAACCCCATAAGGATAACAATTTTATATGTAAACGAAGGGATAAAAGTCATAAAATGAAGCACACGCCTTACTCTATTAAAATGAGAACAATCTTAAAATTAATAAGAAATTTTCTGAGTACTTCTGATATAAACATTAAAAAAGCAGTATACAACTAAGTAAAGCAGCTTTTTTAATAAAATTTATTTGGTCTGTACCCCGCCACTGACACTTTGTGGTCAAAATGTTCTTTGATTCATTTAATGACAACTACATCTGCTCTTTATAGGTAGATACAATTTCCGGCATTCATAATTGTACAGTACTTCCAAAGTAATAATGCGCATACAAATCTCCGCCACTGTTCGGCAAAGTTCGTATTTCCTTACACTTTCTATACAATCAATAAGGTCAAGTGGTACGTCCGGTCACTCGACTATAGATTTGTATGCGCATTATTACTTTGGGAGTACTGTACAATGTACATACATTGTAATGATTTAATTAAACTGTAATTTATTTCCAGTATTTGTATATTGCTGCAATCATAATGAACCTATAGGTAATAGGGTATGGCCCAGCAAGTTTATCATCGCGATACGTTCCACAAAGCTCGCGGACCACTAAACAAGGTGTTTACGATACAGATTCCGATCTCGCAACAAAAAGTGGCACAAAACAAAACTCCCCATCGCGAATAAATTATAAGAAAGCAGTCGAAGAGCTACATGGGCCCAGCATCGTGTCCCCGCCCTTAATTGGGCCATGTTGCAGTAAAGACAAAAAACTTAACATTAGTTAGGTATTCCGAGAATTGTACACTTGTCGCTTGTTGCTGCAACTTTTGTTGTTCTATTGGTGGGGACAACAATACTTCTTTGTATGGAGATAATTATCTCTCTGTGTGTGCATGCTAAAGGAATGCGTTTCTAATTTTCAATGTTGCAAACTCGCTGTGTGAAATTAGCTCCTAATATGGTGTTGTGTTTAATCTAAAAGATAATTGGGTTTTGTTGACAGATGCATACAAGTAAAATTTTAGGTAAGTAAGTATACCTGTCAATTATATTTAGCCTCTTTTTTTTTCACCAACATTTAGGTTTCGTAAACCGTCTCGTGGAATAGGTTTCCTTAACCGTTTCTAGTAGACAGATACTAAAACAAGCGTGCGTTTCCTTTATAATATGAAAAACAGTGATGTATTTCATTTGACCTTCAGTGACGTCATCACCATACATTTCGAACAAAAAAATACATTTCTTGAACGCATCCTAAAATCTGACAAGAATTCAACCATTCAACCTAATTACGTCACTTCCTATAAATACTAAAATACTTAGAAAATAGGTATAAAAGCACGAAAAGGGTATCATTGATATTACTAAATCAATTTGTTTATTAAAAAAGCAGACAAAACTAGCATATTGAAGTTTAAAACCGGCCTAGTGCGAGTCGGACTCGCGCACGAAGGGTTCCGTGCCATTATCTATAAAAACGGCAAAAAAAACATGTCTGTTGTATGGGAGCCCCCTTAAATATTTATTTTATTCTATTTTTTTAGTATTTGTTGTTATAGCGGCAAAAGAAATACATTTTCTGTGAAAATTTCAACTGTCTAACTATCACGGTTCATGAGATACAGCCTGGTGACGTCTTAGTAGAAGCGGGGTCTTAGTAATAGGGTCCCGTTGGTTAAAAAAGCAGACAAAACTAGTATATTGAAGTTTAAAAAACAACCGATTCAGGTGATTGATATAAACAATTTAAAATTTGACATTTATATACGTATATTTCATTCAGCGGTAAATGTAGTTCGACTGGGACTTCGGTATATTGAGGCCCAGGTTTGATTCCTGCCGGTTGACTATGCACCAATGAGATTTTCGGAATTCATGTGCATTATGCATGATAGTATTTGTATACTTATCATTATCAATGATACTTACGTACCACTTGCTGATAGTGAAAGAAACCACTGTGACTTAAACTTGCATTCTCTAAAAAAGCGTATATTTAAATATTATTTAGAGTGCATTACAAACTAGAAAATATCAATCAGAAACAAATTCAAAGACAAGAATTTGAAAAAATTCCCCGGGCCAGGATTCGAACCTGCGACCTCTTGTTATCAAGACAAGCGCGCCACCAATTGCGCAATTTGTAATGCACTCTAAATAATATTTATAGTATTCATAGCGTGGGATTTCGCAAAATAAACATAAGCGTATATTTGTTGCTTGAACCCATAACTTATACCTTATGGGACGTAAAAATCTTCGGTAAAAAGAGGTTACACGAGTGTTGACAGTTCTACATTATTTTTATGGGTTTCAATTTCATACCGGTTCGGAGCTCCAGAGAATAATAACTACCACACCAACGAAACTAAAAAAAAAATGTAAGAGAAATCTCTTCTAGGCTTGTATTTAGGGCATTCAAAATTAAATAATTTGGCCAAGTGCGAGACCGACTCGCCCACAAAGGGTTCCGTACCACCGCACAATACAATACAGGTAAGGAACCCTAAAAACATTATGGTATTCTCGAATTGAATGAAACTTGTGGATAAAACATGATTATTGCAAAAAAGCTCACCTCAATAAGTATGTTTTATATCTTCACTCGCCCAGAAGAAGGCAGTCTGAATCTGCAGAAACGGGTCGGCTATCCCGATCAAAAATTGTTATTGAGCGGAGCCGCTTTGCAATAATCAACATTATGGCAAAGATTTCAAAAGTTTAGATGAGCCCTGGCACCTTAAATCTATTGCATTGTTTTTGAATGAGTGCGTTAACATAATGCCGACGCGCGCACACTTATGAGTGCGCAATCTGTCTACCTACGGTCAGCAAACTGATCAGACTACTAAAGTTTTTAAAATGTTAACTTTAAGTGCACTTAAAGCGTCCAACTATCACTGTGTTCAGATGAGCACGATTCCAAACGTGTGAGCGTCACCCATTTAAAGGTGGAAACATTTTGGTGCTGTCATAGTACGGTCAGGGCTTATCTTTACTTTTGAAATCTTTGCATTGTGGTAGTTAAAAATAACAATATAGATGCCATAAAAACATTTAGGCGACAAAAAACAAGGCGCCTGACAAACGATTCGGCTCCTTCCTAGGTACGAAACCCTAATTTTTTTTAGTTGTTGTTTTACATCAAAGTATTACAACAATCTGACCAAATCGTATATGTATAACTTGTATGTATTCTCTTCCTATCATACAAACATTGGCAGCCGCTCCCTAGATTATTATAATACTGATCCCAAGACATTATTCGTAGGGCTAGAGAACGACTCTCAAAACCACAATCTCACACACACTACTCCCCTTATCCAATTTCCATGCACTAACACATTCACTTAGCTTACTAAATAATATATTATTAAGTTAGACTTACTATTTACCTTCTTCGTCGTTTACGTTGTAAAATTGTAATAAGTAACTAGAATATTATAATGATACAAATGGAGGTGCGGCACATTCTGGTACAGGTATTGTTTAAATACTTAATAGGATGTTCCAGTAACTAATATTTCTATTTTTAAGAGTTTTTTCGCAATAAATACATTTTTCATTTTTCATTTCATGAAATGAAATTGCGATAATATTTATTGCGAAAAAGTCTTAAAGATGCTCGTAGAGGTGAAACAAATAACGTCAAAAAATGCTACTTTTTCGAGGTTTTTAAGGTTATGTAGCTCAAAATGGAACTCTTATAGGATCACTTTTATAGGATAAGTGCCCGCTGCACTGACGATCTGAAGGACGTTGTGGGTGGCGGCTGGATGAGGATGACTGAGGACCGCCAAGGTGGAGTAATATTGGGGAGGCCTATGTCCAGCAGTGGACGAATATGGGCTGATGGATGGATAGGATCACTTTGTTGTCCGTCTGTCCGTCAAGACCCTTTTGCTCGGGCCCGATATGAGATATCAAGTTGAAACTCCTACAGAAGTCTACAGCCTCATAGTACTGTAAAAAAATCAGGCTTCTTACTCGACGCGAAAAAAGGTTATTGCACTTTACATAATCAATTTCATGCAAATTTGCTCACCATGAAAACCTATAGGGCACTTCCAGCTGACTGAGAAACTTGAAATTTCGTTTACAAGTAGCTAGGTCTTATAGCACACACATAGGAATAAATCAGAAAATTACAAATATTTCATTATTTAGGGAGTTATCATAGTCCAACTTAATTAGACCTTTTAGATACATGAAGTTTAATAGATTGTAAATATCAAGTTAATTTGGTTATCATAACTGCAAGTGGAGTTATTTACTACCTCTATATACTGTTTTTAGGGTTCCGTAACCGTACTGTGTAGTGGTATGGAATCCTTTGTGCACGAGTCTGACTCGCACATCGCCGGTTTTGTTTTGGTATGAGGACCCTTTGGGTTTCATTTATTTTTTATTTTCCTTGGTAGAGACTATGCAAAACGTATTCTGTGAAAATTTCAACTGGCTATCTATAAGGGCTGAAGCTGTAGACCCTGTGACAGAAGGACAGACAGACAGACAGCGAAGACTTAGTAATAGGTTCCCGTTTGGCACCCTTCGGGTACGGAACCCTAAAAATTGTTTAGTATCCTTATTAAAACTATGGCCAATTTGAGTAGTGATTCTGATATAAATTATATCAGATTTACTATTATACAGGTTGGAAAAAATTTAAGGGCCCTGGAGGGGAACTACCTTAAATCCTTTAGTTAGCTCATTTTACTGAAATGAAACATTCCTTTATTTTTTTAATAAACAAAACTGCATTCAAAGATCTTCTAAAATTCGCTTGTCTCACCCGGGGAATCGAGCCAACTAAAAATTTAAAAAATAAACCCTCGCTATTTTATTATACGAATCCGTAGGATTATTGTTCAGGATAAAATTTGTCTAAAAAAATACGTTCCCTTTTTAAACTTTTCGTCAGTCTAGTGCAAGAACGAATTATGCTGCGCATAGATTTATTATTACCATTTAACGATTTTCTTATTGAAGTCTTCAACAAGGTACTTAAGATAAATAACATTAGCAAGCTTGTACTTCATACCTACGATAAGAAAATTATAACGTGTCATTTACTTGTTACGAGTGAACAGTACTAGGTATTGTTAATAAAGAACTTGTAATACTGTGTAGAACTTGAATATTATGTTTATTAGACAAATTTTATCCTGAACAATAATCCTACGCATTTGTATAATAAAATAGCGAGGGTTTATTTTTTAATTCTTAGTTGGCTCGATTCCCCGGGTGAGACAAGCGAATTTTAGAAGATCTTTGAATGCAGTTTTGTTTATTAAAAAAAATAAAGGAATGTTTCCTTTCAGTAAAATGAGCTAACTAAAGGATTTAAGGTAGTTCCCCTCCAGGGCCCTTGAATTTTTTCCACCCTGTATAATAAATGACGTTGTAGTGGTTTTTGATATTAAACCCTTTGTTTGTTTAGTCAGTGACATACCTGATAATAAGTAAAGTGGATTTTGAATATATTATCTACTAAATGAACGACTGAACGAAGCGAACGAAGAGTCTCCGAGTCTACTTGAACAATCCGGCGTTTGTATGTGTGTTGTATGTATGTATGTTTGTCCGACGATAACTAGAATATCGTTGATAGGAACGTCATGAAATTTGATAGGCGAGTAAATGAGATAAAAATATTTTTTTAATTCGAACATGAGCCAAATTAGTTGAGGGGTTTCCAAGATATGGAGTTGTAAGAGGGGGTCCGCGAGTTCACAGTTTGGAGCGACCAACTAGTTTATACTAATATAATCAAATCAAATATTTTAATAGACTAGGCCATAGGTGTTAGTACTACAAATTAACAATGGTAGTATAAATAACCTATATTATTATAAACCAGCTTGGGACTCTGTCCATATATATTTTTTTTTTATGCTTTTATTGAGTAAATACAAGAAAAATATACAATATTATAAAACTTATACAGCTAACGGAAACCATAAAGAGGTTTATGTGTCGCTGCAAGCGCTCACAACTAAAATTTTACTTATTTAATTTTATACATTTTTTTTATCGAGATAGTGACACTTTAAAATAGTTTTTATTTTGTGAGGATTACGATTCAGTTGACTTATAATTTCACTTGGTAGTTCGTTTAATATCTTTGGTAGCATGTACTCCCAAGTGCGAGTACCATAGTTATTGTTGTAGGAGGGTAGTTTGTATGTCGGTAAGTATGTCAGTTTACGAAGTTGATTTGGTCTTGTTTTTTTTTGTATTTGGTCAACTTTGTCGTACTCCTCACAAATAGTGTCCATTTTTACTTTGTTGAAAACATTTATGACTTTGCAGTATTTAAATAATTCGTCTTCTTTGTATTTATGTCTAATAGACAAAGGCACAATAGTTTTAAGTAAACGAAGTTGCATTGTATAAATGTTTTCAACATATATCATGTACTAGGTTTGATAAACGTAGTTTTAGTTTACTGAATGTTAACAATAAAAAGGTAAAAATAAAAATTTTGCTCAAGATATATTTCGGGCCCCACTGGACCCGGCATCAGTTGGACCCGAAATATATCTTGAGTAAAATGTTCATTTTTACCTTTTCATTATTAACATTCAGTAAACTAAAACTACGTTAAAAATCTTATAAAAGAGACATATAATATATATATTTATCAAAAAGGATTGATAAAAATAATAACGATACAATATTTACAAATAATACACTAACAACCGGATCACAGCATGATGTATTATAACCAAACTCTTTTAATTAAATTCGTGGCTAAAACTCAAACGCTAAGAGCTGCGGTGAAAAAATGTACAAAACAGTTTGGAGGTGGGGGGAAGGGGGTGAACAGTAAACATGATTACCCCCTCCCCATACCCCTAAAGCCAACTTGGAGGCTAAACGACCCATTCTAAACTGATTTGTTGCCAGTATGCTTGAGATTTTGAACAAAATTTTTCAGACGCGTTTTGTTTCTTTTGTTTTATTGCATGCTCGATGCTCGCTGTTATGTGAAATAAGTTTGTGTTTTTCCACTGATATTTGAGTCTAGTTTTGTTATTTAACTTCTTACTTTATTCTTTGTTAGAATTGCTACTTCTAAACTATCTTTACCTGCACAAAACAATTTTTTCCTTTTCCTTTTAACTATTTTTCGCTAACTATTTCTCCCGATCTCATGGGAATTTCGAAAAATCTTGTCTATGTTAAAGGAATCTCCATGCAAAATTTCAGCTTTTTAGGTCCAAGGTTTGGGCCGGGCGTTGTTGTGTCAATCTCTAAGTAAACCAAGGGCGGATCCAGCCTGCGAGCCAGGAGGGGTCATAGGCTCCAAAATTGCAATAAAAAAAAAACGGCCATTGCTCCGGAATGGCTGGTGCTACACGGTTCCCTTCATGTTTGGATCTAAGACGTCAAAAAAGGTTTTGGAACGATGTTCCTTATCGCACGTTATACTCCAGACGCTTAGTGGATGAGGGCTGGGCCGAAAAAAGTGTAACATATCGACCGTTACAATGTCATCGTATCGTTTTCACACACTTATTTACCGCTAACTCTTCTTACCGCGTTTCATTGTACGAGGTGGGGTGAGCGACGCAACGCGGTCAAGTCGACAATGGTGTCGATTCGGGGTAATAGCTAGGTTTGTCTTGCCTTGGGGGTCGCCGTTTGGTATCGGATGAATTCACTTAGCAGATATGTATAATGGGTCAATCTTAGCAGATTTAGCCCGGTAGCCGTCCACCCCCCCATTTTGGGTGGGGGGGATATGCACTCAAAGTCTTACGTCGCCGCGCTTCAGACAAAAATTCATATCGTCTTCAATTTACGTACTATCTCAAGTGTGGTATCATTTTCGGCTAAACATAAAACGAGGAATTCATTTTTAAAACATTTTGTGTACAGTTTCATACAAAAATCATAAGATATTGTCGAAAGTATGTTAGTTGGTCTGCTATTTTTTTTATTCAAAATTCCGTATCCTTAAAAATAACAAGTTTTTTTAATAAAAAAAAATACTTTCTTAAAGCATATTTAATCAGCTTTAAATACATATATACATTTTATGTACTCACTATAGAACATCTACATGAAAAAAAATCGAACATGGTTTGCGACGGCTGCGAAATATTTTTTCGATCCGCCTGTTCCACCGTAGCTAAGTTGTATGTATATTTTTATCAATGTTAATGGTTAATGCCATTATGTTTTAGACAGCATTATTTAATTTAAATATAAAAAATAATTTAAACTGTGAATATTTTGGTTTAAAAGTGAGTTTCAAAGATAAGTTGGTTTTTCATACAGAATATATAGAATACAAATTTAACTTTATCATTGGCCTTTGTTTATGGTCTCAAGACCAAGGGTGCAATTGTATAAGAAAATCGTATTCATTCGACAGCTGAAAACGTACGGTTTCAATTGACGAACTCCTATTACCAAATTACTGCTACCAAGCAAATTCGCCAGTTTGACAATTAAAATCGTACGTTTCTTACACAGAATTCGAGGGCAGATGTCAGAACAACCAGGTAGCAAGTCCCCGCATAAAGTTCAAAGCCTAAAGTATGCATATGTATAGCACTGCGAGGTTGTCTTCCGTAGGGATTTTTATGTCAATGTATATTTATTATAGTTTTTCATACTCGTTGCTACAACCACAATTTCCACCACAGTGGCATAATTCGGTGCATTTTTTTTTTATAATTGTGTCTAGCGCCACACCGTGATTTGCACTTGCACCGAATTAATTCTAGACAAGCGGTATCAGCTACGGGTGCCGTGGTCCACGTTGGTATCCAGTCGTCATTGAAGTCTGTTTCCCATCCCCAATCCGCTGGACAAGGAAGATTTTGAATTGGCACCACGGATTGGCCCCATACGTGCAATACCCTGGTAAACAGCTCTTAGGAGATGCTGTCGAAAACTGGTTTCGGTTGGTGGAATATTCTCTAGCTGTCGGTCTTTTTTAGAGAATAGTTATCTTTTACATTCTTTCAACGTTGTGCACTGACAGGATTTGAAATGTAAATTAGGTATGCAACTGTGTAGTTAAAAAGAAATGTTTTCTAGACAGAATAATTTCTAACCACGCAGGATTCGTTTAATTCATACTTACTTATCATACATCGTTATGATACATTTTTGAATAATAGTATTCGCGTTTTCAACACAACCTGGTAAACAGCTCTTAGGAGATGCTGTCGAAAACTGGCTTCGGTTGGTGGAATATTCTCTAGCTGTCGGTATTTTTTAGAGAATAGTTATCTTCTACATTCTTTCAACGCTGTGCACTGACAGGATCTGAAATGTAAATTAGGTAAGCAACTGTGGAGTAAAAAAAAATGTTTTCTAGACAGAATAATTTCTAACCACGCAAGTTTCGTTTAATTTATACTTACTTATCATACATCGTTACGGTAAATTTTTGAATAATTGTATTCGCGTTTACAACGTCTTCATCAGCTAGCATATTGAACCCGCTAGTTGTTGATGGAAAAGCATTCTATGCTTCGTAGGCAGTTTTTTTCTTCTTCCACTAAACGCCGAAACTGTGTCACATCCAGTTAACGCATGGAATACCCTCAATGCTCTTGCTTTTTCAGGGCCTTAAATAAAATAAGATCAAGCTTTTTAAGTTAGTTAATTAAATGAACGTAAGAAGAAACATTCATGTAATTTAAATTAAAACCTAAAGAGGCTGCAATCTTGTCACATGATAAAAACTGGTGGTTTTTTCCTGTGCCAATATGGATCCACAATTCAAGGCTGTTGTTGCTGTGGTAGAGCTTTGAAACACATGATACTGCCAGGACTACTACGTCTGTGTCAACTGTGCGGATCATGATCCGACTAAATCCGTGAGCTACAGCGTCAGACACATGCACCATTATCCTCGTGTCCGCCTCTTCATGGTTGCATGGGTCTATGTTATCCTTACAACGATCGCTGATGCTAAGGTCATTCATACCATCTTTACATTAAGTTATTTTTCAGCCGGTACCTCCATAGTGTGACAGGCTATAAGGACAGCATACGGAACAGTTCTTTTTTGTTCTCATTATCACAAAGAAAATTGGCCTATCCTTTTGGTATTTTTGTGTTTGGGCATACTCGTATGCGGAAGCCAATACCTCGCTTATAGGAAAAAACCACCAGTTTTTATCATGTGGCAAGATTGCAGCCTCTTTAGGTTTTAATTTAAATTACCTTAATGTTTCTTCTTACGTTCATTTAATTAACTAACTTAAAAAGCTTGATCTTATTTTATTTAAGGGCCTGAAAAAGAAAGAGCGCTGCCGGTATTTAATGCGTTAACTGGATGTGAAACAGTTTCAGCGTTTAGTGGAAAAAGAAAAAAACTGCGTACGAAGCATGGAATGCTTTTCCATCAGCAACTAGCGGGTTCATCATGCTAGCTGATGAAGAAGTTGAAAACACGAATACAATTATTCAAAAATTTATCATAGCGATGTATGATAGTAAGTATAAATTAAACGAAACCTGCGTGGTTAGAAATTATTCTGTCTAGAAAACTTATTTTTATAACTCCATAGTTGCTTACCTAATTTACATTTCAGATCCTGCCAAAGCACATCGTTAAACGAATGTAGAAGAGAACTAATCTCTAAAAAAGACCGACAGCTAGAGAATATTCCACCAACGGAAGCCAGTTTTCGACAGCATCTCCTAAGAGCTGTTTACCAGGGTGTACACGTATGGGGCCAATCCATGGTGCCAATTCAAAATCTTCCTAGTCCAGTGGCTTGGGGATGGGAAACAGACTTCAATGACGACTGGATACCAACGTGGACCACGGCAACCATAGCTGCTACCGCTTGTCCAGAACTAATTCAGTGCAAGTGCAAATCACGATGTGGTGCTAGATGGAACTGTAACTTTTTAAAATTAAAATGCACCGAATTATGTTACTGTGTTGGAAATTGTAGTTCTAGCAACGAGTATGAAAAACTATAATAAATATACATTGACATAAAAATCCATACGGAAGACAACCTCGCCGTGCTATACACATGCATACTTTAGGCTTTGCTTAGACTTGCTACCTGGTTGTCCTGAGATCTACCCTGAAATTCTGTGTAAGAAACGTACGATTTTTATTGTCAAACTGGCTAATTTGCTTAATATTTTTGGTTAGCATCTTATTTACAAGATCAACAAAATTAAAATAAATATTTATTTAAAGCCATTTTACATGTTTTGAAAAATAAATTTTCTCTGTACTGAAATCTGTAGTCTCTGCCTGCCCCTCTGGGAGACAGGCGTGAGTATATGTATGTATGTATGTTTGTTGAAAAAAAAGGGTCTTATATTAAATTTTCTTATTTTTGTAAATTATTAAATTAGTAAATTAGTAAATTTTCTTACGTCACACAGAGACAATCTTTGTTTTATCATAAAATTTTGTTACATCGCATGTGTCGCAACTCGCGGCCTCTGACGGAAGATCAGCGTCACAGTTCTGCTGTGGCATTTTGCTGAGTTAGAGACCTTTTTGTTGGCTGCATCTTATAAACTACCTAGTTATATGTATAAGCCTTAAACTGTTTGTAATAGTGTAGCTCTCAAAATAAACGTATTTTCTTTGTTTCTTTCTTTCTTTCTAATAACAGCAATTTGATAATAGCAGTTCGTCAATTGAAACCGTACGTTTTCAGCTGTTAAATGAATATGATATTCTTACACAATTGCACCCATGGTCTTCAGACCATACACAAAAGCCAATGAAAACGTTAAATTAGTATTCTATATATTTTGTATTAAAAACCAACCTATCTTAGAAACTCACTTTTCAAACAAAATATTCACAGTTTAAATTATTTATTATATTTAAATTAAATAATGCTGTCTAAAGCATAATGGTATTAACCATTAACATTGATAAACATATACATACAACTTAGCTTCCGTGGAACAGGCGGATCGAAAAAATATTTCGCAGCCGTCGCAAACCATGTTCGATTTTTTTTCAAGTAGATGTTCTATAGTAAGTACATAAAATGTATATACATATTTAAAGCTGATTAAATATACTTTAAGAAAGTATTTTTTTTTAATTAAAAAAACTTGTTATTTTTAAGGATACGGAATTTTGAATAAAAAAAATAGCAGACCAACTAACATACTTTCGACAATATCTTATGATTTTTGTATGAAACTGTACACAAAATGTTTTAAAAATGAATTCCTCGTTTTGTGTTTAGCCGAAAATGATACCACACTTGAGATAGTACGTAAATTGAAGACGATATGAATTTTTGTCTGAAGCGCGGCGACGTAAGACTTTGAGTGCATATCCCCCCCCACCCACAATGGGGGGGTGGATGGCTACCGGGCTAAATCAGCTGAGATTAACCCAATATACATCTGTGCCAAGTGAATCCATCCGATACCGAACGGCGACCCCTCCATACATTGGGTGGCAAGACAAACCTAGCTATAACAAGACTTAACTTACGAGTCCCCTCTTTTTTTTCTTTATCGAAAAAACAGACAGAACGCTTAAATTAAGTTTAGTCCTGTCATGTAAGTTAAGATGTGCTACACCGAATCGACAAAAATATGATGCAATCCGTTTTCTACCTAATATAAAAAATAATAATCACTGAGCTCTTGAATAGCTGGCTGCTTGTTGTGATTTTACGACTTTTTATGAGCTACGAACGCACAATATCTTTTCTTCTTGGATCGCTTGTGGGATGTGTGATTATAAGCGTATGTCTAATATTATCTTTTTAAGTAGTTTATAATATATAAATAAAAAGGATTAATTTGTTTCGAAATATATTTCGACCAACTTGTGGTCGTCTTCAGCCGAATAAGTAAATATTTTTTCTAATATTATCTGTGGTGTAGGTGTAGGCAGTAAAGACGTGCGAGCGTTGGCTTGTGCATCAGTAGCGAAAGGAACTACATTCCACCTGGACCCACGACACATCTTGAAATTTTTAAATTTCAAATTTAATAAAGTTATAACTGACCGTCTCTGTGGTCTAGTAGTTCGAGTATTCGACAACTAATCCGGAAGTCGTGGGTTCAAATCCCGTAGGTGCATATTTTGTGTTCGGTTCGTTCTGCGTGCTTCAGAGTGGGTCCAATTTGTGCCCGAAGTACAGCGATAACGCCTACCAGCTTACCACCCATCACGCTGGGTCGTAATAACATGAGAACATGAAAGTACATGCTTCCTTTAATACTAAATGAAATACCTACCCATACATTAGATAGACTAAAAAACTTAAATAATAATAAAAAGCGAAAAAGTGCCATAAAGCTTTATTTTCTTCAATCAGCCTGTGGCTATGGCTGCGTGATGTTATATAACATAATATAAGTTAGAATTAGTTTAGTTAGTTTAGCATAAAGTTTGCGATCTCGCCATACCGCGCATAAACCATGTGGTTTTAGTCGGATGGCTTTAAATTCTTAAAAATGTAAGTAAATTTAACTATGAATTATTATTATTTTCTTATCCCTTGGTTAAAGTAGATATAAGTCATATATTGTATAGTATAAGTTTTATTTTGAAAAAAAAGACATGATCTTGCTAAGTTTCTTGCCCTTCTTCTTAGCAAGACTAATCGAATGGGCGGAGGTAGGCATGTATTTATATATGTAACCTATTAGTATGTAGTATATAGGATTGGATTTGGTCGGCCCCCTGGATTCGTGCTGGGGGCTCGGTTGGTGATCATTGAACCTTGTTCCTGGTCCCTGGCCGGGTCTCCGGTATGGGTTCGGGCGGCTGATTGGATTTTACCTTGTATAATATATATTTTACCTATCATTTTAATCGTAAATTTATTGCTACATAAATTAAATAAACCTTTAATTTAGTTCATGTACATTTATTATTTTATTACATATATTTTCATTATTAGATTAAATTTGACGTGTAAAAAGTGTATATATTTATACCTGCTTTGCAAAATAAACTATTAGAATTTGAATTTGAAAAAATAAATTAAAAAAAAAAAAAACGTCGGTAAAACGCACGAGTATGGACTGTGACTTGCATTCCGCGTTGAAGGACATCTTCAAAACACTAGACTGGAACAGACGAGACGTGACGTGAACGGAGAGTACATTTGTACCTAATGGCGGATACGCCGCAAGAACTGGAGGAAATGCTGCACAGCCTAAGCGATTCTTCCAGATTCTTCAGGATTTGATTGTAGCAAAATGTTAGAATTTCTAAACAAAATAAAAACACTTGCTACTCGATAAGATGAAGTACAAGGGTTGATGAGAAAATTACAGTAACACTTTATAGCAACTTCAGGAAAATATCTGGATGTTCAAGAGAATTCACAAGCGATTGTGCGTTCGTAGCTCATAAAAAGTCGTAAAATCATAACAAGCAGCCAGCTTTTCCAGATCTCAGGGATTAATTAGGGTTCCTCAGTACCTAAAATGTACAAAAGGAACCTTTATGGTGAGACTCCGTTGTTCGCCCGTCCATCCGTATGTCACAGCCTTATAAACTCATAACTTATTTGGCACGAAAATAGCATTAATTTACCCATATAACAAAGAGCAAAGAAAAGTTCAAATTTCAAATAGTTTATTTTGCAAAGTAAGTACATATAATACACTTTTTACAAGTCAAATTTAATCTTATAAAAATATATGCAATAAAATATAAATGTACATGAACTAAAGTAAAGGTGTATTTAATTAATGTAGCAATATATATACGATTTAAATGATAGGTAAATATATATTACAAGGTGAAATCTAATCAACCGCCCGAACCCATACCGGAGACCCGGCCAGGGACCAGGAACAAGGTTCAATGATCACCAACCAGGCCGACCAAATTCCATTTTATAAACTACATGTTACATATAAGTACATGCCTACCTCCACCCATTCGAGTAATCTTGCTAAGGAGAAATTTGAAATTGTTCAAAATATTTCCAATACACGAGAGAAAAAAAATATCCTAAAAATACAATATGGGTATCAAATTGTAGGTATTAAAAATCTTATTGTAAAAATATGTAGCTTGGCTATATTAACGTGCTTCTATTTCGAGAAATCCCTGAAAAACTATGAAAAGGTGTATGTCCATGAGGGGGGACCCTTATGTTCAAAACTGGTGGACCGAATAATATGAAAAAAAATCATGGTAATATGTGTGCTTGCGTAAAGATTACAGGAAAAATAAAGCGCATGAAAAACGAAAATAAAATGACAAAGTTGAATTTTTCATCGACGATACACACCCTTTTGGTTTCGAGTACGGTATAAAATTTCGAATTACGGAACCCTAGGTACGCGAATCTGACTCGCACTCGGCTCGGTTTTTTTTAATACCTTACTATGTTAATGTTAATGTTGGAAGATGTCATGAAGGAGTCATTGGAGTAAAAGAAGTGCCAATATTGTTCACTTTCCACACTTGCACAGACGATCTGATCCTCCTGGCTTAAGATGACGCAGTTTTTCAAGGAAGAAGAAGGTTGGCCTTTTCCTTGAAATGTTAAACCATGTTAGAATCTTCAGCCTCAGGGCTTTGGAAGCTCCGGGCTTAGGAATGCCAAGCTTATTTTTAATCAAAAAGTTAACTATACGTATAAAAATGACGTTGGTCTCGTAAAGACAATGGTGGAGGGTACTTTGAAAAGTTGTGTTAATAAAACTATAGCCGGTACAAATAAATACAAATACAAATTATTTATTATCCTCATAAAAAATGCAGCATCAATAATGTAAGTATTAAAACCCTGAACTGAGAAAAAAACCCGCCTCTCAGGGTAAAGGTCCACATAAAATAAATATAATTGAAATTTTGATACATCGGCAATCATAAACCTAATCATAACATTACATTTTAAGTTGAGAAATTTACATTATATATTAACAACTAAAACTAAAACTAAACATGCATTATTAAATTTTTATGCATCTGATTACACAAAGTAGAATTAAAAATTAAGATTTCGAAATTAGAAATTTATATACAAGGTGACTTTTTGATCATCGTCTAAATTCATACTGGTGGCTTGGTAAGTGATCAGTATCATGCATCAATAACAATTTTGGTGAAATTCGTAAAATGAAATTTCGACTCCCCATAGTGATTCACTCGGGACTGGAACTGAATTTATATGGGAAGCCGAAATGTCATTATACGAATTTAACAAAATTTGTTACTGATCCAAGATACTGATCACTTATCAAGCCTCCAGTATGAATTTGGACGATGATCAAAAAGTCACCTTGTACATTTTTTTACTTTACTACTTTAAAATATATTTTACTACTTACCTATAATTATATTTTTTGTGTTTTCGTATATATATATATATATATATAATTTCTTTAATCGAAAAGACAAGAAAAGTCTATTATCATTTTATGATGTTTTTACTTTCGCAAAACTTTCTGAGTCTCCCACGTAGTTACTCGAATCGAGTAACTTGATCGCGTAGAGTAACCAACTGAGCACAACCATTTAATTTTGCGTGGTCACACCTCTTCAAGAGCTCAGCTTAGTTGGGTGTAAAAGAGGAATGAATCGGTTCCTCTTAACTTTCTTAATTTCAACGCCTTCCCACAATCCCGGTTGATGCAGTCCAAATAATTTCCCCTTCGAATAAATTAAACGTTATTCTCATACTTTATGTACTGGCAGGGAGATGTAACTCGTTAATCCTCTGCGCGGGCGCAACTGGAAGGCGGGGCGCCAGCGCCTCGCGCGGCACAACGAGGATAAACAACTCAACTACAACATTTAATTATCGCCTTTTATTAAACTATATGTACGATAACAAAACAGATATAAATTGCATGTTCAGGAGATACAATATTGTGTGAGAATCGATTACCGAGAGATGAGAGAACGATGTCGTTTCTATGACTACCGAGCTGAATACGATGCGAGCGAATCGAGCGAATAAGTTTGAAATTGATATCAGGAACATAGAATGGTGCCAACGTTTCAAAAAATCCAGCCTTATTCCTTGTCTACATTATAAAGGGAACCTCTGTTACAAAATTTCAACATTCTAGGTTTGTTCTAGGCGTTGTTCAGTCAGTGAGTGGGTCAGGACTTCTCTATACATATATATGATTTAAGTCTTGACTCATTGTTAAAAGGCTTCCTCTTGGAATCTAAGGGTTTTCTATGTTAATGTTTTATGGCCTTAACTCTCTAATATTGCCATACAATATAAAAACTAAAAAATTCTGTTCTTGAAAAGAAACAAAACGTTTATTACCACGCGCAAGTTTAAAATATGCTCTCCGAGAAACCAAGTGGTGACTTTATTGTTATAGGAGCAAGCTCTATTCCTTTCCTAAATCTCCCTCCCTAAAGCACACCACACGTTTATGACCAGGGGTTCATATGCGGGTACAAGTAAATGCGTTTACAAAAGTCCAATCCTTTTTTCGCCATATCTTGAGAATTTGGCGTTAGAAGTGCGCAAAGCAGAGCACGTTGCCCGTGGCAGTGCTCGTACGGGCTATTTATCGTCAGTACGCGATGGCTTGCCCCTCCCCGCGCCGCCCCGCCCCCCGCTGCAGGGGATCCACACTGCACGATCAGCTCCACGCCTCGTGCAGGACCGGACCTTCCACCGAACTGGACATTCGGGATCTTATTTTGACATTAGTCCTGAAAAACTAGAAAAACCTACCTAAAAACCTTTCCATAATATAAATGTTTAAGAAACGCCTGCGGGGATTACTTACATATTTTATGTGATAGAAAGATAGATAGATAACTTCTTTATTCCATTTCCACAGCATTACACGACAAAGAAAACAAAAAATACACATTTAACAATTTAAACAATTAAAAATGAAAAAAAAAATAATAATAACACAACTAAAACTAATAAATAATGTAAGTGCTGTGGTAGTGGAAAAGGTCCTCAACTCAGCATAATGCAGAGGCAAGCCAGGCCCGTTTCCAAAACCGACCTTATGCTATATATACAAAATAGGTGAACAATTGCTAAGAGCCGGTGGCAATATTAAAGTTAAAAACAAAAACAAAATTTCTACCATTAGGAAGTTACTTAAGTTATTAAAGGTTATTTAAAGATTATTTAAAGATAGCAGTTAATAAATAAATGAATAATAATAATAATAGGTGTGTATATGTTTATGTAAATAATTGGAAACAAAACATTTTGCGTAATAATCCAGTTTTAATTTATTTGGGCTCATTAATTATTTGTTGATAAATACAAAATTCTTTGTATTTAACCCTAAAGCTCTTAATTGATTTACACAGATGTATAGATGGTGGCAAATCATTCCATATTTTCCATATGTACACAGTTATTTATCAGTCTATGTGTTTCTTACTTTTACAGGACGTTACAGTGATGTTTTTTATTTGGAGCGTTGTCATTGGCTACTACGTTTTTTAAGCTTCGGGTATTTATACGTAAATTTTCAAAAACATAAACAGAAAAATCTATGTAAATTTTACCTATTGCGTCCCTGTAACCGCCGAACGAACCGTACAGGCGCGCGCGCAGGAAAGGCGCGTGAAATACCGCGTTCGATCTCATTGAGCCGCCATATCGCCTCCATTGTAATGAGATGTTATTTATTGTAACAATCCCACAACTAATCACTGCAGACATGTTCGCTTAGCTGATAATCTCGAGGGAATTACACACAACATGCTGCGGAGGGAGGCCATTTACTGGAGTGAAAGATGAAAATGGCATGTTTCAATCCATGTAAACAAGTTTAAAATCACCAAAATAACCAGGGTATGTAAGTAAAAGGCCATAATATGTAATTAAGGCGATATGTAAAAGTTTTAACGTCCCTGTTACTCCATATGCGAAAAAACCCTCAGTGCGAGAGGGACGGATTCGTGGAAAAGTAGCAAAAAGTCGGTTTTTTATTAATATAAAAAGTGTATATATCTATACCTGCTTTGCAAAATAAACTATTTGAATTTTGAATAAAATGTACTAAAAATGCTATCAAAATTTCGTTTAACCAGGTCCTAGATACTGTTAAAACCCATCTAATAAAATATAATTGCAGTCCATATGTCATTCTAAATTGTTAAACCAGGAGAATTGGTGTCGATAAAGACCTCATTTCAATAATACTTCTATCGAGCCGAAATTCTCCAATCGCGTTTCTGTTTTAACAGATCCCTAGAGAAAGATTTCAAAAATAATATACTATAACTAGAAGTTCTAAAAGTGTAAATTTTTTTCCGTAGCGCCTTAAATCCTTTTTATTTCTTCTATAGTATTCGAATATACGTACTTACTTATTTACGGAACAAAATAATCACGGGCTTTTGAAACAGGGGTTTTGTGATCTGACCTAACCAGAAACTAAGTGTAGAGAGAATTCGATAATGTTTTTTTTTTATCTAATAGGGATTGTCATCGTTTTCTTCTACCAACATCAAGACTTTTCAGGATAACTGTTGAGTTCATTGACCAATACCTACCGATTCCCCTTACACTTCCTCCTCATCAACAATTACCCCCGCGCTGGGCGCGAAGGCCGGCGCGCGCGCACGCCCTCACAGATAATGCTAACGAGCCAGCGCTATCCGATCAGCGAGTGGCGATTCTCATACTATTGCGCAGGATTATGGGAACGATTTATAAGCGTTCCGTGGCGAGCTTTATGTAGGAATGAAATAAGGTGTTGAGAAGTGTGGTGATTAGAAACCTACATTATGGAGAAATTTATCGAATAGAAGTTGTGCGTCCAATTTCCTGCTCTGCATTATTGCTAATTCAAAAGAAGATACATCATACTGTTAATATATACTTCCTATGATTATTTATTAGTATTAAAACAATTAAAAACAAAATTATTAATCGATATATTTTGACCCTCGGTATGGGGCCGTCATCAGTCAAATGCAAAAAAATATATTTATAAAAATATATCCAAGGTGTAACAGAAAGGTGTTACCATATTTGAAGAGCTTATTCAGTCAATGGTTTAGAACAACTTTTACTACGTAACAAACCCTGTATCTCGAAAAAAAAATACTGTTTCATAGAAAAAAGCAATGCCGCTCGGCTGAAATGTATGGAAGGGTAGATTTTTTTTTGAGATTTCAGGGTTGGCTCCATAGTAAAAGTTGTTCTATATCATTGACTGAATAAGCTCTTCAAATATGGTTACACCTTTCTGTTACACCTTGTATATGCAAATATATTTTTTTGCATTCGACTGATGATGGCCCCATACCAAGGGTCAAAATAATTGTTCCATCATCTAGCCATACATCATAGTAGCACCACACCCCCGACACTTCAGTACTCGGTTCTCGATTTAAGGTTCCGTATAAGGTCAGATGCACTACTTCAAATGACCATTTCATATTGCGTAACTTAGGCAATCGGTTTAATAAAAATAAAACAATTGAGTGAATTTTGAATTTAAGTGTTCAGTTTCGATTAAGAGCGGTATTGCAGCCGAATTCTTAAATACCCGCCTTTTTCTAATTAATCGAAACAGAACACTTAAATTCAAAATTCACTCTATAATTATTCAACAAAACCTTATTACATTTGTATTGTATGCAATGCATTCGCAAAATTTCCATTGGAAAATTTTTTCAATTCAAATTTTTCAATTCTGATTTGCGGAAACCAATGGAAACTTAGCGATAGCAACTTAAACAATATATGTAGGTAGACTAATTAGAAAAAGGCGGGTATTTCACAATCCGGCTGCGATACCGCTCTTAATTAGAAAAATTCAGGTTTTTTTACAATCCGGCTGCGAATATCAGGTTACGGCTACAGGTTATATAATTTCCTAAAAGCCCTTTATCGTCAGATTTTGCTTTTAATCTCAAAATCGCATTATTCTTTTAATTAATTAACAATAAAAAAATATGATATGAAAAATATATTTACAGCTAATAGACAATTACATCTTGAATAGCCCTCCGAAGGGAGTTTCACAGAGTCCAGCTCTGGGATGGGTCGTTGCTCATCTCCCATCTTTATAAATAGCTGTTGCCATCCACATTAACACCTTCGGGCTGAACTCTGGAAAACAAACCCATCTGTACCTATATATGTACTGTGTAGTAAATACTGAAATATGTTTTGTTTTAAATTTCTTTGAATTGCAAAATTTATACAAAAAAAAATTCAGCTTCATTGTTATCAGACACCGAATTTTTTCCATAGCTGCCCTCTAAAACTAGCTCTTTCACTTCAATTCATCATAATCCTTTAACTTGTTATTATAACAACTTTTTGCTACATAACGTAGGAAAGTTCAATCATGTTTATGACAATCACTTCCCTTCGACCCGTTGAGGGAGGGCAACTATAAAAACAAATGACTACACCACTGGCCACAAAAAGCAATGAGGATAAAACACAAATTAAATTGAGGCAATTAAAAAGGAACTTAAAAAAAATCTTTAGCAAGCTGCATTGTATCAAAAGTTTGTTAGATGTGGTAGAAAGTTCTGATTTTTGACTGGAACCATTATTGCCTAGTAAAAACTAAATTAAACGTGTATTACTTACACTGATTTAATATATTATTTAGCTTTAAGCATTTGAATACATTTTTTGAGCTATAATTAGCCAGTGTTTCAAGCTTTGAAATATGTTAAGATTGTATATGAGCCTAGAGCATGAACAACGCCAGACTTTGGAGGATTCGTTTGAAGAAATTCAGACTCGCCTTGTATTGAAAACAAAATTTGTTTAATTTATCTTTTTTATTAAGATTTATACTTTTGTCGAAAAAAAAATGTTTTCAACCCTCTTTTTTTGGTTTTCAAACGTTCGTTTCAAGAAAGCGGTTAAGTGATCAACTTAATTTTATGTTCATGAAATAGGTAATAGAAATATGAAGGAATTATACTGAAAAAAAAATATTTTTATACAAAATATTTCAGTATTAGTTAAAAACACACCAATTTGTTGTTTCGCTGCGTGAACATAAGTATCACGCGTCCGAAAAAAAGAGGCCAATGAGCCAACATATAATCGCCTCTATCAAAAGCAAATAAGGTCTTTGCCATTGGACTTATTGTGCTGGACGGGTAATAAAAAAAGTTAAATCATATTATTTCGGTAGATCTTTGTAAGTTTGAGCCGAGACGGGACTTTCGTCTGTCTATACACAGTTGAACTTGACTTGTATTATGATGAGTCAGCATTTCACTATTATTCAGTCTCCTAACAAGGAACCGGTCATTCATTCCCGATACTTAATAGCAATTTGAATCTTAATAAAAACTATACATCACTCTTATTGTATTGGCGCTACACAAGCATAATATAATAGTAATTTGCTAGGTAAATATAATAGCAATTTGCTAGGTAAATATAATAGCAATTTGCTAGGTAAATATAATAGCAATTTGCTAGGTAAATATAATAGCAATTTGCTAGGTAAATATAATAGCAATTTGCTAGACAAACTTTGAAATTTGCTAACTAATCTAGCATCCAGAATCAGCTACACTTTAGATGATGTAGCACATAAATAAAGGTTCCTTATACAACTTGTAACAGAAAGGTGTAACCATATTTGAATAGCTTGTTCAGTCAATGTCAAGTCAAACAACTTTTACTATGGAGCCAACCATGAAATCTCAAAAAAGAAATTTCGGCCGAGCGGCATTGCATTTTTCTATGAAACACTTAATTTTTTTTTCGAGGTACAGGGTTTGTTCCATAGTATAAGTTGTTCTATACCATTGACTGAATAAGCTCTTCAAATATGGTTACACCTTTCTGTTACACGTTGTATAAAAATAATCAAAATAAAAAATAAAAGACTGGTGTACTTAAGTGTTAATATACCTTATTTAACTGAAACATATGATTTATTTCTGTATTGTCTGTACGAGGACGACGAAACAGTCGCAAGAATCAACGATTCCATATCAGAACCGTTTAAGAGGTATGTGTTGGTACTAATATCAACAGAAGATTTATTGGACTAACGTTTATAACAGCGCACATTGCATTAAGGCCCTTAATACCGCCAAATGGGTACTTTCTAAAGCCTACACCTCTTTTATGGCCAAACCAAAAATATTGAAAACATGTATTATGGATTATCAACTCTAGGACAACATATGCAACATTTTTCTTTTTCGTACCACCAAAACTTCTACATGATTTTTTTTTTTTACTGAATGGTGTTTTTTGACCTCAAATTCCCTACTGCTCCTGAGTAGCAGGGCCGATCGAATTCATCTATGCTTTGATAAATAGATAAACTTTATAGCTATAAACATAACACAAGATTATTCAATCGAGTAATCACGTCCAAGTGAAAAGTATAATTTTCTCCTATTTCGCCCTCTCAAGGACGCAGCGAGCGTCGTAACAGCCACTATGCATTGCGCGCTGATATGAACGTTATTTCAATGTCGTTTCCGTTGATATTTGCAGTGACAAATATCGAGCTGCTAATTTGGCGAAGGTAATCGCCTTAACGACGTCGCTGGGTCTCCGGATAGCGCAAAATAGGAGAAAATAATACTTTGCACATGGACACGATGGACGGAAAAAAAATATATCAATAATTTTTCAAAGAAATATTTTCCTTTTATTTCAGTGCAAGAACCATACAAATAACATTAGCGGTTCCAAAGAAATTGCCTATTTTAGTCTAAAAACAGCTTGACTTTTATTGAACAATATTTTCATGCTGTTTCTTACACGCGAGAATAATTTATAAGCAAAACTTTAGTTACGAGTATTTTGAAATCACGGCTACATTAGAACATTCATTTACTATAACTTATTTATCTGTCTTATAACCTGAATCGCTTTTTTCGTGAAATTTATGCTTTTTAGGGTTCCGTACCTATAAGGTACAAAAGGAACATTTATGGTGAAACTCCGTTGTCCGTCCGTCCGTCCGTATGTCACAGCCTCATAACTTTAGCATCGTTAAAGATAAAGACATGAAATTTGGCACAAATTAATTTGCCCACATATCACGGTGTAAAAAAAATATGAAAAATTTGATTGTTCAAATTGTTCAAAATATTTCCAAAACAAAAGTGAGAAAGATAAAAAATATTATCATAAAAATACAATACGGGTATCAAATTGTAGATATTAAAAAGCTCATTTTAAAAATATATAATACATTATGTACTCTTTACTTTGTTTATATTTACATAGATATCAAATTGTAGGTATTAAAGAGTTGATTATAAAAATATATTTTGGCTCTATTTAATTGCATGTATTTCACGAAATCCTTGAAAAACCACAAAAAATTGTATGTTCCCGCCCCCTTATCTCCAAAACTGGTGAACCAAAAAATGTGAAAAAAATTATGGTAATGTATGTTTATGTAAAGATAAACTGGTTGAAAAATAAACCGATTGAGAAATTCACGAAAAAAAAATGACAAAATTAAATTTATCATCCACAATACGGAACCGAGTTTGACCGAGTTTTTTGAGTACGCGAGTTTAACTCGCACTTGGGCGGTTTTTTTCAAGATGTTTGCGGTAGGCCGTATTTTTGGGCGGTTTTAATTTAGTTTTCGGAGCTTTTACTACTACCCTTAATTTTTACCATAAGTATCCGATTATCCGGATAATACATTATCCGTTATCCCGGTTTTTTTAAAGTAATATTATCAAAAGAAGATTAAAGAGACGCCTTATAGGGGTCTACTGAAGACATGACAAGGGACTTCGCATCCGGACACGACCTTCAGCATTGAAAAATAGATCTTGAAGAAGAATTGAAAAGTAACCCACCTGGCAGTTTCGTTTGGTTTTCCTGTTAGAGGTCAATGGCCGCATTAGCCATGATGAAGCAGATCAGGAATCTATTCCTTCCCATAGTAGAATACTATTCCGCCTAAACAATTGGCTATAAAGATGATCTTGAGGACTAAACGTCTCTAAGTTCTAATAAAACTCGATCGGTAAAGCACAACAAACAGAAAGGCAATACTCATTCACAAAACCTATTATGTTAATTTAAAACACATCGAAATCGATAACATCTCGGCCGTTTCACACCACACCTCCGAAACAATAGTTAATAAGATGATTTATATCGATCTCAGATATGTTTCGTTCGACACGTCTGTACAAGGTTTAGCATAATCTTCGTTTCGGATCGAGTACTATATTGGCTGGAACAAATGTTTTAGAGCTAATCTGTTTCGACAGCTTGTTTTCGATTCTTATGATTACCTGTTACTATTACAGAACCTACTTGACGTGATAGTAATTCTAACTTCTCTTTACGATGCTGTATTTTTAGTTATTATTTTACTGTCTCTACACAAGCAAAACAAAACAACTTACCAGAATAACACAACGAAACAATTAGCGGAGTATTGTCCTCATCATGATATGAAGCTGATTGGAACGGTTCGAGTGGACGCAGTGTTGTCTGCAGATGGACGCTGACGAGTTACCGCCCAGAATCAGGCAATTAATTCGGTAAGAGTCGCCTATTTGAAGTTATTTGGCCCCGTGGCCGAGGTGCCTATTGCCGCAGCATGACGCGAAGGTTCCGAGCGCCCACTATCCGTGTTATTATAAAATAATGAGAGTCAGCCGCCCGCTGCGCGCTACAATTGCCCTCCTTAGCGGGCGATACACCACTCTGCCGCCCGTTTAGCTATTTTAATTTTTAGTTTGTCTACTAACGGTACCGCTCGGGTGCTCGGCTGATCGGAAAGCAATCGATTTTTCTCCCAGGTCCGGTTACATTGTTGCGTCGCTATGGACACTAGCACTTGACAGTGTCAATAAGCGATTAGAAGACTGATTACGATGTACAATGAGTACTAATTGGCAATACTTGACTCGAAGATAGTCCAAAACCTTAGAAGATATACGTACACGTACAGGTTCCAATGCATGCAACTATAGGTAGCATGAACAGCCACATAAAATTAATTAACCCAAGTGCAAATGCCTGCGCACGCAGCGCAGATACGCAAGCGCTCGACTCGCAGGCGTGGTACCCTATTCTTGAGGTTTTTACCTAAAAGCTACTCGCTTTACTACGAACACCACCACTTAGAAGTGTCATTTACAGTTCGGGTGTAGTCGGTAATAGGAGCCGGAGAGGCGACATGTGGTGGGGCGGTTGGCTATCTCTGCATCTTCACGCGTCGCCTGCGCGGGCGCCGCCGTCACTCGCTACCTAACTATTGCATTCAATGCGCATGCGTGCGAGCTCCCTCACGCGGAAAGCCAGTTAGATACCTGTGCCAAACTGTTTCAGCCTCATAAAAGACAAATTCTGCTCATTTATATTGACTTGAACCACGCATCGGCCACGGGCCATATATTTTCAGTCAATACATTACTCAATTACCTCGAGAAAGCTATGCTAAAGGTTTACAGGATACTAGGCAACCTTAAATGATTAGTATTTTTCTATGTTACTAAAATAAATCACTGCAACAGCATTACGGTGACTGTCGGCTTCTTTGCAGTTTAACTAACCGGAAGATATCTACAATGATTACTGATTTATTTATTATTCATTGCAACGCAATGCTCTTCCGCATTCCTAATTAAAAATGATGCCATATCATTCATCATTAGTGACATCTAGGTAGTTTACGTAGTACTCTGATAGAGTAATAAATAATTTTCGCACTCTACGTATGAGTTTACGCTTTGACGATAAATAAAATAAAACAAACACACACGATAAAATTGGCGGATACACCCCCCCATCCAGTTTCGATTCGATTCGGGTGCACTTTTATACAGCATTGGTATAGAGGTAAGATAGGTTTTTCCAAAAGCGCCGCAAGGTTTAAAAAGAGTCCGGCGGAGGATGCATAGTTCATACAAACGGAATACAAAAATAATTTGTGAATTATACATATAGAGGGCATATAGGCCGTATTTATAAAGGATCATCGAAGTAGATACGACCTTTTAGTTTATACCGGGCTTATTCTTAAGGTAATTTTAATATTTATTCCGATTGGACTACGTACAAAATAAAAAAAACAGTATATCTAGATTCCTAAAGAACTATTAATTTCAGGAATTCATTGCGCTTAGTACAGGAATCCCCGAGAGGATGTCAGAGGTATTACATAGAATTTATAGACTGTGAAGTAAGCGTGTGTCACATTTTCAAACTTTTGAAAACTAGTTATCTCAAAAGGTATGTTTTAATGATAAGTCGTCCAGAGTCTTGCTAGCAGGACTTTCTGTCCTGCTGGAAGCACGCAACTTAATTTGATTTTTGTAGCCCATTCGTAAAACAAATTTATGTTAGTAAATAGCATGTCTTCTTAACTCTCTGGTTGTGTTTTCGCATTGTTCTACTTGCACTCTGAGCAGCGGGTCTACCGCGTAATTCTCATTTTCATCAACATCAACTTGAGATTGAAATTTGTCGTGCGTGCGACGACGCCCGCCTAACATGCCATCTCTTTTGCACGCGTTGAATTTCGCATGCATTTGCTTGAAGTTGGTACAAATGAGAATTACGCGGTAGAGCCCCAGGATGGCTGCGGCGGCGTTTAGATGTGGGGACGCCGTGCATTCGCTCGCAACAAATTGCGACCCACTAGGCAGCCATAATGCCTAGAGTTATCAAAATTTTGGTGAATTATAGGCAATGTATTTTTGTTATGGAAAAATTGTTTTAGCTTTAAAAAACTATACAATCAAAGTGAAATGGGAAATGGATGACAAAATAAGTTGTATTCCTAAGAGCTTATTGGAACCCGTGATCGATGCTCTACGTACAAACAAATTATCGATGAAGTTAATCGATGTCTAGAGACGAAGATTCAGAAATTAGAACCGAACAGATTAGAGAGGTAAATGCAGAGAACCAAGATGGAAATTGGAAATTGAGTTGAAGTTTTACTAAGAAATTCTTAATAATAAAAATTCATACTTCTGTTTTTCCGTGTCTCGGTATTTTTTAATTCTTGTACCAAATGTTTACAACCCCAATTTTTATGGGGTGTTGTCCTGGTGAAATATATCGTACTGCCCGCAGCACATGCGTAAAACTTCATGTAAAAGATCATCCTGCTCGGCTTATCAAAGTCCTTCCAGAAGATGATTCCAGAAGGACTGTTTGTTTGGAATGTCCAGAAGTTTGGACGATTTATGATATTAAAGAAAATTAATAATAAAACATATAAATTTTATAGTTTTGAATTTCAAGGGAACATGCAAAATTACGAAATTAGTCATACTCATATATCTTGATTTAAAACAATTAAATCACGTGTCAAACTGTATAGTAAATTATAAACACAGTATATGAAGTATGTTGCAAGCCAAGACGCATTCTCATTTTAGTGTCGAGTCAGCGTCGCCTGTTTAACTCGGCGGACGGTCGATAGTCGGACAGCGAGGCTTTGTGTCTGTCAATGCGCAGATCGACAGTTAATTACTTTTCATTAGACAATAACCGCGGGGAACGCGAGGGATTGGGTAACAAACAGGGTCACCATGCACGGTCACCAAAAGATGAGCCAAGCCTGAATCAGAAGAGCTGTCAAAAAGTATTTTTTTTTAATTCTGTTATCAGTAACCGTCACTACATAAATCCCCAAAGAGGTGTCAGAGGTGTTTGAAAGTGAGGAACTGTCACTACCACAGAATAAAAATCGTAATATCCTCTTTTCACCGACGATTTTAACGTCCCAACGTGATAAGGAATAAGTTTTATTGCCGTACTTCGAGCACCCTAAAAAGCGTAATAGTCACAAGCAATAGTTATGAATAAAAGTATTATATTTTTTTTTTATATTGGACGATCAACATCCTGTATGGTACTAAGAAACTCATTGTTTGTGACTTGTGACGTAAACTGTTGTGTAAGTACAGTCGACAAGATTCCCGCCTGTTCAGTTTCAAAACCTTGTTGCTTGCATGTGGCGATCTCAGTTAGCCCCGCCTTTTATTATGTTGACCAATGAAAGTTTATGAGAGGCACTTTTTATGGCATTTTCGGGCCATCAGACTACATTAGTCACTTGTTAGTTGTTGTGTGAATGACTATTGGCAGACAAAAACTGGCAAGGCGTGGCTAGCGGAAGATGCCGCGAACCACTGCACACAAAACTAGCTCTGAAGGTGGACAGGCGGGAATCTTGTTGACTGTACACTGGAAAACTTGCAAGCATATAAAATAATTGTATCATATATCACTAAGAATCTTATGAAAATGCTTCAGATAGCGAAAACATTCCTATTTCTTAAAAGGGTCTTCAAATTGTAAAAATTTCAAGCCTCTTCAAGGAGTAAGAAAATGTCGTGATTTGAAATATGCCATTCGATAAATAAATGTATTTTATATCCACTGCAGCATTTAATATTCGTCAACGCATCAAGAAATAAATATTTGATTCTCTCAACTGATGGGCCAATGGGCCCCGAAATATATCTTGAGTTTATTTTTGTTTTTTCAACTTACAACAAATTTAAAACAAATTTTTCGTAGTAAATAATGTCCTAAAATATATGTGGGCTGTGGTTCCCCTCGTCACCACAGGAGTGGCATGTGTGATGCTGATTTCTTATTCATCGCAGTCAAAGGTGAGTGGACTTCGCGAAACATCCAGTCATCGAGGTGAAAGGTAACACAGTGCGTAGCATACGAACTTCTGAGCTTTCATCAGAAACAATGTGCAGACATACTCCAAATGCACAACTTCAAACGATCAATTTACATTGTATATCTTGGTCAGTTACTTTAATTAAAATAATATAAACTATACTTCCAAAGGGCAGGTCTTAGCAAAAACGAAACTTGATAGAAAAAGTTACGAAGATACCTCTAAATTTCTCGTTTTTCAAGTGTAAAAGGGCCTTCCTTAAATCATACAACCTTATTTGTATTAAAAATAAGTGGGCAAATGGCCATGTAGCTAGGTGAGCCTTAGAATATTTTAATAATTCCATCATGAAACTGAGTTATTAAATAAAAACTCTGTTTTTCGCGAGCAAGTGTTTCTTGGTGGTCGTAACAGCTCAGAGCGCACTATTTTAAACTAAAAAGAAACGTCATAGAGTTCAGTTCTGATTGATGCAAAATGAGGTACTCAATTTTACTTTATATGCACCCTTAAGCTCAGGGTTGTACAATGTGTTTCTAACTTATGTCAATCGACAACGTTATACCCTTCCAACTTAATTTTGAATAACACCAAAAATATATATTGGTTGAAAAGAGTTTTAAACTTTTTGTAATTTTTATTTTTCTGATAGACGGAGACCAGTCGCAGAAAAATATAAATAACAGCTAGTGGAACAATTAACAAAAAACACAACAACTTTGGTAGAAACTAACTAAATTGACTATAAAAAAAACCGGCCAAGTGCGAGCCGGACTCGCGCACGAAGGGTTTCGTACCATTATCTATTAAAACGACAAAAAAAACATGTTTTATTATACTTTTTTGTATTTGATATTACAGCGGCAACAGAAATACATCATTTGTGAAAATTTCAACTGTCTAACTATCACGGTTCATGAGATACAGCCTGGTGACAGACGGACAGACAGACGGACCTTAGTAATAGGGTCCCGTTGGTTACCCTTTGGGTACGGAACCCTAAAAATTGATCAATATAGTTTCAATGAGCGTGTCACCAAAAACATTAAAAAGCATAAAAATAACAATACCTCCTGTACATAATTTTTTATTCGCATGGTTTGGCATACCCACATAAATATTCAGGAATCCACAAAGTTTTCCTTCAACATGCATAAACGTGGTACCTACAGGGTGGGTAATTAAATTCGACCCTCCGTCCGAGCATGTCCGACCGTTTCATTAGTATGTAAATAGAGCAGCCTGTAACGAGCGGCTGGCACGACCGGGCTTCAAACCGATGCCTCTATCAGCCCTTGTACCTTTCATACCTTTGTAGTTTGTATCCAGCTTCATGTCATAAAAAAATGTCAACAATCTAATCTGGGGGCACGATAGTGCCCCCCGCCAAGACGAGCCAAAGGAAGCGGGGCACTACGTACCTTTTCTCGAAGCGTTTCTTCATATTTTCGAACCCTCATAGCTTCGGTCTAAATAATATTAATTTTGTTTGAAACTTTTCTATAAAATAATCTCAAAATACGCAATACCAACTAAAAATATAAATAAATATATCTTCATTACATGAATCTCCGAAGGGGTGACGGAGGTTTCCCGAGTGTGGACTGTGAAATGCAAAACATGCAAGTTACAGCCCACACTCGATACACGCGTGTTTCACCGACGATTATTACTCGTATGTCCCAACGTGATGGGTGATGATCCCTATCACCGCTATAGCAACAAACTTTTGGATTTTGAGCTGATTTGCTTCCAAATAAATTGTGAAAACATGAGTTAACCTGTAAAAATTCATTGAAAATACCTAACAAGTATGCATTTACACGTAGCTATTCCCAACATTCCCTGGCAAGATTACCTTTCCCCTATTTGGCAGTAACATAATTATGTCACTTTCAGGTTAAACTGTAATGTCCCAGTTTTCATGCTAAGCGACCGTTTCGGAACCTCCAGTCTTACTGCGGCCATAACAATTAATTAAAATACAATGTACAACTTGCCTTGGTAAAGCTCTGATTAGAGATGTTACGAAGTATGTCGTCATAGTTCTTCCAGTATTGCAAACCGAAACCGAACGGATTCTATAACAGAAAGGTGCAGAGTAAAATAAACGAGTCAGGTATAATAATAACACACGTACGTAAATAATATTAGCCAAATTTACTTAGTAGATAGGTCACCTATACAAGAAAATTTGATATTTCAAATCTGGTTATTTATAATTATTATAAGAGTGCATTATCAACTAGAAATCAATCAGAAACACATTTAAAAACACAAATATTTTTTTAAATAATTCCTCGGGCCAGGATTTGAACCTGCGTTACAGGCGCGCTATACCGACTGCGCTACCGAGGTTCTTATCTGGAACGATGAATTTTTCCACTTTTTACACATTGCTTGTAATGCACATACTGAACGCTCACGAGGGCGTTATGTGATTTCACGCCTTGCTCATTCTGAACAAAAGGCGCTGTCGTCGCTAATTTTTCCTTTACTTTATCGGCAATATTGTCAACAACCTATTGGCGTTATATAAATGTCAGTCCCGACACATTCCAGTGATTCCAGTGACTGGCTAGCCTTCGAGGAACCCCAGGCGAGAGCCGAACACTTTGGAGGTGGACTTACATTATTATAAGGAAACTGACAAAACACAATTGCATGTACAAATTTAAATTTAGAAAAGAAAATGTTTTATTTGTGGTCTATCTGTTTAGTTAGGGAATAGAACTAGATATCACATTAAAGTGCTGTATCACTGCAAAATAAAAAAAGCAATAAAAATATATGTAAATAATTTGGCAAATTGCGAGTTAGACTCACGGACAAAGGTGTCCGTACCACCACACAATACGGGTACGGAACGATCAAAACATGGCAAATTACAACTATATAGATGTCATACCAACATTAAGGTGACATAAAGAAGCCGCTAAAATGGTAGCGCCTGACAAAAAAATCGCTGACTACGGAACCCTAATAACTTAAATTCTTAAAACCGCTATATTTTCTGTTATTTTTACGAAATCACTTATAACCTATTCCGTAGTCAACAAGGAACCCCTATAGTTTTGCCATGTCCGTCCGTCTGTCCATTTGTCTGTCTGTCTGTCCGTGGCCTTAGCTCAGAGACTCTTAGTACTAGAAAACTGTAATTTAGCATAAGTATACACACAGCAAGTACCAATGGGTATGCATATTAATCATGCCAACAAAATGGTGAAATAAAATATTGAAATTTTTTTTTATACCTCTTCTGCACGTAAAGTGGGGATTAATTTTTTTTCTTGTCTATCCCATGGTGTGGAATATCAACCTATCATTGAATAGGTCTTTCAAAAATATTGTATTAGCGTTAAAACCATTTTTCGATTTAGGAATCAGTTTGCGAAATATTAAGCTTTAAAATGCTAATTTTTGTTAGAGTCATGTGGCTCCCCCCCTGATAGCTAAACGGTTATTTTTAGATATGTCAAAAAATTCACAGCAGAAGTATAACACAATTAAAATGAAAACTATCACAACTAAAGGCTTTACAAGTTAACGAGTAATAATCGACCAACTTAAAATGAAAATTTAGTACAAATTCCACTGAAAATTGTAAGTTCATGTTCTAAATCCGCTAAAACGGTCGAAAGGACGGACAGGCAACCAGGCTTAGTAAGCAATAGGGTCCCATTTGGCACCCTTCGGAAACGGAACTCTAAATAATTGACTGGTTTGTGACTCAAAATTAATAAGAACGCTGGACACTTTTCTGTACATTAAATATCACAATTGTTTATCAAAATGACTTCACTCTCTTACTCACTTTCTTATTAACTTACCTCTACATTTTTGGTTAAAATGTAGAATAGAATAGAATAGAATATATTTTAGTGTTGAGTCATAGGGAGGCATGAAGCAACAAGCCAGTGGAGAGCGCAGAGATACATTCTCCTTCAAAACACAAGTCACCAATATACGGCGGGGGACGTGACAGCTTAGCGAGCTGTGATTGGACAGCTCAAGGTCAAAATTTGATGCGTAATTTGTGTAGGGATGTCATACAAGTGAAACGAAAAATTATCGATATCGATAAAATCGAAAAAATAAATTTGAAATTTTCGAGTTTGTCAAATATATACCAATGAAAGTATTGTTGGGTAATAAATAAAACAAAATTATTTATTTGACAAAGTAGCTACTCACTGATTTTTGAAATGAATTAATTTGGAGTATATTTTTCTTATATAATCCTTCGGGTTTTGATTATTTTTTGTAATGAAGGTTAGCCGGGCATCCACATATTTTTTTATTACACATGAAGCTAAGTCAATGTATGTAAGCAACAATTCATTGTTAGAAAAATTATTAAACACGCGGTAGGACAGCACTATCAAAAAAAAAAGAGACAACTGTTGTGCATTTCACCGTGCGACAGAAAGAGAGGACGTGAAGACATCAACGCAAAGCGCAAGTTCAATTGAAATATTTAATTGTTATATTTTGAAGATTAAAAGTATACGAAAAACACTTACCTATGAAATGTTACTCCATCTTTTGTGTTACTTGAAGTAGAAGTATTCTTTCCACACCATTTTATTGCACACGTAGGCATATTTACTGTAAATATTGGATTTTTTCTACAGAAACACGCTATGTTTTCACGGACACAGCCAAACTCTGACTAAAACCAATGGCTTCGCTTCAAGCGCCTATACGCTTTGGGAAGCGGATGTTTGGCGAGTCGCGTTACCCCCGCATGCGCTCTCCACTGGCTTGTTGCTTCATGTAGGGAGGTAAGTAGATCTTAAAAAGTAATATGTGCCGTATGCTCTGCCGTTAGGCGTACAATTTTCATGCCCTAATTAACAAAATATACAAAATAATTGATTCATTTAAGATTAATAATAATAATAATAATAATTGTGTCAAACCAAACATACAATTGAATTACATACATACCTATCATTCCTAATAAGGCTTAAAAAATCACATTTACATTCATTAACATATCACTCGTATTAACAAATCTCTAAAAAATCTATTACAGAGTAGTAAGACTTTTTTATTAAAAAAATCTTGGAATTTCATCTTGTATAATGCAATACTATCTATTTCTCTGATGGAGACCGGAAGGTTATTATAAATTTTGATGTAACCTTTAGTCACAACTGACCCTGCACGGATATTTTGTATAATTATCCGTTTCCCTATTCGAATTTTTGCCACATGTATACCAACTCTAGTTTCGGCCTGCACGTACAATGGCAATCAATGTCCAGACACCAAAAAATATTAGTAATAAAAGGCACTATACCTCTAAATAGATGAACATTAAAAAGGTTAACATTTTCTGTAAAAAAGATTTTAAGAAGCAAAACTTTTCTGCGCCTTTCAACCTATGCTGTCTGCAGTTGCGTGCACAGAACTTTTTGCTGGAAAAGCAAACAATTGAACAAGAACAACAATAAAAAAAATATGAAAAAATTTAAATATCACTTTGAAAAAAAAACATGGCGTCATACATTTTTTTTTTTTTCAATGTGATATATAAATTTTTTCATATTTTTTTTATTGTAGTTCTTGACCAATTGTTTGCATTTCCAGCAAAAATGTTTGTGCCCGCCACTGGCTGTCTGTGAGTTTTACCTATTAAATTGCCGAAATTTTTTTACAGATTCATGACTTCATAACTCCTGTAATTAAATTGCTATTTCAATTATTTGTTTTTTGTTTGAAAGTTTATTTCAAGATTGTACATCCACGTTTTAAATTTTGTTTTTATTTTCAGTTTGATTATAAAAATTAAATCTTCAAAAACAGTTGGTCCTAAATGCCATCCATTTTCATGTTAAGATTCGTAATAATTTTTAACAACTGACACCTTTCAAAACTGAAATTAATGTTGCTGTTAGCTTAATGTTGTCTCATTCATACACATAACAAATTACATAATTTGGATTTGTCATTCCTAAAAAAAACGCAAAAATGTTAGTACTGAAAATAGAGTTTCCGTCAAATTCTCTATATAAAACAGCAATTGCATATGTAAAGACCTAATATTAACGATAACAATAAATAGTTGAAACTACCTACTGTATATTACTTGTCTTCGGACCTGGACACTGATTGATTAAAAGAGAAGGACAAAAACAAAAACAAAATCTCAGAATAAGATATTCTGAGAACGAAACATATTTTTACTCTTCGTGCTGAAAAAATGTCTGTAAGTGTACGTGACTTGTTTTATTAAACATCGTGTTTAATTTTCAGACAACTTCTATTTTACCAAGTTTTACGGTTGTTTCGTGAGGAACAAAATGTAAAATTACGTCTGCAAATACACCGATATTATTTAATAAACGAAATTTTTTGCCGTTACAATAAAATATCCTGAAAGCCGTGTGTACTGTCGTGTAAATAAACGATGAACAACAACAATAAACCGCCCAAATAAAGCGATGAAAAGAGTCAAAAACATTGACAAAAGGCTCAGACTTTGTGAATACCTACGAGTCAGCCTCGGGTGGAGAAATGTAAATCAATAGATAATATTACTGAGTTATCCATCCATCAAAAAGCTCCATATTTCAGATAGTTACAAAATTCGGTAAAGCCTGTAGTGGGTCTCAGTGTAAAAACTGCACAAGTCGCTGGCCCGCGATAGACAGAGATATTGGTTCGATCCCCGTCTAAAATATGTATTTTTCTCAGTTTCTAAATGTCTCTACCTTGTAAGGAACGCTTTTAATATTTTTATTATATTGGTGTACTAAGGATCGATTCTCTGTAAACAAAATATTAAGAAATAACTACTCACAATTATATATTTAAAAGTAACTTAATTTAAAACTAAATAATACTGAGAAAAAAAAAATGTAAGAAAAAGCCCTAAAACCTTATACTAAATAAAATATTATACTAAATAAAACATTATACTAAATAAAACATAGAAATAACTATTACAGCCAAAATATACAACTTATATAATTTCAGATAAGAGCAATGTATATTATATATGTATAAACGTCAGAGTGAAATTAGAATGTTTAAATATAATTATTCAAATCTTACTCTTATGGAAAATTCAATTATTTTGAAGCTACTATCATTAAAGTTTGGTTTATTCGTCTAAGTATTAAAGATACGTTTATGCATATATTGTTATACATTGCTCTTGACTATAAGTTGTATTTTGGCTGTTATAATTATTTCTTAATATTTTGTAACAATTCCGAAGAATCGACCCTTAATTTGCATATCTGCCTCTAGCAAAATTTGAAAGCTACGGAACCGAGTAAAAAATTTGTATATTGATTAAATATTGCTTAAAATAAGGTGAACTTTGTTTACGTACTTCCATTAATAAATTAATTAAATATAAAAAAATCCATGGATTGTCTATTCAACATTAAAATCTTTATACAAAAAGAGATGAAAAATAGTAAGTATCATTCACGTGTTTCGTTTGAAGATGTCCAGCGAGTCAGAAAGTCATTGTTGTCGCGATAGCGCGCGATACTGTGCGATCCGATACGCGGCCCGGCCGGAGCCATGGAAACCAGGCGTGATATTTTTGGAATTAAAAGAATGGAGCTCGTGTCAAAAAACAAAAAGAGAAAATGTAAACTTTGATTTACTTTGGGCCAGTTTCTAAACAAAACAACCGGTCAAGTGCGAGTCAGACTCGCGTACCTAGGGTACAGATCGTCTGCGCGAGTGTGTTAGTGAACAATGTTGAAACTTCTTTCACATGACATCTTCCAACATTCCTGTCGCTAGAACATCAACAACACCATATTTTCACGGGTTCATTGAAAGAAACTAGATCTCTCCTCATATTGAAAAAATACATTTGTTTTGTTTGTCTTTTATTAATTAAATCTACTTATAAGCAATTTGTATAAAAATAAATACTTTTATCTAAAAATATATTTCCAACCTACTTTTTTTGGTTTTTAAACGTTCCGCAAAAGAAAGCGGTTAAGGGATCGACTTGATTTTTTTTTTTCATAAAATAGGTAGATACACACTAAAAACTAATGAAAATCATAAATGTTATTATAAAACAAAATAATTATGAATATTATCATTATGAATACATATACCAATATTGGTGAAACAAATAATAATAAAAAACTCTTTAATTCTCTTCTTGAAAATGCAATACTTGGACTATTACGAATTGTAAGTGGTAGTGAGTTCCAAAGCCTGATCGACACTATCATGAAAGAGTTGCCGAAAGCACCAGTATTGTGAGACAGGGTCCTCAGAAGTGAGATAGTGTGAGATCTTTGTTGTTCATCCCTCGAAAAGTGGTACTCAAAGCGGTCACGCAGATATAGAGGTGCAGAAGGGCTCGTGAGAATATTGAAAAGAGCGCACAGTATGTGGACGTTCTGACTTTGCTAAATCGGGAGCCATTCTAGTTCCTTTCTACTTATATTGAGACACGTGGTTATATTTGCGCAGTCAAAAAATAAACTGGATGGCCAAGTTTTGGAGGCTTTCTTCGTTTGCATCTAAAAAGCAGACATCGGCATAGTCGATGAGAAGTAGGAGTACCTAGTGTTTGCGCAAGAGTTACCTTAGTTCCGAACAGTAGGAATCGCTGATGACGCTTAAGGGAATAAAAAGAAGCAAAGACTCTTCTACTAATTGCACTGACATGAGCACACCATGATAGGTTAGAGTCAAATATGACACCAATGGGAGTGCTATTGAAAAAGACCTGCGAAAAAGATCTTTGGTCATGTAAATTAAAATCCAGTATATTTGGTATGTCAACTAGCATTTATAATAATCTTCCTCAATCTTTTAGAGAAATTGATAATATTGTCACATTTAAAAAAAAATTACTAGAATTCTTATTAAAAAAGACTTATTACTCTGTCGTGGATTTTTTAAATGATGACATTTGATTCTATGTTGTACTTGTTATAATTTTTGCCAATATATTTATAAATTGTATATAATCGTGTAAATTTGTGTGTTGTTAATATTTAAGGTTTTAAAAATAATGTGTACGCCAAAATGGCAGAGCACACAGCACTCTATAAATTGTTACATCTGTATTTTACCTGAGTCTCAACAAATAAAACATTTTGATTTGATTTGATGTATTTGCTGGCATTTATAATAGTCTGAGACTTTTTCAGGTTCACTAAAAGTCCAAATGAATCAGTCCATCTCCTAATGTTGTCTAGGTCTTCATTCATGTCAGAAATTGCGATTTCAACTGAGTTTTTGTAGGTGAACTACATCAAAGTACCGATAAGGTTGCAGATCGTCGGCATAAAGATGATAGTTGCAAGAAATTACTTCGGATATACCTAGAATTTATAAATATGGAAAAGAGAAGAGGAGAGCGAACAAAGTGAAAAGCATTGTGCTTAGCATTAACTAATTAATCATTTACCATAAAATACATACTGATATTTTTCTTAAACTTATCGTTTAACAAATAAATTAACTCAACATCAATAGTGTAAAAAAGGATCCATTTTTGTATTGGAATCAATTTGAAAAATTGGACGTAAAGCTGACGTTCTCCTCCCCTTATATTATTTCTAAAAGTATTCGACCGAAATATCTGTTTTTTGTTTCTATAAAATATACAGAGGGTATGTGAATCAAACATGGAACTAATAGGGTCCCGTTTGGCACGGAACCTTTGTATTATTTATTTGTATATTTTCTCAAAAATATATTATAATGTTATCATTTCATACCGTAAAGACAAGTCAGTAAGTACTTCATCCTGGAGAGCTATTTCAAGTCTCCAGTAAGTGTCACAATAAGTGTCCAGTAAATTCGTATTAAAACCCATTACTTACCATATGTTTATTTTTTCAAACCATTCGTGTCTATGTTTTTAGGAGACATAAGGTTTTAAGCGGCCAGTTTAAAAATAAAAATAAAATGTATTGCGATTTCGTGTTCAGAATGTAGAGATATTTGCTTTATTTTATAATTGCAATAATAATAACGAAAATAGATTCAATTTGTTCATTTTACATATTAGTCATTTTACTTTCAGTGTAAGGAGGGCGGTCGGCATCGTCCGACGATCAAACTGAATGCAGTCTACATTAACGTCATAGTTTGAAAAAAAAACATGGCGCTTAATTGTTGTGAAAAAAATATGTTGTAGTTTGCATCGTGAATCGAATTTTCCGCCTAACACGTACTCGACTCGAAACGAATCTTTTTTTGTATGTAACATTTTGAGGTAAGTTTAAATAGAGCTTCTCACCCCTTTACGAAAACTCTCCTAAATAATAATTACAGCATCTGATTTCAAAATGTGCACTGTATTGAATACAATTTATCAGTTATCTAGGCGTGCACTATGCTACTTACTTACTCCATGTTTCCACTAGTCAGCGCCAAAGCTTTATGTTTTATATTTTTTTAAATGCCTCTTCTAACAGAAAATTCAATATTTTTTTACAAACCAGATCAATTATGATCTCCCGCAAGTTAGATGAATTCCAATAAAATTTAATAAAAAACGGTCGAGTGAATGCAATTTTGAAACTGACAAAACAGCACGCGTGAGCTAGGACAGCTTTTGTTGTAATAAATAATGGACTTGCCGCCCGCCATTTTAGCAAATAAAATAATCTTTTCATCTTTATTTCGTGAAAACAAAACCATCAACGGAAGTTACGAAATTAGATTCATGCGAAAGTCGCGTTATTATAATTTCGAGGCTTCCTTTAATTAAGTATTTCAACTCTAATTGGACATGCATTTCGAGCATGCGTGTACGCACATCCTTTGACCGTAAAAAATCGATTTGAATGCAAATAACGGCGAAAATTACCTGAAACGAAGTCAGTTTTCGCTTTCGAACGTGCGATCGCATCGGTTAATTGTTCGTTATCTCTGTATCTGTCTGTCTGTTGGTCTTTGGTAAAAAACTAGCGTCGCTTCCAGGTCGTGTTGGGGGAGCGGGCCGACGTCACGATCTCTGGTTAGATATGAATTTTGATAAATTCCGTGTTGGGCCATAACAAATTATGTGACGCAAGACTACAAGCTCTGCTCTGACCTGAAATGAAGCTTTCTCACGCGAAATACTTGTCTCACGTTAATCAGATCAACTTCTGAAAGAACTATTTCCAACTCTGTGTGTAAGCTTTCTCGCTTTGCACCTTTTAATTATTATTTATTATTAATGCTTATAGTATATTTTGTTATTAAATTTCCATTTCAGTTGCTTTTTATGGAAGAAAAGTTTATTTATTTATTGATTTACTTAAATGGTTAGTATTACAGAAAAACTTAATTAGGCCTATCCTAGGGTTAGTAAAATACAAAAATAGAGAAAAAAATATTGGGACTAATAATACCCCAAGCAGGCTTCCTACACATTAACAGATTCTTTCTTAGACTGTAAAACTAACAACTTAGCACATAATAATAAATTCGAATATGTGTGCTCCGATACTAGAATTCTCCGTAACACGGAAGCACTATGAAGTTATTTTCGCCAAAAAGTTATGTTCATTGTTCAGAAAATTAGTTTGAAAACGGAACACATGTTGTATTGAATTGCTCTACCAGTAATTGATGATTGGTTATTGAAAAAAACCCCTGAAGTAAGATAGTAAGGTTAACAGTATACGTAGCTGCGCAAGATTGTCGTGGCTCTTCTTTTGTTTGTTTTCGGTATAAGGTTCTACTTTTTATAGAGTTTTTATTTCTAACTAAAGTTTATTTTATTGCACCGAGGAGGAAACTGACAGTTCTTGATAGTGGGAAATGCGCTTTTACTCCTATTGTCCATGAGCCTTCACATTGCAACAATCAAAAGTTCGGTGACTATGGAAATGGCTCATTTCATGCACCATCACTATCACCACATAGTATAAAACAAAGTCGCTTCCCGCTGTCTGTCCCTGTGTATGCTTAGATCTTTAAAACTACGCAACGTATTTTGATGCAGTTTTTTTAATTTTTATAATATTTTTTAATAGTTTTTTTAGAGTGATTCAAGAAAAAGGTTTATATGTATAATACATGCCCGTGCAAAGCCGGGGCGGGTCGCTAGTAGGAGGTAAAAGGGCATTTCCTACTATCACGAACTGACAGTTTTCTCCTTCGCGCAATAAAATATACTGTAATATTAATATTGTATAATGTGTCACATAAATTCAATTGTAAAAAATAAAAAAAGAAGCAGTGCAAATATTTGCAGCAAACTAGGTTCTGCGCTTTTTACTTAAAGCCTACATATAATATAATATACGTTAATCCATGACTTCAACTTAAAACATTTACCAAAATCAAATACACACAAAATTTACAAGTGTTTAAATGTAAATAATGGAATTTACACGCCAGGACTTTTAAACGCTTGTAAATTTTGTGTGTATTTGATTTTAGTAAACGTTTTAGGTTCAAGTCACGAGATAAGTTACAAAATAAACAATTTGGGAATATATTCATAAATAAAGAAAAAATCATCACTATCAGCGAAAAGCGCTTATTAGGAGTTCTGGCAACCACGGTGCCCTTAAATCATCAAAGAGAAAATATTGCTCGAGTAGCGAAAACATTTTTTTTTTTTTTATATTAAAAAGTCTGATAAACTATTATATACACGAGTTACGGTATCTGCCGAAGTAATTCCTGTAATCCAGTTGCTATTTCAATGATTTGTTTTTTGTTTGAAAGTTGATTTCAAGGTTTTAAATCTGCGTATAAAATTTTGTTTTTATTTTTAGTTTTTTTTGTAAAAATTAAATCTTCAAAAACAGGTCGTCCTAAATGCCATGCATTTCCATGATATAGCTATATGTCAGTAGTAAAAAAATATTATGATACATTCGTAATAATTTTTTACAGCTGACACTTTTCAAAAATTATATTAATGTTGCTGTTAGCTTAATGTTGTTTCATTCATACACATAAGAAAGAAATTACATAATTTGGATTTGACATTCCTAAAAAAAAAAATGCAAAAACGTTAGTACTGAAAATTGAGTTTCCTTCAAATTGTCTATAGAAAACGGCAATTTCATATGTAAAGACCTATTATTTCACATATTTCAGACAGACAGTAGAGCTTGCACGTTAAGGGTTTCGTTTTTTTAACATAAGGATTAAACAAAGATAATTTAGTAGGACCACCTTATCAAAAGTAACTAATGCAAGTCACTCCTCGCCAGTCTCCGTGACTGGCACAAAACTACAAATCCAGCTAAACAACGAGTCTAATAGTACTTTAATAACTATTCACGCTGATATTTTACAAAAAGACTATTACCGTTGCCTAAATAGGACTGATGATTAGCAAAAACATATATTTTACTAAGCTTTCCCAAAAAGTCGTGCCCGTGCTCCTGGAAATAGCGGTAGAACTTGTCCATGCACACTAAAAGACCCAGTACAGTACACAATGGTCCACGATGGGCCATGAAATCGTCATTACTTGGTCCCCAGTAATATGAGTCAGTGGCGTGCACAGAACTTTTTGCTTGAAAAGCAAGCAATTGGTCAAGAATAACAATAAAAAGAATATGAAAAAATTTAAATATCACTTTGAGAAAAAAAAGTTTGTATTGGAAATTTTCACTCTAGGGTAGACATTGTCTACCCTGGCGTCATTCAAATTTTTTTTTTCAAAGTGATATTTGAATTTCTTAATATTGTTTTATTGTTATTCTTGACCAATTGCTTGCTTTTCCAGCAAAAAGTTCTGTGCACGCCACTGATATGAGTAAAAGGAGATTGACTCTACTGCATTTCACTTTACTCATATAGCTTTTCACTTTACTCATATATTTTTTTATTAAATTTAAGTAATCCCAACTTTTATTATTCCCCTGCGTAATTCTCCATATTATTATTTATGACATAAAAGTATTACCTATACACATAGATTATTTAATTACTTATATTACATTAAAACTGACCTGTAATAAGTGTATCTGTTATACCTACATTACATAAATAAATATATTTCATTGTCTCCTTCATGACGATTTCGTGGTCCATCATCGCCCATTGTGTATTAGGGCCATAAGGCTTTTATATTTGCGCAAATAACATTGATAAATTTGCGGTATGATCAGTAAAATGTGCTTTCAGTAGATACTAACCACTGATATAAATTCTGTCTAAGATACTAACAGATCATTTACACCTTGTATACGGTATCAATACTTCGTGCATAAATCTGCTATCCAACTTTTTTATAACATTCCCGTCATTCATAACAGGGACACGACATGTTGAATAATGACTTTAAAGGCTGTAGTAATAAGGGCTGGTGTTGTTACAGTTTCAAAGACCCAAGGTGTTATGTTCCATCGTCCGACATGTTGCAGGTGTGAAGTGTAACTTCTTGAATGACATTATCGCATAAGTGGGGTCGCAATTATAACTGCAATTTCGATTGGGTTTTTACACAAAAAGTAGAAACATGACTGACTAAATGGTGTAGGAACGTTAATAATTGTAGTTGTAATAATTCAATTAATTCTTTTAATGAATTTGCTCGGACAGAATTATAGGTCTTTCTATGAATGATAAGTACTTGTTGTCCTAAGTAAATGGGGACGGCATGGTCATGTCTTTGTATCAAGCCCTTATTAAAATGAAAAAAAGTGCGAGTCAGGCTCGTGTACCTAGGATTCCGTATTGTGGATGATAAATTTAATTTTGTAATTTTTTTTCGTCAATTTCTCAACCGCTTTATTTTTCCTGTGATATTTACGTAAATACATATCATCATGATTTTTTCAGATTTTTCAGATTTTTCAGTTAAATGTAGCCAAACTTTTTAATCAGCTTTTTAATACCTAAATTTGATATCCATATTGTATTTTTATAAAATATATACAGGATGCTTGGAAATTCGACCTATTCCTTGAAAGGATTTATACTAGAGATCATTTCCAACAAACAATGCCTATCAACTAGGGGTCGAAAATGATATATTTTTTTCTAGTAAAACAAGTAGATATTGAAAAAATTACAAAGTAAACAAGGTCTTCTTTCCACTTAAGACCTTTTATTTCTGAGATTATGGAAATTCAGGGCACGTATTTTTTTTATAAATGGTAGTGACCATTTATAATCTGAAAAATAACAAATAAGTGCCGAAAGAGGAGTAGTTATTTTTAAATTATTTGTTTTTGGTTACCAGTCTGAAAGTTTGAAAAATATCTGAAAAACCTCCATAACTCGGAGACCATTCATTTTCAACCCCTAGTTTATCAACTCAAAGGCTCAATTTGATGGAAATGATCTCTAGTATAGGAATAGGTCGAATTTCCAAGCACCTGTGTATATATATATTTATTTCTCATTTGTGTTCAACTTTTTTTAATCGCTATAGTTTTCCTGTAATTGGCCAGTTATGATCTATAATCATCATTTTTCATATTTTTCGGTCTACCAGCTTCGGAGATAAGGACATACATATTTTTTGTGTTTTTTTGAAGATTTCTCCAAACCAGTGCCAGTAAATTTTTAGTTTTCTCACTTTTATTTTGGTAATATTACGAACAATTTCAAATTTTTATTTTTTTTGACACCATCATATGTGGGCTAATTCATGCTATTTATGTGCCAAATTTCATGTCTGCTATGAGGCTGTGACTTACGGACGGCCGGACGGACAACGGAGTATCACCAAAAAGGTTACTTTTGTACCTATTAGTAAAAAAGTGAAGTCTTTATTAATTGTTAGTCACAGAACACTAACAAAATCTACAAGCATGATAAAATTGACATTTTGTATAAAGCACTCGTATAGACCGGAATTAAAAAAAAATTACACACATACGAATTCTAAAATATTTGTGAAATAATTATTACATTGATGGTACATTGTTTATGACATACTATTTATTCCTTTTGTATTTTTTACAAACAAAGAAACAAATGAAAACAACAGATGACGTCTGTCCTTAAAAACCTTAAATATAGTTAATCTATCAATCAATCAAGCTGATAAATAAATAAACGATACCCACGTTGTTGACAGGGTGATTGCGTTGCCCGACGAGTCGGAAACCGCAGCGGGCCGGCGCGCGCGCCGCGCCGCTGTCCACTCGTAGCGCAAGCTCGCGTGACGCACTCCGCTTTGTGGTTAAAACTGTTTGGTCCAAATTCATTTTATAATAAACAATAAATACAAAAGTGGCTTTTGTAGTGTTTTTCGATAAATGACGTGGCTATTAGTCGACAACAATTATTATCCCATCAAAAACATAAAATGTACAAAAATGTTAAGTCTCGCAATGCAATCTTTCCACCGTAAAAAGTTGTGAGATCTTATAGACTTTTGATGATCAGTCAGTCAGTCAGTGACAAAATAAGGGAACTTTGACTTGAGATATTTCGTAATCAAATATAGATACAAACTTGTGATTCGGGGGTAGAAGTAGGATCAGTAAGTACTCTTGGTAACTGAAATTTCAGACTTCTAGCTTTACCCACAACGAAGATACAGGGGGTTTGAAAATGCCGTGAGTTGCTTCGAGAAAAGGATAGTACGGCCGTTCCGCGTTTTTTTTGCGAGACTCGGCGGGGGCACTGATCATGAAGACAAGGAGTACCTACACAGTCTGAAAATTCAATGTCTGTATATCCATAGTCACTATGTATAGAGTTCCACACTTCCCAAGCGTGATCTCAAAGGGCATGTAACTTAATTTATGGGTAAAAACTTCTAAAGAAAATAGGTGCTTTATTATATTGTTGAGAAAAAAAAAGATTTTAAAAGAAATCACGACTAACGTAGAAACACCGTTACAGCACCTACAATCTTGCAAAACCACGGTTAACTACCATCCGACATAAAATATAAATATTAGAAACGGCTGAAAGTACGTTTGGATTGTATCAAGATCTGCCATTAGAGTTGTGGCTAACTAAGCACACGTTCACACCAACCAAGCTGTTCCAGCGCTCACGGCGCACATTACTCATTTGCAACATTTCCACGGCGCTCTTATATTTCAACTATTTCGATAAAATTTAAATTTACGATCGTGAAATGCATTTTAAGCGTGTAAGTTGAGCTTGAAGCAAAAAACACATGCCGAGGCGCGAGGTGGAGGCGCTATCTCACGTGATCTACAGTTCCTTGTCCGTTGTGAGGTTCTTCTAACATCTGGTCGTCGGTCGCTGGCAGCGGAGTTTCTTGGTACTTCGTCTGGAAATTGTCTGCCAATTAGAATGGGGTTCGGAGAAGGAATTAGATTTGATGATTTGGTTTAGAAATCGATTTTATGTTTACTTACGAACGTGAATTAGTATGGAAACTTAACCGAACCTTTCTGTCTGAATAAAATAATTATTTTGTATCAGTTATACAAAATAATACCGCATCGTCTTTCAACAAAAGTTCAAAACAAATTTTAATGAATCAATCCATCGAATTAAATCAATAATATTAATTATTTATTAAGAAATTTATTTTTTCTGATTAGATACTTGGTAATTTAAATAAGTGAATATTTTTTTTAATAAAAATATACTGATAGATGGTTTGATACAAATATAAATGTAAAGTAATCTCAAGATATATTTCGGGTCCGATCTGGATCCGGCATCTGTTGAATATCTTAAATAAAATGTATTTGTTTTTTATTTGCTGTTATTATATCTGTTTACACTGTTAAACAATTTTCTAAATACATTTCTGTAGTTGACATCAGTGGAAAATAATGAAATTATAATTGTTACACAATAAGGATATATTTGGAAAATTGTTTAAACTTTTTAATTTAAAAAATCACACGTTTCGAACAGAAGCGTACAGCTTTATCACCTTTTGTTTACAGTAATCCACAGTTTTGTCGTGTTTTATGAAAATATTCATGTTTAACGGTACTACAACGGCATGCAAAGTTTTCATGCTAAGTTTTAAAAGCTTTTCACAGTGTCCTTGAATAAGGTATGTAAGCTATTTGCAAGTAAACTTAAAGCTTCAAGCTCGATCGCTGCAGTTTGCCCTCGATGATCCACATATTTAATGCAGCAACTTGTTATATCTTCGTCATCGTCAGGATGATTAAACGTTGCACAAACATGATGCATTAGCGACATTGCGTGATCCGGAATGATAGTGGACCACTATCGCTATTGCTGGAATCAATGAAGCCACTCTGCTAAATAAAACAGCTATTAAATTGATGAGCACATAAATATATGAATATTTTAATCGGTCGTTTATTGCAAGGGTTGTGGCCGATCTTGAATTTATTTATCAAGGTTTTATTTTAAATTTGTTAGGAAATCTTACAGCACATACCTAGATATACTTTAAAAAATCAAATTCCAGTGGTTATTTACAAGTTCCCACTCATAGATACAGACATATATATTCGAGTTTTTATGTTTTTGATAATAAGACACATAGATTTGAGTTTATTTTTTGTAAATAATGACATGCAATATTCATAAAAAAACCAATATGTTTTTGATGATAGGATGTCACGGTGAGAACGGCTTTCATATTCATACAGCAGCTATTAAATAAATAAATCATCCAGCCCACAGACAATCAGCTATTTCGAACACCACAGCCGACTAGCTCGGTGGGGCACAATGCATTGACATTTCCTCATCTATCAATGCAGGCTCGTCATCCCACGAAGGCGCAGCCAAATCCGAGCATTAGTATCACGCGCGGGAGCCGGGAGCAGCTCTGAGATTTGTCGAGATTGAAGCCATTTTTCCTCCAAATTGCGCCCTTTGTTATGCAAAGTACGCAGGCGCCGTGTGCGGGCGCACAATCGGCCATTTGTGCCCCGTACTCGTGTGACACCGGCCTTATCATGCATCTCGCACCGACGACGCGTTTTTACAATGCGCCCATTGCGACTGATTAGAATATTTCATCAGTCGTGAGACAGTCCACGCTAGCTCTTGCTCATGTTAATTACCTGCATTTGTCGTGGTATTAACGCGTAACGAACGATGTCCATCTTTATGAAGATCAGGGAGAATTCTCTCAGGCACTTTAGGTTGCTTATAATTGAAAATCATAATTATTTGATATGCAAATTGTATTTATTTTATTGACCGAGTTAAGTTAACAATTGCATTGAAAATAAAATGCATTGTTTGCTAATGCATTTATGTGGTCAAAACTTGATCTACAAGTATATAACACAAAGATTCAGCAAATTTACTATCGCGGAAACAATTCACAGCCTTGTACGAGCACTTTCCTCAATAATTCTCCAGATAAACTTACTTTAATTTGTGTGAATGGAACTCGTTTAATTTACGTACTCACAAACATAAATTTAAGAGCTTTGCTCTCGTCGGCGAAGCAACATTCGATGAAATTTTTAAAAGTTTGCTAAGTTTTGTTTTCGAAGTAGAATACTTCGTCCCTCCCTTGACAGTAGATTAAAATGAAAATTTACTCGAAGATTCATCTTGAAATTAACCGGTGAATAATTCAGAGCATAAGGCTCCCCGAGGTCAAGAGCGTTTCTCCAGGTGAGGTGATCAGCATGCTGACCATGGCTGCTCTGATACAGATTACGGCATGACGATTACTATCTTAACACAAATTATTATGCGGGCTGTGGCTGCAGGGAGACATGCTTTTCACTTGATGAATATTAAAGTAAAGAAAATGGTAGCCTTAAGTACTCCATGATTTAAGATTGAAAAACTGCCATAGAGCTTGAAAACACATCCAAACACAATATGTTAAAAATATTTTCATTAATCATCTGGAAAATCTGCAGTAAAACAAAGTTTTATATTTATCTAACGAAACATAATGTTAGATGAGGGTTTTTTTAATTTTCATTCATTATAAAGAATCAAGATAGCTTTTTGTATAGCAACTGCCTTCACAATTATCTTTTTAAAAGCTTAAGTAAATAGAGATTTTCTTTTCCCAACGGAAATTAAAAAGCTATAATGAAAACCATTGTCAGAGTTCCACAGCCTATTGTTAGTTTATCATCAGGTTATGACAAGACGAAGATCTATGTAAGAGTAATTAAGTTAGACTAAAATAATGTAATACCCAGTAGAATACTAAGGTACTTTTGAAGGAAACACCGGCTCACAAGCACGAGACGTTTGTTTTCCATAACAATTGTTGTTTTTTACAGGATTTGCATGCGGCCTCGAGCAACACAATACATCGAAGCCTCCCGTAGTTGGTAGGTACCAGAGAGAATTAACCGCGAGGGCTCGCTGCTCAGCGGAATACAATAAACAATACAAAACGTCACCGAGCAAAAACAAACTAGAAACTGCTGCACAACATGAAGAATAGGAAAATTGCTTTTGTTTAAAAAATCTATTTGTTCGCGTCTCGAGATGAGCAGGCCAGTGTGTGTGAGCGCGTCGACCAATCGAGCGCAGCCGCCTGCCCGCCCCCGCCGCCTCCGCCAATCACCGCCCAGCCCGCCGACGCACGAGCAGTTTCCTTTTTTAAAAGTTCTGCCTCGACTTCCATCCGATTTCCCGCCTGGACTTCTTAACTTATGGATGGAAAAAAATCACTGATTTATTTATTGAGACACCGCTTTTTACCATGTTAAATTATGATGTTGCCTGAAGACGGGTGTTATGAAGGATCTTCCGCTGAATCGCTGAATGTTTTTAACGTTTTTACGTGCTTTTAAACGGTGTGAACAAGGAGCATGTCCGTTTGTAAGTAATTTAAATTTTACAAAGAGCTACGTGGCCACAATGACAAGTTATGTGATTGATCTACACGTTTGTGATTCGCAGCTCTACATAAATATGTGATGAACTTTCCCACATTAGTAATCCAGTCTCGACATCACATATCACAAGATATGAAACCTTCGATAGAATACACAAGTCACTGATCTTTATTTTCTGAAAGTTCGACAAACTTTCCATAGAAGAAAAGACAATATACCATCACTTTCAAACACAAATATTAATCTCGAACTTTATTGACCTTTTGATTATACCACGTTAACCTTCATGATGAAGATATATGTAACTAGAAATGTTAATTGACGTGATGATAGGAAACTATCATACAAATACCTAAGCACTATAATTATGATGCAAGCACATCTTACAAATCAGCCGATAAAATTGATAAATAGCGATCTAACCGCTATCTTCAAACAAGCGTACAACGAAAACACATATCATTTGCCTAATTAGATTGGGCGTTAAATCGCCCAACAACCATTTATAATCAGTTCATTTCAAAATAATGCGGCATAAAAAAACTCGTCAAAGATATTGTCAGGAGATAGTGAGGATCGACTGTTCGCAGGCTGCGTTCGTAAAGCCTTAAAAAAGATACACTCGAGGCGATCCGTGACTCCTCTTTTTATTTTATTATTTTTAATTCATATTATCGTACGGCTATCCCCTTTAATTTTGTTTTTAAGTATGGCCCTCGGAATGCTGGCAGCTACGTTTATGGATATTCCGAATTCCGTGGTGCAGAGTCCACGGGGCGATTTCGTTTTATGTAAATGTGTCGGAGATGGTCGCAGGCGCAGGTGCGGCCGGTAATTGTGACAGATGTAGCCTGTACAGGCCGACCCCAAACTGAGGATTTAATAGGACTAGTTTCATTCATACCTCACTCTTAAGCTAGAACAATGGTATCATTCAAGAGTTGACAAGGTTTTTGCTGGCAAACCAATGCGTTCTTTAAAATGGTTGCCAGATCAAAATAGTTTGACTGCTGAATAACTCGGTTTTTTTCAAGAAATTAAAAAAATACAGTTTGGTATAAAAAACAAAAGATTCAGCATTATAATTATTATTAGAGTGCATTACACCTTATAATCAATCAGAAACAAATATAAAAGCACAAATATTTTTAAAAAATCCTCAGGCCCACAAAATCCAGCGTACCTGTCATGTAAGCAGGAGGTCGCAGGTTCAAATCCTGGACCGAGGATTTTTTTCAAAATATTTGTGTTTATAATTTGTTTCTGATTGATTATAAGTTTGTAATGTACTTTAATAATAATTAGAGTACTCAAAGCGATGGATTTCGCAATAAAAACATATAATCATATTCAGAATTATTTATTTCTTTTACTATTATCATATAACTTTTATCTGTATTTGGTTGGAGACTCCGCTCTTCCATAGTTAAAACAATAATATAACTTATAAAAATGAAGGTTAGTAGATATTAGGTGTGATGTGATTAAGAGGCGTCGTTACGTGCAAATCTCCATACAAACGCTATCAACACATTGTGAGGTGTCTGTAGAATGTTATTATAGTATTCTGAGTCCATTAACATTATCTAGATCTGTGTCAAACTAAAAATCGTGAAATTTAAGTAATATCTTTAAACAAAACCGTAAATACGTAAATTTAACGGTTTTTAACAAAAGTGTAGCCAAATGTATATTGTTTTACATAAAATCAAAAAATTAATACGAGTCAAACATCGAAAATGTAATCTAAATTAATAATTACGAAAAATAATATTTGAAAACGTCCAGTCTTTCCAAAAGGTGGTTTCTCCTGAAACAAGTTTTCAATTTTACGCTCGCGACGAAATCGGCACGATTGTATTGTCCTCGCAAGTTTCATGGAGCGTGCACCTTATAGCGAAATGAAACAGCATGACATTTGGCCCCGCCCGCAACTGAGTTGGTCGCATCATTATGGCATGATATCTATTAGGCGCGTTGAGCGATTTTTAGTAAGAGAAAATCTCATGGGTTCGCGTCATCGACATGGTATGACGTTTTGCGCTTGGTCAGCAGTGAAAAGTTCTCACTTCCGTCGGCAGTCCCCATGACTGCCTATGTATTTCCTATTGTGGGTATATCATCCAGTTTTTTTTTTATTTTAAATTGTCTTGCAATAACTAGTAATAAGTATATTGCAAAAATAAATTTATTTCATATTTCATTTCGTTTACTGAACATACTGAAATGAAAAAAAAAAATTCTGCTCTTCATAATCAACCACTATAATAACTTCTTAGGTGCATGCAACGGATCTCGTTCCCAAACGCACAACTTATGACTGTTTTTCTTATTTTTGGACAAAAGCATTAAATTAATGTGATTTATAGCACTATGCGACAATAGTTTAATGTCAATTAGGCTTTTGTGGCAAAGTTTTGTTATTTTATGTCTTACTTTGTAAATGATCCTGCAAAACAACTTTAAAGCGTTTTAATAGTTGTTGTACATGATAATTTCCAAATTATTGCATAAAATAACACCACTTGGCCAGAAAAGCCTAATTGACATTAAACTATTGTCTATATTGTACTATATGAATTTTAATTAAAAATGAAAAAAATTAAATTTTAATAAAAACATAGTAACCGACTTCAATAATAACAGCAGTCTTTCACTAAAAAGTTAATAATAATTCTATAAAGACCGATGGTACCGAAGCAACACTTTTGCCGACTTCTTTCTTCCTGAAACATTATGTTATTTAGAAGTCGGCGCTCTGACATTGGTTTTTATGATGCTATATCGTAGGAAATACGCCGACTTCTAGATAACATAATGTTTCAGGAAGAAAGAAGTCAGCAAAAGTGTTAGTTCGGTAGCATCGGTCTTTATACAATTATTATTAACTTTTTAGTGAATGACTGCTGTTACCATTGAAGTCGGTTACTATTTTTTTGTTAAAAGTTTATTTTATTTCACATTTTTTAGTGTTGCTGGGTTAAATTGTGAAGTATGGGTAGTTCTTGCAAACGTGGTGTTAATATGAAATGAAGTTTAAGTGAGCATACCTAAGTAGCTACTCAAACATAGCTACTTAGGCACCCTAACACAACATGATTACCGCAATCTCGAGTTATGTGCTGTCATCCGTTGAAGAGTTTTACGGTGATGAAGCCAAGATCGAAGGTCAGGTGGGTACACTGGCAATTTTTAAGCAATGCCCTGTAATGAGCACCCTAACACAAACTGATTGCTGCAATCCAATATTATGAGCTGTCATCCGTTTAGGAGTTCTATGGTGATGAAGCCAGGATCAAAGGTCAGGTGGGTATTCTGATAATCTCCAAGTAATACCCTTGAATCAGCACCCTAACTCAGTGATTGCTGCAGTCTTGAGTTATGTGCTCTGATCCGTTGAGGAGTTCTATGGTGAATATGGTGATGAAGCCAGGATCGAAGGTCAGGTGAGAGAATATCGATTTTCAAGTAATACTTTGTAATCAGCACCCAGATACAAAGCGATTACCTCAATTTTGAGAGGTATGCTGTAATTTTTTGGGGAGTTCCACTGCCTATCTCTGAAGACCTTCATCAAATCATGACCAAACCCAAAATGAGACACTCCTGGAAGTAAACTCTTTCAAACGAAAAAAGAATTATTCCAATCGGTTCAGAAATTACGGAGTTATGGAGTAAAAACGCCAAAAAAATACAGTCGAATTGAGAACCTCCTCCTTTTTTGAAGTCGGTTAAAAAACAATCACACGTTGTGCTTTTGGTAACGAAATCCGTTGCATCCACCTATGAAGTTAGGTACTAGTGATTGATTATGAAGAGCAGATTTTTTTTTTTTTCAATTGGTTATGATCAGTGAACGAAATTATTTTAAACAGATTATAAATATAAATAAAAAAGTATTAATTATTTTCGAGATATATTTCGCTCAACTTGTGGTCGTCGTTAGTCGAAATAAAACGAAATAAAATATGAAATAAATTTATTTTTGCAATATAGGTACATTATAGACTAGTTATTGCAAGACAATATCAAATAAAAAAATAGATAATTTACCCACAATAGGAAATACAGTTAAAAACAGAAGTGATAACTTTTCACTGCTGACCAATCGCAACACATCATAGCATGTCGGTGACGTAACCCATGAGATTATTCCCTACTAAAAATCGCTCAACGCGCCTCATGAAGTTTTCACTTCATAAAAATGAAGTTTGGCTTACTCAAATTTAATAAAATAACACACTTGCATAAATAAAAATAAATAAATAAAATAGAAATAGATAAAAATGTTATGCAATAAATACAACAAATTTAATATATAGATATAAATAAATACAAATACATCTAGCTCTACATCACAATTTAGATTGCTACGAAGCGTTTCTCGTAGTACATTGCCATAGCTTACGTAGCGTTCGTAGCAAGCTTAGAGCTTCCTACACTAACCATCGTCACCACATAGTTATCTCCAAAGCATAGACATAAAATACTTGTTTTTCCCCAAAGGGACTAAGAAATGTTTCAAGCGTCAATTGAACAGAAAAATCCGGTCAAATGCGAGTAGGAGTCCCAAATGTAATGTTTTATAAGTTTGTTCAAATTATTTATTATTAGTATAAAGGTAAATAATAAATAAACGAAAATAAATTAAAATAAAAAATAAGTTGTTAGACTGAAATAATTTGAACAAACTTATGAAACAAAACTGCAAAATTAAGTTGGTCAAGTATTCGGGTACGAAACCCTAAAACTACACGATAAACCAGTGTTTTCAGTATTTGTTGTTAAAATGTAGCATACTAGCTTTTGTCCGCGGCTTCGCCCGCGTTGGTTAAGTTTTTGTTAAGACAATCGAATCTATCAATGTTTTTCGGACCCTTAATTTTATAGAACGTATTTATTTGGACTCTAGTTTGAACGAAACTGTTTATTGTTTTCTAAATTGATTATCTGTTAAACTGTCTTTAGCAAAGCCAGAGACCGAGTCGCGTTTCCGAACAAAATTATTTCTTGACCTCTTGTTTGATCTCCAGGTGTAAAGTATATTTGGCGAGGCTGAAGACCAAGACACGTTTCCGACTTTGGAGAGGCTGAAGGCAGCTCGGCTTTTCTGATCGAAACTATTTTTTGTTTTCTGAATTAATACTCTGCTAACGTGTGTTTAGTGGTCTTTGTTAACTGATTTAATACCCTAATATAGTATGTTTGGCGAGGCTGAAGGCCGAGTCACGTCTCTCAACTACACTTTTTCTTGTTCCCATGGGATAACATTCATGCGATTATGGGATTTATGGGATAAAAAGTAACCTATTACTTTAGAGAATTAAATATATTAACATTAGCTGTATAATATATAGTTAAAGATAAACCAGTTAAAATTTGATTTATAAATTTTATTTTTTTTATTTATTTTATTATAAATATAATTATTGAAATATATAATAAAAATAAATTTTAAAGAAGCTTCTGAAGATAATAAATTATTTAAACTGGATCTAATAATCCTTTAGGAATTAATAGAAACTACGATAAAATCCCTTTCCATCCATTTTTTTCTTTAAAGGATTTATTTGGATTTATTGTTATATTATTCTTATTAATTATGTTAACATTAACAAACCCATATTTACTAGGAGATCCTGATAATTTTATGGTTTAGAACTACATTTGTGCAAAGTTTCAGCCCATTCAGTTCAATAGTTACGGCGTGAAAGAGTAACAAACAACCATCCAGCCAAACTTTCGCATTTATAACATTACTGGGATAGTGGGATGGGATGGGATAATACATAATATACAGAAACTCCAAAGCTTTTACTAACTTCAGTTCCTGAGATAGACCCCGTAACAAAAATGGTCTAAAACTGACAATTTTAATGGCCCCCATTTCTTTATTTTTAATGATAAAGTAGAGTAAAATGTGTACATTATAATACACAAATATTTTTTAAATTAAAATACCTCAAAAAATATCGTTTTGTTTCCTTTTTCATGACATACCTCCCCAGGAAAATAATTTAATTGTATTGAATTGAATTCCAAATTCAATATTTAGTTTTGGGTCAGCGTTTTGAGTCTGTAACTCATTCCTTTGAATTTGACATTAATCGGGCTCTTAACCTCAAATACACTCACTAACACTCATAATAACGTTAACCCACTTTTCATGCTTTACAGAGCATAAAACGTCTCAGGAAAAATTCAAGTTCAACTCAATTATCCGAAAAAATCTCCGGCAGCAGGACCCCCTAACCAGCAAAACTAAGTCGTATGAAAGTAACGAGCACGTCCCTACTTCAGCTATATAGTTCTAAAAAGGTTCTCTAAACAGTCGAGTGAATGCTCTAAGAACGTTCTCTTGACGCAATTCGACCTTTCTCTGCTTTTAGATGCTTTGAATATCGTACGCAAAGTCAGTTAGTCTAGAAAACCTGAAGTAAAGGTAATTTTTTCGCCGTTTTATGCTATGATAGCAATCTCTGTGCCATTCAATCGACTTATTAATAGTATAACAGCTATTCGGTTGCAATGACTCGGCTTTTTAATCGTGTGATGTCGTCAGGTGAAAGTCAACTAAAATAAAACAAAAGTATGTACATATAACTCAATGCCATTTTATTGCTAGATGAAATAAATCATGAGCTTTCAAAGTTTGCACATTGTTCTTCAATTCTTGCGTAATTTTATTTTTCAGGGAACTTATATTGATTATTAGTTAACATTTTTATGGACCCCAAGATATCTTAAGCGTTAAGAAATTATGCATAACATTAATACAATAATTAAAATAAATCCACCATTATAGCAACTCAGTTACCATCATACAGCATTCACTCGAATTATAATCGAGAGATAGAAATCAGATTATCTTTTTTGGAGCGACATTGAGGTATGTTTAGAGTTCCATAGCGCAAATGATAAATCATCGTTTTCAAGGACAAAACATATGTGTCACTATTTGAATAAGTTTGCAATAATATTTAATCTGCCGTAATTAATATTAATGAAATAAATACAGAAATAAAATGCCACATTAACGCTGTAATAATAAAAACTCGAACAAAAGTGAAAAAAGTTACTCTGATAACAAAATTAACAATCCAGTAATTTTCACAGAGCTATCATAGAACTTATCGAGTAAACACGCTATAAATTTGTGGAATAAACGTTTACTCAAAAGGTTCTCGTAACCAAAAAGTGATGAATGCTAAAAAATCGAGTAAAATTCTTTTATACGACGATTTTGTATACTGGGATCTTTCTTTCGACATTTTTTCGACCAAATAGTGCTAGCTGTGGTTGCATATACGATCTCTGCTAGTTGGGTCAAACCCGGACCTTCTGATTAAGGACCGGTTCCGCTAAACTTGCTTTCGCGTTTCGACAATTTAGCATATTAAATCAAAATGTTTTAACAAATAAAATTTGTATAATTATTTAAGAAGTTAAACTACATTATTTATTTAACAGATTTGACACAAGTAGGTATCACAATTATCGAGAAAAAGAATCATGAGATCACCAAAAATCACGGAAAACGTCAATTGCCACAACAAACAACTACATAGTATGATCAGTCTACTGATCTAACTACAAAATAAAATATTTTTATAGAGTAAACAAATTAAAGTAGCCTTTCCAGTTTTTTATAATTATTTCCTTTCGTTATTTTAAAAGAAATACTCAAATAAACATTTCTCCTGTTCAGAAAAATCACGTAAAAAATTCCAATGTTTGTGTGTTTCTCTTAAAATAACGAAAGGAAAAAAAGTAAAAAAATATTATTTGAATAAACTACTTTGATCTCATTACGCTAAAAAAATTCGATAAGGAACAAAATCATTTTTTTTTCTGTTTTCAACGCCATATTACGTTTTTCTTGAATTTAGTGATCATTCAGATTTTTTTTTCTTGATGATTGTGATACTTGCGTCAAATCTTAAAAAAAAAGTAATTTTACTTCTTAACTATTTACCCAAATTTTATTTGTTTAAAATTTGGGTAAATTAAATTTAGCAAAAAAAAACGAGAGGCCTCGTGGGACACCCGGTGGGAACGAAATTCCTTTCGGTACTGACGCGCAAGCCGCATTGTGCCTGAAGTGTAACGTGCGACAAGAAACTTCGTTCAAAAAACACTTAAAGAAACCAACTGCATGCTTTGATTTTTTATTTTCACCTATACTATAATAAATATTACACTAAATAATTTATAACTTCTTTTATTTCGGTACGCAATAAAAAGTATTTACGTTTATGTTTTGTTATGTTAGTGTTGGATAAACTTACAACATATCTGTTAAAAATACAACACTTTATTTCTCCTCAAAACCTCGACCCCATAGCACACGCAAACCACACGAATTGAAACAAAAGCAAAACCGGCTTGCGAATAAAGAGCCCTTGTAAAATATTGGTAATGTAATGTTAACGAGATTGCTTATGTAAAGATGCAATATTTTGCATTTAATAAGGCTTCGTAGGTACATAGCGTGGAGCGCGTGGCCAAAGGCAAGATGCGTGGCTTGATACTCCCATCGGCATCGGTCGATCCGAGTATGAAATTATTATTGGAAAACTCGATTCGTGCTCGATCGCCTCTCGTAAACCGAAGACAGCCCTAGTCGAGGAAGAATACCAGAAAACCGAGATAAATCTGCGAGATAGGAGTAATACTTAACTTTGTTACTTCCCTGCTTATTCTGTACAAGATAACATCCGCAGCATGCAAAATACTGGAGTGATGTACATAAGTTCCTGTGAAGTGAATACAGCCTGTAATGAGGAATTTTTAACTTTTCGTTATAAAAATACTATTATCTGGTTTCTGAAAGACTAATGTGTTATTTTTAGCCATCCTTGCAGAGAATGGGGAAAGTGATGGTTTATTTACCAAAGAGTTTGAATGTTCAAGGAGACATTTCACACTTACTGTTGTATCTAGGATGGTATAATTAATTAATACCAATCAAAATCAACTTCAACTTTAAAATAAAATGTTTATTTCACACGTTTACATTTATTTTTCAACCATGCATGACGTAAAAGTGACAGGTCAAAATGACAGGTAAATTAACCTTTGTTATAGCACTTTTCCCCACTTAATATATATATTTTTTTTACATAACTTTTATTTTAAATATATACAAGTTGACTTTTTGAACATCGTCCAAATTCATACTGGTGGCTTGGTAAGTGATCAGTATCATGGATCAATAACAATTTTGGTGAAATTCGTAAAATGAAATTTCGACTCCCCATAGTGATTCACTCGGGACTGGAACTGAATTTCTATGGGAAGCCGAAATTTCATTTTACGAATTTTACAAAAATTGTTACTGATCCAAGATACTGAGCCTCCAGTATGAATTTGGACGATGATCAAAAAGTCACCTTGTATATATATATTTTTTTCAAGTTTTAAAAACAATGTTCATTTCACGTTTACATTTCTTTTTCAACCATGATGACGTAAAAGTGACAGGTCAAAATGACAGGTAAATTAACCTTTGTTATAACTCCTTAGGTGTCGTATCGATGATTTATTTATTTACGAGTACGTATATTATAATAAATCGCATCGTCTGTAGAGTGTGTGTGCCTCGGGAGTAGGGCGGGCCGGCCACTTGTCCAGTGCGTTTGAATATCCCACACCATACAAATGATAAACGTGCCTCGATGTCCGTGTTGCACACGATCCGATATTTATGTGATCACTGCCCGATGTATGTAATTAACCATGTTAATATTCACAGCTCGCTGTAACGCCTAGCGGAGACGAAATCACGCCTTTAGTTTTTGGGATATTGAGGCCAAGTTTACCAGACTATTCATAAGAATAAGTAATTTCTAAATAATTTTATTAAGGTGATATGTAAAAGTTTTAGCGTCCCTGTTACTCCATATGCGAAAAAACGGATTCTTGGAAAGATTGTCAAACCAGGAGAATTGGTGTCGAAAAATACCTCATTTCAATAAATATTTGGATCGAGCCGAATTGCTCCAATCGCGTTTCTGATTAACAGGTCCCTAGAAAGATATTCCAAAAATAATATACTATTTTATCTAAAGAATACATTATTAACTGAAGTAGATATGCAAGTTCTAAGAGTGACGATTTTTTTCCGTAGTGCCTTAATAGGTATTATTAGATTATATCCCCGAGGGGATTTCAGTAGTGTTTGCGAGGGTGGACGGTTACTGGAACATTCCATACTCGCACACCTTCTTTTCACTGACGATTTTTACGTACCAACGAGGTTCAGCGTTGACACCGTACTTCGGACACATATTCACACTTTTTAGGACGTGCTTCACAGTGTTTTCCTTTACTGTTAGGTAAGTATACTATTACTAAGCACATAAATTCCGAAAAACTCGTTTTCATTATCAGTATTTGAACCCGGGTCTGAAAATTGAGAGTCAGCGTTCTACCAACCGAGCTGCCGCTGCTTCGTTTATGTTTGGTTTTATACTCGTTTATGTGGTATATTCCGCTTGCTTCTTAAAGGTAAAATCTACCAACTTTTGGCCACTCGCCAGTGCCATGCTGCGCTCTAGAAAAGTGTATATATGGCGAATACTTATCGCATCATTTTTGGTATTCCGGTCAAAGCACTACATAACATAAATATATATTCAATAGTATTACAGAGTATAACCATCAAAATCTCAGCTTATGAAGTTCTCTTCCTTATAGGTACATGTAAAATTCATAATTTGGAAGCATAATCAAAGATACTGGCTTAAATATGGTCCTAAAACGTATTACAGTAACTTAAAAAAGCGAGTAGCAAAAAGTTATACATTACCTACTTAATACAGCCGGTGAGTCTGGACTCTAGACACACGAGCGAGGTTCGGGCATCGTCGCGAACAATGAGCATGCTCATAAATAAATAAATAGGACCGAATTTAATAACAAGCCTGCCCTGACTAATGGTCCCCAGGAGGCTGTGTTACATATATTATAAAAGTCCGACGATTTTATACGTTTTACGCAACTTTCTTAACGTTGTATTAAAACGTTTAAACACTATAATTTGAGAAGGATCGAGGTGCGCTACAGTTTTTTTTTTATGTAAATCGAACGATCAGAATGTAGGATGTATTGATTTGAAAAAAAAATACTTGCTTACATGTCGATCAGATTTTATCTATTTGAAAATTTTGATAAAGATTTAAGTTTGTTGTTTTTAGAACTTACAAATAAGTATTTTGCCTTGGGTTTGCCTTAGCGATTTGATTTCCTATTTTATCCATTAGGAGACCGCAATAATTGGGTGAAAGTTCTATCATTCCTCGTAGTTCAGTTGGTTAAACATTATTCTCAGAAGCAACAAAGGTAGCAGCAATAAAACTCAAGTACATACCGAAGTATTTGCACACTACAAGAACATAATGACCATTACCAAGTTCGTGATAATTGTAAGAAGAAAAACAAGGGAATGCACATAACACCCAAGAGTGGCTCAGACCAGCGCAGCGGTTGGTTGACGCATCACCTCACGTGTCGTGTTTGACGCCGCCAGTGATGAACCTTTACAACTTACAAAAACCGCTATGCATTCCGATATGGCACAATTGAATTTTCTTTCTCCAGCCATTATCATTGTCATGACAAAAGTGACAAATTTCCTCTCGCAGAGAAGAGACGACGCGACGCATGCGGCAAGCTTTCTTGCGCTCGCTAACAATCTCATGAGCAACGTTTATAGTTTGTGTTTAGTAAAGTTTTGATATGTATACGATACGTTTCGATATGGATGTGTATCCATGCAACGCAACTATAATCGATGAAAATATAGAATCGTATCTTCCCGGAGATTCTTGAGCCATACCAGCGCAGGCGTCACAGGCCGGTGGATAGTGTGAAATAGTTTACCCGCACGGGCTTGCTTCGCGTTTTTCAAAGACATACCAGCGTGGAGCGAGGGGCGTACATGTCGCCAGTGAAGTCTTTATCCGTCGCGGGCTCGGACTATGTCTTTGCAGCGCTATGCCGCGATCTAGATCGTCGTGCGCGGATGGTCGGCGCCGGCGGCGGTGGCGGCTCGCTACTCGCACGTACTCGCGGCACGATGCTATCGTGAAACGTTGTCCGCGCGACAATTGCTAACACAGGCGCCGAACAACACCGCGAATTATTCAAGGGTCTCTCGTGGCATCCGACGATCGCTCTATGTCCCGCCGCCGACGCTCCGCGCGATGACCTCGATACATCCTGCCGATGCTTGGCATTCCAGTTTCAAACCGCTTTACGACTTGGAGAAGGCCCAAATTTTATCGACAATCCTATGCTTTGTGACAGTATTGCAATGTATCTATATGGAGCATCTCATAAGCTCAATCACAGAGCATACAGTTCAAAATCTCCACGCGTGGAGTATTGCGCACGTAGTTAACCGACACATCCAAGGAGCAGTGACATCGCAGGAGCACGTCCAACATTGAACGAGCATTGAGGAAAGCATGTGTAGTTAGAGAGACGTGGAGACATGCAGAATGGCCGAGCAGAAGATGCTGTTTCGTTTCCGAGAAGAGTAGGGGCGTGGGGCGGAGCGCGGGATGCCGTCACGTGCGCGCGCATCTGATAGCCGAGCGCCGACGCCGATGCGCTGGGAATCTTGCACGTTCACAGGTCACCGCAGATCCTAGCACGAAACCGTGCTCCATAGCGTCGTTCCCAAAAACAAAGGCAAATGCCACGCATAACACAGAAAAGATGAGTTGGGGTCCGCGAAAAAGCGCCAGCGCATCAAATTCATGCGGCGGAGACCGCCGGGCGCGTCGCGGACACACCACGCATTCCCGCCTTTTTTCCTGTCACCCGTGGACGTATTTATTGCAACACTGATGGCTGCGATCCGAAGCCGCTCGATACGAGATTTGACAACGATCCTCGCGGCCCCGCGATACCACGGCTCCTATTGTATCTGCTTTTGTTTTTGCGTTTGATATTCCACACATTTCATATGAAGTAGCTTCACTCTGAGTTTTGCAGTGAATTTTTATTTTAATGTCTACGTCAAACCTCGGATTTTTTATAAAATTACTTCACAACGTATTTTTGTCAAACAAATTTTAAACCAATAATAACAAGCATTTTACACACAGCGAAATCTTTCGGAAAAGTCCTTTAGTAACAGCGTAACAGAGGATGTACTAGTACGAAAGTTGCATAGTCATACACAACAACATGTCTTAAATACCTTCCTAAATAAACAGTATTTTTAAAGCTACCACACGAATAAAAAAAAATATTTGCCAGTATAAACCTTTTTCTTATCAATTTTTATAGCAGTATTCATAGAAAAATATTATAATTAGTAATTTTTCTATAGATGTTTCAATAACATATGACAATAACACAAATTGCTTAGTTTGTTAAAGATCCTGTCTCTTTTTATGCTTAAAAGTTATCAAATAACTAAACAGATATTGTATCTTCTTTCTTTTTTTATCGAACAAATCTTGCCTGTACTCTGATAAAAATACTTCATGTAGCTGACATTACATGACCATGTCTGTGACATGTGACATGACCACACGTCGATATAGTACTTACATATACTACATACCCAACCCAATAGCAGTTCTATAATAAAATTGTCAAATGACAAAATGATTGCTAAAACATCTAATACATTTCTCATCTAACAACTTCCACCAAAATCAAACCTGATAAAACTAAGAGCAACATTGTCTCCAACCACTGAGCCATGGGCATCCAAAGACCACCGATTCGATATGAATAAATTGCATAAATATTTATCGGCACGCATAATGCCTTGGCCCGCACCATCCTCCTCGTAGCGCCAAAACGAATCCGAAGACAGACGTACAGCATTCCCGACCGCCATAATTGTTTTTGTATATTGTCAGGAATCTTATCGAACAAAAGACACACCGTTAGTGCTATTTCTGAGACGCTATTATTTATGTGCGACAAGAAACTTGTCCATTTTCTTATCGACTACATTTGTAAAAGGTCAAACGCTTGCGCATTAGAAACATTGACTTTCTCCATGTCACTCGTACTTGATAGTACGTGTTTGAGCACGGACGAGTGTCATTGCATTGTGATTTGGAAATCTAAGCGTATCGAGGATAAATGCAATACATCAGGTATGTATCGTTGAGAATGAAACATTGTTGTAAATCAAAAGTTGGTCTATCCGTCGCCGGGCCTCAGCGCGAAGGGCAATCCGGCGTCCTGCTGTTTCACTGCACAAATTTACGACCGCCTCCGAACCCGGGACCATACAGCCCATACTACACGAGATGCCGATCGTTTCCCTCGTGTTATTTCAACAAATACGTGATTTATACAAAACTGAAGACGCTGCGCTTTCGTATATTTGCAACGCTAATATATCTCCCATAGCGTAATAAATACTATGTTTAATGGTATGGGAATGCTCCTGCTTAGCAGTATCGATGGTTGAGCACTTGCTACCAAAGCACTAGATCCTTTTCAGTAACAATAAACATGATTCATGGATAACGTTAAAAGCTACTGCGATGGACTTCTACTTTGCAAGGACACATTTTATACGTTCAACTCAAAATTACACGGTAATATTTATGCAAATCATGATATTTCTAGAGCCCAGTAGCCATAAGTAATCGCTTGGCATGTTTAATACTGTAAGTAATTTTTCTGCGTCCGTATATACTGTAGAATACACAGAGAGAGTGCATTTTTATTTACAATTCCGCAAAGAAGGCGCGGAGTCTCGACATCCCAAGGCTACACGATCCTCTCTCTTACGACACGAATAAATATTCCTTTTATTCCAATTTGTCAGCTAAGCCACTCTCCGCCACGAGTTATCTCCGTATTCCACGGTAAGCTCCCGCCAAAACAATACGACTGTTTAAAAAACGTGGATGAATACGGCATTTATCATCGTTGATTAAATACCATTGTTTTGTACCATCGGTAGACTCGGGGACTCCTGACTCTTGCTCGTTTTGTGATCCCCTCTGCATCGACCGTGTCTCGCATTGTACCCTCGGAGACAATAAGTCTGTTAAATTGGCCCCCTATACTCGTTATATTATGTGCGGCACAACTTTTATATTTACGACTTCGGGCTGATGCAAACGTGTGCAGCCTGCTGAAATTTCTTTCTGAGTTTATTTTTGCTTTCATGCCTAAGGAAATAGAAACATCGATTTCAATTTACGTACTCATAAAACTTTACCTAAAGTTATTAAGTTTTTGGAGTAGGATAAACTACTATTTAAATACTCGATTTTTTCTCTTTGCTGCTATCTCCTATCGGATAACTGCAGCTACGTGTCTACTATCTATCTAATATCTATCCCCAAGACTGCTGTGGAAATGCACTATCGACGTGAATCTATCTTGCAGAGTTACACGTTTTTGACAGACAGACTAACCAATAAAAGAACTTTAGAAGAAGTTAGAAGTATGGCCCGTAGCATAGTGTTTAATCGCACGCGATGTGACTTAGTTGAATCACAAGTGCGAGGAGCGGGACAAGATGTTTTTGCGATTAATGTACGTCATGCTCCTTGCACTTGTAATTCAAATAACGGGCGTCGCGCGCGATTAAACACTATGCTACGGGCCCATATCTAGCCAAACCTTGCAACGTTTATTGATATCGTTGAAACGTGTAATTATGTTTTTCTTTGATGATTATCGTAATATTTTCGTAGCATTCTGTAAGTAAGCTCGCGCGTTGATGTCTTCTGTTTGTGTGCTAGTGCTATGTGGACTGCTACGGGAACTACTAAAATTGCTTTGAAAGCTGGTAATTGATAATAAACAATTTATATCATAGAGAACATTATATTAATTATCATATAAATAAATATAACAGCCAAAATACAACTTTCAGCTAAGAAAACTTATTGTTAAAAGTTTGATATATGATACTAACTAAACATTGACGGTCTTACCACAAAACTGTGTTTAACTTTAGACAGTGTTTAAATCTGTTGCTGTCACTCTTTTACAATATGAAAAAAAAGGTGACAACAACAGATTTAAACACTGTCTAAAGTTAAATACCGTTTTGTAGTAACACAGTTAAAGTTAATTATCTTGAGAAAGACAATAATTAATACAAAAATAATCCTAAAGAAATAATTATAAAAAGAAAATTGCCTCTAGATCACTGCCCTAGACATTAATCCCCGAGGAGGTTTCAGAGGTTGTCCGAGTGTGAACTGTGAAATGTTAGTCACAGTCTATACTCGTTACACCCGCGTTTCACCGATGATTATTACATCCCAACATGATAAGTGTGAATCCTATCGCCGTACTTCGGGCACAAATACACGCTTTTTAGGGCATGCAGGTTTCCTTATGATGTTTTCTTTCACCGTTCAGCAAGTGGTAAGTAAGAACAAATACTATGCATATAAATTCCGAAAAACTCATTTGTGCATGCCCGACTGGGGATCGAACCTGGATCTCAAGATTAAGATGCCGCCGCTGCCTATTAATTAGGTTAATATAAACATCATCCATCATCATCCATCAGCTAGTTCGTCCACTGTTGGACATAAGCCTTTCCAGGACTTTGCCACTCTCGGCGGTGACCCTGCAAGAATTGCCCATACTCACACACGCTGGGCAGGCGGGTAGGCAAACGCAGTGCCAGAACCCTCGCACCAGTGACGCCGCTGCACGTCACCAGTCTGTTCCATATAAGGCCCGGCTATTAGGGATGGATTAACCGCCATCCATCGGTCCCAGGTATGGTGGGCCTCCTGGTTTTTTGCCTGTGAGCTGTCCTCTTACTCTCCCCGAATTACTTCGAGGGGGTCTCCAAGTAAGATGGTGGTAGCTCCACAGTTGAGCCCGGCATCAGCTCTACCACCTAATGATACCACCTACCACCTATAAACATACTAGGTTAAAAATATGTAGGAGGCTCTGTTTAAATTCTCAAATAATTCCCCCCGGACTCCCTTTGCAACATTTAGCTTTTATCTTACCTGAGGCTTTAGAAGAGGCGCTCCCCCCGCTGCATTAAGGCCTTAGAGACCGCTCGTGAATGTTGCTCTACTTTAAAATTTGACATGAATGATTTCTAATTATTCAAGTAACGGTAATTTACAAAGTTTGGTATGTTTATTGGAATAAACAAAATGAGTTTACAAAACCAAAATAAAAAAACCTACCTGGAATTATAGATAGCAGTAAGAGCAATCTCATATTTAGGCACAATTCCCATGGCTTAATTTCTAAATGTTTTTTTTTTCAGAGAATTTACGTCATTTTAGGACAGAGTTTTCATTTTTTTGGTATATAAATTAACCATTATTTTTTAAATGACTTTTTAAAAAATTCTCCGAATGACGTCACTTGAGAATTTTAGAAATTATGCTGAATGTGAAGTGCGATTGCTTATAAAAAATGGTGGTCCGTCTCTGTTTGTCTATCTCAGCTGTCATCCAGCTGTCAAATCAGTCGGAAGCAAATTATTATAAATTTATCTTGATAGCAAAGGACACATTTCTAAACAGCCATTTCTCAAGTGACGTCAAACAAAGGCAAATGGAAGTTGCAGCTTTTTAGTAAAATATTTATCATAATGAGGTTTTTTCACAGAACTATTAATATGGAATAGAAATGCCATGAAAGCCGTGACTGCGACGCACCGATTTGATGAATACGTCAAGACATAACCCTGTTATGAGCCTCTCATTTCTCAACCGAACGCGTTAGAACAAACATATTGTAAAAATGGTGGCAAATTGTTCTAACTTTTCAAATAACGCAAATAACACATCCAAAAAAATTTCATTTAACTCGTAAGTCATTTAAACATGTATTTACTGTGATATTTACAGAATAAACCTTAATAATTAAAAAAAATTATCTAAATACCGTTTTTTGTTATTTCACTTATTAATAGTTCTATTCTACGTGTTTTAAATTTGACTACGCTAAACGATAATTTTCTAGTAGAAAAAAAATATTTTAGCAGTGGTCAAATTCATAAATTTATAACTACTTAAAGCACTCAAAATAAGAAAACTAAAGCATTATCCAAAAAAGTAACTAGATAAGATTATTATCGAAGATATAAGAATAAATGTTATTTGACTAAATTTCTTGTTTTTGTCATAATTTTTACGTGACGTGTGCATGAATGAGACTCTCAACGCGTAGAACGCAATAAAGGTAGCATTAAAGTAAATGAAAAAATATGTTTTGAAATCTTCAAATTCCACACTATAAATTAACGTAAAATGTATTTTATTTATTGCTTTCTTACTAACTAAAATAAAATCTTTCTTTTCTGATAATTCTGCAAGAATACTGATTTTTAGGGGACTGGAGCCTTTGTCAAGGCTGTATCAACTATAACCGTAAACGGTAAGCTACTTTAATTAAAATAAATATCGTTATGTCTTCTCTGAAATGCCATATCATATTCTCATAAAGTCGTTAGTAAAACCCGACGGGCATTACTTCAATGAAATAGAATGGCGGTGATGTGAGTACAAATAGTTTTGTTGAGTTTTTATAGCGAACTGTTCGAGCTGACTGCCCTTTTGTAATTGCTGACAATTCCATTTATGTCTTTCTTCATAATGTGAACATACTCAGCAAAAACACTGCTCTACCTAATAACAATTGTACCTATATTCGATTCATAAAGTGGTGTTCTTCAGTTGAGATTCTAAGCTTATCGCAACGTTCCAAGCTCTTTGTATCACAATGCAATATCGCCGCGAAAACAAATGAGAAAATATGACATAAATTAAACACAAATACCGCACCGATTTAATCGATAAAATATGAGTGACTGTCATAACATGCTCCCAATTATGGTCCGTCCGATGCCCATAATTAATTTTAATAAATTAATTATAGAAATTAAAGAAGTAGACCGAGCGAGATCTTTCCGTATCGAGAGGGTTTATGTAAAAAACGGAATGCTGCTTTGGAAATAATAATGCATCTCCGACAAATACGTAAGTACGTCCGTGGCAGCAGAAAAACCGAAGCTGCCCGAGCGGAGTATTACCATCGTTAATTAATTTATTACATTAGCATTAATTAATCGTTAGAAGTACAGAGGCGCCATCTCTCGCTGCGCACGGGTAGGTTTTCCAAAGAACGATACGGTTTCAATAATTAACATGTTTAATGCGTTATTACGACTAGAAGTCACCGACGAGTTGAACATTTATTAACACAAATGATTGATGAATTTTCTAAAAAAAAAAACCTCGTCCAGACAGAGCTGCAAACGGAGACGAATCATGTTCCTGTATCGCTTAGAAACAACTTAGTATATTTTTTATAAGCGTCTTGAAACTATAAATACTAAATCGACTAACATAAATGATACGAACAGGTTTATTTGATCAAAGGAACTATAGCGTCGCAATGGTAGCCACAACTTGACAGCATAACATACTTTATGTACTCAAATACTTATTATTTATTGAGATTTTTATAAACTGTTACAATTAATTAAGTATACTCGGTCTAAATTATACTCTTACGGTCTAAATTATACTCTTATTAACTTAGCTTAGCAGGTGGTAGAGCTGATGCCGAGCTCGACTGTGGAAGTGCCACCATCTTACTTGGAGACCGCCTCGAAGTAATTCGGGAGAGAGTAAGAGGACAGCTCACAGGCAAAAAACCAGGAGGCTTACCATGCCTGGGACCGATGGATGGCGGTATATCCATCCCTAATAGCCGGGCCTTATTTGGAACAGACTGGTGACGGGCATCGGCGTCACTGATGCGAGGGTTCCGGTACCGCGCTCACCAACCCGCCTGCACAGCGTGTGTGAGTATGGGCAATTCTTCCAGGATGACCGCCGGGAGTGGCAAAGTCCTGGAAAGGCTTATATCCAGCAGTGGACGAACTACGCTGATGGATGGATGATAACTTAGCTATTTGACCAAGTTTTAGCGTCAAGTTGTTGAATTTCGTCCTTTTGGATCTGTCGGATTTAAATTGCGAATGATGTTAATATTATGAATATTACAGTAACTAGCAAGAATATTAACTTGCTTTTCTTTGCTCGAAGACCATTATTAATATATTATTAATAAATTATTAATACATAATACGAGAAAACTAATGTGTTTCATTCAAAATGTATTTCATTCATATCATAGGGAATGCGCCACCTTCTAGTTCTGGGGGCACTATAGTGCCCCCGACACGACGAGCCAAAGGATTCTAAGGAAGCGAGGCACTAACTTTTCTCGAAGCGTTTCGTCATATTTTGAACCCTCATAGCTTCGGTCTGGATAACATATTGAAGGAAGGCCAAATTTTGGTAATATAATTATTTTATACTTTTCAGTGAATGTCTGCAGTTGTTAAAATCTGTTACAATTTTTTCGTTAAAAATGTATTTTATTTAACTCTTTTTTGTGTTGACTCGTTTTAATGTTGGTAGGTCTTGTAAATGCGCTGTTAATCTGAAACGAATGTTAAGTGGGTAGTATGATAATGCTTGAAATCAGCACCCTGAAACAAAGCGATTGTCTCAATCACGAGTGGTGCGCTGTCATCCATTGAGAAGTTTCAGGATCGAAAGACAGGTAGGCATAATGACAAATTTCTAGTAATTAGCACCCCAATACAAAATAATGGCCGCAACCTCAAGTCAATATGCTGTCATCCATTGAGGATTTCTGGTGATGAGACCACGATCGAAGGTTAGGTGGGTATACTGACAATTATCAAGTAATGTCAATATCCTGCAGCACCCGATACAGACGAATTGAGAACTTCCTCCTTTTCTGAAGCTAGTTAAAAAATAGTACCAGGCTCTTAAAATGGCAAAAGGATATCGATTAGTTCGTACTGTATGTCAACGTTTTCAACGGGCAGTGTCACTCTAAGCGGATAAGCGCGCAGTGCGAGAGGGACCGATTCAGGGTGAAAGACAAAAAAATAGCTTTTTTATTTACGAGTATATAAGAAAAACTAAAACGTCTAGAAAATTTTCCAATTACCAAAATGCAGATTTCTAATAAAATATCAATAAAATATGTCTGTACATGATAATTATTCGTCAAACTATGAGAAATCGTGTGTTTCAAACACACCTCACGACCTCATTTTAATAATTATTTCTATTTCCGTATTACAGAAATCTAGGAAATGGTTCCTAAAATGTTTAATTACATTAAAAGTAGTCAAAACGCGCCAATTCTTCGCTGCGTCGCCTTAAGAGCAGTTTCACAGCCAGATTGTATAAAACCTGCCTTTTTGTAATTAATCGAAACAGATAATTTAAATTCAATTCAAAATTCATTATTCAACATTTTAGGGTTTGTTGTTAAGATGCTTCTCAAATTTTACGGTTTTTAGTTCGACCTAAACATAGATCCTCTTAACCTCTTAAAAGCCGACGCCACACTAAACATGTGCATATGGCATATGCCTATAATGAATTCTCCAAATGTTGTGTTATATGTGTTAGATTTCTAGGTTATGTTGACATGGATTACTCGTAGAGTAATTTAAATACGAAGTTCAACAAAGCTGGAGCTTCCATTATTCTATACTAATAATAAAGTAGTAATGAAGTTGTGTCTGTCTGTGTGTTCCGTTTTAACTCGAGAACCACTCAACGGATTTGGATGCGGTTTTCTTTATTATCATCATAAAGACCTTGGTCAAAAGTTATAAGTTATAAGGGGTGTTGATGAAAAAACCACCAAGCTGAAAACTGACAATTGAAAGATTGATTGAAGCCGCGGGCGAAAGGCTAGTCTATCTATAAAATGTGAAATCTTCCGAAAAAATCCGTAGGCTTGGCAAGATTATCATCTCACCGATTAGTGCCCCGACACCAAGTTTTGTGGTCTCGTTTATGGGTCATATACTCGGTTTACTGTGCCCGGTTTAGATAGTAACAGTTATCGACGCCTTTTACATTAGCTTTTTGGCGGCAAAATGCCATAAGGTCGTTTTAATGCGCTATAAAATTAGTACGGTCTTCTATGGCGAGAGCTTGCATGTAAAATGTCAAGAAATATTTCCTCTGTTACATTGAGAAAATATACAAATAAAACCAGCCAAGTGCGAGTATGGCTCGGGCCCTGAAGGTTTCGTATAAATCGTTTTATAGAAAAGCTTATTCCACTTGCATTTATGACGAAACCACTAAACTTGACACTTACAATCTATTCATTTCTGTGTATCTGAAGGGTTTAATTAAGACTTAAATATAGGTGATTTTCAGATTTTTTCCTATACTAATATGTCTGCTATAAGACCTACTAAGTCTACTGGAAGTGCATTATAGGGTTTCATGGTGAGCAAATTTGTATGAAATTGATTATGTAAAGGGGAATAACTTTTGTTAGCGTTGAGTTAGAAGCTTTACTTTAAAATTCTGTAAGAGGTATTTTTTTTTAATCCGCTCCCCCCGATTTTAATTTTTCAGAGACCTTGTTTCTTAATTTTTTTTTAATTGTATTTATATATTTGCGTCATTATACTTTTACATTGTTTATTATGTTAATGAAATTTTTATTGAATATTATATTACATGTATTTGTTTATCTTTAATTAAATTTTTACTGTTATTGTAATTAATCAGTGATTTTTTTATTTTTATTTATTTATTTACGTATATAGAAATATGTATTTATGTTCTTTATTTATTTTATTTTGTAAGAGGTATTAGTTTCAAGTTTCAACTTGATACTCGATCTCACACGGGGCCCGAGCAAAGGGGTCTTGGCAGACTGATAGTCAGACGAACAGACGGACAACAAAGTGAACCTTTAATATTGTTATATTTTTTCATTTTGTGGTAGGAAACCCTAAAAAGGAGTTCTAACAGTTAAAATGGGCAGCAAGATAAAATAGTTGAACAGTAACGGTTAATTTAAATGTTTTTGCAACGTATTTATTAGTTTATTAGTATTTTTCAAGCTAATTTAACATAATAGAGGTTGTTAATCAACAGTAAAATTAAGTAATTTTCGTTAATTGGCACCATATCTATTCTACTTTCTTTACTTACTATATCTACTACTTATTTTATTCTAACTAATTTTTGTTAGTGTGCCCATTGAAATTTGTTCCACGATGTTTTCAGTTTTATAAACCTTTTAACAAAAACAAAAACAAAATAATTTAACTTTACATATCCTTCATAAACTACATAAAATAAGATAGCACTCCGGTGACAAAACCATCCTTTAATTACAAACAATAAAATTCAGTTTTATAACCCAACACGAGTGGGATCGTGGGACTGCCCCCCGGGTCCCCTGGACCTACCCCCTGGGCCCTCCTGGACCCCGAGGTCCAGTAGCACCCCATTCAGCCCCCCGCTGGCAGGTCTGCCACTTTAAGACCCATTACCAATGCATACTAATTAGAGAAGGTAAGCTTAGAGGCCTGATTGACTTTAAGAAGGTATGATACAAATTCCATAAATTAAAGGTTAGGAATTTTACCAGTAAGTAGGTATTTCAAGTTCGCGATCAGACTAACGTCAACTTTAAGCAAGAAAAAAAATGACAGTTATCAACGGTAGGATGTGCAAAAAAACGTTGATTTTTTTCAGTATTGCGACATATAATGGCGAAAAAAATGTCAGTACTTATAAAAAGAAAACAATTTCTCGAAACCACCCAGCCTCATAATGCTGTAAAAAATCAAGTTTCTGGTTTAACGCAATAAAATATCCACTGTTTGATCAACCAAACCTACGATACTTGCAGTTGACCTTTAATCTTGAAAAGTGGCGCAAAGAGAGATCTTTTGGCACAAATTAAGAACTCAATTCTTAAATCATTAATTTCCAACTCTATGTGGTATATTACTATACAAACTTAATTTTGCAGTTTTGTTTCATACAATTTGTAGGTTATTGATAAGTTAAGTATAAATTGTGTACCTCAAATCTAGGTATACATTACATTATGCTAGGCATGAACCATTTTACTTTCACTGATACATTTATTACCTGTTCTACAAGAATGATGTTTAATATAAATTAAAGAAATATATAAGTGCATTCCCTGGCTCAAATCTAACCCAAAATTTGCGTGAAATTCAGGCATTTGACCTAAGACCTAAGCTTTAACAATAACAAAAAACAGTCAGTTAGGTATTCGCCGTATGAAACGAATGGGTTTTGTTTGAAAATACACTTTATTGGACACCTCACACAATTTTCCAATAATATATATGGCGTCATCAAGAATTTTGATTTTTTTTTCCGGACTCCCAAAATAATTATCTACTAACTAACTTGCCAAATTTCAGCTCAACCGGCCAAAATACCACGAACAGATAGACAGACGCCGACGTTCCGCAAATAAATATCTTCATAGGTTTCCGTTTATAGACGGTACCTAACTAAACATAGCTTTAGTGCACGAAATTTTATCCTCATAAGTTTCCGTTAATAGACGGAACCTGCACAAAATCAAGTCCAAACAAAACACAATTTAATATTTAACAACCACTTCGGCCATAGGTATACCCACTGAGCTATCACCCGCGTTTTGAAGTTAATGCATCGCTCAATAAAATATGCAAGCTATTTCTCCTTTAACGATGTCTCGGTTTTTTGTTTGGAATCTCAGAATTCTGACCTCTAGTTACGAGACAAAACAGATCTTTTATCGATAGGTGGAGTTTTTTTTGACTGGAGGCTATAAAGGCAACATGACTATCTATCATATTTGAATCATCGACGGGTGTATCAGGGACCGTCGCTTGCGCAGTCTCGGATCTGTCGATCAGTGACGATAAGCTAATGGTCCAGATAGGAACTGGCCGGCTACCGAATCTGATACGACACGGTAGCCGAGATGGGGACCCTCACTCACACGTCCCCGTACTTTGTTTATTGAATTCCTTTGTAATTATCGTTGTCTTTTTATTTAATGGTCAATCTAAGCAGTAGATTTGAATATATCTGTAAAATTAAAATTGTAATCTCAGTCAAATAAATGGCTCGTAGTTGAGGTGGTAATAAAACGAATATCAAACGCTGTCTCGTTATAAATTAGACATTGTCCTCAATTTCTGGGAAGCGCAGCGAGCAGCCATCGATATGGGATGTGATCACAGCACACCAAGCCTGCAACGGTCTCGGTGTGACCCAGCCGAGGCGATCCGTCACTGCTTTTCACTTATAATGATGTTAAAAATGTTACCTAACAGCCGTTCTTGTCCACCCATTGTACCAGAGCTCAATACCCAAAAAAAGAGCTACTCTTAAAAATGACTCCCAATTTATTTGAACAAAAAAACTCAGATTTCCCATGACACCAGCCTGGGCGTTCCGTTTATTTGTGCTCGGACGCCATTCTTCTTTATGTTTTGTGTCGTTTTTTACTTGTATGGCTTTGACATTTTGGGAGTCGGGTCACTTATTAAATTAGCCTTTGTATTTAAATAAACAATTAATTATCTGTGCATAGTCGCTACCGATCCAGCTTGTGGGTCAAGAAATTGTTTGTTTAGATCTGGAGGCACGGCCGCGTCCCAGCCAAGATGAACCGAAGAAAGCAGGGCATTTAAATTGTCTTAGAACTGACAATGATATTATTAATTTCAATCAAATAATAAAAACCTTATTATTCAACTCTGCACATAAAGAAATCGGAATGGGTAGTAGTCACGCAACTACCGCTAGCTAGTTTTTCGTAAATTCGGTCAATAATTTAAATAAATAAATAATAAATTTAAAATAAGTTTATTGCAAAAACAAATGAAATTAAAATACAAAATTAACAAAAATACATTTGGTATATACATTTGCACATAACTTGAAAAATACTAGATTATTAGTTAGATCTCACCTTTGCCAGGGATCTCGAATATCTACATACAGTGGATAGATATGTATCTTATTTTATTCGTCTTTGAACACTCTTCTTGGATCGTGATATTTGTTTTTGGCCAAAGGAAGATCATTAGCGAACCATAGTTTATCACACACGTCACAGGAGACTGAATTCGTTCTCCAGAAACGTTTTCACGAAGTGTTTCTCAGCTGCGACGTAGGCTCTCGCCGACGGGCCCATATTGCCCCCGCTGTCGGTTTTGGACTCTTCGACATGGATGGGCCCATATTTTCCCACTGTCAGTGATGGCACTTGTTAACTGTGTATTATCTATCTCCTCAGGATCATCCATGTCTCACGATGCAGGACGTCCACGACTCCGGAAAAAACGTTCATTGAATTCACGTTAAAAAATATCTAGGTATTAGTAATAAAAATAAACATCATACACTTCAAAAAGTATCCAGTGTGGCAAGTCTAGCATCGCGAGTTTTTGATATACGAGTAGAACATAAAATTAGAATTTGACACATAGAATGAGATTTCATCCTGTGCGAGTTCAAGAGAATTTTTTAAATCCTCGGCTACCGTACTTTTACAACCAATGTAGATATAATTTTCTCAAGGCTACTTCATTAGTAACAATATCCAGCAACAACAACAATTGACCAACTGATGTCCGACATTAATCCTAATGCGCCGGCACACCGGATCCCGAACCATTTGAACGTCGTTTCATCAAAACTTGAATATTTCAAGAGTACGGAAAAAGTGGTGAGGTTTCTGTTTGACTGTTTATAACGACCCATATTTCAACGTAACTGTGCATGTTAAAACTTATTCTGTATACACATAGCTCAAGGGCCTCAAAGTATTATGCATCGCAGATAAAAATAGACATAAAGTGCGGAAAGAACATTTTAATATCACACTAAATAAGAACTAAATGCAACATCACAAATAGAAAAGGCAAAGTGATTTCTGTAGTCCAGAGACCAAAAGATTTTGAGTAAAATTCATCGCTTGAGAAATATAAACACAAAATAAATCACATTACAATTTTGAAAATATATGACAGAAAACAAATATACTCAAATAAATAATAAGGTAATTATTTATAAATTTTAAGACAAGGTGTCTCAGATGGCCAATTGAAACACAATACCTCTAAAATTTCTAATCCTGACCAAGAATTTTCATTTTTATATTCTCTATCCATCTATTTACACTCTACAATATTTATCAAACTTGTATCCCAGCAAATGTTTGTAACTAGGGTCCAATACCCAAATCCAAGGTGAGAGAATCCAAATCCCTGTGATGAAGGTTGGTCGCTCGTAAGGTATGCCGATGAGTATGACTTCTGAGAAGCCTTCATCTACTCGGTGCTGGCTGGAGCCCGCGGTCCGACCACTGTCATATCACGACTGTGCGAGATGGGCCAGCTATGTGGGGTATGTCAGTATCGATGAAAAAGAAAAATTGCAGAAACAACATGAAAATCTTGATAAAAACATACCTACATGTGTTTCTGCCACGAATTTTCTCCTATTAAGTTTGTGTAGTAGCAAATGTATCACTGCAAATTAATAATGAAGACATGTGTGTAGAGTTTTAAATAACACATCCACTTAACTTTAATATGTAATCCAAATTAAGTGGCATAAACTATAGTTGTCTTGTGAGCTGCACCACAGCCTAGCTATAATCTGTGAGTGATGCTTGAAAATTTCCTTGAAGCACACCCACAAGACCATCGATAACTTCGACATCACTACTTGGAAGCCGGTGCGAGCACACGACAGACAATCAGTCATGCGCCAGATGCTGCTCGATAAGCAGCAGTAGCCGCTCATTAATCTACTGGCCATCCCCCCTGCCCCCCACTTCGCCACAGACCATCTCCCCCCTGGTCACTGTAGCTCACCAATTAACTGAACATATAAACACGAATTCGACGAGTCTTGGAACAGTTACCCATAGATATTTAGATTTAATGAGGCTGGTGTGAGCTTTCAATACTGGTCTATGATATGTAAGAGATACGAGAAGTTTTGTAATAATGTCGGGGAGACTAAAATTATTGTCGTATTTAATGACATTAGGAGAATGTTTTAAGAAAAAAAAAATTATAAAACAATTGTCAGATTGAACATAAACTCAAACAAAAACGAAATTGCTGCTTACTGGATTACACGTGTTTAACTAGTAGTACGTTTTTGCTGAGAGCAGAAAGTAAGCATTTGCTGGACAAATATAAGATAGAAATCTAAACTGGAAGCGAAGATTTTACTAATACGAGTCGAATTCAAATCGAAGCAAATATAGGCAGAATATTTACTCGTAGTTGCTGAAAAACCGAAAACTAGCTATGATACTGTTTATAACACGATCAACTTTTAATATAGGGCTAACCGTAAGATCTCGAACAATAATCAGCTGAGCGTTTTGGTCATGTGGGTATGTATGTTGTACCATAAAAGAAAAGGCCACTGACCCACTTTTTAATCTTAATTTTACTGCAGCACGGATTAAAAGTGGACTGCGGATTTTTCTTCGATTGTATATTTTCTGTGGAACAGCAGATTTTTTTTCGTAAAATTTGAGTCGTACAATTCGTGTAATTTACGTTATAGGTTACGCTGCTAAAATGTGTTCAATCTAATAACAAGAAATTAAAAAATATATATATCAAATGAAAAGAAAAGGTGACGCATGGACGAATTGTGGCCTAACCTCGGATTGTTTCTTGAGATTCGCTAGAATATTTTCAGAGAATGCTCTTGCATTTTGATCATCCATTGCTCGTAGAAATTGCTCGCAAACAAGCAAACAAGCAAATTTTCAAAATGTAGAAAATATTATTTTGGCAATGTACAAGGATTATTTTTAAGCTTTTCTGAACTAAACTGGTTTTCAACAAATACTACGCAAATATCATAAAATGCTTTTTGATCCGAGAAAACAAATGTCCAAGAAATCACTATAGGGTACAAAACGCGGAATACGTTTTTGCAAATAACGTCAGCATTTCCGAACCAGGTGGAAAAAACTCTTTTGATGATTCCGATTCTGAAACCCAAGTACGATCGGTAGTAATAACAAGATCATCGCTCGGTCATAATCGGCGAGTATTTATCGATCAACTCCTGAGTTTACGGGAGCCGCCTCGGATACGGGCGTGTGAACGAACTACCTGATTTTATTTGTTTATATTAATTAATAAAATAAACATGATTCGTCTAGGTAGAATAGGAAATAGTAGAGTAAAGATATTGTTACACAAGTAGCGAAACAGCTGAATTTTCCCAAACCTATTTATTACAAGGATGTTCGATGAGTTAGTGTTTAACATAGGTCATACCCAACGTACGGGTTCTATCAATGTGGATTAAATATTCTTGAAAAGACGCTTAGGTAGACCTAAAACATTTAAAATATGTGATGTAATTTTTTCTTTCTATCTAAATTCTGTAAACAATAGTACAGGACCAACTATCTCTGAGTGATACCACAAGGATAAGAGTTTTTTTTTCTTAGAAATCATAAATATCAATAAAAATTTGTTCAATTTTCATTCTAATCATATATTTTTGTACAATATTATTTTAACTTGATTTACATTATATAAATATAGTCTAATAAACCCAAAACACTACTGTTTAGATTAAATAATCAGTTGGAAAACTGAAAACAATTAATTTTAACATAAACATTAGTTCTCCCACTTTATAACATCGTACATTTAATTTAATTTGGGTAATTTACCGTTGGGAATAGGGGACCAGTGGAGTCGTGCCGTACCGCTCAATCTCTTCTCGGAAATCGTAAACAGGCATCGCGGCTGCGCGGGCGCATGGTGGGGTTGCCATGTTTTGAGAAATACATTCCTTGGACACATCTAAAAAAATGATTTTTTTATACTAGAAATTCCGATATTTTTATTTTTCTGAATCTCCAATCTCCAGTCGTTTATATGCCTCGTATAGACCAAGGAAGAAAGAAAAACGAAAGACTCAACGTCTGTTATTATTTGTATAGTATCCATAAAATAATTCGTAATATAATATTAATGATAATAATAAAAAATCACAGAAGTATGTGTAACGCTATGTCTACGAATTTTCGTAGCCCCTCGTAGCAGCGCAGCGAGCCGCTCGTAGACGTATAGTAAGGTAATACTGTAGAGCTGGCAACACTGGGCTCGCCGCTCGACTCGTGTACTGTACATATCATTCCACTTATACATACACAAGTAGGTACATATGTACGCAGCATCATGACCACCATACTCTACATAACGTTATGTTTTATGCATAAGCTTCAACGTGATTCTTGTATGTTTTCAAAATATACGTTGCCGTGTTTGCAGTGGATAAAACTGAACCTAGGTTTTTTATCGCAAGTTTTTAATTAAATTGAGTTTTTTATATTTAAGTAAAGTTAAATTTAATATATTATTTTAAACATTGTTTAGAGTACATTAAAATTAAGAAGAGATTAAGTAGAAACAAATTTCAAGGAAGACAAATATTTTGAAAAAGATAACAGACAACCTCCTAAAACTATGTTTCAAACCCATACAATCTCGAATGCATGCCACACATGCACCCACCTTCTATCTCTCTCCTATGCAGACATACACATAACACATACACATACACATACACACACATATATATATATATACATACTTAACATCTTAAATTATACCTTTATTTACATAGCTTTTTCTCTCTCTTTTACCTATAACTAGTTAATGTTGTTAAGCCTATTAACTAAGTACTTATGTTTTTTTTTTACCCCATTCTGTCCTCCAAGGAAACGGGGCTGTTATTCCTTTCTACAGGCGTAAAATCCTATCTAGGATAACAGCGTACATTTGTTATTTGTACTTTATGTGTATCTTAGATTTTAAGCTTAAATTCTTGTAACTTGTACTGTACTCCCTTCTTGCGAAATAAATTAATATTCTATTCTATTCTATTCTATTCTATCTTCGGCACAATTAACTTTACAAGTAATTTATTTAAAGATTTACATGTTTGCAATTCTTATTACATGGTTTACTAGAACAAAGTAAAGAATTATGAATATTTGTATCGTAATATAAGATTTATTAGTGTAGCTAGAACGCAAATTCAATTTGTGAGCTTCAGACTTAAAGAGGCATGGCCCATAACTAAATCTTCCGCGAGCGTCGTCTAGCTAAGAGAACGTATAAAAATAACAAACAGAAATATGATATGGCCGGGCAGATCATGATATGCCCGAGTCTATGATGTGTCGACGACATACATACAGGGTGCTTGGTAATTCGACCTATTACTTTAAAAGGGTTATACTAGGGATCATTTCCAACATGTAATGCCTATCAACTAAGTGTCAAAAATGATTTTTTTTTTCAAGTAAAACACATCAATATTTCAAAAATTACAAAATAAAAAAGATTTTCTTTGCACTTTTAATTCTGAGATTATGGAAATTCAGGACACGTATTTTTTTTATAAATGATCACTCAGATGATCAGAAATATAATAAATAAGTGCTGAGAGAGGAATAGTTATTTTTAAATTATTTATTTTTGGTTATTAGTCTGAAAGTTTGAAAAATAATATAAAAACCTTGGTAACTCGGAGACCATTCATTATCGACAACAATTGATAGGACTTAATTCGTTGGAAATGATATCTAGTATAACCCCTTTCAAGGAATAGGTCGAATTACCAAGCACCCTGTATACACGGCAAGTGCGCTACCGACTGCGCGAATCAAAGCGATAGATATCGCTATAAATCATATAGTATAATATTTATTAGCATATCCATATTTTTATAAATTAAATTTTTCCATTATGTTATATCAAATTAGAAATAGAAATATATTTATTTGTGTAATGTAGGTATATCAGATACACTTATTACAGGTCGGTTTTAATGTAATATAATTAAATAATCTATGTCTATAGGTAATAGTTTTATATAATAAATAATAATATGGGGAATATATAAAAGGAAATAATAAAGGTTAAGTTTTATCCATCAGCCCGTATTCGTCCACTGCTGGACATAGGCCTCCCCCATATTACGCCACTCTTGGCGGTCCTCAGATTAGGTTTACTTAAATTTAATAAAAAATACACTTGAATAAAATAAAATAACACACACTTAGAGTCCAACGAACCACATAAATTATTCCATTTGAATGCATCAATGAACTTTTGAGCAGCTTAGTCTATTTTCATGTCATTAGAACTCGAGTACCAAACAGTTGGGTGTAGACAGCTTATTAATACTAGCGCGGTCAAAAGTTAATCGCGTTTAAGTCGTACACATCGCCCACGAAGATCCATCACATTCGTCATTATTCACACACAAATTATGTAATTTCAATAAATGGGCCTTATTGAATAGCGATGAGCGCTGGTAGGCTGCTGCGGACGCCCCGTCGAGGCTTTCGAACGCGACTGTACCATTACTTACTGAGACCATTTTACACTTCACCGCTGGGCGTATCCATTACCCTCTTCATAAAGATACAGATGCAGTGGTTCTTTGTTAATCGGGCAATGTAATTTGAACAGAATAATCTTCATCATCAGCAATATAAGTGGTGTTTATAAAAGCATAAGTGGTTGAATGTAATAGTAATTGTTATACATAGTAAAGTGTTGTCTAAAATGAACGCATTTTGTTTGAATAAATTGTGTGGGTGCGTTGTAAGCGTCAGAGGTCAAATAGGGTGTTAATTAATCTCCTTTTAATGGGTTAGTCCTTATATTACCATACATGTATCGTGAGATTCGTTAATCTAGTGATTTTTATATTCTTTTCTTTAGTTTTGAGTGAAATTATATTTTTTGCAGTGCTTAAAATGACAGAAATTTTCTATATCGGGGAATTTAAAATAAAACCACATACTTTACTGATCATACTGAATATCTTTTGCAAAGAAACATACCCATGTAAATAAAATAAATAAGTCTCCTTTCTATAGTAACTTTAACTACCACCTTAGGTACTGAAAATGTTGTATGGACAAGTTTTTTTTTTATTTGCGCTTGGATGTTTCTTTGGAAAATTTGTTCATTATAATCAGTAGTTGCCTAAAACATACCTGTCCATTTATACTCGAAATATTTATTTAATTTTATGGGTTGTCAGAATCTTCAAGATAAAAATCATGGCTTGCTCTAAAAAGTATATGTAGATATTTTGTGTAAAAAGGGAGTAGCAACCTCTGCTGTTGGAAATCTTCGATTAAAATAAATAAAATTAGTGAGACTAGCTCGCGTAGATCATTTTTCTCCCGATGCTGTGGGAATATCCTAAAATCCCTTTTTAGAGTATTTTTACGTCATACAAGCAACGTACAGTCCAAATTTCATGTTCCTAGACGTTTGGTCTAGACGTTGGTAGACTTGGTAGAGCAGTCAGTCAGTCAGTCAGTCAGTCAGTCAGTCAGGGTTTTCTTTTATGTAGATTATATTGAGCTAGATAAAAGACACAACTTAAGATCGTTTTAAGGACGGACACAAACAAAAACATTGAATCTCTGCATTTTAATATCATCTAAACGCTGTAATTTATCATGCACCAAAGAAATAAGTACAATAATAGGGTGTTAAGGAACATGTCCATAATTGATTTATAGGCAAATATGAAACCTGTTCTCACAGTTGGCACCTCCCCAGGTTCAATGACTGATGACCGAGCCTAAACGTTGTTGTTGGAGGTTTTGTTTTTCAAGCTTTTATTTTCACTAAAGGGCCATTGTACCTTCCATTTGATTGACAAACTGTACCCTATCTCAAACAAAATACCAGTCCATTATAAAACGCATCTCGGACAGATATTTTAAAATTAATGAATATTAATCTTGGGTCTTATTTGCATTCCATCTCAAGTGGAAATGTCAACAAAATGTCCGAGTTGAACATCATCAAACTTATCACAACACAATATACAAAACTGAGGATGTTATCGATAATGATCGCGGGCACGGCGAGACACTAAAAGTCCATTTTTTGTGGGTTGACATCGCGCTAATAATACTCATGAGAAAAATGCGCGCTGGACCCCCATCATCCTCCTTTTGTTTTTAATTTCTACCTCAGTGGCACCGATTTAATTGGGCTCAACTCGACCGAGCGCACCTTCGTATTTCACCTCCGCTCGCTTCATTTGAATATTTAAAGCATTTCGGCTCCTCGGCGTATTATTTTCTTTATTTACACATATTTATATATTTATTTTGGCCCCAGCGTCATTTATTTGGTGACGTGACTTACCGATGTCGCGTCCTTCCCGGTATCGACATAGTTAACGCGACGAATTCTCCCGCGTTCCATTTAAAAGTTTAGAGTTCTTGTGTGGGTTTGTTTATCTTTTTGTCGCGGAGACCGTGGGGACTGCGGCCTACGGACTGCGGACTACGGCTGCGGCGTGTGGCGCGTTGCTCTTCGTTGTTTTCTCGCCAACTCTTATCTGAGACAAGATTGCTCGTTTTTAAATGAAGTTATATCGCCCCGATTGAAGATCGAAGCACGGAGGCGAAGCGAATTTTTAATTAGTTTCCGAATAAAGGGAATTCAAGAAAGGAATGCAGGATTCATGTTGTGAGTGTGCCGTCCTCTTAATTGAGATGTAGGGCTCGTAAGTCGTAGACAGTGTGAAGTAAACTTGTCTCTGCTTCAGCAAGATTTATATTATCTTGGACTTGGTGCGTACACAACTTATATTTACTGTAAGGTACCTTTTAGAAGAAATAATTAAGTAGGCATCTACCTACATTAAAAGGTCTGGAGATTTATAAAAACACTGGTAAGTCACCTGCCAAACTGTGAACAATACAGACTTCAATGCGCTTAATCAGCAGTTTTCAGTAACTCCTGTCACTTTAGGCGACAACACTAAATGTACAACTATTCGTAATCTAATAAACAAGCCAAAACCCAGTTGCAACTCTGTTTCCTTCAAAACTGTTACTACGAGTGACGTTAAGAAAGCCATTCTCTCCATATCCTCTAAAGCTGTAGGTGATGACGAAATTTGTTCCCAAATGCTCCTTCTTACTTGATACTCTATTACCAACCATTGCTCATATCTTAAATTACTCTTTAGTTGCGAGTTCCTTCTTCTCGGCCTGGCAAAGAGCCCACGTCATCCCGCTACCGAAAATCTCAAATCCTACTTTATTTTCTCGATATCGTCCTATCTCAATCCTGCCAATTCTTTACAAGGTCCTTGAATCCATCGTCCATAATCAGTTTGCATCCTATTTGTCCCAGAACAATCTACTTAATCCCTATCAATCTGGTTTTCGTCCTGGGCACAATACGGTAACTGCACTACTCAAAGTTTCCGATGATATACGATCAGCAATTGATAATAAGCATGTCACTGTTTTAACACTGTAAGATTTTAGTAGTGCGTTTAATTATGTAGACTTTGACATACTGCTAGATGTTTTGGGCTCTCTTAACGTATCTTCTCTAGTAACAGAATAGTTTGAATCCTATCTTTGCTGTCGCCAGCAGTGCGTACGCTCTAATGACATCACCTCAGAGTGGTGTGAGCTCACGGCTGGTAATCCACAAAGTGGCAAAATTCAATATTTTTGCAAGCGGTCAACTCAGCCCGCGGGCTAAGTTTGTTGCGGGCTGAGTTGCCCCTGAAGTCGTTATCTCACCTCTCCTATTTTCTGTCTTTATTAACTCCATCACTGAAACTTTATTTTCTCGCTACCATTTATACGCAGACGATCTACAACTTTATTGTCACTTTCCAATTAATCAAGTTGATTTAGCAATAATTCAAGTAAATGAGTATCTACAGGAAATAAAAATGTGGGCGGATGCTCATGGACTGCTTGTAAACCCGAATAAATCACAGGCCATGCTTCTTGGCAGCAGATATATGCTTAATGCACTCTGTGACACTGGTACACCCTCTGTTATATTCGATGGAACTACAACTGCATTTTCAAAAACTGCAAAAAATCTGGGTTTTCTCTTTAATAGCAATCTTACTTGGGCGTCGCATGTCAGTGAAATAAGCAGAAAAGTTCATAGAGCATTTCACTCCCTAAAGCGGCCCCAGAACTTTCTACCCTTTAAAACTAAAGTCTCTATTGTTCAATCTATTCTTCTTCCCATAATTGACTATACCGATGTCTGTTTTCTCGATACTAGCGTGGAGCTGGTTAATAAGCTTGAACGGCTTCAAAATCTCAGCATTAGATTTATTTATGGTTTGCGTAAATTCGACCATGTCTTTAATTTTTGCCGCGAGCTTAATTGGCTTCCCATCCGTTATCGTCGCCACTTGCATATTATCACACTTCTCTACAGTGTTCTCAAAAATCCCCTTTCCCCTAAAAACCTTCGTGCTCGATTTGAGTATCTGTTCTCCAGTGGTGCTCGATCGCACAATGTCTCCCTTCTTAAAACTCCTGCACACAACCCTGCGTCGTTTAGAAAGTCGTTCACTGTTGAGGCTGTCACACTGTGGAATTGAGAATGTCCATCGCTGAATATTTTCAAAAGATTGCTGAAGGAGCACCTTTTGTCAGTGTCAGTGTATCTTTCTTAATTCATTAATTCATTTTATTTCTTGGGCATCTATTTATATAGTCTGTTTTATTATACAAAAATATATAATATACATATTATTATTATATAGATATGTATTTATTAGAATATTATATATATATTTATGAGTTATATTATACAGTAGGTTAATTTTACATTAATAGTACTTTATTATATTAAAATAAATTATTATTATCATATATTCTTTAATCTATATACACGTATGTATGTCTACTTTTATATAAATTAATATTCTATTATCCCCAAGACAAGAAGAAGACTGGAATAAATCTCTTAATAGAAATAAGTTTGCCTTTGTACATGTCAATTTGTTTACAGTATATGTTTGTAAATGTTTATTTTCTGTGTACAATAAAGAATAAGAATTAATAAGGCCACGATTTAAAAAATATCTAAATTTTATGACAGTAACAAAAAAACAAAAAGATATCACATCGAATTTAAGAATCAGCTGGAACGAGAGCCATCACATTAAACCCGATGTTGTCCGGCTCCCTAGCTATGAAACCCTTGCAAATCTTGGCTGCATCCTCCAGTAAATTATCGGGATTAGTCGTTCCATGCTCTACAGGGAACTCCTTTCGACCATCCAACTCATAAAGCTTGCCATCCTTGTGTATGAATGTGACGTAATGATGGTTCACCACCACATCCTGCCCGTCCTGCTCACCCCCACTGCCTCCTGAACCAACAATCTTCTTGTAAGTCTCAAACATCCACTTGGATTGCTCAAGCATGTTTCCTTTAGCCATCGCGTCGAGATTCTGGGCATCGTCGATAAATGTTTTCAACGGGCCGTTAGTTAATTCAATCTTATTGACGTTGTTGGCAACGCTGTGAACGAGAGCAATGGTTCCGCAGCCGTTACTGAGGACTTGTTTCAAGTGGAACAGGTCTTTAGGAACTTCAGTACTTTTCTTACGCAACTCTACTTCTTCAGCGCAGCGATGGAGCTCGTAAGCTTCAGAAATAGGGAACAACAGGATGACAGCGAGTACTGGGCGCGGGACCCAGGCCAGAGCCTCGCCTTCCAACCCTATCACGTCCACCACACGCCACTTCGACACACCGAGCTTCTCCAGGTATTTGTTAATCGTGTCTGGATTAGATTCTAAAAGCTGAGACATTTTTAATTTGTTTCCACGGACTGTTTCTAAACTTTCTGTTGCTTTGCTTTGTAAACGTTCTGTCACGGAATGCCACAGTAACGTTTAATTTATTCGCTTGTTTTTTCAGCCCTCGCTTTTTTCGCAAAAAGTTTGTAAAATAAAACATTTTATCAAAAGAATAAATCGATTCAATTTTTTAAACACTCGGTATAATAAGGACCTACATATATGTATGTAGCACGGGAATAAAAGTAACACAAAGGTGTGAAGCTATACGGTAATAGTTCTCGACACGAGATCCCGCCGTTTACAGTGCACAATCACACACACCTGCATAAGTACTCGTACTTTTATTACTAAAATACATATTGCATTACCTTGTATTTTTGTGGGACAACAAAATGTTTTTATTCATTTATCATGCAAATAAGTAAGAATCCATAACTTTTTTATTAACAAAGCAACCCGCTCACTATTTGGCATAGGTATGTTGGTAACTCTTTTTCTGGAGCCCTTTGCCGGTCGCGATCGAAATTTATCAACTTTTACAATTTTTTGATGTCGCATATTATTTGTTAGGGGATAAAAAAGTACAAACACGAACGGTATTGGTAAAACTTCAGTTATTCTATGGGTAAAAAAACCAAGACGCTTATAAACTTGATGGGTACGTACGACAGACCTTGAAAATGGTTACAACGAATCCCATATACAACGTGTAACAGAAAGGTGTAACCATATTTGAAGAGCTTATTCAGTCAATGGTATAGAACAACTTTTACTATGGAACAAACCATGTATCTCGAAAAAAAAAAAAACTTTTTAATACAAAAATGCAATGCCGCTCGGCTGAAATATATGGAAGGGCAGATTTTTTTTTTTGAGATTTCAGGATTGGCTTCATAGTAAAAGTTGTTCTATAGCATTGACTGAATAAGCTCTTCAAATATGGTTACACCTTTTTGTTACACCTTGTATATACATAAACATAGGTACGTTTGTGTAGATGTTTATAAAGATAAATGGAACTCACTCGTACGTACCTCATCCTAAAATAGTTTATGAAGTCGAGATTATTACTAAAATTCTCCAGATTTAATATGGGAGTTTATAGGTCTCAATATTGGCACAAACGTTTAAAATTGTTATTGATTACTCAGGAAGCAGGTGCAATTCATGAACTCTATTTAATTTTTATTTCTTTTTCCCCACTTACGGACGTACCATTACTCGCAGTTTCTACAGACATTTATTTTATAAAACTTTTACAACTTAATAAGTTGCACGTAATTAATACTTTGGATCTATTTAACAAGAAATTCGCTTTGGTTATTCATTAGTTAGTTCATCCGGAACACGGCACTGAAGAAGAAAATTTTATATCTCCATTTGATTCTACATATCGTTTATCTTTTGCATCTAAAGAAATAGCTTAGAAATAGCGTGCCTGCCAGATGATCCAAACAGTTTCACTAAAGTTATATAATTATAGTTATAGGAAACCATCTATATCTTCTTCTCCTCTTCTTTAGACGTCAATACGTCTATCTGTTTATAAAGAAGAGTATTTTACGCTAGCTAGAGTGTTTCCGATATGTAAAAAATACGAGTTCTTCTTTTCTATTTCATGAGATACTCGGAAAATTTTAATAAACTTCTTAGGGTTTTTTTTTTAAAACATGTTTGGATAAATTTTCCTTGATAGAAATAATTGTGGAAATGAGGTCTTCAAACACACCTTTTCCCCTTGTTTGACGAATAGGAACCATGGACAGAACTCAAAAATATTTTATTAGATGGGTTTCTAGATTATTGATTTTGGAAATTTTGATAGCTATTTTAGTTTTTAATAAAAATATAACTTTTATCGCTATCGCTATTTTTCATTATTTCTCTCGGAGTGACGGTTACAATTTTGAAACAGAGGCGAAAATAGTGTGTCTGGATCGTAGCGGATGGAAATCTGTAGTATGTACTAATATGCTACATTCATCCATTATTAATTAATTAAATAAACGGCAAAAATTATAAATACACATGCCCTCACACTTCCAAGCATTGCACACATACATTACACCCTCATGTACATAAACTACCCTCCCTAGTAGTTTTTTCTCAAATACTGATCCCAAGACTTCGATCGTAGGGCTCAATACTCACATTCACTACACTCCACACCTCACCCTTACACGCACTTTCACATTATTCTTGAGTTCATATTTCTGTTTGTTTACTTTTTAAATTTTATTTTTATAAGCCACATATTTGTTTGTTTGAACTTAATCAAAATATTACTGTCCACCATGAAAGAGCGGAGTCTCCTACTACAGGTATCTCTTTTACTTAAAAGGGGACTCCAACCACCTGTAAAAAACTGCAAGATTAAGTTAAGAAATAAATAATTTTTTATTTTGTATCTGCCCTACATGCATACATAAATACTCACCTCTGGAAGACAGAAGTAAGTATTTATGAATGTATGTATTTTGAAACAAAAACGGATTTTCAAAGGAAATTGCTGGTGGCTAAAACTCACGAGTAATTAAATTCCGTACAACTTTGCTGGCGCCTATTCAAGTAGCGTGGAAAGGTCGACTTTTCTCAAGAAGGTTGTCAAAATAATGACCACATTATTAAAGAAGTTATTTATTAAAGAGAAATAACTTTTGGGCTGACTTCAGTCTTTTTGCGGTGGTAGATAGTATAATAGTAGGTAGTGTGCACCAAAGAGCTTTTCGAAATTTATCAACGTAATAATTTGTATGGTGCATACCGCTTGTTGTATGAAGCGTGTTTTTGGCACGATATATATACGCACCCCCTATCAAGTTGGGACATTAAAACTGTCGTTGAAACGTGGATTTGCGAGTTCACACTCGGAAATAAGTCTACATGAGAGGATACATAACATACTGCGCGAGGTATTTGGATTGGTAAATAGTAGTTCATTTGCTTTTGTCAAATTGAGTTATAGAGCTTGTGATAGTCAGGGGTTATTCAGTATACTCTATGGTCAGGGGTAGTTCATGGCTTTTCTGAAGAAGCTTGTGACGAATAATATAGAATATTGTCCAAAATTATTTAATCCCAACAAAGCAGATAAACGCTATAATTAGCAGAGTAAGTGTAATTGATCAGTTACCTACGTAAAAGCAATGTTGTAACAACACACACATTGTTAGAGTGTCGGGTACAGTGGAGATCATACTATACATTGGACTTTACACCTATCTTATATCCTTCACTATAGGGGCTAATGTAGTACCGCAAGTGTATAGCTTGATGTGATCTCCACTGTACCTACGGAGTGAATATCTACAGGCTATCATTACCGCGTCCGTCTAATTTTGTCAAGAGCCTCTCACCGTCCATTATGGTAGGACGGTGACGCCCTATTGAGAAGTCATCGATGTTGGACGCACGCGGTCAGATGATCCGAACATGGTAGGAACACTGCCGATTTAGCTTCGGATTTTAGTAATTTATAAAGTAAACAAAAAGCTATACTTATTGAGTATATTGCTACATATTATATACATATACAGTGTGTCCCTCGTACAATATCCGAAAAGGGGTGAAACTAGACCTTATTTTATCGACACAAAAAGGTTTTTTTTTTTAGAAAATCTTTGTTTTATAAATTTACGTTTGAATTATTTTTTTTGCACACCATGGAGACTATGTATAAAATATGTCATAACTTTTGATCTATCGCGAGTAATGCAATGAAATAAAACTGTTATAATCCTTAAGAATAGACGTTGCATACCAAATCAAAAACAAAACATAATCAGCTTACCCTTACCATAAAAATAATATCCTAAACCATATTTCTTTAATTTTTCCGTCTTTTTTTTTCAGTAATAGTCAATTTTTTAAAAATAATGTCCCAGTTTCACTATACTTTTATTCCTATTTATCTTCCTATTCCATTATCTTTCTAACAAAAAAAATACAACGTTCTATCATAAATACAATATTTTCTACGAGCGGCTAGCCAAAGGCACTGCGCTCGCGTCCCATACAAAGATACCCAGGCGGAATATTTTTTCAAGATTAAAAAAAAATTAAAACATTTTTTTTTTTTCGTTTTTGTCGATATATTTAGATCTAGTTTCACCCACTTTCGGATGAGCACTTGTACGAGGGACACACTGTATATAGGTATATTGCTACATAAATGAAATAAACCTTTAATTTAGTTCCTGTACATTTATTATTTTATTACATATATTTTTATAAGATTAAATTTGACTTGTCAAAAGTGTATTATGTATACCTACTCTACAAAATAAACTATTTGTATTTGAATTTTGAATTTGAATTTGAAAGTATTAAAAAAATATCGGTCGTATTCTTTCGGAAGTAAAGGGGATTCTCCCCTAAGGTAAAGTAAAGGGGGAATATTGTTTTTACTAATATTTTCTCGATTTACTCAAAGTATGCGAATGAAAACAGTTTAAACCCTTGACACACCACTTGTCAGAGTCAAAAATTGTACCAAAACCCCATGACCCACCAAATTTTTCACGAACTATTAACGTATAAACTTATCCAAATGTCAAATTGACATCTTTATCCGTTACAGTGAAATGTGGCTATTATATGCAGAGAGAACGAACTTACACACAGGTCACACTAAGAGGGTCATTTTAGGTTTCCGTACCCAAAGGGTAACCAACGGGACCCTATTACTAAGACTCCACTGTCCGTCTGTCTGTCCGTCTGTCATCAGGCTGTACCTCATGAACCGTGATAGTTAGACAGTTGAAATTTTCACAGATGATGTATTTCTGTTGCCGCTATAACAACAAATACTAAAAAACAGAATAAAATAAATATTTAAGGAGGCTCCCATACAACAGACATGTTTTTTATAGATAATGTATAGATAATGGTACGGAATCCCTCGTGCACGAGTCGAATCATTACCGGCATGCCGCGTTCTCGTTACGTCGCGTTTCTGTATCGCGCGTCTCTTTTCGTAGATTTCTCTTTACGTCGCGTTGATTTTTGTGAAGTACAGTCTGAGAAAAGTTCAAGTATTTAGGTAACTGCTTTATAAACCGGCATATTTATAGGCAGCGAATTATCGTTTGTTTGTTACGATGCTGTATGTTACAGAACAGTAAAACTAGGGAGACTTTTTATTCCCACTAGTTCTTCTCTCCACCAACATTGTTCTACGGTAGAACTAATGGGAGTTTTTGTTCTCACTGTTCTACGAATTTCAGTAAACATATAGCCTGACTCACACTTGGCCGGTTTTTTATTATGGAATACCAGAAATCTCCGTTTGTTGTTACCATTATACTTACGACAGGATTCAAAGTGTACCCTACGTTTTGTAAGAGCATATGGATGCTGCCTTTCCCATCATTCTCAGTAAATACATTGATCAGATCCAATATGGATCTAGCAAGATTTTATTTTTCCAGTAATGGATCTAGTCGATGGATCTACTGAGAATGATCGGTTTAAAGGGCCTGGATCAACTGGAAATTTTGCGTCAGACGTAAATAAAACCTACGTTGACACTTTGTGTACTTAAGGCGTCAGCGTCGTCCGAAAATTACTCTGTTGATAATGTTATTTTTAAAATTAGGAATATCGATATACAGAATAACTTAATTTAAGGAAATTATCCTCGCGTACACGAAACAGCATGAAAATATTGTTAAAAGTCAAGGCATTTTAGACTGAAATTAAGTAAAATTTGTTATTTCTTTGAAACCACTTATGGTATTTGTATGGTTCTTGCACTAAAATACAAGGAAAATATTGTTTAGAAAAATTGTTCGTGGATTTTTTTTTCCGTCGATCGCGTCCATGTGAAAAGTATTATTTTCTCCTATTTTGCTCTATCCAGTGCGCGCTGATATGAACGTAATTTTTCTGTTGATATTTGTACCGAAACAGATCGACTCAAGGTCGTTGGCGGCTACCTGCCTCTTAATTATTCAGCTATCAAATTATATTTTCAAACCATGCCACTTTAGCGTCCATATCTCGCGTTACGTTACCATGTAAGACTAGGGGGGGGCGGTGCTAAGCGTCCATGAGCTGACTACCCGCAATTACCGGCTAATAGCCCTCATTATTTAGAAATTCGCTCCTAAATACAATAATCAATAGCCGATTCGCATGACAAGCTACCTGCCTGCCCGCTCGTCTGCTGTAGAAACAAAGATTATAAAAAAAGTCTGGCAGTGGACGAGTTCCATCAATGTAGTTTTTGTGAAAATGCGTTTTTTTTTTCGGATTGTAATCAGTGTAATAGTACAATCACCCCAGCAGTTTTTGGTGTTCTAGCGCGGATAAACAGACAAACACTGTATAATATATTTTTAAATATAGTTATAGAATTAAGGTCTTGTGCAAAATATCAGCGGTGTTACTACAAAACGGTGTTTAACTTTAGACAGTGTTTAAATCTGTTGTTGTCACCTTTTCTTTCATATTGTAAAAAAATGACAGCAACAGATTTAAACACTGTCAAAAGTTGAACATCGCTTAAACACCCTTTTGTAGTAACACAGCTTATCTTTACCTATGAAATTGCCGTTTTCTATGGAGAATTTGAAGAAAACTGAATTTTCAGTACTAATATTTTTTTGATATGACAAATCCAAATGATGTAATTTCTTATGTGTATGAATGACACAACATTTTGAAAAGTGTCAACTGTAAAAAATTATTACGAATCTTATCATGGAAATGGATGGCATTTAGGACGAACTGTTTTTGAAGATTAAATTTTTATAATCAAACTGAAAATAAAAACAAAATTTAATTCGTAGAAGTAAAACCTTGAAATCAACTTTCAAACAAAAAAGAAACAATTGAAATAGCTATTCAATTACAAGAATTATGAACTCATGAATCTGTATAAAAATTTCGGCATTTTCATATGTAAAGATCTACTATTTCTGGAACTCTAGCACTGAGCTATTACTACGTACACGTTATACAACGTGTAACAGAAAGGTGTAACCATATTTGAAGAGCTTATTCAGTCAATGGTATAGAACAACTTTTACTATGGAACAAAACCTGTATCTCAAGAAAAATATTGATGTCGTGACGATACATATATTACATGAAACAGAAAGGTGTAACCATATTTGAAGAGCTTATTCAGTCAATGGTATAGAACAACTTTTACTATGGAACAAACCCTGTATCTCGAAAAAAATATTGATGTCGTGACGATACATGTACGTGTAACAGAAAGGTGTAACCGTATTTGAAGAGCTTATTCAGTCAATGGTATAGAACAACTTTTACTATAGAACAAACACTGTATCTCGAAAAAAAAATTTACTGTTTCATAGAAAAATGCAATGCCGCACGGCCGAAATGTATGCAAGGGCAGATATTTTTTTGAGATTTTAGGGTTGGCTCCATAGTAAAAGTTGATCTATACCATTGACTGAATAAGCTCTTCAAATATGATACCTTTCTGTTACACGTTGTATAGAAATTAAAATAAGTAACTGTTTGAAACTAAAGAATACATACAAATACAGAATTCAAATACAAAGTCTTTATTGTACAAAAAGTTTTACAAAATAATAATTTTGACTCTGAATTTCCGTTTCGAGGGAACTAAAGAATTTTACATGAGAAAAGTACACACAAACTAAATTAATTTAATTACAAACAAACATGACTCAATATTTAAAAAATGAAAATTTTATATAATTAAAATACTTATAAGTATTACATACTAGCTTTTGCCCGCGGCTTCGCCCGCGTTGATTATGTATTTGTGTAGTCCTATCAAATCTGTCAATAAAGCCGATTTTGAAGGCTTATTTTAGTTTTAGTACCATCAAAACTTGCATTTTTCCAAAGTAATTTAGCTTCATTGCCTAACAGTTTTAAGGAATATTTTGGAATGAAGAAAATTTAGTTTTGACAGCCAAAACTAAAATTAAAGTCCTTAGAATTGGCTTTAATATTTACCTAGGTATATATTCTAAGCACAGATTCTACGACAGCTATCAATGAAAAGCCATTAAAAACATCCAATAATTTGATGGGAGCTGATAATGGGATAAAAAGTAGCCCATGTCCAATTCCAGGTCTAGAACCACATTTGTGCAAAGTTTTATCCAAATCGGTTTAGTAGGCATGGTGTGAAGGAGTCAAACAACACTTTTCTACTGACACTTGACACCTCATTGCTATCCCATGAGAACTGTTTTATCGGGTAAAAAGTAGCCCATGTCCTTTTCCAGGTCTAGAATTACATTTGTGCAGTTTTAGCCCAATCGGTTCAGTAGTTATGGTGTGAAGGAGTAACAAACATACATCCATCCATCCATCCATACAAACTTTCGCATGTATAATATTACAGTCATTGACTTAAATCAATGATTATAGTGGGATGGAAAGTACGAGTATACATGAGATAAACATGATTTCTTTAGATAAATACGATAATACATAAATATTTTTTTGAAGATATATGTTATAATAGGTTATAAAAATCTTTAAAAATAATTTTAAAATTTAGCTATGGGAATGCTTAATTATCAGGCTTGTTATCGGGTCATCAATAGCTAGTCCAATGTGTACTTGTATTGTTAGATGCTCAGAACAAGGTTAGATTAGAGGCCAGGTGGTGCAAGAAAAAACAAAAGAAAAACAAACAAACCTTTTTCGATTTTTGTGACATCGTCTTGCCAGTGCGATTGTTCTAAAAATGAGGCTGGCTTCTTCAGTGAGCTGGTGATATAGAAACCTTTTTTGACAAGAGAATAAAACATTCAAATTTTAAAAACTTTTTCATGATATCGAATAATAGTATATTTCGTAACTAGTATAAAATGGCGGATTTTCTTACCCGAGGAATGAAGCTAGTTTCGACGTGAGCCGAAGGCGAACGTCGAAAGCTTACATTCCGAGGGTAATAAAACCCATTTTTACTCGTTGCGAACGATACTTTTTCTACTACCTGATTTCCTTTCAAATTAAATGTATTTTATGACTTAGCAAAGCGCGGCGCGGTTTTTACCTTTTTTTTTTTCAGGCTTCGGCCGGTGGCTTTTATTCGTGGCCAGTATCATTTTGCGAAAAAAGAGTGTAAGACGCGATATAATCGATTATGTCGTGAATCGGAACGCAGGGAATTTCGATTGTAAAGACAAACTAAGGACGTCAAAAAGAACCTAATTTAGCATGAAATGAAGACAAACGTCAAAAAGAACCTAATTTTGCAATAAATGAAATTTCAATACGATATTTCAAACTGACCTGATCGTCCTTCCGCAACGGGGCCCGGAAAGTTCGATTTTTAAAACTAATTTCGAGTATTAAATGAAACTTTTTTTTAAAGGTAGTAGAAAATAGCAGATTGCACAACGGCGAGGGCATATTATTGAGTCGAGGATAAAATGGGTTTTATGCCAGAGTTATACACTCTGCTTTTCACTTCGATTGCGAGGAAATGAAACAGTGATATTGCTAGCAAATAACATATTTAACATTCAGTACGTAACATTTAATGCAAATTTAAATAAACAACTTAATATATGTACCTATTGAGAAAAAACAACAGCTCTTTCCCGCCACACCAGTTTTTTTTTTATTTTTCCGCGGAGAAGTGTGAAGGCAAAGGCCTTAAAGGCCTTAAGTAAGCCCATACAGCCATGTCTAAAGAACCTAAATAAAAAATCAGAGATGCATGTGTGTTTATTTATTTTATATTAACTCCCTTTAAAGTCACTGTATATAATATCATTCTTCTGTTCCATCAGTTTGCGCTAATATGATAGAATGCGAACATTATTGAGTTTCAAAAAGTTTGTCTATGAAGGTGTACTGTGTACTGGCTGTATGGTTTATTGCCAATAGTTTTAGAAGAAAACTACTTTATGCCCAAGTAGATAAAATTCAATTTTATGCCGCTTATACCTAGCATAAACAAGAACTTTACGAGCATGAGAAGTGAAAAAGTACTTTTGCACGCAGATTCCGAATGATAAGCAGAAACTTTCCGAGATTGTGAGGCGAAAAAAATATCAACTTCTTTTACTGATTATATGGCAGTATGTGCAATAAAACAATGTAAAATGTATATGATTTCATCTATATATTCAATTGATTCCTTCATTTACATAAAGAATATCATAGATTCCAATGAGACCTTGTAATAACGTCATTACTGTTTTAGTTTAGATTAACATTACACCATAAAGCGATCCCCAAACTAATGCGGTCTTTTCTGTTTGTTGGGTTGCTTTCTCGATGGCAGCGGGCAGCGGGTTAAAGTTTAGCTTTATTTATCTGGCTACGTTACTACATGCGTTATCCACTGTACTCTACCAGCTATTTTGTTTAGTAGGAGTGTATGCGCATTTGTTTACATTTTGGCTCTAGGTATTTATCTTACTACTTTACCACATGCGTTATCTGTACTCTCCCAGCTGCTTTGTTTAGTACTATTCTATAATTATTTACGTTAATAGTACTTTTTATGCCAGCCCCTCTATTATGTATCTTTAGTTGCCAACTGGACCGGGTGCCTATCATCAAAAACATAGATAAAAACTGAACTTTCAAAATTGCCTTTAGTGGGTATTGAACTATTTGCGAATTGTGTCGTCACTTCAAGTGCGAACATATCCTTAGACAATCAGAATTCGATAGTATATTTATGTTTTTGATGATAGACACCTATTCCAGATGGCAACTAAAGATACATAATAGGCCCCCTGGTACCTGCCTAGGTAGTACTCTACCCGTCTTAACTAGGCTTATGTACGGCGCCAACCGCTACTCCCGCTGCCCGCTGCTATGGAGGCCGCAGCCTTAGCCAGTTACTGCTTCAGCGTTTTGTTAGGAGACTGTCGCATTTTGTACAAGGTTCGAGGAGACTATACATCTAAATTCTCAGCGCAAAACTAGTAACTATACATTTTGTACTGATTTTATAACATTTTTCGAAATCCATATTTTTCATTCATATACAATTCCAAACGACGAGATTATCAATAAGATAAAATAATAATAAAATATAATAATGAATTACATCTACATTCGTAAAATGACTAATTTGATTAATAATATGATATACGCGAAAAAATATAAAATTTATGCTAAAATGTAATAAAAATAGTTGTAAATTTTTGGTTCACATCTAATCTTAAAAACACATTAAAATATTTTTTTATCACTAACGAAATTCTGAGAACCTCATAAAATAAAACATCCGTTATTAAATTAACTTTAAATCAGTGCTTAATCTGTCCACTACATTCGACATCATAACTTTACCGCTTAGTGCATTTCAATAATTACGAGAATTACATGTACTTTTAGCTTCGTACTAAAAATATTAACTGTATATAAAAAGAGCTTATAAAAACTGTTGCACAATGTAGAAAATTAAGTATACAATGTGAAATTTAATCAACCGCCTGAATTCATACTGGAGACTCGGCTAGTGATCAGGAACGAGGTTCAATAACAACATTCTTGGAAATCGTAAAAAAAAAAATTTTTCCCCCATTTTGCTTTAGTTATCATCGGGCATTACACCGCCACGCATGTGCTGCCCTCCAACAGGACAGCTAAATAAAAATTTTGTAAATAGTTTGTTTTTTGTACACTAACATAGGTATAAGTACATTGTTACTAACACTTTATGGATGTATGTCCGAAATAAATGATTTATTATTATTATGTAGGTACACATTTCAGTCACGGGCCCATAGGGACCCGGTCATTTGAAAGGCATTCATGGGGCCGAAGCCAACATTGAAGAGGCCTTTGGTACCATTTAATCTAAATGTGAGATGGCTGCATCCATGGAGGCCTCTCCCTCAATGTATCATTGATATACACTAACGGACAGTCCCCCACGGTTGCCAAACTATTGCCAGGAAGGAAGAGACTTGGAGTGGGCTATGAGGATGGGATGCTAAATGGGCCGGATAACAGGGCTATGGAGTGAGATAACGGACATCTGCCTCGAAAATCCCTCACAAATTTAAGTTATTATTATTCACACCGGACTAGTTCAATTACAAATCCTAGTATAGGCAGTACAGGAGCAAAACAATTATTTTTTTCGAATTTCACCTTAATGGTCGTTAAACATTGTTCCTGATCACTAACCCAGTCTCCAGTATGAATTCAGGCGGTTGATTAAATTTCACCTTATATAAAGCGTGTATAAATATTTCAACAAAATTTACAAATAGTTATAGAGAACAGGGGCTGCCTATTAAATATACATTAAGAGTTAAGTTTGGTAAAGTATTTACAATTTTTTATTAAACTTGGTTATACACACACATGAATAACAAAGCGTTACGGATAAACGTATTTACAGGCAAAGCCCAAACTGAATTTAACTTGCAGTTTTGGTACGACTATTTTGACACTTGTTTCTATAGGTATATGATTTACCAATAATAGACAACCCCTAAATACTGAAATATTAAAAGTTATATTGTATACATATTATGTTATCAGAAATTGTTCGTTGACATTTTAACCAGTTGTTAGTTGTGAACTTAACGCCTATACTTAAAAGTTAATGTTTAAAAAACTACAATAAGTATAAATAGTAAGAAAATATCACTTGGTTATTGGAAAGACTTACAGGAAAGACCATTATTTTTTTAAATGGAAAACTGTATTTTATTAAATATTAAATAGATATTTTACAGAAATTTTGAAGCGGATCCAACAAAAACAAGCTAGCTCATTCTTAGTTTGAATAGAACCGTGCACGACTACGCAAACGATGATAACTGAACTCTTAGTATTAAAAAAATCTGTAACATTACACAGAACCAAGTTAAATTGCACCATTTATAAAGTTAAATTTTGTTGATTTAATATATTTTTTCTTTCCACCCAAACGTTGCCTAGGAGATATTGCTATTTTGTTGTGGGATAAAGAGGGGATAAAGGATAAAGGATAAAGACCACTGGTCTGCGGGTTCTGCGTTCTGCATACTTATTTTTATAATTATTAATTTCTGTATAATTTGCTTATTTCGTTTTTATTTATCCCACAACAAAAGCGGAGAAAAATTACTAGTAGCAATATCTCCCAGGCAACCTTTGGGTGGAAAGAAAAAATATATTAAATCAACGCCATTTATAAAGGTTAAACTGCATATATGAAAATCAGACTTATACGTAACAATACAGTTTTTACGAGTATGACACGAAGAAAAATTGCCATTATTTATACAGGATGTTAAGATAAAGTTGCGGAAGCCGGAAACTGGCGATAGTACTCGCCCATACGAACAACTTTTACTATGGAGCCACCCTCGTATCGCGAAAAAAAATCTGCTGTTCCATAAAAAAGTTACACAGCTGCCCGACCAAAATGTATGAAACAACTGGTTCTTTTTTTCTCCATTTCAGCTTCCGTAACTTCATCTTAACATCCTGTATACTTCCTTGAGCAAACCCAACTTAACAAAGCATAGTAAACGTATGTTTTAATCCATTCTTTACATTTGTTAAAAAACAATAACGTTAAAAAAATAACTCCTAACTAAAAAATGTGTTCACAATAATGTAATACTATAATGCAATAAGAGATGTTTTAATAGTACTTTATGCAATTGTGACATATTGAGGGTCATTGGGGCTTGTTCGTTCAATTCGTAATAGGCTGCACGAGTGTCCCAATGGCTAATAGGGGAGATGACAGGGTAAACAAAATATTATTCTATTTAGTCAGCCATTCAGATTATCAAAAAAATATTGGACAAGTATTTTTTCTTTTGTCAATCAAACAAAAAATTACAGAGATAAAGCGCGTCAAAGTTTGGTGGTGACGTCACGCCTTGGTAAAAAGTGTACTTAGGCGTGACGTCACGCGGAACTTTAGTGGGCTATATCTTCATAATTTTTTGTTTAATTGACAAAAGAAAAAATACGTACCAAATATTTTCTGATAATTTAACTGACGGACTAATTAGAATTTTTTAGTCTATACAATACTTTATCTACGACGCTTTCGCTTTTGCTTTCTCGTGACATCATTTATACTATACTTACTTATAAAACCATTTATCTACTCCTATACTGCGATAAGGTAACTACAACATCAACAGCGGTTTCACAAGTACCTACATCTGTTTGAACGATGTTATAATATTACATTATAACACCGCAATTCTGCACTGTGATTAGCCAAATTTATTATAACATCGCTAGAGAACCAATCACAAGCGATAATGGTCTGTATTGATTTCTTAAGCCACGCCCTCTTTACCTTCTCGTTTCTGATTGGTCTAGGCATCATGACATATCATGATGAGTGTTCCTTTTGTCATTTTTCGTGCAATTGTTTTTGATGGTCGTAGATAACGTATTGTGTGCAACTGAACATAATTAGACATTGGGACACTCGTGCAAAACTATTAAGAAACGAATTCGCTTCGTAAATAAGCACTCGTGTCCCAATGTCTAACATTTGGTTACAGTTGCACAAAATAATATTTTGATGTTGTAATTAACTTATTGTATAATGGGAGGAGATAAAGATATTATTGGAAATTCTAAATAATTGGATATTCCATAGTCATTTATTTAGCTGTAAATTATCTTGGAATTCACGAATATAGAAAATCTAATTATTTAGAACATATTATAACAAAATATCAGTTTTGCATATAGTTCATTATTTGTGTAATGTTACCGGCTTAACCCGATTTTAGGACAAATTAGCCTAGAACAAAATATAGGCCAAACTCGTTTTTTGGAAATCCTTCAGCACAAAAGAGAGCTTAGGTTAGTAAAGAGTAGTTTTTTTTAACGATTTCGTTACAAAACTAAAGAATCGGCTCTTAAGAAAAGACCCAACGCTAGTAAAGTTTTGGTAACTCTTCCAGTCGGATATTGACTAAGTTGGATTATTGACTACTAAACCCAAAAAAAAAAACACATTTAAATAAAATACACCAGACTTTTTGGACAACCAACAGAGATAACCTTGCACCTATTCTTCAACTTCGCCAAGAATTCTGTTCTATGGTAATTAATTACAATTTTAGGTTGCGTTCCTAAACGCCTGGGTAAATGTAAAATTTACAAGGTTTATGAACAGCTTCATTTTCAATCGGGTGGTTGTGAAACGGATGACAGTTACGGTGTTACTACAAAACGGTGTTTAACTTTAGAGAGTGTTTAAATCTGTTGTTGTCGCCTTTTCTTTCATATTGTAAAAAGTGACAGCAACAGATTTAAACACTGTCTAAAGTTAAACATCGTTTAAACACCCTTTTGTAGTAACACAGTTAATGTTTACCTTTACCCGGCGTTTAGGAACGCTACCTAAGTTGTTAACAGCAGTTGAATATTAGATGTAAACAAAATACAAGCATTTACTGCGGTTGGGCCTTAGATTATATCATAAATGTCAATTAAATTGAATTTGCATTAATCCTTTTATAGTTCAAGTATTTATATGTGTACATACTTAAGTCATGCAACTGAACACTGTTATGTTGAAAATATAAGCTACTTACTTATATTAACTAAATTACCGAATGTAGTGTTTCATAATAATAATACTTTTGCTTAGGAATTATCTTTTTCAAAACTATCACAAATATACGAAATCCACGAAATTTATTAAAAATAGAAAATTATATATAAATACTTCCGTCTGATTAACTATAACCGAAACACATATTCAGAAGAACGAAGAGAATAGCCGAATAAACTTTGTTAAACTCTGTTTTTTTCTTTTTTTTAGTTTCTTAGGTATATCGGAGCAGAACAAGTTTTTTTTTTTTTTGTAACGGCATTCTTTGCAATGATACTATTTAGGCGGGCAAAGAGAAAATTCCAATCGATTTCTCTTTAAATACTTTGGATACTTTGACAACGCATTCTCTTGCTTACAGTAATGCTCCTCAACAATTTAACATAACGTAGAAAGGGACTAACAGTCGATGTTTTTGACAAATATTGCATTAAATTCGATCATATTCTTTCGTTTTGCTAAATATGGTCCTCAGTCAGCTACCTTTCAATTCCAATTTCAATTCACACGATTTTATGAAAATAATGACAAATACGAAACATTTAATTAATAATTATTTTAAATAATTTATTTTCTTAGCCATTAAGGCATGTCAAACGTAAGTGTATGTTGGACTCATGTGTAATCATGGCTACATGATTAAAATATAATCACAAAATAAAATAATATAAAATCTAAATTACTCATAGTCATAGTTCGAGTTTCCCAAGCTATATTTCGCTATAAATCATATAATGTTGGTATACTGCTTACAGATTTTGTACGTTTAGTTCATGGCTTTTAACAATAAAATGTACTTTTAAATAAACGAGAACATCACCTCGCCTTGTTGTTTTCAAACTAAAATCTTAAACTTACACAATGTAATGATATGCACAAAAACAAGGATTTAAACGTTTTTTACGTCAAAATATGTACTCCTATATTAACATAAAGCTAACCATTACTCTTATTCGAATAGCAAACTGGACTGAGAGTAAAGCTGTAAGCCATTGCTTCTAGCTTTTGAGCAGGCGTTAAAAAAGGACGTTTTGTCAAACTCGTATTTTCTTTCTTTTAAGATTTGTCGGCGCTACTATACTAAATAAAATAGCCGTAAATTGTATATAGTCTCTGCATTGAACTTTGCAACTTATAATAGATTAGTTACGAAAAGGATGGTCACAGTTTTTATTACAAAATGTAATACAACACCGACGAAAAAATATTCGTACACACCAAGGGCAGCTTACGAAATTAGCTTACACTAAAGTGCCTGTTGTATGAGACTTGAAATAATCACCAGCATTTTCATGCAAGATATAGTTCGTCATATAACAAAAACGAAGTTGAATCAAAGATTTCAAAAGTAAAGATAAGCCCTTACCGTAGTATGACAGCACCAAAATGTGTTCACCTATAAATGGGTGACGCTCACACTTGACGCTTTGGAATCAGTGCTCATCTGAACACAGTGATAGTTGGACGCCTTAATGAATTTTTACGAGAAAAGGGTCTCAATGTGCCGTCGCGTACATTTTTAAAGTGCACTAACATTTCGAGAAAGACGAATAAAGCCAAAAGTGTGACATTTCACATTCACAACACATTCAAAAACAATGCAATAGATTTTAGGTGCCAGGGCTCATCCAAACTTTGAAATCTTTGAGTTGAATTGTTTAAACTTTGAAACGTATGTTATTCCGGAAACGAAACTCTTCCAAATACAATTCAATATCTATCGTAATAATAACTATTTTTACTTTTCAAAAGCTTGTTTCATGAAGTTTCATCCATTGTAAGTTATTAGGAGTATTATTTATTACTTATATGAAAATGCTAGCGACTCGAGGCAGGTTCTTACAGTTTAGCAATGCGAGTCGCCGTTCTCATGATGTCCGGAGTCGAAGCTGCTCAAGTGGCCGAGACCTTTTGGAGGGATGGGGGGTGGAGTCTCACCCTCGTCCACGCGCAGTGGCTCTGACATCATAGAGATTATCTCTTCGTATCGCAACGAGTCCACGTTTAGGTCCAAATCTATGGACAGAGAAAACATTAAATTAAAATTATGTGATGCTAAGATAAGGTAGATACTGATGGATTATTACCATTGATACTGGGTCGATGGTGACCCCGAGTTGCTATAGTTGTGCACCTCCACGCCCGAGTCCCGCGCCTCGTCCATCGAAGCGTGCTTGTGAGTACGTCGCGGCCACTCGCGGCACGCAGGGCGGCACGTCGCCCCACGTGCGTGTCTCACCTACGTACTCACCATTGATACTGGGTCGATGGTGACCCGAGTTGCTATAGTTGTGCACCTCCACGCCCGAGTCCCGCGCCTCGTCCATCGAAGCGTGCTTGTGAGTACGTCGCGGCCACTCGCGGCACGCAGGGCGGCACGTCGCCCCACGTGCGTGTCTCACCTACGTACTCACCATTGATACTGGGTCGATGGTGACCCGAGTTGCTATAGTTGTGCACCTCCACGCCCGAGTCCCGCGCCTCGTCCATGGAGGCGTGCTTGTGAGCGCGTCGCGGCACGCAGGGCGGCGCGTCACCCCACGAACGTTTATCACCTATGAAGTAAACAATATCAATTAAAACTCTGTCAACGGGCTTCTTTCGTTGTTATAAAACACGCCTCATTTGGACTAACTGTTCTGTACGGACTTTGTCCACACATTTATTTTATAGTTTTTTTTTATTATTATTTTGTCGTTGGCAGCATGTACGGACTTTGTCCACACATTTAGATTATCTATTATTTATTAACATTTCTTAATAATTATTTCCTATTGACATAGTTTACTTAAGTCAAGGTTGCTAACACAGCGCCCACAAGTATTGAGGACAAGTTAGTGCCTTCCGGATGTCGATATGACTGCCAGCGACACATTGTTAAGCCTAAAGAATTGTAGAATCGTTAGTTGGCTTCGTGCCTCTCATCAACATTAACATTCCTTATAACATAACATTTTATATTCCTTTTTCTCTTGCAATAACAGTGTAACATTTATATTTAATTAATTAAACATTATTAACATAACAATTAACAATTCATTCCACTATTATCCTGCCAAAGCACACTGGACTCGTGGTATCGGTCGGTCGTCGCGTTCGGATCACGAGTACCTTCTGTAAGGGAGAGCTAGTCCAATATTAGTCCCTACCCTTACATATGCTCAAACACGATTCTCTAAGTCTTCCGCTTACCCGTAATATCCCTTCATTGTCAAGCATCGGGTTCAATTTCAAAAGTTTGCAATTTTTATTTAATTTACCTTTTGATTTTAAATCTTGAATTTCTTGTTCAAAATGAGCTTGTTGTACCGCCTTAACTATAATATTGTTCGCTTTGCGTATTTCTGCTAGCGTCAGGTGTTTTGAAAGTCGCCGTGCTGTCTGGTGCACGTGTACCAATGTTATGAAACGTGATACTCTAGCGAGGACTCTTATTGCTGTTGTGATAGAGCTGTATTTATTTAGTAGTCCATTAATCAATTGTTGCGGTTGCTTATCCGCAAATATTGTTCTATAGTTTGAGTTATGAATGATGTACCAATTATTTGTCGTCAATGGATATATAAGACTGGGTGTAAATGGACAAACATATTTAAATTAAACCACATAATTTTTTCCAAAGAAACAAAACCATGCAAATGAAATAAAAATGGACCTGCACATACAAAATTGACAGGACTAACCTTATTTTAAGCGTCCTGTCTTTTTCTTTCTTTATCGAAAAGACAAGGACAGAACGCGTAAATTAAGTTTAGTCCTGTCAAATAAGTTAAGATGTGCTTCACCGAATCGATACCAGTAGGTTTTCAAAATAGTAAGGAAACGCGATTGCTTTTTCCGATTGTTTATTTATATGAGAAAGTTGTCCAGTATGATCTGTAGACTATGTCGTGTTATTTAAAGGTACCGGTCTATTTACATCTTGTATACACGCTGACTTTTTGGCCGTTTTTGACCCGAAAGGTACATGATCTACACAAGGACTACTATAGATACCAATAGCTAAATAGAAAAAAAACGTCTTTTGAAAAAAAAATCTAGTCGAATCATTTGGTCGAAAAGTATATTGACATAAAGTATAGCGCAGCAAAATGACGAGAACAGAACAGCTGTGGAAAAATAGGAGCACAAATAATATATTTTTTATTTTGCTTAAAAGGTGCATAGAGCCTTGGTCCTGACCAACTACTGAGTCTGCAGTTTGAATTTGGCTGTATCAAAGTCACCTTATCTGAACAAAATGCTATTAATTTATCTCGATCTAACAATTAAATAGACAGAGAGAAGCGTAACTACAAGGGTGTAGGACAGTACCATAAAACGTGGTGAGTAAGAAATGTAATGAGTAGTTACCAGAAACCCTGGGCGGCAGCGGCGGCGCGTCCCCTGGCTCGCTCCAAGAAGCGCGGCTGTGGCGACGGGTCTCCACCTCGCCGTCCATCGAGTCCCTGTTTCATACATTATCAATTGTTTAAGAACCTTGTTCTTGTCGGAGCAGAATCTTCCATCGTTCTCTGTTCAGGAGTACTAGCATGAACTTGGTCTCGACTCGACATCGATTCGATAAATAAAAATGTAACTCTTATTTCATTGTAATAAGGGTTATCGTTTAGAATTTATCGATTCTATCTGTCAAAATTATCTAATCGACGCGTACATGCTCGCATAGCAGGGCCAAATCCTTCAGTAAGTAGTAGAGAAGTCTTGGTAACAAGCGACTCCTGCATATTTCTTAAGCTGAAATTGATCCTTGGCCTCTACCTTTTTTCCCTTTCTATTTTCCCCTAAACCATTACTTTTATCGATGGAGCATGCCTATCATTGTTTCATACAAGTTTGCTTAAAATCCTACGTTCCAAAATTATTCACAGCGCTATTAGTGCGCCACAATATGGACTAACATTTATAAAATTAGTTTATCAGACATTAAGGTTAAACGTCAGTCGCTTTGAGCAAAGTGCATAACTTAACTTTGTTTATCTTGTTTAGAAGTTAAAAATTTAAAAATCTTTTGGTATGTGGCAATTGACGCCAATAGTTCAGTATTAGTGACGTTTATAAAGCATGAGTTTGAAATTTAATGCACAATTAGTCATGATCTGGTCCAAACAAAGTTAAAACACCATTTTAAGTTGGTTTTGAGAAGATCATGACTAATTGTGTATACAATTGCAATCTCATGCTTTATAAACGTCACTAATGCTGAACTATTGGCGTCAAATGCTACAGACCAAAACGCTTTTAAATTTTATAAACAAGAAAAACAACGTTAAGTTATGCACTCTGCGGTAAGCTACTGGCGTTTAACCTTAACGCGGACGCTTCTATTCCGATGAAGGGCAGTGTGCCACTGTCAAAATGGGCGCTGCTGCTAAGTGCCGTGCCGTCTGAATTTTACAAAATAATTTTCTGATTGGGTTTATTTATATTTAAACCGTACTTGGAAAGTGGTCATTGCATAGTAGCATTCATTCATCCCACACCGACTTCCGTAGATTTTACGGAAGTGCCTGATTAGCGTCTTGCATGCTTTCACTCTCCCACTTTCTGGGTGAGACTTAAAAATATACTGGGTGACTTTTTACCAAACCCCAACAATTTTAGAGGTTATTAACAAACGTGTTCCACTTTTAAAAAGTAGAACACGTTTCAAAATATACAAAGCAGGGCCCCTATTTTTTTAATAATAATAATAACAATAAAGGCGTAGGGATGTGACGACCCCATCGCCCTCTGGTATGTCCTGAACGTCCAGTGCAATCAGTCACCGCAGGGCGGCTTGTGGCGAGCCGATGGTGAGTGGCGACACCACGGACCCTACCTCCAGGGGACACTATCACACATGCGCTTACACACACACATACACACAGCAACACACCCCCTGCCTCTGCGCTTGCCTTAACCAGCCGGCCAGAGTGGAGATGCAAGAGCGGAACCTATGCTCCAGGTTGGAAGTGTAAAATGTCATAATGCCGGGGGCACTTGACTGTATAAGCATCTTGCGCCCCGCAGACTCACCTCTCGACAACCTTAGCTGCTTACATAGTGTTACCCCCTGGCCGCCCCATGGTGGCTAGATAGCGGGCCCACAACGGCTATCCTGTTGGATAGTTATTAAGCAGCAAGTCACCATCTGCCATATTTAAATTTGTGAGAGATTTTCGAGGCAGATGTCCGTTATCTCACTCCATATCCCTGTTATCCGGCCCATTTAGCATCCCATCCTCATAGCCCACTCCAAGTCGCTTCCTTCCTGGCAATAGTTTGGCAACTGTGGGGGACTGTCCGTTAGTGTATCACAATGATACATTGAGGGAGAGGCCTCCATGGATGCAGCCATCTCACATTTAGATTAAATGGTACCAAAGGCCTCTTCAATGTTGGCTTCGACCCCATGAATGCCTTTCAAATGACCGGGTCCCTTTGGGCCCGTGACTGAAAACGGTACCTACATAATAATAATAATAATAATGTTTATTTGCATAAAGGGAACTTGAGATTAGTACGAGTACATTCAAAACGATCTTACGGCTAGTAAAAATGATTTTTTGCCTAAACTAAACTACAAAAGTAGCCTGTATTTTAGGCACAGCGTTAAAAAAGAGTACAAAAGGACTAAAATAACAATTTTATGCTTAAAAATTAAATAAAAAAATAATATTATAAATAAATTAAATAATATTGAAGAAGGCATATTATAAAATAAATGATTACTTATTAGACGATACTAAAGCATGGGGTTATGATAGTGATCTTTGTCATAAAAGTAGTTAGTATAATTTCCTAACTTATGTTATGATTTCTCTAGAATTAACGTTAATTAGTTAATACATGAAATTGCTGTAAAAGCATATGGACTATATGGAACAGGTAGACAAAGGTATTATATTTTTTTTCCTTCATGACATAATTTTCTCCTGTTTTGTATTTTTTATCTCTTCATTCAATTAAAGGATAGGCTTACTTTTTACATTTAGTTGTTGTAACTAATATTATGAAAAAAAGACATGATCTTGCTAAGTTTTATTGCCCTTCTTCTTTTCCTTTATTTTTATTTTATGAAAGTGTATTTTTCTTTATTAAATTTAAGTAAACCCAACCTTTATTTTTCCCCTGTGTATTTCCACATATTATTATTTATTACATAAAACTATTACCTATACACATAGATTATTTAATGATATCTTTCATATGTAAAAACAACTAAAAATAGCGAAAAAAAAAATACAAAGAAATGTAACTTGGAAATATAATTGATCCTAGCCATTCCCATACGGAATAAGTGCAAAATAGTATATAACAGTGGTGTCAACAATAAAATATCTTTCCTTAAATATCTTAACAGTGACCATTATTTCTTTGGATTTTATGGAAACTTTTAAGCGGCTCTACCTTTTTTTTTAACAAATGAAATTAATTTTGGAAGGTTATTTATTTTGAAACCAATTTTTATTCTTCTACAGTCTATTAAATTATTGGGATTACATTAAAAGTTAGCCTGTATATCTTTTTGCCGTGAACATATGTAGTACAAATTTACCTGTGTTTCTCTAGCGGAGGTCGAGTCGGACTCCTCGGGTCACCGGACTTGGGTCGTAAAGGGAGCGGCGGCGCTGACTTTGTCATAAAGCTGGTATCATCGACGCTCGTGACGTCACAGCGGCTGTCGTTCGCCGTGTTCGGTAGACTGCTCGACATTACGCTGCTCTGTTGGTCGCACGAGTCGTCCACAGAGTACTGGAGAATAATCGCAGTGTTTGGGTGAGTTAACAAACCAAATCATAGATTAAATATGGAAACAAGGAGGTTATAAATAGTTTAGATGCTTTGTGGTTATGAATGACACAACTTAGCTTATGAAATCATATACGGACTAACCAACGTGCTACTATATTGTTGACTGTCTTATACAATATATTTTAGTCAAAATATTTATATGCAAGATATCTCTGCAAGATATACATATACACTGTCTGTGTCAATTGGTGACCAATAAATTCACATACCACAAATTCACATATCACAATAAACACATTAAAATTATTTGTTACAATATTTTTTTATACTTTATATCCTTACAAATATTGGTGTCGATTCGGCATAACACGTCTTAACTTATTTGACAGGACTAACCTTATTTGAAGCGTCCTGTCTTTTTATTTCTTTATCGAAAATACAAGGACAGAACACTTAAATTAAGTTAGTCCTGTCAAATAAGTTAAGATGTGCTTCACCGAATCGGTACCATTGTAAACCAATCTCGTAAGATCCGACAATATCGATCTCATGTGAACTCATGCTACTCTTCCCTTTCCTCCCCCCGCCACGCCGCGCGGCGCCTAAGGCGGGGCACAGCAGTTTCGGTCAAGCTATGTGGATAATTTACACTCATAGGTAGATTCAAAATGTTAATGCTTAAGTACTTGTGCAAATTATAAAATACAAAAAGATAATATCTCACGATTGGCTTGTTATAAAGATGTCCATCATCATAGAAGCTCTCGTTTTGTTGGATGCTCTGTGACCGTTTCTCAATGGCCGGTACCGGTGGTAGTGGAGTACTGGAATCAACAATTCATATCTCAAGCAGTTGTTTCCTTAAAAAAAATGAACTTTTATCCTTAGTGAGAAGAAACCTTACTTGACAATACTCTCTGAAAGTTGCCGTCTCGCTCGCGCTAGGCCGGGTCCTAAGTTCTGTCTAAGTTGGTTGAATCGCTCTACTAAACGCCTGTAAAAATACATATTATTATAACTTTAAAAAAATAGTAGTTAAAAGATTCAAAAGAGTCTATCGAACTCTGCCTACCCCTTTGGGACACAGGCGTTAGTATATGTAAGTATGTTAAAGATTCAACAATGAAAAGGACGAGTTTCATCTAAAGCTTTGTAGGGTTGAATTTTTCCATGGGAGTACTATATTATTTTCTAGATAGATACATAACATATCTTAAATACATTTATAGTACAGGTATACTTGAAAAAAAAAACAAATATTTTTTGGTCATGGTGCTATATTCGTTACTTAGGTTATTATGTTATATATATATGTTATTAGGTTATATGTTACTATGTCATGTACTTTTATATAATATATGTCAATGTCTATTTATTTTTATTAAGGGCCTCCAAAATGCTAAACATCAGTTTTGCATTGGATTCAATTTCCTCAATGTAGATTTGTGAAAATTTGAAAATATATGGCGTGTTTTTTGAGTCACGACAATTATTAATTACACTTCAAAAATAAACATGCGTTCAATCTTCTTTTAATTATAATACTTTTAAAAAAGCATGAATTTCACGAAAAACGTGATTCAGTTTCCGTATTTCAAAACCAATTGATACGAAACTAACATACGCTGATACTTACCAGAAAGAAACATCTTTATTACATAAAGAAATTATAATGAATGTCCTAATGTAGCCGTGATTTCAAAATAACTGAAGTTTTGCGTGCGTGGCATCTGATTAGAGCAGGATGGACAGTTAAAAAACGAAAGCGTTAGAGCAGGACTGAACTTTAGCATTGTGCAGCCCCTTAAGATACTCAACCGATGCCGGGTCCAGATCGGAACCGAAATATATCTTGAGATTATTTTACAGTATTTATATTTACATCGTCATGTCTATCAGTACATTTATATTTTAAAAAAACAAAAGCTTTTGCAGTGTATTTAATTTTAAAACAATTACTTAGGTTAGGCTATAATCAGAGCAACGCCAACAAAAGCCACTGTATGTACGGACGAGTCCCCACTCGCCTCGCCTATCGTCCCCCAGTTTTGTACCGATTACTTGCGTCAATTATACAAACATTTCGAATTTTGTACTTTTATTTGTGAAAAATAACAGTACCAAACATTGAGAAGAAAGAGGGATTACAAGATTGGGCCTACGTTTTTTAAAAAGGATCATGGATAGACGAATAATGCAAAATAATTAATTTCAAAACCGTCATGGAATAACGAAATAGTACAAAATAATTCATTTGAAAACGACCAAGAATAGACGAAATATACAAAATAATCCATTTCACTTAATAGAAATATCGATCTTATCTCTTTTTTAAACACAAAGTCGGGGATAACTTCCATAAATAATAGTGTATACAGGATGGTCCAAACAGTGACGTCAAAATTTTATTTTTTAGATTCCTTGCACCTCGGTGTATCCGAAAATATACCATGTATGTTACGCGATTTTTTGTAGTTTAGAAGATATGATTTTCCTAATGTGTATTTGGGAATTTTCTACCGGAGCGGCTTTAAAAAATCGTTACTTTTTTGTAGTAAGAACTTTTGTTTTTTTTTTGCAGCATAATCATCTTGAATCATTCTTCTATGTGTAAAATAATTAACCACAAAACGTCCCATATTTTTTTAATTGAAAATTAACTGGTTGTGTTCCGTTTTCGGATTTTCGCGTAGATTATTGATTCACGTTACGACAGCAACTAAGTAACTAAATTACTACAGTTGCCACAAAATAAGAGGCCCGTTTTGACAGATAAGAACGACCATAGAATATAACTTTACATGTAATAAATGAAACGGTTAACAAATAATTATTAACTTATTGGGTTTAAAGAAAATAAATAAACGTTTTTTAATTATCACGGAGCATATTTCAAGTACTATTTTCACGCATATTCCAAAATAAAATGCAATTTTGAATTACTACACAATGTCTCAAAAACAGTTACATTCTCAGTACATTTTTTCTTAATAATAGTGTTGTAACCAGATAATCGCCTAATTTCACGGACTCAATTCGATTCCACGTGAAAATAATTAACTTGTTTTAATATTGATAAAATAATTGTAATGATCTGTAATTAGCTTTTGTGAGACCAGTACACAAAAAGCCAAGTTTAAATTTCCTTTTTTTCTGCAAATATAACCTTTTTAGATTTGAACATTTGCGTGTATTTGTAACGGTGTCGCGTATACCGAATAATATAATATAATAATTGTGCTAAATAATGTTACATACCACTTAGCTTTTAAACTTATAGTTTACAAAAACAAAATATATAGGTATATATATAAAAAACATGCATTTATTGCTTAAAGTCCCATTTTTTTTTATTAATGAATTGGTTTACAGGCAGTTTTCCATAAATCATCCTATCAATAGACAGATCGGCTGGTAAGAAATATGGCAGTATTTTTTTTATAAGGCATGGAGCAATTTTTTCATCTTGAAGCCTACATATTTTTCTTACTGGCCAGTATTTTATATCTATCAACGCTCAGATCTAATTATCAGATCTAATAAATCTAATTTGAGGTCAGTGAAGTACAACATTACAAAATATCACTGGCACGTAAGATTTTCCATTTCAGATTCTTTTCGTAGAGAAAAAAAATTAAAAGCTGGTTTTAGCACCCGAAATATCTTTCTATCACCATATTGGAAGTTGTTGTGCTCCCGTTTGTTTTTAGTGTTTTTTTTTTGTGACTTTAGGCTTTACTTTTGAACTGTTTATATTTTCTTTCACGTTGACTTTGGCAATTATGTTTATTCTGGAAATTATAACCAATAAACTTGAAAATATTTCAAACGATAACAAACTCATAATATTTTGAATCGATTTCTCGTGAGAATCGGTTGACATAGTTACCGATTTGCATGGTTCACATCCATAGATACGTTGCGATGACATATGTCAAAACGGACCTATTACATTGTGACTACTTTAAACTAAGTAACTAAACAGCAGTAGTAAACTTTAAACTTTCGCGATTTTCACACATTATTAGTATAAGATTCTGGTCTAAATCGCGTAAACATACAACATACCTTAACGGTTAACGGTTGGCTCAAAAGAGCCAGAATCCAGAGCCTAAACGGTATGAATGAATTCCGTACAGATGTTCTATTCCACCAAGTCAGTTTGGCTATGGTTGCCGTAGTGCTCACAAACGCAATTCTTTATAGTGTGCGTAACCCCGGGAACGCTACAAAACGCGCGTATCTGTACACGTCACTACTACAACCACAGCCAAACGGATTTCGAGAGATAGAACCTCTGTAATACAAATAACTTCTTTGTAAACGTTTCCCACCTTTTATTTGAAATAAGAAAGCGTCTTTTACATTTCAATACTTCGACCAAAATAAAATAAATGGACGGGCCATAGCGTACAGATTTTTGAAGTCTGTAAAGTGAGCGCCGGCTCTCACTTCATCTCTGTCTCTGTCTGTTAGAAGAGTGACACGTACGCTTATTATTACATGCCATCCAAACAACTGACGAAAAAATACCTTCTTGTGCATTTACAAAGTGCAAAAAGCAAAATAAACATAAAAATAAAAATTTGGTATTGAAGTATATATCCAATTGCTTAGACTCGTTATGAGTGAGGAAAATGTAAAGACAAGGCCCGTCCATTCATTTTATTTTGGTCGAAGTTTCAATATACAATTTAAGATATCAATCGTGTCTATTCATGTGAGGCCGAACTTGAATGGAGACTTGGCATTCCCCTTTCTATGTAGAAGTGCTGTTATAATTCATCATGTGTTCCTAAAAATTTATTATTAGGAATAAAATAAACCACCCACTGATCGCCCATCAACACAATAAAAAAATGTATATTTAGTAATTTTACTCGATCCGCAGTGCAAAGGTCAAACTTAGTACCATAAGGGTGCTATAGGAAAAAACACATGCATTTAATTAGTATGCGTAACATCCATACCTGTGTAAAGGCTTGACCTCCTCAGGCGCCAGTCGGCCGTGCAGCGCGAGTCCAGCGTCGACCACCGCTAACTGAGATGATACCAGTCTCCTCAACTTTGACGCAGCCGCCTGGAAGACGTTAATAACTCGAGATGTCACATTTATATCGATACGTCGTGTTTGGGTGAGACGGTACGTTCAAGTGTCACCAAAATAGTTACATAAAAGGGCAGAGAAAGTCGTGGGAGACGTAGCAGGCAGTCGCGATCCGCGTGTCACTTTTACACGCTCCTCACCACCCGCTTCCGTAGAAGGTGTAGAGTTCGAGACAGTAGAGAAGACGCTTGAAGTACACTGCGGGGTGCGCAGTATCCCCGCCCCGCGCAACCCCCTTCCTCGACGAAGCGACGAGAATGCAAAGTTGCGACGCCAACTATGATTAATTTCAAGCTCGCCTTTCTATACTAGCCCTATACTTTCTATACTAGCCTGTACTTTCTATAATCGGGACCTACTCTGAAGTGACAAAATTCAATCGAATATCATTCAGAAATGCGTCAGAGATGGAGGTATGCTCGACCGATAAACGATCGACCGAAACTTTGGGAGTACCGGCGGGTCTACCGCGTAATTCTCATTTTCATCAACATCAATTTGAGATTGAAATTTGTCGTGCGTGCGACGACGCCCGCCTAACATGCCATCTCTCTTGCACGCGTTGAATTTCGCATGCATTTGCTTGAAGTTGATACAAATGAGAATTACGCGGTAGAGCCCCGGGTCTGAAACGGTATCGCGCACGGGCTTGTCGATTTATTGCTAAATGTAGAAAAAGAGATGATTGTGGAGGTATTTATAGAAAGAATGATTTTTTTATAGCGAAGTCCATCGCTTTGGATACTCTAAATATGAAAAATTCAATGGTCTGAGTAACTCGATAGCGCTCTTGTCGTAAAAGCCAGGTTCGAAAGATCGCAAGTTCGAATCCTAGCCCGAAGATTTTTATTAAAATATTTGCCTTACTTAAAATTTGTTACTCTTTCATCTTTCTAGTTTGTAATGCACTCTAATAATATTTATAGATACTCTATTTTCTCTTTGGGAAATATTTCAGTTATCTTGTAATGTTTTTTTTTTCAACAATCTTAACCTAGTTACATAACTGCACAATCAATCCATAGGGTTTATCAGTGATTGCGGAGTTCGGTACTTATATTAAATTATAGTAGCAATAGGTAAGCATCTCACAACCATAGCTGGATGGTGATCGCGGTCGGTCCGCACACACACACGCTGTAAAAAACGCTGTTTAGTAGCAGAAGTAAATGTAGTGTACCTGTTCACAAGGACTTGCATTTCTCGCGAACTCACTAGTCAAGAATGCTTGTTCGTATTTGGTGATGCCACCCTGAACGTTCGCGTCTATGGTCCCTTGCAGTCGCATCGAGAACGGATTTATGTTCCGAGTTGGCTCCGCCGTGTATTGAGATATTAGGTTTCTGAGCTCCCTTTCTGTTGATTCCATTGTTTCACAGGCAAACTAAAAAACAAAAATATATGTAATTTTTTTTAAACATGTTTTCCACAGAACTAAGCATTATTAATATTTGCATAGTTTCTCACTTCAACTGGAGTTAGTTCTTCGACGGTTCTTGAGATCACTTCTGACCACCGGAGGATGCCAGGTAAAGTGTTTTCGGTCACTAAAGTCGTCCTTTCAATCCATAGGCTCTGTAAGCAAAAGCGTAAATTAAAAGTTCTGATAAAAAAGCCTAAAAGAGCGAAATCACACTTTTTTATGGATTCTACACTCAACCGCAAAGAAAACGGGTCGGTAACAAAAACCTCAATAACTTCCAAAGTATTGGAATTATCTTTGTAAAATAAATACTGTATTATAGACAATTTTATATTGCTTAAATAAAAGTCAAAGAAGTTCAAGTTTATTAAGTTTATTTTAAATAAAAGTAGGTTAAGTAAAAACATTAAAAATTAAAATTTTTCGAATAATGTGCTACGGTATCAAATATGCAATTTTCACACATTTTAGTATTTCGTATTGCCACCACGAGCTGTTAATACAGCTGTTATACGGTTTGGCATGCTTTCCACTAGATTTCTGAGCCGATGCTGAGGAATATTCTCCTATTCCTCTCTCACTGCTTCTTTTAAGTGTGATTGGACGGAAATTTCGCTGGCGTACACGTCGTCCCAGTTCGTCCCAGGCATGCTCGATGGGGTTCAAGGTTATTTTATAAAGCTAATTCCAATACTTTGGAAGTTATTGAGGTTTTTGTTAAAAACCCGCTTTCTTTGCGGCCCAGTGTATTATCTGTCATCGTGTCTATCTGGGCTCAACATTTCAGCTGGGTCGATGCAGGTTTCCATTTGGTTTAAGGGTGGGATGCTGAGACACCAGGAAAAATAAAGAAATGTTTAGTAACGCCATATTTCGAAAAATCACGTAGTGCATTAAATAAAGAGATTAGGGTAACAGACTAATCCCTTCATTAGACAGATTTCAACATAGCTATGCCCGATAGAAAAAATATTGCAAGTTGTTGAGACAAGGACTGCATGTAGTGACAATGTTGTCTTCGGGATGGAATCGGGGATTATGAGGGAGTTGTACGACAAATGACAGTGGGCAAACTTGTATGGGAGTTGGTCCAAGCACCGACAAAATTAAGATATATATTATGTTAAATAAAAGGACATAATGTAATCCTCAAGCAAGTAGAACCCCAACAATATAACAATATAAAAATAAAATAAAATGGTGATTTTTACATTTGCAAAATCTTTCTTCAGGGCCCCGTGTAAATTACAAGAACTGAAGTATGGAAGGTTGTAAAACATAATAATTCATATCTCGAAATCTCTCGGATAGATTTTGATGGGGTTCTGTTTGCTTGAGGACATCATTATGTCCTTTCATTTAAAATATGTCTTGATCTTGGCGGCACTTAGACCGAATTTGCCCACTATCATTTACAAAAATACAACGTTGTAGGTTTTCGTGTATGAAGTTCACAAGGCGTGGATAGAATATATTTTATCGTTTGTTTTTAACGACTGGGTAATCTCTGGTAAAGCAAGCTATATCATGATATTTAAACGACGTAGTAAAACAAGTTAAACTATAGCCCGATTTCAGATTTGAGAATTTCAAGTTAAGCTGTGCTTAGCGATGAAATGCAGCGCTGTGATTGGCTCATTTGTATCTAAGTATCAAATCAGGAACTGAGGACTAGTAATAGTAACCATACTGAACTTCGCCATGTTAATTTTGCCACAAGTTGAGAAAAACATTGCTTTTTTCCGTCCCTTTTATACAAATTTCAAACATAAGATCACTATTCTAGTGACCAGAACAGAAAAGGAATCCTTCGGTTATTGGACATGTAGAGGGGATGAATGAAAGTAGAGTGAGGAAAGAAATTTATGGTGCGCAAGTGGAAGGTACAACTCATAGACAATACAGCCCAGAAAGACGTATATTGTTCAACATCTTGCGTACAAATATTTTCAATCTTACATATAGCGCCACAAACATTATCTTTCCTGAAGACGAAGACTCTAACGTAATCAATATAGAAGCCATTTTGGTTTGGCCTACCGAAACATGTAATTTTGGAGTGGCGAATTGTATCTGCTGGTTCTGTTGACAGAAATCGAGAGCCTGTTATGAGGAGTCTGTAGACTGTATTCGTCTATGGTACAACTCGACTAGGCTGTCCTAGAAGGACGTATGCTGACCAAATTGGCAACATACTGAAGAAGGGCCATGTCAAAAGTACCCGGAATAAAAGAGCTTGTATGACTAGATTGGTGGATGTGGAAGAGGCGAAAGAGTTGTGTCTGGATCGTAGCAGATGGAAATCTGTAGTCCCTGCCTATCCCTCTGGGAGACAGGCATGAGTTGAGTATGTATGTATTTGATTAGTTGTATCATAGCCAAGATACCTTGAACTCGTTCTCCTTATCAATGGGTGGTTTGTGCAGCGGCCGGTCACAGAGGAACGTGTCGACCTCGTTGCACGCGTAGAATCGCTTCACTTGTTCCGGCGCACCCGAAGGCCACACACGCCGTGACGCCACCGGCTTCACGTTGCAGATTTGTATGTCTGTGTTGGAATCAATATAGCTGTTAAAGTCTACCTATCGAATGATGCATGGGTGAATGGTTTTTCGTACAACTAAGTATAAAATACATGTACCAAGACCTGACGTTACCAACAATCCCTGATGAAATTAATCAATACAGCAAAAACTATCAAGATAGTTGTCACCCAAACGAACTAGCATCGGTTTTTGTCACAAGTAGTGGCGTATGCTACAGTCGACTAAAGAGGAAAAATGTTTTAGACCAGTCATAAAGTTAGTACAGACCTAGTGCGCAAATATACACTAGGAAGAGAAGCCAAGAGGATGGGGGTCGGTGGATCTCACACTGCATTAGTCACATAACCTACAAATATCCTTGTGGATGACAGAAGAGTTGCTTATTGTAGCTGATAATCTACAGATTGCAATGGTGCACAAAATAAGTGAAAAGAAAGAAAAAAAAACGAAGGAATGGCATGACTCTGTTTTATTGCAAAAAGTTTTTTTTTCTTGTTTTTTTCTATCTGTCTAGACGTTCTTGTCGGTGAGGTAACAACTATTCTTCTCTCTCTCGCTAATGATTTGACCTTTTGATATGACATAACATTAACTTTCTCCTTCACTATTTAGAGTAAAGTGGGTTCGTCTTCCTTCTTTTAGCATATGATAAACAGGGCACTGATCAAATATTCATAAAACAGTTTAAATCTTGTTGAATACCTATGTAGGAGACGACTGCCAGCAATCTTTTTACGAAGCAAAAACGAGTAAAAAGGAGAATATGCTTTTGATTTGATAAGGTCAATTATTATAAGACGATTGGTGTCTATAGGCGGAAGTTAGATATTTCTGCACCTATTTATGAAATCCACTGTTTTACATACATACTCTAACATTCAAATAAATATGGATATCTCTATTCATTTTCTTATAACTAGAAAATCTACTGATATAGTTTAAAATGGTTTTCGGAGTTATCTAGGTAGAATTTATGGTTGTTTTGGAAAGGGAGCTAAACAGTAGGGTGTGTCGATTTTCCACTTTTTTCGAAATTCATATTGTAATGGTTAAATCAGCGAGCAGAGGATGTCGTCCAATATTTTTATTTTTTTTATTTTAACGTTTTATATATCCTTTCAACTAATTTCACTATTACGACATGAAATTAGAAAAAAGTAGAAAATCGACACACCCTATTAAACAGCAACCAATTCAGTGACACAATTCGGTGTAAAACCGGGCGGTGTCTATCAGTAAACAAACGAGTAAAGTACATTGCGGAGCCGATGATGGTGTCATCGGGTGGACGATTTCTATCGTAAACAAATGAGTGAAGTACATTGTGTGTCGGAGCCGATGATGGTGTTGTCGGGTGGAGTGCTGCGCATCGATATGTGCGCGGACGATGTCTATCAGTAAACAAACGAGTGAAGTACATTGTGCATAGGAGCTGATGATGGTGTCGTTGGGCGAGTGCTGCGCATCAGTATGTACGAGGACGATGTGTATCAGTAAACAAATGAGTGAAGTACATTGTGTATCGGAGCCGATGATGGTGTTGTCGGGCGGAGTGCTGCGCATCAATATGTGCGCGGACGATGTCTATCAGTAAACAAACGAGTGAAGTACATTGTGCATAGGAGCTGATTATGTTGTCGTTGGGCGGAGTGCTGCGCGTCAGTATGTACGCGGAGGATGTCTATCAGTAAATAAATGAGTGAAGTACATTGTGTATCGGAGCCGATGATGGTGTCGTTGGGCGGAGTGCTGCGCGTCAGTATGTACGCGGAGGATGTCTATCAGTAAACAAATGAGTGAAGTACATTGTGTATCGGAGCCGATGATGGTGTCGTTGGGCGGAGTGCTGCGCGTCAGTATGTACGCGGAGGATGTCTATCAGTAAACAAATGAGTGAAGTACATTGTGTATCGGAGCCGATGATGGTGTCGTTGGGCGGAGTGCTGCGCGTCAGTATGTACGCGGAGGATGTCTATCAGTAAACAAATGAGTGAAGTACATTGTGTATCGGAGCCGATGATGGTGTCGTTGGGCGGAGTGCTGCGCGTCAGTATGTACGCGGAGGATGTCTATCAGTAAACAAATGAGTGAAGTACATTGTGTATCGGAGCCGATGATGGTGTCGTTGGGCGGAGTGTTGCGCGTCAGTATGTACGCGGAGGATGTCTATCAGTAAACAAATGAGTGAAGTACATTGTGTATCGGAGCCGATGATGGTGTCGTTGGGCGGAGTGCTGCGCGTCAGTATGTACGCGGAGGATGTCTATCAGTAAACAAATGAGTGAAGTACATTGTGTATCGGAGCCGATGATGGTGTCGTTGGGCGGAGTGTTGCGCGTCAGTATGTACGCGGAGGATGTCTATCAGTAAACAAATGAGTGAAGTACATTGTGTATCGGAGCCGATGATGGTGTCGTTGGGCGGAGTGTTGCGCGTCAGTATGTACGCGGAGGATGTCTATCAGTAAACAAATGAGTGAAGTACATTGTGTATCGGAGCCGATGATGGTGTCGTTGGGCGGAGTGTTGCGCGTCAGTATGTACGCGGAGGATGTCTATCAGTAAACAAATGAGTGAAGTACATTGTGTATCGGAGCCGATGATGGTGTCGTTGGGCGGAGTGCTGCGCGTCAGTATGTACGCGGAGGATGTCTATCAGTAAACAAACGAGTGAAGTACATTGTGTATCGGAGCCGATGATGGTGTCGTTGGGCGGAGTGTTGCGCGTCAGTATGTACGCGGAGGATGTCTATCAGTAAACAAATGAGTGAAGTACATTGTGTATCGGAGCCGATGATGGTGTCGTCGGGCGGAGTGTTGCGCATCAGTATGTGCGCGGACGGGTACTGCGTCTGTACGCGCTGGGTAAACGCGCCGATGCGTTCGTAGTCGTAACCTCGGTACACAAATTGTTTGTTCTGGAACAATACATCGTAAACAAAAATTTGTTGATAAAAATACACGTCTGTACTTTAACACAAAATAGTAAACTCTCGTATTTCATGTATGCGGAGATTGACGTAAAGTCCAACAAAAACTTCCTTACATAAATGTTATATAAACGAATAACCGTAAATTAAAACAAGTGTATTTAAGGCACAGGTCGAGCTATTATTTTTAAATATTACGCATTTTAAAGTGAGTTTATCCGTTCATCTAACATTTATGATGTCAACTCACTGTAATTTCATAATCATGTCTGTAAAAGGTGTTGCTATTATAAGAAATAAATAAAAAATTTGACATATTGTATTCTTAGATAAAATATAAACAATAAAATGAAAAAATGTGAATTAGGTATTTGACTTTTACCTATATTTCAACCACCAATGTTGACTGATAATAATTAGAAATAAAAATTATATGACGAAATATGTTTCACTTTTTTTCACTTTCTACATTTTATTATAATTATACAGGCTGTATAAAGACTGCGACGTTTAAATTAAACCACATAATCTTATGATCATACAGAACAACTCTCTGAAGGAAAATACACGCGCAAAACGTCAGAAAAAAGTTCAACTGTAACCTTAAGGCTTTAACTCGCAGGAGGAAGGTCTATTTTAGAACGTTGCGCGTGAACAGCTGTTTCACGGACGACGCTGCCTCTAAAAAAACACCCGTATCTCGGTGCGTTAGGGTTCACGCATTTTGTTTGAAACTCAAATATTTCCTTAACTAATGGTTTGCGCGGGTATGTTTCTTGAGGAAAGGGGTTCAGTATGATTGGTAGAATAAGTAGTTTAGTTTAAAGGTAGCAGTTTGTTTATACCTGTTATATATTTTTAATAATAAACTACTTACCCTCACAAACAGCGGACACCCTTTCCCGTAAAAGCCAACTCTAAAGTACTCAGGTTCGGGTCGTAGTTCGGGAGTCAGCACCGAGTCTAAGAAAGTCGCGTGTTGTCTGAGCGTGTGAGCGAGACGCGCATAGTCACAGAGTTTTGTCTCGTACAGCGTTGCTAGCTCTCGGAGGAGCGGTAGCCCTTTTTCCCAACACTGAAATAATGTAATATCATTGAAACTCATGTGACGGGAGAGGGGGGGGCATACTCAATAATGGCAAAGAGACCGTTATGGAAGTGTGTCAATACTTCATTTAGAGTAATTCAAGATTTTTATGACGTTCTTAAGTATACTGACAATAATCCGTACTTATGAATGCAAATGTATGTTTGTTGGTTCATCCTTCTTTCACACAGCAACGGAGCAATGAATAGACGCGATTTTTGCATAGACATTAGACTTGCACAAAACACTGCTTCTTAAAGACATGTAATGAAGCATTTCATTTCGTATCGAGTTACACTACATTACACCATGACACCAAACATGACCTGAGATGAGAAATGAGATGGTATGTTTGGTTGTATAGTACGTTTCAAGTACCAAGACCCTATTGCACTAGAAACTTAACAATGGGGCTCATAATGTTTGCCTTTTGTTATCTTTTGTTATCCTATTGTTAACGCCTAATGACCGTCTAAAGTGCAATGGGGCCTTGGTATTTGAAACGTACTATACGCCGCGCTGTTATACTGTACGCTTGCTTTAGTAATAATATGACGTGACATAAAGTTGATCTCCTTTCATACTTAAACAAGATCACACAAACAAGTCGCACATTATTTTTTTAAGCGCAAAACGTAAATTATCGTGCACTAGCAAGCAAACAATAAAAGGGACTGACAGGCTAAGGTAAGTGTCATGTGAGAGTTGTGATTTAAAACATTACGTGCGATGGTGCCAAAGAAAAATAAACTTATTATTAATACGGTTCTAAATAAAAGTCCAATTATCATCACATCGCACATCGCACCATCGCAGACATCGCATCGCAGTGCAAGTTTCGGTTTCCGGGCCAGAAAAAAATAAACCTTGTTGAAATAGCAATACAGTTCTTAATCGTAATAAAACGCCAACCATACCACAGCGCGACGAACCGAAGTTCCTGTGGACGGCGCCGTGAGTTCCCTCTCACTCGCACCAAGAATTAATTTGAACGAACGAACGATGCTACCAAAGTTCTCTTGGTGGAGACTCGGAACAGATCATCACGCGTGCACCGCGCGTCATGTCATGTGTATGTGTCATGGTGTCATGGATGATCGGTCGAGGAATGTGTAATGAAATAGAACGCGGTCGTGAAATGTAGCGTGTAATGTATCAATCGCATTACTTGCACATGTCTAATAGACATAGTTTATGCGCCGGAGAGTGACATAGGCTACTTTTTATCCCGGAAAAATGCAAACTAAATTAGCGCGGGTGAAGCCACGGGCAAAACTTAATTAATATGTTGGAACAACTTGGAACTAAATACAAGATAATCAATAATAATAAAAGAATAAAAACAAAGCATACTAATTAAATTACGAAATCAACGGTCGTGGGACCTGGACTTACTAACCTTTCCTCTATCAAAGTACTGTAACACTTGGTTGTAGATGGTCTCCTTGCGTTTCCACTCCGGAACTTCCGGGTGATCCGGGTCGACGCCGATCTGGTCGCTTTCCCAGCTCAACGTTTCACCATACAGCTAACAACAGTGTTTAGAAATCTTTATTGTCCGCTAACAATAAATAATAGGAAATTCAAGGTAGTAAATGAGAACAAATTCAGTGTACAACTGCATGCATATTACTAGACCTTGAAACTTTTGACGAAAACGAATAAAATAACGTTCATATATCGGAACTAACATCGATAGTGCAAGAACTTTTGTTGTTTTTATTTTGTTTTATTTTTAAATTCATATTCTTCTTTTTTGTTACATTTTCGGTTGTATGCACACGTTTTTTTATCCTTGTCTAAATTGTATCATATAGTGTTAGTGTTAACTAGTTTACGTTTAATTAAGTAGTAGATATGGTATTAGTGAGCAGAGGTGGTTAACAGAAGTTGTGACGTCATCACCAGAGCCAACACGGCTAGTCCTGGTTTCTCTCCGCCACCGACGACCCTCTCACAAGATGAAAGATGTTAGTTTAGTAATAGCATGCAGTGTTTGCCTGTTATTGGATTTCCACTCTCTTATTTATTTTTCAATGCACTGTGCTCGTAAAGGCCCACATTTTATGCATCAAAACCGAACAGAAAGTCGATTATTTGCCCTAGGGCTTTATTATTTTTTTTTTTTATTTATTTACAATGGTTGGCTAACCTGCAGCGTTTTCTGTGTACCATAAATGTAATACTTTTTTCCACTGTTTAACGGCTCTGGATACAGTACTTTTGAGCCAATCATAATTTAAAGTTCACAAGATTATCTTTGTTTTATTTCCTCACACTATGCATTGAAAAACGTAGTATGATAAACGGGCGTAAGCGCAATCAATTACTCGGTTACGTTTAAAACACTCGCTACGCTCGTGTTTTAAATCGTTCTCGTAATTTATTCCTTTTCGCCCTTGTAGTATAAACTACTATTAAGTTAATATGATTGGATGTCTTATAGTGTAATATCTGTTGGTAAACCTAATAAATAAATAAATAGTTCTTCATTTTGATATATCACAATGTTATTTATAAACGAAACGAATCAACAAAAAGGCTAAAAAACACTCTACTGGATTATTAATAACGTTATATAGGTAAATGCTGCATATTACCCACCAATAGTGTGCACCCAGCTTCAATAAAGTTGTCTGAAGAGATGTGCAAATCGTGGAGCTTGTACACATATCGCAGATACATCTCCTTGCGGTCGATTTCGTTCTTGTAGAAGCTCTGAAATATAACAAATATTCGTTTCTTGAAACTCTAAGTTATATGAAATTTTAGTCAAATGGGCGATAAATGTGATAAATTAATTTTGACTGTTAGGATTTATGCAGGGATATTGATAAAAATATCAATTTCTTGATAAACGTATTTATCAAACAAAAACACAGTAGACACGAAATAAAGGCAAAAAGCAAAAGAGCGCACCAAGCGGCCGGAAAAGGAAAACACCAGCCTTTTTGCCTTTTGCCCACGGCCCGCACTGAACTAGAGGGATAACAAATACCTACCATTACCGAGTATTCCATTATACTCATAATTTTAATTTATTAAATTTTTTCTTAGGTGGTGACTGCGTCGTGATGAGGGAATGAGTGAGTTAATGAGTGAGTGAATTAATGATTTCAGTGAATGAGTGTGTGAGTGAGTGGGAGATCGTATTCGTAAGTGAGTAAGACTCTAAGTTACCAGCAGGTTGACGGTGGCCTGTATGCGCTTGTCGCGGTGCTCGGCGCCCTGCATGACGGCGCGGTAGTCGAGCAGGCGCTCCAGCAGCCGCGTCACGCAGCCCACGAACGCGGCTCCCGCCTCACGCCAACCTTCCGTTGACACTCGTTCCATAAGACTGAAACACACGTAATAAATGTTTTATGTAAAACTATGGAAAAATTACGGATAATCTCTAGCTCGACAAATTCGGTACGGAAGAGCGTATAAGGCAGCATTCCGTTTGCATCGCGCGTATCTTTCACCAACATAACATATTCAAATAGCTGTTTTGAACTTCAAAATTAAAACAATAAACAAAGACGATACTCGTAAGAGATTCGAACTAAATTCTTTTCCATTTTGATTGCTTACTTTGTATTCTGATGCTGTAGATGCACAAAACGGAATAAAAACAAAGGTCAAAAGTAAGTCGCATTTCAACGCTCCCGGCAATCTCCCGCGTCGCTCACAGACGCGCACGATATTGTAAAGTAAAACCTATTCAGTCGGTATAAACAAAATATAGAAACATTTACCAGAAGAAAAAAGGGAGATTATTTCGAAAGAACATTTAATTATAAAAACAATTTCAGTTCGTTTTTTTTTTTAATTTTCACTTGATACCATCGCTTTAGATGGCGAATAGGCCTATGTACAAGCGAATAGAACGGACCTTGTTATAAGTTAGTTCTAAGTCGGACAAAAAACACAAAGATACAACCACAATAATCTGCGATGTATATCAACGATGTAACAATAAAAACATAAAAGATTCTACTACAATGTACTAAAGTACAACAACCAGACAACATTGAAACATAAATACTAATACTTACACAGAACTCAAGTGCTCCCTGAATGAACAGCGTGAACAATAGAAATATTATGTAGATTTTATCTTATTAGTACACGTTCACAAATAGAACGCCGTTGGACAAATGTTATTGCACAAAAGAATTCTAAATGACTAGTTGTCTGTACACATTATGAAGAGAGCATAAGTCACTATAATGAAGTGCAATAATAAGTATTACCTAAACGTTGTACCAATATAATATGGGACATAAGTCAGACCAACACTGTCCGACGCTGGATAACACATACCTATATTCACACCTGTCTCCGAGAGCGGTAGGCAGAGACAACAGATCTCCATCTGATATAATGTAGTCGTAATAACTGACTTTAAGGGGCATGCATCCACCAACAACCTGTGTCAGTACAAATATCGATAGAAACTATATTGAAATAACGTTCATATCAGCGCGCATTGCATTAGACGATTGCTGCGTCTCCGGATAGCGCACAATAGAAGAAATTAATACGGGACGCGATGGAGGGAATTTTTTTTTTGTAGATCTAAAAATTGTATATAATTTGATATTTGGTGAAAGTATCATAAAAATCGCTTCGGGCATTCGGAAGAAGTAAGAGCATTTTTGCGAAAATCATGTTTATTCCATTTTTTTTTGTCAAAAATATCAACAGGTAAAATAAAATGTTAATCTTGAAATTTATATCCCGGTTCAGAGCTCCTCACATCCATGTTTACTTTTCTTTCTGCGTTTCTATACTGCAATGATGTAATGTTAATTAAAAATTTATTTTTGACTTCATTATGCCTATCATATATTATTTTTAAAGTTTTTGAACCATCCGTATGTGAGGAGTAGACCTTCAAAGACAAGTCCAAATTGCAGTTGGAGTATAACAGGTATTACGCATCTGAGTTTGATCCCAGCAAAGACACGACAAATGTCTGCCCTTGTCGTCGAGACTGTCGCCATCTACTGGTAGTTAAAAAAAAGAAAAAGGAATCCCTCAGACTTATAATAAAAAGTGGAGGACCACAGCTTCGTGTACACGTATTTTCGAAATTCTTCCAGCCATATAAAATGCTACATAGTTAGTTTGGGCACAGATGAAAATAATAGTACTACGTACAGAAAATCCACTCTTCGAAGACACACAAAGAAAAAGCTACTCCCTCACTATACGGCAATAAAGTGCAGTTCAGCTTGCACAGCGCTACATGGCTAAAATTGTATTCACCTTGGAGGCTCTTTATACCGCGTAACCATCCATTCTCAACTCACTGAGTATTTCGCATGGGCGGGCTGCCGTTGTACTTGTAGCTTCTTGTAGCCTTCTCAGAGTGGAATAAGCCTGGTTCGGTTCAGCAAAAAAGGCGGGCGTGAAGTTAGTCACAGATGGCATTGCAGTTATTGGTGGATACATGGGGGGCCATGGCTCCCCCTCCAAAACGCCCAATAATGTTATACTATACGTTTGACTCGACTTTTTGATTCGATTCGGGTGTATTTTTACGTTATTTTTTACTTGGTGATAAACCCTGTCAGAATGCCCCCCTCCCCCAAAATCAAGTCCTGGATCCGCCCTTGGTCACAGTTGCCCATTCTCGGAGCTACTGTGGGGTGAACGCGGGGGGAATGCTGCGCAGATGACACCTAACTTCACGCGTCCTGGCCCGTAATGTAACAAGAATGTAAAGCGACTTACACAGTATCAAACAGCCTCCTATAATGGTCGTCAGCCTTATTGTCAGCCACAAGCGAGTCCAGTTTGTCGACGAGCGCCGCCTCGGTCCGCCTGGCGGAGCCGGTGGCCGCTCGCTCCGCCGCCATCAGCGAGACGAGGGCACCGAGCGCGGCCCGGCGTAGCTCTCCCACGAGGGTGATCTCGAGGAGAGCTCCCACCGCGCCAGGCACTAAGTGGAGCTGGGCTGGCCCTGGAGAGTAACGATCATGTTTTAGACTTGATTTTTTTTGTCATTTCAATTAACTCCAATTAACGCGTATCTCCTATTAACAAGCCTATAAATGTTCACATAAATAGTGTAAAGTAAAAGGGAGCTTTTTCTGCCTACAAACTATTATGTAGTTTGGTAGAATTATACACAAATATGTATGAATGTTCATGTGAAATGCGTTTTTTTTTATTATTATTATTATTATTTGGAAAAACGCAAATACATACATAAAAATGTTATTTAAAAACAAAATTTCAAAAAAGAATTTACTATCTCTGTTATGTTTTTAGGCATAAACATCAAAGAAATTCTAGATTTATTATTAAACGGCTGAGTAAATTTTTCTAAAATCAATTTCGCCTGTCTACGCACGGCGCGCGTGGAGGAAATGACTGACTGATCTATCAACGCCCGGACCAAACGGCTGGACCTAGGAACAATAAGTTTGGACTGTAGGTCCTTTGTATGACGTAGACATCCGCTAAGAAGGGATTTTAGGAAATTCCCACGAGATCGGGAGAAACGAGATCTACTACAGATTGAATTATACTACAGATTGAATTTTCAGTTACTTAAGCACTTAATGATGATGTAAGAGGTAAAAATCAACAGTTACCGAGCCGGCTCCACACAGCGAGTACTTGCAGGCCGGCGGAAGCGCGCATGCGCGGTCTGTCCGGGCCACGCCCCGCCCACCGCTCCGGCTGTAGCGCGCTCGACGTCACTAGCGCGACGCCTAACTCCATGTACCCGGACCAGAGCTGAAATCATCCAAGTAAATATCTAATCCACGAGGGACTGGTCTGTAAGGTGACTTTGGTTTAGGAACAAGTAATTTTGCGTGATTTATGTGCTTATTCCCATATTGACCGACGCAACAAGGGGACAAAAACAATATTTTCTTATTTCCAAATAAAAAATACTTTACAATTGACTGTATATCGTGTGACCAAAATAAAAGAAAAATAATTTCTATAAGTACGTGCGTTTACTTGGAGCTCGGTACGACAACAAGATCGATTGCTAATGCTAATTAACTTAACAAACATCGGCACTACTAGCGCCATCTATGATTCTATCAATGAAGCTCGATACAAAATGGTTAACAAATTACTAGGTAAATAAGCAAGTTATCTGATAGATAACGCTGTGCTTAACATTGACTCAAATTAACAGAATTTACTATGTATTTAGTTTTTTTTTTTAATCAGTTGTACTATAGAAGGGTATTTAGTGTTATTGTCTTATAATGTTGCTCAGCTTTCTTTTTATCACCATATTATGCTAGTACCCCATTCCAGACCTACTAATAATTGAGATGGTATTTCTGTTTACGTGTCGGATGTGACGTTACCCCCCACAACGGCGCGTTTTAATCCAGAGGGCCTATTATGTATTTTTAGTTGACAACTGGACTGGGTGCGTATCATCAAAAACATATATGTTCGCACTTGAAATGATGACATAGTTCGTAAATTGTTTAATACCCACTAAAGGCAATTTTAAGTTTCGATTTTATCAATGTTCTTGATGTCCAGTTGGCACATAATAGAGGGGCAGGTCGACGACAGATGTCAAAAACCGGAAGCGGCAATTGGAGCGCGCGCGCCTTGCTTCTTCATTAGCTTTTCTGTTTCCGTTTGATGTAGACGTGTCAAGAAGAATATCAACTAGAAACTTCTGATTGATGCTCGTCTTATAGACAAGATTAAAAACTTAATCGACACATGTTTATTCATGAGCCCTTACTTCTGGTCTTTCTTAAGCAACTGGTAAATTACAAAAGAGTTGTAACTAATTGAAGACGATCCAAAATTCGAAAATCACTTACATGTGGTACGCTTATTCTAGTCCACAGGTATTTGAAATTATTTATGTATGTAAGCTCAGCACACTGGCTTACCTTTAAATAATATGATGAGCATTTGTCACAACGGCCACCTGCGCAAAATGTGTCGCAAATTCAACCTCCTGCGCAAAGAGGTAGTCTCGTTTCGAGATATGTGGAGCCCGTGCGCAACGTGGCCGCCCACAGCTCCGCCGGCGCGGCGCCTTCGCAAGGCCGAAAACGCCAGGCGGAGCAGTCGTTTCGTGTTTACTGCGGCAGTAACTAACGGCCGCAATAAAATATTAATCTTTCCTTAAATTGTAACTAAATTATTATTTATTGAGGATATGCACATTGGCGTTTTAATCCAGCAGCCGATAATAAACAAGTATTAGTAGGGTTGGAACGGGGTAAATATGCATAATGACAATTTTATTTTCTGCTAAAACTGATTACGTACCTGAGAATCAAACTGAGGCGGCTCTTCTCCCATGAACCTCTCGAGCAATGGTTTAGCGAGATCCTGCAACGCCGTCAGTAATACCTTGCAGCTTTGTACCCGCAACACCATCCAGTCCGCAGGAAAAACCTGAAAGTAAACAAATATCAAATCCATTCACTACCGAAGAAAGCTTCGCTAAGCGAAAAGAAGCTTTTATTAGATGATAATAAGATCGAAAAGTGCGATTGCGTAATTTTCTTCGGTATTACATATTTCTGTACATTTTACCCCGGAACAAGTGTTTTAAAATGACAAGCGAATGCCGCTTTATGTTATTCCTACTTGGAGACAAACGTGTTCAGGTAAAATAAAAAAAAACTGTAATTTTGCAGAATATCTGTCAGACAAAATTGAACTCTGCGCTTTTCTAATAGGAATCAATCCTTACGTCCTGTTCAATGAGATGTCTGAACACGAGGAATGCTCGCATCAGGAAGTCTTTCAACGGTTTCCGGTCGTGCGGGTGCGGCGCCAGATGGCTCCATAGTCGCTGGTAGTGCGCTGGTTTCAGTAGTTCCATGCAACCGAGCAGACCGGCTACCATTGAACCCTGAAAAGCGAAGATTTCTCAATGTATGCGTATGTACACAACGAATAGGTTCCGTCAATAGAGGTGTGATGTGATTTGGTTGACAACATGCATTTTTAAGATTTAAAATTGTAAGACTAGATTGATGGATGTGGTAGAGGCGAAATAGGTGTGTCAAGATCGTAGCACAGGGAAATCTGTAGTCTCTGCCTACCCCTCTGGGAGACAGGCATGCGTATATGTATGTATATATGTTAAAAATTCTTACGTCAACGAAAATTTTCTGTTGTTTTTCCGGGTCCTACAGAAATTCAGTTTTTAAAAGGCAGCCTTTTATCACAGACATTGAATATCTGTGCCTTTTATTCTATTTGTGGAGTTTTCATAGATACCATCACACCATTTTTATTAGACTGTAGTCTAATATAAATGGTGTGATGGTATCATGTCGTACGTTTTGACAGCTGTGTTTGAAAATAGATGTAATCTCTTCAAAAATATAAAAGAAATAAATATATATATATTGCTACATAGAGCACTTATTTTATTTTATTTTATTTTCTGTTTAATTAAAACATTATATAAAAATGATTTTCGAAATATATTTCGGCCCACTTTGGGGCCGGCGTCAGTCGAATTAAAAACGGTAAATGACATAAAATATATACAACCTTTTTATAAGGTTGTATATATTTTATGTCATTTACCGTTTTTAATTCGACTGACGCCGGCCCCAAAGTGGGCCGAAATATATTTCGAAAATCATTTTTATATAATGTTTTAATTAAACAGAAAATAAAATAAAACAAAAATATAAAATTTAGATTCAAATTAAACAAAATTTTATCTTACCAGCACAGGCGAATTCCCGCCAATCAGATGCAAGACCGTCTCGACAAGCACGTCCAGCGTGTTCGTACACAACACGTCAACGTCCGGATCGAACTCGTCCGGGTCCGGGACGTCGTCTTCCTCCTCTCTCTTCCACAACAACGCTACCAGCTCGGAGAGCATCTCGGCGCACTGGCTGAGCTCGTCGCGCCGCGCTAGGTGCACTCGCAAGTGGTGGCAGGCCGTTCGTAGCACAATGTTGCGGGCTTCTGTGGATTAAAAGTATATCGCGTTGATAAAATAATACCTGTATTCATCGTTCGCGACCCTACGGTTAAAGCATAAATTCCCGCGTTTAGTTTTTCAGTCAAGTAAAAAAATACAAAATAATAATCACCGGACTCTATTTGATAGCTGGCTGGTTGCATATACTTGAGACGCGATTTTTCGTATAAAATCATCTACTGGTTTCGTTATAATCTCTCCATAGGTTTTTTCATCTTTATCGGCATTATTGGTGCACTTATTTTCATAGCGTGTCCAAGGGCGTACGCAGGGGGGCAGGTAGGGGCAGCTGCCTCCCCTGGGCAAAAATAGCCCCCCCCCCCCCCCCCCCTGGAGTATGAGACAAGCAAGGTATGTTTTAAAATTGATATCTCGCTTTACACTGAAAACTAACTATTGTCTTAAAAACATACTGTAGGTAAGTTATATACATAGGGACTACTGAAAATCCCCGGAGAGAATTTTTTTAAAGATAAATTTAATATAGAAAATACATACGTAGTGTTCAATAATTTGTTTGTCTTTTTCGTTTTAAAACCTATGCCTATGTTATTGAGTTTCTGCCCTCCCCCTGAGTGAAATCCTGCGTACACCCTTGGGCGTGTCTAATCTTTTGTCCGCTAACACAAGTGTACTGTGAATTGTGAATGTACATTTGTTGTGTAAGCGGTCTGTGATCACAGTCTGTGATCCGCTTTGAGCATAAAGATGAATAAGATTGACACAAGTCAAATTATTGGCAAAAGTCCTATATGAACCGATCGCAATGGGTCTTTTCGGGACAAATCAATGTTTTAGGCATACAACATTTTATTTAGGAACTTGTCACTTATTCCTCCGGACTAATATCACGATCGCTACATATTGACTGACATACTAGGAGTATGATACTCCGGATAATTTATACCGAGACACCCACCAACAAATGCATCCGCTACAATAAGTAGTAAGTAGTATGAATTACCTGGATCCTGCCCCAAAGGCCCCTTCAATATCTCATGCGAGGCGGACAGTCGAGCCCTGGCCAAAGCGGGAGGAGCATTAGCTGCAGGCGCGTCGAGCAAGGAGGATGACACGCGAGCGGCCTCCACCGGTCCGAGCGCTGATGCGACCTCCTTAGCCACGTGGACCCATGACGTCATCAGTGCTACCTGCAAGATTTGTGTACGGAATTATAAATCAGTCCAGTGTACGTCGCACGTAATATAAGAATTCTGTCAATATCAACCCAGACATTTTTGAGGGTGACAGTCTGCAGGTGATGGCAAAAATTTCAAGAATTTATTTTTTCACAACACCTTACAAACAATATACTAATAGAACAACACATACCTGCGCAGGCGCCAAATGCTGCGTGTGCGGATGCTGCGCTAACGCAACCAACGCATGTAAAGCCGCCCTGACGTCTCTTTTGAAACTTTCTTCGTATTGGCCGCCAGTCGCTCTTGCAAACAGTTGCCGCGATCGGACAGCCAATCGGAATACGACGCCAAGCGACCGCAAACACTTTCTAATTGGCTCCTGCCCTTCAGCGCCAGCCGCCCATTCGGCGCAATGTTGGACGGATGATAAGAGGCCCCTGGAATTTAAATTACACTCTTAACCCGTCCTCTTATCGATAACAACTGAGGCACAATTTCATGTCGGACTAATTGATCTTGTTAATAACCTATTTTGCGTTGTTGTTAACAATTTCGCCTCAAATCCCTGGAAGGGTCAATTATTATTTCCTTAATAAGACGACTTTTAACTGATGGTTTCAAGCAACTTTTCAAGTTTATGCGTGTAAGCGGAATGACATACGAGTAGAAAGAATTTAAGTCAAATGAATTCGTTCGGGCGGCTCTGTACAGTTATTCTTCTGTTACATTATTTTTAGGAATCCCTCGAAATATGGAAGGTCGGAAGCTCTTATAACGAAGATTCGGTAACTCTGAATTTGGGAATCCTAGAAACATGATGAAAATCTTCGTTGACGGAGCATTATTTGTTAATCAAAACTAAAAGAATGTATATGTCACCATACAATTGTAAAATCCTATTGTTATAATGTCATGAGTGGGATTGAAATTTCACGGTACATTTTTCCACGGTTGTTTATAAACTCACCCAACCTAAACATTATCAGGAGTACGGGACTCATCGTGTTTAGTTTTTATATTTTCCTGAACTTTTGGCAGACTTACATCTGCCAGACATTTCCATAGAATTAAATAACATACTTGTAAACAAGAGCAGCAGAGAAGTGTTCTTCGATATAGACATCGAGCACCGGCCTGAAGTGCTGGAACCGGCTCTCGTCGAGTAGACTGCAGATCGAGACCAGCACCAGGAATACTGTGCCTGAGTGAGGAGTACTGGAACAAACATTACAGATCGCGAGGTCTTACTTGGCTGACCCGAGTTAGGCTCTCCGGTATCTCTATCTCTTTTTCTCTTCCTAAAAATTGTATATTCGGGTTGGCCGAGTAAGATCGCGCATACTTTTTAATATTATACAGATAATAAAGCTGATTTTGAAGGTTTTAGTTTTAGTTTGACGTATCTAAATTTACACTAAGTGGTGATTAAAACGAAGAGCCATTTTCAAGTCACGAATTTATAAACGTCAAACCTAAAATCCACAAAATTTATGTTTGACAGAACTAATTTACTCAACTTACGTGTTTTGGTATTTTCAGGGCACAGTTTAGAGCTGTCACTTGAGTAAATTTAGTATTTTTAGTTGGATTTTAATCAGCTGCTCATAAGGTCCCTCATAAAAACTGACTTAATTTTCCGACGACTTTTCCTGTAGTATTTTACAGTTTTGTGATAGAAATAGATGTGTACCGTATTGAAAACATTCTTCGACACGTACACATTTCAATCGAATACATTTTTAAATTGCAGTTTTGCCCAAATTTGTGTTATAACCTGACGCCACATCTACGTTTTATTTCTATTGAAAAGAGTAGATTTGTCCGCTTACATACAGCTTGCGACCCTTGTATGATGGTAAGGTATGATGAGGGACAACATCGTAGTTGCTCTCTACACGTACACACTTCAATCAAATATTTTTTTAAATTGCAGTTTTTCCAAAATTTGTCCACTTACATACACCTTGCGAGCCTTGTATGATGGTAAGGTATGATGAGGGACAACATCGTAATTGCTCTTGTATACAAAAACTATAAGAAACATACTAAGGTTTATGGGAGCACTAGCATCTGTGGTGTCGTTCAACCTTTCCGTGCTATGAGGTGCTACCCGAATAATAAATTTCATTGCTTGTTAAAGCACCAAACTCTCGTGAGACAGCAGCAACAATTTTTTTGGCCTACTGTGCCCTGCACAACATGTTCATTGATAGCAAGCCGAGGTAGAACAGCTTGATGCCGAACATATCATCTCTTCATCTCAAGGACAAGCAACATGTTGCCGGGTCATGGAAACTCTTTCATTTTACTAATAGGATTTGACAAATTAATAAAATAAACATTTTATAAATTAGATTTAATTCATAGCACTAAAACACAAAATAGTAAAATAATACATCGCAGTCCGGATCGGGGCTCAGATCTATGTTACTTATGGTTTCTATAGGGTCCTGCCATCTTTGGGCGTACCAGCCCCATACTGAGTAGGAGTCAATTTGGTTGTCACTCATGATCTCTGCTCGTAGATAACAGCAGCATTCCGCAATGCACTGGAAATGTTTTCGCCCATGCTCAGAACTGCATCAGCCAAGCCATTTAGGGTATTTATAAAGTGATCTTTCATTCACTTAGATTATACCATCTTCACTGGAACTTGCATTTTCATGTATAGTTGCATGAGTGGCCTCGGAACCATGCGCTGGACTGTAAATAAATATATCATGTTTAATAATGTAAGAGATTTTTAAAGAAACTATTTGGGGCCAAACACACAAAACACCTTCTCCTTGACCGCCATAGCTTTGTAAGTGTACAGATCCAGGCCGTCACAAAGAATATAGTAAGATGGTCCCTTAGAAACTGAATGTGATTTCATATTAGTCAGGGATGTGAGCAAATACAGGCTGAGATGGTTATTGCTCAGCTCACAGCCTTGAGCTTACTTCTGCAAGGAATCTCCTCAGTAAGCTGAAGGGGAAATTGCATCAAAATCATTTGTTCCGAGTAATCATATGTAATTCAGTTATAGGAGATAAATCTTGCCACGGCTTAGGCATGATGGTGGTATCTAAAATGTTAAGTGATGTCAGTTGATTTCTGGCCTCAAAGTATCTCTGTTTTAGGCTTTGAAAGAAAAAAAAAACAAAGATACATACTTGCTTGCTCCGTTAAGTATATCTCTGGCACGGCCCAACTATTTTGAAGGGCGAGGTCTCTCCATATCTGCGCCACCTGAGGATATCCCCGTTTCCTAGAAAAGTAGATAGACTATTAGCACCAAGGCCATTGGAAGTTTTTTAAAAGGTATTTTTGATTTTATCTAGATCAAAACTTACCACGCACTAAAATCATATGAGCATGTATGTAGTTAACATGAGCTTCGTCTGTCTCTCTTGTTCGACCTTCTCCTGTTGTTACTCATGGTCGTTTCGTAAAGTTTTACGACGTAAACAAGAAATAAAACAAATTCCAAAGAAAATAATCTATCGTCTGTCAAAGTTGTTAAGTTTTGCCAGCATAATAATCTTAAAAATAACTTACATAACTAAAATAACTATGAATGTGACAGATAAAATTATTTAATTTTGATAATGATCAATTCTGGTAATCTTTCTTTAATAATTTTATCAGTAGGTTTTCCAAAAACAATGTTCCAGTTAGTGAAACCCCGGGAAAATACTAAAATATTAAAATGAAATCATTTACAACATGGTCGTAATTCTACCAAGAAGTAGAAATACTGATTGCTTGCCATACTGACCGAATGGAATCACCCGTAATGTTGATTATTGTCAATATTATTGTTGATTAATGGTCCATTCTCATCTGTGGTCCGTTATCTGTGAATTAAACTTAGGAGCGTCCTAAAAGCTTGTAAATTTTAGTTAGTGTGCCCTTCAAAATAGCAAAAAATAGTGCTGTCATTTAAAATTAAGTTTTTTAGTAGGTTTCTTATCTTAAAACTAAAACCTTCAAAATCGGCTTTATTGTAGGCTAATATCGTCACGACTTATATATCCGAGGGCCAGATAAGTAGACAGAGCGAGAAATACCACTTTTTTTATAAGCAATCACACATGACAGTCAGTATAATATCTCAAATTCTCAAGTGACATCATAACCGACAATTCTTCAAAAAATCATTAAAATAATGATTAATTTATATACCAAACTAATGAAAACTATGTCCTAAAATGGCGTGATTCATGGGGAAAAAAATCTTTTTGAAATTAAGCTATGGGAATTAACCAGTTTGACAATTAAACTCGTTAGTTTTACGTCGTACGTTTGTTTGATAATTCCACAATCGTTGCTTTGCGATCAACCACACACGAGATGTTTTTAAAACAATGTATTATGTGAAAAATACCACATCATCCGAGAATGCCCAACCCGAAAGTTTAATGGAAACATTTCTGACCCGGGGCACTACCGCGTAATTCTCATTTGTATCAACTTCAAGCAAATGCATGCGAAAAACAACGCGTGCAAAAGAGATAGCATGTTAGGCGGGCGTCGTCGCACGCATGTCAAATTTCAATCTCAAGTTGATATTGACATCCCCAATAATAATATGAACGACTTGTAAACTTTTATGAGCCATACGATCAAATAAATAAAAATGTGAAAAATAATACAAAATATACCACTTTTACCTCAAAATTAAATTCGGGTGTGACGTAGTCCATCACAACAACGGCTCGTCTTCGTCAGACTTCAAAAATTATTAGTAGTTCTGGAACGGGGTAGTAATTCTGCCAGACTGTAATTATTCCATCACTCACCTATTGCCGTCTTCTGTAGAAAACAGTGCAAAAAGCGCGTCCAATACGTCTCTAAGGAACTTGATCAATTCTTCGCAACTCAGTCCGTCGCCTAATCGCAACACTCGTAATAGAGTTTCTTGTACTTTTTCAGGTCTGGCTCGCCATTGTAGAAGCGCTAGCAGGTCCTCTGTAAGAAAATTTCAAGTCTGCAAGTGTTACAATAGTATTTTGTGCAACTGTGACATAATATGAGTCATTGGGACACGAGTGCTTGTTTAGATTTGCACGAGTGTCCCAATGTCTAATTATGTCCAGTTGTACACAATACTTTATCTACGACCATCAAAAACAATTTCACGAAAAATGAGAAAAAGAACACTCGTCATGATACTGTAGTGATAATCGTCACGATGGAATTAGTATGTAGATTGATACTTGTCGTTGTTGGTTCTTGATGGAACATTTGAAACATCTTGTCAATAAAACACATTCTTGGTAACTGTTCCACTTTTATATATACGAGTATATTTATATATATATCGTATGATTACACTAGCCACCGGTTTCGTTATAATAACATCGTCAGGCTATTGGATACGAATTTATACAGATTATACAGATAAAAAATGCAAAAATGTTAGTACTGAAAATTGAGTATCCTTAAAATTCTCTATAGTAAACAGCAATTTCATATGTAAAGACCTAATATATAAAAGTATTATGATATCTATGACTGTACCCCAGATGTACCCCATTTTAAACAAACAGTACACCGTGAAAAACTAATGATAAAACAGAAACAAACAAATACTAGTATATCTTGGGTTTCAATGAACTGGTGAAGGCAACGCTTCACGCTTGGCAAAATCATATGGATAATTTATACCCACAAAGTGATGTTCAAGATGTTACAAAAAGATAAAATCTAAATAATAATAACGTAGACGTAACATGGTTAGAATTGCGTGTTAAAGAACCATAAAAGCTGGTTTATCGCAAATCTCAATGCGCGCATTTAATTGTTACTGCAAAACAAAAAGAACTTATTTTACACGTGATGAATTTAAATTGGGAATTGCTAAAATTACTATTAATGATTGTTGGGAATTTTATTTGTTTTCGAGCTGATTTTGGTATTGTCCATATGAAAGAAAGAAAGAATGAAAATATATTTATTTGTCAATAAACAAAAACTTAACATTAAAGAGACAAAAAGGACGCAGTTCAGCAAAATGCTGTGAGTGCGACATCTGCACAACGCCGATTTTCAGCTGTCCCTGTTCTCACTAAATATTACATGTAGAGCGGGTATGCGGTATATTCGTTGTTGTCTACTGATTTACAACACATAATCTATGGTTTGTATAGTTGCGTCCGTACACGACATGAAAATGCAATATACGGCGTTTCATGAACCAAAGATTTCCTTTGATAATTAGTCCTAAAGACGTAAGGATGGATTTAAGAAGTGGACCCATCCATATTATTGATGTAAGTTTTGAGGTGGGGAGAGCCCTCAGTCTGATCTTGATATCTACATCGATCAAGCTACTAGGCCAAGTTTGGTATCATTTTCGAATAAATTAAGGATGCTGAATAAATTTATGGAATCACGTTGGCAGCATTTAAGAGGCTCCATAATGCTAAACATCAGTTTTGCATTGGATTCAGTTGAAAAAAAACTTGAAAAAAATATGGCGTGTTTTTGAGTTAAGACAATTATTAATTACAATTTATACTTTCAATCTTCTTTTAATTATATTACTTTAAAAAAACATGAATTTCCCGAAAAAGGCGATTCAGTTTCCATATTTCAAAACCGATTGAATCGAAACCAACACACGCAGATACCAACTAGAAAAAAATATGTTTATTACATGAAAAAATTATAGTTAATGTCCGAATGTAGCCGTGATTTCAACATAACTGAAGTTTTGCGTGCGCGGCATCTGATTAGAGCAGGATAGACAGTTAAAAAACAAAAACGTTAGAGCAGGACTGAATTTCAGCATTGTGCAGCCCCTTAAAAGAAAAAACCTGTCAAATAATATAAACATGTTCAAAATCAAAATCGTTTCGAGAAATTATCGCTGAGCGATATTTACGCGACGGATGAGCCAATCACAGCAATGTATTCGGATATATTAATTGTATTGGAGGTTACATACATAAACAACTTACCGTTCTGAGTCAACTTAGTAGAACACAACAAAGTGTTTATCACACAATTCTCTTTGGAACTTCTTTGGAAGGAGGGCACCAGGCCGTTAGTCGTCGCGAGCTTGCCTTGGTCGTTGGCACACGAGGGCAGGGACAGGTAACTAGCTGAACACAATCTGGAATGGGAGTATTTGTTGAAGACTATATCACTGCTCATGTAGAGGCAATCAGGTAGAAGGGCAATCTAATACACTTTAATCTTTAAAATTGGTTTCACGAGGGAACTATTTAATTAATTGCACAACGAATTTAAATATCTTTATCTCATTTACCCTTATTGGATTTGTTTGCAAAAACGACATTATCAGACAAAGACAGCATTTGTCAGCAATGCAAGAAAAAATTTCATTGGTTTATTGCTTCATGGTTGAACAAGATTAGGACCCTCCAATATAATCGAAACTAAAGTCAAGGTATCTATCCAAGTTTGGGTAACCTATAGATTTCAGTACCATCTGCCTTAGCTGGATGTGGTCTACGGTGCTGTAGCCTTTTCAAAACCCAGCCTGCTCTGGAGGCTGAAAGACGTCGAATCGACGGGCGAGACTATTCGTGATAACTCTTGAGAAAAGCTTGGAGTAGTGACTCAGTAGCGCGATTGGTCTATAGTTCTTTAGTGGGATTTTGTCCCCATTCTTGAAGACCAAAAAAATCAGGTTCCTGCTCCACTCTTTTGGCGTAGTTCCGGTGCGAATGACGGCATTAAAAGAGGTCCTGTAGTTGTCTGTATAGGGTAGCCTCCAGCTTTCAGGAATTCGATTGTGATGCCATCTTGGCCTGGTGCCTTGTTGTTCTTTAGCTGCTCAAGAGCTATCATAATCTCACCCATTTCAACATCCGGGAGTTCATCAGTTTAATAGCAGATCAAAGGTGCACGTTTGTCGTCCTATTCCTGAGCAGTTGGCTTGGGAGCGTGTGAAGAATGTAGGTCTCGATTTCAGGGAGGATTTCTGGCCTAGAGGTAACGTTTCGATTGTCAGATGTCTTCAGCTTCGTCAGATGAGTCCTTCCTAACTGCTGGGCAAAAAGTTTTGTGCATTTGTTTCCCTCGATCGCTTCTTTAATGATGCAAGTGTTACGTTGACGCAGTTCAAAATGAATTTGCCTTATAACACGTTTGTTAAGAAAATTCTATTATAAATAATTTAGAGTTATGTAATAAAAATAACAAGGAGCTCCGAACTGGGATTCGACCCTCTGAATCCCGGTGTTTAGAGCTCTACACAATTTCTATCTCCTTGCAAGAAAATAAAGAAATAATAAAGAACCATTTTGCATTATATTTTCTTCTTTTTTTTTATTTATATGGAACCAGTATGTAGTGGGTCTATTCTGCAAAATAATTTTTATCATTATTTTATACTAGTGTAGAACAGAACCAATCCATTTTAATTCATATTTTTCAAAAGACCGTACTTGGAAATGGTATTTGTTTTATCCTTGAGTTAGAGCATTATCTAAGGTTTGCTGTGACTACAAAAAAAATGCTAAAAGTAACTAAACAAAACAATAGCTATCTTTTAACTTTGGTGATCAAATGCTCAGTTCAGTTTTCATGTGGACTGGTTTCTTTCTGCTAAGCGCTAGCCAAATACTTTAAAGATATAATAAGTAAGAATCTTTTAACTAAAGAAATCTTGCTTACTTGGAAGGATCATCACATTTGTACACGTGAAGTTCGTGAGCGCCGTCTCTCAGTGTCGCACCACTTACTTCCATCAGTCGTGCGAAGGCAAAACCGTACAGTTTCCTTTCGTTTTTGTCCCGCGCTGCAAAATAAATTGCTTTTAGTTGTCACTAAAATTAAACAATTACAGGTGGTAGAGCTCAAGCCGAGCTCGACTGTGGAGGTACCACCATCTTACTTGGAGACCCCCTCGAAGTAATTCGAGGGAGAGTAAGAGGACAGCTCACAGGCAAAAAACCAGGAGGCCCACCATGCCTGGGACCGATGGATGGCGGTATATCCATCGCTAGCCGCCTCTTATATGGAACAGACTGGTGACAGGCAGCGGCGTCACTGGTGCGAGGGTTCCGGCACCGCGTTCACCAACCCGCCTGCCCAGCGTTTGTGGGTAAGGGCAATTCTTTCAGGATTACCGCTGGGAGTGGCAAAGTCCTGGAAAGGCTTATGTCCAGCAGTGGACGAACTAGGCTGATGGATGAAAATTAGACAACTAGCGCTGTTTAAATTCCAATAAAGTTTGATAGTTCCTCGCCACACAGAGGTACAGCCTCGTACAAAGTTTTATGGATATATTTTATCCCATGCACTACTAAAACTTACTGGAACAATGTCTGAATTCAATCCTCGCATGTGCGGTGGTGAATGTCTCCAACGGTACAGTGAGCCTCAGTTGCTCGCCCCAAGCAGGGCTGTTGTTGTGATACAGTACTAAAGACTCGTACGAAGTTGCCCCGGTGCCGCTTGCACCCCATACGCAGTCCTAAAAACATGACATCAATTCTAATGAGAAGTTTATAAGACCTTTATTAAAGGCGAAAGATATCATATGTATTAGGTATTTAGAAAAGTTCTGACTGACTCACTCACTCAGTGACTGACTCATAATCGCCCAGCCCTAACCCTTGGACCTTAGAAAGCTGAAATTTTGCACAGAGGTTCCCTTTGTAATAGCAAGGAAAAGGAGTAAGTAATTTTTTCAAAATTCCCACAGGGTCGCGAGAAACGGGATCCACGCGAGCAACGCCACGGGGCGTCTGCTAGTAATTTATATAAGTTTTTAATTCAATTCTCTTTCGTATTCGTAAAAATCACTTTAGTTCTGGGGAAAGTAAAATTGTTTTGTGTCAATAGTGTAGTAATACCCCCTTTTCACCCTATGCAACAACTTATTACACAGGATGTAAATAGACTGCGATCTTTAAATTAAAAAAACCACATACTCTACTGATCATACTGAACAACTCTCTGAAGAAAAATACCCGCGGAAATCTTCACAGAAGATATTCAACTGTAACTTGAAAACTTTATAATTATACAGGCTGTATAAAGACTGCGACGTTTAAATTAAACCACATAATCTAATGATCATACTGAACAACTCTCTGAAGAAAAGTACACGCGCAAAACATCAGAGAAGAAGATATTCAACTGTAACCTTAAGACTTTAACTCGCAGGAAACTCAAATATTTCCCTAACTAGTGATTTGCGCGTATATGTTTCTTGGGAAAAGTGATTTAGTATGATCGGTAGAATATGTGGTTTCATTTAAAGATAGCAGTCTATTTACACCCTGTATAAACGTATATACCATAACAAAGATGTATTTTAAAATATAAATAAATCCCACCTCAATAACCTGTCCAGTATTATCATGGACACTGACAGTAGCCAGTACGTTCTTGGCTGTGCTCTTGCCACCTCGTTCAAACTCTGCCTTCTCCAACGTCAAATAGAGATCGTTTCTGACGTCACCGGGCATGATGACGTCAGGGAAGCCTCGTTTAGGCGTGATGGTGGCACCGGACGTCACGGCTTCGGATATGCTGCCTGCGCTTGATAATAGTCTTAAAGCTACTACGATACCTGGAAATAATTTTACTAGCTTAGTATGTGGCAGTATCTGTCTATTTTAACCCCCGATCAAAGAGACGGGTTATGAATTTCACACGTACGTTTGCATCTCCTAAATTAAACGTCTTATTCCAAACAGGTAATTGCATATGACCAAATCCTTATTTGTGGTTCTTAAACATAAGAGCAAGTACCAAGGTGACTTTTTGATCATCGTCCAAATTCATACTGGTGGCTTGGTAAGTGATCAGTATCATGCATCAATAACAATTTTGGTGAAATTGGTTAAATGAAATTTCGACTCCCCATAGTGATTCACTCGGGACTGCAACTGAATTTATATGCCGAAAGCCGAAATTTCATTATACAAATTTCACAAAAATTGTTACAGATCCAAGATACTGATCACTTATTACGCCTCCAGTATGAATTTGGACGATGATCAAAAAGTCACCTTGTCAACTGTGTCTGTTGGTGGGTAAACCTATTTTATTTTTGCTTACCTATGTATTATATAAGGTCTTTCAATTTAAATGGAAAGTAATTTAAGTGGTGATTCAGTATCGTTAATACATCACATTCCACTGCAAAGTACTTTTTTTTGCGCGAACTTTTTCTTCACTTGTCCGTACAAACTGAGTCAGCTGATCGGACCATTTTGTACTGAGAAGCGAAAAAAAAGTTCGCGCAAAAACAAGTGCTTTGCAGTGGAATGTTGTGGAATGTTATGTATTAAAGATACTGAATCACCTCCTGAATTACTTTCAGTTTAAATTGAAAGACCTTACATATTTTTATTTGGCTTTTGTTTAGTACATTCTCTATTGATACTTGTCGTTGTTGGTTCTTGATGGAACATTTGAAACATCTTGTCAATAAAACACATTCTTGGTAACTGGAACTTTTATATCTATATTACACTAGCGACCGGTTTCGTTATAATAACATCGTCAGGATAAGAATCCCATAGGTATCTTTACTTCTTTGAACCATACCTGAATATGTGATGTCTTCTGCATTTTAGCCCGTATTTGGTGAGAAACTGATGATAAACAGTTTCTTATTTTTATGACTTTGTAGTAACGCGTGAAGCTTACTATAGCTTTAACTGATAAAAGTGATAAATTATGTAAAAACTAATGCCAAGGGGTCTTAGAATAAGGATCAACGTATGTTTATGCAGAGCTGCAATTTCCTAAAGCGACAGGATGCAGCGTCTTCGAAATTCTAAAATGTCGAATTTCACATTTTGTCCGGGATAATCGCCTTAAGAATTGAAATTGCTGAAAATAATGACAAGGTTTTCATACTTGTATGACGCGATTGACAAAAGTAGAATAATGTAGTCTTTGTCATAATCATAGCGAGTAGGGATCTAAGGCTGCGTACGTGTAATCATATATTATGTCGTTTGTACAGGTTAATAATAGTTATTAAGCAGCAAGTCACCATCTGCCATATTTAAATTTGTAAGATTTTCGAGGCAGATGTCCGTTATCTCACTCCATAGCCCTGTTATCCGGCCCATTTAGCATCCCATCCTCACAGCCCACTCCAAGTCGCATCCTTCCTGGCAATAGTTTGGCAACTGTAGGGGACTGTCCGTTAGTGTATCTCAATGATACATTGAGGGAGAGGCCTCCGTGGATGCAGCCATCTCACATTTAGATTAAATGGTACCAGAGGCCTCTTCAATGTTGGCTTCGGCCCCATGAATGCCTTTCAAATGACCGGGTCCCTATGGGCCCGTGACTGAAAAGTGTACCTACATAATAATAATGCATAGAAGTGTTCTTACCATAATTTGGTTGTCCAGGTAGAACGTTGCATTTATTTGTCTGTTTGCGTATTAACATATCGTGTAACTGATGGAAGTCCTTTTCTTCACATTGGTACACCTGAAATACATTACAAAGTTATATAACTCTTTTTTATTGGTACTGAGTTCCTTATCGCACGTGACGCTTGGCGGGTGGGTCGAAATAAGTGTAACATTTCGACCGTTATGTTTTTATCGTATCGCTTTCATACACTTATTTATCGCTACTTCATACCGTGTTTCATAGTACGGGGTGGGGATTAATGCAGTATCGGCGTCAGTATCGAAAGGAACTTCGTTCCAACCGCGCGTCCCACAGCCGACACCTCTCGACTTTTATTTTTCTAATATATCACCTTGGCGTATTGAGCTCTTTTTGATTTCGGTTTGACTGGTGTTTAGAATCTAAACTAGGGACAACGAGAGATGGCACCTATGACAGCTGCGTTTAGTGATGGGGTACACCATATACAATTTTGGTAAAAATTAAATTAAAGCGTGAGTTGATTATATAAAATATTAATAAATATATTATATTGAGCTTTTTTAAGCTTTATTTATTTCTTTTCTTTATTCATTAATAGTAAAACAATAAAAATAGGCTTAAAATAGTCATCAGTCAAATGCAACAAAATATATGCAACGTAATATTTTGTTGCATTCAACTGATGAAGGACTCATACGGTGGGCCGAAATATATCGAGTAAAAACCTATGTTTATTTTTTTACTATTACATAAAATATCGATTTTCTGGACACGTCATACAACATGCGACACGATAATATAAAATACAAAATTAGCTAGATATTTATTTGACTAATTAATTACAACAGTTAAACCTGTTACAGTAATTAATAAAGAATATAATAATACAAATCAATATGTGGTTAAACACAACTAGAGATATTTTAGTAGTTTATGCTACAAGGGCGCAAAGGAATAAATTACGAGGACGATTTAAAAAACCGAGTAATTTATTACTTTTACGCCCGTGTATCATACTACTTTTTTCAATGCATAGTGTGAGGAAATGAAAACAAATATAATCTTGTGAACTTTAAATTATGATTGGCTCAAAAGGATTGTATCCAGAGCCGTTAAACAGTGGAAAAAAAAGTATAACATCTATGGTACACAGAAAAGGCTGCAGGTTAGCCAACCATTGCAAATAAATAACAAAAAAATAATAATAAAGCCCTAGGGCAAAATAATCGACTTTCTGTTCGGTTTTGATGCATAAAAAGTGGGCCTTTACAAGCACATGCATTGAAAACAATATTATTACGTTCGCAATGCTCAGAGCAACCTTCAAAATTTGGTTCCATGAATCATTGAAGATGTCAGAATCTATAGAATACCGAGGACTGAGTTCAGACGACTGATCATATGGCAGAGAGAGGAATTTGATTGTGAAATAGTCTTATAATAAGGAATTGCAAGAAGTAAACGTGTCAAAATTCAAAATTCAAAAAGTTTATTTTGCAAAGTAGGTATATATAATACACGTTTCACAAGTCAAATTTTAATCTTATAAAAATATATGTAATAAAATAATAAATGTACATGAACTACTTAGATTAAATGTTTATTTAATTTATGTAGCAATATATATACAATTAAAATTGTTCGAGAGGATCTTATTTAACCCCCATTTACCATTTACCCCCCTTTACCGCCAAAAAAAAATACGGTTTGTAAAGAGACGGAGCCGTACAATTAAGGAGAGTAGAATCCTTCAGTTCATTAATTACGATTCAGCCATTATCACTCCCTGTTGAATTGCCTTGAATTTTCAAACCCTAAATTTTGAAACAATTAGAAACATTATTAAAGTACTTATTGATCTTTTCTAGTTTGTTTAATAGTCATAAGTGCCATCTCTCGTTGTGTCATATGTACAGGTATTATTAAGGTAGGTACATATTTTACACACTGGGAAAGTTAAAATTAATTTATATCGACGTTATTGATAAGTAGTTTATGCAATGAAGGGTGACAAAGGATGGATGTATTTTTTAAAATGTCATGTAACGGCCAAGTCAACTTGATACTGGCGAGCGAGAGGCGACTATAACCTGTAGTATGAGCAATCGCAGACAAGACAAGGAAAGCGGAGTCTCGCGTTAACTTGTTTTGTACCTTGAAGGTGTACTCCTTCTCCGTAGTCTGTTGCGCGGGCTGCCGCAGCAGGTCGGCAAGGCTGAGCACGGCAGCTCCGAGCGGGCGCCGCGCCACCGGACCGCGCCGCTCCCCCGTGCCGCCGCTGCCGCCGCCCGCGCCCGCCCACCGTCCCACGCGCACCACCCACGCCACCAGCCACAGTTCGCGGGACAGATCCGTCGTTGATAGATCCTGGAATATGTTTACGGTATAAGACTTTACATACATATACTCACGCCTGTCTCCCAGGTTAGGCAGAACCTACAGATTTCCATCTGCTACGATCCTAAACCATCTCTTTCGTCTCTTCCAAATCCATCAATATAGTCATACAAGCTCTTCTATTCTGGGTGCTTTTGACATAGCCCTTCTTCAGTATGTCACCAGCATACGTCCTACTAGGACAGCCTAATCGAGATTTACCTTCCACATTCATCCTCTCTACATTTCCAAAGACTTTACACTCGAGAAATTATAAATTGTATAATCAGTCACCTCCTTGATCCCGTGTATTCGTCTTTAAGGCTGCGCCGAGCGTAGAACGATTAGACACCTCGCTTGTTCTCTCGTGGTGGTATTTTATCGTGGTAGTTTTTATTGAATTTAACAGAAAAAATCATATTTAATTTACCAGACAACATTTTAACAATGTGAAACGGCCCAGTTGTATTTAATAACGTTTGTGATTGTCTTGAATTGTGGTTGAGACAAAATTCGACAGTTAAGTTATTGAAATGACTAAAACCCCAATACCTTTTTTAGATTTTGGGCCTACTTTAGATAGATTTGTTTCTTACACCATAAGTAATTTTTAATATTCGCTGCGGCGGAAGCGTAGATACATTCTCTGTGATAATAAATATATATTTTATTTATTTATTATTGAAATATTATTCAATAAATCAATTTAACAGTGACTGTCGTTTTAGATTATTTTGCTCGGCGCCCTCTTAATGAACTAGCAAACGCCCCGCAGCATTGTTTAGGGTACAGTTTCTCTCGATCCCAAGGTAATTTCCTAAAATCCCCACTAAACCGATGTCTACGTCAAGGAACAGCTCGTCTTCTACATGAAGATTTTTATGAAAATCAATTGCGTTTAAAAAGCTAAAAACAGTAGTAGGTATTTATTTTTTCGATATCTCAAAAAATTAAGAAGTTATTGGCATTCAAATTGAGCTTAAGGTTCAAGTCTCCGCAAATGCAGCAAAATATTACAACTGCTAAAATATAACTATTAGCTAAGAATAAATGTACACCAATAGTTTGCTATATGTAAAAACATATTTTTAATTAAATTACAATAGCTATAAAAACATTTGGCTTTTCCATAGTCGTGATAACAGCCGTAAATTCCTAAAATAATCTATTATCACGGTTATGGAAAATCCAATTATGTTGAGGCTACTGTATCATTAAAAATACGTTTATGCATATAGTCAACTTTTTGTAGGTATACATTGCTCTTACATAAACGTTTTATTTTATCCGTTCTAACCATTTCTTTATATTTTGTTACAAATACGGAGAATCGACCGTTAACGGCATGTATTGTGACGTCATCCGACATGAATTCATACTAAACGTGATAAATATCGCTATCGTTAAATTGGGTAAAATAGGAATTTTTCAAGAATTCAAAATGTATTGTGCTTTGCAGTAACTAATTAATCAGTTACCATAAAAAATAATAGGTCTTTACTTATGAAATTGCGGAAATTTTCTTAGAGATTTATGAGTTCATAATTCCTGTAGTTTAATAGCTATTTCCATTATTTGTTTTTGGTTTGAAAGTGGATTTCAAGGTTTTACATCTACGCATTAAATTTTTGTTTTTATTTTCAGTTTGCCATCCATTTCCATGATAAGATTCGTTATAATTTTTTACAGCTGACACTTTTTAAAAATTAAACTAATATGTTGCTGTTAGCTTTATGTTGTCTCATTCATACACAAAAGATTTGGATTTGTCATTCCTAAAAAAAATGCAAAAATGTTAGTACTGAAATTGAGTTTCTTTCAAATTCTCTATAGAAAACGGCAATTTCATATGTAAAGACCCAATATACTGATATTTCACTACAGGAGACGAGCTTATTCCATGTTGTCCAAGCGTTGATAATTAGCCGGACAATCAGACAGGTTCTTGAGAGATGGTAAGCCTTAGTCAGACTAAAGAAAATAACTCAAAATTATGTTTAGAATTTGTTTTCACTAAATTTTTCCTGACTTTGACTGGGTCAAAGCATTAATTTTACGAGTCCACATTACTTTAAGAGTACGCTAATTCGTTACGTAACTCTACAGTTTTTATGACAAGTACAGCTATTTAAATGTCTAAAATCATTACTGTAAACACCAAGAAATTATAACACTTAACCGAAGCAATTTTCTGAAAAGCGGGGTGACTGTCCAGTTTTGCCACGCAATAACAACTAATTAACGTGGATGCAACGGATTTCCTTCCCAAACACACAACTTATTATTGTTTTTCTTATTTTTGGACAAAAAGTATTAAATTAATGTGCTTTTCACACCACCTGCTCGACAATGTCCAATTACATATCATGCAACCTCAACGTAAAGTAACGCATTATATCTCAAGGGATATAAAGTTATATGAAAATCCCTAGGGATTAAAGTGATTTAAATTTGGAACGTCAAATTCGTGTGGAAACTCGTGGAAAACAAATGCCCATATGGGATTGTAAAGAGGTTTATTCGAAAATCGAACTGGCCACCATAAGCAGAATTCAACAAAAAGAAAAAAAGCGTTTACAAAGAATGTGAAACAAAAGACGGTGTTTGGTGCTGTGAATGTCGAGCTTTTTATTATCTCGCAGAAGGTGTCAAAAGTAGAGTATGCTCCTCTGGAATAAAGCCTGTCTTTGTCTTGGGCAGCTTGAACCCCTCGCTTTACTCAGGACTCTATATAACGAGTCCCTCGTTACGCTCAGGGTTCAATATGCCGCCCGTGACGTAAGACACTGCTTTATTCCCTTAGTGCATAATCTACTATTATGGCATTACGCGACAACATTTTAATTAGGCTTTTCTAGCCAAGTTAAGCTTTTTTTACAACAATAAAAAGGCTTCAAAGTTGTTGTGCGGGATCATTTAAATACGAGTAAATAACAAAACTTTGCTAGAAAAGCGTAATTAACATTAAACTATTGTCGCGTAATGACATAAATCACATTAAGAGGCTTCAGTAAGCTAAATTAGCAGTTCGAAATATGTCTGTACAAATATCGACAATAACGAAATAGAAATAACGTTCATGTCAGAGTGCATTGCAAAGTGGCTGTTACGACGATCGTTGTGTCGCCGGGTAGCGCAAAATAGAGAAAATAATGCTTTTCACATATGGTCAATATCTGTGATATATTTTTTTCAAAGTTTTGTAATATTTAAATAGAAAGTTTAAACCAATTTAAAAACGTCTGTAAACGCAGTTTTGCTTGTGAAGCCCCTTAATTTAATAATTTTAATTCAAAAATAAGAAAAACAATCATAAGTTGTGCGTTCGGAAACATCTACCTTAAATCACAGTAACCTGTGTAACAAAAAACAGAAATAGATAATGGACACTCACAGCAAAAAGCGTACTATTCGCGTGCAGTCTGTCCACGTAATTTGAGAACCCGTCCTTCGCTATCCTGACTCTGAATCTCTCCGATAAGGGTTGCGCTCTCCTCGCGTCATGAAGCCAGAGCAGCAATTCTGCTTCGTCCCCACCTGCCGTGTGCCCGAAGTCTCGCATGCTGCACATGAGGTGGTAGGATTGTACCGAAGTGGGGGTCATGCCATTTGGAGTGCTAGTGTTCGTTAGGGTTCCCGAGTTGAAGCTGCTTCCACTGCCCCCCGCGCGGCGGAGGGTTCCTCGCCACTGGAATATTAAATTTATAATTTTAATTATTTATACTACTGTTGGACGGATTTTCCTGTGTTTTTAAAGTTCAGTAAATAACAGAAACGTAATTACAGCAAAGCCTTTGTGTTCGTCTTTCCGTCTAATCAATCAATCAATCAGTTCAAGGCCGTTTTCGGTCACAGCGACTGTCAATGCTGAGAGCGGCGCTGGTGAGCCCTCACGTGGCTGACGTAGCCGATTTTTGCAGTGAACGTGCGGCCACATTCACTGCACGTCAGCACCCCTCCAACTATATTATAATTGATGGCCACTGGTGGTCGGGCCTTAAGCTGGTCTCGTTTTGTGTCGAGCTCAGCGCGTCTAATCGATTCGAAAGCATACACCTTAGTGTTCACAGCCTGCCTCCAATGTGGTCTGTCTGCTGCCAGTGTTTCCCATTGTGCTGGGTCTATTGCACATTTCTTCATGTGGCGGTTAAGCACATCTTTATACCGCAGAAATTACTCTAATACATAGAAATACGTCTAATACACAACTCACAAAGTCAAAACATTCCATTGATTTAAGATGTCCCACTTTTACTAATTTAAAGCATCAGCCACAAGCGACTGAATGAACCAATTTATGTATGATCAATCAGAAGTAAATAAATAAAAAAACAATATCCGAGATATGAATAGTACTACTTTACCATAGACAACTCGTGATTACGGGGAGAGAGATGTAGTGATAATGGCAGCATTTCACGTATGATATATTGTTAGACTCCTATAACTTGCCGTACAGCTTTCTCACGACCACTAGTTATAGCATGATATTATAGACTTTATAGGTATTTGAGAACAGTTGAAATAACAAAGCGTGAGAAATGGCAGTCAAGTGGATCGATCATAGTGTGACCTGGGTTTAGGTCTTCTTGTCTTTATCTGCATAACTGGAATTTTGCCCGAAGCTTCACTCATGCTGAAGGAAAATGTATATTTTATGTCTTATTAGACACAAGCCACTAACAATTCCAAAAATAGAGGTGCAAGAGGTTGTAAAACCAGCCATCTAGAATTACGGCGATAAAATGACAGCCATAAATGGCAGCTGCGCCTGCAACTATCTGCTGGCTTTGCTATTTCACTTTTAAAGGGCTGTCTAAAGTTCCTACAGAACTAGCTGCTGTATAACACACATGTCATGTCTAACGTGACTTAACTCTTAATCAGTGGTAATAAAGAAGATTATTGATTAGGAGCGCTATAATATATACTTAATACTTCTTATAAACCGAGTCACATTGCGGAGTCAAAATATACTTTTGCTTTGATTAAACTGGAGGCACAAAATAACAAAAGCAGTATCAATTTACAGCAAATATAAATGTGCGTTTTATTGTAATTGTTTTGAGTCAAAATTAGTTTCCGACCATTTTAGGTGCCTCTTATCATGTTGCCATGAACAAAGACAACCAAGTTCAAGGCGCAGGCAAACGTGCCTATTTCTTGCCCACATATGGTGACTATTTACATACATTAGATATCACATTGAACTACTTGACATACGCTTCTTGTTTTATCTAGTTTCCTGTGACGTTTTAAAACTATCAGCAGATTTTGTGATGGTCATAAATAATAATCACTAAGGATCGCTCAGACCACAGATAATAGAATATTAGTACTCAGACATATTCGTAAGATGAACAACAGGGTAGGTTGACGGTCAGATTTGCTGAAATCTCGATTTTGTCGCTAGTTATCTTTCCGCTGGTGTGCGTACAGTCAAATGTTTATTGAAGTTTGTAGACACACCTTTTGGCCATATATCTATTATATGTCGTAAATACTTAAGGCGCTACGATAAAAAATCGACACTTTTAGAACTTCTATATCTACTTCGGTAAATAATGTATAATTTTGATAAAATAGTATATTATTTTTGGAATCTTTCTCTAGGGATCTGTTAAAACAGAAACGCGATTGGAGAATTTCGGCACGATAGAAATATTTATTGAAATGAGGTCTTTATCGACACCAATTCTCCTGGTTTGACAATTTACAATGACATATGGACTGCAATTATATTTTAATAGATGGGTTTTAACAGTATCTAGAACCTGGTTAAACGAAATTTTGATAGCATTTTTAGTACATTTTATATTAATAAAGAACCGACTTTTTGCTACTTTTCCACGAATCCGTCCCTCTCGCACTGAGGGTTTTTTCGCATATGGAGTAACAGGGACGCTAAAACTTTTACATATCGCCTTAAGAATGAACTAGGGCCTTCAGCACTCAGTAGGTTGGCAAATTTCGATTTTGGCACATGTCATCTCGGGTGTATTTGGTATCAATGCGTTTATGCAAATTTCTCATTTTTTAATTTTTTTTGACAATAAGTTTTCACGATATAAACAGGATATATTATTCTGAGTTATTTAAATGTATTTCACAAAAATCCGTCCAATCGTTTTCAATATATAACAGTTCAAAGTCAACTCTAAATTGTAGCATTTTTGGACGTTTTCTAATAATGTGTTAGACCAAGTAGTGCGTTATATATTTGTAATTTATTCAAGAAGCCCTATTTAAAAATAATAGTTTAAAAATATATATATATACCGCCTTCTTTAAGTCGTCATGTTTTCTACCCCCACAGTGTGCGCGCTGTCATCATATCTTTGAGTTCAGGAGATCATACTGAACGCATTGATACTTGAATCCTTATATAATAACTTGAATGAAGTCCGAGATGACTTGAATGGAAATTTCTGATACCTTATTTTGCCAACCTACTTGAATACTCTAAAGAGGTCAACTACTGCATAACAATGACGCCTTAATCAGGGGTCAAGACAGGTAGGTAGTCTCGAGACTACAAAGCGCATGCTCTTTCGCCGTTTAACAAATACATGAATGCCACAATTACAGACCCCCCAGAATATGACCCGCCAGAGAAACAGCTCCCTTTGTCTCAAGGGAGGAGCTGCAGGCACGCTCACCTCCTGATATGTCAATGAACGTGATAGTCATACCATGCCCTATTTAAATATTATCTAATAACCTTGCGGCCAACCTGGGTCATCCAGACCATAACCTAAGTATTACTACGTATAGACCAACAACTCTCATTAATCAAGCCGTAGCAAATTTTTACGCGCCCTTACGACACTAGGTGTCGCCAAGGGTTGCAAATAAGCATTATTTGTTTAATTGGCTGCAAGTAAACTCTCATGGTTACCAAGTAAACATGTGGCTATAATAGTTTTGCTTAGAAAAACTAGATGGCGCTAAGTTGGCAACACTAACAGTAAATATTTCAGCGCCATCTATTATCGAAGTGGGAATTATTTTTATGTTACGTGACATCGCTGTGCCACTAGCGTCACAAATCTGTATTTTTTAGCATCGTGTTCGTTAAGAGGATTTAGCAACGCCATCTAGATTTCGTTAGAATATTACACCTTTTTTGTGGCTACAAACTGATGTATGGGAACTGCTAGTCTATACGTAGTAATACTTAGTCTATGCCCAGACTACACTATGAGTATACCCTCTACCGAACTGAGTCGTCTAACTACTCTATCACCCAGGTGGAGTGCCTGATATGACGCCCTCCCACTGTGCCCGCACGCTTTCACGCACCAGTACACGCTCGCGTACGCACAGTGCTCATCGAACGATTTGAGGGAAACTCACGCCTCGAATAACCTGTTCACATTGGTAGGCCGCCCTAAGACCGCTACTACAAAATGCTAGCTAACTACTAGATCGTTCAATAAGTCCCGAGACTAACATGGAGAGGGCGCTTAATATTAAAAACTCTTTTGATTTATAGAAAGTACTGACCATCAAATAAGATGTGTCAAAATTTTTTGAAAATCGAACAATAAAATATTGAGTTACAGACATTTAAGTGACGATACTTTTGTAATTTCGAAAACAGTGGAAAAAAAACGAGTTTCATGCGTTGACAAAACATTGTTTTTAATGTAAAAAACACCGTTTAAGCACAACAGTGGCCTATAAAGGGTTATTCGGAATCTGCTCCGTCTTAACCAACCATTTGTCGGTGGTATGCCGATTTCAAACGCGGTCATATGGACACAAATGATGCTGAATGCTCTGGTCGTCCAAATGAAGCAGTGACTCAACAAAATATCAACCAAGTCCTGAAAATCATGAAAGAAGATCGGAAGCTGAAAGTACGCGTGATAGCTGAGATAGTAAAGATTTCAACTGGTAGTGTTTTCAGTATTTTACACAAAAATTTGGTCATGAAAAAGCTTTTTTCCAAATGGGTGCCGCGTTTGCTAACAATTGCTCAAAAGCAACAACGTATCAATGATACAGAGCGCTGTTTGGCACTGTTTAACAGAAATAAAAAGGATTTTTTACGCCGGTATGTGACAATGGACAAAACATGGATTCACCATTTCACTCCGGAATCCAATCGGCAGTCAGCAGAGTGGAGAGCAGCCAGTGAAAGCCACCCGAGGTGGCCCAAGACACAAAAATCTGCCAGCAAGATAATGGCCTCTATATTCTGGGATTCGCATGGAATACTCTTCATCAACTACGTTTATAAATATATTATATTTAACTTTTACGAGCTTTTGATTATTAAATTTATTATTAAAACAATTTAAAAAATTATAACTCGATATATTTCGGCCCTCGGTATGGGGCCGTCATCAGTCGAATGTAAAAGAATTTGTGACATATAATTTAGGTATCATAATAAAAAAATATAAAAAAATAAAAAGTAAAAGTGACACTTGTAAACAATTTTAGTTTTAAACCATTTTCTAAAAAAATAATAAAGTAGGTTTCTCTAAAAATGATGTTGGTTATTTTTGATATTATTTAATCACTGCTCTTCTTGGATGATCGATGATGGTGGTTAGGTGGTTGTGTGATGTTGTTGGTGTTTTTACTTGAAATTTTGAGCGGTCTAATTCGTCGGTCGGTCGGGTCGGGTCATGTCTGTCAGTGCTTTTGGTGCTCATTATGGACCTGGACTCAACAAACAGCACTGACAGACATGACCCGACCCGACCGACCGACGAATTAGACCGCTCAAAATTTCAAGTAAAAACACCAACAACATCACACAACCACCTAACCACCATCATCGATCATCCAAGAAGAGCAGTGATTAAATAATATCAAAAATAACCAACATCATTTTTAGAGAAACCTACTTTATTATTTTTTTAGAAAATGGTTTAAAACTAAAATTGTTTACAAGTGTCACTTTTACTTTTTATTTTTTTATATTTTTTTATTATGATACCTAAATTATATGTCACAAATTCTTCTTCATCAACTACCTTGATAAGGAGAAAAATGTAAATAGCGAATATTATATGGGATTATTAGATCGATTAAAGTACGAAATCGTAGAAAAACGGCCTCAAGTTAAAAAAAAAAAGTGATCTTTCACCAGGACAAGGCGCCGTATCACAAGTCCATGATAACGATGGCCAAACTAAAGGAGTTGGGCTACCAATTACTAGATGGCTACCTAATTCTCCAGATTTGGTCCCCAGCGATTAATGGCTGTTTTCAGACCTAAAACAAATGCTCCAGGTTAAAAAAAAATAATCAAATGGTGAAGTAATCGCAGCAACGGAGGCTTATTTTGAAGGCAAAGATAAATCGTTATTCACATATCAAATGGAAAAGTCAAAAAAGCGTTGGAGGGACTGTATCGCAGTTGAAGGAGACTAAATTGATGAATAAAAAATAATTTTATCAAAAAAGCTTTGTTTTAGTATTTAGTATCGGTACTTATTGAACTGAGTGTTAATTAGGGTCATTTGGCACTGTGGGGGGGGCGCCAGTAAGTGACCGACGGACGCGAACCTCCACATTTTAAATTCGTAGCGGGGGCGATGAGTCCTGGGTACCTAAAATGGCCAACCTGGGTGAATCATGAAATGATTTGAAAGTAGGATAGAGTCAGAGTTTTTTCATGCGTGCAAAAGAGACGGCATTACGGCAGAATCATAATATGATTCATCCAAAGCGGCCTTTTTAGAGGACCAGTGGGTCTACCGCGTCATTCTCATTTTAATCAACATCAACTTGAGATTGAAATTTGACGTGCGTGCGACGACTCCCGCCTAACATGCCATCTCTTTTGCACGCATTGAATTTCGCATGCATTTGCTTGAAGTTGATACAAATGAGATTTACGCGGTAGAGCCCCAGCACTGACTCTCCGCGATCGTGTGCGCTTCCTTCCGGCCAACGAACACCTTCAGCATGCTCACACAAAAACAGGTCCAGTGAAGGGAAGGCGGAGTACGTCACGATCCCTGTTTTTCGTCTCGAGTCTTCAGCCGTAACCTCCAAATAATGGTTCACAATAAGAGCTAGAAGCAGCTCCAACAGCTTCTATTGTAAAGAAGATTTCAGTCCAAATAACGCAACTTACCGCCGCGGCTCGCTCAGCACTTTCTACGTGGACTCTGTAGAGGTCGACCAGGCTCATATCCTCTGGCTCCACAGCCTCAGCTCCTCGCCTCGGGACCAGCTCCAAGCCGAGCTTTCTGAAACAAGGTACAAAGCAAACTTACACCAAGAAAGGTAAGAGAATGATGTTCCCAACTTATTTATACATGGTGAATTTGTGAACCTCGTCCAAATTCATACTTGAGCCTTGGTAAGTGTTCAGCATCATTAACCAATAACGATTTTTGTAAAATTCATAAAATGAAATTTCGACTCCCCATAGTGATTCATTCAGGACTGGGAGTGAATTACTATGGGAAGTCGAAATTTCATTATACGAATTTCGCAAAAGTTGTTATTGATTTATGATGCTGATTTGTGAACATCGTCCAAATTCATACTTGAGCATTGGTAAGTGTTCAGCATCATTAACCAATAACAATTTTAGTAAAATTCATAAAATGAAATTTCGACTCCCCATAGTGATTCATTCAGGACTGGGAGTGAATTACTATGGGAAGTCGAAATTTCATTATACGAATTTCACAAAAATTGTTATCGATTTATGATGCTGATCACTTACCAAGCCTCCAGTATGAATTTGGACGATGATCAAAAAGTCACCTTGTATAAGTATCGATAAATAGCTGCATTGAGTACAAATATCAGGGTTAAATCTACGAGTACGAAATGAAAAGTTTATTTACCGATCTTAAAAAATATCTAAACTTACTTGGCCTCGTCATAATTTACTGTATTATTAAAAAAAAATGTCAAGACATGAATCCCCGGGGGGGGTGTCAGAGGTGTTTGCAAGTGTGGACTGTCATATGCAAGTCAAAGTCTACACTTGTACACCCACGTTTCGGCGACGATTATTACATCCCAGCGTGTAAGTGGTGATGTGAGCCCTATCGCCGTACATCGGGCACAAATTGGACCCACAGTTTAACGTGCCTTCGGAAGCACGCACACCGAACACAAATGTGCCTCTACTGGATTTGAACCCACGACCTCCGGATTAGTAATTGAGTACACGAACCACTAGACTACAGAGGTGTATTAATACAAATATTAAAATATATTGATTTATACAAATATATACAAATATGTTGATTTACATTACCTATGTATAATGTACATTATTACATTATTAGATTTATTTTGTCATCCCATGACTGTTATCTTTATGACATTGCAATTACATTAGTAATTGTAGGAAATTAAGGGAAATATTTAATTTAATTGTCTATCATATAATGATATAAAATTACTCTGAAATTGTTATCTATATACAGGTAATCCCGTAATGAATAAATTAGATAATAAAGCCGATTCTGGAGGCTTCATTGCAAAATAGTCCTTAATAGTTAGGCACAGAAGCTAAATTACTTTGGAAAAATTATAGTTTTGACAATACTAAAACTAAAATTAAAGCCTTCAAAATCGGCTTTAATGAGAGATTACTTAAAATGCAATTTAAATCTGCAAATCTGTAAAAATGCAATACCTGAATTATACACTTCCGGACACCTAAATCGAGCCACCCCGCATTTTCAGTTTGTATCGTTCATAGCTAAAAAAAATTGGCTGATGTAAACTATTTATTGTGTAATTAAGATCTTATATTAATTCCTTTGATAATGCCATAAAGGCGAAACCGGTCAGGAAGTATTAAATAAATTTGTAGGATAGTACAATAGTCAAAGACCTACTGGTTTGAACCTTTAAAAAATTTATTAAGCTATGAGCTTCACCACATTTTTTCCTCAAGTAATTCTAAGCATTTCTAGCCCGGGCCACAAAAAAAAAAAAGTTGCTGGCGGGGGGAGGGGGGTACAAAGGAGCCGCTCGCCCACCTTTTTTTAAAAAAATCTATACGTTTCCAGTTGGCCACTATGGCAAGTTTGGTATCATTTTTGTATAAACTGAAGGTGTAGAATTCATTTCTGGTATTTACTTTAATCATTTTCATAGCAATTTTTTGAATAAATCATTAAAAAGTGAAAAGTTTCAAATTATTTTTTTGCTTTGAGAGCTAATAACTTTTGAATAAGAGAAAAAAAACGAAAATATAAAATATTATAGTAAAGCGTATTTTATGCAGATTCTAACAATATGAATTTCAAGAAATTGGTACTACAAAAAGTGGGTAAAAAAAAAATATTACCTCGCAGTGGTGGCGACTCGCACTAGGAGGCGATTAACTATCTAACAAAATGGTGTGTATTATCAGCGTAAAGAATTATTTTATTATTAATTCCTTTGTAAAAAAAATCATTGGTAAAAATACTTGGCTGTACGCTGAATGGCTGGCTTCCGAGCCACACTTTTGAGATTCTTATTTATAAAGTGCATACTAATTGATAACCGCTCGCCATCAGAGCAGAGCTTCTGAAAGTACGATAATATAACAATAAAATAAGAGCATATAACAATAAAAGTGGACTTAAAACTTTGTCTTACTCAGGAAACTTAAAAAAAATAAGAAACATTATATATATTTTATATAGACTTACGTTTAATTAGTGATTACAGTTTCCGGCACAGATACATAATTCTGTGCACCTTAATTTTCTTTTAAAACAGTTGCAACGATTTTTGCATCCTGTCTTGCACCTGCACCGAGTAAGTTCCAAGCACACACTTGCGACATCTGGTAAGTCTGACCAATAAGGGGTCCAAATACCGTCTTCTATACTCCAACCCCAAGAAGAAGGGCTTGGAAGGTTTTGGGTTGGCACTAAGGCCTGGCCCCAAACATGGACCCCTTGGTACATTGCGCAAAGTGTGTGCTGGTGAAGAGCGGCCTTCGTTGGAGGAATGTTCACCAGTTCGTAAATAGATATTTTTTACATTCATTAGCAGTAGTGCAAGGGCTTGAGCTGAAAAGTCAAATATTGGAGTCATTCTCACTACTCCCGCTACATAATAGAAGTAAACAACTTTACACTGAGAAAAATGTCTTTTTGGCTTCATTATAAAATAGCATTACGTAAGTTTAAAATACGGTGAATTGTTTTTAAGTTAGGTGATAATAGGAAAATGTTATGCTGTCATTAAAACGTTTCAGAAAATAATCGAGTTTTTAAGGTAAGTAAGGCAATATTATGAAGACTGATCACCGTAAAAATTGGTCACAGAAAATAAGATTATCATTTTGGTATTACATCATGCCTTCACCATAAAATCATACTATGTCACAATAAATGTTTTACGAGATAATGAATTTGAATGATAATAAGAAATTATATTATAATGTTATAACGGAAGAACACTTTCACCTAAAATATGTAGGATTTCTTAGTATAATTTAAGAACTATCACTATCAATACGGTGAAGTCGCCGTTAGTGTAGAAATTTGAATTAGAGGGACTTGTCACTTTATTTTTGTAGTAAGCATATTTTTTTTTAAAGATAAGTCATTTTGAAATATTATGACATCGTAATAATATATGATTACAGACACACAAAAAAAGAGGAACGGCGCACAACAAGCCCGATAAAAATAAGTTGAATACGATTATGATTACGAAATCATTAATAAGGATGCCGACATCATACTTTGGTGAACGAACTATGAATTACGATGCTATTATCATAATTTGTGTGACGGCACCAAAATTTGTGTGAGAACTATGACATACGATGCTATTATCACACTTTGTGTGACAGCACCAAAATTTGTGTGAGAACTATGACATACGATGCTATTATCACACTTTGTGTGACAGCACCAAAATTTGTGTGAGAACTATGACATACGATGCTATTATTATACTTTGTGTGACAGCACCAAAATTTGTGTGAGAACTATGACATACGATGCAATTATCATACTTTGTGTGACAGCACCAAAATTTGTGTGAGAACTAAGACATACTATGCTATTATTATACTTTGTGTGACAGCACCAAAATTTGTGTGAGAACTATGACATACGATGCAATTATCATACTTTGTGTGACAGCACCAAAATTTGTGTGAGAACTAAGACATACTATGCTATTATTATACTTTGTGTGACAGCACCAAAATTTGTGTGAGAACTATGACATACGATGCAATTATCATACTTTGTGTGACAGCACCAAAATTTGTGTGAGAACTAAGACATACTATGCTATTATTATACTTTGTGTGACAGCACCAAAATTTGTGTGAGAACTATGACATACGATGCTATTATCATACTTTGTGTGACAGCACCAAAATTTGTATGCTGTCACTTTATTTTCAGATTCATTCATTTCGTACAATTAACCAGTGTTACCTACATGCGGATCAATTTGCTCCGATTTCAGTTGTTTTTTTAGCTCTCACAGATGCAATTTTTAATCGTCGGATCTTTACTCCTTATTAAGCCTACAAATATTTAGACCGTGTAGGCATGTTTTCCAGAAAAATACTGACAGGTTTTAATTTATCTATTATTTTATAATATTAGTTTTATTAGGAGGATAGTTATATTATTATGTAACCTTTATTTTATAATGTGTATAAGGAAAAAAATAAGCTTACGTTTAGGTATTATTCGGGGCAGAGTAAGAGGACAGCTCTCAGGCACAAAACCTGGGACCGATTGATGGCGGCCTTATATAAAACAGACAGGTGCGAGGGTTTCGGCACCGCGCTCACCAACCCGCCTGCCCAGCGTGTGTGAGTATGGGCATTACTTCCAAGAGAGGACAAACATGAGTGGTGAAAACTTGGAAAGGCCTATGTCCAACAGTGGATGATGACAGGCTGATGGATGAATGGATAAGGAAAACTAATTTTAGAATTATTTTACTTGGATTTTCTTATAACGACGTGTAAATATACTTGAAAAATTATCACGTATTTAGAGGGGATTTTCATTCTCGTTTAAATCGTTTTTCATTTAGTATGGGGAAAATAAAAATACCTGACTCTAATCTTGACTGTGTCATACTATTGTAAAATTGTAAGAATTTTCGTGGAGATCAGACTTATGAAGGCGTCACGTTACAACCAGCTTTTTGAATGTACCAGGACTAGATTTTATTCTTTAAAACGAGATTTTGAAACAGATGTGCTATTAAAAAAGAAGTTTACTATGTTTTCTTTTAATTACCTCTAACATTTGGACATGTAGAGAGGATGAATGAAAGAAGAGTGACGAAAGAAATTTATGATTTTTCAATTCGTTTTTCTTAAAATCTAGCGACTTTTGATTAAAGGTTTGGGAACTTTGTTTTTTCGTTTTTTCTTAAGCGGCAACACTCAAAGAGTGTCCGTCTGTCTTTCTGACCGACCCAGAAAAATATCGTTCTTTCTTTGCATCGAGCGACTCCAACCAACGCGCGTCGCTATTTTATAATTTCTATTGCTCTATCTGTGCTATTTTCAAAGTGGTTAATTATAGAATAAAATCAGAAAGTGCATACCTAACAAATAATGGATCAAGCAACTACCGATCTGCTTACAAAATGGAACCTGTCGCATTACATTGACACATTCGCCGGTAAGTTGTTTGTTTTGTCTTGCAATTTTGAATATGTAGACAGAAGTTTATGTAGCTATGAATGCTTTCGCGCGGTTTTTTTTTTCTTTTCTACACCCCTACCAAGCTTTTGTGTCAAATGAACCTTCTGCAATTTTTTTGACACTGACATTATTCAGATAACTATCATCTATTGTAGGTAGCGTTCCTAAACGCCTAGGTGACGGTAAAATTTAAGTGTAAGTGAAGTAAGTGAGGTGTTTGTTTTCACTCGAGTGGTTGTGGAACGGGTTTTTACGTCTACCCTGGCGTTTAGAGATGCTACCTTAGAAACTAACACAATACATAATGTACATAAGGTCTTTCTTTTAAACCCGAATTCATTTTAAGGGGAGATCAGGTTATTAGTTTACATTAATTTGCGATAGGTTTTTTTATTTGTCTTTTGCTAAAATATCGACTGATGTCATTTTTATTGTAATCTAATAATAACATCAAATTAATTGACAGAAGGACTGGCAGGCGTCACGCGCGGAGTTTTTGGATGGTTCTGTCACCATCATCGACACCGAGGCGGATGTTCAGGTGACAATTGAGGAGCGTCGTGAAAAGTTGCAAAGACTGAATTGTACCCTACAACCATTTATAATACGGTGTCGCGATTCTGGAGTTTCATTTGTGGTTTCTGACAGCGTGTTGTACAAATTTAGGTTTCTTCTAGATGCTTTCCTTATTAAACGTTTATCCTGTGTCATCAGCATCAACAAAATCAGATCGAGTTTTTTTCTCCTTCTTACGTACATGTTGATTCAGCTGATTGAGACAGTTTGTACTGTTAATTAAGTATTAAATGTTTTTTTTTTCGAAGTTGAAATGTGAGCGCTTAAGAGCCATTTAGCAGCCGGTTTGTGAAAAACACGCATTGTGTATGCCATCACTAAGTTTTCATGGGTTTCTGTAAAATTGAATTTAAACAAATTTAATATTTTTTTTTTTTGAAATTGTAGTTTATGGAAACCAAAGGAAGCTTTGCGATGGCAGCATACACAATACATAGGTAATAATTAAGGTTTTGTTGAATAACTATTGAGTTTATTTTGAATGTAAGTGTTCTGTTTCGATTAATTAGAAAAAGGTGGGTTTTTCACAATCCGGCTGCTCAATCGCTCTTAAGTGTAACGAGTATGCCTATTTTGTGTTATAAGTAAGGATAGGATATTCGGATCGATATATGCCTAAAGTTGAAATATCAGAAAACGTAATTTTTATAGTTGCGTTTTCTGATATTTTTCCAACTTTATCGATCGGAATATCCTATCCCTGGTTATATGGTATAAAGTAATAATAAGTTTACGTTTACTGTGGTATTTTATAAATAATACTTACATTATTAGAAGACAATGTTTGAAATAAAAACTTTTAAATGTGTAATAAAATAAATGTGTAATTTAAGAGCGGTTTAGCAGCCGGATTGTGAAATATTGAGCAAATTTTGAATTTAAGTGTTCTGTTTCGTTTGATTAGAAAAAGGTGGCTTTTTCACAATTCGTTGTTAAGCGGCTCTTAATAAATGTTTAAATATATATAGAGATATAATAATGTGTGTAGAGATATATTAGAGATAAAATAAATACATTTTTTTGTTTATAATATATTTTTCTTTTCTTTGTAATAATTTGTATCCTCAAATCAGCTCTTGGTTTAGGTAAAGTACTCTATGTATTCCAGGTTATTTCTTGTCATCCATCCATCCATCCATCCATCAACCCGTATTTGTCCACTGTTGGACATAGGCCTCCTTGTTCTTCTATATATCAGTAATCTTATTTTTAAGCCTCCTGTGTGTTTCTTTCCTTTCAGTTTTTGATATTGTTTATGTGCGTTCCTGTTTTTTCAGTTATTTCCTACAATTCCTTCTACTATGAATCTATGATTTAATCATCGTTTTGTATGCTTTCCTGATACTGTTTCTGTGCTCTCATATTGTTTCAGTTAAATCCTATTATTTGTTTCTACTATTTATCTATGCTCTCGTATTTTAAGTTATGGTTCCTTAAACATTGATAGGTCAATTCACTTATATAAACGATTAACAATTACAGATTTTTACTATTAAGATCATTAAACCGAAAAATTGTTTTTGCACTATAACTGCTTACAAACAAACAAACCATCTATACAGTTATTATATTACTGGTACAAATAGTTTATTGGCCAATAAATATTGAAGGAGCCACATAGAAGCCTTAAAGTTAAGAGTAAATATAAATGGTAGAAAAAAATAATTGAATTTAACTGAAATAATAGGAGAGCACATAAAGAGTGCTATACAAAAATATGAGGAAATCATAGATTAATAGTAGGATGAATCATAGGAAATAAGAGGAAAGCACATAAATAGTATGAGGAAAGCATACAAAAATATGAGGAAATCATAGATTAATAGTAGGAAGAAACGTAGGATATAAGAGGAAAGCACATAAATAGTATGAGGAAAGCATACAAAAATATGAGGAAATCATAGATTAATAGTAGGAATAATCATAGGATATAAGAGGAAAGCACATAAATAGTATGAGGAAAGCATACAAAACTATGAGGAAATCACAGATTAATAGTAGGATGAATCATAGGAAATAAGAGGAAAGCACATAAATAGTATGAGTAAAGCATACAAAACTATGAGGAAATCATAGATTAATAGTAGGATGAATCATAGGAAATAAGAGGAAAGCACATAAATAGTATGAGGAAAGCATACAAAACTATGAGGAAATCATAGATTAATAGAAGGAAGAATCGTAGGAAATGAGAGGAAAGCACATAAAAATATGATGAAAGGATAGAAAAATAGTGGGACAAAATAATATGAAGCAACTGAAATAAGAGGAAAGTTCTTGAACAGTATCAAGAAAGCATATAAAATATGAGGAAAGCATAGATAAATGTACGAAGAAGTAAGAGGATATCACATTAACGGTGGTAGGATAGCATAGTATATTACAGTTACGGAGTGCATAATTCTGTCTGCTTCCTACTAAAGCCATAGTGACAGTGCATCGTATTATTTCGTTAGCAGCAGCAATAGTAGTTACATCGTATTTTTTGGTGATATCCGTATGCTCTCTACTTTACGTGAAATCATCATTATTTCTGCTGAATTCACTTTATTTTCTAATGACTAGTTTTCTCAGTGTACCTACATAATCTGAATTTGTATCAAATCAGATTTAACTTACCGGTCGTACATTGTAATAACAAATTTCTGTATAAAACTGTCAGCTTCTGCCAATTTCCCATCCATATATTGCGTCAGGGCAGGCGTTCCAGGCGTCAAAGGCTGTCTTTTTGCCTCATTGAAAGAAGATACTGTGTCGCATCCTGTCAAGGCATGGAAAATTGGCAGTACTTCAGCTCTTTCTAGTCCTGAAATTGTGTAGTTTAGTTAGTATGTATTAATTTTATATCACGTTATTAATAATTAGAGCACGATGAACACATACCGAGTGCATTGGCAATAGTGTGGCATAAAAGATAAGTGTGGTTTTTGCCTGTGCCCATGTGAACCCACAACTCTTTTATTTCTGGCAGTTTTTGAATACATGAAATGGCTACGACCACCACTTCTGTATCTACAGTACGAATCATAATGTTTTTATGTCCTCGATCGACAGCGTCAGCAACGTGAAGAACATTCTATTATCGGCCTCTTCGTGGTTACTTGGTTCAATCATTTTCCTGTCTCGACTAAGATTACTCAAAACTGCAGTCTTTTCGTTGAACTCCTTGCCTTCAGCCAAATCTATGGAGGCATCGGACAGATATCAGATCAAAAAGCTCCTCTTTATTTAATTCCATCCGAAGGATGTAGGATTATATAGGTAAAGTTGTTTACTTCTATTATGTAGCGGGAGTAGTGAGAATAGTCTTTCAATATTTGACTTTTCAGCTCAAGCCCTTGTACTACTGCTAATGAATGTAGAAAATATCTATTTACGGCGAGGGATAGAGAACTGAAGAACATTCCTCCAACGAAGGCCGCTCTTCACCAGCACACACTTTGCGCAATGTACCAAGGGGTCGATGTTTGGGGCCAGGCCTTAGTGCCAACCCAAAACCTTCCAAGCCCTTCTTCCTAGGGTTGGAATAAAAGAAGGTATTTGGACCCCTTATTGGTCAGACCTACCAGATGTCGCAAGTGTGTGCTTGGAACTTACTCGGTGCAGGTGCAAGACAGGATGCAAAAATCGTGGCAACTGATTTAAAAGAAAATTAAGGTGCACAGAATTATGTATCTGGCCGGAAACTGTAATCATTAATTACACGTAAGTCTATATATAAATATATACAACGTGTAACAGAAAGATGTAACCATATTTGAAGAGCTTATTCAGTTATTATAGCAAAGAACAACTTTTACTATGGAGCCAACCCGGAAATCTCAAAAAAAAATCTGCCCTTCAATACATTTCGGCCGAGCGGCATTGCATTTTCTTATGAAACAGTAAAATATTTTTTTCGATATACAGGTTTTGTTCCATAGTAAACGTTGTTCTATACCATTGACTGAATAAGCTCTTCAAATATGGTTACACCTTTCTGTTACACGTTGTATAATATTTCTTATTTTTTTTTTAAGTTTCCTGAGTAAGACAAAGTTTTAAGCCCACTTTTATTGTTAAATGCTTTTATTTTATTGTTATATTATCGTACTTTCAGAAGCTCTGCTCTGATGGCGAGCGGTTATCAATTAGTATGCATTTTATAAACAAGTGTGGCTCGGAAGCCAGCCATTCAGCTTACAGCCAAGTATTTTTTACCAATGATACTTTTTTACAAAGGAATTAATAATAAAATAATTGCTTACGCTGATAATACACACCAATTTGTAAGATAGTTAATCGCCTCCTAGTGCGAGTCGCCACCACTGCGAGGAAAATTTTTTTTTTACCCACTTTTTGTAGTACCAGGTTCTTGAAGTTCATATTGTTAGAATTTGCATAAAATACGCTTTACTATAATATTTTATATTTTCGTTTTTTTTCTCTTATTCAAAAGTTATTAGCTCTCAAAGAAAAAAAATAATTTGAAACTTTTCACTTTTTAATGATTTATTCAAAAAATTGCTATGAAAATGATTAAAGTAAATACCAGAAATGAATTCTACACCTTCAGTTTACACAAAAATGATACCAAACTTGCCATAGTAGCCAACTGGAAACGTATAGATTTTTTTTAAAAAAGGTGGGCGAGCGGCTCCTTTGTACCCCCCTCCCCCCCGCCAGCAGCTTTTTTTTTTGTGGCCCGGGCTAGAAATGCTTAGAATTACTTGAGGAAAAAATGTGGTGAAGCTCATAGCTTAATAAATTTTTTAAAGGTTCTGTATGGGACCGATCCAATAGATCTCTAACTACAAGTGATTTTCTGTTCATTGTGTACTGCAAGTTCCACCAAGTGCCAGCAATCAACAGTGTAAACATTCTAAAAAAAATTGTTTTAACGATCAAAAAGTTTTTATGCAATATTGAAACTGAAAACGCGGGGTGGCTCGATTTTGGTGTCCGGGAGTGTATTTTGACTTTATTGCAATAGTGCCATTAAAACCGACACAATGTGGAGATTTTCTAGAAATTCAAAAATGTCATATTTTCATAGAGGTCGAATTGCGTTATTTAAATAGGAAATGAGACCAGCTATCATCCTTATTTAGGATGTTATCACCATGATTCAGTGATTCACTCATTACGGGACACCTGTGTGTGTATCATTAATTAAGGGTGATCGGTGGATTATGTTGTTGTATTTTCTTTTGTTCTGGGTAACATGCTGATGATTTTCGTTATCATTTATAAAGGGTTGTAATTAACTGAACGTCAAAAAATACGAAAATCAAAAATGTATGTATGTTGAAACCTAACCTAACCTAGTTGATGCTAACTTAGTAATTTAGCTGCTCATCTAGTATTTTTTAGATGGTCAACCTATTATTATCCATTTATAAATATGCGATGGTGTACCCATAACCGTTTTTTAGAAATACCATTGAGAAATAGCAAATTTTACTCCACTTCAGGTAAGTAAGGTAAACTTGAAAGAGCGTTTTGCGCAATTATTGCGGCAGTTTCTAAACCGTCGTCGTCGTGCAACTCTTTACCTTCAATATGTTGCGGTTTGAGGCAGGAGTGATTCACTCATTTCGTGAAAGGTTGACGACCATGTTATATTCACGTCATGAGAAATCAGGCGAAGGCTTCGGCAAATGAGAGTGAGGTATGTCGACCATCGATATTTATTAATATATACCTGATATTATTGATGATACTTCTCAAAGAATGAAATACCTGAGATCCATTTTATTTAAATATGTAGTATAGCTTTTGCCAACGACTTCGCCCGCGTGGACCTCCCAATACGTGACTCAGTGCATAGCATCATCTAGTTAAGGGTCCTATGGACCAATCAACACTTGTGGTATCGTGACGTATAGATACACGTAGCGCCATCTAGTGGGTAAAAAGTACTTCAATTATATGTCATAAATAGACACACTACACAACAGTTTAGATACACAACAGTGAAAACCCCATCCAAATCCGTTCAGCAATTTTTACGAGAGTAAAAGTAAAAGTTGCAGGTTCAATTAAGAAAGGCCCAAGGAATATTTTTAAACAATGTTCCCTTGTATGGACAAAACTTTACTCACTAATGAGTACAGATATGTACATAGATACCAAATAGATAGTTGACCAGACGCTTTACCAATAGCAGTTTAGTCTTTTATGATCTTATCCCAGCTCGTAAATCTTGTACATATCTAACTTGATTGAGACATGTTATATCATCACAATCAGCATCTTAACAAGATTTTACGACCCGAATACTTGCTTTTGTTAGACAATTGACTTAAATAGGAAGAAGCATTGAATGCCAAATTATTATTAAAGACAGTGAGTGAGGACATTAAAATTCGCAGGACATTGTCGAAACAGCGTTCCAAGTAAAAAAAAATATCCGCATGTATTCGTTTCAAGTTAAATAGGAACTTCGTGAGAATTTTATGAATCACTGTGCAAATATTCAACAAAGTATACCGGATACGTACCAAGCTGTCAAAGTGCTTTTCCGTGTCAAACATGTAAATTTTGATAAGAATAAGATGCTATTTATTCGCTGCAACAAGTAAATCAGTAAGCAGACACAACACAACATAAGAAAAAGAGAATGAGAAACGAAAAGAAAAACACAATGATAATAATACATATAAATGAAAATACAAATACAAATGTTTTATAAAAATAACACATTTGCAATCAACTAAAATTTCTGAACCTGAAAAGGTCTGACTCAGCATAAGCATTACGATAAAAAACCACAACGCGCTGTTTTTCTGTCAGGCCTGTAATATCACAGACCATTTGAAAACTTGAGATGCAATAGAAAAGTTGATACACTTAGTAGATATGTACGTAAAATAATATAAATGTAAAGCAAATAATAAGATAAATATAAGTAAGTAAATTAAATAAACTGCTCCCACCCAAACGCTAATACAAATCGTAGATCAAGTCAGACACAAAAAGGGCTGAGAAACACGGGAAAAAACAAACGATCTTGAAATTAAGGCGATTACCGTCGCCAAATTAGCAGCTCGATGTTTGTCTGTATGAATATCGACGGAAACGACATTGAAATAACGTTAAAATCAGTGCACAATGCGTGGTGGCTGTTACGACGCTCGCTGCGTCCTTGAAAGGGCAAAATAGGAGAAAATAATACTTTTCACATGGGCGTCATTGTTCGATTGAATAAATATATGTTATATTTATAGCTATCAAGTTTATCTATTTATCAAAGCATAAATGAATTAAATCACCTTAGCCGCTTAGGAGCAGTAGGAAATTCAAGCCAAAAAACACCATTCAGTTGAAACAATTTTTCAAATAGAAGTTTTGGTGGTACGAAAAAGAAAAATGTTGCATATGTTGTCCTAGAGTTGATAATTCATAATACATTTTTTCAATATTTTTGGTTTGGCCATAAAATAGGAGTAGGCTTTAGAAAGTACCCATTTGGCGATATTAAGGGCCTTAAACCGATCGATTCTCCAAATTTCAATAATCGTTGAGAGGCAAGCGTAGAAGATTGCAAACGATTTGCAAAGCAATAACAATGCTTTTAAGACAAACTATTTTAAAAGCCAAATTAGATGAGTGGGTAATCGGTCACGTAATATAGTTGAGATCTGAGCTTTCAATCAATCTACCTATAAACTTCGCTTGCAAACATCTTCAACCAATTGAAGAAGTAAACTTTAACAGGCTACAAATAAGAATTCAAATGCTAACACAGATAGGATTCAACAATCAGCTTTGAATTCAAAGTAGATTCAACTTTAAATCAATAACATTAAAACTCAGTTCAAATTAACATTACAATCATGGATTTCGTAATAACTAATACGTCGGCGTCATCGTCGACGAGAAAACTCGAATTCCTTTGGTAAATTTCGCACATTGCAACTTTAAAGAAAGACAGACAGCGTTGTACATACATAATTCTACAATGCAGTTACTAAAAAGAAAAAAAAGGCTTATTCTATGTTGTGAATAAATTTATTGATAACCCGATTTTAGGACAAACTAGGTTTTCGGAAGTTCTACGGGGCAGAAGAGAGCCGGTAGGTTAGGTTAGAAGGTTAGGAATGGCGAGGCGAGTCGCAGTAGTGGTGCGACCACCATACATAAACTTCGTGTTCATTTTTTTATGACAACCCAAACCTACTTAGGCCCAGGCCAAACTAGTTTGTCATAAAATTGGGTTTAGCCGGTACTTTTACTCTTCTCAGTACAATTACGTGGTACAGTTGCTGAATGAAAACGTTTTTGAGAAAACGAATAAGAAGAAATCCCAGTAACAAAATTGTGAATCATCGTTGACAACGCAAAACTAAGACATCAATCTGAAGCTAATAATTGAAGTCAAATATTTGCAATACAATACAATAACGACAAATATCGTGAGACAGGCAAACGTGACGCTTCACTAATTCGGCTAGTTTATTATGCAAACAGAGCTCTGCAACCAAAGAAAGGTCGCCAAACCAGTTACGCACCTGCAAACAACACTGTTCAGCCATCACAACTGAAACTAAGCCTTATCATCAGCTACTAAGAGCTATTCAAATGAGAAGGAAGGTGAAGATAACATTGTAGGTAACTGAGTTTCATGTCGAGCTGGAGCTGCTTGGTGACTTGTTGTCACCTTAAGAGCGGTTTCGCAGTTGGATTGTGAAAACCCGCCTTTTTCTAATTAATCGAAACAGAACACTTAAATTCAAAATTCACTCAATAGTTATTCTAATTAATCGAGAAAATTTCATCCAATCGCGTTTTCCTTCAGTGAGAATCTTAATCAAATACTCAATAAACATTTACCCAAAAATGAAATACGTAGATGACGTTTTAGTGAAGTAAATGGATTCGAAAAAACCCCATTTTTTTTTGGTATCGCCCTAATATCAAGAGGAGCTCGCGGGTTTTCTTAACTGAATACGGGAAAAATATTGTTTTGTGGTAAAGAAAGATAATTCGGAAAGGTGGTGAATTGGTGATGGATGACTGACGAGTCTAACAAAATTTGCTTAGATGTTATTTATAAATATAAATTGTATGTATAAATAAATCATTAGTCAGTTTTAACTACATGAATCATCATGGTAATTTATAGACTATTATATTATTTATGTATTAAATCCACGTGTTTTGTTAAATAGAATTGCTTTCCCACGTTAAAATCACAAAAGTAAAGATCTTCTTCGGCAACGATATTCAAAACTTGGAAATTTTGTTAACCTTAATCTGTTATGTTCTCATTACTAAGCCATTACAGCTTAAACTATAGCGGCAAGATCGTGGCTCGAATGAATTATACGGGTTAAGGTGATTACCATCGCCAAATTAGCAGCTCGATATTTGTCACTACAAATATCAACGGAAACGACATTGAAATAACGTTCATATCAGCGCGCAATGCATAGTGGCTGTTACGACGCTCGCTGCGTCCTTGATAGAGCGAAATAGGGGAAAATTATACTTTTCACTTGGACGTGATTACTCGATTGAATAATCTTATGTTACGTTTATAGCTATAAAGTTTATCTATTTATCAAAGCATAGATGAATTCAATCGGCCAAGCCACTCAGGAGCAGTAGGGAATTTGAGGTCAAAAAACACCATTCAGTAAAAAAAAAATATCATGTAGAAGTTTTGGTGGTATGAAAAAAAAACTGTTGCATATGTTGTCTAAGAGTTGATTATTCATAATACATTTTTTCATTATTTTTGGTTTGGCCATAAACGAGGAGTAGGCTTTAGAAAGTACCCATTTGGCAATAGTAAGGCCCTTAAGGTCCCTGAGCGCAACGTCTAGAAATATCATTACACTGAAAAAATAACTATAATACCAGAACACAAAAAACTCGAAGTAACAAAAAATGAAGATAAGCATTTTTCGAACGATCTGTGTCGCGATGCTGGAACCGGTACATCCAGTTTCGCGAATTTCCTAGGCACAACGAACTCTGGTCCTAAAACACTAAAAGAATTGCCAATTTCTGCTTTATATAAGTTGCAAAATATTGTTAAAGCAATGCGAGTTTCAAATGAACATACTATTTAGTTTTAGTTTTAATATTAGCATTCTTCGCTCAACAGTTGTATTACTAATTTTACTTATTCTACTAATTCGGTGGTAGAGCTGATGCCGGGCTCGACTGTTAAGGTGCCACCATCTTACTTGGAGACCTCTAAGTAATTCGGGAGAGAGTAAGAGGACATCTCACAGGCAAAAAACCAGGAGGCCCACCATGCCTGGGACCGATGGATGGCGGTATATCCATCCCTAATAGCCGGGCCTTATATGGAACAGACTGGTGACGGGCAGCGGCGTCACTGGTGCGAGGGTCCCGGCACCGCACTCGCCAACCCGCCTGCCCAGCGTGTGTGAGTATGGGCAATTCTTCCAGGATGACCGCCGGGAGTGGCAAAGTCCTGGAAAGGCTTATGTCCAGCAGTGGACGAAATAGGCTGATGGATGGTTGGATACTAATTCTAGCCTATCAGATCCTACTTGTACTTTTTTTCAAACGCTTCAAGACCTTGAATAACTTTTTATAGATTCTTCGCAAAAAAAAAAAAAAAAATCTCGAAGGCTCCAAATTCCTGGTAAACTCTGCACCATGAGTAGGATCTGAGTCATTTGCGTACAACATATTGGCGATATATTTTGATGTAAGTATACTCTTGAGACCTCACCGGCGCACGAAGGTGAAAAATCCATAAAAGCTGGTCGAAACCTAAAAACGTAAAAATTCTCGGAACACGTCCAAAATAATTTAAATTACTACCTGAATAAACAATGAAAAGGTTCACAGCAATTAGGGCTACCTGAAAAACGGGTTGTCATTTTTACATCAGTCCAAAGTTGAACTTGTTCAAAATTGGATGTGTTTACGACAATTTTAAGTCTTGCGTTTATTAATTTCTTACTCGGAAGTTTTAGTGAAAGTTTGTGTTTTTGCGATGGATTCTACTCCAGAAGGTAATTACCTATTTTTTATTATTTATTTTAGATACTCAATGACTTTTTTTTAAACATTAATGCCACTAAAACGACGTGAAAATGATTTTTTTCTGCTTAGTAATTTTCATGAAATGATAAAGTTGAATTTCCTGGCACATCCGGCTTTAATGTTAACATTGTTACAAAAAGTAATCATTAGTCTTGCTAAAACCACTGAAAATTTTCCCGTCCGAAACCGTCGCCTTAACAAAAATTTTATTTTATTAGTCATGTTTGCTAATTTTTGTTTTTTAATTGTTTTAGGATCAACTAACGAAGAAGCCTGTTTTAGCAGATACACTCTTGTCAGCTATTATAGGGAGTATGCTTCTCGATAGCATCACGAAAAACGGACATACTTGCAAGAAAAGATGAAAAAAGTCTCTACGTGTTACCGATTTTTCACACGAAACCAAGTGGTTGTTAACAAGATTAGTGTCGGATTACAACACCAAACTCCAACAAGCACATGACAATTTTACAGGGTGCGCCAACAAAAACAAAAATTGGTTCAATGCCTATGTTACTTTCCCTGTTGTGCATTCAGCCCACAACCAAGGAGGTGGCTGACCTTCCAAGAAGTTTGAAGAAACCAGTGATCGCTCAAAGATTTTTGGGAAAAACTTGGTCTACATAATATAGACAAACCAAGGCAGGGTGGAGGGGTGTCTACAGATGGAAACACGGCTTGAAATATGTTTCAGCATGCAGAGGAAGTAACTGAAATATCTAGTATCAGCCTGAATCTCTTAAATCAACTTCATTCAATTTTGAAGTTCAAGGCAAGTGGATATAAAATAAATGCTGCCAAATTTAAGATTTTCTGCTTGAAAACAGCATGTACTTTTGTGTTCCATTATCCATGGTTTAATATGCCTACGACGTTCCACAAAATACTGTTCTATGGCTTAAGCATAATTGAAACTTCGGAAGTAGCTATTGCTCAAGAGAGCAGAAACAAAGATGTGAGAAAATACAGGGAGCAATTTTCCAAATTTTTTTTCGAAAGCAGTGTATGGTAAACGCGTATCAAAGACTAATGGTGTCATCTGACCCTTTTATAAGTGATCTAAGAAAACTTTTCTACCTTTGTTTCAAAGTGTGTTAAATTTATCCTGAAATTGACACTGTATAATGAACTAAACATAATTATATATATTTTTTGATTATGAAAGACTTGCATTTCATTTTTGTATATTATTTATCTGTATGAAATTAAGGGGGAAGGCAGTTAGTGTAAGAGAAAGGAGGGGATAGTTATTTTTTAACACTATTAGGTATATTTTTAGATCCATATGAATTGTTACCCAAAAGCTAACCACTCCAGCTCATTTTTGACCCATTTTAGCAGAGGTAGAAGGATATTTGGTATTTTCCTCTTCCCACACAATCCCTCTATCCCTATAATTGGACCAGGAACAATCTTTCACCCAAACTATGACAAATTTGAAAAAAATAGGTTTTGGCCAGCTTTTTGGGATTTTTCACCTCTGTGCGGCGTCCAACAAGTTATAATGAATGAGCGTCTCGACCTAAACAGGTAGATCGGACAGATCCGATCCGCCAAATGCCGATCCAATGACACACGGTCAGCCGGCGACTGAGACCAGAATTAAGACGTTTACACCAATATGTGGTTCTGACACAACATACTAGAACTGCAAGCGCTACTACAAAATGTGACGGTCGCTGCTAATCTTATTGTACAGTGGAGACCGCAACAAGTAAGACACATTGGACTTTGTACCTATCTTATATTCTTCTCGGTAGGGGCTAATATCGTACTGCAAGTGTATAGCTTGATGTGGTCTTCACTGTACTATACATGCTAAATTTCTGATTAGTGAATAACATTATGACTAATGTTAACAAGCATAATTAAACAATAATTATAATTAAATAACAAATCACGACTAAGTTACGCGGACAAACATTATGAATTATAAGTAGGTAACTTTAATCAATAGCTGCGAGCGATCAATTGCCTTTTAGTGAAGCTTACACTAGTTTGAATAAATCTTACATAAAAATTGCCATATAACATTTTTAATAAAGTTCTGACTCCGCGGTGAAATGGTAAAGCGAGACGGATCAAGCCAAGAGCCGCACGACGGAACTCGTTCTTCTCAAACTTCAAAGCACCAGTGGATGTGGATTCTCACTACTGACTACTGTGCATTCGCTCGAACTTCAGAAAAGAGACGGCCTACAGAGGCATGTGGCGAACTCGTGTGTTAGAGCGGGAGAGATAGACGTCGTCACCGGCAGAGTTCGGTAGTGATCCACGCGCTGCGCAAGAGCAAGAGGCCGACCGGCTGCACTTACTTTCCACTTCCAGACTAGTTCCAGTTTGTGTGCTCGACCCGCGCGGGGCTGGTGTATGCCGCCCGTCATCATTTTGCTACTCGTTTTACTCAAATCTGTTTCACTTTAGTAGAACTGTTCTAGCGTTACTACAAAACAATAATACGATGACTTAAACCCGGTATGAAAACGTGCAATCAATATTCTAGAGTTGTGATGTTGTGTTAGAAACTAAACGTGTGAACATAAAGTTTGGAAAACCGGAGCCGTTCGAAAAGAACTGTTAGATTTAAAAAGGTGAGTTGTTTTACAAAATATTGGGATTAAGAAAAGATTCGAAGCGTGCATAACTAGTATCGACGACGACGTGAGGAATGCCGTTGGACAGGCATACATATGGGTATGCGCAGGGAACAAAAGCCTTGTGCACAGTCATGCCCGTTCTTTTTTATTCTGTCTCCTTTCTTGTAAGCTTGAGCTAGAAACTGTGGGTAATGATAATACAGAAGTCAAAACTAAAACGGTTGATAGCAATAACGAATAACATTATGAAATAGAAGGGAACATAGAACAAGTAACAGACAGGTAGCCGGCTGTCCCCATTTACCTGAGAGCGCCGAGCAAATGGGGAAGGACGCGACTCCCTTCGCGGGGAATATTTGAATAGAATGGACAAAGAACTGTGACGTCCAACTTAATACCATGTCATGTCAAATATGTAGTACCAGACAAAACACGCATTTTCACTAGGAGATGCTAAAGTGACAAACAACACGTGAAGATCGAAAGATTACATCAAATGGACAATTAAAGTTAACAGAATTAAGAAATAGAGGGCGAATAATGTCTTTGTTTGTGTCGTCAAGAGATCGTCGATAAGGCAATTTAAGTGTCGTTTAGTTTATTGCTCGCGAGTATTTCGTGGCGAGCACGTGACATCACAATCGACACGGTCCATGGATGTTCAGAAGAAGCTCCAAGGACACGTCCATACAACAGATACCGCGGAATGAATGACCGCTGCTAACCGTACCAATTTTAGACCAACCCGGATATTTTACAAACAATTAAAAATCATATGACTAATGGTGTAATAAAATAACTTCCGCATCAGCGTTGATTTTCAAATTGGATTTTATTCGTGTAAAGTACCTACTCGTGTCTTTCTTATCGAGACCCCTAACGTAACTGGGCTGGGCTATGTTTACTGTCCCACATACAATACACTTAATTATTTACAAAATCATTAGTAAATTTAAATGCACCATACATTTAAAACAGATTATCTGGTTAAAATTCCTTGTCGAAACATAAAATACAACGGCCCAGTTACCGTATTCTATGCAGCGCGTATGCAGTTCTGCTGAACGTTAAACGTGTCATTTTTGTAGGTGAAACTTAGTATAAAAAATTAAGGTAACTATTATTTATTTTAGCACTATGAAATTGGGCACGTGGGGTGTGCTTTATATGGTTATTAATTAATAAATATAAAATGTTATACCAAGTTTCGCCTACGAACACAACATGTTTGACGTTCATCAGCACTGCATATGCGCTGCAATAGAAAACGGCAATAAAAAGAATTGTTCCCTAAAAAAAACTTTATAAGAAACCAATTCTAATGAACTGTAGATGAATTCATTACCCGAACTCAATTACTCCACTGAATTAAAGTGATTTAAGCTCCTTCAGTTACGACGTACGACTCAAAAAACCGATGAAAATTTTCGTGGCGTTTTACGTGTAACCGAATTTACCACACTAGTCGGGCGATTTATAAAAAAAAGGTAATTTGAATGTTAATGTTTTCAAGTTCATTCCCAGGACTGACTCATATACGTTTCTCAGCGGTGCTGAGCTAAATAGCAGTTTTTAAACAGGTCACAGTCATTGAATTCTGGTCACGGAGCACGAACAACGCCACCTGCATCGTGGATGTTCCTGGGGCGCCATCGGCCGATAACCTTTGTAAAAGACCTGCTTACTTTGGTAGTTCTTACATATTTGAAATCTTAGTAAAAAGGAATAAGGTCGGTTTTAAAACGCGAGTGGAATAATTATAAGTTGGCAAGTTCATAGTTCATAAACTGAGCATCGATAAACAGAATCCTCGTTGCGTATGTATTGATACGTGCGATAATAATTAAAACAGAGCAACTTCTACAGCACGCATATGATAGCCAACCCGTCTTCTACTCGGACCAACTAAACGGATCAACTATTTTTCTTTCTCTGACCTTAGATAGAGATATGGAGAATGTACCCATAAATAGATAACCGAACAAAGTCATTTTGTAACAGATGTGAAACAGCAATGACACTGTTTAACTTGACTCAGTAACCAATATCTTTATGAAACATAATCCGTATCCCCACTGTCGTAACCACAACCCGCTCAAAAGCTTAGTTCCGTGTGTGTAAATCACTATCAGTACTATCTGTGACGAAGACCACACCACGTTAGACCCAAAAGTTATCTTATCAAGTACTCGGAAATACTCAATAAAAAATCTAACCTCTCTCATCTATCCACATTTCGGGTTAAATGTAATAAGCCCGTGGAAATTTTATCGGTGTAAAGTTGAACGGCACTCGACGCGGCAAGTGAAGTCTAAGTAATACAGATAACAATGTAAACAATGGTATGCGGGAAGCAGGGGGAGACCAGTTCTACCAGTCAATGGGAGTTAATTGTGTTAGACATGAACGCGAGATGATGAGACGTCATCGCTGGCAGACCCCGGCCATTCCGTCAAATTGCCACGGGCGCGAGAGTCCGAGTTACACGTAAATTACATCAGTCGGCCCGCGACAACACTATACTCTTCCGTTCTGCTGCACACGAGTTTCGAAATGAATTTTAAACGAATCGGTTTGGAGCCATTCGACACGCTCGCTGTTACTACCGATACCGATATTAGGCATTACAGATAGGTAATAATAGAACCAGAGCCAGGTAACGAAGCTTTATTGTTCGAAGCGTATTGAAAGGTATTGTCTAGTTCGAGAGAGGCTGTTTGACATTCTTTTCCCACGAGGTTTTCCGTAGTGCATACAAAGTAAAGAGCCCGAGACGTGTAATGTAATGGAGAAACGCGGCTCGTCTCGTCCACCGTAATTAGTGTCCATTGAACGCCAGCCGAGTGCGTCCAGTCAACGCGTGCTCGACCACTCGGAATAGGAACGGCAGCTGATAATGTAGAGGTGGTTCTAGATAAAAACCAGTCAATTATGGACCCACCAGCGCAAGTAGGATGGTAATTAACAAATCCTATATATTTTCTTTTTTATGAGCTAGAATCAGATCAGGTAGGATTGAGGCTAACGAAAGCAATTTTAATCTAAATTCTTCTGAAATATTATAATAATTAAAGGGACAACTTGACTTTTGTGCAGCAGGACTCATATCGCTTAGTAACAAATGGTTGGTAACAAGCAAGGATGCAGTAAAGTGCGCTACAATGCAGGTTCAGGGCCGACAGCCCACCACGGCGTTGTTTACCTGTCATAAACAGAGGAATGCAAGCAGCCAACCTGCACTCCCGCGCCGGCCCATTATCAGTCAACCGTCTTACTAGTTTTGTTTAAATCCCAATTTATTTATATATTTTTGTAATAGGATAAGCTCTTTAATACTTAGAAATTCCTTTGTATAACTTTCGAGGAAACAGTGTTGCCGAAAGCTGGATATTGTATTGCCCTCTTAAGTTGGCCAGAAATTACTCTCAAGAGGCTTAAATATCATGAGTTTAAATTTACAGTAGAAACATACAATCTCCTCAGCCGAAACTAATCGATTCTTGATCGCGACGCGCAAAGCGGGCAGCGATTGTCGCAAAGAAACTGGTTTCCGCGTAAATTTGCGTTGCCATGCGATGCATCAGAACAGGAACGGAGCGGAGAAGAGACGCGAGGCGGGGGTTCGTTTGGAAACGCAGGAGGCGCAAGAGCAACGAGCGGTCGACGACCCGGCCCTGCGCGAGCGCAGCACTCGCGGCCACAGCGACCGCTCATAACGCGATTACTACTTTCATCAACTGGCAAATTTGTTTAAATCCTTCACTCCTTTCTCATCTGATCTCTGCAGAGATCCCTAGATATATCTTAACAATCTATTTATAACAGCACAGTAGAGTACCCTACTACCAATGCCATTCAAATTGACCCAGGTAATTGTGTGTCAATTCACGAAACAACAATTTGCCCAAGCGATTCATCGCTGGGACCTGGTTCCTCAATAAAAATTCCAATTTGCTAGCAACACTAGACTATTTGGAATAAATGAGAGTCTTCTATTAACATCTGCCCTGTGCTGGCGACCTAAATAATGACTCGGACATGCCATAGCGCGTAGGATCGAGATCAAGAAGTCGCCAAGGCTGAATTCATTTGACGGTATGAATTGTCTCTCATGAAACGTTACTTCATCAGAATCGTATTTCATAACAACCAATGAAGATCACATAGCAACAATTAAGTAAAGCAATCACACGATATATCAATATGCATATATGTAGCAGCTGAACTAAGTACAAACCGTCGCAAAAAAGGAAACGATTAAAAGAATCAATATGAGCAACCACGTATATCATCTCTAATAAAACGAGGATTTAGAAAATATTAGTTTTTAAAAGTGACGGAGGCAATGCTTTAATGCGAGGGCGTGGGCGTAAGGTAGCCGCGTCCGTAAATTATACTGTGAGGTCATTGATTGAGAAGAGATGTGGCTCGGTACCTGTTACTACATGCGTGTTAAATGTCCAGACGTATTCGACAAGGCTAACGGTTTGTACGAATTCATTAAAAACGATATTGTTTAAGGAATGTTTTATATCAGAGATGATGACGGAAAAGAAACATGATCTTCATGTTTATAAAAAACAAAAGGAGAAATAAAAGCAAAACATATGTTTTATAACGAACACATCGTCGCTAGACAGCTGTTACACACATTCGTCGAATCCAAGGCGTACGTAATAAAGTTTACCGTTTACGTTCTAATTTGGAATGGAACGAGCATGGCACTTGTCACGATGCATGCCGGTTTAAACGGCACCAAATTATTTATAGCTATTCTCTTTCTATCCCCTAGTAAACATTCATATAATCCAACGTTTTCTTTGTTGTTTCAGTATTAGTCAACAAAGAGTACCAGCAAGATGGCGGTGTTAGGCTTGGTATCATCGGTGGCTGGGTTCGTCAAAGTCCGGCACCTCATCGACAAGGCTATCATAGACAACGAGGTGTTCCGCATGCACTACCGCATCACTTCAGCCATGCTGTTCCTTTGCTGTATACTCGTTACTGCCAATAATCTCATTGGTGAGTACCATTTGTAGATATCTGTCAAGGTATTTGACCCCGTAATGTTTTACATAAAATGCGTTGACGTACACAAAATTATGCAAACAATGCGCTTCACGTGTTCGGTGTTTTGAGTGACAAACAATAGACCATCAATTTCGTACCCAAAATGTTACCGAGAAGCGCTACTTCCATCGCGGTGGCTGTGAAAGTGTTTAGTATTTAGAGTGGAACCTTTCATTCATCATTCGCATCCATGTCAATCTCGTCAGCACATCGTAGAACTTCACTCGGCCCCCCAAATTTATTTATATGTAAACATAACAAGCTCCTCACTCCGCTCGTTGTCGCACCTATGTTTGACCTTTGGTGAAAGATTTTCGATTTCATACTTTACGATCTACCCATTCTACATTCTGCCCTGACATCAATGTTAACCTTCCAGTGAAAGTCTGTCTAATTACTTTCCCTTCTGATCTCCACTGACCTAATGAACGTAATTTAACCTAGAGTCTCAATTCCTCAGACGTACAGAGAGATAACTGTTTGACCTCCGTACAGAGCTCCCGCAGTACGGTAAAAGAGTGAGTCATTTTCAGGTCATTATTCCAACATCTGGGTGTGAGGAAACCCTCAACGTAACAGTTACCCAAATTGAAACATCATATTGACGAATTGCTTGGACAAACAAACAGAGAGGCGTTAATGAACGCGATTTCATACAATTCATGGTACAAATTGTGTCGTTGAACTTTGATCCTTTTGTGCACGAACGTGATTTAGGTCGGGATTTGCTAATAACGGGTATCTATGAGAACTCGTTGAAGTATCTACTGAAACGCAATTACATATCCATTTAATGGCTGTACATATAAATTCCCTTATAAAACGTATTATGTTAATAACTTCAACTGTGTTTACAACGCTTTTTAATTATTTTACTACTTGTACCTGGTATCCGGTCTTAGCCATTAGTTCTCTAGATAATACTAAGTACAAGAAAATGAATTCAAATCTTATGCTAATTGCTAAAGGCCAGATGAAGAATAAGAACAATTAAAACAATCATCACAAAATTGAGCCGACTCGTATGTCTGGTCATAAGTGGCTATTATCACGCGCTCTCAATTCACCACCACTTGTACATTTAACCGGGCATATTAAGTGTATCATTGCGTGAATTTACCTCTTCGTGGTTCTATTATCAATAGTGTCCTAAACTATAAACTACTCAACAAATCAGGTATTTATGATATTCAAGAAGCTCGTGTAAAAAATAGTTTACAATGGTGTAGATTCGGCGTAACACGACTTATTTGACAGGTCTAACCTCATTTTAAGCGTCCTGTCTTTTTCTTTCTTTATCGAAAATACAAGGACAGAACGTTTAAATTAAGTTGAGTTCTGTCAAATAAGTTACACATCTACATCGAATCGACAACATTAATGAAAAAATGTTCGTTAACACTTCATATTTTCTATGAGTGATGAAAGGAATTTTTGGTGCTCAAGTGGAAGGTAAAGCTCGACCTTGACGCCAAAGTCAAAAGTACCCGGAATAGAAGAGCTTGTATGATTAGATTAATGGATGTGGAAGAAGCGAAAGAGGTGTGTCGGAATCGTAGCAGATGGAAATCTCTGCCTACCTCTCTGTGAGACAGGAATGAGTATATGTATAATGTATGTATGTATTTCCAATTAGTTTTGTTTACGACAGCTGGTTTCGAATAGATTTAAAGGATACAAGTCACATTTTTAACATTTCGAGATAATTGAGTTTAAAGTTAAATCGTGTCATAGTAGTTGTATGAGATAGGAATATTTCTTTTTGGCATATCTCTTGACTGACGTCGTTCTAGTGTATGATACCTATAATTATTAAAATGCGGAAATGCTACCAAAGAAAAACAAAAAAAAATTTTTGGACTTTCATCCTTCAAGCCTTGTACCATAGATGCTTGTACCCTTCATATGAGATTTATTGCTCCTATTTTTTTTTACTACGAACAGAGTAGCCTTAACGACATTGTTAAGCATAAAACATGACATAAAGTAATCATCGCTACTGATAACACAGTTAAGAAATGATAGTGATAGCTTCACTAAACAACATTAAAGAACAATAGCTCTTAATTGCTATTTACATATCTGACAATGGGATTGGTGTTCCACTTTTTAGAAGTAACTGCTCCAGTTTTTCACGTGTATTGAAAAATTACATATTTACCAACATTTTCAAAAACACAGATGAATAGATTCAAGTAAATTAATATTTTGGAACTTATTTGTTTTTTTGGTATATTATATTTGTATATGCATTTTAAAAACACTGTTCAATGTCAAATATCTCTATGTTATAATATTTTTTACTATTCCACTGATGCCAACTAAAATAAAGTCGAAATATTCTGGAAAACTGTTCTCAATGCCGGATTAGCCTATAAGCAAATTAAGCAATTGCTTAGGACATCACGTCTCGGGGGGGGGCACCATAAACAGCACCGAAAAAATATTTTCTAGCACATGAAAGGCAAAGATTATTAAAATACGCGCGTAATTAAATTGAATACTTAGAGTAATGTGATGTTGTTGCGTTGACCCATGATTCCCAAATCTTCCGAATAGTCAGCCAGGTATTAAAAACGGACGACAATGCTACAAGAGAGGTACGTACGACGCTTTATCAATACTAATAGAGGGAGATATGCTAAGAAAATGTATCTTTGACACTATTGTTCGCGAATTAGCTAAGACCTATGTACCTATATATTGGTTTACTATTGTATAGGGGGCCCATGGGCGTGGATTGCTTAGGGCATCAAGTAGCCTTAATCCGGCACTGACTGTTCTGACAGTGTTTTTTATATGCATATACATATAAATATATTAGATGACTATATCGTGGGCAGATAGATCGTAGAATTGGGCAGCGTTAAGTATGAAATCAAACATTTTTAACCAAAAGTCAAAAATAGATGCGAAGACGAGCGGAGCGAGGAGGAGTGTGTTAGGTTTACACGTAAATAAATTTGGGGAACCCCATTAAGTTTTAACACATGTATGATATGCCCAGACAGATCATGATATGCCCAATCCTACGATCTGCCGGCGATTCAGGTTTCATAGATAGAACTTCTCAGCTTATCAATAACTACTTAGGCTAAGTTACATCATGTTTTCTTTGTAATTAATTGTTAAATCCTAGGGCATCCAGTAGCCTTAATCCGGCACTGACTGTTCTGACAGTGTTTTTTATATGCATATACATATAAATATATTAGATGACTATATCGTGGGCAGATAGATCGTAGAATTGGGCAGATCGTTAAGTATGAAATTAAACATTTTTAACCAAAAGTCAAAAATAGATGCGAAGACAAGCGGAGCGAGGAGTGTGTTAGGTTTACATGTAAATAAATTTGGGGAACCCCATTAAGTTTTAACACATGTATGATATGCCCAGACAGTTCATGATATGCCCAATCCTACGATCTGCCGACGATTCAGGTTTCATAGATAGAACTTCTCAGCTTATCAATAACTACCTAGGCTAAGTTACATCATGTTTTCTTTGTAATTAATTGTTAAATCCATCTACTTTTTCTACTAACATTGTTTCATATATTTCTACTTTTTAGTTACGTATTATTTCTATGGTTTTTAACTTATTAATATGAAACGTATTTTAATAGTACCTATGTGGTATGTTGTGCTTCTTTTACTTGTATTGTTATTTTTACTTTTATTGTACATATTATAACATTTCTGCTCTTTCTATTACTATATTTCCATCCAAAAGATTATCTGGAAGGAAAGCTTCAAGCGATAAGAGTGCAAATTGTTACCTTCTTGTATTAATATACATATTTCCTTTTGTTCGTATGTAGTGCTCAATAAAGAATATTTATCTCGTCCCTTCATAGGTCATGATGAGTGACATCATCGGTTACTAAGTGCATCGAAAGCCCCGATTCAGCCCTACTGGGTCAGGTTTATGTATATCAGGTGCGCTGTGTTACTGCAACGTCGCCGTTCGTGATTGCTCTTATAAACAACTGCAAGGTGTGAGTAATCAAAATGTTGCAGCTAAATGCAAACAAAGTGATATACAAGCATTGCCATGTGAGAATTAGCGTAATGGCCGTCGGTTTTGTGGGAATTATTAGCAATTCCTGTTCTTATTGTAGCTTGCAGCCATTCTGCCGTAGTGTGAGGTAAGCTTCGATCATACATTATGTATGATCGAAGGAGGTAAGGCTGACGAAATAGGTAGTAAGACGGTTAACTGTAAACTACTGATTGAAAGATATGGGTAGCTGTTAAGTAGTGTGGCATAAATATGGCATGCATTGTTAATGTGTCGTCTTATCAGCTTCATAGCCAACATATTTGAATTTAGGTTTGCACTGAATACCAAAAATCGCTACGTCAGTTACGAAAACACCACTGAGTTCTATGAACAATGCTGGTGCGGTGGCAGGAAAATATTGCAACATTAACACAATGTTGAATTTATGTTATTGTTTAACTTTATTCTCCGAAATATTTGCCCTAAATTTTAAAACGAACAACATTAGAATCTCGTTTAACAAATGCCATTTTACTGTCTCGTTTCTGGCCAAAGGTTTCTATAATTCTGACTAACTGCCCGAGGGTCAAACTTGAATAGTGGGTCAAAATAGTACGTTAAAGTACTCAGAAACATTATTCCATAATATGTGTACTTGTACATTTTGTAGTGAATATATTCCGCCGTTTGCCGTGACCCACAATCGCACACACTAGAGCTCGCAGCCACAGTTCATATACCTACATCCAAATACTCGTATTTTATATAGGTATAACACTTGTACAAGGCAAGGCAACGCAAAATACATCGATTGAAAATCGCTCTTATCACACGTGTTTGCGATACCCCTATGCGCGCGCGCGCCTACTAAAACCATTATTTCTTCTGTGCTACACACTATTGTTTACTAAACAAATTGTGAGCACCTACATGCGAATTAAACCCTTGTAGACTCGACTAGTTTCAAAATTCATTATTTTGATAGGTATATAGGGTTTGCTAAAGGCCCATTAGTGAATTATTACCATACCAACAAGAATAACCTGATTTATTATATTTTTATTACTCGTTAAGATAACTTGAATTAATTAATTTGTGCAGTAAAGTATCGTTGCGCCAAGCAAGTACCTACTCGCCAATATTATTAAACATCTTGAAGAACAAAACATTATCTAACAAGTAGTTTAAAATACGTATATCAATTGTTTGCCTTCCGACAGAGTTACTCAAATAACAGCCTCAAACATTTGATTTAAAGCGCTTTCAGTTGGGTATATAATTATATATACTCGTACATAGGTACCAATGTTTAATCAATCAATTCTATCAATAAAGTGCTGCAATCATCATCTCTTAGTTATAGATGCCATACAAAAACTGCTGACTTTTTATCCAATCGCTGCTATAACGTATAAAAAATTGACCTTTACGGTATTTACTATTTTTGTTGGAGAAGACTCATGTTATTGTACCAGCTTGCCAATCCCACCTGAATCAATTTCTAGCTAATAGTGTGTATAACGAATACTCATGAATCAATATTTCTTTGCTTGCAATGTCTCTGTTCATATATTTACCATTCCGTTTTGTAGCATCTTTTAGCATGTAGTGATTAATTTCTGTGTTGACTCGGAATACAAACGCGCAACGATATTTTGTCACGGGTTGGGTTCTTGAACCCGCATTAACATACTCCAACTTCCGTATACACCATCGCAACTTAATCGAGAGGTGGTCCCTATTAGTAATGCTAATGATTCATTTTGTGCGTACTTGTGACGCTCTCGTCCCGCGTTATCAACAGTCCCTAACAGGAGAGTACCAAACCTACACGACGCGACGGCAATGAATTTACAACACAACCGTTATCAACTACTAGAATGACGCATTCGATTGTAGGCCTAGCCTTATTTCTGTTATTTGGCCTCAATCCAGCCCAGATGCTGTTGACAGATAAAATTTAGATGCAATCAGGAATCCGGAAAGTGAATAAGCACTGGTACGGATTAAAATGAAGAATAAACTCTCCTAGCCTGCGATGATCTGTAAATAATTAATCAAATTAAATAATTAATCTGCAAAATAAAGTGCCAGTCTCGACTTGCCGGCGGTTCAATAAAATACCTTTGGAGCCCTCACAATTCATCGAGCAAGGTGAACCGAGTCACGGTCGCCGCAAATGAGGCAGGTATAGATAGACTTGCAAATGTAGCTCTTCATATCCCCTGTTAGGATGAAATAAAGTCCTTTTTACTTTGAAACAACAATATCAATAACTTTGTCAAAGTGTAGGGGCAGATGCAACGCCATTAAAGCTGATATTGGCGTCATCCGCCATCTCCGGTGGTGCAATGTCGAGGGCACGTGGGAAGTTGGGAACACAAAGCCTATTACAATTTTAACGACCAAACACTCTTAAAAGTTGAATGCTCCTTCCTAATAAGTCTGGGTTAATGAATACACGTCGTTGTGCTTCATTTAGAGACGTTCTCTGTTCTACCCCTTTTAGACAAAGCTTATCTAATTCTGAACAATCCGCTTTCAGGTAGCCCGATCTCATGTATCAACGACGGCGCGGTGCCAGTTCATGTGCTCAACACGTTTTGTTGGATCACGTACACGTTTACGCTACCCAACGCGCCAAACCACGGCATCGCGCACCCGGGCCTGGGTAGCGACTACGATGAGGAAAAGCGCATCCATGCGTACTACCAGTGGGTGCCTTTCATGCTGTTCTTCCAGGTGAGATTTTGTTACTACTAAATCTAAATCAAGGTCGCCAGTCGCTAGGATATTTCACTTAACCTAAATATGAGCGAGTCTGTTAGGCTTGAGACAAATAGAATCTTTAATTAACTTGAGTTTAATTTGACTCCAAAACAATACATACTAATAGAGTAAGTGGTAAAGTGGTGTATTATGTATATACCTACTTTACAAAATAAATTATTTGAATTTGAATTGGAAAGTGATATTTCACCAAGAATCATTAATGTACCAATACCTCAGATGTCAAGATGCCTGATGATTAGAAAGGGGGAAGATTGATGGATGAACAGATTGAGATTTCGATTTTGCATTTTCAGGGTCTACTGTTTTACATTCCCCACTGGATTTGGAAGAATTGGGAGGAAGGCAAGATTCGCATGATCTCAGACGGGATGAGAGGCACCGTGGCCAATATCGCAGACGATAGATCTAAACGTCAGGTATGGAGAAAAATTATAAATGTTATTAAGATAATTCGATAAATGTCCTGATCATGTGTGTAAGAAGACCATCCATTATATAAGAATTTGATAAATTAAACAAAGTGTGAAATTGTGAAGAATATTTTAATGCATATATGGGTACATAAGATTCGATAAACTCTTTCGATTAAAAACTTTGTGATTTTTGACAAGGACATGTCTACCTACAGATTGGGCAAACTTGTGTACGAAAATTTTACGATTTTTCTATTCATCGTTGGACATGATAATGGTTCTGACTTTAATGTAAGACAATGAAATGTTAATGAACATCATTTCTAAATTTTCAGAACCGTTTAGTGCAATACCTTTTCGAGACCCTGCACATGCACAATACTTACTCGTTTGGGTATTTCTTCTGCGAAGTACTCAATTTTATCAATGTGGTAAGCATTACATTCCCTACATAAAATCTCTATACCTTGAAGCAGAAAGTTATTTTGATAATTGTTTTCGCAGGTTGGCAACATTTTCTTCTTAGACACCTTCCTCGGCGGAGCTTTCTTGACATACGGCACCGACGTCGTGAAGTTCTCTAACATGAACCAGGAGCAACGTACAGATCCTATGGTAAAATCCTTCTCTTTTAGGTCATACAGATTATTTTGATGCTAAGCTATAATTAGTTTCTGCTAAAAATCTTCCATAAATTATGTGCCGTTTCAACTTTCAGATCGAGATATTCCCGAGAATCACCAAGTGTACATTCCATAAGTTTGGTCCTTCTGGATCGATCCAGAAACACGATGCACTCTGCGTTCTTGCCCTGAACATACTTAACGAAAAGATCTTCATTTTCTTGTGGTTCTGGTAAGTATTTTATATGATTATTATTGATTATATACATAGAGGATGTCCGGTGGGAGATTTTGGATTTAAGTAGCTAATTGCAGAATTATTTGGATTTAAATAGCAGACGCCCGTGGCATTGCTCGCGTGGATTCCGTTTCTCCCGATCACGTGGAAACATCCTAAAATCCCTTCTTATTGGATGTCTACGTCATACAAGTAACCTACAGTTCAAATGTCATGTTCCTAGGTCCAGCCGTTTGGTCTGGGCGTTGATAGATCAGTCAGTTTATTCGTTTATATATATAGATTAGAAAGTAATAATTGACACGTATTTATTATGGTTTTAAAGATGATGAATGCGGGTTTTTATTTCTTTAAAATTACGCCGTCCAAATGGTGCCCCTGAAGTTGGACGCACTGTTAAAAGCAGTACGTGGTGTTTCGTCGACGCTATAGCTGGATAGATAGCATTCGCTTCATCAGCTATGTTTTGTTTTAACTGTTCGATAGTCGTCAGATTGTTCTTGTAAACTTGGTTCTTGAGATACTCCAAAATCTATTAAGGTTTTAACCTTATGCTTTATCCGGGGACACGGGCTGACCATGGGATGTCCCCATTTTTGTATATCAGCTTATTGAGACAAAACCTCGCAGTAGACTCATAGAATAGCTCCATCTTGTTGAAACCATGTGCGTCTAAAGTACGAAGGATGTTGCTGTAGCCGTGTAATAAAATGATCGGTAATAATTATTGTAAGTCACATTTAGAACCTTTGAAATTTCAAAACAAAAATCTTTAGTCCTAGAAGTTCTGGTGGGACCAGCACTTGGATTGTTTGTGGCAGATCATATAGTCTAGAACTTGAGCACCTAGCTTCGAATTAAAACTTCACTCAGCTAATAACTGGGACGCCGAATATCGTACCGGTTACAAAATCTACGGCGCGCTATGGCAGCAGAATTTGTGTTACTTTAGGACACTTCAACTGTAAATGCAAGCTGCAATCCCATCAACTGCGACCCGAAAAAGTGCTGAACCATATGACCCCTTTTCCTCCCTCCGCGCACATGTTCTCGAAAGATTTGAATTTGGAATCCAAAATCTCCTACCGGACACTCACGCCTGCGTCGCACAGGGGTAGGCAGAGACTACAGATTTCCATTTGCTAGGATCCTGACATACCTCTTCCGCCTCTTCTACATCCATCAATCTAGTCAGACAAGCTTTTCTATTCCGGATACTTTTGATATTGCTGTTTTTCAGTATTGTCGTCAATTTTTACCTTCATTCTTCGTCCTTCAGCAGCAGCATCCTTCTAGGGCGGCTCGGTTGAGCTGTACCTTCCACTTGCGCACCATCAACTTCTTTCGTTTCTTTATTTTCAATCATCATACATACATATACTCACGCCCGTCACCCAGAGGGGTAGGCAGAGACTACAGATTTCCATCTGCTACGATTCTGACACACCGCTTTCGCCTCTTCCACGTCCATCAATCTAGTCATATAAGCTCTTCTATGCCGGGTACTTTCGACATTATTAATACCCAAACATGTCCAAGCATTTCTTTTTTCTATTCTAGTCACTACATCTTCTTACAGGCCGCACCAATCCCGTATGTCGATATTTTTTGCTACCATTCAATGTTAAACCACATTTTTAAATTCAATGTGTTGTATATATGATTAATGAAAAAAAGAAAAGTTCGATGTAAAGACATCACACATAAACCTTGAAATTTCCATTCCAAAACCTTGATACGATGGTTTTTATTGATAAAAGTACGAAACCTTTGTCTACGGTTAAGTTTGCATAATCATTTATAAAATATTTAAATGTTATGTGCTTTAGGTTCATCATTCTGTCAGTGATGTCAGGCTTGGCCCTGCTATACTCGGCGGCAGTGGTTCTTCTGCCAAGCACTCGTGAGACAATTCTGAAGAGGCGGTTCCGTTTTGAAACGCCTAATGGTGTTGAGGCGCTTGTTAGGAAAACTCAGGTAATTATTGTTACTTCTAATAAAAGTTAGTAAGATAAAGTTCACCTAGTGTTCATAGCGTCATAAACGAAGTTAAACTGTATGGTGCAGGTTTACCTTTGGAAACCAGAAAATATATCGTGATCACATGTATCCTCGGGGGTGTCGTCGGAACCGTCAACCCACACTTAACCGATGATTTTTTGACAAAATTATATTCCCATTTCTAGGTGGGTGACTTCCTACTTCTCCACTTCCTGGGTCAGAACATCTCAACGCGAGTGTTCAGTGAAATCCTGGATGAATTGTCCCGGAGACTGCACCTTGGATCCAACGCGCCGTCAGCCCCATCGACCCTCGAGATGGCGCCCATATATCCTAATATTGACAAATTCTCCAAGGAAACAGAGACGTAAGATACATCAACACCAGGTGTAAGAGCAATACATGAATATACAGTGATGGAGATGATTGATGGTGAAATGATTGGACATTTGAATGAGTTATTATAAATTGCTTCCGCTTTCTAAATTGTGGTAAATATGGTTGTGTATTGCTCTTATTCGTTAAAAATGATGCTCATAATACGACATGTTATGATGTTTCATATATTAATATTCCATATATTTACGTTGTGGAAACTGCGATACATTCCACTTTTAATGAAATATGACTAGGAAAATGAAAAATTTTAAAGAAAAATTCCGCCACGTTTTGCCGTTCGTCGTCTAAGCTTGAGCTTTAAATTTAGGTCTCAATTTTAGTGTAAAAAATTATTTTTGATGCATGATGGTTGAAAGATTGTGAATAAATAGTTAATAATTCGACATTAGGGAAGTCTTGATGTGTAAAATGAATTTATTGTTATAAAAGACATTGGTGAAGACTGTTGTAGCGGGTATATTTTTTGGGATTTTTTCAAAGTGACTAACATTTGCCGTTAAACTCGGGGGTGCAATTTTGTAAGAAAATCGTATTTATTTTGACAGCATAAAACGTACGGATGTTATTCGCCCAGTTTGACAATTAAAATCGTACGTTTTACGTCGTACGTTTCTTACACAATTCCACAACAGGTCGAAATGGTTTGATACAAATTAGACGTAAGTAGATAGACACTAAATAATTTCAATTCATGCAGGCCTCGCGCAGGGTAGTTACTAATCTTAATACTTGTGTTTTTACTTTTCTGATAAATTATCGTTTTGTCTGTAAATGAATTAATGTTTACTTTCTATGCAAATATAAACATATCAGTTACATAATGCATCTCAATTATGTAGTAGTGTTAAGTCTTTGGTGCAAGCTGAAAGGTACTAAAAACTTAGTAGATAATTTTATACTCACGTAAATTACTCAAATTATTGTGCCATTAATTACATATATCAGATCCTTGTATAATTGTGTATTTGAGTATGAAAATAATTGACACCAGTTTTGCATTTGCAGTCTTCCAGCTAAAAAGACATACATTCCTTTACAGGACCAATCTACGTTTTGTCTAGTTTATGTATAATTTAGTAATAGTATTAAGATATTATCAGTCATTTTAGCCATATACATAATGATGACGTTTTAGAAAGTAGACCAACTTATTTCTTTCCGGAATCTCCTATTGACAGTTCTTATTTTCCATCGTTAGTTACTTCACTAATAATAGTAAGCATAATAAACAAAACATTGTTTAATATTACATAAAAAACTACGCATGTTTTAAGTTTAAATGAATAGGTTTTAAGATTTATGTAATCGACATTTTATGATTCCTGAAATAGCCCTCGATATGACTTGAATATTTTACTTTTTTGACAGCATTATCTCATATTTTCATAGCGATTCAGATTTTTCTTTGAATTAAACAAATTTTAAAAAATCAAAGTGTTTTATTTATCCATGCACCTTTACCATCCCCGTAAGTAAATTATTAGTAATAATACTAATAATAAGAAACTAACTATTATAGTTCGTAACAATGTGAACGATCGTGACTGTTAGTACGAGAATATGAGACGACGTCACCTGTCTGATGTTCAGTTAACTGGTAAAAGCACATCGGGGCCCGTAGTACAGTGGTTAAGGCGATATGTAAAAGTTTTAGCGTCCCTTTTACTCCATATACGAAAAAACCCTCAGTGCGAGGGGATTCGTGGAAAAGTAGCAAGTCGGTTTTTTATTCATATAAAATGTACTAAAAATGCTATCAAAATTTCGTTTAACCAGGTCCTAGATACTGTTAAAACCCATCTAATAAAATATAATTGCAGTCCATATGTCATTCTAAATTGTCAAACCAGGATAATTGGTGTCGATAAAGACCTCATTTCAATAAATATTTCTATCGAGCTGAAATTATCCAATCGCGTTTCTGTTTTAACAGATCCCTAGAAAAAGATTTCAAAAATAATATACTATTTTATCAAAATTATTTACCGAAGTAGATATAGAAGTTCTAAAAGTGTCGAATTTTTTCCGTAGCGCCTTAATCGCGCGCGATGCGACTTGGTTGAATGACAAGTGCTAGGAGCGTGACACGATGTTTTTGCGATTAAACAGTACGTCACGCTCCTTGCACTTGGTTCAACTAGTGGCGTAGCGCGCGGTTAAACACTATACTACGGGACAGTGGCGTGCATAGAACTTTTTTCCGGAAAAGCAACCAGAAGGACAATTAAAAAAAATTAAATAACACTGAAAAAAAAAAGTTTGTATGACGCCAGGGTAGGCACTGCCTACCCTAAAGTCGAGTCCAGAATTAGGCGAACTAACTTGACAGTTCATTGTACACTAATGTTGCCACAGTTTGGCTAGTGCTGTTTATATCGATGCTTAAAAAGTCTAGTTAATCATTATTATTGTGTTTGGAATCAAACTAATAATTTTACCAAGCATAATAATAATAAAAATTAATTAAATTAATTAAAACCCTCTATCGCACTTTCATATTTGCTAGAAAGAAAGGGATGAATGCTATATGTATGGTACATGAAATGTACCGTACTAGCCCGACAGAAACCACCTAAAAGGATCACAATGGCCTGTTGTAATAACATCATTATTTTTGTATTTTATTCCTAATTTGAGGAGTAAGTATCGTAAATATCCGCTTTAAACAATACATCCTTCAGATCATATTACATCATATAAATTGCTGTAGTTGGTCCCTATTTGGCAAGTATGTATAAGTGTGAAAGTTTCGACGACAATTACTTGATAAAATATAAATAGAATCAGATTTATAGAAGGCACAAGGTTATATCGACATATTTGTGTCGACATAAACCTATCACTATTTATTTTTTCCTATGTCTGGCAACATTTTCGGCTCTCAAGTTAGTTCGCCTAATTCTGGACTCGACTTTAGAGTGAACATTTTCATACAAACTTTTTTTTTTCATGTTATTTAAATTTTTTCATATATTTTTTGTGTCAAACTTGACCTTCTGATTGCTTTTTCGGAAAAAAGTTGTATGCACGCCACTGCTACGGGACCAGGAGAAAATTATATTACTGAGGGTTTGACCTTAATAAAAATGTTCCCTTTGCGTTTTCACATGCAATAAATAAAGATAATTTTCTTATTAGGCAGATAAAACCTGTACGAATTAAACCTACTTCCCGACCAGTTCATCGATATTTCCACTCGTAGTGCTCTAATTTAGCCCTATGTAAAGGCAAAGAATATTAACTATTACTACATAAAGAAGCGACACTCACCTTCCCCCGGTAGTTTAACATCGCCCGCAAATCTGAGGCTTGTTAGACAACGGGCAGTACTTGAATGCCGCCCGTTTGCTGCGTCGTGACGCGTATAGGTTCATTATAGAAACGCGCCCGTGCCGCCGTTTCAAAGTTATTGCGCCAGAAAGATCGACGCTAAATTACAAAGACAAGCATGACATGTTGCTGATATGATAGCCTTAGAATAATGAACACAAACGTGTGCGGGACAGACTCAGCCCCGGATTTCCGCTATAGGCCTGGGCCCAGGGGCCCAGACAGCCTAGGGGCCCCAACCACCCCCACCAGGTAGCTTGCCTGCCTGCTGGCAGGCAGAAATAGAATTATAGAGAACGATGTAAAAAATATATATTACGGGATATTATTATATATCATAAATTCATAACTATAGTTGCATATACAAAGTGAAATTTAATCAACCGCCCGAATGCATACTGAAGACTCGGTCAGTGATCAGAGACAAAGTTCAATGATCCTTTTTTTGGAATCATGAAACATTTTTTTGTTCCTATACGAACTGGACCAGTTCAAATACAATTACTAGTATAGGAAGTGCGGGAGCAAAAAAAATTGTTTTCAAATTTCACCTGAAGGGTCATTAAACATTGTTCCTGATCACTAATAGTTCCATAGGAACTATTTCCAATACAGGGAACCATCGACAAAAGATGGTTACGTGTATTCACGTTTGTTAGTAAGACTCACCGGTTCCCCCAGTCTAGTTTAGCGACGAGGCGCAGGCGCAGCGCCCTCGTCTGGTCCTGCGTCAGTGTGCCGGCCACCAGCGCGCGACGTCCACTCAGCAGCTCTCGCATCACCTTCGCGACCGCACTGAAGCGATACGTCTCCCGCTCCTGAAACAACATTGCAAATTGAGCAGAAGCGGAGGTCCGTGAGACTGAATATGATAGCTTGCAGGCATGGGCGTAGCCAGCCATGGGCTCAGGGTGGGGCACACCTACCTAAACCACGAAATCTACCATCCAAAAATGTCATTCCATTTGGGCTCTGAGCGTATGCCAATTTGTTAATCAGTCAATTTAGAGGTTAATATCTATCTATATAGATAGTACTTTCAGGTACAGTAAGTAAACAATTAGACATAGGTATTATAGGTTGTTAGTACCTAGATAATTTATTTAGTTTTTTAGGTTTGGTTAGGTACTTTACAGGTCAGAGCCACAGTTAAACTGTGTCAGAGCCATGGTGGGGCAAGCGCCTCACCCTGCCCCACCGTGGCTACGCCCATGCTTGCAGATTTGCAAGTTGTACTAAAGAAGTTAAGTTAACAATGATGTTGATTCGGTTTATCACGACTTTACTTATTTGACAAGAGTAATCTTATTTTCAGCGTCCCGTCTTTGTCCTTTCGATACAGAAAGAAAAGGACAGAACGCTTAAATTAAGTTTAGTCCTCTCAAATACACACAAATGTACATTGCTCTACACTGGGAAACGAACGTGCAGCATGCGGGCTGACTACACTCAGGGATCGAACGAGGCGTCGAAAACAACAACGCGGTCAGTACGGTGATGCTGGGGCTGCCCCGCTACTGCAGCGCCTCGGGCATGTTTGCCTGGGCTCGCATCTGGTACACAGCGCCAACACCGTCCTGTGGGCCTATTATGTATCTCTAGTTCCCAACTGGACTGGGTGCCTATCATCAAAAACATAGATATACTATCGAATTCCGATTGTCTAAGGATATGTTCGCATTTGAAGTGACGTCACAGTTCGTAAATAGTTAAATACCCTATAAAGGCAATTTTGTAAGTTCAGTTTTTATCTATGTTTTTGACGATAGACACCCTGTCCAGTTGGCAACCTAAGATACAGAATAGGGAGCCCCCCTATGATCGCGGGCAGGCTTGGCTGTCCATGTATCTGCCACTGCTGCGACACGCATGTTGTGGAGCGCGGCGGGTAGTTTTTAGGGTTCGGTACTCAAAGGGCAAAACGGAGCCCTATTAATGTCACTTCCTTGTCCGTCTGTCTGTCTGTCCGTCCGTATGTCACGGGTCTCAAGCTCTTACACAGAATGAGTCAGAGACCTGAAATTTTGATATGTGTAAAATGCGTACCCAAAACCGAATATTTAATTAAAAATGTAATAACGATATTTTTCAAGCCCCCATACATGAAAATGAAGCCGAAAAAAAACATTTTTTCTTACACTAGCATGTGGGGTGTCATTGTCTAGAGCTTACTAAGTAGAGTATAAATGTAATTAATAGCTATTATGTTGTTGATGATAGGCAGAGCCTTCTTGCCAACTGGATTGGGTGCCTATTAGGAGTGAGTTTTGATCGAGCTGTTTAGCAGCCGAATTGTGAAAATCCTGCCTTTTACTAATTAATCGAAACAGAACACTTAAATTCAAAATTTGCTCAATAGTTATTCAAAAAACCTTATTATCTACATAATAGATATGTATTGTGTATGCTGCCATCGCAGTTTGCATTGCTTTCTGTAAATTGAAATTTTAAAGTTTAAATTTACAGAAACCAATGGAGATTTTGCGATGACATTTTACACAATACTATAGAATCCGGCTGCTAAGCGAATCTTAAATAATTCTTTGGTATTTGCAACTCTTAGTTCAACCACAGTACAGATAAGTAAAACAGTATTATATCTTCATATAAAACAGCCGAAACGCGCGCTTCCAAATCTCGATTTACACCTCACAGTAAGGGTGCGAGTTTTCGTAATGTATGTCGTTTTGAAAGGGGCAATAGAACTTTTACATATCTTTAATGTTCTGTTTTAATACAAGTCTCGGCAAATGGAGCGAATCCATTAAAATTTTATATAATAGGATGGTATAGGATGAGTTATTTACATTTATGTACATTTTGCTTCAGTAGCGCTATCTAGTTCAACAATTTCAGATTGGTTTCCTCTTTTACCACCTTAAGTACGGACGCGGAGAGTGTAAGACGTCACCCGATTCCCGCGCATTTATGTGGGCAGCCCTAATGCGTGCGTCTACCGAGCGTTGTTTTAAGGACACTGCCCCAGATGTAATACTGTTACTTATCTATACTGTGGTTCAACTTGGTAATAAATAATTTTACTATTATTATCGTCGTAAAGTAAACAATGGCCTATGCCATTTTCCTATGAAATTAAAAAACTTCACGACAGTAAGCCTGAATGCATAAATGTAATAGTACACAGGAAAAGTAACATTACGTCAGTCAGAGAGAATATTTCCTGCTTACTATGTTCGTCTAATGAGAAGTGACGTATCACGTCGCTCAGCCTTAGCCACATTGCAAAATGGTGATAAATGCGACAGGTGTTTTGCTGTAATTTTCTCATTTGTGGTTATTCGGAGCTGGATCGGCCAACCGAGTATTGCGCGACAATATTATGTATTAAGAAAAACCGGCCAAGCGCAAGTCGGACTCGCGCGCGAAGGGTTCCGTACCATTATCTATAAAAACGGCAAAAAAAACGTATGGAAGCTCCGTTAAATATTTATTTTATTCTGTTTTTTAGTATTTGTTGTTATAGCGGCAACAGAAATACATCTTCTGTGAAAATTTCAACTGTCTCACTATCACGGTTCATGATATACAGCCTGGTGACAGACGGACAGTTGGTTACCTTTTGGGTACGGAACCCTAAAAATTAATATTTCATTGGTTTTATACAATTTTGATAGAAACGTATACCTTCCCTCTGTTAACAAAGTCTGAAATTTATAAATACATATTATTATCGTCACGAGATGAAACCCCGAGAGGGTGCCAGAGGCGTTCCTGAGTGTGAATTGTGACTTGCATTTCACGGTTCAAACTTATGAAACACCTCTGACACCCGCTCGAAGGTTTATGTTGTCGTGATGATATGTTATATATATATATATATGTATATATATATAACATATATATATATATATTGTATTTAATTGTACCGTCTGCGGTATATATATATACAAGGTGACTTTTTGATCATCGTCCAAATTCATACTAGAAGCTTGGTAAGTGATCAGCATAACGAGTCGAGAACAATTTTTGTGAAATTCGTATGATGAAATTTCGACTTCCCATAGTAATTCACTCCCAGTCCTGAGTGAATCACTATGGGGAGTCGAAATTTCATTTTATGAATTTTACAAAAATCGTTGTTGGTTTATGATGCTGATCACTTACCAAGGCTCAAGTATGAATTTGGATGATGTTCACAAATTCACCTTGTATATATATATACCCCCCGCAGACGGTACAATTAAAATGAAGAACTGGGAGTTACGATACCGCTTTATTCTTTTTGCGTGGTACATAATTACGTACACTACCGCAAGTTGAATATCGCAAAATATCAAACACATCATTTTTTATTCAAAGCAAATATGTAAATAAATAAATGTTTTTGAAACGACGTTACTTATCGCACGTGAGAGCTAGGCCGAAAAAAGTGCAAGTCTTCGACCATCACGACACTTTTGCTATGGTAATTAAGTTTTTTTTTTATACGGCATTAAATATTTTAGGATGCATGAAAGGAGTCTCCATGAGTGGCGTAAACAGAGTAACAACCACTGATTACTGCAAATACGTCCGGCGCACCCTAGAAGCGTCTTTCCTTTCCCGTGTTCAATAAGAGGCAGTACTGCCTCGAAACCCGCATGAGTTTGTTAAGCTAACTCCCTTCACAAACTCGGATTCAATTCGAGGCACGCATCCTCCCTATCGCGCACTGGTTTGTAATTAGCATGAGCATACATTGAACTCTACAAAACGGTGTCAATTTGGAGACATTTTTATGAGTTATGAATGCACAAGAAAACTCAAAACAATATCTCAATTTTTAATTGAAGGTTTTCTGGGTGGTCATGAAAAAAAATAACCGCGACCGCCATATCTAACCTTTTAACCTAACCTATCGGCTCTCTTCTGCGCTTAAGGCGTTGTAACATGCGAAAGTGCTGCCACTTTAAAAAAAACATCATATCTTACTTGCTAGAATAATTATTGAAAATTTTCTCAACTAAATGTCTAGAAATAGCAATGAACTATTTTTAAATAGTATAGTTTTCATAGACACCGTCTTCGATGAGCTAAACTTTTAACTTTTGCTAATAAATGTGGCTTTTAGAAGTTAAAATTCTAGCTACAAAAAGACGGTGTTTCTGAAAACTTTGCTATGTAAAAGTTGTTCATTGTTTTTTCTAGATATTTGCTTGAGCAGATTTTCAATAATTATTCTAGCAAGTAAGAAATATTTTTTTTTCTTAAGTGGCAGTACTTTCGCATGTTATAACGCCTTAAGGATTTCTGGGCGATTGCGCGCGATCTTCACATGCATAGCCTCGAGTAGAACACGGGTTTGTAAGAACAGTTTGCGTTGTAAACCCGTGCGCGATATGAGGACGGGTGCCTCGCTTTGCACACGGGTTTCTAGGCAGTACTGCCTCCTATTGAACATGGGGAAGGAAAGACGTGTCCAGGGTGACGTTACCACCGGCAGTCATGAAAAGGGAGTGGAGCTGCCGGTCGTACCGCCGGCGGCCCGTCACGACGCGATCTCCGACATGCCGCCAACTACCATATTGGCGGCCCCCCCCGGACCCGCGGGTTGAAGCCCGCGGTGTTGAAGCCCGGGCAAAGATGTTTGCATCAAGGCCCGTACCTTCGACCGCCCTTCGGGCCCCACAGTCTGCGCGCTTGTCATCTCATATGTTTGTGTTAAAGAGGTCATGCTGAACGCAATGACACCAGATGACACCATATCCGAGATCACTTGAATGGAAAGTTCTGAAGCATCATTTTGCCGACGTACTATATCTTAACGGAACCCATACATTGTGTAACAACATAATTTACATTTTCATAATCTTTAAAATACTGCAAACATCCCTCTTTAACCAATTGTAGACAAGACAAGCATCATTCTCCAGCATGGATTTTGCTTAAATTCAAAATAACTATAGAATTAAATGAAACTTGAGGATAATTCATGATATATATGAAAACGGCTCACCTCAATACGTGTTATGATCGGGAAAGCCGACCAGTTTCAGCAGATTTAGACTGCCTTCATCTGGGCGAGTGAAGACGTTTACGCGACGACGTTACGCCTCACACTGAGGCGAGTCACACTCAGACTCAGTGTGAGGCGTAACGTCTTCAAACGTCTTCACTCGCCCAGATGAAGGCAGTCTAAATCTGCTGAAACTGGTCGGCTTTCCCGATCATAACACGTATTGAGGTGAGCCGTTTTTATATAAATCTTCAAAATAACTGATATGAGAGAGACTATAGTGTATTAAGCGAGACGATGCAAAGCGGTCCATTCACCACTTAGTATTGTAATACTTCATTTTAGAAACCAATACTTCCGACATGTACGACTTCTGTTATAAAATGGAAATACACATGATTATCATGATACGAGAGTCAAGTTACGAGTAGTCAGAGGCCGACGGTTTCTTTTGTGTCAAGAGTCGAGACGGTGGCATTTCCTTTGATGCAGTTGCAGTGTCAGTCGGGGGAATGACCCGCTTTGCATGTCTCGCCAAACATCGTATAAAAATCACCAACATCTTCAAACTTACAGAGCCTCAGAAAATTAACATAACAGAAATGAACAAATTTCAAATGCAAATTAGTGTTGAACCATAGACAAATATTTGCATTTCAATATTGACTTCTAAGCCGACATTGGCGGAACCAATTTGCAGAAATGACATTGAATTGAATTGACTTCTTTCCTACACAAGGCTTGCTAGAAGAAACAGAAAGAAGAGGATAGCTTTGGTTGTTAGTTATTTATGAAACTAAGTAGATATTTAAAGATATAACTTGGTCTACAATAACCATTTCGAAGCATAGTTATGAAAAAAAAAACTAACCACATAGAGCTTCTTCCATAGTCTAGCCCATTCTCTCAAAACAGAAGCAATCTCACGGACAAGAGGATCATCTTTAGGCTCAGCAATGGCGTTTGTACCCGACCCCTTGACTGAACATGGTCTCTGGGAGACCACTCCTGCAGGAAATATACCCCATGAAGACCTATTCTTTGTACAGAAGCCTCGATACCATCCTGGAAAAAAAACACATAAATTGTACTTTACTTTTATACTATATGCATTGTACCTAACACTATTTTTAGTTTTCTTAGCTTATAGCTTTGGTAAATGAACTCAAATTGTATAATGTACCTCCATTTTCTTCTAAAATCTGCACCGAATCTCCAATTTCAAGAGGAAGTCCACAGCGAACCTCTCCATTCCAATTGTAAACAGCTGAAATAAAAAAAAAACAAAAATTATTTATTTAAAAGTTTCAGTCAGAGTGTTGATAAGGGGGCATAATCTTCTGCACCAAAGGATTTCTGGGTTGTCATAAAAAAAAACTGTGTTGAAAAGGATATTTGGAATTTTTTAAGTCTTTACATCTACACCCCAGCCAGTTTCAGTAGATTTTGTATCTATTCAACATAAACCTCCCTTTGAACCAGTGGTGTGCCTGGAACATTTGCTAGAAAAGCAATAAGATTGTAAAGTATGACTAGAAAAAAAATAAAAACATAACTTAAAAAAAAAAGTTTGGGGCCAAGGCATGTTAGCATGCCCTAAAGCAGTCTTGTCCATACAAAATTTTTCTTTTTTCAGAATTGTGTTTTATTATTTTCACACTTTTTACTACTCATACTTGACATTAACATTGCCTTTTCAGCAAAAAATTTCAGGCACACCACTGCTTTGAACCCTGATGTACTTATGATTTCGAAAGGTCTCAAAGGTTTTTGAAGAGTAGCTGCCAGGACTGATGAGTTTTTGAAGAGTAGCTACCAGGTCTGATGAGTTTTTCAGGAGTAAGATGGTCTGATGATGGTTGTAATAAATACAAGGGACCATTGAGAAAAGCAGACTGAGTATGTTTAGTCTTTAAAAATGTTTAAGGCCAGTGTACAGACCTGTAATATTTCTTGTGTACAGCTTGAACACTGGGGATATATATCTAATCACCGATCCTACTGTTATAAAATTAGGATATCATTATCTAGAGATTGTAAACAACAGAACAATTTTATAATGGATAAACAATAAAATGAAATTAGTTTTGCTCTTAAAAACAATCATTCTTTGTCTTTTACATATACAAACTTTACACATGCAAATATAACCAAAATGGATTGGATTTGGTAAATGTAATGTATGATAAAGCTTTAACCTATGAAAGTACTTGGAATTCAAAGCATATAATGCATTTCCGCTGTCCGATTCCTTCGAAACAGGATATTGCTGATTGAATTGAATACTTAGGACTAACTTACCGACTGCCAATTTACAAGTTTTCAAGGGAACCCACATCTTGACAACATTAGAAAATATATTTGAATAACAGACACACAAGATATCTACTAAATCATCATAAATAAACACTTATTTTCATTAAAAACAACAAATTTACAAAAAAAATCTCTTAGCCCGAAATAAAATATTGACAAACTAAATTTTAAGTGTTGCCAACATTGAATTTATCATGGTTTCATCTATCTCATCCTCCAAGCGCTGAAACATTGGGGCTGGTTTCTGATTTCAGCGTTGGGTTTTATTTTTTACCATAGCCGAATACATTATACATGTTAATTCTGTTTTGGCAAAGAAAGTGGCGCCTCTATTTATTTCACGACCTTATTGACGATCTATACCTTAGAATAAGGATATGTATTCATCATGTTTTTTACTAGACCCAAGAAGCATATACCAAGTTATAACCTTTTAACGTAGCTTTCTTAAATGCTTGGGTAAATATAAAATTTAAACTGTCAAAGTGAATTTCATTTCTGACAAGGTTTATGAACTGTTCGTTTTCACTCGAGTGGTTGTGGAACGGGTGACAGTTAACTTTTACCTTTACCCCGGCGCGGCGTTTAGGAACATTACATACTTAGAGCGCTAATTTCTACGGCCACGCACAAGGGCGTCGCCAAGAGGGGGCAGGGGGGGCAGTTCAATGAGATCAATTGTAGCTAGCCGCAAAGCGACCAAAGTGCGAGCAATTGACTTCCTTACCTATTAATAAATTCCGCATCGCATGACAAAACGTAAATAAATTCATAATGTTTAATGTATATTGTAGAAAGTATTGAAATATTCACAATAACATTAAGATTTTGACATCCGTTTTTAAAATCGCTGCTATTTTCATCACGACTATATCTAATTTGCCAAAACGCAAGGTGTCGCGTGTATAGCGACGTTATAGGGTTCTGGGTTGTGACTGGTGTCAAGTGAAATGCGGAATACACGTTAGAGTTTAATGTCACTATGGAAAACAGTTCTATGTTAGGTAATAACGGTTAATCACAAGTACTGAGAGTCGAATGTCAGCGGCGCGCGCGCGGCCTCATTAGCTGACGGTCATAGCTCGACTTCCCGCTCAACGGCGCGGGGGTCCGAGAGGTGGCGTGGTCGCGGAGAGCAACGAACGCAGTCGAGTCTCTCCGAACAACGGCTAACTTAACGAAAGCGAGACGGCACTACGCCTCTCGTATTACGCAGAGGGAGTTCACGGCGAAGGTCACACGCTACACCCTCCCCCTCGAGCTCATGAGACCGACCTCGGTCATGAGATCGCACATTACCCTGACGAGGACGTCCTCTTTTACGCTTCGGCATGATAGGATCAGGAGGCGAGTCCTCTCTATTATAAAAACGGCTAAGTTCCGATACGTGAAACTTGCCCACAATCTCCTCAGGTGCACTCAGGTTAGACACAAGATAAGTGGTAGGACTGACCCTTTTTGTGACCAAATACGGACCATCCCGTTTTGGCACCAGTTTTGCAGACAGACCCTTTGCAGCATTACTCAGGACATGAGATTTTAACAAAACCTGACTTCCTACCTCAAATGATTCTGCTGGTTTCCGAGACCTATCAGCATAGTCTTTCCTTTTGTCCTGCTGTGCCTCTACTCTATCCCTTACAGTCACCAAGGAATCAAGGAACCTATTTAAATAGGGCGTGATCTGCGGCACGAAATTTTCTTTCCTCAACACAGCTCTAATGTCATATTTAACATTTAACGGGGATCGAAGCTCTCTGGCAAAAGTTAGATACGCTGGTGATACGCCAGTAGTTTGACACACCGCTGAATTCATAGCGAACCTTACCGATGCTCCGGCCATGTAGTATGGTTTGTGTCGACCAGCTGTGCCAACTGAAATTTCAAATCCCGGTTTTTACGTTCGGCTGGATTGGCTTCTGGATGGTAAAGAAGCAATAGGTCCTGTTTGACACCCAGAACGAACATGCACTGTTGCATGACGGCCGAAACAAATTGGACTCCGTTATCTGAGACGATGCGACGAGGTAGTCCATAGCGAAGAAAGTACTCCTCTATAAGGACCCGAGCACACGCCTCAGAAGTCGCTTCTACCAAGGCGTAAAGCTCTACCCAACGAGTCGCCGTGTCCTCTACTAACAAGATCCACCGCTCTCCCTTTTCTCCTGCCGGTAATGGCCCAAACAAATCGATGGCCAAAACTTCAGCCCTTTGATGGAGTACTGGAGTCTGCAGGAGACCAGAGGGTTTTTCATTAGAAGGTTTGTATCGCTGGCAACTCACGCAGGTTTTGATGTAATCTGCGATGATACGCCGCATACCCGGGAAGAAAAACCGCTGCGAGACCCTGTGAAAGGTTCTATCAATGCCGTGATGGCCAGCTATTGGGGAGTCATGACACTCCTTCAGGATGTCGAGACGCAAACCAGCAGGTACAACCAACTGCGGCTCCTCGCTATCGACATCCGGATTGTATCGATACAAAACCCCTTGCTGCACAAAATAACCTCTCTCCGACCAGCGCTTCCCTTCAAGACCAGCACAGCTTATGTCGCTCTCTAAGTCTTTCATTATCTTTTCCAACTCCGGATCATCCAGCTGCGCACGACGAAGATCGGATGGACTCCTAGCAGGTAAGTCAACAACGACTGAGCATATTCCACACTGATCTTTATTTTCTTCTTTGCAGGTAGGACGACTAAGCGTGTCAGCAACGACGTTGGCTTTACCCGGAGTGTACTCAATTTGAAGATTGAAGGCCTGCAACTTAAGTGCCCATCGAACCAATCTACCTGATGGTGACTTCAATTCAAAGAGCCATTTTAGAGGTTGATGGTCGGTTCCTATAACAACAGGTTGACCTTCAATATAGCCTCTAAACCGTTCAACAGCCCAAACAACAGCAAGAGCCTCGCGTTCAGTGGTGCTGTAATTTCGCTCAGCCGGAGTTAAAAGACGGCTGGCATATTCTACGGGACGTTCCTCTTTACCTTCGCCCTGTAGAAGCACCGCTCCAAGCGCGTAATTGCTCGCGTCAGTTCGTAGCACGAAAGGCTTGTTGAAATCAGCCTGAATGAGAATCGGTGCTGATGTAAGACGCCTCTTCAACTCATCGAACGCCTCAGCCTGTTCTGGACCCCACATCCAAACCTGATTCTTTTTCAGTAAGCGTGTTAACGGCTCCGCAACTGAAGAAAAATTCGGAATAAACTTCCTGAACCACGAGCAGGTCTGCAGGAAAGTTTTGAGGTGGCGTAGTGAAGAAGGTGGCTCCATATCAAGTACAGCTAGCACCTTGTCCTCATCAGGAGACACACCATCCTGGGAAATAATGTGACCCAGATACTTAACTTCTTCACGCGCAAAAACGCATTTTTCACGATTGGCACGCAGATTGAAAAGGCGCAATCGTTCGAACACGGCACGTAAGTCAGCAATGTGCTGGTCAAACCCTGAAGATATGATGAGCAGATCATCTTGGTAAGCTAGAAGAGTTACATCCTTTAATGAGGCACCAGATCGCAGCCTGTCGATGAGCCTCTGAAACGTGGACGGCGCGTTCTTCAAGCCAAAAGGCATGCGCTTGAAACGGTACGTTCCTTGTGCCAAAAACGCAGTTTTATCTCTGTCGCACTCACGGACGGCCACTTGCCAAAATCCGCTCCTCATGTCAAGCGTGCTCATAAAACAATTACGCTTTGTTGACTGAATCAGCTCGTCTATCAACGGCATGGGATAGACGTCGGTTTTCGTAACCGCGTTGAGCTTTCTATAATCGACGCAAAAACGAACGTTGCCATTAGGCTTCGGAACCAGGAGCGCAGGAGATGCCCACGCTGACTCGCACTCCTCGATGATATCGTCTGCCAACATCTTTTCGACTTCCACCTTCATAATCTCTTTTTTTGAAGGAGACACTCGATAAGGTGGAACCGCAATTGGAGGGTGGTCGCCAGTGTCGATTCTATGTTCTGCAAACGGTGTGGGAGCTCCCCCTGGCTCAAAAATGTCTTGATTGTCCCTGAGGAGACGGGCAAGCGCGTCGCGTTGTTCCTCACTTAGGACCGTCGCCTCGTCATCCCTAAGGACATTAACCGCTGCACACGAAGTTGGAGGTGACACACTTTCAAACGTTAACTCGAACTTGTGCTTACTATTTTCAGCAAAGTGCCAGCTAGCGTTACCAAAATCGATTGAAACCTTGAAATTTATCAGAAAGTCAATACCTAAAAGGCTCTCATTATTGTCAGCCTCAGGAAAAATCAAAAAGACTACATTCTTGGTTTTATGTTTGAGTGTCACCTTCACCTCCGTAGTAAGTACACTCATATCCCTACTAACGCCATCTGCCAACTTTACAGATCTTGTTGACGGATGCATAGGATGTCCTTTAGCCTTTAGAAGAGCGTATAATGTGTGACCGGCAACGCAACTTTTTGCCGCAGAGTCTGCTAACGCAGTGCCGTGTTCACCTAAAATACTAATATTTAATACCGGTCTTCGAAAGGGTTGACAATCCGCAGCTTGTGAGAAAAACTGTAATTCAGTCGGTTGGTCGCTAAAAATTTTACTATTTCTTGATTCCTCGCGAAGAGATTGACAACCGCTGGATTTTCCGCGAAAAGATTGGCAATCTCTGGTGTCCCCATTAAAAATTTGAGAACCGCTGGGTTTCATGCAGAGAGATTGACAATCGCTGGATTTTCCGCAAAAAGATCGATAATCTCTGGCATCCCCGTGAAAATTTTGAGAACCGCTGGGTTTCATGCAGAGAGATTGACAATCACTGGATTTTCCGCAAAAAGATTGATAACCTCTGGCATCCCCTTGAAAATATTGAGAACCGCTGGGTATCATGCAAAGAGATTGACAATCGCTGGATTTTCCGCAAAAAGATTGATAATCTCTGGCATCCCCGTGAAAATATTGAGAACCGCTGGGTTTCATACAAAAAGATTGACAACCGCTGGAATTTCCGCAAAAAGGTTGGCAATCTCTGGAAGCACAAATTGTATCCGAAGTACAAACGCGAGCCGTAAACTCCCCCTGAACGCAAGTACTAGAAACAATATTATTTTCCTTATCATCGGTACAAACATGGTTAATATTTCGAATATTATCAATCGATGTAATATCGGTACAACGTCGTTCACTCGGAACAATAATTTCCGTACAATTATTACTAAAACCATTGGAGTTTTCTACCAAAACACTTTTAGGGTTATTGTTCATACACATATTACATTTACTAAAAACCCCCACGGCAGCCGTAGGGTTACCTTGCCCTTCAGTAGGCATCGACGGGTTAAAACACTCAGAAGCACCGCCACGCTCGACGTTTGATGCGGTCGTGTGACGGGCAGGGCTGTTGCTATGCACCCGCTCTCCTCTATCCGTTGCGGTCGTCATTAGACATGTGTAACTCAGGAGTGACTCATAAAAAAGATGTACATCCTTCCAAAAGAATCATTCCATCAGTAAATCATACGTTTTCCAAATACATCTTTAAATCATTATCGCTACGGTTCATTTAAGATTGATGGAAGCATGAAAAGACGTAGGTTCAAACGACTGTTGCGGATTTAGATGAATCAAAAGGAGACAGGCGATCATTTGGATAGTTTGCGGCTTTGTGCATGCGTACAATGACTGGTTGAATTTACGTCGGCCCGCATAGGGAACTATTTATTCTGTCATTGTAACAAACTGCAAAATCAATTGTAAATTTGTAACCATTTATGAAATCCGTTGGTTTGTTTAAATATTTTTTTGAATTGATCTTGTATGTGTGCGGGACTCATTATTTTGAGACCAAGCCCGGCAGTAGAACGTGATGTATTGATGTAGTGATTCTTTATTTATTTTCGATCAGTGAATTATTTGGGATTTAAAGATTTATAAGAGTGATTTAAATCTTCTGAACAAAAAGATTTATAAATCTCTGTTCCTTGAAAAGATTTAAATTGCGCATATCTAGTCGTCATCGACGCGGGAGGCGCGGTCGGTGCAGGGAAGTCAGCCGGCGGCAACGGCATGGCGAGCGCAACCGGCGGCGCGGGACGCGCGGGCGGTACGCTTCGCGCGGGATGTTCGGCTGGCGGCGCGGCGGCGAGCGCGGGAGGCGCCCTGCGCGCCCGCGGCTCAATCGACGCCGACATCAAGTGGACGGATTCAGTCGCACACTCTGTGTGATGACCGGACACTTTATGTGAACTAAGCGAATAAAACGATTGACCGGGGCTAACGCTACAGTTCGGACACTTAGATCGAATAACATTTGGGGCCCCGCAACCGTAACACCGCACTGCACTTTTATCATCTTTCTTATCATTTCTATCACTCGTATTCACCTCTTCAGTCTTTTTAATTTTCTCGCAACTGTCTTTGAAGTGACCACTACGTTTACAATACACGCAAAACGGACGTTTCGACTTTCCCGTAGAATCCGATGACGACTTATCGGTGGCCCCCGCGGCTGCGGCAGGGCGCGGGCGGAGCGTACTAGTGGTGCTCACTCCGGCCCTGGCGCCTTCGGCACGCGAAGTATCCACGTTGTTGCGCGAAGAATTGTCGGTCGTAGGTCGTGAAGACTTCGATTGATGCGAAATAGACTTTGAACGAATATCATCATGCCTATTTATCTCTTTAAGCGAATCTTCGATGTTGCGAGCTCTGTATAACAAATCGTCGAACGTTTTTATCGATTCTCTATCAATACGTTTTCTTATGCGGCGGTCCAGGAGACCGAACGTCATGTCCAGCTCAACTCGCTCGCATAAATCTCCTGTAGGTAATTTAGCAAATAAAGCTCGTACCTTGGCTATGAAGCGATCCGTATTTTCTTCTCCTTGAACTAAGGAAAATAGCTCGCCGTAAATTCGGAACGGCGGACGACGCTCGCCAAACGCGCCTCTGAGCCTGGTGAGGGCATCGGGCCAGCTAGTAGTGGCGTTTTTCACTCCTTGCCACCATACTGCAGCAGACCCGGTGAAGAGCATCGACAAACCTCGGAGTGCGTTCTCGTCCGACATGTTGACGCACGTTTTATAAACTTCGATGGAATCTATGAAGTTTTCAAGCGATTCTTCTTGATCGCCTTTGTATCGGGCAGAACACCGAGAGAAGTTCGCGCCAATGCCGGAGCCCCCGACGGATGCGGCGGCAGCTGCGGCTGCAGCCGTGATGGCGGCTTCAGATTGCGGCGTAGATGAGCGAACCTCTCGTATTAACTGTTGACAAAACTCCGCCTGTGATTGTTGCAGCGTCGAAAGTATGTTAGTCAGCGCCTCCTGGCTCATGGTGACATTGCCGGAGTTGTCCATCTCCGGCGAGACGGCTTGTCGTCTACCTCGAACCATCTTGCAAACACGCAGGTGGCAAGCGGGGATCACGCAAACGAAACGAACGAAGACAAGTCCGTGTTACACACTATGACGGCTTCGAGTTCGCGTGTAGGCACTGAAATCCACACAGAATAGCACACCACATAGTTCAACACAAAGTCAAGAACCAAAATCACGTTGGGGTGCCACAAACACAAAGTCCACAACCTACGTTGAAGCCAGTTATCGCTCCAAACACGTTGGGTGCCAGTTGTCGCGTGTATAGCGACGTTATAGGGTTCTGGGTTGTGACTGGTGTCAAGTGAAATGCGGAATACACGTTAGAGTTTAATGTCACTATGGAAAACAGTTCTATGTTAGGTAATAACGGTTAATCACAAGTACTGAGAGTCGAATGTCAGCGGCGCGCGCGCGGCCTCATTAGCTGACGGTCATAGCTCGACTTCCCGCTCAACGGCGCGGGGGTCCGAGAGGTGGCGTGGTCGCGGAGAGCAACGAACGCAGTCGAGTCTCTCCGAACAACGGCTAACTTAACGAAAGCGAGACGGCACTACGCCTCTCGTATTACGCAGAGGGAGTTCACGGCGAAGGTCACACGCTACAAAGGCCATTAAACAGTGTAAAAATATGTAGGTAGGAGGTAGGTATGTTGTGTGTGTGTGCATTGCACACACATACCTACCTCGGAACACGTTAAAAGGATTTTACTTGTAATTAAAAACCACCGTGAAAATCCGGAAAAAGTGACAAACGAAATTATAAAAGGAGCTACGACATTACATCAATGCCGCGTATTACGGGGAAACAACGTCATAGGAGCAATCATCCAGCAGAAAGCCCTTCAGAATACTGGAAGAGGTCTTTAGTAATACCATACTTGCATTCAATTATCACCTCCCTTGAAGTGCGTTTTGCTGAAGAAAACACGCCATCATTCGCATTATCTGTTACACCCGGTGTAAAGCACAAAAGCACCCGGCAAAAGATGACAACTGAAAATCTGAAACAAACTTGTGAATCTATTGCCCAGTTTTATGATTTACCAAACATAAAGAATGAAATCGAACTTTGGCAGCAATTGTGGCACGATAGGCTTAATCTAACAAATCTTACAGTTGTTGATGTCCTAAAAGAAACAAATTCCTTCTTTCCCGAAACGGAAAAAGCATTGAAAATTTTTATTGCTTTACCATGCACGACCTGTACAGTAGAGCGATCCTTTAGCAGCCTCAGAAGACTACTAAAAACATGGCTAAGAAGCACCATAGCAGAAGATCGCCTTAATGGTCTGGCCATGATGAGTGTACACAGAGCTATATATAATAAATAAAAACCTAAATAATTTTAATGATAAAGTTGAAAGTTTTGCAAAAAATCCCCGCAGGTTATGTTTTAATTAAATATTATTTTTGTTCAAATAAATAATCATTACTGTGTTTAAAAGTTTGATTTAGTTATTGTGCTGTCGAGGGCTTGTGAAGTTTTATACATTGATATTAGAACCGTTCTTATTACAATCGTCATCGAGGCAAAGACTTCCAAAGTGTAACGCTTCATGCTTTCGACCTCAGACTTTCGACTGTACCAGGCGTTTATATTTTTTATCCTCCATAATATTGCCCCATTGCCCTTCAAACATTGAGTGTGGCTTAAATGCTTTAAGCTTTCAAATGACTTTCATAAGCCGCCTTCAAATTCTTTACCAAAAATAATAGAGATAGCAATACCTACCAGAGATAAAAGTTTCATAAGTAATAGAGATAGTGACACTTATAGGCACTGACTTTTATTGGTTCTTAAAATCATTTCAAATCATAGATTTAGAATAAAATAGTCTAACTAAACCCTTGATGATGGTGTTAAACCAAAACCGGTCGGGTTAAATAAGCTTATAAACTGTGAAACGAGTGCAAGTGTATTTATTAATCATGTTGTTATCCAAGTTTCACCAAGTGCCGACAATCACAAGTATTAATCAAATAAAAAACCTATTACTTCGTAACAAAACTGACCTGGCTAAGAGCTGAATCTCTTAAATTTTATTATTTTTATAAGGAAATCTTAGTCATGGTCGTAATCTTTTAAAGATTTGTTACAATTCAATATACTGGGCTTCTTTTAATACCAATAAAGTACCACCACAAACTTGAAAATAAATAAACTTTGGCACGCAAGTCTCACGTAGGTAATTTCAGGTGGAAATGCCCATTTATGTACATTTATACGGTGTATTTTTTGTGTAGTGTAAGTTAAGATTTCTACAGTATCTCTCTCTAAGATAAAATATTGGGGAAGCCCTTTTCTGGTAATGTTTTTTTTTACTATTTCTATAGGTAGGTATAAATTTAACAGGTGCAAAAGAGATGGCGGTAAGGCGATGGCGTGGATGTTGCTTCGCCTGACAAATATAAGCTAGGTATACCTATAGATAGCGTTCCGAAACGCCGGGGTAAAGGTAAAAATTAACTGTCACCCGTTCCACAACCACCCGAGTGAAAATGAAGAGCAAGGAACAGCTCCGAACAATTCTCCAAGTCGTTCATAAACCTTGTCATAAATGTAAAATTCACTTTTGACAGTTACATTTTACACCCCATAAATTCAGGCGTATATTTTCACTTTAACATTTTGTCATCACATTACGCCCCATTTTTTTGGTTTCCGGGATATAGAATTCTTCGGAATAACTTGTAAAGCCATTTTATTTCGGTAATAATGATACATTAAACAAAAAAAATATCCTTTGCCACGTAAATAAAGTGGCCGTTCCAAAACGATTATGTAGTAAATAGATTCCGTCTCAGTCTTATCTCTTTCACTTTTACGTACATACCCTGCGGTCCGTAATAGATTTAAAATGGATCATAAGCCATTCACTTCATACTTTCGTAATCGATTTTAGCGATATAATTCTATTTCGGAACGCAGGGATAGTAAACTTTACAATTTTACATTTACCCTTAGACTTGTCTATGGTATTTTTTTTGTCGCAGTTGGTGTTACTGATTTTTACAACAACAAAAACTGAAAAAAAAAGATAAGTAATTTTGGAATTGGAATTGGAAGAGAAACTGACTGATAAATCCAAAATATTTTCTGAAATCCTTGCATAAAATGGTCTTTTCGTAATTGAAAATTAATCACAGTGCTTTTTTACGTTACATAGTGCAGTTATTTTCCATTTGTTTCATATATGTGACAGTTATAAAAATTACTAATACCAATTGTATCAATTAAAATCGGAGGACGTTCGTTCTTTGGGCGGAGAAAAGAAAATGGCGTGCGCTACTCTCAAAAGAAACTTGGACTGGGAGTCCATGGCACAACTGCCTGCTAAAAGGCGAAGATGTGCCCCATTCGCTGCTGGTCCAAGCATAAGTCCTGGAATTAAAGTGTCTGAAAGCAGGAGTTCATCCGCATTCGGAGATACCGTTTCAGCACCTGTGAAATTAACCCCAGGTTTGTTTATTTTTTTTATTTTCTGTGATAAAGCTTGCCAATTCATCGTAGGTTGCATTAGTTAGGTAGCTCAATTACAGATTTACATCTGATGATATGATGTACAGCTGTATTTTTTATCGCCATTGTTTCTTTTCCTGCCCTATCATTGAATATTTATATCGCGATAGAAAGAGAAGGTAGATACAAATTAAAGTAAACGGATGCTTTTGCGTGCCATCCTCTCTATTGTTAAGTACCTACCAACCTATTTTATTTATGCTTAATCTTCACGTTTGATTAAACTTGCGAAATTTCATAGGAACCATTGTACTTTTCACAATCTTTGTATACCTACTTATAGTTGACTAAAAATAATCTTGCTACACCTCTTCAAGATGTCTGGGTGATACATATAGAATTTCATGCCTTCTGCTATACTTTAACAGGGACTCTGATAACAGCTACTTGAATTGAACTAAAGTTCAAACCTCAACTAATAATCATACCAACCTGACTTTTGTACTAAGGTGTAGATAAAGGGGCAATAAGGTAAAATAATTGAAGGTGAAGCTGCACAATGGCTGAACTCTTGAGAGTTGTTTGGAACCTGGGAATATTCCTGCCTAGGCTAGAACTAGATCTAATTAAATAAAGCAGATTCTGAAGGCTTTAATTTTCGTTAAAGTGCTGTCAAAACTAAATTTTCTTTATTGCAAAATAGTCCATAGGGGCATTGTGTTCGCCTCACAATATGCGCTCTTCATTCATTAATTCATGACTTGAGGGGCACCACAATGCTAAACATCAGTTTTGCATTGGATTCAGTTCCATCAATGTAGATTGTAAGAATTTGACAAAAATATGGCATGTTTTTTGACTCAAGCCAATTATTAATTACACTTTATAAATAAACATACTTTCAATTTTCTTTTAAATATAATACTTAAAATGAATTTCACGAAAAAAGCGATTCAGTTTCCATATTTCAAAACTGATTGAAACTAAACCAACACACGGAGATACTTACTAGAAAATACCATCATTATTACATTAAGAAATTATATTTAATGTCCTAATGTAGCCGTGTTTTCAATATAACTGAAGTTTTGCGTTTGCAGCATCTGATTAGAGAGGATAGACAGTTAAAAACAAAAGTGTTAGAGCAGGACGGAATTTTAGCATTGTGCAGCCCCTTAACACTTTAATTTAAATCCTGTTAGTGTGTTCACTTGAAGATAGGCGAATGAGTCAGGACCAAACATTCTTTTTCAAAGTTTATAAATAATAATTTTGACTCTTTTTATTTGTTAAGTAAAATATAATTTAAATGTCAAACTTTACACATTGTGAAATAGAAAATTGTTCCAATTCCATTTGCGAGGGCTATAATTATACTAAAAACATATTCTTAATCAGTACCTGTAATTCTTACAATATGGATTTCAATGACTTGGACTTATTGTATATTTCGTTGAGTCTATTTAAGAGTGAATTACATAATACTTTGTTAAATTATCTTGGGCAGTATCAATACTGTTTTTTCGCTTGCAATTTTGTTCTTGTGTTTGTATTTTTATTTCAACATACAAGATGCATTATAATGTCATATCCATTATAAAAGCGGAAGTGTGTTTGTTGGTTTGTTCTTTCACGTAACAACATAACAATGGGCCGACGAGATTTTTGGCATAGAGATAGTTTATGGAACATAGTTAAGGAATGCAATCTTGCAGCTAAATGTCAATCTCGGTATTTGCAAGATTAAATAAAGTCAATCTCGCAAGATCTCGGTATTGCACTAATAAAAATCTTTCGAAAAAATATTGTTTCAACTACTGATTACAAAAAAATTAAAACAAGATATCAATACAATTAAAGATATGTATTTAAACATATTTCTAAAAAATTATTATATTCTACTGATCATCATATTTCACAAAGAAATATTCCAACGCAAATGAAAAAAAAAAAAATTCTGTCCATAATAATTTGAATAACCTACTGTAAATGTTACTGCATATGTTTTTTGCTCAGTGGTTTCTTTGGAAAATTTGTTAAGTGTTACCAGTAAAGTAAGTAGAGTATATGATTTTATTTAAAGATGGCGTCTGTTTTCACCCTATGTAGCCTATAGGCTAGCCGCAGACAAGGTTCCTTCTAATTCTATGATTGTAGGTATCAATTTAAAAAAAATGATGTTGATGTTTTATGATGCAAAATGCAGTTATTGTCGCCTCGAACCAGCAAATCCAAAGATATCTTTTTTTAAACGATTCAAGTGTCGTCGATACGCTCAATAAAGCCCAACTCGCCCCAAGTTTATAGGCCGACAGAGTATTGTTCAACTCTTTCTATTGTAAATTGTTAAAGTTTCACTGAGCCTGGATCTGTAATATGTGCTACCGTTTGATCTCGCAATATTGATGCGAGATCTCAGTATACCGAGATTGCATTCCCTAGACATAGTGTCATAAGGCTACTTTTTATCCTGGAAAAATGCAAACTAAATTAGCGCGGCCGAAGCTAGATATACCACAAATTACCAAATTAAGTAGATATTGCAAATATATGTACAAGATATAAGAAAGAAAATAAGAAATAAGTTGAGCTGGACTCATTCTGCTGCAGTATGTGTTATTGAGCACCATTATCCATTACTTTCTGATAGGCAAAAGTTAACTAAATTGACCTTGAATATGAGTTTCAAAGGTCAAGAGTGCTTAGCAATTATACAGAATGTAAACACCTCCATTTTGCTTTTCACAGTTTTGGCATAATTGAAAAGCATGATATTATTAAGATAACCCAGCATTGGCGGATACAGGGGAAGAGCCATGGCCCCCCCAAGAATACCCAGGAATTCCATACATTTGACTCAAATTTTCGACTTCATTCGGGTACACTTTACACAGCATAGATATAAATATAAGGTATAGATAAGTTTGCCAAAAGCGCCTCCTAAACTTTATCAGAATGGGCCCCCCCAAAATCAAGTTGTTTATGAAACTGCAATACACTAACCTACTCAAATACCTAAATACCTACTATAGTTAATTGCATGCCAGTGTAAAAATATACAACACTTGTTTGGCTATTGTGACATGAGTAGGTGCAGTGGAGACCATGTTAACCTTTACATATTGGACTTTGTACCTATCTTATACACTTCACTATAGGGGCTAATTTAGTACTGCAAGTGTCTAACTTGATGTGATCTCCACTGTACAACATTACTGGGTTTATTTTTTGATCAGAATAAGGATGCTGAAATTTTTACAATATTTACCCTAACCTAAGTGGCAATTTTTCTGTTTCTAAAATGTATCATGATTTCTGTTTGGATTGTTTTCTAACAAAAAAATATAGTTTTTCTTTGCTCTGCAGTTCAATATTGACTCTTTTTATGATGCTCTTTATGTCCTAGCTAGTGTAGCACATTGTGTTCAGTGTTCAAGATATTGTTCACATGTCCGTCGTGCGGTGTTAGGAGAGATGGCTTTAATTAGTAAGTGAAAGGAAAGAGACACAATATGTTCCATCCATCAGCCTGATTCGTCCACTACTGGACATAGGTCTTTCCAAGTTTTTGCCATTCTTGATGTTCATCCTGGAACCATACTCACACACGGCAGGGAGAAAAATTGAAGGTGTCATACCTTGTTGTTATTCAGAATTAAGATTGCTATTACAGTCACCACAATAAAATATTCTATCAGACTTGCCAAGCTGTTGATTTTCTTTGTCACATACATCCTCTAAAATTATAACCAAAAGAATTATGAAGAATATACCACAAAGCTTGTGGCATTTTAGCGCATCCTCTTACTCTGCCGTTAAGATGTGTATCATGAATTTTGTTAAAACTACAGGGGTCGCCTCGCTCCATTCCGCTTCATACATATAAACTTTTGTAAAGATTTTTACTTTCAAAATATTTATGTGTGTTGTTGAATAAAGCGAGTTTTTAAACGTGTTTCATCCATGTTGAAGAAACCATTACATTGTAGGTGACATCCAGAGTAACACGGTCTGGAGTTAACTGTCTGTTGAAAAACTTCAGTATTTGTCATACCATGAATTAACTGATACTGTTTGGACCACCCAAGACAACACGATCTGCGCCCGTAGCACAATGTTTAATACGCCCGATGCAGCTTAATTAAGTCACAAGTGCGAGGAGCATGACATACGGTGTTACTACAAAACCGTGTTTAACTTTAGACAGTGTTTAAATCTATTGCTGTCGCCTTTTGTTTCATATTGTAAAAAAGTGACAGCAACAGATTTAAACACTGTCTAAAGTTAAACATCGTTTAAACGCCCTTTTGTAGTAACACAGATACTGTTTAATCGCAAAAACATCGTGTTGCGCTCCTCGCACTTGTGATTCTACTAAGTTGCGTCGCGCGCGATTAAACCTTGCCCTACGGGTGCTGGGCCTGTAGCATAGTGTTTAATCGCTTGCGACGCCACTAGTTGAATCACAAGTGCAAGGAGCGGGACGTACTGTTTAATCACAAAAACATTGTGTCACGCTCCTCGCACTTGTGATTCAACTAAGTCGCATCGCGCGCGATTAAACACTGTGCTACGGCTGCTGGAGTTTACTGTTATTTTGTAACGAATTATTTAAATCGGTTGGCATTCTGCAATCAGGAGGAGGCTACATTGTTTTTGAGTTGAAATCCATGTCTCATTTTTCATTGTTTAAAAAAACACTTGTACTTATCCACATATTATAACTTTATTATGCCCGACCGGTTTCACTGTAAAGCATTTTCTAGGGCCTTTTACACATCCTAACTAACAACTTTGCACGTCATTTAAGACATGGTTGTAGTGTAAATTATTTCTTTGTTAGTTAGGATATGTAAAAGGCCCTAGAAAATGCTTTACAGCGAAACCAGTCGGGCATAATAAAGTTATATTATGTGGATAAGTACAAGTGTTTTATTTAAACAATGTTTTATAAATTCCACCAAGTGCCAACAATCACTAGCATCTACTACATGTCTCATTTGCCCACAGAACGCATGGCACAAGAAATATGTGATGAAATCAAACGGCTCCAGCGGCGCCGCCAGCTGAAACTTGCCACAGGTGCCGCAGCGTCATGCTCCTCATCCAGTGGCAGCGAGGGTGACGCCTCCCCGCCTCACCGCTCCTCCTCCGCTCACAACTCACAGAAGGTCCACAATCGGGCCCTATTTACGTTCAAACAGGTAATGATGGTCCAAAAACTGTCCCCAACCAGCCCTGGGATTGTGTGAGAAACTTCGTACGATTTCAATTGTCAAACTGGCTAATTTAGTTAGGCGAATAGCAGTTTGACAAATGAAACTTTTAAGCTGTCAAATGAATACCAATTTCTTACACAATTGCACCCCTGCTATTCTGGAATTATTTTTCATTCAAATATCAATCGTTCTACTTTTGTTTACAGTATGATAAATGCCATGCGATTTAAAGTCCAGTGAGTAAGCCTCATCAAATAAACATATGGAATATAAGGAATGTTCAGTATAGGTTTTTATTACAAAAAATCAAGACATATCCGTAGAAAATCTCTTTTAAAATCACCCGAAATCTGCCTTGGCAATTTTTTCGCAGCTGCCAGAATAGCTGTGAACTAACTGCGAACTATTCTTGTGGCGATAATTAGGATTAGAGTGTTAATGAAGAGTAATATAATTAGTTTCAAATAGGGGGCAATTCTTGTACGATAGATTCAGGACATGGTTTTCATCATTCTATTTTCACCGACTTCGCTACTGATGGCAAAATAGAATCTAATTTGGGTGGGTGTCAGAGGTGTTTCGTGTATGGACTGTGAAATGCAAATGTTTCACCAACGATTAATACATTCCAACGTGATGAGTAGTGAGGTGTACTCTATCGCCGTACTTCAGGCATAAATATGGATCCACAGCTTAACGTGCCCTTGCGGACTTGGAACCCGTGACCTCCAGATTGGTGAAAGTGAAAAGTATTTATTTGTCACAAAAAAGAAACTCACATGCACAGGATTAAAAAAAAAAATAAAGTGGCAAAAAGGGCCAAACTCAGCAAATGCTGCTAGTTGCAAGCAACTTACAGCGCTGGTTTTCAGTTTGTCGCATTTCTTTTTACAAATAACACAAACATTGCATATTCTTTGCAGGTAGGTAGATTTAAAATTTAACTACAATGTTTTGATTAAATTAGACCTAATTTCGAATTATTAATTTGCACAAATTGATACAATAAATTATTAATATTCGCGAATTAGAACAAATTACACAATAAATTACATGAAAAAAAAAGAACAAAATAAAAAAAAAAATACATACATATGATTAGTTTCTCACTATTCAAGAAGTAAATAAGATATAATTATATTAAATTAGATAAAACACAAGCTATTTAATACAATTTTTGCGCATTTAATAAAATACATTTTAAATGTCACTGTGCTAACATGCTTGCGCAAAGCTGGAGGTAAATTATTCCAAATTTTGCTGGCTGCGTATTTGAAGCCACCCCTAACGCCTGCTGTTTTGTGTCGATTACTGGTTGAGATGTTCGAACATCTAGCCCACAGGCTGGATTCCAGACAGATAATGTATGGTTATTATAGGTACAGATTGTAATACCATATAATTGACCTGGTACATACCAGGTACGCATGATCTGCGAGAGGATGCTGCGTGAGCAGGAAGCGGCTCTCCGCGCCGAGTACGAGTCCGCTCTCAGCACCAAGCTCGCTGAGCAGTACGAAGCGTTCGTGCGCTTCAACATTGACCAGGTAATACCTGCAGATCACCCCACTACTCTTCGACCAAAATAAAACGAATGGACGGGCCTTGTCTTTACAATTTGCTCACTCATTCTAAGCAATTGGATATATACTATATTGTAAGTCTTTATTTTGCTTTTTGCACTCTGGAAATGCACAAGAAGGCATTTTTTCGTCAGTTATTTGGATGACATGTAATAATAAGCGTACTTGTCACTCTTTTAACAGAGACCAACTGAGATGAAGTGAGAGCCGGCGCTCACTTTACAAACTTCAAAAATCTGTACGCTGTGGCCCCTCCATTTATTTTATTTTGGTCGAAGCTACTATTGGCTCCGGCCGCGCTCATTACAATCTCCGCCCTTGTTCTCAGACTTGCTTTAAATCGTCATTGCTTAATTTACCGATTTGGAAGCAGAACTAGTTATTCGCAAAACATCCCACTTCACATTGCCATTATGGTGTTAGAGGAGAAACTCAATATAATTTCCAACTGGATTCATTCATTAACTAACAGAATATCACAGCAAAGTTTAATTATGTGTTACACAAAATACTACATAATATTTCTTGTGTCTGCGAGTCCTAAATTTAAACTAAAGTTACCACAGCTCAGCTCCTTTTTTTCAGAGTGCGATGATAGAGCTTGGCGGGACGCTTTTGTTTGGTGACTCTCATACACTTCCACAGTGAATTGCTACCATCTTTCTGTTTAGAGAGACCTAAATCTTTTTCAAAAAATCTTTCAAGTCCAAGTCCCTTCTTTGGGCCTTTAGCTAAAGAGACACATTCATACAGTATAGACGCTGCTTTTCTGTTCTCTTCTTATAATTTCTGCCCTCAGCCTCTTGTTTTCGAATTGTTTTGTCAAAATTGCTCAGCCGCTTTAGGTATAACACAATGATACATGCCACCAGGAGACTTCCCATCATAGTCAACATTATATCAAATGTGATCCTAAAGTTATGTTATGACATGAGAAACATGCAAACAGAAAGACGTTTCATTTTGTATGTATAGAAAAGAAATATATAAATATATTGTCACGGCATGAATCCCCGAGGGGGAGTCAGATGTGTTCCGAGTCACATCCACACTTGGTGCACCCGCGTTTCACCGACTATTATAGCGTCCCAATGTGATGTGTGGTGAGCCCTATCGCTCGGGCACAAATACACGCTTTTTATAGCATGCAGGTTTCCTTAAGATGTTCTCCTTCACCGTTCAGCAAGTGGTAACTAAGAACAAATATTATGTACATAAATTCCGAAAAACTCATTGGTGATTAAGATTGAGAGGCCAGCGTTCTATCCCTGAGTTACCGCTGCTTTTATAGAAATATAGGTGTATAGAAAAGAAGTTATGTCAAATTGTTTTGGCGAATGCAGCAAGCCAAGCATCATTTTTATATGTAGGCATCCCCTCGACAAGGTTTATACGCCGAGGATTTGCGGATTCTCCGCAAACTTAGATTTGTGCCGAAATACCGACACCGTGCCAATGCCGACTTCGGCAAAGCTACACCTTTGCTTTTGTGAACGCTGCTATACTTGACAAGAGTTTGAATCAGACTTGATAATTTGTTTTGAATTGTAAATGTATGCCAATGCTAACTTTGCATCGCGAAATTGATTTGTTTATTGTTATCTTGCATCATGAGCACAAAATAGTTGCATGATTCTGAAAAGGTGTGGCTTGCAATTAGTAACAATTATCGATATAGCATCATCTTTGTAGGACAACTTGTATTTGTATTTATAAACAAAATGTAATGTATCTAATGGATATAAAAACGCTGATAAAGCGCGGTCAGTCGGTCACGCTTCTTTGCAGTGTTACATTTATCTAATAAAAAGAATGATAAATTGCTACTACAATATTATTATTTCCAGCAGCTGAAAATAACATATAAAAACCATTTATATTATATTTTTTTAAAAGTCACGGCATAATGCCCTGAGGGTTTGTCACAGATGATTTGTATGAATTCACGTCACAGTCCACACTCGTACACCCGCGTTTCATGGACGATTGTTACATTAGTGTGATGGGTAGTGAGCCCTATCGCCGTACATCGGGCACAAATTGGACCTACAGCTTAACGTGCCTTCCGAAGCACGCAGACTGAACACAAATGTGTCCATGCTGTATTTGAACTTGGGACCTTCGGATTAGTAGTTGAGTACGAACCGCTAGACCACATTGACTAATGCCAATGTTTTATCGGCCCTGAGTTTAGAAAGTTTTGTCTGCTATGTGTTATTTAACTTATTCAGGATGGAATTAATTCACTTTTATTATTTTAGTTTCATTATTATAGGGTAGTATTTAAACGAGCGAATATAAATTCAAATTTAAGGTGTCAAAAATACTGAATATAGCGTATTAAAATGCTTAGTGGGCGAATAAAAATGTTGAAAACGGTGACTTAAAAATACAAATATGAGTTGAGTTGCATAATTCTCAGGCGAACAATTTTCTATTTTAGTAAAAATTTAATTTTAAGTAATAAAAATAGGGACGCCGCCTCGCTTCGTTCGGCTCCTTAACTTTTGGTGAAATATTTTTGATTTGATACTTTAAATTCGCCCACTTAGTATTTTTAGTCGCACGCTCTGGTATTTATTCCCGATACTTGAAGTCTCTAATTATATTTTTGTTCGCCTGAATAATAATTTCCCATTATTATATAATTAAGGCGCCGAATGCAGTATAGTGGTGTAATTCACATTAAAATTGATCCGAGGTTTCTTATTCAAATTTTTCATTGAAAAAATGACAATGATTAAAGTGTGTTACATGGTTACACAACCTGCGAAAGTGCTGCCACTTAAGAAAAAAAATTTATTATATTATTATACCTAAATTATATGTCACAATTTTTTTACATTCGACTGATGACGGCCCCATACCGAGGGCCGAAATATATCGAGTAATAATAATTTTTTTAATTGTTTTAATAACAGTATTAATAAAAATCTCATAAAGGTTAAATATAATATATTTATAAACGTTAAGAAAAAAAATATTTTTTTAATTGCTAATTAGAAAATTCGCTCAAGTAAATGTCTAGAAATAGCAATGAACTATTTTTACATGGCATCGTTTTCATAGACAATGTCTTCGATGAGCTAAAATTTCAACTTTCGCTAAAAACGGCCGCTTTTGGCATATGTTAAAATACTAGCTTTAAAAAGACGTTGTTTTGAAAAACTTTGCTGTGTAAAAAAGTCCATTGCTATTTCTAGACATTTCTTGAGCAGATTTTCAATAATTATTTTAGAGAAAAAAAAAAAAGTTTTTTTTTTCTAATGTGTCGACACTTACGAATGTTGTAACGGCTTAACTGTTGTTATGAATGCTTAAAGACCTGAATCCCTGAGTCTTGATATGACCCCTTAACATCAAGTTGAATCATTTTTCAATTATCTATTATATTTGTAGGTGCAGCGCAGACCTCCGACGACCTGCATGCCGCACAGCATGGACGCCGAACACCATATGCATCAGGATCTCGTTCCCAGCTGTAAGTTCATTACATTAGATACCATGAAAGATGTAACATTGAGCCGTCGCAGTGAGAGGATAAGGCAGCTCAACGCGCAGAGTGGCGGAACCTTGTTCAAAGGAAAGTCTATGACTTTGAACAAGAACGAAGGTCCTATTTAGACCGAAAAAGGGACGAACTTAAGTCTCGGCCACCTGCGAACATCTCTTACAACTACATGAATGGTGTGCTGACGTGCGCCCTATGTGGGCGTACATTTAATGCAAAAATTGGTTACGCGAGTCACTTGAGAGCACATTAGAGAGCTGGACAGCTTAGCTCTCAAACTTGACAGGAGTTAAAGAAGCTGTCGCTGTAGCCGAGAACAGCTGTGAGGCTATATATATACATATATATATATATATATATATATATATATATACCATACCGGTCATTTGACGCCGCCCTAAAAGAGCTTTATCTCCGACTTGTTTGAAGCTCTCCATAAAACCTCATCGAAATCCAATAAGCGGTTCTTGAGTATAATTAGGCAATACCAAATTGCCTGTCAAAAGTTGGCGATCCTTTATTATAATATCCATAGTATAATTAAAATACCCTTGAAACTGTCTGTAACGTTGTTTGAAAAAGCAATAATTAAAGTTACCCAATTTAGAAATCATGAGATCGCAAATGGAGTTTAGATATGTGTGAAAGATATTACAGGTCCCGTCAGTAAATAATGCACATCGTATCGTAGCGTTATCTCTGTCGTACGAAGCGCTAACAGTCCAGTGACAGAAACAACGCTCTGCGAAGCCGAAGATAGCCGATGTGCATTATTTACTGCCGGGACCTGTATGTTATCTATCTGTGATATAAAAGTTTGTTCCATGTAAACTAGTAACGATAAAACTATTTAAACTATGTATCACAAATTTCTCTAAGTGAATTTTAGTTTAAAAAAAAAACGCATTTTTCAGGTGTTGGATATGACCACTTTTGAAACTTATTTGTAACTTCTATTTGTGCACTGTGCAATTGTTTCATAATTTCTTTTGTTATTAATATTTATCTAATTATTGTTTCAGATCTCTCCTAATAAAGACGGAAACTGGGCTGCTGCAGTTCAATTACTGCAAATATATCAAGACGAACATATTTTGGTATATTATGTGATTATATGCAGGCAAACTTTAATGCATATTTCCCTGATGGAATTCAAGATATTGTGATTGCAACGTGGGGTTTAGTACATTTAATGTTGTAGTATCTAAATCTCTGGACAAAGAACAGCATCCCACCTATTTAATAAGTGAGGACATAAAAGCTAAATTAAACAGGGGCGCTACTCTGAAGTGACAAAATTCGATCGAATATCGTTCGGTCGTATATCCATCTCTATCACGCTCTCTATGCGTGCGTCAGAAATGGACGTATGCTCGGACGATAAACGATCGACCCGAATCTTTTTGCGAGTGCCGGGCCAGATATCGAGATAAGTACATTTCAACTTGAGTGAACGGCTACAGCGATACTGCAACAAGGGTTGGCCCTAACCAGTGCTGTATAAGTCACCTAGGCCCAGGTTCGACCTCAGTTCGGTTGTAGCTTTATCACAACTTGATAATTACAATATTGACTTACTAAATTCCACAAACATTGTTCATGCCACATAACATAAATTAGCTTATAATGCTTTAGATAAGGTTTGCTGGATAAGTTGTGTTCATAGACTGAGAATCAGAGTGGATGTTGATTGATATGATAATGGAGGGTTTGGCTAATGTTCAGTTGCGGTTCAGTAAACAACATTATGAACAAACTGGTTTAACGCTGATCACAAAGACAAAACTGATTGTAATTCACAGTGTAAACAAGTATTTTGTATATTTTCTAAAATTGTGGAGGATTCTTTAGTAGTTACTAGTATAACACAAATAATAAATTCACGCAGAGTGCCTGTGCAAATTCATAGTTCTCAGTTCTTATGCAAATATGTAGCCATAATTATTTTGATTACACTTTTACGTAGTGTCGAATTATACTTTGTAGGTTAAATTATTATTTAGTTGTCGAATTTGTTAGTCATGTTTATGTATCGAACGACTGGAAAATAACAAAACGGCGACGAAATATTCAACTATTATAAGTTAATTACTTGTAGTGTGTATTCTTTGATAAGTTTTCGATTTGTAAAATTGAGCTGCGTTGAAATTAATAATATTTATGTAATCTTAACTCCTTGTCTACGATATTCTCTATAACGCGCCTTTAACTTCGCCGATTTATTTATTTCCCAAGGAATTTTTGCCAATCGAAAACATTAGAGAGTTAACAATATTTATAAATATCTTCCCTGATAACTTGAAGGCTTGTTAGATACTATTTTTAGCTTTATTTAATAAAAATTCTAAGTTTCTCAATAATGTTATTTGACTGCACTGTTCTGCAGTGCTCAAACTATTTGAACATCTCATACATAAGTATGTAAACAGTAACAGTTCGCTGTTGATCACTTTGATACATTATTGAGACTTTGTTTCTTTGATATTTTATTTAGTTGTAATTTTTTATTGAATTCAAGGAGGATCTTTGATTGTTACCAACCATTATTCAATAAAAATTAGGATAGGTATTTTTTAAATTGTATTATCAGCTCATTACTAGTAAGTTATTGGCGTTTAAGAACTGAAAATAAATTAGCAAAACAAAACAGTTTTATTACTTGTAAATCTCATATTCTAGTTGCTCAATACAGTTTTCATAAGGAGCTATGCATTGCCGGCAAAGAGTACATTATACAACGTGTAATAGAAAGGTGTAACCATATTTGAAGAGCTTATTCAGTAATTGGTATAGAACAACTTTTACTATGGAACAAAACCTGTATCTCGAAAAAAATAATTGACTTTTTCATAGAAAAATGCAATGCCGCTCGGCTGAAATGTATGGAAGGGCAGATTTTTTTTTGAGATTTTAGGGTTGGCTCCATAGTAAAAGTTGTTCTCTACCATTGACTGAATAATAGGTTATTGTGATCTGATGGCCGTAACCAACACAGGCGAATTGAATTTTGAATTCTAACCATAGGGATACGTTTCGAAACGTGATCGTCATGCAAAATTTCACTCGTTTATGAGAAAGAGATAGCTGTATACCTCTAAGATAATTTATCGGAAATATATAGACTATCTACGGAGATATAATATACAAGAACATACATATAGTAGACAGACTACAGATTTCCATCTGCAACGATCCTGACACACCTCTTTAGCCTCTTCTACATCCATCAATCCAGTCATACAATCTCTTCTGTTCCGGGTGCTTGTGGCATTACCCTTCAATACGTCCATGTAGGGCGGGCTAGTCGAGTTCTACCTTCGACTTGCGCAACATGAATTTCTTTCGTCACTACTTTCAATCAACCTCTCTACATGTCCAAACCACCGAAGCATTCCTTTTTCTATTCTAGTTCTACATCTTTCAGGCCGCAACGATGCCGTATGTCGATATTTTTCACTCTGTCATTCAATGTTAAACCACACATACTTCTTAAAGAACGCATTTTCACTGCATTGATGTTTATCTTCATAGAATAAGGACTTTTTTCTTTGTTTATCTTGCCATACCATACATAAGTGTAGGAGCCATAGATGAACTCCTTTATGGTAGGCGCCAACACTCCATTATTATGAACCGCCAATCATGCCTTTGCAGACACCGATGAAAAGATGAGTTATTTCATTAGGTACCCCAAGGAAATTGTACTTCTACTGTCTTCTACCCTACCCGTAGAGAGAGTAAATATATTTACTCTCTACGACCCTACCTATTACCCTTATTAGGTCTGAAAGGGATAAAAAAATGAGATGATATGTTCAACGCCTCACGAGTGCCGACCGTGGCGCATGGTCGAGATTAGTTGATTATGGGCGGCCCATTTCATTGTGTACTAGAGACGGACGTAATAAATAATTTGAACGCAATTTGATTGTGTGATCATGTTGGTAGTATTGATTTTTGACAATTATGGTTGCGTTCCTAAACGCCTGGGTATTTGTCATCACATTACGCACATCACATTATTATTTTTGATTTCTGGGTTATAGAATTCTTCGGAATGACTTGTAAAGCCATTTTATTTCGGTAATAATGATACACTTTAACAAAAAAATATTCTTTTTCACGTAAATAAATGCCATTACAAAGTAAGGCCGTTCCAAAACGATTAGTAAATAGATTCTGTCTCAATCTTATCTCTTTCACTTCCACGAAGTAAACTTTTCATTTACCCCGGCGTTTAGGAACGCAAGCTGTGTATATGTAGGATTTCATTCATAGAGTATATAATTAGAGCGATTTCATTTTCGTTTTTCCTCAACGTTGTGCAACGTTTTATCTAATAATATTACTTTTTTGGGCTTATTGAAACGTTGCTAAAACAGATTGAATTTCGAAATCAAAGTAAAACCAACAGCTGGCTGGCTGACAAGTCAAAATCACAAAAATACAATACACACAAAAGCAATTTTCTTTTCTTCTTTCCTTTTGCCCTATAACAGAAAAGAAAATGAGTTTTGATTCTTCAACCACCACCTCAAACGACAAACAGGATAAAAAATCCTATGATCGTAACAAAAGTGACGATTTACAAATCTCTCGTACAGACATGAATATGTTGATCATGAACTATTTGGTAACTGGTAAGCAAGCATCGATCTTCATCTACCACGTTCAAACGAGTGAAGAATTCTAATTTTGGGGTTGGGCATAGAGAGGATGAATGAAAGAAATATACAGTAAATTGACAAGGGCAGATCCAGGATTTGATTATCGGGGGGTCAATTCTGACAAGGTGTTACACAAAGTTAAAAAAGGGACGTTATTTATACCTATACCTATGTAAATGCACCCAAATGAAATTGAAAATTCAAGTGAAATATACGGAATTCATGGGCGTTTTTGGGGGGGGCCATGGCCCCCTTGGGATCCGCCAATGTAGAGGGTATGTGTGGTTTGATATTGAGTGATAAAGAGAAAAGGGATTCTCAATTGATAGAGAGCAAAGGGATTTTTCAGTGGTTTGGGCATATAGAGAGAATTAATGAAAGAAATATAGTGGAAGGAAAAGGTCGGTTAGGCAATAAAAGGGTATGTTGACCACATTGGTGACATACTAAAGAAGGGCAAAGTCATCATCAAGATGGTAGCATTATATTGTATGTAATCCAATTTTTTTCCGATTTGCAGAGGGGTTTAAAGAGGCAGCGCTGAAGTTTCAACAAGAAGCTGGTCTCCAAGAGCCAGCGCTGTGCAGCTCTCTTGATGAGCGGATAATGATCCGTGAGGCTGTGCAAGGAGGTCGCATCCCTGAGGCCATTGCTATGGTGAATGCCCTACATCCCGAGCTGCTTGATAATGACCGATACTTATACTTTCACTTACAGGTAATATTATCCAATAATTGCAATTACTAGATGTGTTGCCAAGAACTTCAAATTAGATGGGTTATAATGCCAAGCTCTCATAAATTATGTTGGTTTTTGATTGATCTTTTAAATAACTGATGTTTTAGTGATAATGAGAAAAGAACAGATTAAAAGCCATTCGAATAATAATAAACTGCAACTGTTCAAATAATCATATTGACTTTTTGTGACAGCAACTACAACTCCTAGAGCTGATCAGAGCGGGACGAGCTGAAGAAGCCCTAGCCTTCGCAAGTGCCACCCTGGCCGAGGCTGGAGCAGCCGACCGTAATGCACTGACAGAATTAGAGCGTTCCCTAGCCTTACTTGCATTCCCTGACCCACATGCATCTCCATTTGCTGATCTCTTGTTGCCTTCTCATAGTCAAAAAGTGAGTATTGAGTTGAATCTTATAGGCAGCTTCAAAAACTTAGCATATATAGAGGAAATAAAATAAAAGTGATGAAGGTGGGAAAATGGAAGGAAAATCTTAGCTGACCTTGAGGAAGCCCTTGACCAAATTGGCAACAGACTGAAGAAGGGCCAAGTCAACACTAAACAGAACTCAAGAGCTTGTATGACGATACCTACAAAGTCTTATAATGTTTCAATCTACCACAGTATTTAAGGCATGAATTCTACCATAAAGGTCTCTTTCGCTTGTCAATCAGACTCGGGACAAGGTTTTTTAAATTTTGGTATAATTTTGTGGTTCATCAAAATGCTAGTTAATTTAAAAAAAAATATATATAAAATAAGAGTTACCCAAATGAAATGTTATTGGACCGATAAGATCTCAGCCTCTCAGCCATTGAAAAGATTGATGGATGTGGAAAAGGCAAACGAGTATTAGAATATTTTAAAAATGGTATCACACAAATAATTGTTTTTTTTACAGATTGCAAGTGAATTAAATGCAGCTATTCTAAAAATGGAGAATCAGGAGTACACCAATCCAAAGTTGTGCAGTCTGCTGAGAATGATCCTGTGGTCACAGAACGAACTAGACAAACACAACATTAAGTACCCAAAGATGACTGACCTTGCTAATGCGACAATAGAACAGCCAAAGTAATTTATTGTGCATAGATTAGTTTGTATATTTGTAGAATTACTCTTATTCACAGAAGTGTTGAAAATTATTCTAAATCAGTACCGTCAAAATTAAGGTCCATTGAAATCTGATAAATTAATTTGTACCGAATCGGTATTTGTAATAATGATAATGGTTATGTTAATAGGGAACCAGACATGTACTATCATAGAAAAATCTCAATGCCCACTTTAAGCCCGTATTGCAATGGTAATAAAATAAATTAATAAGAGTAAATCGAGATTGAGGAATTATTCGTATATTACGGATACAGGGGGGGAGGCGTGGCCCCCAAAACGCCCAGGAATTCCATATAATTGACTCTTGACTTTTTGATTAAATTTGAGTGCACTTTTACACAGCGTAAGTATAGATATTAGTAAGGTATAGATAGGTTTGCCAAAAGCACCTTAAGGCGCCTAAAAACTAACTTTTTTTAACTTTCTGATAACCTTGTCAGGATGCCCCCTCGAAATCAAATCCTGGATCCGACCTTGGTTGTCATTTCCACGAGGCATAGATCGAGGGGCACGCGCCAAGACGAGGCAAAGGAAGCACCGTTTCTCGAACGTTTCGTCGTATTTTTGAACCCTCATAGCTACGGTCTGGATAATACTAGAGAGCCGGATATATCAGGATAAGATGTAGTTAGCAGACTAATGAAATACGCTAAGTTTCATTTGTCTAGCTTTTATACTTTTTATTAAATAATTACCTAAAATACCTCAATTTCGTCACCGAGTCACTGACCCATGAAACGTCATGACCATCAAAACCTTCACGGTACTTCCTAAAGTCCGAGATAGCTGAAATTCGGTATGCTGGCTAGGATTATTAGCACACAAAAAATAGATACCTGAAAGAAATCTGTATATAACAATTTATATTCCAAACTTCCAAAAAGCCTAGAAAGCTGAAATTTGGTATGCAGGCTAGGATTAGCACATAAACAACAAAAAAATAAGAAACCTGTAATTTTTACCTTCAAACCTCTCATAAAGGGGTATCTCATAGATACCTGAAAGAAATCTGTATAAAACAATTTTTATTCCAAACTTCCAAAAGTCCTAGAAAGGTGAAATTTAGTATACAGGCTAGGATTATCACATATTTCACCCTGTGATATGTTGGGTAAAGGGGCAGGAACAAAAGATGTAATTTGTCCCCTGTTTCGCTCTCTAGGGGATGATTGATTTCCCCAAAATTCGGAAACACGTTATTCTCAATTTCTAGCCAGAAGGCTAAATACCATTTTTTATAGTTTTAACTACAAAACTAACGAAATTGCCATGCAAATTTTCACCCTATATTTTCCCCATTTAGGGGATGATTTTCAAAAACCTGGAACACATCCTTAATTTCTAACCAAAAGGCTTTGTACCAATTTTCATGGTTTTAACTACAAAACTGACGAAATTTCCATATAAATTTTCATCCCCTATTTTACTCACTTAGGGGATGATTTTACAAAAACGCTGAAACATATCTTTAGTTATTTCTAACCAAAAGGCTTAGTAACAATTTTCATGATAAAAATGGTTTTTCAAAATACCTGTAACACGTTTCTTTTATTCTTAATTTCTAACCAGAAGGCTAAATACCAATTTTCATGGTTTTAACTACAAAACGAAATTACCATACAAACTTTTATTCCCAATTTTACCCTCGTAGCGATTAATTTTTCAAAAACGCTGAAACATATTTCGTCAATTTCAATTAAAAAGGCTTTACCTATACCAATTTTCATAGCTGTAACTATAAAACTAACGAAATTCTCATACAAATTTTGATCCCCTATTTAAGAGATGATTTTCCAAAAAAGCTGAAACGTGTCATTTTTAACTTCTTATTTTCATGGTTTTAACTAAAAAACTAATTAATTTCAGATACAAACTTTCAGTCCCTAATCATCCGCTGTTTTAACCTCTTAGGAGATTAAAAAGCTGAAATACGTCGTTCTTGATTTCTAACCAAAAGGCTTAATATCAATTTTTATAGTTTTAACTACAAAACTGACTAATTTCCCATAAAAACTCCACCCCCTATTTTACCCACTTTAGGGATAATTTTACAAAAACGCTGAAACACATTAATTTCTTATCAAAAGGCTTAGTACCAATTTGCAAAAAAACACAATTATGTTGTCCAAAGTTATTAGGTTACAAAGACCCATTTAAAACACACATGAAATTACTTATATTAAAATACAAAAAACATTAGGATAAGATTCTACTTAAATTATTTACAATTTTTTAATGAATTATTTATAATTTTTTATTATATACCTAGGTAAGAAAAGTTCGACAATCTAGTGCTTCAGCATAGGATTGTCAAACTTACTAGAAAATGTCCTCAAGATATCGCTGTCGCTGCCGCTGCGCTGGTTCTATGGACAATCGACGCGATTCGTTTACGCATGATCGCAAAAAGTCATCGGTGTGCGCCTCCGCACACATTGTCGATGCATAAACCGTCCGGATTTGTCCGGACTTTTGGCTTTCCGTCCGGACTTAGTCCGGATTTTTGACTTAGTTGAAATAAATGTTTATATTCGTACTAAATTACTTTAAAATGTTCGTAATTAAAGTGTTAAAATCAGTCTTATATCTTTATAACACTAATTAACTGGTTAATCAGGTATTCATGATATCCTATAAAACGTGCGCTGTGCGTGGGATTTATTATTTTATTACTAAAATGTTTTGACTGTTGAAAAGTCTGTCAGGATTTTTCAAAATTCGAAATGGTAACCCCTAGATGCACTACAGAACCTCGACAGCAGCCCCATCAACATCTTGAAGGCGGTATTGTACATGACGTTGTATAAGGAGTGTTGATAAAATAACCGCAAAGCCGAAAACTATAGGTTGCAAAACACTTCCACGCGAGCGAAGCTGCGGGCGAAAGCTAGTGCTCAAATAATTTGCTTAAAAATTGTTTAAAATATGAGAACCAAAAAATAGTACTTCAATTAAAAACCAAAAACATTTATATACCTAACATGAGTATTAAGATACGCGTTGACTGCCCCGCGCGGCCGCAACGGATTTTAGTTTGCTTGTATGAATGCATAGCACTGCGTCCACTATCGATACCACCTGCACCGACCGAGCGCCGGTATTTATGAACAAGGCAATTTTGTTCAATCCATTGCGTGCATGGCGGCCGCGGCCGGTGCGGGCCTGTCGACGCGTACCCTTGGTGAACATTCTATCGTCTTGGATAACAAATGTATTTTGTTGATTGAAGGTTTGCATAATTTTGGTTCACAATTATATACCTATATTTTATTACGGAGTCAGTTAAGCTATTTTACGGGATATTACTTTTGGTATGAATTTTATTTAGTAAGGGGTTTTTATTTTTTTTGGTTGTTAGGGTTGGAGTCAAAAAATCTTAATTAACATCATATCATTGTAGTATAGAAACGCAGAAACAAAAGTAAATCTGGATGTGAGGAGCTCTGAACCGGGATCCTCACATCTAGATTTACTTTTCTATACCGCAATGATATAAGTAATAAATCGCTAAGTATTAAAAAAGATAGAAATTTATTTGTATTTGTGGTTTCAAAAATTCTTTTTAGTCAGCATTTAAGTTGTAAACGTTTTAGCATTATCATATTTAAAAAATAATATGGTAGCAAAATAGAAAAGTGGGTCAGCAGCATTTTTATTGATGGTACATCATACTATTCTTATATCAAGATATTTTGAATAGATTTTTAGCACTTTAGAATTCAGAATAGCTTTTAGCTCTTAACACGTTCCGGCGCGGTACTTTATTTGCTCGACTAAGTAGAAAAGCAGTAAAAATCTCCATACAAATTTATATCACTGTAATAGCCGTACTGCCACATCACAACACAAAAAGATATTTGCGATTTGACAGTGCGGTTATAGCCGCAACACGCCGAACAAAAACCCATACAAACATACCATTTATTGCCGTACTGTCAGTGTGTCAATGTGCGGGCTGTAGATTGACAGTACACCGTTGATGTGTTTCTGCAGAATGCCAGTGGAAGTGTTTTGTATGAGACTTTCGTTTCACGGAAGTAACCGTACTGGCATTTAGAAAAGATGAAAAATTTACGGGCATCGCCGTACTGTCAACCCGCAAGAGGTAAGAACAACGGCATACGCCGTTACCGCGCCGGAACGTGTTAAGTTGTGTTGGAAAGATCTGCTTCCAGGATGCAGGTAAAATGTGAAATAATTTAGTTCCCCATTAAAAAATATTATCTAATAACTACTGGACACTAATATTGTAATAATACAAGTTTTATTGTAAGTTTTTTTTATGTATAGAAATATAGTATTAATATTTAAGTAACATGGTTTTAATTTACTGCAGCAAGATGAAAATCAAGTATTTACAGTTGGGTACATAAGCTCTACAGTCTTTGTACATAATTGATATATAATTTGAATTTTATAATATAATCGATTTTATTACAAATTTGTCTTCTATGTAGGAAATTTAAGTGGTACAAACAAAACATAAATTCTTATTGAAGTTCTAAAAAGTTGTCACTTGAAGTCTGAACTGAGACCAATGCATTGTGCAGGGAGATAAATCCATTCAGTAATAATCCTGGAACTGGTTTAACCATTCACTGAATGATTGTTGGTGTCACCATCCAAGCACATAGTCCAACGCCTTAGAAATAATGCCATTGGACCTCTGAGGCACTGGTGCTGATGGAATCGGTGTTGGACATAGGGACCTGGCGCCAGCCCCTTGCCTGCAGATAAATAAGCAGATTTAAGTAATTGTACTTAAAGGAACGATGAAATGGCAATTATTGTTTTTTTTTTCACTGTTTTATCATCAACCCCACCTTTCAGGCGAAGTGACTCCAATGCCAGGGCTTGTAACAGCAACTCGAGGAGGTTCTCGGCACTCTACAACCCCAACCATGACTCCTGGCAATACTTGACGCCCACTTAGAGCCATTGCCCTCTCCTTCTCAGCTTTTGTGGCGTATCGGATGTGAGCCCAATTGCCTTGTGTAGGGTATTGCTTATCTGTAATAATATTAGATTTGGACACAAATGTAATTTATAGGTGTAAGCAAGTTTCAGATTCAATAACAGTACTTCTAAGCTGCACATGCCCTGTGACTACAAAAAAGTATGATATGGGTCTTCATTGCACATTGCTTCAACGCTTTATTAGAACTCATATTATAGCCATGTGAAAAACAAAAAATAATAATGGATAGATGGTAAGTAAAGGCCAACAAACTGGCTTTTCTAGTCCTTGCTTTAAATTCATAAAAGTTTAAACAAAAATAAAGCTATGCTTGCTTACCAAGTATGGCACCACAGTTGCTAAATCTGGCCAAAACTGTGTTGGCTGCATTTGGTGGGAATCCAAAAACAGTGACCCAATGCTCATCTTGCTCTTGGCACCCTTCTTGCCAGGGAGATTGCAAGGAGTGGTTATTTAAAGAATGATTGACAAAAGAGTTCTGCATCAATGAATTATTGTTGCCATAGACTAAAAAACTATGGTCTTGGTACACAGACTTATTTCCAGATTGTTCGTTACTCTTAATTGTGTCAAAAAGATCCTCTATAGGTGGGCCGTTGGGTTTACTTGAGTAAGAAATATTTGGAGATGCTGGAATGTTTGAAAATATTGTCTGATGGTTGTACAAGGCCTGTTGATGCATCGACAAGCTCTGGCGGTAGGCTTTTTGATCAGGCGTCGATGTTTGTGGACTAGTTGGAGACCCTAGAGACACAAGAAATATTATAACCTTTTAGTTTGACTGGATTTTTTCAATAAGGTTGATATAAATGAGCATACCAAAAGCTAAGCTTCTTCCTTTCGTAGGGGACAAGCTGTTGGTGCGAGGTGTAGCCGGAGGGTTTATTTCTCCCAAGAGAAAAGGAGGTAAATATCCCACATTCGGGCTTCCAGATGGGGAGTGCGTGGGACTTCCAAGGGTCATAGGCTCCATTTTTCTTGTATTGAGAATACTTTCTTAAAGTAGATTCAGGTATAATACTGCTAATAGTTTAGCTACAGTAATAAAATAACACAGAAAAAACGTCTCGTTTTTGATTTTTTTGACATTTGTATCAACTTATCAAGGGTACGTTTCGTAACGTGTGATTATCACTCGGAGCGATGCGAATTTTACCCTGCATCGTTCAAAAATCGACCCGAGTGAAACCGAGGGTAAACGAACTGTTACCTGACAGTTGCGCTAAGTGTTTAGCACTGACAAGTGCGATTTCTAACTCTGTTTGGGTACCGTTAAAATTCGCCTGACAGTTGTCATTGCGGAGTTTTCTCGGGATTCGGACAATTTTTGAAAATAGAATTCAACATTTCCGTACGAATACGGGAAAATGTTTCGAAACTGCTTCGACAGGATTATGGCTTGCAAATGCAAAGGTTGCAATGCCATCCATATTAAAAGCAATAGGTATTTAGGTACTTTACTTAATTTATTTATTTTGATTTGAGGTTTTGTATTTACTTGACGTGTGTCACCCCAGACCGTTTCAAAACGCTTTTCTCACGGGAATCACTCGCAAGCGTTTCAAAACCAGATCTTTCATTCTCTTTCTAGTATATAGCTTTGTCTCTTTCTTAAAAACGAGTGAAATTTCGCACGAAGATCACACGTTTTGAAACGTAGCCCAAGAGTAAAATAATGCAACCGGCGTTGAGAGCCCTCTCTCGGCTCATTTGTGCCAACATGAGATTCAGCAGCGAACTGGCCATCTATACATTGGCTCCAGTGCGGCCAGCGCCAGATTTAGCGCTTTTTTGACCGCTAGAGCTTCTAGAGGTGGCAGCCCTAATTCGCATAGATTAAAATATGTTAAGGTGTGTTAATTAGAAAACCATTTCGAGATTTAGGTTTAATAAGCCGTATTTTAGAACTTTTGTTCTGAAAAACCTCATGATGATGAATATTTTTACGAAAAAGCTTGTAACTTTCATTTGACCTTCGTGTGACGTCACTTGACTGAAGGCTGTATAGAAATGTGTCGCTTGCCATCAAGTTAAAAAATATTACTGTCAGAGTCACAGAACAGAATATGAAGTCCATGTCTGGGTCACAGTATAAATATAACTGAACGCAGTAAGTGTTGCTGTCTTGTTACGAAATCCCAGATTGATCGGTTAATTTTATTTGTTATGAAGTAATGCATTATTAAAATAAATATAATTTTTGATGACAACAATTTCTGTGATGGATTAATATTGACAATCGTACATGAGAGATACCAAATATAATGTGCTTTGTGCACCTAATGCGATAAAACTGAGATAGAACTTTTAATAGTCACCGAGACAATCTATATTGTATCTCGTTTGCTCGCATAGCTCTGTCCCCTCATTTAATCTGTTTTCACTTCGTGTCTTCTTGTTAGCCTATTCCATCGTGCGTGTAGCCATTTGCTATGGGGGTGTTCATATATCACGTGACGTTATTTAGGAGAGCGCTGTCTTCCAGTGCCACTTTCACGTAGTCACGTAAAAAATGTCACGTGACTTTTATCTGTTGGTGAAACTAGCCAGTTAGTCACGCGGTTGTATGGAAAAATTAATCACTTTATATATATATATATATATAAGCCTTCATTCGGACTATATTATATATATTATTATGACTATATTTTTTTGTTACATATTCATATAGACTTGTCTAATGTCATCCTCCCACCTTCTTTGTGGTCTACCTCTCTTTCTTTTCCCATCCCTTGGGTACCATTGTGTGATTATTTTACTCCATTAATTCTCCAGGATAAATGGAGTAAAAAAATCTTTTTAGAGTAATAATAATTTGTACTCCTTGACGTTTCACTTTTTAAATTACTTAAACTAGCAGCCTTTACTATTTATTTAACATGTAGGTACAAAAAACATAAATGACGTAATTCGTTGATTAATTGAACTAGAGAGCGAATCGAACGAAGTTCTCCGAGTCTACTTGAACAATCCGGCGTTAGTATGTATGTATGAATTGTTGTGTGTTTGTCCGACCATAACTAGGGTATCGTTGATCGGAACGTCATGAAATTTGAATTTTTAAGTTCGAGCCAAATCGGTCAAGATCGAGTCGCGAGTTCATAGTTCGAGGCGAACTACTAGTTTATTTGCCTTTTAAAATTTAAAAACCGAGATAGTAGGGCGTTAAATTTCAGCCAAATATACGTCACGTGATTAATAGGCACCTCTTGTGACTGACAAAGTACAGGTTTTTTTTTTGCAGACGTTGGTAACACTCAACATAGTTTCGTTGTTGTTATTGTTTGATTTGTTTGACAGATGTAGAAATATAATACTCTGTGGATGACAGTTTTTTTTTTTTTACAAGCAAGGCAAAAGTCCGCATTCAGTATCAGGCCTAAAAGGAGTCATGTGACGTAACATCCGGAAATTCTTTAAAAAATCATAAATAAATAATGACTAATTTAAATACCATAATATTGAAAACTATGATCTAAAACCGCGTAAATTCTCTAAAAAAAAAATTTTAAAAAATACTTTTTTTAATTAAGCTACGCGAATTGGCTCCTAATCTAATTAGTTGAACAGACATTGGACAGGGCACAGCTTTAGTTCTTTGTATAACGTCTTTGCATGGCATGGACCATGGTGGTTCGTGGTGGCTTTTCTTCATCAGTCAAAAAGCGCGCGAAAAGAAAATACCTAGTTATTTGTGCAACAGGGAGCAAAGATTTTTTTGTTGTTTTGTTGTTCTATAAATTGAATCACGAGCGTAGCGAGTGATTCTAAGTTAGAATTCTGAGCGTCGTGAGGGATTCAAAGGTACAAGAAACGGAATAAATTTGCTCTCGTGTGACACATACAACTTTTCACCTCAATAGCGAGAAAACACAGATGTAAAGACGCCATCTTTTTGAAGGAACTTATAAGAATTCTGTGTTTTTTTTTCTTTCTTTAAACAATACACTATATAAAAATATTACACATAAAATAAAATGTAAGAAGTGTTAATTGAATCCCAAAAGCCGCGAAAAATCGGAAAATCTTTGATAAACCGATCGAAAACGCAAAACATAACCGTCACGCGGGCGTTTTACTCTATCTATCCGTTTCCGGTAGAAATTCATTTGTTTATACCATTGATGAAGTCTAGCAATACAATACATGGACATGTTTTGCAATAAAAAATGACAGTTCTTTTTTGTGCCGATTCAAAGCGAACGTACCGGGAACTAATGATAAATAATACTTGTTTGTTATAGTAGATAACGTGATTTTCTCATCTTAATCATTAGTTCCGAGTACACTCACGTGACTCACTGCAGCGAACCACACCAAAATGTTGATAATCAAATTTCATCATTATCTGATTGTCAATAGCCCGCGTGACTATTTGTATTACAATAGAGGTCAAATGTTTATTCGGAGTCTATAGTCTATGGTACGGATTCCATACACATTGGGAGGCCATACATAGGATTTCGAAAAGTTCATCTTGTCTATAGTATCCGACAAGTTGTGAGGCTGTGTATTCCCTTAAAGTGTATAGAATTCATAAAGAGTGAAAGAGATAGTCGCCATGCTGATGTCTGCTGTCTCTCTTTCTCTTGAGCAAAGGATATGGAGTTTTTGAACAATTCCTAAATTTAAAACACTTTTTCTTCACTTCAAGGCGCTCTTATCGAGCTAGTAAGGTGAAAAAGAAATTAAAATATCAGAATAAGTCTTTCTGAGATTAAAATATCGAAGAAGTGTGGAATCAGGGTGCTTTTTGGAATAAATAGATAAAAAATGAGTTCAAAAACTAAAACTATTCAATTATACTCTATGAACTCGACTACTGTAATATCATGCTCTAAAAAGTATGAAACAAGAAAATATTCTCATCTGAAATTGTTATGTATAAACAAATCACTAGGTATTTATCTTCTATTAAATAAACAATTTAGACTTAATACATTTTAATGTATTTAATAAATATTCATAGTGATGTTCAGAGAATCGCCGTGGTCATATTGTTGAGCGTGGTGGACGTGTTAGTTTACATTTTTACTCTATGCTTTACATGACCACCCCCTTTGACTCTGTGGTCTTTTGGCAGTGTTGGACTGTTGGTAGCACTGTACTGTTGTCAAAATAATATCAAACAAACATGGATTCTGCATCTAGTTATCCCAGTACTTTTTATAAAAAGATAATTGATAAGTCGTATTCAAACAGCCTAAAATTTGACTCAAGCAATGGCACTAATATCGTGCACAAATTGTTCAACAGAGAAGTGAGTATTACTTTAATTTCTCACTCAAAATTATAAGTTTTTTAGACCAGTTTTTTTTTTCTCCTATTTTGGGCTATAACTGATCTTATTTTTATTAAACTTACAACAGGATATATATCACCCTTACGTGCCATAATATCAGCACCACTTAGACACTTATATATGTGATGAATGAGAGATGTGTCTTTTTAAAATCGGAATTCTGTTTTTCTTAGATCCTTGGAAGAACAACAAGAAAGAAACATGAAAAATGCCCTAAAATGTTCGAACGCATTCCGCCTCGACTGCGGTTTTGCCTCATGGATATCGTGCCTAGAACATATCTGAGAGAACATATTTTTATGGGCTTCTCCCAGTGTGGGCAATTCCTTCTTAGTTTCACCTTTAGCACAAGCCATGTCAACTTCAGAGAGAGTGCCAAGTACACGTAAGTTTTCGCTCTACACTGACATGATTTGTAGCATGGTTCTGAGGGCTTTAAGGCTATGCCATGCTTTGGGAGGTGCACGGTAGCAGCAAGCAGTCTATAACAAACGTGCCTGTTACAACCATATATTAACTATTCTGCAATTTGCAAAATTTATGTTTTGACTGAACCCAAGTGAAAACTAAAGTATAAAAAAAAAACAGGTATAAAATCTGCTACACTATTAAAATGTTTTCAAATAACTCCACCAACTTTAAAGATGAAATACTAGAAGAGATGAGAACTTGCTAGATTTTTCGCCCCTGAAAATCCATAAACTGTAAATTTAATTAAATCCTTAAAGCCGTTTTCTAGAACCCCCTCACTTACAAAATATACAAATATTGCTCGTTTAATAAAATTCGATGGATACATTGTCAACACATGAATCCCTAATGGTTTCAAAGGTATTCCAAGCCTGGGCTGTGAAATGCTAGTTACAGTCCACACTCGTAGAACCACATTTAACCCCAATTGTAATGTCCCAACGTAATGGTGAACTCTATCACCTTTACTTCAGGCACAAATATGGACCCACAGCATAACATGCCTTTCGAAGCATGCAGACCAAACACAATTGTGCTCATACAGGATTTTAATCTGCGACCTCCAAATTAGAGGTTGTTTATTCGATCCAATGAGCCAGAGGCGGTTATACTAATTAATTTACTTTACTTTATTATAGACTCCATTTCCTGTCTTGGGTGCCAGGCATGGAGGTGAAGCCGGTACACAATGTGCCGTTGTTTGCTCATGATCTGGTGGACAGCAAGGTGGCCATCTCCATAGCACAATGGAAACACAACCCTGCAGTCCTTGTTGTTTATGGAATTGCGTAAGTATAAATAGCACTGAATTTACATTAAATGTAGTAAAAATTATTCTTTACTCTTTATTGTACACAGAAACAGGAACACAAACAGTTACTGTAAAAGGTACGTACAGTTGCCTGTAGAAGTTCCCTATTCGTGAACTATTTTAACAGCTATGACGCTGCAATAAGAATGCCTATCGTGGGCCAGTGACTTGTTCAGTTTGTCCACAAAGATGTACGAATTTTGTAACTACTTGATAAGTTATCTAGTACTAATGATTTATAGTATCTAGTAGTTATTATTAGTAGTAAAGAAACGGTTATGAGGGCATTCTGGGGATTTCACGCTTTGTTCGAAGAAAGAAAGATGGTGCTGTCATCGCTACAATATGTGTTGCCTCGGCCTGTTAAGAAATACACAGTTTAGTTGTGACTAGTTGTACCTATGATATGATTTATAGTGAAATTCATTGCTTTGAGGAACTCTAAATATTATTATCTTGTAATGCACACTGTAGTAGTGCATCACAAGATAATAATATGCATTGGAAATGCATTACTTACGGAGTGTGTGTGGTCAGTGCTGAATTTTAAGATTTAGCGCCCTTGGCCTGTAAGGTTTGCCGCCCCATAAAATAACGAGAAAAAATCAAAAATAATTCAATCATAAAATAAAATGTAATCCAACAGTGTGTTGATGTGGGCTAAGAGTGGTGATAATGAATGAAAAAACTAAAAAGGCCATGCAAACACCATTTATTCAATATTTATATTTTTTTCTGATGGCCGAATTAGTTACAAAATTCTTCAATGACACTGTCATAATTAACGGATTTTTTCAAGTCAGCTTCTGTAGATATTAAGAATAGCTAATTTTTAATTGCTTGCGCCGTCCTTCGCGGCCTGCGGCCCCAGGCCATGTCCCTTTTGGCCCTAGGGTAAATACGCCACTGTGTGTGGTTAAACATTGAATGATAGAGTGAAAATATCGATATACGGGATCGGTGCAGCCTAAAAGAAGTTTTAGTGACCAGAATAGAAATAGGGACATAGTATAAGGAAAATAGTGGATGACAAAAAAAGAATGGCAAAAGGAATGCTTTGGTAGTTGGGGCATGTAAAGAGGATGAATGAAATGTTTATTACGTCATCAGTTTTCCCCGATTTTGGCCCCCTCCCCCTCTACAATCATCCTATCGTCATTATTCTATGACCTGTCACAAAACTGATGTAATTTGGTTATTTGTATTACAAAATCAATATTGTTGGCAACAGCCCTCCATTATTGCTATCTATGCTCATGATATTACTGTCATCTGCAGACCAGACTCCCCCCCTTAATTTCAAATGACGTAATTATGGACGGCCCCAATGTGAAAAGTACCTAGAATAGAAGAGTTTATGGATGACATTGATGGCGAAAAAAGTGTGTTAAGATCGTAGCAGGTGGAAATCTGAAGTATCTGCCTACCCCTGTGAGAGACAGGCGTGATATATTTTAATATGTAATGTAATATTTTACAGTTTCCCAAGCGATAGATTTTGCTATAAATCGTAATAATATGAGTATAATATGAGTTTCTTTTGTCAATTCAATTTGCAAACAAATGCTATGGGGCCGACTACACAGCCGCGTTGCGCTGTAATCTATGCGGCCATTGTATTCTCACGGTCTATGTGTATAAAGATCTAAGCGATGGCTTGGACACAGTAGACAAAAGTTCTGTGGCTTGGATCTTTCTGTACACACAGAGACCGCGAGAATGCGCGTTTTATTGTTTAGACTGCAGAACGCCCTCTGTCTGTGTATGGTCGGCGCCGCAGTCTCAGACAATTTTTTTTTATTTGGTCTGTGGGTCGGCGCCTAAAACTACAAACGATATCCAATGATCTGAATTTCCATCTCTAGATAAAAACCTAATAAAAAATACATTAGGGTGGGTTTATGTGCTGAAATGCCGAAAACTAGATAAAGTACTCATCCAAATAATGTTTGAGGAGCATACTATACTGCAATTTGCGACTATGTAGAATCTCTTTATTGTAACCTACATGGTGCTGTATTACTGGTTGCTTCACCTCAAATGTAATATTTTTCTTGTTTGGAAATTTAAATTTTTTTTTCAGCAACCTGTCATTTTGGTTTTCAAATGAAAAGGCTTCAAGAGCTGATTGTAAAAATGTACTACATTATTCACTACATTTCAGCCCCTTTATTTCTAAAAAACAAAGAACATTTTCAAAACACATCAAGTTTGGGCTCCTCCAGGTAGGAAATGGCTGAAGAAATATGTGTGAAACATACATCAACTTGCTTGAAGTCACAAAAGCAAAAAAAATACCTGTAAATGTAAATATTTTCAAAATTTCTTTCTACATACGGTGTCTATCCCAAAAAAGTGAAGTATACATAAAAGAAAATGTTCCTGGTAACAAATACCAAATAAACATTAATTTGTTCGAAATTCCTTTCATTTCAGTTAAGGAGCAAACTGTATTTTTATTAAGATTAAAAACCAAACAGCGCGATTTGAAATTACTACAGCATTATGTAGCTTACAATAGAGAAATTAAAATCCCACAGAAGGTAAATATGTGACGTCATGTGCCTTTACTATTATATTATATATAGTAGTATAAATAGTGAAAAAAAAATTACCTATTCCGTACATTTTGGTATTTTCTCTGGAACAGGTAATTATTTTTTCGCGATTTCAGGGTTGGGTGCATAGTAAAAGTTTATTGTACGTAAAGACAAGTAAAATCGATCTTTGTTGAATTTCTATAATTAAAATCCAGCCTATACTGTGAATTGTACCTCGAATTAAGATTATCTTTTTATAAATTCCAGGGATTCCTGCACTGAACAGTCATACCTCAGTGTTATAGGTGTTCCTCGATTAGGTTGTAAGAAATGCGTCGCCCTGGTGAAGGAAGAAGGTTAGTTTCAAATTTTGAATCCTCCTTTTGTCTTCTTGTCGTGTGGTTATTACATTGTCAACTTCGTGCCTACCGCGCCCACGGGGTACAGGGGTTGGCGGATACGAGGTAGCACGCGACTTAGTGTGCAGGACCGTGCGCAAGGCATTCCAAGTACACAAGTATGACATTGACAATTTTAAAATATCATAAAGTCTACAAAAGAGATCCATTATACATCGGTTTATACTACCCTTATCTTTGGAGCGAGCGACCTCCCCGGCGACTGACCATCCGCCTTGGTCCGCCCCACGCATCTTGCTCGCTCACCCTCCCGCCATACCATCCGCATTCCCTCCGAGACCCCGCCCGCCAACCCCTATACCCCGTGGGCGCGGTAGGCACGAAGTTGACAATCTATAGTGGCCAACCTGCATAGATAGCATAGATGAAACTAATAGAGAAGTTTTGTCTCTCGACGAAGCGTTTGTCCAATAGAAACTCAGGACGAGTCGTTTGTCGAGGCGATTGGTCACGTAATATCTATATCATGTATAAGCTGTATTGCTTTCCTACATTTCCACTGGACAAATGCTTCTTCGAGAGACAAAACATCTCTAATAGTTTCATCTATGCTAGCTATACTGGTGTCAGAGTTGTTCAGGCCGCCATATAGGCATCTGAAATGGCTTAGCGACCATTATCTTTTGATATCTGCCGGGACCTATACCTTTACGTGCTTTCCGTGGCACGGAAGCAACCCAGATGTAAATGCCACAAAGCGTTGCTTAGCCACGGATCGTAACTGATCATACGGCTGCACGCTGCTACAGACCCCTCTTTGGTACTTAATTTATTAACTTGGAGTTGTTTCTTTTTAGATGACTTGGACTGGGGTAAAAGGTGCTTAGAACATAATTTCGCAATTCACACGAAGTTTTTCTGCACATCAGACACAAGCATGTATGAACCAGTGGTGCAGCTAGCTTACTCAAATCAAATCATAATTTACACAGATTTTATTCATATACTAGAAATAGATCTCGTCAAACCGGACCAAGAAAGAAATGAGCTGCAAGAAGCGAGTAGATACTCAGTAGAAAAAGAAGAAGTAATAAATTTACTAGAAACAAATCCTAGCACGCCTGCCTCTGATGTGTCTGCAGTGTTTAGATCTCCCAAGTATCAGAACAATGTTGTTCAGAATATTCTGGCCGACTTCTCCGATTTTGAAGTGGAGCCATATCAGTTATCGAAGCCTGTGCTCATACCTGAGATGATGGGCCAAGAGCTATGCATTCAAGCTTCATCAATATCTCACAATCTCATAGAGGAATGGGAGGGTCCTTCTCCCTCAATAAGGACATTGATAAGCCCTCCTTTAAGGTCACCGCGACGGAGGCCGGCAGAGAGCATGTCGCGTTTCAACGAAACGCACAGAACCATTGCGGACAAAGCGTACGAGTTTGTGGAGGAGGCAGAAACGAAATGCGAGAAACTAAGCATGTTCCGTAAACGTCGCCTAGCGGACAAGAAGTACGAGTTCTCAGAAGATAACAACGAAAATATTGTACCTTTCAGAGTGTTGAGGAGCAACAGGAAATATTTTATAAATAACACAAGCAAGGGCTTGCCAAAAAGGCCGAAGTCTCCTCCAGTAGAGAGCGTTATCTTAAGAGCTCACAATCAGATAAGCCCGAGACCTCCCTCACCAGAAACTAGCACTGAATTAAAAACCTCAGGATTGTCAGATTTAGATTCTGATCAGAATAGCGAATCTGAGTACAGGGTCATGGAGATGTTGGACGATGGCTCCCTAAAAACTGTTTCTGTCCACGACAACACGTCCAAGACGCTCTCGGACTGCGTGGTTAGTCCGCAAGACCCTTATCTGGTTCATTCCGGAAATTCGAAATGCAGTAAATTCTTCACGCGTTACTTTGTTGAAAGTGATGACGAGATTACATCCATCCTGACGGATTCGGAAGGTATGTATCTCCATTAGTTTATCCTTTTTGATAAATATATATTTGTCTCTTTTTGATAAGATTTTTAATGTGGTTTTAGTTTATTAAAAGTTAATAATAAAAAGGTAAAAATGAAAATTTTACTCAAGATATATTTCGGGCCCCACTGGGCCAGATTTTCAACTGATGCCGGGCCCAGTGGGGCCCGAAATATATCTTGAGTAAAATTTTAATTTTTACCTTTTTATTATTAACTTTTAATAAACTAAAACTACATTAGTTTATCCTTTTTTTTATAGTGTAGCACTGTGCAACTCTACAACTAAAATTTAAACGATGAAATGCCCGAGCTTGAGACTATTCGGTATCGATCGACAAGCGCACACGGTTCAGTAAGCGTAGTGTGGTCCTTTACTAATACGCCGTGTGTGAACGAGACAGAATAAGATATTCGATCGGTAACTCTTACCGACCACTCTCGAATCGCCTTGTTGGTCCGGTTGAAAGGAGCCTATGGTGCGGAACCGGTGTTTTAAATCTGAGAATACAATCCGTATTCAGTGTCTCACAGGGCGTTAATGCAATTTTACCTTTATAGAGTGTTAAGAGCGGTTTCGCAGCCGGATTGTAAAAAGCCCGCCTTTTTCCAATTAATCGAAACAAAACACTTAAATTCAAAGTCCAATCAATAGTTATTCAACAAAACCTTATTACCTATAGATTGTGTAAGCTGCCAGACCAAAGTTTCCATTGGTTTCTGTAAATAAGTTTTTTTTTTTTTACCTTAACATTTGTGAAATTAAATTTAGAGAAACCAATGGAAACTTTGTGATGGCAACTACACAATACATAGGTAATTGTTCAGTAGGTAATTGGTGTTCAGTTTCGATTAATTAGAAAAAGGCGAGTTTTTCACAATCCGGCTGCGAAACCGCTCTTAAATATAAGTACAAAAATTGGATATAGTGATGCTACAAAATAAACCGGCCAAGTGCGAGTCGGACTCGCGCACGGAAGGTTCCGTACCATTATCTATAAAAACGGAAAAAAACATATCTGTTGTATGGGAGCCCCCTTAAATATTTATTTTATTCTGTTTTTTAGTATTTGTTGTTGTAGCGGCAATAGAAAAAATACATCATCTGTGAAATTTTCAACTGTCTAACTATCACGGTTCATTAGATACAGCCTGGTGACAGACGGACAGCGGAGTCTTAGTAAAAGGGTCCCGTTGGTTACCCTTTGGGTACGGATCCCTAAAAAGTACCACGAATGAAGGCATTTTGGTTTCATTCTTCCAACAAAAAAAAACTTCCCTGTTGGTATTGTTTGGTTATGTAACAAACTTAAATATGTCTGATATCTTAAAATACCAGTAATTTTTTTCAAGTCACCAGTGGGTCTGCCGCGTAATTCTCATTTTCATCAACATCAACTTGAGATTGAAATTTGCCGTGCGTGCGACGACACCCGCCTAACATGCCAACTCTTTTGCACGCGTTGAATTTCGCATGCATTTGCTTGAAGTTGATACAAATGAGAATTACGCGGTAGAGCCCCAGATCGAAACTCGAGTGAAATTCCCAATGAAAACTTAAACTAAATTGTTAATTATTTAAAACGGATCGACTTGCATACGTGAATTATCTCGCGATACGCGACGTGTTTCGAATTCTTTTCGAATTCGTTCTCAAGCGAGCGAGTGTCACAAATCTAAAATCACTCCTCATTGTACTTACATATTACAACGCCCTGCGCGTCATGTATAATAATGCTTTCAGGATGTTGATGGGGCTGCCGCGGTTCTGTAGTGCATCAACAATGTTTGCGGAGGCGCACACCGATTACTTTTTTGCGATCATGCGCAAACGGATCACGTCGATTATACGCAGAACCAGCGGCAGCGACAGCGACATCCTGCGGACATTTTCTAGTAAATTTGACAATCCTATGTTGCAGCATTGGATTGTCAAACTTTGCTTACCTAATAAAAAATATAATTAATTTATTATAATAATTCGAATCTTGTCCTAATTTAAATTCTTTTTTGATTTTTAGTTTTTGTTATTTAAATTGTGTATTTTCATGTGTTTTCTAATGGGTCTTCGTTACCTTAATAAAGAACTATTTTATTTGATTTATTGTTCCACAGACGATTGTCTATCGGGATACCACGTGGCGCTTCACCTGACGGCTCACGGCGCTTGCTACACGCCTCTTCAAGCCGTCAGCTCAAACGCCTGGGACCGCATTAGAATGAACTCCGATAACCCTCCTCTCACAATACGTGCTATACAACGGTCGCTAGACACGGAGCTATTGTGCAATGAGGTCTGCGGCAGGTTGTGCAAGATTAACGGGAAGAAGTTCATCTATTGCTTCGATTGGGGTTGCCATGTCATCGATGTGTGCCAGTCGAGCGGCTGTCTCTCCGGTGTAAGTTGTTTTTGCATGTCTCTTGCAACTAGAGCGCGGGGGGCTTTTCTCGACCCTGAATACAGTTTATTTAGTAATAGATGTGCCCGCTGCTCTGCCCGCGTTAAATATCTAATAATAATTATTAGAAATTGATACTTGTCGTTGTTGGTTCTTGATGTAACATTTGAAACATCTTGTCAATAAAACACATTCTTGGTAACTGTTCCACTTTTATATGTATATTACACTAGCGACCGGTTTCGTTATAATACCATCGTCAGGCTATTGGATACGAATCATGAGATGGAAAATGTATTTCGTCTTGTTTACATTTGTGATGTGATGACAAACATGATTTAAAGGCGGTTTGTTCGTGCCTTTATGGAAGCGTTCAACAAAAAATATTTGGTATTATAAAGTACACTGAAATTAATAAATAAATGAATTAAATTGAATAAAAATCAAATAAAAATAAAAATAGGTAAATGTTTACAAAATCAAAAAAGTCAAAAAAGAAAAAAACTGATGTCAATAAAGAAATAAAAAATAATTTGGTCATTAGGTTGAATTAGATTGTGAAGTATTTGAGTAATGGTGACGAAGATAGGCAGTGCTGGTCATTTAAGAGTGGCTGGGGTGATTTAATGCTATGTCTATTTATTTCCAGGGCTTCTAAAGCGTTGAGTTTCGGTCCTTTTTTGCATTTTTGTAGGAGTTTTATGTCCTGATTCGGGTCAAAAGTATGGTTTTCTTTATTAAGGTGTTCTGCGAAAGTGGGTTTAGAGTCTTTCTTCTTCCAGCTGTTTAAGTGTTCTTTTATTCGGGTTTTGAACTTCCTTCCCGTCTGGCCAATGTAAACACCCTGGCATGTACTGCAAGTGAGACTATAAACACCGCTTTGATCTTGAGGTTGCAATTTATCCTTGTTGTTACATACTATGTTTTTGAGTGAGTTAGTAGTGTAAAAGGCTGTTGTTCTCCTACCGTTGTCTAGCTTATTTTTTAGCTTCTGGGATATTTTGCCTAGGTAGGGAACCCTGACCCACTTAAGTTGTGTTTCTTCTTTAGATGCCTCCCCATTATACCAGTTCTTTCGGCCTATGAGTTTTTGCTTTCTTCTTAATATTCTATCGATCAGTTCTTCGTTGTATCCATTATTAACTGCAATGTGTTTGATAGTTTTAAGTTCTTAATCGAAATGCTTCTTGTCCATAGGAATTTTAGTCAGGCGATGGATCCTTTTTGTCACGATTTTGGCGTTCGTGTGAGTGATACGCTCACACAAAGGTGTATTGAGCGCCATCTCACTCTTTCCCGTGAATTTTGTCCCTTTATAGCTTTTCGATTTTATATAATAGCTTCTTGTAAAATAATTTCATTGCTATTTTAGTAACATGTAATAAATATTAGCGAAAAAGGGACGTTATCACCAGAATTATTATTAGAAAAAAAAAAAAACCTTGAAACACTTGGATCATAGAGAGATGTTTGTGAGTGACGTTGGTTGTAGGGCAGCGTTTCTTAACCTTTTTTGTCCACGGACCCCTTAGGAAATAAAGCACAATTTTAAGGACCCCCTTAGTAAAAAAGCAGCAATAAATTTCGGACCATTTATTTTAGTTCTACAAATTACAAAAAATATATACTTTTTCATATAAAATTAATGAGATGGCTTTTTGGTGGCAAAAAACTTTTGGTGCCATTTATTTATGATTGTTAAATGGTCCGTAGATTAGGCTGCGGACTCCCATACATATGCTCGGGGACCCCCAGGGGTCCGCGGACCACAGGTTAAGAAACGCTGATATAGGGGATAATCTCTGGAATGAATAAATTAATATAAAGTTACGTCTTTGGAAAAATTATTTTATGTTAAATTTGGGTTTAAAGTTGCTTTGTATGTTGTTACGTTTTTGCAAACCCAAAACGGTATGAACGGCCGTTTAGATAATGCCATACAGTTCTGACGTTTCTGAAACGTGGAACATATTGAATTTCATACTTTCATTCTTTAATTATTAAGCGATCACGTATCCAAACCCATGTTGTGTATACCGTTCATCATTGTCAGAATCCAAGGAATCGAATTGCATCCTTTTTCTCACGCTTTGGCGTTTGTATGAGTGATACGCTCACACAAAGATGTATTGAGCGCCAACTCACTCTTTCCCGTGAATTTTGTTATTTCGATTTTATATAATAGATTCTTGTAAAATAATTTTATTGCTAATAATTTTAGTAACATGTAATAAATATTAGCGAAAAAGGGACGTTATGACCAGATGTCTCTACAAAAAGCAATGTCTTTTTGCTTATAACTCGAAAACCAGTTAAGGCGATATGTAAAAGTTTTAGCGTCCCTGTTACTCCATATGCGAAAAAATCCTCAGTGCGAGTGGGACGGATTCGTGGGAAAATAGTAAAAAGTCGGTTTTTTATTAATATAAAATGTACTAAAGTTGCTATCAAAATTTCGTTTAACCAGGCCCTAGATACTGTTAAAACCCATCTAATAAAATATAGTTGCAGTATACAGGGTGTAAAAGCAAAGGCAAGAATCCTTCTAGGGTATGTTAGTATGAATGAATCATACAGTGTTTCAAAAAAATAGCGGCAATTTTTTTTTATGTAGCAGTACCACATAATAACACGATTTGTTAAACTTGAAATACTCTAATCCGGTGGACACTCTCGCCGGTTGTTGACCTCTGATAGCGTCAGTAGCACAGAACATAATTACTCAATGTGATTGGTCGTTACCGCACTACGGGGTGAATGAACTGCATTGATAAGAGTGCGTAGCTGGATCTTAGGAAAACAATATAATTTTTGGTAAAAATTTAAGGTATACTTTTTTTTATCGTAATCGTATCAGTATCGTGTATACTTTCATACCCTAAAGGGATTCTTGGTTTTGCATTTACAGCCTGTATATGTCATTCTAAATTGTCAAACCAGGAGAATTGGTGTCAATAGGACCTCATTTCAATAAATATTTCTATCGAGCCGAATTTCTCCAATCGCGTTTCTGTTTTAACAGATCCCTAGAAAAAGAATCCAAAAATAATATACTATTTTATCAAAATTATACATTATTTACTGAAGTAGATATGCAAGTCCTTAAAGTGTCGATATGTTTTCCGTAGCGCCTTAACGAATTTTAATGCATTTTCAATTAAGGATTTAGAGAAAGGCTAAAGGATATTTATCATATCGCTTTTCATAACCGAATTACTAACCATTTTAGTAGTAAGTAAATTTTTTTTGAGGGTATGTATCATTGCGCTATGGTTAAGAATGCTGATATGACTATTTTAGATAAACAATTCAAAGGAAAAGGGGCCGTGGGACAGTTCCTCCTTCATTGCGGGCTGAGACCCAGCAAAATGCTAGTTTACATAAGAATGTGTATACATTAATGTTATGTTTCGCTAATCGTTTATACCTCCCTCATAATCATAATATAAAGATATGCACTATATGATAATGCATTTTTCATTCCACTCAAAGGTTGCCTGGAAGATATTGCTAGCGAAATAGCTTAGCAATAAGTGCCGCCTTTGTACACACTGTCTGTCTTTTATGTGAAAATTTGTTGTAAATTATGTTTGTAAAGGTACAAAATTAAATAAAAATGCACATACAAGACTGTACGAGTATTTTAAAATGTAATCTTAAATAACTTGCAATATAAAGTGAAATTTAATCAACCGCCCGAATTCATACTGGAGGCTTGGTTAGTGATTTAGGCGAAATTCCAAAAAAATAAACTTTTGCTCCCATACTCACTATACTAGGAATTGTATTTGAACTAGTCCAGTTCGTACAGGATCCACCTTTTTTTAATGATTTCGCAGATAAGTATCATTGAACCTAGTTTCCTGATCACTAACCGAGTCTCCAGTATGAATTCGAAATTTCACATTGTATCCACACGTGTTTCGCTCTCAAAATAGGCATCTTCAGATGTAAATTTTAAGCCCATCCTAATGTTGATAATGGACTTCGGCTCATTTAATAAAAAGTGATATTTGTTTATTTCCCAGTTATGTGCAATGTGGCTCTGGGCGAGCGACAAGGATAGCTCAGTCGTCGAATGCGAAGCTTGTAAAGAAGTCAGTGCGGGTTGTCTGGTGCACCGGAGGCAGTATGCAGCAGAGGTACCGTCAACTCATTTCTTTAATCATGTAATATGATAAAAATTACTTTGACTGACATAGACATAAGAACCTGGGAGACGTCATATATCTGGTCACTTGGTGCTCATTATAGACCTGCGGGCCTATTATGTATCTCTAGTTGCCTTCTGGACTGGGTGTCTATCATCAAAAACATAGATATACTATCGAATTCCGATTGTCTAAGGACATGTTAGCACTTGAAGTGACGACACAGTTCGTAAATAGTTCAATACCCACTAAAAGCAATTTTGAAAGTTTAGTTTTTATCTATGTTTTTGACGATAGGCACCCTGTGCAGTTGGCAACTTAAGATACAGAATAGGGGGGCTGGACTCAACAGACAGCACTGACAGATATGACCCGACCGACCGACAAACTAGACCACTCAAAATTTCAAGTAACAGCAACAACAACATCGCACAACTACATAACCACCATCACTCACACCATCAACATGTTTTATACAAGAAGAGCAGTAATTAGATATTATCAGAAGTAATCAGCACCATCTGTAGAGAAACCTATTTATTTAGAAAAAAGTTATTTATTATTATTTCTTGTTTTTGGCTTCTGGTAATGTTAGTGACTAACACATTTAATTCCGCCAATGTCACGTCATAAACCATATTGGTACCGATTCGGTGAAGCACATCTTAACTTATTTGACAGGACTAAACTTAATTTAAGCGTTCTGTCCTTGTCTTTTCGATAAAGAAAGAAAAAGACAGGACGCTTAAAATAAGGTTAGTCCTGTCAAATAAGTTAAGACGTGTTATGCCGAATCGATACCATTCACTACTGACATATTGACATAATTACTGTATTGATGAAAAATTATTTCGAGAAATTTGGTATCCTGTAAATCCTTGTGATGAATGCTATGATCTACAACAAAATAAAATACAGAAGTTGATCAAAATATATATACAATTTAACTAATTAATTATATCTTAAATTATATATCTTAGGGCCTGTTTCACCACTTCCAGATAAGTGCCTGATAGTTATATGTGACATATAACGCATACAAAATGTGTTCCATTTTTAAACTTATCTTCTGGATATCACTTATCTGGAAGTGGTGAAACAGGCCCTAATTACTACATGAACTTAAAATTACAAAATGGATATTGCTAGTATTCAATATTATTTACTGATATAAATTTCAATTAAATTTAATATTATTTACTGATATAAATTTCGACCAAATGTAAACGAAGTAAGAATTAATTAGATTAAACAAAAAAACTCATGTTAACAGGGCGAGGAATTGTATTAGGAAGAAAGTTATACAGAGAGGACATTCAAAAAATATTTTATTATTCAATTCTGGCGTACAAGCATGGCCTAGCCGAAGGTGAGACAAATAACGGATGTAGGTAATTTATACGCTTCACGAAATTTAAAGAACCAAGGACGACAAGGGATGTTTGGTTGAATTCGACCATAGTACTTCCCAACTGATTTCTGGGAGTCAGACCAGGCAGCAGACCAAGATTCCTCCAATCTTACTTTGGCCAAGGGAATTAAATCATAGTGGAATAATTTGAAGTGAGTAGAATCCCCCAATTCTATGGCGTTTTTGGCTAATAAATCAGCTGATTCATTTCCCAATTTTATACTATGTATAAAAAAGTTACTAAAATTATTAACAGGTGTCACTTTTACTTTTTGATTTTATACAACTTATTTGTCAATATTTTGTTTCATTCCACTGATGACGGCCCCATACCGTGGGCTGAAATATATCGAGCAAAAACGTATTTTATTGTTTTAATATTAATAAGGAAACCAAAGAAACAAATAAAGCTTAAGAAAGCACGGTATAATTTATTATTAAAAAATATAAACTTTTACTTACAATGTCAAACTTGAAATGTTGTAATTTGGAAGTGCATTATAATCTTTTGATCCTGTTTCTTAGACGAACTTGGTTAATTTATGTATTAAAAATTTGATGCCGTTTTTACGGCTTGAAAAAAGTTAGAGAAGTTTTATCTCTCGAAGAAGCGTTTGGAACAGTGGAAACACAGGATGAGTCGTTTACCACGGCCATGGTTATGTGATGTAGCTTTCTATTGTTTGATTATTGTTTTAGCGATAAAGAGAACTTAACATATTAATCAGTCCTAAGGGGAGGTCCGGTCTCCCTAAACAACCCCCTTATATACGACCCTGCAATTAAGCCTAGGCTGCGTTCAATCTGATCACCCGCTCATAACTGAGAGCAGGATAGCATATACAAATTCAACGCGTGCAAAAGAGATGTCGTGATCACCGACCGTCAGCGGGCGATCAAACTGAACCCAGCCCTGGTTACGTATTAAATAAGGCACTGGCGCAAGCCGCCATTGAGTTATCAAAGCTATGGATTTTGTTCCATACATAAAAATTCTCCAAAGGAGACTCCATCCACCTGTAAATATCTATTATTTTGATAATCGAAATAAATAATAGGTCATTAACTATAAAATTGCCGAAATTTTCTTACAGATTCATGAGTTCATAATTCCTGTTATTCATTAGCTATTTCCATTATTTGTTTAAAAGTTGTTTTCCAGGTTTTATATCTACGTATTAAACTTTTTGTAGTTTCAGTTTGATAGCACAATTAAAAAAAATGCAAAAATAATTTTTTGTTTGTATTAAAAATTGATTATTGCTTGTTTGTATCAAAAATTGAGTTTTCTTCCAATTCTCCATAGAACTCGGCAATTACATAGTTTTGTATTTTATTAAATGATAATTTTGTATTTTCAATTAAATTAAATTAATTTTGATTTTGTAACCTCAGGTTTTAGAAATTAATGTTTAGAAACGTTATTTACAAGGCTTCTCAAGAAAAAAAATCAGTCGTAAAATGAATAATGAATAGGCAAGATATTGTTAGTACGCCTTTGCAGGTATTTTCTTTCGGGTATCATTTATGCCATCGCCAATTTAATAGATTTTGTGTTTTCAGAATAATAGGGTTTATCCGCAAAATAGTAGATCTGTCGCCAAAATGTAGTCATCAAACAATATAAAATCAATTCCACAATAAATCACCTAAAATCATCGAGATATATGATCAAGTGCCAAATAAATGTTTCTGTATTTATTATAATAGGTTTGTCCTGATCACTGTATAGTCAAACTAATTGAAAAATGTCAATAAAAAATGATCATCGTCGCCATCGTTTCAGCCAAAAGACGTCTACTGCCTCCCCCAAGGATCTTAATTTTCACGGGTAGTATATATTATTATCTAAATATATTTAATTAATAATTTCTAGGAGAATAGTAAATGAAACACATCATTAATTTAGCCACAATAATCAATATTTATTGTTAGAAATGACATCTTAGAATAAAAATTGTAGTTAAGTGAGAATATTAAATAAAAGTAAAAAATCAAATTATACGCAGGAGAATCATTGAATAACCAGCGCTTGTTTTTATTTGGAAGGGCGCCCGCCTTTTCCTTTTTTGGCGTTTTTTGCTTCTGGTGAGGGGATGGCCAGCTTTAAGCGTATGGCTAACCCCATAATATGTTTGCACATATAATTTTTGTAAAATGCAGGGCAGATTGATCGTTGAGGCCGGATTGGTCAATTTTCATAGCGCGCTAATTTGGCTCCGCCCTTTTGAACATTTTTTCATTAAATTTATAAACTTATCTATTAAATTGGCAACGAAAGCATAATCTATCATTAATAAATCACAAACATGGCACACGCTCGATTTCCAAGGGTAAATTTGAAGTACCTAAAGTAAATAACTACTTTGGTGACAGGACTTTAAGAAAACGCCTACCATATGTACTAAATAGTTTACCCGAGGATATTCGAAACGAGCCAAATAAACATAAGTTTAGGAGGTCTCTCAAAAAATACCTTTTAGAGACACTCAATAATTAAGCATACACAAAGTATTATTTTTTCTTTTTTCTCTTTTATATTTTAATTTTAAATAATAGAAAATGATTTTTTTGTTACTCACGAGACTCATTCCTGCAGTCAACCTGTTTATACAGTTTTGCAGGGCATTGTTTTAAAATATAAGATTTGTTTCCTGTGTAATAATTTAAATAAATAATAATAATAATTTTAATAATTTAACGAAATAAAATGTAACTACTGTACTGCTGACAAAATAACTAATAAAAAGAAGTCGCAATCTGGGACCAACAATTCGATTTATTTGGCGACAGATCTACCATTCTGCGGACGAACCTATTATTTAAGGAATAAAACTATTATTCTTAGAACGAAGTTCTTATTCATCTGATGAACTACGATTTTATTGGTAATCCATCTCTTATTTTAGATACATACTATAGCCGATTCTGAAGGCTTTAATTTTAGTTTTAGTTCTGTCGAAACTAAATTTTCTTCATTGCAAAATAGTCCTTTAATGTTAGGACTAGAAGCTAAATTGCTTTGGAAAAAATTAAATTTTGACAGCACTAAAACTAAAATTAAAGCCTTCAGAATCGGCTTTATTGACATTAATTTGATAATTCATACCTGCGAACACGTTTTATTTATCTGAGAATAAAAATATTTCGTGGCGATAGATCTATTAATAAGATGATACAAGTTGATGTTAAATATGAACTTTGCTGACAAAAAATATATTCCCCTTTTCTTTCCCCTTTTTTTTCTACTCTTGAAAATAACAAAATAAAAATACTTTTGTCGTTTCTAGTGCCTGTTCGTGTGGGATCTCGTAACTGGCGTGTACAGAACTGAGCGAGTCTCCATGACAGAGGACTCCAGCCAAGAAGGCACCAGAGGTGAGTAGTGCTGGCCTAGTTGACCACAAACCACATACAGGAGTACCCAAGAACATGATTAAAACTCGCGTGAGCTGACATACTAAATTATTATTACATTTATACATGTATTACACATACTAATTAATATTATATAAAGCCGCATGTAAAAATAATTTAGTACCCAAGAAGTTTAAAACTAGACTGGAGTGGTAACCTCTATTAAAGTCTGTAAGCTAAAATAAACCACATACAGGAGTGCCCAAGAACATGATTAAAACTCGCGTGAGCTGACATACTAAATTATTATTACTTTTTTACATGTATTACACATACTAATTAATATTATATAAAGCCGCATGTAATAATTATTTAGTACCCAAGAAGTTTAAAACTAGACTGGAGTGATAACCTCTATTAAAGTCTGCAAGCTAAAATAAACCACATACAGTGCGCGCCAATCTTTTAGTCGCCTCTGAATGAGTTACGAGTGCAAGCTTGCGCAGGCACAGCCAAGGAAACAATAATATCAACGGTTGATTATTAAATGTTAACTTTAAGTGGGAAGGTGTACTTGTTGTACCTACATATTTAATTATTTATTTATTATTTAATTGCAATCTTAACTTTATAAATAAAACGCATTAATATAAACACCATTTTCCTACATTGTCGCCTTAAAACGCTATAACGTCCGCGAGGCATAACAACAAAAATACACTTTAACAAACTAAATCAACAAAATAACAAATACAGGCAACAAAAACAATAACAAACAGATTCAACGATAAGCTTAACGAATCATAGAATTTTTTCCTCGAAGGTACTTTTCATGCAACGCGCGCATGTGTAATGTACGGACGTAGCACTAACACTAACGCATAGTGTTGACACCTGCTAAATGGCAAGCGGGGGGTATAGTGCGGCACGCAGGCGGGTGTGCTCCGCGCCCTCGCTCCTGTAACGTCCCCCTGACACCGTAAAGCGGCTATTGCGTCGCCTCTTGCGGCTTTCTTCAGAGGCGACTAAAAGATTGGCGCGCACTGTACACGAGTACCCAAGAACATGATTAAAACTCGCGTGAGCTGACATACTAAATTATTATTACATTTATACATGTATTACACATACTAATTAATATTATATAAAGCCGCATGTAATAATGATTTAGTACCCAAGAGGTTTTAAACTAGACTGGAGTGATAACCTCTATTAAAGTCTGCAAGCTAAAATAAACCGCATACAGGAGTGCCCAAGAACATGATTAAAACTCGCGTGAGCTGACATACTAAATTATTATTACTTTTATACATGTCATGTATTACACATACTAATTAATATTATATAAAGCCGCATGTAATAATGATTTAGTACCCAAGAAGTTTAAAACTAGACTGGAGTGATAACCTCTATTAAAGTCTGCAAGCTAAAATAAATTACATTTATTCTCTTTGGTGATTTCTCTATCTCTACTACTCATGAAACCCTTTTCTCTTTGGAGTTAATTCCGTCTCTATTATTCATGAAAGGTGAGGAATTCGAAGGTCAATTTTGTTTGCTTGGCCTTGCATATGGCAGTCAGCGCTCCAGTCTGGTTTTAAGTTTAGTATCGGCGAATGAAAAAAAACATCGAAGACGAATTTCTAACAAAATGTCATTCGAAAATGGCACCACAGACTGAAAAGGGCAAAAGGCTAATGATTCGTTCGTACTGTTGTCATGAGACACTAGGTCAGCTGTGATTGGTCGACTCAAAGACACGGTGAACGCTATTGAAGCCGTCGCTTTACAAAATTCTGTAACACACTATATCGTGGGGTCATTTTTCAGCTCTAATCGGACTTCTGATGTTTTTTCCTTCACTGCACTTTACCGTTTAAATAATGCTCGTAGGAATCTTCGTCACTCTTCGGCAAAGCTCGTATTTCCGGACGCTTTCTATACAATCCAGATAGTGCACGTCCGGTCGGCTATAGCCAACTAAAATGACATCCTTAATTGCTTCCGGTTCTGACTTTTTGAAAATGTTCTAAAATGACTGATTCTTATTTTCTCTCTTATAAGAACTTATATCTTCTAAGTTCCCAAATGTTAGTGCATTGTTTAATTTTCTAAATATAATATTTTTGTTTTACATTATATCTTTTTTATCTATTAAACAAAAAAAAAAACAAGATAAATATGTTCAAAAAAGAAGTGAAAATAAACTCGACCAGGCCGCCCTGGAAGGACGTATGTTGACCGAATTGGCAACATATTGAAGAAGGGCACTGTCAAAAGTACCCGGAATAGAAGAGCTTGTATGACTAGATTGATGGATGTGGAAGAGGCAAAAGAGGCGTGTCAGGATCATCGCAGATGGGAATCTGTAGTCTCTGCCTACCTCTCTGGGAGACAGGTGTGAGTATATGTATGTATGTCCATAAATTAATGGGAACCCGCGAAGCTATCTTGGGATCGGTCTGCCCGTGGCATATCTTGAAAACTGTTTGGTTGCCTGAGCTGAACGTTTGCCCGAGAATTATTTTGGGATGAAATATAAAAAATTCCTAGTGACAATGAAGCTTAACCCCGATTTCACATTTGAGAATTTCAAGTTAAGCGGTGCTCAACTATGAAATACTGTGTGTACGGGCAAGCCGCACATTCTGCTGCGTTGGCTGTTTACTTAGCCGTCGTCGATCATCGCCCTAATTTCATCAGTTCACAATCGGTCACCGTCCATACCGCGTGTACTCATCAATCACTCATCAATATCAATTATACTTACGTGTGTTTGTCCAATAAATTCATAAAACTATCAAAACTTATCATTTATCAACCCCGCGATCGGTGATCGTACATGGTCCTTCGAACCGATTTTGAATCAGGACCTCGCGTCGCGAATTTAAAAATCAGTCCTGTCAAAAATCAAAATACTTGTCAAGTATCTATATCATACTATCAAGTGAACTCTTATCATATCAAGTGAATTATCATACTATCAAGTGAACTCTTATCATATCAAGTGAACTATCATACTATCAAGTGAACTCTTATCATATCAAGTGAACTATCATACTATCCAGTGAACTATTATTATATCAATTGAATTATCAATCAAATACTATCAAGTGAACTATCATTATAGCAAGTGAATTATCAATCAAGTGGATCATACTATCAACTAGCAGCATATCAAGCGTATCAAATCATCCGTCGAGGGCTTGAATGACCTCAATCAATCAGCGCATCAGCATCAATCAGCATCAAGACTATCAGCATCAGGGTCACTCAGAATCAGCATCAATAAATATCAGCGTCAGCAGAGCAGCACCGAGTGCAGTAAAAACCTCAAAACAACAAATCAAGTAAGATCTTTCCATTTATTCATTGACTAACTTATCATTATCAACATGGAGGGACAAGATCTTTTAGAAAATCAAAAACTTATCAAGCAAGAGTTGGAAAAACTGCTATCAAACTTTAAGAAGGATCCGAAGGAGCGGAAATCTTCTGAAGACTACTTTAAAAGGAAGCTCAGTACCCTCGAAAGATACTGGGACGACTTTCAAGCCAATCACAGTAAGTTATATCAGTTTGAAGTGCGAGATGAACCTTACTTCACGAATAAGGAGTACAGCAAGGTTCAACAAACTTATCAGGCCACAAAGAATATCATCAATTGTGAATATGAAGAGTATATGCAAAATCAAGATAGGTTCCGTGGCGATACCTCCGAAGGAGCTAAGGAGCAGAAGCAGACTCCACGTCCGCTGCTGGTAAATCGAGGACAAGATAGCAAGACCGAAGAGTTGCTGCGCAAGCAATCCAGCAATTTTAAAGCTTTTATTAGGACTATTTCAAACATCGAGGTGTCCTCAATCAAGGAAAAGTGGGAGTTCGAGGACGCATTGAAATCTCTGGAAATGCGTTGGGGAGCAGTAGATTCACTCCATTGGGAGATTGACAGCATTTTGGACGATCATAATCAAGAATATGAAGAAACATTCTCCCAAAATGAACAAAAATACCAAAATATCAAAAAAGCAATTAATCAAAAGTTATGGGCCGTCGCTAACATGGAAAAGGCGACGCCGAGAATGACCATCCCGGATTTCCATGGGAATTATCATAAGTGGGTTTCCTTTAAGGACCTATTCGTGGAAGCAATCCACAACAATGCATCAATGTCCAACGCTCAGAAAATGCAGTTCCTTAAATCAAAATTGAGAGGAGAAGCGGAGGCTATCATACAGCACTTGAAAATAAGCTCTGACAATTATGAAGCTTGTTGGAAAATATTAAATGATAGATTTGACAACAAGAAGCTTATAGTAAATTCGCATCTAGACCTTCTTTTTAATTTACCCATCATGAAGCAACAATCAGCTGAGCAAATAAAGAGACTTCACGACACCACTAATGAATGTCTTTTTGCGATAAAAAACCTGGGTGCAAACATCTCCACCTGGGATCCGTTGATAGTTTATATTTTACAACAAAAACTGGATTCAGTCACCAACGATGACTACGTCAGATCACTGCGGAACCCAAAAGCTTTGCCTAGCATATCAGATTTCATGAACTTCCTAAAAACGAAGTTTACATCGTTAGAATCATCTCGTTATAAGCAGGACAAGAATCGGCAAAGCCCATCAGCGTCGTCACCAAGTAGTAGCAAGTATGAATATCAATCAAAATCAAATTTCCGTCAGAATGATGAAAATCACTCAAGAAAATTCTATAATAATTCTACACAAAAATCATACAACACGGGAAAAAGGTCCGGCGATCGAAAAAGATGCGCATATTGCAATAACACCGATCACGCCATATTCTTTTGCAACAAGTTTATGGAACTATCAGCGGAAACGAAAAGGAGGTCAATAAACGATTTAAATTTATGCAAAAACTGTCTCTATAATCATAATGGAAAAAATTGTTTCTCCGAAAAAAGGTGTAGAAAATGCAACGGTAATCATAATACGCTGTTGCATGAGGCTTTCGAGTGCATGTCGAAACCGGAAAAAGTGACCCGAAACAGTCACGTTTCACAGGAAAACATTTCGGAAATTTTATTGGCGACTGCAATCGTCAAAGTCCAGGCAAAGGACGGAATTTATCATAATTTGCGCTGTTTAATTGATGGTGGATCTCAAATTTCGGCCATTAGCGAAAATGCAGCGCAACTGTTGCAATTACCGCGCCAAAAATGCAAAGGCGTTATTTATGGCGTTGGATCCATGGAAAATAGTTGCAAAGGCCTTATCAATATCAATTGTTCGTCAGTAGCAACAGATTACACGTTTAACACCGATGTTTATATCATGCGTAAATTGATAAACAACTTACCGAATCAATCTTTTCCGGAACCTTCATGGTCCTATTTGAAAAATATCAAGTTAGCTGATCCAAAGTTTTACAAAAGTCGCCCTATTGACATGTTATTAGGGGCCGATGTTTATTCATCAATTATCATGGGAGGTATTATCAAGAAAAATGATATACTGCCGATTGCGCAACAAACGCAGTTAGGATGGATATTATCAGGAAATGTAAAATCACTACAATGCAACGTCATTACCAACAATGTAGAGGACCTTCAGAGGTTTTGGACAGTCGAAGACATCGGAGAAAAATCAGAATTATCAACCGAAGATCAAGAATGCGTGCAGTTTTACCAAGAAACAACGAGAAGGCTAGACGACGGACACTATCAAGTCCGATTACCTTTAAAATCAGACGGCCTAGAAAAATTAGGTGAATCAAGACAAAAAGCTGTAGCGCAGTTTAAACAAATCGAAAATAGATTTAAACGGCGGAACCAATTGGCGGAACAGTACAAATTATTTATCAAAGAATATCAAGATCTCGGTCATATGAAAGCAGCGACACGTAATAGCCAAAGCGGTTGCTACTTGCCACACCACGCTGTAGAACGAGCAGAGTCATCAACAACTAAATTTCGTGTCGTGTTCAATGCCTCGGCGTTAACTTCAAGCAATATTAGTCTTAATTTTATAATGAAACAAGGTCCAAATTTGCAGAAAGACTTATTTGAACTAATTTTAAATTGGAGACAGTACGAAATAGCATTTACGGCGGACATCGAAAAAATGTTTAGGCAGATATATTTACATGAAGATGATCAAAATTTACACAAAATCATATGGAGGGAATCAGCCTATCAAGCAATACAAGAATATCAGCTAACGACCGTTACCTACGGAACAAAAGCAGCGCCTTTTCTCGCGATGATGACGCTGAAACAGTTAGCTCGCGACGAGGGTCACAAATATCAATCAGCAGCAAAAGAAGTACTAGAAAATAACTTTTATATGGACGATTTAGTCAGCGGAAGTTACGATATCAAGTCAGCAAAGCAGCTAATATCAGATTTAAACAAGCTTTTGAAGTCAGGAGGCTTTAATTTGCGGAAATGGGCATCAAACAAACCTGAAATTTTCGGAAATAGCCAAGACGAGCAACGGACATTTGAATTTAAACAAGCAGAATCCAACAAAACTTTAGGGTTGCGCTGGAACCCTAAATCAGACGAATTTATATTTCAAATCAACATCAACGACCTATCAGAAAAGACTACAAAGCGAGCACTCTTATCAAACATATCAAGGCTTTTTGATCCTCTGGGCTGGCTGGCGCCAGTTACGACAAAGCTCAAGATTTTGTTCAAAAAGGTGTGGCTAACTGGTATTCAATGGGATGAAGAAGTACCAGTAGACATCAAATCAGAATGGATAAATATCCGAAACGATCTTCAAAATATTAATCACATAAAAATCCCAAGATGGCTGGAAATCAGAAAAAACGGCATCATTGAGCTTCATGGTTTCAGTGATTCATCAACAAAGGCCTTTGCGTGTATAATATTCTGCAAGGTCATCGAAGAATCATCATCAAAAGTTACTATTGTGCAATTAGCAGCTAAGACAAGAATATTGTCAGATAGTAAGAACCTTTCTGTGCCCAGGGGTGAGCTCTGTGGGGCTCATTTATTATCAAAACTTATGACGAAAGTGTTGAGCTGCTTATCAGATCATAAAATCAAGGTTTATGGCTGGAGCGACTCAACGGCAGTTCTTGGGTGGATTCAAGGTGAACCAAGTCGGTGGAAGCCCTTCGTATCAAACAGAGTCCAGCAAATAACAAACGTCATGCCACCTGAGTGCTGGAGATATGTGAACTCCACTGACAACCCGGCTGACTGTGCCAGTCGCGGTTTATCAGCAGCTCAATTGAAAAATCATACGCTTTGGTGGCAGGGACCGACGTGGTTGTCTTCCTTTAACGATCAAAACGAAAAAGAACGGACTTTATACACCACCGAAGAAGAGCAAAAAGTACCAAAACAAACATGCAATGCTATCAACTTACACGAACGTGAACCTCATATCATCAATGAGATATTAAACAGACATAGCAGCTTCACTCGGGCGACTAGAGTGGTCGCCTGGATACTACGCTTCATATCACGTGATCACCAAAAACAACCTTTCCTAACAATTCAGGAAATCAGACAAGCAAGGATCCAGATTATTAAGGTCATACAACAATCAGAGTTCTCAGATGTAATAGAATCTCTATCAGAGCATAACCAAGTAGATAAAAAGAGCCAAATATCAAATTTAAATCCATTTTTAGATGAAAATCAGCTTTTGCGAGTCGGTGGTCGTATCAAGCATGCAAATCTCAGCGAAAATATGAAACATCCTATCATTATCCCACATAATGGTCACTTAACAGAGTTATTAATTGATCATGCACACAAGATGACGTTTCACGGCGGAGCACGACTCACGCTATCATGGCTTCGTCAGCAGTATTGGCTGATCGGTGGAAACGGAGCTGTAAAGAAAAGATTAAGAGGGTGTGTTATTTGCAGAAAACACGACCCAATAAAGCAATATCAAATAATGGGAAACTTACCTGAAGCCAGGATAAATCCTACCAGACCGTTCTATCATACAGGAGTTGACTACACTGGGTATGTCGACATTAAATCAAATAAGGGCCGAGGAATTAAGACAACAAAAGGATATATAGCCGTGTTTGTATGTATGGTAACAAAGGCTGTTCACTTGGAGTTAGTCTCGGACCTCACATCATCAGCATTTCTAGCAGCACTGAAAAGAATGGCTGCTAGGAGAGGAGCGCCCCAAAATATGTACTCTGATAACGGGACAAATTTTGTAGGAGCTAACAGAGCATTACAACGTGAATTTATCAATCTCAAGCAAACCTTGGACGAAGAGTTCTTCTCATCAATATCAGAAATGGAGATACAGTGGCACTTCAATTGCCCAACTCACGCAAGTGCCGGCGGCTTGTGGGAGGGAGCAGTGAAAAGCCTTAAGTATCACCTTGTCAGAGTCATTGGAACTCAAAAGCTCACCTTCGAAGAATACTCTACCCTATTAGCACAGCTGGAAGCGGGCTTAAATTCCAGACCATTGTGTGCAATCAGTGAAGACCCCGAAGATATCAACTTTCTGACTCCATCTCATTTTCTATCAAGCGGACCACTTCTCACTATCATAGAGACAGAACAAGATAACAGAACAAGATGGAGATTTACCCAGAAAATATTTGAAGATATATGGAAACGGTGGAAAGCTGAATATTTATGTAAGTTATCAATCAGAAGCAAGTGGCAGCATCCAAGGGAAAATATCAAATTAAATGACGTAGTGTTAATTCACGACGATAACATCTTAGCGGGTAAATGGCCTCTAGGTCGAGTTGTTGAATTGCACCCCGGAAAAGACGGCTATGTGAGAGTCGTCACATTAAAAACAAAAAACGGACTCATGAAACGTCCAATCATCAAATTATCAGTTTTACCAACAAGTCGGGAAAATTATCATTATCCAAAATTATCAAGGGAGCAAGAAAAACAGCAAAGTGAAACAAACATAAATCATCAGGTAGAAAGAAAAATCAATAGGAGAATCAGAAAACCGAGTCCTTTCTCACTTATATCATTTATAATGTGCATTATTATGATAACCGGCGCACAATGTACATATAACATAACAAAGTTACGCGACCAACAGCGAATTCTTTTCGATAAAATATCAAATATGGAGTTATTAAGTGACGAATGGAAATTGGTAGTTTATTACGATTTAAATCCATATTGGCAAGGTACAACAGCATTTGAAAGATATACAAAACATTTACAACAGACTTGCCAAAACATAAAGGATCAATCACATTGTGACGTCATATTACTACAACTCCAACAAGGCTTCTCGGAACTGGAATACTACAATCACCTGTTACTGAGTCAGCATTCCAGTACGCAGACGGGGCATCGAAGCCGGCGCGGTCTTATCAACGGCGTCGGTTACATAGCTAACAAGCTGTTCGGTGTCTTAGATGAGTCATTCGCCGAGCAATATCAAAAGGACATCGAACTCATCAGAGATAATCAAAATCATTTAGCTTCGCTATGGAAAAATCAGACGTCGGTCATTGAATCCGAATATAATCTCCTGAAAAGAATGGAAGATAGCATGAATAAGCAACAAAAAATCATAAATCAACATTTTTTTAAAGTAAACAAAGTTATCAACAAATTGAGCAACGAATTGCAAATTTTATCAAATATCAATGACTTCACCCTAGGGGCACTAACAGCAAGCTCAATGCTCCAGTGTTTGAAGACTATTCAGAGCATGTTACTAGATACGGTAACAGATATTTATCAAGGACGATTTAACTTTCATATCTTAACCCCAGAACAACTTCGACATGAGCTAAGCACGATCTCAAGTCACATGTCAAAAGAATCATCTCTTCCAATCAAGAACATTCAAACAGACCTCAAAAATATTTACAAAATTCTTAAAGTCAAAGCAAGAATGACAAACGAGTATCTTCTCCTGGAAATAAAGCTTCCCTTGGTTAGCAGAGATGCATACGAAATTTTTAAAGCAACTGCAATACCCGAGAAAAAAGGTAGAGATATGATTAGTGTGATCCCTGCCGCAGAGTACTTAGCAATCAATTTGAAAAAGGATGCCTACGTAGAAATGTCCCGAGACGAGATCAAAGAATGCTATCAAGCCGACGAATCATTTTTCTGTCATACGCAGAAACCAATATATCATATGAAACAGGACGAGAGCTTTTGTGTGAAGGATAGAGGATCAGATAATTGTAAGACTGTGACATCTCTTTGTAGCAACATATGGCAAGAGATGCATGCACAGAACCAATATTTGTATTTCTGCTGCAACAAGTGTCAACTAAGGATAATCTGTGAAGATCAACTTTCTGCAGCACAGTTGGCTGAAGCCGGTATAATCTCCATTAGCCATGGTTGCATAATCAAAACCGACGAGTTCACAATTTACTCTCGGAAGCTAGATCAAAGCATAAGTAAAACAAGGTTCGATGTTATATTGCCAGATATTTCGCCAATTAATCAGATTTTCAACATTACGATACTTCCGCCCACAAATGAATCAGATATTAGTAAAGAGATCGGTGCCCAAAAGCAGACTTTGCAAGAAATACATCAACAAATAGAGCAAATTAAACAAAAAGGGACTTTAGCAAAAGAAATATCATATCACGATGTGCATCACTATACGGCTATATATGGTATGGCATTTGCGATCATTGGAGCAGCAGTATCAATCTGGGTTTGGCGGAGACTACGGAGGCGTCGTCGTCAGCAGGCGGCGGACCCAAGGTCCGCGCCTGCGCTCGCAGCATCGGCGGCGGCCGGGGCTGTCACCACGGAGCAGCCCGCCGCCGCCCACTCAAGCAGCAGTGATAGTGACAAAAAGTGCGCGAATGTTCAATACATCAGACGCAAATGGGCGAGTGCAAGTGTGCGTAAATTTGATGCGAGCACGTCACCTGTTTTTAAAGCAAGGTTCCCTAGTGCAGAAAATTGTGTTTAGTGTATATTGTCATTTTATAATAAATCCGAACAATGGACACTGTTTTAGAGACACTAGCATTACATATAAAAAGAAAATGTTTTATCACTTTGTAAAGCACCTCACCTCTCATTTTATCATATCATTATCATCGTATCAATAATATAATTTTATTTTGTTTTCTTTTCCCCCGGGAGCATGTACGGGCAAGCCGCACATTCTGCTGCGTTGGCTGTTTACTTAGCCGTCGTCGATCATCGCCCTAATTTCATCAGTTCACAATCGGTCACCGTCCATACCGCGTGTACTCATCAATCACTCATCAATATCAATTATACTTACGTGTGTTTGTCCAATAAATTCATAAAACTATCAAAACTTATCATTTATCAACCCCGCGATCGGTGATCGTACACTGTGATTGGCTTATGCGTCGTCGCCTAAGTATCGCTAAACAAGATTTTTCGTAATTAAGAAACTGTCCCTTATTTTCGAACAGATTACATCTAAAATGTTTAAATACGTTTTTTGGTATCAGTACCAGGCGCGGACAGGGCGCGGGAGCTAGCGAAGAGGCTTGGACCAATCAACATGCCGCCCGGAAACGAAAATAGACTGCTTACTACACTCATAGGTAAGACCTTCACATTTATCTATACAGGGTGTCCCTCGTACAAGTGCACATCCGAAAGTGGGTGAAACTAGATCTAAATATATCGACAAAAATAAAGAAAATTTTTTTTTTTGATTTTTTTTTCATCTTGAGAAAATACTCCACTTGGGTATCTTTGTATGGGACGCGAGCGCAGTGCCTTTGGTTAACCGCTCGTAGAAAATATTGTATTTATGATAGAACGTTGTATTTTTTTTTTTGTTAGAAAGATAATGGAATAGGCAATGATAAATAAGAATAAAAGTATAGTGAAACGGGGACATAATTTTGAAAAAATTTAGTATTACTGAAAAAAAAGACGGAAAAATTAAAGAAATAATCTTTTAGGATATTATTTTTATGGTAATGAATGGTAGTTGATTATGTTTTGTTATTGATTTGGTATGCAACGTCTATTCTTAAGGATTATAACAGTTTTATTTCATCGCATTACTCGCGATAGATCAAAAGTTATGACATATTTCATACATTGTTTCCATGACAGGCAAAAAAAAATTTAAAACGTAAATTTATACGAGTAAAATAAAGATTCTCTAAAAAAAAAGAACATTTTTTTGTCGATAAAATAAGGTCTAGTTTCACCCCTTTTTGGATGTGCACTTGTCCGAGGGACACACTGTATATGAAAAAGTTTTCTTCATAAAAAGAATCCTCCATCCTAATTTCAAATGACGTAAAATATGGATGGCCTTTAAACGGCTGGACTGTAGGTTCTTTCTGTTACATCCGCTAAGAAGGGATATTGGGAAAATGTTAGGGGATCGAGAGAAACAGGATCAACGCAGTGATTATTCTCTAGTTAATTCCTGTAAAACTCGTAGCTACTAACCATACTATGTAACTTGCATAATGAAATAGATTCTCGAGATCCGAATTAACTGTTCGAATTAATTGCAACATCAAAAGCAGTTTTATAAGTACCTACATTGTTGATCCGATGTTATAATATTACATTAAAACACCGCGATTGGCTCAATTTATTATAACACTGTTAGGGAGCCAACCATTAACAGAAACTAGAAATACTCGTAAGTTCCGACTTATTTTCTTAAGCTACGCCCCCTTAATCCTGATTGGCCTTCAAGGCAGCATTACCGGACTACGCACCCGAGGTTCATGAACGAGTGTTCTTCTCATTTTTAGTTGAAAATATTATAAATAATGACGATAATTTTGATTGCACCGATTGTACAGGTAACTACTTCTTGTCCGCAGGGCGATCGCTAAAAAGACTGACTGATGCGGATAACTGCATCGAAATCACAAAGAACCATCCAGATAGTTCCGATTCAGAGTCATCCCCTGACGACGACAGCGATTCTGATTGACTGATTTTATCATAGAAACTTGGATCTTCAACTGATTCTTAAAGCAATGTTTCTTTTTGGTGCTTATTACTCCGTGACTCTTTGATTTGCATGCAATCGTCTGGAACGATAATTTATTTTTTCAATACATTTTTGCTTGAAAATTGTTCTTTCAGTGGCAGAAAACACGCATGGCTTGAAAGTAAATTTTACCGCACTGGTGCGACTTTTTATTTTTTTATATATAGAAGTTAATTTTAAAACTTAAAATAGCAAAGATTTTAATATAATGATGTCAACTTGATATGCAGAAATAGTTAATAAAATAAAAAAATAGCAATGAATTTGCAAAAGCGACTTAAATTATTAAAACTGTATTTGGTGTTCATTATAAATATAATTTATTTGTTTTTATTCTACCACTGTGTCAATATATTCATCTGTTTTCTCTCAAATGTATTGAAAAAACGTTACGTGGTACATGGGCGTTAAGGTTATTAGCTATATTACAAACTCTTGTCATGACGATAGTAAACCCTCGCCTGCGGCTCGGGCTTAAACTGGTTTGTTATAACCTACTTACCGCCCTGATATCATATGTATAATTTTCCAAGCGTTAATTAAATTAATGAAATTTTAAAATTATTTTTAAGAAAGTTTGCAATATGTATTATAAGTTAAGATTTGGTTCACAAAACGAAAACCCGTAGTTTTATTTAGTTTTTTAACTTTCTATGCTTGCAACACAACTGCATTGTGCTACAGCAATAGCGTTGTGTATAAGTCAGTATTTTTTATTTAAAATTACTTTATCACTCAGATATCAAATGCATTTATTTTATCTAACATAAAGCTATGTTTGGTATTGTATTGATATTAATACGTAAATCGGTTCTGAATGTTAGCTAGCATGTAGGGTTGGTTTACATTCTCGCCGAGACTCTCTCCTGAAGGGGACGAAGCTATACGAGTCAGGCGAAACGCAATAGACCCCCGGTTTCTGAAAGGCCAATCAAAGTTAACAGTAGATTAAAAAATCTTTAACCGCAAATAACGGTGAAAATAAAGCATATATGAAGTCTGAATAGTGATGAATCAATAATTAACTTAGTTAATTTTTGATTTCATTGTAAAATTCCCACTTTTTCTGGCTTAATCCGCAGATAATTATTTTTTAATCTACTGTTAACATTGATTGGCCTTTCAGAAACCGGGGGAGAATCTATCTCCTGTACTCATATAGCTATGTCCTCTTTATGGCGAAGAGTCTCGGCGAGAATGTAGACCGCGTTTAACAGTAAATGACCTTAGGCTCATTTAAATGGTTGTGATTGTTTCAGTGTAGGTTTGATTTAACAGAACTAGTGCCTCGTTTAATAACGAATCTAGACAGAAGTACTTTTCGGTCTACAAAATTTGTAGACACAAGCCTTCCATATCCAAGACTTTTATTTAACATAGTCTTGGAAATTGAAGGCTTGTGGCCATTATTTATGGATGATTCTTCAAGTTTGTTTGATTAAGATGTTTTCTCTCAAAACAAACTTAACTAGATGTTGCTGCTTTTAATCAAATACAGTCTCGTTTTTATACAGCTATAGAAAACTGCGAAAACAAGTTAAAACATGCAAAATCTCACTACCAATAAATTCAAACAAACTTGAAGGATCAGCTATATATTATAATACCTTCACAAAATTTAAATATTATGAATGAAAGAACCTATTAAGGGATAAGTTATATTATCTGTAATAAAATAAATTACAAATGTAATTTAAAGTTATTCTGTCATGGTTGGAAAAAGGGGGTGGTTATTAAGTGAATACAGGCACTTTAATGGATTAATGTCTCAAAAGCTAGTGTTACTTGCCATTTAAACTGTAATTTGTGATGTAAGTATGAATGAAAATAAACAAATATTCAAAACAGAGTTTTTATTTTATTTACATAAACTGTTATCAAGTTTTAGGTAAGTTTGTCAAATTTGTATTGTAGACAAAGACTCATGGTAATAAATGCTTTTCTATTGTATTGTAAACAACATTGTGGTGCAAAATAAAAACCCCTGATATCTTCATTTGCTATCATGCTTGAAAATTTTTACACATTACAGATAGGAGAGGCGCTCCCCTTTCACACGTCTTGTGAATTCCATATGGTATGACAAAAAATTTGTAGGATAATAATTTACAAGTTTTTTAGATAATTACAATAGATTTCATTTACAACTCATTTACAAAAGTAATTTGCAACTCTTGAGTCAGATCAATACACATACACATGTTATTATGATTGTGAGAAATCTGATATCAGATTAAGTAAGAAAACAGTGAATAGTGAAATAATTTAAAGTTCATATTTAGTTTATTTCATGATGGTAACTTAATGAATATTAAAAACACCCAAGAGTCCACAATTTAACTACAATCCATATGACACATCATCTGGTGCAGCTTCACTTTCTAAAGGACCACCTTCACTAAGCAGACAGTCATGTGCAAGCCTCTCAATGTCGTCCCACGATAGCTTGTTGAACTTTTCTTCCAGAACTTTGAGCAGTTTGTTCGCAGCATTTGTTGCCTCCGTATCTGTCATGCCGAGTTTCTTAAAATACTTAATCGAGACCTCAAGAAGACCATCAGGTTTCTTTACCACTAGGTTTAGTTTTGTACCGTCTTTTATGGAAGGATATGATTCGACTGTTTGCTCGTCCGCTAATGTTCTTCCTAGTAGTAAAAGCTTCTGCTCTTCGACAGGGATTCCTAGTTTTGAAGCTATTTCTTTCTTCATATCTGATATTACGGTGGTTGGAAGTATCTGAAATCAAAACTGGTTCACTAAAATATGTAGGTATATTTTTTCAAAATAAAAATGTTAATGTCGAAAGTGAAAACTGAAGAATTTATACGAAACACAGGTACTCACATCTAAACTGCATTCTCCACCTTGTAATTTCTTTACTATCACTTTCATATTGTATTAATGGGCTAAATAATTCCAGAATAATGTAAAAATCCTGAAAAACTGAAATCAATCGAAAAACATGTTTGTATGTCAAAAAACGCCAACAGCAACACCGTTGGGTTGCGTTCTAAATTCGGTATAACGAGTGCCGATGCCGGCCATTGCCGGCCGTGTAACAGGAAAGGAGACCCAGGCATCAATCAAATGAAACCCTGAAATCACCTGACAACTCAGATAAAGAACCAGTAGATGGAGTCAAATAATGACATTTAGGTAATAGAGCGAGATCCCTTATCGGTTAACAGATGTGAAAGAATGAGATAAGAGACTAGTTTTTGTCCTTGTCAGCGTGGCCGGATTTTTTGTTTGTCACAATGTCACAACTCGAATTGTGACAAACAAACAAAATTGTTTGCATATTTCTAAGTTTTTTAATGTTTAAGTGCATTTTAAGATTAAATCAACGAAAGTATTATTTTACTTAGTTTCTGCGCTATGGTTGGCTGTAGTATTTTAGGCTGTAAAAGCACAATGAACGAAAAATTTACGGAATAACATTTCACACGTAAGTAGAGAATTTATGTATTGTTGACTTTGTAAAGCCTTGTAATTATCATTCATAGTATTTTGCGTAGTTTCTGCATGCTGTTTGTTAATAAAATTAAGATTTATTGCATAATTTCCTTAAAATAATTTATCGTAACCTTCAACAATGTTGCCAGCGAAGGAAAGTTATCTACCCTAATATTTTTTATATCACATTTCAGGTTTCCTTCTAATGCTGAAATACAGAAGAAATGGCTGCACGCTACTGGGCGACAAAATTGGAAAGCAACGAAGTATTCGAAAATTTGTTCAGTTCACTTTGATGATCATTAATTCGATATAAAAGAAAAAAAAGGGTGCAGTTAAGACAATGTCCTGTATTACTACTATGGCGCGCTCTATAGCTCTTTGTGCAACCTGATTCTTTTGTGAGCATCCCGGTTACATGTTTAATAAGTAAATATGTTTTATTGTAATAAACATAGATTTTTTAATTAAATATCTTTTTTATTTATACCATAAAACAAAGTAACAAATTTAAAATTAAATAATATTTTAAATTATTATTCAGAATAATTTTTTGGTTGACAGTTACCGTTACGTGGGTGTCACTGTACGCAATGTGTATTCAAGAAAATATTTTATAAATAAAAACAAATAACTAGAGACCGATGGTTTCCGATATTTTCCATAAAACAATCTCACTGTTGATCGCGCTAAGACAGAATTTACGACGCAACGTGGCGCGGGTATGACAATAAATATTAAACCTGCATGTTTTTTCCATGGTTTTCATTACAATATCGTGTAATGAAAGCTGCGGACAAAATCACACAATGTATATTTAAAAACAAGTAGGAACCTCAAAATTATACAAAACAATATATTTTTTGCAATATTCCCCAGTTTTGGGTAAAAATTTCAACATTGGCAACATTCTAAACATCTTTCGCTGTCTCATGCACAGCCACGCTGAGGGTCCATCTACTGGTTCTTTATCTGAGCCTGACAATCACACTTAGCGCATGCGCTAAGTGTGATTGTCAGGTGAAGCCTATCAGCTGTCTCTTTTGCACGCATTGAATTTGTATACTCTATCTGCTCTCAATGTCGCTCGGAGATCAAACTGAACGCAGCTCTGATTATGTTTTAGGACGTGCCTCCGCTGCCAGATCCGGCACTTGGGATGGGTGCTAGAGCCGGCATTTGACAGTTGCTGGAGGTCACGTGATTACGTTCTTCATGTTTGTTTGATTTTAAATTCACTTGGTAAGTAGTTTATATGTAATTAAACAGAATAAACCAAATAAACGGTGACCAGCTATTGAAGTTCATTTCAGCTAACTGCACAATTACGTTAGATAGCCAATTTTTCCCCGCGATTTTTGACGTTAGTTAGTTGAGGATCATGACCGAATCGTGGGTGTTTATAGTAGAAAATAGTAGTTAATTGTGATTTGAGGACCGTACCCTAATTTGAGATCTGATGACCCACAGAAAGTTCTGTGTGATGATGACCGTACTCAACACAGATGACATGACAGAGCACACGGTATTCAATGTCGTGACTCGGAACGCACTGTAAAACTGTCAAATAAATTGAATTTTTTTAATATTATGACAAATAAATGAGTCATGCAAATTATTAAATTCTTGAAGTGATTTCCTATATTTTCTTAACAATTTACAGATTTAACTACAAGAATTATAAATACCGTGGATCATTCTACCTATCCATCTTTATTTTTATACTATTCTCAATGGGTAACGAGATGTCTTCGTCTGCGATGGAAAGTATCCTTTTCAAACTTATTAATATCTCACTTCAGTACATAATTAGTACGTGGAAGAAATAGTATAAAAAAGCAAGTACAGTACGTGCATTATACTGAAGTTATAACTTTTAATAACAGCCCTTGTGAAGCAACAATCAAGACTTCTGTGCAAGGTCAAGATATGCTTTTTTGTAGTTTATCCCGTAAAAGTTATGGGGATAACAAAGGATCTCAGTGCAAATAAAACGCACATAATAATTGTTTTCCTTACTAATAACTATAAAAATGCCTACTAATATTGATTTGGTGTAAAACGACTTGACTCGTTTGACAAGACTAACCTTATTTTAAGCGTTCTGCCTTTGTCTGTTCAGAAAAAGACAGAATGCTTAAATTAAGTTTAATCCTTTCAAGTATGTTAAATTGTTTTACACTGATTACGTTGATGATGATCATGATCCACGATTATGTTGATGATGATCGGCTCTCTATTTGGAGCTATTCCATCCAATTCCCATAGCTTAGAGCTTTGGTATCCCAATGTCCTAAGGGTGTTCCCTCCTCAAATCTTCTGTTTCTTTTAATAAATCTATGTATGTCTGAGTACTCAAGATACTTGAGAGCTTCCTCCTTGATGTGGTCATCGCCAAGTAATGCTTACTCTTTTCCTCCTCCCCGCAGTGCGGACACGAGGGATCCTCCTGTTGACAGATGTTTGTTCAGCCCGCAGTGGCCATTTAGAATACCTACCAACGTACCTAGGTTGACTCTGCCTAGGTTAAGAATATATCTTACTTTTTTGTAGACTTTAGTCGAGAGAAACATCTTTCGCCCTCGATGTTACTCCATACATCTGCTTATTCTTCTGAAGCCAGGCGGCTTATTACCTTGCTAGTGACGTTTGCAGGAATAGGAAGCCTAGGATCAGGTCCTATGAACCTGTCCTCTGCACCTTTTCTAGCTAATTTGTCTGCTTTTTGTTACCTTTAATGCCTGCGGGACCCAGGCTACTATTATCACGATTATGTTAGTCAGATATCTCCTGACTAATGTAATTGTGATTAGCCGTTTTTATAGTTATTATTAATCTAAACTACTAATCTTTTAATAATAAAATTGTATGTGTAAAGTGTATGTAATATAATTGCCTTGTATGACAATTCTATTTAATAATGTCATTTTATGCATTACATTTTGATTGCATCACATTACAACCGAAAACATGCTTTAGAGTTTCTAAAAACCTAATCATTAAAGCAATTTGAATTGCTGTAAAAGGCATTTGCTAGTACCAAAAAACACACTTCCAGGGTTATCTGCTTAAAACTGCTGACGGTTGCTAGAAGCACATCATGCAACTCATTATTTATACATGGTGACTTTTTGATCATCGTCCAAATTCATACTGGTGGCTTGGTAAGTGATCAGTATCATGGATCAATAACAATTTTGGTGAAATTCGTAAAATGAAATTTCGACTCCCCATAGTGATTCACCTGGGACTGGAACTGAATTTCTATGGGAAGCCGAAATTTCATATTACGAATTTCACAAAAATTGTTACTGATCCAAGATACTGATCAGCTATCAGGCCTCCAGTATGAATTTGGACGATAATCAAAAAGTCACCTTGTATATTGGTGTAAGGAAAACAAGGATCATATTACCTTCTGCAAGTTATGCAATAAATTCTCAATCAATTCTAATCAATTCTTCTAATTACAAGCACATTTCTTATCTACTTTAATTATTGCTGTTATTAATTTATTATATTGTATTTTAATTTGTATAAATTGTCAGTAATGAGGGTAATGAGTATTTGATGGATCAGTCATGCATGACATTTGGACATATTTCCTTAACACATAACCAGAACATCTATTTAATTTAAAATTTGCCGTTAAGGAGTTGGAAAGAAACTCCAAAAAATGTGAAAAAGAAGAAAAGCTAGAAAAAGAGAAAGCGAAGAAGGCAATACAGAAAGGAAATATGGAGGGAGCTAGAATACATGCTGAGAATGCAATACGACAGAAAAATCAAGCTCTGAATTATCTGAGAATGTCAGCAAGAGTCGATGCTGTATCAAGCAGAGTCCAGACTGCTTTAACAACTAGAAAGGTATATTAAATTCTAGGACTAGTTAGTATCCGCACATCCCTCTGCCTAGTCTACATCTAGATTAAATAAAAAGCTCTTTGTTTTTTAATATTTTCAAATATATCATAATTAATTTGAAAATCTAGATTTATAGTTAAATAAAATCCAAAACTTTGAGAAATAGATAAAAAATTATGAAAACATTTGGTTTGCTTTTGGCAGTTTTCCAAATCTAGTGGCTAAGAGGTTTTAAAAGTTTTTTGAGTAGTCTCATATAGATACAGTATTTCCCCAAATGATGTTATATTCCAGCAATGACTCATATCTGCATCTTCTAGGTCACAAATTCAATGGCGGGAGTAGTAAAGGCAATGGATGCAGCAATGAAATCAATGAACTTGGAAAAGATATCAACACTGATGGACAAATTTGAGAGTCAGTTTGAAGATCTCGACGTCCAGTCCTCATACATGGAGAATGCCATGTCACAAACAACCACAACTTCTGTGCCTCAGGGTGATGTTGATAACTTGCTGCAGCAAGTGGCCGATGAAGCTGGGTTAGTGCTTAATATACAAATTTCATTAAATCTTTATTATAAATGTGGTTTCTTGAAGCAATATTCTGAAATGGAATTTTCTGCCTCAGCGACATTGACCTGACGTGACCAAAAAAATTTTTACTGCTTGGCCGATTGAAATTCAACTCACAGTCCAAACTCTTACACCCATGTTTTGCCGGCGATTATTAGTTATTGTGTCCCGGTGTGATGGGTGGTGATAATTAGCGCTGTAATTCACGCACAAACTAAGACTCACACCTTAACATGACTTCGGCAGCATGCAGGCTGAACACAAATGTGCCCCTACGATATTTTAACCCGTAACCTCTGGATTAGTGAAAAAACCGGCTAAGTGCAAGTCGGACTCGCGCACGAAGGGTTCCGTACCATTATCTATAAAAACGGCAAAAAAACATGTCTGTTATATGGGAGCCCCTTTAAATATTTATTTTATTCTGTTTTTTAGTATTTGTTGTTATAGTGGCAACAGAAATACACCATCTGTGAAAATTTAAACTGTTTAACTATTACGGTTCATGAGATACAGCCTGGTGACAGACAGACAGACGGACAGCGGAGTCTTAGTAATAGGATCCCGTTGGTTACTCTTTGGCTACGGAACCCTAAAAATGAAAAAATACTTTATTTACAAGTTAGGTTAACATTCAGAGCAGATTACCTATGACCCTTAAACTAAGCAAGCTTGAAAATTGAGGGCCTTAACTACGATATTCCACAAAGTGATCCACACTCAGGTACCAAAGCTCGAAACAAGTTAATGAGACAAAAAAAAAACTACTTACATGTTTTTTGCCTCAAACAAATATTTATAACATGCTAAAATGGGTTCATACTTGAGGACCCCAGTCCTCGAGACACCCGTCCTTTAGGACCCCGGTCCTTGAGAACCCCGATAAATTTGATTATCTTTTTTTTGTTTAATTTTGCTATTATCATGCTGGTGTACCATCGATACAAAAAGTGCTTCAAAGTACATTAATTAAATAATGTGTTAGTTTGGTTAATGCAAACTAGTTTAGAGTTAAGCTGATATAATTTTATGTTATTCCATATTTTAGATCCCTAGAAATACTAATGACGACCCAGAAAAGTGGAACCATTGTTAAAAATTCTACCTGGCCACTAACTAGTTAAATAAAGTAAAAAGTACGCGTGATTTAAAAGCTGCATTATGGACCTAAAGGCGCTGAAATAAGAGCCACTTTATTAGCAACTGCTGATTATTCATTTTGTTAGTTTAACACTTTTGTTGGCGATTATACTTTAAGCGACAGTGGCATTTTTTCAAATTTATCGGGGTTCTCAAGGATCGGGGTCCTAAAGGACGGGGGCCTAAAGGATCGGGGTCCTCGAGGAAAAACCCGCTAAAATTAATAGAAAATAATAAGTGATACAGATGTTTAAACCACTTGACCAAACAGGGTATCAGAGATTCTCAAAATATATAAATTGACTACGTTTTAGCACCTTTTAAAACCCTAATTCTTCTTTTTCCAGCCTGGAGCTTAACATGGAACTACCTTCTGGCATCCCGAGCACCTCAGTTGGGGCCTCCACTGTCGTCTCACAAGAGCAAGATGAACTCACACAGCGACTTGCCAGATTACGGCAAGCGGAATAGTCGCTCCTCTGTGTAAATAGCGCTTAAATCACCAATTTTTATATTGTAACACCTATCCACTAGAATGACCAGCCCCTGTATTCTGTATCTTTAGTTGCCAACTGCACGAGGTGCCTATCATCAAAAACATAGCTAAAAACTGAAATTTCATAATTGCCTTTAGTGGGTATTGAACTATTAACAATCTGTGTCGTCACTTCAAGTGCCAAAATATCCTTAGGACATCGGAATTCGATAGTATGTCTATGTTTTTGATGATAGACACCCAGTCCAGAAGGCAACTAGAGATACACAATAGGCCCGCAGCCCCCCTATTCTGTATCTTTAGTTGCCAACTGAACGAGGTGCCTATCATCCAAAACATAGATAAAAACTGAAATTACAAAATTGCCTTTAGTGGGTATTGAACTATTAACAATCTGTGTCGTCACTTCAAGTGCGAACATAGCCTTAGACAATCGGAATTCGATAGTATATCTATGTTTTTGATGATAGACACCAAGTCCAGATGGCAACTAAAGATACGTAATAGGCCCGCAGGACATTAGTTTCATTGGCAATATTCTAGTGGTAAGGATATACTTGTATCATACAGTGATGTTTTGTAAGACCGCTGAACGCGTTAAATTCTGGGAGTTACTGGTCAAAACTGATAGAAAGTTTGCTAGTTGTGTACGGATTGACCAGTGAATCCTAGGATTATTTAAGCTTCTAGCTAGACTTTACAGCAACATCATAATTTTTTGATTATTTGTTGTCTACTTTTTTATGAAGAGGTGTTAAGGCTTTGCTACATGTTACTCGTCATATATCTTTGCGGGTGTAAATATAGTCGCAAAAGCATCGGGTTGTGTCAATCAGGCCACCGTAAATTGGCGGCCATAGATATCTTAATATGTCAGTGACGGCGGCGCATTCGCTTAAGATTTTATTTAAATTTTTTTATTATTCCCAAAGATTTCAAAACTAAAGATAAGCCCTTATCGTACCATGACAGCACCAAAATGTTTCCACCTTTAAATGGGTGGCGCTCACACGTCAGTGCTCATCTGAACACAGTGATAGTTGGACGCCTTAAGTGCACTTAAGTTTTGAATTTTTACGTCTTTAGTAGTCTGATCAGTTTGCTGACCGTAGGTAGACAGATTCCGCACTCAATTTGTGCGTGCGTCGGCATTGTGTTAACGCACACAGTTAAAAAAAATCATAACGGAAGTGATGTACAAGTTCTGAACATGTCCCCCTTTTCACGAAGGAACTTCCATGTAAAAAGTACTAAATAATAAAATGCCTTGATCTACGAGACCTCTTCAGTGAGGTTGTCCCGGAAGTAACGTATAAGCCAATTTTGGCGATTAGAATAGTCTTAGAGGCGGCAATTGTGGGAATTGTATGCCCCCTTTAGCGTCTAGAAGGGAACATCTGGGAATAAAGGTGCGCTGTAAACTCGCAAAGGTATCAGACGATCACCGTACTGATTGGTGCAGTATTCAATCTTGTATAAATAAACTGCTTAAAAAGATCAATAATTTTATTGTAGAGGAAGTTGAAGTGTTATTTTTCATTTCCATTATTTTGTATAATATCTTTACATGTAATATAATATATTAGGTTCAAATATTTTTGGGTTTTATTAACAAAAACTGGCAAAGTGTAAATTTATAATAGTTTTATTAATCATCAAACATTTCAAACAAGCAAAAAATCTTGATACAGCGTCTAACAAAGAACTTCGAAACAAATGTAATAATACTAAATTGGCATAGATTAAATTATGTTAAGGTGTGTTAATTCGAAAACAATTTCGAGATTTAGGCTTAATAAGCCGTATTTTCGAAGTTTTGGTCTAAAAAACCTCATGATGATCTTTGACTAATTTAGTTAATCAAAGATGATGATGAATATTTTTACGAAAAGGCTGCAACTTCCATTTGCCCTCGTGTAAAGTCACTTGAGTAATGGCTGTTTAGAAATGTGTCCTAGATAAAGGAGAATGCTCACGAAGTATGGAGAAAAAACCCAGGCCCGGCGCAAACGAAATGTATCTCAGATTGTTCATAGTAATGGGTGATAAAATAATGTAAAGGGGGCATCATCAAAATCGATACCTCAATATTACCCCTGCCATTAAACAAATAGCAATTTCTTACATTTAGTTATCGATATCGAGGATGCCAAATATGTAGTATTTCATTACACGACTATAATTAAAATCTGAAATATATATTTAGCGCTGGGCTTTGGTTTCTTTTCTGCCATTAAACAAATAGCAATTTCTCACATTTAGCCATCGAAATCGATGATAAAAAATATGTGGTATTTCAGTACATATTTATACTAACAATATGAGATATATTTCATTGGCGCCGGGCCTGGGTTTTTTTTGAGCATTCACCTTTCTAATAATTTGCTTCAGACTAATTCAGAAAATCTTTTAAAAATTAAGCCATGGGAATTGACGTTCATTCTTTGCTTAAAAACTGAACTTATAGGAAACATGTAACACAGTTGCATTTGGACGATACTTGGGCTTCTGTTTTGAACGTAGCCTCATGTCGATTGCATTTATATGACTAAGATTAGTTGTGTATGCTATGTTCGAGGAACAAATGGTGTACTCTTTGGTGAAGGGGTGTTGTTAAGCATCACCCTGGTTGGTGTTCTTGAAGGATATCTGGTAGAAGATCCAGTCTTCCAGGAAGGACGGGACGAAGGCTTTGCTCTTCGTGAACTGCACCGCTGGCTTCAGTTTTTTAAGCTCTTGCTCATACAGTTTAAGAGATTTCGGACAGCTGGCGCGATTGCCCTGCAAGAAATAATCCATCATATTAGTTTCTATTATCAAAGATTTACTTCCGTCGTCGGTCGAAAGTTTACCAGAGTTTTACAGATGTTTGGTGTATAACAGGAGAAAGAGCTCAGTCGGTAGGAAGCTGGGCTCTCTATCTTGAGACCCAGGATCGACTTCTGCCGGTTGAGCATGCATCAATAGGTTTTTCGGAATTTATGTGCATAGTATTTGTATACTTGCCACTTTCTGACAATGAAAGAAAACACTGAAGGTAAACCTGCATGCCTTTAAAAGAGTGTATTTTGCTAATATCTACGTTATAATGCTTAGCCTCTATCACGTAGGGACGTCAAAATCGTCGGTGAAAAAGAGTTTTACACCTTCTCGAGGATATTACGTCGTGCTTTTTAGGGTTCCGTAGTCAACAACAAGGAACCCTTGTAGTTTCGCCATGTCCGTCTGTCTGTATGTCTGTCTGTCCGCGGCTTAGCTTAAAGACCATTAGTACTGGAAAGCTGTAATTTGGGATGCGTATACATATTTATCACGCCGATAAAGTGGAACCTACAGTAAAATTTTGAAAAAGATTTTTCTCTACGCGTAAAGTGGGGATGATTTTTTTTCTCGTCTATCCCCTAGTGTGGGGTGTCGTTGGATAGGTAATTTAAAAATATTGGGGGTGTGAGAAAACCATTTCTGGATGGGTTCCGTTTGCGAAATATTAAGCTTAAAAGTGTTAATTTTTGTTAGAGTTAAGTGTCAGCGAAACGGTTGTATTTGGAGACATGAAAAAAATCACGGCAGTAGTATACATAACAAAATTAAAAGGAAAACTATCACAGCTAAGTAGGCTTTACAAGTTAACGAGTACAGATCGCGCCAAACTTTTAGTCCCCTCTAAACACGGGGCGATTCGCATCAGCAGGAACAAAATGTATGGGCCGTTCTTGGGAAGAGCAACTTCCGAGCGTACTAGAAGTTTGGCGCGATCTGTATTATTTTAGATAATGGTACGGAACCCATCGTGCGCGAGTCCGATTCGTACTTGGCTGTTTTTTTTTATAGAATTTACCACCACCCGTCGTCGTCGGTAGGTTTACATTACACAGTTTTACAGATTTTTTGTGCATAGCAAATACTTTAGTAAATAAATCATCAAGATATTTCGAGTAATAATAGTAATCAATAGTAATAGTTAAGAATGAGTCAGACATAATTTTCTGTATTGTACAGTGTACGTGTAATGCACGTCGGCTTATAAGGGGCTGTCCATATATTACTTACGTCATCGATTTTTGCCGATTTTCGACCCCTATCCTATCGTCATTATTCTATGACCCCACCCTCTCATAAAACCTATGTAATTTTCGTTATCTGTATTACAACATCAATATTTGTGTATATTTTAAGTCCAGGTTAGTCCTGTCAAATAATTTAAGACGTGTTACACCGAATCGTCACTTTTATCGTGATTATACCTACATAATATAGAGATTTTTTTCATAATTAGGTGTTTTAAGACGCCTTACTTCCTAAAATTAGGATGTAATGTAATTGCATTAATTAATTTTAGAACGCCAGCGGTACGAGTGGAGCGTTGCGTCGGGCGACGCGGAGTTAAAAGCGGCTATGTCCGCGTCACACCACCCCACCCCGCCGAACGCTCCCCTCACACCGCGGGCGTAATCGTTACTTCATTAATATATGTATATTCGTTTACATGAGTCATGAACTTCCCGGTGGGCCGCAGTATGTGGACGACAGAGTTGAGGATGGTAACCATGAACTCCCAGAGCTCGCCGCAAGTCGACTCCGTGATGGATATGTCGGTCAGATCGCCAAATATGTAGTCCACCTTCTTGCCTTCCTTTATAAACTTTTTCATGGTAACCATGCAGTCTTCTACTATTACCTGGAAAATGTAACTTTAATTTTATACGGTTACTTTTTTGGGGTGTAAGATTTAACATTTAAGATTAAATAAAACTACATGCTCTACTGATCATACTAAGCAACTTTCGCATACACCCGATAAAATGGAAATAATCCATACGAAATTGACAGTAGGTACCTTGGTACCGCATTTAAAATTTTTACTCTAAAGTGATTTTTTTTCTTTAAGGCAGTTAGGCAGTTTTTCACGAGCGCGTGATTCTTGGTGGTCGTAACAGTCACTGCTGAAAGCGCGCTATTAAGTTAATTAATAATGAGTTAAGTTCTGATTAATGCAAAATGAGGTACTCAATCTGACCTTATATAATCCGTAATATTACATATTTACATCCGGTAATACCAGAGAGCAATCTCTGGGTAATACAATACAATATAGCTTTATTGTCACACCACAAAAGAAGAAGAAAACAATAACATTTAACTTAAAAATATGATTATGGAAAAGAAATTATGTCTTAATACGATTTTGTGTTTAAAAGCCAAAACCCATGGATGTTAAGATGAGTGAGTTACAAAATATATAGACCAAGAAATCAAAGTATTGAAATGAAAGATTGAAAACACAATATATAAAAATAAATACGCAATAAGCTCATGAAATATGTATTCCGGGCCCCACTGAGTCCGGCGTCAGTTAATATAATACATCCTACTAAGACATACTGAATTGTGATTTCGTCACTGGGGTGTTAATTACACAATGCTCATTCTAAAAAACAAATAATGGGGGATGGAGTATTTGTCCCGATTTTTTTCAAGTGTGGACACTTTTGTGACTGCCCTTTCTTCTCTCAAACATACAAAGATTGCAGTGGGGCCCAAATATATCTCGCTTTAACCAAAACAATATTAAATGGCTGTTTAAAAGAAACATATCTATTGAAAGAAAGAAGAAAAAGGAGACAGTGAATATCGTATGATTTACTTCAAAGTTGGGACTCTTTCTCGTTTCAAGTACATCTCCGCACAACGAGCGCATGTATTTGTTACACGCAGTCATTACAAGCTCATCTATTTCCAACATCCAAACGAATTTCGGTTTCTCCTTTAGTAATTCGTATAAGAGAGCACCGTCGCCACCACCTTAAAAAGTAACCGGGTGAAAATAAAAAAAAAATATGGTCATGAGCGCTAGTAGAAAATTATTCCATGGAATATGCCTTGAGTTTTCCATGTAGATTGGTGCCATGCTACAGAAAAAACAATTTTAAATAAATCATATAGGTACAGTATGTATGACACAACTCAGAATCAAGTTGTTCAATCTGTATGTTAAGGCGATATGCGAAAAAAATACGGGTGTTTCTTTTCTGTTTTTTCCATGAAATATCATGAAATAGACGGAAAATTTTAATAAAATTCTGGTATATGCATTTTGACTATATAATCTAGGTTTTTGAAATTTGAAAACATGTTTGGATAAATTTTCCTAGATAGAAATAATTGTTGAAATGAGGTCTTCAAACACACTTTTTCTCCTCGTTTGACGAATAAGAACCATATACACAACTCAAACATATTTTATTAGGTGTGTTTCAACAATATCTAGAGATTTGACATTTGGAATTTTCCTAGCTATTTTAGTTTTTTGAATAAAAATATAAAACCAACTTTTTTCCCTTTTGCCCTGAATCCGCCCCTCTCGCACTGCGCGATTTTTCGCTTGGAGTGACAGTGACAAAAATAAAATTCGCATAGCCTCTTAACTTAAAAACTAATTATGTTGATCCCAGGATTCACACGGGATGCAGTCACAGTGCACCACCTGGCACCATTGCGCCGGCGCCCATGTGTATTGGTATAGACCACCATAGTTAATGAGACAACTTCAATAATTAAACGAAGGAGTCATTGTTGTAAGATGGAGAACTCTCACCAATTTTTCATTATATATTATGATTTTACATGCAATGGCCAAGAATGATATTAAAGTATGTAATAAGGGCGGTTCAGTGAAACTTAATGTAACCGTCAGATAGTCTATTCGTTATCAAATTAAAATGAGTCTTTTCGCTAAAAACAAGATATTGGCGGAACTAATTTGTGGAGACGCGTCACACGTTTAAAGAAGCCAGATAAAACGGCTAATAATAATAATAATAAAAAGCGTTAGTTTATTTTAATTTATTTATAGCGTTTATTTGAGGCTAGCAAACCGGCCTCAATTTGTAAAAATGCGTACAATTAGCGAAATTAATTTACGGATAGCGATAATCTAATTTGCTCAAATAGGTGCGTATGTTAAGTCAGACTCGTTAATTTTAAGAACATTATAGTACATACGTGTGACTTAAGTAGTCCATTACTGTACGGGGCGTGAGTTAGCGCCCGGGCGTAGCGAGCGGGCCTATTCGCCGTGCAATATGGACTTAAAGTCACGAGTTTCGTATAATTTTTTATAGTACAAGTGCGGAAAATGCCGACTTTACGCACGCGCAGCGTGCGTAAAGTGGGTATTTTACGCACGGTGTGCTATAAAATATTTTAAAGCACGCGTGACTTAAACTCGCACTTAATGTAACGCTTTTAAAAAGTCCACTTAAGGCGCTCTTATCCCAGAAAAGTGACTCACTGTCTTTTTCTTTACGTGTAAGGAGTAAAGAAAATAACCACACTTTTGTACTTTTTCGATGTTTTTATCGGTTTTTAAATTGTTTAAAAATAAGGGATATGTTTATTAAAACCCACTTACGTGGTCGACCTAGAAAATTTAAAGAGCAATATTACCAGATATGTTTCGTTAATAAAAGAGTGGAATTATGGAAATGGCATGATTTGAAAGGTCTTATTACATGCTGTGTTCGTGAATTATTTCTATCGAGCAAAGTTTATCTGATCGTGTAACACATGCGTGGAAGACCTAGATAAAGGTTCGAACTATATTGTGTATTTTTTTTTTAAGTTTTAGACGATATTGGAAAGTTCTATTTGACTTTGAAATTACTGATTTTGGGATAAGAGCGCCTTAAGTATTCCATTATTGCACGGCGTGAGTTAGCACCCGAGAGTAGCGAGGAGCACTAAACGCCGTACAATAAACTTAATCACGGAAAAGCGAGTTTAGGTCACACTGTGCTAGAAAGATTATGAAGCATCCTCTACAGCCTTTGGTGATATTGCAGATAGATAAGACAATTGAGTGTCTTGATTTATCGTGAAATTCGCTCCTAACCCACCACGGGGCATCTCTGGAAGCTGTTACTAGTTTTGCCAAATCGTCGCAAGACGAGAAAATAAGTTTTCTCCTATATGTATGGACATATGCAGGAATTATAAAAAATATATTACCGAGGATCACAATTTCTTTGCCTTCGTAGCTTTCTTTCTCTCTTTGAATTAGAGTTTCAGTATAAATGAGATCAGCCTCAGAAATATCTGTAAACAAAGTTACGTTATTTATAAAATATTGATGTAAATAATTTAATTTTATAAAATGGACGAGGCTGGGATTGGTTAAAGAGTAAGGCAAGTTAGGTTTGGCTTATCAATCATCAGGTGTTAAGATGAAGTTGCGGAAGCCGAAAACTGGCGATACTAACTCGTCCATACGAACAAAAAATATCGAGAAAAAAGAATCCGGTGTTTCATACATTTTGGTCGGGTAGCTTTTCTATGGAACAGCTGATTTTTTTTTCGTGATTCGATTGTTGTCCCCATAGTAAAAGTTTTTCGTATAGACGAGTAAGTACTAACGCCAGAATACAACTTTCGCAACTTCGTGAAAACACAGATTAGTAACAAGTATAACAGAGTAAATCATAGATGTATCTCATAAGATCGCTAATGATGCGAATAAAATGAAAAATACATATATTGCCTTTATCAGCTTGTTTTTTCGTTTTTTATATATAATTATACAACGTGTAACAGAAAGGTGTAACCATATTTGAAGAGCTTATTCAGTCAATGGTATAGAACAATTTTTACTATGGAACAAAACCTGTATCTCGAAAAAACAAAAGTACTGTTTCATAGAAAAACGCAATGCCGCTCGGCCGAAATGCATGGAAGGGCAGATTTTTTTTTTGAGATTTCAGGGTAGGCTCCATAGTAAAAGTTGTTCTATACCATTGACTGAATAAGCTCTTTAAATATGGTTACACCTTTCTGTTACACGTTGTATAGGTAAATACACATAAAAGAAACACAATTATTGTAGAATAACATAATATAGTCCAAGATATATTTCGGGCCCCGATTAATCCAACTGATGCCGGGCCCAGTGGGGCCCGAAATATATCTTACCTATGTAATTATATATAAAAAACGAAAAAAGTGTAACAGAGATTGTACGAGCCAAATCGTACATTTTACTGCATTTAAGCGTTTTACGGCACTAGCCTAATTTTGACGCAACACGAGTCAGTTCGGTTACGGCAACAAGGCCAACAACGCGTGCTCTCCCACCATCTCATAACATCAAATCATAAAATCAATCAAGTGAATAAACAACAATCATTAACTATATTCTCGAGTATTAATCATCATTTATCAAGACATCCGTACAAACCGGAACAGAGATTATACTTAGACGATAAACTCACAATTTCACAAATGTTAACTAGGCCCGTAACCAGGGGTACGCAGGGCAGGTTTATTAGCCTGGTCTGGAAAATGTTGAGCCTGCCCTAGCCGCTAGCCAGAGCTTAGAGTCAAATACATTCTATAAAATCTAGGCTCCGAAAAATATTGACAGATTAAGGCGAATGGATACGCCAACTGCAATTTGGACCTGTCTTTGAAGGCCTACTCCTCCCACACGGGTGGTCCAAAAACTTTCATAAAAATATATGATAGGCATTATAGAGTCAAAAACAAATTTTAAATTTCATAAACTTTTTTTCTATTGTAAGTTTTGACAAAAAAAATCGAAAGTCATCGAAAGTTTCACATGATTAACACAAGAATTCTCTTACTCCTTCCAAACGCCTAAAGCGATTTTAATTATTATTTCATCAAATTATAGGAAATTTTTAGATCTAAAAAATTTTAGTTCAAATTTTTTTTCCGTTCATGGCGTCCATGTGAAAAGTATTATTTTCTCCTATTTTGCGCTAGCCGGAGACTCAGTGGTTGTCGTAACAGCCACTTTCAAGGCACGCTGAAATGAACATTATTTCAATGTCGTTTCCGTTGATATTTGTACCGACACACATCGAGTTGCTTATTTAGCGTGGTAATACGCCTTAAGTACTAGACAAAAATGAAATCAACGCGGGCGAAGCCGCAGCCAAAAGCTGGTAGTAGATAATTTCAGCTTTCAGCTTGGCCTAATTATTTCTGAGGCTGTCTTGATAACACAGATATTAGCATCAGAAACGGATCCTAAGAAATTTAATTCATGGTTAACAAAGGTATTAAGAATATAGTAGACTTTCAACAATAGCCTGTCAATATAGAAATTATGGTATTTTCTCGTACGATCCTTGAATTAGGGTAGTATATTGTATAGATAGACAAATAATTGTTAAAATACGATAATTATCGTACGAAATCCAATTCTATTAATGCACACAAGAAAAAAGTGCATGTACAGCATGCTAAACGAACTTCGTGTCGTGAACGCCCGCCTAACATCGACTGACAGTAAGATAGCATATTAAGGCGCTCTTATCCCAGAAGAGTGACTCTCTGTCTTTTTCTTTACGTGTAAGGAGTAAAGAAAATAACCACACTTTTGTACTTTTTCGTTGTTTTTATCGGTTTTTAAATTGTTTAAAAATAAGGGATATGTTTATTAAAACCCACTTACGTGGTCGACCTAGAAAATTTAAAGAGCAATATTACCAGATATGTTTCGTTAATAAAAGAGTGGAATTATGGAAATGGCATGATTTGAAAGGTCTTATTACATGCTGTATTCGTGAATTATTTCTATCGAGCAAAGTTTATCTGATCGTGTAACACATGCGTGGAAGACCTAGATAAAGGTTCGAACTATATTGCGTATTTTTTTTTGAAGTTTTAGACTATATTTAAAAGTTCTATTTGACTTTGAAATTACTGATTTTGGGATAAGAGCGCCTTAATTACATGTGTCGTAGGCTTATGAAAAAAAACTTTAGTATTTCAGGTTTATGATGAGATTAAGTAATAATTTTGTCTTCTTTCGGTTTTTGATCAAAAACCTGCGACATATTCAAATTAAACATAAGCGAAAGAAATGGCATGTAACTGTACAGAACGAGGCCTCGAATGTGGCTTATCGGAGGTTGGATAAACTAGCAACTAATGAAATAACTGGATAACTTACTCTGCAAAGTATCTAGCAACAACATATTGCCCAAAGTTTTAGAATGAACAATTTGCACTCTCTGAAAGGGTGACTGTTCATCGAATAGAACTTCGTCAACATTAAATTTCTGTAGTCTTTCATCTGAAACATCTGAAAAGCAATTTTAACAAATGAATATTATTAAAAAAAAATACTATGAAAATCTACGGTGGAATAACCGAATAAATTATGATTTACTTGTACTAAACTACATTAACCTCCCGTGAACAAGATGAATAAAAGTTGCATGTGGAACTACGTGGGGTCTCTCCGACCCCATACAATCAGTAGCTAGGAAATAGTTTTTATTGATTTATTATCTGTAGAGTTTTTTAACCACTTAGTTTTAAGATATTTAATATTAACCCAAAATTGTGAAATACATTAATCTTTAAAATTTTTAAAGGAAGCTCTTTTTCGCACAGTTTTGACTATAATAAATTATTTTAAAAGCTTTCATTTATAAGGTTTAGGTATTAAGGGACACATACATAAGTTAATTACAACTTAGCAACTTTTATCAGTACAAAAGGTAGGCGTCTTCATGACTCTCACCCATCATCTTATCAAGCTCACAGCAACGCCTCTAATCTGTTTGTATGCACGTCTGTTCGCGGCGCTTACGTTGAGGCCAATGTAGGTAGTGCTACTAGTGAGCGATGGTGGACGACTCAATTCATTTATAGTCAAATTAATTGATTGGGATGTACTACATTTAAAAATTACATCGATATTTTTATTCGATGCAATACATCGAGACTCTGCATCGATGTTTTCCGATGTATCGGTTAGCAACATCGATGTTTTCTCTACATCGAGTACATACTTTTGTGTTGTTTTTGAAAAAGTAAAATAAATATATATATTTCGAAATTATTTATTATAAAATTCATTTCCAATGTTCTGTTGGAAGACTCTGCAAAAACAAAAGTTACAACCTAATAAATAATAAGTAAATTCATTTATATATTTATATATCAGTAATTAATATGATAATAAATATTTGTTAAAACATGATTATACAGTCTACAATACTAAAAAAGTAGATTCAACCTAATATGATGACCTCACTTCCTGTAAACACTAAAATACTTGATAATTGGGTCAAAAGCACGAAAAAATGTGTTTTTTGATCTATTTATTTCAAAAACCAGACAAAAGTTGCACGTTGAAGTTTAAAAACGACCGAATTCGCTTAGGTTAAATTATGTTAAGGTGTGTTAATTCGAAAACCATTACGAGATTTAGGTTAAATAAGCCGTATTTTAGTACTTGTGGTCTACAAAAACTTCATGATGATGAATATTTTTACGAAAAAGCTGCAACTTCTATTTGCCTTCGTGTGACGTCACTTGATAAATGGCTGTTTCGAAATGTGTCCTTTGCTATCAAGATAAATTTATAATAATTTGCTTCCGACTGATTTGACAGCTGGATGACAGATGCGTAGACGGACAGACCACTTTTTTTACTACACATCACAATCAGTATAATGTCCAAAATTCTCAAGTGACGTCATATCGGACAATTCTTTAAAAAATCATAAAAAAATAATGGTTGATTTATATACCAAAATAATGAAAACTACGTCCTAAAATTACGTAAATTCTCTAAAAAAAATTATAAAAACAACTTTTAGAAATTAAGCTATGGGAATTACCTGGTTATCATTGATTCGATGTTTTATGAGACTACATCGATGCATAGAGTAGTTAAATAGATTTTCGAAACATCGTATAGATTCAATGTATCGAATTGTAAACATCGAGTGAATTCAATGCATCGATGTATATCGAGTTGCTTTTTTTGACAAAACGGTTAAACCATTTTGTAAGTTGAACGTTCGCTTATACAGGGTGGAAAAAGTTCAAGGGCCCTGGATGGGAACTACCTTAAGTCCTTTAGTTAGCTCATTTTACGGAAAGGAAACATTCCTTTATTTTTTAAAAGAAACAAAACTGCATTCAAAGATCTTCTAAAATTCGCTTGTCTCACCCGGGAATCGAAACAACGATTTTTTCATTTTTTTTTCATTTCAAAGACCAAATGTTTATTAGAGAAATTTAATTCTGAACAATAATCCTACCGATTTATATAATAAAATAGCGAGGGTTTATTTTTTTAATTTTTAGGTGGTTCGATGCCCGGGTGAGGCAAGAGAATTTTAGAAGATCTTTGAATGCAGTTTTGTTTCTTTTAAAAAATAAAGGAATGTTTCCTTTCAGTAAAATAAGCTAACTAAAGGATTTAAGGTAGCTCCCCTACAGGGCCCTTAAATTTTTTCCACCCTGTATAACCACTATAGGGTCTATCTAATCGCTGCTGCCGTCATCGTTGGTAAAACCAAAACCAAATTTCTTCCTCGGCCCGCAGGCACCACCTACTGTTGAAGCCAAGGGCGGATCCAGGATTTGATTTTGGGGGAGGGGGCATTCTGACAAGGTTTATCACAAAGTAAAAACAACGGAAGTTTCTAGGTGCCTTAAGCCTTGCTGTCTAAAAGTGCACCCAAATCGAATCAATGGTCGAAACAGCTAGCGCTCCGTGTGAAGAAACTGCGCTACCGCCCAATGATCGTGAAAACGCTACCCAGTTAACGTCTTAACATCTAAGCCTCAAGCGCGCGCTTCAGTTTTACCCCCGCTGATGCCGACGAGTTCCGCTTTGTACAACAGTGAATAACACGGCTCACCAACGAGGAGGGAGTGAAGGGTTCTCGTACTCACTTCCTTCCGAACGAAGCCTCAAGACTGCAATCCGCGGGCTCCCCGCGAACACCGAGCCGGAAGAGCTGACGGACCTAGCGTTCGAGGTCGAATACTGCAAGACGATGAGGGCGAGAGCGCTCAGTTCAAGAGGACACCCTACCTGACGCCGTCGGCAGTATATGAGATCACCGAACTCATGTACTTGCCCGGTATCAAATTCAAAGTCGAAGCCTGGAGGGGGAAGCAGGAGTCGGCGCAATGCCACAAGTTCCGGCAGTTCCGGCACACCTCTCCCACAACCAAGCAAGTATCCAAGGGGGGGGGGGGGATAGTTGGGATGTATCCCCCCCCAAAATCTAGGGTAACATACACGGGACCGGACAAATTTAAATTTGGCGGCATGATTGGTAAAAAAACATCAATGAAGGGGGAGTACAACCTGTGGTGAGTGGAAGAATATATATATAGAAACGAAACCAGTATGCAGGATTGACGCCAGATCTTGATACTATACTTGATGCAATGGTTGCGAGCGTGAACAGTAAAACTTATAAAGTAAGTACTAGCTTCTTCTGACAATATCCCAAAAAAAGCAATAAGGACGAAATTCTCCGTAAAACTTAACTACCTAATCTGGGGCAGCGAGACCCCCAACAAGAGAGGTGAGGACCTAGTATCTTATCTTTTCTCGACTAATCTTACGGTCCTTAATAAGGGCTCTAAACCAACTTTTGTTACCTCCAGATTTCAAACAATAGTAGACATCACCCTAGCCACGGAGACGGCCGCAAAGCTAGTTACCGAATGGCATGTGTCTGAGGAGCCCTCTTTCTCGGACCACAGGCGAATCTGCTACAAACTAGGTGTCCACGCAGAAAGACCCCTACCTAGACGTAACCCGAGAAAAACGAACATCGCAAGGTACAAGGGTCTTCTGAAAGAAGAACTGCGGAAGATGAACTTTCAGGATATGAGGACATCAGCTAGCAACATTGAAGCCAATGTTAAAATACTAACAAAAAGCATTAACACATGTTACCAAAAGGCCTGCCCACTAGTGACGCAATCTTCCGAAAATTCGAAATGTCACTGGTGGGGACCTGAACTCGAACGGCTCCGGCATAAGTCCAGGCGCTTATTCAACAGAGCCATGAACACCAGAAACGAGGCAGATTGGGACGAGTACAGACAAGCCCAATCATTCTATAAAAAGCGTATCAGGATTAGGAGATGCGAATCCTGGCGCCGTTTCTGTGAGAACATCGAATCAAACAACGAAGCTGCCAGGGTACGCAAGGTCCTATCGAAAGACCAAGATCGCAACCTAGGCTCGCTTAAGAAACAAGACAACACCTATACTAACACAGACAACGAGACCTGTGAAGTACTACTTCAGACGCACTTCCCAGGTTGCAGCATCTCAGACGAATGCAACTGGGAGGAAACAACAAGTAGAATACCAAATGAGCAGGACTGGAAAACAGCCGGGACCGTGGTCGATATTGACAAGACCACCTGGGCCGTCAACAGCTTCCTTCCTTTTAAATCGGCAGGGCTGGATGGCATATTCCCCGCTCTCTTAAGATGGGGAATTGAGTACCTAGCAGAGCCGCTGGCAGACATCCTGAAAGCATGTCTTGCACACAGCTACATACCGTACGACTGGAGGGAAGTCAAAGTCATTTTCTTGCCCAAACCAGGTAGAAGTGACTACACTGAAGCAAAAGCCTTCAGACCCATCAGTCTTACATCCTTTCTTCTTAAGACCCTCGAAAGGCTATGCGACAGGCATATCAGAGATGGAGCTCTAAAGAAGAAAACGTTACACCCGAACCAACACGCCTACAGTTCGGGTAAATCAACGGAGTCGGCTCTGCATAACGTAGTGAAAAGAATCGAGAGCGCTCTAAACACAAAAGAATCAACGCTAGGCGCCTTTATCGATATCGAGGGTGCCTTTGACAAAACTAGATTCACAAACATCAACCATGCCCTTCTCAAGTATGATGTCGAACCAACACTACGCGGGTGGATAGACAACATGCTTAAGCTGAGAGCTGTGCAACTAAGTGTGAATGGCACTACCAGAGCTGTGGTTGCTAAAGGCTGCCCACAAGGAGGCGTCCTATCACCGCTGCTCTGGAACATCGTGGCAGACGATCTAATCCGACGCCTCAACGAGAGGTGCTATCACACGATAGGCTATGCCGACGACCTTGCTATTCTCATCAATGGGAAATTCGAAGGAACACTCTGCGAGTTAATGCAGAGTGCTTTCAAAGTCGTTGAAAAATGGTGCGAAGAGTACCAACTAACAGTGAACCCGAAAAAAACCGAGTTAGTCCTGTTCACCAATAAGAGAAAACTGGCGAACATGAGACTACCGAAACTTTTCGGCACTGAACTAACCATATCAACTGAAGTCAAATACCTAGGAATGATACTTGACAACAAGTTGAATTGGACAAAACACATGAACAACAAACTGAAAAAGGGAACCATAGCACTATGGCAGTGCAAACGCATGATGGGCAAAAAATGGGGACTACGCCCAAACATAATGCTATGGCTATACAAAGCAGTGATAAGACCAATGGTCTCGTACGGTGCCGTCGTCTGGTGGCCTAGGACGGACGCCGGCTATGTACAGAAAGAACTGGAAAAATTTCAAAGGCATGCTTGCATGCTTACCACAAGCTGCATGCGAACCACGGCATCCGCGGCCCTTGAGACCATCTTGGACGTCCCACCGCTACACCTGTTTACACAACAGGAGGCGGCGGTTGCAGCGTTCAGACTCAGGGCGGCTGGACAGTGGAAAAGCGATGACAGGGCACCACACACGCGCATTCTTGAGTTGGCCGTGTCCCACCAACCCATGATGGACGCACCGTGTGACAGAATACCTAAAAAGCATGTCTTTAATAGACAGTACAACGTCCAACTATTTGAGGAAACAGCAGATCACTCTAATATCCATGAGGTAAGGATATATACGGATGGATCCAAAACAAAGGTGGGTACCGGGGCCGGAGCGTACTCAGCTGAACTTAACATTCATTGGTCAGCAGCCTTGGGTAAGCACAACACGATTTTCCAAGCGGAATGCGTAGGAATTATCCTGGCCACAAGCGCGGTGCTCAGAAGGGAAGTTAAAGGCCTCAACATTCGTATACTTTCTGACAGCACGGCGGTACTACGAGCCCTAAGCAAGACTATTGTTAACTCTGGGCTAATACTACAGTGTCTAAATCGACTGGAAGAGGTAAGTCGACACAATAAAGTCACCCTCCAGTGGATAAAAGGACACAGCGGATCGCTGGGCAATGATGCGGCAGATGAACTGGCAAAGGAAGGTGCAAAAATGGAACCGGTAGGTGCTGAGCCACTGGTTCCCTTGCCCTTTAACCAGATACGAACCTGGCTGCGTGAGAGAACCAGCTCTCAACATGCTGAGCGATGGGCAAGTATGGCAACTTGTAGACAGACGAAAGCGGTTCTACCAACCGTGGACCGTCGCCTGACAAAGAAACTACTTCGTCTCAATAGGCTGAACCTTCGCATGATGGTAGGGCTAATTACGGGACATTGTAACCTCAACAGACATTTCTATAATATAGGTCTGACGGACAGTCCTCTATGCAGAGCTTGTATGGAGACCGAAGAAACGCCGACCCACGTGACGATAGACTGCGTAGGCGTCAGCACACAACGGGCTAAGATCCTCGGTGAACCGGGGACGCTTCGCCAATCCTGTGGCGACCTAGGCCGCCTCTTGGGATTCTGGCGAGAACTGGGCTGGCTGGAATAGCCGGCTCCACACTTTCCACGCACAAAGGTCCAAGTAAGAGACTAGGTGCGGAAACCGAGCCCACCAAGAAGAAGAAGAAGAACTACCTAATCTCCGGGATGAGAGTAGTATGGTTTTAACAGAACCACCCTGCTGCACGCCGTGCGCCCGTCTACCATGCCGTGTAGGATTTTCGAAGCCTTATTAATTTTTCAATGCATGTGCTCGTAAAGGCCCACTTTTTATGCATCAAAACCAAACAGAAAGTCGATTATTTTGCCCTAGGGCTTTATTATTATTATTGTTTTTAATTTATTTACAATAGTTGGCTAACCTGCAGCCTTTCCTGTGTACTATAAATGTCATAATTTTTTTTCCACTGTTTAACGGCTCTGGATACAGTCCTTTTGAGCCAATTACAATTTAAAGTTCACAAAATTATATTTGTTTTATTTCCTCACACTATGCATTGAAAAACGTAGTATGATACACGGGCGTAAGAGCAATAAATTACTCGGTTACGTTTAAAACACTCGCTACGCTCGTGTTTTAAATCGTCCTCGTAATTTATTCCTTTGCGCCCTTGTAGCATAAACTACTATTAATTGAAGAGTATGTGTTCCAATTTTCGAGTCGATCAACTCCCCATTTCACTCTCTTAGGGGTGGAAAGAACCCAAATACGATCATCTTATCGACGCCTGTTGAGGAGTTTCATTGAACCTGTCAGGACCTCATCATCAGAACTTAGAAATTTGTCCTAAATTACGCCATGAGACCTATCCACAAGTTCCTCAACCATTTCTAGACAGCTGAGATTTGCTTGAGGTAGACATACAGACAGACAGACGGATAAACGGGCGGCAGTAGAGGCTTAGAGATAACACGATACACGTGTACACTTTACTTGACTACAAAATTTAGTGAATGTAGAACTTGAACACAAAATGTCATCCCCCTTTTCAGCCCCTTAACACCGAGATATGTTGCGTTAGTTTCCAACCATAATAATAAATAAATAATTAATTTAACGCACACAAGAAAAAGTGCATGTGCAGCATGCTTGCCAACAATCATAGCTAAAAGTTCTTCAAGTCGTGAACGCCCGCCTAACATTGACAGCAGTATAGCATATTATTACATGTCGCAGGCTTCGACCAAAATAAAATAAATGGAGGGGCCACAGCGTACAGATTTTTGAAGTTTGTAAAGTGAGCGCCGGCTCTCACTTCATCTCAGTTGGTCTCTGTTAGAAGAGTGACAAGTACGCTTATTATTAAATGTCATCCAAATAACTGACGAAAAAATGCCTTCTTGTGCATTTCCAAAGTGCAAAAAGCAAAATAAAGACTTACAATTAGGTATTGAAGTATAGTATATATCCAATTGCTTAGACTCGTTATGAGTGAGCAAATTGTAAAGACAAGGCCCGTCCATTCATTTTATTTTGGTCGAAGGTCGCAGGTTTATGAAGAAATCAGGTTTTTGATCAAGAACAGGAGGATGAAAAAATTATTACCTACTTTATGTTATCACTTTAACCTGCAAAAATACTTAATTATGTACTTTTCTGAAATAAATTCATTCACTTATGATAAACTTCGGAAAATCCAGTTATTAATTTTCAGGATTAGTTTTATGATAAAATCAATGTATAAAGCATAGACTGATTTAGTTCTATGATAAAACCAATGTTAGTTGCTTTAAATAAAGCAATTGAAGACAATAAAAAATGATTTATTTCTTATAATTTTACAAACATTTAACACATAATAATATTAGTCCTCCGCTAAAAGAGGTTGCACCAAGAAATCTTAAATATAATTAATTAGTTTTTTTGTTTAATCTTATGTTACATAAATAAAAAAAAAACATTACTAATAATTTTACATACATCTAAATGTAATATTGTAATAATCTTAATCATAATCAATATTGGTTTTCCACTAATTGTGGTTGCATTGCAATTTTTATCTACTCCCATACTGAAATAAGGTAATTGCAACATCAAAAGCAGTTTTATAAGTACCTACGTTACCTACGTTGTTTATCCTTGATTTACTTCGCTTTTTGCACACTGTGCCAAAAGCGACGTAAATCAAGCATGTATTCAGACTTCAATGACTGACATAATCTTTTTAACAACTGATGATGATGATGATTCATCCGACCGAGTTCGGTCACGGCGACTGTTGCGGCTGCTTGTTTGTGATAGTGCGGTTGCACAGGCTACATGTAAGCTTTCCATTGTAGTAGTTGTATCGTATGGCAGCTGGTGAACTACATCGGAGTTCATCACGTCTGGCGTCAAGAGCAGCTCTTCGTTTAGCCTCGAACACGAAGATGTTAGTGTTGAACAACTATACTTACATTAAAGATGAAATCTGTGATTTTCCATATTTTATCAACATACCTATCAGCCCCTGGGTTGATGAGCAAGATTTCGTTTTTTAATTTATTAGGGAGGTACTAAAATATATGCATGTGCAAAACAGAACCTTTTTGATGCCAAAGATGTGTTGATACAACCCAATATGGCAAGTGCCCTTACTGTGAAGTATATTCTACTACTGGCAATTATATAAAACAGACAATGGTTGAAGTGTTGTTTTTCATTACCATTATTTTGTATAATATCTTTATATTTAATATAATATATTAGGTTAAAATATTCTTGGGTTTTATTAACAAAAACTGGCAAAGTGTAAATTTATAATAGTTTTATTAATCATCAAACATTTCAAACAAGCAAAAAATCTTGATACAGCGTCTAACAAAGAACTTCGAAACAAATGTAATAATACTATATTGACGTTAATTCTTCGCTTAAAAACTAAACTATAGGAAACATGTAACACAGTTTCATTTGGACGATACTTGGGCCTCTGTTTTGAACGTAGCCTCATGTCGATTGAGATTAGCACTCTATCAGTACTGACTAATAATATGGCATTTATATGACTAAGATTAGTTGTGTATGCTATGTTCGAGGAACAAATGGTGTACTCTTTGGTGAAGGGGTGTTGTTAAGCATCACCCTGGTTGGTGTTCTTGAAGGATATCTGGTAAAAGATCCAGTCTTCCAGGAAGGACGGGACGAAGGCTTTGCTCTTCGTGAACCGCACCGCTGGCTTCAGTTTTATAAGTTCTTGCTCATACAGTTCAAGAGACTCCGGACAGGTGGCGCCATTGCCCTGCAAGAAATAATCCATCATATTATGTTAGTTTCCATTATCAAAGGGTTACTTCCGTCGTCGGTTGAAAGTTTACAGAGTTTTACAGTTGGTTTGTGTATAATATAACAGGAGAAAGAGCTCAGTCGGTAGGAAGCTGGGCTCTCTATCTTGAGACCCGGGATCGACTTCTGCCGGTTGAGCATGCATCAATAGGTTTTTCGGAATTTATGTGCATAGTATTTGTATACTTGCCACTTTCTGACAATGAAAGAAAACACTCCGAAGGTAAACCTGCATGCCCTAAAAAGCGTGTATTTTGCTAATACGTGATAATGCTCAGCCTCTATCACGTGGGGACGTCAAAATCGTCAGTGAAAAAGAGTTTTACACCTTCTCGAGGATATTACTTCGTACTTTTTAGGGTTCCGTAATTTTTATATAGTTTACCACCGTCGTCGGTAGGTTTACATTACAGTTTTACAGATATTTTGTACATAACGAATACGTTAGTAAATAAATCATCAAGATATTTCGAGTCATAATAGTAATCAATAGTAATAGTTATGAATGAGTCAGACATAATTTTCTTCATCCCTGTATTGTACAGTGTACGTGTAATGCACATCGGCTTATAAGGGACTGTCCATATTACGTCATCGATTTTTGCCGATTTTCGACCTCCCCTACAATCATATTATTGTCAGTGTTGCCATCTTAGCTACTTTGTAGCTAGATCTAGCAACTTTTAGGGTTATTTAGCTACTAAAATTGTTGAAAGTTTCATACACTTGGCTACTTTTTGAGGACTGAAGCTCCAAACATTTAGCTACTTTAGGTGGTAAAATTAACCAATCTGGCTACTTTGTGAGCTATATTTAGCTACAAGCGCTTGGCCGTAGATGGCAACACTGATTATCGTCATTATCCAATGACCCTCCCACCCTCTCATAAAACTGATGTAATTTTCGTTATCTGTATTACAAAATCAATATTGTTGTTAGTTTTTTCTTTTGGTAAGACCCCCATTATTGCCATCTATGCTCATATTACCACAGATAACATATTACCGTCATCCCGCAAACCAGACCCCCCCCCCCATCTCTAATTTCAAATGATGTATTTAATATATGGACGGCCGGCCCTTTAGCTAAGGTAATGAAAACCAACGTCTGACGTCATCAAATTTTCCCGGGAGTCTAGTCACCTCGCATCAAGATGGCTTTCAGCTCAACCGACGAAGTCTGAGAATTGCCAAGGACAGTCTCCTGTCGGTCGGTAGGACGCCGCGCCAGTGTCTCAATCTTGGGAGCCAAGGGCCTCTTTAGTGTCGATTCAGTGTAGCACGATTTAACTTGTTTGACAGGTCTAAACTTAATTTAAGCGTACTGTCTTTTTATTTCCGTATCGAAAAGACAAGGACAGGATGCTTAAAATAAGGTTAGTCTTGTCAAATAAGTTGAGACGTGTTACACCGAATCGACACAATTGTCTAACTTAAACATCTATAACATTTATTATATATTGTATCACTTTTTATTGATTGTTTAAATAATTTTACTTTTAAATGTATCATGATGGCTAGAAATGACGGGACACATCATGTAGAAGTTAGACAATAAGGCCCCTAGGAGGAATCCCGGCGATCCAGCATGCACCAATAAGTTTTTCTAAATTTATTTGCATTTGAGTACATAACACTGACGATGGAGGAAAATTGTCGAATTAAACTTGGCTGTAAAGTGTCTTTTTGTGTCCGCAGTACGGCATTTTATTATTGTGTCTTTAATTAGACCTCAAATTTTTAATTTACTGGACTATTCCTGGGTCCGCCCATTTTGTCTCAGGCGTTAAAAGATCAGTAATTTCTTTTAAATATATAGATTTTTTTTCATAAAAGCATCGAATAAATTAGGTGTTTTAAGACGCCTTACTTCCTAAATTTAGGATGTAATGAAATTGCATTAATTAATTTTAGAACGCCAGCGGTACGAGAGGAGCGTCGCGTCGGGCGACGCGGAGTTAAAAGTGGCTCTGTCCGCGTCACACCACCCCACCCCGCCGAACGCTCCCCTCACACCGCGGGCGATCCGCCAATTGTATGGTTTATCCATAGGATTCTTTAAAAGCCTGTAGTGTAATCGCTGCTTCATTAATATATATTCGTTTACATGAGTCATGAACTTCCCGGTGGGCCGCAGTATCTGGAAGGCAGAGTTGAGGATGGTAATCATGAACTCCCAGAGCTCGCCGCAAGCCGACTCCGAGATGGGTATGTCGGTCAGATCGCCGAATATGTAGTCCACCTTCTTGCCTTCCTTTATGAACTTATTCACGGTGAGCATGCAGTCTTCTACTATTATCTGGAAAATTTAAATTTAATTTTATACGGTTACTTTTTTGAGGTCTAAGATCTAACATTCAAGATAAAATAAAACTATATGCTCTACTGATCATACTGAGCAACTTTCGCATTCACCCGATAAAACAGAAAAAATCCATACAAAATTACCGCATTTACAGTACTGCATTTAAAATTTTTACTCGAAGTGATTTTTTTCTTTAAGCTGGCACGTCTTTTTTCAACTCGTTGGATATGAATAGGTAGGTTATGGGGTGATATTTAAGGGTCCGTATAAGGTCAGATGCACAACTTCAAATGACCATTTCACATTGTGTAACTTGGTCAATCGTTATAATAAAAATAATACAGATAGTGGACTATATGGCTGATTTAAACATTTTAGGAAAAACGCAAAAGCTTTAAGTTCGCTCGATAGAAAAAAAATGCGAAAATACCTCTAAATTTCATGTTTTTCGACTGTTAAAGGGCCTTCCTTAAATTATACAGCCTCGAAATTTGTATTCAAAATAAGGGACCAATAACCCCGTCTAAACATTTTGGAATATTTTAATAATCTCATCTAGAAGCCGAGTAATTAAATAAAAAGGCAGTTTTTCATAAGCGCGTGTTTCTTGGTGGTCGTGACACGGCTAAAAGCGCGCTATTTTAAACTAAAAAGAAACGTCATAGAGTTCAGTTCTGATTGATGCAAAATGAGGTACTCAATCTGACCTTATATGCACCCTTAATATTACCTATTTACATCCGGTAATACCAGAGAGCAATCTCTGGGTAATACAATACAATATAGCTTTATTGTCACACCACAAAACAAGAAGAAAACAATAACATTTAACTTAAAAATATGATTATGGTAAAAAGATTATGTCTTAATACAATTTTGTGTTTAAAAGCCAAAACCCATGGATGTTAAGATGAGTGAGTTACAAAATATATAGACCAAGATTTCAAAGTAGATTGTGAAAGATTGAAAACACAATACAGTGTGTCCCTCGTACCAGTGCACATCCGAAAGTGGGTGAAACTAGATTTAAATATATCGACAAAAACAAAGAAAAATTTTATTTTTTTTTATCTTGAAAAAATACTCCACCTGTATCTTTGTATGGGACGCGAGCGCAGTGCCTTTGGTTAACCGCTCGTAGAAAATATTGTATTTATGATAGAACGTTGTATTTTTTTTGTTAGAAAGATAATGGAATAGGCAATGATAAATAGGAATAAAAGTACAGTAAAACGGGGACATTATTTTGAAAAAATTGACTATTACTGAAAAAAAGACGGAAAAATTAAAGAAATAATCTTTTAGGATATTATTTTTATGGTAATAGTGGTCGATTATGTTTTGTTTTTGATTTGGTATGCAACGTCTATTCTTAAGGATTATAACAGTTTTATTTCATTGCATTACTCGCGATAGATCAAAAGTAGATCCAAAGTACTCCATGGTAGGCAAAAAAAAAAATTAAAAACGTAAATTTATAAAACAAAGATTTTCTAAAAAAAAAAAATTTTTTTGTCGATAAAATAAGGTCTAGTTTCACCCCTTTTCGGATGTGCACTTATGTACACGATGTACACGAGGGACACACTGTATATAAAAGTAAATACGAAATAAGCTCATGATGATATATTCCAGGCCCTACTGAGTCCGGCGTCAATAATACATTCTACTAAGACATACTGAACGTTGATTTCGTCACTGGGGTGTTAATTACACAATGCTCATTCTAAAAAACAAATAATGGGGGATGGAGTATTTGTCCAGATTTTTTTCAAGTGTGGACACTTTTGTGACTGCCCTTTTTTCTCCCAAACATACAAAGATTGCAGTGGGGCCCACCCAAACTATATCTTGCTTTAATCAAAACTATATTAAAAGGCTACTTAAAAGAAAAATATTTATTGATTAAAACACAGACTGAGATTTTTTCAAGATCACTAACAAACATTTTAGGAGAAAGCTTATCGTGTGTATTTTAAGGTGAGTAATTTCATGTTTGTTAATTAACTATGAGTCTTTGTTACCTTTTCGTTACCAATATTTAAATATATATACATTTAAAAAAGAAATATACAAAGTGACTTTTTGATCATCGTCCAAATTCATACTAGAGGCTTGGTAAGTGATCAGCATCATGAAACGATAAAAAATTTTGTGAAATTCGTATAATAAAATGTCGACTTCCCATAGTAACTCGCTCCCAGTCTTGAGTGAATCATTATGGGGAGTCGAAATTTCATTTCATGAATTTTACAAAAATCGTTATTGGTTCATGATGCTGATCACTTACCAAGGCTCAAGTATGAATTTGGACGATGTTCACAAATTCACCGTGTATATATATATATTTTTTTTTTTAAATATAAAATTAGAATTGTTTCTCTAAAACACAGCTTACACGTTATCAAGGCAGCTAGACAAAGGTCTGTCGGTGGAGTCCTTGAGCCTTGAAGTTTCATTTTATTTATTACATTTGTGCACATTTACAGAAAAAGTATAAAACTAAACTACTTAAAAAACATTGTGTGCAAGGCGGCAGTTATTGCTAGTAGCAATATCTTCCAGGCAACCTTGGGGTGAAAGAAAGATATATTAATGAAATTATGCGAGGGTAGTGTAAATGATAATTGATAATAAATAATGATTGAATGCAAAATGCTACTATTTTATTTAAATATATAAATTAACATTGTATCATTGCAGTATAGAAACGCAGAAAGAAAAGTAAATCTGGATGTGAGGAGCTCTGAACCGGGAATCGAACAATCGCCCGGCAAGCGAGAGGTCCCGGGTTCGATTCCCGGTTCAGAGCTCCTCACATCCAGATTTACTTTTCTTTCTGCGTTTCTATACTGCAATGATATAATGTAAATTTATATCTACTTGCGATGGATAAATCGCCATGTGTTCAAACATAGAAATTTATCTCTGTCATAGTTTAAATATATAAATTTACAATAAATACAATAAATTGTTTTACCATAGACATACTTAGTAAAAAATACATTAACATAAATGTAAATAAATAGAATAACTACGCATAATTAAATATATCTACATAAATGTACTATACGAGATATTTAAAAGAGGTTTTATTTTGAGAGGTATTCCGTGTGGAAAAAGTGCTTTACTTATTTATTTTAAATGAGTCAGTATTTTTTAACTTTTGGTTTGATAAAGGTAATCCATTACAAAGTCTTGCGGCATGAGCAGATAATGAGTCATTGTAGAAGCCAGCTTTTGCTACCGGAAGTGCCAAAGTGTGCATAAAAAAATCGATGCCATACGAAGAAACCATTTAAAAAAGTGGTAATTTCTACACATATAAAAAAAACTTTTTTTTACTGCAGGCACTTTTGTTCGTTAATTTTATTTTTAATAATCATTTCAATAAGCCTCTCTTCGTCCACTGCTGGACATTGGCCTTTCCAAGATTTCTCCATTCTTGGAAGTGAAGCCCATACCGACACACACTGGACTGGGCGGGTTGGGGAGCGCGGTGCCGTACGTAACCCTCGTACCAGTGAAGCCGCTGCCCCGTCACCAGTTTGTTTTATATAAAGGCTAGCAATTTAGGATGGATATACCGCCATCAATCGGTCCCAGGCACGGTGGGCCTTATGGTTGTGATGGTTTGAGAGCTGTCCTCTTACTCTCCCCCGCGTTAACGAGTAAGATGGTGGTACCTTCACAGTCGAGCCCGGCATCAGCTCTATCTATATCTAATAATAAGTAGTGTTAATGAAGACCAACTACAGTCGGCGGCAAAATAATCGCACCTTTTGAAAAATTTGCTCCAAACAACAAAATATTAAAGCATTACTTTTTTCCAAATCACGTACTCGAGAGATTTGTTTTGTTAATGAAATGAAACAATTGTTTATTTCAAAGTGGTTAAATGCCCTTTCAATTGATACTAAATAGTTCCTTCAAAAGTTTTGCTTTAATAGCAATTAAAGTTGTTTGAAGTAAATTTTTCAAAAGGTGCGATTGTTTTGACGCCGAGTGTAGTTTTACTGTATTTTTTTCACATCCTTCTCTTATAAATTAAAGTTTAGGTGCTAAAAAGTTTTATGATAAAATCTTGATCTATTTAGTTTAGTTTCCTCAGACACGTTCTAAGTTTAGGACACGTTCATTTCGCTAACAGAACTCGAAGTGGGTTAACAGGTCGAACCTGATGATATTATTAGTACAAATAAATATGATACCGAACTAGTTTTAGTAAAGTTAGAGGATTAATATTTAACTGTGCACCAAATGACAAAACATACTTTCATAAAAGCATTTGTGCAACCAAAATGCAGCATTTAAACTACAATTTACTTATTAAAAATAATGTTATATTGTTACCAATATAAATTTCTCAGATTGGCAGAGGAATATTTAGTATATTCCAAGATTCCAACTTGTAAATTCTTTCAAATTTACAACCATAGTAATAAACCAATATTGCAAAAAGTACAATTTTGGTAGCAAAAAGTTCAAACTATTTTGTAGTGGCTCCTTAACTATAGGATTCTTAACATTAGCATTCTTAACAATATTCGTGGCATAGATATTAATTGTTTATTTATCCTTAAAACAAAATTTACAAGCAAATAACATTTACTAATCTACTACTACTACTAGGTACTACAACTACTAATATGTAGTATTATAACTTTTAAGTATATTTTTTATATTTAGTATTGCATGCTACCTGCACAAATAGGAATAACTAGCTACTATTATAGAAGAATCTCTTCACAGTTGATACTAGTATGAGAAGTTGATACCTACGGCCATGCGATTTACAAGCTACGAGAAGAAACAATAATATACATTGCACACAAAGGACAGAAACAAGAAAGAACACATTACAAAAACAGAACAAAAGAAGAAGAGAGAAAGAAGAAAAAGGAGACAGTGAATATCGTATGATTTACTTCAAAGTTGGGACTCTTTCTCGTTTCAAGTACATCTCCGCACACCGAGCGCATGTATTTGTTACACGCAGTCATTACAAGCTCATCTATTTCCAACATCCAAACGAATTTCGGTTTCTCCTTTAGTAATTCGTATAAGAGAGCACCGTCGCCACCACCTTAAAAGTAACCCGGTGAAAATTAAAGACAATTATGGTCATGGGCGCCAGCAGAAAAATATTCCATGGGGTGCAGCCTTAAGTTTTCCGTGTAGATTAGTGCCATGCTATAGAATAAACAATTTTAAATACTGGTTATTGGCAGTGCCGGATTAAGACTACTTGATGCCCTAAGCAATCCACGCCTATGGGTCCCCTCTCCACCACTAAACCAGTATCGGTCTTTCAAAAATGTTACGTATTTATTACTAAGAGATCGATCATTACGATCAAAGAATATAATACTTTTTTAGAATATGTAGGTATGGAAGAGATAAGTGGATTTTTCATTATTCAAAGAAATGCGACTTACTACTTTTACGGACAGCAAATTAATTAATTAAATTTCTATATGCACATCTGCCTCTATATTCAATATTGATAAAGCATCGAGCCTCTTTTGTTGAATTTTCGTTCGTTTTTAATACATGACTATTCGGAAGATTTGCAAATTCACGTGGGGTCATGGATTCACGCGACGACATCTCATTACTCCAGGCAATTTAATTACGCGCAGATTTTCAATAAGCTTTACCTTTCACGTGCTCGAAAATATTTTTTCGATGCTGTTTATGGTGCCCCTGCGAGACGTGATGCCCTAAGCGATTGCTTAATTTGCTTATAGGCTAATCCGGCACTGTTAATTGGTTTGAATCATATAGGTACAGTATGTATGACACAACTCAGACTAAAGTTGTTCAATCTGTATGTTAACTTAAAAAATAATTATGTTGATCCCAGGATTCACACGGTATGCAGTCACAGTGCACCACCTGGCACCAATGCGCCGGCGCCCATGTGTATTGTCATAGATAAATAAGGAAGGATAGATTGCTCACTCCATACATTAGAACAAAGCCCGCGTAAAACTTATTATTTTCGCCGGTACCTAGTAGTTCGACTTATTATTTTTGATGTCGCTACTATACTAGATATATTGTGACATACCTAGTGCCATCTATCGAACAGTTGATGAAACGAAATTCGATGTGTGTGTGTGTGTAGCAACTATACTGCGCCTACAAAAACAAAAATTTGCTAGAATACGACAATACGCGACACATGACATACGATAAATCTGAGGATAAATCGCTCAACCGTGCATGACAGTTGAGTCAAAGAGTAAAGTTATATACCGGTATGTATGAGTAGTGTGTGTAAGGTAAATAAAGCGTATTTTAATGCACATATTTTGTTTGATTGATCGTTGTGCGCCATCTACCGAAATTCAGAATAACCATCTGCACGCTTAGTTACATTGCCAGCTTACCACCGAAAGTTTAATGAAAAAAAATTTAAAAGCACCTAATTAAGAATTCACTATTTTCTGATGCGATGTTATGAAAATTTTGTGTTTTTATTCATAAAATAAATAAATATGATGAACCAGAACAGTAAAATGCTATATTTTGTCGATTTCAGTCAAATTTTATTTCCAGCGGGACAAGTAACGCCATCTAGCAACGTTATTTTTAGTATTGCGAACAGTACAAGGAGTTAGCAATCTATCCTTCCTTTATTTATCTATGGTATTGTATAGACCACCATAGTTAACGAGACAACTTCAATGAGTAAACGAAGGAGTCATTGGTGTATGATGCATAGAACTCTCGACAATTTTTTGTATATTGTGTTTTTAAAATAATATGAATTAAATATTTCACATGCAATGGCCAAGAATAATTTTAAGTATGTAATAAGGGCGGGTTAGTGAAACTTAATGTAACCGTCAGATAGTCTATTCGCTATCAAATTAAAAAAAAAAGCGTTAAATTATTTTAATTTATTTATAGCGTTTATCTAAGGCTAAAGCAACCCGGCCTCAATTTGTAAAAATGCGTTTAATTAGTGAAACTATTCGTAATTTACGGATAGTGCTAATCTGCTCTAGACAGTTGATAATTCGCTCAAATAGGTGCGTAAGTTAAGGCAGACTCATTAATTTTACTTGGGCCGCGTTAATTTCAAGAACATTATAGTACATTACGATACACGTGACTTAAGTAGTACATTGCTGCACGGGGCGTGAGTTAGCGCCCGGGCGTAGCGCACGAGGCTAATCGCCGTGCAATAATGGACTACGAGTAAATCATATTATTTTATAGCACGCGTGACCTAAACTCGCATTTAATGTAACGCTTTTAAAAAGTCGACTTAAGAGTCGGAGTTCCGAGATTGGGCAAAACAGGGTTCGGGGTTATGGCTTTTTAAGACGGTAAAAATTCAAATTTCTGAACAAAATAAATACCACTTGTTACCTTACAAGATGAAGTACAGGTTCATTAAAAAAAATCTTGGCACTAATGTATAGTAACTTCAGAAAAAAAAAAAAAAACAGGATGTCAAGTTCAGGTTACACCCGTAGCGCTGCAATGTTATTCAAGAGATTTTCTTGAAATTCCTGTTTTTTTTCTGAAGTTACTATACATTATTGCCGTGATTTTTTTTTAATGAACCTGCACTTCATCTTGTAAGGTAACAAGTGGTATTTATTTTGTTCAGAAATTTGAATTTTTACCGTCTTAAAAAGCCATAACCCCGAACCCCGAATCTCGGAACGAACACTGACCCTTAAGTAGGAATTATATAAAAATATCTTACCGAGGATCACAATTTCTTTGCCTTCATAGCTTTCTTTCCCTCTTTGCATTAGAGTTTCAGTGTAAACGAGATCAGCCTCAGAAATATCTGTAAACAAAGTTACGTTATTAATAAAATGTTGTTGTTAATCATTTAATTTTATAAAATGCAGGAGGATGCGATTGTTTAAAGAGTTTTAGACAAGTTAGGCTTGGCTTATCAATCATCAGATAGTTATACAGCGTGTTAAGATGAAGTTGCGGAAGCTGAAAACTGGCGATGCTAACTCGGCCATACGAACATTTTGTGAAAAAACATTGGGAAATCGAGAAAAAATATCTGGTGTTTCATACATTTTGGTCGAATAGCTATGTAACTTTTCTATGGAATAGCTGATTATTTTTTCGCGATTCGAGGGTTGTCTCCGTAGTAAACGTTGTTCGTATTGACGAGTACTATCGCCAGTTTTCAGCTTCCACAACTTCATCTTAACACCCTGTACAGGTACAGAGTCAAATACGTTCTATAAAATCAAGGGTCAAGTTTTTCATGTCGTGAACGCCCGCCTAACATTGACAGCAGGATAGCATATTGTGACGTCGCACGTTTATGAAAAAATAAGGTTTTTGATCAAGAACAGGAAGATAACAAAATTATTACCTACTTTATGTTATCATTTTAACCTGCAAAAATACTTAATTGTGTACTTTTCTGAAATTAATAAATTGATTCATTCACTTATCATAAACTACGGAAAAGCCAGTTACAGTACCGTCTCGCTAATCCGCCACCAAAAATCCGGACTACCGGCGGATTACCGAAAACGGCGGATTATAATGTACAGGAACATTAAATTGAGGAGAACAACAAAAAAACATAGTAATTTTGTATTAGTACTTATGAAGGTAAATACATTTGTATTAAAATTTAAAAATGAACTGACTCATTAACTGATTACTCAGGTTTTGAAAAATACTGCTCTAATTTGGCTTGTTTTTTACCAGAATAAATATTCGTAATAACATGATTACAGAGAGACATCGATTTGCAAAAAATGGGCGGATTATAGTAGTTGTCGGATTATCAAGCGGCGGACTAGCGAGAGAGTACTGTATTAATTTTCGGGATTAGTTTTAAGGTAAAATCAATGTCTAGAACCTAGACTAATTTAGTTCTATGATAAAATCAATGTTAGTTGCTTTTAATAAAGCAATTAAAGACAATAAAAAATGATTTATTTCTTAAAATTTTACAAACATTTAACACATAATAATATTGGTTCTCCACTAATAGAGGTTGCATCAAGAAATGGTAAATATAGTTACTTTTTTTTGTTTAATCTTATAATGTTATTATAATTTATTAGAGAGCCAATCAACAACAGAGACGAGAAATAAGTCCCGACTGTATTTCTTAAGCCACGCCCCCTTTTTCCTGATTGAACTTCAAGGCAGCATTATCGAACGACGCAACCGAGGTTCATAAACGAGTGTTCTTCTCATTTTTCGAGGAATTGTGTGCAACTGAACATAATTAGACATTGGAACACTCGTGTAAAACTATTATGAAAGTCATTCCAATGTCTTAAATTGTGTAACAGTTGCACAAAATACAACTTTGAATTTTTTTCTATTTATACAAACAGTTTGTTGATTTGTGGCATCTAGAGTTGCAAGGAACATTATTTCTTATACAGGTAGTTTTGATTTTTCGCAGGCGCACTTTATAAATCCTTGACCTCCAAATAGAGACATCTTGCCAGCAATGGCCCCTTTGCAATGGCCCCTATATATTTATCGTATTATATGTATTTGTATGTACAATGTTATACTTGTGTATTTATTTTAGGTATTTGCTATCCATTTAATTATTATTATTATTTATTTTGTGCACCACCTTCGCTTTATTTTTTCCAACAATTAATTTCCACCCAAAGGTTGTCTGGAAGAAATCGCTGGAAGTGATAAGGCCGCCAATTGTTACCTTCTTTCATAAGTTTGTTCTTTTACATTATTTATTTATTTTGGTATACAATAAAGAGTATTTGTCTTGTCTTGTCTTGTCATGTAACGGCATGTTAGGTGGGCGTCAACCGAAGATCAAACTGAACGAGGCCTCGGATGTGGCTTATCGGAGGTTGGATAAACCAGCAACTAATGAAATAACTGGATAACTTACTCTGCAAATCATCTAGCACCAACATATTGCCCAAAGTTTTAGAATGAACAATTTGCACTCTCTGAAAGGGTGACTGTTCATCGAATAGAACTCCGTCAATATCATATTCCAGTAGTCTTTCATCTGAAACATGTAAAAAGCAATTTTAACAAATGAATATTACAACTAGAACAAAAAAAAAATACAACGAAAATCTACGGTGGAATAACCGAATAAATTATTCTTTACTTGTACTAAACTACATTAACCTCCCGTGAACCAGATAAATAAAAGTTGCATCCGGAACTACGTGGGGTCTCTCCGACCCCATACAATCAGTACCTAGGAAATAGGAAATAGTTTTTATTTATTTATTATCTGTAGCGTTTTTTAACCACTTTTTTTCAAGATATTTAATATTAAAACAAAATTGTGAAATACAACAATCTTCTAAATTTTTTAAAGGAAGCAAACAATCTCTTACAAATGAAAAAATAACTCTTTTTCGCACTGTTTTGACTATAATTATTTATTTTAAAAGCTTTCATTTATAAGATTTAGGCATTAGGGACACAAACACAAAAATAAATTACAACTAATTATCCATCGCAAGGAGATATAACATTACATCATTGCATTACATCATGTTAATTTATTTTTGTCATCCGATTTAAACTATGTTATCTACTGAAAACAGATAATATCTGAGCCCTTTACAGCGAAATTTGGGAAAATAGCTTTCAAATTAAGGTGGATTGTACTGAAATAAACGAAGATATAGAATAAGTGGTTCACTAATTCGATTCGATTTGAAACTGTCTTTTATACCATGTGTGTAAATTACATTCAAATATTTTCCTGTCTTTAAAAATACTGCAAAAAGTCGAGAGACATTTGAAAAGTTTCATATGAAGCCTCTTAAACAAATTTTTGAGATTTTTGCTTTACTAGGGTCTTGTAGACCCCACTTGGTTCACGGTTGGTTAAGGCAGAATTGATTAAAAAGCACTCACATCAAATACTTAGATATATAGTTATGTTAAGAAATCAGTATTGGGAACATGAATTTATCAATACTATACATACTAAGAAAGGTAAAATCTAAAAACCAACCATGCTTTTTTATGGATTGTGAAATGAGTTTAAGCTGCAAATATAAAACAAGCCATAACTATCTATTTATTTTACACAAAACCATAAAGACTACACTTTTTAACATCTACTGCATAGGACTAATTTCCTTGTAATCTTTATGGCTTTAAAACAGTTAATTCTTACCTGAAGATGGATAGTACCTGCTGAATAAGCAGCGCTTTAGCGGACAATATGCCTGGGACTTTGTGAAGTTCACATACTTTTTCAGCTGATTCTCCAGGATCCTGGCTGACTATTGACAAAAAATAAAAAGGAGAAACAAACCAAATATAATTGCTGGTAAAATTGGTCATGCAGATTTGAAAATAAAGTGTTCTTTTCAGTGGTCAATAGTCTTACTGATGGGCTTATTAGTTGAATAAATTAAATTGTAAGGTTGAGCGTTTTCTGGAGATGGGTTAGGTACTGGAAAGATTAAAATTGGCAAATAACTTGGGCACATGAAAAATACCTATGGTGTCACACATGCTAGAAAAATAATAAATGGTCTAGAAAAGTAAGTACCAACTGAAGACAAATTGTAAAGTTAAGTGATACTATCATATAAACGAGGTCTAGCTTTACAATAGTACATGTAATGCACCTAGATCTGGATACAACTGGAAATAAATAAGTGCAATAAGGACAGCAGAAGGTTCAAATAAATAAATACTGAAAGCAAGAAAGGTACTTAATGCTTGTGAAATGTTGTTGTGAAATTTAGGTAGTATCCCTTTTTGCTATCTACTGTAGTGAATTGACCTGAGTTCTATTTTAACAAACTGCTTAGATGTGAATAATTCGCCATGTTTATTTGTTGTGATAAATATGTTGTTGAAAATTATTCCGAGTCCATAAAGAGGTCTATACTTTCAGTTTTGCTAAATGCCAGGTAAATCAAGCATGTTTTCAGACTTCAGTGACTCACATAATTTTTTCACAACTATACATTACGGCGCTCTTATCCCAAAATCAGTAATTTCAAAGTCAAATAGAACTTTCAAATATCGTCTAAAACTTCAAAAAAAATACGCAATATAGTTCGAACCTTTATTTAGGTCTTCCACGCATGTGTTACACGATCAGATAAACTTTGCTCGATAGAAATAATTCACGAACACAGCATGTAATAAGACCTTTCAAATCATGCCATTTCCATAATTCCACTCTTTTATTAACGAAACATATCTGGTAATATTGCTCTTTAAATTTTCTAGGTCGAACACGTTAGTGGGTTTTAATAAACATATCCCTTATTTTTAAACAATTTAAAAACCGATAAAAACAACGAAAAAGTACAAAAGTGTGGTTATTGTCTTTACTCCTTACACGTAAAGAAAAAGAAAGAGAGTCACTCTTCTGTGATAAGAGCGCCTTAAAGATGACATCTGTGATGTTCCATTTTTCATCAACATACCTATCAGCCCCTGAGTTGATTAGCAAGATGTTGTTTTTATAATATTAGGGAGGTACTAAAATGTGTGCATGGAAGCATTTGATGTGCAAAACAGAACCTCTTTGATGCCAAAGATGTGTTGATACAACCCAATATGGCAAGAGCCCTTACTGTAAACTATATTCTACTACTGGCAATTATATAAACAGACAAAAATATCTGATATATTTTTTACATCTTTATTTGTCTAAGGAAGCAGAACCTCTTTGATGCCAAAGATGTGTTGATACAACCCAATATGGCAAGAGCCCTTACTGTAAACTATATTCTACTACTGGCAATTATATAAACAGACAAAAATATCTGATATATTTTTTACATCTTTATTTGTCTAAGGAAGCAGAACCTCTTTGATGCCAAAGATGTGTTGATACAACCCAATATGGCAAGAGCCCTTACTGTAAACTATATTCTACTACTGGCAATTATATAAACAGACAAAAATATCTGATATATTTTTTACATCTTTATTTGTCTAAGGAAGCAGAACCTCTTTGATGCCAAAGATGTGTTGATACAACCCAATATGGCAAGAGCCCTTACTGTAAACTATATTCTACTACTGGCAATTATATAAACAGACAAACATATCTGATATATTTTTTACATCTTTATTTGTCTAAGGAAGCCCTATGGGATCTTACTTAAAAACTATTTTCTCTTGCATGATAAAAACTACTAAGAACCCAACTTATGACTTCATTTTAAATATATATTTCAGGAATTAGTAGGGGAAGACACAGTTCTGGAAAAATGTTGATGACTGAATAAAAATGTACTTCTCACTGGGTACGTTTAAAAACAAAAAGAAGTGTTAGAATAAAAAGGAAAGCATACAGATATAAAATAAGGTCAACATAATAACAGGGCCATTTAAGTGGCTAACCTGAACTAGTGAGGTAAACATCGTATTTGTAGCCTCGTTTCAGTGTTGGCAATAATTTTATTCTTTCACAGTCCAAGGTAACTCTTACCGAGCTCTCCAGTAGTTTAGTGCACTAGAAAATAAATGGTTACGCTCAACCTTGATCATTAATAGGTATAAATTTAAAATAAAAACAAAGTGATTAACACTATTCAACGCTGGGATAAAGATGAAATTTAACTGTCAACCATTCCACAACAACCAGAACAACCAGAGTGAAAACGGACAGCTCTGAACAATTCTCGAAGTTGTTCATAAACCTTGTCAGAAATGTAAAATTCACTTTTGCAAGTTAAATTTTAGGACCTGTAAATTCAGGGGTGAATTTTCACTTTGACATTTGTCGCCACATTATGAGCAATTTTTTGTTTTCTGGGTTATAGAATTCTTCAACTTGTATAAGGAATGACTTGTACAACCATTTACTTAAGGTGATACATAAACAAAAAAATATACTTTGACACGTAAATAAACTGCCTTTACAAAGTGGCCATTCCAAATCTATTAGTACATAGGTTCCGTCTTAGTCTGATCTCTTTCAGTTTTACAAAGTAAACTTTAAATTCGGCTCATCATTTGATTATTCTCTTCCTACACACTTCATATTTTTACAGTACGTAGGATGGTAACTAAATACATTACCGTATAATTTCAACCAGACCCAGAAGTTTTCAAGATATGAAATTTTGAAAATGTAGATATTTAATGAATTTTTGCTTTATTTGCATTATCAAAACACTAACGAAGTGTCAAATGGATGACGTTCCATTTATTGCAGTGACAAACGTCAATAGAACGCACACTGCCTAAAAACAGTAATACAGTAGAGTCTTGATAATCCGAACTAGCAAAAACTAACCCCTGTTCGGACTCACGAAGCGTTCGGATTATAGTATGTAAGGAGAAAAAAAAACATTTTTATTCTTAAAATAGTGTAATTGTTGATTTTCCAACGCCATACTTACAAGCAAGAGAAGTTGCCGACACTCCGTCCTTTAAACTGTCTAGTATGGTGCACTTTTCGGCTATAGTCAAAGTTTTATGTTTGCGTTTTGGTGTTGGAACCATCTTTATAACCTCAAAAAACACGCCGCGCACGAGTACAGAGCAGAAAAACGTGGAATGGACGCGCAACGTGGCAGTCGTAACTGCAGACTAATTAATAAACAACATAGCAGCGAGGCGAAGGCGAGGAAGTGGGGTGGGGTATGCAGTTCGGATTATAGCGACGTTCGGATTAGCCTGAGTACGGATTATCGAGGCTCTACTGTAGTTGTAAATTATTTAGGTGAAATGGAACATGTTTTTGTACAGGAGCAGCCATTTATGGATAAAAAGACTAGTTTCAATTAAAAAAAGGGTAGTTAGGTTTTAAAATAATAAAACAACTAACAAGTCAGAGTCGAGCGAAGCGGAGCACAGCAAGCCGTCCCCTAGTCAGTGGCGTGCAAAGAACTTTTTTCCGGTAAAGCAATCAGAAGGTCAAGTACGACAATAAAAAAAAATGAAAAAATTCAAATAACACTTTGAAAAAAAAAAAGTTTGTATGAAAATGTTCACTCTAGGGTAGGCAGTGCCTACCCTGGCGTCATACAAACTTTTTTTTTTCAAAGTGTTATTTAAATTTTTTCATATTTTTTTTATTGTCAATCTTGACCTTTTGAATGTTTTTCCGGAAAAAAGTTCTGTGCACGCCACTGCCCCTAGTCTAATACAAAAAAGGTATAATGTATAGGTTAAATTATATTTTAGAAAACCAGGGTAGGCTAGGTTTCAACATTATGAAACAAATCAGAGCCGAGCAAAGTGAAACAGAAGGAGGCATCCCCTAGTCTGATACCAAAAAGGTATATAATGTAAAGGTCAAATTATATATTACCACATTTGTAAGACTATGCATTGGACCAAAATTCTTAGGAACAGGTGTCTAATTATGTTGGTCATTAATAAAAAAAAAACAGTTGGTCTCTGCAAGGTGGGGAAGTTACCATCACGGGGGGTACACCCCTCCCCCCACCCCCTAAATTCGTTAGGAAATAATGAAATGCTCTTCCTAAAATTTACCCAGGCATATTGGAATACTACCTTAGTTGTATCATCTTGCTTAGGTTGGCTTCCAATAAATGTTTTATACATTTGGTAGGGTTTAGCATAAAGAATCCAGACCAACTAACCTTGAAATTAATTAGCGGTTCCTCATTTTCTTCCTTGTAATATTCAATATTGACAGTCACGAGACCCCGGTCAAACATTCTTACAGACACAGTAGTACCTTTCTTTCCAGTTAGAAGCTTCAGTGACCCACCGTCTATTTTAATATCAGTGGCTAAAATAAGATTTGGGATATAGTCCTTCAGGACATTTTCCAGTTGGGAAAATACAGCTTTTTGACCACTTTCATCTACTAATCGGGCAGGGTCGATGGAGAAATCTAGAAGTATGGTTTGGACAGACATTTTGCAGCTTTGTAAAGTTTCAAGAATCTTGGATAAGCAGAGATAATTTAGGAAAATTCAGTTTTCCGCCGCACCGCAAAATGAAAGATTTCTGTGATTGACATTTGACGTTTTTTTTTTGCCTTTTTTTTTTAGGGTGTGGACACAGAGCATGCAAAGAGTGTGGTTATCGTTGGTAAATCGGTTATGTAAATAAACAGAATAAACCAAATAAACCCTGACTGACCTCGTGACCGAAAATATAGTACATACATAACATATAACATGGTGTTTTGTAGTAGCCTGAAGTTATTATTATTATTATTATTATATATATGGCCTGAAGTTAGCTGCACAATCACGTTTGACAGCCAATTTTTCCCCATGAATTTTGACGTTTATTGAGGGTCGTAACCGAATCGTGGGTGTTTGTAGTGGAAAATAGTAGTTTATTGTCATCTAATGACCGCACTCATAGTGGGAGACTGTGCTGTGGGCTGCCATATGTAATATAATCTATTTCTTGTGCTATTTCCTCATTAGGTATTAATAAAACAGAACTACACAATCGAACAATTTTTAAGGCTGCGCCTCAGCTGCCGAAGCTGGCAATCACAAATTTATGGGACAGGAGCCGGAAGTGATTGTCAATGGGCCGTTTTCCAGGTTAGCTTCCATTAAATTTTCATAGATGGCGCTGTCTAAGGGGTTAAAAAACTATATAATATTTTGGCTGAATGAGCCTTTCAAAAAGATTAAAAACAAATTAAAGTCAACTTTGGTTATACAATAATACTATCTGGCACCGACTATTATCTGGACACAATTTTTCTACTGGTTAAGATTTAGCTACGCAACTGTTTGGACACTGATAACGACGACGGGTTTGTAATTGGAGACCTTTTCCGAAACTTATTTTTCGAACTGATCTGCTCAAAGCTAATATCATTATGAGCAAATACTACGGCTCTTGGTCCCTAGCAGCACTTAAAACAGAATTAGAGAAGTGAAATGATAAGGAAACAGGAAAAAAGCTGCAATATTTAAAGGTATTTATCGTAAGTCGTAGACAGCGCTATCTATGAGATATTTATGGAAACTAGCTTGGAAAACGGCTCTTTAAAAACGAATTCTGTTAATACTGGGTGAGTTGCCTTGGTTCCCTTGCTGGTAAACCTGACACGCTCCTCCTCGCTCCGCTTCGCTTTGCTCGTCATCGCACCAATTTTTGGCTTTTTGTTAAAATTTATTTAAATTTCCTTACTTCAAAAAAAGAAAAATAACAAAATAAAACAAGAAATACTTCTGAGTTAGATTCAAAACCAGACATCAGTTTATCAAAACCATGTGCTTTACCATTAAACAAATGATTCGATTTGACGAATCAAACGCATATAGATGAATAACTCAATCATGTCACCTTCAGCAGCTGTCTTTAGGACTTCAGCTGCCAGCTTCAGCACCCGGACCAAGTGCCGGATCCGGCAACCAATCCAAGTGAGAAGGGAAAACTTCCACGTTGAGTACGTTCCACGTTTAATCGTAATTAATATGTAACTCCTTTATTTAATCGTAGATTAATACTCGTATCTTTAAATATCAAAATTTTATCACTTGGGACAAAATTCCATTAGGTACATTTGACATGTAAAATGACAAAAATGTTATTTTAAAATCACAAGTTTGATGTGAGTGAACCGGTTTAAGCTCATGCATGCATGATATATAAATAATAATCATAGATATTATAATACTATCGATAATGCAATATAAAAGGTTGCAATTTGTATACTAAGTACATAATCGATCATCATTATGCATTTGCCTTTGTCGCATAATCACATTCAGCCCATCTTTTTCAGTGGCTATTTTTTATAGTGATTGATAGTTTTATTACGATTCGGTTCGGTTCGGACTGTTAGGCTTTGTACCGAATTGCGCATACAGTGCATCAGTTTTTGGACGTGATTTGTTTGGTCAGTTTTGTCAAAACGCATCGACGCGCTTCATGCAAGAACAAATTTGAAGCAAATTTTGTTTGTAATTTGGAACGACCTTTTCTTTGTACCTTGTTTTGGATACGGCATGTAATATAACTTTGGCAATCATTGGCTCCATTTTCAGACTTAAACTACATTGCTCACTTAAATTAAAACTTGCTAAAATCTTCCGAAAAATGTAATATTTAACACGAATGACAACTGTCAAAAAGACATTGCTTCAGTCGCATGAAGTCATATCAGCTCATGGGCAGAAGCGGTTCGTGCAGTTTGATGCGGTGTTTACATTTATTTTGTTGGTAATAAATACATTTCATTGATGCAGTATGTGCAAGACTTGGACCAATTTTGCCGCGCATCATGCGCTTCACGCTCAATACGGAACAAACCCTTAGCCGGTTTGCGGATAAAAAAAAGGTTTTGGTTTGTCAAGTTTGCAGCACTGAAAGCTGTCTTTTCCCAAAAAATTCTTGTCGCGAGATTTTTGTGACATGGCTGGAAATAATACCGAGGAAGTAGAAGTGGGTAGAATGTAATAACTCTAACTTGATCTCGATATAATTTTATCGTCTCAATTAACAATATCAAATACTTTCTTTGTTATACCATTTCCCTGCTGATGTGGCTTTACCAACTTTCTCCCTAACATTTATTCCGTTTTCACTCGGTTTTCGCTGTTTTTATTGCTCCAATTAATTGACGCTGTAGTTTGAAAGATAAACAATTGCTAATTTTAGTGTTACCGTTGGATAGTTCGGTATTATTGAAGTATATTTTAGGTTAGGATTTGGTAAATTTACCTAAGGATGTCTTGTGTATTCAAGGGCTCTGCCACTACTGAGGTGAAGACTAACAGCAATGCCGAGATTCCACCAGAGTTCCTTATCAAGCACCCCCTGCAGAACACTTGGAGTCTTTGGTTCTATGATAACGACAGAAACAAGACTTGGGAGGAGAACCTTATTGAGTTGACCACATTCGATACAGTTGAAGATTTCTGGAGGTAAATATTTCTTACCACAAATTATTATATTTTTACATATTTATTACTGTGACTCATGATTTCCTGATGACTCTGACAGACTGTACCACCATATAAAGCTGCCTTCTGAGCTCCGTCAGGGACATGACTATGCTGTATTCAAACAAGGCATTCGGCCTATGTGGGAAGATGATGCCAACAAAATGGGAGGCCGATGGCTTATCAATCTTGAAAAGAAACACCGCAATTCTGATCTTGACCGGTTCTGGCTTGATGTGGTAAGTAACCAATAGAAATGCCTTCAATGCCTTAATATTTACTAGGGTATGATTCGAAAAACTAAGTATATCATCAATTACATGAATACAGTAGTTTTATCTCACAACGGCATTGTTGTGGTAGTAGTGCATACAAATATACCTACATTGCTGAAGTGTGTGTGAGCTATGCTGTAATGCTCATGTACACTTCAGCAACGTATAAGTGGCGCACTACTACAACCAAGCCCCCTCCAAGAGATAAAAGTACTGTAACAGGTTTTATTTCTCATAATTAGCATTGAAAAATTATCATATCATGCATGATTATGCACATTTTGAATTGTTTCAGATAAAGATAATATGTTTACATTGAAAGATGTAAGAGTGATGAAACAGTTAAATATTTCAGGTTCTCCTACTGATTGGTGAGAATTTTGATCACGCTGATGAAATTTGCGGAGCTGTTGTGAATGTTAGGGCAAAGCTAGACAAAATTGGTAAGTGAAATAATAATAAAAACGTTGTTTATTCTACTATAAATAAATATGTACAGTGGAGACCGCATCAAGTAAGACACGTTGGACTTTGTACTTATCTTATATTCTTTGTAGGGGCTAATGTCGTACTGCAATTATATAGCTTGATGTGGTCTCCACTGTACAATCCACTGATGTTGATTCTGTGAAGCACGATTTAATTTATTTGACAGGACTAAACTTTATTTAAGCATTGTCTTTTTCTTTCTGTATCGAAAAGACAAAGACAGAACACCTTAATTAAGTTAATCTTGTCAAATAAATTAAATCATGTTACACCAAATCAACACCAATGCTAGCTAGAGCTCGCACAGGGTCTGGCCCACAAATACTGGATTAAAAAAAAGTGCCAGTATGCACGGGGCCATCCATACACACACACCGGCACAATTACCGGAACAGAAAAAAAAGTATTCATTATCGTAATTGAGATATGCACCAATGGGGACGGGTACTTTTCACTGATGAGTGCAGGGTGCTTTTAAACCAAATTGATGGAAGACAGTGAATATGGAGACGCAAAGGAGAATGTTATATTTGTTAAGTATGGTGACATATAGGGGCAGTTCAGTTAATGTGTGGGGATGGATATGTTTGGGAGCTCGTAAAGAGTTAGTGGATGGAGGAAATATGACTGCTGATCGGTATATCACAGATATCTTAGAAGAACATGTTGTCCCATTAGTCCCCTATAATGATGACGGCTTTATTCTGATGCAGGATAATGCTCGGGGTCACAGTGCTCGCTCACTTCAAGCATATCTAAACCATATGGGTATAACAGTGATGCAGTGGCCAGCAAGATCCCCGAATATGAATCTTATAGAGCATGTTAAAACCAGAATGCCACCCCCCAACAACCTGGGAAAACTGCAAAATTCATTACTCGAAGAGTGGCAGAGCTTGTTCCAAGACAAAATTGATAACATAAGTCTCAGCATTCCCAGACGGATGGAAACAAACACTCCTTATTAGTAATTCATTTATTTAATGTTAAAATCTCACTATTCTTAAATTTTCAACAGTATTTGTGTTATCACAAAATATAGAAAAGGTGCTCTTTTGTTTTAATTTTGATTATTTTTAATACAATTTAATTAAGACTGTAAAGTCGACGTTAAAAGATGTCAATTGGTTTGTTGCTTCATGTTTGATTATTATTTTGTTCAATATTTACTTTATTATTTTATTCTCTTCCTTTTTTTCTGTTCCGCTAATTGTGCCGGTTCGTGGTATTACGTCTTTCAACTGGGGGGGGGTCTGGTCTGAGGATGATGGCATAGATAGCAATGATGTGGGAGTCTTACTAAAAGAAAAAAAAATATTGTTTTAACAACTATGGTACCGATTCGGTGAAGCACATTATAACTTATTTGACAGGACTAAACTAAATTTAAGCGTTCTGTCCTTGCCTTTTCGATAAAGAAAGAAAAAGACAGGACGCTTAAAATAATAATCCTGTCAAAATAAGTTAAGACGTGTTATGCCGAATCGATACCAATATTGATTTTGTAATACAGATAACGAAAATTACATCAGTTTTGTGAGAGGGGGGGGGGGGGGTCATTGGACAATGACGATAATATGATTGTAGGGAGGGGGTTCGGAAATCGCCAAAAATCGATGACGTAATATATGGACAGCCCCCATACAAATACCACTTTGTCTATCACTCCCACTGGAATCTTTTGGGTCCAGTATCCCTACTAATATACATTTAAGAATTATTACATAAATTAGTTTCTAGAATAACACATACCTAGGCTATTTTTTCTCCAAATTCAGGGGTTCAGGTCCATTCACCAGTCCTGTCGTTAATCTCCTTTGAATCTATTTAACATCCATCATGTCATTTGAGATCTACGCTATTTTTCTAAATATCCAGCCTCTTCTCATCCCTTCTTCAGCTTTTGAAAGAGCAGTTTTCACTGTTATCTAGGTTTTTTTAAGAATGATTGAAGGGTATCAACAGAGAACGAAAACAACATAGAAGACTCATTTCTTACAAAATATCAATCGAAAATGGCACCAGAAACTGAAAAGTTTGTATTGTAGTCATGCGACACTAGGTTAGCCGTGATTTCCCGACTCAAAGACACCAATGAACGCTATTGCAGCCGTCGCCATACAAAATTGTGTTCAACACACTTTATCGTGGGGTTATTTTTCAGCTCTAATCTAATCAGACTTCTATGTTTTTATTTTCGTTCACTGGGTATGAATCAGTTTCCGCCTTTGTTATTTTGACTTCTGGTGCAAATACTTTTCTATATTATTCAAGCAATAAACTTTTGCAATAAAACAAGCAATGTTTCAGGTGTGTGGACAGCAGATGCATCGAAACAGCAAGGAAACTTGGAGATTGGCAGGAAACTCAAAGAGCAACTCGGCATTCACGGAAAGATTGGCTTCCAAGTCCATAGAGATACCATGGTCAAGCACAGTTCCGCGACCAAGAATCTTTACACTGTCTAGTTTCACTAAACTCTTACGTTAATCCACTCGCACTGGCGCCGGTGATTTGAGACAACTTTCCTTCAAATGTTATTTTTTGTGCTGAAAAGCATGTGGTAATTTAGCGGTTGTTGTCACATGCGCTATCGTCAAGTTACTTATAGTTATTTAAAGTTTTTATTTAACAGAAGTAGTAATCTTTAGGTTGATGTTTATCTTGAAATATATAAGAGTTTAATCTTTCAAAACGTTGCTTTGTAATAAACTTGCGGATGGATTTTTCTAAAACAAAGTCTGATTTTATACTAAAGCTGTGCTTGAGTATGGTGTTTGTTGTTATGGTCACATAGATGTAAGTTTGTATTTACTTATACTGAGGCTTTTGCCATCATTTATGTTGAGGAGAAACAAATGTTCATATAAAATCTCGAAGTAATACTACAAAACCTAAAATTATTAAAATATTGTATCGTGTTTTCTACATTATGCTTTATATTTAGTTTTAAACTTTTGGAACCTATTGTAGCTTTGATTTTGATCGCTAGTATAAATTCATGTTCTGGCAACACTGCATGTTTAAATTTATTGTTATGTGTCCATTCAGTCAGAGAATATTTTGGTATTTTATAAAAAAGTACTAAAATAAATTGCCTTTAATTAAACTACTAATTAGGCGCAGGCCACACAGGTCTGTCGTAAGACGAGGACGTGGCGTTTTGTTCCTGCGTCTCGTCTCGCCCCGTTTTCTCTGTATGCTTTTGCGTCGCGACGCTTCTATACATTTTGTATGATAGTACATTAAAGGGGCACCACGTCTTTGTCCTCATCTTACGTCTATCTTATCTGTCCTGCGCCTTAGGATTCCTTAAACGGCAGTAAATTATCAAAGGCAGTTAACAAACCTTAATGATAAAAACTTTATTGGTAACATTAATTAATTTGAGAAGACGAAAGATTCTCTTATAATATTGTGCAAGTTCGCGAGTTTGTCTGATTTCTTATTTCGGTCTCAACTGTCTCTTCTAATTTGTGGACTGTCTCCTCTGCTCCAGAAATTCCCTTGTGGACTGTCTCTGTAAAAGAAAATAATTTTCTTAAAATATGCACTCGAGAGACAAAATTAAATGGTCTTCGCACTCGTTTTTTTACATACCCTCTACAGTTTCTTCAATGACTTTCCCTTTACCCATGCATGAATTTTCTTTATCCCTCATGGATTGAAAGATGCGGGCGAATCTTCCTTTCTCTTCAAGTTTGTTGACGACGACGTCTCCATCTTCGTTCGTCCCTTGTTCTACAGGACCATCTATCGTGTCATCGCTTCTCACTATCGGAAGAACAGCCTGGGTTTTAGCTGTCTTGCCTTGCGGACTTGACTTGTCAGATTCACATGGAATTGTTTCATTTTCAGATTTGATACTAGAGATACTCTTTTGTCCATCGTCACTGTCCATACCTATTTGCGTTAGATCTGGGACTTTTAACAAGTCTTGCAAAATTGGAGATTTGGGTGGAGGAGAATTTGCCATATCAGCTATTTTGTCAGGAATGCCGAGTGATCTTATTTCCTGACATTTGTGGCCCGGGTCTAAAGCTTCAATTTTTTTTACCATATCTTCTTGTACCGCTTCAATCTTTTCTGTAGCTGCATCAGTGACTGTTTTGACACCATCGTCGGCTTTTTTAACTGCATTTTCAGCCATCGTGTCCATGCTATCAATAATTTCCATGACTTCGGCTTTTTCAATAGGAGATATAGCTTCGTTTTCGTCTTTCAGTTCATCAATGTCGTGAGTGCTACCGTTTTCGATTTCAAGGTCGTTGATGTTTACAATGTGGGAGCCGCTGACGTTCGCTTCTAGAGAATCGATCGATGCGTTGTCGTCACCGGAGGGAGGGTTACCGTTCATTCCGTCAGGATTCGGAGGTCCGACGATCGAGTTGGTGACGTCTTCGGTCGTGTGTGGAAGATCAGTTTTAGTCAACGCTGATGGTATTTTCTGCAGAGGCGGTAGTTCCGTGAGCGATATTTGCCTAGCTTCCTCGTTGACGACACTGAAGTCGTTATTCGTGAAGTCAGCGTTGGATCCCTTCGTGGCTGTCAGCAGAGTGTGGCAGCCGCCGCAGGCTACGTTGTCGACAATGAATCCATTCATCGACGTGACCCGCTTCGGCAGGTATTGATTGGGCGAAGACTCGTTAGAATTGTCTGCGTCGTCGATTTCGTCCAGACACAGTTTGTTGTGGCGAGACTCGCCGCACGTGTATAGCAGTCCGTTGTCTGCAAGGAGATTTGAAATATGGTAAAATCCAAGGCGTAAATCAATCAGGAGCCTAAACACGTTCGTGCAGCTAGAACAATAAAATAGCACTAACACGCAAAGTCCGACCGGCCGAGCGTAGATTAGTTATAGGTTTGACGTGACAAAGTAAATTTGAATACGTAATGGCTAGGTTTGGTATGTATTGGGTCGCTCGTGAAAGGTTTTTACATTTACGGCTACGAAAAATAGAGCCTTACGCTCGATTAGGGTTATACAGGATGGGCAAGAAATTTATTATTTGCTTTAGTACGTATTTACTTCATCGAGTTTTAAGACACACTTGCCTATAGTTTTTATCATGACGAGGAAAGCCTCGAACTCGAAACAAACAATCAAGTACTTTGAAAGGTTCCTCTGATAAAATTGTACAACCCTAAGTGTCATGTCAACCCTATTAAACAAAATGGAATTAGGGTATTGATTTTTAAAGAGCTCTTTTTTAGGGTTCCGTACGCAAAGGGTAACCAACAGGACCCTATTACTAAGACTCCGCTGTCCGTCTGTCTGTCCGTCCGTCTGTCCGTCTCTCACCAGGCTGTATCTCATGAACCGTGATAGTTAGACAGTTGAAATTTTCACAGATGATGTATTTCTGTTGCCGCTATAACAACAAATACTAAAAAACAGAATAAAATAAATATTTAACGGGGCTCCCATACAACAGACACGTTTTTTTTGCTGTTTTTATAGATAATGGTACGGAACCCTTTGTGCGCGAGTCCGATTCGTACTTGGCCGGTTTTATTAGTTCTTTATTGCTTGTTATTCTTAAGTGTTATTTTATTACGTAGACTAATTAACCTTGGGTCGTAGGGGGTAACGTGTAAGTGACGAATTGATCGTCAATATTGCAGTAACCCCTGATGGGTTTACACGGCACTTTGTCCCCAGACAGAGTATTTATTATTAAACGAAACTTGTATATTTTTGTGCTTTTCTGCCTAAGGCTACCTTAAAAATATAATGATATGATGTGAAAGCTGTCATCATGCGTGTAGGTAGGTACCTGAAGTAAATTATTAATTAGAAAAAGTTCGCAATGTTACCGTCGTTTACAAGAGAAGTAAAGGTATAGATAATCTGATTGAAAATATTTACCGGAGTTTTCAAAATGTGACGTCACCGTAAATTTTTCAATTTCTGTGTCATTTTGCCCCATCTATAATATTTCAGCCCTAACTACCCAGAACTTTTCAAGCTTTTTATGGTCTTAGACAACTTTGAATACACAAGCATGAGTCATTTCAGTCTATCATTGCGGTATGGAAATGCACTTAGGTAAATTCGCAAGTTGTGTTGAGATGTGGATAGCTTAGTTGGTAGAGTGGTCCCGGGTTTGAATCTCGGTTTAGAGTTCCTCACATCATGCAATATTAATTTGTATATTTATTTCTATCAGTTAATTATGGTGTAGACAGACGAATATATTAGGTGACATTCGATTGATTCATACTGGAGACTTTGTAAGTGATGAGTAACAAGGTTCAATGACCCTTTCTGAGAAATACGCAACATAGAATTTAGGCTTTCTATAGGTACTAATTGAGTCGGTGTTGTTCTTGCATAAGTATAGGGGCCAAAATAATATTTTTCCTAAAAAGGGTAATTGGACCTTGGTCCTGAGTCTTGACCATTTATTTAAAAAATTAGCTATATCAATCAGAGTTACCTAATACGATAAATATTGAAAGTAACGAAACACAATATTACCAGTGACAAAAGCAGTATGCATGGCCCCACAGGCTACCAACTTCAACTGGTAACCCTCAAACATTTTGTCCATGTCTATTTCCGTGGGCTCCGTCACATTTTCAACGGCCTTCGGCATTCCTAGTTGCCCCATCTCATTTGACCCGAACGCCAAGATCTTGCTTTCGTCCATGGAGAGGAGGAAGGTGTGATTAGCCCCGCAGCAGGCGTCCTTGATCGGTATGTCAATGGGCAGTACTTCAGGGATGTAAACGTTGGTGGCCGTGTTTGGGGTGCCAAGTTTCTGGCCTTCATTGTCGCCTGTTACGAAGACTACTCCTTTAGCTAAAAGGAAAGAATAAGTTCAATTGCATAGAGTAGAAAAAAAAAGGGGAGTAGTTGGCAGGACCTGGACTCACACGTATTTGGATTCTGCCGGTTGAGAATGACGTACCAATAAGTTTCGAGTTTATGTTCAAAGTATTTGTCTACCACTTACTGAATGGCAAAGGAAAACATTGATGATATTTACATAATCTAAAAGGCATGTAATTGTGCCCGAAGTACAGCATTAGGCTCACCCACGGGCTCACCACTATCATGTTGAGACAGAAGTCGTCAAAGAAGAGTGGGTGACAGTCATTCTCTAGGAGCATGCTCTTAGACAAGTGTCTTTGGTTTTTAATAAGATATATTAGCTTTAGGTGGTAGAACTGATGCCGGGCTCGACGGTGGAGGTACCACCATCGTACTTGGAGTCCCCCTCGAAGTAATTCGGGCGAGAGTAAGAGGACAGCTCATAGGAAAAAAAACCAGGAGGCCCACCATGCCTGGGACTGATGGATGGCGGTATATCCATCCCTAATAGCCGGGCCTTATATGGAACAGACTGGTGACAGGCAGCGGCGTCACTGGTGCGAGGGTTCCGGCACCACGCTCACCAACCCGCCTGCCCAGCGTTTGTGGGTAAGGGCAATTCTTCCAGGATGACCGCCGGGAGTGGCAAAGTCCTGGAAAGACTTATGTCCAGCAGTGGATGAACTAGGCTGATGGATGGATAGATGATTCGCAGTACTCAGGACCAACAACGTCTTTACGAAGCACTTAAACTGCGGTTTTAGAACCCGTAGAGATCAGTAGCTCTTTATTCATCACACTGCCCAGCTCAAGTCCCTTTACTCATCAAGTTCGACAATCAAAGTCCGTTTAGTTATCATTATCAAGTGATACCGCCTATGTGGTCCAGGGGCTCTACCGCGTAATTCTCATTTGTATCAACTTCAAGCAAATGCATGCGAAATTCAACGCGTGCAAAAAAGATGGCATGTTAGGCGGGCGTCGTCGCACGCACGACAAATTTCAATCTCAAGTTGATGTTGATGAAAATAAGAATCACGCGGTACACACAGTTCGAGTTCTCGGCGGCTACCAAATCGGAGAATCGGCATGTCAAATCGTAGGTCCACACTTGTGTCCGAAGTATGGCGACAGGGCTCACCACCCATCACGCTGGGACATAATAATCATCAATGAAGCGTGTGACTCGCATTTCACAATCGCTACTCGAAAACACTTCTGTCAGCCCCTCGGGGATTCACGTCGTGACGATATATAGAAAGTATTTAGTGAATAGGAAAGATGCTGACTAGTGATAAAGACGGTGTGGTAGTATCCGCACTCGACGAAAGCGATTTTCTCCATAAACTTGAGCTCGGTGAACTTGAGACAGGTCCTGGTGTCTTCTCCCAGCCCCAACTGGCCCTCCGAGTTTGAGCCGCACACGAATACGCGCCCGCTTTCTGCACGACGACAATAAACAAATATTTAGAAAAAGTTAGTAAAGTGTGCGTTGTTCGGACTTGTTTGAGTTCCTAATTTGACACCTTTTCCGGGGTCTCCGTGTAATTGTGCAACCACCTACATGATATGAGAAATCTCAGCTTGACCGGTCCAGCTTTTGGGTTTTGCGACAGACAGGCAAATACAGAGGCGTCATTTTCTCTGACCCCCTATTTTGGAAAATTACAAATTGACTTTAAAAAAAGAACCAAAAACATATTTGCCCTAAATGTCTATGTAAAGAGGCTTTTACAACCCTTGCAGTTGTTTTCTAAACATATCACTTATTTAAAAAAAAAAAAACGAAAAGTTAGGGCTCGTCTACTCTTAGGATAAAGGCAAAGCATTAGGCCCACAAGTCATTAGGTAAATAATCACTATTAACGGACAAGAGCTTAAATTGCCACTGAACCACTTCATATCTTATTTTATTACCATTGCAAAACGGGCCAAAAGTGAGCCTGCAGATTTTTCTTTGCTATAATAGGACTTCTGGACTATACCTGTCAATATGGCGGTATGGTTGGAGCCAGCTGAGACCTGCTTGACCTGCAACTCCTCACACTCAATCTCCACATACTGCGGTACGGTGTGATGCTCCGTGTCCCCCGTCCCGAGCTGGCCCTCCTCATTGCAGCCCACCGTGTGGATGGCGTGACTATCTGAATAAAATCATAGTTATCTATTATAATCTTACAAAAGAAATAACATTATTAATTATAGTTATTCATAATCATTTTAAGTAGTAATTTAAAGAATTTTCGGCGCGCCTGGTCGATGCCTCTGGTGAACCAAGAGCTGGCGCTTACCTCGGTCAGAGGATCAGCTTAGCGATCCAACGAGGTAACGCTGCCAGCGTCTTGGGTACTCTTCCCAACGGCGACGACTTAAACATTATTTTTTATTTAATATAGGATATACATATATGGTTTACTTTGTTAAATTTTAGGATGTTGGTACATATTTTTTGAAAGTTTATTTTAATTTAGAATAATAATAGTAGGTATTAAAGCCAATTCTGAAGGCTTTAATCTTAGTTTTAGTGCTGTCAAAGCTTAAAATCTTCCAAAGAAATTTAGCTTCTAAACTTAAGTCTTAAGGACTATTTTGTATCGAAGAAAATTAAGTTTTGACAGCACTAAATCTAAAATTAAAGCCTTCAGATTTGGCTTTATTGTAGTAGTAATCTAATTTCTCCTAATAAGTTCAATGAAGAAGGTGCAGATTTAAGAATAATAATAACAAGCCCCTTCGGCCGCGTACGCAACCAGAGGTTCGTAACCAGATGCGATCGAATACTTTTTCGGTCTTGTACGAAACCGGTTGCGATCAAAAACTAATTCCGTCTTACCCGTAACCAGTTACGATCGAACACTTCTCGTTCTTATACGAAACCAATGTCTGGGCCATCTAGCTAGTCTAGCTATAGGTTTTTTCAAAACTCAATATAACATATTTAGATTTTATATGAAACCTTTACAGTAGGTAATATAACAAATCACTGGCCACTTAAACAGTACTTCAGGTGAGTTCTAATCTGATTACTCTAGACAATGTCATTCATTATATTGTTAGCTGTCATTAGTTATTATTCGCATATCTGCAAATAATGTATGTACTTACGTAATAAAAATGAATGATATAAACGCTGCAATTGATTTTATTACGACAAGAAGAGGAGGGCGTTCGATGTTGTTAGCAGGACGAAGATATCATCGCAAGAAATTTTATCGTAAAGGTTCGTTCTGGTTGTGCTACTACAACAATGAAAATGGATGCAAGGGAAGTGTAACATTAAACGATAGAAATGAAATAGTAAAAGAGAGAGAACATCATAGTGAATGTAAGCCTAATTTTGTTCAAAACAGAATTTGGAAGGAATTGGATAATCTTAAGGAAAGGTCAAGCACAAATTTTGATTCGATTCAGAAACAGTACGAGGCTATGGTTTTTAATCTTGAAAATGAAGGGTTGGATTTGATAGAAAATATGCCAACATACGAGGGAGTTAAAACAGGACTGAATAATGCAAGAAACAAAGTCCTGGGTGTCAAAAAAATTAGATTTTCTGCAGGAAGTGAAGTGATAATACCGAAAAAATTCCTAAACGTTCTATTAAGAGATTATGATAATGTGGAAGAGAATAAAAGAATTATTTTATTTTGTGGGGCAAAAGTTAGAACATCGATCGAAGAAGGAGGTTTTAAGCATATTTTAGCTGATGGAACATTTAAGTCGTGCCCGGTGGGGTTTAAGCAACTGTACACCATACATGGTCTAGACGAAGAAACCCGTTCTATAAAACCTTTAATTTTTTGTTTCCTTCCTGACAAAAAGGTAGAAACATATGAAACTATGTTGTATCTGATTAAATCAAGCTTTCCTGACTGGAAGCCGACAAAGGTTACAGTGGATTTTGAGATAGCAGCTATGCATGCATTGAGAAAAGTTTATCCAAAGATAGAGATCAAGGGATGCTTTTTCCATTTCAATAGATGCTTATTCCGAAAAGCCAAAAAGTTGAATATCTCATCACGAGTTAAAAAAAGACATGTGTCTAGATGTGCTGGACTGGCACGGCTGCCAAAGCACTTCATACAAACCGGTATGCAGTATGTAATGCGTAAGAGCCCTAAGGGCGAAGATATTAAGAAATTTAATAATTATTATAAAAAACAGTGGTTCACAAAAACAGCCTTTTCTAAAATTTGCTGTTGTGAACAGGAGGAAATAAGAACCACCAACAATATAGAAGGGTGGCATAGCCGCATCAACAGGTTTATTGGCAAGAAATATCCGACGATGGCTCACTTATTGGACGTATTATTAAAAGAGAGCAAATCTACACGGACATTCAAATGCAACAACAAAAAGGCAAAAACTTATTTAGAAATTGATGAAGAAATTGCTAACGCTGTTAAAGATTTGAAGGCCGGATGTATGTGTGTGGGCCACTGTTTAGAAATTATATGTCCGTATGCTTTTACGTTTTAATAAGGAACAATGTACAGTCAGCATCAAAATATGTACTTATACATTTCATAACTTATGTCTGTCATATTTGACAGTCAAAATTGTAAATGTACATATTTTTGGTGCTGACCGTACCTACATATTAAAAGAAAATATAAGCGATTTTGATTTTTACTGTGTGATGAAAAGCTGTTTAGTTTATTTCAAACAAAATTACTACAAACTTTTTTATTTTTAAATAAATATTTTTTTGAACTTTAAATAGTTTTTCTTTAGCAACCTTCTATTTTGATGCTGTCGATATCGTTGTATTGTTCCATTGTTGATCATAAATTAACTACAGCAAAAGAAACGCTTAATAAATATATATGTAATTTAATTATAACAGGGTGCACCTAGTACATTAGATACTGTCGAATGAATTACAATTAATGCTTGTCGCATAACATTGACAATTTCTTGCGTATGAGCTGGACTAAACTCATCGCAAAGAGGTGCCTCCATCAAGTCCTCCCAGTTATCAGCTGATAAATGGTCGGCACATACACGAGTGTTACCTGGTATAAAAAAGTTTAAGTCACACAACATCCGTACCCTTACCATGTTGGGTATCAATAATAAATCAGTATTTGGACATCCAATAAATATGCAACTATTTATGTTCTCGTATGCTCGTACCAGACTCATGGCTAATTAATACTTTGTTTATATTGACGAGTAACAAGGTGTATAAAATATAATCTTAGCTGACTTTATCAAGTTTATAGTTTATCAACGGTCGAAAGGTTTCGTACAACAATGAAAAGTGTTCGTTCGTAACTGGTTACGAAAAAGAACAAAATAGTTTTTGATCGCAACCAGTTACGTACAAGACCGAAAAAGTATTCGATCGCAACTGGTTACGAACCTCTGGTTGCGTACGCGGCCGAAATGTAACAATCGGGTTGAAGATGACGAATGGTTAGCTTTATTAATATTGTTATGATAAAGATTTTTAAATGATTTTGAAACTGAAATGAATAATCTATTAATGATAACAGAATATATTAATGTGCTTTTATTTATTAGATATTGAAAGTATAATAATATAAGCTCTATTGGCCCAGTTTTTTTTTACTCGCTACAGGTGGACCTTGAAATTTTAAAATATTATAAACAGGACATTATTCCTCATGCCCTAGTTTTTAGGGTTCCGTACCCAGAGAATAACCAACGGGACCCTATTACTAAGACTCCGCTGTCCGTCTGTCACCAGGCTGTATCTCATGAACCGTGATTATTAGACAGTTGAAATTTTCACAGATGATGTATTTCTGTTGCCGCTATAACAACACATACTAAAAAATAGAATAAAATAAATATTTTTGCCGTTTTTATAGATAATGGTACGGAACCCTTCGCGCGCGAGTCCGACTCGCACTTGTCTGTTTTTTTTTACACAATGGGCGTGTAATTATTAATTTCCACTAGGATTAGGATAGGATAGGACACTAGGATTATAAGCGCTCGGCTAGACAATGGCAGAGTAATAGCAGGCGAGGCGTTGATTAATCAGTCCCGGGACTACCGCAAAATCTACGGAAGTCGCTAACGGACGAATAACTGATAATACGCAACCACCTGTAACCACTTCCCTAGTTTCTTTAATTAAGAGGCTATGCGAATTTTATTTTTGTCACTGTCACTCTAAGCGAAAACACGCTCAGTGCGAGAGAGGTGGATTCAGGGCGAAAGCGAAAAATGTTAGTTTTATAATTTTTATAAAAAAAACTAAAATAGCTAGCAACATTTCAAATATCAAATCTCTCGATATTGTTGAAACACACCTAATAAAATATGTTTGAGTTCTGTATATGGTTCCTATTCGTCAAACGAAGAGAAAAAGTGTGTTTGAAGATCTCTTTTTTATTTCTATCGAGGAAAATGTATCCAAACATGTTTTCCAATTTCAAAACCTTAGATTATACAAGGTGTAACAGAAAGGTGTAACCATATTTGAAGAGCTTATTCGGTCAATAGTATAGAACAACTTTTACTATGGAGCCAACCCTGAAATCTCAAAAAAAATATCTGCCCTTCCATACATTTCGGCCGAGCGGCATTGCATTTTTCTATGAGACAGTAAAATTTTTTTTTCGAGATACTGGGTTTGTTCCATAGTAAAAGTTGTTCTATACCATTGACTGCCTAAGCTTTTCAAATATGGTTACACCTTTCTGTTACACGTTGTAACCAGAAATTTATTAAAATTTTCCGTGTATTTCATGAAATACACAAAAAAGAAGCACCTCTATTTTTTTACATATCGCCTTAAATAATGAACTTTATTCTCAGAATTAAGAATACCACTGAAAACAAGTTGTATTTAACTAGATATGCGGCATCGTCTATGATATGCGGGGAGTAAATGCTATTTAACAAATTATTGAGGTAAGTAAATTTGAAAATCGAACCTGGCTCCTTTCTTTGTTTTTTGGGACAAGACCTCATATTTGAGGCAAGACCCCTGCAAGACGGTTAATAGTGACACAAAACTGCTAAGCAAGAAAATCGCATGAATAAAAAAAAAAAAATGGCGCCACGCAACTCTTGTTAAAACGTTGGAAATAGAACGATTTTATCAAGTGGCGGACTGAAAAGAAAGCACACTCTTTGATGGAAAGTGTAGGTACTTTTTGTAAGTTGTTTTTTATTTCAATTCAATTCAATTTATTTCTTGCGATAAATTACAGTTTCATTGGTGTTTCTAAAAATAGACAGTACAAGTGTAATTTTACCAATAGTGGCATAGCAATATTATAATAATAGTAATTATTATTATAAACTTAATTAAAATATACATAATTCTAATCCTACACATTAAAAACGAAAAACAAAATATTTTTTTTAAATAATTAAAAAGATGTCGATAAAATTTAAAAAACCCAATAAATCATAATTAAAAGAATAATAACCTATTCACAATTATGATAGAACTCATTTAGAGTATATGGACACATAAGCAACAAATATTGTTTTAAAGGCTTTAGAAACCGATCACCCGAGAGACGTTTAATGTGAAAAGGTAACTTATTATAAATGCAAATTGCCATTTGACTAGTGTTTCTACTGTAAGACGTGGTTCTACATGACTTTTTTTGGATGTCATACTTAAAACGTTCTTTTAGTCTACTGCACTTCCGTTCCGAGCTAATCGGAAACTTCTCTGGAAAACGCTGTACTAATTTGCAAAGTTCAATTATAAAGAGCGCTGTAACTGTATGGATTTTCAGCTTGACAAATAAATCCCGACAAGATACTCTGTTAGATTTAACTCCATTTAAAATACGGACACATCTTTTCTGTAGCACGAACATTTTTTGTATGTCCACACTACGCATTAGTGATGAAAAGTAGAGTATTGCACTCGGGTGTAAGTGATGACTTACCTCCCTTGTATAACAATCTACTATTCTGACGTTAAAAAACGATCCGCCCGCCCACACCAACAACCAGATATCCTCACCGTCCCACTCCCACCAAAACGTATATTTGTATATACTGGCTGACCACCAGAAACACGCAGAAGGATCCCTATCAGACAACTGTGAAAAAGAAAAGGAAAAATTAAATAAAACTATAGGTCTCCAACCCACCAGTAACAAAAACGGTATGTGCCCGTCCGCAGGCGACGAAGAGCGCCCGGTGTGGCTTCAGCCATTTGACGCAGCTCGGCCTGGAGACCTCGTCTTTGTGTCCGAGCCCCAGCTGGCCCCACGCGTTGCCGCCAAATACGAACACTCTGCCATTCTCTGTACACAAAGCGGGTTATGTAGGACACAATTGCTACTTCTTACCATAAACTCCGATTGAAACAAAAAAAGACAGGAGATTTAGATCAAATATTTTTATTTGCACATCAAAAATACTATTTTGCACACTAAATTTGTCACCAGAAATCCTTCACCAGTTCCACGACCGCCATACCCAACCTTCGTGGTTATTTTTTTTTCAATGCAAGTGCTCGTAAAGGCTAACTTTTTATGCATCAAAACCGAACAGAAAGTCGATTATTTTGCCCTAGGGCTTTATTATTATTATTATTTTTTATTTATTCACAATGGTTGGCTAACCTGCAGCCTTTCCTGTGAACCATAAATGTTATACGTTTTTTTCCACTGTTTGACGGCTCTGGATACAGTCCTTTTGAGCCAATTATAATTTAAAGTTCACAAGATTATATATTATATTATCGTCCTCGTAATTTATTCCTTTGCGCCCTTGTAGCATAAACTACTATTATGACAACCCAGAGCACAGTCAGTATTTTAGTGTGCAAATCAGTATTTTTTTGATGTGCAGTTAGTATTTTTGATAGAACACTGTAGTTGTAGTAGTGTAGTAGTATTTTTAGTATTTTGTGTTATGCGTTTAAATACTTGCCAAATATAAATACCGGTAAGACTATCGATAAGCTACGAAAATGCTCCGACCTAAGAAGTTATTATTAAAATTATTTATTTTACACACACATTATTTAATTAGAAGTTTGTTTTGAATGTCCTGTGACGGATTATCTTTCAAACGACTAACGACTTTTAAGGAAATACATTTACAACACGGTACGTTGGTGCTACGAATGGCCTACGGCGATGTAGAGCTACGTAGGTGCTACGGACGACCTAAGAGGTAGGTGTACAGCTACACAGGTGCCACAGATGACCTCTAAGATGTAGTACTACATATATTTTTTAAAGGATGTACTTATAGATCATAGCAGTTACTACGAACCTTCTACGAGGAAGTGTGCTACGCGATTTTTTTGGTGCTACGAACGTTATAGACGGTAGGCAGAGTAAATATATTTATAGGGTAGTGAATCTTAGTAAAACGCTCTGATTCCAACTCACGCACACAGATGCGTGCTCTACACGTTATTAAGCGAAGTTCGGGGGAGTCTCCATACAAATATCGGCGCGGCGGCGTGTAGAGCATACATTGTGTGAGTTCGAAACTGAGCGTTTGTACTAAGATGCAGTACTGTATAAACATATTAATGATTTTCTACCACTATCACAGGCTCTATATTGTGATTGTGTTATGTAGAAACTATAACTTGAGATTAAAAAGTAATTTCAATTTCAGTTTTAATTCACTTATAATAAAACCCAGCTTTCAGGTGTCTACACCTACTGACTAGCCGACTTCTCGTCCAACGCGCAGTAGTCCACGTTAATTTTCATAATAAGTAGGCAAGGGCTTTTTTTTGCATTGGGGCCCTAATAGACTATAGTTACTCCACTAGAGGTTGAGCAACGTGTCGGTGCTACTACCTATGAGCAGAGAATATAAAGTATTATTATGAGGAAGTTTGATACGCGCTACGTTGGTACTACTAAAAACTTACGAGGTATATATTTAGAGTAACGGAGGTGCTACGAGCGACTTAGTGTGCTAAAACCTATGGTGGCACTACGAACAACTTATGAAGTAGGTATGTTACGTGGTAAGTATGCTAGTTCGTACTAAATTCTTTATTGAATAGAAGAAGAAGAAAGAGAAGACATTTATTTTTATGATTAATACTTGCGATTGTCGGCACTTGGTGAAACTTGGATAACAATATGATGAATAAACTTGCATTCATTTCACAGTTTATAAGCTTACTTAACCCGACCGGTTTCGGTTTTATACCATCATCAAGGGTTTAGTTAGACTACTTGGATGTTATTCCGTGCAATAAATGATCATTTATTGTACATTTATTTTGATTCCACATCGTACACAAATATACTTATTTACTCTAGGTTAATTAATATAGGTATTTGAAATTATCAAGATGCAGCAAACAAAAAGGTCCCTGATTCGGAAAAATGCCACAGCAGAACTGTGACGCTGATCTTCCGTCAGAGGCCGCGAGTTGCGACACATGCGATGTAACTAACAGTATTTTGATAAAGTGTCGTTACTTATTAAAAAAAGAAAAGATTTTGCTTATTTCGCACCTAAAGCAAACAAAATCTCATAAAACCCTTAGGAATTAAATCTAAATAAGCTGGCGTGAAATAAATAGTATTTTACGTGCTGAGAATTATTTTCTCCAGAGTATGTTTGTCGAGAGCTCACATTCCGAGGGTAAGAAAAGCCATTTTTTACTCGGGACGAACGTTACTTTTTCTAGTACCTTTCAGGAGCTTTTCGCTCCGCTCTTTACTCAAAATAGCGCCCGCGCCGTAAAAATAATATTTTGCAACCTTGTAATACAATATAATATTTTGTGTAATTATAATAACAAAATTCTATGATCCAAACTTGTTTTCTACAATCAGTGTAGTTTAATTTTTTTGAGTTTGTTATGCTATCCTGCTTTCAATGATGAGCGGGTGATCAAACTCAGATTAGGTAAAACTTACGGCAGATGACAGCGCTGTGCTCGTCCCCGCAGGAGATGGCCACCACGGGGTCGTTCTTGATGAAGAAGTGGCTCGGCTCGTTGTCGGCGAAGTGGGATTTGCCGAATGTGAACACCGCACCCGTGTCTGTCGGGTAAATGGTAACATTAAATTATTATTAAAAGTTCAATAAAAATACATCGACACGACGGTGTCAGAGGTGTTTCCAAATATAGACTGTGAAATGCAAGTTACAGTCTATACTAGTACCAGAGAATATAAAGTACGTTTCACCCACAATTATTATGCCCTAGCGTGATGGGCGGTGAACCCTATCGCTGTACTAAGGATTGAATAACCCATAAATTGCGCTACCTTCAATCACCGAACTGACGTCATACCGAAAAATAATATCCACACAAAATTAACCGCTTATAAACGGTTAGAAATTTAGGTTTTCGTATGCCGAAAATTAACAGATAAAACCGCTTAAAACTGATTGAGAATATGTATTTTCTTTCAAATGCCGCCCACGTGACGCGCAGCGTACTCTCGTCTCACCCCTTCGTTTACCCTTCTAATACCCGCCACGCACTGACTTGTCTTTATGTCCGTACCGAAACAGGAATACGGTGAAAAAATGGTATCTACAGAATTCACAAAGGTTCCATAAGGGTTACCGCTATTAATTTCGGTAATTTTATAAGTTATCGGCACCGCTTTCAATCCCTGCCCTAGCACAAAATATAGACCCACAGCTAAACATGCCTGCCGACGATCGAAAAATAAAAAAAAATAGAAAAAACAAAAGTTTTGTAAGAGATTAGTAGGTATGTAGGCGGTAGAATTGGTAAAGAGATACTTTGATGTGAGGCAAAACCCCAAAGTTTGCACATAACCGAGTAAAGTTTGGACTAAACTTAGCCGAGTAAAGTAACTATGAAAGCGCTACGTTTGAACTGAGTGGAGACACTGAATCTCAGCTTTAGAGTCGTCAAAGGCGGCGACAGTGGGTGGATATGTGGTCTCTATTTGACGAAAATTACAAGAGAGCCTAATTAGGTTGGTTGGATTCCGATGTTTGTGAAGCTGCTTGAGGAATCCATATATTTTGATACATTCATGATTATATAGGGTTTTGGTCTTGTTAAAATAACTTCTGTAGCTCATAACTCTACAATTTAGCGATGTGAATAAACTGTATTGGCTACTCAGAAACAGCTCTCTAACAAAATGCTTTATAATTAGCTCTACGTAACTGATATGACAAATCTTTATTTCGTCACAGTATTTTTACTAAAATTATTAATCTTATATGTTATAAGTTTGTTTAATTACAATAACTAAATGATATGAAATAATTACATCGGAGTGGATTGTGGCCTAAGGCTCAAAAATTTGTCAGTTCTCCCGGAACTAAGAAAACACATGCAGTTGAAGTTGTTGTCAATAAGTATATGAAAAGCTTTATGAAACAATTCACAAAAATCCGTCATTGGACTAATTGAAAATTACATTCGACATCAATTTAACATTTACATGACTAAAGCTTTTAGGTCGACGTTAGTACCATCCACACAAAGGATGATGACTCTACCAGACCATTGACGTCATCAACCTTAGCCCCAACTTAAGATTGCCCACGAAAAATGAAGAAAAACGTGAAAGCTGAAATTTTCGGTCGCACGAAACTTCCGTTCTTGAATCAACCTTGAAATTAGGAATAGAGAAGTATAGTATAGCTTGAAATATGGAGATTTATATCATTTATGAACATGCTCCTCCTATTTGGGAAACTTAATGTGGTTACGAATTTTAAATGTTTTTTAAAATATTGTTTTCATTATTATTTTGGGTACATAGATTTATCAAAGGAAATGTATACGAAATTTCGTGGGCACTAATGGGATAACATTTAAAAAAGTTGGGGCCAAGGCTTTGGCTAAAAATTTTACGAAGAAAAATTTTTTTTTTCATTTTTTGATTTACAACAAGCCTAACAAAAAAATTCAAATAGTGTTATATGATTTATCGCTAGGGAAAATCTAGGCATTATTGAACGAGCGAGCAAAGCGAGCGAAATTCTCCGAGTCTATTTGAACAATCCGGCGTTTGTATGTATGTATGAATGTTTGTCCGACGATAACTCGAGTATCGAGTTGATTGGAACGTCATGAAATTTAGCAGGCGAGTAAATGAGACAAAAAATAATTTTTAAGTTCGAACATGAGCCCAATCAGTTAAAGGATTCCCGAGATATGGTGTTGTAAGAGGTACATAGAGAGTTAAATAAATAAATGTAAAAATATCTTTATTAGTTAGCATCAACTTCTAGTCAACCTTTGGTGATGTGAACAAATTTGGGTAGTTCCGAAAAAATATGTGAAAATGCTTTTATATAAATATTAAAATAGAATATATAATCTACACGAAAAATTACTCACCATTACTCCGCAACAATAAATTTATAAAATATAAATATATACCTGTACTAAAATATATACAATATAATATATACGATTTATTCATCATCTCCATTTTCACCTGTGACAGACAAATGTACCATTGCTAAACTAATTTTAATTTTGTCTTTTACTTCATTTGTCTGTCAATCATCCACTCAATTTTATGACATTTGTAACATATTATATTTATTTTACCTAATTCCACTGACGCCGACATCAAAAGTCGAAATATATCTGGAAGTAATTATTGTGATAATGTGTTTCCATGGACTCAGGATACAGTATATCCTAAGTCTGGATTCTTCTGAATCTTTCTTTAAAATTTCTGTTTCTGCGCACTAGAATCATCCTATCATACAAACAAAATCTCATCTTTATTGAAAGTATATGTATGTATGTGCCTAAGGGCTATTCCACTTCACGCATACATCTAGGGTCTACATCTAGTTAATAGCACGCTGGGTACCTACGCCTCATTTCCATAATACATAAAACTTATGGAAATACAGGGTTTCTAGGTCTAGACTAAAGTCGGTAATTACCTATTTTTATTGCCGCCACCAGCCAGGTCTTATCGAAATGATCTGACATTAGATAGAGAAAACGTGTCCGAGTTTTTCGCTAGACAAGTGGGGTTCGCGATAAGCACAAGGCTGGTCGGTTAAAGGTATGATAAAAGAATCGGCAAACACTTCTATAGTTAAAATTTTTTTGTACTATAGTTTAAGGTAACACAGGATCTCGGTGCATGTTGCAATAAATGCGTCAAATTCTCTGTTACCCTTTTGATGTGGACACAAATAAACCTATTTTAGGAAATGCAGCTATGGGTGTTTCCCTTCATGATTCAGCTAATTTCATAAAAACAGTTCCTATGCTGTTGTGTTGGTAGCAGCAATCCATAGACATAAAATTCAGTTTTATCCAATCATGTCGTTTAGACGTCGTCGTTGGTGACAACATTACGGCATGGGAACTATTTTATGAAACGCACTATATGTTATGTTTAAAGATTAACTATGCATAAATTCCAAAAACGAATTGGTTCTTGCTCGATCGGCAGGATTGTGTGTGAACTCCGGATAACAAGATTGCGAGTCTAGCGTCCAACCGTCTCGTCTATTGGAGAACTCCCGTAACGAATACAAGCTTTGCTCAAAAATTTTCCCCATTCTTAGGTCCCTTCCTATATTCAAGGACAAATAATATCCCTTTTTCATCTAACACGTTACCCATGCAAAAAAATTCTACACGATTGGCTCTCCCCCTTAGATTACGAACAAACCGAGGATATCCTTAAAATTGACACATAAATCCTAACACACATGTACCGGTCTGTAAGTATCAAGTATTTCAAAACTCAGGCATACACCTTCATATAACACACTCTATTTCACTCACCCTTTCACACACACTCTAATAAAATTCCACATACAATTATCACCCACACGTCATACTAGTTTTATTTTGTCTCTTCTGTTACTTTTTGATCTTTTGTTACTTTTGAATATTTTATAAATTTGCTATCGTCAGACTCACCAGGAAGGGTCTAATTTCCCACAACCCAGGGAATCCTAATGTGGGGATTAGAGTTTTATAAAAGACACACTTGTCAAACAACATAGCAATAGTGCATAAAATATTTTTGTATTTCTTTTTGGTTGCAAATATTGCCGCTACGAATATATAAAATATATAAGTTAAAAATTTACGTAGTAAAGCAGATAAGGCGGAACAAGCATGTACAGCCCCCAAGCATAGAATACTTATGGACATTCTGATACTATGGTCAATATCTTACTATGGACATTCTTATACTATGGACGTTCTGATACTATGGACCATTTAATATATTTGTCATTTTGATAATATGGACCAAGTGCCCCGAAAGATTTTTTACGTTACCTGTTATTTTCTATTATTTTTGGGGGGCTTGAGTCCTAAAGCTCCCCCCTTCCGCCGCCGCGCGCCGACTGAGACCAGCTCAGATCTGCGTTTTTGCGTGACTTTAAGTTTTGACCTAAAAGCTTACTTTTTAACGGCGTTGCTTTCGTGAAACTTATTAGATGACCTTGTTTTCCTTGTGGTCACCAGATTTATTAGCGTTTGAACTAGTTTGTAATAGTTGCACCAATTTAAATGAAATAATAATTCTGTATAGAAAAATACAAAAAAATTAATCAAATAAAATATAAGTACACAATAAAATAGATATTTTAGAGATATATTTCAGCCCAATTTGGGGCCAGCATCAGTCCAATGTGGGCCAAAATATATCTCCGAAATATCTATTTTATTGTTATATTTTATTTGATTGAATGAAAAGCTTGTTAAAAAACAAAATAATGGATATTACTTCTGTAAAGGACAAGAAATATTTGTCACGTCAAATAATAAATTTCAACACACATACACACTTTTGTATAAGCAAAGCTATGCATGCAAAACCAACATTAGGGGAGCTACTTGGTTTATTGTGTATGGAAATTTCACAGCTAAAAACAAGCTGTTTGAGATTTATGAGATAGCTGCACGTTGTTGTGCTTGACTAGATTATTTTTGCTGACCTAAGAAATTACACAATTATTTTCACCTCACCTTTCAGAGCAAAAAAAAGACAATATCAATATTTTCATAGATAATGTTTTAAACAAAGCTTTCGGGTTATCATTAAAAAAATACATATCATGAGATAGTGTGAAAGAAATCATTGTCCTCATATATGAGTTAAATAAAAAGCTTTTCCTTGTTTTTAGAAAGATCAGGAAAAAATGTACCTAAGGAATGCATTTAGTACCAACCAAAATAGCATATTCACTTGTTTTTAGTAGGTAAAACATTATGTTTTGTATAAGAATGACCGAATTTGAGGTCAAACGAACAAAAAAGACGTAACCTCAATAAATAACTGTAAGCTATACTTTTAATAAACGTAATTACGGATTAATTATACGGAAACTGAAAATCAAACTGGGAAGGCCAGAGAACCACACTTTATATTGATCATCGTGACAAGTCAGCATATCAGAATAAACATCGCATCACATTTTTCATAAAAACACAACTATACCCATTCACCACATGTATAATAACAGAAACCTTTACCAAAATACCTAGAAAAGCCTCCAAAATCAAATGAAGTCTGTTAAGAACTATGTCTTCACCTGGTATATCATCTGTCATGGTGTTTTCGCGCTATAATCCAATGTTTACGTGTTTTTTACGTCCAGCTCCACGGATCGACCGCGGTGACCGCGTCGCGTCGACTGACCACTGGTTACTTCACGTGGCGGGCGCCCCATAGGAAACCACCACCGATACCACCAACATACTAATATCTCCCCTGCACCCCCCGAAACTCTATAAACAAACCATAAATGAGGCTGTACTATTTAAGGACTCGGGTCTTTGTATACTGGACAGGTTCAACCACTACAATGATAGAAAAAGTTATAATAATAAGGATTTTACGTTTTGCGGTTTTATTTCTGTTCTGTGCTGATATAACCAAATTCATACTGGAGACTCGGTTAGTGGTCTGGACCATGGTTCAATGACACTTTCTGTGAAAAACGCAAAATAAAATGTAGGTTTCCCGTTTCCAGATTGACAAGTGTAAGAAGAGGCACAAATAAGAAATTTCATGTTTTTCAAAAAAGGGTCATGAACCTTGATCCTGACCGAGTCTCCAGTATGAATTTGACTATATCATGCAAAGTATATTCAATATTTTTATGAAAACTTTTATTGTTTTTAATACTGCGACACCAAATTAAGCCCAAACTTTCGTTGCGATCCATCTTGGGCGTTAATGAAGCCGATTCTGAAGGCTTTAATTTTAGTTTCAGTGCTGTCAAAACTTAATTTTCTTGATAACAAAAAAGTGTTTAAATTTTAGCACCAGAAGCCAAATTACTTTGGAAAATTTTAAGTTTTGACACCACTAAAACTAAAATTAAAGCCTTCAGAATCGGCTACATTGTCTTACTTAAACCCTATAAGCATCTTGACTACGGTAAAAGTTAACGAGGTTGAAAAGCGGTGACATGACCAAGTGCATTCGAGACCATTCATCATCACCGTCATTGCTGAGGGTGAGTGACGTAGTGCGTACCTTGACCGAGTAATCGATTTTATACCGTTTACCGATGAAAAATGGAAGGGGATGAAAATTGTTTATCAATTTATCAAATGTTTAGCGAAATAAAACAAACACATATGTATCTTTAGGGTATGTCACAGTCATACAAATGATCAACACTCGTACACCTTCATTTAACCAACGATTTTTACCTCCTGATTAGGTGAACTTTGTAGGGATGAGCTTTATTCCTTGGTGCCTTGGTTTAGGCACAATTATTTTCATTATTTTCATTCGAGTTTTTTCCTTCGCCGTTCTGCAAGAGGTAAGTATATGCACACAAACTCCGAATAATGAATTAGTGCATTTGTGACCAGAAATATTCCGAATTCGAACCTGGGTCTTCAGATTGTGAGTGCGGCGCCCTACCAGCTACCAGCTGAGCTATATCTAATGTCAATGTTATATTTCGATACATTTAAAGGAACATAAATAATATAGAACTTGGCAACCACTTATATTTCAATTCCTTTATCACAAACACCACAAACCTCGTTACTTGTTCCAAACTTGGATCCACATTTATTTTTGATTAAACCTAATTAGCCTTTTCCATTATTTCTATTTAAATATGTTAAAAACAATGAGTGTTACGTAAAATTATATGTGATATTACATAAAATATCAGTGTTTTTTATGAATCGACTAAAAGAGCATCATCTTCCTCTTTCATAAGTAAATTTATGTAGTATGTATATAAATGAATATAACTGGATGTAATTTATGTAAGAATGTCATATATGTTATGTTATGCTGTGTATGTTTGTTTAAGTGTATACGTATATATGTAAAGATATATATTTGTTTTTTACTTTAATTTATTGGTATGATACGTGTAGGTACCCTCAGAGGTGAACTGCGAAAGCAGACTCTGAGCACAACAAAACATGGCCAGAACGAAACGACTGCCGGCTGTCAAAACTAATGATACCGCAGTCGAATGGTAAGTTAACAAGATATTCATTAAAACTAAAACGTGACATGGTAGCAAGCACCTTTTCACTACAGGTGGTACCGATAGCCTTCTATGCAGGGGGTGCCTTCTAGAGGACGAGACAGTGGAACATGTGCTACTTCAATGCTCTGCAACCGAAGATAGCAAGCAGGTATCACGATGAGCTCCAACTTCCCTTCACTGGACCAGTTTATGTGTCAGAATACTGAAGCTGTTCGGCTCTACTTTAAGGAGCTGTCCTGGCTGGGCTGACTGACCGGGGGGAAGTGCACAATATTCACGATTGCGGAGGATCAGTGCAGGACTCATCGAATTTACATTCATGTAAATTCATATACATATACATATAACACGTATGTAGGTATGTCTACTTATTTATTGAGTTTTTTTTGTCAAAGGGATTTGGGGGAAGAAATATCTGCTAAGAGATAAGCTCGCCTATGTATATGTTATTTCTAAGTGCAATTGTTAATGTGTGTACAATAAAGAATAGAATATAATATTACTGAGTAGTGGAATTTCCTACAATCCCTTCTTAGATCAGTCAGTCAGGCAGGGTACACGTGCAGTATATCCAGAAATGGGAAAAAGAATAGTTATTTGTGCCAAATAGTGAATATTTTACGATTTTATCATTTGACTATTATTCACAAACGAAATAAAATGGTAGTAAGTACATTCAACCTTTTAGTTTTATCTTTATTGCACTGAATACGTCTAGAATACTTTATTACCTCGCTTGGCAACTAAACGACCAATTTCCATACATACAACTTTCATGTTTCTGCTACACCTCCAGCTTTCTCAAAGAGGTGAATGACACTGAATATTTGAACGGAATACGCCTGAAAATATTCAAAGTTGTTATAAATCCGGTGCGATACCCGAAGAACAACCTCCATACATAATGGAGGAGGGACTTGCGTGGAGCTCTCAAATGTCAATGAACTAAGCTCTGTGTAAGATTTGTGGTAGTGAACTTGATTTAAGGTAATGATCCCGTTTATTAAAAGGTTACTTAAGGTTTATTAAAAGTTTTTTACCCTTGTACTTGTGAATCCAAGAAGCTTATAACCAGACTGGAGTGCTTAACTGCCTCTATAGAAAGCCACACCCTTAAATAAATGACCTTTATGTATCTCTATCTCGATGAGTCTTTGCTCTTTGAAGGTGAAGAATATGAAAATCTAATTTTTGACGTGACCTTGTTATAGGAAGTAAACGTTCCAGTGGATAATTATAAGCTTCTTTGGTGTGACCTTATAGGAAGTAAGCGCTCCAGTGGATAATTATGACCTTAAAGGAAGTAAGCGCTGAAATGGATAATTATAAGCTTCTTTGGTGTGATCTTATAGGAAGTAAGCGCTCCAGTGGATAATTATGACCTTAAAGGAAGTAAGCGCTGAAATGGATAATTATAAGCTTCTTTGGTGTGACGTTATAGGAAGTAAGTGCCCAGTATATAATTATAAGCTTCTTTGGTGTGACTTTTAGGAACTAAGCGCTCCAGTGGATAGTTATAATAAGCTTCTTGGGTGAATAAAACTCAGGTAAGTGCTAATTAGTCTAAAAACCGGTCAAGTCCGAATAGGATTCAAGCCCTGAGGGTTCCGTAAATACCATTACAGCACAAACTTATTCCATTTGTAGTTATAAAGACTAACTAGACTTGACACTTGCAATCTATTCAGCTCTATGTGTCTAAAGGATCTAATTATGTTGGACTCTAATAATTTCTTAATTAAATAAACATAGGTATACTCAGGTGATTTTCTATTTTTTTTCTACACTTGTGCTATAAAAGCTACATGTGAACGAAATATCAAGTTTCTAAGTCAACTGGAAGTACCCTATAAGTTTTCATGGCGAACAAATTCGTATGAAATTGATTATGTAAAGGGCAAAATCTTTTTTTCACGTTGTGTAAGAAGCCTGATTTTTTCACAGCACCATGGGGCCGTAGACTTCTGTAGGAGGTATCAGTTTCAACTTGCCGGTCTTGGCCGACGCGACGGACAGACAGATAGACGGACAACAAAGTGCTCCATAAGGGTTCCGTTTTTTCATTTCGAGGTACGGAACCCTAAAAATTGAACAAATTTGATGTGTGAGATATTGAAAATGTGACAATTTATTTATTTGATATATGATAAACCAAGCCCAAATTTGTATAAATCGATTTCATTTAACCACATTTCACATACCACAGTGTTATTAAAATTAACGGATATGCGTAATGTTTTGTGAGAACTCATTACTCATAGTTTCACAATGTAATAAAAAGAAACTTAACCCTTTTCTACGAATTGGAATACAACCATTTTCAGTTATTCCGACGTCCAAATAAATTGCGTGTCATGTCATTATGCATATTATATGAGTAGCTATCTATGTTTAACCCAATCCATCGGAACGAACAGTGACATCATACTTTATGTTATGACGTATACAGCACAAACATACCTAATATCACGAATATCACCTGGAGAGTATGATGGGATGGCTGAACACTTATTTCTTGAGGTCACTTTAAATTTTAGTCGTATTTTGCTTGGCGTCTATTACAGTCCTGACTGCCACGTTCACTACTTCAATTCTTTCGACAATCTCCTTGAAGAGCTCACCCCACTCTTTGACAATACAATTGTCATGGGAGATTTCAATACTTGCCTTCTTAAAAACGACCATCGTTCTAAACGTCTACACTCAATTGTTTCTGGTATAAATCTCTCCATCCTCCCACTACAAGCTACCCATCACCCACCTAATTCTGCTCCAACTCTCTTAGACCTCATGACTGTCTCTTCTCCTGACCTTGTAAGTAACCACGGCCAACTCAGTGCCGACTGCTTCTCATATCATGATCTCATTTTCCTCTCTTACAAGTTGCGTACCCCTAAACCCAAAAAGCGTACTATTCTCCAGCGTAATTTTAAAATAATGAATTTGCAGAAACTTTGCGAGGTTGCTCTTTAAATTGACTGGAAAGAGCTTGATTTGATTCGGGATGTTAATATGAAAGTGGAGCGGTTTAATAACTTGCTCACTCTATTATTTGATAAACACGCTCCATATCATCCTGCAGCTCCATGGCTTACCGACGAAATTAAGGCGCTTAATATCGCTAAATGGGTACTTTCTAAAGCCTACTCCTCTTTTATGGCCAAACCAAAAATATTGAAAGAATTTACTATGGATAATCAACTCTAGGAAAACATATGCAACATTTTTCTTTTTCGTACCACCAAAACTTCTATATGAAAAATTGTTTTAACTGGGTGGTGTTTTTTGGCTTGAATTCCCTACTGCTGCTAAGTAGTTTGGTCGATTTCATTTCATTTATGCTTTGATAAATAGATAAACTTGATAGCTATAAACATAACATAGGATTATTCAATCGAACAATCACGTCCAAGTGAAAAGTATTATTTTCTCGTATTTCGCCCTATCAAGGACGCAGCGAGCGTCGTAACAGCCACCACGCTTTCTGTGCTGATTTGAACGTTATTTCAATGTGGTTTCCGTCAATATTCGTACAGACAAACATCGAGCTTCTAATTTGACGACGGTAATCGCCTTAAGAATCTCATGGCAAAGAGGGATCATGCAATATATCGCTACAAGAAAAAGTCGACTGAACACAATCGTTACATGTATAAAGAACTGCGAAATCGCTGTAATAGAGTGTGTAGAGATGCTAAACGCCGACACATTCACAATAGTATTGAAAATTCAAGCGACAGTTCACATCTGTGGCATTTTCTTAAATCATTGGGCATTGGTGAATCACAGAACATTGCTTCTACAGACGTTGATCTAACTACTCAAAATAACCATTTCGCATCTCCGCTTTTCGTGCTAGATGCAAAAATTAAAAATAACACCTTATCATATCTTTCAAACAAGCCTGTCCCAGATTTTTCCTCTTTTTATTCTCAAGTCGATCACGTAAGTGACGTTAAAGTTCTCAGTTGTGCCCCAATGCGAACAAAGAAGAATTCGCTTCAAAACCACTCAACAGATTTGGATGCGGTTTTCTTTATTATCACCGTAGTGACCCTGGTCAACAGGTTATTACCCTGGCTATAAGGGGTGTTGATAAAATTACCGCCAAGCCGAAATCGGGTCAAATAATAAATTAACGTGGGCGGAGCCGCGGGCGAAAGGCTAGTCATATTATAAAGAATGCATAAAATGAACTATTAGATAACCATTAATTTTTGTTAATATAACAGATATATTTTTAGTGGATTCTTTTCGGTTTTTAAACCATAAATCCCTCAACAGACAGTTTTAGAATACTCGTAGCATATTTGAGTGTCCTAGAACTGAATTTAGAAAGGTAGGTAACTAAGATTGTCCGTGCTTGACATTCAACTTGGCAAGTTACCCGTGGTAAATGTATTTTTGCATTACTACGTAGCATGTGTGTTTTAATTTACCGTTAGGCTGTTATTTACATAAGTGTAACAACGCAATTATACAGCTGAGAGTGCAGTGGCGTATTTGCCCTAGGGCCAAAAGGGCCATGACCCGGGGCAGCAGGGTGCGAGGGGCGGCAAAAGCAATTAAGAATTAGCTATTCTTAATACCTATAGAAGCTGACTTGACAAAATCCATTAATTACGACAGTGTCATTGAAGAATTTTGTAACTAATTTGGCCATTAGAAAAAATTTAAATAAATGGTTTAATAAATTTAATAAATAGTGTTTGCATGGCCTTTTTAGTTTTTTCATTCAATATCACCATTTTATAGCCCACATCAACACACTGTAGGATATAATTAAATTTTATAATTGAAATGTTTTTGCTTTTTTTTTTCGTTATTTTATGGGGCGGCAAACCTTACAGGCCCAGGGCGCTAAATCTTAAAATACGCCACTGGCTGAGAGGTTTTTTATGGGAGAGCTATTACTTGCTTACAAGTGAATGACGTGATTGCAATATTCCTTCAATAAGTAAGTGCATGTTTATTAAATACTATAGTGCAGAGTTGTTACGTTTAGAAGAAGAAAAACCGCCTCTGTGGCCGATTGACAGAGCTCTCGCCTGCCAACCTGAGGGTCGTGGATTCAGTGCCCCGCGGTGCACATTAACTTGTGGTCGGTCTGCATGTTTCAGAAGACACGTTAAACTGTTGGTCCATTTGTGCCTGAAAAACGGGTGTACTAAGTGTGGACTGTAACTTGCATTTAACTGTTCACGCGTGGAACACCTCTGACAACCCCTCGGAGATGATGTCGTGACGATGTGTTGAAAAACAATAGAATTATTTTAAAAACCCTTTGTATTTGGATAGCATATGGTGTATCTGTAACGTGCTACAGGATTTCAAGTTAAATGATCATACTGAACAATTTTTTACTAAGATATACAATTGGTACTAATTCCGCATACTACATACATACATACTAATTAAAAAACCTATAATTTGCTTTCATAATGTTAGAGTAGTTTGACGTTTGTTTTACACGAATTCCTTCAGCCGTTTCCTAACTGGAGGAATACAACTTGGTGTCTTTTTAAAAAGTTTAGTTTTTAGAAACGAGTGTCTGAAATGTAATGTTTTAGAATCAGCTCATGAAGCCCTTTCATTTGATACCGCAACGGGAGGTTTCAGAAGAAAAAAAGATACAAAAGCAATATGGCGTCATAAAACCCAAACAGCGTAATTTGAAGTACTAATAAAACATTATGTAGCTTACAATTAAGAGATTCCATATATTATTATTAGAGTGCATTTCAAACTTGAAATCATTCAGAAACAAATTTAAAAGAACAAACATTTTGAAAAAATTCCTCGGGTCAGGATTTGAACCTGCGACCTCCTGCTTACATGACAGGCGTGCTACCGACTGCGCTACCGAGGTTCGTATCTGGAACAACGAACTTTTCCACCATACCTGTACACGACATTTTTGTAACTACCTGATATACCAGCTTGTAATGCACATACTGAACGCTCACGAGGGCGTTATGTGTATATTGTTATATTTCAAGTTTGTAATGCACTCTAATAATAATAAGAGTATTCAAAGCGATGTATTTCGCAATAAAAACATATTCCTAGATTCCATATAGTCGTAACTTCCCTTCACAAAAAAACTCCCCCCAGTTGAGTTTGCCCCCAACTAAAGGAAAATCACTACCCCCAAATTATACCGACATGTTGGTTCACCCATAGACTCAATTAGGTCGATTCAGAGTAACGCGACTTAACTTATTTGACAGGACTAAACTTATTTTAAGCGTCCTGTCTTTGTCTTTTCGATACAGAAAGAAAAAGACAGAATGCTTAAATTAAGTTAAGTCCTGTCAACTAAGTTAAAGCATGTAACACCGAATTGACAGCATTGTAACCCAAATGAATTTTTGTAATATACCTATAATATAGATATATTCTTAGATTTTTTTTTATTTACGCAGTATAATCTTTATCATATTTATGTATATTTTCATTGAATTGAGTTACAAAAGGCTCAATGTCTGACCTTCCCTCCATTAACCTATTGACTAGATTTAGATTTGGAACTATCGAGTTTGTATTAGCAGGTAATGTACACGAGTAATTCACCTTAATTCAGGTAAACACTAACAAACATGGGCATCGGAGGAGCTAATCGCCCGACTGACCTACATTTTGTGTGATGTTTACGAAATACGTAAGTAAAGCCTATTCCTCCATTATAGGGTCTAACTTAGGAACCTTACCCATTGTGACAAAGTAGACTTTAGTTAAACGAAAAAGAAAGCCATACGTATAAATATGTACGAGGGCAAGTAAAACATTTTTGGGTCTGGTAGTGAAAGACATTTGTGGTTACAAGGTGGTAGAGCTGATGCCGGGCTCGACTGTGGAGGTGCCACCATCTTACTTGGAGACCCCCTCGAAGTAATTCGGGGGAGGGTAAGAGGACAGCTCACAGGCAAAAAACCAGGAGGCCCACCATGCCTGGGACCGATGGATGGCGGTATATCCATCCCTAATAGCCGGGCCTTATATGGAACAGACTGGTGACGGGCAGCGGCGTCACTGGTGCGAGGGTTCCGGCACCGTGCTCACCAACCCGCCTGCACAGCGTGTGTGAGTATGGGCAATTCTTCCAGGATGACCGCCGGGAGTGGCAAAGTCCTGTAAAGGCTTATGTCCAGCAGTGGACGAACTAGGCTGATGGATGGACCCCTGGTTAGCACTAAGAATTTGTTTAGATCATTTTAAAATGAATGGATTTAATTTCGTAGTATGATTTTTAATATGAAACTGGAAGAAAATTCAAGGAGTTGACATGAATTGTAAAATATAAAGCTAAATTTATGTTTAGAATAAATACTATGGTGCTGACAAAATTTTATTTCACAATCAATTTATTACGTAGATATATTTTAAAATTTTGGATGCCAATCTTAGTGAAACATGTCTTTTGCTGTTTTGTCTTTTCATTTTAGGTAGACGCAACAGCTGTAGCTAGCCAGACGTTGACTTAGGTGAAACTAGATTTAAATAACGGAGAAGCAGAATATTTCCATAACAAAATGACATAATTTTTTTGTTTAGCGCCTCCTTTACTATAATAATAGAAAAACTCATTCACAGCACAACTTTTTTGTGCCAGGCTGAAAACTTTTTACCGTGCCCTAGAACTTGAAGTTTATATGCTTAGTTTATGCTTAGTCCTTCATTAGTGTTAGTATTACAAATATGAACTGTACTTTTGAAACAGGTAAGTAAACTCAGTATTTTTTTTTGTCAAATTCATACATCATTTAAACATTTACAGTACAAAATACATATTATAATAATATACTATTGTTTGATTTATACTGCGGTACAACTACGCCCCCACTCGTAGGAACACAGTCTCGATCCGTTCAACAAGGTAACGCACGGCCCTTGTGATACCGCTTTCCCGCAATGACTAGGACACCTCAGTATTTTTTTTGCTACTCTCTTAATATTCGTAGCACTGTCTTTCGTAGCATTGCTACGAATGCTCGCGTTGGTGTCTTTTATGGGATAAACCTACGAGTTACATATGTAAGTCTTTTGTATTTTGTCTTTTGTTTTAAAACTAGTATTTATAACACACCATTTACGTGCTTTAACATATTATATATCAATATTAAATATAATTTACTCTAAAATCTATGATATTTACAAGCTTATACCCTATTATACTTATTTACACCTAAAACATATAACCATCACCATCACACATGATTTATTGTCAAAGTGTTAAAGTTTTTCCTTAATAATTATTGTTTATTTATTTATTTTTATTTATTTATTTATTAATTTTACAAAACCCACAGCACAATTTACAACAATAATACAGAAAAACGTTAACTAAACATAGGCCAATAACGGGTTTACATTATATAATCTTTACTCAAATATACTAAAATAACTAAGACGAAAAAGAAAAAATAATAATAATAAATCAAACTGGATAATAAAAACTAAAAACTACAAAAGAAAGCGTAATGTACAAGCTAATCAATTAAAAAAATAAGAAAATTAATATAGTCACCGAGGAAAACATTGTTAATATTATACATATACTGTGTTACTACAAAACGGTGTTTAACTTTAGACAGTGTTTAAATCTGTTGTTGTCACCTTTTCTTTCATATTGTAAAAAAGTGACAGCAACAAATTTAAACACTGTCTAAAGTTAAACACCGTTTTATAGTAACACCGATATATTTTAATATTTAAAAGGCATTTTATTGTTTGTATCAATTTTCAGTATGTGTTATTAACTATGTTGTTGTGTTAATGTGTAGCGTATAATTCGTTTTGTATGTCTTTATATGGTACTATAGGTTTATTCGTGTGTCTTTATGTATATAACTATTTCATTGTATTGTGACTGTTTGATACCTTAATAAAAAATAAAAAAAATTATAAACATATAATACAATACAATATAAATATAAACAAATAACGCAGCATTTTACAAATTTTATCTTTTAATATTTTGTAATACTTGTAGGATAAATATGGTATTCTACTAGAATCACAACTACTCTTTCACTTGAGCACACAAATAAGAAACCTATTTTATTTGTACACTCATTTTCATACACATTACTTTTAATCTACTTTTTGTCTTGGTTTTTTGATTTTGTATTTTATTTTTCTTAATATTAAGTTTAAAGTAACACATAATATATCTATCTGTTACCTATGTAAGAGCGGAGCCTCCTATTACAGGTATATCTTGCTTCAAAGGAGACTCCAATCATTATGTACAAGTTAAATAAATAATTTTGTACTTTGTATTTGTATGTCTTTTGTAAAGCATTTTCGCCCGATTTGGCTTTACCAATCAAAGTCACCTTATATGTATGGTAGAGTGCGCGCCAGATAAGTCTGCGCGCGACTGGTGGCGTGACTAACGTTGCCAGTTATGGGAAACAAATTCTCCGATCCCAGACATGAAATAGGAGATGAGGAAAAATCTAATTAGCTTAGTCAAGTGAACTACACCTAAAAATTAGTATAAAATATATTCAAGGATAGTTCTAAAATATTTGGCCACGCGCAGACTTATTTGGCGCGCACTTTACCGCTAAACTCTTTGTCATCAGGCATCACTTTAGCTGTTCAATCAAAGTAAGTGTAATTTTAATTCTTTTCACCTTGGAGTGCTTTCGAGGTGACGTCATAGTAGTACATCTGTGCGTGTAGTGGGATATAATTTTACAGATAAAATTTTGAATCTACATACTCTTTGACGTAATGTAATGAATTAATGACGTCATATAACAGGCGAATGTGGATAAAAAAAATTACTGACAGGACATACGTTTTACGCAGTACCGTAAAAAAGTTCATGATTTTTTCGGCGGTCTGGTTCTGGTTAGTCGAATATAGAGGTAGATTACCGTTTTCATAAGCACGGCGATCGGCTGTTCTTTTAATTTTTGATAATTTTTTCTTATGCCAAGGACGATTTTTACATCTTGTTTTACTTTGTCCGCTCAAAATTTAAATTATTTTAATGAAGTATTTTTTTCTTTAAATTAAGGGTGTGTAGGTATTTAATTAGATTAATACTTAAATAACAATAAAAAAATAATATTCTAAATTGAAACTACCTATGAACTAAACAGATAAGTATTCTATATTAGTATTTTTTTTATTATTAAATAAGTATCTCATTTTTAATGTCTATAAAGGATCAAAAAAATCAGGAAAAAATATTAATTGAATTAAAATACAATACCAATTAATAAGTTAACAAATAATTTAAACGTAAATAAGCTTATAAAAGTATCTCTCTATTAAAACAAGTAATATCACAGGCTATAATCATAATGGGACCATAAAAGCCACATACCATAGCGCTACCAAGTTCTGATTCAGTGAACTGACACACTAGAACTCCCGTGGTTGTAGGTATGTGCAGAGTAGAAATAATAGTACATTGTTCACCGAGGGAAGAAAGGGGAAGATTACCAACGAGGGTGTAGTTGGGACGGGTTGGGAATCGCACTTTCTCCCGAGTGATACATAGTGCTTTATACTACACCTGCGAGGAAATAGTATAATTTTACTTTTAATCAAGATACAATAAAAGAAGCCGACTGACTCACGTGCGATTGTCACTTTTTATTTCCTTCTTATTTTTTATTATGTACAGGCATCGAAATTTCGATGTGTACAGGAAAAGCAAATGGCCAGTACCATTTTTCGAGTTCTATGTACGAGTTCGCAAAATAATACTGGCCACTTGCTCATTCTTTTTGGAGTAATCAGTGGTAGTATCGCAGTTTGCGCCCCTTTATTTAACATAGAGAAATAGTTCAACTAATTCCGTGCGCCAGGCTCAAAGGGTGCTCGTACAATAAATACAACACGTTTCAGAATCGGGGTTTTGGCGTGCGACTGGTGAACTTATCATGCGGCGGCGGTGGACTGTTTGCCAGCGGTTGCCATGGCAACTGTATCGTGAAATATCTTCAGAGCTTCGTCGATTGAAATCCACGTGATTTGCCAATGTGACCGTTCGGACGTTGATCTATGTTTCACGTGTCATTTTATAGAGGTAAAAACCTTTATTTATATCTAGCCTTTTTCCTTCTTCTACACTTATCGATAGTAAAACTCCGTTCCACAGAACAAGAATGTGCTCCATCCTGATGCAACCGCTTTTCTCCGATCTGTTTAAAGAATCTAGCAATACTACGTGTAAAAAAAAAGATTGCCAAAAATATAATGCGCACTTTTATTTAGAAGAATCTCCTAAAGTCAATTCAATATAAAAAAAAACAAAGATGGCTCTAAAAAAAGTCATCATATCACGGTTTAAGCTTATTTGAAAACCCATACATCATTATTTATGGATTAACCTTTATATAGTGCTACAAGGAGCTTATGGCGCGTGGATTGGCTGTGTCCAAAATCGGAACTAACGCCGCAACCATACTCCTTGTTTCACAGCAGCGCCCCCTTGTCACTGTCATCCACGCATCCATCCATAATAAACATGATTAAATTCTGAAACAAACAGATTTCATGCAACATTTAGTTTTTTTTTTTCATAGTAAAATTAATGAAGAGGGTCGACATTTTGCAATTTTTCCGGAATTCGTTCCTCTCGCCTTGCGATTGATGCAAGCGAGAAAGGTATCACCTGTAAAGCCTATAAAATTTGTTTGGATCCGGTGTAGCTCTGTACCTAAGTACATATATTATACAGAGTGGAAAAATTGTAAGGGCCCTGGTTGGGAACTACCTTAAATCCTTTAGTTAGCGTATTTTACTGAAAGGAAACATTCCTTTATTTTTTAAAAGAAACAAAACTGCATTCAAAGATCTTCTAAAATTCGCTTGTCTCACCCGGGAATCGAACCAACTAAAAATTGAAAAAATAAACCCTCGCTACTTTATTATACGAATCGGTAGGATTATTGTTCAGAATAAAATTTGTCTAATAAACATTTGGTCTTACTCTCATCTGTTGTACGAGATACCCATGAACACGGACGTAGCCCATGAAATTAAATATTTATTACAAGTTCTTTATTAACAATAACTAGTACTGTTCACTTGTAACAAGTAAATGACATGTTATAATTTTCTTATCTCTCTAACATCCAAAGACATCGTATGAAGTACAAGCTTGCTAATTTGAAATTGGAACGATAACTTTCAACATTTTTAAAATCGATAAAAGTTTTCGTTCTAATTTCAAATTTTATTTTGTTTTGCTTTAACTTATCAGGATTCTTTTCTCTTCGTAATATCCGTCTTCATTAAAAAAATGTTTCATGTTTATGTGTTCTTCGTATTGATGATAAAATAAAATTAATATTAGTTTTCCCTTTTTTTTATTTCAAAGACCAAATGTTTATTAGACAAATTTTATTCTGAACAATAATCTTACCGATTCATGTAATAAAATAGCGAAAGTGTATTTTTTTTATTTTAAGTTGGTTCGATTCCCGGGTGAGACAAGCGAATATTAGAAGATCTTTGAATGCAGTTTTGTTTCTTTTTAAAATAAAGGAATGTTTCCTTTCAGTCAAATAAGCTAACTTAACGATTTAAGGTAGTTCCCAACCAGGGCCCTTAAATTTTTTCCAGCCTGTATATGGCCCCACCATTTCTAGGGTTCAGCACCCGGAATTCTTATAAGGTCACTTTCGTGTCTGTCTGTCTGTCTAAATGACGCGCACATTATATCGCCAGTCGAAAATTACAAAAAGTATATTATTTCAGATTAAAATAGGGGGTCAGTTTGATTCAAAGAAAAAAAGTTTTGATTAGGTATATCATGTGAGGTGTCATTTAGGACGGCGGCGGTCTTATAGCTTAAATTTTGCTACAAATGTCCGCTCCTCTCAAATCTCCTAGTAGTAATTGAGTTATACCATAGACTAATAATTAGTCTATGGTTATACTTAGATTAGCCAAAAACTGCAGGTAGATAATAATGACATTATAATAATAATCGACAGTATAATAATTAATGAAATTCATAATTTATCACAAGCTTGGACGATCACAAGCTTTGTACGAGGTTTAAGTACACATAATTAAAAAGAGTTCTATTTGGTTTATTAACTGCTCATTGTAGTATTGGTACGGAACCATAATTGTCCGAGCCCTAGTCGCTCTTGGCCGGGTTTTTGAGTTGTGCAGCGAACAGACGGACAGTAGCCTAAGCATAAAAACATCTCCGTATTGTTACGTTTGAAACTAAACTTAGGTTGCCATACGTAGCGGTTAGTTCCGCTACTGTCCGCTTGGAGCGGCGGTATCCCAGATTCCATACGATTTTGATGTAGTTTGAAACGCAACTATACAGAGATGTTTTCATGCTTAGGCTACAGGTACCGAGATTTTTTAGAAATCTGGTATAATCAATATTATGCGTTAAACATCTCCGTATAGTTGCGTTTGAAACTAAACTTAGATTGCCATACGTAGCTGTTAGTTCCACTAATGTCCGCTTGGAGCGGTTTCTCAGATTCCATACGATTTTGATGAATATAGTTTAAAACGCAACTATACGGAGATGTTTTCTTGCTTAGGCTACTGTTTACATCTAAATATCATTTATAAACATTAGGGCACACCTTAGTAAGTTATGTAGTTCTGGCACTTTGCCGTTACTTATTTAAATTACCGGAATGTTTTCCTACATTTAAATATTTTTTACGTCTAAATAAGCCGAAGTGACGCGCTTACGTCGTCAGACCCAAAGAGGCATCAACAGCATTCTGGGCACCCTACTGGGGGGCAGCGGCGTAGACCCAGTGCATTTCAGGTTTCGTTGCGTGTATTTTTTGGTTTAGTTTAGGTTTTTGATTAATTGGAATATTTTTTATATGTTTAGTTTTGCTACCCGTCGCTAGATGGCGCTCAACGTTCAGAAGTCGGATATATTTGTAATATAAACTGAGTAAATTTTATATTTTACGAAATTATAAATATTCTACGTAGGCAAAACCAAGAACGTATTACACATCCGCATGAACCAGCACAGTCACACATCAGACACTATACAGGTTGCTTGACTTGCTTGGTAATTCGACCTATTCCTTTAAAGGGGTTATACTAGGGATCATTTCCAACAAATAATGCCTATCAACTAGGGGTCGCAAATGATAATTTTTTCAAGTAAAACACCTCGATATTGAAAAAATTACAAAATAAAAAAAGGTTTTCTTTTCACTTAAGACCTTTTAATTCTGAGATTATGAGAATTCAGGGCACGTATTTTTTTTATAAATGGTCTCTTATCTATCATTGATCAGAAATATAATAAATAAGTGCTGAGAGAAGAATAGTTATTTTTAAATTATTTATTTTTGGTTATTAGTCTGAAAGTTTGAAAAATAATACAAAAACCTTCGTAACTCGGAGACCATTCATTTTCGACACCTAGTTGATAGGACTTAAGAGTATGACATAGCCAAAACAAAAACCAGTTCCGGGCGTGGCTTATTCTATTTTACGATAGCGCGCGGGGGGAAATTCGTCCCGGTCTCTAAGCTCGCGTCACCATAGCAAAAATACGAATAGAGTGGACGAGGCAGGGTCAAAAGTAATACGTATTTTATTTTATCTAATTTATTAGTGTATTTCGATCATCGTCACACGGCATTGATCCTACTTGCTATCACGTCGGGACGTAAATTTATTATGATCGGCTAAAAGTGGTTTTTTGAGTGTTTGATTTATCAGTTGACTCTCGGAACATTTCAGACACTCCTTTAGAGATACATAATAATATTGTGACGGTTACTTGTCACCATTACCCATTCTTTAAATATTTTTCGCCCGTTGAGCTGGTTTTACACTTGCGGGAAAATAAATTGTACCAAAAATGTCTTTACAAAAAATTTTTACTAAAGTTGTTATTACAAAAGGTGGAAACTAACAAATATTCTCAGAAGGAATGCACCACGTCACTATCTATCTCACTGTAGCTTATATCAATTATGCCTCTCTCATTCAACCACGTTTAACTGCGTTACTATCTTATTCCAACTCATTTTAAATAGCGTCACTATTTATCTCACTCTAACGCGTGTTAAGTGGCATTTCTAATGAACGTCAAATATTTTTACTGCCCGCCACTCTTTTATTCTAAATTCTAATTATTTTAAAAAATACGCAGCTCCTTTGGTAGTAAAATAGCAATAACTTTTTTTTCAAAAGTAATACACAGAAATTGCCAGATCATTTGAAAAACAATATTTGATGAGCCGTTATTTAAGACAATTTGCAAAACTAACATAGGACATTTTTTTTCAGGGTGTGGTATCGAACTAACGTAATTACAAAAAATTACTCATAAATTGGGTTTTTATTTTTCTTCCTGATGTAACAGCATTTCAAGGTTTATTTTTGACTTTATCAATAGCATAACTATTCAGAGTTGCGCAACAAAAATGTTATTCTTAGAATTTAGAACTGGTTAGCTTTGACTCTCAAAAATCTATTCGAATTTATAAAAGTACCATCAACTCGAAGACTATCTACTTTTTGCTGAGGTCATAATTTGATATTCTGGTCAGTCATGAGCTGGCCTACCAGCCTTCCAAGGGAAAGCGTTGACTTTGGGACACCTGTTTACCCTTGGGATAAATCGCCAAGTGTTTAAAATATAGAAATTTATTTGTATCATAGTTTGAAATGTTCAGGTCCCTTTACGCAAAATGAAAAAACAAAACTCTTTTAGGATTAATTTGTTGTCCCTATGTTTGTCTGTTTGTCCGTTTGTCTAGGCAATTTTCTGGGTAAAATCAGTAAATGCTAATATTTACAGCCCTGTAAAATATACATATTATAACGATTTTTGGCCTTTTGTTTAACTTTTTCATACAAATTTTCTCCTTATGAAAATATAGAGATCAACACATCACATAATATTTTGCATTTGAAAGAAAGCACAGAAAGGAACTGTAGAACAAATAATGTAAAAAATATAAAACCATATCTTTCTATTCTAAAGGGATTAATAATTTACTGTTTGTTCAATGTGGCGATAGCTTTGTTTTTTTTTTTTTTTCTTTGTTACAAAGATAACAAATATTTTCATACAAGGTTTTCTTTAAGGGCTATTTCTCCGAATTTGTAACAAAATATTAAGAAATAATTATAACGGTAAAGTACAAGTTTTAGCTAAGACAATTTATTGTTAAAAGTTTGCTATATGCATAAACATGTTTTAATGATATTATGGTATCTTCAAAATAATTGGGTTTTCCATAAGCGTGATATCAGATTATTTAAGAAATTTACGGCTGGTATCACGACGACGGATAAGCCAATTATTTTATTACTATTGTAATATAATTAAAAATATGTTAATGCATACAGCAGACTTTTAACTATAAGTTTTCTTAACTAAAAGTTGTATTTTTACTTATTGAAATTGTATTTCTCATCAGGAAGTGCAAGATGACAAGATATTCAAAATAAGTTAATTGAATTTGTGAAATGGTTTCAGGTCAAAACAGTTTTCCATGAAACGGTAATTGTTTATAGTTAGCAAAGTGTGTAAACTTGGTCATCTTAACATGAACGACGCCTGTATTTCTCTCTTTTTTATTTCCAGTATAGATAAAAATATACAAACTTGTTAAACTTTGCGTAAAAACGAGGCAATATTGACGATATCCTGACAGCTATTATGATGGTGTTTTATCAAATTTTGCTTTTTGGGCTGTATAGAGACGTAGTTAGATGTCACTAGAATATACTCATGAAAAAAGATATGAAGAAAATAAGCTGTAGACTTCACATTCGGTTTATACCTATTGTATGAATTTTAAGAAAAATACAGGGGTAAAGGGATCTCTTAAGGAAAACCTTGTATTAAACTATTTGTTATCTTAATAAAAAATAATTCAAGGAAAAAAATAAACAAAGCTATCGCCACATTGGACAGTAGATAATTAATCCCTTTAGAATAGAACAACATGGTTTTCATATTTTTTACATTATTTGTTCAACAATTCCTTTCTGTGTTGACTTTTAAATGCAAAATATTATCTCAAGTGTTCATCCCTACATTTTCATAGTGAGAAAATTTGTATGAAAAACGTAAAAAAAAAAAACGTAAAAACCTAAAACGTAATATAAATAAAAACGTCAAAAGTATGTTTTTACAGCTCTATAGAGGGCCGTTTATATTGGTATTTATTAATTTTACCCGGAAAAAATTGTCTAGACAAACGGACAGACAATCCTAAAAGAGTTTCATTGTTTTCATTTTGCGTAACAGAACCTGAACATGTACCGACAGGATTATCTACGATCTAATAATTTTGCCATGCACTGTAAATATTTCAAAATAAATTTCTATATTTTAAATGCTTGGCGATTTATCCCAAGTAAGTGTACTTATATAATTTGCAAAAAACTTCTCTTATTGGACCTGAAATGGTGAGCCAATACTAGAGGGTAATTTCACGAAAAGGTCATTGACCTTTGTTACAGATCTCAGTAAGTATAAGTAAATTAATTTGGGTTTCAATAACGATCACAAAATTATTCTTTTAGAGTAACATATATTATTTTCCCGCATAAAAGTATGAATTCATTCCAAATTCATTCAGTTTTGTTGTTAAGACTATGGCACGATGTAGCTAAATCACTCATACGCATATTTTGTTGAGTTTTTAACGGCAGGAATATGATGCTCCTCGAAATATTACTTTATAAAATTAATTTCAATGTGTTTTGAAGTAGTTTTGGGAGATATTTATAGCTTGCAAAAAAGGGCACAGATTCCACGTCTTACGGGCGCCAACGCTAGGCGTAGACTGACAATATCTTATATCTTGCTGCCGCTGACTGCATCAGTGGATTTACGTATTTTTGGAAAAAGGGGATGCTTTTTTTGACCCGAATAACGTGGTATTTGGAAAATGAATAGATATCATTCACACTAATTTTATTAAAAAAAAACAACAAAATCGCGAAAGCGTTACCTGAAACAAAATCGATAAAAAGTGTGCAATAGAGGGTTACAAAAAAATTCATTGACAGTACAAATATGAATCGATTAACGTGGTTTGTGGAAAATGAATACCTTAAAGTTCAACCAAAAACATGTATTTTTTTTATGGCTATACGTAACCTAATTATTGCAACAAAATCATCCGAAAGCTGACATTTTATTTCTGTTTGTATTTTCGTTCCCCTTATAACCCCTTTCAAGGAATAGGTCGAATTACCAAGCACCCTGTATATATATATATATATATATATATATATATATATATACTCATATTATATATACTCATATTGTTATATATATATATATATATATATATATATAACAACATCCTACCCATCCCTACACACACTCGCCTCCACAATCAACATTTTACCAACTGCTTCACTGTCCGCATACTCCATTGACTGACATAGAACTCAGGACCTGGGAGACATCATACATCTAGTCACTTGGCTAACACTACGGACCCGGACTCAACAGACAGCACTGACAGACTCGACCAAGGATCTTCTAGAATCTACCGACTGACCCGTCAAAATTGCTTTTTTCTTTAAAAATTTCCTGACATAAGTACCCTGGTTCTTTATCTAAATAAGTACCTACCTATTTTAGAGCCATCAACGTTTGTGTCATATACTATAGATATTTTTTACTAGCTATTGTCAATCATTCGACTGATGACGGCCTCATTCAAGAGGCCGAAATATTTCGTAAAATATAAACTTTTATTGTTGATATTTAATGCCTACAACTATAAATAAAAAGCTGAATATTGCTGTAATTATCTTTATTCATAATATATACTGAGAGATGCAACCTCAAAGGTGAGGCATCGTCAATGAAACTCAGGATAATACTTACCTGAGGCACCCTTTAGCCAAAATCGTCGAACCGGCAGGCCACGCCTGGTGGGCAGGTGTTATGGTGAAAAAAAAGGCAGCGTCTTAGTATCCATATGTGGCAGGCAAACAGTAAAATTCGGCATTTTACAAACGGTGTCGTCAGTTTCTAAACGCTCGCAATGGCAAATTGTAAAATGCCCACTGTTTTGTGATTTGCCGAAGGTAAATTGTAAAATGATCAGTTTATATAAAGCCAATATCGAATATCTCACCAAAAAGTGAAAAATAGGTACGACGACGAGCTGAGCGAAGCGGATCGAGGAGGAGCGTGTTAGGTTTACACGTGAATACATATTGGGAGCAGAGCGAAGCTAGACAGACCTAATAGTTATAACAGAATTACTACTACATGACGAAGTTTCGTCCAATTGCAAAATAGCAAGCGTTTAGAAACCGACGACGCTGTTAGTAAAATGCCAAATTTCACTATTTGCCTGCGACATCTAGAAAGATGGATGAGGACGGGAGAGGATGGGATGGGACCCTTCGATACCACGCGCACGAAAGAGCCCTTTTTTTTACAAAGTCCAATCTCTCCACTCCAGAGTCAACAGTTATGATGCCCGTATTTTTTCGGATTTCTTCACGTTGATTTTACTTTGATCCATCAAATGGCTTATGCACACATTGGTCACCAGGCGTCAGAATTTGTCCTGACATGCCAGGATTTTTGGCATCGGTCAATGACCAACGAGGCGAGCTCAGACCATGTCATCTTTTTCTCTTCGGCCTCGTTCAAAACGGAACTCTTCCACGTCTGAGTCTGGTCGTCAAGAACCTCCAAATGGCTTCCACTTCAAGGCCACTTTAGGTATATGGTCTTCAGATCTTCGTAATGTATGTCCTAAGCATCGCCATTATTGATTTCTTGGGTAACTGGTTTCTGGTTTGTCTGTCACCCTTCGCAACTTAACATTGATGATGGTGTGAGGTCAATGTCTCTTTAGGATGCTTCTTAGACAATAACAAAGTCCCGCAGTTTTCCAGATATTTGTTAATGGAGTGTGTGGCATCCGTGGTTCCAACACCGCTCGTAAATGACTACTGATTTTGCATATTTGCTTATTCTCCTGGCCATTTCCAAATTTACATGGTATTGGTAAAAAATAAAAAGAAACATTTAAAATAAGTCACATTTTCCGAGAAAAATGAAGAGACATTATTTTTTAGTCGATTAAATTACAAGTTTCTAAAACTCGGACTTCAGGGGTATTAAACGTTTTTTTTTAAATAATTGATCTGTAGATAATATTTTAAACGGAAACTAGGTTTTACTTTGTTATGGGCATGTTAATTTTACTTTGTTATGGGCATATTCATTTTACTCGAATGTATACTCGATTTTTGGCAATATTAAAACATTCTTTCGCATAATATTTTCTTTATTTATGATCCAATCTTATGTGAATATTATGTGATATCTTATTTGATCTTAAAATAACATATTTTTATCGAAGCTTAAATGTTAATCACGTACGACATGAAAGAGAAAGATTAAAATAATTTTATTTACAGAAATCTTACATGATCTAAACGCTCAATAGGCTAAAATAATTTTGTAATTATTTAAATAATTATTATATCGAAATATATTTTGAAAAAAGCGCATGATAATTAATATTTTTAAAAATACTGAATACTCATGTGCACAAGTACATACGAAGGTAGGTACAACTAAACATCTATCAAAACATTAAACTGTGTTATTTTCTACATGAATCTTATATTCGTCAGACTAGTTTACACAACAAATACATTTATTTAAAATTTTGCACTGTAAATCTTGTTATTACGCACAAAAAGGACTTCGAAGAATCTAAACTTAGAAATTGGAAGTCTCGGTACAAAAATAATGTTCGAATAAAATGTTGACATTTTGTATTGTTACAGTTTAACCTTTAAAAAGTAATACGAAATCATAAGTATTCAATTAAAATAAAAAAATAACAGTTAATAAAAATGTTATTTAATAAATGCGAGGACTAAAATGTGAATGAACTTAAAAGTTGGCACAAAATTAAGACATCTTACGTTACGTTACGCCTATGTATATTATAAAGAACGAAATGCCAATTTTATGTACGACTTTGCTTAGTTTATAAGAAAACAAATTAATATTTATAGTAACTAACTAAGAGATTTAAAAAATAAATATTCTTACAAATCTAAGCTTAATTCTAAAGTGTAATGAGAAAAGTAAATTACTATGAATTTAAGTTTGAAACAGTTTGTTACAACTGCTTTTTTACAAGTTTTTAAAATACTCTCACTGACTAGTGTAGGTAAAAATTAATCACATGGTTTTAACCAATGCTACAAAGATCTGAATTATTTATGCCTATTCTGATTTCTATTGCAAGTTTAGTTATTTCGTTGTTGAACTTTCAACAGATTATATTTAATAGTACATACAATACTGACATAGACATTATTATTGAAATCTGAATGCATTTTAGTCACAATACTTCTCAAAGTAAGAAAATTACACTTCACAGTTCACACTCAGATTCCAAGAACACATAAAGTTAGCGTTCCTAAACGCCGGGGTAAAGGTAAAAATTAATTAATTATTAAATGTCACCAGTTCCAGAACCACCCGAGTGAAAACGAACAGTTCATAAACCTTGTCAGAAATGTGAAATTTACTTTGACAGTTTAAATTTTATACATGCTTTGGTACAGTTTAGGAACGCTACCTAAAAAGACGAAGCACAAAGAACAACCGACAAAAATGGAATATCAATCCTAAAACCTACTTGTACTCAGCGTATTCTTTACATAGACCATAGATAATACTTTTTAGAGAGTTTTATTAACCATGATGATAAATACGCGCACCTCTCGTATTCCTCGGCAATGAGACCGAAGGAGGCGGAGGTAGCATATTCAGCTCTTCCACTATCATCTTAGGATGGAGAGCGCTGATGTTATTGTCTATGGTGTACGTCCTGGCGTGTACTTGGACTAAAGGACGTGGCTGTTTCGGCGTTTCATTGCTAGGTCTGTCATTCTGCAGTCTCTCGCGGTTGCCTCTCTCGCGCATGCGTCGTCTGCGAAGTTGCTTGTCCCGCATATGTACCAGGCGGGCGAGGTGACCTTTGACCTGTTGTGGTGATAAACCAGTTTTCCCTGAGCGGAGTAGAGCCGCGTTGTACTGGAATGAGCCTTCAGGGTCGAGTCGGTTCCAGGAGTAGCTGGAAAGGAACAAAAAGGTCAAAATTAAATTTTTTAAACAACATAAAATTGCAAGGATTTATTGTGAAATATAAAATATAAATTAACATTACGCTCACGATGTAGGAGTATAATTTCTTAACAATAGAGAAGTAATATTATCATGATGTTGTTTGGTGTATATCCGTATATCCTAAGTCCATGGGTGCAACGTGCAACTATGTTTTAGCATAGACTATTATCCTAAGTCCTCGATAAGTCTATGTGTTTTGGAGTTCTAAAAAAATCATTGTTAACCTAAGTGGCCAGTACTGCTAGTGTGACAAATAAAGCTTACCCTGGGAATGGCCTTGTCAGCCTCCTTTGTGGATGCGGACCCTTGGACCTCTTCCTCAGCTCGTTGGGTCGTAGCCCGTTTCGTATCGCATTCGATCGAGGGTCGTACTTCGGTCCCAGTCGGAGGGGACTCGATCTGACATCGTAAGACTTCGGGTTCCTCAGAGGGTTGGCCGTGACGTCATTGTTGATAGGGTCGTTGACCTCTCTGCTGACGCTGGGTGCTGTGATCTCGTTGATCTTTCCCATCCTCTGCCAACGCCGCTTCAAGTCCTTGATCTTGGATTTGGGAACCTTGCGCAGCTTCGTCTGGCAGATGTACTGGCGAGGTTCGATACAGCTTTTTGGTGCCCATCTGTAAGATACAATTTACGCGTCAGGGAAATGTTGGTATGTGAAGTTATGTAGTTTTGTTATAGTCACCACTCAGTTGAATTTTCTTATTAATTATATATATATATATATATACAAGGTGAATTTGCAAACATCGTCCAAATTCATACTTGAGCCTTGGTAAGTGAACAGCATCATGAACCAATAACGATTTTTGTAAAATTCACAAGATGAAATTTCGACTCCCCATAGGATTCACTCGAGGACTGGGAGTGAATTACTATGGGAAGTCGAAATTTCGTTATACGAATTTCACAAAAATTGTTATCGATTCATGATGCCGATCACTTACCAAGCCTCCAGTATAAATTTGGACGATAATCAAAAAGTCACCTTGTATATACAACGTGTAACAGAAAGGTGTAACCATATTTGAAGAGTTTATTCAGTCAATGGTATAGAACAACTTTTATTATGGAACAAACCCTGTATTTTGAAAAAAAAAATTACTGTTTCATAGAAAAATGCAATACCGCTCGGCCGAAATGTATGGAAGGGCAGATTTTTTTTTGTGATTTCAGTGTTGGCTCCATAGTAAAAGTTGTTCTATACCATTGACTGAATAAGCTCTTCAAATATGGTTACACCTTGTATATACATTTATAAATTTGTCGCGTTTAACACTGGCGATGCGTCCGCAGCGATGAAGTGTGCGACGGGTTGCAAAAAGTTATAAATGACCATTTCGCATGACTTTGACTAGCATCGATGCAAGTATCGAGCATCGCAAATAATTTCCGATGCTCCCTGCATCGTATTCCGGCGGTGAAGACTGTCATACAGTGAATATAAAAGCCATTTTTGTTTGGCCCACCAGAACAGTAAAGTTTGTGGATCTGTCGGTTATCTGTCATTTGGACAGGTAAAAAATGGCCATTTATCACACATCCATCGTCGCAACACGTTGCAGAGATCATCGCTGCAGTTGCATCGTGTGCATTAATTGGTCAAAGTACAAATATTCAGTTGTATTACATATACCACGCGACGGTAGTTACAGGACAGGTTTATGTTTTTAAATATTTGCAAGCCATTATAAGAGCCCGGTGCCATTGTTATTTTACGATCAGAAGGAATGAGATTTAAGATTGGATTCCATTCAGCGTTTAACGATTGACAAAATCTGGCGTCTTGTATACAGAATTTATGGCCATTTATGTTGCCTGAGAATTCGTCGTCTGGCCTTGAACTTAGGTGAGCCAGAGAGGATCGCGTCTACACTATCGATGTCCATGTTTAAAAATCGTGAAACAAAAATAAATAAACACGCTTTTTTGCACTAAAGCTATATTTAAAAACTTTAATAATAGTGGGTTTCGGCGACTATAATAAATTAGTGCTTAATTGCTTCTAAAACTAGATCTAGAGCGGACTAATGTAGAAAAAAACCGGTCAAGTGCGAGTCGGACTCACGCACGAAGGGTTCCATGCAAAAACGGCAAAAAAATCACGTTTGCTGTATGGGAGCCCCCTTAATTTATTTTATTTTGTTTTTTTAGTATTTGTTGTTATAGCGGCAACAGAAATACACCATCTGTGAAAATTGCAACTGTCTAAGTATCACGGTTCATGAGATACAGCCTGGTGACAGACGGACAGCGGAGTCTTAGTAATAGGTCCCGTTGGTTACCCTTTGGGTACGGAACCCTAAAAAACGAGGGCGTAAAACGTAACGGTTAGCCGTAAAGACAGATATAAAATATATTTTTTGTAAACTGTGTTCATGTGTTCATGCAACCGTGCACAACGTATTCCTTGTTGAAATTGGAATAGGTATCTTTCGTATTTTATTTGTATTTGTAATAAATATACTTATTGCAGTGCTGTTCGGTGATTTCTGTGAATATTAAATTTGAACAAGGACGCGTTGCAGCCCCGTTATATAATTTACAGTCGTTTTGCAATAATAATGTAAAGATTCACTTTTACGATGTAAAGAGATATATTGCAATGTCGTCATGCCATGCACTATTTGTTGTGTGTGATAATTTTGAACATCACGCCATTCCTGAATTTATTACCTAGTCTGTTTGTATTTTAAATTCCTCATATTTGTGTTAAATTTTTCATAATTGATGTGTTTTGATAATTAAAATTTAGTCTATGTCTGTAACCGGTCGGCCACAGCTTCAGGCTTCGAGAGGCGCACCAAGCGGTTCTTCTTGCGACGACGGCGCCGGCGGAGAGAACAAATGTATGAAGTTGTATAGAGCCGGCCAAGGGTCGCCGCTTGCGCGTCTTGTCCGGCTTCGAGCGACTTGCGCTCTCGCGACGGCGGCGGTGTGCGGGGAGGCAGGCGGTTGAAACAGTGATCGAGCGCACAGGACGAACCTAGTGTCGAGCGCTTAGAGCGAGCGAGCGCGCAATTGGAAGCACAGGAAGAAGCGCCGCCAGAAGCCTGAAGCTGTGGCCCTGGCGTAAAGCCTTCCGCATTCAGCATTTATGACTCAAAATCGGATATACCATAAAAACAGTGTTAATATTTGTATGGAGTGTCAAATAAAGCGTATCTGCAAGCAGAGTTTGTACAACATTTCTATTGAATCACAATTTTTAAAAGGGTCTGTGACATCGCAGGCCTGACAAAAAACCAGCGCGTTGTCGTTTTTTATTGCCATGTTTATGCTGTGTCAGATCTTTTCGCTGCTTCAACAAACGAAATTGTATCGAATTTTTTTAATTTATTCGAACATTTGTATTTGTAAGTATGTGTAATATAACTTCTTTTTAAGTCTCATTTTCTTTTTTAATGGTGTTCGCTAATTATTCATTTACTTATTTGCCGCGAATATATGGTATCTTATTCTTAAACCTACTTTGACGGAACCCGTAAAGTCTGTCCGAGTGTACGACGTACATTTTGCAAATCTTTCATTATTTTCTGGTATTAATTAATCTGTAAGCGATGGATCCGAGCCAAGATCTGGACTGTTGTTTTAGCGATAACGAGAATAAGGAGGGTTACGGCGATATGTAAAAAAATAGAGGTGCTTCTTTTTTGTGTATTTCATGAAATACAAGGAACATTTTAATAAATTTCTGGTATATGCATTTTGACTATATAATTTAAGGTTTTGAAATTAGAAAACACGTTTGGATAAATTTTCCTCGATAGAAATAATTATTGAAATGAGGTCTACAAACACACTTTTTCTCCTCGTTTGACGAATAGGAACCATATACAGAACTCAAACATATTGTATTAGGTGTGTTTCAACAATATCTAGAGATTAGATATTTAAAAATTTTGCTAGCTATTTTAGTTTTTTTATAAAAATTATAAAACTAACATTTTTCGCTTTCGCCCTGAATCCGCCCCTCTCCCACTGAGCGTGTTTTCGCTTGGAGTGAGAGTGACAAAAACAAAATTCGCAAAGCCTCTTAAGTACTTTATAAACTAAAAACTACAGGACATCCTGACCTGTTAGTATTGTACGCACACAATCGTTAAGTACCTTCAATATTTTATTCCAAATGGGGCCATTACCACAATGAAACGATCGAGTTATTGAAATAGCAGTCGTTAAATGAAAGTGGTTCACGCAGAATCAACATTATGAGAAATATCGTCCGTTAACAAACCGTTTATATCAGTTTATCTCAGATACGACTGTTACTGTGTCCCATTAGTTTACCATGTTTATCTCTACATCGCTTTCCCTCTTAATACCTTCAGCTACCTTTTGCTAGACCGTTGTAAGCCTTATTCCATTGAAATACGGTTCTGACAGTTGTGTATAAAGGTCCGAAAGTTAAATTGTTATTTATTTCCTATTATTGTCGTTGAGAAAGGAAAGTTGTGGAAAGCTTCAAAAGTGAGTTTTCTGCCAAATTAAAGATAAAATATATAGAGCCCATTGGTTAAACGAGTATAAGCGAAGAACTATGCCAAATGCCAACGATCTAATTATATAAGTTAGATAAATGGATTTATAAATAACTACATGTATTTGTTATATTGCATATTATATATGTATAATATATATATATTTTTAATATATGTAATTTACTCTAGTATTTTATTTCATAACTTTTACACGCGTTGTGCGTTCCCCTCTATAACCTTTTTCTTATCTTCTTTTTCATCCAAAGGCTGCCTGGAAGATATTACTATTGGCATTAAATGCCACCTTTTTACACTGTAAAATATTCTTAATGTCCTGTTTAATGTTTTTATGTAAATGTACACTAAGCGAAATAAATATAAATACAAAAAAAATGTTATAGAATACTGGACATTAGTAAACATGATTGCGTCATTCGTTCGTGTTGCAGTGATCAACTTTATCTTTTGGAGCTTTATTTGCTAGAGTCTGCTTCACTTTCACATCTTTATAAGCCTACAAAATTCTGGAAGCGTCACCTATAGAGCAGGTCCGGCATCATGGCGATACAGTTCCACTGCAGTTCTTCCGGCGCCATTTTCTTCATCTTGGAGAAGGACTGGTACCTCATCAGCCGCAGCTCCCCTCCCCACTTCCACGAGCGCGCCCCGTAGTCGAAGATGCCGCCGATCCAGCGGCTCGCTTTTTCTGGAAAATAAATTTAATTATCATTTACAATTTATTTATAAACCAACTAACACTATTTTTACAGATTGGAAACCTAATGTAACAGTGCAAGCACTATGCCATCTAACAAAACTTAAAACAAATAACAAACACCAATAATCTAAAAATTAAATATGAAAAAGAAATATATATATATATAGATATCTTTAACAGAAAAGCATTAAAAAAACGCACCGTCACCACATGAATCTCCAAGTTGGTGTAAGAGGTGTTCCCAAGTGTGAACTGTGAAATGCAAGTCACAGCCCACGTGGCACTCAAAGACTAAAAAGCAGCTGAACAGTGTTTTTCGTTTATTCTTGAAGCTGAATAGCATTACTGTATAAGGGCTGAGTCACTTCTTTGTAGCAAATATAACTCTTAAATGGGCACAAATTATTCAGCCTCCAGTCCACATTTCTGTTTAATAACGTTACGATAGCGTTTTATTTGCGCTGTTATAGGTAACAGTAGTTATAAGGACTGAATATCGACTGATGAAGAAAGCACAAGTTACTCTTTATTCAAACCAAACCTTACAAGTTACCCTTTATTCAGACTAAACCTTACATGTACACCTTAATTCATGTCTTAAACTTCAGCAAGTGCATATTACGTACAGCCGTTAAAAAACTAGGTTACGTTTAGTTTAAAAGTTTTTAGTTAGTAGCTAAAGGAAAACTGTTATTACATCTTTTTAACTTTATTTACTGTACAAAGGTCCATGTGAGTTTATCTATTCAACCAATATCTGATTAAGTTATTTCATGTAAACCACTATTAAGTAGCAAGCGTTAATTTAATACACGAAGGTTATCTTAAAGAGCTACGCAGTGCTTTTCAACAACCGCTATGCGGATTCAAACAAAAGTAGTATAAAGGCAGATTAGCGGGAAACGGTTCAGCACTGTGCAGTATAATGCTCCACAATTAATTCATTATACATCTTTTGACTTAATAATAATTCACACATACTCTCTTAAAAAGTCACGGTAATCAAAGTTCACATATACCATCTTCTACAGCAGTTGGCATATTTTTCTCTACTAGATTGCCCTTGTCCAGCAAAGAGTATTAGGAACTGCTGTAAATATACCAAATAAACGCCTATAGCGTAATTATGGTAGTGTTTTTCTAGCAAAGTACAGCTCCTGTTCAGACTAAGCTGTTTTACAGGAAGGCAATATGAAGCTATAGGATCAAGAGCAGAGTTCTAAATAAGACCACGAGTGAGTAATTATACTGTATTCTGTGCTGCTTGGGAGTCCACACTTGGGACACCCGGTGCACTGCCGGGATTAAACCCATGATCTTTGGGCTAGCAAGCGAGTGCTCTACATTCGGCCACAGAGGCGGATTAAATTAACAGAATTTCTTAAATTTCGTTTTAATTTTAATTCCTCTATAAATTGCAGCTTTACTTGTTTCTTGTTTGCCCGTCTGTTCATCTTTATGCACGCCTAGTGTCCGCAGCTTCGCTGATTAGCCAGAATAAAAATAGCCTTTATGAGCCTGATATGCAATCGAATCGTTGCAAAAGTTTCATCTCGATTCGTTTATTGGTGTCAAAGTTATATGAAAACTGATAAAAAATACAAAATTTCAGATTTATAGTTTTAGTAGTAGGATGTAGCTCAAAAACTTCTACAGAAAGAACAGAAAATTCACAGTGATTTTATGAATATTATTGCATCGACTTTTCGGTGTAATTTAGTGTAATAATTAATTGCGTACAAAAACATTTCTTAACTATATTTATAACAAAAATTTGTAACTATTAGGCGTGGTCGGCTGTTGACTGAGTTTTCAAACTGAAGAGATTCTTCAAAAATATTGTTATTCCTTGTATTCTGCATTGATCCAAGTTTTGGCACGAGTATTATTGTAAGATTTGTGACGTTACTGAAGGTTATAACTTACCAACACTGGGTTTATTGAGATAGTTCCGAAGATTCCTGTCCTCCCACCGCGCCGGCACAGTCAGGTTGCTGTCACGATCCTGAAACAATTTTTTATTCTCTGTTAGACTACTTTACGGTCTATACGCAGCTACTCGAAAAATTGTATGCACAAAAAAATCGTAGGTGAGACGTGGGTGAATGAGTTTTGAATATTCAAGTGGAACTCCACACTTGGATACACCTCCGACACCGTATGGGGGATAGATGTTATGACTTATGTGATGCTCAAAATCGTGTTAACACAACCTCAAAAAGAAAAACGATTTTTCGCGCTACATCTACATCTACATCGCTACATTTTAAAAGAGCCAAAATGAGATAATAAGCAACTATCAGAACAGCCCAAGAATTCCGTCGTTTTTCAAATTTCAATGTGCAATTTTTGACAACTCAAGTATGCAATTAAAAATATTTTTTTTTCATGCTTTTTTAAATATTTTAGTATTTACAGAAAGTGACGTAATCATATTAGGTTGAATGATTTCAAGTTAAGAAAAGCAATTCCCGAAACTTTTTTCTAATCGTAAATATGGGCGAGAAAAAGAAAAGGTCCAAAGATAGATCTAGCACACAACAAGACAAACCGTAATGCGCTTGATTTTCGAAAATAGATTTTAGATTTTAGACACGAGAAAAGCAGGAAAGAAGCAACATCCTATCTTTCATCCTATATTATTTAAAATAGCAAGTTGTCCAAGATTTACGAGCCACTAAAAATAGCTATCAGTGAATCTCTTTAAAAGTTTAAACCGTCCTTGAGCCGCCAAATCTTGATCAAAGCGCAAAATGACGTCGCGCCTCGTTCCTTCATTTTGAAATATATTATTGTTGTGAATAATAAAGTTTACAAATAAAATGGCTATTTTATTAAGCCTGTGGCATAATACTTCCTTACATTGTAGTGAAGATTTACGATGAAGTGGTTAATTTTACGCTTTGAGCTGAGAAATAGATTTTTAAAGGAGACCTTGGACTTATATCTTGCTAACACACAAGCCTAGTTTCTTAGAAAAATATCTTAAACTAATAACAAATAGCTTTATAGATTTTGAAAAGGCTTTCGATAATGTAAAACATGATAAATTGATGCAAATATTAAAAAGAACTGAAGTAGACGCCAAGGATCAGAGAATAGTACGTAATTTATACTGGAATCAGACAGCCCATATAAAAGTGGGAAATTTCACAACTAGAGATTTAAAAATTCTAAAAGGAGTTAGACAAGGATGTATCCTTTCACCATTGTTGTTCAACTTGTACTCGGAAAACATCTTTCAGGAAGCGTTTGATGAAATAGAAGTGGGAATTAAAGTAAACGGAACAATAACCAATAACCTTAGGTACGCTGATGATACCGTCATTCTTGCACACTCACTAGAGGATCTACAATACTTGCTAGATCGTTTAAATACAAAAGTGGAGGACTATGGTCTGAAAATGAACATATTGAAAACCAAATACATGATAATCAACAAGAATGCGGTAGATTCGAGTACAATGACATACTCTAGTAAGCTCACAATTAAAGACAAATTAATAGAAAGGGTTAAACAATATAGATACCTAGGAAGCTGGCTGAATGAAAAGTGGGATCCAGAAAGGGAAATCCGTATCAGAATTGAAATCGCCAGAAGTACCTTCATGAAAATGAATAAACTCTTCACTAATAAAGATATTAAACTCAAACTAAGATGGAGACTGGTCAAATGCTACGTATTGTCAGTACTTATGTATGGTGCCGAGGGATGGACTTTAAATAAAAACATTGAATCGAAATTGAATGCTTTTGAAATGTGGCTTTATAGACGCATGTTAAAGATTTCATGGAGAGATAGAATAACAAACGAAGAAGTGCTTAACATATTTAATAAAAGGCTTGAAGTATTAAAAACAATTAAGAGACGAAAAACAGCATATTTTGGTCACATTTATCGACATGAAAAGTATAACATGTTGAAGAACATTTTAGAAGGGAAAATGGACGGAAAACAGGGAAGGGGGAGAAGGCGGATGACATGGAGTGATAACGTAAAAACTTGGACTAACATAAAAGACGCTGCCAGTCTCTGCAGACTGGCACAGAATAGAGAAGAGTTTCGTGTGGTGGTCGCCGACATCCGCTAGGATATGGCACCCCTAAGAAGAAGAAGAATAACAAATAACATTATTTGTTAAATTGTTAAATTGCAGATTTAGATACGCCATTTATATTTAATTCGTTGTTTTCTTTTATAAATTCTAAACCACATTAGACCAGTTTCTGAATTAACAAATTAGGCGACGAATCAGCCAATCACATTACTTTATTTGAAATTGTCAAATGTAACGGGAAATTTCCTACATAATACGGATATACCTACGGTGGGGTAAAAATGCAGCGCTCTGTATTGTGTCGCCTAAATATTACACGGACCGAGATTTTCCAAATTCAAAAACTGGCCCTAAATAACTAACAGTTTTCTGATCTGAATCAGTTTTTTTAAAATCTATCTAAGAAAGAAAGAAAAGAGCTTTATTAGAGTATAACAAAAAATAACATTTATAAATGAACTAGCTTTTGACCGCGGCTTAGCCCTCGCTGGTTTCGTTTGCCTTTTCCCGGAATAAAAATGTCAATTATAGATCATAACTGGCCAATTACAGGAAACCTATAGCGATTAAAAAAAATTCAGCACTAATGAGAAATATAAAAAAAGAAGTAAAATAAATAAAAAAGATATTTTATAAAAATACAATATGGGTAATAAATTGTAGATATTAAAAAGCTGATTGTAAAAATATATACTTTTACTATACTTACTGGCACTGGTTTCGAGAAATCTTTAAAAAACCACAAAAATATGTATGTGCCCCCCTTATCTCCAAAACTGGTGGACAAAAAATATGAAAAAAATCATGGTAATATGTGTTTACGTAAAAATTACAGGAAAAATAAAGCGGTCGAGAAACTCACGAAAAAAAATGACAAAATTAAATTTATCATCCACAATACGGAACCCTAGGTACGCGAGTCTGACTCGCACTTGGCCGGTTTTTTTCGGTGAAACCGTTTTGCATTCCCTACTATTCCCTAGCCCCTTTGTTGAAAACCTGTGCAAAACCTTCCAGTAGCCTAAGCATGAAAACACCCCGTTGCGTTTGAAACTAAATTTGGTTGCCATACGTAGTTGTTAGTTCCGCTACTGTCCGCTTGGAGCGGTTTCCTAGATTCCATATGATTTTGATGTAGTTTGAAACGCAACTATACGAAGATGTTTTCTACAGGTGACGTCCAGCCAACCCTGTTTACATTTCAACTACGTAATTGCCATATCTTGTTACTTTTGGTGATGTTATGTTACAGTGCGCCCTTAGTCATTACAGTGAGATCATATCTACAAATGTCGAAGTGATGGATAAATTACAAGATTCGTACAGTGCTACAAGGATCTTATGTCGCGTCGATTGGTTGTGTCCAAAATCGGAACTAACACCGCTACAATACTCCTTGTTTCACAGCTGCGCCCCCCTGTCACTGTCATTCATGCGCTATCAGATCGTTGTAGCAATATCATCGCTATATTTTTCGTGTAATCATTATCTTTTATCATGATATTTTTCGGTCCTCTTATTTCGGTGATAAGGGAGGCGGTCATGATAATTAATGCAACATTTTCGAGATTTTTTGTGCGAACCCCTAGGGTATCAATAATTTATTATTTTTTATTTGCCGTGTTTGAGACCATAGTAACACGTCGTCCATCCATCCATCAGCCTAGTTCGTCCACTGCTGGACATAAGCCTTTCCAGGACTTTGCCACTCCCGGCGGTCATCCTGGAAGAATTGCCCATACTCACACACGCTGGGCAGGTGGGTTGGTGAGCGCGGTGCCGGACGGAACCCTCGCACCAGTGACGCCGCTGCCCGTCACCAGTCTGTTCCATATAAGGCCCGGCTATTAGGGATGGATATACCGCCATCCATCGGTCCCAGGCATGGTGGGCCTCCTGGTTTTTTGCCTGAGAGCTGTACTCTTACTCTCCCCCGAATTACTTCGAGGGGGTCTCCAAGTAAGATGGTGGTACCTCCACAGTCGAGTCCGGCATCAGCTCTACCACCTGACACACACTTGTAGTATCACGTATTGTGTGAAAATTTCAACTGGCTACCTATATATAAGGTCTTTCAATTTAAATTGAAAGTAATTTAGGAGGTGATTCAGTATACATCACATTCCTCTGCAAAGTACTTTTTTTTGCGCGAACTTTTTCTTCTCTTGTCCATACAAACTGAGTCAGCTGATCGGACCACTTTGTACTGAGAAGTGAAAAAAAAAATCGCGCAAATAAAAGTGCTTTGCAGTGGAATGTGATGTATTAACGATACTGAATCACCTCCTAAATTACTTTCCATTTAAATTGAAAGACCTTAAATAACCGCCGAAGCTGTAGACTCTTGTGACAGACGCACGGACAGACAGACAGCGGAGGCTTAGTAATATGGACCCGTTTGATACTCTTCAGGTACGGAACCTTAAAATCGTCAGAATCCACAACAATACTGACCATTTGGCAAGCCTAAGCTGACAACTAAGGTAACTTCACACTGGTGCAGTGATTTGGCGAGCATTTGTAGCTTACTCAGTTAATAATATGGTAATGAGTTGCAATCAATGAATGTGACACCAATTAATAACATCATCACCACAAATGGCCCTCGGTACCGCACAATCAGGCACATCTCGGAGGCGTCTATTGCCAGTTGGCCCACTTTCCAGCACCATGCTAATATTTGCCATTTCTAAAGAGCCGACTCTCCGTTCCCCATTAGCTTCGCTCGACAATGTTTGAACTTTGTGAGGCCAGTTATTGGTATTCTGAGAAGATGTACGGAGCAACTATGACTGATTTTAACAATGTGTCCTTCTATAATGTGAAGTATGGTTTCAAGATGTTGTTTAATGGCTTCATTCATATTATTTGATGTATTTACAAAAATTAGTACGTTCTATATTAGTCCTGGTTGAGAACTTGTCACGAACAGATTTATTTTTTTCTGCGTATTTTATGCCGCATTAATGAAAAAAAATCTACAATGTATTGATACTATTGGACACCCTGCAGCGTTTTTCGCGTGGGCCGCGTCAGTCCCGTGGGAATTTCCTAAATCCCTTCTTACCTAGGTACACCGGGACATGTCACCGTTTTCAAGGTCGTGTCTCGGTCGATCTACCAAATGTCCCGGTAAACAAACCATTATGTAATGTGTTAAAGTGGCTCCGTCGAAAAATTAGCTACTCGATTCGTGGTGGTTGAAATTTCGAACAAAACCATATTAAAATAAAGTCCTTATCAGCTCGCACTGCAACATGGCTGTTACGTCAGTGGTTGCGGCTGACAAGTGCGAAAATAGTGTGTTTTTAATTTATTTTACCTAAAATAATATGAATTTCCAAAAACTGAGAAAATTTAATATTATTTTTTCTAGAAGTTTATAAATTTTAATACTGTTTCGATAAAAACTGTAGCAGTTATATTGTTACAAGTGGACAAAAAATCGAGAAATAAGGGTAAACTTGGAATTTGCTTGCTTCACTTCTGTATATTAAAATAAAATTCAGGAAAAACCACATCACTATTTGTACCATGTAGATGTAGATTACTTTGTATTTTTCTTCTATTAAAAAATGCTAGTTACCATATAAAACTGTTATAAAGTTACTCAGTTCAAGGTCGTTTTCATTGGGAGAAACCTTAAAATTGTAATTTACAATTCTAATTACTAATTCGCAAAAACGAAACCTTTTCGTGGATATGAATACGAATAAGATACAATTTATTTGCTTCAAAAGTCCTATAAATATGAGACATTTGCAATATAGGTGGTAGAGCTGATGCCGGGCTCGACTGTGGAGGTACCACCATCTTACTTGGAGACCCCCTCGAAGTAATTCGGGGGAGAGTAAGAAGACAGCTCACAGACAAAAAACCAGGAGGCCCACCATGCGTGGGACCGATGGATGGCGGTATATCCATCCCTAATAGCCGGGCCTTATATGGGACAGACTGGTGACGGGCAGGGCGTCACTGGTGCGAGGGTTCCGGCACCGCGCTCACCAACCCACCTGCCCAGCGTGTGTGAGTTTGGGCAATTCTTCCAGGATGACCGCCGGGAGTGACAAAGTCCTGGGAAGGCTTATGTCCAGCAGTGGACGAACTAGGCTAATGGCTGGATTTGCAAAACAATTTCTTTTGGATGATGAAATTCAAATTCGTTTATAGGTAGATTTGTTGGATGAATTTTGCACTGCAATAGCAAAATGTTCAACAGACAATATGTTGTACTCACAAGAGTCACAAGGTATAGTTATTGCAGAAGCCTGTTTTGAGAAAAGTTTATTATATTTCAAAAACTATTATGTGTAATAAAAGGTAATGAAGATAAAACGGTACAAAATATTTTTTTTTTCTTTGGGATATTTTCGAGTTCACAACAAAAGCCAGTATTCAGACTATTAAGGCAACCTTATTCTTAGCAGATGTCTACATTATAACTGAAGCTAATCTGTGCTTCCTTCCAGCTTTCTAGGTCCAAGGGTTTCGGCTGGGCGTTGATGAGTCAGTCAGTCAGTGAGTCAGGGCTTCTCTAAATATATACGTAGGTATATGCATGGACGTCCTTGCCTATATGATTACTACTTTAGTATCTACGTATTCTTATATTAGGTCCTTACGGGTACATAAGAAATTGGCGTTTTTTATGGAGAATTTGAAGGTAACAAAATTTTCAGGACTAATATTTTTGCATCTTTTTAGGAATGACAAATCTAAATTTTGTAGTTTCTTTTTTGTATGAATGAGACAACGTTAAGGCTAACAGCAATATTAATTTTACTTTTAAAAAGTGTCAGCTTTAAAAAATACACGAATCTTGTCATGAAAATGCATTTAGGATGAACTGTTTTAGAAGATTTAATTTTAGTTTTCAAACTGAAAATAAAAACGAAATTTAATTCGTAGATGTAAAACCTTGAAATCAACTTTCAAACAAAAAACAAATAATGGAAATAGCTATTGAATTATAGGAATTATGAACTCATGAATCTGTAAGAAAATTTCGCCAATTTTATAGGTAAGCAGCAAATATCATATCAGTCAATGCATATAATAAAAGAGTAGAACCAGGTGTCTGTACATTGGAGAAAAGTAATAAAAATAGAAAGAGTAATATCAGCAATATCAAATCACAAATCAGCGATTTTTTTGAATTATTTTCTGTCTGTCTGTTTGTTTGTTTGTTCGCTCGCATCTCCGAAAGTAATACACGGATTTTATTGTAGTTTTCACAGGTGGATAGAACTTAATTTGGATAAGAATATAGGCTTAGTTTCACTAAAATCGGGTGTCGGAAAAAAAGTTATGGTTATTTAAAGATTTTTGGAATTTACTTTTCTTCTGATAGAAGTTAGAAGTTACATAGCAAATTATAATTCCTGGCAAACGATTGTTTGGTTAAAATTATGTAGTGTATAACATTTTAGTACACAAAAAAATCAACAGGTAGCGCTGTTCCTTATTAGAACGCGCATTAATAAATATCCTTTTATTTCGTTTAAATATTGCATCTACGTATTTTGGTAAATAAAAATTTTAATGCGAAATTAGTTGCAGCAATTGTATAATCCTTCTTTGATGAAACGGGCTAGGTACTATTATAACAGAAAACTTTATAATAACTGAAAATTATATATTAACATTATATCATTGCAGTATAGAAACGCAGAAAGAAAAGTAAATCTGGATGTGAGGAGCTCTGAACCCGGATTCGAACCCGGGACCTCTCGCTTACCGGGCGATTGCGAAAAATAGAAATTTATTTCTGTCATAGTTTCGAAAATTATATACTTTTAAGAACTGTATAAGAAAAAAGCAGGGACGAAATTCCAAAAAAAAATAGCGGTGATACAAAAAAATCGGAATTTTTGTCGGTATTTCATGCATCACGCAAAAACGAATGAACGGGTTTTGATGCGGGTACCACTGTACGATCCTCAGCAGTGAAACTTGGATTACAAAGAAAGAAAGAAGGGATATTACTGTTCAATAACTTATTATCCAACTTAAAAACTGGGACACTTTTTATTTAGGGATTTCCAAGGGAACATTACAATGTGGCCGCATTATCTTCTTCCACGCGGACGAATTCGCGGGCAACAGCTAGTATATCTATAAATATATTTATTAGCTTGTCTTGAAGCAATTAGTAGTAACTATTCATTCAATTCACTTACATGGCTGAGAACTTTATTGACCAGTCTTGGAGTTATGCGAAGTCATAAACCATTTTATATTCAAGATTGATCTTGAAGTTAATTGCAAAAATGTTGCGAAATTGCGCAAAAGTGTCCTCGTTTATGTATGATACGAGTATTCGTACAACGGTTTGTAATAAATCTAGCATAATCGGTTACTGCGTCAGTGTAGTTAAACATAGGGAAACATCAAAATAGTCGTAAATCTTTTGGCGGGATTTTAAATTTAAATCATAGTCCCTGTACGTTTATGTTTATAGAGCCGCTAGCAACCGGGTGCGTTTGCGTACGTCGATGATTTATTATGGTATCACCTCATATTCGTCTATTCGTGTAGCCTTATTCGCGCATTTGGACGAACATTTGCCATCCAACCGTGGACTGTCAACGCAAATATCCTTTGAAAAAGAAGAAGACGAACCGAAAATTGCACAGAAATGTGTATTCGGTAAATACAGTCAATAGCGAAAACGAATACACGAATAATATAAGTTACTGTTTGTTTGTATATATGTGTCTGTGTATTTGTATGTAGTATATTTATGTTTAGGTTATTGGTTTAAAATAACTTTCTATTATTATGTTATGCACTGATTTAAATTTCTAAGATAAAAATGTTTTTATGTTTTCCCAAGGTTGACTGGAAGAAATTTCTTATAGGAATAAGTCCACCCTTGCCTTCTTCTGTTCTTTGTATGTATATTATATTCTTATTTTTGTGCAAAGAACTGTTCATTCATTCATTCCTCCACACATGGCTGTATCCGGGCAAATACAGCGAATACACGTAAATACGCAACGCCAAGTGAGGAGCGGGCACGACTTGGTGTATTCGTCTATTCGTGTAGTGGTATTCGCGTATTTGGACGAATGTTCTCTGTATTCGTTAACATCACATGCCATCCACACATGGACGGTCAACGCAAAATGAAGCGTGACCAAAAACCGACAAGAGCACGGAAACGCGTATTTGGCAAATACAGCAAATAGCGAATACGAAATACGTGAATTGACCATCCACACATGGCTGTATTTCGGTAAATACAAAAAATACACGAATGCTCAACGCCAAAGTGAGGTGCTGGCAGTTGTCGCACGCGGAACTTTTCTCCAATAAATGATCTACAAATTGATCGATGGCCTAAATCAAGTGTTGGTTTATTTCGTTCATTGATTTGGGGAATTGGGTCTCAAGGTTGGAAAATTGGCAACGTCTCAGAGTTTTCATTAAACGACATTTTAATGCCGGAAACGCGAAAGAAATAAAATTGAAACGTCGCATTCTATACATGAATGCATTTTCTTGAATTTTCCGTGTTTACATTTTGCATTTGGGTTCCGTACCATTTTATCAATTAAGTTAGTTGAGAATACATGACAAATTTGGAAACAAAAGACTTGGATAAAAAAAAAGGACTAGCCAGGGTTGGTCTCGCGTCTATAGGGTTCCGTATCAAAAATTGCATAATTCCCGAGTTTGTTCTCTATATGGTCCGATATATTATTAAAGGCCGGCTCAAATAAAATAAAACAAGAAAAGAACTGTCTTGCTAGGGTTATAGGTTTGTAACCTCAGAACATTTATTTAAATGTTCTGTGTTTATAACTGACCAACTTAATTTGATTATTTTGCTCCACAAGATTGCGCAGAAACTCTATGGAGTGAAAGTGAAAAATTAAGTTGGTCGGATAAGTTAACTTCTCAAATGAGTAATTTTCAGATTTTTTGAAAGACACGGAATCTTTACGAAGACCTGAATGGAATTTCAAGTTTATAAGTCAACTGAAGTGGTTTTCATGGTGAGCCAATTTGTATGAAATATGATTGCAAAATCAAATTCAAATTAAAATTTTTCATTTTGGGACCACAACAGCTTATGATTAAGTTAATAATATAAGAAGAAATAAAAAATACAGTAAATGAAGCCAATAATAGTTGTCCATCACTTATAAATTTCGGTATATTGCGGTAGGACAATAACATTTTTTTTATTTTTTTATAGCACCGTGGGGCCTTAATCTTCTGTAGGAGTATCAGTTACAACTTGATATCTCACAGGGCCCAAGAAAAAAGGTCTTGACAGACGGACAGACAGACGGTTAACAGAGTGATCCTATAAAGGTTCCGCTTTTCATTTTGGGGTACGGAACCCTAATAAATAAAATATTTTTTTTACTTTCACGGAACCCGTACAATGTAAGACGTACGCGTTTTTCCAAGAATAAATTTAGCCGATCACGAAATGGGCGGTCCGTGTTTTACTCGTCTGTCGTCAGGACTTTCATTTTACACGGTGGAAATAGAATAGAAGTGCTTGAATCGTTACAGCTGTTAAGATTTAAGACTCGGGGTCTGTATGTAACAATTCTTCAGATTTTGTTTCAACAAGATGCTAATTTTTAATTTCTTTTTGACAAACAAATAAAAAAGATTTAGGTATGTCCCGCACTTTAAGAAAATAGAAGGTGACTTTTGTTTATACAGCCTAATTCATACTGGAGACTCGGCAAGTGGTCAGGACCAACGTTCAATGACCCTTTTTGTGAAAAATGTAAAATGAAATTTGGAGTTGTTCGTTTTTTTTTTGTGTTCTGCAAAAATGGTCATTGAGCCTTGGTCCTGACCATTTACCGAGTCTACAGTCTGAATTGGCTATATAAAAGTCAACTTATGTAGGTCCCGCACTTTAATAAAATATACAACGCGTAAATATAAGCTTCATAATCTACTTCATAATAAACAACTTTCTCAAAATATAAAGTGCTAGTGAAAAAGAAGTCTTGATCTGTGAGAAAAAGCATTTCTTTTTATGTGTTTTCATTCGGGTATGTTTCTTTGGTTTACGAGTATTATTATATATCATTTTCAGTATGTGCATGTTAAAGTTCTTCATACGTGCCATTTTGACACTTTTTAACCTCTTTTGACAAAAAAATCCATCATCCTTTGCCCGGTGTTTTAAGTCTGCCATATTGGAGTTCGCTTAGAGGTGTGTTAATTCGAAAACCATTTCGAGATTTAGGTTTAATTAGCCGTATTAGAACTTGTAGTCTAAAAAACCTCATGCTGACGAAAATTTTTACCAAAAAGCTGCAACTTCTTTTTGCCTTCGTGTGACATCACTTGAGAAATGGCTGTTTAGAATGTGTCCTTTGCTATCAAGATAAATTAATAATAATTTCCTTCAGACTGATTTTGACAGCTGGATGATAGATTAGTAGATAGACAGAGACAGACCACTTTTTATAAGCAATCACACATCACAATCAGTAAAATGTCTTAAATTCTCAAGTGACGTCCTATTCGATATATCTTTAAAAAATCATATAAAATAATGGTTATCTTATATACACAGTATTGAAAACTATGTCCTAAAATGACCTATAACCTCTAAAAAAAAAAACTTTTAAAAATTACGCTATGGGAATCTGTTTAAAAGCCGAGCATGTTGTTTGGTGTATATAAAATGTGTGAAAAAATGTTGGTATTAATCCTTTTTTTAAATTTCTACCAGCATCAATAGACTCGTCGTCACCGGGTCAACAACCTCCACGATGGAGGTCTGATGGAGGAGGAGGCACAACTTCAATCACTGTCACAGACCAACAAATCACCAACAGATTATTGTATAGGCCGTCGCAGATTCTGGCAAGTACAGTGCATTAACGTGCACTATCGAGCTGATTCTAGTTGGCTCTTTGCCAACAGTGGCTTGCTGACTTCTAGTGGCTATAGTGACACGCCGAATTTTAGTTTAAGGTTAAACGCCAGTGGCTTAGTGCAAAGCGCATAACTTAACTTTGTTTTTTTTAAAAACCTTTTGGTATGTGGCAATTGACGTATTAGTTAGGTTTATAAAGCATGAGTTTAAAATTTAATGCACAATTAGTCATGATCTTGTTCAAATAAAGTTAAAACAGCATTTTAAGTTGGTTTTGAAAAGATCATGACTAATCGTGTATACAATTTTAAACTCTTGCTTTATAAACCTCACTAATACTAAACCATTGGCGTCAAATGCCACAGACCAAAATGCTTTTCAATTTTTTATTTCTTGACAAGAAAAACACAGTTAAGTTATGCACTTTGCGCTGACCTTTACCCTTTATAATACTAAAGTATTATCTCATTGATCCTACATAACATGGGTACTATTTTAAATTTAAATATTTATGAACTACCAAGGGGTTAATATTTTTTCAAATTCAAGAAAATAAAGTTGCGACTAAAGGAAATCCATGTGAAATTGGGACGTTTTGGAGTTTAAGGCGATGTGTAAAAGTTTTAGCGTCCCTGTTACTCCATATGCGAAATAACCCTCAGTGCGAGAGGGACGAATTCGTGGAACCGTAGGAAAAAGTCGGTTTTTTATTAAAATTAAATGTACTAAAGCTGCTTTCAAAATTTCGTTTAACCAGACCCTAGATACCGTTAAAACCCATCTAATAAAATATAATTGCAGTCCATATGTCATTCTGAATTGTCAAACCAGGAGAATTGGTGTCGAAAAAGACCTCATTTCAATAAATATTTCTATCGAGCCGAATTTCTCCAACCGCGTTTGAAAAACATTACAAAAATAATATACTATATATCTCCGAGTTGGTGTCAGAGGTGTTCCGAGTGTGAAATGTGAAATGCAAGTCACAGTCCACACTCGGTACACCCACGTGTCATCGACGAATATTACGTCCCAACGTCTATTTCAATAGTGTTTTATTTTAACTGTACGCTGACTTTATTGAATATGTTTAGGTTAAAGTAAATAGTAAGTTAATTAAGTATGTTTTTTTTTCTTTTAATGGTGGTGGCAGAATAACAGCGTTCCTAATGCCTTTGGTATAGGAACATATGCTGAGTCACCGTCCTTTTTAACAGTGCCATACAACTTTACGTTTAAGAACATTGTACTACTTTGTCCATAATGGTGTGTTAAATAAATGTCTTTTTATTTTATTTATTTATTTATTTATGTGTGGTGAGATCTATCGCCGTACTTCAGGCGCAAATACACGCTTTTTAGGGCATGCAGGTTTCCTTTCGATGTTATTCTTCACCGTTCAGCAAGTGGTAAGTATTAGGTAATACAAACGCACTACAGTGGTTATACAATACAAACTTTCCGAAAATACCTACTCATTGATGCATATGCCCGACCGGGGATCGAACTTGGAACTCAAGATTGAGCCTATTTTCTATCAGTTTCCATTGTTGCATTTAAATTGTTCGTACGTACGATACGTATATTTTAATCTCTTTTGGTGTAGAGATAATAATTACGCTGACTGTTGTTACCTAAACCTCACTGAGGAACAACTTAATAAACTCGAGGGTCTTCAAAACTTTTCTATTCATATTCATATTCTTTATTTTACACAAAAGAAACATATTATTTTTACAAAGTCCTTAGATTTATCATGTACATAGGCGAGCTTATCTCTAAAAAGAGATTTCTTCCAGCAAACCCGGATTGATAAAGAGAAGTCATAATAAAAAGTAGACATACATACGTGTACACTAAAATATGTTAATATACTTACACCCTATGATTATAAATAACAACAATATACCTACATAAATAATAATGAAATAACTACTTAAACAATAAACATATTTATTTATATACATAATATTTACAATAAATAAGATAAAAATACATAACAATAGTTAAAATAAATATTGTGCTATCTACAGATACTCATGGCAGAGAATACAAAGTTGCTCATGGAGTTGAAAGGTAAAAATACCGAGTGTAGGACAGTCTCTGATGTTATGGGGAAGCGAATTCCATAATCTTATGGCCACGACGGTGAAGGACTGGCCGAATGCACACGATTTGTGCACAGGAGTTTTGAGAAGAGAGACAGTACATGCACGAGCCGGCTTGTCCCTAGAAGACAACAAAAGTTCAAATCGTTCACGAAGATAAGAAGAGGAGCGAGGATTACTGAGAATGCTGTAAAGCTGGGTAAGGATATGAGAATGACGACGCTGACGGATAGGGAGCCATTTAAGCTCTTTGCGGAAACAGGATACATGGTCGAATTTACGTAAGCCATAGATGAAACGAATAGCCAGATTTTGAAGGCGCTCAAGCTTATTTAGCAACTCTTCATTGGCATCAAGAAAATTTGGATTACGCAAATATGACCGTATCTCTCAATTTCGTTCTCAGCTTGAGTGGCTCCCTATCCGTTTTCGTCGCAATTCTCATATTCTTTCTCTTCTATACTCTGTTTTATTTAATCCTTTATCTCCCTCTTATCTAAAAGACCGCTTTGTGTTTCTTCATACTACGAACAGCCATAACTGAGGTCATCTAAAAATCTTCGCTTATCAGTGCCAGTTCATACAACGTGTTTTTATGGGAACTCCTTTACTGCTGTAGCTGTAAATCTGTGGAATGCCCTTCCTCTCACAATAAGGTCAGCTCCATCATTGTAGTCATTTAAAACATTAGTCAAACAGCATTATCTTTCTCTTTGATCTTAAAGTTGTATGTATTTCTATTTGTTTCTATATTATTTGTTCAATAGTTGCTATTGAATAGCCTATGTAAATATCGAATAGTCATCATAATTAACAAAACCATAATAATATTTTACTATAGTTATCTCTAACCTACAAACTTATACTTATTCCAAAATTGCATAAAATGTACATATGCACACATAGTCACACACATCTCACATACACACATCTCACATACACACATCCCACATACACACATCCCACATACACATACACATCCATACCCTCTCACACTTGCAAATTTTTTAGTTATAGGAGAGCGGGGACTCCTGTTACAGGTATTTTCATACCCAATAGGAGAACTCAAACTCAGTGTATTTAATGAATTAAGCTTAAGAAATAAATAATTTTTCATTTAATTTTTCATTTTCATTTCATAATTCATATTTATTTATATAAAGTATATAATTTATATATGTATATATATATATATATATCATTTATATACGTAATTTTATTATTTATATACATGTATATAATTTATTTAATTTATCAATATGTTTTAAAGTGTCTAATTTATTCTGTGCACCGCCTCATTTCTTTTTTAAGAGTTCTTCCATCCAAAGGTTGTCTGGAAGAGATCACTTTTAGCGATAAGACCGCCAAATGTACCCAACTACTTATTATAAAACTGTTTCCTTATTCCTGTTTTTTTGATGTGCAATAAAGAATTGTCATAAGTTTTCCGATTAAATTGGCTACCTATTAAGTAGACAAGAAATGGTGATCTTGCCAAATAAATTTCTTCATAAAATCTGGAATTCCAATCATCTCGACACTAAAACCTGCTGCTTTCATCTTCCCGTGTGTGTAATGTGTATTATCAAACGAGCTTTTTTTTTTTAATTCTGTTTACGTTTGAAACTATGAGGCGTGGGAGTGGGAGAAACCTGGATGAATTATATTATGACATGGTTCATATTGCTGCCTTGCCAACTGGGTTAAATTGTTTCTGAACAATTTATATTTACGTAGCTTTTTGAGAGGAAAATGTAACAACCTGAAAGTGATATCATAGTTTTATTTGTTGATCTTGGTTTTGGAAATTTTGCAGAGAACAGACGTGTTCTAAAATAATAAAAAAATTGAATTACAATGTGATTATGAATACGTCGAGAAAGCTGAATTGTGATCTACGAATAGTTGACTGGAAGAAATTTCTTTCTGAAATAAGTCCGCCTTTGCCCTGTATTTCTCTTAAATCTGTATTTATCTGTGTTTTTGTGTGCAACAAAGTGTTTATTATTATTATTATTATTAGAACCTTGCCATACTCACATCTATAACTAGTCTATAATAACGACCATCTGTAAATATAACGTAGTAAATGTGTCAGAAGGTGATTTTTACTGTGACAAGACATGACATGACAAGACAAATACTCTTTATTGTGCACCATATAAAAGAAAACTTAAAGTAGAAAACAAGATAAAGATAGATAATTATTGGCGGTCTTATCGCTAAAAGCAATTTCTTCCTGACAACCTTTGGGTGGAAATGAAGCTAAGGACATAAATCGTAAAGGCGGTGTACATCAAAATAAAAAAATAAACAATTTAATAAGTGTTTACTTACTATATTATATGTACTAATACTTAAATATGATGAAACATAAATAAACTAATATATGTATATCTACAAATATAATATAAATACAAAAATAACGTAGAGAACCAGTAAATAAATAATAATAGTAGCAGAGGTCGATAGATTATGAAAAAAGATTACAAAGAAAGAAAAGTATCCATTATTAATCTTCCAATTTGGACAAGGTTCCAAAGTGGGTCGAAAATTTCCTTCAACAACGCTATAACTTGAACTTCTTATTCACAATTATTTCACAATAAAGAGACTTCCGGAAAACCTACGCAAGCTACAGAGATTTGAGAAGCGCCACTAATAAAGTTCTTATTTACTTTGAAATAAGAACACTTCTTTCGTGGCGCGTAGGTAATCTAATTTACTTTATCTTCAATGTATACCGCCATTCCCAAATTAGGAGCCCATTTTTCACCGTATTTAGGTTGTGTCAACAAACTTGTAAAGTCGGCGGCGTCTCGTCGTCCCGCCTACTCGTTACTCTAGTGATGACAAGCTTGACATAATAGAACATAATAATATATCGTCACTTTTTAAGGGTTCCGTAGTACCTAAAAGGTACAAAAGGAACCTTATGGTGCGACTCCGTTGTCCGTCCGTCTGTCCGTATGTCACAGCCTCATAAGTTTAGCACCGTTAAAGATAAATACATTCAACAATGGGGATCCACAGGCAAAGCTAATTACAGATGGCGCTAGCATAGGTCCGGCCAAGAAATACTACGGTCCGGTTATGTCAAACTTTGTTGTTGTGTGTGTTCCGGTTTTCCTACTGTTTTTCTGCAATATCTCGCATTATTTATTTATTTACTCGTATCGCCTGTATTCCAATATAATATACAAGGTGACTTTTTGATCATCGTCCAAATTCATACTGGAGGCTTGATAAGTGATCAGTATCTTGGATCAATAACAATTTTTGTGAAATTAGTAAAATGAAATTTCGGCTTCCCATAGAAATTTACTTCCAGTTCCGAGTGAATCACTATGGGGAGTCGAAATTTCATTTTACGAATTTTACAAAAATTGTTATTGATCCATGATACTGATCACTTACCAAGCCACCAGTATGAATTTGGACGATGATCAAAAAGTCACCTTGTATATATTTGTTATTGTTATAATATTATTAATTTTTAATAAGAGTTTTTCGGGAATAAAAGAGACACAGTTCTAAGAAATTAATCCAAAATCACTAAAAACTACGCAAAAACCATAACAATGTACTGAAATGTCAGATTTTCATGGCCGGAGCAACGATGCGCCATCTACAGGGATAATTTGGCAGTGTTGATCCCCTTGCTGTAAAAGGCATCGATATAATAATATTCAACACTCGCGTTTGTAAGAAATAGTACCACGCTCTTCGTAATGTAGTCAAACTGTTAAATGTTAATAATCGTGTATAGAATTACGAGATGGGGCGTCAGAAATGGCGCCACAGAGTCGCACTATATTCAATTCAATACATCCATACCTTGTTCATTGTATACTACCTGCTCAATTCAGTATTATTTATACATTGTATGATCAATCATAAGAACAGGTCCTCTAAAAAGGCCGTTTTGCATCAATCACATTATGATTCTGTTCTAATGCCGTCTCTTTTGCACGCGTGAAAAAAATCTGACTCTATCCTACTTTCAAATCATTTTATAATTCACCCAAGTCGGCCTTTTTAGATCCCCAGCTCCGGGTTAACCAACCATGTGACAACTTATTTGAAACAATTTCCAATATTTAATTACGGACAACATAATAATAATAATTCAAAGATACAAAAAATATTATTACATACGGCATGAACACTCACGTGTGATTGTTGTTGAGTGTTCAAGCCGTATGTAATAATAATTTAGTAAAAATGCTACTTATCAAAACTACTAAAATGCAAATACGTATACTTAATACTCATGTTCATATAATGGGTGTTAAGTTGTGGAAGTCGGAAACTGGTGATAGTACTTGTCCATACGAACAACTCTTACTATGGAGCCAAAATTCGAATCGCGAATCAAAAATCAACTGTTCCATAGAAAAGTTACATAGCTATCCGACCAAAATGTATGAAACAACAGATATTTTTTTCTCGATTTCTCGAATTTTTTTCACGGAAAGTTGTTCGTATGGGCGGGTACGGTCGCCAGTTTTCGGCTACCGCAACTTCGTCTTAACACCTTGTATAACCAATAACCATGTTCCAGAAAGGTATTGCTATTGCTATCCTGATGAACCTTTTCTTCAGTTCTTCTACATTAATTATTGGTATAATATAGGGTCTTCTATTTCGAATGCCATTGACTCTAATCGTCCGAAATAAGAACAGAACATTCTCGCAGAATAATGAGATGGGTGAGCTTCAATGGGGTCACTTGGACTTGGATTATTTGTTGAAATACTGCATCACCGGATAATGGTTACCCTTTTCCGCACCGCGAGGAATGGACGATAAGATTTATAGTATTAGTGCCACAAAATAAGTTGTGGAATTCCGCCACACTCACATCAGACTAAAAACTGGCTTTACTTGCGCGCGCGTCGTCGGTCGTCAAAATAAAATGATCATAGCGACAGCGGCGCAAAATATGAATTTGAAGACTGTACCTGAGCCTAGAGCATGACGAACTCCAGGCTATCTAAGATTCGTTTGAAGAAATTCGGACTCTCCTCGTATTGAAAAAAATATATTTGGTTTATTAATCTTTTCTCTAGGGATCTTACGTATAAACAATGTTCTAAGATTTATACTTTTGTCAAAAAACAATGTTTTGCACCCTCTTTTTTTTTTGGTTTTCAAACGTTCGCTTCAAGAACGCGGTTAAGAGATCAACTTGATTTTTTTTATAAAATAGGCAATAGAAATATGAACTCAGGAATTAACTTAGTTAACCATATGAATTATCTAGGTTTTAATCAATTTAATAAGCTAATGAACAAATCAGGAAATAGGTAATAGAAATATAAAGGTATATCACCTAAATTCAATATTTTTTTCCCTACAAAATATTTCAGTATTAGCTAAAAACACCCCAATTTGTTGTTTCGCTGCGTGATCACTAGTATTACGCGTTCAAGAAAAAAGAGGCCAAAGAGCCAACATATAATCGCTTCTATGAAAAGCAAATAAAGTCTTTGCCTTAGACTTATTGTGCTGGACGGGTAATAAAAAAGTTGCAAGGGTTTGCCATCCTCTTTCAACTTCCTAAAATTTTCCGGTTCTAACCGAGCAGTCCCATCTTCCACTTCAATATGTAAGTAGTATCCAGTTACCACTGTTGTCGCTAAGTATGAACTTGAGATCTTTGTTTCCCAAACTCTGTTTCTCTGGAAAGATTATCAAAAAAAAAATCAAGCTTTCAGTCCATTGATTTTGTTTCAGTATAAAACCCATCAGTTGACAGCATCCTTTGGGCTCAATCTCGGACACTGATGACGTGAGTGGTGACATCATTCCCTGACGGGTTATAATCTCATTCCTATGCGTTGACTTACCAGGTGAGCTGTCTGATTAATGCAGCAGAAAATTAGCATATTGTAATACACAACAAGCCACACGCTCTTGACTTTACTCGAGGACACATGCACGATTTATCGTTTTACAATCGAAACGGTATAAATGCTGATGGGAATTCAACTTAACGGGAATTCAACTTAATGGGAATCCAACATCATGGTATCCAACTATCAGAGAATTCAACATAATGGGAATTCAACATAATGGGAATCTAACTTTCAGAAAATTCAACATAACGGGAGTTCTCCTTAATGGTCCTGAAGGGCTGCTGCGAAGACAAAAAAGAGGAAAAGTCCGAATCCATAATTATTTCCTCTTTAAAATCCTAAAATATTTAGGTTTTTCATTCGCATAATTTCAGACCTATTTAACACGTTAACGCGAACATAGGCGCCTTCGTGATTATGAAAAAACGCACAGAGGGTGAACAGCATAGTTTTACGTACACTTTCACAAATTACTTTAAGAATACCCAGAGCCGGATTTAGGGGAGGGCAACCGGGGCTACAGCCCCGGGGCCTCCACAAGAGACGGGCCCCCACAATAGTGGCTCCGCCAATAAATTAAAAATATTGATTTTAGTGGACTGTATGTGAAGCGTCAAAATGGCGAACTATACTGGCGTGACAAGTATAAAAATTTGGAAAGCTTGTTATTCAACAAGTTTTATCACACAATTGCTAAAAAACACAATAAGATAATGTTATTGTGGGTATTCTTAGTTTTGTTTTTTGTTATAGTAATACATATGATCACTTATGGAAACAGCGGATATATGATCGATCTTGAATCAAAGAAGCACGGTGCCTCTACTTCGTTGTTGCCCAGGGGCCTCCACATCTTATAATGCGGCTCTGAGAATACCGGCCTTTTAAACGATATCCTACTTGCTAGAGCCGAGGAATATTCTTCCAAGTTTCTTAAATATACAAACGAGTAATACCATCACAAATAGTTATTCTCATTTTTGATAATATCAGGTCCTTACATATGAAATTGAAGTTTTGTATGGAAAATTTGAAAGAAACTCGATTTTTTTTTAAGAATGACAAATCCATATTTTATAATTAATTTCTTTTGTGTATGAATGAGACAATATTATAACAGCAACATTAATTAAACTTTAAAAAATTGTTAGCTGTAAAAAATTATTACGAATCATATCCTGGAAATGGATGGCATTTAGGACGAACTGGTTTTTAAAGATTTAATTTTAGTTATCAAACTGAAAATAAAAACAGAATTTAATACGTAGATGTAAAAAATTGGACAAAAAAAAAATAATGGAAATAGCTATTGAATAACAGGAATTATGAACTCATGAATCTGTAAGAAAATTTCGCCATTTTCATAGGTAAGCACCCAATATTTTAGTAGTGGAAGGTAACAAAGTATTCTTTGACGACAGATTTAGGACAAGCTCGTGTACAATGCAAATTCTAGCGATTAGTTTCCAAGTTCCTTTAGCAGATGCAACCATGAAGCATCATTTTCTCCCTCAGATAGAAAATCAGTGCTCTTGAGAATATAGCAAGCGGTTGGCGTAAAACTTAACACGTTGAAGGACAGAGATTGCCTTCATACAAGTTGTGTTGTGACACATGGTAGTAGAGAAGAAGGCAAAAGGGGAAACCACAGAACTGTTCTGTGGGGGAAACGGACATTTAGGCCCATTGGATCGACGGTAAATCTCGTTTGAATCTTCACTTTGTGACACAATAAACAACACTTATACTGGTTTGTAGAGAAATCTTAACGACGAAATCTTCACATTGGTATAACTAATAGTACGTTGTACTAAGAACAATAATCAATGACGTTGTAGGACGCTGTCCAGCGTCTCTATCCTTCAACGTGTTAATTATATTCCACACCTCCGATCTAAACCACTTGAAAGTCATTTACCATAATCGAATGAATATTTATAACTCATTAAACTTAATTTGAGTACTTTCATGATAGGTATTTATTTATTGAGACAGTTACGTGTTTTGTGCGGTCGGGTCGCCCAACCGTTGACAACACACAACATTACAACTATTTATAATGGATACAAAAATAAAAAGCTAAAATATTTCTCGTCGGAATTTCTCTAAAAAGGTTCAAATTAACAATCGAACCAGACACAATCGTATAGAGTAGTTGCCCAAAGAACTCTCTTTCAAACTGCTTTGGTGGTATAACCAATAATTGGGATGCAGAATGTCAAAAAGATGATAGATAAAGCTGTAATAATATCTATAATAATCTTAATTTAATAAATAATGTTTTTAAGCCTTTTTTTGGCCTTTTGTTGTTTTAGATAGATTATAATATATAAATAAAAAGTACCTATATTTATTAGTTTCGAAATATATTTCGGCCCACTTGTGGCCGTCATCAGTCGAATAATTAAACAAACAAGATGTTTGACATAATCTTAGGTATAGATATTTATATTTATCTAAATAGGAATAGACCGAAATGTTTGAAGTCAGCGACCTCAAAGTATTTATTTAGCAAACCTAACCTTGGCGGTTTTTTAAGGCGCTTAGTTGTTTCTTGTTTTTAGGGTTCCTTACCCGAAGGATTCAAACGGGACCGTGTTACTAAGCCTCCGTTCTGTCTGTCCGTCTGTCACAGGGTCTACAGCTTCATCCGTTATACGTACGCAGTTGAAATTTACACAGAATAAGTTTTATGATAGATATGACACCATCACGGCAAATAATAAAATTTTAAAAATATGTGATTTAGGGAGGTTTTTAGAGAGTCCTAGTACAAATGAAAAAACTGGAAAAAGTGGCATTTTTGACGTCATCATGTCCCCCTCTTATCTCCGAAACAAGAAGACCGAAAAATATGAAAAAAATTGCGGTAATAGGTAAACTAATTATGTAAACATTAAAGGAAAAATATAGCGGTATATTAGGGTTCCGTACTCAGCGGGAGCCGGGTATTGTTTGCCAGGCGCTACTATTTAAGCGGCTTGTTTTTTGTCGTTTTAACATTGCTATGGCATCTATGTAGTTGTTATTTACCATAATATTGTTAAAGTTCCGTAGCCATATTATGTGGTGGTACGGAACCCTTTGAGCGTGAGTCCGACTCGCACTTGCCCAATTTTTTAACACTTGGTCCTCTGCAGGTGTTTACTTTGTAGTTATTACTCTAAGGCTTTAAGCTCTTGTAAACCGAGTTAAGGTAAGCTCATTTGTAAGCTCTTACAAAATCCTAATGTCGCAACAATATATTATCAAATTTATATTATAGTGCTTTCAAAACAATAAAAATTACAATTGTTTTGTAAGCACTTTAATCTTCTCTTCTCTAAATCAGTCTGTCTGTCTGTATGTATCATATAATATAATGGTAAATTATTTTTGAGAGCAGGAAGTGAGCATAATAAGTTGATCTGAGCCAGAGTCTAATGTGCTGAAGAAGTCTTCACTTAGATCGTTTTGTTGTTTATTTCAAGGCCAAGTTCGTGTCTATTATTTAGTACAAAATGATAAATAGCAATTGGTTAGTGTTCTAACTATTCAGACATGATTTGTCTCACATTCTTCCTGATTGACAATTTGCATTGAATATGGTGATAAGTTTACAATACATCCCCATCAAGTAAACAATCGATCCATCGAATATGCAATCTCTATTGACGGTATTCTAATCTTGATCAAGATCACGGTCATGTTCAATAGCATGTAACGTAAGATATCTGGTATAAAAAATAGACTTTACCACTCTATAGCAAAGTAAAAAATGTAGCTGTTCCGTTCTGGCGCTAAAATATTTCACGATATTAGATTTTTAAAACCTATGTCAAGCGTGGGATCATCCATCATGACAATCTTGTCATTGACGAATAAATTTGTCATCTGATCATGGTTGTTATAGTTGGTAATAACTTTTACTGTTGTGTATTTGTTCACGTGTGTCGTTAAACTAATAAAATAAAAAAACCGATCAAGTGCGAGTCGGACTCGTCCATAAAAACGGCAAAAAAAACACGTGTGTTGTATGGGAGCCTCCTTAAATATTTATTTTATTCCGTTTTTTAGTATTTGTTGTTATAGCGGCAACAGAAATACATCATCTGTGAAAATTTCAACTGTCTAACTATCATGGTTCATGAGATACAGCTTGCTGACCGACGACGGATAGACAGACGGACAGCGGAGTCTTAGTAATAGGGTCCCGTTGGTTAACCTTTGGGTACGGAACCCTAAAAATACGTGAAGATACGAGTACACTATTTTATGACGAGATCAATAAGCAATTCTCTGTCGTGCTAATCATATTCGTATGTCATAACGTTTATAATGTTTTCTACCGTATACAAAGTATTATCATTTTATGGTTTCCTAATTGTTAGAAATATGAAGAAAAGGCGACTGACAAGAAAATAAATGGTTGAAAAAGAAATCCTTATCCTCGTTGAAAGCTTTGCGACATATACGAGTACAAAATATTTGACATTATTACCAAGACTCTCTTGAAACTCTGAAATCATACTACCTGTTTTATAGGAATTGATCTTTTAATTATAGTAGATTGTGCACTAAGGGAATAAAGCAGTGTCTTACGTCACGGGCGGCATATTGAACCCTGAGCGTAACGAGGGACTCTAGCGAGGGAGTTATATAGAGTTCTGAGTAAAGCGAGGGGTTCAAGCTGCCCAAGACAAAGACAGGCTTTATTCCAGAGGAGCATACTCTACTTTTCACACCTTCTGCGAGACAATAAAAAGCTCGATATTTTTTATTAACATTAATAAATATAAACGACAAATTTTATGTGACAAAAAAAATTGCCTGAACAGTTATAAACACAATAAATAAACATAAATCAAAGTCCCAGACAAATATTGCATTCAGTAACAAGAACTAATTAAACAGAACATTCAATATTCATATATATCAAACTACTGCTTGTATAAAGGTTAAATATAGACAAACACTGCACTGAAACACTCAATAAATTATGTGCAACAAAATTTAACCAAAAACAGACAACTAAAATCTCCAGGCAGTACTAGAAAGTTATACAACAGATGTAATAGCAAGAACCTATTAAGACTGTCCGTCTAAACTACCGATTGTAAGAGTAAATATAGACGGTAACTGCACTGACACATACTCATAAATCTCTGGATAATCCTGGTGCAGTACCGGCAATGCAATTAGTGAAATATGTGCTTAGACGGAAGTAATAAGCAAAAGCGCTATCGCAATTAGAGGAAAACTTTTAAGAATTGAGATTGATGATATGATAGAGATTGATTGACAATACCTATTTAACACTGAAATATTCACAGATGAGTCTTAGATCATTATTAAAATTTCGAGTCGTAAATATGTTGAAATATATGTAGTAGAATGTCTATATCTATAGGCGTACAAAGAAAGAATTATATGTGTGTTCAACCAAGCACCGCCAAAAAAACATAAGAAAAAATAATAGAACAAAAAGTAGATTAATTCCTAAGAATACATTAGGTATTGTATTAGTAAATTAAATAAAAGCCAAAGATCTTCGAGAACTAGATCAAGTCGAAATTCCAAAAAGAAGCAAAGAAACCGATGTTCCGATAACAGAAATACCGAATAGAGTCGTTCGAATATCAAAGGCGTGCCAATGTCATCGGTCATGCATCTGAATGTTGGCAACGCGTGGTCTCACATGAATACCAGTCATGAGGACTATTTAGCACAACCGATTAATAACTGCGATTGAGTAATAGACTTTTATAAAAATTAGAATGTGATGAGATCTCAAGTGAAATGTGTTAAAACATCACCTAAGCATGTTTTCATTGCGTACAATTATGTATAAGGAATAGACAAATAAATAGATATCAATATCTATACAGCTAACGTCCACGCTAAGGTTTTGTAGATTATATGTTAGGATTCTGTAACAAACGAAATTTTTATGCAAAATAAATGGAAATGAAAACGTTTCATTGTTATGCATAGTATTACATACATTTCTACAATACATATACTTATGGTATGGTAGGTGTTTCAAAGTACTGCAATTTGCACATTGCACGACAGAACACCGGGTGTTAAGCTGCGATCCTATTTTGTGCTTTGTGTATTTCTATTGTTGGCACAGACACTGACGATGCAAAAAAACAATCCAAACCTAACGATTAAGACGTTACACTGCTTGTAAGTGACAAACGCTTCATTAATAACAACTCTGTCTAATAGAATATTGTTATTTCGAAAGCTTATTATTATAATTATAATTATTGATACTTTAAACTCAGAAGATAGAAGAAGAGAATTTTCATATAATTACCTATTTTTGAAATCAAGAAAATTTCATTTTCTTGTACACTTTCGATTATTTATGCGAGACAAAATGGAGTTTAATAGAGCGTCAGGTTTACAACGGAAATATTACGTCAGTTTGATCTACAGAAGTCGATAAAAAGGGTTCAATAAAATATTAGCTCATCACCTAATTTTGTTGGCTCGATCGACTAAAGACGTGAGAATGCGACCGTTAAATTGAACCGAGTTCTAGTGAAGCTTTGGTTTTACAGGCGACACACATCGCGAAGGCAGACTAGACCCGTTTTATGGCGTATTCTCATACCCCATGTGCGGTCCTTGGATTTACAAATAAAATTAGATTTCGCAAAGTGGCACAATTGGCCTCAATATGAACTTGCCCCAGATAGGATCATGACAGCTGGAAATTGTAACTGACAGCTCTTTAAGGACTATTTGATCCATGGCACTTAGGAAGTAACATCATTAGCGCCAATGCGAAAATCAAAATCATTTTTTAGGTCAAACATAACATGTTTTTTTAGGAATGTGTCTGATTTTATGCTGTTTACTCTAACAGTCGTTTCACTAATGGCTTTTAATAAAATGGACAGACGTTTGGTTCATTGACATCGATGGTATAATTTTAGCTATTGATATTCAATCTATTTTGTATCAATATAGTGTTCAGTGTTCTAGAGGCAAGCTCGCTAGCGGTACATGACCCCGTCTGTGGACGAAAATAATTTCCAATTAATTTTATTGGTTTCGTGTGGTGCCTTAAATCTTAAAATGTCGAAAAATTCCGTCTCAAAACAAACAGTAGGATGAAATTGCTAGCATTGTTTTAACGCCACATGTGTTAATAGAAATTCAATGCCAATTCCTATTCTTTCCATTTCACGCTTATATGTAAGTGCTGAAAGGTAAACCGTATGGGCTCGTATATTATTCAATGTCGTGATCGTATGTAGGTCGATACGAGTATCTACTTGTGTTTACAGAGACACTATGACCATCTGTGCAAGCAAGCCATATTCATTATCATACATCGGGCTGATAACGTCATCGACCTTAATCGAAATATTTCAGCAAAGCGTAACTGTCTGATTGCAAGCTTGCATGGACATGCAAGGAGCTGTTTAGTCAATTAGATATTGTTTCTATGGTTATGTTAAAGTCATAATTGGCATGAGAAACTGTATCCTGGCTGCCATTTTGTCTCTATTCTTCCTAAACAATCAATGTCATATTAATTAAGTCCTTCGCAATTGTTCCATCTGGAAATCAGACGATTCTTTAAATAAGTTCACTAGGACATTGATAAGTAGCTGTATTCAAATCAAATACTAAGTACTCTCGAAGATGGTCGTGGAGATGATGTCAACACTGCAATGAGTCCAATCGACCGAGGCAAGAATGTGAGATATATTTATTTATATATTTCAATTAGGTACACGAAGGCCAGCACCGGTGCGGTGACTAACATCCGTAAAAATAACGATTTACGAACGTATCTATCTACGTGTAATGAGGATTATGATGTTATACGAAGATAGCTGTTGTGTGTGACGCTATGCCTCATTCATGAATGTTTTTATATAGTAGTTCCAAACGTATATTTGTATATAATTAGCACTTATACTGTTGTATTGTCCGAATATTTTACTCCTTGACCCTGCGTGCTGATGAAGCAAAATCTTAATCTTGATTAGCTTCAAAGGGTAAACGAAAATCAGTTTTTGCTGGGCTTTCTTTAAAGGGAAAGATGAGACATATAAAAATGAAATAACAGACTTGGGATGATTTTGCTGCAATAATCAGAAAACCCACAGTCATTAAAAATATACTCCTATATGTTTTCCCAATGTTTACGATGCAAGTTTGAACAAATCACGTCAATTGATTCTATGTTTACTGTAAATAAAATCTTTAGTAAACCTTTATTTTACTTATATTAGGATTTATATTGATTTTCTTTCGAGTTTAGATTTCAGGATTTAGTTGGTTGTTTGTTTATCAAATGTGTTTGAATGATATCTAGCTAGTACGAAAAAAACGTGTATTTTGAAAAAAACTCGGTTCTTCAAGAGCTCGCGAATTCTACTTGATGCAAAATGAAGTTATCAGTCTCGGGTCACCCAAGTCATCCAAGTAAATTTAGTAACGTTCTATTTTTTATTTATTATATAAACAATTACCTGCATTCGCCGAATTAAAATTTGGCACACTGTCAGAGTAATTTGGGATGTCGATAAAAGTTTATGGTTCTTCCTGTTAGCTGCTTGTGGGTTACCGTGTAACACTAGATTATGAGGTGGCGTTACGCAGAGTAATTAAGAAATATTTAATATAAACGCAATTGGATCTTTGAATTCACTTGACTACAAGAATTCGTATGAAGCTAAAACTTGTTGCAATGGAAAGTGCAATTTATGTGCTTATTATATCCAATCTGCTATGTGGCCAGTTGTAGCTACAAGAAGATCGCAAAAATAAGAAAACTCTTTTATATTCTAGGCAACAAAAAAAAAACGAAAAAGAAAAAAGAAATGGTGACCGATTGTTCACAGTTTCGTTTAATTGTCTATTTACATTAGTTGAAGTTGGCAAATTAGCAGCTTACAATAGATACGACGTGTGAGTAACTAACCGCAACACGCCTGAATATTTTATAGACGTGTTATATTTAAAGAATAAATATTCATTTTCTTTTTAAACTTGGCCTAGGCGAATGTTTGAATTGGCTCAAAAATAACAAACGTGTAAGTGAAATAAAATTCAGTAAACATTCTGTAGCTGTCCGGTTAGTTACATCCACGAAACTCCTACGCACCGCGCCTCGGTGGTCTACCGATCAGTCCGATACGTTCGGATCTATTTTAAAAACTTTTAATGGAATGTACATGTCCATCTTTATTACCACGATCACGGTTATCATTAAACCAGACACGTATAGCTAATCAGATGTCGATCAAATCTCCACAGTATTTCTTTGATACAGTTATTTGATTGTTTGGTTTGGAGCCGGTTCGTGCAACAAACATCAATACTATTGTTGTGCCGTTCCACGAAGCCTAAAATGAGAAAGATTTGCATCACATTACGCATTCGTCGAGTCGCTGTGTCGATGGACCGACCGCCGTCGTGTCGCGAAGTCTAGATCTATTTCTGCCTCTTTCATATGCAAAATTCGCTTCGGCTGCCATAGGTTTCGCAAACACTTCACGGGCAGGAAACGTACTGTAATTGGCACATTCAAAACAATAATCCGTTATGGAACTCTACCTCCGTTACGTAATCTTTAATTTTAATAAATATTACTTTTTAACAAGTAATTGACACGGGACCTCTTAATTTATTTAAGGTTATATACCCAGTAAGCTGTTGATTTAAATTTATCGTTTGAAGTCGTAACATTTAAGTGAAACGGCCTTAACATTTTGCTCTTGACAAAATGGCTCAATTGTCATACGAGCGCAACTGTTTTTCGAAAAGATTTTAAATTTAGTCCAATTAATTATATTTTTATTTCTAATGGATGCGAGTTAGAAGTGCTTCATCTGAATCAACTATTTGTTGCGATTTTATTTCATTAAATTATAATCATGTAACAGCTACTAAGCCAATCGTTATTTAGTTTGTTTTAATATAAACAAAAAATCAATAATTGACGTCACGTAACATTTTTGTTTATGGTATACGGGCAAGCTGATTTAATTCGCAACCAGCCAACCATATCAACAGCCATTTGAAAACCAACAACTATATCGGTTATATGATAATCATTGCTTTCGTTTATCAGGAGATTAATTTTTTTATCAAACGATGAAATGAGTCCGAAAAAATCAGTTCAAATATGAATGAATGAATGAATGAATAGGTTTATTTATTTCAAAGATAACTTAATCTAAATACATCCCACAAAACCAAGTAGAAATTTGGTTGCCTGTGGATAGATACAGCATATAAATAAGGTAAAGAAAGATGACAATCAACTGCTTACCTTGCAGGCGAAGAGTGCGTTCTGCCAGGTGGCCTTGGTCTCACTGAAGAAATAACAGCTGTGCCCGAGTCTGATGAACTGTGGTGGACACACGTAGGACATCTTCGTTGAGTTTTTGTGACCCTCGACGCCTTTACCTGATACAGACAAGGAACACAACAAAGCCTTAAAAATATGAAACCATGAGGTTCAAAGGTCGATTCTTCAGTTCTGTATAGGAATCGTAAGAAATAATTATAACAAGAACTACACTCGGCTAAAAACAATGTATGCAAATAATATATCTGCTATATGCAAAAACATTTTTTTATGATATTGTATATGAATTTCAATCGGCCGGGGTGAGTTTATTAGATTATATTGTTATGACTTTGTTTGACTACATTTATGGATGTGGAAAAGGCGAAAGAGGTGTGTCTGAGTGGTAATGGATTAAAATCTGTAATCTCTGCCTACCCCTCTGGGAGACAGGCGTGAGTGTATGTTGTATGTATTTTATACCTAAATAGTAGATTTTTTTAGGAAATTACGTGAGCTATGAAAATTCTAGTTATTATAAAGCTATAATATCGTGAAAGTAGATGTGTTTGCATTCATGCGTATTTGCATTACATTTTTTTTAGTTGGATGCTACGAGTATTTTTCAGCCTTATGCTGGGGCTGGGAATTTTTGCAGCAGATTTTTGGACGCAGATGTGCCCCTAGTATTATAGTTATTTGTTGTAATTACATTCTAAATCTGAAATAAATATATATATGTTGCTACATAGAGCATTTATTTTATTTATATTTTTTGTTTAATTAAAACAGTGTATAAAAATTATTTTCGAAATATATTTCAGGCCACTTTGGGGCCGACATCATCTGTTTATAATTCGACTGATGCCGGCCCCAAAGTGGGCCGAAATATATTTCGAAAATATTTTTTATACACTGTTTTAATTAAACAAATAATAAAAATAAAATACATTCTAAATCTGAAAATAAATCTTTAACCAATGATGAACAAATGTATGGAGCTTATGGATCTTCGCAAAATGAAATATTTGCAGAAGTAAAGAATAGTTGGTGGGTGGGTTACTTGCTTGCGTGTCTTGTAACATTTTTAAACCCATCAAAGATAACCCGTTTTCTTATTATGTCTGTCATCATCAAATCATTGCGATGTTCAAGGTTGATGGATTAAGCGTTGTGCAGATGATGTTATAACAATTTCTCTTTGATACTATTTGTAACGATTTCTCTTGATCTATCGTTCTTCAATGTGGAAGCACTAACCCTGTCAGATAGACTAGTTCCTAGGCATAAATACTGGACGTAATTGAAAAAGTGTTTTGTATATTTCCGCGAACTTTATTTCTACTTTCCTATACGAGTTAGTAGACTCTTTTATGATTTATGCAACTAATTTTGAAATAATGAAATTTGAATTTTTTTGTTTCATGTCATTTTCATCGCGATCCTCAGCATTGAGGAAACGAGGAAGAAGAAGAAAATACGAGGTAGGTGAAAACTTCAGGGTAGTTTTTTTCGACGGGATGAGTTCGTTTATGAGTCAGGTCTCTAGAGACTTAAAATTAATCTGTAAGATGGATCCGAGCTACGATCGGGATTGCGATCTATTGTTTTAGCGATAGTTAATAAGAACTAAAAGGGTCAAGAAACCACCGAAAAACAATTTTTTGGAACGTTCTATGTTTTTGAACTCAATGTTTTTGATTTTTAAAAAACATAGAAAAAGACTTTAGAATGAAGTACATAATTAAGTTTACACCTTTATTGTATTAAATAAAGTAGGTATAATATAATACGTATACATGAGAATCTATGAGTAAAGGTCAGCATTTATACGGTGTGAGGATGTCATGGCATTTATCCGCATAATGTGCAAATATTTCCACGGTGGAGTATGCGCCACGTCATTTTTACCGATGTAATTCTCTTTAAGAGGGTATGCGAATTTTATTTTTGTCACTGTCACTCCAAGCGAAAAATCGCGCAGTGCGAGAGGGGCGGATTCATGGCAAATGGGAAAAATTTTAGTTTTCTAATTTTAATAAAAAAACTAAAACAGCTAGCAAAATTTCAAATATCAAATCTCTAGATATTGTTTAAACACACCTAATAAAATATGTTCAAGTTCTGTATATGGTTCCTATTCGTCAAACAAGGGGAAAAAGTGTGTTTGAAGACCACATTTCAACAATTATTTCTATCGAGGAAAATTTATCCAACCATGTTTTCCAATTTCAAAACCCTAGATTATATAGTCAAAATGTATATACCAGAAACTGATTATAATTTTCCAGGTATTTCATGAAATACACAGAAAAGAAACACCCGTATTTTTGTCGCATATCGCCTTAACTTAAATTCCGGTTTCACAAACAACAAAAATTCGTGTAAAAATATATATTTGATGTGGCATTCGATAGTTTTACAGTTACATTGGTAATAAAATATGTAAACTAAGTCCAGCTTCCGTTATGAAAGAATTAATGTATTATTATCATAAATAAACAGAACGCATTTAAATGGTGGGGAATTTGCTGTTAAATAAGTATATCCTGTGTGAATTTCATTTTAGTTCGTTTGTATGGTAATTTATTGTCATTGTAAGTACTCACGACGTATTTCTTAATTATTTTTTACGATATCATTTTTTCTGTATTTGAGAACTTTACTAATTCGCATAGATTAAATTCTGTTAATTCGAAAACAATTTCGAGATTTAGGTATAATAAGCCGTATCGTAGAACTTTTAGTCTAAAAACCTCATGATGATTATATATTTTTACGAAAAAGCTGCAAAGTTCAAAAATGCTTTAGTGTGACGTCACTTGAGAAATGGTTGTTTAGAGATGTGTCCTTTCCTATCATATCAAGATAAATTTATAAAAATTTGCTGCCGACTGATTTGACAAGTAGACAGACAGAGACAGGCCACTTTTTTGTGAGCAATCACACATCACAATCAGTAAAATGTCTAAAATTCTCAAGTGACGTCATATCCGACAATTCTTTAAAAAATCATAAAAAAGTAGTGGTTAGATTATATACCAAAAAAAATTAAAACTATGTCCTAAAATGGTGTATATTATATGAAAAAAAAAAAAAAAATTTAAATTAAGCTATGGGAATTCTCTTCTATCTTCATAAATCAGCCCAATTTTAAATGTATCTATAATTGTAGGTTTTCAGTCCATTAGCTGTTCCATTATCCTTGATTGATTACCAAAAAAAAGGTGCGCGTAGGCAGAATTCGTCTGCAGTCCAAGGTCAACCACTCAAATACTTACTTTTATTTTACTTGTTGACATTTTGTGTTTCCTTTGCCGCTGTCGCCTAACAGACAATCTATATTGAAAAGAAAATTTTAGGATTTGTGGTTGTTGATGGTTTTAAATTAGTATACAGTACCCTCTCGCTAATCCGCCACCAAAAATCCGGACTACCGGCGGATTATAATGTACAGGAACATCAAATTGAGGAAAACAACAAAAAAAACATAGTAATTTTGTATTAGTACTTATGAAGGTAAATACATATGTACATTTGTATTAAAATTTAAAAATGAACTGACACATTAACTGATTACTCAGGTTTTGAAAAATACTGCTCTAATTTGGCTTGTCTTTTACCAAAATTAATCTTCGTAATATCATGATTACAGAGAGACATCGACTTGCAAAAAATGGGCGGATTATAGTAGTTGTCGGATTATCAAGCGGCGGACTAGCGAGAGAGTACTGTATTTTTAAAGAACTTTCAAAGCGGAATTACTCTTGCAAGTAAGTTATTGCAACTGTAAAAGTACTTACATTGTGACCAGAACAAGATGAAGAAGATTGCAGCGGTAGCCGCAAGTTTCCCCCGCCTTTCTAAAGCTTCCATATTTATTACTGTTTTACTGTTTTTAGTAAGTTGAACACTAAACTTGCACTGAACAACACTGGTGTTTTCACTTAGAAGGTTCACTTTCACTGAAATTCACACTTTGTATGAAGATCTCTGATAGCGTCATCTCTAATTAAAATGATTATCATCTCTTTAAGTGCTTGAAAGTTATTAACATTTTTAATGATGTTATTAGCTAAGATTTTGTTTTAACTGATGATGATATACTCCTTTTCCTGAAACAAGAAAAAAACGAAATTTAATCTCTTTTAATCTTTGGCGCTTCGTTAACTTTAATTGAACAAACGCTTGTAGCTCTAATCCTTAAAGTGGATTTATCTAAATCTGCCCAGCTATGTATCTCCATTAGCTGTAAGTGGGTATGTACTTTCTAAGTTAACCTAAATTGAAGAAAGTTAGGCCCCAACGTAGATTATTATGCTCTCTTGTAACGAAGCGGCTAGGAAATTATAAGGCTTAGACGCGAAATGAGTGGGTAACTTACACCCAAGGGGCAAGTCAGTATATCTGGCAAGCGCGAAATTTTATAGATGTTTCACTGCTTGAAGCATAATACGTTATCTATTATTATTACTGATTCAAAGCCGTCTTTTATTGGTCGTTGTAAGATTTTCGGGAGCGAAAAAAAGAGCGGACAATATCGTCCTCCTATCTGTAGCGCGTGTCAACAACTGCTAGAATTGACTAAAGTTACCCGAAGAATAAAAATTCGGCCAAGTGCAAATCAGGCCTCGCTCTATTAACGTTCCGTACACATGAATAGTTGACTTTTTAGGGTTCCGTACCCAAAGGGCAAAACGGAGCTCTATTAATATCTCTCTGCTGTCCGTCCGTCCGTATGTAACGGGTCTATAGTTCGTAGACGGAATGAATTATAGACCTGAAATTTTGGTATTTTGTGTAGAACGTTGATCCAAAACAGAATATTGAATATGGATATCAATTTCATTATTTTTAAGGGGGTCGCATACCTACACAGTGGGGTATCATTGTCTCGAGCTCCTTGATTAAATACGAACAAAAATATTTTATATTATTTTTTATCTACAAAAATAAAGAAATGGAGTGCCGTCAAAGTTCATATCAGTTTTAGATCATTTTTGTTACGGGTGTATCTCACAAACCAATCTACGTGTAGTTAGGAGTTTGGAATTTCTATGTGATATACGGATGGACAGACAACATATTTACATTAATAGGGTTTCGTTTTGCCCCTTGGTTACGGAACCCTAAAAATCAACATTAAACTCGTACGACTACTTTCATTAGCGATTTTACGGTGCAACGTGGTAACACACAATAAAACTAAAAAATAAATAGAAAAGGTGTGTCAGGATCGTAGCAGATGGAAATCTGTAGTCTCTATAATTATATATGTATGGTATGTATGTAATAAATAGAATACCTCTTCAAAAATATGCTTTAATTTGAGGCGTGGACTATATAAAACAAATAAAATAATTTTAGAACTGAACCTGATTTAATATTTTGAGTTGAATTATTTGTTTTCAAAAACCTTGCTATAAATTTATTTATTTTAATGACATATTGCAACTTTTTACTGAAATGTCCCTAGAAATGTTTGTTTAAAAGTATTATAAATTCGAACTTTACAATCGCGCTTTACAATGTTTGTGAATTGATAAACTAAATTAAATATTAACATTATATCATTGCAGTATAGAAACACAGAAAGAAAAGTAAATCTGGATGTGAGGAGCTCTGAACCGGGATTCGAATTTAATTTATATCTCCTTGCGATGGATAAATCGCCAAGTGTTCAAACATAGAAATTTATTTCTGTCATAGTTTAAATTAAATATTTTTTTCATTTATTTTTTATTTTATTTTAAGAGCGGTTTCGCAGCCGGATGGTGAAAACCGCGCATTTTTTTAAATAATAAAAACAGATACGTAAATAAAAAAAAAAATAAAAAAAATTTTTGGAATTTTGATTTATCGAAACCAACCATTTTTTTAAACAATAAAACAATAATAAACAATAACTTTGTTTGAACCAAAAAGAAAAGTGTAGCAACAGGTTTTAACAAAATATCATAATTAACATAATTAATAAGAAGTGACTTGCAAACTTTTACTCAATAATAACTAAGTAGTTGATCCCAGATTAGAAATATCTGGCAAAACAGTCAAACAAAATACCACTTCTTCAATAAAAGGAACAAAAATTTGTTTTCAATGCATGTGCTCGTAAAGGCCCACTTTTTATGCATCAAAACCGAACAGAAAGTCGATTATTTTGCCCTAGGGCTTTATTATTATTATTTTTTTATTTGTTTGCAATGGTTGGCTAACCTGCAGCCTTTCCTGTGTACCATAGATGTTATACTTTTTTTTCCACTGTTTAACGGCTCTGGATACAATCCTTTTGAGCCAATCATAATTTAAAGTTCACAAGATTATATTTGTTTTCATTTCCTCACACTATGCATTGAAAAACGTAGTATGATACACGGGCGTAAAAGCAATAAATTACTCGGTTACGTTTAAAACACTCGCTACGCTCGTGTTTTAAATCGTCCTCGTAATTTATTCCTTTGCGCCCTTGTAGCATAAACTACTATAAAGGTTCCCTAGCACCCGAGCTAGACCGCGTACAATCTGTATTACGGTCGCCAGTTCCCCAGCTCCTCGGAGAGATAAAAATAAATAAGTAATGATTCTTGAGAACAATTAATTTACAATATATTTCCGGCACGACCGTGGCTAAAGTGTAAAGTTTTCCAGGCTCCGATAATTTTATCGTAAAACTGCACTCGGCAAAAGTATTAGATAGATGATACAATGCTTTTAATTCTGTACCATTGCATCAATTTGCATCGCATTGGCAATGAATTCATCTGTTATGTGAAATGATTTAGCCCTTCATAAGAACGTCCGAATGATCAATGATGCCCATTTCGAAATTTACAGTTCCCGGTTCGCAGTTTATAGTTGCCATAAATCTTGATACAGAAATGATGCCAATTTCTCTACATTTCTCTTCTAATAGAGAGTGTTAGCTAAACTTTCCTAGCAAGAAAATGTATAGAGGAATTTCATATATAAGGTCTTTCAATTTAAATGGAAAGTAATTTAGGCGGTGATTCAGTATCTTTAATACACATTCCACTGCAAAGCACTTTTTTCTGCGCGAACTTTTTTTCGCTTCTCAGTACAAAGTGGTCCGATCAGCTGACTAAGTTTGTATGGACAAGTGAAAAAACGTTCGCGCAAAAAAAGTACTTTGCAGTGGAATGTGATGTATTAACGATACTGAATCACCTCCTAAATTTCTTTCCATTTGAATTGAAAGACCTTATATATTTTGTGAATGTGATAAATTGCTTATATTCTCGCAAAGGTAGGGAATGTTATCGTATGTTATGGCTATTATTATTATTTATTGTGTAACAAACTCGTCCAATTTAAGAATGCCATTATAATATACCAATCAGAGAAAGTGTCGATAAAAATTTAATTATATCCATTTATAAACTAAAATCTTCCAATGGATTACAAGATATTTAGTTACTGACAAGTTGAACCGACAAAAAATCATTCAAAGTCCCAGCAGACCATACAAAACCAAGCAAAAATAGATGCTTTTGCTCTACTCTTCTTAAAGAAGACGAAAGTCTGCACTTTTATTCATTTGCAAAACAGACGATTATTGATTGGCTAATGCGTCTATTAGTCGTGGTTAGGTATTACAAAAGTCAAAGTCTTCAACTATTTGAGAACGTTGTAACGTGAGACTGAGGGTAGACCGCAGAGTCGACTGAGCATGAGCGTGTATGGACAATGCCAAGGAAAAGGGAACAACATGGATATTTTGAATACTTTTTGTTGCATTCTAAGCTTTATGTAAAGCGGGATAAAGGATATCCCATATATATGGCTATACAATAATAACCTAGTTGATGATGCAGTCTGCTAGGTACAGTTGTTGCATCTCACAATATATTCAGACGAAGTTTCCATACCTAAACGCCTTTGGAAGTACATCTTTTCTAAATAAACATAATTTTTGAAACTAAAACCCCCAAAATCAATAGGATCGACGATTTAACAGGTAGGATTTTTCGATTAAGAAGACTTGACAGACTGTGAATTAGGGTTTTGCTGAGTATAGTCCACTTTGTTGTGTGTATTTTGTGTACTATATAGTGTACTTTGTCGTATTTCTTCTTTTACACAATATACGAGTATGTAAATCTTATCTTCAACATGACTTGTGAAAAAGATCTGTGGTATATGCGGTGATTATGCGATGAGTGTTTTGTTGCAACACCGAAAATCACATTTCTGAGCTGCAAAAACTGTAGGTAGTGGTAAAACTATTAGCCTGACTTAACAATGGACGATTCAATAGAAAGAGTGTCTGAATACAAGGAAAGGAGCACGGAAATGACACTTTCCTGTCTATTTACTGTGAAACCTAGAACATGCAGGTTCTTGCGGTTATCTGATGGTTTACTTTAGTTTGAAAGTTTAGTTGATTCCCCTTTCGGCTCTCTCTAATGTTTTACCTGTCACTTAACGGGTACAAAAAAAAACACAATATAAAATGCAGTATCTCTCTGTCTATCCGTGCGCGTTATGAAAACATCTAAAGACGAAGTTGGTTCAAATTGGGGTATTTTTATGTATAATATAGGAGAGTTCCGCAATGAGCGCCATCGCGCGATGTACAAACTTAACTCAACTGGGTTGATATGCTGGAACCGTTGCGAATATCAAGGAAAGCTTAAATTCGATGATTTTATTCATTTATTTATTTGGTTTTACTTTAATTAAAACGGAAACACCAATTACAATAGTAAAAGATAGTGATTAATATAACACAAAGCGGTATAATCAACTAAAACAATTAAGAATAACACATAAAATCACAAACAGTCCTTCTCACAAAAACACAAAGGCAAAAATTTTTTTCAAAATTTCTACATAACCTTAAAATAATTACTATTACCTTTTTTTTAATTGTCTGGTTGCCTAATCGGGAAAACGGGTCCTACCATTAGTAAACAAATGCAGTAGTGAAAACGTTCAGTATCTCACAATTAAGAGCACAAACATTAACAATGAGCTTAAATCATCCCCGAAATGCTGTGAACTTTCTCTCGTCACAATCGACAGAATGCATCAGACATTTTCCAGGCGAGAACAAAGCGCATGGTAATGCACACTTCAAATGCAAACGACCCCAGAGCACACTCGAGATAGTAAGGCGCATTGGTACAGTGGTGTATCGTAGGTTTTGGTCTATACTCCGTACATTAGAAAGACAGTTCATCGATTTACACGCACTGGAACTCAAAACCACAACGTTGGAATAAAAAGCGTAAAAAACTTAGAACTGAAGAGACCTGTCATTAAAATCTAACAAAAATGTTTGGAGCATAAGGTTATTTTAACATAAGACCTTGGCCAAGCAGCGGATGACCACAGTAAACATTAAAAATATATTAATAATTATTTCATCACCATCCTCCTCGCAATTAAGTTATCTCCTAGCAAAGATTTAGATAATAATGACGCTCCACCGCTCCACCGCTCCACCTAGTCAACTTCATGCAAGAAATTTTACCCCGTCGCATTTCTGCAAATGCTTTATCTCACAACAAAAATATTATCACACAAAATGTTTGCTATCGGGGGCATGGGGTTGAAATTCATCTCGCCCCTTGTGTGTATTGTAACCAGTGCTAAGGTAGCCGCTAACGACCTTGAGTCAACCTGTGTCTGTACAAATATCGAAATATATCAGCGCGCATTAAGGCCCTTAATACCGCCAAATGGGTACTTTCTAAAGCCTACTCCTCTTTTATGCCCAAACCAAAAATATTGAAAAAATGTATTATGGATTATCGACTCTAGGACAACATATGCAACATTTTTCTTTTTCGTACCACCAAAACTTCTATATGAAAAATTGTTTCAACTGAATGGTGTTTTTTGGCTTGAATTTCCTACTGCTCCTAAGCGGCTTAGGTGATTTAATTCATTTATGCTTTGATAAATAGATAAACTTGATAGCTATAAATATAACATAGAATTGTTCAATCAAACAATGACGCCCATGTGAAAAGTATTATTTTCTCCTATTTTGCCCTTTCAAGGACGCAGCGAGCGTCGTAACAGCCACCACGCATTGTGCACTGATTTGAACGTTATTTCAATGTCGTTTCCGTCGATATTCATACAGACAAACATCGAGCTGCTAATTTGGCGACGGTAATCGCCTTAATATCTACACTACAATTCCCTGTTAGCGACTAACACACGCCGGTGGTGGTGGCTCGGGCCTTTGCATTTGGAGTAAAACGATTTATCTACTCTAATAGCCTGTTGGTTTGAGCCATAATGTTGGCCCAAACACTCTGGGATTAAAGTGAGCTAAGCCTGAATGGTTGGGCCAAGTACCTTGCCGAAATCAACAGGCTTTTGTAATCACGCAGATATGCTTACTCTACAACCTAGTAGTGTAGTAGTAGTGTAGTATATTGCGTAACGCTTTACGCAATATACTACACTACATACCACTAAACAGGAAACAATTTGAAGATCTTAAAATAAAAAAGGTATTCATTCAAAACTTCCGAACACCTTCTACTGCCGTGTTTAAAGTAAAATGAAATGAAATAATATATGCGTGACATAGATATCTATCTTAAACATCATCTGATACATTTTATACAACAAAAAAGATTGCTCAGAGTGAAAAAGAAGTCCAACCGACCTCTATTAGAAGAAGATTTCAAAGAGGTATAAAAGGAAGAATTTGGATTAAGTCTGAACGCCCTTCTAAAGAAAAAATATCCCAAAGAGCTTGCAAGGCCTCATATATTGATTTAGGACAGCCTAGTGCAAAAAAGTGAAAACTAAAGTACATAATTACTTACTTATAGTAGATTTGTTTTTAGGGTTCCGTACCTCAAAATGAAAAAACGGAACCCTTATAGGTTTACTTTGTTGTCCATCTGTCAAGTCGGACAACAAAGTAAATCTATAAGGTTCTAAGCGGGTCTCCGGAATAGGAGAAATATTACTTGGACGCGATAGACTGAAAACATTCCAACAATAATTTTAATAAGCAATACTTTCCTTGTATTTGAGTGCAAGAACCATATATATATACCATTATAAGCGGTTTCAAAGAAATACCCAACTTTAGTCTAAAAACAGCTTGACTTTAGACAATATTTGCATGCTGTTTCATAAACGTGAGAATTATTTCCTACAATATTAATTTAAGTAACACTATTATATCATTTCCATAATTTAAAAAAATACTGTTTTAGAGAAATAATACGGGTCATTTTGGGAACAGGCACCTTTTGTTTTTATTTGCCCCGTTTTTCAGTCTCATCTATTAGGCCCTTGCTCCTTAGTTCGGCCGCGCATTTGACTGAAGCACTTGAAAAGGGCGAAGTGTAGTGGATAGGTGAGGCAAGCGGAGCGTCGAGTGTTATTGTATAGTTTGAATAATGTTACCTCATGCCTGTAGGCGTCTTTATTTGGTAAGACTGCATCGTGCTGGCGGCAGATGCAAAGACTAAACGGTTCATAGACATTACTGGAACATTAACGTTTTGTGTGATTCTGATGGTGAAAACGAGGTCAGAAACACGAGTGTTTATATAATAGTACCAGAGTCTTAAACTTCATACGTTCCATGTCCATCTTTTCGGCTAGCTAAGTTCTGACCTCTCTTTAGTAAAATACTTAACACAGTATATAATAATAGTTACAGGTAGTTCAGATGAAGTTGCGGCAACCGAAAACTGGCGATAGTACAGCAGTGGCGTGCACAGAACTTTTTGCTGGAAAAGCAAGCAATTGGTCAAGAATAACAATAAAAAAAATACAAAAAAAATTTAAATATCACTTTGAAAAAGAAAGTTTGTATAGGAAATTTTCACTCTAGGGTAACAGTGGCGTGCACAGAACTTTTTGCTGGAAAAGCAAGCAATTGGTCAGGAATAACAATAAAAAAAAATATGAAAAAAATTTAATATCACTTTGAAAAAAAAAGTTTTGTCTACCCTGGCGTCATACAAAATTTTTTTTTTCAAAGTGTTATTTAAATTTTTTCATATTTTTTTTATTGTTTTTCTTGACCAATTGCTTGCTTTTCCAGCAAAAAGTTCTGTGCACGCCACTCCGTAGACATCTACCCTGGCGTCATACAATTTTTTTTTTTCAAAGTCGTATTTAAATTTTTTCCTATTTTTTTTATTTTCTTTCTTGACCAATTGCTTGCTTTTCCAGGAAGAAGTTCTGTGCACGCCACTGGTACAGACGACCAACTTTTCGTGAAAAAAACAAAATCGAGAAATCCAGAAGAAGAATCTGTTGTGTCATATATTTTAGTCGGGTAGCTATGTAACTTTTCTATGGAACAGCTGCTTTTTTTTCGCTATTCGAGGGTTGTTCGTATGGACGAGTACTATAGCCAGTTTCCGGCTTCCGTAACTTCATCTTAACACCCGGTATAAGATGACTTTGGTTGATGTAGCCAAATTCATAGACTTGTTTGTAAGAAACAAGGTTCAATTAGGTTTTCTAAAACAATTTCAAGATAAAATTGAAGCTTTCTATACTAACTGACTCGGGGTTGTTGTCGTATTTTGCAAAAAGCGTCATTGTACCATGGTCCTGACCACTTAGCGCGTCTCCAGTATGAATTTGGCTTTATCAACCAGTCACCTTATATTTTAGAAAAAGATGTCAATCCCTTCTTCTTAGAAGGGATTGACATCTTCATTACTATAATGAATGGATGTCTGGTAAGATTATCAGAGTTTCATGAATAATTTTCGTAAATTATCCATTTCGTTCCCCGTAGGCTCCCACCAATATAATTATCGTCGTTCAACTGTCATTACTTTCAACCTGTGACCTTCAAGGGCTGTCTCGCATTAACCAGTTTAATTTTAGTGACAAGGAGACCGTAAAATTATTCGAGATCCGTTATTCGTAAACGTGGCTTTGCTGTAAATAAGAAGCTGTGACGTCATCGCTCTGGCCATGACTTAATTTGACGATGAGCTAAGGAAAGCATTGGTTTACCACCATTCACCACACATCACGTCACGCATTATTTTCTCAAAAGGGTTTTTAGAGTTAGGGTTTTGAGTCTACGACCATCAAAAATATCGTGTTTATTTTTAATATTTTCAACTAACAATTTCACCAACAATGAGAAGAAAGACAATCGTTCATGGACCTCGGGGTGCGTCGTCCCGTAATGCTGCCTTAAAGACCAATCAGAATAAAGAAGGTGATGCTTAAGAAATAAGGTCAGGAATTATTTCTCGTCTCTGTTGTTGATTGGCTCTCTAGTGGTGTTATAATAAATTGGGCCAATCGCAGCGGAGAATCGCGGTGTTATAGTTTAATATTATAACTTCGGATTAACAATGTAAGTACTAATAAAACTGCTTTTGATGTTGCAATTACCTTTTTACAGTATGAGCGAAGATACAATAAATTATTTCACCGATACTTGAACAGCTTTTCGACAAACTTTCTATATAAGGATAATTCCGTGACAGGCCGAAGAGATCTTAATCCGTCCGGGATACTTTCGCATGCTGTATTTATCTGTTCTTATAGCAAGTACCACTTCTTATTGCAGGGATTATAACGATCAACGTTTACTTTGCACATGTGTTAAGAAAAATTAATTAATTAATGTTTGTGGTAAATTAGAATTTACAAAGGTTCAAACAAAATTTAGAAAAATCATATCAACAAAAAGATTGGACACACACATACTCACGCCTGTCTCCCAAAGGGGTAGGCAGATACTATAATTTCCATCTGTTACGATCCTGGCAGACAGGATCGTAAAACAGACAAGCGCTTCTATTCCGGGTACTTTTGACATTGCCCTTCTTCAATATGTCGCTAATTTGGTCAGCATACGTCCTTCTAGGGCGGCCTGGTTGCGCTCTACCTGCGACTTGCGCACTATAAATTTCTTTATAACTCTACTTAGATGTCCAAACCACCGAAGCATTCCTTTTTCTATTCTAGTCACTATATCTTCTTTAAGGCCGCAACGAACCCTGATGTCATTATTTTTCACTCTATCATTCAAAGTTAAACCACACATGCTCTGTGAGAAACACGTTTCCACTGCATTCACTCTACTTTGATCTTTATCTTGCTTTACCCAACATTCACTACCATCCTTCATAAGTGTAGGAGCCAACAATAGCCATTATGAATCGCCAATAGTGCCTTTGCAGTCACATTTTGGCGAGTTGTGCACCATACAAAACATAACCGATAAATTCGAGAGTGAAATAACTTATTTATAAATTGTGTAGGAGTATGTATACAGGCATTTTCTTCGAGCTAAATGTTTTATTGCCCAGATTTCATTCAACGAACCTCGGGATTCAGATCAAAAGTGGGCGTGAGTGAAAAGGATTATGATTCTGACATCATTCTATGAAGTAATTTTAGTTCTCAAGGTCGGGCCTAGATTCCGGGTAACTAATTGAAAGAAATTTACAAGTGGCCGTACGTCGTATATCAAATTGAGGCAATTGATTCTGACATCGGCACGATAATGTTTTATTGTAATGCTGAAGAGAAATAACAAAACGCATTCTAAGAAACGTTTTGATCGCTAACAAGTTTATTAGAATTCGGAACACAGTTTGTGTGATATCTGATCGTGTCTGAGGACATAATGCCCAGTTTCTGATTTGAATAAATCTCGCTAAGCAATACTTACCCGGCGAATGAGGCAATCACAGCGCTGCATGGCGCTATGTAAATAATATATAGGACTGTTTTTTTTCTGTGTATTTCAACAGGTACACAAAAGATTGTAATCAGTTTCTGCATAGATTAAATGATTTTGGGCATATAATCTAGGGTTTTGATTTTGGAAAATATGTTTGAATAAATTTTCTGCTATACAAATAATTATTGAAATTGGATCTTATAACACGTTTTTTCTCCTCATTTGACGAATAGGAATCATGTACTTGGATTGCATTATATTCTAGATTTGTGATTGAGGAAATTTTGTCAGCAATCTTAGTTTTTCTAATAAAAATAAAATATATTTCTTTTCTCTTTCGCCCTAAATCTACCTATCTCAAACTGCGCGTTTTTTTTCTTTTAGAGTGACAGTGACTTTATCCTCTCAGCCCTGAGTTGCTCTCCTCCTCCAGTTGCTGCACCACGTGCACATGAAAAGCGCTACACACGCATGATTGTATTAGACCTGCGTTTCTTAACCTATTTTGTCCACGGACGCCTTAGGAAATCAAGCACAATTTCAAGGACCCCCTTAATAAAAAGCAGCAATAAATTTCGGACCATTTATTTTAGTTATACAAATTACAAAAAAATATACTTTTTCATATAAAATACCTCAATGAGAAGGTTGGTGCTCCTTTTTTAACCGACTTCATAAAGGAGGCGGTTCTCAATTCGCCTATATGTTTTTTTTTTTTTTTGGCGTTGTTACTCCATAACTCCGTCATTTCTGAACCGATTTGAACAATTCTTTTTTTGTTTGAAAGAGTGTACTTTCAGGTAGGTCCCATTTTGGGTTTGGTCATGATCTGATGAAGGTCTTCAGAGATAGGCAGTGGAACTCCTCAGAAAATGATAGCATACCTCTCGAAATTGATGTAATCGCTTTGTACCTGGGTGCTGATTACAAGGTATTACTTGAAAATCATCATTCTTCCACCTGACCTTCGATCCTGGCTTCATCACCATATTCACCATAGAACTCCTCAACGGATCAGAGCACATAACTCGAGATTGCGGCAATCACTGCGTTAGGGTACTAATTCAAGGGTATTACTTGGAGATAACCAGAATACCCACCTGACCTTCGATCCTGGCTTCATCACCATAGAACTCCTCAACGGATGAAAGCACATAACTTTGGATTGCGGCAATCAATCGGCGCATATCGGCGTAAGTCGGCGTATTTCCTACGATATAGCAACATAAAACCAAATAAGAACGCCGACTTCTAGATAACATAACGTTTCAGGAAGAAAGAAGTCGGCAAAAGTGTTGCTTCGCTACCATCGGTCTTTATAGAATTATTATTAACTTTTTAGTGAATGACTGCTGTTACTATTGAAGTCGGTTGCTATTTTTTTTGTTAAAAGTTTATTTTATTGCAACTAAATTAGTGATATTTGGGTTTATATTACTACTGAGATTATAATCTAGTAATAGATTAGCCTAATCTATTACTAGATTAGGCTGCGGACCCCCAGGGGTCCGCGGACCACAGGTTAAAAAACGCTGTATTAGACGGGTCGGTAAGTATTGCTAACTTTAAACTCTCATAAGTATTGCTAACTTTAAACTCTCACATGTGAAATCGGTGGTAAGTAGATTAAATGTCAACGTGCGTTGGTCGATAACTAATAATTTGCATGAAAGTGGACGTAAATTACACAATAATAGCAAAAAAAAAAAATACACTTTACATCATAAACAAGTATTGCATTTCCAATCATATGTCTCAGTGTTAGGATTGCTTATTGAATGACATAAGTGTAAACAGACATCTGTAGTCTGTGATCTATTAGGCGACTGCGGTGGTCTCTAGTCTGCCGCGTGGCGCCAAGAGCTAATCGACTTACAGACTACCAAGACAACTAGATAATCAATTAGACTGTAATGAACTTAAAATAGAGGTGGTAGTTTCTTGTTAAAGTTTCAGCTAATCGTGGTGTGTGTATGTATATAGTACTTCACATTTTGAACAAAAACTCACACGCACCTGGTTAAGCTTTTATTTTCAAATTACGGAACAAACTGTTTGAAGTCAACTGATTTGACATGATTGTGACAAATGGCAGCTAATGAAATCATTAGGATTTATTTTAAAATTGTACCTAAGTCTGATTCCATTAAAACTTCCTTGAGATAATCTTAGAACCTTTAAGTGATTCGATATATTTTTTTAAATATTTGATAAGTAACTGAGATGACGTAAGTAGTTACAGAGATTTTTAAAGTTACAAAAGAAGTAAATTTGGAAAAGTTAGTTATTAGTAGCAAAAAAGACATCGCCACAAATACAAGCTTTTTGGGGCATTAGGTTTAAAATTACTCCACAGTGTTTTCCTTCACACCATAAGTAAATGGTAAGTATTATAAATACATAAGTAAGTGGTAAGTATTACAAATACATAAGTAAGTGGTAAGTATTACAAATACATAAGTAAGTGGTAAGTATTACAAACACATAAGTAAATGGTAAGTATTATAAATACATAAGTAAGTGGTAAGTATTATAAATACATAAGTAAGTGGTAAGTATTACAAATACATAAGTAAGTGGTAAGTATTACAAATACATAAGTAAGTGGTAAGTATTACAAATACATAAGTAAGTGGTAAGTATTACAAATACATAAGTAAGTGGTAAGTATTACAAACACATAAGTAAATGGTAAGTATTATAAATACATAAGTAAGTGGTAAGTATTACAAATACATAAGTAAGTGGTAAGTATTACAAATACATAAGTAAGTGGTAAGTATTACAAATACATAAGTAAGTGGTAAGTATTACAAACACATAAGTAAATGGTAAGTATTATAAATACATAAGTAAGTGGTAAGTATTACAAATACATAAGTAAGTGGTAAGTATTACAAATACATAAGTAAGTGGTAAGTATTACAAACACATAAGTAAATGGTAAGTATTATAAATACATAAGTAAGTGGTAAGTATTACAAATACATAAGTAAATGGTAAGTATTATAAATACATAAGTAAGTGGTAAGTATTACAAATACATAAGTAAGTGGTAAGTATTACAAATACATAAGCTCCGAAAAACTCATTGGTGTCGCAATCGATAGGATTGTAATCCAGGCCCCCTATTCTGTATCTTTAGTTGCCAACTGAACGAGGTGCCTATCATCAAAAACATAGATAAAAACTGAAATTTCAAAATTGCCTTTAGTGTGTATTGAACTATTTACAAACTGTGTCGTCACTTCAAATGCGAACATATCCTTACACAATCGGAATTCGATAGTATATCTATGTTTTTGATGATAGACACCCAGTCCAGAAGGCAACTAGAGATACATAATAGGCCCGCAGCGGGCCTATTGTGTATCTCTAGTTGCCTTCTGGACTGGGTGTCTATCATCAAAAACATAGATATACTATCGAATTCCGATGTCCTAAGGATATTTTCGCACTTGAAGTGACGACACAGATTGTTAATAGTTCAATACCCACTAAAGGCAATTTTGAAATTTCAGTTTTTAGCTATGTTTTTGATGATAGGCACCTCGTGCAGTTGGCAACTAAAGATACACAATAGGGGGGCAGGTCTCAAAATTGAGAGCCCGACGTCTTACTGTCTCAACTTGTATTGCGTGGATCCCGTTTCTCCCAATCCCGTGGGAATTTCCTAAAAACCCTTCTTAGCGTTATAGAAGGAACCTACAGTCAAGGGTATTTGTTTATATACTGAGTGTTAAGATGAAATGCGGAAGCCGGAAACTGGCGATAGTACTCGTCCATACGAACAACTTATACTATGGAGCCAAGCCTCGAATCGCGAAAAACAAAATCAGCTGTTCCATAGTTATCCGACCAAAATATATGAAATAACGGATATTTTTCTCGATTTCTCAATTATTTTTCACGCAAAGTTGTTCGTATGGACGAATACTATCGCCAGTTTTTGGCTTCCGCAACTTCATATGAACACCCTGTATAGATAGATAAATAAGATACAAAAAAGGAAAAACGTCTTTTTCCTGTATATAAAGTAAATGATGTCAACGATATGTAAATACCTTTCTGACTCGTTTCAAAGCCTGACCACAAGCGGTGCGTCATCTTGTCGAGCCCATCTTCATTGTGATGCAAACATGCGCCTGAGTGCACGAGAAGCGATCCTGTCTTTCGACTAATCGGTCATTTTGGTTACTGCAGTTGCACACAAATTTCAAGCGACCTACTTGAGAGTTCAATCACGGCATAGAGAAACTACCCCGTTATAGAGGACCAATGACACTTAATTTGTTCTAAATAAATTCCGCCAACTTTAAATGCGCTTTCACGCGCCCTGATTGGCTAAGCCAACACCACGCAGCAATAGAAATAAAGAATCGTCGGTAAATGGGAGTGAGATGCAATGCAAAAATACTGATTAGGTGGCGAAATCGGACGGTATGGCATTTCTATTCTCGGGGTTGACTGCTCGATGGACCACGGTAAGCTTATGGCGAACGGAAGGCAACTATGCAACTGGCAGGGTTAGAACCCAGGTCTCAAATATTGAGATCTATCTATATCTAATCGAAGGGTTCATAAAGGCGGAGGTCACTGGAAGTCTTAATAACAGTTTATTATTGATAAAACGGTACTATTAGCTGCATATTTCCATGGGTAATTGATGTTATATAGATAGCCAACATGATTTTTAATGCTATGGTATTCATGAAAGGGTTAGGCTGGGTTATTGCATCATGGAACCTTTATATACGAGCACGATCTAGCCAGCCTCAGGCCCCACAGCGTAATGTTAAAGCGCGCGCGACGCAACTTAGTTGAATCACAGGTGAGATAATGGTAACACGATGTTTTTGCGATTAAACAGTATGTCTCCTCCTCGCACCTGTGATTCAACTAAGCCGCGTCGCGCGCGATTTAACATTATACTACGAGGCCAGGTCAACTCATTTGTTTTGTTTATTATGTTTGCTAAACGTCCGCCGGCGGAATCACATTGCATTCTTCTGCCGTTATAAAAATGAGATTTTTTGGGTATATCATTAATTCTGTTATAACTACGGGGATTGCCTCGCTCCGCTCCGCTTTAGCTTCCAAATTTATTTACATAAATATAGGACGCGCGGAAAACTTGTAAATTTCAACATTTTCCGCCGGAAGGCTAGCCCCTACTTATTCAAAACCATAGAAAATCAATAAAATCATACAACAAGTTACATGTGTATTTTCTTAAATAAATTATTTCAAATTTCTAACATTGCATACTAGCGGACTTAGGAGGTTGTATCCAAGGTAAAAGTTAACCTAACCAGGCTAACTGACAGTGAGAGCATTGACAAAGTAACGTAAATAAGCGTATAGTCCACTTTACCATAAAGATCCGGCGGTTAGTCTTGGTTCAGACCAGAGATTTTAAATTTAAAAGAGATGTTTGCCCGCGATGTGGTTTCCTACTCAGAAAAATTCGACACACACAGCGCATAGAAATTCGAACAAAACGCAAACTTCACCACATATCTAGTGAGTTTCGTAATTTTGAACGTATTTTAACATGGCTCTACAATACTAAACATCAGTTTTGCATTGGATTCAGTTCTGTCAATGTAGGTAGAGGGTATAAATTTGAAAAGAATATGGCGTGTTTTTTGATTCAAGACAATTATTAATTGCACTTTACCTAAATAAATAAACCTACTTTCAATCTTCTTTTAAATATAATACTTTAAAAAAACCATGAATTTCACGAAAAAAGCGATTGAGTTTCCATATTTCAAAACCGATTGAAACGATACCAGCACACGCAGATACTTACTAGAAAAACCGGCCAAGTGCGAGTCGGACTCGCGCACGAAGGGTTCCGTACCATTATCTATAAAAACGGCAAAGAATACATGTCTGTTGTATGGGAGCCCTCTTAAATATTTATTTTATTCTGTTTTTTAGTATTTTTTGTAATAGCGGCAACAGAAATACATCATCTGTGAAAATTTCAACTGTCTAACTATCACGGTTCATGAGATACAGCCTGGTGATAGACGAACAGATGGACAGACAGACGGACAGCGGAGTCTTAGTAATAGGGTCCCGTTGGTTACTTTTTGGGCACGGAACCCTAAAAAAACATCTTTATTACATAAATAAATTATAGTTAATCTCCTAATAAAGCCGCTATTTCAAAATAACTGAAGTGTTACGTGCGCGCGACATCTGATTAGAGCAGGATAGACAGTTAAACACCAAAAGCGTTAGAGCAGGACTCAACTCTCCAACTATTCCTTATTCTGAAAATAAAGTTTATATATTTTTCATAAGTAGTCTGGGATCCTTTTGCGTGTCGCTAAGAGCCGGCCGGTTTTCATTATAATTTTTTGATGAGAGCGGGACAGTAGTGTGGCTGTCGGTTTTTTGAAACTACAACAGTAAAAGGTGTTTGTAATAGCGTCAGCAGTCTATCACAAAAAAAAAAATTTTTGATTCCTTGACCTTTATATTAAATATTTTCAAGTGCCTGTAGTTCCCAAAGCGCAGATTCCGCAGTTAATTGTAAGGAAATAAAATGTTGGCTGTAACTTCTTCTATCACCTGCAGTAAGTTTCATTTTAAATAAATATGAAGTTTTCAAGTAATTTACTGAAACATTATTATCTCCATACAAAAAATAATTCAGTATTTTTTTTCTCAGAAAGTGATGCATATTTCAGAAAAAATACAAGAGTAAAAGGTGTTTGTAAAGGCGTAAGAAGTCTACCAAAAAAAAAAAAAAAAACTGTTCGATTCCTTGGCCTTCAACTGGACTTCACTTAAGTCCTCAATTTCTTGATATGGAACAGTGTGCGTCGTCCTGCACTTAATCTGTATATTTCACATTTTATGATGTCAACTGATGGTAATTTAAATAAAATAGTCATAAATTCCCAAAATTTTGAAAATGCTAATCCAAGGAGGTCTCTGCCGCCGTCACCCATTAAGTCGCTGTTCTAGCGGTTTAGTCTTGCGTTTAGAGAACCGTTAAAGATGCTTGTGGTCACGGATCCTTTTAGTTTTACTGCTTCCATGGTCGGAATCCCAAATGTATTGTTTTTGTGAACACAAATTAAAATAAAGAACAAAGAATAAAAAGTGTAGAAATAGAACTGAATAACGAAGCGGGCAATGCCCAGTTAGGTTTCATCACAGAAAATATGCCTTCTTAACTGACTATACTAAGTCTAAAAACAAACCTACCTAAAAACAAACCTACAAATATAATATGAATGAACTTGACGTCATCCTTGTAAATCTACCCCGCGTCGCCTCAGCCTATTAGTTTCTAGGATTCTGTAAAATATAATTCTTAGGGCTTACCTGCACTGCGTATTTTTACGGCAAGTCGTCGCGATTAAGAGCGGTTTCGCAGGCGGATTGTGAAAAACCCGCCATACTAATTAATAGAAAAAGGACAGTTAAATTCAAAATTCACTCAATAGTTACTCAACAGGCGGGTTTTTCAGAAACTGGCGGACGTACACGATTTTTATGCGCAGTGCGTGTATGCTTCAAAATTCACTCAATAGTTACTCAACAGGCGGGTTTTTCAGAAAATGGTGGACGTACACGATTTTTATGCGCAGTGCGTGTATGCTTCAAAATTCACTCAATAGTTACTCAACAGGCGGGTTTTTCAGAAAATGGTGGACGTACACGATTTTTATGCGCAGTGCGTGTATGCTTCAAAATTCACTCAATAGTTACTCAACAGGCGGGTTTTTCAGAAAATGGTGGACGTACACGATTTTTATGCGCAGTGCGTGTATGCTTCAAAATTCACTCAATAGTTACTCAACAGGCGGGTTTTTCAGAAAATGGTGGACGTACACGATTTTTATGCGCAGTGCGTGTATGCTTCAAAATTCACTCAATAGTTACTCAACAGGCGGGTTTTTCAGAAAATGGCGGACGTACACGATTTTTATGCGCAGTGCGTGTATGCTTCAAAATTCACTCAATAGTTACTCAACAGGCGGGTTTTTCAGAAAATGGTGGACGTACACGATTTTTATGCGCAGTGCGTGTATGCTTCAAAATTCACTCAATAGTTACTCAACAGGCGGGTTTTTCAGAAAATGGTGGACGTACACGATTTTTATGCGCAGTGCGTGTATGCTTCAAAATTCACTCAATAGTTACTCAACAGGCGGGTTTTTCAGAAAATGGTGGACGTACACGATTTTTATGCGCAGTGCGTGTATGCTTCAAAATTCACTCAATAGTTACTCAACAGGCGGGTTTTTCAGAAAATGGTGGACGTACACGATTTTTATGCGCAGTGCGTGTATGCTTCAAAATTCACTCAATAGTTACTCAACAGGCGGGTTTTTCAGAAAATGGTGGACGTACACGATTTTTATGCGCAGTGGGTGTATGCTTCAAAATTCACTCAATAGTTACTCAACAGGCGGGTTTTTCAGAAAATGGCGGACTTACACGATTTTTATGCGCAGTGCGTGTATGCTTCAAAATTCACTCAATAGTTACTCAACAGGCGGGTTTTTCAGAAACTGGCGGACGTACACGATTTTTATGCGCAGTGCGTGTATGCTTCAAAATTCACTCAATAGTTACTCAACAGGCGGGTTTTTCAGAAAATGGCGGACGTACACGATTTTTATGCGCAGTGCGTGTATGCACAGGTGATAAATTTCGTGCGGCGAAAAAACGCAGTTTATAGGCTTTATACAGAAGTGACAGTCGTCTCGAGTAAATTTTGTGGATCTTAAAGGTCCATTAATTATACAAGGATCCCAGGAAAATAAGGAAATATTTCGATGGCGTCCCACTCTGATAGTATCTACTAAGAGCGGTTTCGCAGCCGGATTGTGACAAACCCGCCTTTTTCAAATTAATCCAAGCAGAACATTTAAATTCAAAATTAACTCAATAGTTGTTCAACAAAACCTTATTACTTATGTATTGTGTATGCTGCCATCGCAAAGTTTCCATTGGTTTCTGTAAATTAGAATTTCAAAATTATTTTAAATTCAAAATTCTTTAAATTCAACACTTTTATATTCAATATTTATGAAATTCTAATTTGCGGAAACCAATGGAAACTTTGCGATGGCAGCATACATATTACATAGGTAATAAGGTTTTATGACAGAAATAAATTTCTATGTTTAAACACTTGGCGATTTATCCATCGCAAGGAGATATACATTTCTTTCTGCGTTTCTATACTGCAATGATATAATGTTAATTAATAAGGTTTTGTTGAACAACTATTGAGTGAACTTTGAACATGTTTCTAGTGTTAGGCGGGTTTTTCACAATCCGGCTGCGAAACTGCTCTTAAATCATTATGTGGGGTCAGAAATGCAAATTCAAAAGTTTTCAGCTAACACTGACGGAACCCGAGAATTTTGTACAACGTAAAGCTTCTTTTATTATTATTTTTCAAAGAATGCTCTATAAATTTAAGACAGATGGACGAACGAAAGTGCTTTACGGACACGGAACATAAAAATAAGTAAATGTAAAACAAAACTGCATGCGGCTTCATTATCGCGGCAAAAAATATTTAACACATTCGGTGCCGTGAAAGCCGCGAGTAAATAATGATCGAAATGCCGCCGGTCAGTGTTCTCTCAATTTATACACGAATAAGCCGGACATCAAAAGTAAAAAATTAAGATACCTGCGTGAAATTCTGTAATGTAACGTTTCGTTTGAAAATTTACATTACGTATTTAATAACAGTCTTGTTAAAAAACAGAACATTTATAGCGAAACTTCGTCCGTCTGTCCGTCTGTTCGTAGTGAAGAACGGCTCCGCTTATTTAGCTGAAATTCAGCATATGGGTGTAAGTAGAACTAATATAATCTAGAACCGGAAAAAATACTCGAAATCATAGATAACCATTTTTTTTTTGGAAAAGCCTTTTTCTTGTACGTTTACGGATTCCGTACAATTTTCTTTTATTTAATTCATAAATCATAGTTCTAATGATTTAAATAGAGACAAAAAGAAATCGAGATAATCCCCTGAACTTGGTGCGTGGTCGAGTAAGTTTTGGCACTGTTACCTTTACGGAAAAAAAAAAACATAAGAATGACATCATAATTCCATTTTAGAGTATTGAAGCCCAAATAAATATAATTATATTTAAAACAGCCCAGTAATCTTAAAACAATCAAAACAATCTTAATTAATATAACAAAAAATATATATTTCCAATCGCGTATTTGCATGTTCACAGGTACTTTATCAAGATCGTTCTCCAAAAAGAACGAGAAACAAAACAAAATGGTGGTCTACTGTCAACGTAAAGCCACTTGTATAAAATTAAGCTCCACAAAGGTCGAGTATTCTGGGTCAGATGACGTAATGCGTTCGAAGTTTAAAAATAAATGTTCATTCATAAATCTGTCGATTATCGATCGGTTAATGATAACGATTTTATTAATTGCGATGCCCTTCCTTTAATATTTATTGCAATCTGGGTTACTTATTTCCCTGCTGATTGAATTATTGGCCGTTGTAGTATCTTTCTTTAGGTAGAAATGGTTCCGTGCCAAGTTGGAAAATGTTATTTATGATCAATAAATAAAGGATGTAAAAAGAGAATTACCTAAAAAACCCCCCTTAAATATTTATTTTATTCTGTTTTTTAGTATTTGTTGTTATAGCGGCAACAGAAATACATCATCTGTGAAAATTTTAACTGTCATAACTATCACGGTTCATGAGATACAGCCTGGTGACAGACGGACAGACAGACGGACAGCAGAGTCTTAGTAATAGGGTCCCATTGGTTACCCTTTGGGTACGGAACCCTAAAAATGAAATTACATACACTTCTGACCATACTGATAGCCGTTCAAAAATTTACTATTTCGTCAGGTTCTAACACTGACAGCAGATAGCGTATACAATTTTTAACAAGTGCGACAGAGATGGCATTAGAACCCGCGTCACGACCCCTAATTTATGAACCCGCCCCTAAAGTTTTCCAAATGTTCCAGAATAGAATGACCCTTCCAAAATGTACATAAAAAGAAACAAGTTTACTTATCAAATTATGTATTATGGGTAAATGTGGAATATGTACTCTCCGCCTACCCCTCTGAGAGACAGACGTGAATATATGTATGTATACGTCCATTTTTCTTGTTGATATGATCTCTAAAATTATTATTTCAAAATTTCGTTTGAATCTCTGTATATTCCAATTTACCACGAACATGAATTATCTATGATTTATATAAAAACGGCTCACCTCAATACGTGTTATGATCGGGAAAGCCGACCAGTTTCAGCAGATTTAGACTGCCTTCATCTGGGCGAGTAAAGACGTTTACGCGACGACGTTACGCCTCAGTGTGAGGCGTAACGTCGTCGCGTAAACGTCTTTACTCGCCCAGATGAAGGCAGTCTAAATCTGCTGAAACTGGTCGGCTTTCCCGATCATAACACGTATTGAGGTGAGCCGTTTTTATATAAATCATGAATTATCCTCAAGTCTCATTTAATTCTATAATGAATTATCTAATTAATTTTTCTTAACACATGTGCAAAGTAAAAGTTGATCGTTATAATCCCTGCAATAAGAAGTGGTACTTGCTATAAGAACAGATAAATACAGCGTGCGAAAGTGTCCCGGACGGATTAAGGTCTCTTCAATACAAGCAATTGAGGCGTGTGCTTGAACAACTCTGTAAGTATGTTACATTTTGGCAAAAGTTATCATATTGATGGAAAAATGCTGTCTGTCAAAACCGGCATTGTTTGCAACTGAGTTTTGTTTTACAATCATAATAGTAGTGAAGTTTAGCAGTAGTCAAACGTTGGCATACAGTTAAAAAACGATGTATGTTACAAAGATTAGCATTGTTCCATCTTTAGATAACTTTCGCCATAATATAACATACAGCATTGTTCGAGCACACGCCTCAATTGTAGAGCAATACAAGTTGGGAATGTTTCTTGTAAGTACTCCCTTAGGTATACAAAATCATAAAAAAACCTAATCTCGCGAAAAAAAAGCAAGCTTACCAAGGCATCACTAAATATTCAGGAATTATTTACAACTAAATTAAGTTTGTATCTTGAAATTCCCAGTAACACGGTAATTCTCCAGCTGGCACCAAAACGCTACGGTACAGTCGCGTTCATAAACTAATTATAACAATGCCCAAAACACCAGATATTTAAACTTCATGTTTTCCGAGTCTCGCAAACTTCGTGGGTTATGCAAATGGATGCCGGCGCGGTTTGGTCGTAAAATTAATTAGCCACTTTTCGACTGAAGAAACAAAAACTCGAATAATCCTTAATTTTTGGAGCATTGGCCTCGATCTGTGTAGGTGTAAAAATATTTTACGATCGATCTAAACCGCTTGTAAATTGAAGAAATTACCAATATTAGACAACTGTGATGATGTTAATTACCAATATGACTATATATGATGACTCGAAAATTTGGTGATTTTCTTACTGGAGTTAATCGTTACGTTAACATTTTATGGACTCGAACATCCATAGGCATTTATGTCGTAGTCATATCGTATAATTGGCCATCTGATGAATCTGATGGGCCGTATTATGAATTTTTTAATACTACTCGGGTCGCCTCGCTCCGCTCCGCTTCGATTTTATTTATATGATGTTATTATGAATGATGATGAGTGAATGATTTCTACTATGTAATATAATATATAAAACTACTATGTATATGTCATTATAGCTGTGCCAATTTTAATTTTAATTTTTGTACATTTTTTTTCCGAGCGCCAAAGTAGTGTAACCTCTATGAAACTACTACTCTACATTTTGCGCGGTTTGTTTCTTCGGGAATGTTATTCAGTATGATCAGTAGAGTATGCGGTTTAATTAAAAGCTAGCAGTCTATTTACATCCAGATTAATTTATCAGTTTTTAGGGATCAGTCAAAAACTCGCATGGAAATGATTTTTTGAATGTTAATATTAAAATATATGTACTTAGTATAAAAATATAGTTAATTATTTGAGCTTCTTGTGTAATTTTTACTCGATATATTCAACTGATGCCGATTTCCAGATAGGAATCAAAATATATCTTAGGTTTTTTTTGACATTTTTTTTTCTTAAATTGTATATTTGTATATAATATTTCAGAGAGCACGTGAAAAAAAGAAAAAGTAATGGATCCGACTGTATTAGGTAATAAAAACTCAGTAGTAACCTGAGCCGTCAAATAAAATGCATTTTACTTTACACGGTCAAATGGACTTTAATTCCGGTTGCTATTTACAGGAGTCATGAAAAAAGTCGAGGTTGAATACGAAATAGACATACATATCAATTAATCAGAATCTTGGAACTATTTGCCAAAGATCAGAAAATACAATTCCAACAAAAACAATACATGTAAAGTAGGTTGCCAAGACTAACAAGCTCATAACGCTTTCTCTGTTAAAAAGTTATCAGATCTCATGTAGAGCCAAGCCCTTAACTCTACAAACCCTACATCTTGGGTAAAAAGTGTAGCTTGACAGTTGCGCGGCTGTCGCATATACACTCCGATGGACTTATGGTAAGAAATTAAGCTACTACTGTCATACAACAGTTCCATGAAACGGCCAAGTTATACTTTTTGACCAAGATGTAGGGTTTGCAGAGTCAGGACTTGTAGAGCAAGGGCTTGGCTCTACATGAGATCTAATAACTTTGCACCTTCCTTGGCTCGTCTTAGCGGGGGCACTACCGTGCCCTCAGATAAGTAAAGTAAATCGAGATAAAAATTACATGTAATTCCAAATATTTGGAATTACATGTAAGCTAAAATAAAAGAATTTCTTCAAGTCACATACGAGTATTAGTATGTTATTTTAAAACATTGTTTATTGCTATCATTTTTTTCTGGTTTGATTGTATATTTGTTTTCTCTTGCAAGAGCTTTCGTTTTTCTGCGGGTCAATATTTTATAGAGAGAAGTCGCATTCTTGTGTTAGATACTCTTAGAACATATACTCGTACATACATACATATACCTACTCACGCCTACATATACACTAGAGACTGCATATTTCCATCTGCTACTATCCTGACCCACCTCTTTGCCTTTTCCATCAATCTAGACATACTTATAAGCTCTTCTATTATTTATTCTTATGTCGTCATGCGTCTTTCTAGGGCGGCTCGGACCAAATTATTATTATTATCTATCTACCTTTGTGGGTACACTTCATTTTTGGTCGAATTGGTGACGAGCATTCACCACTATCATACTCAACAACTTCTGTTTGTAGAATAGTGAAATAAAATTACTATTTGAAATAAGAACTGGCCAGGAGGGGAGTTATTAAAACCGATCTTTTATAAGTATTTACTATAGCATTTATAAAATTGATAAGAGGTTTTTTTATACGGCCAATGAAGTCAATGAAGACAATAAATGGGAATCGTTAAAATATTTGAATTTATACAATTTTAAGAAATTATGCAGGAGCATATCCCTTGCGGTTTCCTTGAATTTGGAAGATTTGTAATTGTTTTCTGATATTTTCAATCTCCTATGGGATTATCGTTTTTTCATAGAACACTTTATTGTCACTTTACTCGCGGTTGCACAATCTTGCCAAATTGCCATTCATCTGGCTGGCATGCTAATTTTTATTTGTTCTTTGTTGATACGTTATTTAGTCTTTTAAATGATTCATTTGGTATTCTTGAATATTATTCTTGTATAATATGAAAATAAACGTAATTAATTAGGTAAACATAAAAATTGCCGCTAATTTTTCTTAATCCAGTTGCCCTGAAATTATGTAAAAAGGGTGTAAATTGAGAAAATTTCAGAAGTTTTAGTTTCCCGAAGTTGCTTCTACAATTTCAACTCACACTCTACCAGATCAATAATGATTTCACTATCACTCTACGGCTTTAACATATGGCTTAACTCTTATTTTGTTAGTAATAGAACCCATTTTGGTACTTATAGTCGTGATTGTATAACACCGGTACATTTCCGGTAGTATCAGAAACTTGCGAACTTTATAATCGCGCAAAACCATCTGCATATTTTACATTGTTGTCAGTGCACTACTTGTTACCGTTGCACTGTTAGCAGTAGACCGCTATTAGAAAGAGCATTGTATGAAGTGTGTTCTATAGAAGCCAATGAATGAAACGGTTTCCAAGTGTCTGGGTGAAGGTGTTAAGGCGTATGACGACGCTAAATAAGCAACTCAATGCGTTTCAGTACAAATATCAACGAAAACGACATTGAAATAATGTTCATTTCAGCGTGCGTTGAAAAGTGGCTGTTACGACAACCACTGCGTCTCCGGCTAGCACAAAATAGGAGAAAATAATACTTTTCACATGGACGCCATTAACGGAAAAAAAATTTGAACTTAAATTTTTTAGATCTAAAAATTTCCTATAATTTGGTGAAATAATAATTAAAATCGACTTAGGCGTTTGGAAGGAGTAAGAGAATTCTTGTGTTAATCATGTGAAACTTTCGATGACTTTCGATTTTTTTTGTCAAAACTTACAATAGAAAAACAGATTATGAAACTTAAAATTTATTTGTGACTCTATAATGCCTATCATTTATTTTTATGAAAGTTTTTGGACCACCCGTGTGGGAGGAGTAGGCCTTCAAAGACAGGTCCAAATTGCAGTTGGCGTATCCATTCGCCTTAAGGGTGGATGTAGGGCACCGAGCCCGTTGATGCAACTACTGATAATTACAACGGGCCTTTTTAGCAGCTTAAGCCATGGTATGCAAAGCTGTTTCATTTATCTTACGTTCTCTTTAACAATCTTTATCTTCAATTATGAGGAGTTATATTTATTTGGTAATCCAATAACACCATCAGTTATTTTAAAGCAAAACTATAAGGAAGCAATATTTTCTAGGAAGAACCAAATACGTACAAGAAGTAATAGGTTATGATGATTGTTTTAGCCGCATTTTGACTAAGTGGTGTTTTCATGTTTTAGTTATGTCACGGAATAAGTAATAGCCTCTTTTTGTTATTAAAAACAAAGACATACGAATTGTATTTTTTCGAGTACAATAAAGAATTCTGTACAATATGGTTTACACGACAATATGTATATAGTTCTCTTAGATAATGAATATTGATTTTCAGATACCTAATCAACTTTGTTCGAAGCCTTGATATCTATTCGAAGCCTGATTACACGGACTGTGCCTGATTAAGTCGGAGTTGGCTTTGAATAAGTATGGGGGCAAACATTTTTTTTTTTCGAATATTACTACTATATCCGAGTGATAACGTTGACACTAGTAGGATTTTATAAGCAGTGCATATACGTAAGGGTTATTTGAAAATGACAGTGGGCAAACTTGTATGGGAGTTGGTCCAAGCGCCGCGCCGCCAAGATGTTAAATTAAAAGACATAATGTAGTCCTCAAGCAAGCAGAACCCCATCAAAATAAGAATATAAAAATAAAATAACGTGTATTCGTTTAGATATTTACATTTGCAAAAACCGTGTTAACTACAAGAACTGAAATACGTAAAGTACTTCAAGTAAAGTTGTAATACATACTTTATTCATATCTTGAAGCCTCTCGGATAGATTTTGATGGGGTTTTGCTTGCTTGATGACTACATTTATGTTCTTTCATTTAAAATATGTCTTGATCTTGGCCGAATTTGCCTACTGTCATTTAGGGTAGTCATTTGTTATTTGATATTTTTCAATTTACCAATAAAATCAAGTTTATTATTTATAGGTAACCATCGAAATATTATTTCGTTGTAGGTAACAAAAATATCGTAATACCGTGCCGTGACACTGTGTAAGAGCTCCTACAAAGTTACATAATCAAAAGGGCTGAGAAAAATCTTATATTATTTGTACGAGAGTATTTAATGTATGTAAATGTATGTCGATGGCAAGTCATCCGTGAATGGACGCCACGCGATGTGTCATTATGTCATCTGACATCACATGTGGCGTACGAACAAAACAGTCTAACTTCATTCAAGTTCATCATCAGTCGAGACTCTCCTGAGATCACTCGCGCGGTCAATCCTCTCATACTAGCCCGGGCGGCCACTACAAGCAAACTTATCTCACAATAAAACAGGACCAATCCACTTTGTAGGGACGGCCGACCTTAAGTAGCTTAAAATAAAAATTGGACAAGTGCGAGTCGGACTCGCGCACGAAGAGTTCCGTACCATTATCTATAATAATACAGATCGCGCCAAACTTCTAGTACGCTCGGAAGTTGCTCTTTCCAAGAACGGCCCATACAAAACGAAACCCTGGATCTAAAAATGGTCTTCTCACTCCCCCAATATTTTTAAATTACTTATCCAATGACACCCCACACTAGGAGATAGACAAGAGAAAAAAAAATCACCCCCACTTTACGTGTAGGGGAGGTACCGTAAAAAAAAACTTTTTCAAAATTTTACTGTACCACTTTATTGGCGTGATCAATATGTATGCCTATGCCAAATTACAGCTTTCTAGTACAAATAGTCTCTAAGCTAAGCCGCGGACAGACAGACAGACAGACATGGCGAAACTATAAGGGTTCCTTGTTGTTGACTACGGAACCCTAAAAAACCTAGTCGGCCGCCATGCAGCTTGGCACATTTTGCGTCAACCGAGGTCAAATTATTAGGACTCCCAGAAACGCAAAATGAAAGTACCATATATTTTGTACTTAATAAAGTTAAATCGAAAACCATTAGGAGATTTTCGTTTAATAAGCCATATTTTAGAGCTCATGATGATGAATATTTTTTACAAAAAAGCTGTTTAAATGAATTACAGTCGCTTAAAAAAATACTAAATGATAAATATTGACAACTTAAATGCAAAGATAATATCACAATGAATGCAACAACATCAATAAAGTTACAAAATTTGTAAAATATAGCCCGTGTCTATTGATACATCCTGTAGCCGCTGGCTACAGGATGCAGAGCTGATGGAATTTGAATGGGAGAGTAGACAGGATAAGAAAAAGATTGTGGGTAAACTGACTGACCTTGCTTTGGAATGTTGTTCTCGATGGGCCGACAGGAGATGCGGTGACGTGCTGAGCCTTCTTGTTGGCTAGTTGAGCTGGCGTCTGTGCAGGGATGTATTGAATGTCCTGGTTTGAGTGATGTACACAGCACTTGTATTAACACTACACTTTAGGTACGCGATATTGTTTGTGCTGACGCGAATGTCTATTGTTTAGAGCTGTCGGCTGCGCGGGCGCGCGCGCGTGCGCCTAGAGAGGCTCGTCGATCCGAACAGAGCGAGACCAGCGCCCGCGCGCGCCTCGACCGGCGCGCGGCGGGGGGGGTCATCCCCGCATGCGGGTGCGAATCATGCGTCACGGTCTAGCGTGAACATCCTGGGGGGGCCGGGGCTGCGGCTCCATGGGCTGTGTCCAGATCCACAACTTGGATCACTCCATCCTTGCCAGGCATTGTGCGGAGAATTCTCCCCAACTTCCATTGGAGCGGAGGCAAGTCATCCTCTTTGATGAGGACCAGTTCACCCACTTGAGGAGGGGAGGAAGGGGAGAGCTGATTGGGGCGGGTTTGCAGGGTATGGAGGTAGGATCTGGACCAGAGAATCCAAAAGCGCTGAGAGAGCGCTTGAATGAGCTGAAAGCGTTTAAGAACAGATATGGGTCTGTCGTAAAAAGACTGCTCAGGTAGAGCGGTGAGCGGACGACCAATAATGAAATGTCCGGCCGTGAGAGGGTCAAAGTCCGTAGGATCGGATAAAATCGGGCAGAGGGGTCTTGAGTTGAGTATTATTTCGTGCAGAGCGCCGAACCAAGTTATGTGCTGATTCGCGAGCTGGTGAGTGATTGCATCATTGTTTGACCCGAGGAAGTTCTGAACTTCAATGAGTTGATCCCTAGCACCTACACAGCTTGTGCCGACTCTGAGCGAATGAGAACTAGAGTACCGCGACGTGAGATAAAACCTAACAGGGCTCGTGCTGAGTGAAATTGACCATGTACGTCTGCTATTATTGGTGTGTTAGTGACGTTCACTACACGTTGTGCGGAGTTACAAGAATTCTCTGTTGGAGCTGGAGTCATTGAGTGAAAATGAACTGAGTGTGTATGTGATGAGTGTGTGTGTGATGACTGAGTGCTGGTTTCATTGAGTGAAAATGAGCTGAATGTGTATCTGATGAGTGAATGTGTGAGTGAAAATGAGCTGAGTGTGTCTATATGTGCTGATTGAATGTGTGAGTGAAAATGAGCTGAGTGTGTATGTGCTGATTGAATGTGTGAGTGAAAATGAGTTGAGTGTGTATGTGCTGATTGAATGTGTGATGAGTGTGACTATATGTGAAAATGAGTTATTAAAAACTTGAGCGCTACCAACTCCAACGTGCGGATAGCTTGTAACTTGCGCGGGCCGAAAAAAAAAAAAAAAAAAAAAAAAAAAAAAAAAAAAAAAAAAAAAACAAAGGCTATGTTCAAACGGAACACGGAAAATAAACACGAAAGAGAGAGAAAAAATATTTTTTTTTTTTAAAAAACAACCTGTATATGAGCTGTACCAACGTGGAACACCCTATATGTGTACCATTAACAATAAGATCAGAGATGAGAAGAGAAAAAAAACAAATTGTTTACTATATTTGTGCTATATATATATACCCGGGTAAAAAAAGCAGACAATAACACAAATAAACGGTCCGGCAATATATTACTGCGACGTGAGATTACCGCAACACAAAAATATCGAAAAGGGCTGATGAACCTGTTCACTTTTATGTTATTTGCCTTGAAATCACGCTTTAGTAATATACGTAATACGTATGTATATGCACGAAATAAAGCGAATTTATACTCTCACAAAAAAATATCTCGCAAGATACGAGAACTATCTTTGACAGTGGGTAGATTTGCACCTCTTCGCGCGATAGAAAACAAAGTGAAGTGTAGGTACTCAAAACGTTGTAACACGATATGAAACTAAAATGTGAACTATGTATTTACGAGCAAAGTTGAATCACTTCGAGAACATTTGAAAAGATTGGGTCGGGAATTACATGTAAAAAATGTTGAGCAAAATGCTGACTTTGAGTTTAATTAATTTTACGTATGGGGTTTATAAGGGCTGATAATTAATCCCTGGAAGTGACGGGGGGGGTTTAATAAAGAAATATAGTGGACTGTAATAAACAATTGGGCCGAATGGATATAATTATATTATCTGAGCTGAACAATAATTACAACCGTGATGAAAATGAGTTATTCTGTAAAGGGGCGTGGGGGGGTCGGTTCTAACCGATAAATGGAATGTTCCAGGCGGCGGTTCTAATTATCTACCCGCGATAGGTATTCGAAACCACAAAATATTTTTTGCCGGGAAAGGGGGCAAAATATGTAACCGGGTGAAAATGGACTGTAGTAAATCGACGGGGGCTGGTTCAAAACAAAGTTATGGGCCGGCGGGGGATAGGCGGGGGGTGATATAAACCAAAAATTTTCTTGGATTGAAAATGGACTGTAATAAATCGACGGGGGCTGGTTCAGTAACGGTTCGAGGGGCCAAAAATGTGAAAATGGACTGTAAGGACCAGAATTCGATCCGGCCGAAGGACCAAAAATGTAGCCGCTGGCTACAGGATGCAGAGCTGATGGAATTTGAATGGGAGAGTAGACAGGATAAGAAAAAGATTGTGGGTAAACTGACTGACCTTGCTTTGGAATGTTGTTCTCGATGGGCCGACAGGAGATGCGGTGACGTGCTGAGCCTTCTTGTTGGCTAGTTGAGCTGGCGTCTGTGCAGGGATGTATTGAATGTCCTGGTTTGAGTGATGTACACAGCACTTGTATTAACACTACACTTTAGGTACGCGATATTGTTTGTGCTGACGCGAATGTCTATTGTTTAGAGCTGTCGGCTGCGCGGGCGCGCGCGCGTGCGCCTAGAGAGGCTCGTCGATCCGAACAGAGCGAGACCAGCGCCCGCGCGCGCCTCGACCGGCGCGCGGCGGGGGGGGTCATCCCCGCATGCGGGTGCGAATCATGCGTCACGGTCTAGCGTGAACACATCCTATTGTTGAATACCTATAACTAATTGAGCATTGTGAAATCTTTTACCTACTATGTATTTACAATTGCATTCCTTAAAGTCGAATAATTAATTAACGTACTGGATTATTGGTTAAACACTTCTTATTTTGATAATGATTTAATTAATAATAATTGAAGAATATTATGTAATATGCACATGTAATATGAACGCAGTCTACTCGGGATCTAGCAGTATCCCCAAGTAGCACCCAAGCTCTATAAGTAGCCGTACAGAAGCCGGTGAGGCGCCATACATTACGGCATAGGCTCCATAGAGAAGCCCTACAGTGGTTCTAAAAGCGGCTATAGCGCCGCTTTAACCCCAAAAGAGGCCCCTCTTTGTAGAGCTATCGGTCCTACAATCGCCCTACAGTGGCCGTAAATGTGTGTTAGTACGACGATACAGAGGTTCTGCAAGAGCGATAGTATGTGCCTAGAGATCTAAAATAAGTTCTTGTAGCGCGACTATAGAGCTCTCAGCGTATTTCAGCGCGACTCTATCTCTGAAATATATTTCATGGCTCTATATTGATTTTATAGAAGTCATATTATTTTTTTGAACAAAGTGGATCATATTTACATGGTAAAGAAGTGACAGCACAGCAGAAGATATAATAAAAATAAATACCCAGGTAAGTTTTAATACTGATTTATCCTTTTATTTACGTGAAATGTTAGTGCCAGTATCATTTCATTGTAAAAATATGCATATATTTTAGCTAAAAAACTGACGCGCTCACAATATATGCAGTTTTTAATATAAAAAATACATTTCTATTTAGGGTTATAAACGACATTAAATTTTTTTAAGATATTTCAGACTTGTTTTTCGTTTTATTAGGGTCGTGAGTGAGAAATGGTGGTGTAAAGTGCAAAATTCTTGCATATTTATGATGATAAAATATTGCAATAATCATGAGGATAAGCATTAATCAAAATATTAATGGCGTCTTATTACAACAGCTCTCAGAGCTTTACTATGTCCGCTCTATGGTTTTAAACCGTACGAAGGCGCTAGTATTCGCTGTTGTAAACCTTTGGGTCCTACAGTTGGTGTATTGGCGCATAATTGTACTCTTTTGGACGTACACCAGCACTTTACGTCTCTTTTTAAGAGCCCAAGTGTATAAAAAGGAGTACTATATATCCTATTATATTAACGTATTAGCGGTCCGTCGTTGAATTCTAAAAACACCTATAAATTGTTTTTTACACTTTCTCATTGCTCATGTAAGTTTTTTTTCGAGTAAACTAGGATTAAAAACCCTTTACTTAATTATTGTAATAAAATATTTTTTATATCCGTAATATTTAAGGTTCTTTCCCTCCACCACTGTTCGCTTTTTATTCCCACACTGAATGTACTCTTTGTACATGATTCATTGCTTACATATTTTGTTAAAAAACAATTTAACTTTTTAATACAAAAATTATTCGTGAAGTTTAATAAAAAACTAAAGTTCTTTTATTTAAAAGCATAAGCATCAGAACTTTGCGTGTACGAAGTATTTTTCTTCTCATTCTGTTGCACAACTGCATCCTTATTTAAGTGGGTGGAGGGAGAGTGGAGAGACGCGCGGGGTGTGTTAGCGCTGAGCGTCATCGCTTGCACCTGTGTTGTCTTTGTTTGTCTACGATAACTACGATTCTAAAAATTAGTGTTCAGTTGTTCAGTTGACGGAATGAGACACGAGCTTAAAATATTTTATAGGTATAGATTTACATTTATACTAAAACAATAACAAGAATTATTTGTATTTCAATCTTTTAGCATTCGGGTAGGTTATTTATTAATAAAAATTATACCTATGTTGATCATTCCTGTGGCCTAGTGATTAATTACTTGACTTATACTCTGGAGTAAATGTTATCCCGTAGGGGCACATTTGTGTTCGGTTTGTTTGTGTCCGAAGTACGGCGATAGGGCTCAGTAACTACTCGTCGTGCTAGGACGTAATCAGTGAAACCTAGGTATATACGAGTGTGGACTGTGACTAGCATTTCACAGTCCACACTCGGAAACACCTCTGATACCCCCTCGGGGATTCATTTCGTAATGATGCACCGATACCTATGTATGTACCCATCTATGTTCAATGTTCAAACTATGTTTTACTTTTCAGAATCCCCTTCAAAATTGTGAAGATGGTTGAAAGGGGAAATTACAACTAAGCATTTTGCCATCTCAATGAGAAAATGGTGGCATACTTAAATGGCCCAAAAAAGATGCCAAAGATGATAAATTGTTAAAGACCAGAACTCGATTCCTGCACCCGAACGACTGCGAATAAATTACTCGCTTAAAAGAAATCATCTTCTTTCTTATGAATTGGCCAATGACGAACTTTAAGTAATACTAGAAAATACCGACACTGAACATGAAGACAAATAGATGACCTTTCGGCGTCCTGCACAATACCGAGAACAAGTGAATTTAAATACTCTTGCCGAGAATTTCAGTTTAGATTCCAATTTTTTATAAGAAAAATAAAAACGTATTCAAACAACAAAGTTTACAAGTTTATTTTTTTCTCTCCTATATATAATTGTATGTGTTATATGTTAAATTTATTTAATGTTTAATTTGTAGACATCATCTTATTTAATTTATAATTGTCTGCTAGGGTTTAGAGATTTAATTATGTTATTTACTTTATCAAGAATTTAAATTTTGATCTCAAGAGTAATTTAATTAAGTACTAATTAAAAGTTAAAGTTCTTAAATTACTGATTAATATATTTTATTAACTACTATGTATGTAGTGCTACAATATAGTGCGTTGAGAAATAGGCTTAACCGCTCAGAAAACTTAAATTTCAAGGAAACAAAATGAATAACGTTAAAGAGCACCATCGTTGCAAAAAGATCTGGTTGGTGGCTTAAAAGCAATCTCTGATAATTGCCAAGGTTATCTACTTAGTTTAAACTAAATTAAACTTAGTTAGATTTATTTACATTGTTTTATTTTTTTTAAATGTATGTAACAAGGGTTAAACATACATTTCTCCTTGATATGTCATACACACCAATTTACACGCAATATCCTGGGGAGTTAAAATAATATCCATTTTTTGTTTGGAAATCACTTTATATATATTCAGATATGATGATTTCATTCGAGTTTGTAATAATTGGAATTTTTTGTATTTTCTTTATTTTCAAGATTTATTATTGTTTTTTTAATCTTTATAGTTTTCCTTAAATATTAACGTAATACTCTGTAATTGATAATTCTTTCATATTTTTCGGTCCAACAGTTTCAGAGATAAGGACATACAATTTTTTTTGGTTCTAAAAACATGAAATAAATCCATTACAATCAGTTTCAGTTTTATTTTTTCCGAAGCCATGATCAATTTGACCTATCCAACACTAGAAAAACTATTGCAGAGACTGAAAATAAGTCAGGTACCTGTCAGTTATTTTGCACATTGCCGTTATGAATAATAACTCTATTCGGACTTTGCCTACAACAAGCATTTTTACCGGACGTATAATATCACATTACAAATATTTAAAAATGCTTGTAGGTATATTTATTATGGACATTGTCTAGCTATTATGGATAATTACTATATTAGAATTTTGCCAACTACAATTTTTTTCCCCGAACATGTCACATAGCAAGTATTAACAATACTTGTATGTACCTATATATTTAATAATATATGTATATCGCAACTTGTCCGCAATCATATTTTTTAGACAAGTTATCTATAAAATATAGAGCGTGCCGCGCGAAAAAGCGCGTGGCAAAAGCAACGAGAGGGATAAGGATTTACGTGGGGTGAAGAGCGTCAAATTTTGTCTTCTCACGAATTCTCTCGCCTTAATCCCTTCTGCCACAACTTCTTAAAAATCACAGGTAATATTGTCAGCTACAGCATTGCTACAGGATACACTATTGCTACTAGACTCAAAATTTGAAACGACAGAACCCTCACTGTTTTGTTTTTGGACTTGACTGATCACTCCTTCAAATCTTTGGCCTTGATATTGAGTTATTTGAGTATATTTTGGTATTCTGTGCAATTTTTTTTTTCACACTACCACATTTTTTTCTTGATTTTATGATTTTTTCCTCTCCATGGTAGATTTGCTGAATACTTGAACAAAATGGCAGATTACATATGTTTTAATAACGATTATAAGCGCTCTTGTTCTGCTTTGGCCGTTATAGTGACGATATAAATGTGTTTTCCTCTCTTTTTGCTGGATAAAATCTATATGTCCAGCTATTTACCATATAGTGGCTGTAAAGGCAGCAAATATACAGGTTTTTACGCTACTACGGAGTTATATTACTCCATTGTATATATAGCCCTACAAAGGCTCTTATAAACTCTATTTGAGAGCTGAAGGCTTTAAAATACTACTATATATACCTTAAAGCGTTTTAAAAGAAGCTTATAACTCCATTCAAACACTTTTACCTATCAAAGATCTCTTTTAGATCACAGAGTGTTATAATAGGTATTTATAACACTGCTTTACTTCTTAGGCCGGTACGATAGCTCTATAACACGCCTTTGTATCTCCTTGGGCATAAAAGTTACCTTTTTATGGCTACTGTACGACCTGCCTGTTGAAGAACTTTTAAATACGCTGCTTTACAGCTTAAGGATAACAATAAAGCCCTTGTACAGCTATTATACAGCATTCAGGCTGGCCAAAGGCTATTTAAGCAGCTTGTGTGTTAGTTGGGTCTTCTTGAATTATACGACCTGATTTCGCTTTAAGTTCTAGTTATATATATTTTTTTTTATAAATTCTTCCTAATTATCACACATACATTAAGGGAGGGGAGCTCTGAACCTCGTAGGGCACTCGCTTATCGTACTTCGTCAAAACTCTTGAAGGAATATTTATTTATGGAGAGCCACCTTCACACCGATGGGACTCTCTAAGGAAACTTGCTCGTGTTTTGTCTGAAAGATCTTTTATACTCGATCTGTATTTATTTTTGGAAAAACACGAAATAAATCAGTCAATGCGACGTATGTCGATCCATAAAGGTTATCGATTGCCAACTAAACACGAACAAATAGTCCTTTAACCTACCTATAAAACCTAGCCTTATCTAAACCTAACATATTGCCTAGCTATATGTTACAATACTATCTAATTTATTTACACTAGCAATCTAATTAATATATCTTAAACATATTACAATTATTCTTCCAGAAGAATAAACACCTGTAACAATAAATACTAACCACCACATCAGAGTGGTTATTTTGTGACATCAGCCACCACAATAGCCCCCGTTAGTCATCTCGGTTGATGACTCTTCTGTCAACAAACCATCATATTTGTCATTTTAATTGCAATCCAAACATATGTAACCCACTTTGAACATACAAGTATCATGTCGCAGAATTTCCGGAATATATAAACCACCTTGTGTGGACAGAATCTGTAATTTCAATAAAACATCATGTTTTCGTGCTTTTGAACCCGTTTTATAAATATTTTATCAATGCAAGTGCTCGTAAAGGTCCACTTTTTATGCATCAAAACCGAACAGAAAGTCGATTATTTTGCCCTAGGGCTTTATTATTATTATTTTTTAATTTATTTACAATGGTTGGCTAACCTGCAGCCTTTCCTGTGTACCATAAATGTTATACTTTTTTTTTCCACTGTTTAACGGCCCTGGATACAGTCCTTTTGAGCCAATCATAATTTAAAGTTCACAACATTTTAATTTTACACTGAATTTCAAAGGGAGGAAATTAATAATTAATAATTATTATTTCCTCATACTATGCATTGCAAAACGTAGTATGATACACGGGCGTAGGAGCAATAAATTACTCGGTTACGTTTAAAACACTCGTCCTCGTAATTTATTCCTTTTCGCCCTTGTAGCATAAACTACTATTATCTACTCCCATACTGCAATAAGGCAATTGCAACATCAAAAGCAGTTTTATAAGTACCTAGATTGTTAATCTGATGTTATAATATTACATTATAATTATAACACCGCGATTCTGCGCTGCGATTGGCCCAATTTATCAGAAAACCGCTAGCGCCTTTTTTTTGTCGGCTTGATGTGGCTTTTCAATCTGTTTTTTTGTTATTTACCTTAATGTTTTTAAGGTCCAGAACCCGTATTGTGTGGTGGTACGGAACCCTTTATGCGCGAGTCCGACTCTTACTTGGCGAAATTATTTTTCAATGCAGTGATCTTTTCCCTTTGGGCTTCTTTGTTGTTACAACAACGTTGGAAAATGCCTTCATTATACATGCATTTTTTTCAGAATTCTATCTACTTATTGTAGTTTGGGAACCTACAACTGTTTCTTAACCTCATTTTACTACCTACTTGTACGTCATCTTAATTTATTTTTAATAATAAGTTCATAATAATAATGGGTGATTAATTTTGTCATTTGGCTTAAAGATAGCTTTATTATATACACAATAGGCACATAAAATAGTTATTTGATCCCGGTGTAGATATAAAAAGGTGTGGTGGCGATATTCAATGCCTTATTGTTCAGATTTTTAATCACGCTTATGAATGATTATGGTGTCTTTTCATTTATCGCTATGAAGCTGTTCTATTTGGTACTTACAATTTCAAATAAGGCAAAAGCTTTTAAAATAAATATATAAAACCGGCCAAGTGCGAGTCGGACTCGCGCCCGAAAGGTTCCGTACCATTATCTATAAAAACAACAAAAAAAAAAACATATCTGTTGTATGGGAGCCCCCTTAAATACTTATTTTATTCTGTTTTTTAGTATTTGTTGTTATAGCGGCAACAGAAATATATCATCTGTGAAAATTTCAACTGTCTAACTATCACGGTTCATGAGATACAGCCTGGTGACAGACGGACTAACAGACGGACGGACAGACAGACGGACAGACAGATGGACAGACAGATGGACAGACAGACGGACAGACAGACGGACAGACAGACGGACAGACAGACGGACAGACAGACGGACAGACAGACGGATAAATTAGCGGAGTCCATGAGTAGTGTATACCCGTGTATAATATTAGGTCTTTACATATGAAATTGCCGTTTTCTACAGAGAATTTGAAGGAAACTCAATTTTCAGTACTAATATTTTTGCATTTTTTTTTAGGAATAACATATCTAAATTATGAAATTTCTTTTGTGTATGAATGAGACAACATTAAGCTAACAGAAACATTAAATTATTCTTTGAAAAGTGTCAGCTGTATAAAATTATTAGGAATCTTATCATGGAAATGGATGGCATTTGGGATGAACTGTTTTTAAAGATAATCAAACTGAAACTAAAAACAAAATTTAATACGTAGATGTAAAACCTTGAAATCAACTTTCAAACAAAAAACAATAATTAAAATATCTGTCGGGGAGATATTGAAAAGGCAAGTGTCTGCGGCGGTGGTTTAATGAACTCTAAAATAAATGTAAAATTATGGTATAACTAAATCTAGTGCTATTAGCATTGTTAGCACTAGATTTAGTTATACCATAATTTTACATTTATTTTAGAGTTCATTAAACCACCGCCGCAGACACTTGCCTTTTCAATATCTCCCCGACATAGTTTTTTGGTCCTTCGACTTAAGGACCTCGCGTTCGGTTGAGTCTTCGTCGTGCGTGAAGTCCGGGATACAATCAGTGACATTTTTGCATATTTCATTGTGACAATTTGCATACGTATAATTCGTGCGTGTGTGTGGGAATTCTCAATAACTTATATTACAGTGCAAGTGAAATACATTTTTGGATTTCGTTTCGAGGGATTCAACTGCATAAACTGAGCTTGCAGGCCAGTTTACCCCTGACAGGAGAGTAGCGGCACACAAGTGAGATCTTTCCATTTATTTTCGCTTACTCTGCATTTACATTTTGCGTCGATCGAAATGGAAGACTTACTTGACCGTCAATCCAAAATTCTCGATGAGATTAAACGGATCTTATCGAATTTCAAAAAGGACTCTCGGTCTAGGAAGACCGCCGAGTACGTTGGAATGAGAGTTAGCGCGTTGGATCAACTTTGGAGCGAGTTTGTAGCTAATCATGCGAAGTTAGAGATGGTGGAGGATAAAACTCATCAGTATTTTCGGGAGAATATTGCTGAGTTTGTAAGAAATCTATACACCAGTGCTCGTGAAACAATATCATCATTTAAAATTGACCAGCCAATTATTTTTGACACCCAAAGCAACTATGGGCGCTCTACTGACACTGAAACTACTCAAAATGACAAAATTTCGGACTTAAAGAGAAGTCTAATGGCACATTTTCGGGCATTAAATAAACTGATTAAAAGTATCTGCATTGACACTCTTACTGACAAGTGGGAAATTGAAGACGAGATAAAAAACTTGCACTCTCGTTGGGGTACCATTTCCGATCTGCATTTGCAAATAGATACCTTATTGGCAGGCTCTGAGGTAGACTATGAGACCGATTACACGGAACTTGAAATCTCATATAAGGACATGAAGAAAAGGCTCAACCAAAAAGTGTCATTTTCCTGTGCTCAGCACGAATCAACACCAAAAATTAATATTCCCAACTTTTATGGTGATTACATGCAGTGGCCTACTTTTATGGACCTGTTTTCCGAAGCCATACATAACAATCCCAACCTCAGCAAGACCCAAAAAATGCAACACCTGAAGGGAAAACTCAAAGGTGAAGCTGAGCAACAAGTACAGCATTTACGCGTAACTGCAGACAACTATGACACATGTTGGGAGTTTTTGACACATAGATATAATAACAAGCAGCTACTATTTACAGCTCAGTTAGAGCTACTGCTGAACCAACCGATAATTGCAACCCAATCTGCATTTGAGCTTAAAAAGCTTTTGGACACATCTATGGAAGCAATACATGCTATGCACAATTTAGGGATCGACACTACAACCTGGGACCCTTTTTTAGTGCATGTTTTGTGTGACAAGCTTGACACTGACACCTACGCTGGTTATATGGAGACTAGAAAAAAACCCCGTGAATTGCCAGCACTTGATGAATTTATGGCGTTTTTGGAGGGAAAATTTACTGCTTTAGAACCCATAAACAATAAAAACCATGTGCAAACGAAAAATAATTATCGTCAAAGTAACCCTCACACTAAACCCAAGTCACAACATTACGAAAAAAGGTCGACGAAACCCTCAAAGAATAACTACGTATTTCACGCAGGGAACCCTAAAGCATGCCCATTTTGCAACAGCGATCACGCGCTTTACCAATGTAAAAAGTTCCTAAATATGTCACCGGATGTACAAATAACATCGATGTCGAAATTGAATATTTGCAAAAATTGTCTGTATGTACATCATAAAAATTATTGCAACTCCGAGAAACGATGCAGAGAATGCAACGATGCACATAATACATTGCTCCATAATACGTTCACTAACCTCAGCGCGCCATCGACTTCAGGCATTCAGCAAAAAAAAAAGTCGAACTATACAGCGGGATCTGATGACGAAGTTATTTTACCAACTGCATTAATTAACGTTTTATCACATGATGGAACTTATTTAACCCTTAGAGCGCTGGTCGATCAGGCCAGCCAAACCTGCATTTTAACGGAAGATGCTGCACAGAGACTTGGATTGCCAAGACAACAATTTAACGCAAGTATCAAGGGCGTTGGGACTTTATCCAATAAATGCAGGGGTAAAGTTCAGTTAACATGCAAATCGCGACTTAGTGATTATCAATTTCACACCGAAGCCTTAGTGATGTCACGTGTTGTCGGACACCTTCCGAATGCATCGTTTGATAGAAGAGAGTTACAACACATAAGGCATCTTTCACTTGCAGATCCCGATTATAATATTTCAAGGCCAATTGATATTCTTTTAGATTCGGAAATTTATTCCAAAATCCTTATGAACGGATTACTGAAAGGCTCTGGTCGGGAGCCTATTGCACAGCAGACACACCTTGGCTGGATTCTGTCTGGTAGTTCAGGTGTGGTTAAATCATTCAACTGTCACGTTATTGTGAATGATATGAAAGAAATGGAGAAATATTGGGAGATAGAAGATATTACAAATGACACAAATACTGCATTGACATCTCAGGAACAATTTTGCGAAGAATTTTACAAAAAGACAACCACTCGTCTTGCCAGTGGACGGTACGAGGTTCAATATCCTATGAAAGAAAACTTTACACAGCGCTTAGGTAATTCAAAATCGCAAGCGACAGCACAATTTCTGCACTTAGAGAAGAGGTTAGCAAAAGATTCATCACTCTCGGAGAGCTACAAAAAGTTTATCGATGAGTATCTGCATTTAGGCCATATGAAGAGATGTGAAACAAAGAATACAATGACACCAGAATGTTTCTTACCTCATCATGCAGTGACTAAGGAAGATTCGAGCACCACAAGGATTCGTGTGGTATTCAATGCAAGTCAAAAAACGAGTCCTATTCCACCTAGTTTACATGGTTACAGTTTAAATGATCTGATGGAGTGTGGACCGAAATTACATAACGATTTGCAAGCATTATTAATCAAATGGAGATTGCACAGATATGTCTTTACAGCAGATTGCGAGAAGATGTACCGTATGATCATGATCGCGGCTACCAACCGAAATCTGCAAAAAATAATTTGGAGAAGCAATCCTCAGCATCCTTTACAAGAATATGAACTTTGCACTTTGACATACGGCACCAAAGCTGCACCGTTCCTTGCACTACGAACGTTGAATCAATTGGCCGAAGATGAACCAACTTACATATTAGGAGGGACAGTACTAAAAAATGACATTTACATGGATGATGTACTAAGTGGAGCCGATAGCTTAGAAACAGCCCAAAACATGCAACGTGAGCTCATAGAAATGTTGGGAAAAGCGGGACTTAACTTACGTAAATGGGCAAGCAATGACATAGCACTTCTACAAAATTTGACACAGGAGCAGCTCAATCCGTCGGTGATGGACTTCAAAAATGCAGAAGTAACCAAAACACTGGGATTGCAGTGGGTTCCTACAACTGACAGCTTTCGATTCAAGATAAAAATTGACATGAATACCGACAAGCCATACACAAAAAGAATGTTATTATCTGACATCTCAAAGATCTTCGATCCACTAGGTTGGCTGTCACCTGTAACTGTCAAGGCTAAGTTGTTATTTCAAACACTATGGACTACCAACTGTGACTGGGATGACATATTACAGCATCCGGTTCGAAGGACCAAAAAACTATGTCGGGGAGATATTGAAAAGGCAAGTGTCTGCGGCGGTGGTTTAATGAACTCTAAAATAAATGTAAAATTATGGTATAACTAAATCTAGTGCTAACAATGCAGTTTGTAAATGTAGGTTGCACATGTTGGCATGTACGTGCATCGTACAATATCTATTGAATTACAGGAATTATGAACTCATATGCATCTGTAAAAAAATTTCGGCAATTTCATATGTAAAGACCTATTAAATTAACTATAATAGTTGGTATAAGCAATGCACGTAATAAATACACTGCCAGTAGGTGAAAAACATAATTGTGTAGAATATAAACTAATAGGGATTGCGTCATGTTTTCTTGCCCTAAGAAGGCATGTGGTCTTATCAAGTACTTATGATAAGAATTTAATCTCACATTATGTTGTTTCTTTGATAAGAAATCGCAACGTCTCTGTCGTGGCCCTTTTCTTGATAACCGTTCTAAGTGCGGAAGTTTTGTGATTCGCTTTGGTTTTATTTTGATTCGTCATATCACGTGACGAATTTACTTTGTTTCTTCTGGTCTTTCAGGTGGTAGTGTTATATTTTACAGAAAGAAGTATTTTAGGCGAGGCATCGAGTTTTCAACAGTCAGTGTCACTCCAACCAAGCGGAAAAACGCGCAGTGCGAGAGAGACCGATTAAGGGAGAAAGACAAAAAAAGTGCTTTTTTATTTATATAAGAAAAACTAAAATGACTATAAAAACTTGCAATTACCAAAATGTAGATATTGTGAAAATCCATGTTATAAAATATGTTTGATGTCCGTATATGATAATTATTTGTCAAACTATGAGAAAGCGTGTGTTTGAAGACCTAATTTTAATAATTATTTCTATCGAGTGAAAGATTTTTAATCGCTTTTCTGTATTACAGAAATCTAGAAAAAGGTTTCGAAAATGTTATACTAATTTATCAAACTAGTAGCTTCTTACTGAACGTAGCAAAACGACTCCAAAAAGAGCCAATTCTTCGCGGCGTCGTCGCCTTAACATCCTTCATGAACCAACCGAAGGGTGGACCATGGTATATTCGGCCATGGGGTGGACTAAACACGGGCGTATCACACGTTTTATTACAATGTAGGTTTCTGGTATTCATTTTATCGGTTTTAGACACTCGATAAGAGATGTGCGACAACGACCGATTATGTATATCTTATCTTGGCATATGCCAAACTGTGCCAAACTGTGATAAAAATAAAGTCATGATAACCTCACTTCGATACATCGATATTTATACAGACGTAATGAAGAGGTATATACACCATTTTTGTAGACTTTGGAAAACAAAACTCAAAAATCTACTGATGATATTAGTGTTAAGAGTATGGCCTACTCTAGCAACATTTTTTACTATCCATCCACTACAATAAGTCAAATGGCAAAGACTTTATTTGCTTTTGATAGAGGCGATTATATGTTGGCTCAATGGCCTCTTTTTCTTGGACGCGTAATACTAATAATCACGAAGCGAAACAACAAATTGGAAGGTTTTTGTGTTTTTTACATTTTTTTTGTCTAAATAGGGCTTTAAAGTTTGAGTGTTTTTAGCTAATATTGAAATATTTTGTAGGCAAACATTGAATTAAGTAGACTGACTTCATCTTTCTATTACCTATTTTAGGAAGAAAAAAAATAAGTAGATCGCTTAACCGTGTTCTTCTGCGGAACGTTTAAAACGAAAAAAAATTGGTTGGAAATATAATTTTTTAGACAAAAGTATACAAGGTGACTTTTTGATCATCGTCCAAATTCATACTGGAGGCTTGATAAGTGATCAGTATGTTGGATCAGTAACAATTTTTGTGAAATTCGTAAATTGAAATTTCGGCTTCCCATATAAATTCAGTTCCAGTCCCGAGTGAATCACTATGGGGAGTCGAAATTTCATTTTACGAATTTCACCAAAATTGTTATTGCTCCATGATACTGATCACTTACCAAGCCACCAGTATGAATTTGGACGATGGTCAAAAAGTCACCTTGTATATTATAAGTAGGTTGACTTAATAAAAAACCAACAAAACAAATGTATTTTTTTTCATTATAAGGAGAGACCTAATTTCTTCCAAATCTAACCCTCTGGCGTTGTTCATGTTTTAGGGTCAGGTTGATCCTTAATTAAGAGTGATCATTTCTTATTGTCACAAAACAGTAAATAGGGCCTGCATAAATGATATTATTTTGAAGATATAATGATAAGAAGTTCAAGATTCTTAGAAAGCCAGGCAAATAGCCGTTACAAAACATTCTCAGTATTCTGTAAATACTGTAACGAATCTTCAAAGTTGCGTGTTGCAAGCAACCTAAAATGTTTAAATCACCGATTTTCGAAAATTATTTGTTGTTACCGTTTGTAAAATTGTAAAAATTTCTATAAAAATCTAACGTTGATATTTTTTATTTCATAGTAGCCTCGAAGGTAAATACAATACCTATATATCTGCGAGAATATTGTCAGTTGCGTAAAGTTTTCCACCGTTCGTCCTTTGAAAACAATGTCCACTTATTAGCTGATATATTAACATTGCTGCGAAGTCACGTTTTCAGTATACATAGCTCGAAAGGTTAACTGTGTAACCTACATAGTTTTTATCAAAATACTATGAAGGTACAGCCAATGAGAATGAACGATTAGGTCAAATAAAGACCAGCCAGGTGCGAGTCGGACTCGCGCACGAAGTGTCCGTACCGTTATCTATAAAAACGGCAAAAAATATATGTCTTTTGTATGGGAGCCCCCTTGAATATTTATTTTATTATATTTTTTAGTATTTGTTGTTATATCGGCAACAAAATACATCATCTGTGAGAATTTCAACCGTCTAACTATCACGGTTCATGAGATACAGCTTGGTGACAGACAGAGCCTTAGTAATAGGGTCCCGTTGGTTACTCTTTGGGTACAGAACCCTAAAAACCATAACAATGTCGAGGAATTATATATTACTAGCGGACGCCCCGCGGCGTTCCCCGCGTGGATCCCGTTTTTCCCGATCCAGGGGGAATTCCGAAAAATCCGCCCTTATTGCTCGTCTTCATTAAAAAGGGAACCGCTTTGCAATATTTCAGCTTTCTTGGCCCAAGGGTGATATGCGATGAGTGAGTCAGGACTTCTCTTTTTAACCGACTTCAAAAAGGAGACGGTTCTCAATTCGACTGTATGTTTTTTTTTTTTTTGGCGTTGTTACTCCATAACTCCGTCATTTCTGAACCGATTTGAACAATTCTTTTTTTGTTTGAAAGAGTGTACTTCCAGGTAGGTCCGATTTTGGGTTTGGTCATGATCTGATGAAGGTCTTCAGAGATAGGCAGTGGAACTCCTCAGAAAATGACAGCATACCTCTCGAAATTGAGGTAATCGCTTTGTACCTGGGTGCTGATTACAAGGTATTACTTGAAAATCATCATTCTTCCACCTGACCTTCGATCCTGGCTTCATCACCATATTCACCATAGAACTCCTCAACGGATCAGAGCACATAACTCGAGATTGCGGCAATCACTGCGTTAGGGTGCTAATTCAAGGGTATTACTTGGAGATTACCAGAATACCCACCTGACCTTCAATCTTGGCTTCATCACCGTAGAACTCTTTAACATAACTCGAGATTGATAGCAGGAAGCTACTCAAACATAGCTACTTATACTCACTTGAACTTCGTTTCATATTAAAACCACGTTTGCAAGAACTACCCATATTTCACAATTTAACCCAGCAACACTAAAAAATGTGAAATAAAATAAACTTTTAACAAAAAAATAGCAACCGACTTCAATAGTAACAGCAGTCATTCGCTAAAAAGTTAATAATAATTCTATAAAGACCGATGGTACCGAAGCAACACTTTTGCTGACTTCTTTCTTCCTGAAACATTATGTTATCTAGAAGTCGGCGTATTTCCTACGATATAGCAACATAAAAACCAATATAAGAACGCCGACTTCTAGATAACATAACGTTTCAGGAAGAAAGAAGTCGGCAAAAGTGTTGCTTCGGTACCATCGGTCTTTATAGAATTATTATTAACTTTTTAGTGAATGACTGCTGTTACTATTGAAGTCGGTTGCTATTTTTTTGTTAAAAGTTTATTATATGTATATGTCACAGTCAAAAGTCATAACTGGTCAAAACTACTTTAGACTGCGAAAATGAGTCAGTCAAAACTAGTTTTGACTAAGAACGTAGTGTTGACTGATATTCGCAGGCAAAATTAGTTTTTCGGATGTCCTGCAGCGCAGAAGAGAGCCAGTAGGTTAGGTTAGAAGGTTAGGTATGGCAAGTCGCGGAACGCAGTTCCGCGACCGCCATACCTGACCTTCGTGGTTATTTTTTTATGACAACCCAGAAATACTTTTTAATCAAAATTAGTTAGTTCAGACCAACTTAGTCAAAACTAGTTTTGACTGATTTTTGCAGTCAAAACTATTTTGACCGGCTATGAGTTTTGACTGCAACATATATTTGGGTGGCGCAAAAGTAATGTCATAATTTGAATTGGCTGCCATTTTGTTATAAATGAAAAAAAAAGAGCTCTGTTTTCATAAAAAGTTTATTTGAAAGTGTAAAATTGATGACATTACTTGGAAAAAATTATATCGCTCAAATGGCCACCTCCCGAGTAGATGCATTTTACGGCATTTTGAATTGTTCCTCGCAAAACATCTGGCCATCTGGCACCAAATTGGCAATTTCTTTTTCAACTTTATCTTTCAAGACTTGCATACAAGGTTCGTGGTTTGTTGTGGAAAACGCGAGATTTTAAAAATCCTCAAATGAAGAAGTCTGTTGCTGTCAGATCTGGCGATCTGGACGGCCAGTTCAAATCTCCAAAACGAGAGATTAAAATTTGTCAAATAAGCAGTAACAATAATTCCACGTTCTTGAGTAATGTATCGCTGCATGCCTTGCTGGCAACTAATTCTCTATACAGTGTGTCCCTCGTACAAGTGCACATCCGAAAAGGGGTGAAACTAGACCTCATTTTATCGACACAAAAATGTTTTTTTTTTTTTTAGAAAATATTTGTTTTAAAATTTACGTTTTAAATTTTTTTTTCCTACCATGGAGACTATGTATAAAATATGTCATAACTTTTGATCAATCGCGAGTAATGCAATGAAATAAAACTGTTATAATCCTTAAGAATAGACGTTGCATACCCAATTAAAAACAAAACATAATCAACTACCATTACCATAAAAATAATATCCTAAAAGATTATTTCTTTAATTTTTCCGTCTTTTTTTTCAGTAATAGTCAATTTTTTCAAAATAATGTCCCCGTTTCACTATACTTTTATTCCTATTTATCATTGCCTATTCCATTATCTTTCTAACAAAAAAAAATACAACGTTCTATCATAAATACAAAATTTTCTACGAGCGGTTAACCAAAGGCACTGCGCTCGCGTCCCATACAAAGATACCCAGTATTTTTTAAAGATTAAAAAAAAATTCAAAGAAATTTTTTTTCTTTGTTTTTGTCTATATATTTAGATCTAGTTTCACCCACTTTCGGATGTGCACTTGTACGAGGGACACACTGTATATCTACATTATAATTGTCAAAGCACAGTGACATTTGGCGCCATCTGCAAAAATGGCAGCCAATTCAAACTATGACATTACTTTTGCGCCAACTTGTATAATTAGGGGTGATAATTTGCATGCAGATCCCGGAAACTCTTTTTAAATTTTTGGTCCGAAATTGTATACGTTTGCATGATATAAACGACTATGCAGAGGGTGCCTTCCAGAGGACGAGACAGTGGAACATGTGCTTGTCCACTGCTCTGCAACCGAGGATATGAGACGAAAAGCAGGGATCGCGACGAGCTCCAACTTCCCTTCACTGGATCAGTTTATGTATTAGAATACTGAAGCTGTTAGACTCTACTTTAAGGAGCACTTAATTGAGCTCTTTGAGCAGCCAGGGCTGACTGACCGGGGGAAGTACTCAATATTCACGATTGCGGAGAATCAGTGCAGGACTCATCGCCCCCGCCACCAATTTAGAATTTAGAATAAACCCGGGACCTCTCGCTACTTTTCTTCTGTGTTTTTATACAGCAATGATATAATGATAAATGGAATGGTTAATTTGCGGTCTGGCCGGCCACTTGATCACGTTTTAGTTCAGAGCCAATTTTCAACATACATACATATACTCACGCTTGTCTCCCAGAGGGGTAGGTAGAGACTACAGATTTCCATCTGCTACGATTCAGACACATCTTTTTCGACTCTTCCACATCCATCAATATAGTCATACAAGCTTTTCTATTTCGGATTCCAATTTTCAACTACATCAAAAATGCGCTGCCGCCGCCAGGTGTTCCATTACCTGACTTTGTGTGTCAACAAGGTATTCATTATTTATTATCATCCCATAAATTACCTATATTCATATTCACTAGATCTTTAGTAGAATATTATCTCTGATGGCATTATCATAGTCGAGCAGCAAACAAAAGTTCATATGAAATAATTATTCATACGAATTACTTAGCAGAATTATTACAAGATTGAAATAACAATGACAAAGAGAAGAATTACTCCAAACCTCCCCTTATAAATGTTAATTAATAAATAAAAGAGGGACGTTTAGACAATAAACGATGATATAGTTGTAAGAGATGATCCTGAATTCCTGAGACACATTCCGACACGCAATATTCTTTGCCACATTCTTTTGACCACTTTTCAAATTCAAATTCAAATCATTTATTGCAATGTCACAAGTTTTAGAGGATCTTACATAACTAGAAAAGTACAGGTGACGCCCTGTAGGGGCATAGCAATCATGAGAGGGCAACTGACATAATATTAAAGATCATTCTTAGCTAGGTTAATATAGTATAATAGTTTAGTTAAGCCTATGTTAAATTTGTTAGTGTTGTTATATATTATTCCATTTTAATTAATTGTTCACAATAATATTACGATTTATTACAAATGTATTCAGTCATTAGAAGAGCTATTTAAATATTGATTTTGTATCGTCATTAAAATATTCAAATAAATTGAATAGCATTTCTGTATGAGGAATTTTTTTAGGTTACTTCTAAACAAAGAGTTTTTTTCTATATTTTTTAGGTAATTTGGCAAATGAATATAAATTTTAATCAGCGTGTGATGGGGCTGGTTGACACTAGTTTCATGGTTGTTAGTGGTATATTTTTCCTGACTCATGAATAAAAATATATTTACTCTTTTTGAGCTTTATTTATTTGGGATACAGGTACAAATTTTAAAAATCAATAGAACTTATTTAAACTCGATAAATTTGGGCCGATGATATGGGGCCGTTATCAGTCAATTTTTTCGTATTTTTTCCTGAATTATATGTACCACATTGGAAATTATATTCGAAGAAATCATAATAGTATTTTGTCCAACTGTAACATAATTTGAGACATTAGGACACGAGTGCTTATTTATGAAAAGAAACGAGGTGAGTTTCGTAATAATTTTGCACGAGTGTCCCAATGTCTAATTATGTTCAGTTACACACAATACTTTATCATCAAAAATATTGTCTTTATTTATAATATTTTCAAACTAATAATTTTACGAAAAATAAAAAGAACATTCGTTCATGAACATCGGGTGCGTCGTCTCGGTAATGCGAGCTAATAAGTGTAAAGGGGGCGTGGCTTAAGAAATAAGGTCGGGACTTATTTCTCATCTCTGTTGTTGATTGGGTCTCTAGCGTTTTACAATAAATTGGGCTAATCGCAGCGCAGAATCGCGGTGTTATAATGTAATATTATAAATTTATAACATCGGATAAAGAATTTAGGTACTGATAAAACTTCTGTATAAATTGCAATTCTGTGAGAAAAACAAATACTTAGGCATTTTAAAATTAATTTTCGTATAACACATCTAAATCTTTAGGCGTACGAAAACAGTTTTACCATAAATGGCAAATAAGTAGATCAAATAACTTGATTAGAAGACGTTTAGAAGTCGTTTAGAAGACGTTTCGTAAATCGGTATCGCGTGCTTCCACTAATGTAGCGATATAACGAGACTGCTCGTGGATAGGGGATAATTATGGTAACGGTCAACGATTCTAGTTAACCCAACCAGTTGATCTTTCACATAAATTATAGTCTTCTAGGGTTGTTTGCACCTGGTCGTTTTAATTTACTTTCAGATTCATAGAGTGCTGTGTGATTTTTCGAAAGGATAACAGACTACACGCTTTGCTTAGACAGATGTCTTATTAGGTTAAGGCGAATGGATACCTGTCTTTGAAGGCCTACTCCTCCCACACGGGTGGTCCAAAAACTTTCATAAAAATATATAATAGGCATTATAGAGTTAAAAATAAATTTTAAGTTTCATAAACTGTTTTCCTATTGTATGTTTTGACAAAAAAAATCGAAATTCATCGAAAGTTTCACATGATTAACACAAGAATTCACTCCTCCCAAACGCCTTAAGCGATTTTAATTATTACTTCACCAAATTATAGGAAATTTTTAGATCTAAAAATTTAAGTTCAAATTTTTTTTTCCGTTCATGGCGTCCATGTGAAAAGTATTATTTTCTCCTATTTTGCGCTAGCCGGAGACGCAGTTGTTGTCGTAACAGCCACTATTCAAGGCACGCTGAAATGAACATTATTTCAATGTCATTTCCGTTGATATTTGTACCGACACACATCGAGTTGCTTATTTAGCGTGGTCATACGCCTTAAGGAAGTAGGAGCGTTTTATGATTTTGATGATGAACAATCAATGTAAAATTATATGCATTGCTTATATATACTAGATGTTTATGTAATGATGTACTTAAAAAGTCAGATTGAGTACCTCATTTTGCATCAATCAGAACTGAACTCTATGACGTTAACTTCGCTCTGAGCCGTGCCTGTTACTACCTCCAAGAAACACGCGCTCACGAAAATTCATGTTTTTTTTTCTATCGAGCGAACTTGAAGTTTTTTTTTCTAAGATCTATATTATTTTTATAAAACCGATTGACCAAGTTACACAATGTCAAATGGTCATTTGAAATGTAGCATTTGACATTATATGAACCCCTAAGAGCTTATTTTAGATTTATAAACGATAATATGCCAAGGATAAAAGTACTTTGCTCGTTTTTTTTTACTAACGGTGAACAAACGATCTCACTAAGAAAGTTCAGAGATCAGGAATCAGATCAAGGACACCAGATAATTTCTTAAAATAAACTAAATAATTAAGTTTACATTCTGTAGACGGTATAACAGAAAGGAGAGCTCAAATCTTCCAATATCAATAGGTAAATAATATTAGGTTATTTGACTGAGAAGAGTTCTTGATTATAGTAATAGAGTAAGAGATGGCACAGACGTGGAACATGACACTCATGTGAGTGTAATGTGTGTGCTCGAGCTAAGTGCATGGCTGAAGGCGTTGCAAGTTGCAATCCATCCCGGGACGCCTCTTCCGCGTTGCTCTGTGATGCGCGCGCGCATCTGCCGGAGGGTGGATTGCAAGATTTACGTAACCTCAGGTTTAGATCCTTTGATGTCATACTAGATCTATAGGAAAGTTTCTTGGAAATAAATTGGGATAATTCACTAGTCTTACTATTAGGAACATTTTCCAGTTCCAATACATGTTAAGCAACAGAAAATATGTTTTTTCAATGCATGTGCTCGTAAAGGCCCACTTTTTATGCATCAAAACCGAACAGAAAGTCGATTATTTTGCCCTAGGGCTTTATTATTATAATTTTTTTAATTAATTTACAATGGTTGACTAACCTGCAGCCTTTCCTGTTTACCATAGATGTTATACTTTATTTTTCCACTGTTTAACGGCTCTGGATACAGTCCTTTTGAGCCAATCATAATTTAAAGTTCACAAGATTATATTTGTTTTCATTTCCTCACACTATGCATTGAAAAACGTAGTATGATACACGGGCGTAAAAGCAATAAATTACTCGGTTACGTTTAAAGCACTCGCTACGTTCGTGTTTTAAATCGTCCTCGTAATTTATTCCTTTGCGCCCTTGTAGCATAAACTACTATTTTTCGTATTTGAAAGTCTTCGTTGGGGTTGCTTTTGTCGTCTTCTCACCATATAATATTCATACATATTTATAGAATTAAAAATATGATATCGGTATGTCGGCTTCTACAAACATATTTGCGTATACTCAGTGACGTGTCTCCCAAAGGGTTAGGCAAAGACCACAGATGTTCATGAGCTACGATCTATACACACCTCTTCTGCTTATACCACCTTAATCGCTTCTAGGATTGGATTTACAGGGACCCTGCTTAACTTACGATTAAACTGGTAGTGCATTCAGCTGCAAAGTACCGTTGTAACTAGCCATTACTAGAGAAGTACAAGGTTCGGTTAAAGTTAATATTACCTAGATAAGAACTGACAAGTTTTAATTAGCGGTAAATCAGCCTGTAACTGACCACAAGGGTGGCTGATTAAATCTTACTGAACCGAGTTTAATTTTAACATCACCATCATCTCGGCACGTGATAGAACTTGTGCTGTTAAAGGTTTTCTGGTTTTGGTTACATGGTTCTATTTCTCTATCTATACCTATATAGGGTTTTTATACATTTAGAATTCAATTATTTAAGTTACTCGATGACTGAAATGAAAAATAGGTGGCTGTTAAATGAATTACCTTTATGCAAGCAGCTGTGATGCAAGACCTTTGAAAGCAATTTTATTTTTACACACTCAAAGGGACCGGTTGCCCTACCTACACTGCACGAGGTAAGTGCAGCATTATCAATCAAAACGGTGCACGGCGTCCTCTTAATAAATTTAAAGCGGACACTCGACTACATGCCCCTTAATTATTTCAGAAAACGAACGCTTTTAAATGACAAGGAGAAAGTAACCGTTGAGCCCTTTATCTGATCGCGAAGCGGGTATTTCGTAATATAATCCTTGGAGACTGTTGGATTACTTCGTATTTAAATGAGCACCAGCTTGTGTTTCGGAATTTCGTAATTTATTTGTCTTGTTCGAGGTATGTAGCCCGTGCGATAAGTTGATGCTCCAAGTTGAGGGGCTCCACAATGCTGTATGTATGCTAAACATCAGTTTTGTGTTGGATTCAGTTAAATTTGAAATATATATGGCGTATTTTCTGACTCACGACAATTATTAATTACGCTACATAATACTTTAAATCTTCTATTAATTATTTTAAAAAAGAATGAATTTCACGAAAAAAGCGATTCAGTTCCCTTATTTCAAAACCGATTGAAACGAAACCAACACACGCAGATACTAACTAGATAAAACCATTTTTAATTCATAAAGAAATTATAGTTAAGGCGTATGACCACGCTAAATAAGCAACTCGATGTGTGTCGGAACAAAAATCAACGGAAACGACATTGAAATAATGTTCATTTCAGCTTGCCTTGAAAAGTAGCTGTTACGACAACCACTGCGTCTCCGGCTAGCGCAAAATAGGAGAAAATAATACTTTTCACATGGACGCCATGAACGGAAAAAAATGTTGAACTTAAATTTTTTAGATCTAAAAATATCCTATAATTTGGTGAAATAATAATTAAAATCGCTTTAGGCGTTTGGAAGGAGTAAGAGATTTCTTGTGTTAATCATGTGAAACTTTCGATGACTTTCAATTTTTTTTTTTTTTAAATTTACAATAGAAAAACAATTTTTGAAACTTAAAATTTATTTTTGACTATCATGCCTGTCATATATTTTTATGAAAGTTTTTGGACCACCCCTGTGGGGGGAGTAGGCCTTCAAAGACAGGTCAAAATTGCAGTTGGCGTATCCATTCGCCTGCGATTTCAAAATAACTGAAGTTTTGCGTGCGTAGCATCTGATTAGAGCAGGATAGACAGTTAAAAAACAAAAGCGTTAGAGTAGGACCGGATTTTAGCATTGTGCAGCCCCTTAAGGGACAGGCGATGTGTGAATGGTTGGAATATTTTCTGCGTAATAACTTTTTATATACTGTAGGGTCGGAGCAACATCAGAACTTAGAAACCGAGGCCAAACTTACAACATACATATTTGATTTGGGAATATGCAAGTGAATACAACCCGAAACCGATATTTCGTAGACCTTTAAGGCGCTACGGAAAAAGAATCGACACTTTTAGAACTTGCATATCTACTTCAGTGAAGAAGGTATTATTTTTATTAAATAGTTTATTATTTTTGGAATCTTTTTCTAGGGATCCGCTTAAACAGAAACGCGATTGGAGAAATTCGGCTCGATACAAATATTCATTGAAATTAGGTCTTTCTCGACACCAATTCTAGTGGTTTTACATTTTGGAATGACATATGGACTGCAATTATATTTTATTAGATGAGTTGTAACAGTATCTAGGAACACGTTAAACGAAATTTTGATAGCAACTTTAGTACATTTTATATTAATTATTTTATATTAATGAAAAACCGACTTTTTGCTACTTTTCCTCGAATACGTCCCTCTCGCACTGAGGATTTTTTCGCATATGGAGTAAAAGGGACGCTAAAACTTTTACATATCTCCTTAACCGGGGAATAGCAAAATATTGATTAAAAACGTGACGATTCGTTGGAATTCCTCCGATGCCCATGAAGGGTTAGCATGCGCTCACCCTTGAAAAAGACATCACTTTAATTAACGGCACCTTTCGATACAGCACCGCTGTCAGTCGGCACTTTCAACTGAGTTTTTCTAATTACAGTCGCGTTCCTTCAAGTGCGCTGGCGATTGTAATTGTAATTACAACAATTTTCCCGCACTCGCTAGTCATTCGTTAATTGATAATTGTATCTGTATTCAAGTAAGCCCTGCCAGCGCTATACATGTTTGTAATAAATGTAGGGAATATATACGTGTCATTAAACATATTTTCTGACCCTATGTATCGTATTAAATATATAAGTAACTATTTCCTTACTCTTAGTTTATTTAGGTTAAGCTCTACTCTGTGATTTATTTAAATTTATATTAAAGCCAATTCTGAAGGCTTTAATTTTAGTTTTAGTGCTGTCAAAGCTTAAAATTTTCCAAAGAAATTTAGCTTCTAATCCTAACTATTGAGGACTATTTTGTAACGAAGAAAATTAAGTTTTGACAGCACTAAAACTAAAATTAAAGCCTTCAGAATCGGCTATATTTTATGTTAGTTTAATTTAAGTGTGTAGGCTTTATATTATTATGTACCTAGCAAGTAAGTGTTTTGGACCCCTGTTTGTAGACTTACTTTGTTTATAAATAAATGATTCTATGATTAAGATTATGTTTTTTTATTTTGCGAAATCCATCGCTATGAACACTCTAAATATTATTAGAGTGCATTACAAACTAGAAAATATCAATCAGAAACAAATCCAAAGACAAGAATTTGAAAAAATTCCCCGGGCCAGGATTCGAACCTCGGTCTAGGTAGGAACCTCCGTGGCGCAATTGGTAGCGCGCTTGTCTTGATAACAAGAGGTATCCTGGCCCGGGGATTTTTTTCAAATTCTTGTCTTTGGATTTGTTTCTGATTGATATTTTCTAGTTTGTAATGCACTCTAATAATATTTAGATTCTATGATTGTGTCTAAAATAATAAAGACATATCAATTAACAGAGTTTGCGAATCAAAGATTTTAAGTTCATAATTAGCGAAAACAATGGTAACTGGATACTACTTACATATTGAAGTGGAAGATGGGACTGCTCAGTTAGAACCGGAAAATTTTAGGAAGTTGAAAGAGGATGGCATATCCTAGCAACCTTTTTATTACCCGTCCAGCACAATAAGTCTAATGGCAAAGACCTTATTTGCTTTTCATAAAGGCGATTATAATGTTTGCTCTTTGGCTTCTTGTTCTTGGACGCGTAATACCAGTGATCACGGAGCGAAGCAACAAATTGTTGTGTTTTTAGCTAATACTGAAATATTTTGTAGGGAAAAACATTGGATTTAGGTAACATCCCTTCATATTTCTATTGCCTATTTTATAAAAAAAAATCAAGTTCATCTCCTAACTGCGTTTTTGAAACGAATGTTTGAAAACCAAAAAAAAGAGGGTGGAAATGTTTTTTTTTGACAAAAGTATAAATCTTAATACATTGTTTATAGGTGGAACCCCTAGATAAAAGATGGATAAATCAAATATATATTTTTCAATGCATGTGCTCGTAAAGGCCCACTTTTTTTGCATCAAAACCGAACAAAAAGTCGATTATTTTGCCCTAGGGCTTTATTACAATTTTTTTTTTATTTATTTACAATGGTTGGCTAACCTGCAGACTTTCCTGTGTACCATAGATGTTATACTTTTTTTTACACTGTTTAACGGCTCTGGATACAGTCTTTTTGAGCCAATTATAATTTAAAGTCCACAAGATTATATTTGTTTTAATTTCCTCACACTATGCATTGAAAAACGTAGTATGATACACGGGCGTAAAAGCAATAAATTACTCGGTTACGTTTAAAACTTGCGCCCTTCTAGCATAAACTACTATTCTTCAATATGAGGAGAGACCTAGTTTCTTGCAATGAACCGTTGAAAACCTGGTGTTGTTAATGTTCTAGAGACTGCAAAATTTATTCAGTTTTGGCACATTAGTATACGCAGAAACAGAGCTTCTTTTGAGGATCACGAAATTCAAGAATACAACTTTCTTTCTGTTACTTAGTTACGAATATATCAGATTAGGGATTAAATTATTATTACATACGGCTTGAACACTCACGTGTGATTGTTGTTGACTATATGCCAACCGTTTCACCGATACAATTTCGGCATTATCAAGGCGAGTGTCGTTCTTAGGACGACAACGGACGCGGCGTTCACCGTCGTCATCAAACGGGCACTGTGGGGATTGTTTGAAATCCCCACATGGCAACACATTTCCAAGTAGACACAAGTGTTCGCGTGTCGTCTAACTAATGAATAAGTCATGCTATCTGTGAGTTAGCTCAGGAGTTATTAGCAAACAGTTCTTTATCGATTTCATTATATCATATTATTGCATTTTATCATTGATTTAAAAATGTGCATTAAATTCGTGTTTTACTTTATTTTTTATTAATTAATTAAATTAAATGAAAGCAGCAGTAGCTCAGGGTTAAATGCTGGCCTCTCAATCTTGAGATCCAAGTTCGATCCCCAGTCGAGCATGCACCAATAAGTTTTTCGGAATTTATGCGCGTAGTATTTGTTCTCAATTACCACTTGCTTAACTGTGAAGAAAAACATCGTAAGGAAACCTGCATGCCCTAAAAAGCGTGTATTTCTGCCCGAAGAACGGCGATAGGGTTCACCATTTTGGTTGGGACGTAATAATCGTCGGAGAAACGCGGGTGTACCGAGTGTGGACTGTGACTTGCATTTCACAGTTCACACTCGGAAAACCTCTGACACCCCCTTGGGGAGTCATGTCGTGACGATATATATTTATATATTTTATTAATTATTTATTTATTAAATATATTGGCTATGAATCATTTTATATGCTTATTTTATAAAAATAGGCTCAATGTTGATGAAACTATATGAAATTGAAATAATATTACTACGACATTATCGAGGCAATCACATTGTGATGTTTCTACTAGGTTATTAAGGCGCTACGGAAAAAAAATCGACACTTTAAGGACTTGCATATCTACTTCAGTAAATAATGTATTATTTTGATAAAATAGTATATTATTTTTGGATTCTTTTTTTAGGGATCTGTTAAAACAGAAACGCGATTGGAGAAATTCGGCTCGATAGAAATATAGATTGAAATTAAGTCCTTTTCGACACCAATTCTCCTGGTTTGACAATTTAGAATGACATATAGACTGCAACTATATTTTATTAGGTGGGTTTTAACAGTATCTAGGACCTGCCCCCCTATTCTGTATCTTTAGTTGCCAACTGCACGAGGTGCCTATCATCAAAAACATAGCTAAAAACTGAAATTTCAAAATTGCCTTTAGTGGGTATTGAACTATTAACAATCTGTGTCGTCACTTCAAGTGCGAAAATATCCTGAGGACATCGGAATTCGATAGTATATCTATGTTTTTGATGATAGACACCCAGTCCAGAAGGCAACTAGAGATACACAATAGGCCCGCTGGTTAAACGAAATTTTGATAGCAACTTTAGTTCATTTTTTATTAATATAAAACCGACTTTTTGCTACTTTTCCACGAATCCGTCCTTGTCACACTGAGGATTTTTTCGCATATAGAGTAACAGGGACTATCCAGGCCTCGTAGTACAGTGTTTAATCGCGCGCGACGCAATCGCCACTTAGTTGAATCACAAGTGCGAGGAGAGTGACACGATGTTTTGATTAAACAGTATGCCGCGCTCCTCTCACTTGTGATTCAACTAAGCTGCGTCGCGTATGCTACCGGGCCTGGACTCTTTATAGCCTTAAAACTTGTTTTTTAATTTTACCACCTGTCTACGAAGTATAACTATGTAACTATTTATTATTATTATTAAGCAAAATATAAATTTTAGGTTAAGCTATTTCTAGTAGATAAATAAATTATTTTGATTTGATTTAGTTTGAATGCGTTCTTCGGATCCTCTTACCTACGAGTATACATACTCGAATATATATATATATATAAAATATATATATATATATATATTTTAAATTTGGAATTTGAAACACGTAGAACATGTCCATATGAGGATTGTGCAATTCAGCTGATCGGAGCAATTTGTATGGGAGGAAGTGAAAAAAAGTTACGAATTTCGCTTAGCTGTGGCGTCCATTGAATACAATAAAAAATATGAAAAAATTTAAATAACACTTTGAAAAAAAAAAATTTGTATGAAAATATTCACTCTAGGGTAGGCAGTGCCTACCCTGGCGTCATACAAACATTTTTTTTCAAAGTGTTATATAATATTTTTCATATCTTTTAATTGTCAAACTTGACCTTCTGATTGCTTTTCCGAAAAAAAAGTTCAATGCACGCCAATGCAAACAGTTGTTCATATAGACTAGTACTACCTATGTTTTGAGTTTCGCCAACTAATATTATTTAACCTTATATATATAGTCAATAGTTATTATTTTAAACATATATAGGTGGGTACTTACCACTGTACCACTTCTTACTAATTTAATTACTAATTCTGTAATCATTCTCGTGTACATTACCTGAAAAAGATAAGAAGATATGTTAAGTAGGTAAGATTTTATCACACTTTATCATTAGATTAATTCTTGGATTTTCAGAGTGCAATGAGAACTGTTATCATTACTTTTAACCGACTTCAAAAAAGGAGCTCTCAATTCGACAGTTTTTTGTATGTTACTCCGTCATTTCTGAACCAATTTGATTGATTCTGTTTTTGTTTGGAAGAGTGTGCTTCCAGGTATGTCCCGTTTTAAGATTGACCATGATCTGATGAAGGTTTTCAGAGTGTGGCAGTGGAACTCCTCAGGAAATGACAGCATACCACTCGAGGTTGAAGGAATGCTTTGTGATAAGATGCTAATTGTAGGGTATCACTTGGAAATTGTCATTTCTCCACCTGATCCTGGTCTCATTACCATAGAACTCCTCAACGGATGACAGCACTTAACTTGAGATTACGGCAATCCGTTTGTGTTAGGGTGCTGATTACAGGGCATTATTTCAAAATATATACTTCAAAATAAACTAAGGTAATTTTTAAGGTAATATTTCACTATTTAACCCAATAATACTAAAAAATGTGAAATAAAATGAACTTTAAATGCATCTGCAGTCATTCATTAAAAGTTAACACTTTTGTCGACTTCTTTCTTCCTGATCCATGATGAAACATATTATGTTATCTATGGGGTATTCCCTATGATATAAAAACGAATAGGAGGGCGCAGACTTCTAGAGAACATAATATATGTTTCAGGAAGAAAGAAGTCAGCAAAAGTATTATTTCGGCACCATTGGTAAGTACAATTATTTTAGACATTTATAGTAGGAAGTAATGAGAAACAATACCCAATGATTATTTTTGAGAAATTCTTTAACTTTAAAGTGATTCACTTTCCGTCAAGCCTGAAACTTTTCAGATTTGTACAATATTAATCATCAGATCACAGCACCGCTTACATTAATTTCACAGCCGTCAAACAGATGAAGTGATTCAAATGAATGAATGGATGAGTAATAAACTGCATTATTTCGTCCATCAGCGACCATTCAATCATTCGTGCCGATGCGTGCAACAAGTGACATCATTATGTCATGATCCCATCATGATTGTGTTATTTGATATTTTGTAAACTGATCCATCGTTAATTAAACCATTAATCTGCAGGACTACCATGAGCTTTGCACTCGGTATATACGTCAGCGACTGCTTAAAATATTTTGTATGAGATATTCTGGTTTCTCTCGTGGCGCTGCCGCGCTAAACAATTTCTCATATAAATATTTTTCGCAGTCGTTATAGGCACAGTATAAGTCAAAATGCAGTTTTCGTAGACAACTTTATTGGTATTAATCTCAGAATAAGGAATACAAATAGAAGCCTGGCTAAAATAAGAACTGGGCATTAGCCATTGTACTCATCTAACGTAAATTACTCCTGTGTACGAGTGAATGAAACACCGGACCGCACTTACTTTATATTTTTTCCTGGTGTGTCACTAGATTGAACCAAGCAAATGTCAGTTGGATGTAATTTGGATGTATTTTAAAAATTATAATACCATCAAATTAAATACGTCTCATCATTGTATCGTTTTGTTGTAATATCGTTCGTTGCGTGCATCACATCTTAATTTGGTGGCATCGAAATGTCTAATACATTTTGCAAAAGTTTACAGCTTCACCGAGAGAAATTAAATATTTTGGTGCTCTTCCTCTCAAAATTCGTGAAAGTGTGATTTATTATTGTTTGTGTTGATTGTTTTTTTAACATTGTAATAAAATGTCTTGTGCGATTGAAGGCTGTAAATCGCATACAAGAAGAAAAGAAAACAACAATGAAGCAATATCATTTCACCAGTGAGTTCTGATAGTTTTTATGTTAATAAGTTGCAGGATCATACCTAAAACTCAGTAACAATAATAGTAGTTCTTGTACATCATACTCGTGTTCAATTCTACACCGATATTTGCCTGTTTTATATACATTTTCTGCCGACTATTAGAGGTTATGTTTTTTTGCATAGTGATGTACTAAAGTCCGTGTGGCAAACTATCGAACATTGGTTCCTGCGGCAGCCGTGCATAAAGGATAATACCGCAGATTAATTGCAGTGCGAGTTAAAAGAAAAATAATGCCGAATAAATATCGCTATATTTTTTGTTACAGATTTCCAAAAAGGGAAGAATTAAAAAGTGAATGGCTTAGACGAATAATTAGACCAAATTGGGCAATTAAAAAAAACAGTCATATTTGTTCGAAACACTTTACGCCGGATTCTTTTGGACCAAACGAAAATTTAAAATGGAGACGGTTAAAAGCAGATGCTTTACCGACGTTGTATTTACCAGATACAGACACATTGGTAACCTTTAAATAATTATGTATAATTGCATTATCAATCTTGTTTGTAGGTACGTGCTTGTACTATACTATAGTATATTAACTCGATAATTTTTCAATTTTAGGCAACAGAACCAGTACCTATGGATGTCTGTGGTGTAGAAAAGTGCATTCTTCTATGTTCGCAAATCGTTCTGAAAGGCCTGTTCAGAACTTGTACTTTACTTCCATGATCGACTTCACGAAAAAATTCCGCAGATAAAGACATTTTCGTACTTAGTGCGACGTAAAAAGTATCCATTTAAATAGTTTACGGTTGTATCTCTGATACAAGCTACAGCATTTTTTGTACCAGAAACGCACAATTTTGGACTTAACTTATGTACCTGCCTACGATATAGTAATTTGTACTTAATAAAAAATTATGCTAAACGAAAGATATCCTTTTATTAATTCCTTATTTACACAATTTAACATGTGTCCCACTGGGGTAGACAGAGACCACTTTGCTATTAATTCTCTTGGCTTCCTTCTAAAGCAAGAGGTTGTCACCAAAAAGGTCGGTGCCTCCTGCATTCTCTTTTTTTTCACAATTTGATACGATATAATGTGTGGTAAGCAGATTGGTCTTGGTTCATTTCGATTTGGTTTATTTATCGTAGTCAAAAATCGACATCGTTACATCACTAGCAAAGCAACGAACTAGTGACAACCTACCTAATTAAGAAAAAACTAATACATATCCATCTCTCTCTAACGCACTAGAATGTCGTAAGAAAATCAAGGATAGGTATCTTTCTCCGCGTATTATTTTAGCCAGGCTTCTATTTGTATTCCTTATTCTGAGGTATTAATATAGTAACAAAAAAAAAAATGCAAAATAACTGAAGTTTTGCGTGCGCAGCAGTTTATTAGAGCAGGGGATCTAAAAAGGTCAACTTGGGTGAATCATGAAATTATTTGAAAGTAGGATAGAGTCAAGAGTTTCTTCATGTGTGCAAAAGAGACGGCATTACAACTGAATTATAATATGATTCATCTAAAGCGGCTTTTTTAGAGGACCAGGATAGACAAATCAAAAATAAAAGCGTTGGTGCAAGACTGAAGCTTAGCTTGATACTGGTCCTTAACGTGGATCGAGTGCAAAACTCATGGTAGGTCTACTGTTAATATCAACCAACATTTATTTAAAATTATTATCTATGGCACGATGTTTTAAATATAATGATTAAAAAACTAAGACTAAACTAGAGTTGACCCTCGTAAATGTTTTAATAGTTTAATTTTAAATATTCCAAAACACCATTTACTTATTTACATATTGCTGTCAAGTTTATTTTTAAACTTTGACAATACAAATTGTTGTGATGCTGCGTAAGTGTGAAATTATTTATTATGTCATCTTAAGGCGCTTTATGCCGCGAAAGTGCTGCCACAATAAAAAAAAAAAATACTGACTAGAATTATTATTGAAAATTTGCGCAAGTAAATGTGTAGATATAGCAATGAAATATTTTTAAATAGCATCGTTTTCATAGACAACTTCTTTGATGACCTAAAATTTCAACTTTTGCTATCAACGGCCGCTTTTGGCATAAGTTAAAATTTTAGCTCATCAAAGACGTTGTCTATGAAAACTGTGTTATTTAAAAACAGTTCATTGCTATATCTACACATTTACTTGAGTAGATTTACTTTAATTTAAGTAATTTGCTGTATACACACATAACAATATTTTACTATGTATCCTGATTGTATTGCATGCTGTGTTCACCTTTAATTGTCTAGGCATATAACATAAAATGTATATTTAATTTTACAATGTATTTACTTATGTACTAGATGTTAGTGTTCCTAATAAATAAAAATCTAAAAATCTAAAATCTAGATTTTCAATAATTATTCTAGCAAGTTAGTAATGATTTTTTTTTTCTAAAGTGGCAGCACTTCTGCAGAATATACTTAGTGTCACTTTTATTACGTCATTTAATGACATCTTGTTAAGAACTTTACGTCATTTCTTGATCCACTGCCAGGGTCGACTATTAATTAAGTCTTAAATAGTATATAGCCCAAGTAGCACCCGAGCTCTATAAGTAGCCGTACAGAAGCCGGTGAGGCGTCATACATTACGGCATAGGCTCCATAGAAAGGCCCTACAGTGGTTCTACAAGCGGCTATAGCGCCGCTTTAACCCCAAAAGAGGCCCCTCTTTGTAGAGCTATCGGTCCTACAATCGCCCTACAGTGGCCGTAAAAGTGTGTTAGTACGACGATACAGAGGTTCTGCAAGAGCGATAGTATGTGCCAAGAGATCTAAAATAAGTTTTTGTAGCGCGACTATAGAGCTCTCAGCGTATTTCAGCGCGACTCTATCTCTGAAATACATTTCATGGCTCTGTATTGATTCTATAGAAGTGATATTATTTTTTAACAAAGTGGATCGTATTTACATGGTAAAGAAGTGACAGCACAACAGAAGATATTATAAAAATAAATACACAGCAAAGTTTTAATACTGTTTTTTTTTTATTTACGTGAAATCTTAGTGCCAGTATCATTTTATTGTAAAAATATGCATATATTTTAGCTAAAAAACTTACGCGCTCACAATATATGCAGTTTTTAATATAAAAAATAAATTTATATTTAGGGTTATAAACTATTTTTAATTTTTTTAAGATATTTCAGACCTATTAGTCGTTTTATTAGGGTCGTGGGTGAGAAATAGTGGTGTAAATTGCAGAATTCTTACATATTTATGATGTTAAAATGTTGCAATAACCATGAGGATAAGCATTAATCAAAATATTAATGGCGTTTTATTACAACAGCTCTCAGAGCTTAACTATGTCCGCTCTATCGTTTTAAACCGTACAAAGGTGCTAGTATTCGCTGTTGTAAACCTTTGGGTCCTACAGTTGGTGTATTGGCGCATACTTGTACTCTTTTGGACGTACACCAGCACTTTACGTCTCCTTTTAAGAGCCCAAGTGTATAAAAAGGACTACTATATATCCTATTATATTAACTTATTAGGAGTTCGTCGTTGAATTCTAAAAACACCTACAAATTGTTTTTTTACACTTTATCATTGCTTTTTGGTCCAACAGTTTCAGAGATAAGGACATAATTTTTTTTTGTATACCAATTCATTTCTCTAAAAACATTAAATAAATCAATTACAATCAGTTTCAGTTTTATTTTTTCCGAAGCCATGATCAATTTGATCTATCCAACACTAGAAAAACTATTGCAGAGACTAAAAACAATAAGTCAGGTACCTGTCAGTTATTTTGCACATTGCCATTATGAATATAACTCTATTCCAACTTTGCCTACAACAAGCATTTTTTCACCGGACGTATAATATCACATAACAAATATTTAAAAATGCTTGTACGTATATTTATTATGGACATTGTCTAGCTATTATGGATAATTACTATATTAGAATTTTGCCAACTACAATTTTTTTCCCCGAACATGTCACAGAGCAAGTATTAACAATACTCGTATGTACCTATATATTTAATAATACCTATGTATATCGCAACTCGTCCGCAATCATATTTTTTTGACAAGTTATCTATAAAATATAGAGCGTGCCACGCGAAAAAGCGCGTGACAAAAGCAACGAGAGGGATAAGGATTTACGCGGGGTGAAGAGCGTCAAATTTCGTCTTCTCACGAATTATCTCGCCTTAATCACTTCTGCCACAACTTCTTAAAAATCACAGTTAATATTGTCAGCTACAGCACTGCTACAGGATACACTATTGCTACTGGACTCAAAATTTTAAACGACAGAACCCTCACTGTTTTGTTTTTGGACTTGACTGTTCACTCCTTCAAATCTTTGGCCTTGACATTGAGCTGGATGATTATTAATTATATTTTAGTATTCTGTGCAAATTCTTTTCTTCACACTACCACATTTTTTTCCTGATTTTTATGAATTTTCCTCTCCATGGTAGATTCACTCTATACTTGAACAAAATGGCAGATTACAAGTGTTTTAATAACGATTATAACCGCTCTTGTTCTGCTTTGGCCGTTATAGTGACGATATAAATGTGTTTTCCTCTCTTTTTGCTGGATAAAACCTCTATGTCCAGCTATTTACCATATAGTTGCTGTAAAAGCAGCAAATATACAGGTTTTTACGCTACTATGGAGTTATATTACTCTATTGTAGATATAGCCCTACAAAGGCTCCAATAAACTCTATTTGAGAGCTGAAGGCTTTAAAATAATACTCTATATACCCTAAAGCGTTTTAAAAGAAGCTTATAACTCCATTCAAACACTTTTACCTATAAAAGATCTCTTTTAGATCACAGAGTGTTATAATAGGTATTTATAACACTGCTTTACTTCATAGGCCCGTGCAATAGCTGTGTAACACGCCTTTGTATCTCCTTGGGCATAAAAGTTACCTTTTTATGGCTACTGTACGACCTGCCTGTTGAAGAACTTTTAAATACGCTGCTTTACAGCTTAAGGATAACAATAAAGCCCTTGTACAGCTATTATACAGCATTCAGGCTGGCCAAAGGCTATTTAAGCAGCTTGTGTGTTAGTTGGGAGCATATTAAATTTCAAGAAACAAGTATCTCGTACTAGCATTTATACAGTGGCGTGCACAGAACTTTTTTCCGGAAAAGCAATCAGCAGGGAGTACGACAATAAAAAAAATATGAAAAAATTTAAATATCACTTTGAAAAAAAAAAAGTTTGTATGAAAATGTCCACTCTAGGGTAGGCAGCGCCTACCCTGGCGTCACACAAACTTTTTTTTTTCAAAGTGTTATTTAAATTTTTTCATATTTTTTTTATTGTCGTACTTGACCTTCTGATTGCTTTTCCGGAAAATAGTTCTGTGCACGCCACTGCATTTATAAATACATACATCGTCACGACATGAATCCTTGAGGGGTGTCGGAGGTGTTTCCGAGTACATTTATTATTTTTCAATGCAAGTGCTCGTAAAGGCCCACTTTTTATGCATCAAAACCGAACAGAAAGTCGATTATTTTGCCCTAGGGCTTTATTATTATTATTATTTTTTATTTATTTACGAGAAGTTGGCTAACCTGCAACCTTTCCTGTGTACCATAAATGTTATACTTTTTTTCCCACTGTTTAACGGCTCTGGATACAGTTCTTTTGAGCCAATCATAATTTAAAGTTCACAAGATTATATTTGTTTTATTTCCTCACACTATGCATTGAAAAACGTAGTATGATACACGGGCGTAAGAGCAATAAATTACTCGGTTACGTTTAAAACACTCGAGTGTTTTAAATCGTCCTCGTAATTTATTCCTTTTCGCCCTTGTAGAGTTGTAGCATAATCTACTATTATTACATATATTTTTATAAGATTAAATTTGACTTGTAAAAAGTGTATTATATGTTTATACCTACTTTGCAAAATAAACTATTTGAAATTGAATTTGAATTGAATTTGTGTGGAATGTGAAATGCAAGTCACAGTCCACACTCGTACACCTAATTTTCACCGACGATTATTTATCCCAGCGTAATGAGTGGTGAGCCCTGTCACCGTACTTCCGGCAAAAATTTTCGAAGCAAGCAGACCGAACCCAAAAGTGCCTCATCGGAATTTGAACCCGCGCCCTACGGATTGGTAGCCGAGTACTTGAACCACTTGACCAGAGAGACGGTCAATTATTAATATTAATAGAATTTATTATTATTATCAAATCATACCAGGAACAAGGATAAGTTTTCAATTTGTATGGATAGTGCACTTATTGCATCATCTGTCTAAATAATGCACCTCACACATGCGCGGGCGCATCTGGGGCGAACTGAATGCCGATTATATATAAATATAATTACCAATTCTTGATAGGCGGAAACACTGTCGGTCAGAATTAACTGACCGCATTTTATCTATTAAAATTTAGAATATAATGTAACTCGATTAAAATTGTTTTATTGACAGTTTAATTTAAAGCAAAGGGCGATTTCAGCACATGCGATATAAAATATTATTCGGTAGAAGTAGATATAGTTTTTGCCCGCGGCTTCGGTCTCGGGAAAGTAACAATCGACAGTTTTTGGCTTAGCTGTTAATTTATGAACACCCCTTATAGCCTACGATGGATAGCAAAGAAAACCGCTTCCAAATCTGTTTAGTGGTTTTTAAGTTGTAACGGAACATACAAAAAGATTAAAAAAAAAAACAGTTGTGGCCTCAATACAAAATTACCCATTTCATTTAAAATTTCGAAAAAATATTAAATGTGCAGACACGAAATTTTTACTGTTTTATTATTATTAAATAATATTTTAGGTCCTGGTCTTGGTACATTACTGTTTTGTCTGAAAGTCTACTTTGGAACGCATGCTGTGATTGGGTGGTAAAGAAATTTTGCTGAAAGCTGATTTTTCGAGGTCTTTCTGGATTTTCTGATAAGAATTTAGAAAAAAATGACCTATGCCAGGGGGTTCGCAACAAGATTTATGTTATGACGGCTGCCTGGCTAGCTTGCGCTTGTCCGGAAGAGATCGCTTTCAGCGATAAGGCTGCCTGTTTGTGTTTACATAATAAGTTAGATACATTTAAGGCGATATAATGTAAATGTTTTAGCGTCTCTGTTACTCTATATGCGAATAAACCCTCAGTGTGAGAGGGAGAGATTCGAGAAAAAGTAACAAAATGTCGGTTTTTTATTAATAGTACTCAAGTTGCTATTAAAATTTCGTTTAACTAGCCTCTTTATTGTGTATATTTGGTTGTTAACTGGACTGGGTGCCTATCATCAATAATATAGACAAAAACTGAACTTTCAAAATTGATATTCTTAAAAGGTAGTGTGTATTTATTCCGATTACATTACAGAATATCTAGGTTCCTAAATATACATTTAATAAGAACACTGATTTAAACATGAAATACGAGAAAAATAAGCTTTCTATGGAAATTTTTAATTGCCTATTATGTCGTCTTTAAATCAGTGTCCTTTCAAAATATACATATATTTGGGAACCTAGATATTCTGTTACGTAATCGGAATAAATACAAAGTACCTTAAGGCGATATGTAAAAGTTTTAGCGTCCCTGTTACTCCATATGCGAAAAAACCCTCAGTGCGAGAGGGACGGATTCGTGGAAAAGTAGCAAAAAGTTGGTTTTTTATTTATATAAAATGTACTAAAGTTGCTATCAAAATTTCGTTTTACCAGGTCTTAGATACCGTTAAAACCCATCTAATAAAATATAATTACAGTCTATATGTCATTCTAAATTGTCAAACCAGGAGAATTAGTGTCGAAAAAGACCTCATTTCAACAAATATTTCTATCGAGCCGAATTTCTCCAATCGCGTTTCTGTTTTAACAGATCCCTAGAAAAAGATTCCAAAAATAATATACTATTTTAACAAAATAATACATTATTTACTGAAGTAGATATGCAAGTTCTTAAAGTGTAATTTTTTTTTCCGTAGCGCCTTAAGAATATCTATGGCTTACAAATGCTTTTAGTATTTAGTTTGTATGAACTAGGATTTCTCCGCTGGCCTCTTAAGTGTTTATATTTTTGTTTCCTTTTTATAATAATATAATAAAGTTGATTGTGGTTATTGTTGCTTTTTGTGACTGCATTAGTTTCTGCCGTTCTTCTCAGTGTGGTAGCTGAAGAAAACTCAAACAGATACTATTGTGAGCGTAGTAAATGTAAATCCAAATCTGAATCCTAGCAAGAACGCTTAAGGGGCTGCACTATGCTAAAATTCAGTCCTGCTCTACCGCTTTTAGTTTTTAACTATCTATTTTAATCTGATGCCGCGCACGCAAAACTTCAGTTATTTTGAAATCGCGGCTCCATTAGGACATTAACTATAATTTCTTTATGTAATAAAGATGTGTTATCTGGTTAGTATCTGCGTGTGTTGGTTTCGTTTCAATCGGTTTTGAAATATTGAAATTGATTCGCTTTTTTAGTGAAATTCATGTTTTTTTTAAAGTAATATAATTAATCAATGATTATCAGATACAAGATATATTTTTCAAATTTTTAACATCTATATTTACGGAACTGAATCCATTACAAAACTGATGTTTAGCATTGTGGAGCCTCTTAAATTATTTTGACCTTTGCATTTCAATTTGTTTCAGTACATTACGGTTATTGAACCTGGGTTATGTACTTCGTATGTACAACTTGTAAATTTTTTATTTTATTTTCTTTTGAATGTATTTCTTGGTTATTTTTCTTTCTTTTTCTAAATTACACATTTTTATTAAATGTGGTCAAGTATTATCAAATATATTTACAGGTGGTAGAGCTGATGCCGGGCTCGACTGTGGAGGTACCACCATCTTACTTGGAGACCCCCTCGAAATAAGTCGGAGGAGAGTAAGAGAACAGCTCACAGGCAAAAAACCAAGAGGCCCACCATGCCTGGGACCGATGGATGGCGGTATATCCATCCCTAATAGCCGGGCCTTATACGGAACAGACTGGTGACGGGCAGTGGCGTCACTGGTGCGACGGTTCTGGCAACGCGCTCACTAACCCGCCTGTCCAGAGTGTGTGAGTTTAGGCAATTCTTCCAGGATGACCGCCGGGAGTGGCAAAGTCCTGGAAAGGCTTATGTCCACCAGTGGACGAACTAGGCTGATGGATGGATCGATGGATTATTATCAAACAGAGTTGAACAAAATTCTTATTCTACGATTAAAATCCCTTAAGCTTTTTAAATAAATACTTATTGCACGAATTTATCACGCAATAAACAGAAGCCGTAAGAATAAATAATGCTAGAATAGCCGTGGAATCAGTTTTTCTGACAAATCCAATTTATTTTTAAATATTTTATGATTCAGTAAATAAAGCACAAACTTAAATAAATCTATTGAAAACAAAATTATTATTTGTAAGCCAAAATATTCGCTGGCAAACCACTTGTGCGGCAAACTTTGATATTTGTTGAATTATGCATAAAATCTTTAAAGACTAGACCTGCTGGCATTTCGATAGTATTTACTGTTGCTGAGAAGTCTTAAATATACATGTTTACCCAAATATTACTATGACATTGAGAATATTTACCTGCGATGGATTTGTTACTTGTTATATCTGTAGTGTATAAAGGTGGTTCCTTTTGAATTATGAACGTTATGAAACTCGTCTAGAATTTGGCGATAAACTGCCGTAAACCCAGCGTGCCTGGTGTCCCCTTACATGGCGTAGGGAATTCGCGTATTTGCTGTATTTGCCCCAATACAGCCATGTGTAGAGGAGCAATTCGTGTATTCATATTCGCTATTTGCTGTATTTGGCCGAATACAGCCATGTGTGGAGGAGCAATTCGTGTATTCATATTCGCTATTTGCTGTATTTGCCCGAATATAGGCATGTGTGGCATTGGTGTATTTTTTGTATTTACCCAGATACAGCCATGTGTGGATGGTCTATTCGTGTATTTCGTATTCGCTTTTTGCTGTATTTGTCAAATACGCGTTTCCGTCTACTTGTCGGTTTTTAGTCACGCTTCAAATGATTACTGAGTGTTCAGTGAGAAACTCTGTATAATTTGGGTATCAAGACGTATTTTTTTTCTTTATATTTACAGGTATTTCTGGATGGAATATGGTAGTCAAATGGAGGCATTTCCATTTTGTTATCTCATCTCCATCATCGACTGCATAAATTACATATTTTTATTTATAATTTTTACCGTTTAGATATTTTCAATATATTTTTTGCGCGAAAGCGATTTCGTATTAGTAAAATTAGATTAAAATGTTAATTTATTTTTTATTTTTTTGATAAGTAGCAAATAGTTTATGGCTATCAGAACTAGGGGAGTCTTTATTTTGCAGACAGTATATTTTTCAAGATAAAGGCTCTGACGGTCTGAAATATGGTAGAGCTGTAAGAGAAGCGAAAAATGAGGGTGTTTCGGTAGGATACTGGAGACTTACAACAAAATTAGAATCAGAAGCCGCCAAAAACTACTTTCCGAATCAAGTCACACGAATATTTGCGGCTTCAGCCAGCCGCCATCCCCAATTATTCATGGAACCAATTCCACGGAGTGAATCCTAAGCGAATTTCTTGGGTTCCATACAAGTTTCATGTCCCAAAAGTCACGTATTATTACTATTGTGTCATGGTTTGTGCTCGTAAAATATAAAACAGTTTTTTCTGCCTTTTCTTACTGGAGCAGTGCAGACTAGAAGCATTTTACTATGCTAGAGGTGAACAGCATTTTTAGGGTTCCGTACCCAAAGGGCAAATCGGAGCCCTATTAATGTTACTCCGCTGTCCGTCTGTCTGTCTGTCTGTCTGTCTGTCTGTCTTTCTGTCTGTCTGTCTGTCTGTCCGTATGTCACGGTTCTCTAGCTTTTAGACGGAATAAGAAAGAAACCTGAAATTTTAATATGTTATATATAATGTTGACCCAAAACCGAATTTTGAATTTAAAATGTAATAAAATTAATTTTGAGGGGAATTTTTTTTTCTTTCCCCAAGTATGTCGGATATCATTTTCTAAATATATTTTTAATTTTTTTTCATCTTTAAAAATAAAGAAATGGGGGACTATCACAGTTGCCATTTTTAGACCATTTTTGTTACGAGGTCTATCTCAAAGGCCAAAGCAGTTAGGAATTTTAAAATTCTGTATTTTATGTACCATATACTAAAAACACCGATTTATAATGTAGTTTTATTTAGGTTTACGTCCGCGAATACTCAACCAACTTAATTTTGCAGTTTTCTTTTATGAAATTTGTAGGTTTCTAATTTCTGTTTAAACTTTGAAATAATTGGTCATATGTACGGAATCCTAAAAGAACGAGGCCGGACTTGGCCAGTTTTTAGATGGATAATTTAAACATTGACGCATGTGATAATTATATAAGATCACTTAAAAAATATGTGTGTAGTGGTAGATTGTTACTTATCTACTTATCATCACTTAACATGACACAGATCGCACGAAAAAAAAAAGTCTATATAGCGACTGAAACTTCCGTGTCGAGAGTTCCGTACATGGCTAAAAAAATATGTCGACGTATTTGACAGCTAGCGAGAAAAATTATGCAAAAATAAATGAAATGAACTATTAAAAAAATAGTATAAAAATATACTTAAAATATGTTTTACTAAAAATATGTTCTTGTTTACGAAGGAGTTTAGAACAATTCATTTATTTACTTTAAATCAGATAAATTAGATAATGTAAATCAGATCAATCTTTTTTAGCTCTCTTTTCGACCTTATTCTAGACTTCTTATTGATTTTCTCTCGATAGAAACAGATACTTTTTAGATTTCTTTGGTTATTCTTTTTAAAATTTGTTTGAATGATATCTAGCGATTTTAAAAATAAAAAGTTTTTTTTAATTTAAACTAATCAGAAGCTGAATTATTCAATAGGAACTCAGTTTTTCGAAGGCGCGTGATATTTCAGTCGTCATAACGGCTCAGAGAAAATTTATATAATTTATTTTTTTAACAATAATAAAACGTCAGAGTTCAGTTCTAATATATATAGATTATTTCCACAGTAATATTTACACGTTTATCTATAAGCATGTGTTTCATAATTTTCGGTCCCTCAGTTTTTGAAACAACATTGGCATAAGTTTTTTTTAGTTTTCGAAGATTACTCGAACCCAAATGGGTTAAATAATGGATAAATGGTACCAACATTTTGAGTAATTTTACCACTCATGTGGGCAAATTAATTATATTAAAAATTAATTTAAAGTCTCTTGCATAAACTGATCAAAAGTTATAATTGTGTGTCATACACACAGACGAAGGACAACGCGACGAAGTGTCACGGAATAATGAAATAATTTGAGTTTGGGTTCCATTTTAACCCTCTGGGTACGGATCTCTAAAATATAAGGACAGCCTCAGGCGAAACGTATACTATAAAATGTTTTTGTGCCTATTATTATTAGTCACCCGTGATGTTATTCCACAAAAAGTGAGATCTTTCTTTTGTAATCGATTACGAGATCTATTATAAGGTGTTTGGTACAAATGGCGCAAAAAATCATCAGATTTACGAGACATGCCTGCGCGTGCGCCGACTTCTCTTACTATCGTAGAACCGTCATGGACACGAGTTATTTGTTCAATAAATATGCTAGTAATTCATTTTATTTTCCAATAGTTTCATTTCCACGGTATTTATAGATATGGAGCATATAAATGATAAAAACAATTAATATACGATATATTTCGACTCCTACTGTGGAGTCGTCATCAGCAGGAGTCGAAATATATCGTATATTAATTGTTTTTGTCATTAATATGCTCCATATCTATAAATAATTAAATGCCATACATAGGTAATAATAAAAAAAAATAAAAACAGGGAGTTAACACAAATAAAGTGAAACTACAAGTACAAGTGTTTTAATTCAAGAAATAATAAAAAATATATTTATTTGAATTTCTACGGTATGAAGTCTAAAAGAACAGAAGTAGATCTCGCAAATTGTATTGAATCAATAAAATTGCAGCTAACTATGTAGTTTATTAATGGCGTATTCAGTCAGATTAAAAACTTAAAAGATAAATAAAAGCTGCGTTTTCTGAATGACAATAGCTGTTTTAGCCAGAAAATTAAAAAAAAATCTTTGGAATACAATGTGTTCCCAGAAACGATGTATTTATGTAATGCTACTCCCAAAATCTTGTAACAATCGAGTTGCTAGCGAGATTCAGAGCACGCACGTTTTTGCACCGAACTTCTAAAACTAAATCGTTCCGACTGAACGTACATTTTACAATTAATCGGTACATTTGTTGGCTTTATCTAATAATAAAACAGGTTTAAGATATTTATCATCATATAGTTAATAAGATTAAAGGCTAGCTTGGACTTATTTCAATGAGTACAGCTTTTAACATGACGTCATTGTTTGTGGGTCACGGTTAAAAGTAGGTTGCTTTAATCATCATAATTGTCAGGGATATGTGTAATATGTTGTAGCTAGGATGGCTATAAAAGAAGATATAATCGTTCTATTGTTGTAATTAATTCTTAATCGCCATAATAAATCTTTATTCATCATATGTTTTGTAGTCAGGTTGGTATTTTTGTGATGTATTTCCGTTTTTGTATGTTTTAGTCCTCTTCTCCTCTCCTGCGCCCGTAGCATTGTGCGCGACGCCACTAGGTGAATCACAAGTGCAAGGAGCGTGACGTATTGTTTAATCGCAGAAACAACCTGTCACGCTCCTCGCACTTGTAATTGGCATAGATTAAATTATGTTAAGGTGTGTTAATTCGAAAACCATTTCGAGATTTTGGTTTAATAAGCCGTATTTTCTAAAAAACCTCATGAAGATGAATATTTTTACGAAAAGGATGCAACTTCCATTTGCCCTCGTGTGACGTCACTTGAGTAATGGTTGTAAAAATGTCCTTTCCTATCAAGATAAATTTATAATAATTTGCTTTAGACTAATTTGACAGCTAGATGACAGATGAGTAGACAGACAGAGACAGACCACTTTTTTATAAGCAATCACACATCACAATCAGTATAATGTCTAAAATTCTCAATTGACAAGGTCAAGGTCAAGGTCGGACAATTCTTTAAAAAATCATTAAAAAATAATGGTTAATTTATATACCAAAATAATGAAAACTATGTCCTAAAATGGCGTACATTCTCTGAAAAAAAATTAAATAAAATCTTTAAAAAATTAAGCTATGGGAATTAAACTAAGTCGCATCGCGCTTGATTAAACACTATGCTACGGGCCCTGCGGGCCTATTATATATCTTTAGGTGCCATCTGGACTGGGTGCCTATCATCAAAAACATAGATATACTATCGAATTCTGATTGTCTAAGGATATGTTCGCACTTGAAGTGACGACACAGATTGTTAATAGTTCAATACCTACTAAAGGCAATTTAGAAATTTCAGTTTATTTACCTATGTTTTTGATGATAGGCACCCAGTTCAGTTGGCAACCAAAGATACAGAATAGGGGGGCTGGTCGTCCTCTGTTGTTACTGACAAAAGCAGCAAGTATTCCACATTAAACAAACTTATCTGCGTCAGTTTACTGTTTACTAAAACTGTGTCATGGCAGCCACGCCAACCTAATCGCTCTGTATGAATAGTGCACCGACTACCGTACCGACTGAACTGACACATTCATTTACAGGTTCATTAGGGCGTTTGTACACTCACTCGTATTCCATTCGTATTTTCGTGATTTATTACGAACAAGATATGTAAAAGTATTTAGGATTAGTACATTACGATACGAGAGCGATGAAACGTTTTCTAACGAGTGTGAGTTTGCGGCACGAGCCGAAGGCGAGTGCTGCAATCACACGAGTCGAGAAAAAGTTTCTCGCACGAGTTTCGTATAATTTTTTATAGCACAAGTGCGGAAAATGCCGACTGCACGCTGCACGCTGCGCACGGTGTGCTATAAAATATTTTTTATTTTTCTCACTTTCGTTTTGGAAATATTTTGAACAATTTCAAACTAATCATATTTTTTTACATCGTGGTATGTGGGTAAACTAATGCTATTTTCGTGCCAAATTTCATGCTTTTATCTAAAAGTTTTAGCGTCCCTGTTACCCCAATGCAAAAAAACCCTCAGTGCGAGAGGATTCGTGGAAAAGTAGCAAAAGGTCGGTTTTTTATTAATATAAAATGTACTAAAAATGCTATAAAAATTTCGTTTAACCAGGTCCTAGATACTGTTAAAAACCATCTAATAAAATATAATTGCAGTCCATATGTCATTCTAAATTGTCAAACCAGGAGAAACCAGAAAATTCTCCAATCGCGTTTCTGTTTTAACAGATCCCTAGAGAAATATTCCAAAAATAATATACTATTTCATCAAAATTATACATTGTTTACCGAAGTAGACATAGAAGTTCTAAAATTGTCGATTTTTTTTCCGTAGGGCCTAAAAAACGGATCCGATATTTATCTAGGAAAAGATCACGTAAAAACACGAATAAGAATTAATCGATTCTGACATACGGGATCGTTGCGGCCTGAAAGAAGATGTAGTGACTAAAATAGAAAAAGGAATGCTTCGGTAGTTTGGACGTGTAGAGATAATGAATGAAAGTAAAGTGACGAAAGAAACAAGGTACAGTTCTACTAAGCCGCCCTAGAAGGACGGATGCTGACCAAATTTGCGACATACTGAAGAAGGGCAATGTCAAAAGTACCCGGAATAGAAGAGCTTGTATGACTAGATTGATGCATGTGGAAGAGGCGAAAGAGGTGTGTCTGGATCGTAGCATATGGAAATCTGTTGTCTCTGCCTACCCCTCTGGGAGAAAGGCGTGAGTATATGTATGTATGTACGAATCGAACATGACTGAGTGCAAAAAATAAAAAAATAAAAATTTAAAAGCTTTCAGTCCGACAATTGGAATTATATTTCAGACTTACAAATTTGTCACTTACACAAGGCTGTCACAAAACTGACAGACCATTAGCTTTACATACTTGATGCTTACGATTGTTGGCACTTGGTGGAATTTACTAGGTACACATTATGTTATAATTATTTATTAGGTACTAGCGAACCCGGACCCGGGACCCGGACTAAGGACCCGGCGAACTTCGTTCCGCCTAATAGTCTAATAATATCGTGTTAACTTTAGTTAAACTTAATTTAGGATTTCATTAAGGTAATAACATTAATACAACTTTTTTGCAAATACAGAAATGTTTTATTGCTTGCCATTGCGAAAGAAGAATGGCAGGGACCCATGTAGTAGTTTCAGTACCGTTGTTAGGCTTAGCGTAGGGTATTGAATATATGCAGAAATAATAGTTCTTGGAATAACTAAGCGATTTTTAAAACTTGGGGTTTAGATGTTATTTTATGATATCAGAACGCTAGATAAATAGGTTTATTTTATATGCGTAGTTTTGTCAACAGATGGCACCACATGCTGTTTGCATTCGTAAAATTAATTAATTAATTTATTGTTATTCGAAAACTTATCCGATATTTTATTACTTATTCTGCTATTCGGAGCGGGTAAGAATACACCAAAAAAGAAATAACTAACATCGATCCAGCCGATCTTGAGTTATAAGTGGTGTAACTAACACGACTTTGTTTTATATATTTAGATATATCTGGGTAAGTACAAGCGTTTTTTTTTTACATTACATTTGTTCCAATCCCGTGCCTTACTTCATGATTACTTTGATAATTTTGCTCGACAAAAGAAAGGTTTTCTTCTGGTGCTATTTTGCCACATAAGTAAAAATCCAAGTTATTTTCATTAATTCGTAGGCATTTTATTAAAATCCGGTTTGAACCATGCAATTTGCATGTTTGCGGGGGACCGATTTAAAATGCAAATAACACGACACCTCCAAAATAAAAATCACACTGACGTGACATCCAATTAAAGGCCAAAACATCTTTAGATTATGACTCACAAATAGTCGAAGATGTCATGGATAAATGGCAGGTAGCTGCTAATCGGCCTATAGACTTATATCCTCGGTAAGCAGCTAAAGTTACAAACTACTGATAGATTACAAACAATTTAATCTCCTTGAGAGGTGTCAAAATGCTGTCATTTGACGAAGTACCAACATTTTTCCCCTCAATTTTCAACGTTATGCCAAAGCAATATAACGTTCATGGATTATAAAACTCGATTGCTCTAAAATATACATGTAAGGTGAAGCGTAGGTGCTATCCGTGCTACTAATTATTGTCCAAACCAAGATCAACGTGGGAATCAAAAGGACAACATTGGCTCAAATTACACAGTTTATCAATCTGGCAACAAATGTTTGTTTGACAAGACCGAAGGTTCTGCGATTCGTAAAGGTAATAAAATAAAATAATATCGATTATGTAACAGCATGTTTTAATTTTTTTTCTTTTTACAAATAATAATTTATTATTGTTTTTGTTAAACGTACAATCAAATGTTTAAGACGAAATAATCAGTCAAATATATCCATATTTATTTTATTAATCCAAACGAGAATAAATAACATATTATTAGTCTTTTAAAGCAAGCAAGACACTCATAAAATTTCAAAGGATTCTCTAAATGCAGCAATCATTCAGTAATGCTGTGTTTACACTTGGTAGAGACATTCAAGATCTGAAGTTGACACAGATGCGTACGAGGTCATTGTTTCACCTTCCAACAACTGTACACGAAAAGCTTGGTAAATGTATTATTTAGCTGCCTGAATATTCAATACAAAAACTTTTGGAATAAGAGCGTACAAAATTCGAGGAATTTTTCCGTCTCTAAAATCATATCAAGAGATGTTTCCTTGAAAAAATAATTAAACATGACAAAATTTTACGAGTAATATATCAAGAAGTCAATGATAAATGCAATATATAACAGCAGTTGTCGTAAAATTATTGCTTGAATAAACGTGATATTAGTGGCACTATAAAGTTGACATACAAGATACAACACAGAAAAGTTTTTGTGGTCATGTCTAAGGCATAGCAAGATAAGATGAATAAAATCAAAAAATTTTACCTAAAAAGATGTAAAACGATGACGACTCCACCTTTCTGTTAACAGACCTTTCTGTTTCATAATCACGCTAAAAAAAATAGGTGGAGTGTAGGTGGCAAATCTTGGAACACATGTTTTTTATTGATAGATGAAACAAGATATTGTGAAATATATTTTGTGCCAAACATATCTAAATCAAGAAAATATTGCGACAGGCCCACGTATATTTTCAGCAGGTACGTGACTTACTTTCTCTAAATACCGAGTGATCTCATCCGACCTTGTCGAGCATCCTCGATGCAGCATGAGACATAAACCCGGCCACTTTTGAACAATCATATTTTGCAATAGTCGGACCACCTGTGATGACTTATTGCCTGTACGTTTGACCCTCCAAATTTGTCCCCTATGAGCTGGGCTTCATAAAATCAACCTACGAATTTTCCTACGCAATATTTTGGGAAACTATAATAGGCGATGTAAAAAGGTTTGGACGACCACATTGTTAGTAAACCCGTAATGACTTTCTTGTCAACTTTCTTGTCTTTTAATGAAAACGTATTTTTTATTACAAACTTTTAAGTAAAAATAATTTAGATCTAAACTAAGTAAAAATAAATAAATTACCTAAAACAAATTAAATTAAATAAAAATCTTTTTCCAAATCGCTGCCAAATGGGAGGGCACCCAAAACACTGGCAGCGTTACCTCGTTGGATGGCTAAGCTTATCCGTTGTCCGAGGTACGCGCCTTATTACATTTTTATAATTGTATAAAAACATACTTTAAATTAAATATTATTGTGAAATATATTTCGGGCCTTTCAGACCCGGCATTATGATGACATATCCCGATAGTATTTAATTTCACACTGTTCATAGAAGATTTTATTATAATTTCCTGGAAGTTAACACTAAATAAATTGTTATTACTAAGGTAACATTTCAAAAAGAACAAAAAGACATTGATATATTTATCTGTCCAAATAAGCGCAGTCTTGGGTTGAATTTAATCTTAAGAGTTTTTTTACGGAAAGCGAATTATGGGAGTCGAGTGATTTAGTCCAACGGGTCGGAAACTACACTTTATTACTCTTACAATGCAAATTGAAGTTCATAGTCTACTATGGATATGGTCACAGAGAGAGGTAGTCTGTATTTCAATGCCTTGACAATGTCATACCTTTTTCACACCGCTCCTTACTATTTAAATAGCTACTACATAACAAGTTCCCACATCGCAATTTGAGAAGAAGGAATGCGCTTACGCAGCAATAAATTAATAATTATGATAAAGTTCTTCAAAGTCTTCAACTATGTAAGGTTGACTAAGGATTACAAAAAAAACCTAATGTACATAATATGTAAAAAATAATTGTCATTTTATTGCTGAAAGTGCAGACTTTCAACGTTTTGAAGAACTAAAGTAAAATACTCGGTTATTAATTTTTTATATGTATTTAATTTTTCATAAAAGGTTAATGATTTTTTTTTATTTATTCGAACTGAAAAAAATTTACGTAATCTTTCAAAGATCACACTACACCAAAACATTTTATTTCTCAAATAAATTAGGTTTTTGCTGGGATCTAGTCATTTAACGTTAACAATTTATCATAGAAATATTTTTTTAGCATTTACATACCAATAAATATACATACATTACATACCAATAAATACACATACATTGTATGTATACCTATATATACGATACGTATATCAGGTGCTTATGTCACAAATTCAGAAAGTAAATGGATTTATTTCAGTTTCGAAAATTAAATTACTTAATTTAAATATTTACACAAGGTAATATTAACCAGACACGCCTATCAAACTTAAGTGATACGCATACCCATCAAATTAGTATTATGACAAAATTGATAGAACTATCACTTTAATTAGGTGTTTAAAAGTTAAATGAAGAGACAGCAGTTCAATTTTATGGTTCGTTTGGATATTTGTAAACAGAAGCTCAACGACCTAGTTAATAAGCATTCATGGAATCATTCATACACATATATAGGAACTACTCGTACTTAGAGAGCCATACCTATATAGTATTGGCATACTCGGCGGCTATTCTGGCAAGTGCAAAAAAATTGCGAAGGCAGATTTCGGGTGATATGAAAACGGTTTTTCTGTGAATATAAGTCGATTTTTTTCGATTGACAACCTGTGGTACGAATTCCTTAAATTTTGAAATTTACATTTAAATTTTGTTTTCACCATCTGACGGATTATTAGTCATTCAAATTTACATCGCATGGTATTTATCACGCTCTAAACAAAAGTCGAATGATTGATATTTCGAGTGAAAAATAAAGTGCTAGAGGTTAAAATCTCCGTAAGCTGTATTTTTAGAATTCTGTCAATCTTTTATAGGAGTCCTTCCTTACCCGTACGTATTATCAATCAGTGGCACAATTCGAAAACGGCTCAAGTCGAAAATCATTCAAGTTGAGCTTTTATAAATGATTCCATGGAAAATTTATAAAAAAAAAACTGAACCGGGAGCTCCTCACATCCAGATTTACTTTTATTTCTGCATTTGTATACTGCAATCATATAATGTTAATTTATATCTCCTTGCGATGGATAAATCACCAAGTGTTCAAACATAGAAATTTATTCCTATCATAGCTACAGCTAATTTATTTATTAATGATCTGATTTTAATGTCAAAAACTCATGAATCTGTAAGAAAATTTCAGCAATTTCAGCAATTTTCTATTAGTAGATAATTCCCCAGGTGGAGGGTAATGTCTGAAGAACTAGCAACAACATTAAGATAGAAAAGTATGGATGGCCGAGATCAAAGCATTCCGGTCGCTCGTTTAGTACATCTGTCTTTCAGACTTTCTTCAGGAGTGTTGATTTTCTACTTGTTATCCCCACGGTGTCATCTTCTAACGGGCTGGCGCTCGCAGTAATTGAAACTTTTTATTTGAATTTCGTATGGTTTTATTCAGTCGAAGGAATGTTTTTGAAGAAGCCATTCTTAGAAGATCGTGCTGAAAGGCGCTTTAAATGAAATTCGTGCGAATTGTGATGGTAATAGGAAAGTGGGTCAATTTCTTCGACGGCACAAATGGAGCACGTGTTTGTTATTTAATTTCCAAACTTTATTTTAAAGCTAAGAAGGGAATATGCAGTTTATTTTGAAGTCTAAATAGGTTCAATTTTACTTCAAGGATGACACGGCTTTCAGCAATGAAGAAAGACCTGGTTTTGTTCATATGATTCATATTCATTAATTAATATACCTTTAGTCTCTGAATATTATTTATTAAATTATCGATGGCGTCTGCTGCTATATTCAAAAGAGAAGGACATTTCAATAAAAAATGTGATATGAAGAGATTTTTATAAATGGATTCTTATATTAGTCGTTAGTTACGAGTATATTTGTTATCTCCGATGAATTTTAAAGGCATAATAATAAAGCCTGCGAAAAACAAATTAAAACCCAGCGAACTGCTGCACACTGTTATACTATTTGAGCAACGGCAAAATTAGTTTTAGAAAAATACATCTACCGACAAAATATATTAAACATAGCAAACTAAAAGTTCTCACGACCACCTGGTTTAAATAATGAACCTCCGAATAAATTACTGAACTTCCAAAAAAACTTACCGAAAAAACAAAGACAAAACAAAACTATGAACCAAAAGTCAAAAATAGGTGCGACGACGAGCGAAGCGAGATAAAATAAGGTAGCCGAGCCAAGCGGAGCGGAGCGAGGCGAGGTCTCTAGTTTTAATAGAATTCATGACATACAAAAAAAATATTCGGAGATCTACGATAAAAATAGCTGACAGTAGTTTTCGGAATTTTCAGTATTTCATTCAGTAGTTTTCGGTAGATTAGTATTTAAAGCAGTAATCTCATTTTTAATTTAGTTTTCGGAGCTTTTATTACTACCCATTTTAAAGTAATACAAATTGTAGACATGTTATCTATATTAATATAAACGTTTAGTTCCAAATTCAAAAATCACAATGTGTTTACTATTATTAATGATTAAAGGAAGCATTGATTCTATAAGTTTGACAGATACAATCTACGAATTCTACGTGACAACCCTTATTGTAAATAAATAAGAACCAAATTAATTTGTGGTTATTTTACTGATGCCGAGCGGATACCAAATTCAAACTATAACTATAATCCAAAGTTAGAATGTTTTGTGTAAGAAACGTGTTGACCTGTATCCTGTATGTAGGATTAAATATTGAAGAAAATGTTTTAGGCATATCGATTCAGTATTTGTTGCATAGGTTTTGGGGAGATTTATCAAATTATGTTTATTTCGTTTTGGTTACATTGTTACCATGTTGCTACGTCTAGCGTCTATGAATACCTGCTACAATGAAATATGGAATGAGGGTAAGTAAATAGGTAAATAAAATATGAACTGTAAATTATAGTTTTGTAAATATTATTGTACTATTCACAAAATACTTAAATAATAAACATTTCAGCTTACAGAGAAAATCTATGAGTCTTTTGCAAAATATATGCTTTTTCTGCATATATTTTCACATTCACACGTAAGGTACTTTCCACTCATGCTTACAGTAGAGCCACTGAGTGATGGCGCCTATGACGTTTAAATGCCTACAAAGTATCGTAATTATTTATAAGCATGTGTGAATTAAAAAATTTAATACTTCATTGTTGATAGTGATGTACTACTTGTTTCGGTTATTATTTTTCGATTTGAATGTTGCTTTATTGTGCAATAGAATTCGTATAGAAACAAAGATTTTTTTTAAAAAAAGTTTCTCATTTTTTATAGGTCGTGTTTGAGGTCGCCAAGTTACGCAATAATATTTAATTATAAACCAAACAATGACGAAGTTAAACTAAACGAAAATAAATGATAGTAAAATACTTTTTTCGATTTAGATATTTAAACATCTCTTGGGGGCCCCGGGGCACTACACCGCATAACCCTCCGATAGCTACGACGCCACTGGTTTTGGCACATTTTCCTTTTGTATCATTATGTTGAATGTTGAATGACGTGTCTAATGTTGAATAAACTCACACTTGATTTTTATTTTTAATCGAAATTTGAAATGTACCTCATCACTAAATGCAGCTGTCATAAGTGCCATCACTCAGTGGCCCTACCTTAAACAAGTTCGTTTTTATTAGTAAAGCTTAATTCATACTGGAGACAAAAAAAACGACACCTAGAATAGGTATTTATTTTTGGAAATTCAGTTTTTGGTTCCTTTAACATCGATCAGGTCAAGGTCCCAATTTTTTTTATGACTCTCGTAATTTTTATGTTTCTAAACACCAAGGATCGGATAATTGGATTGATATATACCTAAAGTTGGAAAAATCCTTGAAAAAGTTTGTAGGTGTGGAGTCGGCTTCTTGAAATATTATTTATTTTGATAGGAAAAATTACGGAAGTTATGGCATTGCTTAAAAAGCTACGATGATGTACCTAATACTTAATAGATGTTACCGTAAATGTATATTATAAATAAATTGTGTACAATGCCTAGGAAGTTTATAAAATGCCAAGCTGATTTATCTATTTGTTTATTTTATTTTATTTTTGATCGGCCTTCTGTTTTGTCTTTTGCTCTATTCGGCCTAAATAAGCTGGGCATTTTATTTATTTACATTGCCGCCGGTAACATATCTATTAAGTATTACACTATCGTAACGTTTTAAGAAATTCCGGAATTCCGGAATTTTTACTACCAAAATAATATTACAAGCAGCCGACTCCACACCTACAAACTTTCTCCGTTTTTTCCAACTTTAGGTATATATCGATCCGAATATCCGATCCCTGCTAATCACACACATGCCTAATTCGGTATGAACTCAGCTGTACAAATAAATAAAAGTTACTTGATATCGCGAGAGCGACACCTCTACATTAGGAGATGGAATCCGCAATCAATCTGCGACAACTTCGCCTTATTTAGTTAATACCACTCATAGATCTAGCAAGTTATTCTCTAATCTATTTGAGGAAAGTGAAATTAATCCAAGTATGTACCGGCAGTGGCGTGCATAGAACTTTTTTCCGGAAAAGCAATCAGAAGGTCAAGTTTGACAATAAAAAAAATATGAAAAAATTTAAATAACACTTTGTAAATAAAAAAGTTGATATGAAAATGTTCACTCTAGCGTAGACAAGACACTGTCTACCCTGGCGTCATACAAACTTTTTTTTTTCAAAGTGTTATTTAAATTTTTTCAAACTTGACCTTCGGATTGCTTTTCCGGAAAAAAGTTCTATGCACGCCACTGTCTACCGGTGGTTCTCAGTTCCGTCTCTTCCATAAGGGCATCGGGGACACTAGCCCAGGGCCCCTGGTTTCACGGGGCCTCAAAGTGCCAACATTTTTAAATGATAATTTCCCTATATTTACACCAAATAAGGCATATATAAACAATATGCACAAATACATAGAAATAAAATAGCCACATCTATTTTACGTTTTTGTTCGGTCGGTTTTGCAACAATTTATCATTGAACAATTTATTTACAGTTCCATCAATATTTTAAATTTACACATTGCTTATAATTTTCATCAAATATAACCAACAAAAACTGATGTTTTCATCAAAAGAGCCCCTCAAACTCAGTGTGCCCCAGCCAGGGCCCCTGCCTGGCCTAAGACGGCCCTGGTGGTACTGCTTTTGTTTGGGTTCGTATGTTTTTCCTCTGGAGCTTTCATATACAGTGTTTATTTGCATCTTGACTTTCGTCACAAGAAAATAATTACAGATATGCCTTGTTTTTACTAGAGTGTCTTTTCATCGATATTTCAACCATTTTTCTTTCTTTAACAATACAATCAAGACAAAATTTGCCAAGAAGCTATTTGAGAATTAAAAATTTTACATGAATCGTGGTGGCACTAAAGAACCGACAAAGTTTATCGTTATACAAAATATTAGGTCTTTACATATGAAATTGCCGTTTTCTATAGAGAATTTTAAGGAAAGTTTTCAGTACTAACATTTTTGCATTTTTTTTAGGAATGACAAATTCAAATAATCTTATTTCATATTTGTATGAATGAGACAACAGCAAGATTAATTTAATATTTGAAAAGTGTCAGCTGTAAAAGTTATTTCGAATCTTATCATAAAAATAGATAGCATTTAGGACGAACAGTTTTTGAAGATTTAATTTTTATAATGAAACTGAAAATAAAAACAAAATTTAATACGTAGATGTAAAACCTTGAAATCAACTTTCAAACAAATAATTGAAATAGCTATTGAATTATAGAAATTATGAACTCATGAATATGTAAGAAAATTTCGGCAATTTCATATGTAAAGACCTATTATAAATGACCGCATAACAGGCATTTCTGAACCAAACTAAAGACTCAAGACGTTACTGTCAAGCCTAACTGGATTACGCTGGATTGTCACTTCCGTTGATGTTTAGCTTCCTGTCAGCCTACCTGGTCAGTGTTGTCAATCTAAAGTTAACTTTATTACATTGAACAAAAAGTATGTTTTGGGGAGTTTGGCTTGTGTTGTTTGAGATGGGAAGTTTGGCAGGCTGGATTAAGATACTAAGTTGCCTGAAGGGATTTGTTCATCAGAACGGTAGACAGTTATTGGTATGATGGTAGTTCTTGTTCCAATAATACTGAATTTACAGTATTATGTAAACAATTTACCTTGACTTTTAGTAAGGGGCTAGATGGTATAAACAATATTGAATTTGATGTAAAAAATAATACAAATCCTAAATTTCAAGACAAATATTTTTAAAATAAACAGGCTAGAAATAAAACTGGTTAGGTCTGTGTAAATCAACAGATACACCGATTAGTTCGTTAAACATTATTTGCTATCATAATGTGAGCTGTGCTTATACCTATATTTACTTAAAGACCGAAAAGAATTCGAATATTCTTGCGAGTACCAATAACAGAGAAAGTTTTCAAATACCTACCTTCAATGTAATGAAAGGAATAAAATATTGATCAGCAAATTGCACACTTGAAGACTGTATTATATTATTAAAACTCGCGTGAGCTGACATACTAAATTATTATTACATACGGCTAGAACACTCACGTGTGATTGTTGTTGACTATATGCCAACCGTTTCACCGATACAATTTCGGCATTATCAAGGCGAGTGTCGTTCTTAGGACGACGACGCGGCGTTCACCGTCGTTGTTAAACGGGCACATGACGGGCACTGGCAGCCGCCGATCTTCACACAGTAGGTGTTTAAGGTGGCTCCGTCGGAATAATTAGCAACTCGATTCGTGGTGGTTGAAATTTCGAACAAAACCATATTAAAATAAAGTCCTTATCAGCTCGCACTGCACCATGGCTGTTACGTCAGTCGCTGCGGCTGACAAGTGCGAAAATAGCGTGTTTTTAATTTATTTTATCCAAAATAAAATTAATTTCCAAGAACTGAGAAAACCAAATCATTTTATATTATTTTTTCTAGAAGTTTATAAATTTTCATACTGTTTCGATAAAAACTGCAGCAGTAATGTTGTTACAAGTGAACAAAAAATCGAGAAATAAGGGTAAACTTAGAATTTTATTGCTTCACTTCTGTATGTTATAATGAAATTCAGGAAAAACCACATCACTATTTGTATCGTGTAGATTACTATGTATTTTTCTTCTATTAAAAAATGCTATAGTTACAGTATAAAATGGTCACAAAGTTACTCAGTTCAAGGTCGTTGGCGTTGGGAGAAACCTTAAATAAATAATGGAGTAATGACCGGAACCGTTGTTTACCGTTGCAAGTCAAGCGGAGTCCGTTCCGCTCGCAGTGGAAGGTGGGCTTTAGAGCGGACTACAAGTTTGGCGCGATCTATTCCCGTTGGCAGGTATTACCACATTCCAAGTTCACGGAAGTGACAGAAGTCCAGATTAGATACGAGTAAATCTGGATTCTGAATTCGAAGGTAAACACGCCGTGGCCAATCTTTATCTGAACCGTTACTGGGGAGTTCCACCACGATCCTGCGTCAGAAGACCTCCATATCTAGCCTTTCGTCAAAACCTTGAAGCGCTATCTTTATGATACGGTTATTTTGTTGCGCTTTGGGGATTATAAAGCGACCTTAGTGCAGAAACATAATGATCATATTCTAAGGACGCAAAAAGCAGCCGGGGTGGCGTTGGGAACGGGCACTAACTGTTTTGTGCCCCCGAGGGAAATGAACCCACAAATACTTCCGGATTATTAGTAACCTGAAATCTGATCGCCAGTCCAATTAAATGTAAAGCGCTTGTATGGTATATTTCTTAGAAAAAATATCGAATCTCCTCTTGTTTGTAAGGTGTAACAGGAAGCCCCCCTGTTATCATAAGTAAACGTGATATCCTCTGATGTTTTATGTGCGCTGGCGCAGGGAACAATGGGATAAAAGTCGTGAGCTTGTCTTTTAGCGGTTTGCGAGGCCAAGTATTGTTTTAAAAGACTATGCGGGGATTTTATTGCTATAGTTTTATATAGATGCGGAGTTTTAGGAAATCTTGTAAGTATAAGGAAGTGTGGTTTATGATTTCAGTGTTTCTTTGGCTTTGTGGTATTTCATAGTAATGTGTTTTTGGTTGGGTTTTCACTTTTTGGAAACCCTTACAGATTGAGGGAAGATAAAGTGACTCCCAGTCAGTCAGTCTCTTCTGTAAGTATATTACAGTCGCCAGCATGACAGCATATCTATTGACAGTTCTTATTTCTGAGTCACAGCTGACAAAATTGTTTGAAAACCGGTAGATTGAATTGTAGGCGACTGTACATATTGAATTTCTTGAATAATATTTAGTTTAGTTTCTAAAATTTAAGAACTCCAATAACATTTTACCGTGACAATAATTGTGTTCAGTCATAACACGTCTACTGCGACAGTACCAGCTGATTCATCCTTAACAACATCTGCATCATCATCATTCAGAATCCTCGTTCACCATTTGACCCACGACACCATAAATAAATCAATTCAACACAAGGAACTTGCTTCAGTTTGCTAAGCGATATCAATAATCGTAAATGTCATTGTAAGGGACATAAAATTCGGGGTATCTCATGTACTTTGTATAAAAACATCATTTGGGGTTCCATAATATGAAAGGGGACAAAGATCAGCCTATTGACGGCACTGATGACATTTTCGTCTTTTGTATACTTTAGCAGTTTGGAGCGAAGATTTACACTAAAGGCTTTTTGCGCACATAAAACATAAACCAAAACACGAATGGTTATTCAAGTTCCCGTACAGGAGTATTCCCATTGGAGTGCGAGAGAAAGAGAGGGAAAAACTGGTTTCAAATAACTTATTCCAAAATTGCCAGACTGCACCTGTCGTCATGGCCAGCTTGCAGACGATGTTGCCGAAAAACAAACACCAAAAGGAACGAAGCAGTTTTTTCTTCGAAATAAAATACCATTCGATTCCCTCGCTTTGTTTCACAGTCTCAACAAGATTTGTGACGTCATAAACGTTTCGCATCAGTTTCATTTGTTGGTCAAGAGCTGTTAGTTTCGTTGCTATCCGGTCACCCCACGCGTCTGTCTCTAAGTACATAGATATTTGCAATATCATGTATTTACCCAACGGCTCCGCTGATGGTGACAGATGTTTGGTCGATATCGTAAATTACGTCCACCCTACACCCTACGTGCTACATAGATGGTTCTACAGAGCGAACAAATTGTAAGAGTAACTTTATTTTATGACGGTTGCAACTTTCTCGATTACTGTTGCGCCATTGGCAGAATATTTGGTTCAAACTATACAATAAAATTTGTTCCTTTGTTTATGTACCCGTGATTGAAGTATGTATTTAACCCTTTAACACTCATTATCGCCAAAACAATAGATTGCAATCCCAGAGGGCCTTATTGTCTAACTTCAGTATCTATGGCTATCGATTTCAAAAGTATCGTGATTGGCTAAAAACGATGATGAAACGATTATTTCTAGCCAATCACATGAACGCGATAGTGATAGTTGTTCAAATTAGACAATAAGGCCTCAGATGATGGCTGAGATCCATCTTACCTAGTTATTTGTTATGCAAGGCTGCAAAGTTGTTATTTGGCGCGAGTATGTACTTGTATTGAAACCTGAGCAAGCGAAGGGTTCTAGGATTGAGCCACACACGAGCGAATACGAATAGATACGAGTACAAACTTTGCTGCCGAACACATTTTTCACCTCACTACAGCGAGGAAAATGGAAAGTAATTTTCTTCGGCAACTTCCCGTATTTTTTTTTTCAAAATAAGTGTCCTGATTTTTTAAATAACCTATTTTTGTGGAGATCCAACAATACGATACAGAGTACGGTCATCAGATCACAATAAACTACTATTTTCCACTATAAACACTCACGATTCGGTCATGACACTCAACAAACGTCAAAAATCGTGGGCAAACATTGGCTGTCAAACGTAATTGTGCAGCTAACTTCAGGCCACTATAAACCACCATGGTATGTACTATGGTAGTTGGTGGTGGTTTGACACTTCAATAGTCGGTCACGAGGTTGGTGTGGGGTTATTTGGTTTATTCTGTTTAACTACATAACCGACTTACCAACGATAGCTGTGCGTGTTTATTCTGTTGAATCTGATGACCACACTCACATTCTGTACCAAAGTTCTATTATATTTGTTCTAAATATGACAGCGCCGATGGTAGGTAGATAGAATATCGTGAGTAATAATTCATCGACAATTTGCCAATTTATCCTGATTTCCTGCTGTCGATTTAATTAAGAATAAGGACTTTGGGAAATGGGCTATATTTCATACACCAGGTCACGACGTATCCCATAAATTAAGATATTAAGACGAACGAATATTTGATTACATGAAAAATTGTTCGCAATAAAAATACAGTCGTAAATCAATTAATGTGATAGCTGTTATAAGGATATTTAGCTTATTAGTGATGCTGATGATATTAGTTTATAACAATGTTCCAGATTTTAAAAGTTTTGGTAATATCGAATCTTTAATTTTCTATTGCTGAGTAATCCTTAGAGGTAATGAAAGCCAAGTAATGTTTCAGTTAATAAAAATTTAAGTTTTGACTGACCTAAAACCTTAACTGTTACTTCAGAATCAGTTTTAATTTTTTTAATTACTCTTAGTCGAAAAAACAAAATGGTTATTCAGACCGCAGTTAAGGCGATATTAGCGTCCCTGTTACTCCATATGCGAAAAAACCCTCAGTGCGAGAGGGACGGTTTCGTGGAAAAGTAGCAAAATGTCGTTTTTTTTTTTAATAAAGTGTACTCAAGTCGCTATCAAAATTTCGTTTGACAGGTCCTAGTTACTGTTAAAACAACCCATCTAATAAAATATAATCGCAGTCCATATGTCATTCCAAATTGTCAAACCAGGAGAAATGGTTTCGAAAAAGACCTCATTCCAATAAATATTTTTATCGAGCCGAATTTCTCCAATCGCGTTTCTATTTAACAGATCCCTAGAAAAAAATCGGGCATACATTTTAGGGGGCATGGGGTGTTTCACCTTGTGGAGGGGGATGGACGGTCATGCATCTAAATTTTACTATGTCCTGGTATCTTATCATACTAGGTGTCAAAGCTGTTAAACTTTTGCCAAATTTTCCACACATTGAAATCCAGAATGAACACAGTATAGCCTAAAATTGTAGTTTTCCGTCAGTTCAGTACTAATAATTATAACCCATTTCATTTAAAATTTCATCAAAACATTCAATTCAACACGACTTTTTTAATACTTTCTTATTCTTTATTATTAGTATAGATAATAGGCAGGTAATATTGGTGCCTATTGCCTACCTACCCACTCATATTCTGATTGGCATTACAATAATGCATAAAATAATGCATAAATAATAAAAATCAGCATTAAAAGTAAACAATGAAATTGAAGGTTTAAAATGGTTACACCACCTTATTTGCCGAGACGTGTGGGTGGTGGCATTGGGCCACATATCATCATTAACTTTCCATTTTGTATATATTTTTGTCCCTTTACTATTATAAATACATAGTATTCTTCTTTTAATATATATATATATATATATATATATATATATATATACAACGTGTAACAGAAAGGTGTAACCATATTTGAAGAGCTTATTCAGTCAATGGTATAGAAAAACTTTTACTATGGAGCCAACCCGAAATCACAAAAAAAAAATCTGGCCTTCCATACATTTCGGCCGAGCGGCATTACATTTTTCTATGAAACAGTAAAAATTTTTTTTCAAGATACAGGTTTTGTTCCATAGTAAAAGTTGTTCTATACCATTGACTGAATAAGCTCTTCAAATATGGTTACACCTTTCTGTTACACGTTGTATATACAAGTATAAAACACATTTAAATTATAGTTTTGAAATATATTTCGACTTCAATGGTCGACATCAGTCATTTATAAAGTAATTATTAAATATGTTTAATATTATATAAAATGTTATATCTTTAAAATATTAAAGACATATAAGTCTTAATTAGTCTTATTAGTAATAAGTCCTTAATTCTTATTATGTCCCATTACTAATAATAATAATAATAAATTGCTTTATTTCAGGCAACAAGGCCCTTGCACCTTAGATTGATATTGGTATCGATTCGGCATAACACGTCTTAACTTATTTGACAGGACTAACCTTATTTGAAGCGTCCTGTCTTTTTCTTTCTTTACCAAAAAGACAAGGACAGAACGCTTAAATTAAGTTTAGTCCTGTCAAATAAGTTAAGATGTGCTTCACCGAATCGGTACCAGTATGTACATTTTTATACTTAAGGCTTCTACCAACGTCAACGACCTTGAACTAAGTAACTTTGTAACCATTTTATACGGTAACTATAGCATTGTTCAACAGAAGAAAAATACATAGTAATCTGCATGATACAAATAGTGATGTGGTTTTTCCTGAATTTCATTATAATATACAGAAGTGAAGCAAGAAAATTCTAAGTTTACCCTTATTTCTCGATTTTTTGTTCACTTGTAACAACATAACTGCTGCAGTTTTTATCGAAACGGTGTGAAAATTTATAAACTTCTAGACAAAATAATATAAAATGATTTGGTTTTCTCAGTTCTTGGAAATTTATTTTATTTTAGCTAAAATAAATTATAAACACACTATTTTCGCGCTTTTTAGCCGCAGCGACTGACGTAACAGCCATGTTGCAGTACGAGCTGATAAGGACTTTATTTTAATATGGTTTTGTTCGAAATTTCAACCACCACGAATCGAGTTGCTAATTATTTTGACGGAGCCACCTTAAAAAACTAAAGTATCACTTTGGCACAACGTCACTCGGTCATTTAGGTTTTTATTTTGTACGATTGAATAAATGTAAATAATAATGGGCATAAAACTGAGGTTTTGTAGGTGTTTTATTGTGTCCCTAATTCTGATTATGCCATACAAATTAGTATTTTAGCAACAATCTATATTGGTTGGTGACTTTTTTACGGTTCCATCTAAAGTCAGATAACCCTGCAAGCCAAGCCTTGTCCGTCAGTATCTTGGTGCACGGCATAGTAACTCAAGAATAGGGGGTGACTAAAGAAGAGTAATAGAACACAATACAGCGATTTTTAGAATTCTTTTCTGTCTGCCTATTTGTTCACGCGCATCTCCGAAACCACTGAACGGATTTGGATGCGGTTTTTTTTATTATCATCGTAGTGACCCTGTTCAACATAAAGGCTATAAGAGGTGTTAATAAAACAACGCCCAAGCCGAAAACGGGGTAGAGTTGAATAAGTGCGGGTGGGGTCGCGGGCAAGGCACATATCTACTATAATACTTTACACACTAACATCTGAATATATTCGTTCTATGAGTAATTGTGCGACTTTAGTTTATAAAGTTCTTCGCAGCGTCGCGGAAGCAGGGAGTATTGGGCGAGGCCGAAGGCCGAGCTGGGTGCGTTCGTAGTCCGAACATCCAAGATTTTCGGCCTCGCTAGCTTTATTTGGGATATTGTCAGTTTGTTTATTCAATTGAGAGGGAATGAAAGCGCTAATAAAGTTTGTTCCTGAAAAAAAAAAAGTTATTGTTTCCTGTAGGCCACGCGGGCGAAGTCACAGGCAAAAGCTATTTAGAATATATTTTGATAATTCATGTGAGTTGTCAAAAAATAATAGCATATTATGCTGTATAAAAATCAACATTTAACGGAAAAAAAAACTTTTTTTTTTGAATCGTAAACGAATAAATGACCAGATCGATTACTACAAATATTTTCTGCAACACTTGCTATCAATTTGTCACCTTTATTGCTCAAATAAAAACTGGGAATGATGTCATATGTTATGTATATTCAATAATGAATAGTGCGTGAAGAAGTGAATTACATATCAAATTATATTACAATGGATTGCTTGGTGACAATGACAATTTACACTAGCGTCATGGTTTCTATTCCTTAAGAATAAATTCTAGTTTTGTGTAACACGGTTTGGGTATAAATCAATTTGTAACAGATGGACAACAATGCGCAAGATGTCGCTACAACAGCCGTTGATTCTCAACTGTCATGGACCGAAATTTAATTTATGGCAAAAGAATTGAATTGAATTTGGAGAATGTTTGATTGTTATCGGGATGATTTGTGACAATTTAAGGCTTGTTTGACCATTTTATGCTTCGATCATACATTGAGATACCTAGATTCAAATTTGTTCAAAAATATATTTGTAACTAGCTTTTGCCCGCGGCTTTTTTGTGCAGTCCTATAAAGTCCTATCTAATTTGTCAATATTTACCTATATACCTGTACTCTGTCTCTAAGCATAGATTCTATTTATGACAGTTATCAATAAAAAGCCACTAAAAGCATCGAATAATTTGATGGGAGCTGATTAATGGGATAAAAAGTAGCCCATGTCCAATTTCAGGTCTAGAACCACATTTGTGCAAAGTTTTACCCCAATCGGTCTATTAGTATGGTGTGAATGAGTAAAACAACACTTTTCGATTGAAACTTGATACCCATTGCTATCCTATGGGATAAAAAGTTTCAGCCCAATCGGTTACGGCCCCATTAGTTACGGCGCTGCGTGAAGGAGTAACAAACAAACATCCAAACTTTCGCATTTATTATTTAGTTGGATGGGATAGTGGGATAGTGGGATGGAATGGGATGGGATGGGATGGGATGTTCATTGTTATACTTAAATAGTTATCTGTCTCCACCATCCGTAGTACCCACAGTGAGCTTTCAGTAAAATAAGTTGGAAAAAGAGAACTGACGGTATCAGAGATTTTACTTCATCGTATGTAAGTGAACCTTTTAGTAAAATAAGTTGTAACAAGAGAACCGATGGTAACAGAGGTTTTACTTCATCGTATGCAAATACGTGGACTAATAAAATAAATAAAAAAGACCATATAGACCGCAAACCATTTTAAAGAATTAGAAATAAAGATAATATTACATATCATCATAAAAATGAATCCCCGAAAGGGTGTCAGAGGTGTTAACAAGTGCGGACTATAAAATGCAAGTCACAGTCTACACTTGGTACACCCGCTTTTCATCGACGAATATTACGTCCCAAACGTGATGGGTGGTGAGCCCTATTGCTGTACTTCGAGCGCAAATGGACCAACAGTTATCAACTTGCAACTGCCTTCCGAAGCACGCAGACGGGAATTGAACCCACGACCTCTGGGTTAGTATATGCGAGCGCTTTACTACTCGGCTACAAAGGCGGTAATAAAGATAATTTTGTACAAATTGCTTACAATTTAGATAGACGCAAAATAAGTACTTGGCCTAGACTGGCGCTAGTTTTATTAGTCGTATCTTCTTGTTACTAAAAAATATGAATGAATTCTATATCTTTGGCGTGACATCGATCTCGCGTGAAGAATTCTTCTGAGGAATTCATATACCTAGTCGACATTCTCGAGAATTAATCACTGGCTGACAAAACAAAGATGCCGATTGTTTCTTTCGTCACCGAAGACCAAACAATCGTAAACTTGGCGTAACGTTAGATGCTTGTATGAAATATCAAGTACTGTGGCACCCACGGGCGTAGCCAGGTTTTAGTACCAGGGGGGGGTTCAATATTAAGGCCCTTAATACCGCCAAATGGGTACTTTCTAAAGCCTACTCCTCTTTTATGGCCAGACCAAAAATATTGAAAAAATGTATTATGGATTATCAACTCTAGGACAACATTTGCATATGCAACATTTTTCTTTTTCGTACCACCAAAACTTCTAAATGAAAAATTGTTTCAACTGAATGGTGTTTTTTGGCTTGAATTTCCTACTGCTCCTAAGCGGCTTAGGTGATTTAATTCATTTATGCTTTGATAAATAGATAAACTTGATAGCTATAAATATAACAGAATTATTCAATCGAACAAGACGCCCATGCGAAAAGTATTATTTTCTCCTATTTTGCCCTTTCAAGGACGCAGCGAGCGTCGTAACAGCCACCACGCATTGTGCACTGATTTAAACGTTATTTCAATGTCGTTTCCGTCGATATTCATACAGACAAACATCGAGCTGCTAATTTGGCGACGGTAATCGCCTTAAACGACAAAAAAGTGAATGAAATAAGATAAATTGAACAAATTGTGCGCCATTTCTCGCAAATTCTAGCAGCTAGCAGAAGTGGAACTTGACCCAGAAAACGTCAAAGTAGGAAGGGTAACTTTTTGGGTGGAGGGGTTTGAACCCACAACTCCCCCTCCCCCTGAATATGCCCGGGGTGGCACCACCATCTTGGCTGTTGAGTGTCGCCAGTGGAGAACTGCACCAGTAGCACGATGACGTGCGACTGTGTTTTTCACGCGTTTTGTCGCGCGCAATCGACCAATCGACCCCTATCACAGCGCTTATTTTGTTCAATGTGCGCGTTTAAGGCGATATGTAAAAGTTTTAGCGTCCCTTTTACTCCATATGCGAAAAAATCCTCAGTGCAAGAGGGACGGATTCGTGGAAAAGTAGCAAAAAGTCTGTTTTTTATTGATATAAAATGTACTAAAGTTGCTATCAAAATTTCGTTTAACCAGGTCTTAGATATCGTTAAATCCCATCTAATAAAATATAATTGCAGTCCATATGTCATTCCAAATTGTCAAACCAGGAGAATTGGTGACGAAAAAGACCTCATTTCAATAAATATTTCTATCGAGCCGAATTTCTCCAATCGCGTTTCTGTTCTAACAGATCCCTAGAAAAAGAATCCAAAAATAATATACTATTTTATCAAAATAATACATTATTTACTAATCCAAAAATAATATACTATTTTATCAAAATAATACATTATTTACTGAAGTAGATATGCACGTTCTAAAAGTGTCGATTTTTTCCGTAGCGCCTTAAACGCGTGACAAACGAAGTCGCGCGTTATCGCGCTACGGACGCTGTGCAAACTGCAGTACAACATTTGATACACCAAGGGTTACGAAATATTGTAAATTAGTATTTTTTTATATTTACACTACACGAGTCAATTTACACTATAAATCAGTATTTTTTAATATTTACACTATAGGCTAACGCTTGTCCAGTACCACGCCTGAAGGAAAGCGTTGATATGACTTGCGATGAAGGGCGCTAGCCCAGGAAACGGGAGGGTGTTTGTAAAAAGCAGGTGCAGGGTCTTCCGCAAAATCTACAGCATACGAATAACCGATTCGACACAACTGCCTGTAACCTTGTTATGTTTAGATTATTATGTTACAGTTATTAGTAATAATTTGTTTACTTTTTTTGTTTTGTTTTCTGTGGTGTTTGAAACAAAACTCTTTTCTTTCTTTCTTTCTAACCTCTCTCCCGGTACAGCTTCCCATGACGTAATGCCGGAACATGACGAGTTACTTGGCGTCATGGTTTCGCCAAGAGGGTGGTGACTTGTGACAGCAACGGCCGAAGCCCACCAGTGGAAGTCAAAGGATTTGTAAGTCAGTTTGTTGGGAGTTGGTTTATGCTGGTTGGTGCGCCGAGCGTATTTGACGTAATCAGTGGTTGTCTCCAGTTTATGCTACTCTGAGGGCCTCGATTCATTCCCCCATATGTGCCTTCAAAAGTTTTACTCTGGGAAATACCTCTACGAGTACATACATATCCTCTTGTAGTATATAATTTAATAATATATTCTGTAATATAATTTATTTGCTGTTCTCGTTTGATCCAATTCATTCATTTCATTTCACTCATATCATTCATTTCATTTATTTCATTCATTGTACTAATTGTTATTATTTTTTTTAACTGGAACTATTGGTTGTGCGATCTTGAAAGTGTTTCTATAACATTGCGTTCATAAATTTTAATTGAATTGCCGTTTCTAACGCACCGTTCAATTTATAAAATTTTAATAGAAGCAGTAGAAATGTCATTAAAATTTCATTCGATTTAACATGCACTGTTTGGTACACGTTAGCATAAAAATAATTTGAACGTTTCGCTGAGTGTAGGTATCCAATATTGTATATCGTATCCAGTGGCGTGCACAGAACTTTTTGCTGGAAAAGCAAACAATTGGTCAAGAACAACAATAAAAAAAATATGAAAAAATTTAAATTACAATTTGAAAAAAAAAAATGTATGACGCCAGGGTAGACAATCTCTACCCTAGAGTGAAAATTTCCTATACAAACTTTTTTTTTTCAAAGTGATATTTAAATTTTTTCATATTTTTTTCATTGTTATTCTTGACCAATTGCTTGCTTTTCCAGCAAAAAGTTCTATGCACGCCGCTGTCGTATACATCGATTAGGTAAAAAAAAAAAATACCGGCGTGAAGATCAATTCATTATATTTGTTTTGCAATCTCAAAAAATCTTGTTTTTTGTTCTCCAAGAAGCCTAACTACCAAAAAAAGTATTATTGTATTGTTTGTGAAGACTTAGTACCAACTTGGTTGTATCCATTAATTACATACGCAAGACTATTTTTAGTTTCTACCTTGACCGATACGAAATTTGGTTGTGATAATTAACTAATGGGCACAAAAATTAGGCTCAACATATACAAAAAATATAATGTGGGCTTTTATTTACGCGTGTTTAAATAAAAGTCACCTTGTATATGTCTCCTGTTTATTTAACAGCTATAACAATATTTATTACCAGAGCCAGACTTCTGAGAAAACAGACCGAGGAATTCAGCAAAAGCAATAACTGAACGCGGCCAAACGATCGACAATCAAAATCATTGTATGCTTTTAAGGGTCTGCCACTGTGTTGTTGAAACGGTATTCCATTCTTCTTCAAATATCCAGGATGTTAAAAGACTGCATCGACAGAATGTACTTAAAACAGCTTGGCACTAGAATTGTACAAAAAATATAATCAAGTACAAGTAATTTTAATTCTGCTTTACAAAAAAAAAAAAATGCTGTTTGTTTTTAAAAGCGCAGCGGTCTTTTTACACCCTGTGCAATCATTTATTTATGCGTTTTATATACATATTTATACGAATCAATAATTAAATAAAATACTTTATATTATAAAATTATACAGTTTAAGATATATTTCGGGTCCGACCTGCGGGCCTATTCTGTATCTCTAGTTGCCAACTGGACAGGGTGCCTATCATCAAAAACATAGATATACTATCGAATTTCGATTTTCTAAGGTATGTTCGCATTTGAAGTGACGTCACAGTTCGTAAATAATTCAATACCCTCTAAAGGCAATTTTGAAAGTTCTGTGTTTTTGACGATAGGCACCCTGTCCAGTTGGCAACCTAAGATACAAAATAGGGGAGCTGGACCCGGCATTATATTATTAGTATACTTGTATATTATATTATATATTATTTATAGTATATTAGTATAATTTTTATTATTAGTATTATTATATTATACATGTATATAAAAAGCTTTTCGAAAGTGAATATATTTTATACCATTTATTTATGCGGTGATAGAACATTCTATGAGAATCCGTCCTGTTTTCTTGCGCGTAATGTTACTACATGATCGAAATTTTATTATTCACAATTAAACTACTTTTAGAAAGACCGTCAAGTTCGACATAGTACGCAACGTACAAGTTCCGTCAATAAATATTGCCTGCACGATGTGCTCTTAATTTGATATGCCACGTTAATTTTTAAAATGTGACATCATTCAAGATTTTATTTTTATTTTCGCGGTGTTTCAACTTAATCCTTTACCTACACAAATGCAAAGCAGCTCATTATACCGTTTTTGGGTTATTCTGTAGAACGAGGCTTCGCTCAATTTTCGAGGGGTCCCTGAAAACTAGTTTTAACAGATCATCTTCTGACAACAACTTATCACCTTCACAAAAAGTACGTCGATAACGCATTCAGATTACAATTATCATGAAGGTTTATTTACCTCGCGATCACGTGGTTACCGGCTTTTCTTCAGGAACGCGCGAAAGTAGAACACATCCACGAAAAATCACTAGTTTTGACACGAGTGTTCCCGTAGGTCGTTAGAGATGGGAAAGGTGTTCGATTTTTTAATCGTTTTAATTCAGCTTTTAGATGATTGGCAGGTGTGATAGTCAGGCCGCGCGGCGCGTCCGATCGACTCTAGCGGTGTAAGCAGACTGGTGCGCCGCCGGTTTTCCTTTTCTTTCCATACGAATTGTTGGTGGTACTTGGTCATGCGTAACAAAATACACGTGAAATCGGTTTTCATTCGATGAAAAGTCTTTGGAGCCTTGAATTATATCGTAGATAAAATTCTTCGTGTTTTGTAACGTGTTTGGTGATTGGTGTTAGCAGTGTTAGCAAGTCGTCGCTAGTTAGATTAGATGTGGATGTGGGCGGTTTTTATTTTGTTTACTGAATTAATAAAGGCATTACTGTAATCCTGATTTCTGGGTTCTTCCAAAAAGTGTGAAAGCAACTGCTATGAGAAGTATGTTAGTACAAAAATCGTAGCGGGTATTGCTTTATTGAAGTTGTGTGCAAAAATTTTAACAAAATAATATAGCTTTACCTTGGCGTGTAATTAGTCAGTAAGAAAATATGTGAGTAGGTACCAAAGCAATATAGAATTTAAAACCTCCCCTTCGCTGTTCTCACTACAGGTAACGTGAAACTCTACGAAATGTTGGGTACACACACATTTAAGGTAAATAACTTTGTATTCGCGTATGACCCCGTAAAATCTAAATAATAATGCTAAGTTTCTTGCCCTTCTTCTTAGCAAGACTAATCGAATGTGCGGAATTAGGCGTATATTTATTATATGTCTTGCATATATTTATAATATTATTTATTCCTTATTCCTATATTTTTATTTTATTTAAGTGTATTTTTTATTAAATTTAGGTTAACCCAACCTTTTATATTCCCCGCGCCGGGTCCTTCCCATGCGTATTTCCCCATATTATTATTTATGAGATAAAACCATTACCTATACACATAGATTATTTAATTACTTATATAACATTAAAACTGACCTTTAATAAGTGTATTTTTTATACCTACATTACATAAGTATATTTCATTTCATAAAGTAGTAAAACGTCGTCTCTGTACATTGAAATGTAAATAGAAACATCAGCTATCCAAAGAATGAACCATGACCTAAGCCAAGACATTTGGACGAACTATTGGCGTCAATTGGCATAGATTAAATTATGATAAGGTGTGTTAATTCGAAAACCAGGGGATCGAAAATACAAACAGAAATAAAATGTCAGCTTTCGGATGATTTTGTTGCAATAATTAGGTTACGTATAGCCATAAAAAAAATACATGTTTTTGGTTGAACTTTAAGGTATTCATTTTCCACAAACCACGTTAATCGATTCATATTTGTACTGTCAATGAATTTTTTTGTAACCCTCTATTGCACACTTTTTATCGATTTTGTTTCAGGTATCGCTTTCGCGATTTTGTTGGTTTTTTTTAAATAAAATTAGTGTGAATGATATCTATTCATTTTCCAAATACCACGTTATTCGGGTCAAAAAAAGCACCCCCTTTTTCCAAAAATACGTAAATCCACTGATGCAGTCAGCGGCAGCAAGATATTGTCAGTCTACGCCTAGCGTTGGCGCCCGTAAGACGTGGAACCTGTGCCCTTTTTTGCAAGCTATAAATATCTCCCAAAACTACTTCAAAACACATTGAAATTAATTTTATAAAGTAATATTTCGAGGAGCATCATATTCCTGCCGTTAAAAACTCAACAAAATATGCGTATGAGTGATTTAGCTACATCGTGCCATAGTCATAACAACAAAACTGAATGAATTTGGAATGAATTCATACTTTTATGCGGGAAAATAATATATGTTACTCTAAAAGAATAATTTTGTAATCGTTATTGAAACCCAAATTAATTTACTTATACTTACTGAGATCTGTAACAAAGGTCAATGACCTTTTCGTGAAATTACCCTGTAGTATTGGCTCACCATTTCAGGTCCAAATAAGTGAAGTTTTTTGCAAATTATATAGGTACACTTACTTGGGATAAATCGCCAAGCATTTAAAATATAGAAATTTATTTTGAAATATTTACAGTGCATGGCAAAATTACTAGATCGTAGATAATCCTGTCGGTACATGTTCAGGTTCTGTTACGCAAAATGAAAACAATGAAACTCTTTTAGGATTAATTTGTTATCCCTATGTTTGTCTGTCTGTCCGTTTGTCTAGACAATTTTTTCTGGGTAAAATTAATAAATACCAATATAAACGGCCCTCTATAGAGCTGTAAAAACATACTTTTGACGTTTTTATTTATATTACGTTTTAGGTTTTTACGTTTTTTTTTTACGTTTTTCATACAAATTTTCTCACTATGAAAATGTAGGGATGAACACTTGAGATAATATTTTGCATTTAAAAGTCAACACAGAAAGGAATTGTTGAACAAATAATGTAAAAAATATGAAAACCATGTTGTTCTATTCTAAAGGGATTAATTATCTACTGTTCAATGTGGCGATAGCTTTGTTTATTTTTTTCCTTGAATTATTTTTTACTAAGATAACAAATAGTTTAATACAAGGTTTTCCTTAAGAGGTCCCTTTACCCCTGTATTTTTCTTAAAATTCATACAATAGTTATAAACCGAATGTGAAGTCTACAGCTTATTTTCTTCATATCTTTTTTCATGAGTATATTCTAGTGACATCTAACTACGTCTCTATACAGCCCAAAAAGCAAAATTTGGTAAAACACCATCATAATAGCTGTCAGAATATCGTCAATATTGCCTCGTTTTTACGCAAAGTTTAACAAGTTTGTATATTTTTATCTATACCGGAAATAAAAAAGACAGAAATACAGGCGTCGTTCATGTTAAGATGACTAAGTTTACACACTTTGCTAAGTATAAACAATTACCGTTTCATGGAAAACTGTTTTGACCTGAAACCATTTCACAAATTCAATTAACTTATTTTGAATATCTTGTCATTTTGCACTTCTTGATGAGAAATACAATTTCAATAAGTAAAAATACAACTTTTAGTTAAGAAAACTTATAGTTAAAAGTCTGCTGTATGCATTAACATATTTTTAATTATATTACAATAGTAATAAAATAATTGGCTTATCCGTCGTCGTGATACCAGCCGTAAATTTCTTAAATAATCTGATATCACGCTTATGGAAAACCCAATTATTTTGAAGATACCATAATATCATTAAAATATGTTTATGCATATAGCAAACTTTTAACAATAAATTGTCTTAGCTAAAAGTTGTACTTTACCGTTATAATTATTTCTTAATATTTTGTTACAAATTCGGAGAAATAGCCCTTAAGGAAAACGTTGTATGAAAATATTTGTTATCTTTGTAACAAAGAAAGAAAAAAATAATAAACAAAGCTATCGCCACATTGAACAAACAGTAAATTATTAATCCCTTTAGAATAGAAAGATATGGTTTAATATTTTTTACATTATTTGTTCTAGAGTTCCTTTCTGTGCTTTCTTTCAAACGCAAAATATTATGTAAAGTGTTGATCTCTATATTTTCATAAGGAGAAAATTTGTATGAAAAAGTTAAACAAAAGGCCATAAAAACGTTGTAATATGTATATTTTACAGGGCTGTAAATATTAGCATTTATTGATTTTACCCAGAAAAATTGCCTAGACAAACGGACAAACAGACAAACATAGGGACAACAAATTAATCCTAAAAGAGTTTTGTTTTTTCATTTTGCGTAAAGAGACCTGAACATTTCAAACACTTGGCGATTTATCGCAAGGGTAAACAGGTGTCCCAAAAGTCAACTCTTTCCCTTGGAAGGCTGGTAGGCCAGCTCATGACTGACCAGAATATCAAATTATGACCTCAGCAAAAAGTAGATAGTCTTCGAGTTGATGGTACTTTTATAAATTCGAATAGATTTTTGAGAGTCAAAGCTAACCAGTTCTAAATTCTAAGAATAAAATTTTTGTTGCGCAACTCTGAATAGTCATGCTATTGATAAAGTCAAAAATAAACCTTGAAATGCTGTTACATCAGGAAGAAAAATAAAAACCCAATTTATGAGCAATTTTTTGTAATTAGGTTAGTTCGATACCACACCCTGAAAAAAAATGTCCTATGTTAGTTTTGCAAATTGTCTTAAATAACGGCTCATCAAATATTGTTTTTCAAATGATCTGGCAATTTCTGTGTATTACTTTTGAAAAAAAAGTTATTGCTATTTTACTACCAAAGGAGCTGCGTATTTTTTAAAATAATTAGAATTTAGAATGAAAGAGTGGCGGGCAGTAAAAATATTTGACGTTCATTAGAAATGCCATTTAACACGCGTTAGAGTGAGATAAATAGTGACGCTATTTAAAATGAGTTGGAATGAGATAGGAACGCAGTTAAACGTGGTTGAATGAGAGAGGCATAATTGATATAGGCTACAGTGAGATAGGTAGTGACGTGGTGCATTCCTTCCGAGAATATTTGTTAGTTTCCACTTTTTGTAATAACAACTTTAGTAAAAATTTTTTGTAAAGAAATTTTTGGTCCAATTTATTTTCCCGCAAGTGTAAAACCAGCTCAACGGGCGAAAAATATTTAAAGAATGGGTAATGGTGACAATTAACCGCCACAATATTATTATGTATCTCTAAAGGAGTGTCTGAAATGTTCCGAGGGTCAACTGATAAATCAAACACTCAAAAAACCACTTTTAGCCGACCATAATAAATTTACGTCCCGACGTGATAGCAAGTAGGATCAATGCCGTGTGACGATGATCGAAATACAGTAATAAATTAGATAAAATAAAATACGTATTACTTTTGACCCTGCCTCGTCCACTCTATTCGTATTTTTGCTATGGTGACGCGAACTTAGAGACCGGGACGAATTTCCCCCCACGCGCTATCGTAAAATAGAATAAGCCACGCCCGGAACTGGTTTTTGTTTTGGCTATGTCATATTCTTAATAGGCCGTATTTTCGAAGTTTTCGTCTAAAAAACCTCATGACGATGAATATTTTTACGAAAAGGCTGCAACTTTCATTTGCCCTCGTGTGACGTCACTTGAGTAATGGCTGTTTAGAAATGTGTCCTGTGTTATCAAGATACATTTATAATAATTTGCTTCAGACTAATTTGACAGCTAGATGACAGATGAGTAGACAGAGACAGACCACTTTTTTGTAAGCAATCACACATCACAATCAGTATAATGTCTAAAATTCTCAAATGACAAGGTCATCAGACAATTCTTTAAAAAATCATAAATATAATCATAACTATGTCCTAAAATGGCGTAATTCTCTGAAAAAAAATTAAAAAAAAAATTCTTTTAAAAATTAAGCTATGGGTATCGACACAAATCAAAATGCTTTTCAATTTTTTATTTTTTTAACAAGAAAAACAAAGTTAAGTTATGCACTTTGCGCTAAGCGACTGACGTTTAACCTTAATTATTTTTCGAGCATTAGAATTCCCATTACTATATTTATTTATACTGATTAAGCTTAATGCCAACAATAACAAGTATACATTTTATTAACTTTATATAGGTACTAAAGTAGAAACCAATGTTATCTAAATTCTAGACATTCAAAGCATAAATAAAGTTCGATGTAGGTAGCTAATACCTTAAACATATTAAGCTGGATAAGTGATTAAGCTTAAGTTTTATGGCTTAAGTTAAATCCAATTAGGTCAAACATTTTATGAGACGATAAGTACAGTTGTTGCTTAAGTTGCTTAACACTACTGTCTCTTTTGCAAAAGATATAAGAGCTAAAAAGGGTGATTCGGCTGGCTGACTGTACCTGCATACCAATAGAATTACGCTACTTATTTATTTATGACTTACTTTTGCCCGCAGCTTCGCTCGCGTGAATGTATCTTTTAATTATCTATAGTTTTCGGCTTAGCGGTTATTTTATCAACACCCCTTATTATATGTTGGCCACTAAGACCATAATAAAGAAAACCGCATCAAAATCTGTTGATTGGTGCTCGAGTTAAAACGGACAGACAGACAGATAGACAGACAAAAAATCTAAAAATTGTAGTTTTGGCCTAGTACAACACTATAAATAATCCATTTCATTAAAAATATTCCATGTGCAGACGTGACTTTCTTACCATTTTATTAAATAACTAGCTTCTGCCCGCGGCTTCGCCCGCGTGGCCTACAGGAAACAAATTACATTTTTTTCAGAAACAAACATTATAAGTGCTCTCACTCCCTCTGGGAGTCAAGGTGTAGTGCACGGCCAAAAAACTCGCATGCTCGTTTTTCGGCCTTGTGGAACTTGGCTCGGCCTTGCCTCGCCAGAGTGCCAATACGGGCACTCACTGATTAAAGTTTTTCTGAAAAAGTGTCAAAATCCCTTTCAGTTGTCAAATTTGAATACGGCAGCGTAATCGGTGACCCCAAATGCCCCTTGAGACAGAGTTTCATGCAAATCGGAATACTTTTTTGGACCTGTCAAAAAACTGTCAAAATCTGTCAAATTCAATTTTTTTTCGCTCATTTAGTACCAGCTTGTCTGATCACTATAGTTAAAACCCGAACTCCTTACAATTAGCCGTTCGGGAGATATGGCCGATCAAAATTTTGGCAATATTTTTTCGTCTTTTTTTACCGTCGTCTAGGTCTCGCCGAGCCCTTGTTTAAGAGTACCATGAACATGGGTCTAACTCCAGCCGTTTGGGAAATACAGGCCGTCAAAGGTTTGACATGAAAAAAAACTTTTTTTGGCACCCCATGGTCCAACCCCTAGGGATGTGCCACCTTCCGTTCCAAAGCTATTTTACTGGAATATAGGTAGATATAGATAGATAGATAGACAAAAATATAGATAGATAGATTGTGGATATATAGATAGATAGATACCTCAAAAGGAAAAAATAAAACCCTAAAAGGATCATTTGTGTGGCGGTCTGTCTGTCCGTCTGTTACAGCCGATTTGCGCTGGCACACATACTTTCAAGAATTTTCATGTCCACTATATTAAATTTCAAAATCGATGCCATTTTCGTAATTAACGTCCCAAAAAAACCATAAATACGACACCCATATTAATATTTACACATTTCAACATTTCAAATCCATTGCACCCCAACAGGTGATGATGGTATTTCACGTCCACTACGTTGGATTTAGAAATCGTTGTTGTTTTCGTAATCAGCGAGCCGATAAACCATACAAACGATACCCATGTTGGTTTTCAGACTATGTCACCCCATTTCCTCCTTTTAGGGGTTGAATTCTGAAAAAAAACTGAAACATGTGTTTTCTCATTTATGTATAGGAATACTCCTGTGAAGTCTCGAATAAAATAGTGTAACTAATCTTGTTTCCCCATACAAACTGTGGACATCCGTTTCACCCTCTTAGGGGGTGAATTTTGAAAAATCCTTTCTTAGTGGATGCCTACACTATATAAGGTATCTATGTGCAAAATTTCAAGTCTCTAGGACCAGCGGTTAGGGCTGTGCGTTGATATATCAGTCAGTCAGTCAGTCAGGACTTTGAATTTTATATATATGTACAAGTACATATTAAATAAATACACACATATACTCACACCTGTCTCCCAGAGGGGTAGGCAGAAACCATAGATTTTCATCTGCTACGATCCTGAGTTTGAACTTCTCTCCAGAAAAATCTGAAGCTTCATTCAATTCAATTATTTAATCATACATAAAACGACAAATAAAACTGAAAGAATAGTAAAATAATAGATTGATAGACGCACCAGGGACACAACCTCTATCTATCTATCTAGGCCTCAGACCAAATAAAAATCAAGACGGAGCATACTCCTTGTAACGGGTGAAGCAGGCCAAAAGTGAGGCAGTTTCGTGTTTATACACATCTTGAAACTTACATATGCGCAGTCTGTCTCAGTTTTTACAGTTAAGCGCACACATATTTATAAAACCGGCCTCACTTCAATGTTGACAGCGCCCCGTCTTGAATTTTTATTTGGTCTGTCTGGGCATACAATCTACAAATTATACGTGACTACCCTTATTGCAAATAAAATATAAGAGTTACATTAATTTGTGGTTATCGATCCGATGTCTTGAATTTTTGTTTGGTCTGAGGATACAATCTATTCTTCTTTATTCTTTATTGTACACACACGGAAATATAAACATAAATAAAATACAGTGAAAAAAGATACACATTGGCGAGCTTCTCTCTAAACAGAGATTTCTGACAGCAAAACCATCACAATAGGAAAAAGTAACATAAACGAAGTAATCATACACGTGTACACAGAGAAGAAGAACATACAAAGAATTATACAAGTTTAATAACAAAATATATTTTTTTATCAATACTTTCTATAAATACAATCTATAAAATATTAAAAATATACATAGTGTGTAATAAACTACATAAACATAAATATATCTACAAATTATACGTGACTACCCTTATCCCACTAATATTATAAATGCGAATGTTTGGATGGATGAATGTTTGTTACTACTACTGAACCGATTGAGCTGAAACTTTGCACAAATGTAGTTCTAGACCTGGAATAGAACATAGGCTACTTTTTATCCTATAAATCAGTTCCCATGGGAACAAGAAATAGTGTCGTTCAGAGACGCGGTTCGGCCTTCAGCCTCGCCAAACGTACTATACTAGGGGATTAAATCAGTTATCAAAAACCGCCAAAGAGACATTTGCAGAGGATTAATTCAGAGAACAAAAAATTGTGTCGATCAGAAAAGCGGCTCGGCCTTCGGCCTCGCCAAATATACTTTACATGGGGATCAAATTGGAGATGATGAGAATCCAAAACACTCCATACTCCAAACCAGAGTCAGGTCAACTACGTACTAAAAAATTAATGAGCTGAAAAATATTTACAGATTCGATAAGACTATACAAAAACTTAATCAACGCGGACGAAGCCGCGGGCAAAAGCTAGTTACAAATAAATAAGGGTTACATTAATTTGTGGTTATCGATCTGATATCTTGAATATTTATTTGGTCTAAGATCTAGGCATCCTTCAGGCACAGTATTGGTCAAGTGTAAGAATATTGTGGACATAAAAAAAAAGTTTCATAAATGTTTCTAGAGATTTTGGTATTATCTACTACTAAAATAGCAAATATTTGGAATTAATGGGTAAAGAACTTCGTATTCACAGTGTAAATTAGAGACGTGCCGACTATGACTTTGGCCGACTAGCCGATTGGCCGACTAGTCGGTTGAAAAAAGGCCTATTAGTCGGCTAAGCCGAACATTGCTTTCGGTGGTATATAAAATATATACAATTATTATTCTGGTATATAAAAATAATTCGGGTACATAAAAACTTATGTGACGTAATAAAATCTTCATTTAGTGTTGTAGAAAGTCATGTTTAGATTAAATTTTAAATTAAATTTAAAGTCTTCTTGATTTAAGTCCAAAGAACGTGTTACTATTCCTAGATTATTTTACAAATTGTAAGGCAATCAGCCTTAACTAAAATAAAATAAAAATTAATAACAATAAAGATTACGATTTCATTTCAATCACCCTTTTTAAGCATAGAAATATGTAAAGTAACAGGCCGACTAGTCAGCGCTTTTGCCGACTAATCGCCGACTAGTCGCCGACTACAAATATGGCCGGATAGTCGGCTTTCTCAACTAGTCGTACATCTCTAGTGTAAATCAGTAAGTGTTCTCATCTCGGCCACCCAGTTTTATCAAAGTATCAAGTTTCCGAGATAAAGAGCTCATTGTGTAATTTTATACAATGCTTGCACCCGTCAGTGCATTGTTAGAAATTTTAAATATTTACGGGTTTGTTCAAGTCCGTAGCCAGGATTCGTGTTCGGGGGGATGTCTGTGGAAGTTCAATCAATCAATCAATTTATTGCACAGAAAGTTAACGGGACAGTCTGGACACCTGACGCTAGAACATCAACAACACTAGGTTTTCAAGGGTTCATTGGAAGAAACTAGGTCTCTCCTCATATCTCATATTGAAGAAAATAATATTTGATTTATCGATCTTTTATCTCGGGATTCCACCTATAAACAATGTTTTAAGATTTATACTTTTGTCATAAAAGAAATATTTTCCACCCTCTTTTTTTTGGTTTTCAAACGTTCGTTTCAAAAACGCAGTTAAGAGATCAACTTGATTTTTTTATAAAATAGGCAATAGAAATATGAAGGGATGTTACATAAATCCAATATTTTTCCCTACAAAATATTTCAGTATTAGCTAAAAACACACCAATTTGTTGTTTCGCTGCGTGATCACTAGTATTACGCGTCCAAAAACAAGAGGCCAAAGAGCCAACATATAATCGCCTCTATAGAAAGCAAATAAGGTCTTTGCCATTAGACTTATTGTGCTGGATGGGTAATAAAAAAAGTTGCTATGCCATCCTCTTAAAATAAAAAAAACAGAGAACAGAATAACACAGAAGGCAAGGGCAGACTTTTTCCTTAAAGAAATTTCTTCCATTCAACCGATAGGAGAGAGAGAAAAGAAAAATTCACAAAACTTAGCAAATTTGTGCACAAAGAAAGACAATTTTCAATCATACAGCAAATTTGTGCACAAAGTATGATAATTTTCAATCATAATACAGGACGTTAAGATGATAAACTTTTTCCTTAAAACGGGGTGTTCTATCCATTGATATGAACAACTTTTACTATGGGGATAACCCTAAAATCGCAAAAAATAAATCAGCTATTTTATATATTTTGGTCGAGTACGTATTTAACTTTTGTAAGGAACAACAAATTTTTTTGCGCATTCAGTGTTGGCCCAATCGTAAAAGTTGTTCATATTCATGGGAAAAACAACCTCTTTGAAGGAAAAAGGCTATCAAATTAAAACTCATTATTTACCCATCGTAAGTTTTTACCAATCGTCATTTGTAAATCCTAGCATGTGCTAAATTCAAATGGTACTCCAAAATCAACTTCTTTTAAATCATTCCTTACTTTTACCAACTAATATCACAGTATTATTTTACAGGTGGTTGTGACATAGCACAGTAGAGAAGTGGTGTGCATAGAACTTTTTTTCGGAAAAGCAATCAGAAGGTCAAGTTTGAGAATAAAAAATATGTGAAAAAATTTAAATAAAAAGAAAGTTTGTATGACGCCACTGACTACCCTAGAGTAAAGATTTTCATACCAATTTTTTTTTCAAAGTGTTATTTCAATTTTTTCATATTTTTTTATTGTCAAACCTTCTGGTTGCTTTTCCGGAAAAAAGTTCCAGTACAGTCATATAACGATAGTTTGTGGAAGAAATCCAAGTGTTACAACAAACAAACTAATATAAAATTGTAAAATTAATGATATTAAGATTTCGGGGGGAGGCATATCCTCCCAGTCTATAGGATTCTTTTTTTTTTGTATTCAAAAAACAGATTAATATCTAAATCGTTACAATAATAATATGTATATACAACGTGTAACAGAAAGGTGAAACCATATTTGAAGAGCTTATTCAGTCAATGGTATAGAACAACTTTTACTATGGAGCCAGCCCTGAAATCTCAAAAAAAAAATCTGCCCTTCCATACATTTCGGCCGATTTTTCTATGAAACAGTAAAATTTTCTATGAAACAGTAAAATATGAAAATGTCATGGTAATATGTGCTTACGTTAAGATTACAGGGAAAATATAGCGGTTGAGAAATTCACGAAAACAAAATGACAAAATTCCCGAAACTGTCGATTAACGGAACCTTAGGTGCGCGAGTCCGACTCGCACTTGACTGTTTTTTTTATTTCTAGTGTTAGGGCTCCGTAAAAAAACTGGGGAATGCGAGTTATACCTACTTTCGGACCGAAGGCTCCGTGAGAGTTGTTCTTACTTCTTACCATTAAACTACACTATTATATATTTAAAATTTTTGCTCATTTTTCCATCCATATCCATAGCGTCCATAATATGATTCTGTGTATAATTTTAAAGGATTAATCATTTTTATTAGAATACCACAACATAACACATCGCGGCTCTAAAACTACTGAGCCAATCGAACGGCTACATGCGAAATAAAATATTAAGGGGCTCCACAAGGCTAAACATTAGTTTTCAATTGGATTCAGTTCCGTCAATGTACAGTGCTCGCCAATCTTTATGTCGCCTCTGAAGCTAGCCCCAAGAATCGGCGCACTAGCCGTTTTACGGTGTCAGGGGGACGTTACAGGAGCGAGGGCGCGGAGCACACCCGCCTGCGTGCCGCACCACACCCCTCGCTCGCCTCTCAGCAGGTGTGAACACTATGCGAGCATTTCTCAAAAAATTTGCTTCTAATTCAAAAACTTGTCCAAAATGAAAATATCGTAAATATATTATATAACATAAAAATCTGATAATTTATTATGTTTAGATTGATAATATTGGTATAGCACGTATGTGATTTCACCGTTTCAGTGATAAAATTGTGAAAATCCAATCAGGGGGTGAAAAAAAGCGTCCTATTTTGTTACTACTTATTTGGTGAAAATTGGATAAGTTATTGTAGATATACCAGTAGCAAACATTGTTTCTTTAAATTCATGATTATACTTTTAATAATTTCAGCAAAAATATCCCTTTAAATAAAAACATATTTACGAAAACTCTGCAATAATTATTTTTTGTTACCATTGGTACAAACATAAAGGCAAAAGTTTTTATTTTATGAAAACCAAAATTAATTATAGAAAGATAATATTATTTATCCCGACATGTTTCTATTTTTTATTATTAACGATCATTTTTAGGTGTTTTAAGTCAATTAAAACCCAGGAAAATTCAAAATTAATGTTGATTAATTTTGGGACAGTAACAAAATAAGAGTAACAAAATTCCTTTTTTGTTACCTTTTTTGCTACTTTTGTTTGAATTCCTTTTTTGTTACCTAACTTTCCTCTTATACATTACTATGCCAAAGTAACAAAAGAAGAAGTAACGAAACGAGAATAATTCATGTTTTGTAATTTATTCATCACAGTAAAAACAATAACTGTTTTATTTAAATTCAACTCGAATGTTACTTAGAATATTCTCTTTCAAAAACCAACAATGGTTTTATGAGATATTAACAATTTACCTGTAAAATCTGGTAACAAAAACTGAACAGAAATTGAGCAATAGTAGGCACGTGTACACTCTAAGACGCCATCCAGCAGAGAGAGATTGCTCAACAAAATGGCATACTGAAATGTCACGTAGAGTGTTGCCAAAAACTAAAAATATCAACTTATTGGTATATTTCACAAAAGTAATATGCTAAAATTGGTAACAAAAGAGGATGTCACTTTTTGAAACTTTTCTGGGACAAGATTAAAATGTGTTTTTTGAAAAAATAATGCACTAGTCTCTTCTCAAAGATAATATGAAATGAACCCCGACATAATGATTAAGCAATTAAAATCAAAAAATACGTAGGATGCTTTTGAACTTTCCGAAATATTAGCGATCAAAGTATCAGTAAGTCGTATTGGACACGTGACTTTTCATACATTAAAATTTGGGAATGTTTTTTATTTACTTAATTTTAATTAATATATAATTATTTTAGACATTCAGTATTTTTTTTCGTATTCAAAAATAAATAAAGAAAACCACACCGTCTACAGTTAAATACTGTTAGACCATTTTGTACACAATAATGATAAATAACTTTGTGGGACAGCAAAAAAATCAAGTTACGAAAAAAAATGAGAAATGCTCATGCGTTAGTCATAGATAATACACCCAGAATAGATGCGCCACTCTCACTTCCATTGTGTATTGTTGTATAACCCTAAGTAATAGATGGCGTTATTTTAGTTCTTGAAAATGTCGCTAGATGTCACTTTTTATTAGTATAATTTTTCCAATCCATTTAAGTCTAAAAATAAATCATTTTATCCTTACATGAAAAATCTCACCGTATCGTAACATGACGAACTGAGAATTTCAATTAAGGATAAAAATGATTTATCTTTAAATGGATCCCCCACTTACATATTTTATATATTTGCAGTTCAAGGAAATTAAACAAGGAATTAACTATGAAAACTTTTTTTAATGCACGAATCTACTAATCTACGAATCTATCAAATCTACTAATTTTACCAAATAATATTTTATTCACCCCTTTTACCCAGCTGTGAGTAATGATATCTATTCCGAGACTCACAATGAATATCTATAGATCAGTTTTATGAATTGGCCATTCAAAATTAAAATGACAAAATATTTTTATGAAATTTTTCATATTAATTGTCAAATCATTTTTGTTGGGGAATTCTTTGAGGCACGTCTGAACAACCTTGAACAATTCATTAAGGCATTCAGTAATATGCTCCGAAGGATGAGTAAGTGACCTTTTCCTAGAGTTAAGATTAAATCCTTTTCTTGAGGAGGTATTGTGCTCTTGCATGTCATATTGCATATCTGACAGTTTTAAAAACTTTTGTTCTCATTTTTCTGGCTTGTTACTGAGGCCCGAGGAAGACGCTGAAAATATAATATTAAATACAGAAATAGTAATAATAATAATGAATATACAGGCCCGGTGGATGCGCTGAAAAAGTAAAACTGCATTCAAAGAATCTTGTTCTTTTTTTTAAATATTAAGCCTATTTTTTTTTCAATTGATCAAACTAGCATATAACTTGTACTTTGGATGTTAACTAGAAGAAAACTGTTACTTTTTTAAATGTTTTTTTATTCGTATTATTATTTTCTTGTAACAAAGATATTTTTTGTTCTTTTTTTATTATTTTTTTTTTGTTCCCCTCATTGTAGGAAGTACATAATTAAGTTTACAAGTTTACATCTTGTACAAGCTATCTAAATATATATATTCTGACACATACTGTGTTTTTTCCTTCCATATTTTTGTATCAAACAACAATGAGAAATAATTGTCAAACTCAAGAAGCTTTATTTACACATGTGTCAAAAATGAACTAGTCCCCAGAAAGATTAAAATGTTATTTAGCTGTATGAACTGCATTCTTATAAACATTATTTTATTTGGTAGCATATTCAGATGAACTCACACTATGAAGTTAATAACAAGAAAGTCATGTCGAGCCGCAAGAACGAGTCACATGGTTGACCCATAATAGCATTTTAGACAATTAGCAAGAAATTTTACACTTATCACGTCTTGTCAAAAACGTCTTTGGAACACCCGTGCTCGCCCCGCAGAAGGTGAGGAAATAATAGCATGTAGGTATTTACCTGTAGAAACTTCGCCATGTAATTCTTGTGAAGACAATGCATTTTCAATAAAAGGCTGTTTTGAATGAGACGACTGGTTACTGAAGCCCGAGGAAGACGCTGAAAATATAATAATAAAAGTTAATATACAGAAAATTTGTCATTGGATAAACAGAAAATGATCATAATTTAGTAACAACATTTGATCTGAATTATTTAATTGATGGATATACAAATCAAGTCACAATAAAATACACTGCAACCATATCAAGTTACTTACGGAGATTTAAAGTTGGAATACTATTCGCTGTCAGCCGTTTACTTGGTAGATAATACATTTTATCAAAATGCCTGTGACACAATCTGATACTGTTGTATATGTATGCATTGCCCCTATTTTGTGTAGCTAAATCTAGCACTGATTTCCACAACTGAAATCTTTCTTCATGTGGATATTCATATGACGGAAAGTGATGAATAGGAACTGAAACAAACCAAATAATGCAAGATTAGTTTAGTAGTGTACCTATAACCAATGGTTTTTATTAAAATCTGTGATTTTATACATACCATCAGATTCACATCCGAAATGACATTTTGTAAACGATCTTCTAGGCATTTTCGTAGGCATTTCGGTGTCCGGAGTCAGCAAGCACTATGTGACAGGTAAGCACTATATCACAAAAACCAAAAACTGCTAAAGTCGTCAAATTATTAGAGATATTGAGCAATTTACGAAATAAGATACCATTCAAACTGAAAATTTCGTTTCAAGTTCAAGAAAAATTGTCAACATCGGGGTTGCCAACGCTAATTTATCAAATTCCCGGTCAGAGCAGTGTTGCCAGTGGCAGACAGTCAAGAACAAGAAGTAGGTAACATTTTCACGACAAAATTAACATTTCCTTTAAAAATTAACATGTTTTTAGTAGAAAATAGTGGTTTATGGTGGTTACATGACCGCTCTCTGTGCCACGCAGGTCACAAAATCAAGTGCGCAATTTCACAATATTTTTTTTTGTTTTATAGGAAACATAAAAACATTTGGTCGTAAAAGTAACATTTTCAATTGTATAAAGTATAAAGGTAACATGAGAGGGTCAAAAGCGTAGACGTAGAATACTTTTTTTAACTCAAAAATGTGAAAATAAGTAACTTTGGAATATAATTTGTGGTTATCCTAGTCATTCCCACACGGAACAAGTTCAAAATAATCCTGGTTCAGAATCTCCTCACATCCAGATTTACTTTTATTTCTGCGTTTTTATACTACAATGACATATAATGTTAATTTAAGGTACGGTAAAATCTTATACGAGTATGACTAAAAATAATGGCAAGGAGAATACTTAGACGATGCTAAAATAAAAATAAGTAAATTTAAAATTTATAAATTTTATCGTAAAAAAATTCAAGTCTCAGTTTACGGTGTCAACGGCGGAATTTTACTATTTGTCTACGACATATACTCGGCTCCCAATATGTACTGACATTTTAACCTAACAGGCTCCTTCTCGCTCCGGTCGTCGTCGCACCTGTTTTTCACTTTTTGTTGAAAGACTTTCGAGTTCGGCTTTATAGAAAATAAATTTTTCAATTAGCGGAACGGCAAATTGAAAACTATTTACCTGCCACATATCAATCCCCAATCAACTTGAGATTCCCCGCAATTTGGGGAATTCCTCAAAAATTGGCAACGCTGGTCATAATCATAATGCTGCCTCATAAAAATAAAAACAACAAAACTAACACAACGACATCTAGGTAGCTAAAAGTGTAACTAGCGTCCAAGTTTATGTTCCCTGTGTCTTAGATGGCAGAAGTTGTCGTACATTTTTTATTTTCTAATGCTAACAGGTAACATTCACCCCCCTACACACGCGCGCGTTGCTTGAAAAGTACCTACGAGGAAAACATTTCATGATTCGTTAAATTAATCGTTGAATCTGTTTGTTACAGTTTATTGTTTCTGTTGCCTTTGTTTGTTGTTTTGTTGATTTATTTTTGTTAAAGTTTTGTTGATTTAGTTTGTTAAAGTTTATTGTTGTTGTTATGCCTCGCGGACGTTATAGCGTTTTAAGGCGACAATGTAGGAAAATGGTGTTTGAAGTACATAAAATCTTCCTTCTTCAAGTAGGGAACCAGTTTTTATAGATGGTGTCTCACCTCTCTAAATAAAGTAACAACGTATTTGCTTATATTTGTACATTATAAATTTACTTATTTTTAATATTAATGCGTTTTATTTATATACTTAAGATTGCACTAAAATAATAAATAAATATTTCAATAGCTAGGTACAACAAGTACACCTTCCCACTTATAGTAAACATTTAATAATCAACCGTTGATATTATTGTTTCCTTGACTGTACCTGCGCAAACTTGCACTCGTAACTAGAGATGAAACGGATAGTGATTTGGCCGGATACCGGATACCGGATATCCGGCGACGCACTAGGCCGGATAGCCGGATATCCGGCGGCCGGATATCCGGCGGCCGGATATCCGGCTCAAGATATGCGTTTCGCACTTACTGAGCAAGTCTAAATATTACGCACCAAGGTGCGTGCGGGTGCAAGTAAGATTATTCGAGCATTTTTTAAATGAAGATCATTTCTAAATGATCGTATCACAATCATACAAATGCATACATATACTGTTCATACTGAACAAATTTTCCAAATTTTTGTTACATATTGAAAAACCAAAATTGAACCTGCCCGCCCAGTGCCCTTTCAAAATTTAAAGTAGGTTTTCATAATGAGTATTTTTTTCATTTCCACAAGTATGTTTCTTTGGAAAAGTTGTTTAGTATGATTTCAGTATGACCATGTGTTTTTATTAAAAGATACATGTTGGTTGAGTTACATTCGGTACATTGTGAGAGCAAAAGAAGCTGGTGTAATGTATGAAGAAAAGCATAAACGTTTATTCCCAACAATTGATGTAAAGCTTGTCTTTATCTACCATAGCTCAATTCTTATTCACTTTATGTATTAGAATTTAGATCATTCAATTATTGATGCAACTATTTTGTGATTTAAACGACTTTTTGTATGTTGAGTTAAGTATCCGGTATCCGGCCGGATACTGACTACTATCCGGCCGGATACCGGATACCAAAAATATGGCCGGATAGGCCGGATACCGGATAGTAACCGGATATCCGTTTCATCTCTACTCGTAACTCACTCAGAGGCGACATAAAGATTGGCGAGCACTGTACTAAGATGGTAAAAGTTTGAAAAAAATATGGCTCGTTTTTTCTTTATCACTTTATAAATAAACATATTTTCAATATTCTTTTAATTGTAATAGTTTTAAAAAAGCACGAATTTCACGAAAAAAGTTATTTAGTTTCTAAATTTCAAAACCGATTGAAACGAAACTAACACACTCATATACTAACTAGAAAAAACCATTTTTATTACATAAATAAATTATAGTTAATGTCCTAATAAAGCCGCTAGTTCAAAATCACTGAAGTTTTGCGTGCGCGGCATCTGATTAGAGCAGGATAGACAGTTAAACAACGAAAGTGTTCGAGCAGGACTGAATTTTAGCATTGTGCAGCCCCTTAAGTACCTAAATTACGTAAGCAGCGGTAGCTTTGGGGTAGAACGGTGCCCTCTCAACCTTGAGATCCAGGTTCAATCCCCGGTCGGGCATGCACTAATGAGTTTTTCGGAATTTATGTGCATAGTATTTGTTCTTACTCGCTGAACGGTGAATGAAAACATCGTAAGGAAACCTGCATGCTCTAGAAAGCGTATATTTGTGCCCGAAGTACGGCGATAGGGCTCACCACCCATCACGTTGAAACGCGGGCGTACCGAGTGTGGACTGTGACTTGCATTACACAGTTCATACTCGGAAAACCTCTGACACCCTCTCGGGTATTCATGTCGTGACGATATATTACGTAAAAATATTCCATGCTTGAATTAGCTTATCTTGTGTCCTTCTTGGGTTTAAAGTTAACAGGATGTGAACAGTTAGCTGATGCAATGAATGGTTCAATCGTTTGTATTGTGAGGACCGATGTCAGTCATCGGCCCAGGGCGGATTCAGGATTTGATTATGGGGGTGCATTCTTACAAGGTTTATCACAAAGCAAAATATATATATATATTTTAGGCCGATATAACTATGCTGTGTAAAAGTGAAATCGAAGTCTTTTTTTAATAGGATGTGTCAAATGTTCAAAATTCCTGGGTGTTTTGCCATTTACTCCGCCAATGTCGTCGGCCCAAGAATTCAGCATTTCAAACTTGGAATGGCTAGGATTGCAATCTCGCAAAGTGGAATCTACAAGAAAATTCATACTGAGGACTCGGTAAGTGCTCAGTATCAAGGTTCTGTTCTGTGAATTTCGTTTTTTTTTGTCTTTCCTTAAAATGCAAGCCCACAGCCCCGAATCAATTACTAAATGTCAGCATTTTATTTTGCGAAATTAGCAAAGTGTTATCAATCCGTGGCACTGATCGTACCAAGCCTCCAGTATGAATTTGGCTGCATAAATTAATGTCAACTTATATGCCAAATACTTAATGAAAATAATGTAAATGTAATTAAATGGATACCGAAATCTTCAGAAACTGTATAAAATAAATGTCTACATTATAAGTTTAAATAAATTGTTTTATTCCAGTTTGTAAATAGATAGAAATACTTATGTAGGTGCAATACATATTTGCTTTTTCATGTGTAGTTTTAAATTTAACGCCACCCTATCGAGTTTCGGCTTACAGCCCCGGAAGCTCCGGACGACGGAGGTCGCGGCTTCAAATCTCATAAGGGCACAATACGGGATATGCGTCTATTTTTTCTCATTTTAGATACTTTTAACCTTTTAAGTCATCAGTAGCGCCCTCTTGTATTAAGTAGCAAGACTGACTAGTCCAATAGTTGTTTCATAGATAGCGCTAGTTACGGTGTTTTCTTTGCACGCACTAGCGATCTGACGTTTCCAACAATTTCGTACCGCTATTTGCCATTAGATGTCGTTACTAATGCTAACAAGCAGTCGTTCAAAAAATTTGATTTGCTATTTTATACCTAGCACTCTCCCAATCAATACTGACTGTCAAATTAAATTCGATTACCAGAATTAAATGCTATTTAAACTTTTGTTTCGTATATTAGATACTGCACAATTAGGATAGCTGAAAATCGTTCTGCCATCAAAAAAATTTGGTCCTATCTTAAGTAACTATATCAATATCCTACTTATTTTATTATAGATAACAATTTTTACTGATGAAGTTTCTAAATTATTTAAAGAACCAATTCCAACAAAAAATAAACTAGCAAAAATATTCTTTAACATATATATCGCTGATCTAAGTGGGTAAATTAATGTATAAACATTTTTGTAACGTCCACTCAAATTCTAGTGTCAATTTTCTTTTCCTTGTATCACACTTTCAAGAATTCATTTTTTTTATAAGCAACAAACGGAAATGGTGGCGATTTGGGAAGCATTTATATTTTGATCGTAAAATAATTTTTAAATATTTTAATAACAATTTTTTTTATTCGCATTGGAAATTATTGGAAATTATTAATACAAACGGAAATGGTGGCGATTTGGAAAGCATTTATATTTTGATCGTAAAATAATTTTTAAATATTTTAATAACAATTTTTTTTATTCGCATTGGAAATTATTTGCGACCCGCCCCAGCTTCGCACGGGTGCAATGCTGATACTAAATATACTACAGAATGTCTTTAACCTCTAAAATTATCAGTGTTTCTCTACTATATTATGCATGTATTATACATATAAACCTTCCTCTTGAATCACTCTATCTATTAAAAAAAAACGCATAAAAATCCGTTGCGTAGTTTTAAAGATCTAAGCATACATAGGGACAGACAGGAAGCGGGAAGCGACTTTGTTTTATACTATGTAGTGATGCTTGATGCTTGTCAAATCAAAGTCATGCGAAATGGTCATTTATAACTCTTTGCAACCCGTTGCACAGTTCATCGCTGCGGCGATATTGTTAGGTAGCAATGTTTTTTCAGGATTCCTTCATCAGCTCGTAAGATCTCTGTGCGTCAATATAAGACAAAGAAGTCTTATGGGTGGGTTCCAGTCAGCACCATAAGCTCACATATACAGGCTGGAAAAAATTCAAGGGCCCTGGAGGGAACTACCTTAAAACCTTTAGTTAGCTCATTTTAATGAAAGAAAACATTCCTTAATTTTTTTTAATAAACAAAACTGCATTCAGAGATATTCTAAAATTCGCTTGTCTCACCCGGGAATCGAACCAACTAAAAATAAAAAAAACAAACCCTCGCTATTTTATGATACGAATGTAGGATTATTGTTCAGGATAAAATTTGTCTAATAAATATTTGGTCTTACACTTATCTGTTGTACGAGATACCCATGAAATTGAATATTTATTACAAGTTATTTATTAACAATACCTAGTACTGGCCCTCTAAAAAGGCCGCTTTGGATGAATCATGTTATGATTCTGTTGTAATGCTGTCTCTTTTGCACGCATGAAGAAACTCTGGCTCTATCCTACTTTCAAATCATTTCATGATTCACCTAAGTTGGCCTTTTTGTTCAGTTGTAACAACAGATGAGTGTAAGACCAAATGTTTATAAGACACATTTTATCCTGAACAATAATCCTAACGATTCGTTTAATAAAATAGCGAGGGTTTATTTTTTTAATTTTTAGTTGGTTCGATTCCTGGGTGAGAAGCGAATTTTAGAAGATCTTTGAATGCAGTTTTGTTTCTTTTAAAAATAAAGGAATGTTTCCTTTCAGTAAAATGAGCTAACTAAAGGATTAAAGGTAGTTCCCCTCCAGGGCCCTTAAATTTTTTCCACCTTGTATATTCTACGTCTTTGCATAAGCTTCTGCTCTGGAACACTCTGAAAGTACATGCCGTGTTAGATACACTTGGAATGACTTCTCTGAAGCTTTAGAACTGTAGATCTCTATTTTCCGCCCTAATTCTCTACGAGATGCAGCTTTGACTTAGATCTAAGAGCTTTAACGAACTTCAAAACTTTAGACACATGTTCTTCTAACCAAGACACAAAAAAAACACAATTAAAGTTCATGCCGTGTTCTGCCAAACGGGGCATACAAATATTTGGAACTCGAACCCATCCGACACAACCAATCATCAGAAAGTGTAGATCGCTCGCTTCATATGCTGCGGGCACGCATAATCAGTGAATTTGCGAGGTTTTCTGGAATTTATGAAAAGTATTGAGAAATAAATAAAAATGGGTTTTATATATGTCTTTAGCTATGCGTAAAGAAAATTCAGGAGAAGATTTAATTTTCTCAGTTGAACATCTTTCTTTGCTAAATATGAATTTATTCCCAATTTGAGGAGCTTACTTTGCGATTTTTTTCTATCGAGCGAAGTTAACTCAAATACGTTTTCAGATCTACTTGTGTTTAGAGTATATCCTCTATTGTAACATATACTTTACTTGTATTTGAACTGACAATATGAATTAAACAAAACGCTTATTTTGGAATGGCAGGGCCTTAATTAAAAATTTTTAATTGGCGGGCCGTAATAAAATGAAAATTAGATTCAATTTTAAAATATGTAATTTTTTGTCAATGGTAACAACTTTTGGTCTATGTTCAAGTGATAAAATGTTTATTAATTAAATGTTAAATGAAAGATAAAATGTTAATTTTATCCATGTTTATATAAAATTGAAATACCGGTAAATCAGGCGGTAGAACGCTGGCCTCTCGAGATGAGAGTGAGATTTTCGGAATTTATGTGCATAGTTAGTATTTGTAATACTTACCACTTGCTGAACGGTGAAGGAAACCTGCATACCCCAAAAAGCATGTATTTCTGCCCGAAGTACGGCGATAGGGATTACCATTTACCACCCATCACGCTGGGACGTAATAATCGTCGATGAAACGTGGGTGTGCGAGTGTGGACTTTGACTAACTTGCATTTCACAGTCCATACTCGGTAAAACTGCTGACACCCCGTTGGGGAATCATGTCTTGACGATTTATATTATATATTAATAACAATAAATCTGTTTGCCCGACAAATTGTAATATTTCAGAGGAATATTGTACATTCAAGTAATTAACATAAACCGAAGCACAGTGCTTGAGTACTATTTACACGCCTTGTGAGTGTGGCCTCCGTATCTAATGACGTGTGCCGGATCCAGTGTGACCACTTTTAGTAGATTTCTACTTTTTTGGTAGATTTAGAGCAAAACAATGAGGAATTTGTAGCGCGAAACACTTTAGTAGAAATTTGGTATTTAGGATAATTCAGTCAAACATTCAAGAATCCGGGCAAAAAAATACTTCAATCTGGCAATATTGATAGCCAAGGGCTTTCTCGTAACTTTTAGTGACGTTATTGGTGTACTGCAAAATTAATCTTATTACCTAAATTTTTACAATTAGGTCTTTTAAACTTAAAAAAAATTCAATATTACAAAAAAATTGCAGTTTTTCAGCAATTAATCAACCCACGTACATTTTAGAGTGCTGCGAATCTGGAAAAACACTATCAAAGAGGACCCAAACAACATATCAAAAAAGCAAGTTTACCACAATTATTGTAATTTCGAATGTAAGATATGACTACTAGGTAGTAGGTACTCTCTCTTATATTTTTATCAATCAATATGGACGTTCCTCTTGTTTGTTCTGTGTGTTTTGGTTTAATTTATTAAAATTAAAATGTAGTACGAACAACACTAATCGAATAAATTTAATATGTAACAGCATAGTCATTCAACAAAACACACGAAAAACATTTAGATAGAAACAAATTGTTTACTGGCGCGCGATGCGACTTAGTTGAATCAAAAGTGCGAGGAGCGTGACACTATGTTTTTGCGATTAAACAAAATGACACGCTCCTCGCACTTGTGCTTCAACTAACTCGCGTCGCGCCTGATTAAACACTGTGCTACGGTTGCAGGACTTTGTAGATTTTGGTAGATTTTAGCAGTACTTTTGGTAGGATCTCTGACGAAAAAGTGGTCACGCTGGCCGGATCGTTGAATTAATTCATCGGCGGAATTGTGGCACAATATCATACAGCAATTCGTACAACAGTTTGTGATGATGATGCGTCATGTTGTTGGGTGTTTATTTACGAGCTATACAATAGTCATACATACGAGAGGTATTTTAAAGTCTTCTCGGTAAAGCTATCTTCGTTGCCGTGTTTTCGCACCATTAAAACTTGTTTTCTTATGATTCCGCAGTTTTTTTTAAACCCATTTAGTAATTCTGTGAGTCCGGTGAATAACACAATTTGGTGAAATTAGATTTAACTTTAATTCGTTCGATTTTCATTATTCTTTATTAGGGTTCCGTAGTACCTAAACGGTACAAAAGGAACCTGGTGAGACTCCGCTGTCCGTCCGTCCGTATGTCACAGCCTCATAACTTTAGCACCGTTAAAGATAAATACACAAAATTTGGCACAAAAATAGCATTAATTTGCCCACATATAACGGTGTAAAAAATATGAAAAATTTGAAATTGTTCAAAATATTTCCAGAATAAAAGTGAGAAAAATAAAAAATATTAGCCTAAAAATACAATATGGGTATCAAATTGTAGGTATTAAAAAGCTGATTGTAAAAATATATACTTTTTTATATTTACTGGCACTAGTTTCGAGAAATCTTTAAAAAACCCAAAAATATGTCCCCCCCCCCTTATCTCCAAAACTGGTGGACCAAAAAATATGAAAAAATTCATGGTAATATGTGTTTACGCAAAGATTACAGGAAAAATAAAACAGAAAAAAAAATAACAAAATTGAATTTATCATCCACAATATGGAACCCTAGGTACGCGAGTCTGACGTGCACTTGGCTGGTTTTTTTTTTACACGTTTTAGTACATATCATCTACAAATGGTAAAAGGCACATTCAACAATGCATTTTTTTATGCCAATTGGTTTTTTCAGCCTTTGAACGATCTAAAAAGGCCGACTTGGGTGAATCATAAAATGATTTGAAAGTAGGATGGAGTCAGAGTTTATTCACGCGTGCAAAAGAGACGGCATTAGAACAGAATCATAATGTGATTCATTTAAAACGGCCTTTTTAGAGGGGCTGTCGCCTAACTTAATGTTTTCTCCATGATACATTGATTTTTTGTACAAAATACTTCTTTTGCTCAAAAAAATATATATTTCACTTATCATGCTCTAAAAAGTACTGGTTTATGCTTGCTGCAAGCAGACTAAAACTACGTTTTATGCTCTAGTCAATGACATAGAATGTCATTGGCTCTACTCATTGACGGTAAGTTCCCTTTGCGTTCCCACTTGGTGGAAGATTTAAAAAATCGCGGGAAAGAGCTGTTGTATTTTCTCAGTTAGCAGTACATATTTAGTTCTTTGATTATTTAAATTTGCATTAAGTATTACTGAAAGTTAAATATGTCATCCAGTGATGATGAAAATTTCACATAATACTGTTTCATTTCCTCGGAATCTAAGTGAAAAGTCGAGTGTTGAACTCGGCTACAAACGAGCCATATTACCTCCAACTATAGCTGCCTTCACCAAGGATCAAGAAGCTAAATATCTCGGGTAATATGGCTCGTTGTATGCACTCGTATAACAATCCACTATTTTGTGTCTCCTGGTTGGACTTTTTGGGTTTAATCGTTTTTCAACAGAGGCACAGAATTGACACCTTTTCTGCCTATCAGTCTGTCCGCAGCCACATAAGAAATAGTGGTACAGTGCGCGCCAATCTTTTGGTCGCCTCTGAAGATAGCCGCAAGAGGCGACGCAATAGCCGTTTTACGGTGTCAGGGGGACGTTACAGGAGCGAGGGCGCGGAGCACACCCGCCTGCGTGCCGTACTACATCCCCCGCTCGCCATTTAGCAGGTGTCAACACCATTAGTGTTAGTCATAGAGTAAATTATATATAGGGTACGTCCGTACACTACACACGCGCGCGTTGCATGAAAAGTACCTCTTAGGAAAAAAATCCATGATTCGTTAAGTTTATCGTTGAATCTGTTTTTTATTGTTTTTGTTGCCTTTATTTGTTGTTTTGTTGATTTAGTTTGTTAAAGTTTATTGTTGTTGTTATGCCTCGCGGACGTTATAGCGTTTTAAGGCGATAATGTAGGAAAATGGTGTTTATATTAATGCGTTTTATTTATATAGTTAAGATTGCACTAAAATAATAAATAAATAATTAAATAGGTAGGTACAACAAGCACACCTTCCCGCTTATAGTAAACATTTAATAATCAACCGTTGATATTATTGTTTCCTTGACTGTACCTGCGCAAGCTTGCACTCGTAACTCATTCAGAGGTGACTAAAAGATTAGGGCGCACTGTACTTATGCCGCAGCCTTATGGCGGCACTATACTACGTTATGCGCTATGCGCGAACAACAAACATGCCATCCACACTTCGTGCCGGTATGCCGAATAGCTAAATATATGTGCGGTTTACGTAATCACAAAGCAAAAGGAGGCAGTGGCGATGGGCGTGTTGACAGCGGCAGCAGCTTATTTTTACTTTTTTTCATCTTTCCAATACCTACTTATAAAGTACAAAGTTACTAAAAGACCAAAACGAAGGCGCTGGTGGATGATCAAAAGTCATAGGAAACGAACTATTTAAATACAGTAGTATAACCGATTCTGAAGGCTTTAATTTTAGTTTTAGTGCTGTCAAAACTAAATTTCCTTCATCGCATAGATTTAGAAGCTAAATTACTTTGGAAAAATTTAAGTTTTGACAACACTAAAACTAAAATTAAAGCCTTTAGAATCGGCTTTAGTATCTATTTAAATCCATTATAGGTTTTGTTTTCCACTTCATTACCCCCACACCTCAAGCCACCAATGTGCATGCGAAAGAGTCAATGAAGTGTGGGCATATATTCAACGCGCATATTCGGCTTATTCGTGTCCTTTGATGTGTGCCAAAAAACCGACAAGTCGACATATACGCGTATTCGCTATTCGCGCTTATGCGCTATGCGTGCGAATAAAGCAAATATAGACGAATAAACAAACCACACTTCGTCGCATACTGGCGCATACGGGCGCATAAGCCGCATAACGAAGTGTGGCGCCGCCATTAAAATAATGAACAATCCGCTTATCCGCGGTCCGCGGTTCTGTAGTTATGGCATGTAGCTACTCTTAAAACCATAACAGCCTCGGTAGGTACCTCTAAACCTGTCCCCATTGTAGGCTTTATTTACAAAAATAAGAATTGTTCCCGACCTCATTGGCCAGTCCATAAATATTTGTTAACCCGTTCATTGTATATTCTATTACTCTAGGTTCAATTCGGGTACGTATTCTATTTCTCCAGGGCGGCTATTCTGGTAAATTTTTTCACACGCTTTAGTTTTTAAAAGTCGTATGAAAAAAAAGTGTGTGAAAAATGTTGCCAGAATCGCGCGCAATATCAGTCGTTCAACTTTTGTTTACAGTATGATAAAGCTATGCGATGTAAAGAAGAAATAATAAATCTCATGAAATAAAAACCATGGAATATGAAAACCGCTCCTTATAGGTTTCAATTAAAAAAAAGCAATAGATATCCGTAGAAAATCCCTTTTAAAATCACCCGAAATCTGGCGTGGTAATTTTTTCGCACGTGCCAGAATAACCGCCTAAGTTCAATTTCGGCAGGTACCTACGTGTTTAGGCGAGGCGGCATCGGCAGTCCGCGAGGCGACTCAAGGTCTCGCTCGACTGGCCGAGGTCGGTTGCTGACCCACAGTGGAAGGGTTTTGGCACGGAATGCCACCGGGGAAACAGTAAGGTGGAGGTTTCTATTTAGATTTTAAATAAGCCCACCCAGTTTGAAAATAAAATTAGAAATTTATTTCGAGTGCAATGGCCATTTGCATAGGTCATTCCAGTAAAATTACAAGACAATTTGTTCAGGGAAGCGGTCGAGTGGAACAAGATTTTGTGAGTGAATCAGTGACTGTAAAGTGGCATCCGGAAATTCCGCCAGTCCAGTTCTAGTTTTACCAGTTAGTAGGTATTTAAGGCCTTGCCTTTGGTATTCCAAGGGTTTTTGCGTCAACTACTTAAGGCCCTGCCATTCCAAAATGAGCATTTTGTTTAATTAATATTGTCAGTTCAATATCTCATTCAAATACAAGTTAAATATATGTTACAATAGAGGATATACTCTAAACATAAGTTGATCTAAAAACGTAATTGAGTAAACTTCACTCTGTAGAAAAAAATCACAAAGTAAGCTCCTCAAATTTCGAATAAATGCGTTTATAGCAAAGGTGTTCAACGGAAATAATTAAAACTTTTCCTGAATTTTCTTTACAGGTAACTAAAGAAGCTTATAGACCCATTTTTATTTATTTCTCAATACTTTTGCAGAAATTCCAGAAAAACCTCGAAAATTCACAGATTATGCGTGCTCGCAGCGCACGAAGCGAGCGTTCTAATGTAGACTTTCTGACAATATCATTGAGTTCAAAATTACTCACTACGATTATTGTGTTGCCTTAACTAGTAAAATTCGCAGACTTTTTTTTTTCAAAACTGTGTCTTTCCGTTCTCAACACAGTTACCTAATTGGACACATTTCACTCGATAGATTTTATTTTTGAAAATTATGCCTTTTTAGGTTATGAATACGTTTTTGTCTTGCGTTTTATGTCTGAAATTTCTGCTATAACACGCAAACATGGTTTATTTTCCGTTGACATTACAAAAAATAGCTACGCCAAATACTTTTTCAGAATATCCAAAAAAACCTTAAAAATTCACTGATTATGCGTGCCGACAGCGCACAAAGTGAGCGTTCTAATTCTTCTAATGTAGACTTTCTGACAAATAATTAAGTTCAAAATCACTCGACAGGATTGTTGTGTACCATTGACCAGGCCTTAATTTAAACTGGGATGGATTCCGAACCGACGGGTCCCGTTCAGAAATCATCATTCATTGCTGCTGGCACGAGGAATCCCGCAGTTTTTCTGGAATCACCCTTAGACCTTACAATGGTATCGATTCGGTGTAACACGTTTTAACTTATTTGACAGGACTAAACTTAATTTAAGCGGTCTGTCTTTTTCTTTCTGTATCGAAAAGACAAGGACAAGACGCTCAAAATAAGGTTAGTCCTGTCAAATAAGTTAAGTTGTGTTGAGCCGAATCGGCACAAATACCTACCGGGTAACTGGTTGACAAACAAGAAAATACAAACAAAATCATATCATCTCGATATGAATCCCCGAGGGGGTGTCAAAGGTGTTCCCTAGTGTGAACTCTGAAATGCAAGTCACAATTCACACTTGGAACAGCCGCTTTTTACTGACGATTATTACGTCTTAAACGTGATGGGTGATGAGCCCTATTACTGGGCAGAAATATACCATCAGCCTTCCAAAGCATGCAGACCGAACACAAATTAATGTGTACCGCGGGGATTGAACCCACGACCTCTGGATTAGCAGGCGAGCGCTCTATCACTCTGCCACAGAGGCGGTTTAAACAAAGATCTCAAAAGCTTTTGAGATCTTTGGGTTTAAAGGTAAGGTTGGCGGTAACTGGTATTTATAACTGCCTTTGCTCGCGGGTCCACCCTCGCTGAATAGAATCACCAACATGGATACTGCTCACCTCCCTTTGAGTATGGTGCACTTATACTTAGTTCCAAATATTTCTCACGAAATAATCTAGCCAACGGTGAAAACCGCATTTGAATCTGTTCAGTTGGTTCTCGAGTACATACAGGGGTACATACAGACAAATTATCACAGCTCAGCTCCCTATAGTTATAGCGCGATGATACACACCCTTAAACCTTTCTTAAGATCCGCTTGACTAACACCATAGATAAATAATTATTTATCTATGCTAACACTGAAAACTGCATTCAAATCCTTTTAATGGTTTTCAATTTCAACTGCAGCGCGTCGGGCATGTTCGCTGAGGCCAGAGTGCCCGATTTCTTCGCTGTGCTTAGATCCAGGATAGCATCATTTTGGGATCGTCTTGGAAACTCCGGCAATAGTATCTTACAGATGATCGTGGGTAAAATTAACGAAAACCCAATTTTAGATCATTGGAGGTCCATGCAACGTGCCCCCAACAAAAAATAAATAGACCTAAGTAGTGCAAATTAATTCTTTAATTTTATTGTATTTTATTTTATATTGGACATTTCTTAATTTTAAATTTTAAATTGAATTGTTGTTGTTGTTAAGTATATGGACTGTAAAAAAACATCGTTTTTATATTGGTCTGAAATAAAAAACATATTATTATTATTATATTAATTAACAAGCGGACGAGTAGTCAGAACATACCTAAGTAAATATATGTAAAAGCACAATGGAAAAACCATAAGATGGCAATAGCCTCTACTTTCCTCAATTAAATATTGCTATGACATCATTTTGATTCAGTATAAATTTATTGGACAGCGGAACGCTGATGCAATATTCTCCAGTGCCAGTCAAGGTTTTATGTACCATCGATGGAACTCCAAATCGAAGCGTCGTTTACGATGACGGAATCGTTTTAGGATCGAGTATGAACTCATTGTTTATTGAAGAACTACACGCAAATTAGTGCAGTTTAGACGAGCTAAAATAAACTTTTCTACCATAGAAATAAAGATTTATATAGAGGCACGACTGTTTTTATGAGCAAGTGCCAACTGCTAAGCAACAGCTTAGTATATCTACCCACGGGCTAACTTAGCTATATGTAATTTAATAAGTTTTTTCCCCTCTTTTTATGTGTTGTGTGCATCTTAAGTAATACACCTCTATGATGTATCAGTCAGAAATATTGATTCAAGCAACGTTCTCAGAAATGAAATATGAAATGAAATGAAGGTTTGAACCTACATCTTTAGTTGTGCCTTTAGTTTTATTTAAAACAACTAATCAACAACGAATAGTAGATGTGAACATTAAACATGGGTCTTTTTGTCGCACTATACAACTTTAGTTAAAAAATATAGAGACAGGCGTGCAGAGAGATTAACTTTTAAATAAATTGAAACAAGAAATAACAAAAAGAAATAAATTTATACACTGATAGATAGACAAGTTTTGTAATTGAATACTAAACATATAAATTTGTTAGTTATTATTGACCAACATAAATATACCTTACGAGGGCGGATCCAGGATTTGATTTTGGAGGGGCCATTCTGACAAAATTTATCACAAAGTAAAAAAAAAAGTTTTTAGACACCTTGGTGCTTTTGGCAAACCCATCTATACCTTATACAATACCTGTGTTGTGTAAAAGTGCACCCAAATTGAATCAAAGACTCAAGTCAAATGTATGGAAACCTGGGTGTTTTGCGGGGGGTATGGCCCGCCTGTATCCGCCAATGGACAGTTAACAAAATTTGTACAAAATAATAATACAAAATAATTTGTCTAATATATACAGGTGACCAGGCGATTATTCCGTAACTATTGAAGATATCAAAAAAAATTAAACTGATATAGAAAGTACGTTACCTAATCAGTAAAATGACATCAATAACTTTTTGAAAATCAAACGAGAAGTATCAAAAATGTTGACATTAAACATTCCCATACATTTAGTATGAGATTAGTAGAAAAGTTTTAGTTTCCTTATTTTAAGTGGTCTAGTACTCATTTTACCTTAATCTCATTTTATGATTACGTATGATATGATAATAATGATTTTCAAGTAGATACACGTGTAGATTAATTATGTTACCACTTCAAATTAGTAATAAACCTTGTTTCAATATCGCATTAATTTGAACTGGTTGAAAAGCAACACACTACAAAAAAAAAATACTCTTTGGTGTTCGTTCTAAATTCAAAACCTTTATCGCGGGTTGTCATTCCCGCCAATTGTTAATAATCGTGATTGTTTCATTTATTGATTGAAAAATGGCATATTCCAATATTCTACTAATCTCATTCTAAATGTATGGGAATGTTTAATGTCAAAATTTTGGATACTTCTTAGGTAACGTATTTTCGGGTTCGGTACCAAAGGCCTGAGGTGCATTTAGTCTTGACATTCAAAACGTCTTAGTAGTACACTGACCAAGTGTACAAAATGACTTTTTTGTATAATACCATGGTTACAAAATTCTCTTAGTTTCAGAAAGACTTACGAAGCAAAACGTCTGGGTCGTGAAAATGGGTTCGGTACCAAAGGCCTGAGGTGCATTTAGTCTTGGCATTCAAAACATCTAAGGTTGTAAATTGCCTGGGTAGCAAAATGTCTTGGTCTGTAAATCACCCACATTGCTATAAGCCTTAGTAAATGGAATGACTTGGCTGTAAAACGACTTTAAGTCATAATGTTTTCTCAGGTAAATCGTCTAGATAATCTTTGCGGCCAATATTATAGAATGTCTTGATAATATGAAAGACTATGTAATTATATCGTAAAGTATGAAAAATGTCTAGGTAGCAGTTTGTCTAGATTGTCTAATGACAATACTTTATTTTATTATCACCTCCTTACTACTTCAAATTCGATTACAGCCCACTTGATATTTAAGTAGATATTGACATGACACTGACAAGTAATTCTAATGCAATTGAATTTCTTCTGTGTGTTCACGTGTTCTCGTCGAATAATGAACGGAAACGAGGGCTTTATATTTATAGAAAGCCACAAAGGTAAACCGGCTGTTGTTATCAATGGCCATCGATACAACAAATGTTATACAAACCCAAGTGGCACCACTTTTTGGCGTTGTTTTAAGCGAAATTTTTGCAATGCGTCAGTCACTTTGAGCCGTGATAATACTGAAATAATCAGACAAAGCTTACACGCGTGTAAAAAGAATAATAAAAGATGTACGAGCGATACTCTGCTGCAGTTAGCAAAAGAAAAAGTTTGCCTGAATATGAACTCATTAAAAAAATGTTATGAAGAAAGCATTATCGAATGTCAAGCTAAATTCCCGAACAAGAATATTTGTGCACGCCCCTTTGAATCAATAAAACATACTTTACTTAGGGCACGAAGATCTTACTTAAAGACAGAAAAGTTAGAGTTCTTGCTTCCGCAAGACGTGAAAATTCCTCCACTGATAGGAGAAAACTTTTTAGTTGCCGAGTATGGTCATGAGCAAAAAATATTCGTTTTTTGTAGCAATTTTTGCAAAAAGTCCATGAAAAAATATGCTCGTGAAGGCCACCTCTTTTTTGGAGATGGTACTTTTAAACGCGTGCCAAAGCCATTTAAACAAGTTTTTTCCGTTCTTATGGACCTGAACAGCGACGAGGGAAGTACAAACATAGTGCCGGTATTATATTGTTTGCTACCGAATAAACTCGAAGAAAGTTATACTGCACTTTTTACAATCATACGAGATGTTATAGGAGCAAAGATACAAAAGTTCAAATGTGACTACGAGTTAGCATTGATAAATGCAGTTACAAATGTGTTCCCTTTGATTCAGTTGTCCGGTTGCTATTACCATTACAATAGGGCAATATGGAAGAACGCCAAAAAATTTTAACTTACGGACACGCGTGAAGGCCGTAAAGTTACAAAATTGACATCAATTTTACCATTTGTTCCGGCAGATGAAATAGAAGAAGCATGGTTGACCGTGCATGATTTGGGACCTGCATGTCGTGAGATGAATAGATTTACAACATATTTCGAGAGGCAATGGTTGCGAATTTCAGCATTTATATCTTGTGCGGGGCAGCGGCATGCAACAAATAACGCGGTAGAAGCTTTTCACCGGCGGATAAATACGCGTATGACCCATAAGCCCACGTTATTTAAATTTCTCTTCGAAATAAAAAGAGATAATAAATTACAAGAAATAAAAATCAGAAATGATATGTTTACGTATGGTTACAGAAAGAAAAGTGATATGACTTTCTTGAAAAAAGCATTGTAGAACTACGGAAGTATATACAAGGTGAAGTCACTGTATTGGAGTATTTAGAAAAGATTTTGCAATTAAGAAACCTAGCCCTTATGTGGGAATAAGAACATGATGGTATTGGTAGTATAGTGTTGAGGATTTTTTTTTTGTTTTCCAGTGCAGGTTCTTATGTTCAGTTTTAAAATTTGCTGATTAAAATATATTTTAAATTATTACGATCTTATATTTTTTCTTTTTTAAATAGACAGTCTTGCTTGGTATACTTTAGTAGTAGTACCTACTACACTTGTGAGCGTCAGGGATGGCAGGTGTACAGTCACTAGCATAAATATATGACTATATGGGCAGTCTTATATCTGATCCACCATTGGCCTTAAAAATATGTATAGGCATAGGTTTCACAGAATGTTAATACCTACTCATTTTTCGTGCAATGAAGTCGTTTTGCAATCATGACGTTTCATCCACTTGCTTATTTTATAACTAAGACATTAAACAAACAAAATCGTTTGATAACATAGTCCTTAATACAATTAAGACTTTACACAATTGAGTCATTCTGCTTATTGGATATTTTTTTCACGGGTTCGGTACCAAAGGCCTGAGGTGCATTTAGTCTTGACATTCAAAACGTCTTAGTAGTACACTGACCAAGTGTACAAAATGACTTTTTTGTATAATACCATGGTTACAAAATTCTCTTAGTTTCAGAAAGACTTACGAAGCAAAACGTCTGGGTCGTGAAAATATCCAATAAGCAGAATGACTCAATTGTGTAAAGTCTTAATTGTATTAAGGACTATGTTATCAAACGATTTTGTTTGTTTAATGTCTTAGTTATAAAATAAGCAAGTGGATGAAACGTCATGATTGCAAAACGACTTCATTGCACGAAAAATGAGTAGGTATTAACATTCTGTGAAACCTATGCCTATACATATTTTTAAGGCCAATGGTGGATCAGATATAAGACTGCCCATATAGTCATATATTTATGCTAGTGACTGTACACCTGCCATCCCTGACGCTCACAAGTGTAGTAGGTACTACTACTAAAGTATACCAAGCAAGACTGTCTATTTAAAAAAGAAAAAATATAAGATCGTAATAATTTAAAATATATTTTAATCAGCAAATTTTAAAACTGAACATAAGAACCTGCACTGGAAAACAAAAAAAAAATCCTCAACACTATACTACCAATACCATCATGTTCTTATTCCCACATAAGGGCTAGGTTTCTTAATTGCAAAATCTTTTCTAAATACTCCAATACAGTGACTTCACCTTGTATATACTTCCGTAGTTCTACAATGCTTTTTTCAAGAAAGTCATATCACTTTTCTTTCTGTAACCATACGTAAACATATCATTTCTGATTTTTATTTCTTGTAATTTATTATCTCTTTTTATTTCGAAGAGAAATTTAAATAACGTGGGCTTATGGGTCATACGCGTATTTATCCGCCGGTGAAAAGCTTCTACCGCGTTATTTGTTGCATGCCGCTGCCCCGCACAAGATATAAATGCTGAAATTCGCAACCATTGCCTCTCGAAATATGTTGTAAATCTATTCATCTCACGACATGCAGGTCCCAAATCATGCACGGTCAACCATGCTTCTTCTATTTCATCTGCCGGAACAAATGGTAAAATTGATGTCAATTTTGTAACTTTACGGCCTTCACGCGTGTCCGTAAGTTAAAATTTTTTGGCGTTCTTCCATATTGCCCTATTGTAATGGTAATAGCAACCGGACAACTGAATCAAAGGGAACACATTTGTAACTGCATTTATCAATGCTAACTCGTAGTCACATTTGAACTTTTGTATCTTTGCTCCTATAACATCTCGTATGATTGTAAAAAGTGCAGTATAACTTTCTTCGAGTTTATTCGGTAGCAAACAATATAATACCGGCACTATGTTTGTACTTCCCTCGTCGCTGTTCAGGTCCATAAGAACGGAAAAAACTTGTTTAAATGGCTTTGGCACGCGTTTAAAAGTACCATCTCCAAAAAAGAGGTGGCCTTCACGAGCATATTTTTTCATGGACTTTTTGCAAAAATTGCTACAAAAAACGAATATTTTTTGCTCATGACCATACTCGGCAACTAAAAAGTTTTCTCCTATCAGTGGAGGAATTTTCACGTCTTGCGGAAGCAAGAACTCTAACTTTTCTGTCTTTAAGTAAGATCTTCGTGCCCTAAGTAAAGTATGTTTTATTGATTCAAAGGGGCGTGCACAAATATTCTTGTTCGGGAATTTAGCTTGACATTCGATAATGCTTTCTTCATAACATTTTTTTAATGAGTTCATATTCAGGCAAACTTTTTCTTTTGCTAACTGCAGCAGAGTATCGCTCGTACATCTTTTATTATTCTTTTTACACGCGTGTAAGCTTTGTCTGATTATTTCAGTATTATCACGGCTCAAAGTGACTGACGCATTGCAAAAATTTCGCTTAAAACAACGCCAAAAAGTGGTGCCACTTGGGTTTGTATAACATTTGTTGTATCGATGGCCATTGATAACAACAGCCGGTTTACCTTTGTGGCTTTCTATAAATATAAAGCCCTCGTTTCCGTTCATTATTCGACGAGAACACGTGAACACACAGAAGAAATTCAATTGCATTAGAATTACTTGTCAGTGTCATGTCAATATCTACTTAAATATCAAGTGGGCTGTAATCGAATTTGAAGTAGTAAGGAGGTGATAATAAAATAAAGTATTGTCATTAGACAATCTAGACAAACTGCTACCTAGACATTTTTCATACTTTACGATATAATTACATAGTCTTTCATATTATCAAGACATTCTATAATATTGGCCGCAAAGATTATCTAGACGATTTACCTGAGAAAACATTATGACTTAAAGTCGTTTTACAGCCAAGTCATTCCATTTACTAAGGCTTATAGCAATGTGGGTGATTTACAGACCAAGACATTTTGCTACCCAGGCAATTTACAACCTTAGATGTTTTGAATGCCAAGACTAAATGCACCTCAGGCCTTTGGTACCGAACCCGTATTTTCGATATCAGTTTAAATTTTTTTGATATCTGTAATAGTTATGGAATAATCGCCTGGTCACATTTAACGATTACAGCCTGTATACACCATGAAAATATGATAAACATTTTCTCCAAAATACTTATTATGTAAGTTTTCTGCGTGAGCCATTAAGTTAAAAACTTCACAAGTATCCTCTTATGTATAAATCGAGGGCCTTAGAGACCCTTCACTTCTATTGTATTGATCAGATGGGGTACCTATTTGTGTAACTTTCCTTTTACAAGTATAGATTTTTCTTCGTAACAGATTCATACGCTTAACAAAAGTTTTCAAGCCATGTCTGCCATATTGCATAAAGCTCAATTTTTGATCTAAAATTTTTATAAAATAGCTATATTCTAATAGTTCTGTAACGTGAACAGAATGAACGATCTGGGGTGTAATTGTGTAAGAAAATCGTATTCATTTTACAGCTTAAAACGTACGTTTTTAATTGTTAAACTGCTGTTTGCCTAAACAAATTAGCCAGATTGACAATTGAAATCGTTTTACGTCGTATATTTCGCATAATTAAATTATGTTAAGGTGTGTTAATTCGAGAAACATTTCGAGATTTAGGTTTAATAAGGTATACAAAATACAAAAATACAAATACAAAATGATTTATTTCTTAGCTTAATCTTGCAGTTTATACAGGTGGTTGGAGTCCCCTTTTAAGTAAAAGAGATACCTGTAGTAGGAGACTCCGCTCTTCCATGGTGGACAGTAATATTTAATTAAGTTCAAAGAAACAAATTTGTGGCTTATGAAAATAAAATTTAAAAAGTAAACAAACAGAAATATGAACTTAAGAATAATGTGAAAGTGCGTGTAAGGTTGAGGTGTGGAGTGTAGTGAATGTGAGTATTGTTCCCTAGCCCTACGATCGAAGTCTTGGGATCAGTATTTGAGAAAAAACTACTAGGGAGGGTGTGTATGTGTAGTGTATGTACATGAGGGTGTAATGTATGTGTGCAATGCTTAGAAGTGTGAGGGCATGTGTGTTATTATATACATATATATATCTATATATATATATATTTTTTTTTTTGCCGTTTATTTAATTAATTAATAATGGATTTAACATATTTTAAATGAGGATTCCCTAAGTATTATGAATAGTGAATATACAAGTAATAATACATATTACATATTCAGGTGTTATGTCTTAATGGGCAAGAGAGACTCAGTCTCATCATAGCTTTTTGTCTTCAGCCAATTTGTCAAGACATTTTTGCAGTCACAGTAATTGAGAGGGTAGATGTTAATTTGTTCGTTAATTTTATTATATAGAGATGCAGATTGTTTATCATATTGCCTAGTAGCAAAAATAGATTTGACTGATACATGCGGAACTGCAAGGTCTTTTCTGCGTTTGTCGAGGATACTGGGGTTATATATAAGTGATTTATGCCTTTTCAATACAGCGTAAAGAACATATAATTTCCTAATTGTAAGTAAGTCAGAAATCTTATAAAGGTCTTCAGTTGGAAATCGATATGGCTTAAAATGCATAACTTTCAGAAGAGATCTTTGGGCTCTCTCTAATTCTAGGAGTTTGGTCTTTGTTGCACCTCCCCATACTGGTATGCAGTAAACTAGGACCGATTGAGCCAGACAGACATACAATTGGTTAAGAAGATACTTTGTGGCTACATGCCTAAGCGTCTTAAAGGTCCATATGAGCTTTCTAATTCTGTTCATTACTAATTCTGCATGAGGATGCCAGGAAAGCCGTTGGTCTACAATAATTCCCAAGTATTTTGTGTTTGCAACCTTAATAATTGAGGTACACGAACATGAATTAGTTTCGAAGGAGGAGTTACATGTATGAATTTTGATTTGAAAATTGTGATTCGGTTGGGAGGAGTTATATTTTGTGAAGCATATATAGTTTGTCTTTGTCATGTTTAAAGTTAGTATGTTTATGCTCAACCAGCTTGCAATTTTGGAAAGTCCCTTTTCTGCGGAGCTGCGGGCTTCATCCCAGGTGTTACCGGTGAAGATAACAGCGGTATCGTCGGCATAGGAAAAGATATGACCATGTTCAACTTCCGTGTTGCATAGGTTATTAATATATAATAAAAACAAGGTGGGGCCTAACACACTTCCCTGTGGAACTCCAAAGATGACTTTTGCTTCATCACTTATGCAGTCACCGATCCTTACTCTTTGACCACGGTCAGTAAGATAATCTTCAAGAAGAGCTAAAGGCAAGCCTCTAATTCCGGCATTCTCAAGTCTGCTTACAAGGATGGGGACCGAGACAGAGTCAAAGGCCTTTTTTAAATCCAAAAACACAGCAAGACATTTTTTACCCTTGTCGACTTGATTAACAATAATGGAGGTAAGTGCTGAGACAGCATCTTCAGTGGAGAGTCCCTGTCTGAAACCATATTGCGCTTTTGATATTATGTTGAATTTTTCAAGATAGTTGACTAGTCGTACATTTATTAATTTTTCTAAGATCTTTGAAATAACTGGCAGTACAGAGATGGGTCTATAATTATTAGGATCTCCCTTGGCACCACTTTTGTGCACGGGTGTAATGAGCGCTTGCTTAAAGAGTGCAGGAAAAATGCCCTGACTGAAGCAGAGATTTGCCAAATGAGCTATGATTGGGACTACTAATGAATGAGCAATTTTCAAGAATTTTGTTGTTATATCGTCCCAACCTGGGGCACTTTCAGATTTAAGACTCATAAGTAATGTGTGGACCTCCTTGGGGTCAGTGTCTGTTAACACGAAGGAAGAGACTTGTGATCTTGACGCATTGCTTATATTATTTTGTGGCTGAAGCGTCCCTCTAGAAAGTATGTCTTCAGCCAATGTTTTGCCAACGTTGGCAAAAAAGTCGTTGACAAGATTGACTGATTCATAAGAAGATGCTTTTATATCCAATAATTCTATATTTTTACTTTTGTTTAATTTACGATTTGTTAATTTATTTATTTCCTTCCATAAAGATTTCGGGGATTTACTGGCTTTAGATAATTGCTCTTGTTCATACTTACGTTTAAGTTTTTTAATGAGATTATTGCAGTAGTTTCGGTACCGTCTATATGTTATTTTTAAGATTTCATTTTCTGGGTCAGCTATACTTTTTTTCTGTAGATTATTTCTGTTTTTGATACAACGTAGAATGCCTTTAGTTATCCAAGGTTTGATAATAAACTTATCACTCGAAACTGATGTAATTTTCGTGTTTTCTTTTACACATGTTCTTAATTTGTTAATTAACAACTCAGTTACATTTGAAGGATCATTATTAGAAAGTAGTTCCGAAATGTTACTGTCTTTTAGACTAGTGACTGCATTTTCATGGTCAAATATGATTTTTGTTTTTGCTTTTTTAATTGTTCCTACATTAGATAACTTCAAGAAAATCAAACGGTGATCTGTAACAGTTGTGTTAACCACATTTATAGAAGCAGATTCGATGCAGTTTTTATTCAATTTTAGCATAAAGTGATCCAGGCAATTATTATTTCTAGTAGGTAGCGTGTGTCCAGGAAGAATGCAATGCATTGCTAACATATTAAGGTATTTCTGTCTATTTGTACGCTCATAAGACTGCTCACTGCAGTTATTTCTAATATTTATATTTATATCCCCGGTTATCAAAATTTTACTACATGATTTGATAGTTTCTAGTTGTTTATTTAAAGAATTTGTGAAATCTTCTGCTTTTTTAAAGAATGGTGAGCGATAGATACCTAATATAGTGAGATCTTTTATTTTTATTTGCAGACATGAACCTTGATTTATCTGTATTTCTTTAACGGAGACTCGGTGGTTATTTTTGACGTATGCAATAACTCCATCGCATTGGTTTACATGATTGATAGTAGAAAACGACGTATAGTTATCAATTTGAGGGATGGGTTTGTTTGGGTCTAGTCTGCATTCGGTAAGTACCAACAAGTCTACGTCAAAGCTGAAATGTGTAAGAGTAATAAGTAAACTATCCAGATTCTTGTAAACGCTTCTAATATTTTGCGTAATTATAGTGAGATCTGTCATTTGTATAGGCATTTGTTTAGAGATATCTTCGACTTGGCATTCAGCTGATTGCGCGATTTCTGAATTATCTATTTCATTTAATACAGTAAGAGGGCTAGACATTTGAAGGGAAAAGATTTTTATGTGTCATTTCCAAGACCAGACAAAACATGTAGTGTAAGTATAGAATTTTATTTACATTTAAATTTAAACTGAGAGGGAACAATTTTAGGTTTAAGGCGGCATAATTGGTGATTGATGTATTTGTGTATGAAGTATAAATACATGTGACATGTATTTGATGATGGGAATTGGTGAGACTGGTTGTGTGTTTAATGTGTGCGAGTTGATTGTTCGTGTATTGTTTGTATAATCTTATTTTAATTCTATATAATAATAAGTATGGTAGATTACCCTTAAGTGGAATTATGAAGTTCGAAGTTCTATATTTACCTAGTCATTTCGCTACCATTAGAGAATGAACTTGCGATTCCGATTTTATAACAATAATAGGCGAGTTTTCGTCTCTTCTCACGTATACTCTTCCGAATCCGGTCCAACAAAACTTATATATCTTTGATTTTACTAGTTCTCGAGCCAGGAAGTATAGGCGAGAGCTTTTAGTGGTCAGCTGTTCAGATACGAAAATGGGGGTATCTTCTTGTTTGGTAAAACCCAAATGCTTAGCACAAAGCTTTTCCTTATTTTTATTATTAAATACTTTACATTTCTTTAGCATTTCAGTCTTTTGGATAGTTGATGATGTTTCTACAATTATTGGAGTATTCCCGTTCACTTCCTTCTTCCCACGAACTCTGTAAATGTCTTTAATGTCTGATTTTTCCATACTACAGCCGATGGACTTTGAGAGTGACACTACAACTTTAATCAAATCGTCTTTGGTTTCTGATGCGGTTTTTGGCACATTTTTTAATTCTAAATTTGCCTTATGGCTTCCTCTCTGCATGTCTTCAATTTTATCCTCTAAAATTGTGATGTGTTCTTTATCCTTTTTGGCTTCTATTTCCATTTGCGCAATCTTCTTTTTAAATTCTTCATTTTGCGCCGTTAAAAAGGATATGGAGTTTTCTATATTTCGGTTTGACTGTTGAATCTCAATTAATGTGGGCGTTATTTTTTTGAGTTCATTACCTTGCTCAGTTATCAGAGATCGAATCATATTTTTCATTTCCTCCTTGAAGATATCATAAGCTGGTTCAGTTTCTTCTTCCCGCCTCCTTTTGTTGCGTTGGTTAGTAAAGGAGGGAGAGGTATATCCTGCATTTTCGTCGAGATTTGAGTCAGAGAGCGATCTATTCATTATTACAGATTATTCACTTTTAAAGTTGAGACGCACGCTCGTAGCACAAAACACTGCCAGATATATATTTCGTAGAAGTTCGTCAGCGAGGCGAAGCTCCGTAGCACTGCGTAGAGGCTGCGTAGGCGATAACCGAGGTGATGTGAGCTGCTGCTTGCCGCTTCAAGAGAGAGAGGCAAATTATGAGGGGCCTCTCTTTTACTCGAGGGTCGTGGGGGGCAGGGCAGGGAACCGGTCAAGCACGTCCGATCGCCTTTCTTTTGGAAAAATACCACACTGCACTATGCGATTGTAGGCTATAAGAGTTTAGTAATTCGGACTAATTTTAGTTGTTAATTTTAATAAATATATTTCTGACACCGCCGGTAACACGTCCACCTATGAACAGACCAGAGAAGGAAGAAGAATAAGGTATATTTTAGAACTTGATCTAAAAAACCTCAAGATTATGGATATTTTTACGAAAAAGCTGTAACTTCCATTTGCCTTCGTGTGACGTCACTTGAGAAATGGCTGTTAAGAAATGTGTCCTTTGCTATCAAGATAAATTTATAATAATTTGCTTCCGACTTATTTGACAGCTGCATGACAGATAAGTAGACAGACAGAGACAGACCACTTTTTTATAAGCAATCACACATCACAATCAGTGTAATGTCTAAAATTCTAAAGTGACGTCATATCGGACAATTCTTTAAAAAATTATGAAAGTATAATGGTTAATTTATATAACAAAATAATGAAAACTGTGTTCCAAGATGACGTAAATTCTGAGAAAAAAAATTGAAAAAAAAACTTTTAAAAATTAAGCCATGGGAATTTCACAACAGGATTGCGATTTATTGTTATAATTTTTTTTGAGATAATAAGAATGAAGGGGGTTAAATTCGATTAAAAAGGGATTAGGGCTATTTTCCTAGGTTCTTAGACTAATATGTCGCAGCTAAATTATCAGAGCCGTGAAATTACAATTTCACGGTAGGTTTTTGTAAGGTTTTGTTGTAATATAATTATAATTTCACGGCTTTGACAACTTACCTGCGACAGATATAACCGTTTTGTTATGGGACCTATTTTGATCATTTGTATGCTATTTGACCGCTGAAATTTTCAGAACTAAATGCAATAAAAATTCATACGGACTTTCGATCAAAAAGTGCTATGGGGCACGTTCCGATGAAAGTAACATAAGATGAAACAAGTAAGATGGGATAAAAAAGTTTTAGTTCAATAAAAAGCTATTACGTCAAAAACTTATTTTTCAATGCATGTGCTCGTAAAGGCCCACTTTTTATGCATCAAAACCGAACAAAAAGTCGATTATTTTGCCCTAGGGCTTTATTATATATATTTTTTATATTTGTTTACAATGGTTGGCTCTCAGAATAAGGAATACAAATAGAAGCCTGGCTAAAATAATACGCGGAGAAAGACACCTATCCTTGATTTTCTTACGACATTCAAGTGCGTTAGAGAGAAATGGATATGTATTTGTTTTTTCTTAATTAGGTAGGTTGTCACTAGTTCGTTGCTTTACTAGTGATGTAACAATGTCGATTTTTGACTACGATAAATAAACCAAATCGAAATGAACCACGACTAATCTGCTTACCACACATTATATCGTATCAAAGTGTGAAAAAAAAGAGAATGCAGGAGGCACCGACCTTTCTGGTGACATCCTCTTGCTTTGGAAGGAGGCCAAGAGAATTAATAGCAAAATGGTCTCTGTTTACCCCAGTGGGACACGTGTTATATTGTGTAAATAAGGAATTAATGAAAGGATATCTTTTGTTTAGCATAATATTTTTTATTAAGTACAAATTACTATATCGTAGGCAGGTAGGTATATAAGTTAAGTCCAAAATTGTGCTTGTTTCTAGTACAAAAAATGCTGTAGTTTGTATCAGAGATACAACCGTAAACTATTTAAGTGGATACTTTTTAAGTCGCCTCTTAACTCAATCAAATAGATGTTCGTTGATGTCGCGTCTTTGTTCAATCAAGGAATAAGGAATTAATCGCAACAATAGAAATCATAATAATCATAGACTTATAGGATTCGTAATAATAATATTATGTCAATGATGAGCGATGACAGCGCAATTACTACAGAGGTAATTTCAATTTTTTATTATTTCTATCAAATAAACATCAACTCATCTTGAATAATAACTAATAACAAATAATGAACGATTAAAATACCTAATAACCTGTAATAAGAAATCAAACTATGCGCAGTTCAAGTCAATAAGCATTCCCAAAATTCGTTTCACGACAGATCAACCCTGTCAAAGTACTTTTATTGTCAACCACTAAGTACGAAAATGTCTTGATCTGCGGAATTTCTTCGTGAAGTCGATCACGGAAGTACCGTACAAGTTCTGAACAGGCCTTTCAGAACGATTTGCGAACATAGAAGTATGCACTTTTCTACACCACAGACATCCATAGGTACTGGTTCTGTTGCCTAAAATTGCCTTTTTAATTCTTCCCTTTTTGGAAATCTGTAACAAAAAAATATAGCGATATTTATTCGGCATTATTTTTCTTTTAACTCGCGCTGCAATTAATCTGCGGTATTATCCTTTATGCACGGCTGCCGCGGGAACCAATGTTCGATAGTTTGCCACACAGACTTTAGTACATCACTATGCGAAAAAACATAACCTCTGATAGTCGGCAGAAAATCCATATAAAACAGGCAAATATCGGTGTAGAATTGAACACGAGTATGATTTACGAGAACTACTATTATTGTTACTGAGTTTTAGGTATGATCCTGCAACTTATTAACATAAAAACTATCAGAACTCACCGATAAAATGATATTACTTCATTGTTGTTTTCTTTTCTTCCTTTATGCGATTTACAGCCTTCAATCGCACAAGACATTTTATTACAATGTTAAAAAAACAATCAACACAGACAATAATAAATCACACTTTCACGAATTTTGAGAGGAAGAGCACAAAAATATTTAATTTCTCTCGGTGAAGCTGTAAACTTTCGCAAAATGCATTAGACATTTCGATGCCACCAAATTAAGATGTGATGCACGCTACGAACGATATTACAACACAACGATACAATGATGAGACATATTTAATTTGATGGTATTATAATTTTTAAAATACATCCAAATTACATCCATCTGACATTTGTTTGGTTCAATCTAGTGACACACCAGGAAAAAATATAAAGTAAGTGCGGTCCGTCGTTTCATTCACTCGTACACAGGAGTAATTTACGTTAGATGAGTACAATGGCTAATGCCCAGTTCTTATTTTAGCCAGGCTTCTATTTGTATTCCTTATTCTGAGGGTTGGCTAACCTGCAGCCTTTCCTGTGTACCATAGACGTTACACTTTTTTTTTCCACTGTTTAACGGCTCTGGATACAGTCCTTTTGAGCCAATTTTAATTTAAAGTTCACAAGATTATATTTGTTTTCATTTCCTCACACTATGCATTGAAAAATGTAGTATGATACACGGGCGTAAAAGCAATAAATTACTCGGTTACGTTTAAAACACTCGCTACGCTCGTGTTTTAAATCATCCTCGTAATTTATTCCTTTGCGCCCTTGTAGCATAAACTACTATTTGGCCTATACTTTCGGCTTTTATACATATATTTTTGACTACAAGTAGGTATGTTACTAGGGGTTTCCGGGAATATATTATCTGATATCTACAATAATCTACATAATTATTCTTCAGGGTCTGCTGATTCTGTAGCTAAAGAGGTGGACAAGAGCGAGTGGGGCTCACACTTGGGGTTCCGTAGACTTTAAAATTGCATAAGGTTATTTGCATCAATTTTGCATAACTGCATTGGTGGTCTTCGGAAAATATATTGGATTGATGGGTGAGTCAGATTGTATAGAAAGATTTGAAAAACACATTTAGGTCCGTGAAAATCGTCAAAGATTTGGTATATGAACGTCAGTCTGTCTGTTCACGGTATAACCCGATTCAACAGACCTTGGAAATAAACATTGAGACCGTTCCATCCCCCTCTGACGTACACGCTATCTCCGTCTAAATAACAATGAATGTGTATATTGTATGTATGTAAATTATTTATTGCACAAAAATATACAATGTACAAAGGCGAATTTAATGCTAATTAGCATTCTCTACCAGTTAACCTTTGGTGATGTGGAGATTACAAGGGTAGTGCCAAATAAGTTATTTAATTAATAAATTTTATCTTTTACTAATATCTGCAGAATAATATAACATATAAGGTTAAATAATATTAGCTGGCGAAACTCAAAACATAGGTAGTACTAGTCTATATAAATTCTTAAAATTTGTTTTCACATTTCCATACTAGACCAGTCAGCTGATCGGGGCAATTTGTATTTGAAGAAAAAATAGTTGCGAATTTCGCTTAGCTCCCATACAAACAGTTTTTCATATAGACTATGTTTTGAGTTTCGCCAACTAATATTATTTAACCTTATATAATATCTACATATAATAAAGTATATATACTGTAGCATATAGCTAGGCAATATGTTAGGTTTAGGTAAGGCTAGGTTTTAGAGGTAGGTTAAAGGACTATTTGTTCGTGTTTAGTTGGCAATCGATAACCTTTATGGATCGACATACGTCGCATTGACTGAATTATTTCGTGTTTTCCAAAAATAAATACAGATCGAGTATAAAAGATCTTTCAGACAAAACACGAGCAAGATTCCTCAGAGAGTCCTATCGGTGTGAAGGTGGTTCTCCATCTATAAATATTCCTTCTAGAATTGTTGAAGAAATATAACCAGCGAGTGCTCTATCAGATTTAGAGCTCCCCTCCCTTAATGCACAATTGATAAATAGGATATATCAAATGAAAAAAGAAAATATACAAGAAGTCAAAAATAGGAGCTCCCCTCCCTTAATGCACAATTGATAAATAGGATATATCAAATGAAAAAAGAAAATATACAAGAAGTCAAAAATAATAAAATTAGTATAATTATTATAAAATCCTCACGAGATCCCGAGTACACGGTGTGCACATCACATTACATATCTACTCATAAATACAAATACAAAAATATACATTTATATAATATACATATTAGTGTATATACAAAAATAAATATACAACAATATATTGGTAGTTACGAAAAGGACGTTTCAATGATAACTCAGGGGACAAAGTAAAAATTACAGGTTGGTGACTGATTCTGTAGCTTTAGATATTAGCTGTAGATTGCATAAATCCCATATTGTAATGTATATGTAAGTTGTGCTTTTGGTCTATGTCACGTATTTAGAACAGAGTCTATGCTGACAGTAGGTGCTAGAGCGAGTGGCCATTTCTATTCCCTAGGTCAAAGTTTCTCAAACTTATAGCCCCACGTACCCGTATAAAGTTTCCCAGTCGACTGCGAACCCCTTTAAAACGAACTTGCCATAGAATAGAAGATTTTTTATTCAAATGTAAAAGATAATACAGTCACAAAGTAATGTTGTTAATTAGTTAATGTAATAGCTGGTCTTATTTCTTGTAGCAAGTTGAGTCGATATTTGGAGCAATTTTGCTCAATTTTCGTGTTGCAAGCGCGAGCTAGCCAGTCAGCCGCCATAACGTAAATCTTGTCACGAACCCCTAAGATCAACTGGCGAACCCCTAGGGGTTCGCGTACCCCACTTTGAGAATCCCTGCCCTAGGTCTATCAAGATCAGCAAGGCTGAATGAGCAGAAATTTTACTTGTCTGTGACGCACGGTAAAATACAGTATTGAACCTACTATGTGTGCTACTTACATACTTTACTGACTTTTTATTGTAATGGTTTTTTACATGACTATTGGGACTAGTTTTTGGCATTAATTTTTATTCTAGTTGTTCTTGAGAAAAAGGGTTTTGCTTGACAGGCACTCGGAAAACAAAGGGTATTTTTATTTTGAGATACGGAACCCTAAACTCTAATAAAAGATCAAACTCTCAGGTTCTTTGTTGGAGCTTTTGTTTTTGGTTGTCTAATAATACCAAAATTATGTTGTTACAGTTAAAAAAAATTGTAAATAATAAAAAAAAAAAAAATTTGAGTCATGGACTAAATAGAAGGAAAAATAAGTTTAGATCGCTGAAACTGACGTAACGTATTTCATTTTGTGCTCGTTAGTGAATAACGTAATTTTGCTCGTCAAAACCTTTCATAAGAAATTTTGTTCGAAATCTTAGGGCGTCCCCAAGTTGAATGACGTCACTTATTCTGCTTGGCGAACTCTTTAATTTGACACCTATGCCTTGGAGACTTTTTTAGAAATTATAACTGGTTCCAAAAATGTATTATTATATAGTTGTGCCATTTTTGCAAAATATCCCAAAAAATCCTTTCCTTTATCTCTGAAAGGAATGGACTGAAACATAGGAAACATTCATAAAAGGCCGAGATTTTTTTAAATTCTGTAGTATAAAAAAATTGCGAGTTTTCAAAATTTTATCCAGGATTACGCACCGGAAAATGTGATGTATATGTCACAGTCAAAAGTCATAACTGGTCAAAACTACTTTTGACTGCGAGAATGAGTCAGTCAAAACTAGTTTTGACTAAGGTCGTAGTGTTGACTGATATTGGCAGGCAAAATTAGTTTTTCGGATGTCCTGCAGCGGAGAAGAGAGCCGATAGGTGAGGTTAGAAGGTTAGGTATGGCAAGTCGCGGAACGCAGTTCTTCGACCGCCATACCTGACCTTCGTGGTTATTATTTTATGACAACCCAGAAATACTTTTTAATCAAAATTACTTCATACCAACTTAGTCAAAACCAGTTTTGACTGATTTTCGCAGTCAAAACTACTTTTGACCGGCTATGAGTTTTGACTGCAACATATATAATTTTTAGGTATAACACGTAACCCTCGGCGCGGGAGTTTCACGAGCGATGTTCTGTGGTCGCGAGCAACATCACAACTGCATTTTGTGCAAAACGGAATTAGAATATGCATGTCTCATTCATTATACTTAATAACATGAACGTAATTCTGTGCGCCTTTCACTGCACCATTTTTCAATACATTATGTCATTCTTGTCTTGGGGTTTGTTTCTGATTGATCTTTTGTAGTTTGTAATGCACTTTAATAATATTTTCACACCACCTGCTCGACAATGTCCAATTACATATCATGCAACCTCAACGGAAAGTAACGCATTATATCTCAAGGGATATAAAGTTATATGAAAATCCCTAGGGATTAAAGTGATTTAAATTTGGAACGTCAAATTCGTGTGGAAACTCGTGGAAAACAAATGCCCATATGGGATTGTAAAGAAGTTTGTTCGAAAATCGAACTGGCCACCATAAGCAGAATTCAACAAAAAGAAAAAAAGCGTTTACAAAGAATGTGAAACAAAAGACGGTGTTTGGTGCTGTGATTGTCAGTGAATTTTATTGAATTATTAATGTTGATAAAAAATGTCGAGCTTTTTATTGTCTCGCAGAAGGTGTGAAAAGTAGAGTATGCTCCTCTGGAATAAAGTCTGTCTTTGTCTTGGGCAGCTTGAACCCCTCGCTTTACTGAGGACTCTATATAACTCCCTCGCTACGCTCCGGAGTTAACTCTAGAGTCCGTCGTTACGCTCAGGGTTCAATATGCCGCCCGTGATGTAAGACACTGCTTTATTCCATTAGTGCATAGTCTACTATTAGTTAGAGTATTCATAGCGATGGATTTCGCAAAATAAACATAATCTTAGTTAATGAGAACTGTGAATTTCTTAACGGTCTGAAGCAACAATATTGTAGCGACGACAGCGCCATCTGTTTCTTAAGAACAAGGCGTGAAATCACATAAACGCCCTCGTGAGCGTTCTATATGTGAGAGACTGTGAATTTCTTAAATGTCTGAAGCAACAATAGCGCCATCTGTTTGTTAAGAACAAAGCGTGAAATCACATAAACGCCCTCGTGAACGTTCTATATGTGCAGTACAAGCTAGTATATCAGTCAGAAGCAAAAATAACAGTAGACAAGTATGATGGAAGAATTCACCGGTCTGGGTAGGAACCTCGGTGGCGCAATTGGTAGCGCGCTTGTCTTGATAACAAGAGGTCGCAGGTTCGAAACCTGGCCCGGAGAATTTTTCAAAATTCTTGTCTTTGGGTTTGTTTCTGGTTGATCTTTTCTAGTTTGTAATGCACTCTAATAATATTTAGAGTATTCATAGCGATGGATTTCGCAAAATAAACATAACGCTATGTCATGTCAAAGGGTATATACGCTGCAAAAACAGCGCTGTTCGGAACCTCGTTTTCCAACAGCATACGCTGATCGCGTACTTTCCTTTTACTTTGGAAAAGCTACCACCTCTTATATTAAAGTAGAGCCACTGAGTGATGGCCTTTAAATGCCTATGACCTTTAAATGCCTACAAAGTATTGAAATTATTTATAAGCAAGTGTGAATAAAAAAATGTAATACTTCATTGTTGGTAGTGATGTACTACTTGTTTCGGTTATTATTTTTCGATTTGAATGTTGCTTTATTGTGCAATAGAATTTGTATAGAAACAAAGTTTTTTTTTAAAATATGTTTCTCCTTTTTCTATAAGTCGTGTTTGAGGTCGCCAAGTTACGCAATAATATTTAATTAAAAACAAAACAATGATGAAGTTAAACTAAACGAAAATAAATGATAGTAAAATACTTTTTTCGATTTAGATATTTAAACATCTCTTGGGGGCCCCGGGGCACTACACCGCATAGCCCTCCGATAGCTACGTCACTGGTTTTGGCACATTTTCCTTTTTTATCATTATGTTGAATGTTGAATGACGTGTCTAATGTTGAGTAAACTCACACTTGATTTTTATTTTTAACCGAAATTTGAAATGTACCTCATCACTAAATGCAGCTGTCATAAGTGCCATCACTCAGTGGCTCTACTGTAGTTTAGGTTAGTTTAAATAACATTTTTGTAAATATTTTTATCTCTTTTAATATTGGTATTTTCGTGTTATTTTTTCTCAAGCTTTTTTTGGTAATAAATTTTTTACTCTTTTTAGAACCCGCGCCCTCCGGTTTGTAAGGCAACTTGGATCGTTTGACCTGACTGTACCACAGCGCTCTCGTTTCTATATCCAGCGTATCGAGCCTTCTCGCCCCAGGGAAATATGTATACTGTAAATAAACGTCATTGCGAACAAAGCCCGTACCTATCAATCTGTTATCATACTTATCATGCAAAGTCTACATTATATTAGGTGCTTACCTATGAAATGTGAACATTACTTTATATTTTATACTTTTTGTTTTAGAAATACTACAAAAATAATGTATTTGAGGAAAGCGTAGAGGAAGTAAATTTAATTAATCTATAATCTTTAGTATGTTTCTATCTGTAATTTGCTTCTGTGTCTTTTCCATGAAATAAATAGATGAATAAATAAAGTAAAATAGACTGCGATTTGTTGTTTTACTATTGTTTTATCAACCCGCACCAACGATTTGACCTGTATTGGTGAATGGGACAACTGCAATCCTAAAAGTCGCTATCTGAAAAGGTTGTCTGGAAGAGATCGCTTTTAGTGATAAGATCGCCAATTATACCGTACTACTATTATAAAACTCTTTCCTTATATCTGTTTTTTTGGTTTGCAATAAAGAATATTGTATTGTATGTCTGTTTTACATGGAGAATTTGAGGAAAACCCAATTATCAGTATTATTCTTAGGAATGACAAACGCATATAAAATTTTGTGTGAATGAATGAGACAACATTAAGTCTAACAGCAACTCAATTAAATTTTTGAAAAGTGTCAGCTATAAAAAACATTACGAATCTTATCATGGAAATAGATGACATTTAGGACGAATTATTTCTGAAGATTAAAGTTTAGTTATGTAATTGAAAATAAAAAAACAAAATTTCATTCGTAGATTTAAAACCTCGAAATCAACTTTGAAACAAAAAATAATGATAACAGCTACTGAATTACAGGCAGTATGAACTCACGAATCTAAGAAAATTTTGGCAATTTCATAGGTAAGCTGCCAATAAAAGGATACCTTCCGCTGGGAGATTCTGTCAGTTTACGAAACAGGCTGGGGTAGGAAGACTTCCATTGGTTGTCATTACAGGTTTTTGCCATTTAAATTTTATTAATAGTAAAACACAGTCCAGAGCCCGTAGCATAGTGTTTAATCGCGCGCGATGCGACATGGTTAAATCACAAGTGCGAGGAGCGTAACACGATGTTTAGCGATTAAACGTCAACGTCACGCTCCTTGCACTTGTGATTCAAAGAGTGGCGTCGCGCGCGATCTAACACTATGCTACGGGCCTAGATCATATGTGAAATCCATCATTGAACATTTTACTAAAAATTAGCCAGCCACGATCTAGATGTGTTATCGAGTCAGATCGAGATGTGTGTCTTTTCCATGAAATAAATAGATAATTGTAGTTTATGCTACAAGGGCGAAAAGGAATAAATTACGACGACACGAGCGTAGCGAGTGTATTAAACGTAGCCGGGTAATTTATTGCTCTTACGCCCGTGTATCCACCTGTATTGGTGATTGACATGAATTGGTGATTGACCTGTATTGGTGATTGAACTGTATTGGTGATTGACCTGTATTGGTGATTGACCTATATTGGTGATTGACCTGTATTGGTGATTGACCTGTATTGGTGATTGACCTGTATTGGTGATTGGGACAACTCCAACAGCATTGCGTTCTTTAAGAGCGGTTTCGCAGCTGGACTTCGCATCAGAAATTAAAAAAATTTAATAAAAAAAAAATTTGAAGTTCTAATTTACAGAAACCAATGGAAACTTTGAGATGGCAACATACACAATATACAACGTGTAACAAAAAGGTAACAAAAACCATATTTGAAGAGCTTATTCAGTCAATGGTATAGAACAACTTTTACTATGTAGCCAACCCTGAAATCTCAAAAAAAAATGTGCCCTTCCATACATTTCGGCCGAGCGGCATTGCATTTGTCTATGAAACAGTAAATATTTTTTTTGGGGTACTGGTTTTGTTCCATAGTAAAAGTTGTTCTATACCATTGACTGAATAAGCTCTTCAAATATGGTTACACCTTTCTGTTACACGTTGTATAAGATAAAATAAAATACCTATTACTATTAGAATAGAATAGAAAAAGTTTATTTGTCTAGGAAACACATAAAAGTAATACAACATAATTAAACACAAAAATACATTAAGGGGCTGCACTATGCTAAAATTCAGTCGTGCTCTAACGCGTTTGATTTTTAACTCTCTAACCTGCTCTCATCAGATGCCGTGCACCCAAAACTTCATTTATTTTGAAATTTTGGCTCAATTAGGACATTAACCATAATTTATTTATGTAATAAAGATGGTTTTTTCTAGTTAGTATCTGCGTGTGTTGGTTTCGTTTCAATCGGTTTTGAAACATGGAAACTGAATCGCTTTTTTCGAGAAATTCATGCTTTTTTAAAAGTTATATAATTAATAGAAGATTGAAAGTATGTTTATTTATAAAGTGTAATTAATAATTGCCTTGAGTCGCAAAACAAGCCACATTTTTTTCAAACATTTACCATCTACATTTACGGAACTGAATCCAATACAAAACTGATGTTTAGCATTATGGAGCCCCTTAAACAAAAAGAAGACAACTCAGCTTATGCTGCGAGCATGGTAAAACATGTCTACACAGCGCTGATTTTCAGCTATACCTGTATCATCTACAATTAAACATAAAGTTCAATAGGTGGTGCACAATATACTAGTAAAATAACAATTAAAAAAAAAACATAAAAATACACACCAAATTACAATTTTGAAGAAACAAAAATAAATTTAAATTAAAACCGCTATTGAAAAATAACATTATATACTAACGTAAACAATTTAGCATTAAAAAAAAACCTAAAATCTCAAAAAAAAAATATCTGTCCGTCCATTCATTTCGGCCGAGCGGCATTGCATTTTTCTATGAAATTGTCGATATTTTTTTTTTCGAGATACAGTGTTTGTTCCATAGTAAAGGTTGTTCTATACCATTGACTGAATAAGCTCTTCAAATATGGTTACGCCTTTCTGTTACACGTTGTATATTAGTGTATTTCGATCATCGTTGTACGGCATTGGTCCTACTTGCTACGTAAATATATTATGGTCGGATAAAAGTGGTTTTTTGAGTGTTTGATTTATCGGTTGACACCCCGAACATTTCAGACACTCCCTTAGAGATACATAATAATATCGTGACGGTTAATTGTCATCATTACTTCGCCCGTTGAACTGGTTTTACACTTCCGGGAAAATAAATTGGACTAATTATTTCCTTACAAAAAATTGTTAATAAAGTCCTCCAAAAAGTGGAAACCCTAACATAAAGATCCAATGTTCGTCTGTCTGTTTAGGGCATAGCTCAAGAACGTTTAGGCCGTTTAAGATTCCATTTAGCATGAAATTGTAAAGGATGATGCAACTTTTCCCTTGACGTTTAGCTTAAAATTTTCGAATCTATTGCCCACGAAAGCAACCTTAGCCAATCGATAGATCTTATCGATAGTAGCAATAGTATATTTTTAAATTAATATTTATGACATTTTATACAAAACTATGATAGAAATAAATGTCTATGTTTGAACACTTGGCGATTTATCCATCGCAAGGAGATATACATTAACATTATATCATTGCAGTATAGAAACGCAGAAAGAAAAGTAAATCTGGATGTGAGGAGCTCATCCCGGTTCAGGCCCTCTAAAAAGGCCGCTTTGGATGAATCATATCATGATTCAGTTCTAATGTCGTCTCTTTTGCACGCGTGAAAAAACTCAGACTCTATCCTACTTTCAAATCATTTTATGATTCACCCAAGTCGGCCTTTTTAGACCCCCAGAGCTCCTCACATCCAGATTTACTCTTCTTTCTGCGTTTCTATACTGCAATGATATAATGTTAAGTTAACATTTTATACGTGTTTGGAATGCCTGTGTAAAATTAATGAGTGAATTTAATCAATATTGCCTCCTATTACCATATACAGAGTGTTGAAATAATGAGGAGAAAAGAAAATATTTTATTTTATTCCATTTTTTTTCGATTTCACGATTTCAGCGTTGTAGTAAATATTGTTCGTATTAATGGTTAGAACATCCTTAAGGTTATTAATAAAAAAAGGTTACTAAGTTAACAACCTGTATAAAAATGCACTTTTTTAAGTAATTCATAATTAATCTGTTATATATCTGTATCTAAAATATACCAGCTTCTAACTGAAAGTTATAATAAATTGGTTCGGTGATTTGATAGACAGCTTTTTAATTAGAAATATGTCACAAAATATTTAATATTAAGCTCTGCGAACTGCAAATATAGTGACAACTGGGAGCACGTTTCCAATAATTTCACTGTTATGTAGTTCGTTTTTTTCCGGGTCAACGGATTATTTGAATTTACCCTTTTAGAAATTATTATTTACCATCTGCAATGTAAATAATAATATTTGTATTATTTTGGTTGGAATATTTTTTATTGCGGTGTATCAGATATTAGCCGAGCATTAAGAGGATGGCCTACCCTAGCAACTTTTTTTATTACCCATCCAGCACAATAAGTCTAATGGCGAAGACCTTATTCGCTTTTCATAGAGGCAATTATATGTTGGCTCTTCGGCCTCTTGTTCTTGGACGCGTAATACTAGCGCAGCGAAACAACAAATTGCTGTGTTTTTAGCTAATACTGAAATATTTTGTAGGGAAAAAAAATATTGGATTTAGGTAACATCCCTTCATATTTCTATTGCCTATTTCATATAAAAAAAAATTAAGGTGATCTCTTAACCGTGTCGTTGAAACGAACGTTTGAAAACAAAAAAAAAGAGGGTGGAAAACATTTTTTTTTTACAAAAGTATATATTTTAAAACATTGTTTATAGGTGGAATCCTTACAGTGGCGTGCACAGAACTTTTTGCTGGAAAAGCAAGCAATTGGTCAAGAATAACAATAAAACAAATATGAAAAAATTTAAATATCACTTTGAAAAAAAAATGTTTGTATAGGAAATTTTCACTCTAGGGTAGACATTGTCTACCTTGGCGTCATACAATTTTTTTTTTTCAGAGTGATATTTAAATTTTTTCATATTTTTTTATTGTTGTTCTTGACCAATTGTTTGCTTTTCCAGCAAAAAGTTCTGTGCACGCCACACTGAATTCCTTAGATAAAAGATCGATAAATCAAATATATTATCTTCAGTATGATAGAGACTTAGTTTCTTCCAATGAACCCTTGAAAACCTGGTGTTGTTAATGTTCTAGCGTCAGGTGTCCCGTTAAATACTTTTTATTGCGATTTATTAAATAATAGCCAAGCATTGTGAATATTTTTGCAAAGTCGGAGAAACATAATGTACGCGTGCCCTGTAGTGAAATATCAGTATATTATTTATATTGAGAGTCAGAGTTCCGAGATTGGGCAAAACAGGGTTCGGGGTTATGGCTTTTTAAGATAGTAAAATATTAATTTCTGAACAAAATAAATACCACTTGTTACCTTACAAGATGAAGTACAGGTTCGTTAAAAAAAATCTTGGCACTAATATATAGTAACTTCAGAAAAAAAAAACAGGATTTTCAAGTTCAGGTTACACCCGTAGCGCTGCAATGCTACACTGAAAAAAAAACTTGTTAACATTTATCATAAAAATGTTTATGACTATCAAGTTACTTATTTATATACGAGCACATAAAGTATTATATTTCCGGCAATAAAGTCATCTTGATTAAGAAGTGTAACAAGCAGTCTTAGTAGATTCAAATAAGTAGTTGTCAACTTAATCAAGTCTGATTGTTATAGTGATAACCTCAGCTTGATACATATTACTAAAAGATTGATAATTTTAATCAAGTGACTTGATGGATATTATAATGTTATATTGTTAAATTGTCTTTTTTTAAGTAAAATTTTTAGGTTTAGCAATTTCTGGTAGATAAATCAAATGATTTTGATTTTGATTTGATTTTCGATTATTATATTTGTAACTAGAATGAAACGTGACATATATTGATTGTCCTATTTGTTCTACCTATCATTTATATATTTACCCTGATTGCATGTACTTACGCTCTTACTTGTGACACGACGTGATGTAGCAGGAAGTAGTGCTAAACCAAATGTGAGTCCAAACGAGAACCGATATATGTACGTCGGTAGTCTCTATACTCTCGGATACAACCCACTAATACTTATACTAACATAGCAGAAAAACTTTGATATCGCGATGCAGGAATCCATACAATAACCGATTTCCTAAAATATTACTTTTTTAAATATATTAGTTTACTTATTAGAATGAGACATAAAATTATTAAGAGCTATTAACCTACTTGATAAGATCTATGTTTACGTATGTTTAAAAATATTATCTATCTATTAAATTAAATAAGATGTTGATCATTTTATAATAATCTGATTATTAAATAAAATAGGCTTAATTATGTAATATAATAAGTTACATTATTATATCAATTATTTGCAAAGTGTTACGTTGATAAAGCAACTTGATAGATCTAATCAAGTGATTGATAGAACTCACTATATTCCTGAAATTAATAAAGTAACTTAATAAAATTAAACATTGTCGATTCGATAAAATTGCAATCATTTTAGCTTTATTGTGACAATAAACCATCATTAATTATTTCTGATATTTTCTTAAACGATTTAGTCATATTTTTTTCAATCAAGCATAATTTTAACTTGATTGACCATATTTTTTTCAGTGTATTCAAGAGATTTTCTTGAAATTCCTGTTTTTTTTCTGAAGTTACTATGCATTATTGCCGTGATTTTTTTTAATGAACCTGCACTTCATCTTGTAAGGTAACAAGTGGTATTTATTTTGTTCAGAACTTTGAATTTTTACCGTCTTAAAAAGCCATAACCCCGAACCCCGAATCTCGGAACACCGACCCTTAACTGATTAATTAGTGATAGCAAAGTACAAAACGTTTTGAATTTTTAATAATTACTATTATTTTCGAAGTTAGCGATAACTATAATTGTATAATGCGCAATAAAACTCAGTCAAGCAATGATATATTTGTCGACCTCTCTTTTTATCAGTTAACAGGTGTGCACACTAATAAAGGTCCTCACGAATCAAGCTCATCTTAGTTTGAGGACCGCCAGATAATCTTTTGAATTAAATAAGTTTTCAGTGTACACATACATGTAAAAATAAAATTTTGTGATTTATTTAATGTATGTTTCATCTGAATAAAGTTATTTTTATCTTTAACTTTATCTTTATCTCTTTACGATATTTTGTCACTTTTGGTATGAAATCGTGTCAGATGACGTCACGTGACATGCCATTGCGCTCACTTTAATTGCCAATAACTTCGTAAATTTTCAAGATATCGAAAATATTAATCAATAATTTCAAAGTCAAATAGAACTTTCAAATATCATCTAAAACTTCCAAAAAAAAAATACGCAATATAGTTCTAACCTTTATCTAGGTCTTCCACGCATGTGTTACACGATCAGATAAACTTTGCTCGATAGAAATAATTCACGAACACAGCAACTAATAAGACCTTTCAAATCATGCCATTTCCATAATTCCACTCTTTTATTAACGAAACATATCTGGTAATATTGCTCTTTAAATTTTCTAGGTCGACCACGTAAGTGGGTTTTAATAAACATATCCCTTATTTTTAAACAATTTAAAAACCGATAAAAACCGATTAAAAATAAGGGATATGTTTATTAAAACCCACTTAGGGTTTTAATAAACACATCCCTTATTTTTAAACAATTTAAAAACCGATAAAAACAACGAAAAAGTACAAAAGTGTGGTTATTTTCTTTACTCCTTACACGTAAAGAAAAAGACAGAGAGTCACTCTTCTGGGATAAGAGCGCCTTAAGCGTTTTTAGCGTTTTTAGCTTTTTAAACGCAATTGATTTTTATAAAAATCTTAATGTAGGACACGAGCTCATAACCGTCAATTTGTCAACTGTGTAAGAGGGTCAGCTTTTCAATAAAAAAAACCTCTTCAGAGTATCGCCTGTATCAAATTTCGTCGACTCTACATTCGAGTTCTATTCGTTCTCGATCTAAAGTATCATCCAGGCTCACCGTTGCGCTCGCCGCGCTGCGCACGCGCACTCGGTCAACGTAACGGTAAATTGTAAAATAACACCGGATTACACGCGAGATTCTTGTAGCACTTTAATTACTCGACCAACGACTCGCGTTGTTAGCCGTGCAGATTTCGTTTTAAGAGGCTATGCGAATTTTATTTTTGGCACTGTCACTCCCAGCGAAAACACGCTTAGTGCGAGAGGGGTGGATTCAGGGCGAAAGCGAAAAATATTAGTTTTATAATTTTTATAAAAAACTAAAATAGCTAGCAAAATTTCAAATATCAGATCTCTAGATATTGTTGAAACACACCTAATAAAATATGTTTGAGTTCTGTTTATGGTTCATATTCGTCAAACGAGGAGAAAAAGTGTGTTTGAAGACCTCATTTCAACAATTATTGCTATCAAGGAAAATTTATCCAAACATGTTTTTCAATTTCAAAACCGTAGATTATATAGTCAAAATGCATATACCAGAAATGTATTAAAACTATCCGTGTATTTCATGAAATACACAGAAAAGAAACACCCGTATTTTTTTCGCATATCGCCTTAAGAGCGGTTCCGCAGCCAGATTGTGAAAAACCCGCCTTTTTCTAATTCATCGAAAAATTCAGTCAATAGTTACTTAACAAAACCTTATTACTTATGTATTGTGTATGTTGCCATCGCAAAGTTTCCATTGGTGTGTGAAAATTAGAATTTCAATTTTTTTTTATTTAAAAGCGAGGTTTTGGCTAATTGGAATTGGAGTAACAAACGTTCTATTTACCCGACTACTTTACCACATGCGTTATTTTAATCTCCCAGCTATTTATCTTTAGTACTGTTTTGCTTCTATTTACATTTAGCTAGTAATGTTTTTATCCCTGCTACTGTACCAGTTCCTCTACCCGTGTACAGTGCCGGATTAAGACTACTTGATGCCCTAAGCAATCCGCGCCTATGGGCCCCCTACCCACTGGTAGACCAGTGTCGTTCTTTCATTACATAGAGATCGATCATTACGTACAAAGATCTTAGATTTTTTTTTAAATGTGGGCGGAAGAGATTAGTGTAATTATAATAAAAACCAAAGCATACCATTTTTTCATTATCTATTGAAATCTGACTTGCGACTTTTATGGACACCAAATTCATGAACGATAGTGTCGAAGTTCTATATGCACATCTATTGTTTCAAAATTGATAAAGCCTCGAGCGTCTCTTGTAGCATTAAATTTTCGTTATTTAAAATTCTGACTTTTCGGAAGATTTGCAAATTCACGTGAGGTGCACGCAACGACATCGCATTACTCTTAGTCCTAGTCTTACCTTTCATGAGCTTGAAAATATTTTATCGGTGCTGTTTGTGGTGTCCCCCGAGACGTGATGCCCTAAGCAGTTGCTTAAGGCGATTACCGTCGCCAAATTAGCAGCTCGATGTTTGTCTGTATGAATATCGACGGAAACGACATTGAAATAACGTTCAAATCAGTGCACAATGCGTGGTGGCTGTTACGACGCTCGCTGCGTCCTTGAAAGGGCAAAATAGGAGAAAATAATACTTTTCACATGGGCGTCATTGTTAGATTGAATAATTCTATGTTATATTTATAGCTATCAAGTTTATCTATTTATCAAAGCATAAATGAATTAAATCACCTAAGCCGCTTAGGAGCAGTAGGAAATTCAAGCAAAAAAAAACACCATTCAGTTGAAACAATTTTTCATATAGAAGTTTTGGTGGTACGAAAAAGAAAAATGTTGCATATGTTGTCCTAGAGTTGATAATCCATAATACATTTTTTCAATATTTTTGGTTAGTCCATAAAAGAGGAGTAGGCTTTAGAAAGTACCCATTTGGCGATATTAAGGGCCTTAATTTGCTTATGGGCTAATCCGGCACTGCCGGTGTCAACTAGGCACTAGTGTTGTCTATACTAGCGACTAAGACTTCAGACGATTGTTCGGGAGACCTAACATATTGCTATAATAGACAAGATTCACTGGGTGTAAAAGCAAAGGCAATAATCCTGTATGGATATATTAGTAATAGGATATATTGGTGAAAATTTCAGGTGCATTTTTTTAATCAAAATTGTATCAGTATCGTGTATACTTCTCAGCCTAGAGCATGAACAACGCCAGACTTTCGAGGATTCGTTTGAAGAAATTCAGACTCTCCTTGTATTGAAAAAAATATATTTGATTTATTGATCTTTTATTTAGGGATTCTATTTATAAACAATGTATTAATGTATGTACTTTTGTCAAAAAAAAATGTTTTCCACCCTCCTTTTTTGGTTTTCAAACGTTCGTTTCAAGAACGCGGTTAATAGATCAACTTGTTTTTTTTTCCATAAAATAGGTAATAGAAATATAAAGGGGTTCTACTTAAATCCAATATATTTTTCCTTACAAAATATTTCAATATTAGCTAAAAACACACTAATTTGTTATTTCGCTGCGTGATCATTAGTAGGTATAAACGCGTCCAAGAATAAGAGGCAAATGAGCCAACATATAATCGCCTCTATTGAAAGCGTATAAGGTCTTTGCCATTGAGCTTATTGCGCTGGAATGGTAATAAAAAAAGTTTCTAGGGGATTCTTGGGTATGTGAATATCTATGTTATGTATACAGCCTGTATACATAACATAGATATTCACTTATAATTATAACATAAGCGAACGAGAAAAACAATTCCCTTTGCGTCGCAGGGTATTATCGCAGGGGAATTATGGGATAAGCCGGTTCTAACAGATTGTTATAACAAGCGGCGGTAGCTCAGAGAGAACGCTGGCCTCTCAATCTTGAGTTCCGGGTTCGATCCCCGGTGAGTTTTTCGGAATTTATGTGCATAGTATTTGTTCTTACTTACCACTTGTCTTACTTACTTACTAGGTTTGTCCCTATTAAATCCCTTGGCCGCCCTCAGCGACCGAGTAGAGCTATGCCCCTCCGATTTCCCGAACACAGCACCAACATGTATACAAATTCTTTCACAGTGTCAGCAATCCGCCTGTGGAACAGTCTTCCTCTGGACATCCGACAATCTCCCACCATCTCTACCTTTAAAACTAGAGTATATCAACACTATCTACGGCTACAGAATCAGTCACCACACCTGTAATAATTTTCACTTTGTCCCCTGAGTCATCCTTCTCGTAACTACCGATATACAAGGTGACTTTTTGATCATCGTCCAAATTCATACTGGAGGCTTGATAGGTGATCAGTATCTTGAATCAATAACAATTTTTGTGAAATTCGTAAAATGAAATTTCGGCTTCCCATAGAAATTCACTTTCAGTCCCGAGTGAATCGCTATGGGGAGTCGAAATTTCACTTTACGAATTTCACAAAAATTGTTATTGATCCATGATACTATTCACTTACCAAGCCACCACTATGAATTTGGACGATGATAAAAAAGTCACCTTGTATTGTTGTATATTTATTTATGTACAGTATATACACTAATATTTATATTATATGTATGTATATTTTTGTATTTATATATGTTTATGTAGATGTTATATGTCATATTATTATGCAGATATTATTAGAAGTTAATATTTATAAATTAATTAATTAATTAACTTATTTGGCACTACCCTTGTAATTTCCACATCACCTAAGGGCTAATTAGCATTAAGTTCGCCTTTGTGCATTGTAAACTTATTTTGTGCAATAAAGAATGTACATACATACATACATACATACATACATACCACTTGCTGAACGGTAACGGAAAACATCGTGAGGAAATCTGCATGCTCTAAAAAGCGTGTATTTGTGCGTGAAGAACAGCGATAGGGCTCACCACCAGTGCTGCCAGATCAGCGCATTTTGCACCAGATCTAACGCTTTTTTTGACCACTTAGCGCTCAAAATTCGTTTTTAGCGCCTAGCGGAAAATCTAGCGCTATTTCGGAATGAGTTGTGTTTCATTATTTTAGCACTTTTTTGGAATAATTTTGGGAAATCTAGCGCTATTTTGAAATGAGTTTTGTTTCAGTGATGATAATACTACTTGCATTGATTTAATTTAGTATAAAATTTCTTTATCTGCTGTTAAAAGTTCTTTACGGCTCTACAAATGATGTATTTTTTTAAAAAACCAATCAATTACAATCAGCTTATCTTATCAATATGGCCACCAATATACAACATAAAACTAGCGCTTCTCCTAGCGCTTTTTATAAAAAAATATATTAAGCGGAATCTAGCGTTTTTTTACAGCGGAGTTAGTGCGCAACACTCAGTTGGACCTGGCAGCCCTGCTCACCACCCATCACGTTGGGACGTAATAATCGTCGGTGAAACGCGGGTGTACCGAGTGTGGATGGTGACTTTCTTTTCACAGTTCACACTCGGAACAACTCTGACACTATCTCGGGGATTCCTATCGTGACGATATACTTATATATTTATTTTTATATAAATAATATTTTATTCGAAAATGTTACCAGACACTCAAACAAAAGGGCAAAATTGACTGATCATCAACAACTTTATAAACACTTACATCTTATCAGTGAAATCATTATATCAGTGAAACAGCACAAGCGTATTTATCAAGATGTAGATAATGTTTAGATTGTTTAGTGTTTAGATTTTTAGTCTGGATCTATAAATATAGGTAACTACTACACTCGTACAAATTTTTGTTTTATCCGCTGTTTTGCTCGCGCTTAAAAAAACTCTGTGCTCTTTATGGTCATTTCTAAGCTTTTTTTCTCTGGTAGAATAAAACGAATTAAAATTTTATGGAAATCTATCTCAGTACTTACCTAGCTAGTCGTAGTCTTTATGTTATTAAAATGTAAAATAAGACGAAATATTAAGACGAAAATGTAAGAAGCACTATACGGGGTAATATGTCAATCGTTTATAAGGTTATTTCGTTTTTAGAGTTTTTGGTTTTATATTTATGAAAATTTCGAATACTTACGCATAAAAACTGATGCCATGTATCTTGCACTGTTTGCGCGAGTTTCTTATGCACCATTTTACGGTGCAACCCGGCATTTTGTTATTTTGTTGTGCTCACTAGTGTTCACGACGCACCGCGCAGTGCAAGCCTGATCAACGTAATAGTAATACACATAAATATAAGCCTTGCCCCCCTGGGCACATAAATGGTGGCGTCAATTTTTCAAGCGAGTTTATGCTTCCATAAATCATCACGAAATTTTCCATTAATTTATTTATTTCACAAACATAAACTAAAATGAATTTCACATAAGATATGCCAAATTATTCGAACGCATTCGAAACACATTTACCAAATTAATGACGCTATTACGCGGCTGTCTTCCACCCAATTACGTTCCAGTTTTTCCCGTTGATGGTGAAATATTTTCCACAAAAGCTCTTTTAAACGCCAGGAAAATTAATTAACCCCAACGCCGTAAACAGGCCTTCGACAAATGTCTGAAAAATACTTAGCATCTGAACCATAACAAGGCAAAAAAAAATTGTCAATCGCACAAAGAAATGTTAAGAGCGCACCGAGCTTTTTACACACACACAAACATGTTTTTACAACCCTTGTTTGCAGTAGTAAACAATTAAATTAAAATCTAGGGAAATATATTGGTATTATTGGGGATATATAGTAAACAGTATACACGATGGAAACACGATTTGATAAAGTTGGCTCGATAAAATAAATTCGCAAAGTTACCTCTTTTCAAGTAATTTCTTCCTCCTTTTCCCTTCTTTTTTATGTAAATAAGTTACTTAATATGATGATTCATTTACTAAAATAATGTTCATACATAACTGGAGCGTTTATACACGATCGTTTTTTATTTAAGAACAATATGATGAAAATAACAACGAAACCATAGAAAAAGTGCAAAATTTGGTTATTTTCTTTACTCTTTACGCACAAAGAAAAAGATAGAGACAAAAGCAAACGCTCGGTGCACCCTTAATGTCGTTCTAAAACGTTACGGTACTACTTACTTTAGTTATGATTTAGACAGAGAAGCTAGCACAAAAATCTGGTCTGGCAGGAAATTTGGCCATGTGATGAACGTAATTGACGCAATTTACACCATGTTTGAGGCTCATGGCTAATGTGGCCATTTTTATCTTTGCTCAAAACGGGACATTGTCATAATTATCATCGGCTACAGAATTATTGGCACAATAAAGCCGATTCTGGAGGCCTTAATTTAGCTTCTCTTCTTAAGGGTCCGTTTCGCCAAACATGCTCTCGCGTTTGGACAATTTAGCATATTAAAACAAAATATTTTTAACAAATAAAATTTGTGTAGGTAGTTAAGGGGTTGAACTACATTATAATTTTTCAGATTTGACACAAGCATTACAATCATTGAGAAAAAAAATCGGAAAGATCAGTAAAATCACGGAAAACGTAATTTGGCTTTGGAACTAGTATGATCAGTCTACTGATCTAACTACAAACTAAAATATTTTTTATAGAGCAAAGAAATGAAAGTAGCCTTTACAGATATTTATTATTTTGTATTTCCTTTGTTATTTTAAAAGAAATACTCAAACATTCTACATTTTTCCTGTAGAGAAAAATTACGCAAAAAGAATTTGGAAGTTTGTGTATTTCTTTTCAAATAACGAAAGGAAAAAATTTTTAATATTTTATATGAATAAGGTACTTTGAACTCTTTACGTAAAAAAAATATATTTCAAATTGGAACAAAAAAAATTTTTTTTTCTGTTTGCGACGCTAAATTACATTTTTCGTGATTTTAGTGATCTTTCCGATTTTTTTTCCCGATGCTCGTGATATTTGTGTGAAATCTGAAAAATTATAATGTAGTTCAACTCCTTAACTACCTACACAAATTTTATTTGTTAAAAATATTTTGTTTTAATATGCTAAATTGTCCAAATGCGAGAGCATGTTTGGCGAAACGGACCCTTAACGTATTATGTAATGAACAAAAGTTTGTTTTGACAGCACTAACTAACATTGAAGCCTTCAGAATCGGGTACAATGAAAAAAAAATACATTATATGCATTAAATAATATTAGTTGGCGAAACTCAAAACATAGGTAGTACTAGTCTATATGAACAACTGTTTGTATGGGAGCTAAGCGAAATTCGCAACTTTTTTTCTTTTCCTCCCATACAAATTGCCCCGATCAGCTGACTGGTCCAGTACGGAAAGGTGAAAACAAATTTTAAGAATTTTGCTTAGCTCCCATACAAACAATTGTTTATGTAGACTAGTACTACCTGTCTTGAGTTTTGCCAACTAATGGGTGGCGCAAAAGAAATGGCACTATAGAAAATACTTATATATTTTTTTAATGGCGTCTCCTGTCTTCTTAAAATAAAAAAATGTGTAGTAAACAAATGTAAAATACACCAGAAATAAACATAAATCGTTTTACTCCCCAAGAACGTGAAATAATCGTGTCAATGTTTTTACGGAATAATTTATCAGTGATAAAAACAAAACGTAAGTTCCGTCGACGATTTCCCCACCGCCCGGCACCGGTTGGTCGCACATTTCGACGCTTTGCCACACGCCTCGAAGGAACTGGCTCCACATTGGATAAACCTAAGTCTGGCAGACCAAGAACTGGCCGTTCAGCTGAAAATATCGATGCTGTGCATGAAGATGTGGAAGAGTGTCCAGAAACATCAACGAGGCGATGTGCCACGCAATTGGGCATTTCTAGGCGGATTTTTCACCGTATTCGGTGAAAGACTTGAAGATATTTCCGTTTAAGGCGCTTGATCCTTCAAATACAGCCAGATGTGTACTTTCTAAAGCCTACTCCTCGTTTACGGCTGAACCAAATGGCTTGAAAAAAATATATATGAAATAATAACTCTTTAAAAATATTTGCAACAAATTTTGGTTTCGTACGATCAAAACTTCTATATTAAAAAAAATAACAACTGTATGATGTTTTTTTGGCTTAAATTCCCTACTCCTCCTAATCTGCTATGACGTTTGGAAATATTTACACGCCAAAAAATTAAGAATCTGTTGAACTTTAAATGCAACATATCTCAAGTATATCCAGTAACTTTTTCTATTAAAAATATCGAAATATGTAAGATTTCAAGGTCAAAGGCTAAGAGGTGCTCTGCGCGGGCGCAGGCATCAGTCATGCAGTGGCGTTCAGACGGGGAGGCTGTGTCACTCGTTGCCACGTACCGCACCCTGGCGTCTGATGACATGTTTGCGAAAATATTTATAAGGATTTTTATTTGTGTGCGTTCAGAGAGTACTTTCGGCAATGGACTTAGTTATTTAGAGGATAAATTGTGCTGTGACGTTCGCGCGTGGACGCTATAATAAACTAGAAGTTTGACGAGTTAGCAAGGAACTTTTTTTAGAAAAATTATAATATAGTAGCTCATGGGTAGAACGCAGGCCTCTCAATTTTGAGATCCAGGTTCAAGCCTCGGTTGGGCATGCACCAAGGAGTTTTTCGGAATTTTTGTGCATAGTATTTACTAATACTTACTACTTGCTGAATGTTTTGTGCCCGAAGTCACCACCAACCACGTTGGGACATACTTATCGTCGGTGAAACGCGGGTGTACCGAGTGCGGAGACACTCGAAACACCTCCAAAGCCCCCTCGGGGATTCCTATCATGACAATGTATAGGTATAATTATTATTATAAACAGCTATAAGCAACAATTCACGCAAAAAACGTTGCTCAAAATTTTGTTTTTACTTCTATCCAGCTAAATAAACTACCCAAGTATCAAGGCTCGGACTATGTATATGGTTTAGCTCCGCTTCCGACCTGTTTTTTTGGACCGGAGCACTATTTGAAATACTTGTTTTAGTTCATTTCAGAAAAATATGTCCCAGGCAGGCATATCAAAACCGTGGTATTTATACCTGTAATATTATGTAGAGATAGTTGAATAACTAGAATTGTAGGTATAATACATATAGTTGATATATTATTTCAGGGGCATCTAAAAAGAGACCACCAGAAACAGAAGGCAAAGAAAATAATCCGACAAAATCTGCAAAAAAGACCAAGACCTGACAATATATTAATTCAAAATAATCTGTGCATGTAACCTGTAATGTCATTCCATCCATCCATCAGCCTCGTTCGTCCACTGCTGGACATAAGCCGTTTCAGGACTTTGTCATTCCCGGTGGTCATCCTGGAAGAATTGTCCATACTCACACACGCTGGGCAGGGGGTTGATGAGCGCGGTGCCGGAACCCTCGCACCAGTGACGCCGCTGCCCGTTACCAGTCTGTTCCATATAAGGCCCGGCTATAAGGGATGGATATACCGCCATCCATCGGTCCTAGGCATGGTGGGTCTCCTGGTTTTTTGCCTGTGAGCTGTCCTCTTACTCTCCTCAGAATTACTTCGAGGGGGTCTCCAAATAAGATGGTGGTACCTCCACAGTCGAGTCCAGCATCAGCTCTACCACCTATCAAATATCATTGTCATTGAAATTATGTAATGTCATTGAAATTTTGTAAATATTTAGAGCGCCAACAAACGAACATCACTTTCAAAACGGTAGCCGTACACATGCTTATGTCGAACCATGTTGGCGATAGCCATCGACTACCATCGAACAATGGTAGTGAGCGTCAGCTATTGGTTGCATTCGACGCGCTGACGCTGCCAAACAGCGCCGACTGTACTCGATTGATGGTATTGTCAGCGTTGTATGGTCGACTGCAACCGACGGCTGACGCTAACGTCATTCGGTGGCAATTTATGGTATAGAATAGTAGACTGTCAGAATACATTCGGGAACACTATGTCATCGAGTAACAAGATGTGACCAACTCGTAGTGATGTAGAAAAAAAACTACATCAAAATAAACCGGTTTGGCTAGGCGCAACCTAGAGCGTTTTATACAGTCAGCAAAAACAACGCAAATTTTCTGACAAAAATTACGTCAATAAGTAGCAAGTACTATGTTCGGTATAGCGTATCACAAGGTGCTTAAAAATAAGGTTTGCATGTCCTATGTTGGTACTAATATCAGCTTGATTTTATCGAATATCTTTTTATATGAAAAAAAGCTTTCTTTAGCACCTTTTATACGCTCTATCGATGATATATACTTGATGATGTGATTTTTTTTAATCAATAAAATTGTGCTGCTTTTGCTGACTTTACAAAATTTTTCAGGTTGCGTCGAGCCAACTCTGTTTATTTTGATGTAGTTTTTTTTCTACACCACTACGAATTGGTCACATCTTGTTATTTAATGACATAGGGTTACCAACTGTCACCCGACAGCCTAGTACGTAAAAAATTATATTCCGTATTAAAACATATTCAGCGTTATTTGTTATGTTTCTTAGAGAAAAGCATCGTCTGGATCACCACAATCTCTAAGCTCATTCATTGCTTCAGAAATGGAAGGCAAAGACAATGATCCAACAATGTCTGCACAAAAGACTATCGAAGAGTCGATTCCGGTAGGTTTGAGAATTTACCAATCTTTTTTTATAACGTGGTAATATCCTTGAATTTAGGTAAATATTTAGGAATTAATATTATGTTTTATATTTGTTTGTGAAACTTGAGTATTTTTCTTTAATGGGTTTGCATTATTTTATAATTTATAGTGGGTTAAAAATTATACTATGTACTTAGGTAAATTCAAACTTATTTATTATGTTTTTCCGAGAAAAATATCTTTTGGACCACCACCATCTCCAGGCTCATTCATTGCATTACAAATGAACGGCAAAGACAATGATCCGACAGCCTCTGAACAAAAGACGATTAAAGACTCGATTCTGGTAGATTCATTTTAATTTACAGCAAATGTATTACAAAATATAAAACAAGAAAATGAAAACCACAGTACAGAACAATAAAATGAAAAACAAAGTGCACAACAAAAAAAGTAACAAAAGGAAAAAAAAATTACAAAAACGAAAACACACAGAAAATGTATAACAATATAATAGAACAAGAAAATGAAGACCGCAGTACAGAACAATGAAATAAACGAAGTACAGAACAAGAAAATGAAGAACAAAGAGCACAACAAAAAATTCAACATATCTCAAGTGAAGAACAAATAAAAAGCAGAAGACTCATGATCAAGAAAATATATACATATATTTACCAAATTGAGGATTTACCTGCAGATCAGAGCTTACAAGTGTTAGCGAGGTGAAACTGTGGTACAGATTACGTAACATAATTAAAATTTACAGATTAAAAAAATATGTGTTTTGTTTATTTTACGTGCGAATACAATCTTCATAAAAATAAAATCTAAAAGTTGCATCAACATCATTGAAACCGTTTCTGAGTACCCAAATATATTACATACTATCGGTTTTATTATGAGACCCGCAAATAACCGAAACATACCACTCAAGTCTCTAAAAGCACCGAAATTAACAAAAATTGTAACAAAATTATATTTTATCAATATATATATTTTTTCGTCATTATCGTTCAAAAATCATTCAAATATAAAAACAGACACTTTTTATGAAAAATTGTTTGACTGCAACCGACGACGGCTGACGCTACCATCATTAGACGGTTACCTCCGACATTAGTTACCTCAATCCTCTGGCACAGTATAATACTGTGCCTCTGGCCTACCATGAGTTTGGCACTCGATGCACGTTAGCGACAGCGTAAAACATTTGTATGAGTTTAGCGGTTCTATCGGTATACGAGAGGAACCAGAATTTCCAATACATTATATTTTACGCAGTCGCTAACGTATATCGAGTGCCAAACTCATGGTGGGCCTACTGTTGACGGTTACCAACTGCAAAGTGACGCTCGTCTGTTACCGCTCAAGCCCAAGATTTATAAAGGTCTGACCCCAATATCAACTTGGTCACTTTCGGGTATCCTCACATAACCGATTTTGTTGTATATGTTTTATATATTTTCGCGATTTCAGTACTACGAGTATCACCACTAGTTCACGATTACTATAATCACTAGTTTGTTTTCAAAACTACCAAAATATCACCGTGTAGTAGTAGGAACAGAATGGTCACATCTCTCTGTTACAGCACCACAGCCTATTGAGCTTCAAAAGTTATAGTTATAGGTTTACGCATAAAACAATGCTACATAAATTTATTTCTACCTCGCTACGAGGTGTGAATCATTTCGACGCTAGCGATCTTTGTAGAGGGGCGCGGGGCGTCTGCGCAGAGGCATGCGGGGAGCAGCGCCTGTAACTCCCCGGAGGTGAGGCCGATTGCTCAAGGCCGTTGGCGTGGGTAATCACCTTAAAACTCAGATGATTCACCAGCTGCTGCCTACTGACCACCGGGCTCGTCTAGAGTACAGCCAGCGCGTCATTAACCTCAACCTTGAAGAGGATGATTTTCCTTCAAAATTGCTTATGAGCGACGAAGCGCATTTTCATCCCTCGGGACATGTCAATAAGCAAAATACTCACTTCTGGGGTCCTGAAAATCTGCGCATTATTCAAGAAACACCTTTACACCCAATAAAAGTTACTGTGTGGTGTGGCGTCTGTGCCGAAAGAGTGATCGGAACCTATTTTTTCCAAGACACTGTAGGCAATACGGTATCTGTAACTGGCGACCGCTACAGTACCATGTTACGGGAGTTTTTGATACCCAGTTTGGATGAATTGGGGATGGAGCACATCTGGTTCCAACTAGACGGTGCCACGGCACACACAGCTATGAACTTAGTGAGGGACACCTTTCCAGGCCGTATCATCTCCGTTTTGGCGATTTGCATTGGCCTGCGAGATCGTCCAATCTGACGAGTTCAAACTTATTTCTTTGGGGTTATTTGAAATCTGTGGTGTATGTGAATAAGCCACAGTCTCTCGCAGCCTTAAAAGAAAATATTCATCGAGAAATAAGGAACATATCACCGGAAGTGTTGCGACAAGTTACGGAAAATGTCATAAATCGGGCTCAAATGTGCATCAACTCCAGAGGTCACTATTTAATAGACATCATATTTAAATCTTGATAGGACGAAATTTGATAGCCAAATATATAGTATTGAAAAAACTAATGACAGTTTTTTATTGTAGAAAAGTAGTTGTAGCTAAACGAAATAGGGTCATTACTTTTGCGCCACCCAGTATTATTAAACCTTATATACCTGAAAATTAAAGAAAAGATTTTAAAACCCGGTCACTATAAACATAATTAGGGGAACCTACGGAATTGACCGTGTTTAGTTTTTAGTTTGAAAATTGGAGACGATTTTGCCTCCATTTTTGCAAACAAATTATTTTCCGAACTCGGAAAGTGCAACGCGGGGCAATGCGGCGGAAGCTGAGTGACATTTGAATTTTGCACAAGTGTTGCCAACTCAACTACCACAGAATATGCTAGAGTGTTGTAAAAAATATGCCAAAAATATGCTAACTTTCTTTTTAAAATGCCAAAAAATATGCCAATATAATTTTGAGTTGTTAGTATTTACTAAAAAATAAAATCAGCGAAATAAAATGTCATATCTTCATCAACAACAGCTGATATGAAAGGCTACAAGCCAGAGTCGTAACTTTCTTTGGCACTGACACAGCGTAGTACAACATTATCTGTTACAGTATAAGAATAATAGCACTTTTCTGCTCTCTTCAGGCTAAATCTAACGTATAAAATGGCATTCAAGGTTCTCACCACCAAACGATTTCGAAGATTTGTTTGACCAGACTCATTTGGCTAAATACACGTTCAGTATCCACGTTTGAATGCAGCAATGTTAAAAGAGATATTGCAAAAAAAAACATAAACCTGCGAAGGGGTTATTATCAGCTGCATCTTGCATGGCTTCATTCTAGAACATGCCAGTGAGGTGGGGAAATTGATGGAGTTATCAATATCGATTTTTATTAGAAGAAATATTGTAATTTATATTATTTTCATGTTTCATAAAAATATGCTAAGAAAATATGCTATATGCTAAAAGCTACAAAGATATGCTCAACAAGAAGAATATATGCCAAATTTAGCATATAATATGCTAAATTGGCAACACTGGCACGCAGTTTGAATGTCTTGCATAGCATAGCATTATCAAAACGGGATAATTCTGCGTCCCGAAGCTTTTTTGGGAACACCGAAACGGAGTACCGAAAAAAGGGACTGTCCCTTTCGAAATGGGACGTATGGTCACGTTACAAGGCCCCCAGGAATGATAGCTGATCCCACCAGCGGCCCTACCACGTAATTCTGATTTGTATCAACTTCAAGCAAATGCATGCGAAATTCAACGCGTGCAAAAGAGATGGCATAATAGGCGGGCGTCGTCGCACGCACGTCAAATTTCAATCTCAAGTTGATGTTGATGAAAATCAGAATTACGTGATAATATACTCATGGCAGCCAACGTCTAGGTATAGCATTATTCTTTTCGTAACTGCATAACACATTTTTTTTGGTGTACCAAATTATATGTGCGAAGTTTCACCGTTATTTTGAAAGCAGAAAAGTCTACAATTAAGAGGATATACCGTGGCGAAATCAGTGTTTGATGGGCGTGGTTTGAAATTTCGGGTAAAATGCATGTAGTGAGTGCTTTTGCAGTAAAGTGTATATTTAAAAGACACGCTTACGAATTCATTTGAAAGTAATTATGTTATAACACTATTCTACAATTTTAACGAGAACGTAGAGGGTAGATATGCTTGTGCAACATGTGCCAGGATTTAATCATAAAAACCTTTATTCAATGTTTTTCGGCTACCAAATGTTCCAGAAGTGTTTCTATGAATATAAATACAGTGTGTCCCTCGTACAAGTGCACATCTGAAAAGTGGTGAAAATAGACCTTATTTTATCGACAAAAAAATGTTTTTTTTTTTAGAAAATCTATGTTTTATAAATTTACGCTTTAAATTTTTTTTCCTACCATGGAGACTATGTATAAAATATGTCATAACTTTTGATCTATCGCGAGTAATGCAATGAAATAAAACTGTTATAATCCTTAAGATTAGACGTTGCATACCAAATCAAAAACAAAACATAATCAACTACCATTATCATAAAAATAATATCCTAGAAGATTATTTCTTTAATTTTTCCGTCTTTTTTTTTCAGTATTAGTCAATTTTTTCAAAATAATGTCCCCGTTTCACTGTACTTTTATTCCTATTTATCATTATCCTATTCCTATTCCATTATCTTTCCAAGAAAAAAAAAACAACGTTCTATCATAAACACAATATTTTCTACGAGCGGTTAACCAAAGGTACTGGGCTCGCGTCCCATACAAAGATACCCAGGCGGAGTATTTTTCAAACAAAAAAAAAATATTAAAAAAAATAAAAATCTTTGTTTTTGTCGATATATTTAGATCTAGTTTCACCCACTTTCGGATACTGACTAACATTCCGTGAAAAAAATCGAGAAAAAGAATCTGTTATTCGTACATTTTGGTAGAGTAGCTATTTGTAACTTTTCTATGGGACAGCTGATTTTTTTTCGCGATTCGAGGGTTGGCTCCATAGTAAAAGTTGTTCGTATGAACGAGTACTATCGCCAGTTTCCGACTTTCACAACTTCATCTTAACACCCAACCCGGTATAATGATATGAGTCCCCGAGGGGGTGTTAGAAGTGTTCTCAAATATTATTATTATAATTTTATTTATTGGCAAAATTGTCTCTATTTTATTCTGTACACCGCCTTTAAAAATCTTCTTTTAAGAGTTCCTCCATCCTCCATCTGTAATTGAAGGTTGTCTGGAAGAGATCGCTTTTTAGTGATAAGACCGCCAGTTGTACACCCTGCTGTTGCTTTTGAAATTTTCAATTTATTTTATTTTTTGGTGTGCAATTAAGAATATTTTATTGTGTATTGATTGTACCTAAATTTTGTTGTATTGTGTATGTACTCTTAGATCTTGAACAAGTACGAATGCCAACCTAATTAGTGCCAGTGGTGGTCCGAGAGGGGGGGTCACGGGGGCTATGACCCCCTTCCAAATCATACACACTGATTCCAAAATCTAGATTATTAAAATCTAAAGCAATTAAATCAAAAATTGTTGAATAGTGTAAAAATCTCAAAAGATCAAATTAAAATAAAAAAAAATTAAGAAAAAATTTTTTTGAAAATTGAAGACTGCGACCGCGCCTAATTAGTGCAATACATTATCCAAATTATATATATGATATCCAAATTAAAACATAAATTAATTATTAATATATTTATTATTACTAATAAAGAATTATATCCAATCTAAACAGCATGCCAATTGAAATGAAATGCAATTTCCGAAAGTCCATGTTTTCTAAACTAGAGAGAGAGAGAGAGGAGAAAGAACAACCAGGTTCGGAGAAACAAGTTACATCGGTGAAAGTTAGGATCGCAAGAACCGTTCGTTGCCTACTTATACAGGCTTGCCTTCCAGCTGGCTACTTATAAATTATCAAATAACGCTAACATTTCCCTCTACAAAATTACCGGAAAGAGAGCACCAGGCCCCTCTATTCTGTATCTTTAATTGTCAACTGGGCTAGGTGCCTATCATCAAAAACATAGCTAAAAACGGAACTTTCCAAATTGCCTTTAGTGGGTATCGAACTATTTACGAACTGTGTCGTCACTTCAAGTGCGAACATATCCTTAGACAATCGGAATTCGATAGTATATCTATGTTTTTGATGGTAGACACCCAGTCCAGATGGCAACTAAAGATACATAGACGTCAATGTCACAAATGGATAAGATGGAGAGAGGACAGTGGACTGGACTAAAAAGCTTTAGAGACTTGAATAATGCAGCAATGGATCGCAAGCAATTCCCATGGCTTAATTTATAAGAGATTTCTATTTTTTTTTTTTTTTCGGTGGTTGGACGCCATTTTAGGACAAAGTTATCATTATTTTTGTATATAAATTAACCATTATTTTTCATGTTTTTTTTAAAGAATTGTCCGATATGACGTCACTTGAGAATTTTAGACATATACTGATTGTGATGTGCTTATAAAAAAGTTGTCTGTCTCTGTCTGTCTAATCATCTAACTGTCGAATCAGTCGGAAGCTAATTATTATAAATTTATCTTGATAGCAAAGGACACATTTCTATACAGCCATTTCTCAAGTGACGTCACACGAAGGCAAATGGAAGTTGCAGCTTTTCCGTAAAAATATTCATCATCATGAGGTTTTTTTGACCAAAAGTTCGAAAATATGGCTTATTAAACCTAAGTCTCGAAGTGGTTTTCGTACGAACTGGACTAGTTCAAATACAATTCCTACTGCTGCCGTAAAGGAGCAAAAAATTTTTTTTTCGGATTTCACCTGAAGTATCATTAAACATTTATTTTTATTTATAACACTTTTTCCACATTTACACAAATAACTCAGACAAAAGAAACAATAAAACATGGTGTACAAGGACGGCACTTATTACTAATAGCAATATCTTCCAGGCAACCCTTGTTAGCTAATAGAAAGATGAACAAAATAACATGTGGAGGTGTAAATACTAATCAGAAAATAATAGGGAGATCAAGATTAAAATATTGACCTAAATATCTAAGACATAAACTTACATATAATAAATGAATACATTCCTATAAAATATACACATACATATATAAATAATAAGTAAACAAACAAAAATTATAATAATATTGGATATTTGAGTTCTAAGATGGGCACTTTGTTGAGAAAAATCGCTTCACTTTTATTTCAAAGTGATTTGTATTTTTCAATGCCTGAATTGACACTGGTAAGCGATTCCAGAGTCTTGCAGCGTGTACCGAAAATGAGTCACTGTAAAATCCTGTTCTGTTTTCTGGAATAGCTATCCTGTGACTGTTGCAGGAGCGCATTTCACGCCCGCGTTCATAAATAAATGCGAAACGTTCACGGAGTTAACTAGGAGCAGAGGGATTGTTTAATACACAATGGAGGAGAGAAATAATGTGAACATTTCTGCGAAGACGAATGGAGAGCCAATTTAACTGGGAACGGAACTGTGAGACATGATCGTATTTACGAAGAGAAAAAATGAATCGAAAACATACATTTTGAAGTCGTTCGAGTTTATTGAGAAGCTCCTCACTGAGGTCTAAGAAACGAAAGAAAAGAAAAGGAGAAGAAAAGGCGTGGCAAATTCACTGGATGCCCCCCCCCCGTCCCAATTTAAAGAAGCTGAACCAACACTAATAGTATTTTTTATTTTATAATTGAGTAGAGATTTGTGTGACGGTTGCCGGTCTTCCCTTATGCTTTAGTCAAAGGTAATAATAAATGTTGGGAGTTGGGATTCTCCTCTGACCGGGGGCCCTTACAGCTGGGGGCCCGTGGCATTTTGCCGACTTACCACCCTGTAGTTACGCCACTGGTTCCAGCATAATTTTGGTTTTGATTGGCAGAAAGCTCTGCATTGTTCCTGATCATCACTAACCGAGTCTCCAGGATGAATACTACTCAATCAGGTGGTAGCCAATAGCTCCTAAAATTTATCAAATTCAATGCTTGGTTTTCAAGCTTGAGGACCAGCCCCTCTTTTATGTATCTTTTGTTGCTAACTGGACGGGGTGCCTTTCATCAAAAACATAGATAAAAACGGAACTTTCAAAATTGCCTTTAGTGGGTATTGAACTATTTACGAACTGTGTCGTCACTTCAAGTGCGAACATATCCTTAGACAATCGGAATTCGATAGTTTATCTATGTTTTTGATGATAGGCACTCAGTCCAGTTGGCAACTAAAGATACATAATAGACTTGGAATATAAACGATAGACTACAAATGAATCTTCTAAACTCGATGTGTTTCTCTACAAATATCGACGGAAACGACATTGAAATAACGTTCATATCAGCGCGCATGCGCCGTGACGATCACTGCGTCTCCAGATAGCGCAAAATTGAAGAAAATTATACTTTTCACATGGACGTGATGGTCTTCTGACAATTTTAATTTGAAAGAAAGAAATAAATTTATTTGGAGACAAAAAGAATACATGGAAAACCAATAATTTGTGTAATATTTTAGCTATTAAATGATTACATTGGTGTATTGCTCAACAATAAATAACGTCAATTTAGGTGTAGATGCATGAAATCAGTATTTACTATTTATTTCAGTAATTCTTTTGAAAGCAGAATATACATAAAAAATAATTGGTTTGTAGAATTTAATTGTATTTTATAAGATTTTATTGTATTTTATTTTTGACTGTGTTGCTTTTTTCTCATGTAGATCTATGTGTGGAAACTTTGCTGGTTTATGTGTGTTTTTAATAATGTATTCCAGGAATTACTTGTTTCCCAAATAAAAATATAATAAATAAACTGCACGGCGATGTATTGACGATAAGTGATGTATTTTTATTTCTACCCAGAAGCAAGGAACTGCTTCGCACAGCTTTATGCTGGGGGACGCGTCTTACTTAAGGGGCTCCACAATGCTAAACATCAGTTTTGAATTGGATTCAGTTCCATCAATGTAGATGGTAAAATTCGAAAAAAAGTATGGCGTGTTTTATTGATTCAATACAATTATTAATTACACTTTATAAACATACCTTTAATCTTCTTTTAATTACCTATATTACTTTAAAAAACACATGAATTTCACGAAAAAAGCGATTCAATTCCCATATTTCAAAACCGATTGAAACGAAACCAACAAGAAAATAACATCTTTATTACATAAAGAAATTATAATTAATGTCCTAATGTAGCCATGATTTCAAAATAACTGAAGTTTTGCGTGCGCGGCATTGGGTCTACCGCGTAATTCTCATTTTCATCAACATCAACTTGAGATTGAAATTTGACGTGCGTGCGACGACGACGCCCGCCTAACATGCCATCTCTTTTGCACGCGTTGAATTTCGCATGCATTTGCTTGAAGTTGATACAAATGAGAATTACGCGGTAGAGCCCGGATAAACGGTTAAAAAACAAAAGCGTTAAAGCAGGACTGAATTTTAGCATTGTGCAGCCCCTTAAAAAGCGTCCCTATGTTGGGGTGCCTCATCGACCGATAAAAAATGGCCTTTCGTTCCCTTTGCGCCGTCATCTACCTAAATTGAACACAGCTAAAGCCGCTAAAGAATTCCACGGTCCACTATGACCGTATGATAGCCGCGATCCATTTATGAAACAGATAAGTCGTCACATAATGACGTCAGCTGACCCTGTCGCAGCATAAGCGCAGTCAAATTAAGCAGGGGACAACTAAATTTAGCATGTAAATAGGCTTACGGGTGTGAATCATATGATGAACGTTTCAGCTGCTATTATGTAAATATGAATGGCAATGACTCGCTAGTGTAGTTTATTTGAATTGCGTTAAACATATTACATAGTCTTATTATCAATGATAATTGCTCTACATTTGAACGTAATCTGTCTGTGTGGATGTCTAGGCCTTAGAATAAGGAAACTAGGCTGTAGATAAGACAGTCATACTTGTCATCGGCCGGGCTCGCCGGGCGGTCCTCGTGGCCGAGCGAGACGGTTCAAAAGTTAACCTCCGAATGCTAACCAATTATCCGTTGAGCTGGTGTAAAAAATGCAGGGACCGAGGAGTGCGGCGACCGGCGCGGCGTGAGTGGAGCGAGCGGCGAGCGCGGGTTGGATTGGATAAGCAAGCCAAGCACCACAGTCACAAGTCGCACAGTGGAACAGGCGCCCGCCTCGTCTCGCCCACTCGTCCACTCTCGATACCGGTTCCGAGTGAAACACTTCGAGAACTCGCGACACTTCGCCTCCTCACCGATAGCTTATCAACAACCAGTTGCATGAAGTCATCGATTAAATTGAGTGCCAATACCGCGCGGCCAGCCCCGTGTAATGTAAACAAAACGCTGCAGAATCTCATTCCATCACGACACGTTGTGGTTTCTTTTGATTTCACGTATTCCGACTCTATCTTTGTCGTCGGAGTCGGTGCACTCCACTTATGCGTTTGGAAATAAATCGCGTGCACTTAGCAGCTGTTTCTATTTTGCTTAGGAATCCTGTCGGTGAATGTTTTGTCCTTGTTTTGAGGACTGAAAAGTTTCTTGAAAGTTTGTGCTAACTTCAAGTGTTAAAGTTTGACAGTTGTGTGACACTTGTAGAGTGTGTTTGTGCGGTGTTGGCAGCGAGAAAAAGTGTTAAGAGTGACGCCATTGGTCGCTTTTGATTACTCTGTTTGCCGATTTCTTTGGAAGTGTTTATCATGAATGGAACGCCGGCTCGAAGACCGAAAAGTGCATTTTCGGAAGCGGTATGTATGTTTTTGTTTTCTGTGTGTTAGTTTATTAGTGTCATAGTATCTGTTCATAAAGTTCTGTTTAGTTCCTAATTAATTTATTAAAGTATAGGTACTTACTTATAAATAAGTATGTGCATGCATACGGGAACATGTCACCTTTGTAGGTATTTGTAAATAGCATTTAATTTTTATGATGCAATAAAATCTGAATAGAATTTTATTTGTCATGCAAAAAGCATAGGTATGTTTAGAGTTCAAATGCATTCAGTATATTCAAGGCTATTGGAAACAATTACTTAAATCAAATGTTATTTGTATTATTATTCATTAATGTAAACACTCACTGTGCGTAATTGATTAGGTAGTTGTTGTCTTTCATGTAGGTATTTACTTAATAATATACAATCAAAATATCGTACTATACAATAGACAATAAGTATACAATATTTGTCCTTTATCGAAGGTTTTAAGAATGGGCAAAAATAAATGAAATTCTACGAGATATCACCGTTTTATCCTTTTTCAAGCTTATTTATGATATGATAATTGATAATAAATATGATTAAATAAAGCAATTAAAGTAGATATAAAGAAACATATGGTATCTTGAAGCTAATCCCCGAACCCAAATATTTGTAGGACCTCAAACCTGTTAGGGAGGTCAGATGTGTGTGTACGAGAAACCAGACCAGCAATATCAACAGCAGACGAAACACTGACCTTGACCTTCAGTTTGTTAACTCATCTTATTGGTGTAACAATGCAAAATATTACTTTGTTTAGTTCAGGAAATATAATTTGACCCGATTCGCCTTGTAATAAGGTGTAAGTCGAATCGGGTCCAATTATAATTCCTGATGAACTATGCTATAGTTCCGCAGTATTGCTCTCGCCCGCTTACCTACCTACGTGAGCGTTTCGATTATTTGTCCCCAAAAATTAGACCTTTACGGCCTTGTACTATGTCCTTACTTAAAACTACTTGCTGCAACACTGGAGCATATGCTTACTTACTCTTTCATAGTTCATGTCATGCAGTGAGACTGTGGAATGCTCTTCCACGGAGTGTTCGTGATTTTCGAACTATCATATTAGAAGAAGCTGGAAGAACACCATCTCTCTCTGTCCGAATATGTAAATATTATTCTATAAATGTAAGTAGGTAATATTTATTGATATTTATCTGATGTTATACATATGTGTATATACCTATGTGGATTGTTATCAATATATGCATTATATTATATGTGTAGTAAGTATTGATTTGTATGTATTATTATTGGTACATGTTTGTATTATCTTGTATCCTTATGTTTTTGTTTTGAATTCTGTAAAATAATTACTGTAAAAAATCTATTTTTAGAGATAAGCTCGCCAATGTAAATGCTTGTTTTTTTTTGTAAATATTTGTCTGTATGTCTGTTTGTATTTTTCTGTAAGGAGTAAGTATCTGAGAGGACAGATATTCGAAAATAATGAAGGTGATATATTGTCCGCGCAAAGATCCCCGTTACTCCAGGCCGAAAGACCCGCAGTGCAAGAGGGACGAAATCGGTTAAAATTGACCAAAATCGGTTTAAAATTAAAACAAAATTAACTAAAATAGCTTTGAAAATTTCAATAACCAGTAATTTAGATATTGTTAAAACCCATCTAAATAAGTATTTTTGAATTCTAATTTGTCTGAATATCAAAAAAAGTGTAAATTTAGACCTCATTTCAATGATTATTTATATCGAGTGAAATTCTTCTAATCGCGTTTCTGATAGTCCAAATCTAGAAAAAGGTCCCAAAATTGTTATACTAATATATTTCACTTGAGACTTCTTTTGAACAGCAGATAAATAATTTCAAAAAGTGTCAATTTTGACGATATACCTCCTGAAGCAGTAGTCGCTACAGGCATTTTTAGGTGCTCAGTACGAAGAGTTTTTAAGAGGATGGCATACCCTAGCAATTTTTTTATTACCCGTCCAGCACAATAAGTCTAATGGCAAAGACCTGATTCGCTTTTCATAGAGGCGATTATATGTTGGCTCTTTGGCCTCTTGTTCTTGGACGCGTAATACTAGTGATCACGCAGCGAAACAACAAATTGGTGTGTTTTTAGCCAATACTGAAATATTTTGTAGGGAAAAAATATTGGATTTAGTTAACATACCTTCATATTTTTATTGCCTATTTTATAAAAAAAAATAAGTTGATCTCTTAACTGCGTTTTTGAAACAAACGATTGAAAACCAAAAAAAATTTTTTTTTTTTACGAAAGTATAAATCTTATTACATTGTTTATAGGTGGAATCCCTAGATAAAAGATCGATAAATCAAATATATTTTCTTCAATATGAGGAGAGACCTAGTTTCTTAAAATGAACCCTTGAAAACCTGATGTTGTTGATGCCCTAGCGGCAGTGGCGTGCACAGAACTTTTTGCTGGAAAAGCAAACAATTGGTCAAGAAAAACAATAAAAAAAATATGAAAAAATTTAAATACCACTTTGAAAAAAAAATTTTTGTATGAAGCCAGGGTAGACAATGTCTACCCTAGAGTGAAAATTTCCTATACAAACTTTTTTTTTTCAAAGTGATATTTAAATTTTTTCATATTTTTTTTATTGTTATTCTTGACCAATTGCTTGCTTTTCCAGCAAAAAGTTCTGTGCACGCCACTGCCTAGCGGCAGGTGTCCCGTTAAAGAAAGGAATTTTAAGCTTAGAAAAAAGATATTCCAAGTGTATTATGCTAGAAGGCGAATATATCGAAAAATAAAATAACATTAAATAAAAGTTACCGGCAACATACTCATTCTCACTTTTTCAGTCATGCAAGACCTGCCCTAAATACGAAATGCCCTAAGAAATTCTTGAAAAATAGGGAAATAAGATACATAATCTAAGATATTTTAATAGGGTAAGTGGTGATTGAAATTTCCAAAAATAGATATGTTTGTTTGTAAAAAGAAAAGTTTGGATGCCTAAATTACATGAGCTTGAGCTTGAGCTCATGAAATTTAGTCATAGAAACTTTAGTAGATATGTCTTTTAGGGTTCCGTAGTCAACAACAAGGAATTCGCCAAAAATATTTTCGCCATGTCCGTCTGTCTTGTCTGTCTGTCTGTCTGTCTCTCTGCGGCTTAGCTTAGAGACTATTAGTACTAGAAAGCTGTAATTTGGCATAGGTATACATATTTATCACGTCGATAAAGTGGTACAGTAAAATTCTGAAAAAAAATTTTTTTTTTCGGTGCCTACACCTACCTACCCCAGCTACCACAGCTACCCCTACACGTAAAGTGGGGATGATTTTTTGGATGGGGATGATGATGGGGATGGTGTCGTTGGATAGGTAATTTAAAAATATTGGGGGTGTGAGAAGACCATTTTTCGATCTAGGGTTCCGTTTGCGAAATATTAAACTTAAGTGTTAATTTCTGTTAGAGTCAAGTGTCCCCCCCCCCCCCCCCTGCCGGTGAAATGGTTGTATTTGGAGACGTGAAAAAAAATCACAGCTGTAGTATACATAACTAAATTAAAAGGAAAACTATCACAGCTAAGTAGGCTTTACAAGTTAACGAGTACAGATCGCACCAAACTTTTAGTCCCCTCTAAACACGGGGCGATTCACATCAGCAGGAACAAAATGTATGGGCCGTTCTTGGGAAGAGCAACTTCCGAGCGGACTAGAAGTTTGGCGCGATCTGTATTTTTATAGATGAACGGAACCCTTCGTGCGCGAGTCCGACTCGCACTTAGCCGGTTTTTATTTTATTTTAAGTTCACTTTTATAAGTTTTAGTTTTATTTAATTGTGCTCATTAAGGATTTTGGCACTAAAAGTTAAATGTAATAAAAAAATAATTTTAATTAACCTGACATATACTTATGAACGAACATTCTTGATCATGAATTATCCAAAGTATTTTGGGTCAGCATATTTTATTACGCTTTCAAATAGATAGTAGACAGATATAACGGTAAAATAAAAAAGAAAACACCTGAAAAACTTTACTGTGTCATAAAAAGTGACATGACGAGAATTACGGGTCTGTATAGACCCAGAATAGTATGAAAAGAGGTTAGTACTCAAGGGTTAATGATTTCTCATGTGACAAGACTGACAAAAAAAATACCCTTGTGCAAAAAATTTGGCAAAAATAATTTATATATTTTTTTTTTGGTTATTATACAGATTAAGATCTGAGACCGAGAAGTATTATAGAGAGACAAAATACTTCTTCCGCGTCACCTTAAGGCGATATGTAAAAGTTTTAGCGTCCCTGTTACTCCATATACGGAAAAACCCTCGGTGCGAGAGGGACGGATTCGTGGAAAAGTAGCAAAAAGTCGGATTTTTATTAATATAAAATGTACTAAAGTTGCTATCAAAATTTCGTTTAACCAGGTCCTAGATACCGTTTAAACTCATCTTATAAAATATAATTGCAGTCCATATGTCATTCTAAATTGTCAAGCAACGAACGTTTGAAAACAAAAAAAAAGAGGGCGGAAAACTTTTTTTTTTGACAAAAATATAAATCTTAATACATTGTTTATAGGTGGAATCCCTAGATAAAAGATCGATAAATCAAATATTTTTTCTTCAACATGAGGAGGGACCTAGTTTCATCCAATGAACCCTTGAAAACCTGGTGTTGTTGATGTTCTATCGTCAGGTGTCCACTTAAGCAAAAGGCAAGCTTATCTCTGAATAAGATTTCTACCCGCCAACCCTTGATGATGGAATCGATTAAACGAAAAGTGAGTATTTCATGAGTGCGCAAAGACAAAAAACTGTTTAAAACACATGAGATAAAAAAAAACAATTACATACTAGTCTACGTAAATTAACTGTAATACCTATCAAATAGAATAAATAATGAATTTAAGTACATACTAAATAATATAATAAATATTATTTCAAAACAAAATAATTATGAATACATAAAATATACTAATATTAGTAAAAGGAAATAAATACAAAAAATACTCTTAAATTTTCTTCTTGAAAATGCCAATAGTTGGACTATTTACGAATTGTAAGTGGTAGTGAGTTCCAGATCCTGATCAACACTACCGTGAAAGAGTTGCCGAAGGTACCAGTATTGTGCGACAGGGTCCTCAGAAGTGAGATAGTGTGAGATCTGTGTTTCTTGTCCCTCAAAAAGTGGTACTCAAAGCGGTCACTCAGATACAAATTTGCAGAAGTGCTCGTGAGAATATTGAAAAGAGCGCACAGTATGTGGACGTAAAGACGTTGCCGAATCGGAAGCCATTCTAGTTCCTTTCTATATTCATCACGTGGTCATATTTGCGCAGTCCAAAAATAAACCGGATCGCCAAGTTTTGGAGCCGTTCTAGTGAAATAAGTAATTCTTCATTAGCATCCAGAAAGCAGACATCGGCATAGTCGATGAGAGATAGGAGTAGTGTTTGCGCAAGAGTTACCTTAGTTCGAAACGGTAGGACTTGATGAAGCAGACTCTTCTACCGACTGCACTGACATGAGCACAACATGATTGGTTAGAGTCAAATATGACACCGACATTTTTAACCATTGTCAGCGTCGGCAATGGGAGTGCTGTTGAAAAAGACCTGCGAAAGATCTTTCATTAAGCAAATTGTTAATTTATTTGCTGCCAATTATAATAGCCTCAGACTTTTTCGGGTTCTCTAAAACTCCGAATAAATCAGCCCATTTCATAATATTGTCTAGGTCTTCATTCATGTCAGATTGCGGTTTCAACTTCAGCTACATCAAAGTGACGATAAAGTTGCAGATTGTCAGTATAAAGATGGTAGTTGCAAGAAAATACTTCGGATATAGAAAAAAAACTTCTTTTATTACTTCCATCCATCCATCAGCCTAGTTCGTCCACTGCTGGACTTAAAGCCTTTCCAGGACTTTGCCACTCCCGGCGGTCATCCTGGAAGAATTGCCCATACTGGGCTGGGCAGGCAGGCTAGTTGGTGAGCGCGGTGCCGGAACCCTCGCACCAGTGACGCACCAGGGTCCCAGGCATGGTGGGCCTCCTGGTTTTTTGCCTGTGAGCTGTCCTCTTACTCTCCCCCGAATTACTTCGAGCGGGTCTCCAAGTAAGATGGTGGTACCAACACAGTCGAGCCCGACATCAGCTCTACCACCTGCCATAACATTTATTACTTAGTGACTTTATTTACTGGAGACTCAATGATTGATCAGAAATAAAGGTGAATTCACAAATTGAAATTTTTTACTCCCCAAAGTTTACGCGGGGTTAATTTGGCTTGCATGTAATAAATATACTGTTTGGATTCCAACGCAATGCAATGCCATTAAAGTAAATAGGTACTCGAATTCGAATTTATAGGAGTTTGAATACGAACTACAGAGGACCTTCTTTTATGACTTCGAGATTTAGTATTACTGGTTTCCAATTCAAATATGATTTTCAAAATGTGTTTTGGAGTGAAAGTGGACGGATTTCGGAGTTAAAGTGGAACAAGCCATAATTAACTATCCAATATTCATTTATTTTCTTTTTCCGTGTATATTTATTTAACAAGTTTAATTTTTAATTGTACTTATCTCATTGTGTAAACTAAATGTTATTGTTACATTATAGTTATGTATATGCAGACCAGTAGTTTTTATTGTCTATTTTTAGGGTTCCGTAGTACCTAAAAGATACAAAAAGAAACTTTATGGTGAGACTTCGTTGTCACAGCCTCATAACTTTAGCACCGTTAAAGATAAAGGCATGAAATTTGGCACGAAAATAACATTAATGTACCACATACTAGGATGTAAAAAAATATGAATAGTTTGAAATTGTTTAAAATATTTCCAAAACGAAAATGAGAAAAATAAAAAATATTATCCTAAAAATACAATATGAGTACCAAATTGTAGATATTAAAAGGTTACTTGTAAAAATATATAATTTTACTATATTTACTGGCACTGGTTTTGAGAAATCTACAAAAAAGCCACATAAAATATATGGCCCCCAATCTCTGTAACTGGTACACCGAAATATATGAAAAAAATCATGATGTGTTGTAAAGAAATTACAAAATTAAATTTATCATCCACAATACCTAGGTACGCGAGTCTGACTCGCACTTGGCCGGTTTTTTTACTATAGAATGTAACAGTATTGCCATAAAAATAGTTAATTGGTTCCCCAAGTTTTTACTATAGAATGTAACAGTATTGCCATAAAAATAATTAATTGGTTCCCCAACTACCTTAGCTAGTATTTTTAAAGTTATGAGCATTGTAGCAAAAAAAAAAACATTAGTTAATTAGTAATTTAATTTAATTTTTTGCAATAAACTTATTTTTTTTAATATACTCTCGGCTGTCTCCCAGATTGGTAGGCAGATCTATATTTTTTAATATAGTTAATATGATATAGTTTAATATAGTAACTAGTAACTTATAATATGGGTATGAATATTTTCATGTGTGCTACAATTAAATTCCGATCCCCTTTCAATTCCCACTTTTGCAGATAGAGCAGAGACAATGAAAAAATAAATTTAAAAAAAATTTAAAAAAAAACATACAGTCGAATTGAGAACCGCCTCCTTTTTGAAGTCGGTTAAAAATATAACGCATTCGGATACCGAAATCAAATTCCTGTCTGCATACTAACAACATGCTTGTTTTTGATCCTGGGCCCGTTCCGATTGGCCTCGGTTCGATTGACAGCCTTGTAATTTTGACTTTGCTCGCATTTCAACTATCGCCTCTTTACCGATGAGAAAGAGTTTATCTGTTCGTTTTATTGCTTCGTTGGAATGACCCGAATACAGGAAATGAAGACACATATCACCATTTAGCTCTGTCAGTTGTTTTCGCTTCATGAACTGCAGCTAAAATATTGTATAAGTCTGCCTTTGGTCCATGAAATTCTATTTACTATACCTGCCTGCTTCCAGGTCTAACTAATGGATTAGAGCAGCGTTTCTTAACCTTTTTTGTCCATGGACCCCTTAGGAAATCAAGCACAATTTTAAGGACCCCCTTAATAAAAAACAGCAATAAATTTCGGACAATTTATTTTAGTTCTACAAATTGCAGAAAAAAATATACTTTTTCATATAAAATACGTTAATGAGAAGGTTTTTTCGTGGAAAAAAACTTTTGGTGGCATTTATTTATAATTGTTAAATGGTCCATAGATTAGGCTGCGCACCCCCATACATATGCTCGGGGACCCCCAAGGGTCCGCGGATCACAGGTTAAGAAACGCTGGATTAGAGTATTAGAAGTTAGGAGCTTGAAACGGACGGACCATGCGTGAAGGTGGTCTTGACGCCACCTTGGATGATTGATTCTGTATGGCCAAATTAGTAAATAGTATTGAAATATTTACTATAATAGGCTCATATTTTGGAATTTTAACTACTGTAAGTTGAATTTATAATTAAAATACGCGATACGCGACATGTTTCAATTTCATATAAAATTAACACATTAGGCAGGGTTAGTTTCATCAATTACTAAGCATTGGCTACAAGTAAACTCTCATGGTTACCAAGTAAGCATGTGGCTGTAATAGCTTTGCTTAGAAAAACTAGATGGCGCTATGTTGGCAACACTAACAGTGAATATTTCAGCGCCATCTATTATCGAAGTGGGAATTATTTTTATGTTACGTGACATCGCTGTACCACTAGCGTCACCAATCGGTCTTTTTTAAGCATCGTGTTCGTTAGAGGATTTAGCAACGCCATCTAGATTTCGTTAGAATTTTACACCTTTTTTGTGGCTACAAACTGATGTATGGGAACTGCTAGTCTATACGTAGTAATACTTAGTCTTTGGTTTCATTTACAATCATTAGCTAACTTAGCTGATCATAAAACCTTTATTGTCTGGTAAAATGGATCCGAGCCACGATCTGGACTGCGAACTGAAAAACTGGTAATTTTTAAGGTTCCGTACCTCAAAATTATAAGTTCACATTGTTCTGTCTGTCCGTCTGTCAAAACCCTTTTGCTCGGGCTCCGTGTGAGATATCAAGTTGAATCTAAAACCTCCCACAGAAGTCTACGCCCTGCTGTAACAACGTCAAGCTTCAAACTCAACGCGAAAAAAGTTATTGCACTTTACATAATCAATTTCATACAAATTTGCTCACCGTGAAAACTTATTGTCTGCACACGTATAGGAAAAAATCTGAAAATTACCAATTTTAAATTGTTTAGGAAGTTATTACTGACCAACTTAATTAGACCTTTTAGATACATAGAGTTGAATAGATCATATGTGTGAAGTTAAGTTGGTCCTTAATAACTACACGTGGAATTATTTATCATATTGTTTTTAGGGTCCCGTAACAGTATTGTGTGGTGGCATGGAACCCTTTTATTCAGTAAATTATTAATCTAGATAACATTTTCGATACTTGACTCGTATAAATTTTTTGATTTTATCTAAAACAATAAAAGCATATTCGGTTACATTTTTGGTAAAAAACCTTTAAATTTACGTATATTAGGGGTTTGTTTTCACAATTTCACACTTTTAGCAAGAAATCTAAAATTTGAAGCACCTAATTTGCCAATTCATTTAATAATAATAATAATATTATTTCTTTATTCGAGTAACAAAAAAACTCATTGTGTTAGTTATATACAAGTGGGCTTAATTATCTAGGATTAATAAATACAAATATTAATGATTACATACAGTCATTTATAATTTATTACATAAAATATTTAAGAAAGACATTTATGCTGTTGAATACATAATAATCATAGACCAATCTTTCCTATTGACAGTTAATGTACCACATTTCCAAATACTACTTTATATTTTTTGTAGTGATCCATCTCTCACACCTTGTTTACAGAAAACTAATCACATCGATACGGTGTAGCACGGTTTAACTAATCTGACAGGACTAAACTTAACTTAAGCGTTCTGCCCTTGTCGATCCAATAAAGAAAGAAAAATACAGAAAGCTTAAACCATATTAAACTAAATTTAGTCTTGTCAAATAAGTTACACCGAATCGACATTACCGTCAACTTTAAGGACCTAACTCTTAAATAAGAACTCAAAAAATTGCAACATAAAAGTTACCAAAATATCTGACATATAGATTTGTTGGCATATAATGTACCAGAATTTGTATTTCTTGTGACACTATTTGTGGAAAAAAAACCGTAAATTTTACCGATTATTGTCGCTAGTTTACCACGATTTTTAGTTATAATCACATTCAAAATTTCATGTCAGAATAAACTATGATCGAATTCGGTAAATAATTGATTATCACTTCATTTAATTAGACCGAAATAAAAAATAAACATTACTCCAAATTCCAAGAAAATTGCGATCCAGCAGGCAATACAAAAAGCGTGATTTTGTGAAATGCCTCTTAAGATATTACTAATTTTTTAGTTCGACTTAAACATAAAGTAGGGCCACTGAGTGATGGCACTTATGACAGCTGCATTTAGTGATGAGGTACATTTCAAATTTCGGTTAAAAATAAAAATCAAGTGTGAGTTTACTCAACATTAGACACGTCATTCAACATTCAACATAATGATACAAAAGGAAAATGTGCCAAAACCAGTGGCGTAGCTATCGGAGGGCTATGCGGTGTAGTGCCCCGGGGCCCCCAAGAGATGTTTAAATATCTAAATCGAAAAAAGTATTTTACTATCATTTATTTTCGTTTAGTTTAACTTCGTCATTGTTTTGTTTTTAATTAAATATTATTGCGTAACTTGGTGACCTTAAACACGACCTATAAAAAATGAGAAATTAAAAAAAAAAACTTTGTTTCTGTACGAATTGTATTGCACAATAAAGCAACATTCAAATCGAAAAATAATAACCGAAACAAGTAGTACATCACTATCAACAATGAAGTATTACATTTTTTAATTCACACTTGCTTATAAATAATTACGATACTTTGTAGGCATTTAAACGTCATAGGCGCCATCACTCAGTGGCCCTACTGTAGGTACATCTAGATAATGATAATGAAATCAGCCTAAAATATTATAATGAAATTCCAGCCCCAAAAATTTTGTGACAGCGTTTGTATGGAGATTTGCGCGTGATGACGCCTCTTAACTGAAGTGTTGACAGCACTAAAGATAAACAGTGACAGACTGTCACTGACACTGACAGTCCGTAAGTGTTGTTTCCTTACCGGTAATACAAACCACTAACCAGTGAATTAAGAATATCTACTCGACCACTTTAACCTTAGAATGCTCTATCTAAGTTAATATACAGAATGCTTGGTAATTCGACCTATTCCTTTAAAGGGGTTATACTAGGGATCATTTCCAACAAATAATGCCTATTCACTAGGGGTCGAAAATGATAATTTTTTTCAAGTAAAACACGTCGATATTTCAAAAATTATAAAATAAAAAAGGTTTTCTTTCCACTTAAGACCTTTTAATTCTGAGATTATGGGAATTCAGGGCACGCATTTTTTTGTTAATGATCACTCATCTATCATTGATCAGAAATATAATAAATAAGTGCTGAGAGAGGAATAGTTATTTTTAAATAGTCTGAAAGTTTGAAAAATAATATAAAAACCTTCGTAACTCGGAGACCATTCATTTTCGACACCTCGTTAATAGGACTTAATTCGTTGGAAATGATCTCTAGTATAACCCCTTTCAAGGAATGGGTCGAATTACCAAGCATCCTGTATAACTGATGACATGCTGTAAGCCCAACAATTTAATGAGGTCAAATGTCCAATAGACAGTTAATAACCACGCACAAGTTTTAAATAAACCATGCGTCATCTGATCATCATAAAAGCCCATCGTCAATGGCCTTAAATCATCATCGTGAAGTTATAGTTTTACTGTATTACAGTCAACTTCAGTTATAATAGTTAGCCCTATGATACAATTAGCTCTTGGTCTGGAACCTTTCATAAATGTAGCCAATATTCATGTTTCATTATTAGATAATATATTATAGAAATGACACAACATATAACGCATTTGTCAACTCAAAGAGTAACGAAATTTCGAAAAAAAGGGTTCTTGTTTGGTAAATTGCTTTATATCAACTTTTTATTTTTATTCATGATGTTTTAGTCCAAAAATTTGGCTGACTATGAAAAGCTCCAGACTAGGGTCATCATTCATCAATCACATTCGTTTATTATAAAGGAACTAACTCAAGAAGTTTATTAGATAACCAGACTTTATGGAGACCCTATTAATTATTGTGTGCTGGAATCGTAGACGGGCCTATTCAGAACTTGTACGTCACTTCCGTGATCACGTAAGAATTCCAGAGATCAAGGTATTTTGGTATTTAGTGCCTGACAATAAAAGTACCTTGACGGGGAGTTGTTTTTCGAAACGATTTTGGGAAAGCTTATTGACTTGATCCACGCATAATTTGTTTTATTATTACAGATTATTACGTTTTTTAATCGTTCATTATATGTTATTCAAGATAAGAAAAGAGGCGACTTGAGAAAAATCCACTTTAACAATTTACGGTAGTATCTCTGATACAACCTGCTGTTTTTTTTCGAATTTCTAGAGAATGATCTCACATTGATACTTGCTGACATGACGCAAGGTTAGAAACGAATCATGTTTCTATGAGACGTATGACGTCAGTTCCTAATGACGACGATTCCAGCCACCAATAAGGAAAGGCACGCGACAGTACACGCATTCATGTCCTGATATGTTATGACTAAAAAACCATACCTTTATACAAAAAGTTCGGGGAGTGGAAGAAAAGAGATAACTTTTTCATGTAGATACTGATGAAATTGTCTACAAGAACTATCTCTCCGATATACACATGATCAACGTCTCGAGCAGAGGTTTCTGTGCCGGCGGCGCGGTGGACCCCCACCTCAAGTGTATAATTACTAATACTGATACTAATAATACTATGATAATAATACTGATTAAAATTTGAATACGCTTATATCATTTTTTACTAATACTGATACTGATACTGATAATAATACTGAATAAAATTTGAATACGCTTGTATCATTTTTTACTAATACTGATACTGATAATAATACTAATTAAAATTTGAATACGCTTGTATCATTTTTTACTAATACTGATACTGATACTGATAATAATACTAATTAAAATTTGAATACGCTTGTATCATTTTTTACTAATACTGATACTGATACTGATAATAATACTGATTAAAATTTGAATACGCTTGTATCATTTTTTACTAATACTGATACTGATACAGATAATAATACTGATTAAAATTTGAATACGCTTGTATCATTTTTTACTAATAATGATACTGATACTGATAATAATACTGATTAAAATTTGAATACGCTTGTATCATTTTTTACTAATACTGATACTGATACAGATAATAATACTGATTAAAATTTGAATACGCTTGTATTATTTTTTACTAATACTGATACTGATAATAATACTAATTAAAATTTGAATACGCTTGTATCATTTTTTACTAATACTGATACTGATACTGATAATAATACTGATTAAAATTTGAATACGCTTGTATCATTTTTTACTAATACTGATACTGATACAGATAATAATACTGATTAAAATTTGAATACGCTTGTATCATTTTTTACTAATACTGATACTGATACTGATAATAATACTGATTAAAATTTGAATACGCTTGTATCATTTTTTACTAATACTCATACTGATTCTGATAATAATACTGATTAAAATTTGAATACGCTTGTATCATTTTTTACTAATACTGATACTGATACTGATAATAATACTGAATAAAATTTGAATACGCTTGTATCATTTTTTACTAATACTGATACTGATACTGATAATAATACTAATTAAAATTTGAATACGCTTGTATCATTTTTTACTAATACTGATACTGATACTGATAATAATACTAATTAAAATTTGAATACGCTTGTATCATTTTTTACTAATACTGATACTGATACTGATAATAATACTGAATAAAATTTGAATACGCTTGTATCATTTTTTACTAATACTGATACTGATACTGATAATAATACTAATTAAAATTTGAATACGCTTGTATCATTTTTTACTAATACTGATACTGATACTGATAATAATACTAATTAAAATTTGAATACGCTTGTATCATTTTTTACTAATACTGATACTGATACAGATAATAATACTGATTAAAATTTGAATACGCTTGTATCATTTTTTACTAATACTGATACTGATACTGATAATAATACTGATTAAAATTTGAATACGCTTGTATCATTTTTTACTAATACTGATACTGATACAGATAATAATACTGATTAAAATTTGAATACGCTTGTATCATTTTTTACTAATACTGATACTGATACTGATAATAATACTGATTAAAATTTGAATACGCTTGTATCATTTTTTACTAATAATGATACTGATACTGATAATAATACTGATTAAAATTTGAATACGCTTGTATCATTTTTTACTATTACTGATACTGATACAGATAATAATACTGATTAAAATTTGAATACGCTTGTATTATTTTTTACTAATAGTGATACTGATACTGATAATAATACTGATTAAAATTTGAATACGCTTGTATCATTTTTTACTAATACTGATACTGATACAGATATAATACTGATTAAAATTTGAATACGCTTGTATCATTTTTTACTAATACTGATACTGATAATAATACTAATTAAAATTTGAATACGCTTGTATCATTTTTTACTAATACTGATACTGATACTGATAATAATACTGATTAAAATTTGAATACGCTTGTATCATTTTTTACTAATACTGATACTGATACAGATAATAAAACTGATTAAAATTTGAATACGCTTGTATCATTTTTTACTAATACTGATACTGATACTGATAATAATACTGATTAAAATTTGAATACGCTTGTATCATTTTTTACTAATACTCATACTGATTCTGATAATAATACTGATTAAAATTTGAATACGCTTGTATCATTTTTTACTAATACTGATACTGATAATAATACTGAATAAAAATTGAATACGCTTGTATCATTTTTTACTAATACTGATACTGATAATAATACTAATTAAAATTTGAATACGCTTGTATCATTTTTTACTAATACTGATACTGATAATAATACTGAATAAAAATTGAATACGCTTGTATCATTTTTTACTAATACTGATACTGATAATAATACTAATTAAAATTTGAATACGCTTGTATCATTTTTTACTAATACTGATACTGATACTGATAATAATACTGATTAAAATTTGAATACGCTTGTATCATTTTTTTCTGTCTAAAAAGGAGTAGGTTTTCAATTCGCCTGGAATTTACTGTTTCTTTTTGTATCTAAAAATAAGGAGGTTCTCAGTTCACCTGTATTTTTCTTCCATTTTTTTTTGTATGTTACTCCATAACTCCGTAATTTCTGAACCGATTTGAATATTTTTTTATTTGGAAGAATGTGCTTTCAAGTGGGTTCTGTTAATGTTTGGTCATGATCTGATGAAGGTCTTCAGAGATATTCAGGAAAACTCCTCAATTAATGACAGCATATATACATACCACTTGATATTGAGATAATCGCTTTTTACCAAGATGTTGCATTGATTTGAAAATTGGCAATATACCCACCTGAACTTCGATCTTGGCCTCATCACTATAAAACTCCTCCACCGATGACAGCATATAATTCGAGATTGCGGCATTACTTGAAATTTGCAGTATCCACCTGACCTTCGATGCTGGTCTCATCACCATAAAACTCCTCAACGGATGACAGTATATAATTCAAGATAGCCGCATTTCTTTTGTGTCAGGACGCTGATTGCTGATTGAAAATTGTCAGTATATGGCGATATTTATTCTTTTCGACCAGTATTATAACTATTAGTGAATGTCTGCTGTTATATTTGAAGTCGTTTGAGTAATTTTTTTTGTTGAAAGTTCATTTTATTTGCAGCTAAGTAAAGAACTAAAATAGAGCAGGCTGGCATTTATGTCCAGCCAAATTGAGCCTTATTAGCAGTGAACCGAAGTCGACGCGACGCGCCCTTTGGGTGTTCGCGCGTGGTACCACTACCTTGATAACTGGGCTTTTGATGTGACCCTTGGTATTACAGAAAAGAGGTGATTATTATCCAGCTACGTGGTCTAAGTAATTTGGTTGTTTGAGTGTGTGGCCAGTGTACCGAGTTGTATAACAGAGTAGCGTAGGATGGGAACGACGCGATTAACGAAAGGTTAAATTATGTGCGTGAGTAAAATTTCTGATGTTAACTACATGGTTAAATGTCCTGATTATTAGATGATCTAACAATGACTTTAATGAAAAACGTAATGGTGAAAATCAAATTACGTTAGGTAAGCCAGCTTCCTTAGTTAGCTGCACAAGAAAATCCAAGACTCCAAGAGAGCGTGGATCCTTTGGTTGATACCACACATTAGAAGTGCCTAATCATAAAAATATTACAACATATCAACATCAAGGTGACAAAAATAAGGCGCTAAAATGGTAGCGCCTGGCAAACTATTCGGTACCCTTTGAACGTGGAACCCTACTTTTTATTACTTGTTGCGTTTATTATTTCAGTATGGCCCAAATTTGACTCTTTAATTACTACTGTTTTAAAGATAGAGCTGGAACAAAAAAATAACATTGTATAATTGCAGTATAGAAACGCAGAAGGAAAAGTAAATCTGGATGTGACGAGCTATGAAATGGGATTCTGGATTTATATCTCCTTGCGATGGATAAATCGCCAACTATTCAAACATAGACATTTATTTCTGTCATAGTTAGAAACAAAAAACGTTGAAAAAGTGCCATTTTTATTATACAGAGTGTAAAAGCAAAAGCAAGAATCCTTCTAGGGTATGTTAGTATGAATCGTACAGTGTTTAAAAAAAATAGCTGCATTTTTTTTTTTATGTAGCAGTACCAGCAGAACTGCATTGATAAGAGTGCGTAGCTGGATCTTAGGAAAACAATATAATTTTTGGTAAAAATTTAAGGTATACTTTTTTTATCGTAATCGTATCAGTATCGTGTATACTTTCATACCGTAAAGGGATTCTTGGTTTTGCATTTACAGCCTGTATGTGATAATTAGCGTATTATTTGAGTAAATACTTACCAATGAGAAAATACTGAGTTTTACACGAAAAGCAGGATAAATACAATTCATAATTTTTTTAGTTTTGTTTTGAGATTCATTCTTCAAGTTTATTTTACCTTATGATTAATGTTTTAGTGTGCACATGACTGACAGCATATCAGCAGAAAATCAAAATCATTCACAAAATTTGAGATATTTTTTACCCATGATAATATATTTATGCTTAGTAGGATGATATTCACATAATGCTAAGTAGGATCATATCTTAACATAATACATGAAATGTTTTTGGCCTGCGTTTGTGATAATTAATTTCTCCACACACGGCCGGCGTAACATGGGCGCCATTTTGTTTATGAGCGTACAATAGATAAAGTTCGAATTATCAAAAATCAAAAATGTTTATTGTGATAACCAAATATTTACGGGTGTATTGGGGTAATTCCGAAAATGGGGAAATCCCGAAAGTGACAAATTTCTCCGTAACCCATGAGAATTTCATACACTGGCAACAATCATTCAGAAGCTAATTTCTTTCGCTCCACGCGCATTAGTCGACGGTGTTCACCACGTGGTTGTGACATGTGCTAGACGACATTTTGCTACACCACCCGTTTTTGCGCCATTTTTCGACTTTCGGGTTTACCCCAATTTCCATATCTCGGAAACTTGGTAAGTTAATTCAATTATTGTTAGTTTTTACGATAGATTGTCGTTTTTAGCGTATTGCAATGTAGACCAAAATGCGCTAGCTATGTTTTAATTTTATTTTCGTAATTACCCCTCTGGGGTAATTCCGATTCGATTTTATCCCATTTTTGTTTTCCATAGTAATGATCTCTGGTTCTCAAACATTAATGACGTTAATATTTTAGAGACGCACTTAATTAATTTTTAATAAGTTGTATCATCTTGTAATCCTATTAAAAGAAAAACTGTCACAGCTAAGTAGGCTTTCCAAGTTAACGAGTAATAGTCGACCAATCTAAAATGAAAATTTAGAACTAATTCTGTTCAAAATTACTTAAATTAAATTTTTAGTTGTGTAAAACAGGAGGTAAATATAAGTTTATGAACCTTCTAGGTGGGTATATAATGATGGGCAACTACGGAACCCTACATTGCGCGTGCTCCAACACGCACTTGGCCAGTTTTTTTTATTAAAACTCATCTCAAATGTGTATGCAGTCAGTAAAGGACTTATCTTAAAAGCACATATTTAGTTTCTAAAAATTATTTTTCCATACTAATACATTTCAGGATAATTATGCCGTGAAAATATATAGGTATTGAAAAAAATCCTACACGCCTGAAGATTTAGATAAAGCAACCGAAGAAATAAAAAAAAGTTTATACTTAAATATATAACGTGATTTCCATTTTTTGTTCTCACTTTAGTAATAAGGACACGGTATAATTTTAAGACCCACTGAATATTTGTAGAAAGACTAAATATAAAACTGCAGTTTCAATAGATAGACTTAATATAATTAACTTGGTTTTCATTTAGTTTTTCCTTTTTAAATAATAATTCATACAACGGTACTTTTTTTGCTTCAAATATTAATTTTAAACCCCTTTACTACACAGTTAGAAAAACTAGTAACTGAAATGTTGAGAATCACTGATTATTCGCGGGGTAATTCCCAAGTAAAAAATTGAAAAAATGAGATTACTCACTCCATAGAAGGAAATCAAGAGAATCTTTGTGAGAGGAATAAAATATGACAAAAAAGACATTTGCTCCTTGAGTCTCATTCAATACAGATTACTTTTGAACGTTATTCGGAATTACCCCGACATACTTCGGAATTCCCCCCTGTGAAAAATAAATTATCCATGTTTTAAAAAACTTGTATTTACGAAACCCAACCATATTTTTAGAAATGTATGTATATAAAATGAGAGGTCATTTAGTCGACTATACAGAAACAACATAAGCTCGAAACAAAAATGTACAACTTTAGAATTATTGACTAAAATATAAACCTCCTGACATTTGACCAAAAATCCTTCGGAATTCCCCCAATACACTTAATTACAATTGCAGCTGGAGCCTTCTTTTAAGTAAAAATACCTGTATCAGAAGACTCCGCTCCTACAGTCCACAGCTTTGGTTTGGTTTTAGGAAATAGTTTCAAAAATTTACTTAAAATTTACAAAATTGAGTAAAGTAATAAAAAGTGCACAAAAGAATAGTATTTTTCATTATGAGTGCGGAAAGCCTGTCATTGCAAAGAGTTCCGACAAATGTCTACCCGAGCCGAGGCGCAGCCGAAGGTGAGGGTTGACAGTCGGAACAAGTTGCAATGACGGTTCCGCACGTGTACTGAACAACTATTTTTAATACAGTTGCGAAAAAATGAAGCAATTTAATAAAATAATAAAAACACAATAAACTCAACTAACTAATACTCCACGCAATAAATTCTTCGTATGTAGATATGTAGCGACTTTTTGACTTTTCCGGTAAAATGTTCTCCGAAGCATTTTGTACAATTATACTGAGTTCCGGTGGTGGTAATTCAAATAAAATATCGTCGAAATTTCTCATTTTGTGCAAACAAACAACTAAACCCGCAAAGAAAATTTTTGGAAAATGGCGCCAACCGTAAAAGAATATAAGCAAAGATTTTTTTTGTTTTCTTCACCCATTCTGGGTAGGCAAAGGGAACTTTGCCCATACAGCCAAGTCTTCAGTAGAATTTTTTTATTGATATGAAATGAAAATGAAATTTAATGAGATGAAATGAAATGAAACCTAAACTAACTCATTGAATCAAATCATTAAATCTGATATTGAAACAAATTAGTACCTTCTTTTTAGAAATATTTGCATGATTCATAAAAACTTCTATGAATTTTTTTTTGTAAAAACTTCGTGGTTGGTTTTTTTCTTTTTAATAGACATTATTTTGACAGTTGGGAAAGAGAACGCACGAGTTCGGAAAAGGTAAAGAAAAAGCTCGAGTATGTAATAGCCTACATCCCGAACGCTATACGTCCCTGCAATACGCCACTTTTTGAGCAACTGTATTAAAAAAATATTTATAATAAAAGAAAAATGACTATTTTACAATACAACGTGTAACAGAAAGGTGTAACGTGTAATTAACTTGTTCCATAGTAAAAGTTGTTCTATACCATTGACTGAATAAGCTCTTCAAATATGATTTCACCTTTCTGTTACACCTTGTATATATGACTAAATATTATAATGATTTATAATTAATATATAATTTCTTATATAATTAACTATAATTATTTACAGTAATTCGAACTAGTTCTATCATGGGACAAAGCAATGTAACTTTATGGAACTAATGCAAACGAAGCGTAACTTTTCACTGATTATTATATTTATATTTTCTATTCTGAACATAGATTTCGTGACCAAATCATGAGCATTTGAAGCTTATGCTCTTCCTAGTCCATACCTAAGGAATAATATTACAAAGGCGATGGCGGTTTTTTTGTAATTTCCATGGAAATAGTAGACAAACAAACAGACAGACAGACATACAGTGGAGCCTTAGTAATATTGTCCCACATGGCACCCTTTGGGTACGAAACCTTAAAAAAAAGGTATTTTCTGGCTTTCGATTTAAAAGCTCTATTAGTGATTACTTAAAATATTAAAGTAAACGCTGGTTTCAGTTACATAATTTCAAATTTAATAGCCAAAATTTTCAAAAGTCTAGAAAACATAATAAAAAACCAGAAATAACTTGAAAAAACATAAATTTATATAAAAAGGATATGGCCTTCAGCCACACATATAATACCTCCAACTAACAAGTCAATATTGTTTCATGTCCTCATGTCCACGTATAACAATGAAACTCATGGAAACTTTACACAAATTGAAAATTTCACTGAAAACGAGCCTGACGTAGCTCACGAGGATAATAAAAAATATTGCAACATGTTAACCGTATACATGTTACGGTGAAAGTGATAAATTAGGTTATTATTAATAATTTTATCAGTGAGTATTAATAAATTATCACATCATTTAGTGAATATGATAAATTCGGCTAGATTAATCACTTTCACCGGTGATTATTAATAATTTTCTGACGGTTTTGGTGAAAGTAATAAAACACACACGATGAAGCTTTATTAATCGTTCCTATGTTGGTTCATTATAAAATTATCACAACAAAATACTTTATTTAAAAATTAAACAATTTTATAACAAACAATTTCATATTATTTATATACTAAGTTATGTGTGTGTCGCCGCCTTATGATTAAATCAGCCTCTTAATTGGACGGCTAGGTACGGGATCCAACTTAGACAACCAGCAATCTAGGAGGCTGATTTAACCATCCGGCATTGATATATTTAGCTCTATTGTCCTGCGAATATCTGATATTGTTCTTACTAAACTGAATAACATTTCTAATAAAACACAATTACAATAAAAACAAAAAATTGTGGATTGTATTTAATGTTACAATAATAAAAAAAATACGCAGCTATGTTTATGTTTATGGCCTTTACCCAGCACTGATACAGGCTTGATAAAAAAAACTGTTTCTTTGAGAATGTTGTTAAGTATGATCAGTCAAATATATATAATTATGGTTTCATTTAATGTAATCTCGCTATTTATACAGGACAGAAAAAGGAGTCTCGATCACAGCTCCTTTTCCTTTTTAGGGTCCCGCGTACACGAAATTTAAGCAAACTCGTATGTCCGTTTGCCTGTCTGTCTGATTTGCAGCTACTCGAGACGAATAAAGCAATAAAAAATATTAAAGCTCCATAAAATGAAATTTTGAATAATTTAAACAGTCAAACTAAACTGACTTGGGTTTTGTCCGAAATACATTTTTCCTTTAAGGGGGCCAAAGTGAGGGTTCTAAAATAAGTAGGTATTAATAACGCCAGCACGGGGGGTATTATTTAAAAAGGCGTTGGCTAAACATTCTAAACAGTTTTATAATTTTTTTGGTTTCGTATTCTTTGGGTAATTTAAGAAAATGTAATGCAAAATCCTTCTTCCCTTATTTATGACATCGTATGACATAAAGAAAAATCTGGAAATATTCAATAATAAAGAGAAGCATGTGAATAAAACAGGAAAACAATGGTCGTAACATCATCATCATTTAAATATACTTACGCATTTAATTAGCTAGTTCTTTTTAATCCCTATACGTTATGTGAATTTAAATCTCTTGGAGACGAAAAAATAAAATTAATTGTGTATATTGTAAGCCAAACTTAATTAAAATGAAAAAAAGCATGTGCACTATGTACGTATGAAGACATCTTCCAAAAAAAAATCCTTGCAACGTACTTTATTAAAAAAAAAAACTGGCTTGTATTTTTTCTAAAAGTGTGAAAATATGGGTGCCAATTAGTCGGTCACATGTTTATCTCAAGGCTAGACGCTCTGGCTGCGGTTTTGCCGGCTGCTGGAAGCTACACGTATTTTATGCACAAGTGTGCGTTTACTAAATTTGTAAGTTTGCTTTTTGCGCACTGGTGTAATGTAAATAACATAAGAATAATGTAAACGTATATTCTCCCAGAGAAACCTGTTTTAATTCCATAGACTATTTATTATAAATTAAATTGCTTTTATTTCCCTTATTTATCTGCAGTCCAGTCCAGAGTTCAGCACGTTCTTTTCTGAAAAGTAATTTTCAATAAGTAAATTTTGTTAGATTTTTTATTTTTAGGTCATCTTTATTTAAGTTTTTAATGTTATTTAAGTTTTTAGGTAAGTTTTTCTGTAAATAAATAAGTAAATAATAATAGTCATATAGCTACTAGAAACTTTTCTAACCACAAAATAAATAAAATATTTCGTATTAATTTTTTTCAATAGGAGGTATTTACGCGTGAAAATTGTAGTGTTCAATCCATTTTTTCATACTTCAATATGAAGATCTCTAAATCGGAATTTGAACCGGGATCACTTGATTGCCGGTCGATTGCCCCCTACAATAAATTTGAACCGGGATCACTTGATTGCCGGTCGATTGCCCCCTACAATAAATTTGAACCGGGATCACTTGATTGCCGGTCGATTGCCCCCTACAATAAATTTGAACCGGGATCACTTGATTGCCGGTCGATTGCCCCCTACAATAAATTTGAACCGGGATCACTTGATTGCCGGTCGATTGCCCCCTACAATAAATTTGAACCGGGATCACTTGATTGCCGGTCGATTGCCCCCTACAATAAATTTGAACCGGGATCACTTGATTGCCGGTCGATTGCCCCCTACAATAAATTTGAACCGGGATCACTTGATTGCCGGTCGATTGCCCCCTACAATAAATTTGAACCGGGATCACTTGATTGCCGGTCGATTGCCCCCTACAATAAATTTGAACCGGGATCACTTGATTGCCGGTCGATTGCCCCCTACAATAAATTTGAACCGGGATCACTTGATTGCCGGTCGATTGCCCCCTACAATAAATTTGAACCGGGATCACTTGATTGCCGGTCGATTGCCCCCTACAATAAATTTGAACCGGGATCACTTGATTGCCGGTCGATTGCCCCCTACAATAAATTTGAACCGGGATCACTTGATTGCCGGTCGATTGCCCCCTACAATAAATTCCTGCTTTCTTGTATTTAAAGTAGATAAGTAATCTGTATAGTAAAAGTTTTAGTATGTAACTGACATTTAAAAAAAAACAGGCCAAGTGCGAGTCAGACTCGTGTACATAGGTTTCCGTATCGCGGATGATAAATTTAATGTTTTAATTTTTTTCGTGAATTTTTCCTGTAATCTTTACGTAAACACATATATTACCATGATTTTTTTCATATTTTTGGTCCACCAGTTTTGGAGATAAGGGTGGGGGACATACCATTTTTTATGGTTTCTCAAGGATTTCTTGAAATAGAAGCAATTAAATATAGCCAAACTAAATACTTTTACAATCAGATTTTTAATACCTACAATTTGATACAACTTATATTGTATTTTTATTTATTTCACTTTTTTTTATATTTTTCATTTGTGCTTATTTTTTTTTATCGCTATAGTTTTCCTGTAATCATCAATAATTGCAATTTTTTTCATATTTTTCGGTCTACCAGTTTCGGAGATACGTATACACAGCTCGCCGATCGGCGGCTGTCAGTGCCCATTGAACGCTGCTTCAGCGTCATTAGAACGACACTCGCCTTGATAATGCCGAAATTGTATCGGTGAAACGGTTGGCATATCAACAACAACAATCACACGTGAGTGTTCAAGCCGTATGTAAAAATACATCAACAAATATTTCAAAATTTAATTTGCAACCGGGTTCATCGATTTACGACATCTTGAGGCTATGGTATTCTAAATTATATGGTTTTCCACTCGAGAAAATGTCAGGAAAATGTTGAATGTTTTTACTTTTCCATAATTTTTATACTAGATATTTTCTAGAGACGCAGAAAAAACCAATAAACATGCGATAAGTGAAATCGTGGAAAAAGACTAGAACTAGATTATACTTACTCGTAATTTCAAAAAATGCGAAAGTATCGTCTTAATGTCGTAAAAACAGAAATACAACAAATAATTTTCTTCATCAATTGAGTTAGACTAGCACTTTGAAGAGATTTTACATATACGTTAAATATTAAATTCCTTTTTTTTTTTAATTTAATTTTTATTCAAAATACAAAATCTTATATAGCATAATAACAACTTAAAACTATCCTATAAATAAAATAAACCTATTAAAAATAAAAAACTGTATCCAGATCGCTGTCCCTTGGTAAGGTGCCCAGAATGCTGGCTACATTACCTCTCTGGATGGCCAGACTTATTCTCTGGTCGAGGTAAGCATCAGCCCTCTGGTCACCCGAGACGTTGACCAGGCGCGATGACAGTTCCTTAAATAATTTTCTTGCCTCTGGACCCCACGGGCCCAAAGTCTCGACGCCAAACGGCATAAACATGTAGCATCTATCTAAGCTGACATATATGCGCCGTTTGTTGCTTTCGGCCGAATCCGCCGCCGCACCAGCAGCTTTACAGGTTTGTCTTTGTTAAATTCCTTGCTTTTTGTTACAATTTTAGTAGTACATTATCATTATCAAGAGGAAAGTGGTTTATTATTCGTTGTAATTGTTGAGCAATAATTCCAAACTGGTGTATAAAGGTACTGCAACGTTTTAAACGAAACCTTTATGCAAACTAGATCCGGTTAAAAGTAGCGGGCATTGAAATTTTTTCCGGAAAATAAATAAGAAGACAACAAAAAAAAAAAAAAATTCAATATCACTTTGAAAAAAAAAAAGTTAACTTATATGAACATTTTCACTTTAAGGTGTCTACCCTGGCGTCATACAAATGTATTTTTTTCAAAGCGATATTTATATTTTTTCATAATTTTTATTGTTATATTGTTAACCTTCTAATTGCTTTTTCAGCAAATAGTACTGTGCAGTCTGTGCACGCCACTGATATCGCTTCAAGTTCATTATGAGGGTCAATGAGAACTGGTACTGGTTCTGCGGGACAATTCTCAGTCTGTCGAATTAGCCTTCTCGACCGTAAAAACCTGTTTTGTCTGTCGAACTACATACATTTTTAGCTCGAGTTTTAGAAGTCTCGCTTCAACTGTTTCTCCAGAATCCTGTTTCTTCTGGTAAAACCGGTTCTTGGAAAATAATCAATGACCGGAACGAATTGCCGCATTCTGTCCCTGCAGTGGTGGAGTGGAGACATACAGGAATGGGTGGTTTATCTTTCAAAATTTATAAATAAATAACCAACTAAATCGATACTTGAGAGAAAGTCAATAAGATTTCTAAAATAGAGGGTTAAAAATGTTTTTTCACACCACCTGCTCGACAATGTCCAATTACATATCATGCAACCTCAACGTAAAGTAACGCATTATATTTCAAGGGATATAGAGTTATATGAAAATCCCTAGGGATTAAAGTGATTTAAATTTGGAACGTCAAATTCGTGTGGAAACTCGTGGAAAACAAATGCCCATATGGGATTGTAAAGAGGTTTGTTCGAAAATCGAACTGGCCACCATAAGCAGAATTCAACAAAAAGAAAAAAAGCGTTTACAAAGAATGTGAAACAAAAGACGGTCTTTGGTGCTGAGATTGTCAGTGAATTTTATTGAATTATTAATGTTGATAAAAAATGTCGAGCTTTTTGTTGTCTCGCAGAAGGTATGTTGTCTCGTAGAGTATGCTCCTCTGGAATAAAGCCTGTTTTTGTCTTGGGCAGCTTGAACCCCTCGCTTTACTCAGGACTCTATATAACTCCTGAGCAGGATTCAATATGCCGCCCGTGACGTAAGACACTGCTTTATTCCCTTAGTGCATAATCTACTATTATGTAAAATAAATAAATGAATCAAATTTCTTCATAAACATTTGAAGAACAAAGGTATATTTTTATATCTGTATCTTGGATACTGATAGCGCTTTGGATACTTAGCCACCTGTTCCGTAGAACGAGGCGTGAAATTCACATAGCGCCCTCGTGAGCGTCCAATATGTGCATTACTAGCTGCTATTATAGCTAGTGTATCAAGTATTTACAAAAATTCGGTGTACAGTTATGCTGGAAAAGGTCAAAGGTCAAGGATGAGTACCTCGATAGCGCACTTGTCGTGGAACCGAGAGGTCGCAAGTAGGTATATTTTGTGGGTATCGTGGTTATAGCAACAAAGTCATAAAATGTCTGTTATTTGGGTCGAGGGCAAACTTGAAAAAGTCTGTAGAGATGCCTGCAACTGCAATACCACTTAGATTAAATTGGTATACCACTATAAAATTCAAAAAGACGAAAAAAATTTATACCCCTGGAAGAGCATAGGTAGTAGAGTTAGATAATGTACTCGGCAATGTGCAAAAGAATTTTATTTTCAATGCATGTGCTCGTAAAGGCCCACTTTTTATGCATCAAAACCGAACAGAAAGTCGATTATTTTGCCCTAGTGCTTTATAATTATTTTTTTAATTTATTTACGAGAAGTTGGCTTACCTGCAACCTTTCCTGTGTACCATAAATGTTATACTTTTTTTTTCCACTGTTTAACGGCTCTGGATACAGTCCTTTTGAGCCAAACATTAACTTGCAAAATTGTAACAATGTTACTTTCAACTTTAATAACTAAATTGTTTTCTTTGATTATATTTGTTTTATTTACACGCACTATGCATTGAAAAACGGATCGACGGGTATTTTTTCATAGAGATAGTTTATGGGCCGAAGAGTGACATAGGCTAATTTTAACCTGGAAACTTAAGTTAGCGCGAGCGAAGCCGCGGGCAAAAGCTAGTAATATAGTAATTATGATTTATACTTACACTGTGATAATCAGAGCCAAAAATCATAACTTTCCTCGACGTAAATAAAAGTTCGATTACTTAGGTGACTTGAATATGTCAGTCATCAACAAATAGTGGCGTCTGCGCCGCCGCTCAACTAGTTAAGTAAATATTTAAGTAATATACCTAATGTTAGTTTTAAAGAGGCATGTTTAATGTGACGTTTGTTAGCCTAAACACTATGTTGTATGGTGTATCTCCTAGTCCCTGGTTGTTACTGAAGTTCTCTGAAATATTCGAATGAAATTTGGCAACCGTAACTAATAATAAAATAAAATAAATGTAAAAATTTGACATTAATTTATGCAGCCAAACTCATACTGAATATTCGATAAGTGTAAAGTAGTATTTAGGTTTGGTGAACCTTTTTGTGAAATTCATAAATGGCTTTTTTCACGTTCCGATTTCGTCGCGGGCGCAAAATTAATAACTTGTTTCAGGAGTCGATATGATTTTGGCAAGATTGTGGACGTTTCCATACATATTTGTGGTTTTTATTAATCTAGATAATATTTTCGATATTTGACTCGTATTGATTTTATGATTTTATCTAATACAATAAAAGCACATTCGGTTACACTTTTGGTAAAAAACCGTTAGATTTACATATTTTAGAGGTTTGTTGTACCTAATACTCAAATTTCGCGTTTTTTAATTCCACTTAAACTAATGTCAATGGACTCAGCCTAAAATATAATAATACTAACCATGTCAGAATCTAACTTGACACTGGCAAAAAGTGGCGCTTAAAATAGCAGCCGTCGCCAAGACACAAAAAAAAACATTCCATAGACAACTCACAATTTTGCGCGTGATGACGCCGTTTAGGAGCATAAGATCAAAAGCGCAAAATGACAAAGGATCGCAAACGATGATTATGGTAAAATATATTCAACCGCCCGCCCTTATATTTAGACCATGGAGATCATTTCTATACCACCGGAATTTGCCTCCTGCGGGTCTACCACGTAATTCTGATTTTCATCAACATCTACTTGAGGTTGAAATTTGAAGTACGTGCGACGACACCCGCCTAACATGCCATCTCTTTTGCACGTACGTCAAATTTCAATCTCAAGTTGATGTTGATGAAAATCAGAATTACGCGTAGACCCGCTGCACTGAGAGTAACGAAAACACTACTACTACTCTCTCTCTCTCTCTCTCTCAACTATACATTTATGATTGTCAAAATATACGTGTACGAGTATTAAGGCGCCCCTTCCCAGCGTCGTCCGAAAACGACTCAATTGATTGATTATTTCTCTTAAACGGTATGTTTAAAAATTATGAGAAAAATATTTATTGTTAGTTAAACCATAAAAAACAACATTATCTTAGAAAATCATTCTCGCATATAAGAAACAGCATTAAAATATTGTTCAAAGTCAGTTTTTAGACTAAAATTAAGTAAAATTGGTTATTTCTTTAAAACCACTAATGGTATTTGCATGGTTCTTGCACTAAAGTACAAGTTATACAAGGTTTTCATTACTAGTGTTATTAAAACAATAAAACAAATTTTAACTCGATATATTTCGGCCCTCGGTATGGGGCCGTCATCAGTCGAATCGAAAGTTATACAAGGAAAATATTGCTTAGAAAAATCATTTATGGAATTTTTTTTCGTCTGTCGCGTCCGCATGAAAATTATTATTTCTCCTATTTTGCGCTATCCGGAAACCTAGCGACGTCGTAATGCAGTGCGCACTGATATGAACGTTATTAGTTTCTGTCAAAATTGACACAGCTCGACTCAAGGTCGTAGGCGGCTACCTGCCCCTTAAGGCCCTACGCATCCAACACAATAATCGTATTAAGTAATTTTGAACTCAATGATATTGTCAGAAAGTCTACATTAGAACGCTCGCTTCGTGCGCTGCGAGCACGCATAATCGGTGAATTTGCGAGGTTTTTCTGGAATATCTGAAAAAGTATTGAGAAATAAATAAAAATGCGTCAATAAGTGTCTTAAGTTGTCTGTAAAGAAAATTCAGGAAAAGTTTTAATTCTCTCCGTTGAACACCTTTGCTATAAACACATTTATTCGCAATTTGACGAGCTTACTTTGTGATTTTTTTCTATCTACTGAAGTTTACTCAATTACGTTTTTAGATCAACTTGTGTTTAGAGTATATCCTCTATTGTAACATATATTTAACTTGTATTTGAATGAGATATTGAACTGACAATATTAATTAAACAAAATGCTGATTTTGGAATGGCAGGGCCTTAAGACGAGGCCTTCCTTAGGCGCACAGCGGCTTTGCAATTATAACCCGTAGACTAACTTTCAAAAAAGTTGAAAATGCGTGCGCCAAAATGCGCGCGAAACGATTCAGAACGAGTCTAATTTTAAGATTAAAGTCAATTAAAATTACAATATTGAATTTAAGTCATTTTTGAACTTATATTGGTTAATAAACAAGATTTTCGTATTGATTGTAAGATATGAGACACAAAGATCAAATGGATTAAACACAAATAAACACTAAAAAAGAGACTATTTTCTTAAAAATAAAATCTATCGGGCGAAAGTTTTCCAATTAGGTAACGCTACATACCTAATTGGAAAGCAAGATAAAGGTGTGAAAAAACATATACAAGGTGAATTTGTGAACATCGTCCAAATTCATACTTGAGCCTCGGTAAGTGATCAGCATCATGAACCAATAACGATTTTTGTAAAATTCATAATATGAAATTTCAACTCCCCATAGTGATTAACTCAGGACTGGGAGTGAATTACTATGGGGAGTCGAAATTTCATTATACGAATTTCACAAAAATTTTTATCGATTCATGATGCTGATCACTTACCAAGCCTCCAGCATGAATTTGGACGATGATCAAAAAGTCACCTTGTATATATAAGTTTCATATTGATTCGGTAAGTGGTAGATTCTTTACGATCGTTCAAAAACTCTTGAAAAAACGAAGGCCTCCTCCTAATATACCATGCAAGCGAAGCTGCGGGTAACCTAGCAGCATAAAATGTATATGAAGTCTTATGTTTAGGTTAAGTTACTCGAACTTCCAGAAAGTTGAAGATAATAAATGGATATTACCGGTGGGTAAATAGACTTTAATGTTTACATGGTGCATCGTACGATGTACAATATTTTTAACCCGACTACGGCGAAGCCAAAAAGCGGGAGGTAATGCTGTATTCAGTTCATAGACTTAAAGCGCGCTTCCAAATCTCGGTTCACACCTCATAGTAGGGGTGTGCCGCAGCTAAGTACGGACGCGGAGAGTGTAAGACGCCACCCGATTCCCGCGCATTTATGTGGGTAGCACTAATGCGTGCGTCTACCGAGCGTTGTCTCAAGCACAGTATAAGGAAAAGGAAGCAGTATTACGACTGGGGAGTGTCCTTGAAATAAATACCTACGGCCGCTCGATACGCAAACACACACTAGGGCTGCCCCGTGGCCAGTGACTGTTTGTTGCGTTACGTTTTTGTCAGGATTTAACCATTTCACCACAATTTGTCAAGGTTGATTTCAGTACATAAATCGTTAAAAGGGAACAAAAATACGAACGAGGTGTGTCAGGATCTTAATTGATGGTAGTCTACAATTTCTTCAAGACTTTTAGGAATTTTCCAAATATTTATTCAGTAGATGAGCCGATTAAAATTATAAATGCAACTTACATAAACTGAAAGAGGTGTGTTCGGATCGTAGCAGATGGTAGCTAAAAATCCTTTTAAGGCTTCCTAGAATAGTTTTACCTTGCCGGCTGAGTTGGTAATTTAAAAAACGTTAATCCTGGTTCCGATAGAGGTGTATTGAAACATCCGTACACTGAACAATTAGCATGATAGCTACGTGCCATAATTTACGTAAAAACTCGTAAATGCGCGGGAGCGTCTCAAAGTTTTAGCGTGCGTATGTGACTAAGGCACAACTGTGACTTCCGCCCCCCGAAGCCCCCGAGATTTCAAAGCGCGTCGTTTCGGGCCGTTTCTATGAAGACATAATACTGCTTCCTTTTCCTTATACTGTGTCTCAAGGATTGTTTTCGTCTATGATCAGTGCGGATGACATGCGTTATTGTAAGATGACGTCACTATAAAATAATATTTTTCATTGGTTTCAGAGTTCTGCGTAGGCAAACATATACTATGGAAATTTACCATCCATCGGGGAAACTTCTGTGGGTGCACTTTTCGGTCTTAATTATAATCCAGCTATGGGCGAAAAATGGGGGCTGCGCAATTTTTTATGAGAATAAACAATTAAACCTAAACCAAAAAATATTTTTCTTTCAAGCTGCAGCTCTTTTACGTTGTAACGCCATAAAAAATAAAAATTAAGACAGGGTTAGCAATACTAACCTCTGGTAAATCTGATAACACAATATTGCTGGAGATCAGGGGTAAGCAAAAAAAGTGAAGTTTGAGAAAAAAATCTGTCATCAGTGGGTCTACCGCGTAATTCTCATTTTCATCAACATCAACTTGAGATTGAAATTTGACGTGCGTGCGACGACGCCCGCCTAACATGCCATCACTTTTGCACGCGTTGAATTTCGCATGCATTTGCTTGAAGCTGATACAAATGAGAATTACGCGGTAGAGCCCCTGCTTGCCTAAAAGGTCCTAATGATGTCAACGTATAAAGCGCCAACAATAGAACCTTTAAAAGGAAAAGGTTCTATGAATACTCTACACTACAATAGTACAATCTATCTATCAGTATCTTATCTATGTACTAATAATAAAGTACTAAAAACCGGCCAAGTGCTAGTCGGACTCGCGCACGAAGGGTTCCGTACCATTATCTATAAAAACGGCAAAACAAACATGTCTGTTGTATGGGAGCCCCTTAAATATTGATTTTATTCTGTTTTTTAGTATTTGGAAATGTTATGTATTTAGAAATACATCATGTGTGAAAATTTCAACTGTCTAACTATCACCGTTCATGAGATACAGCCTGGTGACAGACGGACAGACAGACGGACAGACAGACGGACAGCGGAGTCTTAGTAATAGGGTCCCGTTGGTTACCCTTAGGGTACGGAACCCTAAAAACAACGTCTCTGATCAAATAATATTGTTGCGAAATTTTAAATGAAATTGGCTATTAGTACACATTGGATTATATGCATTTGCATATGCAACTATCTCGCATTTCTGGACGTAATTGCATATAACAGGACCTTTCTTTTTATAATGCCTACTTTCGTACAAAACTACGAATACGGCACAAAATTGGAACCCAAACAGCAGTTTCCGACGCAGTATCGGAAAATATCACTACATAGTATAAAAAAAAGTCGCTTCCCGCTGTCTGTCATGCTTAGATCTTTAAAACTACGCAACGGATATTGATGTGTTTTTTTTAAATAGATAGAGTGATTCAAGAGGAACGTTTATATGTATAATACATGCCCGTGCGAAGCCGGGGCGGGTTGCTAGTTTACAATAAATTAGATGCTTTTTTGCCCTACATATTTAAGAGCGGTTTCCTGCCTATAAATTCTAATTTACAAAAACCAATGGAAACTTTGCGATGGCAGAATACACAATACATAGGTAATAAGGTTTTGTTGAATAATTATTGAATGAATTTTGAATTTAAGTGTTCTATTTCGATTAACTAGAAAATTGCGGGTTTTTCACAAACTGGCTGCGAAACCACTCTTAACATTGAGAAAAGTGTCTACCTATACACAATACTCATAATAGTAGGTTACTGCCTTAAAAACCAAAAATAATTAATACCAATAATTACTATTTTATAATATAGAGTAAACTGTATTAGTTATGCTGTATGTGACTATGGTATGTGAGCACGCGATATGACGGCAGTGCTTTGTATCACCATAGGTTTTAAAAATAGCGGGAAGTGAAGAGAAATAATTACGAAGATGAAAGATCTGACCTTGGGAAGGAGCTGCATGCACCACAAACCACGCTTCGCCTGAGCCACCAAGTCTCTGGTGTTCTCCAAGATGGTTTTCTTCTTCCTCTTCGTGCCTGGTTGCGCTCTTCTCGGCTAATCTTCTTCGTAATAGTAATAGATGAAAATGAGGCGCACAGCGGGTGCGATCTCAAAATGGCGGGCGGTAGGGTCGAGGTAGGACCTAGTCGAATGACAATCAGCGTATACCTCCGGCGTGAAAGGCTTCTGATTGACGACTGATTGATTTGCGTCCAAAACTAAGCGGGTGGAGATGCAGCGAAAATGACAGTTGAAAATATTAATTCACAACTACCCCGCAGTATGAGAGCCACAAGAAGTGGCGCGAACATTTGCCCCCGGCGTTAAAACCATTGGTTTTAAAATAAGAATAGAAAAGTAAAAATAAGACAGAGAATAACGAAATTTTGAAGCGGGGGCAAAGAAAGGAGTTATTGAGATGGGAGAGGGCAAAGACGCACGACAGGTCGTTTGTAAACACCTGTCGTCGTTTTGACAGAAGCTACCCTAATGACATTATCTTTGCCAGGGTATACAGCTACAATAACACCGAGCGGCCATTGAAGCGGTGGAGTGTTATCGGTAACTACAACGACAACAGATCCAATTTTGATTGGGTTGGAAGGTGTATTCCATTTTCCTCTAGACTGGAGAAGATGGAGATAATCATTCTTCCATCGCCTTGCGAACGATTCTACCATTTGATCAAGCAACGCGTAGCGACGTAATAAATTAACTGGCTCATCAGCCACCTTACAAGCGGGTAATTCTTTTAAAGGAGTTGACATCAGAAAATGTGCAGGAGTTAACGCGCTAAGTTCAGATGGATCTTCACTCAGCAGCGTAAGCGGACGAGAATTTATGACACATTCTATTTGCGTAACTACAGTTAATAATTCTTCGTAGGTCAACAGTTGAGTACCTACTACTCTATGCAAATGCGTCTTAAATCCTTTGACATATATCTCATAATGTCCCCCAAAATGTGGGCTACGTGGAATATTAAATTTCCATTGTATTCTATGATCGGCAAGTTCATTCGCGAAAGACGTTTTAAATTCTTCGGAGTTTGTCAAATTGTAAATTTCTGAGAGGGCATTTCTAGCGCCTACAAAGTTCGTAGCATTATCTGAATATACGAAAGACACTGCTCCACGTCTAGATAAAAAACGTTTGAACGCGGAAAGAAAAGTGTTCGTGCTAAGATCAGTTGCCAATTCAACGTGAACTGCACGAGTCACCAGGCATACAAATATGCAGAGGTAACATTTGACGGGACGGACTCCACGTTTTCGATACGGAGTGATACTGATAGGACCACAATAATCCACAGCGCAGTGGACAAAAGCTTTAGCCTCATTAACGCGGCATGATGGTAAATCTGCCATGAAAGGGAAGGTTTGTCTCGGCTTCGCCTTAAAACAATAATTGCAGCTATGTATTACGCGACGAACAATATTTCGACAGGAAAGTATCCAAAATTTTTGGCGGATTATTGACATTAAAGCCACTGGTTCAGTGTGACAATTTTTGCGATGATAATGAATGATAATCAATTCGACAATATGATTTTTACGAGGTAACAACACAGGGTGTTGTTGATCGAACGTCATGTCTGTGTTGCGAAGTCGACCACCAACGCGTAACAATCCATTTTTATCTAAAAATGGCGATAGTCGATTTAAAGCGGGAGAACAAAGTTTATTTGACTTTAATCTTTTTATTTCATCAAGAAAATAAAATGCTTGAAGAGCTTTAATCAATGCAACTTCAGCGAAATCCATATCGGTAGCGGTAAAAATATTAGAGCGCGGTAAAATACGTAAAAATCGGTAGAAAACCGAAGATGGTCTGAAATCCCGTCGGCGTACCCGGGGGACCAGAGACGCGGCCTGATAACAAGATATCCGCGAATAAAGATGCACCGATAAGAATATCAATCTCGCCCGGTAAGTAAAAGGTTTCATCAGCAAGTGTGATACCTTTTAAATATGAAAGCGTAGACAAATCGACCTGCACCGATGGTAAGTTGTCGGTAATACGGTCGATTACATAAGTGTCAAGCGAAATTGAAACCGAATCATCAAATCGTGAAAACAATTTAAGGTTTGTCGCACCCTTAATTGGGTTTGATGAAGAGCCGATGCCCTTAACAAAAGCGCGGGGAATTTTCTCATATTTTAAGTTAAGCTTCTCACAACAGGAAACCGTCGAAAAACTGGATTGTGACGCAGGGTCGCAGAGCGCACGTAGACGGACTGACATACCGTTAGAATCTTTCACGATCACTTGAATTGTACCTAAAAGGCATGTTTCATTACGCTGCGAGTTAGGCTGTAAGTTACATAAAGAAATATTATTACTCGCAGTTGGTACGGATTGAGAATCATTAGTCATATGTTCTGTGTTAGTCGCCGATACGGCAGGATCCACCAACCTCGAAGATTGCGTATGTGTGCGTGGAGACACGGTAATATTTTGACCAAGCGCGGTGTGAGTATTCATCACATTTTGTTTGCGGCACAACATCGAATGGTGTTTACAATTACAATGGCGGCAATTATAAGACGATTTACAAGCGGAATTGTTATGCGTAATACTTAAACAATTGGTGCAACCGTTATTAGATTTGATGAACTGAAATCTTTTCTCGATATCTAGTTTCACAAATTCGGGACACTTATATAAATTATAGTGTTTTAATTGTTTACATAGCGGACAACAATTATTATTGGTGGAAGCGGAGACAAAAGCATGGGTTGACTTGGTACTGTACCCGGTTTTGTTGTTATTATTATTAACGGAGCGGTTCGGAGCGGGAGCGGTAATTGCGGGTGCAGTGCGGTTCAGTATCTTAGTTTGTTCCCGTAAAAATGATATTAATTCATCATAATGGGGTAAATCGGAACCACGTTTAAACATTTCAAATGAACGAGCGGTTTCAACATCAAGTTTTTTAAGGGCCAAATACATAAGGATAAAATCCGAAAGATCTTTAATATTCAGTGATTTTAAACACGAAACAGCGGAACAGAACTTGTCTAAAAACAAGTCCAAGTTTTTTGAACTAGCGGTAGTTAAAGGGCGAAATTCAAACATTTGATCCAAATAAGTAGTGGCTAAACTACGCGAGTCTTGAAAAGTAGAAACGAGTGTTTTCCAGATTATGTCGTAGTTAGTTGCGTTCGGTGTGATTCCAGAACAAATCGAAAGTGCCCGGCCAGAAAGTTTACCCATCAGGTATTGTACTCGTTCGTTGTCGGTCAAGTCCGGATTATCGTGAATCGTGGTTTTAAATGTTTCATAGAATGTTGGCCACATAGTAGCTTCACCAGAAAAACCAACGAGTTCCAGTTTTGGAAGCTTGATAGTAGGTTTTTTGGGACATTCCATGTCAAGTGGAGCTTTAACTTTAGAGTCAGCCGATTTCGAAGAATGTGATAACTTCCGGTTGATGTATTTGCAATGGGAGTAAAGATCCTCAAAAGCTGACCAACTTTGATAATTTGGTTCAAAATTAGGATTTATCAATACCTCTGTGTCATTAATTTCATCTATGATTACATGAATTTCTGAGCGTACAGTATCCAATGTTTCGACATTGGCCATAAACAATTCTGCCGAAGAAACATCCTCTAAAGCGGTTTTAGAAAAGTCATAAACTCTCTGAAGGCGATTAAACAATTCTTGCCTTTTATTTTTAAGCTTCTTTAAACTATACGACATCTTTAATTTTGCAGCTTCTGCGGAATTTGGCATGTTATATAGTACAAAGTTAGGCAAGTATCAGAACTATCGAAAGTTTTATACTGACTACAACATAGAATAGTGCTAATGAGTTAGAGATAACACGGGCGGCGGACGAACCTGTGTACGAGTACCTCTCGATAATATTAAGAATTAGCAGGTAGGCAGATAATATTTTCTGTGAAATGATCAAATGGTATAATCGCAGCGGATAAATTAACAGAATGGCGTATTTCACTGTAGATAATTTACAATTTCCAGTATATAGGAAATGGAATCACTAATATTTTGACGAATGCGGGGTTTTAATGCATAGATAATGCAAATAAGAGCGGGAATGCGGGGTAACACTGCGGGCAGAATGAAAATTAGAGCGGAATTCACGTGTTCTTTAGACAAAGAACATGAAGATAGCGGTTGGAAATACCAAAAAATGGTTATAGATCGCAGATCAAAGGGCCTAAAATGGTTCTAGATCCGGCTCGAATGGCCAAAAAATGAGCACGCGATATGACGGCAGTGCTTTGTATCACCATAGGTTTTAAAAATAGCGGGAAGTGAAGAGAAATAATTACGAAGATGAAAGATCTGACCTTGGGAAGGAGCTGCATGCACCACAAACCACGCTTCGCCTGAGCCACCAAGTCTCTGGTGTTCTCCAAGATGGTTTTCTTCTTCCTCTTCGTGCCTGGTTGCGCTCTTCTCGGCTAATCTTCTTCGTAATAGTAATAGATGAAAATGAGGCGCACAGCGGGTGCGATCTCAAAATGGCGGGCGGTAGGGTCGAGGTAGGACCTAGTCGAATGACAATCAGCGTATACCTCCGGCGTGAAAGGCTTCTGATTGACGACTGATTGATTTGCGTCCAAAACTAAGCGGGTGGAGATGCAGCGAAAATGACAGTTGAAAATATTAATTCACAACTACCCCGCAGTATGAGAGCCACAAGAAGTGGCGCGAACAGTATGTGACTCAATATTTATGGAACCAACAGATGAAGACAAAATTCAAAAAGAAATATCTAATCTAAAAAACAAAAATAGTGTTGGGTCTGATGGGATAAACACCAAAATTGTCAAATTATCAAAAAGTATTATAAAAAAACCAATTACTCACTTATTTAATCTAATGATAAGCCAAGGAAAATTTCCTAGTGTACTTAAAACGTCTGTAGTAAAGCCAATACATAAAGGAAAGAGTAAAACGGAAATGGCTCATTACAGACCAATTTCCCTTATAACAATCTTTGCAAAATTATTTGAGCGTTTGATTTATAAAAGGTTATACTGATTTTTTGACAAAAATAATATATTTGTAAGGGAACAAAACGGATTCAGAAAAAATAAGTCGACTACCTTGGCAATTTATGACTTTCTTAAACAAATAATAGAAAGTATAGATTCAAAACGTCAAACAGTAGCTCTTTTTCTAGATATGACAAAAGCTTTTGATTTTGTGAGTCACCAACGACTACTTTCAAAATTATATGACTATGGAATAAGGGGACTAGCTTATGAACTAATACAGTCTTATCTAAACGAACGCAAACAATATTGCGAGGTTAATAGGGTATGTACAAAGACAAACATAGATAAAGTTTATAAATCAAATACACGATTAGTTACAAGGGGGGTTCCCCAAGGTAGCATATTGGGACCGTTACTTTTTCTAATTTATATTAACGATCTTCCAGTTAATGTTCCAAAACCAGTTGTACTATTTGCAGACGATTTGGAAAATGAAATTAGGGGTACGCTAGAGCACATATTGAAGTGGTTAAAGACCAATGAACTATTAATTAATTTTAGCAAAACTAAAATTATGCAGATACACCACCCTCAGAATAAGCCGTCTGCATTGAATTTCGTATTTGATGACTGTAAGATTGAGGTAGTCAACACATTTAAATTTCTTGGTCTACATTTAGACAAAAACTGTAACTGGAAATTCCATGTTGGACAGTTAAAAAATAAAATTAATCCCTTTTTGTATCCGTTGCGGCAACTAACAAGAGTTGCTTCTAAAGACGCAGCATTAATAGCATATTATGGTTATGTACACTCCTTACTTCGATACGGAATAATCTTTTGGGGAAATTCTACAGATAGTGATTGCATATTTAAGATGCAAAAGAAATGTGTAAGGGCTATAACAGGTATTAAACCCTGGGACAGTTGTAGACCCCATTTCAAAAACCTGGGAATATTACCACTCCCTTCAGTCTATATCCTGGAGTGTCTTCTTTTCGTAAAATTTAACTACAAGTATTTTCAGGAGACTAAATATGTGTCAAGTAGACTTCGTAATAGGATACAGCTTACAATGCCACCTTTTAACTCTAAACTTCATAGCAATAGCATCTACAGTATGGCAATAACGCTTTACAATAAACTACCAGATAAAATAAAAGAGTTACCACAAAGACAATTTAGAGCGACAGTCTTCAAGATCCTAAAAAAGAAATCGTATTACAGCGTTAAATATTTTTTAGAAGACAATGACATTGGTATTTGAATTGTGCTATTTTGTTTTATTTTATTATATTAGGAATAAATTGACATTGTTTTTTTTCACATTATAAAATTAAGTAAATTGGACATGTAAAATATTTGATTTTATTTGTTTTGGTAGGTTAACTTTTAAGTGATTAAGTGATACATTCATTGTAAATAATTGATTACTTTAAAATATTTGTATGCTGGCCTGGCAGATAGCATTGGAACTAACATGTACATGTAACATTTAACGTAAAAACTTTTGTAACATGCTTTCGGACAAATAAACTTATGATTGATTGATTGATTGATATATAAGGTCTTTCAATTTAAATGGAAAGTAATTTAGGAGGTGATTCAGTATCATTTTACTGCAAAGCACTTCTGTTTGCGCGAACTTTTTTTCACTTCTCAGTACAAAGTGGTCCGATTAGCTGACTTAGTTTGTATGGACAAGTGAAGAAAAAGTTCGCGCAAAAAAAATACTTTGCAGTGGAATGTAAATTATTTTCCATTTAAACTGAAAGACCTTATATGTTGCAATAGAGAAGGGAAAATGTATAAAACACCGTTTTTTATTTTTGGTACTGCATATTTAGTGCATATTTGGCCGGTTTTTCGCGCATATTTTTTTACCATTTTGATAGTGCATATAATCCGTAGTCTAGTATACAATTTTTGTCTGTCTGTCTGTCCGTATGCATGTATGTCCTGTTTTAAGTCGAGAACCACTCAATAAATTTGTTCTTTGTTATCATCGCAGTGACCCTGGTCATTATATAGGCTATAAGGGGTGTTGATTAATCAAACGCCAAGCCGAAATCTGTCGATAATTGAACGACGCTTCCACGCGAGCGGAGGCGCAGGCAAAAGCTACTAATAATATAATAATGCACCTTCATCACCGTATACGTCAATCTCATTGGCACGTGGAGCGAATACGTCCCGGTTAGGGTTGCCATAATAGTCTGAGTACTGATCGGGACATTTTGTTGTGTACACGAAAATATCCCAATGAGAAAAAAAAAACTTATTACCGTTTTTTCTTCGTTGCCTTTTATTACACACAAAAAGTCTTTGAAATATAATATTATCTCAAAACAAGTGAGTTGTTTTTAGGATAAATAACTATTCTAGCTTCTCTTGTGACTTTTGCGAGTTTAAAATATTATTTTCTGTTCAACATTTTGCCATTGCACTGCAAGTTTCATCCAATAAATCGAAACGAATTTCAATTTAATCATCCGAACAAAATTGTATTGCAAACAGTGGCGTGCATAGAACTTTTTTCCGGAAAAGTAATCAGAAGGTCAAGTTTGACAATAAAAAATATGAAAAAATTAAAAAAATACTTTGAAAAAAGAAAGTTTGTATGACGCCAGGGTAGGCACTTCCTACCCTAGAAAGAACATTTTCATACAAACTTTCTTTTTTCAAAGTGTTATTTAATTTTTTAATATTTTTTTATTGTCAAACTTGACCTTCTGATTGCTTTTCCGGAAAAAAGTTCTATGCACGCCACTGATTGTAAATGTCTTATATTCATAGGACATTTTGTTTTCTTTTTTATGAGTTTGCTACTTATTTGTAGCGAATAAATGGTTTCTTATTATTATCCACGAAAATGTTTCGAGCGGGCGACTAAAACATTACAATATCAACACAGTTTATTTACCGGGACATTTGGTAGGTCAACCAGAACGACCGGGACCGGACCTCGAAACCGGTGACATGTCCCGATGAACCGGGACGAATGGCAACCCTAGTCCCAGTGGGTCAGCCATCCGGCCGGCAGCGAAAGTATTAAGGATGCATATAAAGTCAGATTGAGCACCATTTTGCATCATTTAGAACTGAACTCTACGACGTTTCCTTTAAGTTTAAAATAGCGCGCTCTCAGCCGTGGCTGTTACGATTATCAAGAAGCGCGCTCACAAAAAACTGAGTTTTTATTTCATTTTTTTCTATCGAGCGAAATTAAAGATTTTGCGTTTTTTCTAATATGAACATATCAGCCCTATAATCTACTATTTATATTATTGTTATTAAACCGATTGACCAAGTTACACAAAGTGAAATGGTCATTTAAAGTTGTGCATTTGACCTTATATGGACCCTTAACTACCGACCGTGACCGCCATTTTAAGCAGACAATAATGTGTTTATTGGGCGAGCGAAGGCTCCATATGAGGAGAATAAATCAGATTACTTGTTCACTTTGACAAAACTAAGTCAACTTCCTTGACCTTCTATGCATTTAGAACCCCGAAAAGTAACCATTTTTTTTAGGGTTACGTACCTTTTTTGGGTAATAGAGTCCCGTTGGTTACGTACGTACCTTTGGGTACCCAAAGGTACGTACGTACGTAACCAACGGGACTCTATTACCAAGACTCCGCTGTCCGTCTGTCTGTCCGTCTGTCTGTCCGTCTGTCACTAGACTCATCAGGCTGTATCTTACGCACCGTGATAGTTAGACAGTTGAAATTTTCACAGATGATGTATTTCTGTTGCCGCTATAACAACAAATACTAGAAAACAGAATAAAATTAATATTTAAGGGAGCTCCCATACACCAGACATGTTTTTTTTTGCCGTTTTTATAGATAATGGTACGGAACCCTTCGTGCGCGAGTCCGACTCGCACTTGGCCGGTTTTTTATTATTGTTTGATGATGGCAATGTACGCGTCTCCAGCCCCCCTATTCTGTATCTTTAGTTGCCAACTGAACGAGGTGCCTATCATCAAAAACATAGATAAAAACTGAAATTTCAAAATTGCCTTTAGTGGGTATTGAACTATTAACAATCTGTGTCGTCACTTCAAGTGCGAACATATCCTTAGGACATCGGAATTCGATAGTATATCTATGTTTTTGATGATAGACACCCAGTCCAGAAGGCAACTAGAGATACATAATAGGGCCGCTGTAGTGAAATATCAGTATATTGTTTATAGTAACTGATTAATTAGTGATAGCAAAGAACAAAACCTTTTCAATTTTGAAAGTTTCGGTAGCGATATTTATCACTTTTAATATGAAATCGTGTACGATGACGTCACGTAACAGGCCGTTAAGCTCACTTTGATTTCCAATAACTTCGTCATTTTTTGAGATATCGAAAAAAATATTTTACTACTGTTTTTAGCTTTTTAAACGCAATTGATTTTCTGTAGGCCATGGGCTCTTTCTGACAGTTTCCGAAGGTGGAAGTCGGGTAAATTTTAGAAGCTCTCTTTTTTTTTACCTTTTGCCCGGATTCATAAGATGTTTTATAAGGAGAAATCATAACATGGTATTTGTCACGTTTTGGTCACTTGGTGCCCACTACGGTCCAGGTCTGAACATACAGCATTGATATCTATGAGGAGTCAACACAAGAAACACAATGCATACTTCTTCATGTTAAGACCTTTTTCAATTTCCTATCCATCACTTTAGCTGCCATAATTATAAAATAAAATATTCAATATCATACTTTTACTTACCTATAATTTATAATTATTAATTTTTACCTTTTATATCTATATCATTGTATATATACTAATTAATATCCATGTAACTGATGCCGACCACAACTAGTGGTCGAAATATATTTTACAAACTGTGATTATATTTTTTTAATTATACAAGGTGACTTTTTGATCATCGTCCAAATTTATACTGGAGGCTTGATAAGTGATCAGTATCTTAGATCAGTAACAATTTTTGTGAAATTCCTAATATGAAATTTTGGCTTCCCATAGAAATTCAGTTCCAGTCCCAGGCGAATCACTATGGGGAGTCGAAATTTCATTTTACGAATTTCACCAAAGTTTTTATTGATCCATGATACTAATCACTTACCAAGCCACCAGTATGAATTTGGATGATGAACAAAAAATCAACTTGTATAAATAGATGAAAAATTTACGACCCGCTGAACTTTACGTAAAACAATTTTTTTTGATAATTATTTATAAATTAGGCAATAATCACGATATCTTGATGGCTCATTATGATATAATGATGTTCATAAAAGATTTGGCTCATCGCTTTTGACTTTAAACCATAAGTAGCTACAATTTTTAGTACCCTCTTGAAATCGTTTACTAATGTAACACGTTATTATAACCATTGTTTGAAGTAGTAAACAATATGTTGGTGTTATTGGGGATATATACTAGCTAGACTGGTATATACACGATGGAAACACGATTTAATAAAGTTGGCTCGGTAGAATAAATTCGCAAAGTTACAATTAAGTTAAGCAATTTTTTCCTCTATTTCCCTACTTTTTTATATAAATAAGTAATTTGATATTATTATTCATTTACTAAACTAAAGTTCGTCGATGACTAGAGCGTTTATACAAGATAGTTTTTTATTTAAGAACAATATGATGTAACTATCAACGAAAAACATTGAAAAAGTGCAAAAGTTTGGTTATTTTCTTTACTCTTTACACGTAAAGAAAAAAACAGAGACAAAGGCAAACGCTCGGTGCGCCCTTAAGGGGCATGCATCGCCCTACGACCTTGAGTCGACCTGTGTCGGTACAAATATCGACAAATACTATATTGATATAACGTTCATATCAGCTCGCATCCAATCTTTGGACGATCGCTGCGTCTCCGGATAGTGCAAAACAGGAGAAAATAATACATTTCACCAAGAAGTGATGGAAGGAAAAAAAAAATCTACATATTTTGTAGATCCAAAAATTGTCTATAATTTGGTGAAGAAATCATTAAAATCGCTTCAGGCATTCGCAAAGAGTAAGAGATTTTACGAAAATCAGAAACTTTCGATGATTTTCGATCCTTTTTTGTCAAAAATAACAACAAAAAATAAAATGTTAAACTTAATAATTTTTTTGACCTCGTCGTGTCTATCATATATTATTGTTAAAGTTTTTGGACCACTCGTGTGGGAGGAATAGGCCTTCAAAGACAGGTCCAAATTGCAGTCGGAGTATGTATTCACCTCCCTTGACTTCCTAAATACTCTACCCGTGTAAGCTAGAGGTAGACATTATCATGTGCAAGGTAAGTAAGTTTTGACTCGTAAATGTGTACGGAGCTCTAAACATGATGTAAAGTAAGCAAAGATACCAAGTCAGAGCTTCAGGTGGATGAATATTCTGCATGATAACGAGAACAGCATAATATTATTCTCTTGGCTGTTCATTACTTATGCAGGAAATTGTATTCTTAAATTAACCTGCATTTTCTAACTAGGAAATCCAAAGAAATACATGTGTATTTAATTCGCTTAGATTCGAAAACCATTTCGAGATTTAGGTTTATTAAGCCGTATTTTCAAACTTGTGCTCTAAAAAACCTCATGATGATGAATATTTTTATGAAAAGCTGCAACTTCCATTTGCTTTCGTGTGACGTCACTTGAGAATAGGCTGTTTAGAAATGTGTCCTTTGCTATCAAGAGAAGTTTATAAAAATTTGCTGAGGCGTATATTCTCAAAAAAAAAATAAGGTTTTTGAAACTAAGCTATGGGAATTGTCTTGGCATACCTATCGTTGTAATTCAAGCTGTAATTTTTTCTTCTCTATACATATAGTACAGAATGTAAACTTATTATTGTGTACTTTACTTATTCCTTCAAGGGGTAATTCTTTACCATGAGTGGAACAACAAAAAACAAAAACAAAATTGTGTATAAAAAACCAGCCAAGTGCGAGTCGGACTCGCGTACCTAGGACTCGGTTCCGTATTGTGGATGATAAATTAAATTTTGTCATTATTTTTCGAGAATTTCTCAACCTCTTTAATTTTCCTGTAATGTTTCTTTTTCGGTCCACCTGCTTTGGAGATAATGGGGGGGGGGGGACATTCATATTATTTTTATGATTGTTCAAGGATTTCTCGAAATATGTGTAATTAAATATAGCCAATCTATATATTTCGACAACCATCTTTTTAATAACTACAATTCGATACCCATATTATATTTTTATAAAATAGTTTTTTTTTTATTTTACTTGCATTTTTTATATTTCTCATTTGTGCTCAACTTTTTTAAATAGCTATAGTTTTCCTGTAATTGGCCAGTTATGATCTATAGTCGAATTTTTTTTCATATTTTTCGGTCAACTAGTTTTGGAGATAAGAGGGGGGGGGGGACATACATATTTTTGTGGTTTTGTAAAGATTTCTCGAAACCAGTGCCAGTAAATATAGTAAAAGCATCGAAATTTATTATTTCGATGAGTAAAAGTATACATTTATTTTTACAATCAACTTTTTTTTGTTTTATCTACAATTTGATACCCATATTGTATTTTTAAGATAATATTTGTAATTTTTCTCACTTTTGTTTTGGAAATATTCAGATGGCATGTTGCGGGTTTGAGTGCGCCTAATATTGTAAATAAACTTCAGGGTAGCGCATTAAGTACCCGCAGAGTGGCCTCTACATTTTTTTATTTTTATTTATATTTTTCTATTAAAGTAGGTCAAGCTTATTCATAATTATGTCATAAGGTTGTATATATATTTTTATTCATACTCAAATGTCATTCATTTAAACTCATTAGTCATAAGGTTGTAGGTATATATTTTATGTCATTTACTGTTTATAATTCGACTGATGCCGGCCCCAAAGTGGGCCGAAATATATTTCGAAAATAATTTTTATACACTGTTTTAATTAAACAAAAAATAAAAATAATATATATGCTCTATGTAGCAACATACATATATTTATTTCAAGTCCAAATTCTTGCTATATTAAGGCGCTACGGAAAAAAAATCTACACTTTTAAAACTTGCATATCTACTCCAGTAAATAATGTATTATTGTGATAAAATAGTATATTATTTTTGGAATCTTTTTCTAGGGATCTGTCAAACAGAAACGCGATTGGAGAAATTCAGCTCGATAGAAATATTTATTGAAATGACGTCTTTTTCGGCACCAATTCACCTGGTTTGACAATTTAGAATGACATATGGACTGCAATTATATTTTATTAGATGGGTTTTAACGGTATCTAGGACATGCTTTAACGAAATTTTTATAGCAATAAAAAACCGTAATTTTGCTACTTTTCCGCGAATCCGTCCCTCTCGCACTGAGGGTTTTTTCGCATATGGAGTAACAGGGACGCTAAAACTTTTACATATCGCCTTAAAATCAGTTGAATGAACCAGATAAGATTTTTCCCATCCCGCGACCATGGCAAGATCAAACTTTGCCGAAAATTCGGGAAAATATATGTATATGTTACAGTGTCTCCCTCGTACAAGTGCACATCCGAAAACGGGTGAAACTAGACCTTATTTTATAGAAAAAAAAAATGTTTTTTTTGAAAATCTTTTGTTTTATAAATTTACGTTTAAAATTTTTTTTTTGCCTACCTGGAGACTATGTATAAAATATGTCATAACTTTTGATCTATCGCGAGTAATGCAATGAAATAAAACTGTTATAATCCTTAAGGATAGACGTTGCATACCAAATCAAAAACAAAACATAGTCAACTACCATTACCATAAAAATAATATCCTAAAAGATCTTTAATTTTCCCTTTTTTTTTCAGTAATAGTCAATTTTTTCAAAATAATGTCCCCGTTTTACTATACTTTTATTCCTATTTATCATTGCCTATTCCATTATGTTTCTAACAAAAACAAATAAAACATTCTATCATAAATACAATATTTTCTACGAGCAAGGCAAAGGCACTGCGCTCGCTTCCCATACAAAGATACCTAGGTGGAGTACTTTTTCAAGACCAAAAAAAATTCAAATCTTGTCGTACTTGTTATAAAGTTCAGTTGAACCAATTTAAAATTACTACAATGAGTGTTTATTTTGTTTCAGGTATGGAATTTGACAATTATCATCCTCTTAGCAATCCGACCAATCACGAAAATAAGGTACCAGAAAACAGTGGAATATTTTCACTTCTAGATGCTTCCCCTAAACGTTATGTATTCTATGAAACAGTCTACACATTTGATCACAAATGGGTGGAAATCGCTCATTGACTGGGACCTTGTATATTAATAAGTCACATCAACCGGGCCATTGTGATGTGGAGCACATAAAAGACTATTGTCTACGAACTTGATTGTGTATGTTTGTTTACCACCTATATCTATATATATTTCGCTTGCTATACAACTATACATTTTGACGGGTTATACATACTCGTAGAAACAAATGCCAGCAAATGTCTACCCATTAGGTCTCCAGATGACGTGATTTATGCGTGATTCGAGAAGAACGCTCTTTTGATTGCTTTGTTTCATTATTATTTCCGAGTCGGAAATAGATTAAATTAGACAAAGATTCAAACCGGCTTGCTTAATTTCCACCTCGGCTCACGGGCTTAGACCCGAGCAGAAAATCACGCGACGCGAGTGCATGTAGATTGTAGTCGCAACCCAACTACACAAAAGAGAAATGCAAGAGCCATAGAAAGTAAGCTATTAAGTGTTGAAGCAACATAAACTGGCTCTTTATACAGATATGCAGCGGCATGAGCCGCTATACCCCCCCGCTGACTGTATGTCTATTTGGGCACAAATTAAGCAGCCAAATGGAACAGAGGCTTTACAACGGTGATTTATAGACATCGGATAATATGCACTAACAAAGTGCCAAAATATGCATGCAAATATGTACTAAAAAGGCCGAAATATGCTCTAAAAACTGTACAAAAAGACGGTACAAAAACAGCGAAATATACTTAAAATTATGTGTAGTTATTGTGACAATATACAAATAAGTATTTTTCTAAATTTTCGAGCGCAAATTTGTGACGTTTGTCACCCAGTATCAATTTGTACGCCGAAAACGAGTTCTCTACATCAACTGACGTCATTGGACAAAACGTACGCACTGGTCAGTCAGTTTATTCTGCCACTGCGCTCGCGCCCTACACGTCTTCGTACCTAGATACCTATACGTACCTCCCACTACTAAACGAAATATGCACGATTGGGAAAAAGGCTAAAGTTATATGCATTTGCACGGCCACAAGTTGGCCAAAAATATTTCGAAACCAATAAATACGTTTTTATTTATATATTATAATCAATTTAAAACAATAAAAAGCCAAAGAAAAGGCTTAAATAAATTTTTATTTAATTACTTACATACGAATAAGTAACACATTTTTACTTGAACTTATTACATTTTTACTTGCAATTGAACTTTTTTTTTAATTTACTCTTTATTCCATATAAGAGAGTTACTATGGCGATTTATACCCACTGAAGGGTCTAAAAAGCGATACATAGATCCCCATATGGATCTAAGTCCCGGCTGACATATCTATAGAGAGTAAAATAACAACATGATACAATGACACATTATCCATACAATGGACAAAACAACTTTTTCTATAGCCGTGAGTCTCCGGATCGGCGCCAGGACAAATTAACCTCACCGCTGTCGATGTGGTGTCAACGTCGACCAGCTTGGACACCACGGCCTATCCTGCAAAAGGAACGCTGGACGTCTGTCGCGGCATGCCAGTCTGAATGATGTCATCCGTCGGGCCCTTGCCACCATTGGCGTGCCGGCTATTTTGGAGCCGAAAGGCATTGTTCGCAGCGATGGTAAGAGGCCCGATGGAATGACACTCATTCCGTGGAAAAACGGCAGATCGCTGGTGTGGGTTGTGTCGACACATTGGCGGCGTCCCACATCCAAGCGACTGCCGCTAAAGCTGGTGCTGTGGCAGCCTCAGCAGAGGGCTCCAAAAGGCGCAAGTATATAGATCTAAGTTCAGACTATATATTTGCGCCTTTTGGAGTAAAAACCTTAGGGCCGTGGGGTCCAGCCGCGAAGCAGATGTTCAAGGAAATATCTTCGCGACTGATCGACGTTTCAGGGGACCGGAGGGCTGGGGCATACCTCGGACAGCGTCTTAGCTTAGCTATCCAACGAGGGAATGCTTCCAGCCTTTTGGGGACCCTGCGGATCGACAGCGGTGATTTGGAAAAAATATTTTATGTGGTTTAATTTATAGGTAAGTTTTTCTTATTTTTTTTTTTTTATTTAGTTGGGTATAATTTTATCTTTTCTATTTGTATTAATTTATATGTAGTCTAGCTTTTTAATGTTATTTAAGTTTTATATTGTTAAATAAATGACACATTCTATGGTTTTTCAATTCCATATAATAGGCTACTTTTTTATAAAGATATAATATTTATATGTTTAATATTCTTTCTTTAATATTTATATACAAGGTGACTTTTTGGTCATCGTCCAAATTCATACTGGAGGCTTGGTAAGTGATTAGCATCATGAATCGATAACAATTTTTGTGAAATTCGTATAATGAAATTTCGACTTCCCATAGTAATTCACTCCCAGTCCTGAGTGAATCACTATGGGGAGTCGAAATTTAGTTTCATGAATTTAACAAAAATCGTTATTGATTTATGATGCTGATGAGTTACCAAGGCTCAAGTATGAATTTGGACGATTTTCACAAATTCACCTTGTATATACAAGGTGTAACAGAAAGGTGTAACCATATTTGAAGAGCTTATTCAGGCCATGGTATAGAACAACTTTTACTATGGAGCCAACCCTGAAATCTCGAAAAAAATCTGCCCTTCCATACATTTCAGCCAAGCGGCATTGCATTTTTCCATGAAAAGTTTTTTTTTTTTTTTTTCGAGATACAGGGTTTGTTCCATAGTAAAAGTTATTCTATACCATTGACTGAATAAGCTCTTCAAATATGGTTACACCTTTCTGTTACACGTTGTATATACAAGGTGACTTTTTGACCATCGTCCAAATTCATACTAGAGGCTTGGTAAGTGATCGGAATCATGAACCGATAACGATTTTTGTGAAATTCATATAACGAAATTTTGACTTCCCATAGTAATTCACTCCCAGTCCTAAGTGAATCACTATGGGAAGTCGAAATTTCATTTTATTAATTTTACAAAAATCGTTACTGGTTCATGATGCTGATCACTTACCAAGGCTCAAGTATGAATTTGGACGATGATCACATATTCACCTTGTATATACAAGTGTAAAACACATTTAAATAACATTTTTCAAATATATTTCGACCCCAATATCCGTAAAACCTATTATATAATACTTTAAAAAAGTTAATCCACCACAAAACATTACAAAATTGTTTTATAAGTAGAATAAATTCATTGTGTTTATTAATAGTTGGGTTTTTCAAGAAATTATCAATATAAAATATTATTTTAACGTAAATGCACCGTTCTGCACTAGTACCCATAAGAAGTTTATAACGTAAGGTTCTTGGTATAGAGCAGGGGTTCCCAACCTTTTACCATACACGCCTTTCCCAACTTGATTCTAAAATCATGACGCCCCCCCTTTACCTGTTAGTTTGCGAACGGCGTACACCTGCTCATTGTTGGACACCTACGATTTAACCTACGATTTAACCTACGATTTAACCTACGTATTTTTTTTTAAATATAAGTTAATTAAACAAACGATTAAAATATAAATGGGCGTGTTTTATATTTTTTGAAGCCACCTCGCGCCCGCGCCCGCGCCCCGCGCCCCCCCCCCCCCCCTTCGGTTCACTCTACGCCCTCTGTGGGGCGCGCCCCACTGGTTGGAAACCCCTGGTATAGAGTCTATACCATGCTATCGATAGACTCAGCTCTGGTGCGGCCCCCGCTGCGACTTTTTCTTCTGTTCCCGCAGTAACTGAAACTAAGCAACACCAATAAAACAGTGTAGGTATCAGAACGTGGGGTTATATAACTTTTTAATTCAATAATTATTTTTCTTTCCAAGAAGCGTGGAGGAATGTTCGTAATTATTTACCAATTTAAATTAACAATAGTACCTAGTGGCTCAGTCGGTAAGAGACATCAGTCTCTTAATCAGAAAATAAGGGTTCGATTCCCGTTCCTTTTAGTCCATTTGGTATGTTGTTTATTGTTTAAATAGTTTCTTCATTATTATTTATGCACGTATATTGTTGTTATTTATAATCATAGGGTGTAAGTATATTAACATATTTTAGTGTACACGTATGTATGTCTACTTTTTATTATGACTTCTCTTTTTCAATCCGGGTTTGCTGGAAGAAATCTCTTTTTAGAGATAAGCTCGCCTATGTACATGATATATCTAAGTACTTTGTAAAAATGATGTTATTTGTGTACAATAAAGAATATGAATATGAATAAGGTAAACCTGTATGATACAATCATATATTTTTGTATCTAATTGTACGTTCCTATTTCATCCTATGTATGTATATGTACCTATATAATATATCACCAGCGCCGCTCTCAGCAGTGACAGTCGCTGTGACCGAAAACGGCATTGAAAAAAAAAAATTATTGATGTAATATACAGATGCTCGGAAATTCGACCTATTCCTTAAAAGGAGTTATACTAGGGATCATCTCCAAAAAATAATGCCTATCAATTAGGGGTCGACAATGGTAAATTTTTTTCAAGTAAAACACGTCGACGTTGCAAAAATTACTAAGTAAACAAGGTCTTCTTTCCAATTAAGATATTTTATTTCTGAAATTATGGGAATTCAGGGCATTTTTTTTATAAATGATCACTCATTTTTCATTAATCAGAAAAATAACAAATTAGTGCCGAGAGAGGAGTAGTTTTAAATTATTTGGTTATGGTTAAAAAGTTTGAAAAATATCTTAAAAACCTCCGTAACTCGGAGACCATTCATTTTCGACCCCTAGTTGATAGAACTCAATTTGTTGGAAATGATCTCTTGTATAACTCCTTTCAAGGAATAGGTTGAATTTTTAAGTGTAAGATCCAATTCTGAAAAGCCTTTAAATAACGATTTTCGTGGGACTCAGCTCGGCCATACTGACTACTGGTATCTACTTGTTTAGGCTGTCTTCAGAACACCATAAGTGTTTGGCAGTCACTTTCTCAAGGTGTGGAGGGGATAGTTATGACATCATAAACATGGCGGCTGGGCCTATCCTTTTAGGTGGTCTATCTCGTTACCTACTAGACCGATTTAGTTCATTAGGGTATAAAAAAAAGCACAGATAATGAGAGTTATATGATTGCCTACAATAATTTATGTGAAACTAATACAAAAATTAATACTGCCAAAATTAACTTAAATTTTGAAAACATTTACTTTTTTATTTTCAAAATAGCTCGGTATCCATCAGGATTTTGTAAATTTTGTTCATTATAAACCAACGCTACCAACGCTCAATCAAATGACTGTAGCTCCGTTGTTTATTACTCGATCGTTATGATTTAAGGTTCATTGAGACCCTTTTGAATGTAGCAATGTGGTATATAATAAACAATACTTCCAAAATCCTGATGGATACCAAGCTATATGCAAAATAAAAAATATTTTTCTTTAAAATTTACCTTTTTTGTAAATATTTATTATTCGTTTAGTTTGACATAAATAATTGTAAGAGACCAAATAATTCTCATTATTTGTGCTTTTTTTTGACACCCTGATGAACTAAATCGGTTTAGTAGGTAACGAGATAGACCACCAAAAGAATAGGTCCAGCTGCCATTTTTATGACGTCATAACTATCCCCTCCACAATTTAAGAAAGCGACTACCGCTCTCTCTAAGCTTATTATAGTGTTCAGATGAGCAGTCCGAACAAGAACATATCCGTAGTCGGTATGGCCGAGCTGAGTGCCACGGAAATAGCCTCGGTTTCACTTGGATCCTCCTCTAATATGCACATAAGAATAAGACTGTCAAGCAAGACACCATCGCCATTTTGTTGTAGCTCTTTCTTGCGCTAGAGACAGACAGACAGAGATACAGGGTGAGAGATAGATATAGCTAACGAGTGAAGTCATCTGCGGTCGCCATCCGACGCATAGTAGGATTTTATACGTGAAGTAGATCCTCTAATTTTGACAGGTAGATTAGAAAACAGTAATGTAGAGTAAAGCCTAGAAAACAATGTTTGATTAGATGTTATTTTTGGTCTGGAAGCACAGTAAGTTCTGTTGCATAATCAGGGTTTCACATTAGCGTTCACTGTGCGCTGAGTTCCGCAGAAGCTTGACCCAACTGAGTCAACATACCAGCTAGATATTGTCGTTCAGTTAGTCCCCGTCACTGCGATCTGAAATGCAACTATGACGGTATTCGGTCGTCTAATTTCCAATTTATCAATCAAGCGTTTGTTCGGTTCAATCAAACCATTTAAGGGTAGATATAAGGTAAAATTGGGCACCTCATTTTGCATCAATCAGTTCCCTTTTAGTTTAAAATAGCGCGTCCTCAGCCGTGGCTGCTACGACCACCAAGGAAGACGCGCTCACAAAAAACTTTGCTTTCGTTTAATAACTCGGCTTCTAGATAAAATTATTAGAATGTTGTAAATTTTTAGACGGTGTTATTGTTCACTTATTTTTAATAATTTCAAGGCTGTAAAATTAAAGGAAGGCTCTTTAACACTCGAAAAACATGAAATTTAGTGGTAACTTCGTAAGATATTTGTCGTGACGATATTTTTTTTTGTATATGGCAATCCAGAGTGTATGTAAAACTTGTAAATGCATCCATCCATCAGCCTACTTCGTCCACTGCTGGACATACTCGTATAAGCCTTTCCAGGGTTTTGGCAATCCCGGCGGTCATCCTGGAAGAAATGTCCATACTCACACACGCTGGGCAGGTGGGTTGGTGAGCGCGATGCCGGAACCCTCGCACCAGTGACGCCGCTGCCCGTCACCAGTCTGTTCCATATAAGACCCAGCTATTAGGGATGGATATAGCGCCATCCATCGGTCCCAGGCATGGTGGGCTTCCTGGTTTTTTGCCTGTGAGCTGTCCTCTTACTCTCCCCCGAATTACTTCGAAGGGGTCTCCAAGTAAGATGGTGGTACCTGCACAGTCGAGCCCGGCATCAGCTCTACCACCTCGAGAAAATGCATGTAAATGCATGTAATGGTAATATTTTATATTCTCTGGTAACGGTGTATTTTTTTTTTACCTGTCGTTCAATCCAATACAGATACCAATGACATTAATGTCGTTGACAGATTCACATCTCTAATACCAGTTATGTATATAGTACTGCGATATTAGTGTTATATAGTGCACACACTTCAGACGTGATGCTGCATAATGTGCATTATTATACTTCACTAACCTTTTGCTCATGGCTCCGCTTGCACTGAGGGAGAAACACTGCCTTCTGCCGCTTATTAACAAAACAATTTAATGCGAAAAAAATACGGGTGTTTCTTTTCTGTGTATTTCATGAAATACACGGAAAATTTTAATAAATTTCTGGTATATGCATTTTGACTATATAATCTAGAGTTTTGAAATTGGAAAACATGTTTGGATAAATTTTCCTCGATAGAAATCATTGTTGAAATGAGGTCTTCAAACACACTTTTTCTCCTCGTTTGACGAATAGGAACTATATACAGAACTCAAACATATTTTATTAGGTGTGTTTCAACAATATCTAGAGATTTGATATTTGAAATTTTGCTAGCTATTTTAGTTTTAATAGTAAACTATAATAAATAATTAATAGTAATAGTAGTATATAAAACCAACATTTTTCCCTTTTGCCCTGAATCCGCCCATCTCGCACTGCGCGATTTTTCGCTTGGAGTGACAGTGACAAAAATAAAACTCGCATAGCCTCTTAAAGTTACTGGTTCTCTTTCTTTGGTTATACCGCAATGATACACAACAGCATTTGTCAAGTTACCTTTTAACTATTTAAGGCGATAGGTAAAAAAAACGGGTGCTTCTTTTCTGTGTAAGTATTTCATAAAATACACGGAAAATTTTAATCAATTTCTGGTATAAGCATTTTAACTATATAATCTAGGGTTTTGTAATTGGAAAACATGTTTGGATAAATTTTCCTCGATAGAAATCATTGTTGAAATAAGGTCTTTAAACACACTTTTTCCCTCGTTTGACAAATAGGAACCATGTTTTTAACTCAAACATATTTTGTTGGATAGTTTTCAATAATATCTAGAGTTCTGATTTTGGAAATTTTGCTAACTATTTTTGTTTTTTTATAAAAATATAAAACTAACTTTTTTTCCTTTCGCCCTGAATCCGCAATATATAGATAGACTGACGTATACATATATACAACATACAGACATATAAATACAGGATGGAATTAATTTTGCGTTTTTTCGATTTTCATTTGGATGGAGTGCGGAAAGAAAACAGAATAACGAAAAAATTACGAATAAAAATCTCTTTAAATGTTTTTATGGCGATGTAAAAGTTTCAGCGTCCCGAAAAAAACCCTCAGTGGGGACGGATTCGTGGAAAAGTTCAGGTTCAAGAAAATTTCGTTTAACCAGGTCCTAGATGCCGTTAAAACTCATCTAATAAAATATAATTGCAGTCCATATGTCATTCTAAATTTTCAAACCAGGAGAATTGGTGTCGAAAAAGACCTCATTTCAATAAATATTTCTATCGAGCTGAATTTCTCTAACCGCGTTTCTGTGTTAACAGATCCCTAGAAAAAGATTCCAATTATACATATTATTTTATACAATTAGATATACTATTTAATGAAAATAATACATTATTTACTGAAGTAGATATGCAAGTTCTTAAAGTGTCGATTTTTTTTTCCGTAGCGCCTTAACTGCCCTAATAGACAGACAGATATGTATCATATATGTATCTGTTTGTACCTATAGCTGTGTTGTTCGAGTAGAGTTGTTGCCACCCACTCACAATCTGCATTGGGCTTACTTAGCAATGCACATAATTGTACTGCCAGGTGTAAATTATCTCATACAAAAAAAAGGAGGACAGATTCGCAGCTTAACAACTACTGAAGCAAAGCAATGTCGGCGGTTTGTAAGTGTATTAGTAAACTTACTATGGAAATGGCATACTATGATGTGAATGTGTGCGTGTCGGGCTCGTGCGTACAAGCGGACCGGCATACTATAGGTGCTTCTGTTGTCGGTTAGCGAAACACCGTCCGCCTTTTTTTTACGTCAATGCTTTTAGATTGTTATCATCATACTGATCAGGGGTCTACCGCGTAATTCTCATTTTCATCAACATCAATTTGAGATTGAAATTTGACGTGCGTGCGACGACGCCCGCCTAACATGCCATCTCTTTTGCACGCGTTGAATTTCGCATGCATTTGCTTGAAGTTGATACAAATGAGAATTACGCGGTAGAGCCCCGGCTCCTCCAATGAAAATAAATTGGGCAAGTGCGAGTCAGACTCGCACACAAAGGGTTCCGTACTCCCACACAATATGGGTACGGAACCCAAGAAACATTTTGGTTAATAATTTAACTTGCAGTTTTAACTGACCAACTTAACTTGACACTTACAATCTATTCAACTATCTAACGGTCGAATTAAGTTATTATAAATATTAGTAATTTTCAGAATTTTTCCTGTACGTGTGCTATCTTTGAACGAAAATTCAAGTTTTTAAGAAGATGGCATACCCTAGCAACTTTTTTTATTACCCGTCTAGCACAATAAGTCCTGTGGCAAAGACTTTATTAGCTTTTCATAGAGGCGATTATATGTTGGCTCTTTGGCCTTTTTTTCTTGGACGCGTAATACTGATCACGCAGCGAATCAACATATGGGTGTGTTTTTAGCTAATACTGAAATATTTTGTAGGGAAAAAAATATTGAATTTAGGTGATATACCTTTATATTTCTATTACCTATTTTATGAAAAAAAAATCAAGTTGATCTCTGAACCGCGTTCTTGAAGCGAACGTTTGAAAACCAAAAAAAAAGAGGGTGCAAAACATTTTTGTTTTGACAAAAGTATAAATCTTAGTACATTGTTTATACGTAAGATCCCTAGAGAAAAGATTAATAAACCAAATATATTTTTTTCAATACAAGGAGAGTTCGAATTTCTTCAAACGAATCCTAGATTGCCTGGAGTTGGTCATGCTCTAGGCTCAGGTACAGGCTTAAGTCAACTGGAAGTGCCCTATAGGTTTTCGTGGTGAGCAAAGTATGAAATTTATTTATGTAAAGGGCAATAACTTGTTTTCTTGTTGAGTATGAAGCCTGAATTTTTTACAGTATCGTGGGGCTGTAGACTTCTGTAGGAGGTATCAGTTTCAACTTTGACAGACGGGCAGACACGGACGACAAAGTGTACCTACGGAACCCTCAAAACATTTGTCACTACATGAATCTCAAGAGGGGTGTTGGAGGTCTTGTCAAGTAGAGATTGTTGCGTCACAGCCCACACTCTTACACCCACATTCCATCGCTTCTACCATCGGAATGGTCGGTGCAATAGTATTGTCAATATTCCGATCGTTCAAATGCAGCGTTCCAAATCCTCGTTTATCATCTGTGTACAGTTGACAAAAAAATAGTAGTTTATGCTACAAGGGCGCAAAAGAATAAATTTCGAGGACGATTTAAAACACGAGCGTAGCGAGTGTTTTAAACTTAACTGAGTAATTTATTGCTCTTACGCCCGTGTATCATACTACGTTTTTCAATGCATAGTGTGAGGAAATAAAACAAATATAATTTTGTGAACTTTAAATTGTAATTGGCTCAAAAGGACTGTATCCAGAGCCGTTAAACAGTGGGAAAAAAGTATGACATTTATGTTACACAGGAAAGGCTGCAGGTTAGCCAACCATTGTAAATAAATTAAAAATAATAATAATAATAAAGCCCTAGGGCAAAATAATCGACTTTCTGTTCGGTTTTGATGCATAAAAAGTGGGCCTTTACGAGCACATGTATTGAAAAAGAACGTAAAGCTGTTCTCGACGCCAATCGTGATGAGATCCACGCAAGACCATCTGTGGCCATCTCATATAATTATGTAAATGGGCCTTTGACATGTAGCCTGTGCAATCGCACTTTCATGGCCAAAATAGGCTATGTCAGCCATTGGAGAGTCACCAGCGAAGTTCTGAGCCTTGATCAGTCACTATGACTGAAGGAGGCATCATCATCACAGTTGACATGAGGAACTCCCTGCCAGCGTCCGTTTATACCAGCGTTTCTTAACCTGTGGTCCATTGACTTCTCAGGCAGAGAATATAAAGTATTACTACGTAAAGAAGCGACACTCACCTCCCCGAGATTATCGTCTCCCGCGGTCCCCGCAAGTTAGTGCAAATTTGGTGGCACGCAGAGCTCGAGTACCACTCGTTCACTGCGCGTATTATGTTTTTTGTTTTATTACGATACTGATTTTTAATTAATATGGGTCGTTTTTGTGGTGTTTATGGGTGCATTGAAAACGGAGCAAAAAATAAAGAACGGAGATTTTTAAATTTCCTGCCGATGAACTAAAGGCATTTTCTTTTATATGTATTGGTATAGGACGTTAACTGCAACTCTCAAACAGTTTTCAAACAGTTGGTAAGAATTTCAAAAGTAAGTTGAAATTTTAAAAATCGAATGTTTTTGTGTGACCGTTCGAGCTGAGCAAATTTCAACATGTCCTAAAAAATGTGTATTTGTGCCCGAAGTACGGCGATAGGGCTCACCACCCATCACGTTGGGAAGTAATATTTGTAAGTGAAACGTGGGTGTACCGAGTGTGGACTGTGACTTGCATTTCAAAGTTCACACTCGGAACACCTCTAACACCCCCTCGAGCATTTGATTCAAGTCGTGACGATGTATATATTTTTAATACAAAAATAATCCATGGGGAACCAGAACTAGGACCTAGGGATTAACCACGGTAAAATTTAGGAAGAGAATCATATAAGTTGCTGAATTATAATAATGTTGTCCCTCTCGATCCACGACGCTCACACGCTTGCTGCCAGCCCTAGACTAGCTCACGCACACACACATGCGTGTGCGGACAAGCCAGTGCGCGCCCGAGAGTGTAGGTAATTAATTTGAGCACTCAGTATGGAGTGTCGGGGGTGCGCCTCAGGGGTCCGTGTCATGAGTGCCGTTGGTCCATGGCTAACATTATTTATAAATACTTTTCATTGGGTAGGCTTGAACTCTATTTATTATCTTAATTTAAGATAATATAATCTTAAGAGGCGTCGTTACGCGCAAAACCTCCATGCAAATGATGTCACCACATTATGGGGTGTGTATGGATTGTTATTATAATATTTTAGGCTGAGTCAATTAATATTATCTGGATCCAAAACCGTGAAATTAGAGTAATAACTCGACAAGGTTTTTTACCAAAAGTGTAGCCGAATGTGCTTTTATTGTTTTGGACAAAATCAAAAAATTAATACGAGTCAAACATCGAAAATGTTATCTAGATTAATAATAACGACAAGTAATGTTTGAAAACGTCCACAGTCTTGCCAAAATGTGGTTTCTTCTGGAACAAGTTTACAATTTTGCGCCGGCGACGAAATGGGAACGATTGTATTGCCCTCGCAAGTTTCATGGAGCGTGCACCTTATAGTGAAATGAAACAGCATAACATATGATCACGCTCACAACTGAGTTGGTCGCGTCATGATGACCATCCTTAAGGTTAAATGTCAGTCGCTTGGCGCAAAGTGCATAACTTAACGTTGTTTTTCTAGTTAAAAAATGAAAAAATTGAAAAGCATTTTGTTCTGCGGCAATTGACGCCAATAGTTCCGTATCAGCGAGGTTTATAAAGGAAGAGTTTGAAATTGTATACACGATTAGTCATTATCTTTTCAAAACCAACTCCAAATGTTGTTTTAACTTGGTTTGGATAAGACCATGACTAATTGTGCATTAAATTTCGAACTCATGCTTTATAAACCTCAATAATACTGAACTATTTCCATCATTTACCACACACCAAAAGTTTTTGATTTTTTAACTCCTAATCAAGAAAAACAAAGTTAAGTTATGCACTTTGTGCTAAACGAATGACGTTTAACCTTAAATTAAGATTTCATGGATTGTGAAAAACCCGCCTTTTTATATTTAATCGAATACTAAATCTTGTCCTGTCATCAGCTGTTTTATCATATCTTTCATTTCTTCCTTAAATGAATTAAATGCCAGTTCCATATCATCAGTACCAACCTTTTCTCTTCTTTTTTGCCGATCCGCGACATAATTGTGAGATGAAAATGCACCTTCTGGACTGGAGATATCCGAATCAGCTAAAGATTGGTTCATCAAATCGAAATTTAACTATGTATTGTGTATGCTGCCATCGCAGTTTCCATTGGTTTATGTAAATTTGCATTTCAAAAATTTTGAATTAAGGCAATTTGCGAAAAAAATACGGGTGTTTCTTTTCTGGTGTATTACATATAATACACGGAAAATTTTAATAAATTACTGGTATGTGCATTTTGACTATATAATCTAGAGTTCTGAAATTGGAAAACATGTTTGGATACATTTTCCTCGATAGAAATCATTGTTGAAATGAGGTCTTCAAACACACTTTTTCTCCTCGTTTGACGAATAGGAACCATAATATATACAGAACTCAAACATATTTTATTAGGTGTGTTTTAACAATATCTAGAGATTTGATATTTGAAATTTTGCTAGCTATTTTAGTTTTTTTTTTTAATATAAAACCTACTTTTTTCCCTTTTACCCTGAATCCGCCCCTCTCGCACTGCGCGATTTTTCGCTTGGAGTGACAGTGACAAAAATAAAATTCGCATAGCCTCTTAAAAAAAAGGGTCCGTGGGAATTTGACAATTTTGAAAGCTGTCCGCGTTTAGATCAAGGTTAAGATATTCATGGTATTATACGGCTATCAATACCTAGTTTCCTTTTAAAGAAAAGGAAATTGGTACTTTCTGGTTTCATCAATGACTTATTAATATTTTCCAGGGATTTGTGAATTTAACAAAAATGCGGTTACCACAATTATTTTCTCTGTGCGAATCACTTAAGGCAATACCAAAAAAAAATGGTCAAAATTCAAAATTCAAAAAGTTCATTTTGCAAAGTAGGTATATATAATACACGTTTCATAAGTCAAATTTTAATCTTATAAAATATATGTAATAAAATAATAAATGTACATGAACTACTTGGATTAAATGTTTATTTAATTTATGTAGCAATATACATATACAATACGATTAAAATTATAGGTAAAATATTATTATACAAGGTGAAATCCAATCAACCGCCCGAACCCATACCGGAGACCCGGCCAGGGACCAGGAACAAGGTTCAATAATCACCAACCGAGCCCCCAGCACGAATCCAGGCGGCCGACCAAATCCCATCCTATATACTACATAGTAATAGGTTATATATATAAATACATACCTACCTCCGCCCATTCGATTAGTCTTGTTAAGAAGAACGGGCAAGAAACTTGGCAAGATCATGTCTTTTTTTTAACATAAACTTATACTATACATCAAATTACTTATATCTACTTTAACCAAGGGATAAGAAAATACAAGACAGCAGGAATTCAGGTTAATGAAAAAAGAAAAACATATATATCTTTGCCTACCTGTCTCATATAGTCTATTTCCTTTTACAGTCTGTAATTAATTAATGTTAACTCTTAAGAGGAATCAAAAGTTAGGAAATTATATTAATTAATTAAATTATTACCTACTACGAGTATCATCACAATCAGTATCACTATAATACCATGCTTCACCATCATCCAAATATTCATTTATTTTATAATATGCCTTTTTCAGTAGGCCCTGCTTAATATACTGTTTAAACTTATTCTCTGACAAAGTAAGGACCTCTTTTGGAAGTTTATTGTAAAATCTTATACCATGTCCTACGAAAGAGGTACTCACTTTGGTGAGTCTGATTTTTGGAAAAGCCAGTTTATATTTATTTCTGGTTTCCTTATAATGTTGCTCACCAAGCCTTGGGAGAGACTCAACATTTTTTCTGACATACTCGTATCTAAGGACTTGGTAAATATATTCACAAGGAACAGTTAATATATTAATTTCTTTGAACTTTTCTCTTAATGAATCCCGGTGCTTCATATTATAAATAGCCCGAATTGCTCTCTTCTGCAAAACAAAGACTGCGTCTGTATCCGCGGCTCTACCCCATAACTGCATGCCGTATGACATAATGCTGTGAAAGTAACTAAAATAGACTAGTCTAGCAGTATCTACATCAGTAATTTGCCTTATGCGTCTAACAGCGTATGCGGCCGAGCTAAGTCTACCACATATATTCGAAATAAGATCGACTGTGTGGATCTTGTTGAGAAAATTCTAAAACTGTTTGTGCCCGATAGGTACCTCAGGGCGCGGAGTCATACGTTGTTCGCGGCGCCATTTTCGCGCACTAACCTTTATCGGTACTCGCCCGTCGCGCGAGCACTCGACATATTCTGCTCCCTGCTCGCTGAAGCACCAGAGTGTGATATTTTTGTGGATCGTATTAGTTATCTGATAGATGTTTGTAAGAGAATGTTAGAGAGAAGTATGAAAGTAAGTGCTTTAGTTTAAGAACTATATTATTGTAATGATTTAGATTTATCTGTTATGTTACAATAATTTTGAATAAAAAAATTTGAAATTTGAAATTTGAAATTCTATGTGGGGACCCCACTGAAGACGAGAGTCTACCGTAATGCCCAAAAACTTAGTTTCGTTAACTAACTCCAGCTTGGACCCCTGCAAAAGCAAATTTGTGTTTTTTCAAATCCATTTACTCCACTATAACGTCATCTACGTATTTCATTTTTGGGGAAAAGTTTTTGGGTTGAGTATTTGATTAAGATTCTCACTGAAGGAAACCGCGATTGGATGAGATTTTCTCGATAGAATTTAATACCGAAAAGACCTCTAAATAGTTTTATTTTTTCCTGTAATTCTGAAATCCTAACTGATTTCATTGTGAAATTGCATTCAAAATGTGGATATTATGTATTTGTAAAGTCTCCTTGAAAATCTTTTTGTTAAAATAGCTTAATACATTTTATATTAATAAAAAACCGACTTTTGCTACTTCCCATTCGCACTAAAGGTTTTTTCGCATATGGAGTAACAGTGACGCTAAAACTTTTACATATCGCCTTAGCCAGTAATTTTAATCGGTATTCACTCCTATTACGACCCACGCTTTGATTCTACGCATCGCGACGGAACTTTGTAGTTCGACAAATAGTTGTTATCTAAGCTAATTTGTCCTGGATCTAAGAATTTCTGCCTTGCAAAACAAATGCAGCTTTTTCCGTTTAACAGAAATGCTATAGTAATTAATTTTTTTTCAATTTCCTTGTTTTTCTCACAAAGAAACCTCAACCCATAAAGTCGCTAAACAGCTGCTGCTGTATGTAAGAAGCTTCACAAAAAAAAAGTAAAGTCACTTTATATGAAATATGTGCACAACCTGTTATGTATTTATCTAGGTTAAAATTGTAGTTATATGAAGTGCCTTTGAATCATGCACACTGGAGACTCGGTAAGTGATTTTACTAGCGAAAGAACGGTACAGTTACAGTTGTTAGATATCATTATAGTATAATTTAATTATGTTAGCCCGTAGACAGTATTCGTTTTGGGGCGGGGTTTTGGGGTGGATGGGGGGGGGGGGGGTTTGGGGCTGTTAAACTATTTTAGATATTTAAAAACAAAAGATTTCGGAGGGTGATACGACACCCAAATCTCTTACTCTGTATACGGGTCTGTTTACCTCATAAATCTAGGATTTACTACAAGATTTTACTAGGGGCGTTGGTTGCAGTAGAAGAATATTAAATTTGTCTTTGAATATCTTCGTAACAATAAGAGATAGGGATATGATGTTCAAACTAATTTTTTAATTAAAATATTGTAAGAGAAAAACCTGGGTCAAACAAAAACAGAACGGTGCGTTCTACAAGGCGGCCAAAAGTAAATGTGCTACGATCAAGATGAAAATTTATATGATTGTATTTTGAAGGTCATGAATTCAAATTGTGTTTTTTTTTCGCACCTATGATCCCCCTCCCCCATAAGGCATCAAACCCGCCCTAATTAATATTGTAAGGTTGAAGCGGGTCACTGACCTTACATTGGGTCCAATGTAAATTAACGCTCTTCCGATACTATGATAGAAATAAATTTCTATTTTTGAACACTTGGCGATTTATCCATCGCAAGGAGATATACATTAACATTATATCATTGCAGTATAGAAACGCAGCAAGAAAAGTAAACCTTGATGTGCGGAGCTCTGAACCGGAATGCAGTAAATTTGGATGTACTCCAGGTAAGCGAGAGGTCCTGGGTTCGTATCCCGGTTCAGAGCTCCTCACATCCAGATTTTACTTTTCTTTCTGCGTTTCTATACTGCAATGATATAATGTTAATCTTCCCTTGAGACATGTTTGAAAGTAAGGCGAATGGATACGCCAACTGCAAATTGGATCTGTCTTTGAAGGCCTGCTCCTCCCACACGGGTGGTCCAAAACTTTCATAAAAACATATGATAGGCATTATAGAGTCAAAAATAAATTTTAAGTTTCATAAACTGTTTTCCTATTGTAAGTTTTGACAAAAAAAAATCGAAAGTCATCGAAAGTTTCACATGATTAACACAAGAATTCTCTTACTCCTTCCAAACGCCTAAAGTGATTTTAATTCCTATTATTTCACCAAATTATAGGAAATTTTAAGATCTAAAAAATTTAAATTCAAATTTTTTTTTCCGTTCATGGCGTCCATGTGAAAAGTATTTTTTTCTCCTATTTTGCGCAAGCCGGAGACGCAGTGGTTGTCGTAACAGCCACCTTTCAAGGCACGCTGAAATGAACATTATTTCAATGTCGTTTCCGTTGATATTTGTACCGACACACATCAAGTTGCTTATTTAGCTTGGTCATACGCCTTAAGCAAGTAATTTATTTATTTACGTAAAAATTTGGTTGATATAACTAAGAACCATAATATGATTTTTTTTTTTTTTTTTCTGTTACGGATTTCCCAAAAATAGACAAAAAGAAATCCAATCCCGATTCCAGGTTCAAACTGAGACTGCGGTTGCGATCCTTCACACAGCATATTGGGCACAGTATAGATACGCTTAAAGATTTTCATATATTGGGCACAGTATAGATTGGGCACAGTATATATTGGGCACAGTATACATCGGGCACAGTATAGATTGGGCACAGTATAGATTGGGCACAGTATAGATTGGGCACAGTATATATTGGGCACAGTATAGATTGGGCACAGTATAGATTGGGCACAGTATAGATTGGGCACAGTATATATTGGGCACAGTATATATTGGGCACAGTATAGATTGGGCACAGTATAGATTGGGCACAGTATAGATTGGGCACAGTATAGATTGGGCACAGTATATATTGGGCACAGTATATATTGGGCACAGTATAGATTGGGCACAGTATAGATTGGGCACAGTATATATTGGGCACAGTATAGATTGGGCACAGTATAGATTGGGCACAGTATAGATTGGGCACAGTATAGATTGGGCACAGTATAGATTGGGCACAGTATAGATTGGGCACAGTATAGATTGGGCACAGTATATATTGGGCACAGTATAGATTGGGCACAGTATAGATTGGGCACAGTATAGATTGGGCACAGTATAGATACGCAATCAATAAACAAATAGATATTAACTTCCTCTTCAACTTGCTTTAATGACCTTCAAAATACACTTATGTAAATTTTCATCCCGATCAGAGCACATTTAACTTTTGGCCGCCATTTTGAACGCACTGTTTGGTTTTATTTTTTTTGGCCCAGGTTTTTCTCTTACTAGTTTGAGCATCGTATCCCTATCTCATACTGTTACGAAGACTTCATTACATATACAACGTGTAACAGAAAGGTGTAACCATATTTGAAGAGCTTATTCAGTCAATGGTATATATATATATTTTTTTTGTTTATAGAAAAATGCAATGCCGCTCGGCTGAAATGTATGGAAGGGCAGATTTTTTTTTTGAGATTTCAGGGTTGGCTCCATAGTAAAAGTTGTTCTATACCATTGACTGAATAAGCTCTTCAAATATGGCTACACCTTTCTGTTATACCTTTTATATCAGGCTTTTCCACTTTATTGTGCTTTACTCCTAAATTTTAGCATGTGTCTTGAACCTTTTGTTTATCTTTTCGGTATTTTGCTTGCGCTAAAAAATTAAGCTCTTTGTGAATTTGGTTATCAAAAAATATTAACATTAAAAATTAATAGTTGACGGTGAATGTTGTTGCTTCTTGATGGAACGACATCTTGCAATATTAAATAAAACTTCTTGGTACTCGGTTCCACAAATATGATAATGTTTAATTACCTTTTAAGTTGCTACCGGTTTCGTCGTTTTACGACATCATCAGGCACTGTATTTGAGGTGTTAATAATACATTTTTGAATCCATTTTTTAAAAACCACGAATATTATGTGTCATAATATTCGTGGTTTTTAAAAAATGGATTTGTGTCATAATATTCGTGGTTTTTAAAAAATGGATTCAAAAATGTATTATTAACACCTCAAATACAGTGCCTGATGATGTCGTAAAACGACGAAACCGGTAGCAACTTAAAAGGTAATTAAACATTATTATATTTGTGGAACTGAGTACCAAGAAGTTTTATTTAATATTAAAAATTAACTTGACATGTACAGTTTAGAAAGTAGCCTCGGCAGCAAATTCTAATTAGAAAGCCTTCTCTGCAAAGCATCTACCTATTCAATTACTAAGAGAGGTTGGTAATAGGATCGGTTAATTGTTTTATGCAGCGAAATTACTGTTTTAAACTAAACGATACTGCAAATTGAAACTAACATTTTAATTGAGATACTTTATTTCTAGGGCAGGAGAGGCGGTGTTACAAAAATTGCAATTATCTCAAAGCCCCAGGCAGTGAAATGATTAATTGTTTTAATTGTTTAATCATAATAATACTGATTTTTGCCCATGACTTCGTCTGCGTAGAGTCAGGGCTACCTTGTTAAGGCGATATGTAAAAGTTAAGCGTCCCTGTTACTCCATATACGAAAAAACCCTCAGTGCGAGAGGGACGGATTCGTGGAAAAGTAGCAAAAAGTCGGTTTTTTATTAATATAAAATGTACTAAAGTTGCTATCAAAATTTCGTTTAACCAGGTCCTAGATATTGTTAAAACGCATTTAATAAAATATAATTGCAGTCTATATGTCATTCTGAATTGTCAAACCAGGAGAATTGGTGTCGAAAAAGACCTTATTTCAATAAATATTTCTATCGAGCCGAATTTCTCCAATCGCGTTTCTGTTTTAACAGATCCCCAGAAAAAGATCCCAAAAATAATATACTATTTTATCAAAACAATACATTATTTACTGAAGTAGATATGCACGTTCTAAAAGAGTAGATTTTTTTTCTGTAGCGCCTTAAATATGTCTGCTGCCACAGGGAATAAACTATGTAAATTATATAATAGTAATAAAGCCTATGTCAATTCCAAGGACCAAGTAAAGAGTCTAACTATTACAACAGTCAAAGAATTTTCAAAATCGGTTCCGTAGTTATTAATGATGATTAGTATGCTGCTCACTCCCAGGAAAAAAAACTATTACCTATGTGCAAGTAGAGTCTAACAAGAGTAAAAGAATTTTTTAAATCGGTTCAATATACCTAGTAGCAGAGATTATCCGCGTGCATAATGGCAATGCTCCTAAACAAATGATAGCACTAAGGGATAACATAGATAGCTTTTTGTTAGTGAATGAATTTTCAAAATCTGATCAGTAGTTCCGGAGATTATCTCCCTCATCTAAACTCACAAACTAACAAACACTTCCACTTTATAATATAACGTACTTAGTGTGGGTAGACGAAAGTAGGAAATCGACAGGGAAAAACCAAAATTTATATAATATACAGGTTGGAAAAAATTCAAGGGCCCTGGAGGGGAACTACCTTAAATCCTTTAGTTAGCTCATTTTACTGAAAGGAAACATTCCTTTATTTTTTTAAAGAAACAAAACTGCATTTAAAGATCTTCTAAAATTCGTTTGTCTCACCCGGAAATCGAACCAACTAAAAATAAAAATAAACTCCAGGGCCCTTAAATTTTTTCCACTCTGTATAATGAATACTGATGTTTATGATGAGTGTGACAGAAAACCTTAAATCTTTGACCTTGATCAAAAGTTGCCCCTGTTTGAGCTTTATGATCAAGTTTAAAGTAAATAAATAATTACTAGGTACCTGAAACCTGTATAATTTCTGTACCATTAAAAAAACTTTCCGTTTCAGGAAAGTTTTTAAAGGAGTCAAGATTTTATAATGTCTGCTCTTATAGGTCATTATTATCGGCTGCTACGTAATCTGACCATCTTATTTAGCGGAAAATGTAATTATGTATACTCTCTTTTAGAGGGTTATTCTGTGTTACTAAACAGTTACTTACAAAGGGTACTGAGTGAGTTAAAAATCATGACGGTAAGATCGCTATATTTGTATAAATCATTTATAGAAATACACAATTAACAAACATAATTTGCTAAAATACAAGTACCGACGCAAAATATAACACCAGTAACAAAGAAAAAGTTCTTTTTACCGAAAATAAGGCGATCGAAAACGAAAAACAAAGACTTTATAATAAAATTGTTATCAATTCAATCAATGCATATAATAAAACAGTAGAACCCGGTGTGTCTGTACATTGAAGAAAAGCAATGAAAATAGAAAGGTGGTGACTAAAAAAGAGTACTTAATAGAACACAAATCAGAGATTTTTTAGATTTCTTTTCTGTCTGTCTGTTTGTTCGTGCACATCTCCGAAACTACTGAACGGATTTCCATGTTATTTTCACATGTGGACAGAGCTTAATTTGGATTAGAATAAAGGCTTTGTTTCATTAACATCAGTTCTCGGAAAAATAAGTTATTGTCATTTAAGGATTTTTATAATTTACTTTTCTACTGTTGGAAGTTACATAGGAAATAGTAATTCCTGGCGATGAATGCCTATAGAAAGACGTCACTAACGATTTTTGAAAAGAAAGAAACAAGAAAACTTTGTTTAAACTTATGTAGCATATAAATTTTAGTATATAAAAAAATAAACTGTTCATTATTGTCTGGTAAATAAAAAGTTTTAATGCGAAATTCGTTGCAGCAATTGGTGATACCTTATTTGATGAAACGGGCTAGGTACTAAAAATTTTAAAGCTACGTATATTAAATACTGCTACGATCCAGACACACCTCTTTCACCTCTTCCAATTCATCAATCTAGTCATACAAACTCTTCTGTTCCGGGTACTTTTGACATGGCCCTACTTCAGTATGTCGCCAATTTGGTCAGCATACGTTCTTCTAGGGCTGTCTGGTCGAGCTGTACAAGTGTACATTCCAAATTTCTTTCGTCACTCTACTTTCATTCATCCTCTCTACATGTCCAAACCCACCGAAGCATTCCTTTTTCTATTTTAGTAACTACATCTTCTTTCAGGCCGCAACGATCCCGTATGTCGATATTTTTCACTGTGTATTTTTTAGCGATCATAAAATCTGTTCGTACAGTCACCTGCAGTTCAAGTTCCCTATTTGTAAGCGATTTTAATGGCTATGACGCCGCAATAAGAACTGCCAGTAGCTTGTCATGCTGGCGTCCGTACGTACATAATAGCTACGTTAGTACGACCACAAAATACACTGGTGTACATAAAAATCGACTCAAGCATTGTTGTTCTACATTTAAGGTAATAACCCAATCATACAAACATAAACATATGAAATATATAACATATCATTTTAAAGGTATAGGCCTCCACCTTTGATTAAATGCATTTTTGTCTCAAAGTATTTGCTATACAGGCTGTAATTTTTTTTTAAGTGATGAATTAATAAATATTGAAATAATCAAATAGCGAAAAATTTAAGAAAAAAAAACCTTCTTTTACAAAATCATTCATTTATTCTTTAATTTAACATTAGGACTTCGTGTTCCCCCCTCTAGCCGTTATAACTGCTTGCAGCCGGTTCTTCATTGACTTAATAAGTTTTTAATTAATTAAATGAATTTCACGTCCTGTATAGCGAATACTTTTAAACCAAAATGCATTTATTTAAAGGTGGAGGCCTATACCTTTAAAATGATATATATATTTCATATGTTTATGTTTGTATGATTGGGTTATTCCCTTGAATGTAGGACAACAATGCTTGAGTCGATTTTTATGTCCACCAGTGTAGATACTACCAGAAGCCCGACTCGACGACGGAGCGAAAACAGACGCACACATGCATATAGACGCGTACGTATGATGATGTCGGCAGAATTTCGTATTGGCATTCGACCGACTTCATCCGAGATCGTCGTCACAGTTCTTATACTGTGTCGTCGTGAACGTACGCGTCTATGTGTGAGTGCGCCTGTTTTCGCTAGTTATGCGGAGTAATCCTTCAGTAAGTGGTTATTTTGTGGTACGACTATGTTACCTTCGACCACCTGCATGTCGCTTATGTCTATGGCACAACGGATTACCTTCCACTGAACTTGGTAAACTCCTTAACACGCCCTTAACTAAGGAATTATTCAGCGTGTTTTGTTCCATCATTAAAAAAGTTAAAGTAACAGAGCCCGGTATTGCATCTTGCTTGACTTGGAACTTTTAATGAAACTTGATGTCGAATTCTTTGAAGATGAGGTAGAGTTCAAAACTTTTGCTTGAGCTGGGTTGTCTTACATATTCAAAAAGTTTTGTTAAGTGTAGGTAGTAAACAAAAAAATGGATACCATCAATGCAGATGTAAAACCAAGTTTACATTATGGCTATTTAGTAGTTGAGTAATAGCGTATCTATTTATTCAACTAGTCTTCTTTTATCGCTTTTAATTTTTAACCATCTACATTCCCAGTTGCAATTTTTAGTACCATCTTGCAATCATTTATATTTGGCTTGCACATAAAATGTAATAATAATAAAGGCGTAGAGATGTGACGACCCCATCGCCCTCTGTAATGTGCAATCAGTCACCGCAGGGCGGCTTGTGGCGAGCCGATGGTGAGTGGCGACACCACGGACCCTACCTCCAGGGGACACTATCACACATGCGCTTACACACACATATACACACAGCAACATACCCCCTGCCTCTGCGCTTGCCTTAACCAGCTGGCCAGAGTGGAAATGCTAGAGCTGAAACTATGCTCCAGGTTGAAAGTGTAAACTGTCATAACGCCGGGGGCACTTGACTGTATAAGGATCTTGCGCCCCGCAGACTCACCTCTCGATAACCTTAGCTGCTTACATAGTGTTGCCCCCTAGCCAGCCCATGGTGGCTAAATAGCCCACAACGGCTATCCTGCTCGATAGTTATAAAGCAGCAAGTCACCATCTGCCATATTTAAATTTGTGTCCCATCCTCATAGCCCACTCCAAGTCGCTTCCTTCCTGACAATAGTTTGGCAACTGTAGGGGACTGTCCGTTAGTGTATCTCAATGATACATTGAGGGAGAGGCCTCCATGGATACAGCCATCTCACATTTAGATTAAATGGTACCAAAAGCCTCTTCAATGTTGGCTTCGGCCCCATGAATGCCTTTCAAACATAAACAATACAAGGCTGTATTCGTCTATGCTTTCAAATGACCAAGTCCCTATGAGCCTGTGACTGAAAAGTGTACAAAATTCAAAAATCAAATTCAAATATCAACCGCTCGAACCCATACCGGAGACGCGGCCAGGGACCAGCCCCCCTATTCTGTATCTTTAGTTGCCAACTGCACGAGGTGCCTATCATCAAAAACATAGCTAAAAACTGAAATTTCAAAATTGCCTTTAGTAGGTATTGAACTATTAACAATCTGTGTCGTCACTTCAAGTGCGAAAATATCCTTAGGACATCGGAATTCGATAGTATATCTTTGTTTTTGATGATAGACACCCAGTCCAGAAGGCAACTAGAGATACACAATAGGCCCGCTGAGGGCCTATGATGTATCTTTAGTTGCCATCTGGACTGGGTGTCTATCATCAAAAACATAAATACTCGTATACTATCGAATTCCGATTGTCTAAGGATGTGTTCCTGTTGTTAAGGTGTTCGCACTTGAAGTGACGAGACAGTTCGTAAATAGTTCAATACCCACTAAAGGCAATTTTGAAAGTTCAGTTTTTAGCTATATTTTTGATGATAGGCACCTAGTACAGTTGGCAACTAAAGATACAGGATAGAGGGGCAGGTTCAATGATCACTAATCGAGCCCCCAGCACGAATCCAGGCGGCCGACCAAATCATACCTACATAATAAAAATATATTCCTATAATACCTAACATTTCAAATAATTTTTTTCTATTCGCCTGATGACGACCCCATTGAGGGGTCGAAATATAGCACCTAAAACCATTTCATTAATTAAGTGTTAATATTTATTTAAAATTCAATATACAAAAAATAAAAAACCCTTAAATGGAATTTTATATAAAAAATATTTTATTAACCTAACGTTAATGGTATTTTTCAACCTTCCCACTCGACTCCCTACTCTACCCGTGTAAACTAAGCATTAGCTGTTAATGATGTATGTAGTTATTTTCTATGTTTATAATGAAAGTATTCCCGAAGGGCCAATCGCTGAGTTTAATTATTAAGAGATGTGGAATACGTAAACGTACGTTTTTTTTAAAGATGAAACGGATAGTGATTTGGCCGGATACCGGATACTGGATACCGGATATCCGGCGAAGCACTAGGCCGGATAGCCAGATATCTGGCGGCCGAATATCCGGCTCAAGATATGCGTTTCGCACTAATTGAGCAAGTCTAAATATTACGCACCGGTGCGTGCGGGTGCAACTGGGCGAGATTATTTGTGAATTTTTTAAATCACAATCACAATCATACAAATAAATGCATATCTGCAAACGCGAAACAATTTCCGATCCTAACGAAATTTATAAATATGTATCTTTTGTCTCCTTGCAGCGGTGTATACTGTATATATTGGCACCTGGAATACAGATCTTTCGGTTTAGCTCAGGTGCCAAGGTATTATTGTATAGTTTTTCCTTAAAAATAAAAATGTGTATTTATTTATGTATAGCTATAAGTTTTTTCCTGTTGTAAATAAACAATATTATTATTATTATATTATTATTATTATATAAATGGACAGGTATATTTTAATGAAACCACGTAATCTACTGTTCATACTGAAAACATTTCCCAAAGTAACATATTGAAAAAATAAATTGAACCTGCCCGCCAAGTGCCCTTTCAAAATACCCAGTAGGTTTTCAAAATGAGTAAGGAAACATGAAAATATTTTTTCATTTCTCCAAGTATGTTTCTTTGGAAAAGTTGTTCAGTATAATAAAGAAATTATTAATTATGTTAAATTTATCATGTTGAAATTATGTTAATAAAGAAATTTTTATTTGTATTTTTATGATTCTTAGACCATGTGTTTTTATTAAAAGATACCTGTTGGGTTACATCCGGTTTATTGTGAGAGCAAAAGAAGCTGGTGTAAGAAAAGCACAAACATTTATTCCCAACAATTGCTGTAAAGCTTATCTTTATAATTTAGATTATTCAATCATTGATACAATCAATTTATTTTGTGATTTACACGACTTTTTGTATGCTGAGTTAAGTATCCGGTATTCGGCCGGATAACGGATACCAAAAATATGGCCGGATAGGCCGGATACCGGATAGTAACCGGATATCCGCTTCATCTCTAGTTTTTTTTATTTAATTGCATACTTGTATAATTTTTTATACATGTAATTAAGATGACATTAATTATGCCTATAGCCAAATTACTTCGGTTTAGTTACCAAGTGTTTAGCTGGTGAAAACTGCGACGGTACAGTGTAACCTGTTGGAGACTGTACCAGATAAGTAAAAATGTATTTTAGCTGATAGACGCACCCAGAATGCTAATTTGCTTTATTTCAGTCACGCCATGCCGATGCGGGTGCGCCATGGAAATCGCGTGACGATTAGACAAAAAGTGCTTTTTCTAATTTTATAGATGCTTTTTAATCTTTTTTAAAGTAGGGTGGAAAATAAAGGAAAGAGTCGGTACAAACCAGTGGCGTGCATAGAACTTTTTCCCGGAAAAGCAATCACAAGGTCAAGTTTGACAATAAAAAAAAATATGAAAAAATTTAAATAACACTTTGAAAAAAAAAAACTTTTTATGACGCCAGGGTAGACACTAACACTGATTCGGCGCAACACAACTTGACTTAATTGACAGGACTAAACTTAATTTAAGTGTTCTGTCCTTTTCTTTCTGTATCGAAAAGACAAAGACGGGACGCTCAAAATAAGGTTAGTTTTGTCAGTTGTGTTGCGCCGAATCGACACCAGTGTCTACCCTAGAGTGAACATTTTCATATCAACTTTTTTTTTTCAATGTGTTTATTAAATTTATTCATATTTTTTTTTTATTGTCAAACTTGAACTTCTGGTTGCTTTTCCGGAAAAAAGTTCTATGCACACCACCGGTACAAACGCACTAAGTAATATCACAATTTTACTCTGTGATAGGTGAAGGTGTCTCGAAAACAGTGGCGTGCACAGAACTTTTTGCTGGAAAAGCAAGCAATTGGTCAAAATAACAATAAAAAAAATATGAAAAAATTTAAATATCACTTTGAAAAACAAAAGTTTGTATAGAAAATTTTCACTCTTGGGTTAGACATTGTCTACCCTGGCGTCATACAATTTTGTTTTTCAAATTGATATTTAAATTTTTTCATATTTTTTTATTGTTGTTCTTGACCAATTGCTTGCTTTTCCAGCAAAAAGTTCTGTGCACGCCACTGCTCGAAAATATTGCTTTTTTGGTCTGTCTTGTTTTTTGGGTCCGCACAGAAATGAAACAAGGGGACCTCGTGCTATACCTAACACCAGTTATAGCACACGTTATGAACACACGTTAATTCCATCTGTCTTTCACATCCTCTTTTCTTCAAAAGGAATACAATAATGTATGTATTTATGGTGAGAATAGGGACAGCTGAAATTCAGCGCTGTGCTGATGTACGCACTCACAGCATTTGCTAGCCTAAGCATGAAAACATCTCCGTATCGTTGCGTTTCAAACTACACCAAAATCGTATGGAATCTGTGACACCGCTCCAAGCGGACAGTAGCGGAACTAAGAGCTACGTATGGCAACCTAAGTTTAGTTTCAAACGCAACTATACGGAGATGTTTTCATGCTTAGGCTATGTCCTCTTACTCTCCTCCGAATAACTTTCCAATATTTACCCGACTTTTATTCGGACTAGTCCATAATGTTAGCTCAGTAGCCTAAGCATGAAAACATCTCCGTATCGCTGCGTTTGAAACTAAACTTAGATTACCATACGTAGCTGTTAGTTCCGCTACTGTCCGCTTGGAGCGGTTTCACAGATTCCTTACGATTTTGATGTAGTTTGAAACACAACTATACGGAGATGTTTTCATGCTTAGGCTGCAGGGGATTACGTCTAAAAATATTTTCTCTATTTCAAGGTCAATGTGTGAGGGTGCAAAAAATTTATATTATTGCACTCCAGACAGAGTACCTTTTGAAAGGGTGTAACTTTAATTTTCGTAAAATAATCTTATGATTTTTTTTTGCGTATATTTTGATTAATAAAAAAAAATGTAAATACCTATGAAAAAAAAAACACACACATACACAATTTACATACATACAGTAGGTTCTTAAAGTTAGTATGGAGACTTTTTTAATTTGCGCGCGCAGGTATGTTTCGTAGGAAAACATGTTCAGTCAGTATGATCAGTAGTATCCAAGGTAAAATTTAATCAACCGCCCGAATTCATAATGTAGGCCCGGCTAGTGGTTAGTGAGTTTCAATGATTTTCAATTCTCAATTCAATTCCTTTTTTCGAAAACAGAAAAAAAATGTTTTTGTTCCCATACGAATACTAGTTCAAATACAATTGCTAGTATAGACAGAACGGGAGATTTTTTTTTTTCGAAATTCTCCTGTATTAAACACACCGAGGCTCCAGTAACCATAATAATATCATTATTTTTTTGCTTGAACGTTTAATTTCGACCATAGCGACTGGGTATTTCTAGAAAGGAAAGCCCATATATTTTTATGGTACCTCTACAATGTTCTTTAGGCCGATTTTTGCGTACCTTAACAGCGTTGTTATTCCTGCCATTTCCTTTTATCGAGCGAGCCATGTTGAAATGCGTTTATGGTGTCAAGTTTACATTCCTTTGTAAACAATAGCTGCAGTCTTGTTTTGTTTGTCTACACATTATTATTTACACATACATATGAATAAATACTAACTAATGCAAGATGATGAAGTAAAGGAATCTAAACAATACATATAAGTCAATTCGGCGAAGACCGTAAAGAAAAACAACGGTTTCTGAAGGAACTACAAAGATCGCAATACAATCTACGAAATAATAAAATTGTTCTAGTTCTATAATAAACTGACTCAGATGGCTGTGTGTAGCAAAAAACAGAAAAAGCGGCCTTTTGTGGCGATATGTACATTTCTTTGTGCGAAATTAGGCATTTTGAACCTTATTTATAAAAATTGAGTAGAAATTCATACTCATACACAATGTTTATATATTTTGCGTAAAATGTCTATGTGTAGATAAAATTCGCAATTAGACGGTCTTATCTGACATGGGGGCTAAGTCCGTCTATTGAGTTGTTTTTTCAAAACCAGTGTTTATTCCACAAACTGGGCTCTTAGGTAAATTTGACTCGTTTATTTCGCAGTCAACTAAATGTATTATGTGTCACTATGGTAAATAATTCCACTTGCAGTGACTGTTATTATGGACCAACTTAACTTGACACTTACAATCTAGTAACCTCTATTAAGGATCTAATTAAGTTGGTCTTTGATAACTCCCTAAATAATTAAATATTTATATAGAAATATAGACCACGAGACATGCAAAAGGTAAAAATTGATCGCGGTAGACCCGATTATATATATTATAATGAAATATTTGTAATTTTCTGATTTTTTCCCATGTGTGTGCTATAACTTGTATACTTGGTAATCGCCAATTCGCTTAGATTAAATTATGTTAAGGTATGTTAATTCGAAAACCATTTCGAGATTTAGGTTTAATAAGCCGTATTTAAGAACTTTTGGTCTGAAAAATCTCAAGATGAGGAATATTTTTACGAAAAAGCTGCAACTTCCATTTGCCTTCGTGTGACGTCACTTGAAAAATTGCTTTGCTATCAAGATGAATTTATAAAAGTTTGCTGCCGACTGATGGATGTCAGATGAGTAGACAGACAGAAACAGACCACTTTTTTATAAGCAATCACACATCACAATCGGTATAATGTCTAAAATTCTCAAGTGACGTCATAAGCGACAATTCTTTAAAAAATAATGGGTAATTTATATTTCAAAATAATGAAAACTGTTTCCTAAAATGTGGTATAATACCTGAAAAAAAAAAAGCTATGGGAATTGCCAGTGTCCGTTTCACAACGACGGTGGACGCCGCGTCGTCATCATAAGAACGACACTCGCCTTGATAATGCTGAAATTGTATCGATAAAACGGTTGGCATATAGTCAACAACAATCACAAGTGATGTTAAAGCCGCATGTAATAATTATTTAATAAAAAGCCTTTTTAAAAACAAGCTTTATTTAAGCAATGGACTAAAAATTAACAGCAGATGCATAGTCACTAAAACCGAATAGTGTATTCAAAATATTTTGCTCAATCAGTTAGGGGATCTAGTCAAAAATTCAGTTGCAAGACATACAAACATACGAGTACAAACACTCAGGTGAAGTTAAATAAAAGCTTGCAATAAAGAGGAATACATAATTAATATTAAGTTGTAACTACCTACTTACCATACTTATATGTTACTTAAGAGGGTTACCATATCAAATAAATCCGCCAATTTGAAGTAATCGTGGGTTTCATTCCTGACCACCATTCAAAGTTAATTAATAATTTAAAAAATGTAATTAAAATTAATCTGAGTGGGCGGATTAAAAACAATACAATTTGTGGAAAAGTAAAAGAGTTTTTGTTATTGTAATGTTCGTTATAATTTCGCACCAAGTGACGACGATCAATGCAGTGACGAAAAGAAAAAAAATCAGATCATCGGACCTTTACTTCTTGAACGTTTGTTTGCCGCCATTTTGAAAACTTCATTTCTAAAAAGTAATTTGGCCTCTACCGGAGGACTTTCTACAACTTTTGTCCCACGTAGAACATCCCACACACGTTTCAGGTTTGTGTGGGTTGCGATATCATATCACCTTGTAACATTGAAAATGTTTCGTATCTATCGTCTATTTCTATCCTTTGAAACCCACAAAATGAAATAGGAGTAAGCTGTAGTTTTTTAAATTGCTATGGCCCCTAGGCTATTGGGTACAGAAAACGAACGATAACTTCAATTTTCCAAAGCAAGGTTTTGCGAATTCATGTGTCTCGTTTGGAAAAATAATTTGGGCAAGGGCGAGTCGGACTCGCGCAAATAGGGTCGCGTACCGTCACACAATATGAGCACGGAACTCTAAACATATTATGATAAATAACAATAATATAGATACCATGCCATAGCAACATCAACGCAACAAAAAGAAGCCGTTAAAATGTAGCGCCTGGCCTGGCTAACAATTTGACACCCTCTGAGCGCGGAACCCTAATAATATCTTAAGCGCTAAATTTTATTGTAATCTTTACGTAATTAGTAATTAACATAATTTTTTTGATTCTCTTCGATAGTCTCGTTTCAGAGATAAGAGAGGGGGGGGAGTATGATACCGTTAAAAAAACGATACTTTTTCCAGATCTTTTTGGTATAAGTTTCAATATATTTTTATTTTTATGAAATAGAAGCCCTTGTGTGAAAATTTTAACTGGCTAGCCCCTGTGACAGACGGACAGACAGACAGACGGACGGACGGACAGCCAGACAGCGGAGGCTTGGTACTCGTTCGGATACGGAACCCTAAAAATAAGGTATTTTGCTGTGCAGTGTATCTTTGACAGCTGATGTTGCAAAACGAAATGTAGCGAAATAGGAAGCTACCGCGATACCACATTGTGGCTGTATACAGGGGATCTAAAAAGGCCGACTTGGGTGAATCATAAAATGATTTGAAAGTAATCAAAAATGATTTGATAGAGTCAGATTTTTTTCACGCGTGCAAAAGAGGCGGCATTAGAACAGAATCATAATTGATTCATGCAAAATGGCCTTTTTAGATCCCCTGTACTGAGTAATAACAAAAATACGTCGTCACGACATGAATCTCCGAGGGGGTGTGAGAGGTGTTTCAGTGAAACATGGGGAGGAGGGTGCAAGGGGGTGAACTTGCAACCCCTGACTTTGTGAAAAATTTCAAAATCTATAAAAGGATTAACAGAAAGAAGTATTAACTAAATTAGAACCAATAAAGAACATCTTTATCAGAGATACCTATCTACACAGGTATAATCAGTGTTGCCCCTCTGATTTTGGTTTTCCCCTAATTGTGAAAATCCCCTAAAGTTGACACTTTTAATTTTTTTCTGCCTAAGCATTTATTTCAAATTTAAATTTAAATTATAAACCAAGTCTTTGCAGTCTTGAAAGGCATCCAGAGATTCAAATTCAAAAGATGCTCATCTGATGAAAAATATCTATAGGTATTGTTTGTTTTCACTCCTATTCTTACTTAATAACCTTAAATATTATAACCTAATAAAAAAAGTTACAATAGTTTAATTTTCAACAGTTTGAATCTGCTAAAATTTGAAAACAAACATCTAAGAGATCATTATTTTAATTGCCTTGTTTCTCGTTTTTCTCGTCTTCTGTAATATTTATTTTCGATTAATTCCCTTATACGGGTGTAATGATGACCTGCTCAGAAAATGAAACCACATGTAGGGAATACCTCTACAAAGCCATAAAAAAAACAATTTCGAGAAAATATTTCTGTTTAGAGAAATTTGTTTTCTCGAACAAAATAAATCGTGTTCCAAGTGTGCACCTTCCCTTCCAGTATTACTACATGTCAGTAACCTGCACGAAGCGGCAACAACGCATTTTTTAAGCCTGTTAAAAAAACGTGGTTAGTACGTTGCACTTGTGAGCGAAACTAAATTAATTATTAATTTGTAGATGTATTAATAGGAATGTCGAAATGAAATTTAGTACAAAGAACCCTCATAACATCCCCTATACGTGGTTTCATTTTCTGAGCAGGTCATCATTACACGGGTATATGTAAACTTTGAATTGAACATCAAGCTTGACATTTTTAGAGTCAAACCTACGCAAATATAAAATGATAAAAGTGGTAGTTGCTATGGATGGGTTTTCTAATTTTATTGTACTTTGTAAAACGTAAAAATGACAAGCAATATGTAAAAGGTCAACTTCATTTCCAGTAATTTAATCTACTGGATCTGAGTCTTCTGTTATCCTTTAATCTTTGTTCGAGTTAAATGTATTCAGCGAGACACCGAAATTTTCTTAAATTCAATTCAATTCAATTCAATTTATTTTCATTTAAGTGGTTAGTATTACAAAGAGGAAAAAAAATTAACTTAAGGTTAGTACAATACAGAAAAGAGCGTCAGTTTATATAAACACATCTTTGTAAAAACTAACAGTAAACACAATATAGATATGAATTATGTCGGCTCCCAGACTAGAGTTCTCCGTTGCATGGGATGCCTTTTGTTATTTTCGCCACAAGGCGCCCAGTGCTTGAAGCTAAATGTATATACAATACAAAATGTTCAATTTATTTTAGTTACATTTATACAAACAAATACACAAGAAAAAAAAAATTGTAATCAAAAGTATTTTAACAAACTTAAGTAAAGATACTTACATAAATAATAATAATACTATAAATAAAAATATATAATAATAAAAAAATAATACTTATATAAATAAATATTAAAATTTATATATTATAAAAAAATAAGTAAACAAAGCTGTATGCATGTGCAATAAATTAAAACAATGTAAAATGATGGATACTTATATGAATAGTATAAAGCTATGATATAACACATAATAGACTTTCAATGTCATCATATGAATGTAATAAAAGCCAAGAATGAAGCTTTTCTAACAGTTTCTTTTTTAACTTTGTATGATCTGTAAGAGACAATTGCTTACTAATTTGATTATATTAATTATATTTGATTATATAATTGAAATTACTTCGAATATTGCATTATATAGGTACAATAAAGGCTGAAGCGAAGGGAAGCCAAAGTGCTCTTGAAGATTTATGAGCTGTTTAGTAACTAATGCAACTGGACCGAGTATAGTCAAAAAATTCCCGTTGGTAACAAGTAAAAAAAAATTCGAAATCATGAAATGAAAAAAAAATGAAAAATGTATTTATTGCGAAAAAAAGCTTAAAAATAGAAATATTAGTTGCTGGAACATCCTATTAAGTATTTAAACAATACCTGTGCCAGGATGCCCCGCACCTCCATTTGTATCATTATAATATATGTACTACCTAGTTACTTATTACAATTTTACAAAGTAAACGACGAAGAAGGTAAATAGTAATTCTAACTTAATAATATATTATTTTGTAAGCTAAGTGAATGTGTTAGTGCGTGGAAATTGGATAAGGGGAGTAGTGTGTGTGAGATTGTGGTTTTGAAAGTCGCTCTCTAGCCCTACGAATAATGTCTTGGGATCAGTATTATAATAATCTAGGGAGCGGCTGCCAATGTTTGTATGATTGGAAGAATAAGTTGTTATTTGTGTCAGGGTGTGTTAGGGTGTGTGTGTGGGGGGGGGGGGGGGGGGGATTTGTAAAATTTATTTTATTTATTTAGTGACCTGCATTAGTGCCTCAACTTCACTATAATCATGGAATCCTATTTAATTTATTTGAACGGTCCTGTGTCAATGAGCCGTCTACTATTATCTCAGAATAGACTATTATACTTTCAGAAAAAAAACCGAACAAGTGCGAGTCAGACTCGCGTACCTAGGGTTCCGTATTGTGGATGATAAATTTAATTTTGTCATTTTTTTCATGAATTTCTCAACCGCTTTATTTTTCCTGTAATCTTTACGTAAACACCATGATTTTTTTCATATTTTTCGGTCCATTAGTTTTGGAGATTTTTTTACGGTTTTTATGGTTTTTCAAGGATATCTCGATTTTCTCGAGGGGCGAGTTCGGTACAAAGGCAGTGCCAAGATTGTCGGCTTTGCTAAAAAAAGAATTGAGATCAAATTGGGTGCCAAGTTCATTAAGTCATAACTGCGGCAATATACGTTTTTTACTTGTTTTACAATGAAGTTTGTTAGGATCCTTTCTATTGAATATGTGGAACTGGGCAAATTTTCACAGCTATAGTTTAAACGGTTACATCATACATGCAAATAATTGACTATGAAAACTTGTCAAATGCTACCTTTTTAAATAGAAAGGACCCTAACATACTTTCTTTTTAAACAAGTAAAAAAGGTTGTATATTGCCGCAGTTAGAACTTGGCGCCCAATATGATCTCAATTATTTTTTTAGCGATGCCGAAAATCCTGCTCTGCCTTTGTACCGAACTCGGCCCCTTTTTCACATTTATGTTTTTGGTGGGATATCATTGATTTTTGTAAAAACAGCGATAGAGCTCACCATCACGTTGGGACGTAATAATCGTCGGTGAAACGCGGGTGTACCAAGTGTGGAATGTGACTTTCATTTCACACTTCACACTCGGAACGCCTCTGACACCCCGTCGGAGATTCATGTTGTGACGTTTTTTTTTTACCATTTCTTATTATTAATAATTAGGTTAGATACCTACCTAAAACAATTATGGAAAGTTTCAGCCCAATCAGTTTAGTAGTAGGTATGTATACCTTAATCTAATTATATTAATAAGGTTTTTCTATTCACTATTTCTTATTTAAAAAAAAAAAAAAAAAAAAATACAATCGAATTGAGGACCGCCTCCTTTTTTGAAGTCGGTTAAAAATTAGGTCCAATGAAACATTTGTGCAAAGTTTCAATCTGATCCGTTCAGTAGTGGATCCGATTGATGGCGGTCAGACATTATATTAAGACCAACTTAACTTGGCACGTATAATCTATTAAACTCCTTAAATCCAAGTTTTTTTATTGTCAAACTTGCCCGTCTGATTACTTTTCCGGAAAAAAGTTCTATACACGCCACTGATCATCCAAGCGTCTAATTTATATATTATATATATAGTTATAATAACTTTAATGATAAATTAAATTTCTAAAGTAAATTTCTGAATCTTTCCTTTGTGCACGCTCAATGATCTACCTTTGTGCCTAATGTTGAATTTCTAAGTTTGCTTGAAGTGATTTAGGTTTTATATGAGTCCGTGATAAAGGTAGCTATTTTTGGATGTGAAAATCTCAAGCTCTATTAAAGTTTCATTCATGAAATTTTGGATTTTAGGTACTTTCGAGGACGTTAACATGCACGCAGAATTTCAACTTCGTAGGTCTAATAGGAAATTACTTATGCGGGGTTGAAAGTAGCTCGAAATGGTTCGTGAAATATAACACACGGGTGTTGCGCCCGGCCTTTTCTTTTTAGAACTCGGCGAGCAGATATCGCGACGCGACCAACTCAGCTGTGGGTTCGGGCAAAGGTCATGCTGTTTTGTTTCATTTCGCTATAATATGCACGCTCCATGAAACTTGTGAAGGCAATACAATCGTGCCGATTGTGAAAACTGAAAACTTGTTTCAGGAGAAACATGATTTTGGCAAGATTGTGGACGTTTTCAAACATATTTTTGTTTCTTATTAATCTAGATAACATTTTCGATGTTTGACTCATATTCATTTTATGTTTTTATCTAAAACAATAAAAGCACATCCGGCTACACATTTGGTAAAAAAAAACATTTACATTGTTTAAAAAAACACTTGTAATTATCTACATATACAGTAAACTTTATTATGCCCGACCGGTTTCACTGTAATGCATTTTCTAGGGACTTTTACAAATCCTAACTAACAAAGATAATAATTTTATACTACAGCCATGTCTAAAAATGTCGTGCAATAAATGATTAATTATTTAATTTAATTATTAATTTAAATTAATATTAATTATTTAAATGATTAATTATTTATTGATAAATTATTTATTGATAAATTATTTTATTTAATTATTAATTTAAATTAATATTAATTATTTAAATGATTATTTATTTATTGCACGTCATTTTTAGACATGGCTGTAGTATAAATTATTATCTTTGTTAGTTAGGATTTGTAAAAGTCCCTAGAAAATGCATTACAGTGAAACCGGTCGGGCATAATAAAGTTTACTGTATATGTGGATAAGTACAAGTGTTTTTTTAAACAATGTTTTATAAATCCCACCAAGTGCCAACAATCACTAGCATTTACTATGAAAAAATGTTAAATTTACATATTTTAGGGGTTTGTTGTTAATATATTAACTATAAACTTTCACGATTTTTAGATCCACTCAAACATAGATCTAGATAATGTCAATGAACTCAGCCTAAAATAATAGGTCTTTACCTATGAAATTGCTGAAATTTTCTTACAGATTCATGAGTTCATAATTCCTGTAATTCAATAGCTATTTCAATAATTTGTTTTTGTTTGAAAGTCGATCTCAAGGTTTTACATTTACGTATTAAATTTTGTTTTTACTTTTAGTTTGATTATAAAATTAAATCTAAAAAACAGTTCGTCCTAAATGCCATCCATTTGCATGATAAGATTCGCAACTAATTTTTACAGTTAACACTTTTCAAGAATTAAATTAATGTTGCTGTTAGCTTAATGTTGTCTCATCTCATTCATACACAAAATAAACTACATAATTTGAATGTGTCATTCTTGAAAAAAATGCAAAAATGTTAGTACTGAAAATTGAGTTTCAAATTCTCTATAGAAAACGCCAATTTCATATGTAAAGACCTAATATTATAATTAACATTCCATATACATCTCGCAATTTTGTGATAGCGTTTGTATGGAGGTTTCCGCTTGTGGCGCCGCGCCTCTTAAATGTTTATATAAGTACCTACTAGTACCTAGTATTTCAATGAGCACATTGACACAGAAAATTACATGTACTATCGAAGAAAAACCTGCTGGCCCATTTTTCGCCTGTATTGCAATGGTGCTAAAAGCGAAAAGTGGGTCTGCGGCAGTTTCTTAGATAGTACCTATGAGCTTTTGCAATTAGTTGTCGCTTGGTCATGAAATCAAACTGATCAAAAGCTGGTTTATGTTTCCTTAGTTTCACAACATCAAAAGCTTATTTACTTGCTTGAAAAGCTCGATAGCCACCAAGCGTCTTACAGACAGTCAGCCAGCTCAGTCGTATTGATAAAGCTCAAAGACTCGATATGACCTTCAATCCTGCGTTTTAGATAAGGACCCGTTTATAAATAAGTAAATGAACTTTTTTTTGACATCTCGTCATCATGGTGGAGAGAAAATAAGGGTAGGTGCAGATGTACGTTTAGTCAATTTGAGAAATGTTTAGGTAAGTATATAAGGTGACTTTTTGATCATCGTCCAAATTCATACTGGTGGCTTGGTAAGTGATCAGTATCGTGGATCAATAACAATTTTGGTGAAATTCGTAAAATGAAATTTCGACTGGAACTGGAAGTGAATTTCTATGGGAAGCCGAAATTTCATTTTAGGATTTTCACAAAAATTGTTATTGATCCAAGATACTGATCACTTATCAAGCCTCCAGTATGAATTTGGACGATAATCAAAAAGTCACCTTGTATATTATATTAAATTAAGTCATCAACGTCTTTTTTTTCATTTTAATTATTTATTAGGGTTGAAATATACAATAAATTAGAGTAACTTCTAAAAACTTAAATAAATACTTAAATAAATTTATAAGTAAAATAAAAATAACATGCAAATCTTTTAAACGTCTTTTATTTCCATTGTAAATATTCTTTAAAAATTAAAGGTAGTAAAATAATAACCATAGATATCATGATACCTACTATTGTTATACATATCAGTGAATATAACATAAGTAAGATAGTTCTTTGTTTACGAAATTAGACTTATAAAAAAGAAAACAGTTTTTTTTCTCATACGAGCTGTTGTGGTTTGGACTTGGGTCAATCACGTCACAAAGTAAGATAGCGTTACTAAGGTAAAAATTTACTGTCACCCGTTCCAGAACCACCCGCCCGAATGAAAAGTTCATATACCTTGTCAGAAATTGAAAAATTCACTTTGACAGTTTAAATTTTACATTTACCCAGGCATTTAGGACCGTTTCACCTAATGCTTTGAGCGCCATCTGTTATCGAGTAGCAGAACTAAACATACGCTTAACCTCTCACTACTTTTCGGTCTCCGACTACAATGTTATCAAATGATTTCCATATTGTTTCCTATACCCGAAAATAAAGTAAACTGTATATTTATTATTTTATTGAAAAATATATTTTCAGCGACAAACGAGGCTTTTTCAATGAAGTAAAGATGGCGTTACAAGTATTTTCACCATGGCTTTACTAGGTGGACTTTCGTACCTAATGATACTTACTTGTAACGATAGATGGCACTTCATGTCTTAAAAATTGAATGTGCATTTTCATTTATAGTGAAACTTTTTTTAATAAAGTAGAGATATAAGGTTAAATGCCTTTTTTACCTAGGGAGCAAAAACTTAATGAAAATAATTCAGCTAAAAAAAAACAGAAAAGTACACAATAACACTTTTCAAAACAAATGGGCAAAAATAATTGTTTCTGCGGGTTGCGCCTTTCTTCTGTGCGATGGCAGGAGCCGCGAACGTTGATAAATCGGAACAAGTTGATACCGTGTCTTTTTATCATGTTTTCTCTCTCGCACATTGTCAACTATAATTACTATTATTATTTCACGCTGTATATCTCTGGCGCGTGCTAGCTACACAGATAGACAGCGTTTTTTATTTGAAAGGGGAGACCTTTGTTAAGATTAACCACTGTGTTAAACTGCGAGATTACCTGTTAATTATAATAAATTTTTTAGCATTATAATAATTTGGTAACTTCATTATAGAATCTAAGTTTCTCTGATCCAATTTACGCTCTTTCTAGTCTAAATAGTTAATGATCAACCAACCAATAACCTTTGGCAAACTACAAAATACCTATTTACAAAAAATATTGTAAGAACAACTTCTTCTGAACTAACTGTGAAAACATCTTTATCTATTAAAAAAACACATTGTTAAAGTCTCATTTAGCACGAAAATTATATCACAACCTATTGTTCATTTGTTCCCAAGGGTGTCACCATTCGCAGCGCCATTTGCCATGATCACATATAGAGCTGTTTGCTTGGCCATAACGAGCCCACGCCCGCGCCCTAGGATGACCTACCCGCTGTTACAATGTCACCGCATCCGTTGACCACCCCTGCCTCCCTCTTCGTACATTCAAACTGGCGAGAGAGGGGACAAGCAACGTATGATACGGATCTACTTTTAACTGAACACATAAGATCACACGGCCACCCTAGTTCCCCCATTTGCAGGTAACCACTGTCCCTCACTTTGCCGATTGGATGGAAATCGTAAAGCTTCACATCTATTGTTCCATAGCCCGAGACCAGTTGGATTCAACGTTTCCTTGGGATAGCAGATCTCTTAACAAAATGGAAGCACAAAAGATATCAATTTATCTCTGTTGTTTATGAAAATCATTTTGAATATATTATGAATTGGAACAAAAGAAAGAAGAGACTAAAAAGATACTTGGAATCCATTAAGCAAAAGTTGACAACAAAAAATAAGACGTATTCTATTAACATGAAGCGAAGAAGGGAATCGGTAGCCACCGTATATAAAAGAACAACTAAATTCCTTTCATCAAATACGGCTAACTTGCTGAAGAAAACAATGCCAAACACGAAAAAGTATCGCTTTCTAGAAAAAGTTTTAGAAGAGGCTGAGCAAAATGGACGTATTTATTTAAATAAACAGTTTGAAGATAACGAGGAAGATGAAACTGACGATCTTGGAGAAAATGATCTTGACTATTATTTAGGGATTAGAAAGAAAGAAACTTACTGGAGAGACCTTGAAGGAGAAGAGCAAATAAGAAAAGATTACTACATTAACCATTGTGGAATATCCGAAGAGGAATATGATGAATGCTATAAGAAGTCAACCTTTAAGAAACTATCGTACGCAGTACCACCAAGACTAAAACAAGTGCCTTTTAAAATTCATAAAAAGAGAGGTCGTAAAAACAGTAACTTTAAAAAAGAAAATACCAATTTTTGGGGTGAAAAGACTGGAATACTAAAAATGTTCTTGTCAAATAGGAAAGACAGTGAATATTCTTCTTCCTCAGACAGTTATAGCGAATGTGAACCAACACTGAACCAAAATACCGATGATTGCGATTACCTATCAAATGACCTAGAGCGATTCAATCTGAAGGCTTCAAATAATGATTTAGATTTAGGGTCATGCGAGGTCGGTCTATTGATGAGATGGTACTTGACTCACATAACTCATTGTTCTAAAATACTTTTTTTTGTCCACAGGGAGTGCGGATAAAGGAAGTCTCTGAGGGCAGACCTTGTGATAACTGCCCGGAGCTATGTCCTGGATTCATACCACATGCATGGAGGTAAGTCATCCGTAGAACGTTTTCAGAGTTACCTATAATTGAGTAATTTCATCGATAAATAGGTCAAATTGTCGTTACCTTCAAATGTCACATAGGAAGTAATACATTTGTTCAACGACTAAAGGATACAGTCATTCCGTGACCTAGACACATAGAGTTATAGCAGGTAAGACAAGGAAAACATTGAGATGTCTACAATTCTGCATACAAATCGATCACCTGATCCGATACAGTTTGTTTGTACCTCTTGCTCATTCTCAGAGTTATCTAATCTGTCTCGATTTTTTTATATGAGATTGACTGTAATCACAAAACAACAGTGATATTTCTTACTTACTCGGAGCTGTTGTTGTTTATGTCACAGGTAAAATTATATAGAATTGACTTTTGTCAATCGTCTCAATTTCATACTTTATCACGGCTCGATTTCAGTAAAATTATAATTTCACTGAACACAATCAGTAACATTAAAATTGGAGCGTTAGAGCCATAGAGTTAGGAACAAAAAGACGGGTTTCTAATAGTATCTTGACGACGACGATTTTCAACAAAAAGTCAAAAATAGATGCGACTACGAGCAAAGCGAGGTTTCTGGTGATCATAAATTCGGGAGCCGTGCGAAGCAAGGCGATCCCTGTAGTTCTTAAGGCCCCGTACAAAGCTAAATGAACATTTTGTCTCTTAATACCTGAAATACAAAAATTATAATGATATATTATTAATTTATAATAGAGGACATACTTAAGACATTTATAGATCTGAAAAAATTTATTAGCTTCACTCGATAGAAAAAATCGCGAAGACAGCTCTAAAAACGTCTTAGAATCAGTATGACATGTATTTTTAAAGCTATAAATCTCTTAATTCGTGAGAATTTTCTACATACATTGCTTTAAGATATTTAGGGAAGGATTTTTAATTACATTTCCTTATGTAGCCGCAAATTCAAAATAACTTGAGTTTAGCTCAGTCGGTAGTTTATTTAGATGAGGGTAGGTATCGCTCTCTCAATTTTCTTCTCACTAAAAATAAATTTCTTTTAAGAACTACAGTCGTCGCCTCGCTTCGCTCCGCTCGACTCCCGAAATTATGATCACCAGCAAGTCCAGCGACCTAACGCGCTCTTTCTCGCTCATTCGTCGTCGTACTTATTTTTGACTTCTTGTTTAACGTATTGAATATATTTCAATTCTTGTCTGTCTTTTATTAAATTTGTAGTTCAAACAAAAGTGAAATTAAAATCTGATCAATCAGTTATCGTTTTATTTACAATCTAACGTTGATGCTCAATTAGTGAAATTGTCAAAAACTCACTCACTGAATCTGCCCTGTGAAATTATAGTTCAACTAAAGAAGATTGACAAAAGTCCGTGCAATTACGATTTCATAATTTCACAAGTGAGCTTATGATATCTTTGATAATTTTCCTGCAACATATACATATCGTTACGACTTACGACAAACATCGGTCGTTATGTCCGGGTCAAAGATAACTTTATCAGCGTAGCCGTAGTCGTTCATTTGCTTACCCATTTCATCGTTAACCATCAACAAACTCGAACGTTGCAAAATTCAAAACAATAACTACAAAACAAGTGACGGTGTAAGTGCCTGGAGGTCGTCGACGCAAGCGCATGACAAAAACATTTCTGTTGTGCTGCCATATTAATTGAAGCTGTCGAAGTGAACAGTCGCTTGAGAGGCGTCGCTGACCTTCGTGACCCGTGAACGTGTTTATTCAATTATCATGTGCCTGTCCCTCAAGGAGTTGGAGTGGGCAGATGTGTACAAACGTATTATTGGGAGCCAAGCCGAGCCACAGCCAGAAATTCATGAAAAGAAGAAAACTCCTAAATTCCCTTCCCGGGAAAGGAATTACGCGGTGCGAAGGAAAAAGAACAACAACAATAATGTGCGTTCAGTGACTGTCAACTGTGAGTGTTGTGCTCGAGTTTCGGCGCACGCACATACCTCAGCGGCGCAGGAATCGGTGGTGGCAACCAGCGCATGACAATTTGACAATTAACGAGATGAACTAAACGAGCTGCTGTACTCGTTTTTATGAAAATGTTAATGCATGACCTTACTGTATGTTGTAAGTTGTAAAGACTGCTTAGTTTAGAAGATTTGTTGGTTGTTATGTATGTTTTAGTGCGTTGTATTAGTCGAGTATTTATTTATGTATTCTCAAAAAAAGACAGATCATTAATAAATTCTAAGATGTAAAACTTGTGAGTGCTATTCTTGATATAAATTTGACTTTATTTACGTACGTAGTCAAGTACGCATACAATTCTTTTAATGTATTTTTCGGTTAATGAATTGTACAAAAAGCTAATATACCTACTATTGTTACTATATTATTTTTAATTGCAGCCATTTTGTAATTACTTTTTATTTTTAAAACGTAAAGGCGAACAACAATCTTGAGTTATTTATATAACTTGAAATAACTAGCGACGCTCTACAGTACATACATATCGTATGTATGTGGAAATACCTATAGAAGACTAGTCTTTTTATTGATATGCCAATTAACACACACCGTAGTGAGCTTCTGTCGTGATACTTATATTTACTACAATACACTAGACAAAAATAAACCTATAAATTACAATTTCAATAATAGAGACCATCAATAATTTTTTTCTTGATCACTGAGCAGGGAACAATTATTTATGGGTATTTATTGATTTTCATGTTTTAACTTTATCCCTACAAAAGGGAAAAAACGTCTGGAATACCATGACATGAATCCCCTAGCTAGGGTGTATCAGAGGTGTTCTAAAGTGTGAACTGTGAAGTGCAAGTCACAGTCTGATTAGCATCGGTAGGAATAAAATGTATGGAACGTTCTTCCGAGGAGCAAGTTCCGAGCAGACTAGAAGTTTGGCGTGGCAAAAACAACAATATTTGAAATACCACTTCTTTCATGTTACATGAAATATCGTGCGTTTTGCGGGGCAATAAAGACATACATGAAAATTTTGACCCTCTACGGGGCATTAGTTGAATGAAATCGTAGGGCGAAATGAAGATATCCAGCAAAAATATTGCAGGTTTGAATATAAACCATAAAACCAATCCTGTGAAATTGTGAGATGTTTACTGCTAAACATCACACAACATTGTTGTGTACTACTACACAACACATACTACTCTGTGTTTAGGTAGAGAGAGCATACCTTTTATACCATAAATTTTAAACCTACCTGCAAGGAAGGAATATGTAATGTTTGTGTTATTTGTAAAAAATGGGACAAACTGAAAACCAGCGCTGACAGTTGCTTGCAACTAGCAGCATTTGCTGAGTTTGGCCCTTTTTGCCACTTTATTAATATTTTTTTTCTCTGTGCGTGTGTGTTTCTTTTTTGTGGCAAATAAATACTTTTCACTTCACTTCACTTCACTAATAAAGAAATGGATTTCGCTGAAAAACAAACAGTGTAAAGTGACATAGTACATTACCGATAACAACCGGATCTACTCGGCACTTATTGATGTCATCGTGTGTCGTCGTAGGTATCTTGACGAAAACTGCTTTTTCGAGAAAAATCGAATTATAGCGTACACATACTCGTAGTATTACGCGATCATACGAAATTCTTCTCTGTTATAACTAGGGCCTCGCTCTCCGCCGCTTCGCTCGGTTCCCCAATATTTAAATGTAAACCTAACACGCATTTTTTATTTTTTTTTAATGGATGTCATAAATAGTTTTATCTCGCTTTTACATGAAAAAGCGGCTTAGTCCATACTCATCCCGAGTCCGAACTCGCCCGGTTCGTAATCTATAGATATAGGTACTATCTACGTGTAGAAAGCTAGAAGGCGCAAAAGTACTGATGGTAAGAAAAGTGCTAATGATTTTTATTTATTTTTATTCATATACGCGGTATAAAATTAACAGTAGGTAGGTAGGTAGGTACTAATAGTGCTTTTTCAACATCTATACAATAAAATCAACATTAACAAACAACATAGGTATTATACGCTCGTTTAAAAGAATCATTCGTTTATCTAATCGTTGGAAATTTTCTACATCGTAGCACTTTTCCGACAAACTGTATCCTTGAAACTGATAGGCATATAAAAAAGCGGGCGAGTTTGGACTAGGGATGAGTATGGACGAAGCCGAAAAAGCGGAATAATTTCGTATGATCGCGTAATGGGTCGCCCTTTTGCCATTATACGACGACATTTATTTTAAGTTTTTTAGGTTGCCGAGGTATAAACTCCCATTTTTAAGCAAAAGGAATGTAAAAAATTTAGACAAATAGGTATTATATCAATGGATAACAATGACATTCCCAACCGATCAATTTTAAACTGTTTTATTTTTCAATAAATAATACTGTGCAATAACTTCAAAATAACTTACGAAAGATGGCACTTTACTTTGTAGTCGGTTCAGACTATCGGACCCGACTATTGTATGGAAAAGTCTGACGTTGTATTCCCGCCCTAATATCAGTTTTTTAGTCGTGCAGCCTTTTTTGTATTGATATGAATACTGCCATCTGTTGGGGAGTAGCAGAAGCTTTTCGTTCTTATTGATTCGAGATGGCATTACGTTATTTCTGTACTTACTCATAGTAATTACAGTAGATTACCATCGACATATACTACATGTATATACATATATGTACATATGGTATATATGACATATGTCAATGAGATTTACTGTATTTTTGGATTATCTACTGATATAGGGTCGGAACAGGGTCCAAGTCAGGGTCTCATCCGTACAAAAAACCTCGAAAAAGTTGAATTTTTTTGTCGTGATTTGTTTCAGCTTAAAGACGGTAAATTAAATACGTTTTAAAATTAAGTTTTAAATTTCATCAGAATGTTGAGAAACAACAGTTAATAAAAATTTGGGTTCCGTGCCGAATTGTTTTGTTTGTCAGGCGTTCCCATTTTAGCGGTTGGTTTTTTGTCGCTAAGATGTTGCTATGGCATTACGTATTGCTATTATTTACCATAATGTTTTTGGGGCTCCGTACCCATGGTATGGAACCCTTTGTGCGTGAGTAATACTCGCACTTGGTCAAAATTTACTGGGTTTTAAATTTTTAATCGATCGTAAGAGTTTATTTAAAAATATAGATAAAGATTGATGTTACTATTTATCTCATAAACAACTTTGCCGGGGTTCTTTGTCTCGTTTTTGAAAAATATTATAGTAGGTAAGCATATTTAACTATAATTAATGTAGTTTGTAGTGAGTAATATTGCAATTAGCAACTATGTTTAGATATATTAGGCCCCTTGATTTGAACTATTCGGATAATTTTTCGAAGGAATTCATATCTCTTCCGTAGAAGCTTATCTGTACATAGTAAAGTGGTGATTACGCCCACCTTATCTGCTACCTATTAGAGAACAAGGACAATGTCCAAACCTAATTCTGATAATGAGTACTTATTTCATCACCAAACAATGAGAGATAACGCGACCTACATAACATAACCTGTTAGTCTGTCGAGCGTTTATGGATACCTCCACCTAGCAACTTTTTTTACTATCCGTCCAGTAGCGTAAGCATGAAAACATCTCCGTTTCGTTTAATTTCAAACTACGTACGTCAAAATCATATGGAATCTGGGAAACCGCTCCAAGCGGACAGTAGTGGAACTAACAGCTACGTATGGCATCTAAGTTTAGTTTCAAAGTCAACGAAAGGGATATGTTTTCATGCTTAGGCTACGGAACAAAAAGTCCAATTGCAAAAATTTGTGGATATATTAATAATTTGCAATATTCCGCTAAACACTCTTACCATGCTATTCAAAATGCAGACTCAAGCACCGCTCGCCCTCCCGCATAAAACATGCACAAGCAAAGCAAGCAGTACGAGCACAAAATAAAGCAATCTTAAATAACAAGCAAGAAAACTTATCGACAAGTGTTTCGCCTTTAAACGAGGCATCCTCGGGATGTGTAGTCCGCCCGACCGCTCGACAGCAAAAAATGATTTTTTATGATGGACTTCCGCAAAGTAGGTAACGCCTTTTTCAATAAATTTCAATAAATCCAATGGCAAAAGTTTATGAGCTTTTGATAGAGGCGATTATATGTTAGCTCAAATGCCTGTTTGTCTTCGGGTAATACAATTTGTTTTTTTTTTATAAATTTTATACTTGCGATTTTCGGCACATGGTGAAACTTAAAACACATCTTGAGTTAAAAGCACTTGTTCAGTAGTTTCAATTCATTTATGTTTTCTCCCAACCGGTTTCGGATTTTACACCATTTTAAAGGGGAGATGTTAATTAAAATACATTTCATTTACTCCAGGCACTAGCTCTGAGCAACGTCCAAGTCAACTATACAAGTGCTATTAACACAAAAAAAATAGTACATTGTTCACCGAGGGAAGAAAGGGGAATCGCACTTTCTCCCGAGTGATACATAGTGCTTTATACTACACCTGCGAGGAAATAGTATCATTTTACTTTTAATCAAGATACAATAATAGAAACCGACTGACTCGCGTGCGATTGTCACTTTTTTTTTTTTTTTTTTTTCATTTTCCCACTAAGTGGAAAGGCAAAGGGATCTTAGCCCATACAGCCATGTTTGACGTTATAGTTTTTTATGTTTATATGCACTGTTGAGGATCATCTGAAAGGTCTGTCCTGTCTAAGTCACTGTCCTGTCGTTTCCGCTATAATGATAGCCTTGTAACGCAAATACAACAGGGTTAGAAAAAACACACGAAAAGGCACAGCCCGCACTTTTGTTCCATTGAACAACACACTACACAGGTTACGGCGATTTTAATTCACAATATCCTATCACTATTGTTGATCAAAACACCCAAAATGCAATATTTTTTCAATAAAACAAAAAAACGACGCCATCACGTCTTCGCGCCTTTTTTCCAACCTTTTATTTCCTTCTTATTTTTTATTATGTGCAGGAAAAGCAAGTGGCCAGTATCATTTTTCGAGTTTTATGTACGAGTTCGCAAAATAAAACTGGCCACTTGGCCACTTGCTCATTCTTTATGTTATTTAAAAAAAAAAAAAAAAGCACGTTAACAATGGATTTGCATATACTTTTTCTGCCCGCTCAAGCACGTTAACAATGAATTTTCATACACTTTTGCCGCCCGCATATTTGTATGACAGTAATGACGTACTTTCTGCATCGTTTTCAACAAAGAAAGAAGGTACTTTCCGAGCAGGTGTAGTATAAACATATATATGTATATATATACTAATAATCACGCAACGAAACAAAAAATTGGAGGGTTTTTAGCTAATAACATTTTGTAGGCAAAAAAATATTGAATTTAAGTAGACTCTCTATTTATATTAATATTTCTATTTCCTATTCTATGAAAAAAAAAACAAGTTGATCCCTTAACCGTGTTCTTCTGCGGAATGTTTAAAACAAAAAAAAGGGTAATGTTTTTTTAAGACAAAAGTATTTATCTTATTGCATTAGTTATAAGTAGATTCCCTTAATAAAAGATCAACAGATCGTATGCATTTGTTTAATTTAAGGGGAGCCCTTAGTTCTTTCAAAGAACCCTCGGATTCAGGAGTTGTTAATGTTCTAGGGTCAGGTCCACCCTTAACGAAAATTTCCGTCAATGCTGAGTCTGCATGAAAATACAGTCCTTCTGGATTTTATATCAAATGCGTTTTTATAAATTTCCACCTTCTAAGATTTTCCGTATTGTTCCCTTAGTTATACTGCCATTCCACAGCCAGATATGCGTATAAGGGGAGTGTTTAGGGGGTCTAAATACCTCTTAGGTCTGCTTTTAGTGGGAAAGTGAGTACATTTTTATCATAAAAACAAAAAAAAGTAAAATAAAACCCTCATTTATTTTGTTACAACTTGTCTCCCTCTATCTTAGTTCCTCTGCTGCCGAAATAATGTGTTGATATTAAAATTGTCTACATGAACCCCCTACATGAAAGCTACATGCATGCCCGTGCCCACAGTTGTTTTTAAGTTATGTCCCGGAACAGATAGATAGACAGAACTGCTGTAACCAATAAAGTCAAGTCCTCTTAAATTGAGAATTCGGTCATAAAGCATTCGTTTGTGTTTTAGAGTGCATTACAAGCATAGATATTATAGAGGTAATATCACTGATTACAAGACATAAAACTAATCAGAAATACGTTGCTGAAAAAAAAAATCGTCTGAGATTTTTTTCTCTCCGAGAATTTGTTTCTGACTGATATAGGTATTTTAAATTAAACACAAATGATTTTTAAACATTAATTAATTTATATCACTAAAATTAGTGTGAGTGTCCATCATAACGAAATAGATAACACAGCTAAGACTCACTATTATTCATGCGAGAAAAACTCGACGTTTCGGTCAACTTAAGAGTGACCTTCATCAGGCTTCGCGGGGTGCTCCGGCGCGTGCGACACCCTCACGAGGACACGCGCCGGAGCACCTCGCGAAGCCTGATGAAGGTCACTCTTAAGTTGACCGAAACGTCGAGTTTTTCTCGCATAAATAATAGTGAGTCTTAGCTGTGTTATCTATTTCGTTATTCATTAATTTCAAAAGCAATTTTTTGGTTCATGCCGGTAGGATTGAAAATAATTGTACCTAAATGAAATGAAAAATGTTGTCCCCACGGATTTAAAAGTCCCACTGATGGTTTTATAGGTTTCAAAATATATATTTTACTAAGATTTATTTCGTGTTCTACAACGTGTATTTATTTTTAGTAACATAACTTATGTATATGTCGTGCCCAGATCGTAGAATTGAACATTTCATGAAATGGTCCAACATTTCATGAAATGGTCCAACATTTCATGAAATGGTCGCATTTCATGAAATATTACATTGTTTGTTGACTATTTCATGATATGGTTTGACCAAATCAATGAATAGAGATCGTTTGACGATATAATCAAATAAACACAAGACCATTTCATAATCTGGTCAAACATCGTATGATCATATCGTAAAATACTCGTAGTTACATTTATTCACCACTAGCGGCGCTGATGGCGCATTGTTATTGTTTGTGCGATGCATCATGGCGGCGCTACACAATTTTCTTGTTTTAAATGTTGTTAATTATGTAATAACTGAGGAAAAGAGTGTAGTGGAGTGAAATTAAATTCCTAAAACAACTAATTCATTTTATTTAAGCCCAGATGGTTGTGATTATTATTACGTATTATTTATTAAAATAAGTTCCATAAAAATATCTTATTTGCTAAATCCTTATTGATTTTTACTAAGTAGGTATTATTGATTTTGTAACATTCAGGAAAATAAATAACTTGAAATACGTCCTAATTATTTATAAGTTGTTGATTTTGTACTTTATAGAACAATAAACAAGTTCCTAATAACAAGATTTCGAATTTCTAGTATCAACATTTGCATGGACATATTGGACATCCTACATTAACGATATGGTCAAACGTCGCTGACCAAATCGTTAAACGTTGAACATTTAATGATCTGGTCAGTGACACTTGACTATTTCATGAAATGCGATCATTTCATGAAATGGTCAACTATTTCATGAAATGTTCAATTCTATGATCTGGTCACGACATATACACAAAAATAAGCGTCCATACTACGGCTTAGTTAGCGGGTCTACGAAGCGAAAAAACCATGGTGTGTCGTAGCGCTTTCTACGCTGTAGCAGAATGGCGTAGCAATTTAACCTTGTCAATTTGAAATCGCTTTTCACCGATCTACAGCCCGTTGAATAAGGAACCCTAAAAAGTTTCCAACGTTTTCGTCCATTATGCGAAATTGTAACGATAATAGCAATTTATTGTCATAGACAAACATGCAGTTTTTTTTTTAAAGAAGTTCCTTATCGCTTTTACACTAGAGCTCGGCCAAAAAAATGTAAGACTTTACATAAATAAAGGTATGTTTATTTTTACATAAATAGTGAGGTACTACTATTATCACGCATGGTGGCAAAATTTCAGGCCATTCATTTATTTACACGTTGGCAAACTGTCATTAATTTATTTACACTGTCGACAAACTGTCATTAATTTATTTACACTGTAAACAAACTGTCATTAATTTATTTACACTGTCGACAAACTGTCATTAATTTATTTACACTGTAAATAAACTGTCATTATTTTATTTACACTCTTGACAAACTGTTTCAAACACCGCCTCTGTGTTCTAGTTGTTCGAACTTCTCGACCACTAATCCGAAGGTAGCGGGTTCAAATCTCGTAGGCATACATTTGTGTTCGGAGTGGGTTCATATTTGTGCCCGAAATACGGTGGTAGTGCTTACCACCTATCACGCTTGGGACTTAAGGCCTGGTCCATGGTACACAATAATCCTATTGAGTGATTTTGAACTTAATTTTATTGTTAGAAACTCTACATTAGAACGTGCGCTGAGGGCATGCATAATCAGTGAATTTTCAATGTTTATCTGGATATTCTGAAAAATTATTTGATGTAGGAATTTTTTGTCCTGAAAACGGAAAATATACCATGTTCGTGTTATAGCAGAAACTTCAGACAAAACTCAAGCCGCAAAAAAAGTATTTATAACTCAAAAAGGCGTAATTAAAAAAAATGAAATCTATCGAGTGAAATGTGTCTAATTAGGAACCTGGCTTGACAACGAAAAGAAAGGTCTGAAAAAATATGTCTGCGACTTTTACGTTGATAAGGTCAGTAGTAAACTCAGCATATTTAAGCAAAATCCCTTGAAATACCAAAGGCAAGATAAAACGCTGGTATACGAGTGTGGGTTGTGACATTCATTTCACGTCCATACTCGAAAACACAGCTGACACCCTTTTGGGGATTCATGTCGTGACGATTGATTTAATTTTGGAATATAAATATAATTGATTTTAATTAAAGCATAATAAAAAATACGAAAATTAACTGTCATCATCATCGTCATCGTATGGCCTTTGTGTCCTGCATTGTTTTTCTACAAAGCTATAATTCTCGATCCAGCTATAAATATCTAAACGATAACCCTTATTGCAATGAAATAAGAGTTATATTTTTATTTATCGAATCGATGTCGAGTTGATACCAAGTTCATGTTAGTACCCCAGGTTTCATAGCCATGTTTTCGCGTCAGGTGTTAGTTGGTGTAGTTGCTCCAGCCCACCAGAAAACTTTCTGATGGGGCACTCCTTTACGATGTGACGGATAGTCTGTTCTGAGCCTCCACAGTCGCAGCTAGGGTTACCATATGACAGGCGTTTGCCGCATTTGACAGGCATTTTAAGGTTTAGACAGGCGTGCGGCCGGCATTGGTCTGAGACAGGCATTTTTAAATTTGGCGCCCTTCTTAAAGAAAGAACAGTTGAATCAGTAAAAGCAATATTGATTACTCAGGAAAATTACAAAACTGTATCTTGTGAAGATTTTTACGTTTATGTATTAGAAAAGAAAGAACTATTAAAAAAAAATGTTTTAAATTATCAGTAATAAATATCCTTCTTCATTTATCTGTTGGCTTTTACTTATTACCTACAGTGTTTTGCTTTAGACGGGCATTTTTCTGAAAAATCAAGCATTTTAGGTACTTACAATAGACAGGCATCCCTCTATTTACATATGGTAACCATAGACTCGTAGCGAGGTGAGTCAGCGATATCCCATGGTCATAGTTGCACCTTGCCACTCCAGTACGGATTCTGCGGGCCTATTATGTATCTCTAGTTGCCAACTGGACTAGGTGCATATCATGAAAAACATAGATATACTATTGAATTCCGATTATCTAAGGATATGTTCGCACTTGAAGTGAGGACACAATTCGTAAATAGTTCAATACCCACTAAAGGCAATTTTGAAAATTCAGTTTTTATGTATGTTTTTGATGATAAGCACCCAGTCCATTTGGCAACTAAAGATACAGAATAGGGGGGCTGGTCCTCTAAAAAGGCCGTTTTGCGTGAATCACATTATGATTCTGTTCTAATACCGTCTCTTTTGCACGCGTGAAAAAACTCTAACTCTATCCTACTTTCAAATCATTTTATAATTCACCCAATTCGGCCTTTTTAGATCCCCTGTTCAGCGTAGTCCACATCTTACGGTGTTCTCTAAAACCGGGCTGTGTGGCAGAGGGGTCAGGTATGATGCTAGCCTGTGAACATTTTTCTTCTCGCCATTTGTGATTTTCAAACATGTTTGACACTCCCTCGAGCGTTCATGTCGTGACAATATATATTATGTATATTTTGATATTTTGTACAAACGGTCAAAGAAAGCAAAGCTATAACCACAGATATAACCGTTTCTCTATCTAGATATAACTCCTTATAACCCCCGCATGCTCTAGTTCACATAGACGTTTCTTGCCCCATTTAGCGTGGCAATGACTCAGACTTGTTATCACTGCCACTCCATTATCTCGACTCGCTCCCTGAGCTATGTGTGACGTCAGATCTTCTTTTACCTTCCAACCTACGATCGGGCGTGTAGCGTGTAGGGCTGCCAGTTTTTCGGCCATTTTTTTATTATAGGACAATTAAAAAGAAAGAAAAATAGTATCCAGATTTCTATAGCTGTACCCAATAATATCTCTATCTCTAATAGTGGGTATATATTGAGCTTCAAAACGGTCATGTCGAGCAAAATTTATTATCAAGATAATTGTCAGTTTTGTTCTCTAGAAAGAGTTATATAATTTTCTCAATGTGACAAAAATCAAAGTTTTACAGTTTCTACTTGACAGGTCTTAAAATGAATATGACAGTTGCAAAAATTGGTCCGGTTTGAATGGAACTTTTAGTCCGACAGTTTTCGGGTCAGTGATTCGGGGCGCTACCTTTCGGCCGGTCAAAATGGCGCATGCTTCTTCAAAATATAAAACAAACTGGAAGCAGTATATTTTTTTGAAGCAGAAATATAATGTGGATAGTAAGACATTTTGAAAATATAAACCATGGAAATCTCTTGAAATTTGCAAAGTTTTTGCTGCGTAAACGCAAAATTCAATGGTCAATTCTAATCAGTAAAACGTAGATATGGATATATTTTTAGGTTTTTGTAATTCTATCTTCGTCTGGGATCCTAGCCACGATCTGTACTTCTACCTATTTACTGTTTTAGCGGTAATGAAAATTCAGAAGGTTAAAATATATCCAATCAATTGATCCCATAAATTGTAATCGGAAAAGTGAATAACTTTACTGTTTTTCTTATTTAGAAGTTAAAAATTCAAAACATTTTGGTATGTGGCATTTGACGCAAATAGTTCAGTATTAGTGAGGTTTATAAAGTATGAGTTTATTGACAAATTTACACAATTAGTCATGATCTTGTCCTACCGAAGTTAAAACAGCATTTTAAGTTGGTTTTGAGAAGATCATGACTAATTACTGTATATGTTACAGGTAAAACCCATTTATTAGTTCTAACTGAAAGCCTTTGTTACGCCAATAGTTCATTAGTGAAGTTTATATAGCAAGAGTGTGAGATTGTACTCGTATATGCTACAGTAACTAATAAAAACTAGTCTAACTAAAAGCCATTGTTACAACCAACTAGTTTTGACTAGTTAAACCTAGAATTAAAATATAGAGAAACTTGTATTCTAGGTTAAAGTAGTTTTAATCAAAAAAACCTAGTTCTAACTAAATTATAGTATTTCTGTTAGAAGTATTGAGAGTCACCTCGCTCCGCTCCGCTTCACTCGGGTTTTAACTGTAGCATATAAGAGTACAATCTCAAAATCTTGTTATATAAACCTCACTAATACTGAACTATTGGCGTCAAATGCCACATAGCAAAATGTTTTTAAATTTTAAATATCTAAACGAGAAAAACAAAGTTAGGTAGCGTTCCTAAACGCCTGGGAAAATGTAAAATTTAAAATATCGTTGATTTAAACTCTCAAAGTGAATTTTACATTTCTGACACTCGGGTGGTTGTGGAATAGTTAATGGTCAGAAAAAATATGATTTGGGACGAACGATAATGAGCTTGTGGTAGCCCTAGCACAGCACGTGGACAAGGTAGCAGTTATCGGTGTCATAAAGGCAACCGTAAAAACATCCGTCCTTCCGCTGCCAGTTCAAGTTCGACCATATTAGATAAGAAATGAAGGGTAGAGGGCAGTCTATATACTTACTTGACACTTAGGCATTGGTGGAGTGCAGAGGCCGCGGCCGTAGTTTTATTTTGAGACTTTCCTTCAAGTATTATCTGTGCTTCAAGTTATATCTAAGCTGAATTGAGCAATATACAATCATAAAGGTAAAATGAGAGAACCTAGTTGTATTTATTTCTAAGTATTATGTACTAGACCCGTTATCAATATTATCATGCTTGTTTACCTTTACCCGTATGATTTTATAATAGAGTGGTTGTATGTACCCAAAAGTAAAGGCCGAGCAAAACATCGGAGGTAAACAAATGCCGGCAACCCGTTGATGCGCATTTGTCATTTGAACGCGAAGGCGACCCGAGTGCGCGCGTGACGCTCTGCGCTGCGAATTTTTCAAACATCGAACGAGTTTCCGCGCTCTTTTTTATGTTATAAAAGAAAAGTTTGTAACCAGCCAGTGAGTTGCTGTTTCGATTGTGTTCCGAAATAGAGTGATAGTGTTTTTATTATTTTGTTTTCTTTGCAAAGGAAGCGGTGGCGAAATGACCGATAAGCAGCTGATAATACAAGTTTAGTAGCAATCGTGTCTGCAAAAATAGTGGTAATTTGGTGAACTATTATTTATTTTAAAATTTGATTATTTACTTGTTGAGCTTTCATTTGCTCTTTGACGTCTCAGAATACAGAAAATTGTATTTATTTAGCCCCGTTAGCGCAAAGAAAATTATTATTGTTTAGATTTCTTTATTAATTTGCTGTTCGATTTGTTTTCTAGATTTAGATTGGAAACCTAAGTTTTGTGGATTTTTGTCTTTAGTTTCGTGGAAAAATATGGATTTACCACATATTGGCAGACCTCTAAACCCTGATTCGTAACTGGCAGATTCACAATTTGTTTACAAATCACTTAGCACAATATTCTCACGGGTTCAATTACCTTTGCTCAACTAATCAATGACTACGTTACTCTTCTTATCAACTCATCTGGGACACTCAGTTTATCAATTGCAACTCATTAATTGATTGAATATTAATTGCTAGCAATTAGTTATAAATTTGCTTTGCTTGATAGATCAGTGTGATCAGATGCAGTTTTTCTGCCGATATGTTATCTTTGATCAATGTTTTGTGTTTAAAGACGTCAAATATTTTATGTCAGTTATGTATGAAAAAGGATTCCTTATTTCCATATATCATCAGTTTATAGACAATATTTGACGATGGATCCTTGCCCTAAGCAATCCACACCGATGGGCCCTCTATCCACTAGTAAACCAGTATAGGTCTTTAAAAAATTTACGTGTTTATTACAAAGACATCGATCGTTACGTATATTTCTTAGAATATATTATACGAAAGAGATAAGTGGAGTACGTAGCTATTACAATAAAAACCAAGTATACCATTTTTAAAATGCGACATTCAACTTTGACGGACAGCAAATTCGTGAACAATAGTGTGAGACTAATTTTCTTAGCATATCTGCCTGTTTTTTCACGTATATATACAATATTGATAAAGCGTCGAGCCTCTTTTATAGCATCGGCGTCCGTTTTTAGGGTTCCGTAGTCAACAACAAGAAACCCTTATAGTTTCGCCATGTCCGTCTGTCTGTCTGTCAGTCCACGGCTTAGCTTAGAGACTATTAGTACTAGAAAGCTATAATTTGGCATAAGTATACATATTCATTATGTCAATAAAGTGGTACAGTAAAATTTTTAAAAAGATTTTTTTTTTAGGGTACCTCCCCTACACGTCAATTGGGGATGATATTTTTTTTTCGCGTCTTTCCCCTAGTATGGGGTGTCGTTGGATAGGTAATCAAAAAATATTGGGGGTGTGAGAAGACCATTTTTCGATCCAGGGTTTCGTTTGCGAAATATTTAACTTAAAAGTGTTAATTTTTGTTAGAGTCAAGTGTCCCACCCCCTGCTGGCGAAACGGTTGTATTTGGAGACGTGAAAAAAATCATGACAGTAGTATACATAACGAAATTAAAAGGATAACTATCACAGCTAAGTAGGTTTTACAAGTTAACGAGTACAGATCGCGCCAAACTTTTAGTCCTCTCTAAACACGGGGCGATTCGCATCAGCATGAACAAAATGTATGGGCCGTTCTTGGGAAGAGCAACTTCCGAGCGGACTAGAAATTTAGCGCGATCTGTATTGTTATAGATGATGGTACGAAATCCTTCGTGCGCGAGTCCGACTCGCCCTTGGCCGGTTTTTAATACCTTGCTGACTATTTGGAAGATTTGCAAATCATGGGTTCAACGCAACGATATCTCATTACTCAAGCGGGTATTTACTCATCAGCCTTGCCTTTTATGTGCTAGAAAATATGTTTTCGTTGCTGTTTATGGTGCTCCTGAGACGTGATGCTCTTAGCAATTGCTTAATTTGCTTATAGGCTAATCCGGCACTGAACTGATGGTGTAGTATCGGCCTAAGGCCTAAGGTCATTTTTCACTTTTTTGCGAATTGACATCTACACCTACTTAGATATTTATTTTACATATAGTAACGACAAAAGGTGGTAGAGCTGATGCCGGGCTCGACTGTGGAGGTCACAGACTGGTGACGGGCAGCGGCGTCACTGGTGTGAGGGTTCCGGCACCGCGCTCACCAACCCGCCTGCCCAGCGTGTGTGAGTATGGGCAATTCTTCCAGGATGACCGCCGGGAGTGGCAAAGTCCTGGAAAGCAGTGGACGAACTAGGCTGATGGATGGATGGAACGACATTGAATGACAGGAGGTGTTCTCAAGTGTGTACTTCTGAGATGAGTCACAGTCCGCACTTGGTACACCAGCTTTTCACCGACGAATATTACGTGCCAAACGTGATGGGTTCCGAAACAAGCAGACTGAACACAAATTTAGGTGCACCGCTAGAATCGAACCCACGACCTCTGGGTTAGTAACGCTCTACCACTCACACAGGCGACCGACCGTCTAGTAGGTTTTTATTTAACTTGACGTTTAGGATTTACAAAATATTTAAAATATAATAAATTAATACAATTCGCTTAGATTAAATTATGTTAAGGTGTGTTAATCCGAAAACTATTTCGAGATTTAATAAGCCGTATTTTAGAAATGATGATGAATATTTTTACGAAAAGCTGCAACTTCCATTTACCTCCCTGTGACGTCACTTGAGAAATGGCTGCTTATAATGTGTCCTTTGCTATCAAGATTTTATAATAATTTGCTTCCGACTGATTTGACAGCTGGATGACATATGAGTAGACAGACAGAGACAGACCACTTTTTTATAAGCAATCAAACATCCCAATCAGTGTAATGTCTTAAATTCTCAAGTGACGTCATATCGGACAATTCTTTAAAAAAATCAAAAAAAATAAAGGTTAATTTATATACCAAAATAATGAAAACCATGTCCTTAAATGACGTAGATGCGCTGAAAAAAAATGAAAAAATAAATCTTTTTGAAATTAAGCTATTGGAATTCTGCCACTAGGTACTTAATAGTAGTTTATGCTACAAGGGCGCAAAGGAATAAATTACGAGGACGATTTAAAACACGAGCATAGCGAGTGTTTTAAACGTAACCGAGTAATTTATTGCTTTTACGCCCGTGTATCATACTACGTTTTTCAATGCATAGTGTGAGGAAATGAAAACAAATATAATCTTGTGAACTTTAAATTATAATTGGCTCAAAAGGACTATATCCAGAGCCGTTAAACAGTGGAAAAAAAAGTATAACATCTATGGTACACAGGAAAGTCTACAGGTTAGCCAACCATTGTAAATAAATTAAAAAAAATAATAATACTAAAGCCCTAGGGCAAAATAATCGACTTTTTGTTCGGTTTTGATGCATAAAAAGTGGGCATTTACGAGCACATGCATTGAAAAATAATTTACGCAAGTAATTTTTACAAATCAAATACTAGTTGAATGAAATGAATTCAATTGCATTTTCTAAACGTTTATCTTTTATTTCTTCAGATGGGTTGTTTTCAAACAAATTATAAATAAATAATCAGTAAATGGCAAACAAAAATAAATACCAGGGCATTCAAATCACATTATATTAGGTATTCGTCATCACAGTCATCCATCAGTCACCAATAACTTTTTTTTAAAGGTACTCGTAAATAATAAATTATGGTTATTCATAAAAACGGTATCTTTTCCAGTATAGGCACTTTCCCCTTCAGATAAAGTCTAAATTTCGCTGAAAAAAACCATGTGACAACATGGCCGAGTAGGTATGATGTGCTTCAACTCTTGGGACAAAGCAGCTGAGTCACACTTTCTCTGGTGAGTCAAGTGTATGTTTTGGTTTTAGCCGGGGTTAGTGCTCGCTTGTGTTTTGCAAATACCTATAACTGACCGTATTACTTGATTTACAGGCAGGATTGTATCTGAGTTGAATAGAACGGTGCATACGTACTTATAGTACAAATTCAAATTCAAATTCAAATTTATTTGCACCATAATGTTTGGAAGGTCTTAAATAACATTTGTAGTATGAATTATGGACCCTGTCGGGCACAGCAAAGTAACTTGAAGCTAGTAACATAATTATTCTTATTCTAAATAGGTAATTACCTATATAAGTATATATATGGGATATAAAGAAACATATCAATCTTATATTTAAGTAAGTAATCATAAACAAGGCTTTATTGTGCTTAAAATCTAGGTAAATACCATTTGTTTCTTTTATATCTATAAATCTTAATATTCTAGTTATTTAAGTATTCTTCAATTGTGTAGGGACATTTTTGTATTAAATATGTTTTTAGTTTGTTATTATAAGTTGTAAGTTTTGGTTCATTTTTTATATAATTTGGTAGTTTGTTAAATAGTCTTATTGCCATATAATATGGGCTACGGTTAAGCATTTGAATTCTAGATTGCGGTAAATTTAATCGCGACATGGCTGGATTGGAGGCGAGTTAGGGTTGGCCCCGTAGCATAATGTTTTATCGCGCGTGATGCGACTAATCACGGGTGCGAGGAGCGTGACACGATGTTTTTGCGATTAAGGCGCTACGGAAAAAAAATCGACACTTTAAGAACTTGCATATATCTACTTCAGTAAATAATGTATTATTTTGATAAAAATAGTATATTATTTTTGGAAACTTTTTCTAGGGATCTGCGCGATTGGAGAAATTCGGCTCGATAGAAATATTTATTGAAATGAGGCCCTTTTCAAGACCATTTCTCCTGGTTTGACAATATAGAATGACTGGGCTGCAATTATATTTTATTAGATGGGTTTTATCGATATCTAGGACCTGGTTAAACGAAATTTTGATAGCAACTTTAGTACATTTTATATTAATAAAAAAACAACTTTTTGCTACTTTTCCACGAATCCGTCCCTCTCGCACCGAAGGTTTTTTCGCATATGGAGTAACAGGGACGCTAAAACTTTTACATATAGCCTTAAACAGTATGGCACGCTCCTCGCACCTGTGATTCAAAATGTGATTAAAAATTGTGCTACGCAAAAACATCGTGTCGCGCTCCTCTCCTCGCACTTGTGATTCAACTAAGTTGCGTCGCGCGCGACTAAACCTTGTACAGTGCTCCCAAAGTGATAATGCGCATACAAATCTTCGCCACTGTTCGGCAAAGTTCGTATTTCCTTAAACTTTCTACACAATCAATACGGTCACGTGGTACGTCCGGTAGCTAGGCTATAGATTTGTATGCGCATTATTACTTTGGGAGTACTGTACTTACTACGAGTACGTGTGCAAGTCAATGCACTGATTGTGGCCCTTGTTAGATTTTTCTAGTCAATGTTTATAAAGCAACTTCTAATGTTTGCATTTAAACCTCGTGTTGGAACGTAAGATTTCATATATTTTATATTTATACCGTTTTATAGTCCGCAAGCAACCTGGATGAAAGTAATAAATTAAGGGTCGTAATAAAAGCTCCGAAAACTAAATTAAAAATGAGGATGTTTAATTTACGAATGTTACTGCTTTAAATACTAATCCACCGATAACTTCTGTGGTAATAAAAATATACGAAAACTACCGAATGAAATACTGAAAATTCCGAAAACTACTGTCAGCTATTTTAATCGTAGATATCCGAATGAACATTATTTTTTTTGTATGTCATGAATTCTGTTAGAACTAGTGACGTCACCTCGCTCCGCTCCGCTTCGCTCGGCTCCTTATTTTATCTTACATGTGAACCTAACACGCTCCTTCTCGCTTCGCTCGTCGCGTCGTCGCGCCTATTTTTGACTTTTGGTTCTTTAATAAATATATAATATGCCTCTATTAGCTTTTTATTTGCAATTACACATATATAACTTTAAATATAATCAATAAATAAAAGAAAATGTTGAACTTGAAATATATTTCGGCCCTTAGTAGGCCGCCATCAGTCAAGTATAAAAAAAATGAAAAATATACCATAGTAATAAAAACAGGAAAAGAAATGAAAAAAAGACAATAGTTTTCTTAACTAACCTAACCTACTCGTACTTGTTCACAAAATTTTGAAATTTTATGACTTTTGGTTCATAATGTTCTTTCGGAAGTTCAGTAACTTATTCGGAGGTTCATTATTTAAACCAGGGGGTCGTGAGAAATTTTACTTTGCTATGTTTTATACAGTTTTTAAGTAGAATCCTTAAATAAAAGATCAATAAATCGAATTTATTTTTTTCAATATAAGGAGAGTGCGAATCCTCGAAAGTCTGGCGTTGTTCATGCTCTAGGCTCATGTACAGTCTTAAGAGGATAGTCTCTATGTATGGTTATATGTATATACTTCATTGTTACGCTTTTTTTGGCAATAAATCTGTTTTCTTTCTTTCTATTAATGGCTATTTCCGGGTGGTGATAAGTGATAAGGAACCCTTTGTACGTGAGTCTGATTCGTACTTTGCCAAATTATTTAAGGTCACAGTCACAGCTAAGCTGCGATACTGGTTAGTGGTATTATTGCAAAATTCAAAATTCAAATAGTTTATTTTGCAAAGTAAGTATATAAATACACGTTTCACAAGTCAAAATTTCACCTTATAAAAAAAAATATATGTAATAAAATAATAAATGTACATGAACTAGATTAAAGGTTTATTTAATTTATGTAGCAATATATACACGATTAAAATGATAGGTAAAATATATATTATACAAGGTGAAATCCAATCAACCGCCCGAACCCATACCGGAGGCCCGGCCAGGGACCAGGAGCCGTATTTTTGAATCGTTCGTTTTCAATTTACGTGCGAAAGTATATAGTATATACCCGTCTCACGTAGCACATCAGAACTTGTCATTTGCAAGATGAGACAGGTATATATTTTCGCACGTGAATTGAAAAAGAACGATTCAAAAATACGGCTCCTGGTCCTCTAAAAAGGCCGTTTTGCATGAATCACATTATGATTCTGTTCTAATGCCATCTCTTTTGCACGCGTGAAAAAGCTCTGACTCTATCCTACTTTCAAATCATTTTATGATTCACCCAAGTCGGCCTTTTTAGATCCCCAGGAACAAGATAAATGTGAATTGTAGACGATTTTCTTGGATCTTTGATTGACAAGCAGTTACCTCGTTTCAGTTATGACTTCAACCTACGTACCATATTTTCAGGAATTCAAATTGTTCATTCTTTGACGTAAATGGACGTAAGAATGCTTTCGTATTCGTTAGAGTTTTGAAAATAATGTGACGTGATTCACGTTGTTAACTTTGTTGATCAATTCTTGTATGAAAATTGATCGTCCTATATCAGCTCTATCTCCTAAAGTATATGTCAGAATCTAATGCGGTTTTCTTTTTCTAAAACTAGATTAAATTTTATACAAGTAAAAAAAAAGAGAAAGTATTTTTTTTTATATAAGGGAGAAAGTATGAAAGAAAGTTTTGGATAAATATATAGTATATGTATATATATATACATATATATGTCTATTCAAATATTATAATTATAAAAAATATAAAGAAAGAGAAAAATGATTTAAAAAATATGTAATACTTAATATAATATACAGTGGTGGACATATAATTAGAAACAGTACATAAAACTTAGGTAAGCACAGAATGAGCTATGGTTATGACTTTATGAGTATAAAATATATAGATTAAATCACTATTAACTATGCCAGAATATAGCCAATATATCAGAAATAATATATAAGAAATCTGTTCTATCTTTAATTATTAAAAGAGTTTAAATATCATGATAGTTGAATTTTTACGGGCCGCTTGGACAACTAATTAGAAACAGGATCCATGGTTCGTTCCATTTTTGAAATTTAAAAAAGAAACCTCTTTCTACGCTTTTTCTGTAGTTTCGGCGGCAATTAAACGCCAATTCGGAATTACGTGAATAATAAGTTTTGTTAAAAATGGGTAAAAATAAGAGTTGTGACGAGTCAACTAGGCAATTAATTGTTAAATTAAATTTAGATCGAAAGTGGACTTATAGAAGAATTGATAATCATCTAGAATGTTCTGTGAAGAAAGTTTTTAACGCTATTGCTCATTATAAAAGAAACGGAACTACTAAAAGTGTTTTTAGAAAGGCTCGTACAAGGAAATCGTCTCCCCGGGAAGATTTGCAAATAATACGTGTAGCTAAACAAGACCCGTTTAAAGGCTCCAACGAGATTAGAAATGAAGTTTTTTACCTGATGACCCAAGGAATATTTCCTCGAAACTGGTACGCCGTAGATTAGTGGAAGCTAAATTGTTCGGGAGGGTTCTCGAAAGGTACCGCTACTTACCAAGCAACACCGAGATAAGCGATTATTATTTGCAAAGAAAAAAGTGTTATTCTCGGATGAAACAAAAATAAATACGGTGAATTCAGACGGCAAACGCTACGTTAGACGTCCAATAAACCATGCCTTTGATTATAAATACACGAGAAGCATAGTCAAACACGGCGGTGGTAACATTAAAGTATGGGGATGTTTTTCTGGTTGCGGAATTGGACCCGTCCGTAAGATTCAAGGTATAATGGATCAATTTCAATACAAAAACATCTTAGAAGAGACAATGATTCCCTACACCGACGATCATTTGCCTGTGACCTGGATCTTTCAGCATGATAACGACCCAAAACACACAGTGAACAACGTGTTACCATGTTAGACTGGCCTGCAAATAGTCGGGATTTAAATCCTATTAAAATTCGTGGTGCGTCGTTAAAAAATGTCTCCATTAAACGTAATTCCAGTCAAAATGAACTTTACGAAGACTTTGTTGAAGCATGGAACTCGATCCCACTAATGTATGAAATTACTTGAATCAATGCCACGTCGTTGCAGAGCCGTCATTAATAACAAAGGCTATGCAACCAAATATTAATTTTTAAGAAATTTAGTTAATCAAACATAATTTCACATAAATAATTTGAAACTGATGACATTAACACGTTAATAACTTTGATTTTTACCTCATTTCTTTATTGTTTCTAATTACTTGTCCATGACGGATGGTACTGCAAAATCTGCAAATGTCGTTAAGTTGTTTGTACGTAACTAAATATCTAAATGGTAGTTGTAAACTCGGATATTTATTTGTTTTTTAATGAATTATAAGTTGTTGAACGTATTCTATGCATTTTGTTGTTTTATTTCCAAAAACGAAAGTTTTACGCCAATGTGCCTTGTATAGTGTGAAATACGTCGCAAGTGTTTCTAATTATGTGTCCACCATTGTATATACAGGGTGCTTGGTAATTCAACATATTCCTTTAAAGGGGTTATACTAGGGATTATTTCCAACAAATAATGCCTATCAACTAGGGGTTGAAAATTATAATTTTTTTTCAAGTAAAACACTTTGATATTTCAAAAATTACAAAATAAAAAAGGTTTTCTTTCCACTTAAGACCTTTTAATTCTGAGATTGTGGGAATACAGTACGGCAAGTATTTTTTTATTATTAATGATCATTGATCAGAAATATAATAAGTAAGTGCTGAGAGAGGAATAGTTATTTTTAAATTATTCATTTTTGGTTATTAGTCTAAAAGTTTGAAAAATAATACAAAAACCTTGGTAACTCGGAAACCATTCATTTTCGACACCTAGTTGATAGGACTAAATTCGTTGGAAATGATCTCTAGTATAACCCCTTTCAAGAAATAGGTCGAATTACCAAGCAACCTGTATATATAATAAAGGTTGTCTTTGAAGGAAAAAACTGTTGTTTTTGAACTAAATTTGACGTTGTTACGTTGTTAAAAATTGGGTAAAAAACCCACAATTTTTTTTTTATTTGTGTAGTTCTTTTGTTTTTTATTCTTGTTTGTCTTTCTAGCTTTCCAACAATACCCATATTGTATATAATATAATATAAATACTGCTCATACTGAACTTTTGCTGTGACCTTGACTTACCTGTGCCGATTAGCACAGTTATAAGCTTACAACCCGTAAAGTCGTTCAGTAAAAAGTGCACAACTTAACTTTATATTTCTTGTTAATTCACGCCAATAGTTCAGTATAAATTAGGTTTATGAATAAACAGCTTGAAATTTAATGAAATTTAAATTTAATCAACAGTTTTAAGCAAAATGCACAATTAGTCACAGTTTTGTCCGAACAAGCTTAAAATGATGTTTTAAGTTTGTTTAGACATAATCATGACTAATTGTGCATTTTGCTTAAAACTGTTGATTTATAAACCTTACTTATAAGCCCTCCGGAGCGATCGGTCTACTTTCGCTATTGGTCTATTTTACCAAATGGTACACTTGTTTTTCCTAATCCGTCCATATCTCAATGCGTTTAGTATTCACATCGGTCTATTTCCCGATCGGTCTATTTTTTGACATTTTTTGACAGATGCCAGTGACAGACGGCAAAGTGACAGATGATTAAACTTTTATGGAGAATAGTGAACTATTGGCGTGAATTGCCACAGACCATTATCTTATTCACTTTTAACATGTTAATAAGAAAAACAAAGTTAGGTTGTGCACTTTTTACCGGACTACCTTAAGGTTCTGCCGATTTCTTATTCAAGGACTTTTTTATATAAATTAGGAATGTACCTAAATTATAATTGGTCTTAAATGAAACTTGAGGATAATTCATGATTTATATGAAAACGGCTCACCTCAATACGTGTTATGATCGGGAAAGCCGACCAGTTTCAGCAGATTTAGACTGCCTTCATCTGGGCGAGTGAAGACGTTTACGCGACGACGTTACGCCTCACAGTATTTTTATATAAATCATTATAATTAGTCTTTCAAAAACAAGGGAATAGTAAAAAAAGAAAAATACATTGTTATTGACTATTACAATTAAATTTATTGACGAAAAGTGTTGGACTAATTTTATTTATTTTTATCAACGAGCCTGATCACAGAACTGAGAGCCTGATATTGTCCTAAAATGAAAAATGTCCAGGGTATGAAGCTGTCGAGGGTATGAAAATGTCCAGGGTATGAAAATGTCCAGGGTATGAAAATGTCCAGGGTATGAAAATCAGCAAACCCTTCAGGACCCACCTACGATCATTTATATAGTTTTACAAACTTTAAATATAAATGACTTTGGTTCATGAAGCCAAATTCATACTGGAGACTTAAAAGTTTAAAAAAGTAAAATTTAGGCTTTCTACACTAATTGACCCAGGGTTGTTCATATTGTAGGGCACATACAATGTTTCTCGTATTTTAAACGAAAGGTAATTGAATCATGTTCCTGAGTATAACCGAGTTAGTTATACTAACCGAGTCTCCGGGATGCATTAGGCTATATAAACCAAAGTCATTATATGTATATAAATTAAAGCTATAAGCTCATTATAAATTACGAGTCTGATTAATTCGTAGTTACAATTAATTATAAAAGGAAATATGTATACGAGTATCTACTGATTGATATTCTTGTCAAGAGTTAACGGGACACCTGACACTACAACATCAACAACGCTAAGTTTTCAAGGGTTTATTGGAAGAAACAAGGTCTCTCCTCATATTGAAGAAAATATGTTTAATTTATTGATCTTTTACTTTTGCGAAACTGCTCTTAAGTGTTCTGTTTCGATTAATTAGAAAAACGCGGTTTTTTCACAATCCGGCTGCGAAACCGCTCTTTATACATTTATTATACGACATATCGTCACGACATGAATCTCCGAGGGGTTGTCAGAGTTGTTCGCAAATGTGAACTGTGAAATGCAAGTCTCAGTTCACACTTAGTACACCCGGTTTTCACCGACGATTATTACGTCCCAAAGTGATGGGTAGTGGTTACTGACTAATGGCCAAGCCGACTCGCGGCAGCAAATGTTTTTCTAGCTATACTTATCGAGTGTTATCATCGTATGACCAAAGTTTGATGCTGGTACTAAATGAGATATACTGTACGAAACCTGCCAAGTTTCGCCAAGGTCTGCCGGCTATTTTAGGAGTAACTTTTTGTCCTTCTTCTCACAGTAACTGTGTCATGCTTTTACTCGATGAAATATAGTTACGCACGATAAACATTCGGTCTAGCTTTTATATCAGTAAAAGCTTCAAATAAGCCAGAGAGATATTTGCCTCCATCGTTAATGGATTCCCCCTACCCATTAAGGCCCTATTTGCCCTGTTCATTAGGGTTTATTGCAGTGACATTTACTTACAAATACAAAGGTAACATTCCATTGTTTAGTCCTGCACTAATTAGCATTCAGAGCAAATAGTTTTATAGGAACCAGTTGGTTGGAAATATGCACTTTGTTATGTTATGAGTTTTGACGCGTGTTCTTTGAGAAAGGACTAGAACTTATTTAACGGGACATCTGACGCTAGAACATCAACAACACCAGGTTTTCAAGGGTTCATTGGAAGGAACTAGGTCTCTCCTCATATTGAAGAAAATATATTTGATTTATCGATCTTTTATCTCGGGATTCCACCTATAAACAATGTTTTAAGTTTTATACTTTTGTCAAAAATGATCACTAGTATTACGCGTCCAAGAACAAGAGGCCAAAGAGCCAACATATAATCGCCTCTATGAAAAGCAAATAAGGTGTTTGACATTAGACTTATTGTGCTGGACGGGTAATAAAAAAAGTTGCTGGGGTATGCCATCCTCTTAAGGCTTCTCCCTACGCCAACGACCTTGAAATTAATAACCATAGCATTTTTATAGAAGAAAAAAAGAATCTACATGATACGAAAAGTGTTGCAGTTTTCCCCAAATTTTATTTTCCTATATGTGGCCAAATCCAAAAATGATAGATTTCAAAATGCACTGTGTAGTTTACAAAAAAGAAAATATTAAAAAAAAAAGTTTGAAGTTACAGCTTCCAATTTAGACAAATCCACCGCATAGCAAATCCACACTAATCTGTACACATATCTAGCTCTAAATTTAAATACACTTAAATAATTCGAAAATAAAGCGATTAAATGCAATAAATTAGATGATATTAACTAAAAACTAAAACATAAGTCTTTTGTTTAGAAAACAGACCACAACAGAAATACCGAGTTATTTCAAAATTCATAAAAATGGAAATGGCCACCTTTGATACTATCGAAAAATATAGAACTGAATAAACATTCTAAATTCACCATTATGTTTCTGTTTTTTGTCCACTTGTAACAATATTACTGCAGTTTTTATCGAAACAGTACAGAATTCGTAAACTTCCAGACAAAGTAATATAAAATGTTATCGATTTTTGAAAATTAAATTTATTTTATTAAAAATAATCCCACCAACAACATTTTATGTAAAGTGGGTTGCCAAGACTCACAAGCTCATACCTACAAGGCCTAAATCTACAAGCTCTAACTCTACAAACCCTACATCTTGTTCAAGAAGTATGGCTTGGCCGTTTCGCGGCCGTTGCACAGACACTCCCATTATGGTAAGAACTGAAGTCACTGGTCTTTAATGTTGTGTCATGCAATAGTTCCATAAAACGGCCATCTTTAAACAAGGTATTTGTTGAGTAAGAGGCTTGGCTCTACATGAGATCTGGTAACTTTTTAACAGTGAAAGCGTTTTGAACTTACGAGTCTTGGCAACTTAATTTACATGAAATGTTTTTGGTGGGATTTTATTTCTTTTTGTAAGTAAATATTATAGACTCGCATTCCCCTTTATGAGGGGTTAGAGGGTGAAAGTTACAGTTTTCTTAATTTTTTCGTAGCTTGTGTGAAATTGTGTGCTAATCCTAGATTGTATACTAAATTTCAGCTTTCTAGCACTTGAGGAAGTACCGCAAAGATTTTGATGATCATGAATGAGTCAGTGAGTAAATCAGTAACGAAATCGACATATTGTAGGTATTAATAAAATTCAAAGTATAAAAGCTAGACAAATGAAGCTTAACTTATTTCATTAATCTGCTAATTTCATCTTATCCTGAAAATTTAAGCTCTCTAGTATTATCCAAGTCGAAGCTATGAGGGTCCTAAAATATGACAAAACGCTTCGAGAAAAAGTACTTCGGCTCGTCTTGGCGGGGGCACTGCCATGCCCCCAGATTAAAAATCACACCATTTTCCCACTTGAGAGCCTCCGCGACTAACGTAATACTCTTAATAGCCATGTTTCAGTGCAAGCCAATAATAAAAAAAGGTTTTGTTAAAAATTTCGAACACCAATCGAGTTGCTAATTTTTCCGGCGTAGTCACCTTAACAGAAATCTATGCATTTAATATGAAATTTAGTGGGAAGTTTCAGTTTTTGTAGATTTTTGGAACGCTTATTTATTTTTACAATAACAAATTGTCGTTCAATGCCCTAATACACACACACACTTACATACAAGTAATAGGATCGTGAAAACCAACACAGGCGATGGAAATGTTTACGAAAAATATTTAACGCTTGTAAAAATATTTACCTCTTTACGTTGTAAAATTCAAAGCATCTTCCCAAATTACATCATATATTAAACGAAAACTTTTCTATACCAACAAATTTGTAAAAGCTACACTTTTCTTAACTGCTTCATAAATGAAATCGATAATATTCAATAACTCATTCGAAACCGACCAAATTTGTGACGTACTGGAAAAGGGCACAGTCAAAAATACCCAGAATAAAAAAGCTTGTATGACAAGATTAATGGATATGGAAGAGTCGAAAGAGGTTTTTCAGGATCGCAGCAGATTGAAATCTGTAGTCTCTGCCTACCCTTCTGGGAGACAGGCGTGAGAATATATATGTACGTATGTATACAAGGTGAATTTTTGGTCATCGTCCAAATTCATACTGGTGGCTTGGTAAGTGATCAGTATCATGGATCAATAACAATTTTGGTAAAATTCGTAAAATGAAATTTCTACTCCCCATAGTGATTCACTCGGGACTGGAACTGAATTTCTATGGGAAGCTGAAATATCATTTTACGAATTTCACAAAAATTGTTACTGATCCAAGATACTGATCACTTATCAAGCTTCCAGTATGAATTTGGACGATGATCAAAAAGTCACCTTGTATAACTCATTCAAGTTCTTAAAAACTTTCACAAATTGTAAGTTTTACTCAGTGATTAATTTACAGACAAAAACGAGAAAAAAAGAGGAAACGGAAAGAAAAAAGTTGAAAAGAAAATTTTGATTTAATAGTTTTTGCAAGATACCTACTTACTAAATATATTTGTTCATTAAGTGATAAGTATTTTATACCAAGCAAAAACGTTTAAAACGATAACAGTAGAATAGCTACACGAATAGCTAGGCCTATGATAAACTATATATGTAGTAGCTTGGCTTGGCCTAGGGTCATTGGTAGGTTGATCTAGGATAAACAAGTTTGGTTATAGAGCTTTTATGTACAGCCTCCAATCTAATGGATAGATGGCTCATATGGCTCTGTTCTCTCCAGTTTGCTAGATATAGATAGACCCACAGATTTAATTTAGTATATATAGAGTAATAATTTATACTAAATCTATGGGTCTATACGTATATTTTATTAAAATTAATCTTACTTACCTATTTTTGGGGAAAATCACAGATTTCAAACTATTTTATTCGCTACTTTTTGGACTAGTTTATCTCGAAATCAGGACAGTAACACATGCGATGACAGTAAAAAACTCTTGTCTAAAGAAACATAATCAAGCTAAGAAAAAGAAATATAATTCTAAAAAAAAATCAAGGGAATGTGTATTTTTTTTAATTTCAATGTGATTTTTCGTTGGGAAATAGCAAAATATGTATAAGTATGTCTTTTTAAGGCGATGTGCGAAAAAAATACGGGTGTTTCTTTTCTGTCTATTTCATGAAATACACGGAAAATTTTAATACATTTTGTAGCATTCGCTACAAGTATTCAACCTTTTTCATATATTTTTAGTCTTCCTTTATCGTTGATTGCTTTGCTGAATTTTCGAATTCGAATATTTGGAATGATCTTGTCAGATTTTTTTGTTATTTTTCTCATATCAAAGAGTATGGTGGTACAAGAAAAAGGAAATTTGCCACACTAAATTTAGAATATCAAATTTTAAAACGAAACAGAGCACATTTGCTCTAAAGATAGTGAAAGCCAGTTTTTTTCTGCATATCCTGGTAAGTTTTGTGTAATTTTGGTTTAATTCTCTGAAAATCCCTTTTGTCCCGTTTCCAATACGTTAATTTCCTTTCCCTGATTTCATAAGCATGTCTTAACGCTGTTGTTTTATTTCTTTACAGCGACCCTTCAGGTTTTTTTAAGGGTTCTTCCCATTTTTTCCCCATTTCTACTTCAATTCCTCCCGCCATCTCGTACGGTTGTACCTATTGAGGCCGGATATAAGGACTACGTACCCTGGAGGGCTAAAGCTTCCGGTATTAAAACAGAAGTCGGCTTGGCTTCATCGACTACTCCCAGAAAGACTGGAAACACCCAAGTCACGAAGAGACCCTTACCGGGTTTTTAATATCCGTAGCCTAACATCCAGTAGTCTGGATATCCAGCATCAATTATTTTTCTTCCTTAGTGTAAAGCTAGATAACGATTGCTCTTAACACATTAATATTACGTTTTCTTTCGGATTAGAAGTTATTAAAACTTCCGTGAAATCTTAGTTTCTGGGATCCTATAAACTAGTTTCGATATCCAAATTTAAATCCATTATTTTGTGAACAAATGCGTCGTTTAAGCTAAAGGAAAACAAAATCCTAAATAAGACGAATTAGGCATAATTTTTGTGTTGATTTAACAAGTTCCTTAGTACCCAATACTCTTCAGATATTATTGTGTTTTATACCATATTTTTCTTACTTCAGTTTTGTTATTTTTAGTTTATTTAAAGTTAAATTATACGGTTTCTTTATCCAGATTTACCTCTTTTTTTGGCTGTCACCAGGCTCGCCTGGTGGCAGTCCAAATTTAGGTCGAACCGACGAAATTACGTCCGTGATTATGTAGTGGCTAAAACATAATTTTTTAAAAAAGAAACGCTACAATTTCTGATATATGCATTTTGACTATATAATCTAGGGTTTTTAAATTGAAAAACATGTTTGGATAAATTTTCCTCGATAGAAATAAATAATTGTTGAAATGAGGTCTTCAAACACACTTTTTCTCCTCGTTTGACGAATAAAAAACATATACAGACCTCAAACATATTTTATTAGGTGTGTTTCAACAATATCTAGAAATTTGATATTTGAAATTTTGCTAGCTATTTTAGTTTTTTTGAATAAAAATATAAAACCAACTTTTTTCCCTTTTGCCCTGAATCCCCCCTCTCGCACTACGCGATGTTTCGCTTGGATAAAAATATAATAAAAATATAAAACCAACTTTTTTCCCTTTTGCCCTGAATCCCCCCCCCCTCTCGCACTACGCGATGTTTCGCTTGGAGTGACAGTGACAAAAATAAAATTCGCATAGCCTCTTAAAACCTGTATACTTTTATGTATAGGTAACGGAGATAGGCATTAGTATAGCGTCTTGGTGTGTAATATACGTACAATAGCTTTACTCACTCGTGTGAGTTGTGAGAGAGCTTTTCTGTACTAAAACTTGCAAGAATGTTAGTAATTTTATTATGTTCTAGTACGGTTAACTGCCTATTGTGCTGTCACTTTGTTTCCGAGTAAGAAACTATGTCATTATTTATTTTTAAGCACACTTTTGTTACTTCTGATTTATTTTTGAGGACTGAGCAAACTATGATGACTTGCTCGAGGTCCAAGGTTTTAGGTGAAACCTTTCACATGAATCTTATATGAATTCTATTCTTCAGGTTATCGCTATCAACATAATAAAATTTTTATTGGTACATTAATCAGTAATGTATTTTGAATTACCCATCAAATCAAATATATGATCAAATATCAAATTAAGATAGATGTTCCAGGCCGGAATTAAAAGGTCACATCAAAGAAAACATTTTCTGGATGTTAAAGAAATCCTAATAAAAATGTATAAATACATATGTTATATTTAAAAACACTTAAACTTAACCTTATAAAACATTATTTTGCGCGACTGGTTTCGCTGTTCAGTATTTTCTATTTATATAGAAATATTATATCTATCAAAATAAAGTTTAATATTATATGTGGATAAATTATATTATACATATGTGTCGTTATTAGCACATGTAAAAATAAAAATAAATAGATTTAATTTTTTTTAATGGTATCTACGTTGTATTTTTTTCTACTTAGTTGTGGGTTATATATTATGTAACCGGCCTAACCCGATTTTAGAACAGACTAGAATTTCGAATATTGCGAATTTGAAATTATGAACCTAAAAAATTTTGAAATTTCTAATTACAAATTCCAATAGAAACTTTGCGATGGCAGCATACACAAAACATAGGTTTTGTTAAATAACTATTGAGTGTATGTTGAATGTTCGATTCGAAGTGTTCTGCTTCGATTAAGTAGAAAAAGGCGGGTTTTTCACAATCCGGATACAAAACCGCTCTTAACTTATTTGACAGGACTAACCTTAAGGGTCCTGACTTTGTCTTTTCGATAAAGAAAGAAAAAGGAAAAATGCATAAATTAATCCTGTCATATAAGTTCAATCGTGCTACACGGAATCGACACTGTTATGAGTAAAACAATAGTATACATAGCAGGCAAGGTGGGTGGTTCAAATAAATACCTTACGAATTTATGAGTGGTTTTTAGCACAAAAACGGACTGTACGTCAATCAGTTTTCTCAATTTCAGCACAAGCTTCTTGATTTCATGCTTAGATGCTTTTGCTCGCACGTGTCGAGACTATAAAAACTACCCACGTTTGTTTTCGACAACCCCACAGAACCACTACAGGATATATGTTCATGAAGTCTTATATGTATAAGAGATGGGACAAATACTCAAATAATACTATTATAATATATATATAATAGTATTTTTATTTTTTATTGGATAAAGTAGGATAAATACTTCTTTACAAAGAGAAGACATTTATTGCCAATAAATGAAATATTATTGTTTTGGCTTGCACTGCCTTTTTATAACAGAGAAAATGAGCAAAAAAAAAACAAAAATTGTATTAAATGAAATACTCTATTGGTATTAAATTCTATTTCATTTGAATCATTATAATATACTGTATTTTTTTTTTTATTACGTTTTAGTCACGGATTTAGAACAGAGGTTTAGTATAAACTGTTAAACTGAAACTTTTATGATTTTTTTTTGTCGCTTAGTTGCATGTCAGTCTATATACAGTTTGGTCAGCCAGAGCCTTAAAAAGGGTGTATGTATGTATTACTGATGTCATCACATGATTGGTGATGAAATCAGTAATGCATACATTATATTCTCTGACATCCATCAGTGAGCCCTTTAGTGAAAAGTAGCATGACGATCAAAGATTCGCCATCTTATTTAGATAGAAATTATAGAAATAAAATTTGCATGTTTGTTGAAATTAAATAGTTGGACTTTTCAACATAGTCCTGCGGCTGACAACACTTCTGTGTGCATACCGGCGTACAGAGATTTTCTCTTCTGAACTAATTACTAGGATGTATAAGAAGAGTGAGAGTGGGGTGGCCCACCGGTTTTGCATATTAGCATTTTTAAGGGTTTTTTGAGTAAAAATAAATAACAAAATATTATTTGCGCTTTCTTGAATTTTTTCATGCGTGCGATAAAATTTCTTTCTATTTTTGACACTTGGCGATTTTCCCATCGCAAGAAGTTTAAGTGGTATAGCAAAACGGAATGAAGTGAATCTGGATGTGAAGACCTGTGAAACTGGATTTCTTGCTTACCGGGCGATTGCTTTACCACTGAGCTTCCTAGGGGGTTAATTCTCAGTCTGTCGAAATAGCCTTCTCTCGACCGTAAACAAAAATCCATTAATTTTTAGCTCGAGCTTTAGAAATCTCGCTTCGACTGTGGAATAGCCTCTCAGGTCTGAGTCGCAAACAATTTGCGAATTTAAGGCGCTTGATCCTTCAAATACAGCCAGATGGGTACTTTCTAAAGCCTACTCCTCGTTTACGGCTCGACCAAATAGCTTGAAAAAAATATATATGAATCAATAACTCTTTAAAAATATTTGCAACAAATTTTGGTTTCGTACGATCAAAACTTCTATATTAAAAAAATAACAACTATATGATGTTTTTTGGCTTAAATTCCCTACTCCTCCTAATCTGCTATGACGTTTGGAAATATTTACACGCCAAAAAATTAAGAATCTGTTGAACTTTAAATGCAACATATCTCAAGTATATCCAGTAATTTTTCCTATTAAAAATATCGAAATATGTAAGATTTCAAGGTCAAAGGCTAAGAGGTGCTCTGCGCGGGCGCAGGCATCAGTCATGCAGTGGCGTTCAGACGGGGAGGCTGTGTCACTCGTTGCCACGTACCGCACCCTGGCGTCTGATGACATGTTTGTGAAAATATTTATAAGGATTTTTATTTGTGTGCGTTCAGATAGTACTTTCGGCAATGGACTTAGTTATTCAGAGGATAAATTGTGCTGTGAAGTTCGCGCGTGGACACTATAATAAACTAGAAGTTTGACGAGTTAGCAAGGAACTTTTTTTAGAAAAATTATAAATATATAATGAATATATAATAAATTATAAATAAAGAAGCGGCTACAAAAGCTTTGAAAATACATGCAGTAAAGTAAGTAAGTACCTAACATAATCTACCTACACAATCATTATCCATAGTAGAGTAGATATGAATAATTACTGGTAACAATTATAGTAGCTCATGGGTAGAACGCAGGCCTCTCAATTTTGAGATCCAGGTTCAAGCCTCGGTTGGGCATGCACGAAGGAGTTTTTCGGAATTTTTGTGCATAGTATTTACTAATACTTACTACTTGCTGAATGTTTTGTGCCCGAAGTCACCACCAACCACGTTGGGACATACTTATCGTCGGTGAAACGCGGGTGTACCGAGTGCGGAGACACTCGAAACACCTCCAAAGCCCCCTCGGGGATTCCTATCGTGACAATATATAGGTATAATTATTGTTATAAACAGCTATAAGCAACAATTCACGCAAAAAACGTTGCTCAAAATTTTGTTTTTACTTCTATCCAGCTAAATAAACTACCTAAGTATCAAGGCTCGGACTATGTATATGGTTTAGCTCCGCTTCCGACCTATTTTTTGGACCGGAGCACTATTTGAAATACTTGTTTTAGTTCATTTCAGAAAAATATGTCCCAGGCAGGCATATCAAAGCCGTGGTATTTATACCTGTAATAGTATGTAGAGATAGTTGAATAACTAGAATTGTAGGTATAATACATATAGTTGATATATTATTTCAGGGGCATCTAAAAAGAGACCACCAGAAACAGAAGGCAAAGAAAATAATCCGACAAAATCTGCAAAAAAGACCAAGACCTGACAATATATTAATTCAAAATAATCTGTGCATGTAACCTGTAATGTCATTCCATCCATCCATCAGCCTCGTTCGTCCACTGCTGGACATAAGCCGTTTCAGGACTTTGTCATTCCCGGTGGTCATCCTGGAAGAATTGTCCATACTCACACACGCTGGGCAGGCGGGTTGATGAGCGCGGTGCCGGAACCCTCGCACCAGTGACGCCGCTGCCCGTTACCGGTCTGTTCCATATAAGGCCCGGCTATAAGGGATTGATATACCGCCATCCATCGGTCCTAGGCATGGTGGGTCTCCTGGTTTTTTGCCTGTGAGCTGTCCTCTTACTCTCCTCAGAATTACTTCGAGGGGGTCTCCAAATAAGATGGTGGTACCTCCACAGTCGAGCCCGGCATCAGCTCTACCACCTATCAAATATCATTGTCATTGAAATTATGTAATGTCATTGAAATTTTGTAAATATTTAGTTTGCCAACAAACGAACATCACTTTCAAAACGGTAGCCGTAGACAACGGTAGGTAACTGCACATGTCGAACCATGTTGGCGATAGCCATCGACTACCATCGAACAATGGAAGTGAGCGTCAGCTATTGGTTGCATTCGACGCACTGACGCTGCCAAACAGCGCCGACTGTACTCGATTGATGGTATTGTCAGCGTTGTATGGTCGACTGCAACCGACGGCTGACGCTAACGTCATTCGGTGGCAATTTATGGTATAGAATAGTAGACTGTCAGAATACAGTCGGGAACACTATCTCATCGAGTAACAAGATGTGACCAACTCGTAGTGATGTAGAAAAAAAACTACATCAAAATAAACCGGGTTGGCTTGGCGCAACCTAGAGCGTTTTATACAGTCAGCAAAAACAACGCAAATTTTCTGACAAAAAATTACGTCAATAAGTAGCAAGTACTATGTTCGGTATAGCGTATCACAAGGTGCTTAAAAATAAGGTTTGCATGTCCTATGTTGGTACTAATATCAGCCTGATTTTATCGAATATCTTTTTTATATGAAAAAAAGCTTTCTTTAGCACCTTTTATACGCTCTGTCGATAATATATACTTGATGATGTGATTTTTTTTAATCAATAAAATTGTGCTGCTTTTGCTGACTTTACAAAATTTTTCAGGTTGCGTCGAGCCAACCCTGTTTATTTTGATGTAGTTTTTTTTCTACACCACTACGAATTGGTCACATCTTGTTATTTAATGACATAGGGTTACCAACTGTCACCCGACAGCCTAGTACGTTAAAAATTATATTCCGTATTAAAACATATTCAGCGTTATTTGTTATGTTTCTTAGAGAAAAGCATCGTCTGGATCACCACAATCTCTAAGCTCATTCATTGCTTCAGAAATGGAAGGCAAAGACAATGATCCAACAATGTCTGCACAAAAGACTATCGAAGAGTCGATTCCGGTAGGTTTGAGAATTTACCAATCTTTTTTTATAACGTGGTAATATCCTTGAATTTAGGTAAATATTTAGGAATTAATATTATGTTTTATATTTGTTTGTGAAACTTGAGTATTTTTCTTTAATGGGTTTGCATTATTTTATAATTTATAGTAGGTTAAAAATTATACTATGTACTTAGGTAAATTCAAACTTATTTATTATGTTTTTCAGAGAAAAATATCTTTTTGACCACCACCATCTCCAGGCTCATTCATTGCATTAGAAATGAACAGCAAAGACAATGATCCGACAGCCTCTGAACAAAAGACGATTAAAGACTCGATTCTGGTAGATTCGTTTTAATTTACAGCAAATGTATTACAAAATATAAAACAAGAAAATGAAAACCACAGTACAGAACAATAAAATGAAAAACAAAGTGCACAACAAAAAAAGTAACAAAAGGAAAAAAGAAAATTACAAAAACGAAAACACACAGAAAATGTATAACAATATAATAGAACAAGAAAATGAAGACCGCAGTACAGAACAATGAAATAAACAAAGTACAGAACAAGAAAATGAAGAACAAAGAGCACAACAAAAAATTTACTTTATCTCAAGTGAAGAACAAATAAAAAGCAGAAGACTCATGATCAAGAAAATATATACATATATTTACCAAATTGAGGATTTACCTGCAGATCAGAGCTTACAAGTGTTAGCGAGGTGAAACTGTGGTACAGATTACGTAACATAATTAAAATTTACAGATTAAAAAAATATATGTTTTGTTTATTTTACGTGCGAATACAATCTTCATAAAAATAAAATCTAAAAGTTGCATCAACATCATTGAAACCGTTTCTGATTACCCAAATATATTACATACTATCGGTTTTATTATGAGACCCGCAAATAACCGATACATACCACTCAAGTCTCTAAAAGCACCGAAATTAACAAAAATTGTAACAAAATTTTATTTTATCCATATATATTTTTTTTCGTCATTATCGTTCAAAAATCATTCAAATATAAAAACAGAAACTTTTTATGAAAAATTGTTTGACTGCAACCGACGACGGCTGACGCTACCATCATTAGACGGTTACCTCCGACAAGTTTCGACGTCTAAAGTTACCTCAATCCTCTGGTACAGTATAATACTGTGCCTCTGGCCTACCATGAGTTTGGCACTCGATACACGTTAGCGACAGCGTAAAACATTTGTATGAGTTTAGCGGTTCTAGCGGTATACGAGAGGAACCAGAATTTCCAATACATTATATTTTACGCAGTCGCTAACGTATATCGAGTGCCAAACTCATGGTGGGCCTACTGTTGACGGTTACCAACTGCAAAGTGACGCTCGTCTGTTACCGCTCAAGCCTAAGATTTATAAAGGTCTGACCCCAATATCAACTTGGTCACTTTCGGGTATCCTCACATAACCGATTTTGTTGTATATGTTTTATATATTTTCGCGATTTCAGTACTATCACCACTAGTTCGCGATTACTATAATCACTAGTTTGTTTTCAAAACTACCAAAATATCACCGTGTAGTAGTAGGTACAGAATGGTCACATCTCTCTGTTACAGCACCACAGCCTATTGAGCTTCAAAAGTTATAGTTATAGGTTTACGCATAAAACAATGCTACATATATTTATTTCTACCTCGCTACGAGGTGTGAATCATTTTGACGCTAGCGATCTTTGTAGAGGGGCGCGGGGCGTCTGCGCAGAGGCATGCGGGGAGCAGCGCCTGTAACTCCCCGGAGGTGAGGCCGATTGCTCAAGGCCGTTGGCGTGGGTAATCACCTTAATCAATTTTCTCTATGCTGAATAGTACTTTGATCAGCCGTCAATATTCTAGGTCAACGAATCCTAGAGTTGTTTTTATCGCAGCTAAAGGCCGAGCAGCTTTTCTGGTCGAAATTATTTTATTTGTTTTTGATCTTATCTTCTGGATAAGTTTCTTTGGAAATAATAATTCTTTATTGCACAGAATAAAATTATTGTACAAAGAGCTTAATACTAATTAGTATTTTCTACCAACTAACCTTTGGCAATGAGGAAATTGTTGAGGGTAGTGCCATACTATTTAAAAGGGATAGTATTGAAAATAGTACTTAAATAATAAATAACTAGACTATATCCTAATAAACATTTAAAGCAGAGTATATAATAAAATACATAAACTACATAAACAGTTTACACAAATATATAAATGTATATTGATGAAAATTCATTAATTACTCATACCATATTATATCTCGTAATATAAGAATCAAAAGAAGTCAAGTAATATTCTGCAACTCATTTTGTTGGTTTTTTTGGTTTTTCAACACAAGGCTGAAATGCGAGCCTAGCTTTTGGTAAAAATATTTCTTATATTTTTTAATAAATTTGGTTAATACGTTTTGTTTCTTACTAGCCATGAACGCTAAACGATACTTTTGTCAGGGATTATGTGCATAGCGCTGACAGGATCCGAAAGTGATTTAAGTTTGCAAAGTTGATGTTAAGGGCCTTACTATTGCCAAATGGGTACTTTCTAAAGCCTACTCCTCGTTTATGGCCAAACCAAAAATAATGAAAAAATGTAATATGAATAATCAACTCTTAGACAACATATGCAACATTTTTCTTTTTCATACCACCATAACTTCTACATGATTTTTTTTTTTTTACTGAATGTTGTTTTTTGACCTCAAATTCCCTACTGCTCCTGAGTGGCTTGACCGATTGAATTCATCTATGCTTTGATAAATAGATAAACTTGATAGCTATAAACATAACATAAGATTATTCAATCGAGTAATCACGTCCAAATGAAAAGTATAATTTTCTCCTATTTCGCCCTATCAAGGACGCAGCGAGCGTCGTAACAGCCACTTTGCATTGCGCGCTGATATGAACGTTATTTCAATGTCGTTTCCGTTGATATTCGTAGTGACAAATATCGAGCTGCTAATTTGGCGAAGGTAATCGCCTTAAGCTGTAGAATTATTGATTTTCGATAACAATTGATTTACAATACATTTCCGGCACTATCTATCTACTGAAGCCAATTTACGAGTTGATCCGCCCTTCCACCATTAAATACCGCTCGTTTATTGCGTCCTAAATAAGTTTCCTTATCCAGAAACCGTCCTGCCTCTCTATTCTGTATCTTCAGTTGCCAACTGGACTAGGTGTCTATCATCAAAAACATAGCCAAAAACAGAACTTTCAAAGTTGCCTTTCGTGGGTATTGAACTATTTACGAACTGTGTCGTCACTTCAAGTGCGAATATATCCTTAGACAATCGTAATTCGATAGTATATCTATGTTTTTGATGATAGACACCCAGTCCAGATGGCAACTAAAGATACATATGGTTCTATAAACTGATATTCAATTTCCACGATCAGGGCATTGTACGCACACATACAGACTTTATTCATGATATGGATCGCCATAAAATAAAAATAAAGAAAATACTAAAGGCGCTCTTATCCCAGAAGAGTGACTCTCTGTCTTTTTCTTTACGTGTAAGGAGTAAAGAAAATAACCACACTTTTGTACTTTTTCGTTGTTTTTATCGGTTTTTAAATTGTTTAAAAATAAGGGATATGTTTATTAAAACCCACTTACGTGGTCGACCTAGAAGATTTAAAGAGCAATATTACCAGATATGTTTCGTTAATAAAAGAGTGGAATTATGGAAATGGCATGATTTGAAAGGTCTTATTACATGCTTGCCCGTTTTCACTAACCCTAAGTGACGCCTAAATCGGATGCCTAAATATTCAAGAGTTCTTAAGGTAATAGAAATAAGAGTTCCTAAATATTTAGGCATCCGATTTAGGCGTCACCTAAGGTTAGTGAAAACGGGCAGCTGTGTTCGTGAATTATTTCTATCAAGCAAAGTTTATCTGATCGTGTAATAACACATGCGTGGAAGACCTAGATAAAGGTTTGAACTATATTGCGTTTCTTTTTTTTTGAAGGTTTAAACGATATTTGAAAGTTCTATTTGACTTTGAAATTACTGATTTTGGGATAAGAGCGCCTTAAACAGCGCCCAATAATAAAGACTATTATTATTCCTACTTTTGACTCCAAAAAAATACGGGGAAATACTCAGTATTTATCCACCACCACCGGTAACTATTTAATCGGTTAAACCATCGCTCATGAAACATTAATTAATTAATTAATTATAATTAATGTAAAAGCACGTAAGTAGTGTGCAGTATCTACCAAAGTATATACCTTCTTATATTTAATTTGCAAGGAATTATCATTACGACTAGTGGCCGTCAAGCGAGCCAATGCCACTCCCTCATAACAGCCCTATTAGAGCTTTATTTTGGTAATATGGTTTTATACGCGCGTGTTATGGCCTATTTAGGAATATGTTGTATAATTGTTCCGATTTAATTTGTATTAGGTTTTTAAATATGAAATTGTCGTTTTCTATAGAGAATTTGAAGGAAACTCTATTTTCTGTACTAACATTTTTGCAATTTTTTTTAGGAACGACAAATCCAAATTATTTTATTTCTTTTGTGTATGAATGAGACAATAATAAGGTAACAGCTACATTATTTTAAGTGTCAGCTGTAAAAAAATATTATGAATCTTATCATGGAAATGGATAGCATTTAGGACACTGTTTTTGAAATTTTAATTTTGGTTATCAAATTTTAATACGTAGATGTAAAACCTTGAAATCAACTTTCAAAGAAAAAACAAATAATGGAAATATTGAATTACAGGAACTATGAACTCATGAATCTGTAAGAAAATTTTGGAAATTTCATATGTAAAGACCTAATATTAATCTATACTAAAATGATTTCAAAGTCAATAAAAGTAACAGGTAGATACCTACTGCACTATCTAGACAGGGTAACACTTTTCTTTATTAACAAATCAATTTTGGAAGCCAGAAATACCAGGTACAAATAGTGCCCTTTTCCTTAAAATAATCTAGTGGGTGACTCTATCTTGTGAAAATTATAAGACTTGAAACTCTTTAATATTACTCGTTTGATATAAATGAAAGTAATATAGAGCAAAAAGAAAAGAATAAGAAAAATATACAAGTCCTTATACTGGGTGTAAAAGCAAAGGCAAGAATCCTTCTAGGGTATGTTAGTATGAATCATACAGTGTTTAAAAAAAATAGCGGCAATTTTTTTTTATGTAGCAGTACCACATAATAACACGATTTGTTAAACTTGAAATACTCTAATCCGGTGGACACTCTCGCTGGTCGTTGACCTCTGATAGCGTTAGTAGCACAGAACATAATTACTCAATGTGATTGGTCGTTACCGCACTATGGGGTGAATGAACTGCATTGGTAAGAGTGCGTAGCTGGATCTTAGTAAAACAATATAATTTTTGGTAAAAATTTAAGGTATACTTTTTTTATCGAATTCGTATCAATATCGTGTATACTTTCATACCCTAAAGGGATTCTTGGTTTTGCATTTACACCCTGTATGTAAGTCAGAAATATATATATATTTTTATACTTTCATAGTTGTACAATAACATTTAATATTCTATTTTTCCTTGCATTTAACGTGACTGACTTCGTATAGCTTTTTGGCATGTCAGGGACAATCTCCTTCATATCTGGTCTCCAGACCATTGAAACCGCGTCATAGACATTTTTTGAATGGCTGCCAAATTTCCTGTTAATTTTATTTATTTTATATGAGACGACAAATAACCGAACATTTATTATATTTTTAATGACAAACTAAGTGTCCTGGGTAGGAGAGGAAGATAACGCATCCTCCGGCGAATAAACCGATAATGTGCTATTATGGTATTTTTCATGTTGTTACAGAAACGCCTTATCATGTTTGGCCCAAAAGACAGAAAATATTAGCAAATTATCTATATCTTCTCAAAATATCAAGGCAATTGAGTTTACATGAAAAATGAAAATGAAAATGAAAAAAGTTTTATTTATCTTACAATGTTCGTAGGTACATCCAAAATATTAACACTGTCTATAAATGAAAACACAGACTTATATAATTTAGTATTAACTTAAAAGTAGCAGGCATTATTATAAGTGTATATTACATTGTATAGCAAAGGTATTGACATTTAATTATTTCCAATGGTCCTCAAACTAGGCAAGCCTGGAACGCGAGGGCCGGTTAAGTATTTTACAGATTTTATTTCGCTCAGTTGCTATCCAAAATACTTTTTTTTTTTTTTTGGATTTTTAAACCAGTATAAACAAACAACTTAAAACTATAATAAAAATAACTTTATAATATTTGCATTAAATAAGTAAATAAATAAATAAATATAATGTTGATAAATAGTAAATTAAACAAATATGATATAAAGGTTCAAACAGCCGAAATTAATTTTACTTGTTTTTCTATTGGCAGAAGCAACGTTTCAATTTCATCATAGGTTTTAGATTTTAACCATGTTAGGACTTAACTTTTAGTCTCTTTTATTGAGTTGTTTTTTAAATTACAAAACTTAATGATTTGATTGTAGACATTACCCGTGACATAGGAGCCAAAACGATTTACATTAAGTTAGTAAAGCAGTGTAAAATTTTTTCATTCTACAAACTTCGCTAGAGAATGCGTAATACGGCCTAACTATAGAAATAACATAAAATAAACGTTTAAGATGTAGAAACGATCAAGAGTTGAAAGTTGCGTATAAACGCGGGCTGCTTTTTATTCGATTTTTGCACCAGTTTTAATTTCTAATTATTTAAGAAAAATTATGAATAACAGACATTTGTCCATTTTTATGTCCTTTATCACTTTAATAAATATGTATATAACCATTAAATGTTAAAAAGAATTATGTTTTCTTGTAACGGAAATATGGTTAAAGAAAAACAAAAGCCATTATGATTTAGAGCCATCAAGAACCGACGGACTCATCAGAAAATTAGAAAGAAAGAAAAGACATTTAGTTTGATGCCACATCGTAAACAAATACACTTATTTACTCTAGGTTAATTCATATATTTTAAATTATCAAGATGCAGCAAACAAAAAGGTCCCTGACTCAGCAAAATGCCACAGCAGAACTTTGACACTGATCTTCCGTCAGAGGCCGCGAGTTGCGACACATGCGATGTAACTAACGGTATTTTGATAATTAGTTTTAAGGGTGTGAAGCAGAACAAAATATTAAAAATAAAAAACAAAAATCTGAATAGTAGCTGCAGACAGTGGCAAAGAATTATATTATAAAATATACATGTATATAAAAATGGATAAATAAAATTAAAAATAGTTAAATTAATAAAAAAATAATAATTATATAAACAGAGAAGTACTTATCAAACTAATATTTAGCTAAAACTGTCCAACTCGTAAAGTCTAACGGGGGATTTGTCCAGACTTGCGCAGTAAATTTTCGGCTATTTTTGGAAAACTCGTGATAACAGAATTGACGTTAAAATGTTTATTTTTATTTACTGATAATTACCATAGTAAACTTGTCACCAAGTTTTATTCAGTTGTTATAAAACATATCCGTTATACTTGCGTTTTTTTCTCCATGTTAATAAAACATACATAAAATGTTAAAACACGAAAGTTTCAAAACGCGCACCTGCACATTGTCAACATTTTAAGTGTTTAAACTAAATGTGCTATAAAGAAATAGTTGTGTAGAAGCCAGAAGTAGAGTTTATACTTCTTTACAGTTCAATTTCTTTGATGTTCTTGGTAAATATCCTCTCAGTGAGATCATTGATGCTGGATTCTATAAACGTGTCAATGCGCATTTCAAATAAAACCTGAGGAAGTTCTTTATTTATACTGTGAACTAATATTTTTGAATTTAATGATACCCGACGATTTATTCGTATATTTGCACGTCTGCCAGGTACAAGTAATTACTGTCATCACTTCGTAATTTTGTTTCCAAAGTTCAAAATACTCATGCATTATGAAAATTCGAATGTATAGGGGTATGTGAATGTTGGCGTATTTACGATACAACTAGATTATCTAGTTCTACACTAAATCATTATTAGTGTTACGTAGGACGCAAGGACAAGAAACGCTGTGCTGCACTAGTGGCGGAAACTGGACGATCTGTTCCAGAAAGTTCTACAACTTACTCGACGGACTTGCGAGAATATCCTACAGTTTTCTAGAAGGATAGTGTCGTATTGGAATATTCCCGACCATGCTAGAATGTTCTCGATTCGCATCGAAGTTTCTGGAACTTTTGGCTCGGCATATAAATACAGGGCCGCATGCGCTGTGGAGCAATTGTGTTCTAATAGTGATACTGCGAGGATCTCTTTATGATGCGATACCAGTGTAAAGCGAAGTACAAGTTAGTTAAGGGCGTTCAAAAGTAAAGCTATTACTGTAATTTGTAATTATCTGTGACTGTCTTAATAAAGGGTCAAGGTTTTGGTGTAAATTGGTACATATTTATTTATCCCGAACCCCAGCTCGTAACATTACTATAGCATGGAAAATGGATCAGTCTTACTTTGCGACAGCTATTACTGTCACTCAGTGTAATGTTTTATGATAGGCACATAAAAAATGTAATACACATAAGCAATTGTGGAATTAAGAGCGGTTTAGCAGCCGCATTGTAAAAACCCGCCTTTTTTCTAAATAATCGAAACTGAACACTTATATTAAAAATTTACTCAATAGTTCCTCAACAGAACTTCATTACCTATGTTTTGTCATCGCAAAGTTTCCATTGGCTTCTGCAAATTAGAATTTTAAAGCCTTTACTCCGGGCTCAAATATGGAGCCATAGACCTAACCCAAATGTGTTCGGTTTAGTATTTATTTGAATTTGAATTTAGTGTTGGTGCATTTGAAACTTCGAACCACCAGACGACAGAAGGGGTCATTATTTTTAATTATGGCGTTACAAAATATGTATTGAGCTGTCACTAAACAATTGAACTTCTTTTCAAGAGATGTTTCTGTCCATTTGGCCCATACTTATTGAAATAGAAAAGAGACTCGTTGAAGAAAGAGACTCGTTGAAGAAAGAGACTCGTTGCAAGATAAACGTGCAAATATTCCTGACCTAGTTCGTTCTGACTAGACTATATCAGAAGCCTTACGCAATTCCTGTAAACTACTTACGGAGGTACCCTTTCTTACAGTGACCTACTGAACTGTTACAGGTTCTTACGAGTACAGCTGGGTATAATCCATCTGACTCTTATTAGAATTAACCCGCTTAAGTTGCTTTGAAGAATGTTCTTTTATAGGAATAGTTATGTATCATTTACAGTGCTTCTTTCTGTTGATTTTTTTTAATCTCACTTACATTTCCGTGGTGGCTAAATTTTAATTCGGCACTGCATTTCGGTACTTCCAAAAGAATCCTCGTAACGCCGAGAGCCCTTTTAAAAGGACCTCAATTTCAGTAGTAGTATGCCCAGAACTATTTTCTGACATATTGTTTCTTTTTGTTTCCTACAACCCAGGAAACAAAATTATTTTAAAATAACAAATTTGGGTCGTGACCCCATTTTATTGAAAAAATGTCTGGTCGTGAAGGATAGAAGGTTACAACTGAGTTTGTTCCTTTTTGCCATTTTGTATTATGTTGTACTGCTTCTTCTTTTTTTATATGTGTTTTGTGGCAAATAAATTTATTTCACTTTCACTTTTACAACTGCATGATGCAATCTAAAATCTGAAACATACTCATAGTACGAACATAACATGTCACTCTTTCATTCAATAGTGATAATTAAATTTACATAAACTTGTCATTTGAAGTAGCTAATAGATTAGGGTTGAACCAAGCTACTAATATCTCATCATGATCGCTAAAAAAAGAGCAGAAACAGCTTTTAAATTACAGAATCAAGATTGCATAAATTATTGCACTAAGCGGCCCTTCAAATATGGTCTCATAGGTCGTATAAAGTCAAATATCCTTTTATAGTCTAATTAATGATTCATTTGAGTAATACATAAACATCGTTTGGGACATTTGACCAAAAGCAGCCATCTTGCTGCTTAGAGGGAGTGCCTTAAAACTTTAATACTGGTAAACATGTTTTATGCGACCGTTTAGTTTTATAGCATCGCATTCTTATTTTGAAATGGATTCTTATCGATCCAGCGTTTTAGCTTTAAACTTCAAACAACTGCACTATCTTTCTTCGAGATGTTTTCAGTGTCAATGTTAGTATCAATTTTACTTTTTATTGACGCTGTATTTAATATAAACGTAATTTATTCCCAGACGCGATTTATTTCTCTAAAAAAATCCTTTCTATTTTCACCAACTTCCTCACAAACCTGTTGATCGACATATTTGTAAACATACTCGTACATTCTATCACAAAAACTACCGTGCATGACGTGAATGTCTGATATCATGTCTTATGCTAATGATTTCACTTCAATGCGCTTACGCATCTTATTTCGACACAAGTATACTGAGTGTCCATGCGCGCGATGGACATTAGCAGAGTAATTGTCTGAATTGGAACTTCCGCCAACAGGAAGAAATTTAACTTATTCAGACAATTGCTTTATTTAGTTATTGGACGAAAACTTTAAAACTTTATTATTTATTGTAACTTTACGAATCGGTAAAGAAGTGAATTATGAATCTTTTAACTTTGTTGTTTAAAATATACTATTTAAATTTGCAATTATTTCACAAAACATAAGGAAAAACATAAATTAGCTTAGGTAGGTACATGAATAACTCTAATCGGTCATTTCGTCACCAGCTTCCAGAAGTCGATCAAACTCATAGTACGTCGTACACAGGCGACATGTGCAACAGTGTTTCTAAAACAAACAAGAGTGTACCGTGTGCAAAGTTATCAAAAGTTGCTTAAATGCCTCCAACGGAAACCGAAAGTCCTCGTTCCGAAGGCATGCTCTGCCTATCGAGACACGAGAACTGCCCCTGGGATCAAGCCCTCAAGTCTTCGGAGATCAGCTGGACTGGTCTTCAGTACGCTTGTCTGAAGATACTGCATCTATACTGCAAGGTCTTCGAACGAGAAGATGTCCTGGATATGGTTATTAGGTGAGTGGTTTGCTCGGACACTTGATATGTAATCTTGGTGATCGACTGTGTTTTGAAAAATCTTTGTTTCTAGTTTAAAGTTGTTAACGTCATTCTGCAAATAATACAATCGGCTATCCCGATCATAATATTCATCATTTATTGAGGTAAGCCGTTTGTTTACATTAGGTATGGGCAACCATACCAACCAACCAACCATTTGAAAGTTGCGGGCCAAACTTTAGGATATTAACGAAATCGCGGGCCAGACAATGGTTTGTAAAAAAAAGAGTGCGCAAATCCGCAAAGAGTCTTATAAATTTTCAACTGTTCGATATTTTGTTTTATTAGCCTTCATCATAAAAAATAACTGTTTATATTTATATGTGCTTCCAAATGCACAAATAATTTTGCTCTCAGTTACGGGTGCTTTTCTTCGGCAAGATATAATCTGTAGAAGTCACTAAAGGCCAATTTCACCGATCGCTTTGAAAACCGAGTTTAATAAAACTTAGTTCAGCTAAAACCGAGTTTGAATGGTCAACTTAATCTCAGTTTAGTCAAACAGATTTCACCACTACATTTCGAAAACATTTACCTAAACTCGGTTTAAGTCGCAATCACAATGGGTTGATAGATGTTTTATGGCTCAAGTCACTTGATTTGGGTCGCTCAGGAAGTAAAAATCGCTAACTCAGTTTAAGAGCTTAACCGGCCAAAATCGGGCGTTGAGATTTTAAACTCCGTTTAGCTTAAACTGCGTTCAGTTCATGTAAGTGAAATGCTTTAAACTCACTTAAGTGTCTAAACTGAGTTCAACTTGAACTAAACGGGTTTAGTTACATTGGTGAAATCCGCCCTAAGATGTTCTCTACATAATATATTATCGGAATAACAAAAATCTTAATCTGAGCTCAGTTTTTGTTTATCTTCTAAGATTATCAAAAAATATTTCAAAAGACAAAAAAAATACGTATTTTTGTTGACCAGTGTTATCTGTAACCTTTGAGGTAGAGAGTAAATGTTACTTTTCAAAATAATTTGGTAAGTACTAGCCAAATGCTTGGAATCTCAATTTCCTTGAAATTACACTGGTCAACTAGGTTCTGCTACAGAAACGATTATGTGCTGAATCCGAAACTGAACTCAGATTTTCTCTATCTTCTAAGATTATCAAAATATATTTCAAAAGACAAAAAAGCCGTATTTTTGTTGACCAGCCAGTGTTATCTGCAAGCTTGGAGGTAGAGCGTGTTCACTATTGACCGTGTTTTCTTTAACTATGTTTACTAATATTATGTGTACGTTGTGCAAGTCATAAACAAGGATCAAAAAATATGTCGAAACTGGCATATGCTGCACCCGTAGCAGAGCGTTTAATATAGCGCGACGCGACTTAATTGGATCACAAGTGCGAGGAGCGTGACATACTGGTTAATCGCAAAATCATCGTGTCACGCTCCTCGCACCTGTGATTCACATAAGTCGCGTCGCGCGCGATTGAACGCTGTACAACGGGTGCTGATAATGTTATTAAAGATTGGGGTGGGTAAGAGTTGTGAGTATGGCATGATCAGGATATGAGAGCTAATGGTTGAAATTAACTACTGCGACTGCGAGAACAGGCAATGTATGCTAAGATCGATTATGTTATGATATACCTCCTTCAGGTCTTCCCAATCACCAATCGAGTCTTCTAATCCAGTGCTTATGCTAAATCATAAACACCTTCATTCAGTAAATAATTTTGTTTGAGATCTTGAATTTTTTGGCTTGCACTTTTTACCGCTAGTAATGATGTCAAACTAGGCGTTGTCGCGCCCACATGTAAACTTTTATGTTTCCAGAACGATCGTGTTCTTGGTTTTTTTTAACACGCAATTTGCACAAGATGGCCACATTAAAACGTTTTAGGGGCTCTAAAGTTGGGATAGCGGATATCGGGCGGCCATAACCACGGAATGGTGCGATTACGGTCGGGAATGCCTGCATCGTTAAAGGTATCGGGGTGAACTGATTGTGGTTAATTTTTTTTGTCTTTCTAGGTCTGCCGCATTGATCGACTTCTCTATGGTTGGGAATTTTTCCATCTCTTCCACAAGCGAACACAATTCTTTATTTATACCTTCATAGTCTCAATTAGAATCGGGCAACAGCAAACATTAGTAAAAAATTTGCAAACGCCGTGTTTTTTCTCATAGGGTAATGTAGGACATATTTATTTTGAGATATTTTCTTATATGTAAACAAATTCAATCAAGAAAAATTCCTAAAACGGTGGCCTCAAATACTGTATACGTCATCAATAATCATTGTCATGTGTCAATTGAAATTGCATTTGATTCTTTATTTATCGATCTAAACAAAAAAAAAACCAGAAAAGAATCACGAAGCCATCCGTATAACTTTTTATTTCGTTGCATTTAATGATAAATTTCGTATTTTGAGGACTAAGTTCTTTGAAGAGATTTTCGACGAGATTGAGAATCAATTGTGCACAGAGCAGTAAGTTGGACAAAATTTGCAAAAAATATGGAAGTTTCAATTCAAACCCGGCCGCTATCAGTGCGATAAAATGTAGCCAACATAAAGAAAGTCCCTTCCCATCAAAGGTAATGTTAATATTTACAAACTCGATATTAGCGTTGTTAGAGTAATATTGTTGTTTTAGCGGCCCTGTGATTGTAACTAAATGGTGGCATATGATGGGCTTGGCACCGGCTCTGGCCTGCCATTAGACAGGGTTGGCATGCCAAAGGTCGCAGAGATTCGATACGCTTTTATGTTTTAGTTGCGATGGAAAAACAAATCAGTGACGCCTGTATTCACCACAGAAGTATCATGTTATCCATTCATTCATACACGGTTATTTATTTAAAAAGAAAATATCATTGGGCATCCGTATAGTAGTATATGATGACGCTAATTCGTTTGTACTTTTGATAGGCCTTTTTACGCAATAGCATGGGGTCAGAAACCTTATTTACATAATTTGTAATTCAAAACTACACCTAGAAACTATAGAAAGTTGTTACCGAGATAAAACAAAGAAAGTGTGTGTGTGTGGTTGTTAATTTATTTTGAAACAAATTGACAGCCAAAAACGGTTGGATGTGACGGCGAATCGCGTTCCAAAATAAGTGTTTTTCTTATTTTTGAATAAAACACATTAGATAACCGTGATTATCTTGATTAAAATTAAACAATTGTACTTATACTTGATGATTTTTCACCAAGTGCCGCCGATATGGCATTAGGTGAGCATACTCTTTGTCAGTTAGGCTTTTCCAACAAAGTTGTTTTAAATAAAATGCATTACTTTGTAAATGCACAAAACAACTTTAAAGCGTCTTCGTAATTGTTATGCAGGATCATTTAAAACGTAAAGCAAACAATAACACAATTGCTGGAAAAGCCTATTGGACATTAAACTATGGTCGCCTTATGACATTAATCACACAAATTTAATAATTTTTATTAAAAAATAACAAAAACAATCATAAGTTGTGCGTTTGGGTGCACGATCCGTTTTATTCCCATAGCTTAACTTCTAATTTTTTTTTTTTTTCAGTGTGTATACGCCATTTTAGGACATAGTTTTCATTATTTTGGTAAAGAATTGTCGTATATGACGTCACTTGACAATTTTAGACATTATACTAAATGAAGGGTACAGGAAAAGAAAGGGCTAATTGACATTTATGTTATTTCAAGAAAAAGCTATTTGAAGGTTTCAAACTATATTATAAGTATGACAGAAAATGTAAACGGCGCGGCGGTGGAATGGGCGCGTTCTAAGATTGTAAGTTCTCAATGTACCCCTTCTTAGCCAGTATCGAATAAAATGCGCTCCTTTTATCCCGATTTACGTCGCAATATGCTCCTTTTAGTCTTTTTTAGTTTTTTTTGTTATGCCCATATAACAGGAAACCAGCCCCTTTTAGTTTGTTTTGAACACGGCATACTAAAGGAAAGGCCCGTTCAAAATCTATCAACTGCCATTGTTGGTTTGATTTGGACAAATATGTCGATGAGCCCCTTTTTTTCCTGTACCCTTCAAATGTGATGTGTGATTGCTTATAAATAAAGTGGTCTATTTTTGTCAGTCTACTCATCTGTCATCCCTCTGTCAAATCAGTCGGCAGCAAATTATTATAAATTTATCTTGATAGCAAAGGACCCATTTCTAAACAGCTATTTCTCAAGTGACGTCACGCGAAAGAAAATAGGAGCTGCAGCTTTTGCGTAAAATATTCATCATCATGAGGTTTTTTAGACCACAGGTTCTAAACACTACTTTTTAAATCAAAATCTCGTAGTAGTTTCCGAATGAACACACCTTAACATAATTTAATCTAAGCCAAGGAAAACTTAACGCTGTAGATACCACAAAAAGTAAAGAACAGTATTTATTTATCTGTCATTTGTCACAGTTAGCATATCAAAATTAAACATGTAACAAAAAAATGCTCGATTTGATTTTTCACAGATAACAAAAACAATAAAAACTCACACAAGTGTGAAATAAATAAACGTCTTAAAATTTTTGTTTTAGAGAAACAGAACAATGCAAAAATTTGGTAAATTACGTTTTTTAATAGCTTCATTGTATATGATTGTATCAGGTTTTATTTTCATTTGTCCCTTGTTGTTCTATTATTAATAACTGCACATTCAACATTCAAATACAGTGTTTTTATTCCCGTGAGAAGTAAAATATTTCAATATTATAGGTTATAGTCGACTGTATAGTTACTTTTGTATTAATATTTTCAGAATCGTTCACATATAATTAGCATATATATAATGTGTATTATATATACTAGTATTTTACTAAAATATTACCTACTATTTTCTCCAATAGCGACGATGCAAAAGAGGATATGTTTTTATAACGAAAACAGTATCTGGCCAATATCAACCGTATTATTTTGACGTCTACTGGAATGGACGGGTGACCTCGAAATGTCAATCCGATCTCCCTTCATCTGTCGCCAAGAATTTTTGCAGATGCTTTGAAATTTTGAAATTGATTTTACTTTCTTAGGTGATTTGATGACAATTTTATCTTGGAAAATAGTCTTACGGAAATATCTTTTTTCGTGTTCTTTATAACAGGACGCAATAGATTTATATTCTCTGCTAATGATGTCAATTAATGACAGGAAAGAGTTGAAACGTGTACTGTATATTTCATTTCTATCGTTTGCAATAAAATTGCTGTCAGTGTTTACCATGTTAAGGGGCTACGAAAAAAAAAATCGACACTTTAAGAACGTGCATATCTATTTCAGTAAATAATGTATTATTTTGAAAAAAATATATATTATTTTTGGATTCTTTTTCTAGGGATCTGTTAAAACAGAAACGCGATTGGAGAAATTCGGCTCGATAGAAATATTTATTGAAGTGAGGTCTTTTTCGGCACCAATTCTCCTGGTTTGACAATTTAGAATGACATATGGACTGCAATCATATTTTATTAGATGGGTTTTAACAATATCTAGGACGTGGTTAAACGAAATTTTGATAGCAACTTTAGTACATTTTATATCAATAAAAAACCGACTTTTTGCTACTTTTCCACGAATCTGTCCCTCTTGCACTGAGGGCAGTGGCGTGCACAGAACTTTTTTCCGGAAAAGCGATCAGAAGGTCAAGTACGACAGTAAAAAAAATATGAAAAAATTTAAATAACACTTTGAAAAAAAAAAGTTTGTATGAAAATGTTCACTATAGGAAAGGCAGTGCCTACCCTGGCGTCATACAAACTTCTTTTTTCAAAGTGTCATTAAAAAAAAATCATATTTTTTTTATTGTTGTACTTGACCTTCTGATTGCTTTTCCGGTAAAAAGTTCTGTGCACGCCACTGACTGAGGGTTTTTTCGCGTATTAACTCCCACTTTTTGACAGAAACGTCAGTACGTGTCAATAATACGTGTCAAATAAGCGTGTAATAATAATCGTAACACATCAGAATGTTTTGGAACTCTCCCAAAATATGAATTATAATGCGCTAATATGAAACTGATACGAGTATATTACTAGAATAAAGTGATAATAAAAAAGTGTTCATGATTATTTAGTATTAAAAAAAAAAAATTGTGCCGGTGCGAGTCGGACTCGCACACAGAAGATTCCAAACCACCACACAATACGGGTACGGGATGCTAAAAATATTATGGTAAATAACAACAATATAGATGCCATAGCAACATTAAGACGACAAAAACAAGCCGCTAAAATGTTAGCGCCTGGCAAACAATTCGCGGCTTCCGCTGAGTACGGAACTCTACAATCTTAACCGCTATATATTTTCCCTGTAATCTTTACGTAATCACCATATTACCATGATTTTTTTCATATCTTTCGGGCCTCTTGTTTGGGGGATAAGGGACATGATATGATGAAAGAGAAATAACGTTAAAAATGCTACTTTTTCGAGTATTTTTTTTTTGTATGGGTACTCCCCTTCGGGTTTTGTTTTATTTTTATTTTATTATTTGCTGTGATAGAAGGCGGCCATAGTAAAACATATTAATAAATATAAATAATAATATAATGTATAATGGCAGAAGCTGTAGACCCCTGTGACAGACGGACAGACGGACGGACAGACAGACAGACGGTGGAGGCTTAGTAATAGGGTCCCGTTTGGCACTCTTCGGGTACGAAACCCTAAAAACGGAAATGACAAGTCTTCAAACTTTATCTATCTTATTTTATCTTGGCTATTACTTGTAATACTTTCGACCTTTATACATTGTAATATGTATAAGTACTCAAGGTGTATCAGTAACTTGAAACATACACATGCTATACTGATCATACTGAGTAGAATTTCATTATATAAAGCACCTGTGTGGCTAGCACGCAGTCGTTAACGTGTATCGAGTGCAAAAACTCGTAGTAGGCCTAACAGTATTTATCTAGCCTACTTGCCCTCTTAGCAAACTGCATTTGTCGATATGCGAGAGAGTAAGTAGAAAGACACTGTATCGACAGCGCGTGCTGACCTCCTGGGTAACTTATTATGGCTCGTCAAAGACACGGTATACTTTAACCATAAAATTTTAATTATAAGAATGAATTTTTACCGCTTTATTATTGCTGTGATGAAAACATTTTTAGCCAGAAATTTTAACGAAATCATAAAATTACACTAAAATAAGGAATCCAATCATATTAATGCAAATATAAGAGTAAAACAATTAAAATTCTCGTTACTTCGGACAATTTAAGAACGGTTTCGCAGCCGGATTGTGAAAAACCCGCCTTTTTGTAAGTAATCGAAACAGAACACTTAAATTTAAAATTCACTCAATAGTTATTCAACAAAACCTTATTACCTATGTATTGTGTATGCTGCCATCGCAAAGTTTTTATTGGTTTCTGTAAATTAGAATTTAATTTTTTTTTTCATTCTACAATTTCGAAATTCTAATTTACAGAAACAAATACATAGGTGATGAGGTTTTGTTGAATAACTTTTCAGTGAATTTTAAATTTAAGTGTTCTGTTTTGATTAATTACAAAAAGGCGGGTTTTTCGCAATCCGAAAAGTCGCTAACGCAAAAGACATTTTAATTTCGTAACGTAGTTACAAATGAAAACCACAGTCCTACATTCGTGGTAATTATTTCAATGTATCAAATGCCTCAGTATTTCAAAATGAAAATTAATCAGTTGAGTCCTACGTAAATTTTAAACGCTGAGTTTGTTAGGTTTACTGTTAAATTGTTGAAAATAGACAACGACGCTACGCAACGTTTCATGATATCAAATGAACTAGTTTAGTGTAATTTGTAGGGTTGAGTGATACCGATTTTGACACTACTGCCTATATCATACACAATCATACACAATCATACATACAACAAATAAATAATTGATTATTTTATCAACGCTTCTTATAGCCTATAATGTTGACCAGGTCCCCTAAAAACTGTAAAAAGGAGGGCCGCTTTGGATGAATCATATTATGATTCCGTTTTAATGCCGTCTCTTTTGCACGCGTGAAAAAACTCTAACTCCATCCTACTTTCAAATCATTTTATGATTCACCAAAGTCGGCCTTTTTAGATCCCCAGAGTCACTATGATGATAATAAAATGACAGCATCCAAATCCGTTGAGTGCATCTCGAGTTAAAACGGAAAATACATACATACAGACAGACAGACAAAAATAAATACATACAGACAGACAAAATCTAAAAATTGCAGTTTTGTTCCCAGTACAATACCAATAACACATTGCATTTTGAAAAAATATACTCCTTTATTTTTAGATATTGAACCGTATCTACAATTGAGCAAGTACAAAGCACTACCAGTAATTACACTAACTGAACTCTGAACAAGCAGCGCATCTGCAATTAGCACACATCTAAACAAATTGTTAATCATTCAACTTTCATTTTGTACGCCCAATGAAAACAGACATAAATCTATTCCTGATTTACAATCGTCATTTATTCCGCAGTGTGTCAGTCCTGGCTGTCAAAAGTTAATGTTTTAGAACCCGCAAAATAAATCTGGAAGATTTAAACATCTGCGTCTGCAATGTGGACGTCATCACACAAACATTATAAATTAAAGTGACCGATTCCAGCAAGATAAACATAAATAATTATTACAGTGCTGTTCAAGATGGGAAGGACTCCTGAACGAAGGAAGGAGAGATAGAATGTTACAAAAATTTCACAATAAGGAATAGTCTCAGAATAAACAAGGTACTCATCTTTCCAGTTTTAGGAGGATTGTTAAAAAAAGCGGAAAGTTGATGAACTATCAGCCAAAGTTGATGAACAATCAACTAAAGTTGATGAACGATCAGGCAAAGCTTGTGTTTAAGTTAAGATCTGAAGAAGAACTGGAATAGGAGACATAAATAATAAAGATGTAAATATGAGAAAAAGATATATAATGATGATAGGAACAGAAAGAAATCTTTAGTGTCTGTATCGTCTGGTTCATTCATTCACTGGTAGAAGAATTTTAATGAAGACTGGAGATTCGCCAGAGTGCCAACCTAGGCCTTCAAAACTAGCGCGACATAATTCATGAATATTTTTAAAACTATTTAGACTTGTTTATATATTTAGATTCGGAAAATGAATAATGCCGTCTAACAGAAATAGATCTTGGAAATACACGACCCAATTCTCCACGGTAAATCATGGTCGAAAATATATATTTTATTAAGACGCAATAGGGTTAGGCGACAAATAGAGAAATGACGAGTTAGGAGCAACTGCTCTGCGCACTTTCCGTGGATCTCTTTTCAGCTCTATGTCATTTAACTTAAGAGTCAACCAACTAAGTAATTCTAAAATAAAATGGATAGTCCCTGAAACAAAGCTATGTAAGACGGAAATAATTTGAGTATTTTGGATTAATTGCCGTTAGTCTTCTGTTGCGACACAGAGACGGCAATTATGTTCATTGAAGTACGCATTATGAAGGAATATGATAGCTGACATAAGTGATTGTCTTTTTATTACCTATTGTTTGTTTTTAAATGCTTCATTAAGAAAATAGTTGGACCTCGAACTTCAAATAAGACAAGATATTTTTATTTTTATCGTTATCTTTGTTGGTTTGTCAAACACCACAAAGCGTAGATCGTGGTACCATTTCTGTAAACAGTTAAAAACTCAAAAACATGGATTAAATATTTCTGTAAAAATTAAATATTAAGACTTGAACGAAAAACATCCTTACGGGCAAATTAAGGCAGTCTTTCAATAATGGATAATTTTGTAATAAGAGACAAGTGAATTTTCCAAAATAACTTTCCAATGGCATTTTAAAGGATGTTTGATTGTAAAGTCAATGACCCGTGTATATTCACTATACGCATGACAGTATGTATACATAGTTAGTCATTGGCTCCCACAACAAAGTTGTGAACAGGCTGCATACTAATTTACAACGAGGAATTGTGCAGCCCCTTACTGGAAAATAGCAATGCATTTTGTTTGTTTTCTCACATTTTAACAGTGAAGACCAAAACGTGGTTTGAAAAAAACATTTGTTGTACACGATTCTTACGAGATTTGTATTTAGCAAGACTTTATGTGGTAAGAGTTGCAGAGAAATAAACCACAAACACATAAATGTTTTAACAGTAATAACTTTAATAGAGCTTCGGAATTTTATCTAAGATTGGATAACACAGAAACTATACAATAACGAATACTAGGTATGGCCCCCAAGATATTAAATAAACTGCCAGCTAGCTCACTTGAAAATGAAAATGCCCGACCGGTTTCGCTGTAAAGCATTTTCTAGGGCTTTTTACACATCCTAACTAACATTTGATGTTATATGTTACATGATTTATTTGTTAGTTAGGATGTGTAAAAAAAAAGCCCTAGAAAATGCTTTACAGCGAAACCGGTCGGGCATAATAAAGTTGTACGTAATATGTGGATAAGTACAAGTGTTTTTTAAAACAATATAATTTATAATATAAAATATTTTTAAATCTACCTTGCACGAAAGAGATTATTCAATAAATGAATATTTGGAGGACGTTGACTGGTATTAAATATTGTAATCGGATTTTTAAGTAGATTTTTATATGTAAAATAGGACTGTAGGATGTTATATGTAAGTTTAGTTTAATTTAGTTTTAAATTAATATTTGTATGCTTTTTTAGGCTGAACATGGCTGGACCACTGTATTCTTACCACCCTACTCCAACTGCAATTTGGATTGATTAATTTCATATGATTTTCGTAAGAAAATGCGAATCCTTTGTGTAATTCAATCATATTATAATTGTTATGTTCCAATTTTGAATAAGTATGTTTAGTTTAGCATAATTAAATCCGTTATTGGCACAATAAGATGATATCATGTTTAAGTAATCTGAATGTACTTGCTGTGGATTTTTGTTTATGAATAAAATAAAATAAAATGAGAATTCTCTTTCCGAATGCCTGAAGCGATTTCAATGATTCTTTTTCCAAATCATAGACAATTTTAGATTAACAAAATTTATTGTTTGATTTTTTTTCCCACAGTCACGTCCTAGTGAAAAGTATTTTTTTCGTCTATTTTGCGCTACCCGGAGACGCAGCGATCATCCAATGCAATGCGCGCTGATAATATTATTTCTATATATATAGTTTTGTCAATATTAGTACCAACACAAGTTGACTCAAGGTCGTTGGTGGTTGCATGCCGGTTAAAACCTATGTTGTACAAATGAAGACATTTGAATTTGTTATTTATTCCAATGCAAAGTATGAGTCTTAATGATCTAGCTGTAGAGATTTAAATAGTATCCTTTCAAACCTTATCTTAGTACTTCTACTCCCATTACCATCAGCTTCCAAATGGCTTCCTACACTGATAAGAAACAAATAAAACTGTAAAATGAGAGATTGTTTCGTTCCGTTGACCTCTCACTCAAATGTAGAGTCTAAAAATAACGACCATTCTCTATGGTCAGGGGACGTGAAGGTCAATAGATTCGTTCTATCTTGTCTTTGATACACTTTCGCTGAGTGCGACCGGTGACCATTGAACAACTAGCCCCGAGAAGGATGCCTTTAGTAGTTTTCTTGCACCTCTTTATAGTTTTCTCTGTTCTGGTGACCAACAATGTACGGTAATGTTACGATATTAGGTTATGTTTACTGTGTTGATCTGATAATTGATCTGATATTTTTAAATCAAATTTAACTTATAATAAAAAGAAAGCAAGTATTGTAGTATCGACTTGTATTCCATTATGGTGTAGCAATTTGAGGGATGAAAAATAATAATACTAACGGCAGCGACGGTAAGTCAGAGGTAGATCGATCGCCTCTCAATCTTGAGATCCAGGTTAAATTTTAGGCACCTTATTCCTCTGCCAGGTGGTGGTTTTGACAGGTGGTAGAGCTGATGCCGGGCTCGACTGTGGAGGTACCACATTCTTACTTGGAGACCCCCTCGAAGTAATTCGGGGACAGTAAGAGGACAGCTCACCATGCCTGGGACTGATGGATGGCGGTATATCCATCCTTAATAGCCGGGCCTTATATGGAACAGACTGGTGACGGGCAGCGGCGTCACTGGTGCGAGGGTTCCGGCACTGCGCTCACCAACCCGCCTGCCCAGCGTGTGTGAATATGGGCAATTCTTCCAGGATGACCGCCGGGAGTGGCAAAGTCCTGGAAAGGCTTATGTCCAGCAGTGGACGACTTAGGCTGATGGATGGATATTCCTCTGCTGGGTATTTTGGAGTACTAGAAAGTTCAACAAAAAAATACATTTAGTATTTTATCAATAATTTAATTTACTATCTAAACAAATTAACCCCTCTCGATAAGGCGCGATCGCTCTCCATATCTATGGTTAAGGTGCTTCTTTTCTGTGTATTTCATGAAATAAACTGATAATTGTAATACATTTCTGATATATGCATTTTGGCTTTATAATCTACTAGGGTTTCGTTTTTTGAAAACGTATTTGGGTAAGTTTTCCTCGATAGAAATGGTTGTTGATATGAGGTCTTCAAACACACTTTTTCTCCTCGTTTGACGAATACGAACGATGAACAGGCGATCTAAAAAGGCCGACTTGGGTGAATCATAAAATGATTTGAAAGTAAGACAGAGTCAGAGTTTTTTCACGCGTGCAAAAGAGACGGCATTAGAACAGAATCATAATATGATTCATGCAAAATGGCCTTTTTAGAGGACTTGGTCCTATAAAAAGGCCGCTTTAGATGAATCATATTAAGATTCTGTTGTAATGCCGTCTCTTTTTCACGTATGAAGAAACTCTGTCTCTATCCTACTTTCAAATCATTTCATGATTCACCCAAGTTGGCCTTTTTAGGTCTCCAGAACTCAAACATTTCATTTGTTTCAACAATATCTAGATTGTTGATTTTGGAAATTTTGCAGGCAGGCAGACAGCGTGCTTCGAGTGTTTATGATTATTCCTTCTCTTTTAAGGGGCTGCACTATGCTAAAATTCGGTCCCGCTCTAACGCGTTTGTTTTTTAACTCTTTAACCTGCTCTAATCAGATGCCGCGCACGCAAAACTTCAGTTATTTTGAAATCGTGGCTCCATTAGGACATACAGAAATAAAGTAGTAAGGCTTTTTCGTAGATAATAATGAGATCTTTTATTGTGTGAAAGATTCATTTCAAACGCATATTCCGTGTCCGAGCGAATTGAATGTACAGAATGAAATTAGGTACCTACAGATATATATTTATTTGAGTAAAGATATAAAATTTCGATAATCTATAAAGGCTTAATTCGTCAGAAAAACATGATTAAGTACATATATATTTCCCAGAATTTTCTAGTAGCCAGTTTGGCCTACAAATCGAGCTAAATATACGCAATTTTACCAAATCCACGCTTATTCAAGCCTTAAACCCTAATCGGCTGAAATATTATACTCTACACACACACCTTATCCTATTATTCGATATTTCATATTTACTTAATAATTAATATAATTAAAATAAAACGTCGCGCACAAATCTACGAATTTATGATAACGATATTCGTTAAACGTCTTACGGAGTGTCAAATCAAAGGAGTTTCTTCATAAGTGTTTAAGTAATATTGCTATGGATTTTCAATGGCGAAAGCCTTGAAACTAAAGCCGCTTCGAGTAAACAGCTAAGTAGTATCAATTTACAAATAACGTGTATGTTCGTTTTCCTTGATACTTTATTTTCTGTTGTTGCATTATAATTTTAACCGTTTTGTAATACAATGTAGTGTCCTAATCTACTAGACAATTACACAAATAAATCACGGCCAATAATTTTGTTCGTAATTAATAAATCGACGTACTCCTCAAGTATGTCTTAATAACGTAGGAGATGTAAAGAAAGGCGTATATTATTTGGCAACACATCTTTCTACAGATGCTGCCGCTCCCAGCGGTCATCTTTAATTATTAAAGATATACTTGCCAAGCACATATGTGATTATTAACATAGATATAATTCACGCCAAACACCACTTACCACAATTTGCAAAAATTACTTCAATGTCACGTTTTTTTACGAAGTCATTGATATAAGTATGTTCTGATGAAACATTACAAAATTAATGCATTCCAAATTGCATACAATTTGCAATCTTTTTATTTAGTAACAACTATTTTGTTCCTTTCGAATAAAGCAAGATGGAAAAAGTGATAGTACATTATTTCTAAACGATAAAATAATTGTCGTCCAGTCTAGGGATGTATGTACCTAATAAAGTGTATTTTATTGCACGAAGGAGAAGAACTGATAATGGGAAATGCGCTTTTAACGTGCATGAGCCATTTCACATTGCAACATTCAAAAGTTCGCGACAATGTGAAATAGCTCGTGCTATCGCAAAATACGTTGTGCGATTTTTTCTAGCCTAGATTCTGTGGATTTAACTCTACAATATAACCCTACAGGCTACAATATCACATCTTAGTGAAGGTTGCTCTGCTGTTATTGGGACTTCTTGTCCCCACATTTCTATCTTGGCTTCTTGCTCTTTTGTAGGTATCAGGTGAGGCTTATTGCCTTTATGTGTCATGTAGGACTTCTTGTCCCTATCAGTTAGGCGAGACTTCTTGTCCCTAAGAATGGTATCTTTCTTTCTTTCTGCCTCCCCTCCATCCCAGTCCTCCGTAATGCCTTTTCTTTCTGTGTACTTAACTGGCAAGTTCTTCTTGTCCTCCAACCACTGCTCCCTTTGTCTTGTGTCCCGGCACAGGAACTTATTCTATTTTGTCCTTTATTTTCTGCACCACTTTTCTAATTTTATTCTGCCAAACACGCGTTTCTTTTCTGACGCCATTATTATCCTCCATTTTGAACAAGCTAACAAGTTCTTGCGGAAAAAAAAGGGCTGTCGACTTCTAACCATAGACAATCTAGATTATTATTTTTCTCTAGTGTTGCCAGCATTTACATTCACAGTTTCGCGACCGTCATCGTCGCTACACATACATCATAGGAGTTAAAAGCGCATTTCCTACTATCACGAACTATCAGTTTCCTCCTTCGTGCAAAAAAATATATTTTAAACTCCGGCCGTTCATTCGAGAGAATGGTGACGTTTGCAAATGTCAGGGGATAAAACCTTTTTTTTACTGTTTTGCATTTCATTATTTTATATTTATCATGATGATTTTAGGGTAGATTGTATATCGTTAAAAGGTCCCATTTGTTAATAAAAAGTATTTTTGTCGTACATATTTTCCACTTCCTAGTACAAAACTTAATGAATCAATTTCTGCGTAAAAGTTAAAAAAAAGCGCAAAAAATACTATTTTTGGCGAAAAGTTGTCTATTAGCGATACTGTGTTCACTTGAATTTAAGAACCTTATATAGAGGTTGTCATTTTATTTATTTATTTTATTATTATACAAAGATAGAAGCCGAATGAAGTTATTTGTTTAATCAATAAAATGTGTCAAGTTATTTCTGTCAAATCAGCAATCATAATGCCTGCAGTATGAATCCTCAACTTTTTGAATCGACATTTCAGAAAAAGGTTTATAATATCTGCGGTGTAAGGCAGTGTTGTCGTATTATAAAACTGATATACCTTACCAAATAATAAGATCGTATATATATTCTATTCCAGGGTTTTTATTTATAAAAAAAGTTTAAATAATTTGGATTTATTTCGTCCCATTTGTTGTACCGTTGATATTTTTTTAACGTGCCTTTACTTATTTTTGTCGTGAAGAAGCTCTTGTTGACTTGTAGTATTTTTTCGAGATATCGCCACACTCCATCTGTCATCATTCTCTCGAATTAACGGCAGCAGTTTAGTCGAACACACTCGATGAAACTAATACTGATAAATCGCAATCCATATTAGAATTCCACTCTAAGGGTTTCCGATATAGAAAAAGCATAGTGGAATGTTCTCAGTATGGAGTTTTGTTGACTACAAAGGCACGGTGCAAGTTGTATAAAATGTAAACTATCTCAGTCATACAAATCTCTGAAAGAAAATTATAACATAGTCGAAATCCACGTTTGGCTGTGTATTCAGTTTGTTTGTCTGTGTGTCCAGCTCAGCACAAAGGTATATTCCTGGATCCAAAGTTTTGGCCCAAGGGCATTGTTGCCGAGGAAGAAATGGACTCAGGAACAAAGGTCACTGCAGGTGGGTGACTTGGTTTTAATTGCTGATCCTAACGCACCTCGTAATGTGTGGCCGAGAGGTAAAGTCGAGAGCGTATACTTTATATTCTCTGACCCAGGTAAGGACGGTCGAGTTAGAGCAACAGAAGTGAAGACTAAGTCTGGGACATTGAGACGTTCTGCTGCACGCGTCGTTCGTATTCCTGTAGCTGATGAGTGCTGTGAGCCAGCACTGGGCGACGCGCTCGTTGATTTTGCACAAACAGACAATCATTTGTTGTTATTATTTTGTATAGATAATTTAGTTGAAAAACATAGATTGTCTATGATATAGGTTTTCTTGTGACATGTCTTGTCTTTGGTCATCCCCGACAGGCACCGCACGCAATTTGTAATATTTTAGAATTTTCTTTATGTTTCCTTGTGTGTGCCTACATTTGCCAATAAATATCGTTTTTGTATGTTAAATACTGCGGCCCTTGTTATTTTGCCCTTAACAACTTAGAAAATGTTCATTTTCAATATGATTTGACTTAATTATTTATATTCAATTTGACATTTATAAAAAATTTATATTTTATTTTATTGTACTTTATTTTAATTTAGATTAAGAATGTTATTTGTTAAGATATTAATATCAATGTGATATTATTGTTTTTAGATTAGTATTTGTAGAACATTATTATGATATTGTTGACCTGCCATGTAACAAAATCCGTTATAATTATGGTAAATAAATAATTACTGATTACTGATTACTGATTACAAACCACTTTGTGTCCACAAGGAAACATAAAGAAAATTCTAAAATATTACAAATTGCGTGCGGTGCCTGTCGCGGATGACCAAAGACAAGACATGTCACAAGAAAACCTATATCATAGACAATCTATGTTTTTCAACTAAATTATCTATACAAAATAATAACAACAAATGATTGTCTGTTTGTGCAAAATCAACGAGCGATTTGGACGGTACAGGGAGCTGCGACCGAAACTAGTTAATAGTTATACCTTGATTTGTAATGTACGGTTAAGTTTTTTTTTTTCTTTTACTTTTAATTTAATACTTTTATTATTCTGTCTGGTTTTCTAATTCTAATTTGTATAACGCAATGGGTTACTGTAATGTAGTAAAAATTTTATGCAAATAGATAAGTAAATAAAATAAAATTAAGGAAGTTTTGTAAGTATTTCGCAGGTAAATATTCAAAGCCGTTTTCATTAGGTCTTGTAACTAACCTAACCTTACTAACTTTAACCTCACTTGTAATTTCACGGCTTTGACAATTCACCTGTGCCATGTAAACACATTCACATTTTAGTGTAGAATAGAAGAGAAATATCGACGTTTTGTAATCAAGTCGTAAAAAAGACGCTTACATGGCTTACCTTGACTGAACCATAAGAACTGAAATTCCTTTATAACATTTTACATTACATTACATTTTAGATTTAAAAAATGGTGCCTTTTGGAGAGAAACTTTAATTATTGTTAATTCACCCCGAGCAAACCCGATGGGGAAAACGTATCTAAATATATTATGATTTGGGTTCCTTTTGTACCCTTTGGGTTCGGTCTCCAGAAATTAGTAACTTACTTGTTATTCAGGTATCAATGAGCGAGTGTCATTGTGATGTCAATCTGTATGTTACAATATTTATGTAAGTTTACAATGTCAATAGAAGCAACAAAATTGTGACATTGGTTTTGACATGTTTATAAACACCGTGTTAGGTGAGACGTAAACTAAAATAAAAGTGGTCAAGTGCAAGTGGAACTCACGTGCTGAGGGTTCCGTATAACCCCTTAACTATACCCTACAAACTCTACTTGATTAATATGCCTACTGTTTCTGCAGCATCCATTCATCATCCATCAGCCTAGTTCGTCAACTGCTGGACATAAGCCTTTCCAGGACTTTGCCACTCCTGGTGGTCATCCTGGAAGAATTTGCCCATACTCACACACGCTGGGCAGGCGGCAGACGCCGCTGCCTGTCACCAGTCTGTTCCATATAATGCCCGGCTATTAGGGATGGATATGTCGTGACCAGATCATAGAATTGAACATTTCATGAAATAGTCGACCATTTCATGAAATGATCGCATTTCATGAAATAGTCAACTGTCCCTGACCAGATCATTAAATGTTCAACGTTTAACGATTTGGTCAGCGACGTTTGACCAAATCATTAATGTAGGGTGTTCATACAAATGTTGATACTAGAAATTCGAAATCTTGTTGTTAGGAACTTGATTATTTTTCTTTAAAGTACAAAATCAACAACTTTTAAAGAATTAGCACGTATTTCAAGTTACTTACTATACTACCTACTTAGGTTAATTTTTTAGAAAAATCAATATTTAAGGATTTAGCAAATTAGGTATTTTTAAGGAACTTATTTTACTAAATTATACGTAATAATAATCACAACCATCTGGGTTTAAATAAAATGAATTAGTTGTTTTAGGAATTTAATTACACTTCACTGCACTTTCTTCCTCAGTTATTACATTATTAACAACATTTAAAACCAGAGAATTGTGTAGCGCCGCCGCCATGATGCATAACAATGCGCCATCAGCGCCGCTAGTGGTGAATAAATGTAACTATTTTACGATATGATCATACGATGTTTGACCAGATTATGAAATGGTCTTGTGTTTAGTTGATTATATCGTCAAACGATCTTTATTCATTGATTTGGTCAATCCATATCATGAAATGGTCAACAAACAATGTACTATTTCATGAAATGCGACCATTTCATGATATGGTCGAACATTTCATGAAATGTTCAATTCTATGATCTGGGCACGACAGATATACCGCCATCCAACGGTCCCAGGCATGGTGGGCCTCCTGGTTTTTTGCCTGTGAGCTGTCCTCTTACTCTCCCCCTAATTACTTCGAGGGGGTCCCCAAGTAAGATGGTGGTACCTCCACAGCATGTCAAGCACGTCAAGTCACAATAAAGTGTGGATGCAAGCAGAACTGTTCTAAAGCATATAGTTATGCTGCTCACTGCAAATGTTCATGTAAAAAATAAATAAAATTTAATACTTATTTTAAATATTACATGGTCTGTTCTGTACTACTATAGCTTGATTACAATGACAGGTCTCATCAGTTCATAGATTTACTCTTTTTATTCCAACATTGTGGTTTTAAGTTGCAGCGTTTGTAAATCTATGAACTGACGATATCTGTCATTCTAATCAAGCTATAATGTACGGAGCTTATAATGAAGAGGAGTATAGGTAGATGTGGACAAAAAAGCTTTATAACTGTACCAAATTTCAAGTTGGTGGCTTTTTAGTTCTCAGAGACAAAAAGATAGACAGACGAACCGACACACGTGTCACTCCATAAGGGTTTAATTTTCCCATTTTTAGTACGAAACTCTAAAACGGTCACCGCTTCAGTGAACAAAAAAAGTCTGTACAAAATCATTGTAGAATTTGCATTTTCTTTATTTGCGAATTTCAAAATGAATGGGCTAATTTGGCCTTTTGCGTAAGTTGTCATTGCCAGGAGAATCCGTAATGTAACCTAATGTCTATTTCTAGGAGAGCTGGAAAATCGGTCAATGGCCTTTACGCGTTTTGTACTGAACCCCCTACCACGAAACGCATTAATTTGCGTCAAGCGATAAAGATTGTATGTTGAGATTACGTATCTTTTTCTTTAGACGCGTACAGTTTTCAAGACTTTAAATTGATTTTACAAGTACCTATTACCGCCAGAATAGAGACTCGAACTTGGTGCAGTCCGTAGGTTTGGTTTATTTAACCAATTTTTGAAAATATAATTTTTTTCTTATTTTGGTTGACATTTTATAGTCATTAATGCAGTTATGATATCTATGAGATAAACTGGCTCTGGCAAGGGACTAGGGGCTATTTTATTGTCAAAATGTAGCAATGCTTTTTTAGGGCAACTTTGAAGAGATAATTGTGAGTTTTTTTTTTTGCTTTTGCTGAAAATTTATTTATGTCAACTAACTTATTAGAATAATATAGAATATTAATGAAGCTCTACGTACTGAGTTTTTTTTTATAGCTGGGAGGATGACAAAAAAATATTTTATATAATTTCTATATTTTGCGGCATATTCGGCCTCTTCAATCGAAAATATCCTATACCCACGCCTGTGTTCCAGTGGGATAAACAGAGACAACAGGGGATCTAAAGAGGCCGACTTGGGTGAATCATAAAATGATTTGAAAGTACTTAGGATAGAGTCAGAGTTTTTTCACGCGTGCAAAAGAGACGGCATTAGAACAGAATCATAATATGATTCATCCAAAGCGGCCTTTTTAGAGGACCAGGGGCTTTACCGCGTAATTCTCATTTTCATCAACATCAACTTGAGATTGAAATTTGTCGTGCGTGCGACGACGCCCGCTTAACATGCCATCTCTTTTGCACGCGTTGAATTTCGCATGCATTTGCTTGAAGTTGATACAAATGAGAATTACGAGGTAGAGCCCCAGATCTCTTCTACCATTTTGGCACAATTAACAACTCTATTTACAAACTTAAACTTCATTCTCAGAACGTTAGTATCAAAATTAACAGTCTGATCTCTCGGATATAGAGAAATGTGACAACATTTGTTTTTGTTTATATATATTATTGTCTCACTATATTCCTCACTATTGCGTTACTCTTCGATCATTGATCTGACTGAGTTTGTTTGTTACGTGTTGGTTACCAGGAGCTTGTTATCGGCGAATGTTTTCGTTTTGTCACCTTTTATTACCTCATTTTGTTACATAATAGGCGAACCAAACAAAAAGTGGATCAATTGTGTTCTTATGTGTTTGTCTAACTATTAGTTTTAAATATACGAGTTATGGTCCAAAGAGAATATATTTTTTAATGATTAGGTAATTCTAGTAAGTTTCTAGCTCAAAGCAAATAAATAATCAAGACAGAGTGCACTTCTTGTAACGGGTGAAGCAGGCCAAGAGTGAAACAGTTTCGTTCTTGAAACTCACGCATGCGCAATATCTGTCTCAGTTTTTGCTACGCGGCAACACTCACTAAACACATGTTTACAAATCTGGCCTCACTTCAATGTTGACAGTGCTATGTCTTGAATTTTTATTTGGTCTGTGAAGATCTTCGAGGGGGTGGCAGAGATATTTCTATGCAATGCAAGTCACAGTCCACACTCGTACACCCATGGTTTTCCAACTATTATAGGGTGAGCCCTATCGCCGTAATTCAGGGACAAATTTCTACCCTTGGTTCACTCTACCACTAACTCTTCCTAGAATGGGCGGAGGTAGGCATGTATTTATTTATGTAACCTATTAGTAGGTATGTATGTAGTATACATATGTATAAGGCCTTTCAATTTAAATGGAAAGTAATTCAGGAGGTGATTCAGTATCGTTAATAGATCACATTCCACTGCAAAGCACTTTTTCTTTGCGCGAACTTTTTTTTCACTTCTCAGTACAAAGTGGTCCGATCAGCTGACTCAGTTTGTATGGACAAGCGAAGAAAAAGTTCGCGCAAAATAAAGTACTTTACAGTGGAATGTGATGCATGAACGATACTGAATCACCCCCTAAATTACTTTCCATTTAAATTAAAAGACTAAGGTCTTAGGGATTTGGGTGGGATTTGGTCGGCCGCGGCCGCCTGGATTCGTGCTGGGGGCTCGGTTGGTGATCATTGAACCTTGTTCCTGGTACTCTAAAAAGGCCGCTTTGGATGAATCATATTATGATTCTGTTGTAATACCGTCTTTTTTGCACGCATGAAGAAATTCTGATTCCATCCTACTTTCAAATCATTCTATGATTCACCCAAGTCGGCCTTTTTAGCTCCCGTGGTCCCTGGCCGGGTCTCCTTATGGGTTCGGGCAGTTGATTGCATCATTACATTTTATACATTCAATTTATCCATTTTACCTATCATTTTAATCGTATATATGTTGCTACATGAATTAAATAAACCTTTAATTTAGTTCATGTACATTTATTATTTTATTACATGTTTTATAAGATTAAATTTGACTTGTAAAAAGTGTATTATGTATACCAACTTGACAAAATAAACTATTTGAATTTGGATTTGAATTTGACTAACCTTACTGTAAATAGAGATGCCGCAAATACTTGGTATTATTCGGTATTCGGCATTACTCGACATTTTTTTGGTATTCGACGAATCGATAGAATAATCGCTAGTATTCGACATTCGGCGAATCGTTGTCTAAAATAAACTTTTTATGAATAAAAAAAGTATAGACTTAAAAATAATAATATTTAATATTTAATTCAATTTTATTTTTCTAAAAAAACAAAACACACTTGGTATTAATTATTTTTATTAATGTAAAATTTTGCCAAAAAAACAGTAAAATAGGTACAAGAAAAGGGTTGCCAGCATTTAAAAATGTAGAATCAGTATAATATGAGACTGATTTCTTTTACTTCATTGTTTTTTCTTTTACATAACCTTATAAAATTTAGATTACAGTAAAAAATAAATGATAAGTAAGTTCAAGACTAATACAAGCGTAATATTATTATTTGATAACGAACTAAATTATTTATATTATTGCTTTTGTATGTCGAATAATAATGGCGAGTTATTCGACTATTCGCCATAGGGAATGGCGATTAATCGGTATTCGATTATTCGCTATAACAACTATTCGCGGCATCTCTACTGTAAACCACAGAGTACCTTAATTTATTACATATCTGTAAACCTACCTTTAGGCACAAAATAGATACTACCAGAAGGCCGACGACGATGGAGCGAAAACAGACGCACACATGCATAGACGCGTACGTATGATGATTTCGGCAGAATTTCGTATTGGCATTCACCCGAGTATCTCCGAGATCGTCGTAAGTACGCGTCTATGCGTGCGTTCGCCTGTTTTCGCTAGTTATGCGGAGTAAACATTCTCTAAGTGGTTATTTTGTGCTTTAGGACTGGCGCGGCGGTTGTCTATCGACCAGTCACATTGTTCCCACGAGACAACGGACACCAAAACGGATCGTGCCATGATTCGATATATCTATAACTAGGGATGTAACGAGACACAATTTTGCCAATACGATACCGATACCGATTATTGTAGTAAATAATCGGCGATACCGATACTAATAAAGTAAATAATAAATCAAATAAATAATTATGTATGTACATACATCGGGCGTTTGTATGTCTTTATTATGCATAAAACTTACTAACAAGAGAATCTACTAAAGAATTGTAAAAATAAATAAATCAAAATTCAAAGAAAATATTGATTACGAATTTATATAATTAAGAAAATTAATATTATAGATTGACTTTTTTGTATTTATAAATGATTAGAATTAATTAGATAAAACAAGGTAAAATATATCTCAGTAAAATTTTATTTTACCTTTTTTTATCTAATTCTAATCATTAATTAAGAAAGTCATTATCATTATACAAAGTAATAAACCGATACATAAAGTCATTAATTAAAGTTCACTTTTGGCAGATTTTTGTTAAGAAAACAAAGTTTTTTCTAATTATTTGCAGATAATCTGGTACTCAAATCATTTCGTATGAGGCCTGCGCGCGCGTTTTGTCTATTCGCGCACTTTTCGAACTGTTTGATATCGGTTGCACATGATCGGCGATGCCGATATGCTGGCCTACCGATATATCGGTATTGGAATCGTTACATCCCTATCTATAACCATACATGACATTCATAACATAAAACATCTCAGAAGCAACAAATTGCCGACGCAAGGATACGACAATCGTGATCATCTGCTCCGACGAGCATTGTGCGACAGACCGACATACACGGTCGGTTATTAGCATTTGAATAAGTCGGGCTAGCAGGGGCGGAGTCGGGGCGGTGAGTGAGTGAAGGTCGGAATTGTCGAGGTGTCAAGTTTGGTGATTGTTAGAAAATGACTTGCTATGTAACTGCTCTTAGTCTATTTAAGGTGACTTTGCTTGATAGAGCCAAATTCATACTGGGAATCGGTATGTAGTTAAGACCAAGGTCCAATGACAATTTTTGCAAAATACGAAAAATATTATAAATGATATTATACACATATAATAATAATAATAACGTTTATTTCATAACTTTCTTAATATTAATACAGAACAAGGTTGAGACCACCTATTAAGTATAAGAATACCTGTACCAGGCGGTCTCGAATATAATATAATATCTTGAAAACATATATGTATATAATATAACATAATAAAATATTATAATTATGGGGACTTGTTTCCCGCAGCTTGTTATCAGCGAGAATTATGGACGTTTATAAATACACACACACACACACACACATACGTTATACAACTTTATTTTAGTACTTACGGCGAATGGAAAATAGTATTTTGTGCAACTGGTGCGTAATTAGAGTCATTGGGACACGAGTGCTTATTTGCGAAACGAACGAGTTTCGTAAAAATTTTGCACGAGTGTCCCAATGTCTAATTATGTCCACAGGGCCTGATTTACTCACAGGCTAATTAGGCTAGAGCCTAGGGCGCAAGGACCGAGGGGGCGTGGGCGCAGAGCTTGCCTTCGCAAGCACCATTTATTTACAGAATAAAATTTGGTAATTTGAAAATGCGCATAAACGCTTACTTGAATTTGAAACCAATTTCTCGTTCTAGCAGCTTTTAGCAGCTGCTAGCAGAAGTGATACTTGACCCGGGAAACATCAAAACGAGGAAGGGTTCTATATTCCGATTGGTTGTCTAAGTGGTGTTAAAATAAATTGGGCCAATTACAGCGCAGAATGAAACGAAACAATCAAATAGCAATTAGCCACTTTATTTTTAATAATGGTATTTTTCTGCCACCGATTTGCTGGTATAAATCCTTCTTTAGATGTTGCTTGGCATGTTTTTCATTGTTGGCATTCTGAGATTCTGTTTCGAATAGTCCGGCCCTGTGTAGAGTAACTCAGTTAAGTGAATTGTCATAAGATCATTGTCTTATTGGGGGAAGGAGCAATGGTTCTTTGTCACGACGGACGTCCTTTTGTGTGTACGGCTTTGGAAACAAACATCGAGGTCGAGCATCATAATCCCCATAAATTAATTTCTAAAGGATTTTTTTTATAGCTTACGCGCCATTTTATGACGTAGTTTTCATTATTTTGGTATATAAATTAACCATTATTTATTTATGTTTTTTTAAAGAACCTTCGGATATAACGTCACTTGAGAAACTTATACTAATTGTGATGTGTGATTGCTTATAAAAACAAGTGGGCTGTCTACTCATCTGTCACCCATCTGTCAAATCAGTCGGAAGCAAATGATTATAAATTTATCTTGATAGCAAAGGACACATTTCTAAACAGCCATTTCTCAAGTGACGTCACACGAAGGCAAATGGAAGTTGCAGCTTTTTCGTAAAAATATTCATCATTATAAGGTTTTGTAGACCAATGATATTAATTTATGCATCCAAATTCACGCGACCCGGAGGCTTGGTAAGAGATTAGTATCACGGATCGATAAATGAAATCCTTCCAGAAACTTCAAGACCGATCAAAGAAATAATACGTTCTGTGAAGAAATCTCTAGATCTTCTTGAAATCTATTAAAATTTCTTTTGACTCTCCCCAAGTGTCTTAAAACCTCATAGTTATGCTTTTACTGTCTTTACAGGAAAACCTGCAAGTCATGTGGGTGCGAGCGTCTTCAGCACGCCGTCTACCACGAGGAACTGGGCAGCGTGCGAGATCGACTGGGCTTGAGGGACAACACGCGCGCTAACAACCATCACTCGCACGACTGGGCGCCCCCTGGACTCACTGCTAAACAGGTATCTACATGATGTCTACCACGAGGAACTGGGCAGCGTGCGAGATCGACTGGGCTTGAGGGACACCACGCGCGCTAACAACCATCACTCGCACGACTGGGCGCCCCCTGGACTCACTGCTAAACAGGTATCTACATGACGTCTACCACGAGGAACTGGGCAGCTTGCGAGATCGACTGGGCTTGAGGGACACCACGCGCGCTAACAACCATCACACGCACGACTGGGCGCCCCCTGGACTCACTGCTAAACAGGTATCTACATGATGTCTACCACGAGGAGCTGGGCAGCGTGCGAGATCGACTGGGCTTGAGGGACATCACGTGCGCTTACAACTATCACTCGCACGATTGGGCGCCCCCTGGACTCACTGATAAACAGGTATCTACATGACGTCTACCACGAAGAGCTGGGCAGCGTGCGAGATCGACTGGGTCCGAGGGACACCACGCGCGCTAACTACCATCACTAGCACGACTGGGCGCCCTCTGGACTCACTGCTAAACAGGTATTAAAGCCGATTCTGAAGGCTTTAATTTCAAGTTTCAGTGATGTCAAAACTTATTTTGAAGGCTTTCATTTTAGTTTTAGTGCTGTCAAAACTAAATTTTCTTTATTAAAAAAATTGTCTTTAAGAACAGATATCATGATGCTACCAACTTAGTTGTGTTGTGGGCAATTGTCATGCTGTTTTATTTCGCTATAAGGTGCACGCTTCATGAAACTTGCGAGGACAATACAATAGTGCCAATTTCGTCGCGGGCGCAATTTTTTTTTGATTTTATCTTATACAATAAAAGCACATTCGGCTACACTTTTGGTAAATACATCGTTAAATTTAAATCGTTAATTAAGATATTACTCAAATTTCACGGTTTTTAGTTCGACTTAAACATAGATCTAGATAATAATAATGGACTCGGCCTAAAATAATACAATAACATTCCATAGACATCTCATAAATTGGTGACAGCGTTTGTATGGAGGAATGCGCGTGATTTAGAAAATTTTAAATTTTGACAGCACATAAACTAAAATTAAAGCCTTCGAATCATATAGTAGTATAAAATAAATGTGTAAGCCCTATAACGTATGTTTTAGGAGGGCTTCAGCCCCTAGCCCCCCTCTTCCCCCCGCCCTCCGCCTGGATCTGCTACTACCAAAAATCTCTATACAAATCACTACATAGTATAAAACAAAGTCGCTTCCCGCTGACTGTCAATCCCTATGTATGCTTAGATCTTTAAAACGTTTAAAACTACGCAACGGATTTTGATGCGTTTTTTTTTTAATAGATAGAGTGATTCAAGAGGAAGGTTTATATGTATAATACATGCATAATATAGTAGAGAAACACTGATAATTTTAGAGGTTAAAAGCATTCTGTAGTATATTTAGTATCAGCATTGCACCCGTGCGAAGTCGGGGCGGGTCGCTAGTTTTTTATATATACTTATAGAATCTTGGAAACCTAGACGCACTGCTTAAATTCGCTTTTAGATGCAGTTTTAACCGGTAAAAAAATACAGTGCGGGTAGGTCTTTTAATTAGAAGTCAATTGAAAATCAACCAACTGGTATTATTTATTTTCAGACGGAGCTCTATTGGTCATCATTAGGAGAACGAGCACCGACAATCCCTGGTGCTACGGGCGCTGCAGCCTGGCGGGCCTGGAGGTCCAGGGCTTTAGCGTCTCAATTACCAAGACAAGATCTCTGTCTAGCCCACTGCACCCATATAGACGAGGCGCACAGAAAACAATACGAGGACTTCATTGCAGCAAGGAATGAAATCGCGCTTGACATTGGTGAGCTTGAATCGTAAAGTGGTGCCATCTAGGGGTGAATAGCAAGACCCGAATTAATATTTGAACTTTTCCAGGCGAAGCTTTGCAGTACCACGGCGTTTCAACTGAATGCATGGGCTGCAATAAAACTATTCGAAGTGGAACCGTTGCTGTTCAAGCATCACGGATAGGCGAAGACGTATGTTTATTTTTGCCTTTTATATACTGCCAAACCATGAAGTACTAATAGTTATAGGTTCTCCACACAAGATGGCGCTAATTTTAATGCCATCTAGTGTCCAAAAGAAAAAAATATTAGTTTTAATCTGTCATCGCTAGATGACGCTTCACATCTGCGATGTTCATACTACTCAGTACTAGATGTCACTAGGAGTACTTTTAATTCAGTAGTGGAAATTGTGTTTCCGTGAAAACGGATCTCGGTAAATAGTTTCCTATTTGTTGCAGGCACTTTTCCACCCGTCGTGTTTTTCATGCAGCGAATGTGACGAACTTCTCGTTGAGTTGGCATACTGTGCACTGGATGGGCGTCTCTACTGCGCTAGGCATTACGCTGAACGACTGAAACCCAGATGCCATGCTTGCGACGAGGTGAGTGCCTTAAACAAATTACCTTATAAGGAAGTACACAAAAAAATTGTGGCTTCCTTCCTGCCCTCCTATAGGTAGAGCCAGCCGAAAATTTCGTTTCATTTCTACCCTAGCAATAAATATTTGCAGTAATTGTGTAAGGAGTAAGGACCTCTTACTCGTAGTACGTGTAGTTTACCTACTCGACCAAATTGTATTACACAAGGTGTAACAGAAAGGTGTAACCATATTTGAAGAGCTTATTCGGTCAATGGTATAGAACAACTTTTTACTATGGAACAAATCCTGTACATCGAAAAAAAAATTACTCGCTTCATAGGAAAATGCAATGCCGCTCGTTCAAATTTATAGAAGGGCAAAAAAAAAATCTGCCCTTCCGAGCAGCCGAGCGGCATTGCATTTTTCTATGAAACAGTTAATTTTTTTTTACGGGATACAGGATTTGTTCCACAGTAAAAGTTGTTCTAAACCATTGACTGAATAAGCTCTTCAAATATGGTTACACCTTTCTGTTACACGTTGTATAAATAAACTCTATATTATTCCCGTGATTTCTGATTTGGAAAAAAGTTTGTTTGTATAGACTATAGAAAATACTCTTATCAGTTTTAGTTTCCAATTTTTTTTTAAACATGTATTTTCAGGAAATAACTAAAAGATCAGAGTTATAAATTTTCAAGAAAAGGTTTACCTTTTCTTTCTTACGCAAATTAAAATGAGTTTTATAGCGTCTATAGAGACTAAAAACAAAGTCTGTGAATTGAAAAACTGGGTAAAAATATCTGTTTGAAGTCTGTAAAGTGTGTACGAAATGTATAGATTCTGTTAACAAAAATGCAATCTGTTTGAACAACACGGAATTCTCAAATCTTTTAGAGTTATGACGTCATCGCGTATTGACTCTCCTGTCCACCTAGATGCCAAGTTTCAGCTCAATAGACCTATCATTTGTTAGCTATAGTTTTTCTTGAATTATATCGCGGACAGATAAACGAACAGACGGACGGACAAACAAACAGACACCGAAGCGCTACTATAAGGATTTCGATTTTCTGATGGAACCCTAAAACAAAGTATAGTATACTGGGTGTTAAGATGATGTTGCGGAAGCCGGAAACTGGCGATAGTACTCGTCCATACGAACAACTTTTACTATGGCAAAATACCTGAACTCGCGAAAAAACTTCACCTGTTTCATAGAAAAGTAACATAATATGATTTTTCTTTCACGATTCCTTGATTTTTTCCCGGAAAAAAAATTGAAGCTATATATGAATGAATAAAATTGATGGATTTTGATGGTGAACAAACAGACAGACAGACAGACAGATAGAAAATAATTCTAAAAATCGCTGATTTGTGTTCTAACTATTACTCTTCTTTAGTCACCCCCTTTCTATTTTTATTACTTTTCTTCAATGTACAGACACACCGGGTTCTACTGTTTTATTATATGTATCGATGATAACAAATTAAACGGTGCTTAACACGTAGTATTTTATTCTGTGGCTTAACTATGAAATGAGGCACTGTGATTGGTTAAATTAGTCGCCTAAGTGCCGCTTAGTGAGATTTTCTTAATTGAGAAACTTGGCCCGACTCGCTGAAACTACAATCTGTAACTACCGGTCTTGTCGACCTAGTTTTAATAATTTACACACCATCGTAATACACAATTATTTAGTTTCACATGTTTTTGCAGATTTCATCCACTAATCCCTGCTTTCATATTTCAAAGTGCAAGCTCTCGAAAAGGTTGTCTAATAGATAAGAGGTATTCAAAATACAACCACAGAAAAGGGTACCTTACTATTGTAGCCTTCAGACACATACCCTCCTTTATTTAGGTATACGAGACTTTTCTGCTTTAAGTGAAACATAAATCTACTTAAGGTGAAAACTAAAACGGTTTGGATCTACCCGTTTTGCCAATATTGGCCACCATCACCAGGCTGGACTTAGGTACTTCAGGGCATATGGGGCAAAATCCCGATGGGCCGAAGCCTTGATGGGCGGTGTTGCTTTGGTTTGGGTTCGTTCACAAATTACGTAACACATAATTCTCTAATTTTTGCCCCCACCCTCCCCTCACGTAACAAAAACGTAACGCTTCGTCGGGATCCCCCTTCCTTTTCGTTACGTACCGAGTGCTTTGTAAAAAGTTTTGGGCATATTCAAGAATGAAAAATTTTCATTACCCATTAATTATTTTATTTTTAATAAACAACTAAAGAAGCTAAGAAGGGATTTTGTAAAAAAAATCCAAGGGGATCCATGCGAAGAAAGCTGAGTGAGTAGTGCTAGGCGTCAGCTAAGTGCTTTATAAAAAGGCTAGATGTCCGGGGATGATATAGATGATATAGATATAGATGATGAAATGGCCACGGTCGATTTAGAATGAAATTGCAGCTATCTCAAATAAAACAGTCACGACAATGGTCAGTTTATTCTGGTCCAGTGAACGCCATCTCGACGACTTGACATTTGCCAGGAGATCTGTACCTTACCTACAATATGTAACTAGGTAAGCAATACATGTAGACACTTGTTTTGATGAAAGATGCGGAAAAACTTGAATTATTGACCAATAGATCAAAACTTTCAATTCAAATTATAGTAGAGCGTTCGCTTGGTAACGCAGTCGTGGGTTCTATTCCCGCATCTGCTGTTGGTCCATTTGTGCTTGAAGTATGGCGGGCTCACTCGCCACCCATCATCGGTGGAAAGTGGATGCATGTAACTGTGGCTTACATTTCACAGTTCACACTTGGGAATACCTCTGATACCTCTCGGGGATTTATGTCGTGACGATATGTTAATGATGTGTTAAGTCAATTAACTGTACGTGTTGAAATATTATGATTATATCTATTGACAGTTGGCTAAACTTGCCAATCAATTATTAAAAAACTGTTAGATCGACGACGATCTCGACGTTCGTTCCTTTATCCGGTAAAGTTGTAAAGCCCAAATTGCCAACAACAAAAAAGTAACAAAAAAAAAAACTTACATTGTCTACCACTACACTAAACAATAATAAATACAAATAAATACTTACATAATTATTAATTAATTGTTTTCTAACTTATCATATCACCTACATAGAGTACCTATGTCGAGGCTGGTTAAGGTCCAAATGAGGTAACCATGATAAATCTGTGTAAGTGGCTCTAAGTCCGCCGCAATAAAATAATCGCGAAGGGTTCTTATTTTTAAACCAGTCGTCAAATAACGGACAATGTAGGTCACGTATCTATCTATCTATATATATAAAACATAAAGTACGAGTATAATTAACATGCACTGATGACGTCTACCGACGCAATTATTAATGTAGTGCAGCAGTGCGCATGCACTCATTCAACACAAAATGTAAACCACAGATCATGCACAAGTACGCACCGGCGCGGCGTACGCACTCACGTCTGTCTTCCAAATGGATAGGCAGGATCTGCTACGATCCTGACACAACTTTTTCGTTTTCTCCACATTCATCGACTAAGGATCTAATAGATTATAGAATTAAATGAAACTTGAGGATAATTCATGATTTATATTAAAAAATCCCGATCATAACACGTATTGAGGTGAGCCGTTTTTATATAAATCTAATAGATATTTATTTAATTTTCACCTGACTTTCTCAGGTAGCAGTAAAACGACACAAACAAAAGTTTTAATATTTTTTGGTTAAATACCGGATCGCATGATACAAATCAAGTTAATGCAAAATGAAATTTACCTTCGCGTAATGGTTTCCTTTGTCAAACATCGTCGTGGTTAAAGGCGTTGAAACTTCCAAAATACAAGGTACATATATGAATGACTGAAAATACGCGAACATACTTGTATTTGCGTAATGTTTAAAACGTAACCAAAACAAACAATTTGCCCGAAATAAAATTACTAAGCCGAATGAAACTAACCACCGCGTCCGACCGCCGCCGTTCCAGCCCCCGCCCACTCGCGGCTCTTTGGTTTTTTGTTTTCAGTAGGTCTAACACGCGCTGTCGATACAGTATCTTTCAGTGGCGTGCACAGAATTTTTTGCTGGAAAAGCAAGCAATTGAACAATAACAAAAATATGAAAAAAATCACTTTGAAAAAAAAAGTTTTATTGGAAATTTTCACTCTAGCGTAGACATTCTCTACCCTGGCGTAGTACATTTTTTTTTATTGTTATTCTTAACTAACTGCTTGCTTTTCCAGCAAAATGTTCTGTGCACGCCACTGGTGTCTTTCCAGCATATCTGGAGCCGTATTTTTGAATCGTTCGTTTTCAATTTACGTGCGCAAGTATATACCCATCTCACGTAGCACATCAGAACTTGTCATTTGCAAGATGAGACAGGTATATATTTTCGCACATGAATTGAAAAAGAACGATTCAAAAATACGGCTCCTGTTCTCTCGCACAGTGACAAAAGCGGTTTGCGTGTGAGCGCAAGTAGGATAGATAGACGCTGTATCCCCGACGCGTGCTACCTACACAGGTTGCCGTCAAAATATAAACACTGTTAGCAAAGTGGGCCTCTATACGGAAACTACGGTCCGCGGGCCATCTTCGGCCCGCGAAGCGTTGAAATCCGGCCCGCGACCATCAAACAAAAATCAAGTGAAGTTTTTATATTGCTATAAATTTCGCAGCTTGAAAGTTTAATTTAATTGCAATTTGCGATTTCTCCCAATAGTTATTTCGTAACATTGCACAATAAATTATTGTTTCAGAAAACACATAAATATTTTTATTTCAGTAGATAATCTTAGAATAATAAAGGTTTTACCTTAATAAAGCCAATTCTGAAGGCTTTAATTTTAGTTTTAGTGCTGTCAAAGCTTAAAATTTTCCAAAGAAATTTAGCTTCTAATCCTAACTCTTAAGGACCATTTTGTATCGAAGAATATTTAGTTTTGCCAGCACTAAAACTAAAATTAAAGCCTTCAGAATTGGCTTTATTATAGCCAAAAATGCAACAACTTGGCCCGCCATATATTTCGTTAGTAAATATTGGCACGCGAAGGAAAAAGTTTCCACATCCCTGGTCTAGTGGTTCGAGTACTCGACTACGAATCAGGACATCGCGGGTTCAAATCCCGTAAAGACACATTTGTGTTCGGTCTGTGTCCTTCGCAAGACACGTTAAGCTGTGGGTCCTTATGTTTTGTGCCCAAAGTACGGCGACAGGGCTCACCACCATCACTACGTTTGGACGTCGGTGAAACGTGAGTGCACGAGTGTGGACTATGACTTGCATGCAATCCATACTCTAAAACACTTCTGGCATCCCCTAGGTGATTCATGTCGTGGGTACGTATTTTTTGCTAGCAAAGTTTCGGAGTTAATATCCGTCAACCGTCAACAAATCTAGCAACAAAAGCTACTGGATTGACTGAGCGTTTTTTTTTAGGTAAATCTCCCGCCTCCTCTTTCTCCTCTCTCCTCTTCCCCATTATGCAAATGAAGACACAGAAATCAATTTAAAAAAATACTTTCCACTTAAAGAGTTGCAAATCAAAATCCTTGGTTTGCTTGGCGAATTCAAGGACACGGCTACCTACTAACACTCACTCACTTCACTCTCCATAATGAATTATGGAGGAATGCGTGTTAGAAACAAAAATAAACTTTAAACCTGCCTATAGGCAGTTCACTCTCACACCTCACCGCTCAGTGTAGTGGGATACTTCAGCAATATTACTTGCCTTTATACTAAATTGTTTTCTGGGCCTGGATTTTAGAATTTGTAATTATAAACGTGACTAGTTAGAAAAAAGCAAAACAGAAGCAAATAAGAAAAACCCTCCAGTTCCGGAAGGTGATTCAAGGTAGGTAGACTGTGGTTTATTCACAAATTAACAAACAAGTGGTGAGATATATCTATATATACGTATCTGTATATCTATACCTACTACGTATACAACGTGTAACAGAAAGGTGTTACCATATTCGAAGAGCTTATTCAGTCAATGGTGTAGAACAACTTTTACTATGAAACAAAACCCGTATCTCGAAAAAAATAAAAAAATAACTTTTTCATAGTAAAATGCAATGCCGCTCGGCTGAAATGTATGGAAGGGCAGATTTTTTTTTTGAGATTTCAAAGTTGACGCTATAGTAAAAGTTGTTCTATACCATTGACTGAATAAGCTCTTCAAATATGGTTACACCTTTCTGTTACACCTTGTTTCTTGCACCGGGTATGTGACTAATTTAATTTAATATAGTAAAAAAATCCTATAACCGTACTAAATGTACTCGTATACAGGAGTTGCGGAAGCCGGAACCTGGCGATCGGACACGCCCATATAAAAAAAAATAGCTATCCGTGAAAAAAAAATTGAGAAACCGAAAAAAAGAAAACAGCTGTCTCATGTATTTTGGTCGGGTAGCTATGTAACTTTTCTATGGAACAGCTGATTTTTTTTTCGCGATTCGAGTTTTGGCTCCATAGTAAAAGTCGTTTGTATGGACTAGTACTATCACCAGTTTCCGGCTTCCGCAACTTCATTTTAACACCTTATATAATTAGAGAAGTCAGACTCACTCACTGACTCAACGCCCAGACCTAAAAAGCTGAAATTTTGCACAGAGGTTCCCTTTATAATGTAGACAAGGAATAAGGTCGAATTTTTCGAAATTCCCTGTTGAATATAGCAACATTCATATTTTCTAATTAAAACTATTAAGATGTCTTGTCTATAATTTGTGACTGCTGCCTTGCCTGCCATAAAAGATGGCGTTGTTATATTTTTGTAAGAAGAAATAAAGTTATGTTTTTAAGTTAATAAATAAAGATTTAGTTCAGAAGAAACTAATATTTTTAACTCTAGAACTGCCCTGGCCCTCAGCAAATATTCAATAGGGTTATGGGCCCAGGATTTGCGTGAAAACGAAAAGTGGAAAAGACGCCGTGCAGCCATTGTTGTGTTGGATGGAAAAGAAATTGAAAACGGAAAATAAAAGTTTGATCGGAAATACGGATTGAAAAGAAGAAGAGAAGAAAATAGTAACATGGAGACGAAAGATAAGTTTTATTTGAGCAGATTTGCGGGAGAAAACTTCGGGGCGTGGATGTTTCGATTGATGTCAATTTTGAGAGAAACCGGTGTGCAGAAAGCGGTTCAAGAAGAAAATTTTGCTGCGACTAAAGAAAATGAGAAAGCGGAATCTAAAGCTCAGGCTATAATAATAAGTGGCGTTGCGGACAGCCATTTGGAATACTTGAAAAACAAGACAACTGCGTATTCTATGATCAAAAACCTGGAAGAAAGTTTCAAAGAAAAAAGTGTAAGAAGCCGTTTATTTTTACGCAGAAAGCTATCAGATATGAAGTACACGGAGTCTCAGCCCCTCTTACAACATTTTATAAGTATGGAAGAAATATTTTCTCAACTGGTAGACGCTGGGAACGAGTTGACAGAAGAAGAAAAAGTTAACTACATACTTCTGTCCATGCCGAAATCATATGAGGCGATAATAACGGCGCTGGAAACAGTAGATAACCTCAAACTAGATTTTTTGAAAAATAGATTATTGGGTGAAGAAGAAAAAAGGAAGAAGCTATCAAACTGTCCCAGTTATGCGGAGAATGTTGCAACAAGTTTCACTTGTTATTCATGTGGACAGAAAGGACATAAACAGTATCAGTGTAATAATTTCAACAACAGAGGTCAAGTGAGAGATCAGAATCGTGGAAGAGGTTATTTTCAAGGACGTGGATTTCAAGGACGAGGAGGCAATTTTCATGGAAACGGTTTTAATCCAAGGAGAGGACGAGGTCAAGGCGGTTCTAGAGGAGAACATTCACGAGCATTCATGGCGGAAAGAGAAGAGGATGGTCAGGCGTTTGTGTGTGGAAATAGGATGAACAAAAATTATCGAAGTAAAAGTGAAAATGTAGAATGGTGTTTGGACTCGGGTTGTTCTGATCACCTTATCAATAGTAAAGAACTATTTTATGAATATATAGACTTGAAGGTGCCGAAGAAAATATGTGCAGCAAAGAACGAGGTGACACTTGAGGCCCAAGGAGTCGGAAATATCAAGGTAAAATGTATGGTAAACAATGAGCCTAGTTACTGTACTATAAATAACGTATACTATGTGCCAGATTTAAGAAAGAATTTGTTGTCAGTGTCAAAAATGGGATCGTTTGGGATGAAAGTAATTTTCAATGAACGGAACGTAAAAGTTTTTAACCAATATGGGGAATTAATCATGATGGGTTACTGTAATGGATCATTGTACACGGTAAACACAATGATAAATGTAACTGAATGTAATATTGTGCAAAATACTGATTTGGATTTGTGGCATCGCCGTTTTGGTCATTTGGGAGTTAAAAATATTAAGTTATTGAGTCAAAAGAATTTAGTTCACGGAATTTCAAATGTAAACAATGGTAATGAACAGTTTTTGTGTGAACCATGCTTGCTAGGTAAAATGTCAAAGCAGCCTTTTAATAAGCCAGGATATAGAGCGAGTAGGCCACTAGAACTTGTACACAGTGACGTTTGTGGACCAATAAATCCCACTACATGGGACGGTAATAATTATTTTGTAACATTTATCGATGATTATACTCACTTTGTGATGGTTTACTTGATCAGACAGAAGTCAGAGGTATTTGATAAGTTTAGACAGTACTACAATTATGCTACTCGACATTTTAATACAAATTTACTGAAACTTAGAACTGACAATGGGGGTGAATATGTGTCAAGGGAATTCAAGCAGTTTTGTGAGGATAATGGAATTTTAATGCAGTACACAGTAGCTTATAATCCAGAGATGAATGGAGTAGCTGAGCGAATGAATAGAACTTTGATGGACAAAGCACGCACTATATTGATTGAGTCAGGTTTAAGAAAGGAATTTTGGGGAGAAGCTGTTTATTTCTCAGCATATGTTACTAACAGAAGCCCTACAGTATCAAAAGATAGGACTCCCAGTGAGCTATGGGAAGGAAGGAAGCCGAATGTAATTAATATGAGAGTCTTTGGAAGTATTGCATACAATCATGTACCAGGTCAATTGAGAAGGAAGCTGGATGATAAAGGAAAGAAGATGATTATGATAGGATACTGTACAGGAGGATATAAACTATGGGATGACGAACAACATAAAGTAATAGTAGAGAGAAATGTTATATTTGATGAAAGACCACAAAAGGTGAGAGATGTAGTCGTTATTGAAGGAAGTAGTATAGATGTTGAGGAACAAGAGAAAGAGAACAGAGTAGAAGGAGTCAATAAAATGGAAAAAGAGGAAAGAGTGGAAACAGATGAAAGAGTGTATGAACAACAACCAAATACGAGTCAAGAGGAAGGTCAGTCAAAGACACAAACAAAAAGAACGATTAATAAGCCAGCATGGCAACAGGATTATGTAATGGATTTTACTGAGGAAGAGGAAGCATTGTTTGCTTTGTATATGGGACAGTCAAATGATGTACCGATTATCTATGAGGACATTGAGGCAAGAGAAGATAAGAGAGAATGGAAGAAGGCGGTAGAAGAAGAAATAAATGTGTTAGAAGAGAGTGAGACATGGAAAAGTGTGCCTAAACCAGATGGAGCCAAGTTAATTGATACAAAATGGGTTTTTACAAGGAAAGATTTGAATGACAAAAGTGTATGTAAGGCAAGACTTGTTGTGCGAGGGTTTCAGCAGCAAGATACATTTGAAGATGTGTATTCACCAGTATTAAAATTACAAACTTTGAGGATTGTGTTGTCAGTTGCTGCTCATAGGGATTATAACATACATCAAATGGATGTGAAAGGAGCATTTCTGTATGGAAGAATAGATGAAGAGGTATATTTGAAGCCACCTAAGGGTATTGCCATTCAGGAAGGGCATGTATTGAAATTGACAAAATCTTTGTATGGTTTGAGAAAATCACCAAAATATTGGTATGAACGTTTTACTGAGACGATTACTGGAGTAGGTTTTCAAAGATCAGAAAATGACTATTGTTTGTATAGGAGAGGAGACATGTATTTGCTAGTGTATGTCGATGATTTACTTATTTTAGGAAATGATTTGACAGAAATAGAGTCAGTCAAGGATTTTTTATCGACACAATTCAGAATGAAAGATATGGGAAGTGAAAATTTAACATATTTGGGAATACTGTAGTATGGAAGTCAAAGAAACAAGTGACTGTAGCGTTGAGTTCAACTGAGGCTGAATTTGTATCACTTTGTGAAGCTTCTGTAGAAGCTTGTTGGATAAAGAAATTGCTATGTGAGCTTGATATAGACACAGGTCTTATAGTCATTTATGAAGATAACCAAAGTACAATTAAGTCGGTTAAAAGTTCATATCAGAAAAGATTAAAACATATGGAAGTAAAATTTAATTTTGTGAAACAAAAAGTTGAAGAAGGTGTTATTCATCTGGAGTATATTTGTACACAGAAACAGTTAGCGGATGTATTAACTAAACCTTTGTCTAAGAGAATGTTTAATTATTTTATCGCTGAGTTAGGTTTGTGTGATAACAAAAATGTGAATGTTGAGGAAGGGTGTTGAATATAGCAACATTCATATTTTCTAATTAAAACTATTAAGATGTCTTGTCTATAATTTGTGACTGCTGCCTTGCCTGCCATAAAAGATGGCGTTGTTATATTTTTGTAAGAAGAAATAAAGTTATGTTTTTAAGTTAATAAATAAAGATTTAGTTCAGAAGAAACTAATATTTTTAACTCTAGAACTGCCCTGGCCCTCAGCAAATATTCAATATTCCCGCTTGTTTAAAAGAAACAGGATCAACGACAACGCTCGGTAGTTCACTGATCAATTTTAATCAATCCCATAGATTTGAGCGTTCAACATTACACCCCATGGCAATGTGCGAAAAATATACGGGTGTTTCTTTTCTGTGTATTTCATGAAATACACGGAAAATTTGACTATATAATTTAGGGTTTTGAAATTGGAAAACATATTTGGATAAATTTTCCTCGATAGAAATAATTGTTGAAATGTGGTCGTCAAAAACACTTTTTCTCCTCGTTTGTCGAATAGGAACCATATACAGAACTCAAATATATTTTATTAGGTGTGTTTCAACAATATCTAGAGATTTGATATTTGAAATTTTGCTAGCTATTTTTGTTTTTTGAATAAAAATATAAAATCAACTTTTTGCCCTTTTGCCCTGAATCCGCCCCTCTCACACTGCGCGATTTTTTGCTTGGAGTGACAGTGACAAAAATAAAATTCGCATAGCCTCTTAGTTCGTAATATGAGTATGCGGACAAACGAAGAGTTATTTTACAAATCTTCAATAGTGTCGTTAACGGACGATCTATCGAAGGAATATCATTTGAATGATATTGGATATAAAGATGCACAAGTATCGGTATGGTTTAATATGAAAATGTTCTAGTGTATCATGTGATTGTACAATTCAATGTATATTATTCGCGAACATATATGAAAAGTTCGAGTGCGGATTTTTTTACAAATTTTCAAAACACAAGTTCAGCAGTTTTTTGCACGCGGAAATCTCCCAGCCGTTTCGTCTCCAAGAATGTCAGGAACTGTTGACGTGCCATTCAATCTTCTAAATAGTGATCGATCTCTTTGAAGTCCGTGTGTCGTCCAACATTGTTTATAGGCGCTAGATCGCCGATGTAATAAATATAATTGACGCACACACGCGCGACAACTAGAAGAGCGGTCGTCTAGTCTCTTCAATCCTGTTCCGTGATCAACCGGGTACGCTCCAGTCCTTGCCTCCAGATAATTAAAAAAAAGTTTTAGTAGGAGGTTCGATTTTTGAATTGCGTGCGAAACGATTTTGTGCGGGAATCTTGAAAGCTTTTGAAAGTGCACTTGGAAACGATCACAAGGTTTTCGTGAGTGTTTTCTGTCTATCCTTGTACCTATCAGTTTGATACCAAACTACCTACATTTATGGATATCTGCAATATAGCTTGTACCTACTAAAACTCTACAAGATTATAAACTATACATGCAGCTAGAAACGTTTAGGAGTACGAAATAAATGTACCTATTAAAGCTATCATTTTTACTATATTAATTTATGTTTTAAATCTTATAAGTTCATATCTTTTTGTTGCTATGTTGCATGTTTTAAAATAAAATAGGTATGAAAACAATATTTTAACCAAACGACCACCTAAGTTCGTCATATCATACTTCTATACTCAGTTTTTAGACCGGTATCGCAGTCGGATTGTGAAATGCCCGCCTTTTTCTAATTAATCGAAACAGAACTCAAAATTCACTCAACAAAACCTTATTACCTATGTACAAATATTGAAAACCTTTGCTATTATCTTGAATTTACGTGACCGCACAGTGTACTCTATCGACATGCAGTGTCCAATAAGATAGGATTGGAAACAGTGTGCTTGCGGCTTCAGCCGTAAGTTTTCACAGTTTTCCGCGAAATTTTTGTGTAATCTCGCTACTAGGCGTTAGATGGCGTTAGCATAAGCTAAATTGTAATATCACAGATCGTATTATGTAAGTATATACGTCAACAATGCCTGTTACCCCTCCGCGGCCTTTGTGGTTGATATGCGGTTACCTCTATCCGTATTATCTGTTCATCAGAAATGTGATGACATATTTTGTTAATAATTGTTTCTGGGATTTGAATAAAAATACAGAATGTTTGAAATCCATTGAATTGAATTGAAGTCCATGGAATTGAAGTCCATTTAAAACTGATATGATAGCCCAAAAGTAAAGCCGGCTTTCCGAATAGAATCTCGTGCCAGTTTTAGAAAATTCGCGCCCAACAAAAAATCTTAACACGTTGACAGCTCATTAGCTCTATCTACTGCAACAAATAATCGTTTCTTTCTATTCTTCAGCCAATAGTTGTCAGAAAAGTAGACATCTGTAGATCATCTGTCGCAGATTCTTGACGTTTTTTGCACGAATGTAACAGACGTAGTTTTTACATTTTCACATTTTACATTTTCTGAAATTAAATCAGCTCTTTTAATGTTCATTGACAAATAAACATTAATAAAAATAATATAAAACCTCTCTCTGGGCGGAATTAAGCACCGCCCGCCCTTGTGTTGGGCGGCCGTTTTATCCTAATAACAGTCAGGTACAAAGTTATACAAATATACTTACAAATATACTTGTTCAATAATAATATGTTTTATAACTTTCTTAAAAGCCAGAGCTTAAAAGTAATTATTTGTGTTTTAGTGTTTATAAATTATTTTTGCATTTTCTTTGCTTCCACTATTAAACGTTTTTAAAGCTCTGTATTTTTACGATGACAGAAAGCTTTACGATTATGAGGCGAACATCGTTCTAAATTATAAGATAAATTCATAACTGTATTGTGACAGAAGCAAAAACTTTTTATAACATTTGTAGATTTTACCTATGGAAATAATTAGATTTATTAGTTCATAGTTTCCATATCATTCTTACTTATTTCCGTTAAATCGATCGAATAAAAAAGATCGTCGTGTCTCGTTTGCCATTTGAATCCTCCGTAGACAACCAAAAAATTTATAATAATTCATTTGAATTACACATACAGGAAAATGAAATTACATTTCACAAAAAACTATATGAAAAATCACAACCGCCGACGTTCCTTTAAACTCGATGACGTTACAACCCACGACACCTCGGGATCACAGAGGATGGCTCTATGTAGAAACGACACACTTCTGCTATTAATACTCGTTCTCTAAGGTCAATAACTCCTTACTCTTGTTAACAAATGGCAACAAATATCAGTTTCATAGACAAGCATGAATCACAGTTTCTATTTACCATATCTTTATTTATATTCTAATTCTAATAATATCACGGAGATGAATGGCGTAAATAAGCATATTCTGGGAAATGCATAATTTAAGTTAAGACTTGGAGGCCCTATTTAGATAATTTCACTCATATCTTACTTTTACACCTCAATTTACTGACTTATCGTCTACTTTAAAATATTTTTATCCTTATTATCCTTGCTGAATATAAAATCGTAATTTTCATCTAAAGCAAGCACCAAGCAGATAGACTTAAGAGTATAAAAATATAATTATATATTTGCTTCCCATTCCGTCAACGATTCCATAGTTCATGTTATCGCAGCCCTGGTTCCATCGCACTTACCACAGACCGCTGCTCTTGCGCACGGCCCGCGTGTGACGTCACTAGCGGCGCGCGCGCCGGTATCGGTGTCGGATTTCCCCAGTTTCCCGCCCGCCCGCCACCGCCGCCCGCCCAACGCCCTACTCGGTTATAAACTTTCACTATTCTATGACCTTGCCACTTGGAATGCACTATTTTTGGACAAAGTCTTTAGACGTTTCGGTTTTTATCGAGCTCGTTAGAATTCAGCTTAATCAGAACAATTGAGAAAACTTGATAATACATACATGGCTTTGCTAGAGTATTGTTTGCTATAGGAATATGTTTGTAAAATTTACAAAGGTAAAGGTACATAGGTAATTAAGTTTTACAATTTTTTGCGAACAAAGATTTCTCAAACAAGTAATGTAATAGATTGTAGAAAATATTGGGGACTTTAGTCGTAAATGTTCACGTTAGAGTAGTTCACGTAGTTTTATAATCAATTTGAAAAGTCGCGTAATTTTATAATAATTCTAATATTAGATTTTAACAAACCCGAACGTTCAGATATCGTCCGTATAGTAAAAAAATTGGTAATATGTGTTGAACGAATTCTAACGAATTTTCTCCAAATATTAAAAACTAGTGATGTACCAAAGCGAACTTATAAGTATTTACTAACAAATGGGAGTGAGTTTGGGAGTAATCCCGCTCGACCAATATTCATTTTCGGAAAATTTAATAGTTATAATTCCTACATTGTAATGGGCTCTAAAAACTCTACCATTACATTTTCGGATTCGGCATTTCATTTTAGATCCAAAGTAAGAATTATGATGCAGATTATTGTATAAATTGGAAAAGATCACTGAAGGGGTTGCAACTATACTCGTGTCTGCATCTTCGCACAAATTATCTTTAGCCCAAAATAACTTATAATACGTTACATGCCTGACCCAGTTATGTAAATCTAACAATATTTATTGATCTAAACCATAATATCGCAATATATGACTCATTAAATTTCAAGACTCAATCGTAAATTCACCTTACGAGATAGTAAATAGACTACAGCTTTGCCCAAATCGTGTTTTTATGAGATTCTATCGAGTATCGACGGGAAATGTCACGTGACGCAATTTCAGACTTGATTTTCAAAAATAAAATATTGAACGTTACATTTCACGGAACTACGGAACATTTAAAACTGGTATATAATTATATATTAAACCCCTAACATATAGTAAGGACGTAAAAAACTAACAATAAAGTTATTATTAAGGCAACAAAAGATAACACCTATGAAAGTCGAATTTAAGTAACAAAATTACCACTTTTCGAAATAATTCTAGTATCTTATACCCCTCAAATTCTATTTAACTCCAAAAAATACTTAAGGGCCTTACTATTGCCAAATGGGTACTTTCTAAAGCCTACTCCTCGTTTATGGTCAAACCAAAAATAATGAAAAAATGTTTTATGAATAATCAACTCTTAGACAACATATGCAACATTTTTCTTTTTTATACCACCAAAACTTCTACATGAATTTTTTTTTTTACTGAATGGTGTTTTTTGACCTCAAATTCCCTACTGCTCCTGAGTGGCTTGGCCGATTGAATTCATCTATGCTTTGATAAATAGATAAACTTTATAGCTATAAACATAACATAAGATTATTCAATCGAGTAATCACGTCCAAGTGAAAAGTATAATTTTCTCCTATTTCGCCCTATCAAGGACGCAGCGAGCGTCGTAACAGCCACCATGCATTGCGCGCTGATATGAACATTATTTCAATGTCGTTTCCGTTGATATTTGTAGTGACAAATATCGAGCTGCTAATTTGGCGATGGTAATCGCCTTAACTCATCTCCAAAAGTACTGGCTTTGTCTCTAACTCAAGGTTACAAGGTTCACGAGAAACTGTCGTAAATACGCTCTCGTATGAGCGATCTCATTCTCATGTGTATTACTGGTTAGTGTATTAATTAGTTTGAAAATTTGGGAGACTCTAGGTCTCTTAGATCTCGGTAGACAAACTGGATAAAGCGCTGGCGCGCAATATAACAGGCAAAGACTTTTTTAGAGAATTTATTTCTCATTTATATTTTTATCTTTAAATGCACTCTAATTATATTTAAAGTTTCCTTTATTAGTTGATTTTGCGTTAAATATTTTTTGTTAATGAGAAAAAAGAAAATTATTATTAATTTTGATCACTACAAAAATAATATTGGTTTGTACAGCACGTAGTTGCAGTAGTTCGAAAATAAATAAAACCCCTTGAAAATGAATTAATTATTCGAAACCGGTTGGGTGGATAACTTTTAATTAAATGTGTGAAATAGTATACAAGTGAGTTTTATTAAAGATACTTTTTAAATCATCTAAATTATTTACTGTCTTTTTTTAAATCACAACTCTTCTAGTAAGTAAGCCTTGACAGGAAATTCAGTGCACATGACTAAAGACAACTCTTGGCAAGAATACATAGCGCCATATAACCTACTTTTTAGGGTTCCGTACCCAAAGGGTAACCGACGGAACCCTATTACTAAGACTCCGCTGTCTGTCTGTCTGTCCGTCTGTCCGTCTGTCACCAGGCTGTATCTCATGAACCGTGATAGTTAGACAGTTGAAATTTTCACAGATGATGTATTTCTGTTGCCGCTATCACAACAAATACTAAAAAACAGAATAAAATAAATATTTAAGGGGGCTCCCATACAACAAACTTGATTTTTTTGCCGTTTTTATAGATTCTATAGATTTTATAGATCCGTACGGAACCCTTCGTTCGCGAGTCCGACTCGCACTTAGTCGGTTTTTATCTTACCAATACGTCTATCTAGCTATATTAGTGGTGGATATACCTAGTCCTGCCATAAGTTCTGTTACTGCTTTTAAGGAGAATTGCAAGGTTCCAAGGAAACCCTAGAACATATCCATATCCATACGATAGAGTAGGTTTTAAACTACAATTGATTGTTATTTTATATAATAAAAAATCAACTTTTGAGCGAGTCTCAAAGTTGCAGATTTCGGTTGTAAAAACACGAATGTATTTTGGGTTTATGATATTCTATTGTTATGGATGAAAATGTGATAAAAGTTTGATCTTGATGCTTGTGATAAAAAAGACAATCATTTTTTTTATGTAAGCAATAAATCTTAAAATTAATTTAAAAACTCCATAAAAAATATAAATTGCTTCTAAGACATTACACATTAGGCGTGATTTGTTAATGTTGACGGTGCTGTAAAATTGTCTCCCAAAAATGTTCAAGGCCATGTTTTTTGTTTTCTAATATCGTTTGTCTAAGAGACAATATAGTCAGCTTTAAACCTGAACACAAATTCAACGTACAAAAGTTAGGAATAAAAAAGATATAAGACCAAAATCCCAAATTATATCGCATGTTTTTAAATATCGGTTTCGGACTGCTTCAAGTATAGTTTTGTTAAAATGACAATATTTTTAATAGTGACTATTAGCTATCCAATAAATTCCATTCATTAATTTTACTAGATTCAGTCTGGGATGAAAAATATCAAATTTATTGTGAGTTACAGAATTTTTGGCTGGACTAGGTATGGGGGCGCCCCCCCCCCCATCTTGCGGGCGTCTTGTAATAAGAAAACGATAACAAATGAAAAGTAGCAAAAAGTCGGTTTTTTATTAATTTAAAATGTACTAAAGATGCTATCAAAATTTCGTTTAACCAGGTCTTAGATACCATTAAAACCCTTTTAATAAAATATAATTGCAGTCCATATGTCATTCTAAATTGTCAGACCAGCGGGCCTATTGTGTATCTCTAGTTGCCTTCTGGACTGGGTGTCTATCATCAAAAACATAGATATACTATCGAATTCCGATGTCCTAAGGATATTTTCGCACTTGAAGTGACGACACAGATTGTTAATAGTTCAATACCCACTAAAGGCAATTTTGAAATTTTAGTTTTTAGCTATGTTTTTGATGATAGGCACCTCGTGCAGTTGGCAACTAAAGATACAGAATAGGGGGGCAGTAGAATTGGTGTCGAAAAAGACCTCATTTCAATAAATATTTCTATTGAGCCGAATTTCTCCAATTGCGTTTTTGTTTTAATGGGTCCCTAAAAAAAGAATCCAAAAACAATGTACTATTTTATCAATAGAATACATTATTTACTGAAGTAGATATGCAAGTTCTTGAAGTGTTGATTTTTTTCCGTAGCGCCAACTTTCTTAAGCTTTGCCATGTGACTTCATTATTTTGTTATTAGTTATAACACCCATACATAGCTCAAGATGTCTTTAAGCGCCCCCCTTGAGTTTTTTCTGTATCCATTACTGAGCTATGGGTATATTCACCTGTGGGCCAACATCAACACGTTGGCAAGCCTTAACATTATCAATTAATTGATTTATTAGCAATATTAAAATAATAAAATTAAATACTAAATCTAATTGTTTTTGAAGAAAAATACTAAAATATAAACAGAAATAATGTAAGTGAGAGCTAACTTCGAACAGAAAATTCCTTCAAGACACTTCTTAAACCCAAAATTCCAAACCGACGACGATAAAAAATAAAATTGGAAGTTCCAAAACTTTCGTAAGCATTCCAAATATTTGTAGAACCCGGCTATTTGTGTCGATGCTATACTCTACAACTAAGCGCGTTGAGCACACAAACAAATTAGTTTTGTATGCAAATCTGTGACTGAAAACTGAATTCCTGAATACTGCTGTTTCTGCCGCACCTGTTTTGATTGTGTTTCAATTTTACTTTTTACTTACTTTTTAGTTGCAACTCATATTATGAAAAAAAAGACATGATCTTGCTAAGTTTCTTGCCCTTCTTCTTAGCAGGACTAATCGAATGGGCAGAGTTAGGCATATATTTATTATATGTATATATTTATAATTTTATTTATTCCTTAATCCTATATTTTTATTTTAATCAAGTTTTTTTGTTTAATGAAATTTTAGTAAACCCAACCTTTATTCCCTGCATATTTCCCCATTATTATTATTTATGACATAAAACTATTACCTATACACATAGATTATTTCATTACTTATATTACATTAAAACTGAGCGGTAATAAGTGTATCTGTTATACCTACATTACATAAATAAATATATATTTCATATTTTATTTCATATTTCAAAGCTTGTTATGTGCTTTTGGCTTATCCTTATTATGTATAATTGTTGTTCTTACGAGCTTTTTCGAACTTTACGATCTTGGCACTACCGGCGCAGTTCCATACGGACGCCAGCATGGTAGACCTATTGGCAGTTCTTGTGACGGCGTAGCAGCCTTTAAGGCGATATGTAAAAGTTTTAGCGTCCCTGTTACTCCATATGCGAAAAAACCCTCAGTGCGAGAGGGACGGATTCGTGGAAAAGTAGCAAAAAGTCGGTTTTTTATTAATATAAAATGTATTAAAGTTGCTATCAAAATTTCGTTTAACCTGCGGGCCTATTATGTATCTCTAGTTGCCTTCTGGACAGGGTGTCTATCATCAAAAACATAGATATACTATCGAATTCCGATTGTCTAAGGATATGTTCGCACTTGAAGTGACGACACAGATTGTTAATAGTTCAATACCCACTAAAAGCAATTTTGAAATTTCAGTATTTATCTATGTTTTTGATGATAGACCCCCAGTCCAGATGGCAACTAAAGATACATAATAAGGCCTCAGGTCCTAGATATCGTTAAAACCCATCTAATAAAATATAATTGCAGTCCATATGTCATTCTAAATTGTCAAACCAGGAGAATTGGTGCCGAAAAAGACCTCACTTCATATTTCTATTATCTTCATATTTCACATATTTCTATCGAGCCGAATTTCTCCAATCGCGCATCTGTTTTAACAGATCCCTAGAAAAAAAATCCAAAAATATATATATATATTTTTTTCAAAATAAAACATTATTTAATGAAGTAGATATGCACGTTCTTAAAATGACGATTTTTTTTTCGTAGCGCCTTAAATTCGTTTACAAATAAGGAGCTTGAACTGCAGGTGTCTGTACGTAGTATCAGCAAATAAAGGTTCCATTATAAATGAAGTGGTTTGTACGTAGTATCAGCAAATAAAGGTTCCATTATAAATGAAGTGGTTTGTACGTAGTATCAGCAAATAAAGGTTCCATTATAAATGAAGTGGTTTGTACGTAGTATCAGCAAATAAAGGTTCCATTATAAATGAAGTGGTTTGTACGTAGTATCAGCAAATAAAGGTTCCATTATAAATGAAGTGGTTTGTACGTAGTATCAGCAAATAAAGGTTCCATTATAAATGAAGTGGTTTGTACGTAGTATCAGCAAATAAAGGTTCCATTATAAATGAAGTGGTTTGTACGTAGTATCAGCAAATAAAGGTTCCATTATAAATGAAGTGGTTTGTACGTAGTATCAGCAAATAAAGGTTCCATTATAAATGAAGTGGTTTGTACATAGTATCAGCAAATAAAGGTTCCATTATAAATGAAGTGGTTTGTACGTAGTATCAGCAAATAAAGGTTCCATTATAAATGAAGTGGTTTGTACGTAGTATCAGCAAATAAAGGTTCCATTATAAATGAAGTGGTTTGTACGTAGTATCAGCAAATAAAGGTTCCATTATAAATGAAGTGGTTTGTACGTAGTATCAGCAAATAAAGGTTCCATTATAAATGAAGTGGTTTGTACGTAGTATCAGCAAATAAAGGTTCCATTATAAATGAAGTGGTTTGTACGTAGTATCAGCAAATAAAGGTTCCATTATAAATGAAGTGGTTTGTACGTAGTATCAGCAAATAAAGGTTCCATTATAAATGAAGTGGTTTGTACGTAGTATCAGCAAATAAAGGTTCCATTATAAATGAAGTGGTTTGTACGTAGTATCAGCAAATAAAGGTTCCATTATAAATGAAGTGGTTTGTACGTAGTATCAGCAAATAAAGGTTCCATTATAAATGAAGTGGTTTAGTGGTTTGATACATCTCGGCCAGTAATCCACAATATCTTCAGAAGCTGCACTTGTTTTTAAAATTAATTAGATTTAGGTGTTCCACAAACACTCACCCCCGGTTTCTGAAAGGCCAATCAATGTTAACAGTAGATCAAAAAATTATTATCTGCGGATTAAGCCAGAAAAAGTGGGAATTTTACATTGAAATCAAAAATTAACTAAGTTAATTATTGATTCATCACTATTCAGACTTCATATATGCTTTATTTTTTAATCTACTGTTAACTTTGATTGGCCTTTCAGAAACCGGGGTCAGTCTCTGTGCAATTCGCTTAGATTAAATTATGTTACGGTGTATTAATTCAAAAACCATTTAAAAATTCAGGTTTAATTAGCCGTATTTTAGAACGTGTGGTCTAAAAAACCTCATGATGATGGATATTTTTACGAAAAAGCTGCAACTTTCATTTCCCTTCGTATGACGTCACTTGAGAAATGGCTGTTTAGAAATGTGTCCTTTGCTATCAAGATAAATTTATAATAATTTGCTTCCGACTAATTTGACAGCTGAATGACAGATGAGTAGATAAACAGAGACAGACCACTTTTTTAATAAGCAATCACACATCACAATCAGTGTAATGTCTAAAATTCTCAAGTGACGTCATCATATCGGACAATTCTTTAAAAAATCATTAAAAAGCAATGGTTAATTTATAACCCAAAATAATGAAAACCATGTCCTAAAATGACGTAAATTCTCTGAAAAAAATTAAAAAAATATATTTTAAAAATTAAGCCATGGGAGTTCAATTGCTTCTATTTTCCAATTCTGATCACATCATTTACATTTGTGTGCGGGCATCGTGCTTCCCGAGGCAAATAGAAATTAAATGACAGACTTTGGATGATTTTTTTGTAATAATCAAGAAACCCACAGTCATTAAAAATACTAAATAATAAATAATAAATAATATAATACTAAATAATAAATATATAAATAATAAATATAATATGTTATCCTAATGTTTATTAAGTAAGTTTGAACAAATCTTTCGTAAACCTCTATTTTACAAATTTTAGAGTTTATATCGATTTTCTTTCCAGTATCGATTTCAGGATTTAGTTGGTTATTTCTTTATAAAATTTGTTTGAATTGTAGTTTGAACAAATCGTATTTTTATTTCATTCAGAAGCCGAGTTATTTAATAAAAACGCAGCTTTTCGAGGGCGCGCGATATTTCGGTTGTCGTAACAGCCACGGCTCAGAGCGCGCTATTTTAAACAATAATGAAACGCCATAGAGTTCAATTCTACTTGATGCAAGGTGCTCAATCTCGGGTCACCTACACCTTTAAGCTGTGGGGGTCCATATTTTGTGCTCGAAATACGGCGATTGCTCACTAACTTACACTACAAAATAATTGTTGAAATGTAGGTGTGACTTGCATTTCGCAGTCTAAAACACCCCTGAGACCCCTTAATAATATGATAATAAATGATATGAAAAATAATAATAGTATATTATTCAGACAACCGATTTCGTGGCATTCACTTTATTGTTTAGATGAATCTAAACAAGTGAATAAACTATAAGTAATTTTAATTATTTAATAGGAACAGCTATGCTTATATGTGAAAAAGAAATAATTTAAATTATAAGAAAATATCAGCATCCGTTTAGAGTTAAAACAAGTTAAACAATACATGCGAAATTCATAAAACGAAAATTTTAGCTTTGTAAACTGACAAGAGTGAACTGTAATTGAAATTACGGACTCAATGATTCAATCTTTCATCAACTATAAAGGTAGATCTCACAAGTTGGACAATAGCCATCTGGGCATAATTGTGAGACAAGTCTATGATATATCTATGATATACATAACTGTGAAACAAGTACAATACAATCTATAAAGTACATAACTGTGAGACACGTAAAATACAATCTATACGTATAGTACGAGTATACATAACTGTGAGACAAGTACAATACAATATATAATATACATAAATTAAATTAAATCTCGATCAACAAAGTATTATACTAGTTCACTAAAGCCGATTCTGAAGGCTTTAATTTTAGTTTTAGTGGTGTTAAAACTAAATTTTCTTCGATGCAAAATAGTCCTTAAAAGTGTTAGGATTAAAAGCTAAATTACTTTGGACAGCACTAAAACTCAAGTTAAAGCCTTCAGAATTGGCTTTACTAGTGAATAACCACAAATCTACGGCTAAAATAAAAATTAGAAATCCTAAAACTCTCCTGTAGTATTTGATTGTTTATCTAGGTACAAGTTCAATGAAAGCTAGTGAATTGCGTAATTTTGTATGAAGGGCGGTGTTATTTTTTAGGGTTCCGTAGTCAACAAGGAACCCTTATTGTTTCGCCATTTCCGTCCGTTTGTCTGTCTGTCCGCGGCCTAGCTCGGAGACTCTTTAAACTAAAGCTATAGTAGTGCGGCATAAGTATACATATTAATCACGCCGATATAAAAGTAAAATAAAATGTTGAAAAAAAAAATTTACGGTACCCTACACGTAAATTGGGGATGAATTTTATAATGAATTAAATATACTTGATTACTGTTTAAAAAACGCATTTCTCACATCCATATGAGGTATTCGATTTCAAATGTTTGTGTAATTGATGCTAGTGATGCTTTGATTTGACCAAAACGAAATACTCCTTTTTTGTATGGATAGAAAATGCAAAAGTCCGTTTGATTTTTCCCATACCGACTCATTTCAACGTGAAAATTCTCGGGACATCAATTATGAATAAAATCTATTCTCACAGATCATCTTCATAACATTCTACTCTCTCAATTAATTGATCTTTACCTCCAATTTTATTAATAGATTTACATGACCGGGGTTGCCAGCCGTAAGCAAATGAACTGCTTTCGCTAACTCTCAAAATAATAGTAAGTCATGCTTCTATTTTATGAACCTTGACGTCATGAATAGCTTGATCTTGGATAACTGGGCTAAAAATACCAACGCTATGCTCCTATATTTAGTGCATCTTTCAACCAGACACGTAATTAACTGTTTAATAAAATCTATGTTTTTGAAAATATGTTTATTTTCAATAGTTAATAGATATTGTTACAGCGTGTGGAATAGAACAAATATCTATAGATCATTGCTTACTTATCATTAGTCAGAGTTTTTCATTAGTTTATAAGCTAAAGACCTTGGTTTAATAACAGACATGCACATCAGCTGTCACACCACTATTCGCATAACCGTGATTATGTCTGGCCACTCAGCCAAACTCATATGCTAAATGTGGACTGAAATCTTTGGCACCGTTATCACTTTTATTTCAGTTGTTCAAATCTTGTCTCAGTGTTCTATCGTTGCAACCCGCACGCCCCACGTCCCCACCTTCCCCCAGATAATTTTGCCTTATTTCAGAAAATTCTCCTATACCCGCCTACATTCCTCAACCGACGTGTGTTTACACTTGTGCACCAGTGACTCGTGAATCTAAAATGGGACTGTTGTTTTCCGCCATACTGTCTTACGCGGGAGCGCTGGAGGCGATAGAAGTTATGAAGCACATCATGGCGGGGATGCTGCCGGAGTCCGAACCTGACTTCAGCGACCTGGTCGAGTACTACACGAGGCTGCTCAACAAGTCTGCCAATCCTACAACAAACTGCGACTGGGTGCAAGGCAGCGGCCAGGGGTACCTGTGCTTGACTGAAAACCAGGACGGCTCTCTCCGATCGGCCGTTATCAAATACTACGACAACAGCAAGCCCGACTCCGCCGCCATCTTGTTTGCGACCAAAATATCCAGCTTCGGCCAAGATTCTGTCGACAGCAACAGCTCTCACGTTAACGGCGACTACGGTAGTAACAAGACTGAAAGGTACACAACCTCGACCACGAAAACCCTACTAACAAATACGTCAGAATCCTTCAATGTCGGACAAAGAAATAGATCCACTACACCGTCTTATGAAAATATTTCAGATCCAAGTCGTTTTTTGGGAAATTCTTTCGAGCGTAGCCGCGATGATGAACGTAGCCAGGAAGAACGGAAAAGTGAAGATCGAAGAAGTGTGAATGATCAACGCAATGTAGAATATCGTAGTGTAGATGATGGAAAAACTGTGGAAGACCGACGTAGCGTTGATAACCAACAAAGGGTAGATGAGCGTCGAAGCGCTGACAGACGAAGCGTAGATGACAACAGAAGCCAAAGATCTGAATCAAAGGACAAGTTAACCTGGCACTATCGTCCCTTAAGCCCCACCCCGCAGACACTGCCCGAAATACATCTCCATGGCTCTGACAATAAAGAAGGAGATCCCACTTATAGCGAAGACTTTTTAAGGTTATTATTCAACATTCGTTGTGCACCGCACTACATCTCACACGTAGCGTTACATAAACCTCGCTCATCAGTGACTTGAGTAGTTGTAGGATTATCACCCGTGACGTCACTAGTGGAGAACATATCGCTCATCGCAACCATGCATGAAGTTTGACGTTCATTGTTTCCCTGTACAATAAACCGACTCATACCTATTGTACATTTGTAGATCACTTGATGGAATAAAGTACCGACCGTTGCAACGAAGCGACCCGAGTGGCCGGCGCAGAAGTTTCAAAAAGCGTCACTCGTCATCTTCGACGACGTCCTCCAAAGAGTCGCGAGCCTCGCGCGAGGAGGAACTTAAGATATTCACGTCACTCGAGGAAGCTGAGTTCGAACGAATGAATAAAGACGAAAACGTCGCTGGCTTCGGAAGCACTCCTAACCTTGCGGCGCATTCTCATTCCAGAAGTCGATCGAGAGAAAACTCAAAGGAACGAAGAAGTGACGCGTGGAGCGTCCAGGCGTCGGTGGTCAGCGTCCCTGATGAAAGCGAGAACACTACCGAGCTGAAGCCGCGCCTGAAGCTCGGCACCTTCGAGGAGGAACGAGTGGAGGAGACGACCGACAAACAGAACGAGGTAACCGAAGAAGAAGACATTGACGATTTCTGGGGTAGCTCCGGAGACTAGTTGCGCTTCGACATTAACGTAGCACGGTCGCAATGCACTCTTGTTTATATTGAAAGCTTCAAACGAGCATGACTGAATGTAAAACATATTAAATTATTATGATTCCCCTTTGAATTTGTTTTCTTTTGAAACAGTACCATTAAAACATTGGCTCAACCTTTCCCTATAGAACAGGAATAAAGGATATGGTAGAGTATTTAAAGAGGCATTAATTGTTTGGCTTTTAATTTGAAATTTTAGATTGTGTTTATTCCCAATTGGCTTGGTGAACCCCAAAATTTTCTTTATTGAAAATTCTAACTTTTAAGCCTCGTTGAGATTTAAATTGTTGCACAATACTTCCGAAAATACTTTGACATGGTGGCGAGGGCCTCGACCTAGATGTCTATGAAGATGGCACGCGGCCGACTAGACGAGACAACGGAGATAAAACCATCTTATAACACAGGAATAAAGTCTTTATATGTTACTTATACCACTGATCATACTGAACAAGTTTTGTTTCACAATTTTTTTAAACTAACCGCGTAAAGCGCGCAGGTTGACCAAGAATAAGCCAGGGCCTGCCATTCACTATTCACTACTCACATAAACCGATTCGAGCCACTTTTTTTGGACACATTTGTCGAGGAAAATGTAAAAGGAGCTCAGCGCTGATTTCGATGTCACAGCAAGATTAATATATGAAATACCAAATTTCATTCAGTAGCTTTGATAGTATATAAGATATATCAACTATACAGGGAGTAATCGTTAAGTGTGACCAGGCGATTATTCCGTAACTATTACAGATATCAAAAAAAAATTAAACTGATATCGAAAGTACGTTACCTAATCAATAAAATGGCATCAATAACTTTTTGAAAATCAAACGAAAAGTATCAAAAATTTTGACATTAAACATTCCCATACATTTAGTATTAATACGATATTGAAACAAGGTTTATTACTAATTTGAAGTAGTAACATAATTAATCTACACGTGTATCTTCTTGAAAATCATGATTATCATATCATACGTAATCATAAAATGAGATTAAGGTAAAATGAGTACTAGACCACTTAAAATAAGGAAACTAAAACCTTTCTACTAATCTCATACTAAATGTATGGGAATGTTAAATGTAGAATTTTGGATACTTCTCGTTTGATTTTCAAAAAGTTATTGATGTAATTTTACTGATTAGGTAACGTACTTTCGATATCAGTTTAAAAATGTTTGATATCTGTAATATTTACGGAATAATCGCTTGGTCACACTTAACGATTACACCCTGTATATCAGTACATAAATGTATTTTTTACGTTTTGTTTCTTGTTTAAAATTTAAAATTGTAAAGCTTTTTTGCACACCTGCCTCTGTAACTTTCTTGTACTTTCTGTCGGGTTGACTGGGAGAAAATGCTTCTAGCATTAAGTCCACCTGTGCGTACATTAAACTGTGTTTTGTGCAATAAAAAATTTAGAAGAAGAAGATATAGCCAAAAATCTTTAATTCGGACACTTACAAGAGATTGTAAAATTTTCGATTGGACACTCTTACCAAAAGATGAATTGTTTTTATTAATGATAAAATTTGGTCTCCCCTACATCAACAGCCTTCGTAATAAAAAGTGTAAGTACCTATTCGTATGTCACTACCCGACCCAAGATGTCACTCCGTATGTCACAGCCTCATAACTTCATCGCCGTTAAAGATAAAGACATTAAATTTGGCACAAAAATAGCATTAATTTGCCCACATAAAAAATATGAAAAGTTTGAAATTATTCAGAATATTTCCAAAACAAAAGTGAGAAAAATAAAAAATATTATCCTAAAAATACAATATGGGTAACATAATTTAGATATTAAAATGTTGATTGTAAAAATATATACTTTTACTGTATTTTTTGGCACTGCTTTCGAGAAATCTTTAAAAAAACATAATATCCCCCCTTATCTCCGAAACTGGTTGGCCAAAAAAATTAAAAAAGATTCCGATAATAGATCATAACTGGCCAATTATAGGAAAACTAGCAATTTAAAAAAAGTTGAGCGCAAATGAAAAATATAAAAAAAGAAGTAAAACAAATTAAAAAAAAAATTATAAAAGTACAATATGGGTATCAAATTGTAGGTGTTAAAAATTTAATTGTAAAAATATATAGTTTGGCTATATTTAATTGCATCTATTTCGAGAAATCCTTGAAAAACCATAAAAAAATGTATGACCCTCCCCCTTATCTCCAAAACTGGCGGACCGAAAAATATTTAAAAAAGTCGCGGTAATATGTGTTTACGTAAAGATTACAGGAAAAATAAAGTGGTTGAGAAATTCACAAAAAAAATAACAAAATTAAATTTATCATCCACAATACGGAACCCTAGGCATGCGAGTCTGACTCGCACTTGGCCGGTTTAATGGTAAAAAAAGGATACCTTTTCTATTTGGGTAGACTTTATTTTCAAGGTTAAGGTTAAACGTAAGTCGCTTAGCGTAAAGTGCATAACTTAACTTTGTATTTCTTGTTCAAAAGTTAAAAATTGAAAAATATTTTGGTATGTGGCAGTTGATCCCAATAATTTAGTATTAAGGAGGTTTATAAAGCATAAGTTTGAAATTTAATGTTTAATTAGTCATGATCTTGTCCAAACAAAGTTAAAACAGGCTTTTAAGTTAACAAATCCTATTTATCACTTGGCGATTTATCCTTGCGATGGATAAATCGCAAAGTGTTCAAACATAGAAATTTATTTCTATCGTAGTTTTGGCTTTTAAGTTGGTTTTGAGAGGATAATTACTAATTGTGTATACAAACAATTTCAAACTCTTGCTTTATAAACTTCACTAACACTGAACTATTGGCGTCAATTGCCACAGACCAAAATGCTTTTTAATTTTAAATTTCTAAACAAGAAAAACAATGTTAAGTTATGCACTTTGTGCTAAGCTACTGACGTTTAACCTGGAAGGACATTACAACATTTCTTCTCGAATAGAAGTGCATGGGAAAATATGTTTTCTTCTCCCGCTTTCATAATTAGTACTATTTACAGTTATAAGACCCAAAATGGTTTTCTTAGATGGAAAAAAATGTTCAATAAAAAACATTTAAAGTCTCCCGGTTTACAATATTAGATGCCAAGTCGGTATTTTTAGTAGCCAACTTATAATATGTGTATACAAGGTGACTTTTTGATCATCGTCCAAATTCATACTGGAGGCTTGATAAGTAATCAGTATCTTGGATCAGTAACAATTCTTGTGAAATTCGTAAAATGAAATTTCGGCTTCCCATAGAAATTCAGTTCCAGTCCCGAGTGAATCACTATGGGGAGTCGAAATTTCATTTTATGAATTTTACAAAAGTTGTTATTGGTTCATGATGTTGATCTCTTACCAAGGCTCAAGTATGAATTTGGATGATGTTAACAATTTCACCTTGTATATATATTTTTTTTTTCAAGGTTTAAAAATCTTTATTGCAACAATTTACTTAAATAACATTAAAATTAAAATAAAAAGGACTAAAATAAATACATCTAAACTAAACCAAAAATATCCTTATAATTAAAATTTGCTGAATATTATGGTAGCGAATTTTTGAGGCTTATCTAAATTTGTTGGTGCCAAAATATTAATACGCAGCCATTTAATTTTATTATTAGCCGTGTAAAAGTACTAATAGCTGTTTTATATCTTAGCTGCTCGGGAAATAATAAACCAAAGGGTCTTGACAGACGGACAAACGGACAACAAAGTGAACCTATAAGTGTTCTGTTTTTTTCATTTTGAGGTACGGAACCCTAAATATAGCACAAAATAGATACTACCAGAAGGCCGACTCGACGACGGACGAAAACAGACGCACACATGCATAGACGATGATCTCGGCAGAATTTTGTACTGGCATTCGACCGACTTCATCCGAGATCGTCTATGTATGCGTGCGCCTGTTTTCGCTAGTTATGCGGAGTAAACCTTCTGTAAGTGATTATTTTGTGGTATGGACATGCAGTATCTTCCACTTCATACTCTTAAAAACAAGGTATATCAACATTACCTTGATCTACAGAACAAACAGTTGGGTCAACTCTAGTAAACAAAAATACGTGTTTGAGGTTATAATATTTGTTTAATATTAAGTCTTGACCTCTCGTAAATACTATTTGTGTTTATATATTTATATTATGTATCAGTGTATGTATTATTAGCATATAGAGGTAGTATATGTATTTGATAAATACATTTTATTTTAATATACGAGTATTCATAAAACTGTTTTCTCATCGAAGCACTACCCCTGACAAGTTCCACATCCCCAAATGCTAGCTGGAAGAAAATGCTAACTAGTTAAGCTCGCTTATGTACATGTTGTTGATTCGTGCAATAAATAATTTTTAATAATAATAATACTGTTCCTAACACCCACAACCCACAAAGTACAATAGCTGAAAACCTCACCAAATACATTGAACTAAAGGATGAAATAACCCGAATTTGGCATCTCCAGAAAGTTATAATAGTTCCGATTGTGCTTTCGTCAACAGGCGTAATTCCAAAACAGCTGCACCAGTCCCTACCACCTAACACCTACCAACTTTTGCAGAAAGCTGTCATCTTGAACACATGCCGCATAGTTCGAAAATTTTTGCAAAATGAACCAGACCGTATGTCTGTGCCACCTCGGGTCCCATCTCGCAGCCTCCTAACCCCCAGAACCTCCCGAATCCGTCTCTTAATATGCACTTGGCCTAAGCCCGTGCATATGAGTAAACCGGTGAAAGCCGAGAAAAAAAAAAAGGAAAAAGAAATGATAATAATAATAATAATAATAATAATAATAAGCAAGTACAAAGATCTGGCTATGGAAATTAAGACACAATGGCGTGTAAACACTGTTAAAATAGTCCCTATCGTAATATCAACTACAGGTGTTATTCCTAAAAATCTTGTGACTAGTTTAAATACTTTGGATATCCCGACTCATACAATTTATCTCCTGCAAAAAGCTGTAATTCTGAACACCTGTCGTATCACAAGAAAATTCCTACAGTCTAACTCATCCCAGAACAGATACCTATTCATGTAAACTACTCTGCACTTGGCCTCGGTCCGTGCCACTTTTACCTCTTAGAAAAAGAGAGAAATTAAGAATAAAAATAATAATAATAATAATAATATCTTCTGAACAACATGAAAAATATTCTAGACACAACCAACGATCTTGAAAAAATGCGGGCCGTTGCTTTGAAGAAGTCTGTCATTTGTACGCTAACGAACACGTATTCAAGAAAGCTCCACAAAAAGCTCGTTCTGCATAATTTTTACTTATTCTGGAGCTATTTCTATACCATGGAAATTCTTTATAGTGCAATCAGCGAAGGAGCGGAAGTAATTGTAAGAACAAGGTAGGTAATTTTTGTGTCGGTGAAAATAAATTACAGTTGAGAAATAATCTAATGGAAAAATAAAATCAGTAGATTATTTTATTACTCAACAGTATCATATGGTGACTTTGATTGTTAGATCGCAATTTATATTAACGCAATTTTAAATTGTGTTTTTCAATTCTGACTCGCTTTTTTGGGGGACACATTGTGGGGGACAAAATGCAATCTTTGTCACTATAAACTATAACGATTATGCGCTGGTTGCATTCTTTCAGATAAAATAGCGGGAACATAATGTTCCTCTTACATACATTTTCGCATAACAATTGGGTATGGGAAGTTTATGCCAAGGCATGTTGACTGAAAAACCGTTTCGAGATAAAACTTTGTTTTGTCATAACTTAAGATTATGTATATTTTTAGAATTTGCTGAACTGTAGAATCTGTCACGTAATGTCTCATGTGACACATAGATTACACCAGATTACACACATTACCTCTTTAGTTTGACATAAACATAAAAATCAATGTCAAAAGGAAATCTTGATTATTATGTATCAAAGAAACACGTGACGTCTGTAATATTTTGATGAAAGTAATAAAAAAACGAATAATAAGGGCCCGCGTATTTTTCTTTTTTTATTACCGGCGACTTTATCGAAGCGAATTGCGTTCAAACTTTTTAATTAAATAGTGTTCCAAATTCAAAAGTCTTTTCGTCACTGTTATTAAGTGCGCCGGAATGACCCATTTTGCTCGCACTTAGCAAGGAGCCTTAACATTCGCCTCTTTTCGAATAGATAAGATGAAAATATTTTTGAGTTATTGACACCTGAACTGGGTGTGGGCAACTAACGTATACGAGTATTATTACTAACTCTTTCAAGTTAATAACAAACCGACAGACGGACGGACACTCGAGTCATACCGAAGGAACCCTTTCTTTTCTGAAGCGAAAATTCCTGACAAGTAGTTTATTGTTGGGTTCTTTACTAAGTAGGTATGTGTGGTTTAATATTGAATGATAGAGAGAAAAATATCGACATACGAGATCGTTGCGGCCTGAACGAATATGTAGAACTAGAATAGAAAAAGGAATGCTTCGGTGGTTGGACATGTAGATAGGATGAATGAAAGCAGAGTGACGAAAGAAATTTATGGTGCGCAAGTGGAACTTACAGCTCGCCAAGGCCACCCTAGAAGGACGTATGCTGACCATATACTGAATATAATCACGGATCAATAACACTATTTTTAGTAATAAGTAATTTCCCAGCCTGGACTTAAAAATACTGAAAATATTTACGACTTTCACAAAAAGACCCATCGAACCTTGATACTGACAACTTTGCGAGTCTTCAGTATTAATTTGGTTATAAAAATTATTCCCATCTTGCATAAGAGTATTATTAGTACTGCTTTTAAAAGGCGTAAGAAAACAAGTTAATTTAAAAGTAATTTAACGGTTGGTTACACCAAAACAACTTTGTAACAATAGATCTTGTTGAGAGGAAGCCACAAATTTTAGCATTTTGTTTTCTTACTGAAATAAAAACGTCGGTGTAAACGGAAACTTGTGGCCAACAAAGATGTAACTCTGAGTATTATATAAAACACTGAAAACAAAAATGTAAATCAGTCACACGAAACAAGTATTTACTGACGATCAAGAAAGCTCAATCTTGAAGAGTTTTACAATTTTATGAAAGTTTACAATTCGTCCCGCACTGAAATATTTGAAATTGCATTTTATTAAAATCAAAAAATAATAAAAAAAATAAAAATCTTTATTTCTCTTAATACTTAGCCTAATATGACAGGTTCGTAGGGCATCTCCATTTAAGCTGGAGTGGCCTGTGTTTGGAGATACCGCTCTTCCACAATAATCAGGTAAATCGAGGTTGGCCGTATGGCATACATAGACAAACTGAAGCTTAACTATATCTAAACTATTAATAATAAAGTACTATAAAGCTATATTGGTGATTTTAATACCGAAACAAAACATAACATTATGGATATTATTTCTGATTATATATTATATGATTATGTTTATTTTGTGAAATCCATCGCTATGAATACTCTAAATATTAGAGTGCATTACAAACTAGGAAAGATCAATCAGAAACAAACCCAAAGACAAGAATTTTGAAAAAATTCCCCGGGCCAGGATTCGAACCTGCGACCTCAAGACAAGAGCGCTACCAATTGCGCCCTCGTGAGCGTTCTATATGTGCAGTACAAGCTCCATAAAAGTTACTATTTACGAGTACCATTGTCTTGTGTAAACTAACATGCCATGAAGGCGCTACGGAAAAAAAATCGACACTTTTAGAGCTTGCGTATCTATTTAAGTAAAGAAGGTATTATTTTGATAAAATAGTATATTATTTTTAGAATCTTTTTTTTAGGACGTTCCGTTCAACAGAGACGTTATTGGAGAAATTCGGCTCGATAAAGATATTTATTGTAATGAGGTCTTTTTCGACAACATTACTTCTGGTTTGACAATTTGCAATCACATATGGACTGCGATTATATTTTATTATATGGGTTTTATTTTAACAGTATCTAGAACCTGGTTAGACGAAATTTTGATAGCAACTTGAGTACTTTTTATATTAATAAAAACTCGACATTGTGCTACTTTTCCTCGAATCGGTCCTTCTCGCACTGAGGGTTTTTCCGCATATAGAGTACAGGCACGCTAAAACATTTACATATCGCCTTAATCATCTGCGCATGCGTAAGCACAAAAGTACCGGATTTGCAAAAATGCGTGAAATAGATGATTTTTCTTCTTGCAATATCATCTTCTATAATCTATCTTCTTCTATCTTCTATCATCTTCTGAACGACTTGCAGGCCGAGTTGTGTGCATACTTGTCGTCTGGACTATTAAAAAGTAAAACTTTATCTCTATTAAAAAGATACTACCGTGGGTGTTAGCATATAACAAACAAATTGCACTGTTACCTACTTCGTAGCGAGCTGGTAGCGTGTCACTCGCATAAACCCGTACGGGTTTCAGAGGGACGGCTTAATTATTTAAGATTGTTTTTGCTGTAATGTTGATAAATAAACTAAAATAAAATAAACTAAACTAAAACAGAGGTCGGCTATCATTGCAGCTATATGATATATCAGTCCTCTAATTGCTCTTCAGATATACTTCCTGAAATTTTCAAGCCAAAAGACGTTCGCAGCCTATTAGGTACCTTCTGCACAGAATACATAACTTGTTTTAAACTGATAAAACTTCATAAAGTGGATGGTCCAAGGCAACTTTCATACAAACTTGTGGGAACCAATAACGACGACAGAAGTATTATTATTTAATTCTGTTACCTTTTTCCACACGTTTCATCAACTTTACGCCCGCGAATAATCAGTTTTGTTACAAAATAACTTTTTTTGAAATCTAATTTTGTTATTTAAAATTTTTGTAACCCAATGTATGAAAGTTTTAAATTGCAAAATTAGAATGTTAAAACATTTTGTTTTTAAGAAAAACTGAATATTCGCGGGTGTAAAGTTGATGGAACGTGTGGAAAAAGGTAACAGAATTAAATAATAATACTTCTGTCGTCGTTATTGGTTCTCACAAGTTTTTTTATGAAAACTACCTTTGACCATCCATCTTAACTGATTCCCTTGTATGAAATTTAACAGTTCTTCTGTCTAAAAGCGCAAAGAATAAGCAAGTTGTAGACGGACGACTCTACTTTACATTCTTACAGATTATACTACAGTTAGTATTTTCTGAAATAACGAGTAGTCATTGCTTGTATTTTGAAAGTAAATCAAACGGAACAAAATAGATTTTTCAATCGCCACGGCTCATAAAAATAGTAGTTTATGCTACTAGGGCGAAAAGGAATAAATTACGAGGACGATTTAAAACAAGAGCGTAGCGAGTGTTTTAAACGTAACCGAGTAATTTATTGCTTTTACGCCCGTGTATCATACTACGTTTTTCAATGCATAGTGTGAGGAAATAAAAACAAATATAATCTTGTGAACTTTCAATTATGATTGGCTCAAAAGGATTGTATCCGGAGCCGTTAAACAGTGGAAAAAAAGTATAACATCTATGGTAGACAGGAAAGGCTGAAGGTTAGCCAACCATTGCAAACAAATTTAAAAAAATCATAATAATAAAGCCCTAGGGCAAAATAATCGACTTTTTGTTCGGTTTTGATGCATAAAAAGTGATCCTTTACGAGCACATGCATTGAAAAATAAATTAAATATATCACTCATATAAAATCATTCCAGTTATTCACACAGCTGTTAAACATCCTTACAGCAATCTAATAAACAATATAACGTTTTGTCTAGCATATTGTTCAGTTTATTTACTTCTGAGATGAATTCGTCAAAGATCTATATTTAAGATCCTTAGAAGACGATGCCAAGCCGTTGGTCCAGCTGTAGATAAACAAATACAATTTTCATATTTCGAAGAAAACTTTCTCGTAAGTAAGAATGACAGATTTACGCACGATGATAAATTTTAAACTTGAGTTATGGTGATTCTTTAAAGTCACTTTGCATTCACCTTTTGAATTAAACTTTGATTCGTTGCTACAGAGAAAATAACATTATATGACTTTAGGCATGAATAAAAATAATGATTTGACTCTCTTGTCTTTTATTTGAGGTAGAAGGAACGAAACCACATTGATGCTTGATATGTCGTATAAATTTAGTAATATTGGTACGTAATTAGAAAATGTTATCTCCTTCAGAACCATAGGTTTAGTATAATAATAAAGTCGATTCTGAAGGCTTTAATTTTTGTTTTAGTGCTGTCAAAACTAAACTTTATTCATTGCAAACTAGTCCTTAAATGTTAGGAATAGAAGCTAATTTACTTTGGAAAAATTTAATTTTTGACAGCACTAAAATTAAAAGTAAAGACTTCAAAATTACTAAATTTGGTAATGCAAAAGACAAAGAGCATATGTTAGAGCGAGATAAATAGACGAGATCTGGATGCACCAACAGTTAATTATGTACGAAACCAATTCTGTTTATTTTCTGTAGAATCTCTGGTTTGAAACTGTAATTTAGTGTTTACTAGACTTGATTAATTATCGTTACCTTTACCTTTGCAGAGCCTAGATGCAACACATCTAAGAATAAAAAAATGTAAATTTCACATGTACTACTTACTGTTAAAATATTTTGTTGTCTACATGCAATGTTTTAGAACTAACACAAAAGTTTTATACAGAAATAGCTGGGAAAAAATATCACATTTAGTTACATAATTGCTCTGAATAACTACGGATTCAATTTAAAGTGTTTACAAATACGCGAATTTCTACTATTTATAACCTTCACTTCGCATTACATTACGTATTAGTCATATTACATATTATCATCATACATCTATGTTCAGAACCGATTTAGTATATACTACCAGAACTAAACCAGTTTTATAAGTTTGGCAAAAACCTTGCCAGGAAAGAATTTTTCAGGTGAAGTATCTTATCCAAATATTATGTAGGAAAAGAGACCAGGAGGAAGGTTTACGAAACCAAAACAAGCAAGCATCAGCAGCTGTCAGACCAGAGTACCGATCGATTCGAAGGTAAAGGGAATCTCCCACGTTCAGGTGTGCAATGTTGCCATGAGGAATGCCGAACAAACCTCAGTGTATAATTTATAAATAAACCTATGAATGAGGCAAACGCTGACCTAGACCTTGAGGTGTGTACTAGGCACAAGGCTGATGTGCCATCGACCGGTACCAATCAACTTTTATCTACAAAACATGACATCTTACTTCCTTGGTTCACTCTTTCTTGGAAACGGACCAGACACTCAACGTCAAATGTAAATGAGGTCCAAAACTAAATGGTACTTAATAATGAATACTGTGAATACTGATGGATACATTTTTACTTAACGAGCATTTTATCACGAGCTTCTAGGCTTAAAATGAAATAAATTTAACTTATTTTTATGTGATTATTATAACTCTATCCGTATGATCTGTTATTGAACAATAACACCAATTGGCTTAATAAATTGATCTTGAGAAATCATTATTCTTCTTCATTATGCCACTTTTCACGGAAAATCACCGAAAACTAAAATTAGAAGATAAAATTAGATTGTCCCACAAAACAGACAAACTATTATATAACGTTATAGCTATGAGTATTTATACAATCAACGAACATTTATTAGTTACTGTATGTTATTTTGCCAACGTACAGGAATCTGGAGACATTATTTAATTTAAGTCTGCTTATTTGCACTTATACTGATAGATCGCGATGAAGCCAGTTTTATGATGATTCAATTACTTTGGGAATATCAGTCTCATTGTCAGCAGTACGTCAACTGGCACTGTGTGGTTGTACTATAACATCATCATTGCAATCCAAGATGCAATTTATATTAGCGGCTCTATAATTTAAAATTATTTAAGTACGTTTCATTTTTCAAGACATCTTAAACGAATTGATCCCATTATAATTGCATCAAACGCGTCAGACGTCATCATAAATCAATGCTCATTCACTCGTTCAGAAATAATATTAACCAAATGCTGGCTGTTGAACCGCGGCCAAGCGATAAGGCGACTTGAAGTTCGCAGCATAATGCCTGTAACTAGTTTATATGCCGTAGCGTTATAGATATAGAAAGTAATCCCTACGCGTCAGGACGGTATTCAATTCAGAGCTATCGTCACGGCTCGGAGGATCGAAGGAAACGTATGCGCCGCTCGGAAACACCGCCTGCGCACCTGCCCTCTCCGTCACTCTTCCAAATTTAAATCCCAAACTCCCCCCTCCGAGACGCGAACGCCGTGCGCCACTAAATATTCTGGAATAATTCTTGAACGCGATCCGGGGACTACTCGCCATTCGAATTCGGGTCGCGACCGCGTCCGGTGATATCGCTTTCCTCGTATTCGCAATCCTTAGGCAGCACCGATTACTGCCATGGCCGACGTAGACGTTCAAGTCCAATACACTACCACCGAACGCAAGACCAGGAAGGTCAAAAAGACCTCCAAGCGTAGGGAATCCAAGGATGGCGAAGTCACCGTTACTGAAATCCAGGAGACCAACACCACCAACACCGACAATGACGGGTATGTGTCGCGGTGGCCAACCTCCCCCGATCCTAGTGCAGCCTAGTGTCGCCGAAGTGTCTGTGCTCCGGAGCCAAGTGTCGATATCGCGATCGTGTTCGACCTCTATAGTGACATGTCCCAAACAAACTTGTGTCTGAACCCTCGTTATTGGCCACCCACACATACCCGAACTAATTTGAGGTACCTATCGTCTTAATACTGCATCTCCATTAACCGAAACATGGAAGTATCTAGGAAAGGATATATTAACAGTATATGTTGTTTGTTGCAGCTAATTTTCAGTGGCGAGTACACGAAGGCGATGAACAAGGACTGGCACAGCGGCCACTTCTGCTGCTGGCAGTGCGACGAGTCGCTGACAGGCCAGCGCTACGTGCTACGCGATGAGCACCCTTACTGCATCAAGTGCTACGAAAGCGTCTTCGCCAACGGCTGCGAGGAGTGCAACAAGATCATTGGCATCGACTCCAAGGTATATTCTACCTACTTTTTCTCTTTCACGTATCTTCAATTCTTTATTTCATCTTTAAATGCTTGTTTTTATAATCATGCAATTTTCATTTTCACGTAAATTTTTCCTCCATCAATCAACGGACGCTCTTAATGTAGACGCTTATATTCGTATATAATCTCGTTCCAAAAATACTTATAATACTTCAAAATGCAAATTTACAAATCATGAAAGTTTTATTGCGAATCTAAATTTCACTAATAAATTGGATGTGTTATAAATCGTGGTTAAGCATTGTTTACATACACGTAATGTTGATCTGGCCGTAGTACTAAAAATGAGCTCCTATTAAAGCAATTTGCGTCATATTGATTGACATTATCTTTAATTTATTTCTTTGTATCATTTTTCTTTAATATCACTTTGTAAAATATCTTCAATGAACTTTACAATCTTAAAACTTTCCAATCAATTGTTTACCTCGTATTATTTATCAAGTTAAACAGCAAAAGAAAAAAAAATCTGATTGGTATGATCAGAATTTTCGGCATTCGTATTGTTACACCGGTCAAATTTAGCTATGTCACTCCAGTCGGCCTACATTCCTTGAGTGCGTGGTTCAGAGCTGATGTGCACACGGCTCGCACCATCTCGCTGCCAAGCTCTAACGTACCCGCCAAAACACAGAACATTTATCTCAACACTCGCCGAATGACTTTTTCTGTCAGGTCAACAGCTGTAACTCCTCCGATGTTTACTCTCTGTTATTGTTCTGCCCATTTGATGTGGTAGCCAAGGCCGATTGATCGATCTGGCTTGCCGTAGAATTTGAAGTGACATCAACCAGGTTGACATTGTCGGAAGGATCAATGAAGTCATTTATTAGAACGAATATAACAGTTGGTTACATATTGCTCTTGAAAAACAGAAGAAATGAAGTGGAATTTTAAGCGGGAGATTAAAATAATAAACTGGCTGAGAAAGCAGCTGTTAATTTCTGTTAGAGTTTCCTTCACAAAATTCAACTACAAAAACTACAAAGTCAGAAGCAACAACGTCTGTTGCCACGAGAAAACTATTTCGGGGTCGGATACGTGATTATTTTAATGTTTTCGATTCTCATCAACCTTGAAATGCTGTGGCTGGATCTGTCAGACGATTCTTTAGAGATTTATGTGAATCAGTTCCCAAAGTATTGTATTTCGTAATCGTCCAAAATAAACATTCATATTTTATTGACATTACGACATAACGTTTTGAATGCCGGTGCTGTAGCTTTCGCAGCGTCGTCGTGGCCAGGAATAGAACTGGTGGGGACTCACTCCTTGTTTTGAAACTCAAGAACGAACGCCCTCGCCACCGCTCGTCGACGGCGGGAGAAAATTTATTACAACTTTTATGTCGGACTAGAATCTCAAGTAACGATTGAACATCAGATGACCTGATGAATATGTAAGACTTAATTGCTTGCCACCCACTTCCAATTCCAATTATTCCCTACTAAGTTATGCCTTTGGTTTTTTTAGTTTTCCAAATTTATTAAAAAGCAATTTTACAGATGAGGAAATTGTAATTAAACAAGGCCATGTTTCTTTCGATATGTGTGTCCTAAAAGGAAAACAAATAGATGTTTAAGAACCTGTTAACGTTGTTAAACGTTAAATCACAGCCGCCGCCTACACGCATCTTTTAAAGAGTCATTGAAACCCAAAAATCATCACATCAATAACGTAAAGTTTTCACAATTTATTTGCAGTGACATTATTGTTTTGTCAAGTTCAAGGTTTTCAGAAATTTTATTAATATATGAGATAACACATGTTGTTTGTAGTTAATTTTAGTTAGCGTAATAACTGGTGCATATTGTCAAAATTTCAAATAGCTACGCCAAAATTTATTTTTGTTATGACGCGTATTAATTTCACAAACGACAAATTCTTATTATCGTCTAAATAACATCCTTACAAATTTAAAATGTCAATAGCCTTGCATTTCATATTCGCTGGTGCATGTGCGATCGTTCGCGTGATAAAGCTACAGAACATTTTAACGTTCATACATAAACTTCAATGTCATTATATCGTTTTATTTATTATAGCTAATGTGATAATAATAAACCATCACACATGCTCATACATCATCACCTCTCTGGTCATCCATCACCCATCACATCACGCTCCTTATCTGGAGTACAAGGTTTAGACTCATTCTGATGCGCTTCCCTTATTCCTCGTGCAGGATCTGTCGTACAAGGACAAGCACTGGCACGAGGCCTGCTTCCTCTGCGCCAAGTGCCGCGTTTCGCTGGTGGACAAGCAGTTCGGCTCCAAGCTCGACAAGATCTACTGCGGCAACTGCTACGATGCCCAGTTCGCGTCCCGCTGCGATGGCTGTGGCGAGGTGTTCCGCGCTGGTGAGTACACTTTTTACTTACTCCCCAGCATGCACTTTGGGCATCACATCAGCATTCAATAGAATCGAGGGCTCAAGATCCGTGCTGGTTTCTAGAATTTCATGTGGCTTTAGCCCCGCAACATTTACAACAGTTAACTGTAAATTTTTTGCGATAACGACTCCTTTTATTTTAAAGAAGACATTACAGGAAAACAGAACAGTGAGAAAACACCTGACAGAACGACCAACACTTACATGATAATTCGGGCCGTGTTGTTTATTGTTTTAAGTAAACCAAAACCACATTGTAACTATGCAAATAAAATCAAGACGTCGTAGGTTAACATCGTAATTACAAGTAATGAAGTGTGTAGGTTTTAATAATGGTTAAACAAGATTATATGGACAAAACATCTCCGTAATGTATTTGTAATTACCATAACTCACGCTCCTGTACGAGTTCTTATTTACTTTGAATCTATTCTATTTACTTTGAACGCCATACAAGGAAACCAACTTTACTGTAATAGAAGAACAGCCAGCAACTTTTACGACAATTCTCTTTGTACTCTACCATATTCCTCCAAAGCGACAGTGAAACTTTTGCGTAATCCCTGAAAATACACTAAATAGTCCAAAACTATTTATTCAGCTGGTTCAGCCACCAATTACATTCTTTCGCTGTTATGATATCTACTATGTTCGTAGAAAATCGCTACCTTTTAGTTTTGAATATGTATATAAGATCACCACAGATAACTTATCACTTGCATCTGTGATCATGTCAACTGACACCCGTTGTCCAATATGGCCATATTGAGTGAGACTTACTCTGCCTTTATAAAGACGTGCTAAGGTGATTCGACTATTCCAAGATGGGTTTAAAAAAAACTCACCAATGCCAGTGACACAGCCTCGCTTTCTGTATGTATCTACAGGTATTTTATTTTCCAATAAAGCATGCCCTCTGTGACATTGACTGTATTATAATGAGGTTAATATTACAATGAACCAAACTTTTATGAGATGTGTATCTGTCGGAAGAAATTGCTGAAAAAACTTGTAATGTGTAATTACAGAAATATATTATTCTTGACTATATGTCTGGGCAAGGTATTGTCTATTGACACTGAAACCGGGAAAAGAAAAACCAAAAGGACTCCAATAAAACAATATATCAATAAATATACATACATAACTACATACCTACCAAAGATCATCTTTTTATACAAACTCCCACTAAGAACATATTAAACAATAACAAGTAAGGACTATAAATAATACTTATAACAATACTGACCCGTAAATAGAACAAGGTCGGTAATTACGATGACACAAATGAAGAATCCCAACAGAATCACTTTTATTTAGTAACGTATGGGCACGGGCGTAACGTTTTAATATCGGTGGGGGTTCAAGAAAATAAAACGAGAAAAGAGTGCATGAAATAAAATTAATACTCATTATGTTTGTTAAAAATTGGTTGCAAATGCAAAACGCTTCTAGCAGCTGCTAGCAGAAGTGGCACTTGACCCAGAAAACGTTAATGCTGGGGAAGGGTTGTAATATTAGGCCTTTACATATGACTTGCCGTTTTCTATAGAGAATTTGAAGGAAACTCGATTTTCAGTACTAACATTTTTGCATTTTTTAGGAATGAAAAATCCAAATTATGTAATTTATTTGTGTATGAATGAGTATGAATGACACAATATTATGCTAACAGCAACATTAATTTAATTTTTGAAAAGTGACAGCTATAAAAGTTATTACGAATCTTATGACATTTAATCTTATCATGGAAAATGGATGGCATTTAGGACGAACTGTTTTTGAAGATTTATATTTTTATAATCAAACTGAAAATAAAAACAAAATTTAATACGTAGATATAAAACCTTGAAATCAACTTACAAACAAAAAACAAATAATTGAAATAGCTATTGAATTACAGGAATTATAAACTCATGAATCTGTAAGAAAATTTCGGCAATTTCATATGTAAAGACCTATTATTTTAAACTTTTCGACCTTCTTGTGGCAAGTACCCGCGAAATGTATATGACTCGTAGCGAGTTAAACCCTTTAAGTTCTCCGAAATTTATTATCAACATTGACTGTGGTATTAATAATATGGTTGTTTTTGCCAAAATGCGTCTACAAATAATTTAGATTTATCTTGAAAATGAGAGGAAAGTTTTCTAAAGATACAAATTGTGACATAATTATAAGGCTCACATATAAATTACACTTTTTATAACATACAGGACATGCTCAGAAATTTTAATCACATGCTCTACTGGTTATACAGATAAACATTTCTTGTATGACTTTAGCAAATAGGTACTTTCTTATATTTATACTTGCGATTGTCGGCACTTGGTGAAACTTGAAACACATCTTGAGTTAAAAGCACTTGTACGTTATAGTTTCTCTTTATTGTTTCTCCCAACCGGTTTTGGATTTTACTCCATTTTCAAGGGAAGATTTAAATACAAAATATTAGAATATATTTCATTGACTCCAGGTTCTAGCTCTGAGCAATGTAAATATCGTCGTCGCATTGTTTACGTTGCTCAGAGCTAGTGCCTGGTGTCAATGAAATGTATTCTAATATTTTGTATATTCTAATGATCTAATATTCTAATATCTAATCTAATAATCTAATATCCAAAACCGGTTGGGAGAAACATAAATAAAGTGAAACTATAACGTACAAGTGCTTTTAAGTCAAAAAATACTTTTTTTTTTCGCTTTGCCATAGAAAACGACGAGTAGGTATAAGGTCAGATGTACAACTTCAAATGACCATTTCACATTGTGTAACTTGGTCAATCGGTTTAATAAAAATAATACAGATAGTAGACAATAGGGCTCATCTAAACAATTTGGAAAAAACGCAAAAGCTTTAAGTTCGATCGATAGCAAAAAATTACGAAGTTCCATCTAAATGTAATGTTTTTCTAGTTAAAAAGCCTTCCTTGAAATTTGTATAAAAATAAGTGAACAATAATCCCGTCTAAACATTTTAGAATATTTTAATACTTAATTTCATTCAGAAGCAGAGTTATTATATGAAAACGGAGTTTTTCGTGAGCGCGTGTTTCTCGGTGGTAGTAACAGCCACGACTCAAGCGCGCTATTTTAAGGCGAATGGAACTGCAATTTGGACCTGTCTTTGAAGGCCTACTCCTCCCACACGGGTGGTCCAAAAACTTTCATAAAAATATATGATAGGCATTATAGTCAAAAATAAATTTTAAATTTCATAAACTGTCTTTCTATTGTAAGTTTTGACAAAAAAAATCGAAAGTTTCACATGATTAACACAGGAATTCTCTTACTCCTTCCAAACGCCTAAAGCGATTTTAATCATTATTTCACCAAATTGTAGGAAATTTTTAGACCTAAAAAATTTAAATCCAAAATTTTTTTTGTTAATGGCGTCCATGTGAAAAGTATTATTTTCTCCTATTTTGCGCTAGCCGGAGACGCAGTGGTTGTCGTAAAAGCCACTTTTCAAGGCGCGCTGAAATGAACATTATTTCAATGCCGTTTCCGTTGATATTTGTACCGACACACATCGAGTTGCTTATTTAGCGTGGTCATACGCCTCAAACTAAAGTAAACGTCGCGTGGAGTTCAGTTCTGATTGATGCAAAATGAGGTGCTCAATCTGACTTTAAGTGAATTTTTAATTCGCTTTGTTTCAAATGTTTCTCTATTGCGTGCTTCACTATGATCAGTAGAGCATGTGGTTTAATTTTCTGAACACATAATTAAAACACCCGATATAAAAGGTACATTAGCGTAAGATACTCCTTCCATGAATCGATATACTTATACATGTTTTCTCAATCCTATAAAAAACTCGACGCTCATCCGTGATTCATTATGATTAATTAATCATTATGTTATTTACTGCCACTTTTCATACTTGGGTTTTTTGCCATTTTACTTTTTGCTTGTAATAACGTAAATTGAAATTTCTGATGTCACGTATGTACCAACAAAGATTTTTTTAATAACTGCACACTTCCTCCCTCTTATTTTATTCGAATCTTAAGGTGAGCTTGACAAGACCTACTTTATTCGAATCTAAAGGTGAGCTTGACAAGACCTACTTTATTCGAATCTAAAGGTGAGCTTGACAAGACCTACTTTATTCGAATCTAAAGGTGAGCTTGACAAGACCTACTTTATTCGAATCTAAAGGTGAGCTTGACAAGACCTACTTTATTCGAATCTAAAGGTGAGCTTGACAAGACCTACTTTATTCGAATCTAAAGATGAGCTTGACAAGACCTACTTTATTCGAATCTAAAGGTGAGCTTGACAAGACCTACTTTATTCCTTATTCAAGACAAAATTAAAGCTGGCATTATAAATCAATTTCAAATAAAACAAATTATCGCCATTATCTACAAAAGTAACTGTGCGAAATTCTCGGAAATATGTAACGGTAACCGTTATTTTTACCGCTATCGCATCCTGAATAGATGATTGTATTTAATTCAGTTAGTCTAGAAAATTGCAATATATTTTTTGTTTAAAATACAACTGTTATTGCAGGGATTAAGTATCAGAGTGAGTAGTGTAACGCTACATACACGTAAAATCTGCCTAAGTGTTTGCAAATGGTTTTTGCTGCAAGTTGCACACTTATAAATTAAAGCTGAATAACATGTCTATAAATAAATTTATTAGAAAAAAAAAACACTTTAAGCCAAATTTAAAAACAAACTAGTTGTCATGCATACTCTGCACTACTTGGTCTTCTAAGGAATTGTGACAGAAATAAATTTCTATGTTTCATATGTTTGAACACTTGGCGATTTATCCATCGCAAGGATATATAAATTAATATTTAGAAACGCAGAAATAAATGTAAATCTGATCCCGGTTCAGAGCTCCTCACATCTGGATTACTTTTCTTTCTGCGTTTCTGTACTGCAATGATATTATAATGTTAACTTCTAAGGAATATTTACAAACACAAGAGAATTAACCATAAAATAATTATAATTTTAAATTAATAAAATATTTTTCGCATGTATGTTGAAGTATAAGGTTTTCCTCCTCCAGGAAAAATTACATTTAAAAAATTGATAATGATAAAACAGTTCCCTGTAAAAAACCCTGAAAATTGATAAATGTAAGTTCAAAAACTCTAGTTCGATTCAGAACAGTAATTCTGGTTCATAATAAAATTTCGAAATACATTGTACATTCCTGACATCAAATAGTTTTTAGTATGCCAATAACAAAATTGGTATGACTGAAATTTAGAGTGCGAAAAAGTGTTAGAATAGCCGGTCTGGTCATTAATCGTTGCAATAAGAAGTGTGGTATAGAAGCAAGTACCTATCCATGGTGACTCAGAAGGTTAGGTCACTTCCGCGTCTTCGGAGCTAGATGCCGTAGAATCGGTTCGGTTCAATCATCCGTATTTTTGGAAGAATAGTGGGCGTCATTCAGAAGCTGTTTTATGGTTTTTATTATAGGTACTGTAGATTTGTTTAAAATACGTGACACCTAACTATGAGAATCAAAGCAAAGAAGTACTTGACCTTAAACAAAATTATGAATCTTATATAATCTTATTTTAAGGTGAGGTGCTATCCCGATTAGCCTAAAACTAGACATTTATGACGTCAAGTGTAGGGTTTCGGAACAGAGTCAAACTACCCCTCAGAATTTTGAGCGACAACAACCGTTCATTACTTATTCGAAAACCATATAGTTATACTGATGTATTAAATGCAAAACCGAGCACTTTATGTGAGTCTTAATAGGTTTCCATAAAAATACGAATTACCTGCGAAATAACGTCATTTTATGTACTTTTCTCACATGCGCCCTAGCCTGTACCATACGAAATTCTAATAAGTATCCGATAAAAATGGTTTTCGTTCTCATCGTCGATATGCGTGGTTGTACCTCGCCTTAATATAAAGTCTTTGGATCTAATCAAATCAAGGAGGGTTTTACTGAATGAAGCCCTCTCTTTAGGAAAACTAAGGGACATCAAACCATGAAACCATACAATTTCCCAAACTAATTGCGATTGATAGGAGTAAGAATAGGATAATTGGCATATAGAATATATTGTGATACTAGTGAATAGGTTTTTTTTAAAGATGACACGTAGTATCCCTGACAATAAGTCTACAATATTGTATACTACTTATCTGACTCATATATGTGTGGGCAAACTTGTCAGAAGACTTATTTGTATCATTTTGAATAATGTCGCTATCAATAATTCTGTCGGACATTTTATATTTGTATAGGATCTGAACGACCTTGCCATCTTCAGATTTAAAGATATATGTGTGTATGAGATCCTTTTAAATAAGATTATATCATGAAATTGGGTGTCAAATAATTTATTGTTTTACTTTTTATTAAAAGCAGGCAGCACGATTTTATTTATTCCTGTTTTGGTTTTGTTAATGTTAATATGATGAATTATGCCCATGCTATTTAAGCATGGATGAATTATGTCCCAAAATTACTCTCAAGTAAATATTTTCTACCGTGCGCATTTAATATAACCGGGAGTTAAAGTTGAAAGAACGAGAATATTTTTCCATATGATCAGCCGAGTATGTGGCTTAATTTCATATTACCCGTCCATTTACATCCGGTAAATATCACAAATCTATAAAATTTGTAAAAAAAGCTTTAGAAAAAGCTCGCCACGCGCGCTAAACAACCCAAAGAGCTTTCTAAAATTAAACGACCTTTGCCCCATTTGGAAGCGATACTCTATGTTATTTAAAAAAAAACAGAAAAGAAAGCGCAAATTATGACTCATTATTAACACAAATTTATACAAAAATCGCGAATAACAATGACAATCTGCATGAACAGAATTAACATGAGAAACAGCTTAAAGACTTAATGATGTAAGCAAGATGTAGATGAGTAAATTTCCATACAACAGAAATCTTAATCCTTACTTGAAATATGTAAGCGTGGGCCTGTGGTTGATGTTACTGATGAACAGTATTCGGCTTTACTAGAAAAGTTTGTGAATATGTAAACTGGAGTGACGAAGTAGCCTATCTTGACGAGTAGAGAATGCATTGTAAGAAGCAATGAAATGGTAATGGGAATTCGAAAACGTAATAAGAAACTTTAGATATGCAACAGTTTTGTAGTGAAATAACTTAAATTACTTGAAATATGTAAGCGTGGGCATGTGGTTGATGTTACTGATGAACATTTACTAGAAAATTTTGTGAATATGTAAACTGGAGTGACAAAGTAGCCTATCTTGACGAGTAGAGAATGCATGGTAAGAAGCAATGAAATGGTAATGGGAATTCGAAAACGTAATAAGAAACTTTAGATATGCAACAGTTTTGTAGTGAAATAACTTAAATTACTATAAAAATACTAATCATCAGATCAAAATAACTAAAATAGTCTTGTACAGACATGGAGAAAAGGATATATAGTAAAATATTCACAAAGTAAATCCTTTGATCCCGGTTTAAAGCTAGATTTTTTTTCTGCGTTTTTGTACCGCAATGACATTGTTTTATTTGTAGTATCTTTTTACGATGGATAAATCGCCAAGTGTCAAAAAAATGTATAGTATATTTCTATCATAGTTTTATTTAAATCCTTTGAGTAAATTGCATCATTATTATTGTTCCTAATCGAATATATAATGCAAACATTATTCATTTAAGAGCGGTTTCGTAGCCGGATTGTGAAAAACTCGCCTTTTACAAATTAATCGAAACAGAACACTTAAATTCAAAATTCACTCAATAGTTATTCAAAGAAAAACTTTTTAATTAAAATTTTCTGAAATTCTTTTTTACAGAAACCAATAGAAACTTTGCGATGGCAATGCACAATACATAGGTAATACCTAAGGTTTTGTTGAATAGTGAATTTTGAATTTAAGTTTTCTGTTTCGATTAATCAGAAAAAGGCGGGTTTTTCACAATCCGGCTGCGAAACCGGTCTCAAGACAACGTTTTTTCTTATTGTATTGACATCCTCTACTATAGAAATATCTCATTAAACCCAAAATAATGACAAACAATCTAAAATGACTAGCCACAGCATACATTTTCTCACTTTTCAAGAATATGTTTGTAGAATTGAGAGAATATTTATCATTTCAATTATCGTAATGTCACTTTTACGAGATGCTGTTTATTTTATGACTTCATAGTGACAGATATTATAAAACCATCTCTACACTCTTTGATACAATTTTGTTCTATATTGTTTTATAGCTGGCTTGAAGCTTTTATAGCTGGCTAAAAGTTTTTATAGATTTTTTTATAACATCGAGAACAATTTGATATTACTGCGATTTGAAGTTGTGCAGTATTTAAAAAATAGCATAGGTTATCAGCCGTTGAATATTTTTTTCGTCAAAGCGAACTCAATGATCTGCCCGAGTGACTAATAGAAGTATAAAAATTATTAAGATAACGGGACTCACCGTGTTTGGTTTTTATATTTTCCCGAATTTTCGGCAGTTTCATGTGCCATGGTCGCGGGATTACTGATAAATATATAAACCAAACGCGGTGAGTCACGTACTCCTAATAATGTTTATAATGACCGTGTAAATTTAAAATAATAAAAGTATGTATTTAAGTAAGAAGTAAACAATGAAATAAGACAAATAGTTAAACGGCAGTTAAAGTAACCAAGTGTAGGTTGCCAAAGTCACTTTAGTTTGCAGATAAATTGCCCGTTCAACGGTCTGATGTCAAATCCATTCAACTGAGGTCCATCTCAAGATCATCACAACCATTAACCTGTATCTCCAACTAACTTCATACTGTTATGTAGGCTTAAAATAGATGTTTACTCTTACATACAATATTTATTTATTATAATACATATTTACCTAAACGTTGTATGTCTAATACATAAATTAGAAAATCATAAGGGAATTGCGTTTTTTATTTTAAAGGAAGAATATATGTTTTTGTCATACACATATTTTGTTCCCACACGCAATTTCAATTATTTAGACTTGCTAAATTATCCAAATTTTATCAGTCTTCATTTTCATAAAATATAGCACCATTATGAGCGAATATAGAAGTAACAAAAATGAGTATAAATGTCTAATTTTAATTCTCGTTCTTGCCTGTTTTTCTTAAATAAAACTACCTAAGAAAATAAATAAAACTTATTTGTTTAAAATGTAGGTATGTAATTCATAATAATTATCAGCTTGCACGTGCAACACAGACATAAACAAGCAACGTCTGACCTATCTCAAATGACCTAAAAGACCATTTAGCGATCAATAAGGTTCCAATTAATGTTCTTCCTCATTGGTCTGATTAGTTAATCTCTCTCTATTCCGCGGCTTTCCTGACCATTTCTTCCTATTAACTTGGAACAATTATATCCAATAAGATCGGAGGCTGCCCAGTGCTCGTCGCAGCTTAGCTGACACAACGCTGTATCAAGCAAGAAGGTGGCATCACTCAGTACCGCACGGTTGGCCGCGAAGCCTGCACTTGAATCGCGACGCTCTTCCAAATTCAAACTTACGCGAGTTCGCGCGTTTTTTCATATTTTTTTTCAAGAAATTTAGTTGTAAATCAAAATGTCGGCGGATGTATTGAGTGATGATTTCAAAAGGCGTTTGCATTTACAAACGAAAACAGTAGGACAAGACAGGATTAGGAGAGCCAGGGAAAACAACGAAGACGTCGCCATCCTGTCGATGTTCCTGCCAAATGCCACGGCTGAAAGAGAAAACAAAAAGTTCTGCTGCGCCCTCAAGGATGACTGCTTTCTCGGAGACCCAAAGAAAACTATTGCAGGTGTTTTTTTCATTATTATATTTTTTTTTAATTAAAAAACGAAAGTTAAAACATTTTTACAGATAACGAAAAGAAAATTATTCAAAACTTTTTTGTTAAGTAGGAGTGCTCGAAAACGAATGTGGCTTGACCAGTTAAGGTCAATAATACTATAAATTTCTTACTCCCATCTTCTTAATGTTTTTCGAATTCACAAAGTGCGGAAACTGGCGAACTTTCACCCGTAACTGGTTTTGTTAGATTAAAGTTACCTATTAGTTGTTTATAATGGTATTGTAATTTTTACAAAAACGGTCTTTTTACCATAATTTGATGTTTTGTTTCGAGAAAAAACTTTATCAAAGGTGCATATGGGCGGGTATATTCTAAGTTATCTAGGGATGAATCTAAGTTATTTGACATCGTTATGATGCTAGCAATCTTTAACTTTTGGTCGGAACTAGTCAGAAGTACGAGAGACATGTTGCAGTTTAGACAACATGGAAAAAAAAAACATCAACACATATATTATACGTCTTAAAAAGTATAAAACAATAAATCGTTAATGTCTTTGCTATCCTTAATTGAATGAAAATATCTTGCTCAGATAAATGATGGATATAATTAAAAGATTTATTTGGTATCTAATTCCACCGATTACTACCTAACAAGTTAAATGTACGTAATATAATACCTAATGATGAGATGATGACAACATACAGTCTTCATCTTTGTCACTATCTCTATTTACTTGGCCCATGCAAACAATGGTACACAAATCAGTTCGTGATTTAAATACTTATGTTCAATTCATCGACAAAAACAAAACACAACAAAAAGAACACACTCAAATAATTATAAGAAAAAAAAACTGTTTGATAAAGCAACACTCATTTTACGTATAGATACAACTGCATGTATGTTAATATATAGGTAACTAGATGTATTAGATAAAAAAACATATTACATAAAGATGTAAACATCACCTATTACGAATTCGATCATAAAATGTCAGTTTTCAACCTTCACCTACTTGGACTTTATTACTGTAGAGTCTAGGAGAAAATAAAATAAAATATTTTATTTTAATATATCATAATTAGATTATATAGATTTACTAGCGATTAAATCATTGATGATGACCATGTGATGGACAAATGTTAAAAATAAAGCTATTTATCCTAATGGGAATAAAGTATTTTTAAATTTTACTACTGCTTCCAGAAGCTCTTTTATCTGTTTTTATAGATTATTACTGCACTTGAATAACTATAAAAATGCATAACAAGCAAAAGATACAAATGTACCTACAGAAAAAAAAAACCGTTGCGTAAAACTTCTCAAGAAAAATGACGGTAAAAATATATTATACTCAATCATTATTTTGAAATTTGTGTGTGGAAGTCCGTTAATTTAATATACGCCTGCAGGGACATCATTGAAATAAAAAGTTTTTCTGTGGAAGAACAGTTTAGCTGCCTTTTTATAGCACAGAGAAAATGAATCTAACGTTTTTTTTTTTCTTTTCAAAATCTTATGAAATACCTTGTTTTTTTACCATATAATTTTATTTTGAATTGGATAATAAAACTAAAAGCACCAGTAACTTTAGTTACCTATCGTCCATGATCGTTAACCACAACGAATCAAAGTAAGTGGATAAATTTACTTACACTGAATTATTCAGCGACATTTTCCAACAGCCCTTGTGCTTAACACCGCGACGAGTTTAACCTCTCGGAATATAATTTTCAGCATTTTCAGCTCTTTAACATTTTATGTCGACAGTTATTCTTCAAGTGCCACGCTTATTTTTAGAGATTTGTGAAACAAATAAGAAAAATTAACGATGTCAAATACACTTTTACACACTTTATTCTTGTCAACTAAAAATCGCGTAGTTACTGCGAAAATAGGTTAAATTAGAACCGCTAAATAAGCACCGATAGAAATCTTAATTTATGTATACTTCGTAGGTAAGGATAAATTTGTGCTTTCTTTGTTTTTAATTTAAAATGACGAAGGCAATAAAAAAATTCTTCAGAAGCAAAAAATTCATTATACTTTATAACTTATTAAACATATTTAATAAAATAAAAAAAAAACAATAAATTAAAAATGCAAAATGTATTTAGTAAAATGTATTAACCTCGTCAAATAAATGAACGGCTTACGTCAACGGTACACAAGTTAAACATGGAATGAATTAATTAGCCCACTTGTGTAATTAATATTTATTATAATTTTTTCAAAAGTAATGTTAACATGAAAGCTATGACATTTGGATAATTCAACAAATAATTTGATTTATTAACATTCTAAAGTCGAATAGAAAATACAATACTGTACACCTCATAGTTGTTTAAATATATATGTTGTTATAATGTAGCAAACGTTGACGGATTATATCTAACAATTGATGATTAATTGGTTTAAAGCAAGGACACAATCACTTTCTACAATTTATCACTGTGGGTGGACCCAAATTCTGGTGAAAGTTAATACTGATAATAATCAAACATTAAATTTGTTTATTAATATATATACACTTCATATATTTCGTCTGTTAATCACACAAATGGTGAATTCAGAAACAATAAGTTGAAGAATAGGTATTCGTTGCTTGGTTTTCTACATGAACACTGTTTTATAGTTTCTAAATACCGACATGAATCCCCGAGGGGTTTCAGAGGTACTTCCGAGTATGAACTGCGAAATGAAAGTCACAGTCCACACCCGTACACCCGTTTTTCACCGACGATTATTACGTCCCAGCGTGATTAGTGGTGAGCCCTGTCGATGGACTTCGGGCACAAATATGGACAGCTTAACATGCCTTCCGAATTACTTAGACCAGATCAGCAACTTAAGTGTGAAGTGAAAGAAAAAACTACAATAAAGAACCATGAGCCGATGTCACAATCAAATCTAGAGATCAAATGAAATGAAGCCGTCTAAACACTCATACAGTCCTATACACACATGGACGGATTGTATTCCAGGCTTTCACAGTTTATTGCAACATTTGTAGGTCACCACGACACAGCAACAGCCAGCCTGAATGTCAGGTGTGAACTTGGCTTGGCCTAAAAAGGAAATGTGCAGTGCGTAAAAAAATGTTTGCTACTACAGGGTTATGCTGTTTTTAATAAGAGACAGCTGCATGTTGGCTACAGTCATCCTTGATTTTGAAACATTTTTAAAGCATAGATGAATCATATATTTCAAAAACCCCACAAGTTCTTTGAAAAGGGACGCAAGAAAAATATTATTCCCATTGGTTTCTGTAATATTTGATTGTCAAATTGTGAAAATTTCGTGTGGCTGCCAAGAAATGTAATAAAAACTTTGAATATAACATGGCTCGGGGAAAATTCGTCCAGCCGCCTGCCAATTACATAGTTCAATCATATCCTAACTCCATCTCCATCAAACCAGTCTTCAAACTGCACTTATACAAACGTAGACCCAAATACATTCTAAAATGATCTCTAACACAATGGATTACGGTGCTTAATTGTGTTTCTGACTGTACCAATTAACACGAAATCACCTCGATGACGTCACATGACATGTAAAAGCCTGGCTGTTTACCCGCGTCTCTATATGGGCTTCGGTATATCGGAACAGATGGTGGCCGGTCTGCCTTGACCTTCAGCTCTTTGCTGACGGCTTCTGAGTAATCCGTCAGAAAATATGCTCAAGTAACAAGTTACCTAAATTATTCCCTACAGTACGGAACTCTAGAAAGTTTTATTAAAACATATCTTGTATTATCTGTGATATGGCGTAGGCGTAGGGCGTTTTATTTTAACACTGTCTGACCCCCCGTTCATTAATTAACACTTTCGTCAGGTTCCAACACTGACAGCTGGATAGCGTATACAATTTAAAACGCGTGCGACATAGATGGCAATAGAATCCGTGTCGCGACCCCCAGTTTATGAACGCGCCACTGGGATGTAGGAAAAAGCAAGAAGCCGCAGCCCTTTAGAAAGTATGCAATTTTCTTTTTCATATCAAAGTTGCTTCAGTGACATTTTTGGAATAGATTTATTTCCTTTTAAGAGGCGTCATCACGTGCAAACCTTCATACAAACGCTGTCACTAAATTGTGGGTGTCTATGGAATGTTATTATAATATTTAAGGCTGTGTCCTTTAACATTATCTAGATATACATCCCGGTTCAGAGCTCCTCACATCCAGATTTACTTTTCTTTCTGCGTTTCTATACTGCAATGATATGATGTTAAGATATACATATGTTCAAGTCGAGCTAAAAATTGTAAAATTTGAGTAATATCATAACAACAAACCCCTAAAATACGTAAATTTTATGGCTTTTTATCAAAAGTGTAGCGGAATGTGCTTTTATTGTTTTAGATAAAATCAAAAATTGAATACTAGTCAAACATCAAAAATTAATAATAACCAAAAATAATGTTTGAAAACGTCCCAAGCCTTACCAAAATCATGTTTCTCCGAAAAACAAGTTTTCAATTTTGCGCCCGCGACGAAATCGGCACGCGATTGTATTGTCCTCGCAAGTTCCATTGAGCGTGCACCTTATAGCGAAATGAAACAGCATGACATTTGGCCACGCCCACAACCGAGTTGGTCGCGTCATGATGTCTGTTTTTAAAGTCGGAATCTAGGTAATCTAGGTAATAATCTTGGTCAAGGACCAGGCAGGGGTCTAGGTAATACCACCGAACATTGTTTTTGGCAAATATTATTAAGGCATAGATTATTTCCTTCCGGGTCTTGGCTGCACACATGATAGAATGTCCAAATTGTTCGATTACCTATATGCTAGATAATATGAGAGTCAAAATACACAACAGACATATAATACGATTGTTTGAAAGAACGATTGTTATATGGATTATTAGTCATATAGATAATTTGTCAGAATGAGCTAGATTCTCTGAAATATAAAACTGGCTTAGTAGTCCGTATTACATCGTCATAGATTTTTTTGCCTAAAAAATTTTGTACTAGTGTATAAATTTGTACCACTTATCCGAAAGAGAACTTCAAATTACCACGAAAAGTTACTCTTAATGGCCGACTTATTCAAATGCAGCTAAATGAGTTGAAAACAGTACACATTTTTGTAGACTTTCTGAAGATTTGTTCACACAAAGACTAAAAAGGTCTGATCAATCCTTACAATTTTATCTAAATAATAGACTCATACGCGAAAGTATATATTAAATGTATAAAAATTTAAGAAAAGATGGAATGAATAATAAGATTTACAAGTCGTAAAAGCTTCGGAAATTTAATTTCTGTGTCGGGTTCGTTCTTTTTTTTAAATTTATTACGATTTTATTGCTGAATGCATGAATATCTTTGAATTAATTTGCTTTCGCAAACCCATTTTTTATCCTCTTTTCTTATTGTCCTTTTGTTAGAACCTTACCAATTTTTAATGTCGGCTGAGTGACGCCGCCCGCCGTCGAAACATTTTCTTATTTTACGCATTTCGCTTAGATTAAAGTTAATTCGAAAACCATTTCGAGATTTTGGTTAAATAAGTCATATTTTAGAACTTGTGGTCTAAAAACCTCATGATGATGAATATTTTTACGAAGTCCTTGCCAAATTTCAATTCAGTTGCCGTAGCTGTTTTGGAGCTACCTCGTGGTTGGACATAATGGACATACATCGACGCTTTATGGCAAAGGAACTATAATTTATATGAAACACATATAAGGCTACCATTTTTTGACAGTTACTTTAATAGTAGTTTATGCTACTAGGGCGAAAAGGAATAAATTACGAGGACGATTTAAAACACGAGCGTAGCGAGTGTTTTAAACGTAACCGAGTAATTTATTGCTTTTACGCCCGTGTATCATACTACGTTTTTCAATGCATAGTGTGAGGAAATGAAAATAAATATAATCTTGTGAACTTTAAATTATAATTGGCTCAAAAGGACTGTATCCAGAGCCGTTAAACAGTGGAAAAAAAAGTATAACATCTATGGTACACAAGAAAGGCTGCAGGTTAGCCAACAATTGCAAATAAATTAAAAAAAAAATAATGATAAAGCCCTAGGGCAAAATAATCGACTTTTTGTTCGGTTTTGATGCATAAAAAGTGGGCCTTTACGAGCACATGCATTGAAAAAAATATGATAGTTACGTGTACTCTTTTCAAAATTGACCATTATTTAATTACGTGGCATGCATTGAAGTTCCAAATGCAAATCGAAACAAAGCCGTGATTAGTTTCTTATCAAGCCTTGCGCAGGTGCACACGGCGAATGCACGTGGATGATAAGACTTGCATCGCGGAGCCATGAAACGGTATGATCGAGCGTGAAAATCCCTCGTAAATATGTATGGTACGAATTATTCGTGTTTCATGAAGCCGTGTAAACTGCAGCTACAATGGTGAAGGCCTTCGTGAAAAGCTCGATTGTTATTTTCATGCAGTCATGTTACGATTTCGCTTTGGGGTCATAAATCTTAGTCGGTATGCATTCGATTCGATTATATCACAAAAGATTTGGTAATCAGTTCGCGTCACTATGTCAAGGTTCACCTGGCCTACAGATCTGAAACTTCTGAAGAGATTTTTATTTTATTGAACTCGTCGTAGGTATAATGTTTTATTTTTATTTTGTGTTTAGACACCTGACGTATGTAATACACTACGTTGTACTAGGTATATAAGGGTGTATATAATATCAAATAGAAAAAGAGAAAGTCTACAAAAAAGCGCCATTTTCTTTCAAATATGGCTAGCCGGATGAAACACAGCCTCGGATTAATATAGGTAACGCAGAAGTTAACTGGTGCAATGGCAATAATGAAATAACAGGTAAGTTAACTCTTCCCTTAGCTTTGTTAAGGGGATAACTACTGCTGGTGACCTTGAAAAGCCACGACAAGTTCCGGTTTAATTTAGATGATATATTATGTTAGAAAAATTTTAAAATAAATAAAGGGTAGGTAGTCGCCAACGACCTTGAGTCTACTTGTGTCGGTACAAATATCGACAGAAACTATATTGAAATAACGTTCATATCAGAGAGCACTGCATTACGAGGTCGCAAAATAGGGGAAAATAATACTTTTCACATGGACGCGATGGACGAAAAAAAAAATTACGTGCATGATTTTTCTAAGCAATATTTTCCTTGTATTTTAGTGCAAGAACCACTAAAATACAGGGAAAAGATTAAAAGTACCATTAGTGGTTTCAAAGAAATAACCAACTTTACTTAATTTTAGTCTAAAATTTAAAAAGTATTTTCAAACTGTTTGTTTTAAGGCAAGTATAATTTTCAGAAGTCCATTTTCTTTCCTTGTACTTTAAATAAAACTATACATTTTTTTCATAATTTTTAAACTTTACATTTATTTTTTATTTTTAAACATCAGTAAGGCTAATTTTCGGATGACGCTGGAGACTCGAGGGTTAGCGACTTTTTCTCGATCATGCTGTTACATCTTACATCTGAAGTGATAATTTGGTGACCAATAAATACATTTTTAAATTATATTTTTACTGTAGATTGTTATACTAATCTATCAATCTGTCAAAAAATAACAACCCCTGCTACAAAAAAAAAACTTTTTTAATATCAAGACGTTTTAGCAAATAAAACAGTTTTATTAAGGCCTGAAGGCTATTCTTGATTCTAGAGGCAATAATAAAATGATAAGTCTGCGTTTATTGCTTTCTATTTTTACCAATTACGGTTCCGAACATGAAATATTCCGTGGGAACAAACTCCATAACTGTAATTGACTTTATAAAATAACGATTCCTTTTCCGAGAATATTTTCAGCTTTACAAACGAGTTATAGCACATTTTTTACAATACCTATTTAAATATGTGATTTAAACGCATTGGAGGTCACTTAAGGGGGTATATCGTCAAAATCGACCCTTTTTGAAGTTATTTATCTGCTGTTGAAAGAAGTAACAACTTAAATAAATTAGAATTACAATTTTGGAGCTTTTTTATAGATTTTGGACTATCAGAAACGCGATAGGACGAATTTCACTCGATAGAAATAATTATTGCAATGGGGTCTAAATTTACACTTTTTTATATTCTGACAAATTCAGCATACAGACTTCAAAAATATTTATTTAGATGGGTTTTAACAATACCTAAATTAGTGATTATGGAAATTTTCACAGCTATTTTCGTTAATTTTGTATTCATTTAAAACCGACTTTTTGTCAAATTTCCCCGATTCCGTCCCTCTCGCACTGCGGGTATTTCTGCCGCCATGCCAATTTCCATAGGAACACAGAATAACGCACTGCATAGAGTGGACTCACACACTTCCAAACCGCCGCCGATTGCATACTTCAGTAGTTGCTTTGCTACGACTCTGTCCGCCTTTTTTTACGTCAATGGTGTATAATATCACTATCCAGCGAGGCAAGGCCATTTGGGTACTTTACAGAATGATGGTGGCGATTTGGCAAGCATATTTTAGTAATAGATATTTATTGTATTTTCTGTGTTTTTCATAGAGTTATCAATTTTTTATTAACATTGTAGTGTTTTGGGTTAAGTGTTCCTTTGTTTGTGGCATAGGGATTTCGAGATTTTTCCGGTCGAAAATATTTACACGACCTCCATTAAATAAATTTCCAAAATAAAGTAACGTACTAAACGTGAAAAAAACATTTGTAGCTTTTGCAAACAAATGGGTTTGCCTTAAACGTGAGTTTAGTTGTGAATTCGTAAGAATACACGACATTGGGTGTCCATTCGGTGTTACACGATTCTACTTATTTAAGCATACTGTCTTTTTCTGTCTGTATCGAAAAGACAAAGACAGGACGCTTAAAATAACGTTAGTCATTATTTTAAAATATTTGACGCTTCCCGTCTAGAAGTTGAAGATAAGTGCTGTATTTAGGAATGCAAACACCGCTCATAAAAACATCGATGCATCGATACATCGATGTTTAAAAAAAAACATCGATGTCATTTTTATGACCGAGGTATCGATGTTTTCTCTAGGTTTTTTTATTTATTAACAAACATCATTCTTTAAATTTTATATATCTATTGTGTTTTTAAAACATTGTGGTATTTAGCTCACAGCTCACATTAGCGCTGCTTCATGCATTGTTTGCGTTGAAAACAACAATCGTGTTCAAAAATGTCTGCTATTTTGTGGGTTGTTCTGGTTAATTCACTCACTACAGTCAAATCATGCAACTTTAAACACATTTCTTCTCCTTTTTTTACTGTTCTGCACACGATTATTTTACATGAATAAAATGCCTTTTACTGACCTATGGCTCGTCATAAAAACATCGATCTAAACTAAACATCGTTCATGGATAAGATACCATCGATGTTTCAAAACATCGAGATATCGTTTGCATCCCTAGCTGTATTTTTAGTTAGTTGTAAGTATTTCTGTCTGTAACGTGTTAAAAGGAAGCAGGAAACTTAAGCAAAGCATTTTGCTGGGGAACGCGTCTTAATGCAACTTGGTTCTTGGTTGTCAAACACTGGGTTGCAAAATTGTAAAAAGAGAGATTTTTTAGCTAGTAAGAAGTGAAGCCAAAGACATTTGACGAAATTCAACTGTAATTCAACACCTAAGATACACTAACCAATGCTTTCAAAGTTTGTTTAGCCAAAGTTAATAGCGCATAAGGCTAACAATGACAATGGCTCGGTCATTAAGTGACTAATGAAGTTTAAACACGTTAAAAATTATCTAATATTTACTCATACTTATTTAAAAAATGTAAACATATCTCAGTTTTTCCTATTGTGTACACTAATGTGTAGATATCCCTATTTTTATGGTCTTATCTCAGGTTATTGTTTTGTGTACGATATAGTGGTATGTGATAGGTCGTGTGTATACTTAAAATACAATTGATCTTGTGCTTTTAAAATTTTATAAAAACATTAACGAGGCAGTTTTACATGTACCATCATGGAAAATTACTCAGAGAGGTCAACGGCACTTTTCCCGATAATAATACACCCGACTGCTACGGTGGCGGCGCATAGCAAAACTCCTGTTGCCCTCTTTACAACTACGAGATCATCATACGTACGCGTCTAGATGCATGTAAGTGTCTGTAGTGTTTAATCGCGCGCGACGCCACATCACAAAGTGCAAGGAGCGTGACGTACTGTTTAATCGCAAAAACATCGTGTCACGCTCCTCGCACTTGTGATTCAACTAAGTCGCATCGCGCGCGATTAAACACTGTGCTACGGCTGCTGGTAGTATCTATTTTGTGATACAAATGCTACTTTTCGCGCGGCCGCAAAGAAGTGTTGCTATAAGATGATGGTGAACTCCATACCGGTGACGCAACCAAAAATCGGGTTCTAACCGGAATTTTCATTATTGTAATTTTGCCCGGTACATGCTAGGACATTTAAATGTTCAATAGGCAATTTATCTCTCTAATCCATGAGCAGGCATCGATGGTACTCGCGTCCTCGTGACTTCATAAAGATGTCAGTCCCAGAGCGTGGGCAGCATTGTATTCTACGCAAACAGTTTAAGCTAACATACCTACGAGATTTGTAAAGCAAACTTGGTTAGCTGAGCCCATTGGTTGTCTTGATTTTAAGTTTTCTGTCGTTACCTAACTTGGATTGAAAACATTTAGAAATCAACTTGGTTGTTGCTATATTCAATAGCTGAATTATCATATGTTAGTTAAGTACCATTGCCTACATAAGTAAATAGATTAAATTCAAAATTCAAAAAGTTTATTTTGCAAAGTAGGTATATATAATACACGTTTCACAAGTCAAATTTTAATCTTATAAAAATATATGTAATAAAATAATAAATGTACATGAACTACTTAGAATAAATGTTTATTTAATTTATGTAGCAATATATATACGATTAAAATTATAGGTAAAATATTTATTATACAAGGTGAAATCCAATCAACCGCCCGAACCCATACCGGAGACCCGGCCAGGGACCAGGAACAAGGTTCAATGATCACCAACCGAGCCCCCAGCACGAATCCAGGCGGCCGACCAAATCCCATCCTATATACTACATAGTAATAGGTTACATATATAAACACATGCCTACCTCCGCCCATTCGATTAGTCTTGCTAAGAAGAACGGGCAAGAAACTTGGCAAGATCATGTCTTTCTTTAACATAAACTTATACTATACATCAAATTACTTATATCTACTTTAACCAAGGGATAAGAAAATACAAGACAAAATAATTATACCTGTGCAATGTGCAGGCTACTAATATTAGTGTATTTTGAACGCTTTCTGGAATTATGAACGCTCTACTGGTTATGTCTTACCAATAACCTACGTTTTTTTGCTTTAATAATATTTAATTCAAGACAAGACAAGACAAATACTCTTCATTGTACACCAAAATAAAGAAATCAGGTAAAAGAACAAACTTATGAAAGAAGGTAACAATTGGCGGCCTTATCGCTTATAGCGATTTCTTCCAGACAACCTTTGGATAGAAATTAATTGTTGGAAAAAATAAAGCGAAGGTGGTGCACAAAATAAATAATAATAATTAAATGGATAACAAATACCTAAAGTAAATACACAAGTATAACATTGTACATACAAATACATAGAATACGATAAATATATACACTAATATATAACAAAAATAAATAATATAATACGTAAACCAAAAGTAAATAAATAACAAACATTTACGAAGAAAGAAAATGATCCATAAGTACTTTAAGTCACCAAATTTATACTTTGTTTGCTCCCCTTGACTTCAATTTAAACCGATTAATTAATAATTAACCTTTTTTCGGTGATCCTTGAGTTAATTTTGGCGAAGACAAGTCGTTAAGCGAAAAATATACAATGGAATGTATTGTAAAATGTTCAGTATTTCATAACAGGTATGAATGAACATTTCTGCAATTCAGATTTTGTTATTTTATTTGCTTTACGAAATTAGTTGCGCCACCCATACACTTATACCGTACTAGCTATGTCTTACATATACAAGGTGAATTTGTGAACATCGTCCAAATTCATACTTGAGCCTTAATAAGTGATCAGCATCATGAACCAATACGAATTTTTGTAAAATTCATAAAATTAAATTTCGACTCCCCATAGTGATTCACTCAGGACTGGGAGTGAATAACTATGGAAAGTCTTAATTTCATTTTACGAATTTCACAAAAATTGTAATTGATTCGTGATGCTGATCACTTACCAAGCCCTTAGTAAGAATTTTGACGATGATCAAAAAGTCACCTTGTATATACAGTTTACCAAGAAGAACGGTGTAGGTATTCTAGAACCGCAAAAACCATGACATTTCCTGCCTTTCCTGGGAAAACAGGATGGTTGGCAACCCTGAGGCAACTACATTTCTTCCGTTTCAAAATTTAGGAGAACTAATTTTAACTCGTTCAGTTATCGATTTTCGATAACAATTGAAAAACAGATGTCATCAAGCGCAAACACGCCGTGCGAAATTAGAGAGTAACTGAAAATCTCGTTTTGCGCTTGAAATTTCCCTCTCAACAATATTCTTCTCAAAAGGCTTGTACTCATAGATATGACAATTTCGATCTATCAGAGATAATTAACCAAAACGAACCTCACAAAACGCATCGGACCACGCGCGCGCGCCGACCTGCAATCTCGCTTGCCCACGCGCACGCACGAAACTAGGTAATCCGATAATTTACAGCGATATCTGTCACACCTGGCAATATGCTGACATGTTGAAGGCTCATCAAGGTCTCCTTCGATAATTTGGTAAATTGTATTACCTTTAACTGGAATATCAAGTTTCACTTCTGGAAAGCTGGATATATAAAGTCTCTTTTCGTTGCAAATAATCTACATTATGATAGGGAAATGTGAACCGGTAAAAACAGGTTACAGAATAGTAGTTTATGCTACAAGGGCGAAAAGGAAAAAATTACGAGGACGATTTAAAACACGAGCGTCGCGAGTGTCTTAAACGTAACCGAGTAATTTATTGCTCTTACGCCCGTGTATCATACTACGTTTTTCAATGCATAGTGTGAGGAAATAAAACATATATAATCTTGTGAACTTTAAATTATGATTGGCTCAAAAAGACTGTATCCAGAGCCGTTAAACAGTGGAAAAAAAAAAGTATAAAATTTATGGTACACAGGAAAGATTGCAGGTTAGCCAACCATTGTAACTAAATGAAAAAAAATAATAATAATAAAGCCCTAGAGCAAAATAATCGACTTTCTGTTCGGTTTTGATGCATAAAAAGTGGGCCATTACGAGCACTTGCATTGAAAATAAATTTAATGTCGTTAAAGTATGCGTTATCTTACTTGACCGCCCGAAGTAAGGCTCCCTCTCTATTGCGCAGATACCACGGATTTGCACTTACTGTACTTATCGCAAGCTTATTAAGTAGGTAGGCAAAAAAAATACGAGTGTTTCTTTCTGTGTATTTCATGAAACACAAAAAAAATTAATAAATTTCTGGTATATGCATTTGGACTATATACTCTAGGGTTTTGAAATTGGAAAACATGTTTGGATAAATTTTTCTCGATAGAAATAATTGTTGAAATCAGGTCTTCAAACACACTTTTTCTCCTCGTTTGACGAATAGGAACCATATACAGAACTCAAACATATTTTATTAGGTGTGTTTCAACAATATCTAGAGATTAGATATTTGAAATTTTACTGGCTAGTTTAGTTTTTTAATAAAGATATGAAACCAACTTTTTTCCCTTTTACCCTGAATCCGCCCCTCTCGCACTGCGCGATTTTTCGCATGGAGTGACAGTGACAAAAATAAAATTCGCATAGCCTCTTAAGTATTTTTAATACACTAATCTGCATTTTATATGCATAAAGTTTCTTGTTATGCGTTACTATAAAACGTTCTCTTTAGAAATGGTCAAGGAAAAATAATTATTCGTAGATTCTTAGAGACGTCACTTTGCATTTGTTGTTTCAGAATTAATTCCTCTACCGAACGATAATAAATAATGACACTGTAACCTCAAATCATATGAGTCAGGCAGACAACAACCACAAAAACTAGCAGGGACTTAACAGCATATTATATTTCTTGTGGTTGAGCACACCTACATATGCGCCTTTACAATATGAAGTTCATATTACTAGAAAACAGAACTGTTCAGAACTGAAATAAAACCATAAACGTTTATTGTCTTGACTTCACTCCTTACTTTATAGTATTTTTATTCCCTTTTTTATTGTATCATCGGTCTGTGTCATCGACTCTTTCAGTTGAAACTGTAAAATATGTGCTAGCTATATATACTCGTATATATACAAGATGACTTTCGTCCAAATTCATACTGGAGGCTTGGTAAGTGATCCGCATCATGAATAGGTAACAATTTTTGTGAAATTCGTATAATAAAATTTCGACTTCCCATAGTAATTCACTCCCAGTCCTGAGTGAATCACTATGGGGAGTCGAAATTTCATTTTATGAATTTTACAAAAATCGTTATTGGTTCATGATGCTGATCACTTACCAAGGCTATAGTATGAATTTGGACGATGTTCACAAATTCACCTTGTATTACATATATAAGGTCTTTCCATTTAAATGGAAAGTAATTTAGGAGGTGATTCAGTATCGTTAATACATCACATTCCACTGCAAAGCACTTTTTTTTGCGCGAACTTTTTTTTCACTTCTCAGTACAAAGTGGTCCGATCAGCTGACTCAGTTTGTATGGACAAGTGAAGAAAAAGTTCATGCAAAAAAAAAGTACTTTTCAGTAGAATGTGATGTATTAACGATACTGAATCACCTCCTAAATTACTTTCTATTTAAAGAAATTGATACTTGTCGTTGTTGGTTCTTGATGGAACATTTGAAACATCTTATATATAGATATAAAGTGGAACAGTTACCAAGTATGTGTTATATTGACAAGACTTTCCATTTAAATTGAATATATATTGACGCCTGTCTCCTAGGAGGTACGCAGAGAATACAGATCTGAAAATACAGTCAAAAAACGAAATTTTAATTCGGCCAGTTGAAGGAACCTTCATCTTGCTGCCAATATTATATTTCTTCCGTAACTCTTCTTTCATCCTGTCTTTCGTTCTATGAACACCAACCACCGAAACATGCCTCTTTATTATGATTAAATGCGGCTTTATTGTTGATGTTGACTATATGCCACCCGTTTCACCGATACTATTTCGGCGTTATCAAGTCGAGTGTCGACGATGTGCCCGTTTGACAACGCCGCGTCCTCATCCTAAGAACGACGCTCGCCTTTATAATACCGAAATTGTATCGGTCAAACGGTTGGCATATAGTCAACAACGACCACACGTGAGTGTTGAAGCCGCATGTAATAATAATTAAGTTCATATTCGCAACGAACCCAACAAACACCTTAGAGCCCTCCATCACTTTTAAGGTCCCGCAAAAAAATACTAAATCAACATTAGTTTTGGGAGCTATATGATGCAACAGATAGATACACGGATACACAGGTTAAATTTATAACACCCCTCTGTTTGCTTTGGGGGTTAAAATTGGAAATTTTGTCTGTCTATTTGTACGAAGCGTAACTCAAAAATAACTGACACTTAGTATTTATAACATAGGAGCAGAACAGGGTGAGGATGCCGGAAAAATGTATACCGTACAATTAAGACTGTTTCTGATAGCCGTATACACCGAGATCAATGCAAATTTGTTTTTTACACATTTTCAAACCCTACCGTTATAGTAGTCAGACTGGATAAGGTGTTATGATAATTGATGGTCTTGTTACCTACTTAATCGGTCTTGTTACCTACTTTGTTGGTCTTGTTACCTACTCCTACACACTATTACTCACCTAAGTCAAAGAATATAAAGTACCTAAGTGCTCATCTCTAGGGGACGAACTGCCATAAATACATTAATTTGCAAACCAAATTATTATAAGTACAGTAATATTCCTAGATAGTTTTGGTGGTGTAATCTTTTCACCGCCCTTATACGGTAACAATGGTAAAAACATCGGCACATTCTCATAATATAGTATAGTAGATAGTAGCTATTGTTAAATTACTGTTCTAGATATCGCTCATTCAAGCAGACAAAATCATAAAGCAGACAAATCAGATTTATTATTTAAAAAATATCTTATACATCTCTAAATCCAACCCCATGTTGATTAGTATTTAAAACTAGCAATGACTTCAACAAAGTCTTTTATTTAGTATTAATATATCTTTATTTAGTTTAGTTTGTAATATATCTATTTTTAGCAGTTTAGTTTGTTTAAGGGTTTCGTATTTTATAGAATTATTTTACTTAAGATGTTGTTGTCTATCATATTCTATTTTATCAAAATAATACCATCGTTACTGAAGTAGAATATTATTATATAAGGTGACTTTTTGATCATCGTCCAAATTCATACTTGGAGGCTTGGTAAGTGATCATCATCATGAATCAATAACAATTTGTGTGAAATTCGTAAATTGAAATTTCGACTTCCCATAGTAATTCACTCCCAGTCCTGAGTGAATCACTATGGGGAGTCGAAATTTAGTTTTATGAAATTTACAAAAATTGTTATTGGTTCATGATGCTGATCACTTACCAAGCCTCCACTATGAATTTGGACGATGATCAAAAAGTCACCTTGTATATATTATAATTGTTGAACTCTTTAAAACTAAAATTTCATCTTCTGGATTTTGTGATAAGTGTTATTGGACCTTGTTTCTGATCGTTACCGAGTCTCCAGTATGATTTTGGCAATTGTACCCTGCAGTAAATAGTAATTGTCAGGTAGATACTAAAACTTGTTACCAAATAGATTAACTTTACATGTATAAGTAGGCTGTTTTATGTTGTGTAAACTCTGACTCTGATATACACCTACGATTGCTGAGTTGACCAGTGACCAGCAGAAATTCATGAATAGCATGGCCTTGAAATATAGTGACTAACACAAATTACATTTTCTGATGAATGTAAGGAGAACTTTGCCGAAATCCCGTCAAAAGTAAAGGTTAAAGACCCTCTCGAAATTCACGTCGTATCCAATAAAAACACATCAACGATACCAGTCACGGCAAAATCTTGTTCTTATTTGTTTTTGGCACGCAACAACATTTGTATCGCCATAACGTTGTTTCGGGAAGCAAAACTTTCTCTATTTAAACTTCGGACAACTACTGATTAGGACTTTGTTGTCATGAATTCCTTAGTGAATAAGCCAATTCAAGATGTTTTATTCTTTATTCTTATTTACAACCGCGCTCACCAACCCGCCTGCCCAGCGTGTGTGAGTATGGGCAATTCTTTCAGGATGACCGCCGGTATTAGCAAAGTCCTGGAAAGGCTTATATCCAGCAGTGGACGAACTAGGCTGATGGATGATGTACAACCATCGTCATCATTGTAGCATACGAAAATATATACAAACGTCGATTTTAACCAAATTAGTTTCGATCATAAAAAAAAGTTTGACTAAATTGACAATGTCTATGATGCATCATTCGTACTGAAAGCTAACCATGTATTTTAAATCGGTTCGATAAACCTTGAAATCTACATATTCGCGTGCATTGTTGAAATATTCATCCCCTTTGCCAAGGACCTGAAACCGTATGCAAGCGAGAGACATTGGCCTTGGAGTGGGGCTGTCGTTATTTCCTGACGGATCCTTAGCACGCTACACATTTATTTCGAAATAAATAACTATTTTGCAGACTTTCTTAGAGCTTAGCATAGAGCAAGCTTAGAGATAATTCTAACCGTGCAGCTATTCTAGATTCATTAATTAGTTTCTTTACCATGTATTCCCATAAATCGCCTTTGTGGTACGATAAAACGTGTTTTTATCTTCTATTACACTTTAACATGTTTAATGGCCAAAACCATGTTGGTATTGAAATTATCGTCGTCGACACCCACGTTTGATTGTGATATATCCTTTTAAGGACCTAAATTATCGCGTGTATAATTATGAAAGAATCTCATTTGATTGCGGTGGGTCGATAACATAATTTTACGCTGATGTATGACTTCACTTGTTACCTTGGCTGTGATGAGCTATGTAGGTTAATTGACTCGACGTTTTCTGGGCCTCTTCAATCGACATTTACCCGTAATGTCTTCTTCATTTTACTATGTATTTTTTTTATTAGCTCTGTCCAAATTATAACTTCCGAATGTCTTCTAATATCTTCATCACCGCGTTATTCTTTGTTTTTATTGATCTCAACTAACGATTGCTCAATGTTTGTCCTTTCAGGAACCAAGAAGATGGAGTATAAGACGCGACAGTGGCACGAGAAGTGCTTCTGCTGCGTGGTCTGCAAGAACGCGATCGGCACCAAGAGCTTCATTCCTCGCGAGCAGGAGATCTATTGCGCTGGTTGCTACGAGGACAAATTCGCTACCCGCTGTGTTAAGTGCAACAAGGTACTGATTGACTTTGATTGACTTGAAATGTCCTACAAAATCCACCTAATCAAAGGTCAAAGAACACCAGGTCGACTTAAAAGCTACTTGGCTTGAAAATTTAATTTTAGCGACATTGATAAGTATTTGATCTTCAGTCAGAGCATTCGAAAAGAAGAACCCATTCTTAAACTCAGTCTTTTAGCCAATTTTTTCGCGATATTTCTGATCTATCTGTTTAGACAGAGTTTTAGTAGATTCCGTTTTTATCGTTTCCGCGGGAATTTCCTAAAATCTTTTCTTAGTGAATGTCTACGTCATACAAGAAACCTACAGTACGAATTCCATGTCCCTTGGTCCAGGCCGGTCCAGCCGTTTGGTTTACACGTTGATAGATCAGTCAGGATATAATTTTATACTTATGTCTAGATATCTGGAAGATGAATAATTTTTAACGAACCGATTTCTGTTTTCTAATTCCAGATCATAACACAAGGCGGAGTCACCTATAAGAATGAGCCGTGGCATCGTGAGTGTTTCACGTGCACCAACTGCAACACCTCGCTAGCTGGACAGCGGTTCACCAGCCGCGACGAAAAGCCATACTGCGCTGATTGCTTCGGCGAGCTCTTCGCCAAGAGGTGCACCTCCTGCACCAAGCCCATCACTGGTATGTTCCAATATCTTCTACCTCTAAGTAGGCCAAAACTACTTCATCTAGTTGGCTAGATAGTTAGCTGGTCATTCTCAGTGCACTGATTCTACTTTATTGGCTTTATTTGGGGTACTTATTGCACCAGTCCACAATTGTCAACCTTTGTCAAGGCTAGATCAGGCTAATGAATATTTCAAAACTTTCAACTAACCTTGACCTTTTTCCTGTTTCCAGGTATCGGAGGCACACGCTTCATCTCTTTCGAGGACCGACACTGGCACAACGACTGCTTCATCTGCGCGCAGTGCAAGACCTCGCTCGTGGGCAAGGGCTTCATCACCGACGGACAGGACATCATCTGTCCCGAGTGCGCCAAGCAGAAGCTCATGTAAATACGCTTCCGCCTCTAGTCTTCGCTCGCTTCCATCCACTGGAGCTGCATGAGCAAGCTTAGCAGAAAGATTCTGATTCGTTTGCTTGTCTTGTGCAGCGACAAAGCAATCCTCCCGATAGTGGCTAGCGCCAGAGACTGGTGCTTGTCCGATAAGCGTGAGCCGCCGCCGAGCGATGATCTACTCGACCTCCTTGACGTCATTCGTTACCGAAAAGTCAAGTTTTAGACGTTACAATCTCATTGTTACTTCTAGATTGTTAACGAAGATATTTTTATACGAAAACTTTTTAAAAATCACAAAAAAAATGTGGATGCACAAAATATCTGTTTAAGTATTTCGTTTCGCTTTCTTTTTTACTGAAATTTAAATTTAAGGTGTTTGTTTATATATTTTGGCTGTTTAGCTTGAGATACAACATTGTCACTAATCGATCAGTGATTTGCGAGTCCTCTATTGTTATTTATTGTGGTAAATCTCGACTTTTATTCTGCATTAAGCTATTCGTTTTATATATAGTTTTCGCTTTGGCTGTTGTATTAGTCCTTTAGGTGTTATATCAAATTATCTAGCGCGATTCACACGAATATGCCTTAATAACATATCTAAGTCAATTTCAAGGGTATAATTTATGTTGTACATGTATTTGAAAATATATTTCACAACATTTATGTAATGTGCTAACGTACTAGTCTGGAGTTTCCAGATAGGTAGAGGTTTTTCATGATGTTATTGTTAGTTTATCGATCTATAATTCGAAAGGATCCTAAGTGCTTGATATTTTAAACCGCGTCATAACATAGGTTTAAGAATTAATTGACGATTAATATGTTAAGTATTTATTTCAACCGGAGTACGTGACATTTATTAATTAATTTAATTTTATCGAAGTAATGTCGTTGGAATATCATTGTGTGTCACATTTATATACGTCTGTGAGATTTTAAACTTAATTATTTAACTTAATGCGTTGCCATATAATACTCCATTTGGCGAATCGCTTTCTAACATGTAAGTGACGTTCAAAGTCATAGTAGTTTTTACTAATAAATTATAATTACTTATAAAATATTTTTGTTCTCGTATAAGAATCACTCTTGTTACAATACTTTAATTGAAGGTTATCGCTATTTTTACAAGATAATAATATATTTAGTGATGACATTGTGTATTTATAAGAATATATAACATCAGTCTGTGTTTAGCCAAGGCAAGGATCGCATGCGCATGCGCACGTTGCGAGCTGACCATTGTAATGATTGGGGATCACTATATAAGGGTTATCGTTTAGGGTAAATTATTTTATTGAAATGTTGAAAATTTATATTATATATGTACACTTTTTGAACCGAGTAGCTGTGTGATCTGATCGAAAACTTTATATTCATAGATTGTATAAACAATGAAACTAAATAAATGATACAAAAGTTATATTGTTCGTTTTTATTTCCTTTTTACTTTGTTTAACATAACGAAAAAAATAAGTTGCTTGCGTGGATCCATCCCTCTAGATCCCGTTGTAATTTCTTAAAATTGATTCATAGTTAATGTCTACGGCATCCCTGCCATCCATCCCTACAGTACAAATTTATTCATAGTTAATGTCTACGGCATCCCTGCCATCCATCCCTACAGTACAAATTTATTCATAGTTAATGTCTACGGCATCCCTGCCATCCATCCCTACAGTACAAATTTATTCATAGTTAATGTCTACGGCATCCCTGCCAGCCATCCCTACAGTACAAATTTATTCATAGTTAATGTCTACGGCATCCCTGCCAGCCATCCCTACAGTACAAATTTATTCATAGTTAATGTCTACGGCATCCCTGCCATCCATCCCTACAGTACAAATTTATTCATAGTTAATGTCTACGGCATCCCTGCCAGCCATCCCTACAGTACAAATTTATTCATAGTTAATGTCTACGGCATCCCTGCCATCCATCCCTACAGTACAAATTTATTCATAGTTAATGTCTACGGCATCCCTGCCAGCCATCCCTACAGTACAAATTTATTCATAGTTAATGTCTACGGCATCCCTGCCATCCATCCCTACAGTACAAATTTATTCATAGTTAATGTCTACGGCATCCCTGCCAGCCATCCCTACAGTACAAATTTATTCATAGTTAATGTCTACGGCATCCCTGCCATCCATCCCTACAGTACAAATTTATTCATAGTTAATGTCTACGGCATCCCTGCCATCCATCCCTACAGTACAAATTTATTCATAGTTAATGTCTACGGCATCCCTGCCATCCATCCCTACAGTACAAATTTATTCATAGTTAATGTCTACGGCATCCCTGCCAGCCATCCCTACAGTACAAATTTATTCATAGTTAATGTCTACGGCATCCCTGCCATCCATCCCTACAGTACAAATTTATTCATAGTTAATGTCTACGGCATCCCTGCCAGCCATCCCTACAGTACAAATTTATTCATAGTTAATGTCTACGGCATCCCTGCCATCCATCCCTACAGTACAAATTTATTCATAGTTAATGTCTACGGCATCCCTGCCAGCCATCCCTACAGTACAAATTTATTCATAGTTAATGTCTACGGCATCCCTGCCATCCATCCCTACAGTACAAATTTATTCATAGTTAATGTCTACGGCATCCCTGCCATCCATCCCTACAGTACAAATTTATTCATAGTTAATGTCTACGGCATCCCTGCCATCCATCCCTACAGTACAAATTTATTCATAGTTAATGTCTACGGCATCCCTGCCATCCATCCCTACAGTACAAATTTATTCATAGTTAATGTCTACGGCATCCCTGCCAGCCATCCCTACAGTACAAATTTATTCATAGTTAATGTCTACGGCATCCCTGCCAGCCTTCCCTACAGTGCAAATTTATTCATAGTTAATGTCTACGGCATCCCTGCCATCCATCCCTACAGTGCAAATTTATTCATAGTTAATGTCTACGGCATCCCTGCCATCCATCCCTACAGTGCAAATTTATTCATAGTTAATGTCTACGGCATCCCTGCCATCCATCCCTACAGTGCAAATTTATTCAAAGTTAATGTCTACGGCATCCCTGCCATCCATCCCTACAGTGCAAATTTATTCATAGTTAATGTCTACGGCATCCCTGCCATCCATCCCTACAGTACAAATTTATTCATAGTTAATGTCTACGGCATCCCTGCCATCCATCCCTACAGTGCAAATTTATTCATAGTTAATGTCTACGGCATCCCTGCCATCCATCCCTACAGTGCAAATTTATTCATATTTAATGTCTACGGTAGGGAACCTACCACAGAACTATGAACCTACAGTACAAATTTATTCATAGTTAATGTCTACGGCAGGGAACCTACCACAGAACTATGAACCTACAGTACAAATTTAAACATAGTTAAGGTCTACGGCAGGGAACCTACCACAGAACTATGAACCTACAGTACAAATTTATTCTAGTTAATGTCTACGGCAGGGAACCTACCACAGAACTATGAACCTACAGTACAAATTTATTCTAGTTAATGTCTATGGCAGGGAACCTACCACAGAACTATGAACCTACAGTACAAATTTATTCATAGTTAATGTCTACGGCAGGGAACCTACCACAGAACTATGAACCTACAGTACAAATTTATTCTAGTTAATGTCTACGGAAGGGAACCTACCACAGAAGTATGAACCTACAGTACAAATTTATTCTAGTTAATGTCTACGGCAGGGAACCTACCACAGAACTATGAACCTACAGTACAAATTTATTCTAGTTAATGTCTGCGGCAGGGAACCTACCACAGAACTATGAACCTACAGTACAAATTTATTCTAGTTAATGTCTACGGCAGGGAACCTACCACAGAACTATGAACCTACAGTACAAATTTATTCATAGTTAATGTCTACGGCAGGGAACCTACCACAGAACTATGAACCTACAGTACAAATTTATTCATAGTTAATGTCTACGGCAGGGAACCTACCACAGAACTATGAACCTACAGTACAAATTTATTCATAGTTAATGTCTACGGCAGGGAACCTACCACAGAACTATGAACCTACAGTACAAATTTATTCTAGTTAATGTCTACGGCAGGGAACCTACCACAGAATTATGAACCTACAGTACAAATTTATTCTAGTTAATGTCTACGGCAGGGAACCTACCACAGAACTATGAACCTACAGTACAAATTTATTCATAGTTAAGGTCTACGGCAGGGAACCTACCACAGAACTATGAACCTACAGTACAAATTTATTCTAATTAATGTCTACGGCAGGGAACCTACCACAGAACTATGAACCTACAGTACAAATTTATTCATAGTTAATGTCTACGGCAGGGAACCTACAGTACAAATTCATGTTTCCATTCAGCCATTAGGTCTAGGCGTTGATATTTTATTCTGTCAGGGTATTCTTATATGGTGAAATATACGTAGTTTTGGAAACGAAAGCTAATGATTGTACTCATCCATACGAACAACTTTTACGACGGAACAACCCTCAAATTGCGAAAAAAAAACGACTGTTCTATAAAAATAAAAATTACTCGACCTTTTTTTCAAGATTTCAGCTTTGGTTCCTAAGTAAAAGTTGTTCGTGTGAATGAGTACTATCAACAGTTTCCGTTTTCAAAAGCACTTGAATTTTACCTGGTCACTGTTGCTGAAAGGATGGATGGTCCTATCATCAGGCATTACACCGCCACGCATGTGCTACCCTCCAACAGGGCAGCTAAATAAAAATTTTGTAAATATATTGTTTGTAAATAGTTTGTTTTCTTTGTGCACTAACATAGGTTTAAGTAAATTGTTACTAACACTTTATGGATGTATGTCCGAAATAAATGATTTATTATTATTATTTACGGTGTGTATGTGGCAGGCAAATATTCAAATTCGGCATTTTACAAATGGCGTCATCAGTTTCTAAACGCTCGCTGTTTTGCAATTTGCCGTTAGGTAAATTATAAAATGTCCGCTGTTTCTAAAATGACTTCGTCATTTTCTAAAAAGCCGAAATAGAAAGTCTTTGTCCAAAATGTGAAAAATAGGTGCGACGACGAACGGAGCGAGGAGCGTTTTAAGAGGATGGCTTACCCTAGCAACTTTTTTCATTACCCGCCCAGCACAATAAGTCCAATGGCAAAGACCTTATTTGCTTTTGATAGACGTGATTATGTGTTGGCTCACTAGCCTCTTTTTCTTAGACGCGTAATACTAGTGATCACGCAGCGAAATATTTTTATAATAATATTTTTAGCTAATACTGAAATATTTTGTAGGGAAAAAAATATTGGATTCAAGTATCTGTTCACAATTCTATTTGCTATTTTATGAAAAAAAAAAATAAGTTGATCTCTTAACCGCGTTCTTGAAACGAACGTTTGAAAACTAAAAAAAAAAACGTGGAAAACATTTTATTTTTGACAAAAGTATAAATCTTAGTATATTGTTTATAAGAAGAATCCCTAGATAAAAGATCAATAAATCAAATATATTTTCATCAATATGAGGAGAGACCTAGTTTCTTCAAATGAACCCTTGAAAATCTGGCGTTGTCAGGTGTCAGCGTCAGGTGTCCCGTTAAGTTTACATGTAAGTAGGTACATATTGAGAGCCGAATAAAGCGGAGCGGAGCGAGGCGCCTCTCAATACTTCTAACAGAATTACTACGCAGATTCGTCAAATAGCAAAATAGCGAGCGTTTAGAAACTGACGACGCCGTTTGTAAAATGACGAATTTTGCTATTTGCCTGCGACACATAGATTTACGATAGACTCATGCATAACTCATTGCTTGAGCTGTCATCTATCCATCCATCAGCCCGTATTCATCCACTGCTGGACATAGGCCTCCCCAATATTAAGCCACTGTTGGCGGTCGTCAGTCATCCTCACCCAGCCGCCACCCGCAACGTCCTTCAGATCGTCAGTCCAGCGGGCACGAGGGCGGCCTACGCTACGCTTTGCTGTACGTGATCTCCGTTCCAATGCCTTACGGCCCCAACGGTCATCACGTCGGCGACAAATATGGCCAGTCCACTGCCACTTCAACTTACTGATTCGGCAGGCTATGTCGGTCACCTTCGATCTCTGACGGATATCTTCGTTTCGGATTTCATCCATCAGAGATATCCCAAGCATAGCCCGCTCCATAGCTCGTCGAGCGACCTTAAAGGAGCTGTCGTAGTCAACTTGAATTAGATGTAGTCCCTCGGACCACGTAGACGGGGGCCGCGGTTTCAGGGGGTCTGCCAACACACTGTTGTACAGTTTGGCGGACATTATTAATGTTTGTAGTGTGTAATTTTTTTATGAAATAAATGTCTTGAAAAAAAATTAAAAGCTATTCAGTATACTCTATGGTCCGAACCCTAAAGCACTATTCTGGATATTGCTTCAGAAATAGTTACAAATATTGTCACGAAAATATGTATTTCCTAGTGTTAACTTTCACCAGAACAGTCAACACTCGCACAACCTCTTTTAACCGACGATTTTTGTGTCCCAACGTGATAGGAACTGAGCCTTATCGCCATAGGTACTTCAGGCATAAATACACAGTAAGTATTTTTTGTAATCTACGTTGCGTGATTCTTTCGGAATGTCGTGATATGTGATGGAGTGAGCTTTGTTTACTACTTAAGTCATGTATAAAAACACGGACTATAGTCTATGGTTTAGATAAAGTTAGTGTACATAACTAGGTATTAAAACACTCGTGTGATACTATTAAAACTCGTGTTTCAATAACATCTGTTGTGTACCAGTTTCATAAACTACTATAATCATATTTTGTCTGATACAATACAATATAGCTTTATTGTCACACCACAAAAGAAAAAGACAATAAATTGAACTTAAAAATACGAGTACAAAAGGTATGTACAAATAGGTGGTCTTATCGCTTAAAGCGATCTCTTCCAGACAACCTTTAGGTGGAAAAAGAAATTAAATTAAGATTGCTGAAGAGGCGGTGTACATGTAAAATAAGGTATATAAAGTAGAAGCAAAGTTATATAAATAATAATACATCCATATACCTACATATATAAATAATTATTTCAAACATAATAAATACATTTTACATATATACATTTAAATAATGAAATATAAAAGCTCTGAATACAAAATATGGTGCAGAAGAGTCGAGTAATAACCCTTGACTAATTTCCTGAAGACAGGCAGTGATGGAGCTCTCCTTATTGGCAAAGGAAGATCGTTCCACAACCGAACAGCTTGGACTAAAAAGGAATTGGTGAATCAGGACGATGAATGAGATGGTGTTGCCAAAAAGAGATTGTGAGAGGAACAACCATGTTTATGAGTAACATGAAGAAATGTGAAGAAATGTCTAATGTCATAATATAAAAAAACGGTCAAGTGCGAGTAGGACTCGCGCCCTGAGGGTTCCGTGCCATTTAAATAATTTGAACAGAAATTACCTACAAATTGTATGAAACAAAACTGCAAAATTAAGTTGGTTGAGTATTCGGGGACGTAACCCTAAAACTACATCATAAAGCGCCGTTTTTAGTATTTGCTGTTTAAATATCACTTAATAATATGGTACATAATATACAGAAATTACAAATTCCTAACTGCTTTGGTCTTTAAGATAGACCCCGTAACAAAAATCGTCTAAAAATTACAACTTTGATAGCCTCCCACTTCTTCATTTTCGAAGACAAAAAATACATTTACACTCTACTTAATGAACTAGACAAAAACATTCGAAATTTTGGGGTAAAAGTTTTGTTTTTCTTGTCCATTATCGTGTATGAGGACCCCTTGAAAAAATAATTTTATTTAATTTTTAATTTAATATTCGGTTTTGGGTCAAAATTTTACACAACATATCAAAATTTTAAGTCTATCTCATTCCGTCTAAGAGCTAGAGACCCGTGACACACGGAGAGACAGACAGACGGACAGCGGAGTGACATTAATTGGGCTCCATTTTGCCCTTTGGGTACGGAACCTTAAAAATGAAAAAAACAAGTAAGCTTTAAAATATATTTATTTAAGTGTGTTCCGACATAGGATACAGTCATGTTTTTAATACTTAATCACTAATTAAATATATATCTAATAAGATCATTTTAAATAAGTATTATTTTTTTATAGCATCGCCAAATTAATTTCAAATAAATAGTACAATTTCTCGTCATATATATTAACTTCTTTGGATGTAAGACTGTACAGATAAATACACTTTACTTAATTATGTCATTGTCAAATGCAATAAGGACTGAATCTGTAGCATTAAAAATGTTCATGTATTTGACCTCACCATTGACAAGGATTGTTTTATTGCAATCTCATTATCATTTTGCTTTCGTTTCACCGACGATTATAAAAGTTCTACCATATACAACTTCAGGCAGTACCATGGCAGTATATTCCGTCAGAAATATCTCGGCACTTCTGTTTACCCTCAAAAGTAGGTATAGACCACGGGGATGGCGTGACACAAATTTTATACGAGCACAGCTGTCGCCGCTTTTTGCAATAACGTTAGTATTCGTTAGTAAACATACGCGGCGTACACATAGATTCACCCGTCTACATACAGCCAAAATAACACCGTATTTCTATGAAGCTTAGATGTCCGCGTGAATGTGGCTATCCCTAACATAAGACGCTGACCAGGGGCTCTACCGCGTAATTCTCATTTGTATCAACTTCAAGCAAATGCATGCGAAATTCAACGCATGCAAAAGAGATGGCATGTTAGGCGGGCGTCGTCGCACGCACGTCAAATTTCAATCTCAAGTTGATGTTGATGAAAATGAGAATTACGCGGTAGACCCACAGTTAGGTCCGGGTTGATGTTTAAAAAAATATAAATTGCGGCGTTAATATTCTAACTCAATGTGTGACACTCTTAATAACCTGCAATGGACAAAATATTGTCTAATTTCAACGCTACTTGCTACAACGATAAATATTTCATCGTAAGGTTGAAAATTTATTTATCGCAAGGTTTATTCTGTAAATATCACAATAAATACATGTTTAAATTACTAACGTGTGAAATGAAATTCCTTTGGATGTCTTATTTGCGTTATTAAAAGAGTTAGAACTATTTGCCACGCTGCAATACACCATTTTTACAATATGTTTGTTCTAACGCGTTCGGTTGAGAAATGAGAGGCCCGCGGGTTATGCCTTGACGTATTGATCAAAGCGGTGCGTCGCAGTCACGGCTTTCATGGCATTTCTATTCCTTATTAATATGTTCTGTGGGATAGACCTTGCAGGAGGGGAGTTTCAGGCGCCTAGATATTTCCGACGGGTTATACTTACAATATGGTCAACTGCCCAGGGGTGAAATTGTGTAAGAAAATCGTATTCATTTGACAGCTTAAAACTCAATTGCCAAACTGCTATTCGCCCAAGTAAATTAGCCAGTTTGACAATTAAAATCGTACGTTTTACGTCGTATGTTTCTTACACAATTCCACAACTGGTTTATACAAATGCTTAAAATGATGAAAAACTAAAGCCCATTTGCAAAGACATTTAAAGTACTAGGTATTGTTGTAATGTTTAGGGAAGTTACTTGAGATTTCAAATTAAAACTCGTTAATGTCGCTAAATATCTAACTTTCATCAATACATTACTGAAGAGTTAAATATGTTTAGCAGATTTAAGGCCCAGTATCACGCCAGAAAGCATTTTTCCTGTAGATTTATAAATGCTCAAGAATACAAAACAACTTAAGACGCTTCATGCCGAGAAAGTGCTGCCACTTTAGAAAAAAAAAAAAACATTATTTGCTTACTAGAATAATTATTAAAAATCTGCTCAAGTAAATACGTATATCTAGCAATAAGCTATTTTTAAATAGCATGGTTTTCATAGACAACGTTTTTGAGGAACTAAAATTGTAACTTTTACTAAAAATGGCCGCTTTTGGCATAAGTTAAAATTTTAGCTCATCCAAGACAATGTCTATGAAAACTATGCTATTTAATAATATGATATAATGATGCTGCAATGATACAATGTTAATTTATTTAAAAAATAGTTCATTGCTATATCTCCACATTTACTTGAGCAGATTTTCAAAAATTATTCGAGTAAGTAAATAATGACTTTTTTTCTAAAGTGGCAGCACTCCTACAGTTTATAGCGCCTTAAGGACATAACAAATTAAACATATTTGCCTCAAATGTATTTTTATATTCCGTAATCGTTAAGGCCTGAACATTAAAAAAGCCGCTAAGAAAGCTTTCGAACACATCAACCAAATGAAATACTCTGTCAGGTATGTTATTTTAAGGCGCTACGGAAAAAAATCGACACTTTTAGAACGTGCATATCTACTTCAGTAAATAATGTATTATTTTGATAAAATAGTATATTATTTTTGGATTCTTTTTCTAGGGATCTGTTAGAACAGAAACGCGATTGGGGAAATTCGGCTCGATAGAAATATTTATTGAAATGAGGTCTTTTTCGACACCAATTCTCCTGGTTTGACAATTTGGAATGACATATGGACTGCAATTATATTTTATTAGATCGATTGTAACAGTATATAGGACCTGGTTAAACGAAATTTAGATAGCAACTTTAGTACATTTTATATTAATAACAAACCGACTTTTTGCTACTTTTCCACGAATCCGTCCCTCTCGCACTGAGGATTTTTTCACATATGGAGTAACAGGGACGCTAAAACTTTTTCATATCGCCTTAATGACTTATCTAATCAAATAAAACTTGAGGAAAATTGAGGAGAAATTATGTAAGAGCCCTTTTAGTGTCATGCGGGTTTTGTCACGCATGCGGGATTGACCCGCATACATACTACTATACCACATAATATATTATGAAAAGGTGCATTGTATTAGGAAGCGTGCGGCGACACTAAAAGGGCCCTAAAAATGGCTTCTTGTTTACTATGATCAGGCCCCGTAGCACAGTGTTTAATTTCGCGCGATGCGACTTAGTTGAATCACAAGTGCGAGAAGCGTGACATACTGTTTAATCGCAAAAACATCGTGTCACGCTCCTGCCACTAGTGATTCAACTTAGTCGCGTCGCGTGCGATTAAAAACTTCTACGAGTGCATGATAGCCAACCGTTTTCAACCATAGATATCTTATTATTGATCAGTGGTTTCAACACTATCAATAGAATAAGAATAATTAAGGCGTGTCCCGAATCCCAACCCAATCGATTAGCCGTTGCAGTCAGACGCGCGCATTTCTAAATACTTCCATCTCTTTCGAAATACTAGCGTTGTACTGGGCGTTAAATATATTGTGCAAAGTGTCAAATTTATCATCATATTAGTCTGTCCCAAAGTACTTCTGGCCAAAATGGTTCGGTGCTACAGGGTGTAGCTCAGATGTGAGAATCTTCAGCTTGGGTACGTAATCCACGACGGCCTGCGCTGCCGCCGGGGTGCAGAACAAGTTTGATAGTATAATTCTTTCTTCTTTGACGCCATGTTGTGTGAGGACATTTACGGCCTGAAAACGAAAATAGATTTTGAGTATTCAGGATGGAATAAGAATGGTCATTGTAATATTGTAAACTATGTATTAGTATGTACATGTAGATAATAAGGTAACATAAGGAATTCGGTTATTTATTACACGTATATATAATATATTATTACACTACGTACGCCTTATCCTCTAGTTTACATTATCTTCCACCTAAAGGTTGTCTGGAAGAAATCGCTTAAGCGATAAGACCGCCTATTGTACCCTCTCTGTTAAAAATATTTTATAAATTATTGTTTTGGTGCACTATAAAGAGTATTTATGTTATGTCATTGGAAGAAAAATATCTTTAATATTATGATAGCAGATTTTACTCACTCCTCTAGTCACTGGAGTCTACGAGTAGTGTTTCGAATAAGTACATCTGCATGTAAATATTTTAGAAAAGTCGCTTGCCTCAAACCAGGAATTGAACCAGTGGAAATGCCAGATCTTGGCTCGGATCCATCTTACAGATTAAGGGTCGGTTGCGCCAAACATGCTCTCGCGTTTGGACAATTTACCTTATAAAAACAAAATATTTTTAAAGAATAAAATTTTTGTTAGTAGTTAAGAAGTTGAACTACATTATAATTTTTCAAATTTGACACAAGTATCACAATAATCAAGAAAAAAAAATCGGAAAGATCAGTAAAATCACGGAAAACGTAATTTGGCTTTGGAACTAGTATGATCAGTCTACTTAATATAATAAAACTTATAAATAATTTTCTATACAGTAAAGAAATGAAAGTAGCCTTTACAGATTTTTATTGTTTTTTATTTCCTTTCGTTATTTTAAAAGAAATACTCAAACATTCCACATTTTTCCTGTACAGATGTATTGTATTGTATGTATTTCTTTTTAAATAACGAAAGGAAAAAGGTATTAAAATATTATATGAAAAAGGTACTTTGATCTTTTTACGCTAAAAAAAATATTTCAATGTGGAACAATAAAATTATTTTTTTTCTGTTTGCGACGTCAAATTACATTTTTCGTAATTTTAGTGATCTTTCCGAATGGCATAGAAAAAAAACATCTTTATTACATAACGAAATTATAGTTAATGTTCTAATGTAGCTGCGATTTCAATATGACTGAAGTTTTGCGTGCGCGTCATCTGATTAGGGCAGGATAGACAATTAAAAAACAGAAGCGTTAGGGGAGAACTGAATTTTAGCATTGTACAGCCCCTTAAAGGAACCAAAATGAGTTTACAAAAAAGAAACAAATGAAGATCTAAAAAAGCAGCAGGCTGTGTCAGAGATACACATAACCGTAAATTAATTAAGTGCAGACTTCTTAAGCCACCTCTTTGCACAATCACTGAGGAAGGAATCAATGGCAATACTTTTTTTCACTTACAAGTTCATTTAATATTTATTATTATTTTACTTATTTTACATTATGAACAGAAAATCACTTGTACTATCTCACAAATTTATTTAATACTTCCTGACCGGTTTCACCTTTATGGCATTATCAAAGGAATCAGTATAAGATCTTAATTACACAATAAATAGTTTACATCAGCCAGTGCGATCAATGACACTAACACTAATCAACAGTATAAATATTTTACATGATGTTATTCTGATAATAAAGCTAATTCTGAAGGCTTTATTTTAGTTTTAGTGCTGTCAAAAGCTTAAAATTTTCTAAGAAATTTAGCTTCTAATCCTATTTACTATTTTGTATAGAAGAAAATTTAGTTTTGACATCACTAAAACTAAAATTAAAGCCTTCAGAATCGGCTTAATAACAAATAATGAAATATAAAAAATCAAAAAATCTATAAGTAATCAGAAATCAAATAATTCTCCATAAAAACAAGTTGTTTGACATACAAATTCTGAACATGCCCCTCATACGAGATGTGAGCAGAGAATTTCCACTACAAAAATCTGGGTTTATTTTATTACAATGATAAACATCACTCAATATTACCTGTTTGACAGTGTTTCCAGTTGACATGATGGGGTACATTAGCAGGACTTGCCTCCTGGCGATATCTTCAGGGAACTTGGCATAAACAACATGAGCCTCGTGTGTGTCCGTGTCACTCTCTACCAGGATCTTGCCGATACGAATTGAGCGGCAGCAATCACGGAGGCCCTGGAAGAAAATACTAACATTAAGATTATATGACATACATTATGTAAATTTTAACCTCCTGGGGCCTGCTGTATACAGGGTGTAATCGTTAAGTGTGACCAGGCGATTATTTCGTAACTATTACAGACACCAAAAAAAATTAAACTGATATCGAAAGTACGTTACCTAATCTGTAAAATGACATCAATAACTTTTTGAAAATCAAACGAGAAGTATCCAAAATTTTGACATTAAACATTCCCATACATTGTATCGCACAACAAGGACGTCACTTCGAACATCTGCTTTGAATACAAAATGTTGTATTTACTAAGAAATAAATATGGTCCAATTAAAAGATAGTTTTATTACTTTGTCAGGTTAATAAATGGTTTCTTTAAATATCAGTAATAAGCTAAAATAACGTTTTAAAATAAGAAAACTAAAACCTTTCTACTAATCTCATACTAAATGTATGGGAATGTTTAATGTCAAAGTTTTGGATACTTCTCGTTTGATTTTCAAAAAGTTATAGATGTCATTTTACTGATTAGGTAACGTACTTTCGATATGGGTTTAAATTTTTTAGATATTTGTAATAATTACGGAATAATCGCCTGGTCACACTTAACGATTACATCCTGTATACAGGGTGGTTGGGACATCGATGTAAATATTTTGAGGGATGATAAAGCAAGTGATTTTGAACATTTCTGACTGAATTTACTAGTATGCAAAGGTTTGTAGTTTTCGAGATAGAGCAGTTTTTCAGTTTTGTCTACTTAAAATTAGGTAACTGCAATTAAAAAATAATGGAACGCTATTTATTGCTAAAAATAATAATTTCAGTTTTTACTCAAAAAATCTGTTTCTTCATAAGTTAAGTTTAGCTTTATTTTTATTTCCACATATTTTTGAAGACATTTATCTAGATAGATATGATTTTTAGCCATAATGTATCATTCTAAATTTAAGTAGACAAAACTGAAAAATGTCTATATCTCGGAAACTAGAAAACTTTGCACAATAGTACAATCAGTCAAAATGTTCAAAATCACTTCCTTTATCATCCCTGAAAATATTTACAACGATGTCCCAAACATTCATACATAAACACAAAATCATCACATTTTCAAAAATTTTGTATTATGCGTATATTAAGCCAATTAACCAATTAATATGATTATTCCATGGAGAAAATATCCAGCTTCTGTACTTCCGTTTTTTTTTCCTAGCATGTATTAAATCGATTTTTTCGTACAAACACTATGAATTTAATAATGAAAACAAAAATATCCTGGACCTCAGGGGGTTAAATGTTAACATAAAGCAAATTTTTAAAAATTTAACGTGTTTTTGTCAAAAAGGAGTAGCAGATCAACTATACGTGTTTTAGACAAAATATAAGTCCAATCTGCAGTTTTCGCTTGCACAGAAAGGTGCATGAGGGTTTTGGTTTATTGGCAGAGCAGATTACAGAGCGTTGTATTTTTGATGTAGTCTTCTAAAGTGACTGAAGTGGAGGAAAAATGCATATTAAGTGCATTGAAGTCAATATTTCCAGTATGAGATTTTGGAGATTTACCAATCCCAAGCGTTTTCAAGAATTTCCAAACTTGAGCAGGGTTGAAGTTATCAATGGAATTATGAATGTAAGGTCTCTTTGCGTCCCACACATCCTAGTAGAGTGTATTGTGTAGCTTTTTAAAGTATTCAAAACTTTCATAATTTGGATATTCTTTAAATTTGAACTTTTCTTTGTCAGATTTTCTCATGAAATCACAGATATCTTGTGTTAGCCATGGTGCAGGGAGATGCCTTATCCTTTTTACGGGAGCATGCTTGTTGAACAGACTCTGAAGGATCCTGTTAAAATTAGCAACTTTCTCACCTATAGTGTGACAGGCAATGACAGGAGTATAGTCAATAGCAAAAGTGTCTGCCCTAAGCAAATTAAGTTCGGAATAAATTACAAAAAAAGTAAGGAAATTGTGATGGTAGCAAAGTGCCGAATTTGTGAAATGATTTCAGGTAAAAACTGTTTTTCATGAAATGGTAACTGTTTATTTATTGAAAAGTGTTTATACTTGGTCTTTTTTACAAGAACAATATTGGTATTCCTCTCTTTTTTTTTCCGGTATAGATAAAATTTATAAAACTTGCTAAATTCTACACAAAAACGAGGCAATATTCACGATATAGCCCATTTTGAATGCAAATATTGTGGGTCATCTTTAGGTAGAATGAAAAAGTTTTTAATTTAATGAATAATCATCTTTATTTTTATCGTTTAATTATGAAAAAATAAAAAACATGAATTTTTTAGGCACTTTTTAACGAAACAATAGAATACTTGGAATAATCAACATGAGACGCAGACGCCGCCATGATTCCCTAAAAAGATATTAATACTAAGTATATTTGTTATGAAACGGTATGTAACATGCAAAAATTACACGAAAATGAAGTACTCTTAAAATATTAGTACAATTTTTGCATAAATAATAGGGATTTATCACATTCCTTGAACGGTCGCGCGGGCTACATACGCAGCCCATTCACTTTATTAGTCGTTCTGTTCTGAAGTCCGTGTGCTGAGGGTAGCGACACGCTACTGAGCGACGCGGGGGTCCATAGCAGTGGCGTGCACAGAACTTTTTGCTGGAAAAGCAAACAATTGGTCAACAACAACAATAAAAAAAATTATTAAAAAATTAAAATATCAATTTGAAAAAAAAAAATTTATATAGGAAATTTTCACTCTATAGTAAGACATTGTCTACCCTGGCGTCATACAAATTTTGTTTTTTCAAAGTGATTTTTAAATTTTTTCATGTTTTTTTTATTGTTGTTCTTGACCAATTGTTTGCTTTTCCAGCAAAAAGTTCTGTGCACGCCACTGGTCCATAGTAGAGGAATACACGGAAGAATAGCGCAGTAGTGTGACGCGTTTGAGAAAGAAGCACCAATAATATACCCTGGTCTACACCTGTAGCTCACGCGTCCACTCTAGTGTTAATGAAAAAAAATATGAAGAAAATAAGCTGTTGACTTTACATACAGTTTTTACCTTTTGTATAGATCTTAAGAAAAATCTAGGCATAAAGGTGCCTCTTAATGTAATATTATAATTTAATTTATACCTTAGAATAGAATTTATACCTTGAAACACACATATCAAAAAGCGCATGTCTCTAGAATGTCATGATAAATTAAAACAATGGATATTTGGTGACTAAAAACTGTGAAATATAGTCACCTCACTCTTTCTTCCCTGATGCCATAGTGTAAACCAAAGATAGGTATCGAAAAGCCGATCAAACAACCATAAATTCAAACTGACAAAAAAGGCCTCTAGGAGGCATCAAGTGCTCAAGCGAGTTAATCATGGTGGAATCAATCGCAGGAAGGGTTATTTACCTCCAGGCTGATCGAAAATGTTTCTTATATATTGGACATAGAACAGCTGTCAGAGGTAAATAAACTGAACGATCTGTATATGCCATTTAATCTACTTTGCCATTGGTAGATTGAAATTTCCCGCCGCTTCTAATACCATGCTGTAAGCCTTTCATCACAACTCACCTGTTCCATAGCTTCACCGGAACGAACGATGGAGACACCGCAGTTGCCGGCGCCATATTTGAGTCCTTTATACAGTGCGCCTGTCGGAGTGATCACTTCACAGTCAGTAAAAGGTAACTTATTCAGGCTTTCTTCAATAACAAGACGGATGAGACGGTCGGCGTAGAACTTGAAGTCACTGCGAGACGTGTTCCTAAGCAATAAAGTACATCCCAAAGTAAATAAATGCTAAGTAAACGATAGGATTATTTATAAATTATAACCTCACTTGTCACGGAGAATGGTTTGGAGCTCCTTTATGTTATCGTTTGATGGTAGAAGCAAGACACTATCACCAAACTGGTCTTTCACGTCGTCACTGTCCCACGGCCTTATATCTGTGTCGATGATATCCATTCTCTACAATTTGTAAATAAACAAAAATAGGCAAATAATTCGCGAGCGCCGCCGACCGAGCACAGCAGCTAGCCGTTCATAAATTAAGGATTTCGTCAGGTTCCAACACTGACAGCAGGATAGCGTATTCAACTTACAACGCAAACGACAGAGATGGCGTTAGAACTCGTGTCGCGACCCCTAGTTTATGAACGCGCTCCTGAGGCCGCACTATTAGTACTCTGTGGTCTCTGTGGTGTAGTGGGGCGCCTAGTGGTAGTACCTTTCAGGTCCCTTCAGCCGACTCTCCTACTGGAGGGTGGAGGAATCATACTGGTCCACAGACGTCTCGCAAATCTCTCACCAGTGGCTCCAAGAAGCTGTTGTGCACGCAGCGGCCACACCACGGTAAACCACGTCGGCTCGTGGGCTAAACCTGGATGAGGGGGGCCTGCACACTAAGGCGGACAGGCCTATACGCGGACATCTCCCGCTCAGTGCATGAAGACTATCTCGGTGACAAAGGCAAATCATGGCTGATAAGCGACGGATATTGGTGGAATCGGCGGGATAGCAAAGGCATGGTGGAAGGCCAAGGGCGACAGCAGAGGTCTTCAGCAGCTGTCGGCCAGACACTGCACCCAAACTCTTCTCTGGTCGTAGCGGTCTCCGTTCCATCGGGTTCAGAAGAGGGAGGACGAGAGAGTGCACCTGTGGTCGCGCGCCCACTTGTGCACTATAATATGATCTGCGCAACGGACTGCTTCTGGAAAATGGACCCGAATTAAGAAAAAGCCCTGCGGCGATGAGCTGAGACAGAGAGGTACGGTTGTGATGCACACCGTGCTTTGGTTAAGGTTTGCACGTAGGCGGCTCGGAGAGAGTGGTCGCTTTTGCGCTGATTGAGGTAACAGCGTAAGCTCGGCAGCACTCTGGGTGACCAAGCAGCCCTATTCAGGGAAGCACTGCTTGCCCCACATGGGGACAGGACTAGAAAAGGTGTCCTAAAAATTGCTTACCTTAAAACAACAGGGAGGCAGTAACCACGGCTGCCTAAGCATCCCTCCAATTGTGGTCGAAATAATAAGAAAATTTACTCGAAATCTTTAAAAATGACCTTCGCTACATGGAACGTACGAACACTGCTTGATCGCAGCACAAACCTGTGTCCTGAAAGGAAATCCGCAATCGTGGCCCGTGAGCTTCGTCGCTACAATGTGGATATAGCAGCGCTCAGCGAGACACACCTGGCTGACGAAGGAGAGATAGTGGAACACGGTGGCGAATACACCTTCTACTGGAAGGGGACGCCCGCCTCCGAGCCAAGACGCTCAGGAGTTGGGTTTGCGATCAAAAACTCTCTGGTTGGGAAACTGGCAGAGTGTCCAGTATACATCTCTGATCGTGTTATCACCTTACGCCTCCACATGGAGAATAATAGGTTTCTAAATCTAATAAGCGTGTATGCGCCAACCATGACAAATGACAACGACGTAAAGGACCGCTTCTACGAAGAGCTTGCAAACACCTTAGCCAAGATTCGTCCGGTGGAGAAGATCCTTCTGCTGGGGGATTTTAACGCAAGAGTCGGACGAGAACACGAAGCGTGGCCTAATGTTTTAGGTCGACACGGAATTGGTAACATGAACAGTAACGGCCAAATGTTACTGAGCCTTTGCTCGCAATTTGGTCTGGCTATAACCAATACGTACTTCAGATTACCCATAAAACACAAGGTCACATGGATGCACCCGAGGTCGAAACATTGGCACCTGATCGACTTCGCCATCGTTAGACAAACTGATATATCCCAAGTACTCGTCACAAGAGTCATGCGCGGAGCCGAATGTTGGACGGACCACAAATTAGTGGTCACTAAAATGTTACTGCAACTTCGCCCTCCAATTAGATCCAACAAAGTTAAGCAGACGCGACTCAACGTTGGAAAACTTGCCAGCTTGGAAATTCGTCAAAACTATTGTCAAGTTTTAAACAGCGCAACCTCGACTATTGACACAAACGGTGATTTACAGGCGACATGGGATCTCCTTTGTTCGCAAATAATTGACTCAGCCAAACACACGTTAGGGAAATCGATCCGAACTAACGAAGACTGGTTTGATGAAAACGATAAGTCGTTGAACGAAGCAATTAATAAGCACCGAGCCCTACTGCGACGTCAGTGTCGAGGACGGCAATCTCAAGAGGCATTGGAGGAGATAAAGAAAAGCAGTATAGCGCTGCGGACCCTTACAAGGGAAGTTAAGGATCAGTGGTGGAAACGGAAAGCAGATTACATCAACTGGCTTTCTCAGTCAAACCAGCTGGGTTTGTTCTATAGTGAAGTAAGGAAGCTTATTGGGAGCGTACGCCGTGTTAGTGTGCCGCTTAAATCTATGGACGGCACTCAACGACTATCTTCTAAGGAAGATGCACTGAATCGTTGGGCACAGCATTTCAACCAGCTGTTAAACGTAGATCGATCAGCTGATCTACAGCACATTAGAGCGCTCCCAAAACTTCCTGAGACAATGGATTTGTGTGTACCACTCACTCTGGAGGAAGTTGTCGCAGCTATAAAACAGCAACCAAACAACAAAGCGGTTGGTATTGACAACATCTCGGGAGAACTTCTGAAGTATGGAGGAGAGGAGCTGCACAACACCTTATGGAAATTGTTTTTGCGAATGTGGGACGAGGAACGTGTACCAAATAACTTTAAAATCTCGTGCATTTGTCCTTTATATAAAAAAAAAGGCGACCGTTCAGACTGCAATTTCTACCGGGGTATCTCAATGCTCTGCGTTCCTGGAAAAATATTCGCTAGAGTTCTCCTAAATCGACTTATTCCCACCTCCGAAGCACTGCTGCCAGAGAGCCAGTTTGGCTTTAGACCGGAAAGAGGAACCTGTGAAGCGATCTTTAGTCTACGTCAACTACAAGAAAAGAATAAAGAGCAAGGCCAACCGCTCCACCTTTGTTTCGTAGATCTAGAAAAAGCATTCGATAGTGTTCCTCGTGAAGCCCTATGGTTAATCCTGGAAAAGTATGGCTGCCCAGATAAGTTTATAAGGCTTATCCGACTTCTACACGACAACATGGCGTGCTGTGTGACAGCTAATGGCGAGCAGACAGATTATTTCTCCGTTACCTGTGGAGTCAAACAAGGTTGTGTCTTGGCACCCACTCTGTTCGCTCTATACTTTGCCGTGGTGGTTCGAGAAACCTTACAAGGAACATCAGAAGGCATCCATATTCGCTTTCGGATGGACGGGAAGCTATTTAACCTTGCCAGACTTAAGGCCAACAGTAAGGTCTCTCACGATGTCATCACAGATATTATGTACGCAGATGACCTATGTTTTGTAGCGGATACCCCAGAGGGTCTACAGCTGCTCATGTGCAAGCTAGATGAGGCATGCTGTAAATATGGGTTGAAAATAAACGTGAAGAAAACTGAAGTTATGACATTAGACACATTGCAGTTGGCCGGCTCTACGCTGAATATTCGCTTAGGTGGAGACACTCTGAAGCAGGTAGACAAGTTCAGATATCTGGGAAGTACCTTGTCAGCAAATGGAGATCTAGATGCTGAGATCAACAGCCGTATCGGTGCCGCTTCTGCTGCTTTCGGAAAGTTGCAGTTAAAACTGTTCCGCTCACACGACATCCAAAGGTCAACTAAGATCGCTGTATACATGGCCATTGTTCTGCCAAACCTGCTATATTCAGCGGAGACGTGGTGCTTATACCGAAGACACATCCGTACTTTAGATAGGTTCCATCTCAAATGTCTTCGTGAAATTTTAAATATAAAATGGTCTGATCGCATTCGGAACACAGAAGTGCTGCGCCGTGCTAAAGTTGGCGGCATTGAATCTTATATCATGCGACGGCAACTGCGCTGGTGTGGCCATGTCTCGCGCATGTCTAATGAGAGGCTGGCGAAGCGTGTCTTCTACTCGGAGCTCCGAGAAGGCAAGCGCAAACAGGGAGGCCAGTTTCTTCGTTTCAAGGACGTGTTGAAGAGACATATGAAGAGTTGCGATATACCCCATGAGACCTGGGAGGAACACGCAGCTCAAAGACCAGAGTGGAGACATCTTGTGCAAACAAATGTTTTTAGCTTTGAAGCACAAAGACGAGCAGATCTCGACTCCAAGCGTGACCAACTCAAGGCCCGACCACCTGTGGCTATTGACTACAACTACGAGAACGGAATACTCAAATGTGGTATATGCGGACGAACATTTAAAGCCAAGATTGGTTACGTCAGCCACATTCGGGCACACCAGCGAAGCCCATCACACCCTCGCCAATAGCAGTCGCCGTAGCCGTGTCGGCTTGGAGACCATCATCAGTACTCTGTGGAGGCCGCGTTCATAGTTGCGACACGGCCATTGAAAATTTTATACTCTATGTCGCTGTTAGTATTGGAACCTGACGAAATTTAAGAACGGTTGCAACGGCAAGTCTTCGTACCGAATTGCGCACATAGTGCATCAGTTTGCCGACGCAATTTGTTTGGTCCGTTTTGTAAAAGCGCATCGTCGCACGTCATGCATAGAAACAAATCGGAACAGTTATGACTATCTTCAGTTATGTTGTAATTTGGAATAACCTTTTCTTCGTAACTAGTTCTGAATACGGCATATAATATAACTTCAGCTATCACGCCCATAAAGCTGGCTCCATTTTCATACCTAAATTACTATGTTCTCACTTATTAAAACTTGCTAAAAATCTTCCGAAAAATATTTAACGCAAATGACAGCTGTCACATAGACACTGCTTCAGTCGCATAAAGTCGTATCAGCTCATGGGCAAAAGTGGTTCGTGCAGTTTGATGTGGTGTTTTCACTAGCAATCCACTAGTGACATCATTAGTATTAGACAGTTGCAATTTAATTTAAGAGCTGTGCTCTTATCGGTTTGTCAGTAGAGTCCTCTCCATTCGCTTATCTGCCTTTTTTTACTTTTCGATACGACACGACAAAAGAAAGTTTTTCACCTAATCCATAAATGTTCCCTAGGCTTTCCTCTCTTTCTTTTCCCCTCCACTTTTCCTTCAATGATGTTTTTGATAAAATTTTCGTGCCGTATCAGATGACCCAACGTCTTTCCTTTTCTATTATCTATGATCTATGTATCTATGTGCCTATGTAGGTCACGTATAAAAACTTAATTACAAATCTCCGTGTGAAGGGAGTGGTATATAGAGTTACCCGCTACTCTCCCCTGATCCTCCAACTTTTGTGGCTCAATTATAAAGTTTTTCAAACAATTAGCAACAATGGTGACATTTTTTTTATTCTAAGGCCGATATTACATTATCACGTTTAAAGGATCCAAAACCAAATATTTTCTATTTAAATTACAACATATCAGAATAAGAAATCCCTTTTCATACAAAATTAACATGAAAATATTTGACGTCAAACTTTAAAACAAAACATTGATCAATGAAAACTGCAATAGATACGCAAAACGGAACACGGACGACCCGAGTCTATGTAATTTTGTGTATTCCAAAAGCAAAGTATTCATCTATGACAACAGGCTAGTATCATGCTTTTGGCTAAGAAAAATGAGATAGCATGATTTTTAAGCGTAAATACAGAACGTGACATCCGTGACGTACCGCGTGACGTGATTGATTTGATTCGCGAATCACGAAGCCGCAACGCGAGCGAGCGAGTTTCTTCATTCACTTCACTTCACTTCTCAACTTCTTGTCTTGCTGGGACGAGTTGAGTTAATAAAGTTCGCGGTCCAGCCGACGCCTCGTCACCGCGGATAAATAGTCAACATAAAGTCATATTCCGTCATTACCGAATATAGAGCCGCCAAGACAGCAACCCGCCTTAATTTTCACGTTTGTTTTAGTCAGGATTTGACACTCGTCTGTGATATAATAACTGTAGGTGAACAATCTTACCGGTGATGATTGAGACTGTATTATAGTCCCTCGTGTTGTGCTGTGCTCTCCATTCACGTGGTCCTCTTCGCAGACACCAAGCCCTAAAATGGGAAGTGCCAAAATGACGTACAACCTGGACGTTACACCGAATTATTCGTATATTTTCGACTTCGAAAGTGAATTTATTCACCAGAATTCTAGGAAATGGATGACTGAAAACTGGACTGTAGCTTTCTACTATGTCGGAGTCTACATGGCTTTCATCTTTGGAGGACAATACTACATGCAAAACCGTCCCAGGTAAGCTAATTTATGCTCATGTTTTCTTTCTGTTCTTTTCTTATTACAGAAACTGTTTCTACATTTGGATCTCTGTCCAAATTATGTATGGGTACCTCTCTAAAGATAGGTACATAGAAAAGCACCGGTTTGAATTCTTATGCTGAATGATTCTACAAACATCAAAGATGCTCATCACAATTTCATAGTGTGAGTCATAAAACTCGTAAATCATAACATTATTTACTCTATCTATATAAATACCTACAAAACTATGAAAAGACATGGTATAAAAATCTAGCCATTAACTTTCTCATAGGTAAACAGCCTAAGTAGCATAAACCAGGACTTCTCATCCAATAATACTGAGTATAAGGCCTTTAAAAGTCATGCATAAACACAAATTATGAAATTATAATTGTATCTACAGAGTTACTAAGTGAAAGTAATGGCAGGCAAAAAAAAAACTAGTTACCAGCCGAAGTCTTGATGGAGATGGACTTCTCACCCAATAAGACTGAGAAAAAGACCTTTAAAAGTCTTGCATAAACACAGTTACTTAAAGGAATGGCAGGCAAAAAAAAACTTGGTACTAGCTGAAGTCTTGTAGGAGATTGATAAGATGGCATAAACCAGAACTTCTCATCAAATAATAAAAGTCATGCATAAACACAATGGTAACATTATAATTGTAACTACAGTTAGTGAAAGGAATGGCAGGCAAAAAAACTCCGTACTAGCTGAAGTCTTGAAGGAGATTGATAAGATTGCATAAACTAGGACTTCTCATCAAATAATAAAAGTCATGCATAAACACAATGGTAACATTATAAGTATATATATATAATTTCACAGTTAGTGAAAGGAATGGCAGGCAAAAAAAAACTAACCAAAGTCTTGAAGGAGATTGATATTTTTGGACCAAGTTTATTGTTTGTTATCTCAAATTTGACTCATTAGTATTAGCAACGAGTTATCTTACACAATATTTATGACTATAATTAATTTAATTATGATGAACTATGCCTACCAAGTGCTAGAGGTTATCAATGAATAAACTGCACTCTTACTTATAACTGATGTCATAACATCACCTGATCTTGAATAAATAGATAGCATTCAGTTTGTTATTATTATGTATTATGTTATTATATTGTATCATTATGTATTATTTAATATCTTATTATTAGTACATTTTATAATTTCTTGATTTTAATAAAACCAACATACATGTATGTAAAAATCGAAAACACTTGAGAAGAGTTTGAATGGCTTGATGAATGCGGAAGAAGCGAAAAGATCTGTCAGGATTGTACCAAATCAAGACCTGCAGTATGTGCCATGCGCCTACTGTTATAGCCTATTTTTTTATTAGATAAAAGTATAAATCCCAATTTATAAAAAAAACTAATGAATAGTTATGACTCTTACGGTCAGCTGTAGAAAGGGTTTTTAAGTTTAATGAATCTTTAAAATGAATGCTGTCACTTTCTTTGTCAAGAACAAAGTAAAGGATGGCATCAACTTTAAAGGTTCACTAAACTTAAAAACCCTTTCTGCAACTGGTTTCTTGGACTGGTTTATTTAACTTGTGCAGTTATCAATTTTTGATTAACTGAAGAACAATAGATTTGGGAGGTCAAACGCAGCTTGCAAGATAGCTTCCCTAACCCAAATTTTAGAACTTAACCATAAACTGTAAGTAAAGCTAGACTCGAAAATGCCTTCCTATTTCCCTTCATAGTTAGGGAGCTGGTAAGCAAAATTTCTATATGAGTTGCTCATGTGGCAGACATTATTAGTAGCAATAATGAGCCCGTGTCCTACACAAAGATTTTATGACAATCAATTACGTTTAGAAAACTAAAAACAGGAGCAAAATTATTTTTTCTATACCTCGAAAATTATGAAGTTATTGGCAATCAAAGTGAGCTTAACGGCATGTATCGTGATTTCATCTGACACGATTTCATACTTAAAGTGATAAATACTTCGGTAATAATAGGATTTTTTTTTTTATTCAAAAGGTTTTGTGCTTTGCTATAATTAATACTATAAATAATATACCTACTGATATTTCACTAAAGGAAACGTGTCTATTGTACCGTAAGAAACTAGGACTGCATCTGCCACCAAATTGACAGCGCTTCGAATTTGTTAAAAAAAAAGGGGGTACTATCTGATTTGCTCCTGCCTCAGAGACTCATGTTCAGAATCCTTCTGAAAATGAGGAAAATCAAAGAAGTAGACATCCAGACCTCTGACCGTTTTAGAGTACCTACGTAATTAATTTTCAATATATTTTTATGATTTAATATAATATACATGAAGTGCACATTCGGCAGGTTGGCAGGCCTGAATTTAAAAAGACAATGTGAAAGACCATAGCAAAATGATCTGCCAGAATGTTGCCCCTGCATTGTCAATTGACAGCACTTTAAAAATATTAAACAAGAAAGCTGCGCCAAATGAAATAAATAAAGAAAGAAATAAGAAAGGTAATGGTTTTTTATTGACAAAACAAATAAATACAAAACACAAAAAAGAACCTCATGTCTGCCTCTTGAACTGATGTTTAGATTTCTTACGAAGAAATCGATGACGCAGACATTCAGGGCTCATCATATTCCAAAGGCAGATAATTGAATATTTTTGAAAAACTGGACGCTTGCCGCGCGTATCAAGTAAAAAACTTTACTCAGCAACTTTAAAAACTCAGAACTACTAATCGCTCGGCAAGCGAGAGGTTCCGGGTTCGATTCCCGGTTCAGAGCTCCTCACATCCAGATTTACTTTTATTTCTGCGTTTCTATATTGCAATGATATAATGTTAATTTAAAAACTCAGGTTGAGTAAATAAAAATCCCATCAAAAACATTTCATGTAAAGTAGGTTGCCAAGACACGTACTCATTTCTTTCACTGTTAAGTTGAGTTTCTCATGTAGAGAAAAGCCCCTAACTCTACAAGGCCTAACTCTACAAGCCCTAACTCTACAAACCCTATATCTTGGTCAAGAAGTATGGTTTGGCCGTTTCAACCTACTACTACGTACTACGTAACCTACTACCCTTGATAACGCAAAGCCCTGGATGTCTATTTCATTATTTTTTTCCGTTTTCGGGATGATTTTGACCATCAGCCCCAGAAGCAAATGATTTAGTACCTTTTTTACAACTTAGAAGCGCTGTAGCGCAAAAACGCAGTAACGTGGGACCTTAATTGATTGGACCAAATCGATTTTTATTGATGTGAACTTTAATCGTGATATGAGCCAATCAATCTTGTATGAGCAAATTAATCATGTACCAAAATGCTCCCCAGCTCCCTAACTATTTCTAGAGACATTAAACGTGTTTTCGTACGTGATTAGATTAATTTTATCTACTCGGGAAAGGTTTTGCACACGTTACAAGTTGAAAGCGATAGTTTGATAGTTTATGCCGCTCACTGGTGAACATCAGATCATGACTGACACAGAGGTTGTATAGGTAGTACATGCCTCCGATAGTCATTGACATCCAACCTTCTCGAGATAATACAAGGATCACCGTCACAGAACTGGTTGATTTTGCATTTGTATTGCCATTGTACTCGTTACGTTGTCGATTATCCAGTTTATGTAATAACTAGCTTTTGCTCGCGGCTTCGCCCGCGCTGTTCGCATTTTTCCGGGATAAAAAGTAGCCTATATCACTCTCCGGTCTATGAACTATCTCCATCCAAAAAATCACGTCGATCCGTTGCTGCGTGAAATAAAGACAAACCAACAAACACACTTTCGCATCCGCATAAAAGCGTCCGCTGTCCGTCCGCCTGTCTGTCACAGGGGTCTACAGCTTCAGCCGTAATATACTACATCAGTTAATTAAAATTTATGCAAAAAAAAAAACGCATAATTCCTCAAATGTTTCCACGCAAGTCGGCACTGTATGTCTTTAAACTTCTTTTACAATTATTGTTTTAGGATCTTTTATAAAAAATAGTATAAATGCGTTTAAAAGATAAACGCTTCGAAAAATAAGGGACACCCTATCATACACATATGTACATATTATTATTTATTGGTAGAATATACATACCTATATTGGTAGAATATATACATATATTGCTCGTATATTGGGTGAATAATTTGGAACATCGCGATTACTTCACGAGGAAAATGTCACGGAAATAAATCTCTATACGTAGTTATACTAATATATGAGTATGTAAAAATACTTTAGAAAACTATTATTTACGCACGCATGCATATATATCTAAAATCCTTGGACGAATAAATCAGCTAGAATATTTATCTTACACGGGGTCTTTTCATCTTGATAATGGCTATCGCGTTACTCTGCGTCTAGGGTTGCCAACTTTTTTAGAAGAAATAAAGTACATCTGATTTCAGGGAGGGTAAATAAAAAGTACGGTCCTTTAAAAAAAAGTGTCCTTTATTCAAGGGAGTTCAAAGATTTTTTTTTTAAATGTCAAAGCAGCGGACGGCAAGAAGTAGGAAGGTCAGGCTCCATACTAACATCTTCAAATCCTTTTGTGAAACTGTATTTTTTATGCTCTTTGCACAAACACAAACGCACAACGCGCACAAGTAATACATTTTCTCTCGGATTTCTTTACGGCTGTGTTTTCGCTTGCTGGTGTTGTAAAGATGGAAATAAAGTATTTTCACGTACTTTATTGATATTAAAAAGTATAAAGTACAAGGACCCAAAATAACGTAAGATACTTTATTTTAAAGTACGGTTGGCAACCCTATCTGCGTCTGTAAATCTTTATCTTTCACGGGGTGTTTCCTTCATGATCAACTTTGTGATCGTTGTCAAATCAAGGTCGTTGGGGGCTATCTGCCCCTTAGGAGCTTTTCGCTGGTGATTATTTCGTCCCATTGGTGATAGAGGCAGGGCCTTTTTATGGTACACTATAGTGGACGTCCCACCGCGTTGCAGATGTAGATCCCGTTTCTCTCGATCCTGGTCGCGTCTTCCCTTTCACGTGTCCAAGAGGAGGCAGTACTGTGTCGAAACCCGCAAGGGTTTGTTTAGTTAACTCCCTTCACAAACCCGTGTTCAATTCGAGGCACGCGTCCTCCTATCGTGCACGGGTTTGCAACGCAAACTGTTCTTACAAACCTGTGTTCAACTCGAGGCAATGCATATGAAGTTCGTGCGCAATCGCCCGGAAATCCTTAAGCGCAGAAGAGAGAGAACCTTCTAACCTAACGTTCCGGACGTTAGGTTAGAAGGTTAGGTAACTACGTTTTGCGACCGCCTTTTTTTAAGACCATACAGAAATCCTTCAGTTAAAATTTGAGATATTGTTTGAGATTTCTGGTCCATTAATAACTCATGAATATAAAAATGCCTCCAAATGAACACGGTTTTGTAACGTTCAATCTATGCGCATGCTAATTACAAAACCGTGCGCGATAAAAGGACGCGTGCTTCGAATTGTACACGAGTTTGTGACGAGAATTAGCTTAACAAACCCATGCGGGTTACGAGACAGTACTGCCTCCAATTGAACACGGGAAAGGAAAGACGCGTCCTGCCCCCCTATTCTGTATCTAAAGTTGCCAACTGCACAGGGTGCCTATCGTCAAAAACATAGATAAAAACTAAACTTACAAAATTGCTTTTAGTGGGTATTGAACTATTTACGAACTGTGTCGTCACTTCAAGTGCTAACATGCCCTTAGACAATCGGAATTGGATAGTATATCTATGTTTTTGATGATAGACACCCAGTCCAGAAGGCAACTAGATACATAATAGGCCCGCTGGACTCATTCGATTTCGTTCGTGGGAATTCCTAAAATCCTCTCTTAGCGGATGTCTTCGTCATACAAGAAACACGGTGTTTTTTTTAATCGATTGATAAAACTGAAGAAAAAAACAGCTCCTTTTCAATGAATAATTTAATTTTGAATTCAATGTTCGGTTTTGGGTCAACATTCTACAAAACATAATACAAGATCTGTGATTCATTCCGTTTTAAAGACCCGTGACATACAGACGGACAGACAGCAGAGTGACATTAATAGGGCTCTGACATTGATTTTGCCCTTTTTGTACGGAACCCTAAAAAGCGAAAGAAGTTTAGATTCAAGTTAGTCTCAATGTATGTATTCGAATACAAGTAGGTATTAATGAAACTCATCTCCGCGACTAGAAACTACACAGTCGTACTCGTCGAACTGCAAAGAAACCACTGGAACACTTTCTGTTTCCTACTGAGAGACCGACTTACTCACACACCGTTGCGAAAGTTACCAGCCAATGAAGACATTCCCTGAAATTGGGTAATCTGCCGGTATGCTAAATAGCTGGTTGGATCCGACGATTAGCGATCTGGGACGTATCGTGACAAAGTTTCCCAAACTTTCCGCTGTTTAGAAAATTGTAGCCTTACGCTAGGTTTTTTCTTTTTGTACGAATATCACATTTGAGAGGCGTCGTTACGCGTAAACCTTCATAAAAAAGCTGTCAACACATTGTGGGGTGTCCATGGAATGTTATTATAATATTTTAGGCTGAGTCCTTTAACATTATCTAGATCTTTGTTTAAGTAGATCTACAAATCGTGAAATTTGAGTAATATCTTAACAACAAACCACCAAAATACATAAGTTTAACGGTTTTTTCCAAAAGTGTAGCCCAGTGTGCTTTTATTTTTTAGATAAAATCCAAAAATTAATACAAGTAAAGTATCTAAAATGTAATTAATCTAGATTAATAATAACACATGAATTTCCAAGTGTTCAGATTTTCAAAACTTACGGTACCGGTTGACAATAACTGCGGCTTTAATATAAGGAACCCTAATACTAAAATGCTTGGTTCCACTCACTTAGTGTTGGTAATGACCATGTAAACCAGTATAAATATAACAAGTTTCTTCGGTGCCACGTAACTTGCAGTAGGTAATAATTTTCTTCTAGAAAATACGTGTGAACCTTTCGAGGTTCGAGTATCCAGTACACCTGATACAAATTCCACTACTTGCCAAATACCCTAATTTGAATATTTGTTGTTTCACTTTAGAGTATGTACAAATTGTACAATCAAATAATGCAATCTGACTAAATTTAAAAATACAGCTGAAACAAATAACGTTACAAATTTGTATTTTGTTTACAATTTGGGCAAGTGCGAGTCGGATTCGCACACAAAGGGTTCCGTACCACCACACAATACCCTGGTACGGAACCCTAAAAACTTTATGGTAGGTTAATAACAACAATATTGAGGCGACAAAATCAAGGCGCAAAAATGGTAGCGCCTGGCAAACAATTCCCGGCTCTCACTGGTTACGGAACCCCTTATATCTCAACCGTTATATTTTTCCTGTAATGTTTACATAATCACCGTTATTTTTTAAATAATTTTGCACGTTTTTTTGTATGGGGACCTCCCTTGGGATACAATTTTTTTAAATTATTTTTGCCGTTAAAGATGCCAAGTAACACTTCTGTGAAAATATCAACTGGCTACCTATAACGGGTGAAACTGTAGACCCCGTGACAGACGGACGGACAGCGGAAGCTTAGTAATAGGATCCTGTTTGGCACCCTTGGGTACGGAACCCTATAAATGCTACATTTTCGAAGTAACACGTATTCAGTGAAAATTTCAGCTGGCGACCTATTACAGCTGAAGCTGTAGACCCCTGTGACAGACGGACAGACAGACAGACAGTGGAGGATTTAGTAATAGGGTCCCGTTTGGCACCCTTCGGGTACGGAGCACTAAGAAAGAAAACAAAGGACGAAAGACGTCCTAGAAGGACGTATGCCGACCAATTTGGCGACATACTGAAAAAGAGCAAAGTAAAAATCACTCGGAATAGAAGAGCTTGTATGACTAGATTGATGTATGAAGAAGGAAGGCGTGTCAGGATCGTATCAGGTTTAAACCTGTAGTTTCTACCTACCCTTCTGGAAGGTAGCGTGAATATGTATGTATGTATCATTCTCAACCTTTCCAACGAAGATGTTTAATTTGCTTATATCCATATTCACCGTCGCTATGTTTATCGATCTCGTATTGTATCGAATCTATCTAAACCAGTGCCAGAAAGTGCAGTTGTGGGCAAACTTTTTCTGGAAAGGGCCAAAAATACATATTTTTTTCGTCACACACAATGCTAAAATTCAGTCCTGTTCTAACGCTTTTGCGTTTTAACTGTCTATCCTGCTCTCATCGATGCCGCGCACGCAAAACTTCAGTTATTTTGAAATCGCGGCCACATTAGGACATTAACTATAATTTCTTTATGCAGCAAAGATGTTTTTTTTCTAGTAAGTATCTGCGTGTCTTGGTTTCGTTTCAATCGGGTTTGAAATATGGAAACTGAAACGCTTTTTTCGTGAAATTCATGCTTTTTTAAAAATTATATATAATTAAAAGAAGGTTGAAAGTATGTTTTTTTATAAAGTGTTATTAATAATGGTCTTGAGTGAAAGACCACGCATTTTTTTTTTAATTTTTACCGTCTACGTTGACGGAACTGAATCCAATACAAAACTGATGTTTAGCATAGTGGAGCCTCTTAAAAGGGCCCTATCATTTTCGTGAGTAGTTAAAAAAAACAACTTATTTTCACAATTGAAAACGTTTGCTGGCACATACGGTGAAACTAACTTTGCTTAATTTTCTGGTCATCTGAAATAATGTTTGCGTACTCAACTCAGTAATACTTTATAGAAACTCAATTTAGAAGTGTTCAAGAAAATCTGCTTTTACCGATTCAGAGGTACTAGCATGAACTTGGTATCGACTCGACATCGATTTGATAAATAAAAATGTAACTCTCATTGCATTTCAATAGGGTTATCGTTTAGAATTTATTGATTCTATCTGTCAAATTGATCTAATTAACGCGTACGTGCTCGCATAGCAGGGGCGTTTTGTTTTCGTTTATTATGATTTTGCGTAAGGATGGCGGGCCGGGTTAAAACGTTTTGGGGATCGTTGTTGGCCGCGGGCCGTACTTTGGCCACGACTGACCTAAACAAAAGGAGTACGGAAATCGCTTTCAGATTTAATCTGAGATCACGATACAGTCGCACTGGGCACGTGTGAGATCATATCGCACATGAGAACGATATTGCCTTCAAGGAACATTTTCTAAAATTAGTATGGGTCTTGAACGAAACTAGTAAATTCTTTATCTGGTCGGATTTTTGGTCGCTGAAAGCCCGTCAACTGGTGATAGTACTTGTCTATACGAACAGCTTTTACTATCGAGCCAGCACTGAAATCGCGAAAATAAAATCTGCTGTTTCAAACATTTTGGTCAAATAGTACATTTTGTACATACTAGCGGTTCGTCCCGGCTCGGGTGGACATTTATTTCTTAAACATTTTGGGATAAACGTAGAGTAAATGTATCTTTATGCAGGACATAGGTAGTTGACATAACTACAATATTTATATATATGATATCGCGTGATATGTTCTTTAATATTGTACCACATTTTTTTGTTCTATCATCAATTTTTACACCTTGCGTTATATTGTTGAAGTTTTAATAGGGATCCCTAAATATATGAAAAGTACAGGGAAAGAACAAGGAATTTCACATCGTAAGGAAGGGCTAAAATAAATGAGTAAAAAATAAAAAAATATATATTTTTTTTTCGTTTTTAAAAGGCAAAGTAACACCTTAAACCAGAGTTTAGCGAAAATGACCATACAATCTTATTTTTACCAAGTGAAAAAAAAAACATATTTAAATTATCCCCACATTAGCCCGAAAATAAAAATAGTGGTTTTTGAGTTTATTCGTTACAAACATACAAAAATACAAATATTTCCTCTTTATAATATTAGTGTAAATGTACGTCTTTTCTATAGACCACCAATTTTTTCGTATAGACGAGAATTTTCACCAGTTTTCAGCTACAAAACACACCGTGTACTAATTTTGTGCTATTTTAGTAAGTAAATTGTAGTCACGAGAGATTATGTCAGACTATTGCGATGTGACACGCCATATTAATATTGTGCGTACCATCCGTTTATTATATCATTAATTATTGCTGGAAACGCGCATCGTAGACGAGGAAAATAGATCGTTATAAAATTTAAACTTACCTTGTTCAGGAGGGGAATGGAGCAGCGTTGAGCTTGCGGCCTTGTGATCAGTTACGATCCGCGGTTAAGGCGATATGTAAAAGTTTTAGCGTCCCTGTTACTCCATATGCGAAAAAAACCTCAGTGCGAGAGAGACGGATTCGTGGAAAAGTAGCAAAAAGTCGGTTTTTTATTAATATAAAATGTACTTAAGTTGCTATCAAAATTTCGTTTAACCAGGTCTTAGATACTGTTAAAACCCATGTAATAAAACATAATTGCAGTTAATGTCTTTCTAAATTGTCAAACCAGGAGAATTGGTGTCGAAAAAGACAATAAATGTCAATAAATATTTCTATCGAACCGAATTTTTCCAATCACGTTTCTGTTTTAACAGATCCCTAGAAAAAGATTACAAAAATAATATACTATTTTATCAAAATAATATATTATTTACCGAAATAGATATGCAAGTTCTTAAAGTGTCGATTTTTTTTCCATAGTGCCTTAAGCAACGCTTGGTATGGTCAGACTTTAGATGGGTCACCAATAGTAGCATTTACATCTGGGTCCCTCCGTGCCTCGGAAAGCATGTTAAGCTGTTGGTCGTGGCTGATATCGAAAGAGGCCTGAATGGTCCTGGCTGATATCGAAAGAGGCCTGAATGGTCCTGGCTGATATCGAAAGAGTCCTGAATGTTCTTGGCTGATATCGAAAGAGGTCTGAATGGCGGCCTGAACAACTCTGACACCAGCGGGCCTATTATGTATCTCTAGTTGCCTTCTGGACTGGGTGTCTATCATCAAAAACATAGATATACTATCGAATTCCTATGTCCTAAGGATATGTTCGCACTTGAAGTGACGACACAGATTGTTAATAGTTCAATACCCAAAAGGCAATCTTGAAATTTCAGTTTTTATTTTTATCATTTTGATGATAGGCACCTCGTTCAGTTGGCAACTAAAGATACAGAATAGGGGGGCAGGTTGCCTATTAATAACACGACAGACAAAAAAAAACCTTGTTACAGAAAGACTACAAAGTTAAAAACTACAATGAAGTTTTTTAGAAAATAAACATTTATTAGGAGGCGTTCAAATACCAGCGCGGCCCACTTTTCGCCCTCACTGCCGAATTATCATTGCAGTGCCAAAAGTGGGCCTGCGGATCTTTTTTCAATATTAAAACTTATTCTATTTTATTATAACACTTGTTTTGGGTCGATTCTTCGGGTTTGTAACAAAATATTAAGAAATAATTAGAACGACCAAAATAAAACTTTTAGCTAAGACAACTTTTGAGCAATAGTTTGCTATATGTATGCAAAAACGTGTTTTTAATGATATAATTTAAATAAATATATTTTTAATAATTACCTTTAGATGGCTTTTTATTAAGCTTTATATTATATTATAATAAATTTAACAATAATACGATATATTTCGACACCTTCGAGTCGTCGTCAGTCGAATGGTATAAATTAATGACAAATAAAGAATATAATTTTTTTAAGCAATAGCTATGTAACAATTTGCTTTTCTATAGTCGTGATACCGGCCGTAAATTCCTAAAATAATCTAATATCACGCTTATGGAAAATCCAATTATGCGTTGTAGCTAAAAGCTGTATTTTGGCCGTTATAGTTATTTCTTAAGAGGAGGCCTTCCTTTTTCAACAGTTTTTGAACGATTATACTGAATCTACCACAGACCTAATCAATATGGAACTTATATATATACAAGGTGACTTTTTGATCATCGTCCAAATTCACACTGGTGGCTTGGTAAGTGATCAATGAAATTCGTAAAATGAAATTTTGACTCCCCATGGTGATTCACTTGGGACTGGAACTGAATTTATATGGGAAGCCGAAATTCCATTATACGAATTTCACAAAAATTGTTACTGATCCAAGATACTGATCACTTATCAAGCCTCCAGTATGAATTTGGACGATGATCAAAAAGTCACCTTGTATATATATTTTTTCAAACCTTTATCTTTACTTTGTAAGTAGCGTTACCTAATTGGAAAACTTTCGCTCGATAGACTTTATTTTTGAAAAGTCTCTTTTTGAGTGTTTTTTTGGTTTTGTGTTTAATGCATTTGATTTTTATTTGTCATATTTTACTATCAATACGAAAATCTTATTTATTAACCGTTGTAAGTTCAAAAATGACTTAAATGCAATATTGTAATTTTAGTCGATTTTAATCTTTACTCGTTCTAAATCGTTTCGCGCGCATTTTGGCGCACGCGATTTTCGACTTTATGAAAGTTCGTCTACGGGTTATAGTTGCAAAGCCGCTGTGCGCCTCATGAAGGCCTCGTCTTAATATTTCGTTACAAATCCGGAAAATCGACCCTTCATTATTTGGCTGTTCTAAATGACAATATAACGATATTGATGTTTGCTGACGATTGTCAATTAGCAATTTACCCACTTGATTTATGAAAGCATTAATCAATCATCATTATCACTCGATTGATAGTTAAACTGGTATTTGGTTATTCCATTGTCGTCGTCCTTGTGGCGCTGCTTAGTTAAGAGGCTATGCTAATTTTATTTTTGTCACTGTCACTCCAAGCGAAAAATCGCGCAGTGCGAGAGGGGCGGATTCAGGGCGAAAGGGAAAAAAGTTGGTTTTATATTTATATTAAAATAACTAAAACAGCTAGCAAAATTTCAAATATCGAATCTCTAGATATTGTTGAAACACACCTAATAAAATATGCTTGAGTTCTGTATATGGTTTCTATTCGTCAAACGAGGAGAAAAGGTGTGTTTGAAGACCTCATTTCAACAATTATTTCTATCGAGGAAAATTTATCCAAACATGTTTTCCAATTTCAAAACCCTAGATTATATAGTCAAAATGCATACACCACTAATTTATTAAAATTTTCCGTGTATTTCGTGAAATAGACAGAAAAGAAACACCCATATTTTTTTCGCATATCGCCATAAGAATAAGACACATTTATTTTCAGAAAAACATGAAACGAAAAGACACAGGTACATATAGGTATTCACAAACAACACTTATTTGGGACAAAAATACATAAAATTAACATAAAACAACGTAAAATAAAATTTTACAATTTAAAATTTTTAAAAATTCGGTCACATGTGACTGATGCCGGGCCCGAATGGCCCGAAATATATCTCACAAAATTTTTATTTTACGTTGTTTTATGTTATTCTTATCATTTATAAAGACAAAAAAGTCAGTATTGAATATTTATTTACATTAAATTAACACGAATATATACAAAACAACATATTTGACACAGGGAGAGAGCTCAGCTAAGGTACTGGTTACCCTGTAGGAGGTCCCCAGCGCTAGTTTTCAGCACCCCCCGGCTCTTTTGGTGTAGAGCAGAGCATAATTATGCGAAAAAACAGGTTTTTACACAAAACAAATATATAAGACTAAAAACTGTGTGCAAGATGATACTAAAATACTTTTAAAATAAAATTCTTTTCAATGCAAGTGCTCGTAAAGGCCCACTTTTTATGCATCAAAACCGAACAGAAAGTCGATTATTTTGCTCTAGGGCTCAAGTATTATTATTTTTTTAATTTATTTACGAGATGTTGGCTAACCTGCAACCTTTCCTGTCTACCATAAATGTTATACTTTTTTTTTCCACTGTTTAACGGCTCTGGATATAATCCTTTTGAGCCAATCATAATTTAAAATTCACAAGATTATATTTGTTTTATTTCCTCACACTATGCATTGAAAAACGTAGTATGATACACGGCCGTAAGAGCCGCTACGCGCTACGCTCGTGTTTCAAATCGTCCTCGTAATTTATTCCTTTTCGCCTTTGTAGCATAAACTACAATTAAGTATACCAATCATCAAGAGCAGTTTCGCAGCCTGACTGTTAAAAACCCGCCTTTTTCTAAATAATCGAAACAGAACACTTAAATTCAAAATTCACTTAATAACAGACCCCTATGAATGTCACTCCGCTGTCCGTTTGTCTGTCTTGTCCGTATGTCACGGGTCTCTAGCTCTTAGACGGAAAGAGATAGAGACCTGAAATTTTGATATGTTGTGTAAAATTTTAACCCAAAGCCGAATATTAAATTTAAAATAAAATAAAATAACAGTTCAGGGGGGCAAAGGCCAAAGGAGGAAGGGTAATGCTTATTTCACCTTTCTGTAAGCTTTTGTTCCACTCAGAGCCCCAACTGCTAGTCTATTTGGACACATGGGGTATGGCAGGTCCAGTATAAAACTAGGCTTAATTTCCAAGTAAGAAGTAATTCGGGGGAGAGTAAGAGGACAGCTCACAGGCAAAAAACCAGGAGGCCCACCATGCCTGGGACCGATGGATGGCGGTATATCCATCCTTAATAGCCGTCACTGGTGGGAGGGTTCCGGCACCGCGCTCACCAACCCGCCTGCCCAGAGTGTGTGAGTATGGGCAATTCTTCCAGGATGACCGTCGGGAGTGGCAAAGTCCTGGAAAGGCTTATGTCCAGCAGTGGACGAACTAGGCTGATGAATGAATGAATGAGGCGTAATTTTGTATATCATTTTTAGGGCTCTGTCGAAATTAGAAAACCCGTAGTGGAGCTTTCTGTGCCGATTGAACTAAAATTTGGTGAGCGAAAGTATGAAGAAAGCGAAGGTGATGAATCCGAGATCCCGGTTAAAATACGAGGTCACATATATTTTAGTAAATTGTGTATGGTGGTAATAAAGGGTATCTCAAAAAGGCTAAATGTAGGTATTTCAATACTTATATTGTATACGACTATTTATGTGTGGAAACTTTGCTGGTTTGTGTAATTTAGTTGTGTATTGTTTTATGTAATGTTAAACTGTTTGTTTCCCAAATATAAATATAAATGTGAGTGGTTGACCAAAAAGGGACCTTAAGGGAAAATAATTGATTTCGAGTAAATCGCGTTTGAAGTTTGAAGTAGAAACAAGTTTTTGTAGCTGTGTGTAGTAAGGTGTAATTTCTACAAAACTTTCTCGGCTCACAAAAAAAAACTACGGCACCTAAAATAATGCTGGTTAGACCAAAACAAAGCTAAAAGACCATAGATTCAAACATTTCAAAAAAAAAAAAACCTTTCCAATTCCTCCAGGTCTCTTTTTGGTCAACCACTCACAAATAAATAAATATTTGTAGCTACTAGTACGAGTATCATGATTATATTAAAGAGCTAATTTAAAAATATACTGGTGGACATAAAAATCGACTGAAGCATTGTTGTTCTACATTTAAGGAAATAACCCAATCATACAAACACAAACATATGAAATATATAACATATCATTTTAAAGGTATAGGCCTCCACCTTTGATTAAATGCATTTTTGTCTTTAAGTGTTTGCTGTACAGGCTGTAATTTTTTTTAAGTGATGTATTAATAAATATTGAAATAATCAAATAGCGAAAAATTATAAAAAAAACCTTTTTTTTTCAAAATCATTAATTTATTCATTAATTAAGTTTAACATTAGTACTTCGTGTTCCCCCCTCTAGCCCTTATAGCTGCTTGCAGCCGGTTCTTCATTGACCTATTAAGTTTTTAATTAATTAAATGAATTTCACGTCCTGTATAGCGATAGGGATAGGCTGTATGGAGTTCACCGATGTTGGTCACAAGACGGCCACATTTATCTCAAGCTACAGGATGGTGTGAAGCAACGATTGAGGTCCATTAACCAGCTGCTGGATATCTCTGCGAAGTATCCTCCTGCTGCTGAGTCCACATCCGGGACTGGAAAGCTCAATACCAGGACCAGGAGGGATAGATCAGCGAGTACAAAAAACAAAATATGATTTCTTCTCAGCTTAGTGATATTTTCGTGTGCACAGCTGGCACTGGTAATTAAATGTTTCTTTTCAATGATAATGTGATAGTTACTGATTTTCAGACTTTCAGCTCTAACAAAATTTCAGAAGATATTCGTAATTTACCTTCGTTTTGTAAAATTTTATTTATTTATTGACTACATGACAGACGACAGTGACGTCGCATCATTTCGTGTTTCACGGAGATTTAATTTTTCATTTTAATTTATAGTACCTATCATATTCTGTAACTTTGAACAAAACATTCATTCTGTTGTCATGCAACTTTAAACATAAATCGTTAACTTATATTATGCTTAATGTTACCTGTCTTCTGCAACTAACCATAACTTTTGTTGTTTCAAAATGATTATTTGGTTAATGTAAGTACTTACTTTTGTTTATTTTTTATTTTTTTTTTCTCTTTGTGCATTTTCTTATCTCAGTAAATTGGCGGTGATGTGGAAATTGTTGTACGTAGCCTTAAGCTCATATTATTTTAAATATACTTAAGTATCTATTTATTTTATTTATATTATTATATTTATAATGGATCTTTCACATAATCCTGAACTGTTTCAATCTTTTGATTCTGATGACTCATATGTCGACGCTTTGGATGATTCTGCATTATCTACTGTTCCTCTTAGTGATCTGCTTCACAACTCTTTCTCCCCATTTAAAAAGAATTTGAACATCTGCCACGTCAATGCTCAAAGCATCTCTGCACATCATTCCGAATTTCTTGCTACTTTCTCTAGCAATCACGACCTCATCCATGCTTGTTTAGTTTCGGAATCCTTCTTAAAGCCCACTATCCCCTCAACTTCTGTCGCGATCCCTGGCTATGTTCTTGTCAGAAATGACCGAACTGGAGCGGGCTGCGGTGGAGTCGCCATATTCTTGCGCTCTGATATTAAGTACAGAGTCATCTCTCAGTCTCCTTCACAGTATACTCAATCCATGGAACATTTGTTCGTTGAACTTGACTTTGGTACTGTTAAATTCTTGCTCTGTGTTGTATATCCCCCTCCCAAAGTTGACTATTTTGACAGCCTTGAAGATCTCTTTGTTACTCACTTGCCTAATTATGAGCATGCTCTAATTATGGGTGATTTCAATACCAACTTACTTCCTTCATCTGATTCACAGATTTTTCACCGCTCACAAAAACTTCAGGCCCTGACCTCTTCTGTTAATGTTTCCATTCTAGAACTTGATGCCACTCATCACACTGGTGATTCACATACACTTCTGGATCTTATTATGACCCCCTGCCCTGATCGTATCGCTTCACATGGCCAGTTTACAGCAGCTGGTTACTCTCACCATGATCTCATCTATGCTTCCTATAAGCTAAAAATCCCTAAAGTCAAGCCTAAAGTAATTCTTCAGCGTAATTTTGCAGATATGGACAGGAACAAACTTTTGGCTGATGCAAACAAGGTAGATTGGTCTCAGTTAGACAGTTTAAACAACATTGATGACAAGGTCAACACACTTAATAAATTGATCACAGACCTCTACGATATTCATGCTCCAGTTCGTCCAGTACGAATGAAACACGCTCCAACCCCTTGGCTCACCGACAATATTCGCAAACTGATGTCCTCTAGAGATAGACTTAAATACAAACACAAAAAAGATCCGACTGAGGAGAACTGGATCAAGTTTAAAGCCGCAAGAAATCGTTGCAACCAGGTGATAAGGAACGCTAAACGGCGCCACATTCACACCAATGTAGAAAAATGTTCCCCTCAAAATCTCTGGCGATTTTTGCGGACCTTAGGATTCGGTAAAAATAAGGAGGAGCCCATTTCTTCTATTGACATTGATGGTCTAAATCGACACTTCTCATCCCCCCCTAACAGTATTGACTCACTCTTGAAACACTCAACGATAAGGCGTCTTCTTGCTTCGCCCCCTTTAAATGACAACAGTTTCTCCTTCGAGCCAGTTTCGGATTTCAGTATCGAAAAAATTATCTTGTCGATTCCTAGTAAAGCAGTGGGTCATGATGGCTTGGGCCGTGACCTTCTTTTGCCTATCCTCAAAACCATTCTTCCTTCTCTGACACACATAATTAACTTTTCGCTTTCTTCAAGCAGTTTTCCTTCCCTATGGAAAATGGCATATATGGTCCCAATTCCAAAGACTACGAATCCCACCACATTCAAGGATTATCGACCTATATCTATCTTACCCTTTCTTTCTAAAGTGCTTGAACGAGTGGTCAATCGCCAACTTTTAAACTTTCTCCACAAGAATAACCTCCTTAACCCCTTTCAATCGGGATTTCGTCCATCCCATAGTACCTGCTCTGCTCTTATTAAAGTTACCGATGATATCCGCCAAGCTATGGACGATAGGCAACTTACGCTCCTTACCTTACTTGATTTCAGCAGTGCCTTTAACTGCGTTGACTACGACATCCTCTTGGCTATTCTCCGTTCTCTTAACATTTCTGACTCTGCTGCGTCATGGTTTGATTCCTATCTAAATGGGCGCCATCAGCGCATTCGTGTCAACGATAAATTCTCCAATTGGTGTGATGTGACAGCTGGAGTTCCACAAGGAGGGGTTCTATCTCCTTTGCTATTCTCTGTTTTCATTAATACTCTTGTCTCTGTTGTGAACTTCAGCTCTTATCACCTGTATGCCGACGACTTGCAGCTGTATTTATCTTGCAAGCAGGACTCATTGTCTCATGCTGTTCAGAAGTTAAATTGTGATCTTGATTCTATCAGTCTTTGGACCGAGCAGTATGGACTTTTAGTCAATCCTGCTAAGACGCAAGTAATAATTTTAGGAAGTAAGGCTCTGGTGGACAAAACTGACTTACATACCTTACCCCAAGCTTGTTTCAATAATACCACTACCATACTGTACTGAGGTAAAAAGTCTGGGTTTGCACATCAGAAATAACATGTCATGGGATTTACATGTGTCTGAAAGCAGCAAGAAAATATTTGCGTCTATGCATGCCCTTAAACGCATGCAAAAGTTTCTACCATACTCTGCCAAAGTTACTCTTGTTAATTCGTTATTGCTCCCCATCTTAGATTACGCGGATGTATGCTATCCCGACCTCACTGAGGAACTTCTTAATAAGCTTGACCGACTTCTCAACTTATGCATCCGTTATATATTCGGACTGCGTAAGTATGATCACATTTCTAAATTCCGCACTGAACTCAATTGGCTTAATATCAGGTTCCGCAGAGATTCCCATATTTTGACCTTTCTTTATGGTATTCTCCATAACCCAAGTTCCCCGTCATATCTTAAGGAACGTTTTGTGCCTCTTTCGTCCCTCGATCGCATTGAACGACCCAGCAAAACTTGGCTTCTCCGTACACCTGAGCATAGTTCATGCATGTATACAAATTCTTTTACTGTGAGTGCAATACGCTTGTGGAACAGTTTGCCGCTACACATTCGTGAGGCTCCGTCTGTATCAGTCTTCAAGAATAAGATAAAACAACACTTTCTTGATTTACAGAATGATCCACAATAATTAAATATTTTATCTGTTTTAAGTTTTTAGACAAATTCTCTTCAGTATATATCCATTATACTTATTTATTTATGTAGTGGTATATGTAGTTTATCATTTAATATTGTTATCTCCTATTAATTACTGTATATGTTTATTAGCATGTAGTATAATATAATTTACTAAGTGTTTGAGTAACATATATATTTAAATCGGTACCCTATAATATTTTGACATCATGGCACTACCCGCAACAACTTCCCAATTACCAAAGGTTAGCTGGTAGAGAATACTAAATAGTATTAAGCTCGCCTATGTACGAAATTTTTATCTTGTGCAATAAAGAATTTTATTATTATTATTATTATTATAGCGAATACTTTTAAACCAAAATGCATTTATTCAAAGGTGGAGGCCTATACCTTTAAAATGATATATATTTCATATGTTTATGTTTGTATGATTGGGTTATTTCCTTGAATGTAGGACAATAATGCTTGGGTCGATTTTTATGTCCACCAGTGTACATTGCGATTCTATAGTCGCTTTTTTAAATTCAATAACTTTTTTCTATATGTATAAGGTTAAAATAAACTGTTGCCTGTTGTGTTTGTACAGTTGATTGAAATAGAGATCGTTGATAGACCATGTAAATTGTTAACCAATGGTGAGTATAATTTTGATAATTTACAGCCGTTTATACAGCTGTGCAAATTGGGAATGTTTGGCACAGTAGTTGAAAGTGGCAGCATTTAAGATTTCGACGAGAAATGGAAATCATATAGGGCTCGCCACCCATCGCGCTGGCATGTTATAGTCGTTGGTAAAAGGTGGGTTTACGTGTACTGTGACTTATATGTCGCATACTCGGAAACACCTCTGTCAACCCCACGGAGATTCATGTCGTGACGATGTATTTATTTATGGGTAGCATTTAATCACACACACACTTTAACATTGAATGACAGAGTAAAAAATATTGACATACGGGATCGTTGCGGCCTGAAAGAAGATTTAGTAACTAGAATAGAAAAAGGAATGCTTCGGTGGTTTGGACATGTAGAGAGGATGAATGAAAGTAGAGTGTCGAAAGAAATTTATGGTGCGCAAGTCCAAGGTACAGCTTGACCAGGCCGCCCTAGAAGAACGTATGCTGACCAAATTGGCGATATACTGAAGAGGCAATGTCAAAAGTACCCGGAATAGAAGAGCTTGTATGACTAGCTTGATGGATGTGGAAGAGGTGTGTCTGGATCGTAGCAGATGGAAATCTGTAGTCTCTGCCTACCCCTCTGGGATACAGGCGTGAGTATATGTATATATATGTAATAAAATATTAAAAATGCCTCCTAACTATAGTGTCCTATCAAAAATACTAACTGCACATAAAATTTGCTTCGGCGTGTTTTGGGAGCACATTTGTAGGATTCCTGAGTTGTCATAGAACATAACCAAGAAGGTTGTGTGTATGGCAGACGCTCCATACCCAACCTTGTATATAGCCTAACCTACCGGGTTTCTTCTCGCTGAAGGGTTTCTGAGACATTTAGTGTGCAGTAAGTATTTTTGGTGTGCAATAAAATATTCCTTTGTATTTATTTATATTTTTATCTCCAGGTTCGAATTGCGACGGACACTGATGGTCTGGAACAGCTGCTTGGCCGCCTTCAGCATCATGGGCGCTTGCCGGACCTTGCCTGAGTTGGTGCATGTGCTCAGCAACTACGGAATCTACCACTCCGTCTGCGTGCCAAGGTATGTGAACTTTAGCACTCGGTGATAGCGCTTGTTTACACGCGCTAAAAACTGATTACTTTTTCACATTGAGACAAAATACTTAGAAGATTTATTGAACCCAAGAAAATGATTCTCTCCCAATAATGTCGTTTGGCCGTATGAGGGCGGGCAGGGCGCAACGCGCGGTGACGCGGTGGCGGGTGCGCGGCACGGCGCCTGTCGGTGGCATTTCATCGCACCGCTCGGCACGCCCCCGCCATCAGCAATAACAGTTCAACGAGTTCAATATAAAATCTATGCATTTGAAAAGCCGAAACCTAGAGATAGTACTCATAAAAACTTTTACTATTAAACAAATCTGAAAACGCAAAAAAAATATCTGCTGTTCCGTAGAACAGGTCCATACCACTTGACCAAAATGTACCTGTACAAAACTGCCACAACGCGGGCGAAGCCGCGGGCAACAGTTAGTCGCAAATATTTAGCTAAAACTGGCAAGTAATAATTTTTCGCTGAAACAATATATATGTCAAAAGAATACTCGATTATCCGAGGCTACTTATCTCGAGAAAAGCCTTCAAAGTTACTTTCGCGATTGTTTTACTAATCTCTCGAGATTCTTACTTCAAAAGAACCTTTCACGACGCCAATATTACATAATTAATTTCCGAAAGCAATAAAAGTTCGACAACAATCTGTGTTATTTATTAAGTTACAAAAGTTTGCTAGTTCAACAAGTTTCCCAACATGTCATGTCAAGTAGTATCGGGAAAAATATGATAATCTACTTTTACCTCTATAACAAGTGTGAAAAGAAGGTAAACAGAACTTTTCTGGGTAGCGATTCTCAACTCTTTTACAAAAACCAATGCTACTCAAAATGCAAGAGAAAGTTTCGTATTTATCATTTGATATTATTTTATACAACAAAATGAGTATTAAATTGAAGGTATGTATTGAAGTAAAGTAATCTTGGTTTTTATGGATCGCCGTAAAACCGTTTGGAATTATCAGATACATAAGTCAATAAAAATAGAAATGTTTTAACTTCAAGATCGATTTTACGGGCTGAAATGAAATTATTGCCCCTTGACTTCACCTTGACCCTACTTTTATGCAGATTTTTTTTTCGAACCATTGGAGTGCATGAAAAGAGTGGCATAAAACAACCAGTGTATCTGGCCTTATCCTAGACAATTAGACCAACAACGAACAAACAAATCCTTTCACGTCAACTGGTGGCTTCGGCCACAAAATAATATAAATAAATACAAAATAATAAATTCGACGACGGAGTGAAAACAGACGCACACATGCATAGACGCGTACGTATGATGATGTCGGCAGAATTTCGTTTTGGCATTCGACTGACTTCATCCGAGATCGCCGTACGTACGCGTCTATGTGTGCGTGCGCCTGTTTTCGCTAGTTATGCGGAGTAAACCTTCTGTAAATGGTTATTTTGTGCTTCGGCCGTGACTTGGACAAAACGTTGTGTAATGTGTGTAATACGTCCGTTACCGACTTCCGTAGATTTTGCTTAGTCGCTTGGCCTGTCAAGCGCCCTTTCATCCTAGGTCTGTTTTTCGTCAGACGTGGTCAGTGTAAGCCCATTTTTAACCGACTTCAAAAATTGAAGAGATTCTCAATTCGAGGTTTCTTTTTTTTGGCGTTGTTACTCCGTAACTCCTAATCTCTGAACCAATTTGAATGATTCTTTTTTTGTTTGGAAAAGTGTGCTTCCAGGTAGGTCCCGTTTTAGGTTTGGTCATGAATCATGATCTGCTGAAGGTCTGAAAATGACAGCATTGGTACCGATGTTATCTAGAAGTCGGCGAATTCCTTACGATGTAGCAACATAAAAACCAATATAAGAGCGCCGTCTTCCTGATAACATATGATTCAGGAAGAAAGAAGTCGTCAAATCGGCCATTACACAATTATTTTTAACTTTTTAGTGAATGCTGTTACAATTGAAGTCGGTTACTGGTTTTTGTTAAAAGTTTATGTATAAAAAAATAAGCCAACATTTATTTAATTTATTATACTGGTACAGAGAATCACAAGCGATCCGATTACGATCATCCGATTCGAATAGTAAGATTGTATAACGTCCCAAGCGAAACGAATCCGAATAACAGTTGCCAAATTATACGTTTTGCACGGTGGAAAGATATCTGAACGGCCATTCTGACACGTGCGCAAAAATTGCTAAGGCAGATTTCGGATGATTTTAAAAGGGATTTTCTACGGATATGTATTGTTTTTTTTTTATTGAAAACCTATTGGATGCGTTCCTTATATTCCATAGTTTTATTTGATTAGTTATATATAGATAAATATACACACAAAATATAATGATAAGTTAGTAAAATATATTTCGACCACTAGTTGTGGTCGGCATCAGTTACAATTGATATTAGTAATGTTGGAGACAATCTTCAAGCCGGTGCGTGACGGGTACCGGCCGCCGTGCGGTTTTAGACTAATTTATAAGTGCGCGCGTTTGATTTATATACATTAATTCATTCAATAATTCAATCAATCATTCTATCTGTCTTCATTCATTCAATCAGCCTTCATTCATTCAATCGTTCATTTTTATGTTTAGTCATTCTCTTCTCTTCTCTCTGCGATCTTGTACATACACGCACGCGACACTATTATCCTTAAAATACAGCACCTAAAATTACACTCCGTTTATTTTACTCGAGCTATCCCGTCAGAAGTCCCGTCCAGAAGATCTAGGAACAGCGGGCACTGACACCCCAACAGTATTTACAATAATATAGCTATAAAAAGTAAACATTAATAATTATAAATTATAGATAAGTATGATATATTCAATTTTAATCAATTCAATTCAACTTACCTATAATTTATAATTATAAATTTTTACTTTTTATAGCTATATTATTGTAAATACAAATATCGATTATAACTGATGCCGACCACAACTAGTGGTCGAAATATATTTTACTAACTTATCATTATATTTTGTGTTTTCGTATATACCTATGTATAATTAATCAAATAAAAGACAAGAAGTCAATTATCATTTTATACAGTTTTATTTAATGAAATTTAGTTAGGTACTCCACTTTACATCGCATGACTTTTATTATACTTTTAACAAGAGTCGAACGACTGATTTTGCGACTCAAAAATGATACTAGAATAGCCGTTCTGGGTTCTAAAATTTTATCACTCTAGATATTGTGTATCCAATTCCGATTTCCGATACCAAATTTGAAAGCTGATGCAATGCATGATACATTCTAGAAACCTTAACTACCTGACGGAACTGTGTTGTTGTGAATTATATGTGTAATATAATAATTTAAAACTGTTAATATTAATTTGTATGCATAAATGCTTCATTATATTGCATGTGTTTAATATTTGTGTGCTATACTTTAAGGTTAAACGTCAGTCTTTCGTAACTTTGTTTTTCTTGTTTAGAATTATCAAATTGAAAAACATTTTGGTATGTGGCAATTGACGCCAATAGTTCAGTATTAGTGAGGTTTATAAAGCAAAGTTAAAACAGCGTTTTAAGTTGGTTTTGAAAAGATCATGACTAATCGCGTATGCAATTTCAAACTCTTGCTTTATAAACCTCACTAATACTGAACTATTGGCGTTAATTGCTGCAGACCAAAATGGTTTTATTTCTGTTATTTCTTAACAATAAAAACAAAGTTAACTTATGCACTTCGCGCTAAGCGACTGATGTTTAACCTTAAGAGGATGGCATACCCTAGCAACTTATTTTATTACCCGTCCAGCAAAATAAGTCTAATGGCAAAGACCTTATTTGCTTTTCATAGAGGTGATTATATGTTGGCTCTTTGGCCTCTTTTTCTTGGACGCGTAATAGGTCTGTCTGTCCGTCTGTCTGTCTGTCACCAGGCAGTATCTCATGAACCGTGATAGTTATACGGTTGAAATTTTCACAGATGGTGTATTTCTGTTGCCGCTATAACAACAAATACTAAAAAACAGAATAAAATAAATATTTAAGGGGGCTTCCATACAACAGACATGTTTTTTTTTGCCGTTTTTATAGATAATAGTACGGAACCCTTCGTGCGCAAGTCCGACTCGCACTTGGCCGGTCTTTTAATATTTTTTTCGTCACCAGTATCCTGAACATAGCCTAAACTGTGACGGAAGTTACTGACCAAATCAACATCCTGTATGTCGTGACGATATGAAATAAGATTCTTTTCAATGCAAGTGCTCGTAAAGGCCCACTTTTTATGCATCAAAACCGAACAGAAAGTCGATTATTTTGCCCTAGGGCTTTATTATTATTATTATTTTTATTTATTTACGAGAAGTTGGCTAACCTGCAACCTTTCCTGTGTACCATAAATGTTATACTTTTTTTCCACTGCTTAACGGCTCTGGATACAGTCCTTTTGAGCCAATCATAATTTAAAGTTCACAAGATTATATTTGTTTTATTTCCTCACACTATGCATTGAAAAACGTACTATGATACACGGGCGTAAGAGCAATAAATTACTCGGTTACGTTTTTAATCGTCCAGCGGGCCTATTATGTATCTCTAGTTGCCTTCTGTACGGGGTGCCTATCATCAAAAACATATATATACCATCGAATTCCGATATCCCAAGGATATGTTCGCACTTGAAGTGACGACACAGTTCGTTAATAGTTTAATAGTTCAATACCCACTAAAGGCAATTTTGAAATTTCAGTTTTTATCTATGTTTTTGATGATAGGCACCTAGTACAGTTGGCAACTAAAGATACAGAATAGGGGGGCTGGTAATTTATTCCTTTTCGCCCTTGTAGCATAAACTTCCATTTAGGATACCGCGGACACGCTGCACTATTTATTAAACCGGAAATAAACATAGGTACAAAAAGAATGTATTATTTTAATCAAAGATTAAACGTACCGTTTAGAGACGATAACATTCGCGCAATCTCGTTTTATTTGTACGTTTCTGACACATTTATCTAGATACAACTCCGTTATCTATTGGAGCGCTGATACCTTCGGAACCATTGCTGTATGATCACGTTCCGAGAATACCATTTCTTGTTAAAAGTGTTGCTTACGAATTCGACACACGATTCTAGGCTGTAATGTTATTCTATGAGCGTTTTTAGGCGAAAGTTGTTATATTATGGCTGTCAAATTGTTACGTTGCTGTCTGTAGTATAGAATTGATGAAATCGGTTATTACTTTATACCTACTTACAAGTAAATCGCTTTGACCTTGTATGGTCTTTCTTTCCAATCTCCTATGTACAATAAAATATGCAAGGTTGTACAGAAGTTATTACTAAACTAGCCCCCCCCCCTCGCACCTTTTCTAGGCTCGGTCCTACCAGAAAAAAAAAACTGTCTATGGTCCTACCTAACCCTGCAAGGTCCGTGTCTGGCTCGTTATAATGACCTCTTATGTCGAATTTTTAATAACCATACTACAAAGCAGTCTCTATGTGCCCAATTTCATAGTGCAAAAATAAATAGGGGTTCCGTAGTACCTAAAAGGTACAAAAGGAACATTATGGTGAGACTCCGTTATCCGTCCGTCCGTCCGTCCATATGTCACAGCCTCATAACTTTAGCACCGTTATAGATAAAGACATGAAATTTGGCACAAAAATAGCATTAATTTTCCCACATATTACGGTGTAAAAAAATGTTTGAAAATTTTGAAAGTGTTCAAAATATTTCCAAAATAAAAGTAAAAAAAATAAATAATATTATCCTAAAAATACAATATGGACGTCTAATTGTAGATATTAAAAAGGTAATTGTAAAAATATATACTTTTACTATATTTACTGGCACAGGTTTCGAGAAATCTTTAAAAACCACAAAAATATGCATGTCCCCCCCTTTATCTCCGAAACTGGTAGAATATATGAAAAAAAATTCGATTATAGATTAAAACTGGCCAATTACAGGAAAACTATTGCGATTTCAAAAAAGTTGAGCACAAATCAGAAACATGAAAAAATAAGTAAAATAAATAAAAAAATATTTAATAAAATTACAATATGGATAAACAATTGTAGGTATTAAAAAGCTGATTGTAACAATATATAGTTTAGTTATATTTAGTTGCATCTATTTCGGGAAATCCTTGAAAACCATAAAAAAATGGTCCTTATCTCCAAAACAGGTGGACCGAAAATTATGAAAAAAATCATGGTAATATGTCTTTACGTATAGATTACAGAAAAAAATAAAGCGGTTGAGAAATTCACGAAAAATAATCACAAAATTAAATTTATCATCCACAATACGGAACCATAGGTACGCGAGTCTGACTCGCACTTGGCCGTCTTTTTTAAATAACTTAGCACGTTAATGGTAAGTAAAAAAATATATATATATGTACCTAGTTCCGCCTACGAAAACTACATGTTTGACGTTAATTAGCGCTGCATATGCATACACGCTGTATACAGTGCTACAACGATCTAATGGCGCGTGGATGACAGTGACAGCTGTGAAACAAAGAGTATGGTAGCGACGTTAGTTCCGATTTTGGACACAACCAACCCACGCACTGAGAAAAAATTCTGGTTCCGTTAACCTGAATAGAGCTCATTTAAACAGAAAATATTGTACTATATGTGAGTCACATATAGTACAATGTTTTCTGTCACATAATGTGACGTCTATATTTATTGTTCAGTTTACTTATTTATTGTTCAGTTTACTTGTACAATCTAATGTAGACAATAATTCAAGTAAATAAAACATAATTCTGTTTTTGTTTACAAGGTTTTTTTTTTACAAAACGATCTGGTAGTATTGTAAAAATATTTTTTCTCCGTTCGCGCATAAAGATCCTTGTAGCACGTTAGAATACGGTAATTGGGCCGATGAAGTTAACGACACTTGTTGAACTCTTGAAGGTTATTGTTTTACACGAAAGTTAAATACCCAGACTGAATTGATGTGAGAATTTTTCAAGAATTTTTCATTCTCATAGCGCAACATGTATTCTTTGTCTCAAAATTCGTGGAATTTTCAGGACAGAAACGAAAAAAGTCAGTATTAATGTCTTAAATTTTGTGATATACAGATTGTAGTTATTTATTTTGTACGTCCATTTACGTCCTGTATTTTGTTTATTTATTAAAAGCAGGCTATATGGCTGGATATATGGCGGTTTTATCTGTTAAATAAATAGTTGTTAGGTTAGAACTTAGCATTTGTAAAATATGTATGCCTATAGATATATAAAACGTAAAGCTTTCAAAACTAATATTAAATTAATATTTAAAGTAATAATTGACGGAACCCTAAAAATTTGATTTTTGTGGAGGCTTTTCAAGGCTAGCACAAAAATACATCGATGTTTATTAGCACATTTTTAAGGTATAAAAAAATATGAACCAAAAGAGATCTACTGAAATGATTTATTCCAAGAATAATAGAGTTCGATATGTTACGTAAAAGCGTATGCATAATACAAGAATGGTATTATTCAATTATTTTACCTGCACGCTCATATGTTTCAATAATAACCTATAAAATATTTTATAGGTTTTGTTCTAATAGAAAATATTATTAATTTGTAATTTTTTCGCACCTATATAGTCTGATTTTTTTATATCGTAAAATTATTATAATAGCAGCTCCTATAAATCACCTATAAAAATAGTTCGTCAAGCGTAGGGTTGCCAACTGAGTGGATCAGAAATAATCAATAAAAATCAGTGGATCAATAAAAACCGAATACTTTTATTTAAGAAAATGTATTTTTTGACACTTTGAACAGTTTGCAACCTTCTAAATGGTGTTTGTATAATCATAATAGTAGTTTATGCTACAAAGGCAAAAAGGAATAAATTACGAGGACGATTTAAAACACGAGCATAGCTAGTATATATAGAGCATAGTGTTTTAAAAGGAACCGAGTAATTTATTGCTCTTAAGCCCGTGTATCATACGAGTAACTACGTTTTTCAATGCAACAATTTTGAATGTCGAATACGTCGCATCCTGTCGATTTGGGAAATTGAAACTCTGCATACCTTCATACTTAATCTAAAGTGCTATTTTATAGCTATAGTACGCCTTACGTCTAACTACGAAAAAACTTTTTTTTTTTTATTTCACTAATTTCTCGTCAAATACGGGATAAAATGCAGAACTAATCACATTATTTTTATTTATTTATTAAAATATTTTTTTTTCATTTTTATATATTTTTTTCATATTATTGAATTGGCATGTTGGAATAATCCTAAATTACAATATCAATTTCAATATTTTGAAATAGAATATTGGCACTATTTAGGAGTTTTGAGTGTAGTTATCACGGTCACGGAAAGTACTAGAAACAAAATATTTGAAAAAAAAAACACGGATTTTAGCGATTTAGTGCATTTTATGATCTTCCCGCCAATTTCACAGTGCTAGTCGCCCTAAATTTTAGATTTTACATGTGCTTGATTCAGCGAATTACGTCTTTTTGACCAAAGTTCATTTACTACGCTGAAAACAGGAATTTATTTATCTCTTTGTCAGATTCACCCACACGATTTTCAATAAAATAACCCAAAAAAATAATGCGAGGGCGTTAAATTAAAATCCGGGAGATTTCAGTTGCATTCCTGGAGCCGGAACATTTTAAATATTTGGAGCCTTTTTCCGGAAATGTTGGCAACCTTGAGCGTTTTTCGTACACAATGGACGTGTTTTGTGAATGAAGGTAATCTGCTTGAACAGTCCTTTATGAATATTTAAAATATTGTGTCCCAAATTTCGGAGATATAAATTAACCCGTAAAATGGATCCGAGCCGCGATCTTGCCAGCTGTCTATTGTTTAACTATTGTTTTTTGGACGACGAGAACACCAGTTAACAAAATAAATAATAATAATAATTCGATCCTTGAAAATTTGGCATTTTTGTCTAGTAGTCAGAGCCTCAGAGGGCTAGTGTGATGATTGAAGTATGGGGAAGTGTCATTGACTTCTGCATAAGTTGTAGAATAATAATACCAATGCTGATACTGTAGCCGATTCTGGAGGCTTTAAGTTAAGTTTTAGTTCTGTCAAAACTAAAACTTTTTCAAAGTAATTTAGCTTCTGTTCCTAACATTTAAAGACTATTTTGTAATCAAGAAAATTAAGTTTTGACAGCACTAAAACTAAAATTAAAGCCTTCAGAATCGGCTTTATTGCTTAGGTATATATGTTTTGTTTCTATGACGTCACAATTTTTTTGCATGGATTATATTTTCTTATTTTTTTCGAAAACTTATCGTGTGAGGTATCAAATGAAAGGGATTTATCAGTTAAAAATATAATGCATTGCAGCCAGTCGTTTTCTAAAAAAACAAATAAGCATTTTAAAAACACACCAAGTTTGGGCCCGTCCAGGTAGAAACCTGCTGAAGGAATTTTTGTGAAACCTGATACAGATACAGATACAGATTAGCGAGTGTTTTAAACGTAACCGAGTAATTTATTGCTCTTACGCCCGTGTATCATACTACGTTTTTCAATGCATAGTGTGAGGAAATAAAACAAATATAATTTTGTGAACTTTAAATTGTAATTGGCTCGAAAGGACTAGGTATCCAGAGCCGTTAAACAGTGGAAAAAAGTATAACATTTATGGTACACAGGAAAGGCTGCAGGTTAGCCAACCATTGTAAATAAATTAAAAAAAAATAAGAATAATAAAGCCCTAGGGTAAAATAATCGACTTTCTGTTCGGTTTTGATGCATAAAAAGTGGGCCTTTACGAGCACATGCATTGAAAAATATATAATACCTAACTTACATACCTAACTTACCTGCGACAAATGACTTGTTATATCCTAATATCTAACGTCATGAAAGCAAATAAAAATATTATGACGTATATACGTTAATATTTACAAAATTCATTTCATGAAAATTCCTTTAAGTTCAGTCAAGGAGAGACTTCAAGAAAATAATTGTCGTTGTGGCAATTAGTTTACTGTGTCAATAGCTTGTTATTAGTGTAGTTCATAATTTTCCGTAGTTTTCCAGATATCTTATTATTAAACACTTCCTTTGTTTATGTATATACCTATAATTAAGTTATTATCACCTTGCCGTGTCTATTCGCTAAAACACGGAGATAAAGTAAACACCTAGCAGGAACTAATACTGCCATGTGAATTTGCAATTACATTATCATCTTGACAAATACCTAAGAACATACTCGTAAATATGATTAGCTTTTGCCTGCGACTTCGTCCGCATTTACAAAATGATCTAAGCCAGGGATGGGGAAACTTTTTCCTTCGCGTGCCAATATTTACTAAATATTATGGCGGGCCAAGTTGTTGCATTTTTGGCTATATTATTTACTGAAATAATAATATTATAGTCCGTATAATATAGCTTGAGCCCTGTGACAGCAGGACAGCGCTATACAATTTGTATTTCTAACTCTTTTTCTCATGTTCAAATATGTATAGCGCTGACAGCTGTCAAAGGGCTCAAGCTATATTATACGGACTATTGTTTGTATTTTCTGAAACACTAATTTATTGTGCAATATTGCAAAGTAACTATTGAAATAAGGAATTCAAGTTAGCTGCGAAATTTCTAACAATACGAAAACTTCACTTGATTTTTGTTTGATGGTCGCGGGCCGGATTTCAACGCTTCGCGGGCCGAAGATGGCCCGCGGACCGTAGTTTCCCCATCTCTGATCTAAGCGAATATTTATTTTAAAACTATCGTGGTTTTATAACCAGGGCCCTTAGCTTTGAATCACAAGTGCGAGGAGCGTGACACGATGTTTTTGCTATCAATCATTACGTCACGCTCTTTGCACTTGTGATTCAACTGGTGGCGTCGCGCGCGATTAAACCTTATGCTACGGGCCCTGGTTCTTACCGCGGTTTTGTTATTTTATTGAGTTCCCGATATTTTGGCAAAATTGCATTCCCCGTGAACGCGTGTAGGTATAAATAAATATAACCGTGTTACGAACCGATTAAAATGCATTAGATAGACCTAAGCGATATAGTGCCGTGGCTTGGCTGTGGCATACGTTTAAAATGGCTGGGTTGATAGTTCGGTTGACCCACTTTTCGCCTTATTACCTTATGATAAGATTCTCCCCAATAGTTACTAGGGCAACAAGTAAATAAAAAACTTTGATGACGTGACATTTTTTATTATATTTACACTCTATTTTTAGCAGATTACATATATTGAGGAAGCCTGTTTATATTTGCGACTTTAAATAGACACAAGTTCCCCTTGTACAGACAAACCCCAACTTATGTTTTACTAATATGTATGTATTGACGTAAATGGAAATATTAACATACAGTTACAAAAAGCTTTTATTATTAATAACAATTATCGACATAACCATGGTTTACAAGTTTTTTTTATCATTAACAAAAAACGGAAAACAAGAGGTTATTTTTAATGAAGCCATTGAATATTTTTTTAATTAAACTATATTTGTTTCTCTGATATCAAGGGCAGGTAGTCGCCAACGACCTTGAGTCGACCTGTGTCGTACAAATATCGACAGAAACTACATTGAATATTGGGCTCCTCCAGGTAGGAAATGGTTGTGTCTCCGGATAGCGCAAAATAGGAGAAAATAATAATTTTCACATGGACGCGGTGGACGGAAAAAAAATCCATAAATGATTTTCCTGTGCAATATTTTCCTTGTATTTTAGTCCAAGAACCATACAAATATTAAATTCCAAAGAAATAACCAATTTTACCCAAGTTTAGTCTAAAAACAGCTTGACATAGAACAATATTTTTAAGCTGTTTCTTCCTATACGCAAGAATAATTTCCAAAAATGAAGTTGTTCCTTAGTTTAACTAAAAATATATATTTTTTTATAATCTTTAACCATACCGTTAATGAGATATTTATCAATAGAGTCATTTTCTGATGACGCTGGGAAGAGGCGCCTTAACCTCGAATTTTTGTTTAATGTTTTTTTTAAAACCTTGAAAATGTTTATTATTATGGTATTTAGACAAAGATTTTGCTACTTTTGAATGTCGTATTATTTTCAATGAGTTTCAAGCAATTAATCATTTATTTGTTGTTTTCTTCTATTGCTTTAGCTAAGTTATTTTATTTCTCAAGTTTTGCAATGTTGAGTATTCTTGAGTTTTGATTACTTTTACCAAAAATAGTTTAGAAACATCCATTTTCCTCAAATTGTTTATTGTGGTTTTCCTTAAACCCGCTTCCGGTTGTTACCTCGACCAAAATGAAAGGCGTGTTCTTTTAACAGCCAAATAATTGCAAAGGCTCATTTCGCGACGCCATTTTTTTTTTGTCATGGTTTTGGACGTGCTGCCTTTCTAAACGCGTGACGATTGTAAATTTTGCTTTACGCATTAATAAATGTCTAATACTTTACATCAGCTATAAAAATTAAATTAACGCCTTTTTCCTTTTATACACGAACCACTTGTTATCAAACCAAAATCGGAGGATTTTTGTTATTATACAGGGCTAGCGCGTTGAGATGACACGAACCTGTTATTTAATATTATTTTGCGCAGACGCAGCGATCGTCGCAACCATTGTATAGATAAGTAAATCAGTGTCATGTCTTCATAATTATAAAACGGCCGAAACGCGCGCTTCCAAATCTCGGTTCACACCTCATAGTAGGGGTGCGCCGCAGTTAAGGCGATTACCATCGCCAAATTAGCAGCTCGATATTTGTCACTACAAGTATCAACGGAAACGACATTGAAATAACGTTCATATCAGCGCGCAATGCATAGTGGCTGTTACGACGCTCGCTGCGTCCTTGATTGGGTGAAATAGGAGAAAATTATACTTTTCACTTGGACGTGATTACTCGATTGAATAATCTTATGTTATGTTTATAGCTATAAAGTTTATCTATTTATCAAAGCATAGATGAATTCAATTGGCCAAGCCACTCAGGAGCAGTAGGGGATTTAAGGTCAAAAAACACCATTCAGTAAAAAAAAAATTCATGGAGAAGTTTTGGTGGTATGAAAAAGAAAAATGTTGCATATGTTGTCTAAGAGTTGATTAATCATAATACATTTTTTCATTATTTTTGGTTTGGCCATAAACGAGGAGTAGGCTTTAGAAAGTACCCATTTGGCAATAGTAAGGCCCGTAAGTACGGACGCGGAGAGTGTGAGACGCTACCCGATTCCCGCGCATTTATGTGGGCAGCCCTAATGCGTGCGTCTACCGAGCGTTGTTTCAAGGACACTGTCCCAGATGTAATACTGTTACTTATCTATACTGTGTCGTAACGTTATAAGTATTCTACTGAATCCAAAACTAAATTCTTTTGAATTTTTGTCAGTCTGTCTGTGTTCCGTCTTAACTCGGAACGACTCAACGTATTTGGATGCGGTTTTCTTTATCATCATCGTAGTGATCCTGATTATTCTTGATCAACAATAAGCTGTAAGGGGTGTTGATAAAATAACCTCCGAAAACTGTCTGTAATATTAATTGAAAGACTCTTCCACTCTTCCTCTCTTGCTGGATAAAAACAAATTAAAAATAAGCACTATTAAACCAAAACTCAAAAGTATATTGTTAAAATTAAAATAATAAACAAGGTATAAACAGGTAGATAAATGTACTCGTAGATTGTAAATTGCGATTTTGCTGTATTCGTAGTTACATTAGTTAGACATAAGTAAATACCCGGAATTATATAAGCGCTTCGCCAACAAACTGCTTTGCAGATTGGCCATCTTTGTAAAATTTTATAAAATGTATTATTGTAAAAATAAAAAATAAAAAAAAAACAAACGAAGTTGTGTGCAAAAGTTAGTAAAAAATAAAAATGAAAATCGATAAGCGAGTAAGAATCACGTAATTTATCCACGGCCCCTATCCTAAAATCTCATGTTACAATGAAATATTTTTTCTTCAAAGAGAGGAATCTAGATAATTACTTAGTGTTATCATAATTGTCTAGAGTCCAGACAGATTGTCTGACGTCCTTTCATCTCTTTTATTTTCTTTATTTATCAATTCCATTACTGAAACATTATCTTCTTCCTACCATCTCTATGCAGACGATTTGCAGCTATATCGTCATTTCACAGTGGATCAGGTGGAATTAGCCATACAAGCTATGAATGATGACCTGTCAAGCATATGCAATTGGGCTAAATAATTTGGTCTCCTGGTGAATCCAAAGAAATCGCAAGTTATGCTTATTGGCAGCCGATACATGCTAGGTAAACTGAATCCTACTTCACTACCGCCAGTTTGCTACATTGGGATGCCTATCATGTTTACTGGAAAAGCTAAAAACTTACGAGTTATATTCGATGGCAACTTTTCCTGGACAGCTCATGTAAATGGGATCAGCCGTAGGGTACATGGAGTATTCCACTCCCTAAAGCAGCTCAAGAATTTTCTATCCTTTAAAACTAAAATTATCTTTTCAATGCAAGTGCTCGCAAAGGTCCACTTTTTATGCATCAAAACCGAACAGAACGCCGATTATTTTGCCCTAGGGCTTTATTTTTATTATTTTATTAGCCTTTCCTGTGTACACTAAATTTTATACTTTTTTTCCACTGTTTAACGGCTCTGGATACAGTCCTTTTGAGCAAATCATAATTTAAAGTTCACAAGATTATATTTGTTTTATTTCCTGACACTATGCATTGTAAAACGTAGTATGATACACGGGCGTAAGAGCCATAAATTACTCGGCTACGTTTAAAACACTCGCTACGCTCGTGTTTTAAATCGTCCTCGTAATTTATTCCTTTTCGCCCTTGTAGCATAAACTACTATTGCGCAATCTCTGCTCTTCCCCCTGATTGATTATGCCGATGTTTGTTTCGTCGATATCACTGAGGAACTGCTAAACAAACTCGAACGTCTTCAAAACTTAGGTATCCGGTTCATTTATGGTCTTCGAAAATACGATCACGTGTCTCACTTCCGCTCAGTGTTACAATGGCTTCCTATTCGTCTTCGTCGGAATTTTCATATTCTCTCTCATCTTTAGAATATTATTAAAAACACCGTTTCACCTCCATATCTAAGTGAGCGTTTTAAATTCTTATTTCCTCGAGGTAACCCTTTACGTTCAAATACTTTTTCCTTATTAAGGCGATATGCGAAAAAAATACGGGTGTTTCTTTTCTGTGTATTTCATGAAATACACGGAAAATTATAATCAGTTTCTGGTATATGCATTTTGACTATATAATCTAGGGTTTTGAAATTGGAAAACATGTTTGGATAAATTTTCCTCGAAAGAAATAATTGTTGAAATGAGGTCTTCAAACACACTTTTTCTCCTCGTTTGACGAATAGGAACCATATACAGAACTCAAACATATTTTATTAGGTGTGTTCTAAGAATATCTAGAGATTTGATATTTGGAATTTTGCTAACTATTTTAGTTTTTTTAATAAAAATATAAAACCAACTTTTTTTCCTTTTGCCCTGAATCCGCCCCTCTCGCACTGCGCGATTTTTCGCTTGGAGTGACAGTGACAAAAATAAAATTCGCATAGCCTCCTAAAAACTCCCGAACACAACTCTGGAGCTTGTGGTAACTCATTTATTGTTAGAGCCATTGAACTCTGGAATTCATTGCCGCACGGTATTCGTGACTGTCCCACTATTAGTCGTTTTAAGTTAAAGCTAAAAGAGCACTACCTCTCTCTGTCTTAAAGTAGGTAAGTTATGTATGTATTTATATATATTAGTATTTATCTATATAAGTATATATCTAATGATAGAGAGGTATGTATATATAGTCCAGTAGATTTAAATTTATTTTTTGTTATTTTATTTGTTTGTTAATATACTTCACCAAAACATTGATGGATTGATTACAAAATCGGACGCATTAGCAGTAATTATTGAAGAGCTAAAAGAATCTGGTAAATCAATAGATGTATTATGTATCACAGAGACGAACATGATATCAGAAGACGCGAGCTATCTAAACATTCCTAACTTTAAACTTGCAACATTTTTTGCTAGGCCTACAAGAAGTGGAGGGACATGTATTCTCATTGGTAATCAACATAAGTATGTAGTCCATAATGAATTTATGACTTTTAATACTCCTGACATTTTGGAATGTTGTGCAGTGGAATTAATGGGTCATAACATAATAATCATCTGTTTATACAGAGTAACTAAATACACTTCTGACATTTTTAACATATTTTTTGGAAAATTGGTTGACATTCTGAATATTTACTGCTTTGACAAGACAAAAAAAGTGATCTTATGTGGAGATTTCAATATAAACATACTAGAACTAACTAATCAAACTCGCAATTTCTTAGATATAGCAAATAGTTTTAACCTAAAAATTGAAATTAAACAACCAACTCGATTAAGCAGCAACACCTGTTTAGATAACATTATCCATAATATTCATGGCTGTAAGAGTGAGGTCTTTGAAACGGCTCTTTCTGACCATACTGCACAGATATTGAAATGTCCCGTAAGAAAAACATGCAAAAGTCCATTTTGGTTTATAATCAGAAGAGATTTGAGCATAGAAAATCTCGATAAATTTAGGAATTATTTGAGTAGCTTAAGTTTTTGTGATACATATGAATCACAAAACGCAAATAAAGCGTATGAACAGTTCTTCGAAACGTTTAAAAGCCTATACGACCTATGTTTTCCTAATATTAAAGTTAAAATTTCCACGAAAACGAAGCCAAAATGGATCTCGAAGGGTATCAGAAAATGCAGTAAACACAAAAGAGAGCTGTTATGGAGGTTTAGACTGTCACCGAATGTCCAAACTCGCCATGAATTCAAAAACTACTCAAAAAGGTTTAGTAAAATCATAAAACTTACAAAAAAATCACAAAATGATTTTCATATAAAGACTGCTAAAAACAAATCCAAGGCAACGTGGCAGGTAATTAATAGCCTAAAACCAAATCTTCCTAAATCTAGTATAGATAAAATTAAAATAGGAGATCGCACAGTAACAAACCCACAGGAAATTGCACAAATTTTTAATAACCACTATTCTGATATAGCAATTTCGCAAAATAAACTAAACATGACATTAACAGAATCTATTCCTAATTCCAGCTTTATTAGACCTACTGATCCATATGAAATTTTTCGAATTATACAATCTCTTAATAATACTAACACGACAGGGTATGACGAAATCAATACAAGAGCTGTTAAACACGTTGCCGACATTATTGCACCAATTCTCAGCTTTATAATTAACCTATGCATTGAACAAGGGATTTATCCGCAAGGATTAAAATTGACAATAGTAAAACCACTCTTCAAAAAGGAAAATAAAGAAGACGTAAATTTTTACAGACCTGTTGCCCAAATACCCATATTTTCAAAGATAATAGAAAAAGTAATCTATAATTCACTTTATAATTTCTTTGAGGTTAACAATATACTTGTAGCAGAACAAAAGGGATTTCGTCGCAATAAATCCACAAATATGGCAATTTTTGACTTTTTATACAAAATAATTACCAACATGGATAAGAGTACCCCTGTATCAGCAATGTATATGGATATGACCAAAGCGTTCGATTTCGTTGATCATCAACTGCTAATGAAAAAGCTAGAATGTTATGGAGTGAGGGGTAACATAGCAAGTCTTATAAGATCCTACTTATCAAACAGGTCTCAAGCAGTTGACGTCAGCAAAATCTGTGCTGTCACAAAAACAGAAATTACATATAGGTCCGATTCTCGACAAATAAAATATGGTGTACCACAAGGAAGTATTCTGGGTCCCCTACTCTTCTTGGTATATATAAATGACCTTCCGAAAAGCACCAGACACCCAATGGTTTTATTTGCTGATGACAGCACAGTTATATTTAGTGAACAAGATAATCACATCTCCGAAATTAAAACAACTTTAATATTAATAAATAACTGGCTTAAATCTAATAATCTCTTAATAAATATTGATAAGACCAAATTAATGAATTTTAGACAACGGACTCAACCACCGGCTATTGAAATTTCATATGAGGACAAAAAAATAGAAGCAATTGACATAATAAAATTCTTAGGTTTAAATATTGATAATAAGTTAAATTGGAAAGCACATGTGGAGAGTGTCTGCAAAAAATTAAATAAGTTTTCATTTGCTCTGTATATGTTAGTTAAAGTAGCCAACCGTAAAGCGGTTTTGAATGCCTACTATGGTTACGTGGAAACAACACTCCGTTATGGAGTAATATTCTGGGGCAATTCATTTGATAGGGTTCGTGCCTTCAGAGCCCAAAAAACTTGTATTAGAAAAATGAAAAAACTGAAAAGACATGATACATGCAAGCCTCATTTTAAGGAACTAAAAATATTAACGCTGCCTTGCCTATATATCCTAGAACTATCTCTTTTTGTAAAAACAAACAGGACCCTATTCAATTCTTTCAAAAGTAAAAGATTGGAAAACCAAGTGGCTGCTTTTAAATCAAAAAAATCTATACTCACGGAGAGTGTGCTGGGAATGGCACCCAAAGTTTTTAATAAGTTACCACCAAATATTCGTCAAACTGAAAATATCTCCAAATTTAAAAATGAAATAAAAGAAATATTAATTGACAAAGTTTACTACTCCGTAAAAGAGTTCCTAAACGATGACAAGCTGCCCCAGTAGTTAAATATTTTTTTACAGTTTAGTGCGTCTGGTTTCTTTCATGATATCTAGCAATATAACCAAAAATGTTTTAATTGTAAATATTTTTTGAAATTTAACATTGTATTATTTTATTATGACTTTCATCTAGCTATAAGTACTTACTTTAAAATATTTGTGTGCCTTTAAGGCGAAACATAGAGAGACCATTTTAAACTTATGTGTATCCAATTATTGTACCTATGTTTGACAAATAAATTATTATGAATTATGAAACTTTATTTGTAGTAATGTACGATTACTTATTTTTATTATTATAGTGTCCTCTCCCACTAAGGTTTGCTGGAAGAAATCTCTTTTCAGAGATAAGCTCGCCTCTGTATATATATTTTATTGTAAATAATTCTATGTAACGTATCTGTGTACAATAAAGAATAAAGAAAGTCCTTGCTTGATAGGCCAATTAATATACATATCTACTTCTGGTCCAGTCCTTGCTTTGCGTTTTCAAAACGTCTTCTTTGGCTACATTATATTAGCATTAAGGCGATATGCGAAAAAAATACGGGTGTTTCTTTTCTGTGTATTTCATGAAATACATGGAAAATTATAATCAGTTTCTGGTATATGCATCTTGACTATATAATCTAGGGATTTGAAATTGGAAAACATGTTTGGATAAATTTTCCTCGATAGAAATAATTGTTTAAATGAGGTCTTCAAACACCCTTTTTCTCCTCGTTTGACGAATAGGAACCATATACAGAACTCAAAAATATTTTGTTATGTGTGTTTCAACAATATCTAGAGATTTGATATTTGAATTTTTGCTAGCTATTTTAGTTTTTTTATAAAAATTATAAAAGTAACAGTTTTCGCTTTCGCCCTGAATCCGCCCCTTTCGCATTGCGCGATTTTTTGCTCGGAGTGACAGTGACAAAAATAAAATCCGCATAGCCCCTTAAGCGTGTAACAGGAAATATAAATTGCAAACACATTTCCGTAAAGTGGGCAACAAAAACAGACATTACACCATAGCTGTCTAGTCTAGAGCTCGTCTCTCACTCTACTTTCACCAAATAAACCAACGCAAAACAAGACTGCACATAGTAACTAGAAAGATACAACGCAGAGCATCGATTACTTCACTCGTCCCATTGAGTAGGGCGGCCCATTCACAAAACACAACCCCCTCTACCCCCCTCCACTCCTCAGATACCCTTACCTCCCCCTCCCCGTTTACCGCCCTGCTGGCTCCACTTCGCCTTTGCTCTCGGCCACGTTCCATCCAAGCCACTAGAAGAGAAGGTGACCTGGTTTTTTAAAATCCATACTTTTTAAAGTTATGTCATCATCATAAGAGCCTGGCTGAAGATTATGAGCTTTGTGTAGATTACTGAATGGCTATAGTAACAGATATGCCGTTATGAACCTCATAGGTTTTAAATTGATGTTTTGACATTATTTTCTTTACTTTCTTATATATCGTCATGACATGAATCCCCGAGGGGGTGTCACAGATGTTCCGAGTGTGAACTGTGAAATGCAATTCGCAGTCCACACTCGGTACACCCATGTTTCACCGACGATTATTACGTCCCAACGTGATGAGTGGTGAGCTCTATTGCCGTAAATCATACACGCTTTTTAAGGCATGCAGATTTCCTTGCGACATTTGCCTTCACCGTTCAGCGAGTGGTAAGTAAGAATAATACTATGCACATAAGTTCCGAAAAACTCATTGGTGCATGCCCTACCGGGGATCGAACCTGGGTCTCAAGATTGAGAGGCCAGCGTTCTACCCCTTTTCTTATTTTTGTATAGTGTAATTGTTGCGTACTTCTAAGTACAAGTTACTACAGAAAATGTTGTTATTTTTCTGTGATATGGCAATTAAATATTTCTTGAATTAAAGGCACTTGTACAGTAGTTTCTCTTGTTTATGTTTTCTCCCAACCGGTTTCGGATTTTACACCATTTTCAAGGGAAGATGTTAATTTAAATAAATTTAATAGATTTTTAGGTATAAGTTCTGAGCGACGTAAACGATGATAATGTTTACGTAGCTCAGAGCCTCAGACCCTTTGCCTGGAACCATAGACAAAGTATTACTACGTATAGACCAACAACTCCCATACATCAAGGCGTAGCAAAATTTTTACGCGCCCTTACGACACTAAGTATCGCCAAGTGTTGCAAATAAGCATAATTTGTTTAATTGGCTGCAAGTAAACTCTCATGGTTACCGAGTAAACATGCGGCTGTAATAGCTTTGCTTAGAAATACTAAGTTGGCAACACTAACAGAGAATATTTCAGCGCCATCTATTATCGAAGTGGGAATTATTTTTATGTTACGTGACAGCGCTGTGCCACTAGCGTCTCCAATCGGTCTTTTTTAGCATCGTGTTCGTTAGAGGATTTAGCAACGCCATCTAGATATCGTTAGTTTTGTGGCTACAAACTGATGTATGGGAACTGCTAGTCTATACGTAGTAATACTTAGTCTGTTGGAACTTATGAAATGTATTTAAATTAACATCTTCCCATGAAAATTATGTAAAAACCGAAACCGGTTGGGAGAAAACATGAATAAATAGTGAAACTACAGTACAAGTGCTTTTAATTCAAGATGTGTTACAAGTTTCACCAAGTGCCGACAATCGCAAGTATAAATTTTGTTCAATTAAATATTACTCAAATTATATAATACTTACTTGAAATAAGAAAAGTTGAATAACTTCATTTGACTACCGCCTCTGCGACTTCGTCTGTATTTCAACGTCAATTCATAAAGCCACTGTTTTCTCCATAGATTCACACATATCTAAAATGTTGCTAGTAGGAAATCGTGAAATTATACATATTTGTATTGCAAAAATATATACTCCATACATATATCCGTCCCAGGACATTAAGCTACATAACTGTAAAAAGAACGCATTTTTCTAGCGGTAGGTAACGACTACTGATTTTAGCACTGCTTTTAGCTTCTGCCAAATCTGCAAATTCTGCCAATCGAGTCAAGCTCTTGTGCCCCCTATATTTCGTTTGTCCTTTTTCTTTCATGCATCCTCTCTATTATCCTTTAACGAAATGGACCCGAAACGTTGACTACGTTCGCCTTACCCCTCTGGATTGTATTCAGGGTACAAGATATCGTGTTGTCAGTGTGATGCGGATGCTCGATGAGAGATTTAAGGCCCTTAATACGGCCAAATGGGTACTTTCTAAAGCCTACTCCTCTTTTATGGCCAAACCAAAAATATTGAAAAAATGTATTATGGATTATCAACTCTAGGACAACATATGCAACATTTTTCTTTTTCGTACCACCAAAACTTCTATATGAAAAATTGTTTCAACTGAATGGTGTTTTTTTGGCTTGAATTTCCCACTGCTCCTAAGCGGCTTAGGTGATTTAATTCATTTATGCTTTGATAAATAGATAAACTTGATAGCTATAAATATAACATAGAATTATTCAATCGAACAATGACGCCCATGTGAAAAGTATTATTTTATCCTATTTTGCCCTTTCAAGGACGCAGCGAGCGTCGTAACAGCCACCACGCATTGTGCCCTGATTTGAACGTTATTTCAATGTCGTTTCCGTCGATATTCATACAGACAAACATCGAGCTGCTAATTTGGCAACGGTAATCGCCTTAACGGACAAAAATGGGTAAATCCACCGTATTGTTCTGTCAAAATTGTAGCGGCGGAACAAGATATATTTCTTTTCACGCGTAAGTACAATTTTATTCCATTAAAGTGGCTAGATTATTATAAAATTAATAAAACGTGGGATGTAAACAAAACAGTTTACGTAATTTTAAAGAGTGCTCATTGCCTAAGGCAATACTCATGTTGGTAACGCAATTGGTACGGATTATATCATTCAATTATTCGAACAAGCCCGCCTTAACATTGGTACCGATTCGGTGAAACACATCTAACTTATTTGACAGGACTCAACTTAAGTTACGCGTTCTGTCCTTGTCTTTTCGATAAAGAAAGAAAAAGACAGGGCGCTTAAAATAAGGTTAGTCCTGTCAAATAAGTTAAGACGTGTTATGCCGAATCGATACCAGTCTCTTTGATTTTATAAGAAAAAGTGATGAAGGTCACTCTTAAGTTGACCGAAACGTCGAGGTTTTCTCGTAAAAATTTCCATGCTTAGCCGTTCTATCTATTTCATTATGCAAATAATGTTTCATACATAACATAAGCTTGAGTAAAAATGGCGTTTACGTTGTATTCATATAAAAACCTATTAACGTTTTTGTTTTACGCAAACTGATCCTTGAAGGACATCATTAAAAATATTATTAGTTAGTTTGTTTCGTTGAAAACGGAATTAATTTGTATCGTTTTTTTTTTATGATGCATATTCTGACTCTTTGGCAGCAAACCGACGAATTGTAGGGTAATTAATTATAGACTCCAAGAAACTGTTGTTTATTATTATAATAAAGATAATAGATAATTATAATATGCTTAACTGTATAACCATGTGAAACAAACTAATTGGTTTCTTTTTTAGATTTGTAATTATTGTAATAATTGTAATAATTAAAATATTGGTTCCTGGTTAGGGTAATCTTGTTGTTTTTGGTTTATAACTATTTGTAGAGGTATCATACAACAAATCTTTCTAAAAATATGTATCAATTTAAAGCACCGTTTCAAAGTTTTGAACAAAGGATGGCTCTTTACTTTCAAACGGAGTGATAACAAATTCTGAAAAAGTTATGGTTTAGGTAGTAACTTATCTAAAAAATTACAAAACTAAACTCGAAATAGATAAAACCTCTAAGACTCACTTATGCGAGAAAATCTCGACGTTTCGGTCAACTTAAGAGTGAAGTTAAGTAAAACCAAACTCTTTGGAAAAGATTGCAAGTTTTTTCTTGTTTTGTCCGTAACCGCTACATAAAACATTTGACCAAAACATTTTTGTTTTCAAAACCGATCGGGGCATTCTAAAAAGTTTACTTAACTTCCCGAGTCTTCTGTATAAATTTGGCTGTACCAATCATAGTTTTAATCATATTGAAAAAAATTAAGAAGGCTTGAAAATTTTTACCTTTGGTTTTGACGTCCTGTAGAATCAAAATCGATGGTCGACCAACTTTCCAAATTTGGCATAATTATCACCATCGTCTAACTAATGAATTGGAATCAGAAAGTGATTTAGTTAGCCTTCAACATAAAACGTATATTTTAACCTGCAAAATAATAAAACTACCAAAATATATTAGTAGGAGCTTTAAACGACCGAAACATTTTGACCAAAAACATAACCAAAGCGTGACAGAAGACCGTTATCACTTGTATGTAGACCATCTCTATAGTAACTTTAGTAGTCTGATCAGTTTGCTGACCGTAGGTAGACAGTTGCGCGCGTCGGCATTATGTTTACGCACACATTCAAAAACAATGCAATAGATTTTAGGTGCCAGGGCTCATCTAAACTTTTTAAATCTTTGCCTTTTATTTCATCCAATCTCTATTATCTGTACACCACAAGCATGCCATTTTCAATTCTATTTAGTCATCCTCTTCCATCCCCATCCATCAACCTTTTCTTCTTTCTAATAATGTAGCTGATTCTGAATTATTAATTTTAGTTAAAAAAAAAAAAAAAAAGAAGATTTTTATTCAACAGAACAAAACACATAATACTTAAGGACTATTTAGGATTAGACAGGTTCTGTTGAAAAGGTCGGTGACTTAGCTTTTGTCCCTTAAGCCAGAAGCAAAGGGACGCTGTTATTCTGTCACTGCTTAGCTGTCAGTGCCTAGCTAGCTGTTTTAGAGCTGTCAAAACTAAATTTATTTCTAGGCAATTTAGCTTCTGTTCCCAACGTTTAAAGGCTATTTTGCTATGAACAAAATTTAGTTTTGACAGCGCTAAAACTAAAATTAAAGCTTTCGGGATCTGCTTTATTGTGCCAGTAAAAAGTACCCGTACTAAATGTATGGGAATGTTTAATGTCAAAATTTTGGATACTTCTCGTTTGATTTTCAAAAAGTTATTGATGTCATTTTACTGATTAGGTAACGTACTTTTCTCAAAAATATGTTGTAATACTTTAATTACATATTGCATAGACATGCCAGAAAGTACTTCATCCTGTAGAGCTATTTCAAGTCTCCAGGAAATCTGAATAACTGTCCAGGAAATTCGTATGAAAATCCATTACATACCATGTTTTTTTTTTTAACTATCCGTGTCTATGTTTTAAATGACTAAAGAGTTTGGCGATCATACGGTTTTTAGCGGCCAGTATAAAAAGAAAAAACATTACAATTTCGTGTTCAGAAAACGTTTGCTATATTTTATAATTGAAAATATATTATTTTTATTGATTTTATAGTTATATTTAAAACCATTGAACACTTAAAATTTAACCTCAATTTTATGAAGAGGACTGGCCGTATACATTTGCCCAACGAAAAAAAAAAAAAAAACGAAAAAAAAATTAAAAGCGGGAAATTATGTTGTTGCATAATATTTTCATTTAAAGTTTTTTGTGTAAATAAATTACAAAATGAGTTCAGAAGAAGGCTCTGATATAGATTGTACTCCTCCAGATCTAAAAGTGGAAGCGGAATTAGCAAAAAACAACTTGCTTCCGCCAAAATCTAAGGAAGGACATTTTTATGAAAAGTTCATCAAGTGGAAAGCAGATAAACACACGAACAGTTGGTCGTAAAATGTGTTTTTGGCTTATTTCAGTCACCTTAGCCAAACAAAGCAGCCTTCCACTTTATGGGCGATGTATTCCATGCTCTGATGTGTTGTGCTTAATAAGAATAAAATAAACTTGAAAAATGATAACAATTTGACGGCATGGCTAAAAAGGCAATAAGATGGCTATATAAGCAAGAAGTCTAAAATATTTCAAGCCAACATATATATGATAAATATCTAGTTATAAAGGTAAATAAATGATGTAATATTATTTTATGGCTCTAAAGTTATAAATAGGCCTTTAATTCATTATTAAAATTGAGTTTTTTGTTGTAGGTTGTTCTTATCATGGGAGTAAAAACGGTGTATGTAGAAGTCTGGAGCTTGGGAATCTAACTACAAAAGACGTCAAACACCGCGATAGCATTATTTTAGTAAAATTGCGTGACACATAAAACAAACTCGATCGATTGTTTGTTATTCAAGATTAGTTTGTTAACGTAAAAAAAAAAACTTATATAATTTGAAAATATCTCGTTTTATTTTTGAGAAAAGCATTATACATGCCTCGACCATAATTAGCTATCCTGGACTCGTATATAAAAGTCCTCGCCCTACGGGCTCGGCCTTTTAACTTACTCGTCCAGGATATCTTTAATTACTGGTCTCAGATGTAATGTACTATTGGATATCAGTTTAAATTTTTTTGATATCTGTAATAGTTACGGAATAAATGCCTGGTCACACTTAACGATTACACCCTGTATACAACATGTAACAGAAAGGTGTAACCATATTTGAAGAGCTTATTCAGTCAATGGTATAGAACAACTTTTAGTACAGAGTCAACCCCGAAATCTCAAAAAAAAATTTGCCCTTCCATACATTTCGGCCGAGCGGCATTGCATTTTCCTATGAAGCGAATAATTTTTTTTTCGATATACATTATTTGTTTCATAGTAAAAGTTGTTCTAAACCATTGACTCAATAAGCTCTTCAAATATGGTTACACATTTCTGTTACACCTTGTATACAAAACACACATTTTAAACCATACTTTTATTTTATTTTAGGTTATGTTTAGTCCATTAGTATCTGAAACTTGATCGAGATAATTTATTGATTGTTGGAAAATAAATCGGTTTGACTACGACTTTTATTTGCTCCCTACCGATTTAGACCTCTCAGAGAGTACGTAAATTATTATGTATTTAACATACGCACGTACTATGTCAAGGACCCTCTAAATAAGTAAATACAAGAAAATAAGCACATCACTGTCAATATTTAGTTAAGTTTAAATAAATAAAGTCACACTGTCACGGACGTGTCATTTTATGACGGATTTCCAGTTTTTGTATGAAAATATTCCATCATTCATTCACATAAAAGGGTAAACAGGTATTTGTTTATTTGAGGTGGGGCATACAGATAAACTCATACTGGAGACTTGGTGTGTGTGAACAAGTTCAGAAACAAAGCCTAATTACTATTAGGCCGTATCTATTCTGCGAAATAGGCAAAATTCAATTTTATCTTCCTTGCTGACCGAATGACAGTTGTTTAGCGTAATGGTACTGGAATAATAATACTGGTAAAAGGAAGAATAAGTATTCAAAAGTTTTTTTTAGTTTTAATCTATTTAAACTAGTAGTGCGCCCCGAAATGTGACCTCGCGATTCGAGCTTGACTGATTTGGCTCATGTTCGAACTTAAAAATTATTATTGTCACATTTACTCGTATACCAAATTTCATGACGTTCCGATCAACGATACTCGAGTTATCGTCGGACAAACATACATACATACATACAAACGCCGGATTGTTCAAGTATGGTTCAAGTAACAACAAAATAATTAAAAAAAAACGGCCAAGTGCGAGTCGGACCCGCGCACGAAGGGTTCCGTACCATTATCTATAAAAACGGCAAAAAAAACATGTCTGTTGTATGGGAGCTCCCTCAAATATTTATTTTATTCTGTTTTTTAGTATTTGTTGTTAAAGCGGTAACAGAAATACATCATCTGTGAAAATTTCCACTGTCTAACTATCACGGTTCATGAGATACAGCCTGGTGACAGACGGACAGACGGACGGACAGCGGAGTCTTACTAATAGGGTCCCATTGGTTACCGTTTGGGTATGGAACCCTAAAAACAACACTCCAATAATACTTGTATTGTATGGTCAACAAAAGAGGTAAGTAACTAAGTCTACAACGCCAAGACTAGATCCTGAGACCCAGCCAAGAGTAATAATTATGCAGATGATTGAGGAATACTCAGTCAATACGAACTCGTCTGTAGATCTCAAGGATCAATGTGTTGAGCTGAGCTCTTTTGTTGACCATACGGGGTCTACTAGGGCGCCAATTAATAGTAGTTTATGCTACAAGGGCGCAAAGGAATAAATTACGAGGACGATTTAAAACACGAGCGTAGCGAGTGTTTTAAACGTAACCGAGTAATTTATTGCTTTTACGCCCGTGTATCATACTACGTTTTTCAATGCATAGTGTGAGGAAATGAAAACAAATATAATCTTGTGAACTTTAAATTATAATTGGCTCAAAAGGACTGTATCCAGAGCCGTTAAACAGTGTAAAAAAAAAGTATAACATCTATGGTACACAGGAAAGTCTGCAGGTTAGCCAACCATTGTAAATAAATTAAAAAAAATAATAATAATAAAGCCCTAGGGCAAAATAATCGACTTTTTGTTCGGTTTTGATGCATAAAAAGTGGGTCTTTACGAGCACATGCATTGAAAAAAAATAAACCTATCAATTGTCTCTTGAGTATGCATGCGATACATTTTTTTTTCAATGCAAGTGCTCGTGAAGGCTCACTTTTTATGCATCAAAACCGAACAGAAAGTCGATTATTTTGCCCTAAGGCCTTATTATTTTGTTACGAGAAGCTGGCTAACCTGCAACCTTTCCTGTGTACCATAAATGTTATACTTTTTTTCCACTGTTTGACGGCTCTGGATAGAGACCTTTTGAGCCAATCATAATTTAAAGTTCCCAAGATTATATTTGTTTTATTTCCTCACACTATGCATTGAAAAACGTAGTATGATACACGGGCGTAAGAGCAATAGATTACTCGGTTTTCGCCCTTGTAGCATAAACTATTATTAAATAGATTTATCTTAAAACATCTTTTAAATTTTTATCATTCTTTTTACCCTGAACAACTCTAATGCTGGTTATAAATTGATAACATAAACAATCTCCTTATACGGATTTTTTTTTAATATTTGCATAATCCTAGAAAGTTTTTGTCTGTTGAGCAGGCTAATGCTTTTTTTCTTTTTCGTCGTTTCCTGAAAATATTTATTTCAGGTATAAAATACGTTTTGAAGTTTTATTTACTTTAAAAATAACTTATAATATATTACGTAGCACTACATGTTCACTGCCGGCTTGTGCTACGGCGTAGCCAGTGCTACGATAACACATTTTTGCTACGCTCTGTTATTTGGGGAGAACACCGCAGGTGCATTAAGGGGGATTATTCGTGTACGTTGTAAATGAATTGGCACAAACCTAATTTAAGGTGAGGCATCGAATTTTTAACGGGCAGTGTCACTCCAAGCGGAAAAACTCGCAGTCCGAGAGGGACCGATTCAGGAAGAAAGATAAAAAAATTGCTTTTTATTTATATAAAAAAAAGCTAAAATGGCTAGAAAAAATTCCAATTACCAAAATGTAGATATTGTTAAAACCCATGTAATAAAATATGTTTGGGGTGTGTACATGAGTATTATTTGTCGAACTATGAGAAAGCGTGTGTTTGAAGACCACATTTTTAATAATAATTTCTATCGAGTGTAAAGATTTTTAGTCGCGTTTCTGTATTACAAAAATCTAGAAAAAGGTTCCGAAAATGTTACACTAATTTATCAAACTAGCAGCTTCTTACTGAACGTAGTAAAACGTCTCCAAAAAGTGCCAATTCTTCGCGGCTTCGGTAAGAGTGCCTATTCATATACAACGTAATGCATAAAATAACAAAATATTGCCAGAAAAGTGCAACTCACTTTAAAATATGTTCGCGAAATGCCATAAATTACGTTTATTTAATATATTTAATTTAAAATTAAAAAGAACAATCTTAAGTTGTGCGTTTCGTAGCAAAAGTTTCCCCTTAAATCTTGCGATATTGCGAACAGAATATACCTACTTATGTAAGTAACGATCTCGCTTAAAACTTTCTAGAATCTGTAACTAAGTATATAAAAATGGTATTCGAATTCTGACAATTCCCTAAAACAAAAGCTTTGTACAGTTGGCTTCATCAGCCTTCAACTCGAAAAGAAAGTATCATAAAAGCAAGGTCCCAAAACGTAATATCTTTTATTCCCTAAGCCCCTTACCTAACCGTCTTCGAGGGAAGCACAAACAGAACGCCCCAATATTGACTCTATCCAACAAAAACAATGTAAACCTAACCTTATTACGTCTGCCAAGCGCAATGCATCTGTTTAATTTTATCCCTCACAAAATCCTATATTCTCTGACAATGTAAATTATTCCTATTACGTTTGTCTTAGGATTGTTGACGTGTGTTCGTGTGTACGATATTATTCTTGGGCCTCGTTCATATTTAAAGTCTGCTCTTTAGCGGAAGCTGAGGTGATTTGGCTTCGCCTTGCGTTCCAATCAATCAGATCGCGCGTTCTACTTCTACCGCCGCTGTCTGTGGTGTACAGGAGTGAGCGTTCCGAAACGTCAACAGTTATTAGAACGTGTGATTGATGCAAAAACGAGAAACGTTGTCTGGGTCGCACGAAAACTAGTGACTGGGTGAAACATGTGATTGCGTAAAACGAAATCGCGAGACTCACTCGGTTCTCGGTGCAAACAATACTCAATGAAGCGAAACGAAAACTACCGATGTCATCCGATTTCCGCGACCGACCGAAATGAAGTGAAATGAAGAGAGCGCACAATGTTGGTTGCTTCATTGTATGGCACGTACGTGGCATACACTGAAGGTCCAGAAAATCCTTGACTTTCATCTTTATTGCTATTAGATTAGATTAGGATACTTATGTTTGAACGGTTTCATAAAACTTTTTCATCATCACAAATATCTACAAGTCGTGATCTTATCTCTTATTGTCTTATGCTTAAATGAGTTTTTAGATTGATTAATCTTTAATACATTAGTCAGTAAACGGTTATTAAGCAGTCACTGGTTTCTGGAAATTAATTGTTTCGAAACCCGTGATCGAAAACTAAGAGCTCTTTTCGTTTCGTTTTACCGAAAAAGAGTGATTACCCACTACTAGTGGTGTATGTAAAGATCCAAGCCAGCGTATAGATTACAGTGACGGTGGAACTCAGAAAAAGCTCTGTTAGTTCAGCCCCTAAGAAAACCACTTAGAAATAAAATAGAAAAATCTATGTTTTTGGATTTAAGTTTTGCACACGTAATTTTCTAGATGTGACTACTGAAACTACAGTGCTTCTCTTAGATTGATATAAAGCGACCAATTTCGGTTTTCGCCGAGTTGCCAACATCGTTTAAACAATAGTGAATTAATAGATTGCAGTCCAGATCGCGGCTCTCTTTTTTCTCTGATTACCTACATTTTCTTGTTGGTATCTTTTGAAGCGACCTTTGCCATAAATTTCTGAGGTTTATTCTTTTTTATGAATGTCTGACCTATTTTACTTGTGAGTTTCTTTCCCGACCCAAACGGATCTAGGTAAATAATGTAGTACATAACCAAGCACGACCCTACCAATGATCCTATACATAAGGTGACTTTTGTTTATATATCCAAATTCATACTGGATACTCGGTAAGTGATCAGGACCAAGGTACAACGACCCCTTTTTGTGAACACGCAAAATAAAATTTAGACCTCCTATACAAAATGACTCGGAGTTGTTCGTAAATTAGTATACGGGCACAATTTTTTTTTTCGTTTTCTGCAAAAAATGTTATTGAACCTTGGTCCTGATAGTCTACACCAGAGTTTCTCATACTTATAGCCCCACGTACCCCTATTAAATTTCCAAAGCGACTGCGAACCCCTTTAAAAAAAAACTCGCCGTAGAAGGATTTTTATTTAAATATAAAAGATAATACAGTCACAAAGTAATGTTGTTAATGTGATAGGTGGGCTTGTTTCTTGTCGCAAATTGAGTCGCTTTTAGGAGCAATTTTGCTCAACGAGTTAGAGTCAGCCGCCATAACGTAAATATTGTCACGAACCCCCTACGATCAACTGGAACCCCTGGGGGATCGTGTACCCCACTTTGAGAAACCTTGGTCTACAGCAGGGGTCTCCAAACTTTTTACCCTTAGGGCCGCAATGATTCTTCCACTAAGTCCCGAGGGGAAAAAGACCTAGATAGCTCATCATTCCAAAATACCAACTCTAGTTTTGACGCACAAATTTTTGTATTGGGACCAGCCAGTGTACTCCGCTCCGTTCGCAATTTTGGTTGGTATTTCGGGTAACATTAACCATTGCGACGGAGTTAGCCGCAGCGCGTGCTGTGCACCTTGAAATAGGGTTATAAATAACATTCTTATAATAACGCTTCTTTTAGACAAATACAATGATAACGTTTTCTATTAATATCGGTTATGAGTTTTGATATATCATAAATATCATTACGTTATAGGTTTGTGAATTTTAAATAAAAAAAGAAACCGGGCATGCCCGGCCAGCGACCGCGGGCCGGATTGGTAGTGCTCGGGGGCCGGTCTTAGCCGCGGGCCGTAGTTTGGAGACCCCTGGTCTACAGTATGAATTTGGCTTTATAAACTAATGTCACCTTGTATAGTATACATAAAAGTCTGTCGAACGTACATGATAGACATGTTATCTGCATGAAATAAACCTTTGTTTTACACCCACACTAATTTCAACAAATATTTTGCGCATTTTTTCCAGTAGAGTTATTTTGCATCTGAATGCCGAATTTTAGTGTTACTTGCCGCGGTCGGAGCAACAGACAAACACGAAGGCAACAGTTTCCATTGTTGTAATAATCCCGAAATTCAGGTTCTTAAGGCGAGGGAACTTGTGTTTTACCCGAAAATTCTTGTTTTTAAACCAATATCTTTAAAGTGTTCATAAAAATGTTATATAGTTATAAGATAGATCTGATCATTATACAAATTATTATAGGATTTTTTTAGCAATTTATTTAACTTCACTGCGTTAAATTCATTGGTATTATCTAGATTATTTTGTAAGCAATATTTGTAAATATATATGAAATAAGCATTGAAAACTAAAAACGCCTCTAAATCGCGAGTTTTCTGGACGGTTCGCTCCCACTGAGCAGGATCCACTGAAGAAAGTGTTAGAGCAGGACAGATTTGTCCGAATATCCTCGCCTTAAGACGTTACTACATGAGAAAGTTCTGACACTTTAGGACAAAAATTTTAGTTGCTAGAATAATTTATTGAAGATCTGCTCAAGTAAATTTCTAGAAATAGCAATGAACTATTTTTACGTAGCAAAGTTATCAAAAACAAAGTCTTTTTATAGATAGAATTTTACTTGTACCAAAAGCGGCCGTTTTTAGCATGAGTTTAATATTTTAGCTCATCGAAGACGTTGTCTATGAAAACTATGCTATTTATTATAGTATTAGACATTTACTTGAGCTGACTTTCAGTGATTATTCTAGCAATCAAAAAACATTTTTTTTCCTTAAGTGGCAGCCCTTTTTTTGTTGTAACGTCTTAAGGCGAGGGTATTCGGACAAATCTGTCCTGCTCTAACACTTTCTTCATTCCTGCTCAGTGGGAGCGGGCCGCTCAGAAAACTCGCGATTTCGAGGTGTTGTTAGTTTTCAACGCTTATTTAATCTATTTTACAAATATGGCTTAGAAAATAAACTAGACAATACTAAAATCCTTTCATTTGATATATTTTTCAGTACGAATCAAAACTTACTTACACAATGAATGTAACTGTTTTTGGCAGAAAATTATCGGCATGCCATAGTTCAGGGCAGCCGGGTTTCCTCCCCAGACCGAGTCCAGGGCAAATATTGATTTCGCACAACTTTAGAAACAGACTGCTGTCGGGCGAAAACGGTCACGGTCAATGTCAGCTAACAGCCATCGAAATATGACTTTTAATACTAGGGTTCATGGTTCATTTTTATGGAAACGGTTGTTTGGCGCTCTGACTGAAAATAAGACCTTTATGGAGAGTAAGTCTTTTTATTTTATTCCTAAAGTTCATTGTCTATGTGTAGTTACTTTTGGGGAAGCATAACTTACTTTCGACCTATTACATTATTGAGATATTCTGTCACGAAGTCCGTTTTCACTATGGTTGTGTAGTTGTGTGCACACGCACTTTTTCTAGTGTGCGTGATCTCTACAAAACGCTCTTATCTGTACACGTCACCACTACATTCATAGCCAAACGGACTTCGTGAAATAGAACATCTGTACAGCAGTGGCGTGCACAGAACTTTTTGCTGGAAAAGCAAACAATTGGTCAAGAACAGCAATAAAAAAAATATGAAAAAATTTAAATATCAATTTGAAAAAAAAAAATTGTATGAGGCCAGGGTAGACAATGTCTACCCTAGAGTGAAAATTTCCCATACAAACTTTTTTTTTTCAAAGTGATATTTAAATTTTTTCATATTTTTTTTATTGTTGTTCTTGACCAATTGTTTGCTTTTCCAGCAAAAAGTTCTGTGCACGCCACTGAAGTGCGTTCATTAAATAACCCTGGGCTGGGTAGGAACACTGGGGTTGTAACGCTGAGTTTTTGAACGGGTTTCGTCGTGTAGCGACTCTCCAAACGTCAGTTGTCATTTTTGCATCATATTTAGTATAATAACGTTGAGAGGACCCCCTCTGTACGAAATTTAACGTAAATATATCAACTATAACGTTGAGAAGAGCCCCTCGGTACGAAAATTAACGTCATGTCATTTACGAAAATTTACGTGAATGTCAGGTGACGTTTGGAGCCTATACGAACCTTGCGAACCCTGCTCAGAGTTGATGTTGAAAAATTCGACACCAGTGTAGCGACACTGTCATTTTTGAACGGTCGGTGTTGAGACGCGAGTTCATTTTTGAACGGGTTAGTGTTGCGACCCGGGTAGGAAACCCAACTCGGTGTGAGTTTATGAACGACTATCTGATGTACAGCTACCGGTAAATATCTTTTGTAAAAAATCGGTGTAGTAGGGGAAAGTTGGCGAACGAATTTCGCCCTTCGGTACGCTAAATAGAGACTTGCGCTTCCCCCACACGTCGTTTTTGCTCAAATTGTTTGCCTAGAACTAGAACAAGTAAATCCTAAAATCTAGTGTGGCCGTTAAGGCGATATGCAAAAAAAATACGGGTGTTTCTTTTCTGTGTATTTTATGAAATACACGGAAAATTATAATAAATTTCTGGTATATGCATTTTGACTATATAATCTAGGGTTTTGAAATTGGAAAACATGTTTGGATAAATTTTCCTCGATAGAAATAATTGTTGAAATGAGGTCTTCAAACACACTTTTTCTCCTCGTTTGACGAATAAGAATCATATACAGAACTCAAACATATTTTATTAGGTGTGTTTCAATAATATCTAGAGATTTGATAGTTGAAATTTTGCTAGCTATTTTAGTTTTTTTAATAAAAATATAAAACCAACTTTTTTCCCTTTTGTCCTGAATCCACCTCTCTCGCACTGAGCGATTTGTCGCTTGGAGTGACAGTGACAAAAATAAAATTCGCATAGCCTCTTAAACAAGCATACGTTATCTTTGTTTACGACCATGTTTAAGATCTCACGCGTATTCCAATGAAAACGTTTCGTTCGACTAATCTGCATGATATCTATCGATTTCATATCAGTATTATTGTTATCGGGGAGATTTATAGTTTAATCACGAGTTCGTGCTTGTTGGTATAAGTATTAAGATCGATCGGTGTGGTAAGATTGGACTGCTCCCTAAATCTCTTTTCACATATCTATTACTAATTATAAAGTAGTAAAAGTATGAAGATCGAGCCGTGTGGCAAGATTGGACTGCTCCCTGAATCTCTTTTCACATATCCATTACTTTACTAATTATACAGTAGTAAAAGTATGAAGATCGAGCCGTGTGGCAAGATTGGACTGCTCCCTGAATCTCTTTTCACATATCCATTACTTTACTAATTATACAGTAGTAAAAGTATGAAGATCGAGCCGTGTGGTAAGATTGGACTGCTCCCTAAATCTCTTTTCACATATCCATTACTTTACTAATTATACAGTAGTAAAAGTATGAAGATCGAGCCGTGTGGCAAGATTGGACTGCTCCCTGAATCTCTTTTCACATATCCATTACTTTACTAATTATACAGTAGTAAAAGTATGAAGATCGAGCCGTGTGGTAAGATTGGACTGCTCCCTAAATCTCTTTTCACATATCCATTACTTTACTAATTATACAGTAGTAAAAGTATGAAGATCGAGCCGTGTGGTAAGATTGGACTGCTCCCTAAATCTCTTTTCACATATCCATTACTTTACTAATTATACAGTAGTAAAAGTATGAAGATCGAGCCGTGTGGTAAGATTGGACTGCTCCCTAAATGTCTTTTCACATATCTATTACTAATTATACAGTAGTAAATGTATGAAGATGGGTCGGTGTGGGAAGATTGGTTGTATTGGATTGGACTGCTCCCTAAATCTCTTTTCACATATCTATTACTAATTATAAAGTAGTAAAAAAGTCGTGTCAGTATTTTGAATATTTTTTCAAAATTTTAAATGGAGTCGGTTCTTAGGGTTGTTTGCCGTGTCTGTTCCGCTTATCACCTTAGTGACCCTGCATATAGGCTATAAGGGGTGTTAATATAAAATAACCCAAGCCGAAAACGGGGTAGAGATTACATAGACGCGGGAGGAAATGCGGGTGAAAGGCTAGTGGGTGATAATTTGATAACATTCCCCGTTACCTGGTGACAATATATCATAGATAGACCAATACAGCCAACAGGCGATCGATTTCTGTCAACACATCTGACTGAACCAGCAGATACAATTCGCCACTCCAAAATTATATGTTTCCGTAGGCCAAACCAAAATGGCTTCTATATTCATTAATTTAGAGTCTTCGTTTTCGGGAAAGATAAGTTTGTGGCGCTATACGTAAGATTGAAAGATCCAATAGGATTGCAGTATCCCGTTTCGATTGTATTAAATCCGAAAATATATAGCTATAGCCGCCATAACAATAAGAAAACTTACATATGTGTACAAAATTTGAAGAGAAACAATAATTACACAAATAATTCTGTATTTCTACTAATTACTTACTTAATTGATTATTTTTCATTTCAAGTTTAATGAAATTCCGATATTTTCGATTCTAATACGTCTTGTGTAGTTAATTCATAACATAAATATTGATCTAATGTTCATGTTTCTGCAAATTAAATTGTCATTAACTTTATAAACAATGTGAAAACATATTTTGCTAACGTCATGATGACGTCATTCTAAATGGGTCATCATTCATTCAAATCAGTTCTCCAAGAATTGTTTTTCCAATGCGGTTATATTTGCTTTACCACAATCTATATATTATTACCGTAAGAAACCATTAAAAAAGTGATAAAATAAAAGACGGACAAAACTTAAAAAGACTCGTGCGTCAGGTTTTCATACTGTTCCGGATTTGTAACAAAATAGTTATCTTCAAAATAATTCGATTTTCCATAAGCGTAATATTAGATTATTTTAAGAATTTACGGCCGGTATCACGAGTGTGGAAAAGCAAATTCCCATATTTTAATTTCTAGAAGGTTTTTTTTTCAGGTTTTATACGTTATAGTTTTCATTATTTTGGTATATAAATTTACTATGATAATATATTATAAATTTAATATGACGTCACTTGAGAATTTTAGACATTATACTGATAGTGATGTGTGATTGCTTATAAAAAAGTGGTCTGTCTCTGTCTATCTACTCATCTCTCATCCATCTGTCAAATCAGTCGGAAGGAAAAAAATAAATTTTTGTTATAGCGGCAACAGAAATACATCATCTGTGAAAATTTTAACTGTCTAACTATCACGGTTCATGAGATACAGCTTGGTGACAGACGGACAGACAGACGTACAGCGGAGTCTTAGTAATAGGGTCCCGTTGGTTACCCTTTGGGTACGGAACCCTAAAAAGTGCGTTGTGCACGTATTACTACAACCATAGCCAAACAGACTTCGTGAGATAGAATATCTGTACTTCCTTCCCACGCTACCTAAGTGTAGGTAGAAGCTAAATTACTTATATCATTGCTTCCATTGTAACTGACTTCAAAATTTAGGTTTTAAATTGCTGGTGTCCGGAATGGTTTACTTTTACCGTAAAACCAATATATTTTGAGTTTCTTACCATGTTATCATTTTGTATTATACCATGGGCAGACAATGTCACCATTATGTAAATTATACTTACAATACTTCTGTTTGCATTTTCATGGCGAATAAAACGAGATCCATGCCTAACTCGTGTCATGAATATCAGCCCGTTCAACAAACCTCCATCTGTAATTTGTTTCGCTTGTGGTTTGTGAAATAATTTGCTTGAAGTTTTTGTTTCGCTTACAATAATTTTAATGTAAATCCTAAAACGCGCTTCACATTCTCGGTGAGAGGACTCGCCGAGAATTGGCGAGACGAGAGCAGCTCTCCACATTCTCGGCTGGCTCAGTTGGCTAAGTGGCCTGTGATCAGTTAATTATGTGATTAAAGTAGGGCCACTGAGTGATGGCACTTATGACAGCTGCATTTAGTGATGAGGTACATTTCAAATTTCGGTTAAAAATAAAAATGAAGTATGAGTTTACTCAACATTAGACACGTCATTCAACATTCAACATATTGATACAAAAGGAAAATGTGCCAAAACCAGTGGCGTAGCTATCGGAGGGCTATGCGGTGTAGTGCCCCGGGGCCCCCAAGAGATGTTTAAATATCTAAATCGAAAAAAGTATTTTACTATAATTTATTTTCGTTTAGTTTTTAATTAAATATTATTGTTTTGTTTTTAATTAAATATTATTGCGTAACTTGGCGACCTCAAAAACGACCTATAAAAAATGAGAAACTTTTTTAAAAAAAATTCTTTGCTTCCATACGAATTCTATTGCACAATAAAGCAACATTCAAATCGAAAAATAATAACCGAAACAAGTAGTACATCACTATCAACAATGAAGTATTACATTTTTTAATCCAAACTTGCTTATAAATGATTACGATACTTTGTAGGCATTTAAACGTCATAGGCGCCATCACTCAGTGGCTCTACTGTATGTGAGTCCAGTTGCACTGGATATAAAAAGCCAAGCGATCGATGAACAATTAGCCTAAGTGAAACATGATGCCGCAATCGGGTAGCTCCCACTCCCGCCACACCTTGAAACATCACGCTCAGTGTATAGTGTCGATATAACCAAAATCTTTGCGTAGATCATCTTTCTCACTGTTTGATGTTTTGTGATATAATCGGACCTCAAAACATAGATAATTCAACAGAACACTTCTGGTTGTTGTACTGTCGGGAAGAGCTTCGATTACCCATTTTTACTACTCGTTACAATCGTAATGGTGGCATAATAGTGGGTCAGTGATAGTGACCGTAATTTTCCTCCCAAGAAACATTTTAAATGCCAGGATTGATTCTTTAGTTTTGTAACCACAGAACTATTAATAATGAATAGAAATGCCATGAAAGCCGTGACTGCGACGCACCGATTTGATCAATACGTCAAGACATAACCCGCGGGCTGCTCATTTCTCAACCAAACGCGTTAGAACAAACATATTGTAAAAATGGTGTATTGTAGCGTGGCAAATTGTTCTAACTCTTCAAATAACGCAAATAAGATATATAACGCAAATGGAATTTCATTTCACTCGTAAGTAATTTAAACATGTATTTACTGTGATATTTACATAATAAACCTCGCGGTAAATAAAATTTCAACCTTACCATGAACTATATAGCGTTGTAGCGAGTAGCGTTGAAATTAGACAATATTTTGTCCATTGCAGGTTATAAAGAGTGTCACGCATTGATTTAGAATATTAACGCCGCAATGTATATTTTTTCAAACATTTTCAACACGGACCTAATTGTGTCATAGTACGGCTGCTGGTCATGGCTTTTTACACACATTGGCACAATGCCATGACGTGTTTGGTATTTTACATCTAAGCTTCATAGAAATACGGTGTTATTTTGGCTGTATGAAGACGGGTGAATCTATGTGTGCGCCGCGTATGTTTACTAACTAGGTAATACTACGTTAAAATTTGTGTCACGTCATCCCCGTGTTTGTAACGAAATTGTAAGAAATATTTCCAATGCCCGTAAAAACAATGTATACAAAATGCCAATGCATGACATTCTAGTAAATAAACTCAAAAAAACCCATACATAGCTTCGCATAGTATGTAATTTGACAACCATCATCTTGAAACTGTCTAATCGGACAATAAAATCAACTTGTAGTCAAATAATAATTTTCTTTTTATCTCCGAAATTAGGTACGCATTTTTACGGGTTGTAATGTTTTAACGTTTGCGACCTTAATCATTTGTTGATGTTGATTATTAAGGGGCTCCACGATGCTAAACATCAGTTTTGCACTGGATTCAGTTCCGTCAATGTATGTGGCGAAAATTTGAAAAAATTATGGCGTGTTTAACTCACGACAATTATTAATTACACTTTATAAATAAACATACTGTCTATCTTCTTTTAATTAAAATACTTTTAAAAAAGCATAAATTTCACGAAAAAAGCGATTCAGTTTCCGTATTTCAAAACCGATTGAAACGAAACCAACACATGCTGATACTTACTTAAAAAATACATCTTTATTACATAAAGAAATTATAGTTAATGTCCTAATGTAACCGTGATTTAAAAATAACTGAAGTTTTGCGTGCGTGGCATCTGATTAGAGCAGGATAGACAGTTAAAAAACAAAAGCGTTAGAGCAGGACTGAATTTTATCATTGTGCAGCCCCTTAAGCGTTAGAGCAGGACTGAATTTTATCATTGTGCAGCCCCTTAAACGTTGTTTTGTAGTCAAAACACAATTTACTACAGGATTAACCAAGTCATCGGAAAACTTCTTAGGAAGACAGACATTAAGACTGAACCTGAGCCTAGAGCATGACCAACTCCAGTCTATCTAGGATTCGTTTGAAGAAATTCGGACTCTCCTTGTATTGAAAAAAATATATTTGGTTTATTAATCTTTTCTCTAGGGATCTTACGTATAAACAATGTACTAAGATTTATACTTTTGTCAAAAAAAAATGTTTTGCACCCTCGTTTTATTTGGTTTTCAAAAGTTCGCTTCATGAACGCGGTTAAGAGATCAACTAGTTTTTTTTTTTCATAAAATAGGTAATAGAAATATGAAGGTATCACCTAAATTCAATATTTTATTCCCTACAAAATATTTCAGTATTAGCTAAAAACACACCAACTTGTTGTTTCGCTGCGTAATCACTAGTATTACGCGTCCAAGAAAAAGAGGCCAAAGAGCCAACATATAATCGCCTCTATGAAAAGCAAATAAAGTCTTTGCCATTAGACTTATTGTGCTGGACGGGTAATAAAAAAAGTTGCTGGGGTATGCCATCCTCTTAAATAGAAACAAGACGAAAAAAAATACTTCGCAAATTGAAAGGATCCTCGAGGAAATGACACCGGTGTGCGATCTTGTGATCTTGACATTACTTTCAATTAAAGACTTGCGTAACCTTGGGGACCGCTAGTCAATTCGTCGGCAACCGCTTCCTTACTTTAATTTAAAATCTGGATGTAATAATAAAAAAAAAATTGCATATGGCCATCACTTTGCTAACGAAGCACAGAACATATACAAGGTGTAACAGAAAGGTGTAAAGGTGTCAATTGGTATAGTATAGAACAACTTTTACTATGGAGCCAAACCTGAAATCTCAAAAAAAAAAACCCGCCCTTCCATACATTTCAGCCGAGCGGCATTGCATTTTTCTATGAAAAAGTAATTTTTTTTTTCGAGATGCAGGCACAGAATAATATACTACGTATAAAGGGTTTGTTCCATAGTAAAAGTTGTTCTATACCATTAACTGAACAAGCTCTTCAAATATGGTTACACCTTTCTGCTACACGTTGTATAATAAAGCCAATTCAGTTTTAGTGCTGTCAAAGCTTAAAATTTTCCAAATAAATGTAGCTTCTAATCCTAACTCTTAAGGATTATTTTGCATCGAAGAAAATTTAGTTTTGACAGCACTAAAACTAAAATTAAAGCCTCCTGAATCGGCTTTATTATCTATGTAAAAATTCTGAAAATTCTGTTAATTTATATAAATATAATGATCGGATAATTATATAATATTAGTCTTCACATATAAAATTGCCGTTCCCTATAGATAATTTGAAGGAAACTCAATTTTTAGTAGTGACATTTTTGCATATTTTTTACGAATGACAAATTCAAATCATGTAATTTCTAATGTGTATGAATGAGACAACATTAAGCTAACAGCAACATTAATATAGTTTTTGATAAGTGTCAGCTGTAAAAAATTATTACGAATGTTATCGTGGCAATGGATGGCATTTAGGACAAACTGTTTTTGAAGATTGCAAATGCAAAATTATAAAAATTTATAATCGAACTGAAAATAAAAATAATAGTAGTTTATGCTACTAGGACGAACAGGAATAAATTACGAGGAAGATTTAAAACCGAGCCTAGCGAGTGATTTAAACGTAACCGAGTAATTTATTGCTGTTACGCCCGTGTATCATATTACGTTTTTCAATGCATAGTGTGAAGAAATAAAACAAATATAATCTTGTGAACTTTAAATTATGATTGGCTCAAAAGGACTGTATCCAGAGCCGTTAAAAAGTGGGGAAAAAAGTATAACATTTATGGTACACAGGAAAGGCTGTAGGTTAGCCAACCATTGTAAATAAATAAATAAAAAAATAATAATAAAGCCCTAGGGCAAAATAATCGACTTTCTGTTCGGTTTTGATGCATAAAAAAGTGGGCCTTTACGAGCACTTGCATTGAAAAATATAATACGCAGATGTAAAACCTTGAAATCATCTTCCAAACAAAAATCAAATAATTGAAATAGCTGTTGAATTACAGGAATTATGAACTCATGAATCTGTAAGAATGAATCTGCAATTTCAGACCTAAATACATAGTTCATGAAAAACTGACTATCTCCGTCTTGGAAGTTGATTAAATAGAGCAAAAATACACGCGTCTCCATGCAGGGCCTTTAAATCTTAGAAGTAGGGGTCTTTGACTTTTTAAACCCAAAATTGGTTGTTCAATGACCCAAACTATTTGAGGTCAATTGGAAATGGGGGATCGAGACCAGGCTCTAATTTCCTTGCAGGCAAAACTAGTTTGTCCTACAATCGGGCTTGACCCGTAGCATGTTAGGATAAACTAGTTTGGCCTACCTATTTAAAACTAGTTTTTCCTGTACTTGCGTTTGGCCTGTAACATAATAGGTATATTATATTATAATTATATGGAAAGATAGAAGCTCAACAAAACATGCTTTACTAGGGTAAACATAAAGTCTACGTCACGATTATTACATAATTATCTAAAGACTGTTTTTTTTATTTGTCTGCGATTTTTATATAAGGGTGACTTTATTTATTTATTTAGGGAAAAATAACAGAAGTAAACTGCAGATATAACTAAAAGGAACTAACAACATTTTTTTTGATATATTTTATATATTTGGTTGATATAGCCAAATTCATACTGGAGACTTTGTAAGTGATCAATCAGTAACAAGGTTCAATGACCATTTTCTGTGAAAATCACAAAGTAAAATTTAGGTTTCCTATACAAATTGACTTTAGGTTGTTCTTGAACAAGTATAGGAGCACAAATAATATTTTTCGTGTTAAAAACGGTAATTAAACCTTGGTCCTGACGACTTACCGAGTCTCCAGTATGAATTTGGCCATATCAACCAAAGTCACCCTATGCAAATCGGAAGTAAACCGCTTGCAACCTGGCAGATTTCCTTCCATGTTCCGATGTTTGTATGCGACAATCGTCTGCGGTTGCGCGTGCGCCGATGTTTCACATTACACAACGCCTCTGACCACTTTCTAGCCGACTGACCGACTCCGGCGACAGTAGGTTAGGTATACATACATATACTGGTTCTCGACTCACTCCCTTATGAGTGTTATGACGTAACAGCTATGTGTGGTGATGATCTTCGTATGTCATCACAACCGCTTTTGTAGACAACCGTGAAATTCACAACACAATCTGTAGAGTATTTTGTTTTTTGTATGACTATTATTATTGTTGGACTTTTGATCTGTACAACTTTGCCTTAAGGCCCTTAATATCGCCAAATGGGTACTTTCTAAAGCCTACTCCTCTTTTATGGCCAAACCAAAAATATTGAAAAAATGAATTATGGATTATCAACTCTAGGACAACATATGCAACATTTTTCTTTTTCGTACCACCAAAACTTCTATGTGAAAAATTGTTTCAACTGAATGGTGTTTTTTGGCTTGAATTTCCTACTGCTCCTAAGCGGCTTAGGTGATTTAATTCATTTATGCTTTGATAAATAGATAAACTTGATAGCTATAAATATAACATAGAATTATTCAATCTAACAATGACGCCCATGTGAAAAGTATTATTTTCTCCTATTTTGCCCTTTCAAGGGCGCAGCGAGCGTCGTAACAGCCACCACGCATTGTGCACTGATTTGAACGTTATTTCAATGTCGTTTCCGTCGATATTCATACAGACAAACATCGAGCTGCTAATTTGGCGACGGTAATCGCCTTAACTGGAGGGGGACAGCCTCAAAGAATCCAGCCTCATTTAAATGTCTTTTCAGTTTATGAAAAGTTTTTAATTTCTATGAGTCTAATGTGTGGAGTAGTTTACAATTACATTACGTGCGTTGAATACGCAAAACATGATCTTTAATATAATAACACTGTAAGTGTTATATAAGTGTTATAAAACATAATATTTGAGCATTTAAGAGGCTATGCGAATTTTATTTTTGACACTGTCACTCCAAGCGAAAATTCGCGCAGTGCGAGAGGGGCGGATCCAGGGCAAAAGGGAAAAAAGTTGGTTTTATATTTTTAGTAAAAAAACTAAAATAGCTAGCAAAATTTAAAATATCAAATCTCTAGATATTGTTAAAACACACCTAATAAAATATGTTTGAGTT